>JACEFO010001687.1:0-2471771 GCA_015342445.1 Digitaria exilis | reverse complement strand
AAAATATGCATCTCATGTAGACGGCGCCATCCCGGACGGCAACTACACCCTCATTCCCGCAGACGAGGAGCAAGTCCCGGAGCACGGTGCCAGCGAAGAAGTGACCAACCCGGAGGCTAACTCTCAGTCCGAGCAAGAAGGCAAGCCCGGAGCATGACCTAACCTTTACCAAAATATGCACTTTGAATTCTCTATGTTTGTGCATTTACGTTCAAGGAGTTGATTGAATACCTTAGCTGCACATTTCCTAGTACCCATGACTTGCAATACTAGTTTGAAAGGGATCGATAGTGCATTGCTATAGGTCCGTTACAAGTCGAGTGATTTCCTGTCACTCGCGAGACATAGGGATTGCTTGTCTTTACTTATGTTGGAATCATAAGGATTGACGGGCGGGATGATAGATGTAGATCTCCCGTCCGTGTATGATAATGGTTAAGGTCGAAATGTGTGGTAGAGTGTGTCAAGTTTTTGAACGTACCACATGCATACCGGTATTATGGGAGCCGGTAAGCCCGGTACCAGATTGAGCAGCTAGGGCCGATAGCCATCTCTCCTTGGAAACTTGTTTCCCCTGCCGTACACTTGTGGATATATGCGTGATGCTGTGAGTGAAGCAGTAAACCTTTATCCTAAGGAAATGGACCCGGTTCCGAATTGTGGATCGATGGGAAAGGTTGGGAAATGCTTGTACCTTTTATAGCAGGCAGAGTATCCGTGTGTGTTGGGTTTTCCCTGGCCAGGTAGCACAAATTCGGTTCGAACTGTCCGCTTCTCGCGGTTAATGAGACTGCTTGACCGCCTTGCTACATCGAGTAATAAGTGGAATTATGAGATCATGAACTCGTTCTATGAATAACTTGTATTGCACCACTTGTATGCTTAGAGAGGATGCTAATTTAGAATGGTTAAATTACTAGAATATGAAGCTAAAACTTGAAAGCAAGGATCTACTTTAGTTGCTTTTTGGCAAACAAACCCACCAGCCAAAAGCCTCTCATTGTCTAGATGTCGGTGATGTAGATTTCACCCGACGGGTAAGCCTTGCTGAGTATTAGTATACTCAGCCTTGCTTGTGACAATATTTTACAGGTATACCTTTGGATGTGGATGCTTGTCTTGGCCCGTCCAGGTTCCACCTGGCTGGCACATCGAATGGGTCCCGTCCTCTGGCGAGGATCGGGAGGAGTAGCTTCGTGGCAGGCTTCAGCACGGAGTTATTTGTACCGCCGTTAGATTATTTACTTCCGCTGCAATGAACTTCTAATTTCAGTTGTTATGAACTTTCAAATTCCGCTGCAAGACTTGTACTCTGATTTTATTTCAATTCGGTTTGTAATAACTATGTTACCTATGTGCGTGATTTAATTTGTGGAATGTTGTAATCTCTGGAACCCGCCTTCGTGTGGGCGTGCTGTTGTTTCGATCGGGAAAAGTACGTGGTTTAATCGGGTTTAATCCGACGGCGCTCCAGCTTATTCCGGATTAAGTGCTTGACTACGTGATTAGTGGTCCAAAGGTACTTAACTTGGAATAATTTCGGAGTGGTCCGCCACAGCTGCATTCAGAGCCGAAACAGCGCACCAGAGAGACCAACAAACCTTAAATAAATATTTTTGGAATAAAATTTGCCAACTCGTACTTCCGCCGTGCTTTTCGGTGAAGGTTGTTGTTAGGACGCTAAGGATGTTACCTAGAGCGTGAAGCCTATGTGGGTAAGGATCACGTATGATAGGTGGCAAATAGTATATTATACTGACTTCCAGCACATTTCGTTCTGTCATTTACTTTCCGCAATGGTGGGCGCAAGGTACGGCGATTGCTGTAACGTACCACGGCACTATATGAAAATATAGTGGCGGCACATAGTCAATACGCTGTGATGGCGTATGAAACTAGAATAGGATGGTGGGCGCAAGGTACGGCGATTGCTGTAGCGTACCACGGCATCATATGCAAATATGATGGCGGCACAAAGTCAATACGCTATTAAAGAGCGTATGGAAACTGTCAATATGTTGCTTTGTGACATATGAGCATTGCCCGTTCAATGTTAAACGTTCGGGTGCCACCTCTATAGCGGGTGGTAATGAATGGAGACGCTTTCGTGAGTGCTGGCACGAAAGGTTGATTATACATGCTCTGGAATGAAATCTTCTGCAGGTACACTAACCGCGAATCCGTATATTGAGACGGTTAGAAAAGTTCGGCTAGATAATATAGGGAGAGAAGGATATTGCCTAGCCACCGGCACTAACTTCGTAAGCCAAAAGTTTATTGGCATGTGTGTTGGCGAGAACGAATAGGCGGCTCATGCCTTGCATCTCACCGAATTAATATCGAATACTAATAAGTGACCAAATCGAACCGCCGTCAAAGGAATTGAAATCACAACCCAAAAATCCTGCTGAGGAACAATCTGTTGCACCCTTAATTCGAAACTGAAAACGTTGTCAAATGAAAAAGTGTTCAACATGAAAGTTGTCATAAATATTATGAAGTAAATGCTGGAGAAATTTCAACGAAAATGGTTCAGTTAAAATTGGAGTTTATGCAAAAAAATGGTAACCCCCTGTCTGCTGGAAATTTCTGGGACAGTGAGATAAAAATTGAATTTTTACACCATCTTAACGACAGTTTCTGCTCGAATCTCCAACATGAAAACTTGTTAGGAATTACTTAAACAATGTCCTGGCCAAATTTGGGAGTTTGAGCTTGTAATTTCGAGATGTATAATTTTTACCACCCCTGCACAGAATCTGTTTTTGCTCTTTGGCACTAACCGGTTCTCACCCTTGCCCCTTTTTCCTTTTGGTTCAGATGGACGCCCTCGCTGACCTGGCTAGCTACCCTAACGACGTGTCTTCTCTGATTGCTTGGGATGGGAAGGCTTCCCTAGCATCTTGTGGTCGTTCTACAGGCACTTGGCTACCCTACACCGCCACAATATGAGAGAATCCTCATCCGAGACCGTGGTGTGACTCGTTCCCGTGTGCGTTTGGTGGTACACCGTCACCCGCCGTGTCCTAGTTCCCCCACCTGGACGGTGGAAGTTCATGGACACCACATGGAGGCGACTTGTGAGCTAGCTGCCTTGAATGGCATCAGTTCTTTCTGTGCTCAGAACCAGAGCTTGGTAGAGCACCAGTTGCTTGGGCTGTTTCCACCAACTCAGCCGGATGATCCCCACTGGATGAGGCGCTACCTTAGCTCTCCTTTGAGGATGGCGGAGAACCCCGTCGCAGCAGCCGCTTTGATGATGAGGTGGATACGGGCGTATCACCGTTTGCAGGCACTTCTTGGACGGTCGCAGAGCGAGATGCTCAACATTGCTATGGACATGTCCGCTCGCGCCCGTGACATAGGGGTTGAGAGGACCTCTTTGTCCATTGAGGTGACCACGGAGAGATGCCATGATTGCTGACTTGGAGAGGCAATTGAATGACCTCCAGATTGCACACAACAACACCCAGAATGAGTTAGCACAAACTAGAGATGAGCTTGAGGAGGTACACGGTACCTTGGAGCAGGCCAATGCCATGCTTGCCGCCCACGACGCTCAGCACCTCTTTGAGCAGCAAGGAGGGGATGTGGATGGTGAAGGAGAGGCCCCCGTCTCCGACATGGACACCGAGGACGACATGCCGCCCCTTCCAGCTCCACCTTCTCCTATGGGCAGCGAGGCTACCGCTAACAACCTTGATTGACTTTTAGAGTGGTAGTAGCAAGGACTCCTCCGCTAGGCCTAGATTTTGGCTTCATGTTGTAATAGGCTAGATGGAGTTGAGCTCCCCTTGTTATCTTTTGTGGCATGTAAAAATGAATGGTGTGATTGTGTTGCGAAACTTGATGATGTTGTTACAGCTGTGTTGAAACATTCTGCGGCTGACCTTGTTTTAATTATTGATGGGTTTTCCTTTCATTTCTGGGCTGTGATGTGAACTACAAAGTTGTTTGGAATTTGTCAAACAAAACGATCACCAGATTGCAACCCCATTGGTTAAGCGAAAATAAAAATGGCAACCAAAACACTATAGCTCGGCCTGCTGAAAAACAGCAAATGCAGAGAGCTAAAGATTGAATTTTTCGGCTTAGTTCCAGTCCGAATTTGATTCTGAGCCCAACATGAAAGTTGTAGAGCATGAAATTTTCGAGCTACTGACTGAATTGGAGCATTTGACTTGTTTCCTGTCGGGAGATATGATTTTTCTTCCGAACTGCGTGCTGACTTGCCATTCTGCGCAGTACACTTTAATATATTGTCACGTTCTATCTTGTCATTCATTATGCAAGCTTATGGAATGTGGCTAATACAAGTACCTACTGCAGATGGCAATCACCCCGCAGCGGTCACGACGCTAGTGGCTCCAACGCTAACCAGCAGGGGCCAGAGGGGCAGCAACAGCCACCGCCACCTCCTCCACCGCAGCAACCTCCTACGTGGCAGCAGCTTTATGCCACGCAAACGGAGATTCTCCGAACCTGCAGCATCAGCAGCAGATGATGCAGCAGCAGATGTTTCAGCAGGGAGGTCAACGGGCCCCTCAGCCTCAGGTGGCCCGATACGAAGATTTTCTGGCGACGCACCCGCCGATCTTCTCTCGTGCCGATGAGCCTTTAGAGGCCGACACCTGGATTCGGGCCATCGAGTCCAAGTTCACCATTCTGGCGACGCCTTGCACCTCCAACCGCAAGGTCGTATTCGCGGCGCAGCAGCTCCGCGGCCCAGCTCTCCTTTGGTGGGAGAACTACCTGGCCCTGCAGCAGGAGGGTCATGTAGTTGAGTGGGATGAGTTCAAGGCTGCATTCAAGGCTCATCACATTCCGGCCGGTCTAGTAGAGCGGAAGTTGAATGAGTTTTTGGCGCTGACCCAGGGTACCCGTACAGTGCTTCAGTACGCCCAGGCCTTCAATGGTCTGTGCCCTTATGCGGGTCATCACGCCGACTCCGACGAGAAGAAGCTAGAGAGGTTCCGACGTGGCCTTAACACCAAGTTGAAGGCACAGTTGGCCACCACCCGTGCTGCCACGTACGGCGATCTCGTGAACCTTGCCATCACCCAGGAAGACGCCAATGTGGTGCACAAGGCGGAGAAGAAGAGGAAGACTCCCGCTGGACCGTCGAGCGCGCAGCCACAGAGGTTCTGCCTGGTTCCCCCGGCTGCACCGCAGGGACAGTTCAGGGCACCTCAGGGAGGTGGATGGGTTGCTAGGCCGCCACAGCCTAACGCGCCTCGTTTCCCTCCACCGCCGCAGCAGCAAGCACCTAGGCAGAGTGCACAGCAGCCAGCTCGTCCTGGAGCCGGCTATCAGTGCTTCAAATGTGGGAGCAAGGACCATTTTATCAAGGATTGCCCGCAGAACAAGCAGCAAAACCAACGCCCGGGAAATCAGCAAGGCAAGGGCAAGTAGCAGCAGCAGCGTGTGCAAGTTCGCCAAGGACGGCTCAACTACACCAACTTGGCCGACCTGCCCGAGGGAGCCCCAGACATGACTGGTATCTTCCCTATCTGCACTCAACCTGCTGTGATATTATTTGATTCCGGGGCAACGCATAGTTTTATAAGCACAAGATTTCACGTGAAATGCGGATTAAAATCCTACCATACCAAATCATCGTATGTGATATCAACTGCGGGAGGCAAGATTGCATCCAACCAAGTCACCCACAAAGTTCCGATCAGGCTGGGAAGTAAAACATTTTCTACTGATTTGATTCTGCTTGGTATGGAAGGGATTGACATTGTGTTAGGAGCCAATTGGATGACTCAACATAAGGTTGTCCTAGACGTTGCGGAACGAGTGGTTGAGATAAACTCGCCTACGCATGGCCCGAGTGTGCTATATCTGCCACAACGGACTTGCGTCGATGCGTGTGCTTATACCATGATAGAAACCCAACTAAAGGATATTCCGGTGGTATGTGAGTATGCCGATGTATTTCCGGATGACTTACCTGGGATGCCGCCGGATAGAGACATTGAATTCGTGATTGAACTTCAACCTGGCACAGCACCTATATCAAAGAGACCATATAGAATGCCGCCCAATGAATTGGCTGAATTAAAAATTCAACTCCAAGAATTGCTAGATAAGGGTTTCATTCGTCCAAGTGTATCACCTTGGGGATGTCCCGCTATCTTTGTGAAGAAGAAGGACCATTCCTTGAGGTTGTGTATTGATTACCGGCCTCTTAATGCGGTAACTATTAAGAACAAGTACCCGCTTCCCCGTATTGACATCTTGTTTGACCAATTAGCTGGCGCCAGAGTATTCTCCAAGATTGACCTTCGCTCTGGCTATCACCAAATCAAAATCAGGCCTTGTGACATTCCGAAGACTGCCTTTTCCACACGTTATGGACTTTATGAATTCTTGGTTATGTCCTTTGGACTCACCAATGCCCCAGCCTATTTCATGTACCTCATGAATTCGGTCTTCATGTCTGAATTAGACAAGTTTGTGGTGGTTTTCATCGATGACATTCTTATTTATTCCAAGAATGAGGAAGAGCATGCTGAGCACCTTCGCATTGTTCTTCAAAGGCTGAGAGACCACCAGCTCTACGCCAAATTCTCCAAGTGTGAATTCTGGTTGCAGAGCGTGAAGTTTCTAGGCCACACGGTTTCCAAGGATGGTATATCCGTGGATCCAACCAAGGTACAAGAGGTGCTAGATTGGCAACCACCTACCTCTGTCCATGAGATTCGGAGTTTTCTGGGTTTAGCCGGTTATTACCGCCGTTTTATTCCGGATTTCTCTCGGATAGCAAAGCCCATGACCGAATTCTTGAAGAAGGGAGTTAAATTTGAGTGGAATGACAAATGTGAGGAAGCTTTCCACACCTTGCGAAGACATTTGACTTCAGCCCCAGTTTTGGCTCAGCCCGATTGCACCAAGCCGTATGATGTTTATTGTGACGCATCAGGCACCGGTCTTGGCTGTGTTCTCATGCAAGAGAACCGAGTCATTGCTTATGCTTCTCGAGCACTTCGGCCTCATGAGCAAAACTACCCCACGCACGATCTTGAGTTAGCAGCGGTCATTCATGCTCTCAAGATGTGGAGACACTATTTGATGGGTGTTCCCTGCAACATATACACAGACCACAAGAGCCTCAAGTATGTCTTCACTCAGGCACATCTGAATATGAGACAGCGAAGATGGTTGGAGTTAGCAAAGGACTATGATCTCAGTGTACACTATCACCCCGGGAAGGCTAATGTAGTTGCGGATGCACTAAGCCGCAAGGCTCGTTGTCATTGTCTTTCCGTGGAGTCCTATGCCGACACCCTGTGTCACGAAATGGCAAAGCTCAATTTGGAGATTGTTCCACACGGGTACTTCAATCATATTGCAGTGGAACCAACCGTGCACGATCAGATTGTTGCAGCCCAATTAAATGATGCGGGCGTTAAAATCCTTAAAAGGAAATTGTCTAAGGAAAAGGTGAAAGAGAAGTACAAGTGTTTCCGGTTGGATGGGCAGGGAGTGATGTGGTTTGGACATCGCCTTGTGGTGCCCAAAACACGGAACTCCGGAGGAAGCTTATGGATGAGGCACACCTCTCTAAATTTTCTATCCATCCCGGCAGCACCAAAATGTACCAAGACTTGAAGCAAAACTTTTGGTGGACTCGAATGAAGCGAGAAATTGCCACGTATGTGTCGGAATGTGACACATGCCAGCGGGTCAAGGCTAGCCACTTGAAGGTAGCAGGCACGCTTCAACCTCTACCTATTCCCTCGTGGAAGTGGGAAGATATAAGCATGGATTTTATTGTTGGACTTCCCAGAACCCCTCAGGGGCACGATTCTATTTGGGTAATTGTGGATCGCCTTACCAAGACCGCACACTTTATTCCAGTCAATACCACTTACACTGCCAAGAAGTATGCGGAGATTTATTTGGAGCGGATCGTTTGTCTACACGGGGTACCCAAGACGATAATTTCAGATCGTGGTGCTCTGTTCGTAGCACGCTTTTGGGAACAATTGCAAATGTCCCTAGGCACCAAACTGATCCGTAGTTCGGCATATCACCCACAGACCGATGGGCAGACGGAAAGGGTAAATCAAATACTTGAGGATATGCTTCGAGCCTGTGTTATTCATTATGGGAAGAATTGGGAGAAATGTTTATCTCTGGCCGAATTCTTCTATAACAACAGCTACCAAGCGAGTCTTAGAATGGCACCATTCGAAGCCTTGTATGGTAGAAGATGTCGGACCCCGTTGTGTTGGTCCCAGGCAGGCGAGAGGTACACTTATGGCCCTGACCTTGTGAAGGAAGCCGAAGAAAAGGTTAGGATCATTCGGGAGAATTTGAAGACCGCCCAGTCACGGCAAAAGAGCTACTTTGATCAGCGGCGGAAGCCACTTCAGTTCGAAGTTGGTGATCACGTATATCTTAAGGTCTCCCCGACCAAGGGTGTGCAAAGATTTGGACTCAAGGGCAAGCTTGCACCTCGTTATATCGGCCCGTATGAAATTACTCAGCAATGTGGGCCGGTAGCCTATCAAGTAAAGCTTCCCGAGAAACTTTCAGCGGTACACAATGTGTTCCATGTTTCTCAACTCAAGAGGTGTCTTCGTGTCCCAACCGAAGTTGTTGAACAAGAGGAACTCTCGGTTGAACCGGATCTCTCTTATGATGAGCATCCCGTTAAGATCCTCGACGAGAAAGAGCGACAAACACGAAGGAAGGGAGTTAAAATGTACAAAGTTCAGTGGAGTCATCACTCCGAAGATGAAGCCACGTGGGAAACCGAGGACTATCTTAGGAAGAATTTCCCCGACATACTTTCATAAGCCGAGGTATTTCTTTTCCCCTCTCTATCTCTAGGTTTAATCGAATCTCGGGACGAGATTCCTTTTAAGGGGGGTAGGCTGTGACATCTCTGATGTCAAAAGAATTAAAAAGTGCAATTAAAATCAATGCAACAGGGAATTGGGTTGAAATTCAAAAATTCGTCAAAAATTCAATCATAATTCAAAAACAAGGGTTGTTTGGACACCCAACTGAAATCTCAAAGACTTGGGTGCTGAACTTAAAAATCTCGGACCGAAAGAGTAGTTGTCATCACCTACAGCCCTTCGCGACAACCTCGCCACGGCGTTCGTTCCGCTCGATGACCCTCGAGCGGGGATGTCCGTCACGATCGAGCTTAGCTCGTATATCCGTCACGATCGAGCCTAGCCAGTAGTTTCCGTCACGATTCGAGGCCGCACGGTAGGACGCTCGAGGCTCCGCAGCCAAGCTCGAGGACTCACCCTCGAGCGACGTTCCGGCACGCTCGAGGCTCCGCAGCCAAGCTCGAGGGGGCACTCACCCTCGAGCGACGTTCCGTCACCCTCGAGGCTCCGCAGCCAAGCTCGAGGGGGGCACTCACCCTCGAGTGGCGTTTCCGACCATTCGAGGCTCGGCAAGCTCGAGCTTGCGTTCAAGCTCGAAGCGCCGTAGCGCCTGGTCGAAGTGCCTGGTCCAAGCTCGAAAGTTGTGTCCCACACCTCAGACCCCAACTTTTAATTTTACCCGTTTCGAAGTTCAGTTCGAATTTTTGGAGAAAATTCGAATTTGGAAATCGGAGCTCCACGGGCATGCTACAGTGCCCCTGGCGCGCGCTGCGCTGGCCGGAGCTCGGCCGCCACGTGGCCGGCGAACGGCGCAGGCGGCGCTGAGCTGGCCAAGCCGCGGCGGACGCTGGCGCTTGTCGCCTAGCTCTTGTCCGGCCACTCCCGAGCCATCACTTCGCCGCTGTCGCCTCGCCTCGCCTCGCGCCGCGGAGCGCCATCATACGGTCGCGCGCCGCCGTGGCCGCACGCGCGCTCGCGCCGCGCCGAGCGCACTGCAGGCGGTAGAGTCCATTCGCGCCGCGCCAAAGCCTCTGCTGAGGATCTCCACTTCTTCACGCGATGATCTTTGACGCCCAACCGCGCGTGTGCGCTCTGTTCGAGCTCGCGCGCCATCAATGGCGACCGCGACAGCCACCCACGCGCTCGCACGCTCCCGAGGCCGCACAGTGCCTCCCTTGCGTGCTCAATCACTCCACCGCGCACTCACACCCCTCCTCTCACTCGCTCACTTGGCCATTTCCACTTCCCCGCGCTCGCTCGGTCTTCTTCCTCCTCGCGACGCGCAAGCCGAACCCAAGCTCTTCGCGAAATTCCTCGTCCACGCTCCACCTTTCCCAAATCCATCCCGCACGGAGCTAGTCCACTCCACCAGCTCCAAACACCCAACTTTCCCCAAGACATTGACCCTTCTCCGGCGAGAATTCGTGAATTCCCCCAAATCGCGATTTTCGGCCGCCGGAGCACCCGCACGTCGAGACCCTACTCCGAGCCGTCCCCGAGGTCAACCGAGCACGCCATTGGCTTCCTCGAGCTCCACTGGTGCTCTAGGACCCCTCGAACCTCGGCGAACGACCCCGAGCTCACCGGCGTAGAAGCCGCGGCGGCCGCGCCGCCACCACCTCGTCGCCGGCGAAACTCCGACCATCCCCGGCCTCCCAACCGTCCCCAAACGACTCGTGGTGAGCCCAGGAAGCTTTTCCCCCACTTCCCCGAGCCTAGTTCGCCGCCGTTTGGCCGGCGCAACTCCGGCGAGGTCCCAGGGACCCAAGTTCATCGTCTACCTTTGTTTAGGGGTCTCTGCGCAAAAGTCCAGGGACTCGTTCGCGAAGTTTTGAAAGATCTAGGGTTCTCTGCGTAAACAGATTCTTAAGTCTAGGTTTGATTTTTCCCGAAACTTGTAAAATCGATTAAAAATCGTACAAAAATTGGAAAAATGCACAAAAATACTCCCTGGATTCGTGAGAGTCTAAATTACAATCTCTATTAGACATGTTTGTACTTTTGACGAACTGTTTTTTTTGAATTAAAATTCAAACAAGGAAAATCTAAAGTTATGCACCATTTCAAATCCAGAGCTGCGCTAGGGTTGAGCTTTGGATATGTTGTGTATAGTGGCTTTGGACAGCTTGTGTCCAAAGAAGACCCAAAAATATGATGTTTAGCTCCTTTTATGAATTAAAATAGGTTTTCTGTCTTTTTGCAGTGCAGAAATCATTAAAAATAATATGTGCAGTGAAAAATCACCATTTTGCTCCTGAGAGCTTAAAACTTGTTAGAACACATGTTAAAAATGAAAAACTGAATTTTTGCTCTGTTTAGGATGGCAAATAATTAAATATGTGTTTTTGGTTAGAAAATCATTGAGGATCACCCAAGGGTTATTTTGAGCCACCACTTGGCCAGAGCCCTCCTCATACTTATGCTTAACTTTGGTAGGGAGATCTCCTGAAATGGTTGAATTTTCAATTTTATATGAATTAAATTCATTTCTGCTGGCAGCAACTTGTTAGATTTTTAATAAATTATGTGTAGCTCGAAATTAGCTAAATTTTGGAGTGAGCTTAGCTCTTATACTCCAGTAGCTGTCATAAAGTTTATAGCTAAAAATGATGAACAGAAATAGAGAAACAAAAATGAGAAGGAATCTAGTTGGAAATTGATTTATATAAAAGAATAAACCTTTTGGGTTAATTAGTTGAAATAAAATGGGTAGAACCTGAAATTCCAGAACAGCACCCAACTTTGTGAAGAAATAAATATAATTCTTTTATATATGTACACAATCACCATCGCATTCAAATAAAACTTTTACCATACACCTACACCTTGTTTTGTGAGGAAAATAGAAATGCTTAAGCATGTCTAGGTGAATATGGCCTTCAAGGCCTTAGTCTTAGCATCTATAGGCAGCCGCCTTAAAATATGCATCTCATGTAGACGGCGCCATCCCGGACGGCAACTACACCCTCATTCCCGCAGACGAGGAGCAAGTCCCGGAGCACGGTGCCAGCGAAGAAGTGACCAACCCGGAGGCTAACTCTCAGTCCGAGCAAGAAGGCAAGCCCCGGAGCATGACCTAACCTTTACCAAAATATGCACTTTGAATTCTCTATGTTTGTGCATTTACGTTCAAGGAGTTGATTGAATACCTTAGCTGCACATTTCCTAGTACCCATGACTTGCAATACTAGTTTGAAAGGGATCGATAGTGCATTGCTATAGGTCCGTTACAAGTCGAGTGATTTCCTGTCACCCGCGAGACATAGGGATTGCTTGTCTTTACTTATGTTGGAATCGTAAGGATTGACGGGCGGGATGATAGATGTAGATCTCCCGTCCGTGTATGATAATTGGTTAAGGTCGAAATGTGTGGTAGAGTGTGTCAAGTTTTGAACGTACCACATGCATACCGGTATATGGGAGCCGGTAAGCCCGGTACCAGATTGAAGCAGCTAGGGCCGATAGCCATCTCTCCTTGGAAACTTGTTTCCCCTGCCGTACACTTGTGGATATATGCGTGATGCTGTGAGTGAAGCAGTAAACCTTTATCCTAAGGAAATGGACCCGGTTCCGAATTGTGGATCGATGGGAAAGGTTGGGAAATGCTTGTACCTTTTATAGCAGGCAGAGTATCCGTGTGTGTTGGGTTTTCCCTGGCCAGGTAGCACAAATTCGGTTCGAACTGTCCGCTTCTCGCGGTTAATGAGACTGCTTGACCGCCTTGCTACATCGAGTAATAAGTGGAATTATGAGATCATGAACTCGTTCTATGAATAACTTGTATTGCACCACTTGTATGCTTAGAGAGGATGCTAATTTAGAATGGTTAAATTTACTAGAATATGAAGCTAAAACTTGAAAGCAAGGATCTACTTTAGTTGCTTTTTGGCAAACAAACCCACCAGCCAAAAGCCTCTCATTGTCTAGATGTCGGTGATGTAGATTTCACCCGACGGGTAAGCCTTGCTGAGTATTAGTATACTCAGCCTTGCTTGTGACAATATTTTACAGGTATACCTTTGGATGTGGATGCTTTGTCTTGGCCCGTCCAGGTTCCACCTGGCTGGCACATCGAATGGGTCCCGTCCTCTGGCGAGGATCGGGAGGAGTAGCTTCGTGGCAGGCTTCAGCACGGAGTTATTTGTACCGCCGTTAGATTATTTACTTCCGCTGCAATGAACTTCTAATTTCAGTTGTTATGAACTTTCAAATTCCGCTGCAAGACTTGTACTCTGATTTTATTTCAACTCGGTTTGTAATAACTATGTTACCTATGTGCGTGATTTAATTTGTGGAATATTGTAATCTCTGGAACCCGCCTTCGTGTGGGCGTGCTGTTGTTTCGATCGGGAAAAGTACGTGGTTTAATCGGGTTTAATCCGACGGCGCTCCAACTTATTCCGGATTAAGTGCTTGACTACGTGATTAGTGGTCCAAAGGTACTTAACTTGGAATAATTTCGGAGTGGTCCGCCACACCTCGTTCAGCGCCTCCATCGTCACCAAGTTCGGGGCAGGCGCCACCTTCGTCTTCGGCTCCTGGCTTTGCATCGCAAACCAGGAAGGCGAGCTTTGTAACAGTCCACTATTTTCAAATTATGAAAAATTTTGAAAATTTTGTTGTGCATGAAAAACTTGGCTTGCCATAAGGATGTCTTCTCTCTCTCCCCAAAAATTCCTAGGAAAAATGTATTTATTGCCTAAGGACCTTGTTAATGCTAGAGTGGCATTTGAATCATCTTTTGGTTTTATTTGGATCTTTGTGTGGGGTTTTGAATTTGAATTTAAATTCAAATTCTAAACCTAAAACTAACTTGGGCTCTAACTAATCCTAACCCTGAAACCGGCCCAGCCCACTTTTCTCTCTCCCTCTCTCTTCCTTTCTTTTCTCTTCCGCGCGCTCGGCCCACTTCTCGCTCGCGCCGGCCCAGCCCACTCGTCCGTTCTTCCCCAGCCGCGCTCGCGCGTCCGCTCTCGCTGACAGGTGGGCCCCACCTGTCGGCGCCGAGCCGAGCCGCGCCGCTCTCTCTCTCTCTCTCTGCCGCTCCGGACCCACCTGCCAGGCCGCTCCTTTCTCCCCCGCGCGCGCGCTGCCTCTTTCTCTCTCGCTGACGGGCCGGCCCCACCCGTCAGCTTTCCCTTCCACCTCGCGGCGGGGTCACGCAAATCGCATGACCCCGCCGCCGGCCGCCTTTTCCCGTGCAGCCAGCCGCGCCGCGGAAGCCTCTAGAAGCTGCCCGCTCGCCCTACCTACCCCACGCACCCGTGAGCCCTCTTTTACCCCTCAAACCCTAGCCGCCACACCCACCGATGCTCGCCGCGTGTCCACCGGCGCGGACGCCGAGAATCCCCGCCGCTCGCCCTACCAACCACCCCGGGAACCCTTCAAACCCTAGCCACTACCCTACTTAAGCCCTAGGCGCGCTCAATTTGAAACCCTAGCCGTCCAATTGGGGATTTCCCCTTCCACCGCCGCCACCGGAGTTGGGGGAGGAGAGAAGAAGAGGGGGAAGAGAAGGAGGGGGAGGGGAAGGAGCAGAGCCACGGCAAGGAGGCGCCTTGCCGTTGCCTGGAGCCAATCCGGAGCCCGAGGGGGAGACGCCGAGCCACGCCACCGAGGGAGCCGCGCACCGACGTCCACACCGCCACCGGAGACGGAGAGGACGACCGCAAGCCGTACCTCGACGTCGCGCCACTGCCTCGACGACCTTCCCGCGACGCCAAGCACGCCTTTTTCGAGCCCTAGGTGAGCCCTCACACCTCGCCGCACCTCGCTCTGCTCCGGCGGGTCGTCGTGAGCCAAAACCAAGCGCCGCCGCCCTAGGACTCCCCCTACCTCTCTGTCCGGCCGTCGTGCCGCTTGCAGGAGCCTAAAGCCGCGCCTTTTGGCCTTGGACGCGACCGTGGGCGTGCGCAGTCGCCGCTCCACGGGCTCGCCGTCGCGGCAAGCCATCCCGGCCGCCGAGCCGCGTCGCGGCGCCTCGCCACGCTCGTGCACGCACTCGTGCACGGCGCGTTGGCTCGCGCACGCGAACGCGCACGAGCACACACGAACACGGACGTTCGCGGACTCGGGAACGCGTCGAGCGTCGCTCGCCGGCGTTGGAACGTGCCATTGCGGCATTCCATCGAACGCCTGGCAGGCGCGCTCGCGGCGCCGCCCCGCGTCCGCGCAGTGCAGGCCACACGGCGCTGGCCGCACGGGATCGCTGCGCAGCCGCAGCGGATCCCTGGGCCAGGCCGCGTGGTAGCTGGGCCGCGCCAGTTTGGGCCGTGCCTGGCCCATGGCCGAGCCGCGCCGCGCGCAGCACTGACCGCGGGGGCCCACCAGTCGGTGACTGGCCCCCACTGGCCGCTGGGACCCACGCGCTGACGTGTGGGGCCCGCTAGCGCTGACCCTTGACCGTTGACCGTTGACCGGTCAACGATGACGTCAGCAGGGCCCACTGCTGACGTCATCACCCGGTGGCCCCTGTGCTGACGTCAGCATGTCGTCATGATGACGTCAGCAGGCCACGTGGCGCTCTGTGGTTTTTCCTGGGATTTCCATTTTTTTTCCAAAATACATTTAAAAATTTCAGAAAATGCTTTAAACTTAGAAAATTCATAACTAATTCAGTTTAACTCGGAAAAATGTGAAACCAACTTCTATAATTTTCTAAAATCATGAATAACACTTTAAAAATGCAATTGGAGTTAGTTGGGTCTTTCTTGGTTTCCATTTGGCTCTTTCTTTGCAAATAGGCCCCTAGACTTATTCGTATTTACGATCAGGAGCCGCCGCCGGAGGAGCACTGACTGAGGAGGACTACTACGCCGAGGAGGACGACTACCCCACTTGCTCAGGTTCACGCCCGACTGCTTCTTTGAATACCTATAGGCATTGCTCATTAGATACGCCAGGCTTGCATGTGTTGCTTGAGCTGTGAACCTTGCATAGCCTGTTTTATTCATCGTATGCCTTGTTACCTATTGCTTATCATATCGTACCTTGTTATATGATGATGATGAGATGCTTGCTTGTGTGCGGGATATGTGGTAGATATTCTTGGCGTGTGTGTGGGGATAAAACTGGGAAGATGTATGGCGATTTTGACCTTACTAGGTCTTACCGGTGCGGGTAATAACAACCTGATCTTATATCGGGGTGAGATGACTTCTGGGTTATCTCGTGGGCTCTAGGGGAGATGGCCCCCTAGGTACCCTAGGGGGGTTGGACCCCCTAGTGGTTTTATGACTTGGAGCCAGGAGTAGGAGGTTACTTGAGAGGGTGAGGAAGAAGACTGCTTCCCGTACCGGTACCTTAAACCTTGTTGACTGTCCTGTGTTCACTGTACCGTACACGCCAACTTGCCTGAGATGTGACCGGTAACGACTAGCCTAGCTAGGGTGGCACCCAAATGCGGAGATCACAGTTTGTGTATGTGTGAGGGGTGAGTGCCCGTGCCTTACACCCCGATGGGCAGCTCTGGTGGTATGCTTTCACATTTCCTTGGGCCAATGCCTTAGGGCGGAGGCATCCAGACCCGGGAGACCAGGAGGGTGCCATTCTTACTAGGAGGTTTACTAGTTGTGGGCTGCGTCTCGACTGGCTCGCTACCAGTCGCAGCCCGGGTTGGGTACAGGTGTACAACCTCTGCAGAGTGTTATGATCTATACGTATAGCCGTGATCTTGGTCATGGATAGCGCAGTGTTCTTCAGTGTGGTCGGCCATTGTTTTGGGATATGCTTTTCTCCCCCTATAGGTGAGAGTGTGAGGGCGTAGGGGTAGCCGGGGAGAGGAAGGTTGTGCTCCGCCTGCCTTGTGATCCGGTTATCCCTCTTGAGATGCCAGGAATGAAGCTGCGCATCGCCGAGAGTTGGAGGCGTGTGTCGAGGAGAATGCCGCCGGGAACCCGTCGTATGATGGGACTAGCCCCGGGACAGTGATATGGGAATTGGTGGGATGAAGATATTATTATTATTGTTGCCGCTTGCTTAGGAAACCCCAAGCCATATTTCCTTGTCTTTATCTTGTATACCATTAGCTTGTTAGTCCACTTAAAGCTGCATACAGTCGGTGACGTGTGCCTGTTCCATTCCTTGGGAACAGAGAGTGAGTATCTGGGAGATGGAGCGGAGTTCGACTCCAACTTCGACAACTGGTACGACTAGGCGACGGTCTACGCTCAAGCCTGCCTGTGGAGGAGACGCGAAGATGGTGGCCTACCGCCGAGCTTCCTAGCGCTAGCTGTCTTTTATTTGCTTGTTTAGCCCTGCGTGGTGTATGTTTGAACCCTTTGTTAGGAATGTAATAACTTATTTAGCTCTGTGATGCTTTATCGGAAGTTTGGAACTGCTACTCTTCTGTTTCGAGATTCTGTACATGGTAGCGACTGATCCAGGGACTATCACACGAGTACAGGGAGTCGGGTTTTCATTACTGAAAATCCGGGTCGTTTCAAGCTTCAACACCAACTGCGCGACGTGGTGGCTGCACCAGCTTCGCCACCCGCGCAAACCACTCCGCGAGGATCCCGGAAAACCTTAAATTCCGACACGATCTCTGGATCGTATCCTACTCGGAGGAGTACATGGCGCCCGAAGCAGATTCAAGCTCGGGCCGACCACGTCAACTCGACCCCTGTCAAGCAGCAGGATCAAGCCACGCGTCCACGACTCCCTGGCGGACTCCAGATCACCTCCGACTTCCGTCAGGGTTCAACGATCAGGACCGTGACAACAACCCCACGGGCACCCAGGAACTCTGGTTCCGATTCCCGTGGATCGAAGACTTCACCACGTGGATCGCGCGCGCCTCAGTTTCCCTTCGGGCTAACGAACTCAGCCGCGATCTACCAGAATCACCTGAAGAAGAAGTTTCGGCAACCTCGCCGGACCACCTCGGATCTTGTCACGACCACAACTCCCTTGGGGGTTATCGTTCATTGGCCTGACATGGACCCCGAGGTGGCCCTCCGTGAAGCAAACGTACCCTCCACGGTACGGGACATTCTACCTCTGCTTCCCTTCCAGGAAGGCAGAGAACTCCCTGTTACCATGAGTAACAGAAAAACCGGGCCTAACAACCCCGGCCGCCAGTCCTGTGTCATCCTCAATGATCACAGCGACGATGAAGTTGTCTCCGACGACGCTCCAACCGTTGATGGAGAGACCGATCCAGACCGAGAACTCCGTGTCGAGCGCAACCGCAACCGTGCCCTCCGACGTCGCTTCATTCAGAGGAAAAACCTCAATGCTGAGTTCGACAAGGAAGGCATTTTCAACTCCCCTGTGGCCAACATCATGTTCGGGGTCAGCGTCTTCGAGGGGTTCCAATCTACCCCTGACATCGACCTCGCCAAAGCCCGCCTAGAAGCCGCAGCGGTCATGGTTGATCGCTTGGATGGAGGCCGTTACGCCTCCAAAAGCAAGAGTTCTTCGCGCCACCAAGCACCGTCAGCTAGGCGTCAGAGCAGCCACTACGGCAGCTCCGCCGGAAGAACAAAGGACATGGCCAGGCCTCGTGAGGAACCCCGCCGTCCTCGCGAGGAACCCCCCAGGTCCAACCGCCGCGAAGAACCCCGTCCGGCTCGTTCTCACATTACACCGAACGATGCCCGCAATGAAATCCTCCGGATCCGGGAGGGGAGAGCTACCTCCCACGTCGCGGATTCTGCGGGAGGATACGACGTCCCCAACCCTGATACTCTGCCATGCTACACACGCGCCATCCGCGTCAACTCCTTTCCGCGAAAGTTCAAGCCGCCAAGCATCACCAACTTCGACGGGAAGCAAGACCCCAACATCTGGCTGCGCAGATACTCTTCTGCAATCGAGGCATCGGGGGGCGACGACATCTCTAAGATGTTGTACTTCCCAGTTGCAATGGAGCAAGGTCCACTCACCTGGCTTGAGTCCCTTCGTCCAGACTCCATCGACAGCTGGCATGCGCTGAAGAAGGCTTTCGTCTCCAACTACCAGGGTTCTTTCGAGCGCCCTGGCAGCAAATATGAACTCCGCGCGTGCAAACAGAAGCCAGACAAGTCCCTGCGCGACTACAACCGGCGATTCTTCGCCATCAAGGCATCCTGGGTTCCCATCCCCGATTCAGAAGTCATCGACTATTTTCAAGAAGGGATGACCGACCGCAGCCTCTTCTGTGATTTCGGTCACAACCGTCCTCATGACCTCGAGGAATTTCACGCGCTGGTGTCCAACTGGATGGACACCGATGATCAAGAACGGGAGCGCTACGGCAAACGGTCCGCCAACCCTGGTCGCAGGAATCAGGAAAACAACAGGGATCAGCCGCGCGACTCCTTCCAGCGTAACGGCAACAACCCACGAAAGCAACCAAACAACACGGTCGCAACCGTCCAGACCGTCCGCGCCGCCAAGTCTCCGCAGCAAAGAAGGGAAGAATTCAACAAACTTCTCAAAAAGCGCTGCCCCTACCATCCGGACAGCAAGCACACCATGGGCGATTGCACTCTCCTTCGGGAAACGTTCAGCATGCCCAACAAGAAACAGAGGTCGGATGGGGACGGATACGACAAGCACGACAAGGGAGACGACGGTTTCCCAGATGTCACCAATACTGTTAATGTCATCTTCGGAGGCATGGCAGTCAGCGACACATCACGCAATCGCTAGAACGCGCGGCGCGAGGCCTATGCAGCAGAACCAACGGTGGTTACACCCCTACGGTGGTCAGACACCACAATCACCTGGTCCAGAGAGGACCAATGGGCGAAGATCACCTCTCCCGGACGATATCCTCTCGTCCTAGAGACCGTGGTGGCGAATAGCAAGCTCACCAAGGTCCTGATTGATGGGGGCAGCGGACTCAACCTCGCCAAGACGCTGAAGTCCATGGGGCTCAGCACAAGCACGCTGCAGCCGACAGATACTCCCTTCTACGGCATCGTACCTGAAAAGGCTGCCATCTCCCTCGGGCAAATCACCTTGCCCGTCACGTACGGTACTGCATCCAACTACCGTACAGAATTCATCAAGTTCGAAGTTGCAGACTTCGAAACGTCATACCACGCCATCCTCGGGCGACCAGCGTTGGCCAAGTTCATGGCCATCCCCCACTACACCTACCTGGTGTTGAAGATGCCAGGGCCTCACGGCGTTCTTTCCCTTCGCGGTGATATCAAGCGCTCCTACCTCTGCGACAAAGAGGCAGTGGAGTGCACCGTCAGAGCCGCGTCCACCATAGATCGCCAAGAGCTCCACCCCCTGGCTGCCACCGTCATCGAAGAAGACGGTGATGCCCCGACGCAGAAGAACACGCGAGTCATCAAGCCTGCGGACAAGGTCGCCACGAAGACAGTTGATCTCCAAACAGGAGATCCTACGAAGACAGCGGTGATTGGTTCCACCCTCACTCCTGCATAGGAAAGCGCGCTCATCGACTTCCTGCGAGCCCAGGCTGACATCTTTGCTACAAAGTCTTCCGACATGCCTGGAGTTCCCAGAGAGTTGATCGAGCACAAGCTAGACCTCAACGAGAGCGCAAAGCCCAAAAAGCAGCGCCTCCAAAGATTTGCCACCGAGCATCAGGAAGCCATCAAGAAAGAGCTAGCTGAGCTATTAGCAGCCGGCTTCATCAAATAAGTCTTTTATCCGGATTGGTTAGCCAATCCGGTTCTTGTAAGGAAACAGAATTCAAATGAATGGAGAATGTGCGTTGACTATACTGATCTCAACAAACATTGCAAGAAGGATACCGTCGGGCTTCCTCGCATTGATCAAGTCATCGACACCACCGCCGGGTGCACCCTACTCTGTTTCCTCGATTGTTACTCAGGATATCACCAGATATCGCTGAAAGAAGATGATCAGATCAAAACCTCATTTATCACGCCATATGGCACATATTGTTATACAACTATGCCTTTTGGCTTGAAAAATGCAGGCGCCACACATCAACGGGCGATACAGGGTTGTCTTCAAGACCAACTCCACCGAAACGTCGAAGCCTACGTTGATGATGTGGTAGTCAAGATAAGAAACCCCGAGGATCTCATCGCTGATCTCACCGAGACGTTCGACAACTTACGCAAATGGCGGTGGAAGCTTAATCCCGCCAAGTGTGTTTTCGGCGTTCCATCAGGAAAGCTCCTCGGGTTCATCATCAGCGAACGCGGCATCGAGGCTAATCCAAAAAAGATAGCAACTATCATGAGCATGGAGCCGCCGCGTACCGTCAAGGATGTCATGAAGCTTACGGGCTGCATGGCTGCACTCAACCACTTCATCTCCAAACTCGGAGAACGCGGGACTGAGTTCTTCAAGCTACTCAAGAAGCAAGACAGATTCCAGTGGACACAGGAAGCTCAAGTCGCCTTCGACAAGCTCAAGCTGTTCTTGACTACACCACCTGTCCTCACCGCACCGCTACCGGGCGAAGACCTCTTACTCTACATTTCAGCAACCACCAACATCGTCAGTGCCGCTATTGTTGTTGAACGCGACGAGGCAGGTCGTCTTCAGATCAAGGTACCCTCAAGTTCAAAAAATTCTATATGCTGCCTTACTGACATCCAGGAAATTACGACACTACTTCGACTCCTACAAGATCATTATGGTTACTGGATATCCTATTGGCGAAATTCTCCATAATAAAGACGCTACAGGGCATATCGCCAGGGCATACAACATAGAGTTCCGTTCTCGCACGGCCATGAAGTCTCAGGTCCTTACTGATTTCATATCAGAATGGACCGAGCACAATCTTCCAGTCGTCATCACCAAGCCTGAGCATTGGATCATGTACTTCGACGGTTCACTCAAGCTGGAAGGTGGAGGCACTGGAGTCCTGTTGATTTCACCTCGAGGAGATCAACTCAAGTATGTTCTGCAGATTTGGTTTGCCGTCACCAACAATGCTGCAGAATACGAAGCACTTCTTCACGGGTTGAAGATGGCCATTACCCTCAGTATCAAGCGTCTGCTGGTGTATGGGGATTCAATGTTGGTCATCAAACAAGTCAACAAGGACTGGAATCGAAACCATGAAGACATGGATGCGTACTGTAAAGAAGTTCGCAAGTTGGAAAAACATTTTCTCGGCATCGAATTTCATCATGTCGAGCGAGATTATAATGTCGCTGCAGACGTCCTATCAAAGCTGGGTTCTTCCAGAGCAGAGGTGCCTAGTGGGGTGTTCGTCAATGAACTCTCCAAGCCATCAATTTCTGCAGCGGCAACTTCCGACGATACAACCTCAGCTCCTGAGGTCATGCTCATCGACGCTGCCTGGAGCCCTCCAATTATAGATTACATCTTGCACAACAGACTCCCTGCCAAGAAGGCAGAAGCTCAGCAAATTGCTCGTCGCAGCAAATCCTATATTATAATTGGAGACACACTGTACCGACGTGGTGCACGCTCTGGCGCATTGATGAAATGCGTCTCACAGCAAGAAGGAGTCAACATCCTGGAGGAAATTCACGCAGGCGAATGTGGCAATCATGCATCTTCCCGCACTATCGTGGGCAAAGCCTTCCGTGCCGGGTTCTACTGGCCTACAGCTCTACACGACGCCGAAGAAATTGTTCGTCACTGCAAGGGTTGTCAATATTTCGCTCATCACTCACATCAGCCTGCGCACAAGATCAAATTGATACCTCCCTCATGGCCGTTTGCATGCTGCGGGTTTGATATGATTGGGAAACTACCCAGGGCGCCTGGTGGATTTGAATACTGTTTCGTCGCCATTAACAAATTCTCAAAGTGGATAGAAGTCTTTTCGGTTGTCAAACCAACCTCTGAGAAAGCAGTCCAATTCCTCCAAGAGTTGATTCTTCGCTTCGGGATACCACACCAAATCATCACGAATTTGGGTACTACCTTTACAGGCAACAAGTTCTGGGACTACTGTGAAGATCGCAGCATCGAGGTAGCCTATGCCTCTGTTGCTCATCCTCGTGCCAACGGACAAGTTGAAAGAGCCAATGGCATGCTCCTCGATGGACTTAAAGCTCGTATGGAACGAACCCTAAAGAAAGCAGAAGGCCGGTGGATGAAAGAACTCTTTCCAGTTATCTGGGGCCTACGATCTGAACCCAGTAAAGCTACAGGGCAATCTCCTTTCTTCCTGGTGTATGGATCTGAGGCTGTCCTACCTGTTGATGTCATGCATGGTGCTCCTCGCGTTGAGGAATTCCAAGAAGCCATGGCGGACGAACAACGGATGATGGAGGTTGATAGGCTGAAGAAGTACGACTGGCAGCTTTGTTACACAACGCTGCCTATCGTCAGGGTATCCGTCGATTTCATGACAAGAATGTGAAGACAAGATCATTCCAGATTGGAGACTTGATGTTACGCCGAATCCAGAATACAGCCGGTCATTCCAAGCTTACTTCACCTTGGGATGGTCCATTCATTGTTTCCAAGGTCCTCAAGCCAGGCACCTACAGACTTCAAACAGAAGATGGTGTGGATTTACCAAATCCTTGGAACATAGAACATCTACGCAAATTCTACGCGTAGCTCCTTCACTGCAACAGTGCTTCGGCATCGCAAGAACCAATTGCTTCGGCATCCAGAGTTCTTCCGTAAACATTGCTCCGGCAATATATGAACTGGTTGCTTCGGCATCATATGTTCTTTTGTACCGTTGTTTCGGCAACGAGATATATTTTAATAAATTTCCCTTTACTGGGTTGTTTATTTTGTCTTCGTGACATCATTCAAAACTTCCATGTTCTTTCTAGACTTGGACAGTTTCCTCTTCATGCATTCAGAGCCCATAAATGAGGTCTATTCGGGTTCCTTTGGGGCCGAGAACGGATCTCTTCCTCCAATTTCGCTACTTTACGATAATTTCCAGCTTAAAGCTGTCGCTCCGTGGGTCTTACTGGGTTCTTGCTTCGGCAAACCACATACAGTTTGTTCCCAAGTATCCTCCCGGGGTACACTCTAACAGATAGCTTATGCTATAAGAAATCTCCCTGGGTTCCCTCGGGTCCTTAACAGGGCTGTTTTTCAACAGTTAAAATCTACGCACTGTACATTTTGACTAAGTCCTGGTCATTGACACAGGGACAACCCAGGGATTCTTAGAAATTCTTGGTTTTTCTTCAAGCACGGAAATATTATATTTCATTGCAGAATACTTATATTACAATAATATTTGTTCAATTTACAGTCTAAGGCTCTGAGCAATTGCCTCGGCAACTGGCTCGGTCTCTTGTTTCAGGTCCCTAAAGGCGGCTTCAGTACAATTGGGCTCTGCGCCTTCTAAAAGCTTGCCTATATCTACTTCAGGGTACCTAGACTTAATCACAGCAAGGACATACACAAGACAGGCTTTGGATGATCTCTTGATATACGCCTTCAACTGTCGAGGCATGGCCTTCAGACGCTCCAGGAATGATTGCGGAGATGAAGGGTCTTCAGGAACCAAGGCCTTCACCACTGGGTTCACTGCCTTCTCTAGCAACGAAATCCGATTCAGGGCTTCGGCAGGTCATCGTCCGACTTCTTCATCTGCCGTATGGTTTCTTCAAGCTCTGACATTCTCCTGGTCGCCTGCTCAAGCTTCTCGTCCAGCGCCTTCTTGTCAGCAAGATTCTTCTGCGACTGGACGAGTTTTTTGGATAGCTGATTCCTTTCTTCGCGAGCATCTTCAAGGTCCTTGGCAAGCTTCTTTTGCTGCTCAATGACTTGAATCAACTGCGCATCAGCATCCTTGCGTTGTTCGACTGCAACTCTGAGCTGCTCCTTGATAGTATGATGCTCTTCAGAGAGAGTCTTCAACGCCTCTTCATGACGGTTGGCCAAGTTCGACCAATCCGTCATCTTGCTTTGGGCTGTCGTAAGCTGTTGTTGCACCCCTGCTCACACAAGACATTGACAGAGTTGTTAGATTACACATACAAAGGATACTTCATTGCAAGACTTCGGCTGTGACATAGTACCTTTGAGCTCTGTCTTCGCCGCGTTGAGTTTCTTCTTCATGTCCTCCTTTTCCGCGACCAATTCCTTGGCGCGCAGATGCAAGGTGCGGATCATGTTGGCATCTTCCGCCTCCTGGAGTTTGCGGTCTTCACGTTCACGCTCCAGCTCCTTCTGGAGACGGTCTGCCTTGGCGTGCATCAGCGATATGTTGTGGATATACTCCGTCTTCTTCCTTGATGCTTCGCCGACGGCCTGCAGAAATATTATCATGAGATATATTCAAACCGGACAACGAGTACAGGGTTGTTTTTCATACCTTGAAGTAGGCCACTGCTCTCTCCGCATGGTACAACCCCCTGTCGATGTGCTCCTCATCCTCCTCTGCGTCGAAGATGTACTCGAAGGCTTGCGGATTTGGATTAAGCATCGGATCGTAGCTTCCGATGCGGAAGCTACCGATTTCTTCTTCAGCACCAGTACCCCTGGGTACTCTGGGGATTTCTTCAATAGTTTGCTCTTGGGTTGATGCTTCGGCTTGTTTACCCCTTGAGCACTCTGCTTCTAGAACTGCCTCTGCCCCGATCTGGGTTGTCTCCGTGACGCTCGGGGGCTTAGCAGTGTTCTGGTCACAGTGTTCAACTTCGGTTTCTTCAATAGCCGCCTGCGTGACCAGTTGATCGATGTCCGCCAGCTCCTCGGCAATCGTTTCTTCAACTTGTGCCTCTACAGATGATGGCGGATTTGATGGCGTGGCTGATTGAACCTCTGGCAGGGTTGTTTTTGGTACTTCCCTGGGTTCTTCGGCCACTATGACCTCTGGTTTTACAACCGCATGATCAGCCGCTGGCTCTTCCCTGATTGTTGATGGAATTTCTTCAACACTGCATCAATAACTTCGTCAGTCACAATGGAGTGTTACGATTGTTCAATTTGTACACTATGACAAGATTTACAGGGTACTTACATGCTGCAAGGCCGTATGGGGATTTCCGGCTCCCTCAAGATGAATTCTTCCTCAGTTTCCTGCTCTGGCGCTGATGGTCCGGTTGGACAGGGTTCTTCAACCACTGGTGTTGTCCTTATGAATGGCGCGGAGACAGGATTGAAGATATTGTGCAGGATCTCTTCCTCTGATAATGGTTGTCGCGCAGTGCTATCTTGCTGCGACATGCTGGTGCCAATTTCTCCAATGGCTATCCTCACAGAAGATGATGACTTGAGTTGTGGGGATATTTTTGCCCTTTCCTCCGGGATGATTCTCGCTCGGGGCTTGGATAGAGTACGTGCTCTCTTGGGCACAGGTGCATTCAGCTCTATTGTTGCTGTCCTCTTGGGTTCTTCACCTCTCTTGGAGGCTGTCCCTGCTTTGGCTTGGGATTCTTCAGACACCTGTTGTTCCACATGAGCATGCCGCTCGTCAGGTTCTTCAGTTGCAGGTTGCTTGCATTGGCGAACCTGATCTCTTACCCCTGGATCCACACAGCGAGCCAACAATGATGCTTCTTCCGCATTGGTTGGATCCAGGGGCGGCAGACTCACATAAAGTGATCGTCGAGCTTCATACTGTTATAACCAAGACACTAGTTAGTACTATTGCCTTCAAATAACAAGGCAGTATATTGACATTCAGATATGGTTCTTACCTCAGGCGTCATGGGTCAGATTCTCCAGAGTACAAGTACCCTGGGGTGCAGCGTTGTTTGCACGGCTGGATTCTCCTCAATAAGAATGACCGGTACACTACGGCTCCTGTCAGCCCTTGTGCTTTCAGATCTCTGGTCATGTTCAGCAGCTCAGGGATCTGCATTGCTTGATTGACTCCAATTGTTTCACTCCAGAATGGCTTCATTACTGGAGGATTCCCTGAGCGGCTGGGTAGTTGTGGCTGGTGATTCCAAGCATAAAACCATTCCTTCTGTCAGTCCTTCAGGCTCTCCTTGGTTGTGTACTCCAAATACACCGGCCTCATGCCCTGACGGAACTGGATTACCACCTTCCCTACAACTTGCAATGGTCCGCTTGAGGTCTTCACTCTGAATAGGTGGCGGAACAGAGGAAAATGTGGATCTATTCCTAGAAATGCCTCACAGAGGTGGATGTAGATCGACAGATTCAAAATCGAATTAGGATTCAAATGACACAATTCAATTCCATAAAATTGCAAGACTCTGCGGAAGAAATCACAGGTTGGAAGACCGAATCCAACTTCATAAAAAGCTTTCCATACCGTCAGCTCTTTGGTTTCCTCAGTGGGGTACTCGTGTCCGTACGCGCACCTCCACCGGCTGATTTCTTTGGCCGCTAGGAACCCATCTGCTTCCAGAGTCTTGATATGCTTGTCCTTCAGATTGCTGGTTGGCCAGTCACTGATTGGATCTTCAATGCTTGGCATGTCCCCAGTGGGCGCTGCTTTCTTGGTCGTCACGACCTCCTTCATGGCTTCTGCTCTTCTCTTTGTGCCCTTGCTTCGGCTGGATCCTTCACCACCGGCCATCGCGGTCTTTCGAGACTTGGTGTGGATTGGATTCGGGTTGGGGGAAGATGTGGAAGATTTTGCGTGGTCTCAGGATCGCAAGCAAAGAAACTGTCGCAAACCCTAGATCTGTTTTGCCAGAGGTGTGCAGAAACAGGGGAGGCTAACGGTTTATATTGGCTTTTCGAAGCGATACTTCGGTATTTTTCAATTTTGGTCCTTTCTTGATCCTATATTTGAATTCGTTCAAATTTACGCTCGGGGGCTGTGGACATATTTTCAGGAAATATTTTTCTGAGAATTTTTGGCTTCAATTGATAAATTTATGAGGAGTTCTAAAAGAACTCAGGTTTCTTCGGAAATTGATTCTCTTTTGGTTCGGACTTCGAAAGAGCCTCGAATTTCTTCTTCAAAGATAAACGAGGCTCGGGGGCTGCCCAATTGGGCGCACCTAGTCGGTGCGCACCAATCCAAACTTCGAGAAGACTTATGAGCACTTCATTACCTATTGAACAGCATAGTTGCAACTTCCAAGAGTAAAGAACCCTGTGGGTTTCAAAGAACCCTGGCGGATCTCAAAAAGAACTCTGGAGGACCTCAAAGAACTCTGTATTTTCAACAAGGCTGTTCTTCAGGAGATAAGGTGCTCGGGGGCTTGTGGGTGTAGAGTCCTGACAGACTATACAACGTTGGCGGACCACCCTGTGGGCCGGCCCACGTACAAGACTTGACGCACAAGACAAGGATTAGTCCTAGTCGGTTTGGATAAACTGTATCAGGGAATTAGAGATTAACTTGTAAAAGTCTCCTAGTCCTATACGGTCTCCATGTAACCCTGCCCTCCGGCATATATAAGGGGAGGCAGGGACCCCCTTCAAAGCATCGCTTTACACCATATCAATACAAGATACACCATACAGACGTAGGGTATTACGCACATTGCGGCCCGAACCTGTCTAAATCGTCTCTTGTCACCTTCGGCTCTAGATTCTCGACGACTTCTCCCTAAACCCTTCTCTCGGGGCACCCCCTCGAGAACGTTGTCAGCGTAATTCGCCGACAATCAATAGGAACATCACCATCTCCGATCAGTTGTCCGGCGAAGCAGGAGGAAGCTCGAATAACCTTTGGTTCGTTCTAGCTGGGTGATGTTATGGAGGATCGTGAGATTCAGAAGCATGGGCAAATTCCTTTTCGTGGCAAACACAAGCGCAGAAGCGTTGAGGAAGTTCGTCGAGGAATTTGTCAGACAAAAAAACCAAAAGAAAACCAACGCCATGGACGAGCTTGGAACTCCTACGAAGCAGAGCAGTAACGATGGAAGAAGGATCACATCGAACTCACACGGATCACATCTGAATCTCCTACGAAGCAGAGCAGTAACGATGGAAGGAGAATTTTTTTCAAGGGGAGGAGGCTAGTTGAATCTGAATCTGTTTGGTGAGGACTGAGTGTTGGAGTTTAAGTTCGAGTTCTAAAAATTCAGATGTTTGCACCTTTATTTTGCGTGAACTGATGCAATTCTCTGTGAACGGATGACGACTGCATATGTATTGAGGCATGCATGTGTGAACTGAAGGATGAGAATTGTTTGTGTTGTCTCGTGTATGCATCAAAATGGCTACAAAGATCAATTTGTGTGAGATCACCATGATTTACGTGTCAAGAGACTAAATAATACTTTTGTAGGCAGCTAAATAGATAACATTGTCTAAACTAATATATAAGCTGTCTGTGTGTGACAAAAAGACAGTAGCTGTCTAAACTGTTGTACATACCCTAATGCGACCGTTTGATCCTCTGTCGCCGGGCTTCCTCATCGAGGGCGTCCTATAGCTATTTATAAACCGGGCGTAATAGTTTGTAGGTCATGTAGCTACGAACTGCGTCCGGCAAGCGTTAATCATGGCCGCTGGAAACTCCATTGGATTTTCCGGGGGTTTTCTTAATGACCAGGGTGAATGATCAGGCTGTGGCCGGAACGGCGAAACGGGATCCTCCTGCAACGGTGGAGGAGCTGGGCAGCTGGCCCCGCTCGGGAGTAGAATTCGCGGCCACGACAAGCCGTGGTGGGGGCTGGAACACGGGACTGCGGAAATCGTGCGCTGCGGTGCGCACGGCCGCACATGCCATGTCTCGCTAGCTGCTCCCTCCATCATTTGTTTACTCACGCGCACGGAGCCGGGAGGTTTTTATCGGGAGAAGGGTTCCTGTTGGAGTGTCCGATGCCTGATGCCAGGAACATATAGGCGGCGACACAAATTTTACATATCTCGTTTGTTATTTTAGTATCCCTGTGACTCTGACGCCATCACTCAGCAATCAGTGGGATATCGGTGTGTCTGTTACCTAGTGCTTCAATATTCAGCAGGAACCATATCCGAGTTACCCGGTCTCCATGCAAGTTTTATGAAAAGGTTTCATGGACATTTATTTCCATATCACATCATTACTATTTTGATAATTTGGTAAATTATTTACGAGAAGAGCATTTTATTTTATTTTATTTTATGTGATGTCAATCTTAGTGGAGGATTGCGCAATGACAGAGACAGAGAACTAATCATTGTGCCACAAGAGTTTCGTATGAAACTCCTCCCTCATCCAATGAAATCTCCCTCTTAATTACTCTATTATGTCAGCGAAATTGCTGAAGTAAATGTCTATGAAACTCTCATGAAACCTTTCATTGAGACTGGTTTGAGAAAAGTTTCATGATGCTTTCATTCCCATGAAACTCATGTAGCAGAGTTACATAGCTCCCAATATAGATAACTGTACAACGAACCCTTCACTAGGGTGTTTCATGCATACTAAGTAGGATGCCACATAAGTAATTGGGATGACATGACGAATATTTGAATAGGAAAGATGGAAGGAGTTTCATCTAGACAAAATTCCATTTACATTGTCTTCAAGTCATTATGTGTCTTACAATTAAATGCAATGAGTACATAGTGTAACGTCCCGCCACTCCGGACCGGGCCTGTCTACCCTGGCAGCTCTCTAGAATCCCAAGAATGTCCCCACAGACCAAAACATGTCTTTTCCGCGCACTTTGTCCTCACTCATGCGCACCCGGGAATGACTTCCCGATCAGTCACCCATCCTGAGATTGCTCCGGGCCAAGCACGCTTAACCTCGGAGTTCTTTCAGGATGAGCTTCTGGAAAAGAAGTTGCAACTTATTGGTATGAGTATCCTTATCGATCCTATTAAGCCCTGGGCCGGGGTGTTACACATAGTAATCATCAAAATTGAAATATTGTATCATGAATGTTGTTTCATCTATAGTTTGATGGTTTTATGGTACTCTAGGTGATGTAGCAGTATTGGAAATAGTGAAATAAAACCCTCCATTGAGCATGGCCTTAGCGGTTAGCACTGCACTGGAGCTTCTGCAACGATGCTACCTCTCGGAGTTGAGCCATTTTTTCTCTACAAGCTTATTTCTTCCACCTCTCTAGATGATGTGGTAGAACGATGGTTATTTCTGCCACCAAGTATACGTAGTTTCTACAAGTTATGAGCGGTAAATGGAAAAACATGTTGCTCTTTCTGGACATAGTGTTGTTGAGTATTGACATAGTGTGCAAAATGAAAAAAAAAATATTGGACGCGGTGAATCCAAAAGAAGTATGCCGTGCACAATTAAATATTTCCCCTCTCTCTCTCATGAAGGCGTGAGCGCATTAAAGTCAAAGTAACGTGTTTCATCAAGGTTGAGTTGTGAGCATCTTGCCCTTGTGGGTTGTGGCTGTAATAGGTCGAATCGAACCGGGATGTTGGCCAATGCACATGCATGAAAAGGGCTATTAAGAAAAAAATATTTCTCTAATAAGTTTTTTCTATTCACCCCACTCACATAACACGCTTTCCAGTGCACTATTTATCTAAAACTAACTTTTACTTATTTCGATCTGAACACAGCTGTCGCTTCAGCTTTTTTATCTACAGCTACAGCCAGCCTCTCAGCCCCAGAGACAGAACCGCACCTATAGCTGTAGGGAAAGGTCTCAAAAGCGTTGGCCTACCTCATGTGCCGCCATGTGAGTAGATAGATTGACAGAGGCGGTGAGAAAAGCTAGCTTCTCCTTTCGTCCCAGAAAACATAACGTTTGAGATGCGTGCCAGTTAAAGTAGTTTATGTTTGACTAAATTTCTAGACAATTATATTCGTATTTATGACTCTAAATAAATTTGTTAAAAAACTACATTTAAAAACAGATCTAATGATATATATTTTATCTAATTAATATTTATATTTTTCTTTTATAATTGGTCAAAGTTAAGATTCTGAAATTTATTAAGAAATGAGAATTGCATATTTTCTGGGACGGAGGGAGTAGCTGCGTGGAGCAAAATAGTGCCGGTAGTGGGTATCGTCTGTTTTGATCGCTACCTGCTGGATATGCCTGGATGCAGTTATTTCATTTGGATGATGGACTGTACGCCTAGAAGTCATCATCACTCTGCAACGATTCTGTATATGTATGCCTGGTTAATCGGGGATTAGGTGCATGCGCGGTGAGTAATTTACTAGGGGAAAAAAGTTAAGTACATGTACGTAACTACTCCTACTTTAGTGTCTCGGGTCTCTGCCCACTTCGATGCCGTAGCTAGTCAGATCACTAGTTGCTTTATCGGATGGAGTCTACGCTTTAGCGTTCTGCTGTTTACTAAGAAAGTTCACTGCTTCAGTCAAGATATGGGTCGTGTTTAGTTGCGGTGGGGAAAAAGTACTTTTTTTTCTGGGATGCGTGTTATGTGAGGGGGATGAATAGGAAAGGGGAAAAAGGAATTTTTGGGGATGCGTGTTCTGTGAGAGAGATGAATAAGAAGTAAAAAGTACTTTTGGGAACTAAACACGGCCATGGAGTGACCTTAAAAACTAATAAGGTATAGGTAGCTTACCGGCTTCGCCCATGCTGCCCGAGTAACAACCCTGCTTTTATGCTTCCAAAGGTTTTGAGGGTTTGATTAGGTGTCGGAAAACGGCAGCACGGTGTGGAGTGGTAGTGCCCAGTGTCACAGCAAGGTCCGGACGTCCGGTCGTCCGGAGTAATCGATCACGTCGCCGTTGGGTGCATCATGCATGCAAATTAGGATGTGTTTAGATGGGTGGAGAAAAAGAATTTTTTTTCTGAGATAGGTGTTATGTGAGGGGGATGAATAGGAGAGGTGAAAAAGAAATTTTTGAAGATGCGTGTTCTGTGATGTAGATAAATAGAAAGTAAAAAAAACTTTTAGGAATTAAACAGGGCATTAAGTTTGCTGTTGCCACGAACGGACCGGACGATCGCCGTAACATTCCGCGCCACGGAATGACCCCGATGGATCGTCCACCACGAGACCACTGAGGCCATGTTCAGATTCCCAACTATTTACTATTCATTCCAACTTTTCACTATTCATTTCAACTTTTTACTATTCCTTCCTCACAAAACACGTTTCCCAGCGAATGCTACAGTGTTTTTCTTATGTTACAGTGTTTTTTCCTACAATCTAAACACACCCTGATTACTTAAATCCGTCATGCTTTTCTCTCTCTATCTGCGGGTGGTGTGTGCAGGAAGAAAAAGCCAAAAAGGGCGCTGCTAATAGCATCCTTTGTTGCTTTGCTTCCACCGACAGCCGACGCGGCATTAACGTGCCCGCTCCTATCGCTACCAGCAGCTCCTTTTGGCCTTTGCTTGCGCCGGCGGTCGATGGGTGATGGCTTGATGCCAGCAGCATATCACAAGGCGTGTTGAGAGTCGTAATAACTACGACTAGGACGGATAATTGTCATGTGCAGCACAGTACAGTAGCTGGGTAGTACGAGGAGAGAAGTTTGGTGAGGGCATGTGGCGTCAAAGCGGTTCAGGATACGGTTCCACCTTCCACGCGTCACAAGAGTACGAAGGTCGTCATGGAACAGTGGAACACAGAAATTCTTTTGCCATTAAATCTGTATTTGATTTAAATTTAAACGGTTTCCTATACTAGTAAATTCCCGAATTTAAAATCTGTAGGTTGCCAACTACCCCTCCAGAGTCCAGACTCCAGTCTCGGCTCGCTCACATGTTGATGCCAAGCAGAAGCAGTCGAGCTAGCCTTCGCAGGGGCAGCATGAATCGGGCACTACCGAGGGCCGGCAGCGTTCCAGGGTGGTGGCATAGTTGGGCCGACGCGTAGGCGATAAGGAAGCAGCGGTCGTGCGCGTTTGCCTGCACGTGGGCCCAGCGTAATCCGCGAGAGACCACCGAGGTCAGTCGCTCATCCTGCCGTGGCCATGCCCATGCACTACTCTACTCATGCGCCGTGCGCCCGTGCCTGTCGCCGCTGCTGAGTGCTGACTGCTGTTGCCTTGCGTGCGAGTGCATGACAGACCGACAGATGCTGCCGCCGGGCATGGATGAGCTGTGTGTGCATATATGCGGCCGTGTAGTACGCTCGCGTGCAAGGGAAGGTTTTGCTTGCCAATGCTTGCATCACCGAATCGATCGATGAATTCATCGTGACGCAAGAAGCTAGGTGTAGGTGGGGAGTGAGGGAGCGGCGAGCCCAACCGAGAACGCACTGCCTCACAGCCTGTACGTGAGGATGATGATTCCGATTTCCGAGGGTGGAATGCGCTCCGCCAAAGACGGATCGCATGGAATGCGCGCGCGGCAGGGGCGATGCAAGCAAGGCTTTCGCGTGTGACGCGCCCCTGTTTCTCTCCAAGTTGGCTCAGTGACTGGACGGATGAACAACAACGGAACAAGCCGCCAAAGACGCATGCAGACGGACACGCGGCCGTGCGCCCGTTTGATCCAAATCCTTTGCCAAGGAAGGGGAGACACTGAGCTGTCGACGAGTGAACTAATAAAGAGCATGGGTCATCAAGTCATGGCCACACCTAGATTTGGTGCTAGCGAGAGGCCAAAGCCATTGTGTGGACGGCGAACAGCATGGTCGCATGGACGACATCATGAATGATGATTCATCATTCCTGATGCCTACACCTGAACATTACGTGTGTGACACAGGTGCCGGAATGCAGGGAAGATCGCGGGTCGTGGCCATGCAGTGCTGCTTGCCGCAGGGACAGCCCCTCGCGAGAAATTAGCCAGGTCAACTAAGCCCGTCTTCAATGCGCGTGCTGTTAATTCTGCTTGCGACCAGCCGCTCGAAAAATCCAGCAAAAGCGAATCTAGAAATCGAAAGCGTATTGATCTGGGCCATGAGCCCACCATGGCAATTGATCTGGGCCATAATCTTTGATGAATACGGCCTTATAGCCTGTGGCAGCCTGAACTATCGGCCCATCGTGACTTTCTTCCGCGCCCTGCTGCACTCGCCACTTCTCAGTTTTCTGTAGACTGACTGACTGACTGCAGACTTGCAGAGGCGCTCCCCAACATTACCGATAGCAACTGGATCACGTGAACAAGCAATGCTAAAGTATACAACTCGAATGCGTGCTTGCCTCGTAGGTTCTCCAAGTCACCAATCGCTTTGTTGTAGCGCCGTGTGAATATGCCACTGACATCGTTGTCATGCATCGTAGGCTTCCGAGTCCAAATGCTTGCGATTGTAATTGTCATTTGTCAAACAAGCCAGGCGTGCAATTCACGTCAGGCTGCACCTTACCATCTAGCTGCAATAAGTTCACTGTCAGCAGTCAATGGCACTCATTTGTAAATTCTAATATGCATATACCTGAACTCCTGCAGCATTAGCGGTTGGTAATACTACCCTTTACCTTTGGTCCACATTAATCACCAAGTGACTTATGAATGTATTGATCCGGTATCCGGTGAAAAAAGGGGTAGGTATGATGAGGCATGACTATTGACTACTCCTGTCGATTAGGTCAAGCATTTCATCCTGCAACATAGTTACCAATGGGCTATGGTCCACATTCATCAACAGGTGACCTTTCTATGTGCTGACCCGGTTTCTGGAAAAAGGATGTTCTTAGATATGACTACTTCAGTTGATTTAGATCCAATTATCTATTCTAGAAAGAATTTGGATAAGAATGGCTGTCTAGCTACTGTGACAGATAACTGGTGTCATCTGCTCACTTAGCTTTTACTGGTGAAGCTGTAAAATTAACTAGAAGATCATGTCCAGGACCCACTCTAATGTTTTGCATGAGTGCATGGCACGCTACCTCTATATTAAGTCCTGATACTATATTTTATGACCTTCTTTTTTTTCTAAAAAGAGTTTTGCTTGAAGTTTATTTAAAAAATTGGAGCATTCTGCATTGAACAATTTTACAGTGCACAATACTACTCCCTAGTAGTATATAGTATAAATCAAATCTAACCATTCATTAATCAAGGGTAAAATAGTATTTGCGCTCAGCTAATTTGTAATCACCGTCTTCTCCACCGAGCGTTTTAATCGCGACATCGGTTTCCTCTACGACGGCGCCCCTGCCCTCCTCTGCAGGATGCGGATTCCGGCCGATTCCTGGTCGCCGGACCTGCCGACGCCGTGGCTGTCCTGATCCCCGGTGCTTCCCCAGCCTGGGCAAGCCCCTAGTGGGTCTGACTGCGTGACTATTGATGTGCAGCCGCTGCTTGCTACCATCCCTGTGATGTCGTGCAATGCTGCTTGCCAACTGCACATGCACAATCATGCACGCTACCGCCGGCCGCCGGCCCTAGCATGTCGCCCGCTGTGGCTGGGAAGGAGATGATGCGGATGCGGCGATGCCGTCCTCCGCCGATTAACGATGGAAAAAATAAAATAAAAATATATACCTGTGAACAAAATGTCTCTTTATATTACTAATGTAATAAAATAATGTTTCATAAATTCTATTTAATAAAATGTACAAAATATTACACAAATGTCATTTGAATTTTTTTCCTATAGTACCCTTATCCTAGTTATACTACACTCATATACTACTTATACCACTGGTCAAGTTTAAGTAGTATAAAATTAATCTTAACCGTTGGATCCTTTCATACTGGTCCTTTTTTAACACTAGTATAGGCTAGTATTGTGCGTCGTAAAGAAGCTCTCTGCATTTTACTCACTTATTTACGGTGTTGGACCCTTGGACTGTATCATGAATCTTTGATAATATTGGATAGTACTCCCTGCATCAATGCATGCAAGAATCAATTAGTGACAAATATGACTATTAAATAGAGGTAAGTAAGGTCACTCTACCTGTTCTTAATTTGTCCTAAAATTTCTAAAGTGACTTTTTTTTAGATGGAGGGAGTAGTGCTTAAGGGTTCCTTTTTTCCTTTCGCTGATAGTTAGAAACTCATCAAGACACATCATAGTGATTAGGGTGATTAAATGTGAAAGTCACATCTAGATCACACATATGATCAGTGGCGGACCCAGGATTTTTGTGGAGCCGGGGCGAAATTGCAACAAGATAGGTTAACAATCTGCCACCCAAAGTTCACAAGTCTGTTGCCATCCATAAAAATACACAATGAAAGATGAGTAAAGCGGGAGAACCGTAAGCCAATGTACTCTGACGTGCTGCTTCTTCAGCTGTACTCGTAGTAATTTTTGCATATGCATGCATCTTCCGCTTGCGGAGCCCGGGCGAACGCCCCAGGTCGCCGGGCGCTGGGTCCGCCGCTGCATATGATACTGCTCAGACTCGAGTATGATATCTATGAGGCTGTGGGCCTGTGAATATGTAATAAATCCCAACATGATGCATGTCACGACCACCATCTTTGTTGTTCTGCTGTGAATATATGACTAGTCATAGATAAATAGTTCAGATTGGAGATAGATAAGTCTGAGACTGTGGGCGTGTCTGGTAGAGATCTAGATTCTCACATAGAGATTTTGGTTTCAGATTCTATCTAGAAATATTGCTATAGTGAATCAGAATTTCTTTGTTCAACTGTTTGACTAGATGGTAAAATTCTTCAAAATGAGAACTAGAATCAGGTGAAACATATTATATTGGTTTCTTTGAACTATTATAAAAATGAGAAATTGTTCTAAGTGATCATCTTCAAAATATTTCTCTTGAGGTAGTGTTTTGTCAGTGGCGATTCTGCAGAGAATGTGAAACGTTTTTTAGGTGCCAAACGCACCCGAAGATACACTAGTCATAGTTTCCATTTTCTTTCAGCTGATGTAGAGCGTGTCTGAAGTATTGAACCCTTGATGTTCTTTATTTCTCTCTCTTTTCTTCCCAGTTTCATGAAAAGGATAGACAGAGTCTACAGAACCAGTTCGACACAAATTTAATTCAAGAGGCACAGGCTTCTAACCATGTTAGGTTGAGAAATGGACAACTCCACAGTCCACACCCTAAATATGAATTTGGATGGTGGGAACTCTTCTCGCCTCCAAAGTTCGGCAACAGCATGGTGAGATAAGCAAAGCAATCCTGTGAGGAATATAAGATTTTTTCCGTGTAAATGGTAAAAAAATAATTTTAACTTTGATGATGAGCATGCAGAACTCGAGGTTGCACGATTACAGTTAGTAGAATTATTAGGTGCATAGCTTTCGTAGGACCAAATAATTATTCACCGGTTTTGTTCGATAAAGTCGTGGCTCGGTCTGTTATGGCTGATGGCATTTTTTCTTTATCAATGCGTATCTCGTCATCTCTGTTGGTTATAACAAATGGAACTGACCACTTGTTCAGTCTACAATGCCAACAAAATACCCCTGAGCCACAAACAAGTAAAACTTTATTCACATCGTTTGCTATCCTGAAATAAAAATAAAGATGACCAATCCTAATAGGAAATACTTTGAACTTTAAACCCTAGTATATGAAACCACCACTAGTATACATATATAAAATCTAAGCCCACAGAAAAAAGGCCTTTGCTATTCTGTCGATTTTAGATCACCATTGGAATTAGGCTCAGACGCACAATGATAAATGGTTTTATGGTTATATACCGAAATTCCGATGATTATTAAGTACTCCTTTCGTTCCAAATTGTGAGTCATTCCAACATTCATGGAGAGTCAAACCATCTCAAGTTTGACCAAATTTATATAAAAAAGCACTAACATTTATGATGCGAAATAAGTATAATTAGTTTATTCATTAAGTATATTTCCGTATTATATCTACTTGGTCCCATAAATCTTTGTGATGCACTCTATGATTTTGATCAAATATAAAATAGTTTAACTCTCAAGAAAGTTGGAATGACCTACAACTTGGAATGGAGAGAATATATGTTTTGTTAGACAAAAAGAACGTCATATGAAGTTAGTTGTGCTAAGAAAGATGACAATTACATCATAGAAGAACTCGAGGATGATACCCAAAAAATAATGTAGCTGATACCCAAAAATAATTTAGCTGATAAATAACTGTAAATCTCACGTTCAGAACTTCAGAAATTAGAACGCTTATTAGAGCAAGGGAGACACGACAGAAGCACAATACCTACATCAGTGGAGGACAGGACCACCAGTGTCCACAACAGTTAGAACTTAGAGCACACTGAAATCACAAGTCATCAACTACATTTTGACGACAAACAACATGACTAATTGCCAAGCTACCAAACTAACACAACACTTAGTACTTTAAAAACTGGCATAAGTTACTAATCTTGTGGTTGCTCCTACTCCAGTCTTTAATTAGAGGCTCCAAAACCTGCAGAATCAACCGAAATTAATGCCTGAGGACTCATGGCAGTAGCTGAAAATGGAAATGAATAATAACTAGAAGGAAGTGATGCGCAACTGCTGTAGTGCTGCACATCATGCAATGATGCAAGCATGTGGAGAAGTGGGTTCCTTTGAGTGTTCAGTTAGCTTGCTGCCAGTTAAGAAACATTTGCTTGGCTGGTGTAGCAGTCTTGAAGTAGTTTATTTGAAAATGCGGTTTGTTTGCTGTCACTGAAGGGAATAATTGTTTGGTTGGTGTAGCGATCGTCACGTGTTCAGTAGGTAGACATGGGGAGCATGGCCCATGTTGAGCTGCTATAAGAATCCATTTTTGCGCATGCATGTGGGTAATGCCAGTATGTCAAATGATGAATATATAAAGATATTTAAAGAGGAGTCATTAGCCTTGCTATGAGTTAGCAGTAGGAGTAGAGCTCATGGGAAAAAGAACCATGTCATGTATGGATGTTTGTTGACGGGAGAAGTAGACATTTATATTTTTAGATTGCTCAATAAACAGGTATTTTTATTCAATTTATTTGGTTAATTCCTTCTCAGAAACATTGATATACGGAAAATGGGATAGGGCAAAGTATATACAAAACCAGCATTTTCAAACGAAGAGACTCTGTTCTCCAAAAAAAGAAAAAAAAAATCAATGACGCAACTGAATATGTAAACGCACTGGTGGAGTGATATGGTGAGGCACCGAGACATAGGTGAGCGAAAGCACCAAGAAAGTGAAGGAAGATCCACTTGGAGGGAAGCTGGTAAAGGTCAACGTTCTAGTTACATAATTAAAATGAACTATAGTTAAATAACTCAAGATCAGGAAACAATGCGTGTGGGCCTTCGTCATTGCCCCCATTTTCTGAAGACTCAACCGCAGACCGAGCAAAGACGAGAACGATAATAATCTACCGCGCGATCAAGAAGAAGAAGCGCCGGGGAGAAGTAAAGCGCTGCCTAGATAGATACATACATGGCAACACGCAGTAGAGGGTTTGGCAACTAGGCGCCCCACACGGTGATCCCCTGCATCATGTTCTTGAACTCGCCGAAGTCGACGCGGCCGTCGCGGTCGCTGTCGACGTTGCAGATCATCTCCTGCACCGTGGCGAGGCTCCGCGCCTCGGGCAGGCCGAGCTTCTTGAGCACGGCCTGGAGCTCGGCCGCCGAGATGTAGCCGTCGCCGTCCTCGTCGAACACGCGGAACGCCTCCTTCATGTCCCCCTCCTCGTCTTCCTCCTCGGGCACCGCCTCCGGGACCACCGGGCCGAACAGAGCGTCCCCGAGCGCGCGGTGGAGGGACTCGAAGTCCTCGAAGCGGAGACCCGCGGCGCCGGCCGGGATGTACCCCCCGACGGCGGCCTCGAGGCCGGAGCGGTCGGCGCCGAGGCCGAGCGCGTCGAGGGCGGACGCCATCTCGTCGAGGGTGATCTCGCCGTCCCCGTTGCGGTCGAAGAGGTCGAACACGCGGCGCAGGCGCAGCGCGTTCAGGCTGCCGTTCCGGAGCCGGAACGACGGCGAGGGCTTCTTCGACAGCGACGGCTTCGCGGCGGTGGCGGCGGCGGCTGCGGGAGGAGCGGCGCTCTCCATCGTGGCGTGAAGTCAAGGCGCTTCTAGCTTTCCTTCGGGTTTTGTGGGGTTGCAAAGGTGACTTTGCGTGGGCTGAATGTTTATGGTGCTCTGTGGGTGTCGATGATGAGGGGGGCGGGTTTTATAGAGGGAGAGGACGCGACGCGGAATCAGCCAATCAGGGACGCGACGCGCGAGGCCAATTGGCCAATTGAATGTCTTCTTCTTTCCACCTTTTCCCGCTTAAAAAAAATCTCAATGGATATGGTCGTCATATGTGATCGCTAAATCTCAAAGTGTATATTAGGCATGTGTCAGCCTCACGGCAAGATGCTTATTGCTTGCTTATTGTCGTGCGCATTTTTTTACTGAAAGAGAGATGAGAGAAATCGGACTAGCGTTGTCCATCGTTTGGATTGGACACGCGCGTGGAGTCGTCGACTAATCCGAGTTCCTTCGTTTCAACTCTATCGACTTGTGTTTAGCATTGATACGGCGTTGTTCCAGTGAGACCAGGGGCTTGGATGCAACTGCGGGTTTGGCCATCTCTGGGCTGTGCGCGCGAGGTCCTTGTTTCGTCGTCATTTACGCGGACAATGCCCTTCCGTAGGTTACTGAGATCCTAATCGGTACGTTGCCGGTTGGTGCGTTTCTTCCAATCCCCGTTGTTGACCTTGACCACCCCCCCTCCCCCATGTGTCTCCAATCATCAAAGGGCCGTTTGGGCACCAACGACGCGGTTCCGATCCCATCGCTGCATAATATTGCCCGGCTTCCCTGATGGTTGCTGTAAACTACTCGAGCGCACGCCGGAGCTCCCGGACGGCGGTGCCAAAACGCGTCCCCGGGATTCGCGAGTGTCGAGCACGAACGATCGGCGTCGACGACGTGCCCATGACTCACCGTCCCGCCTCATCAGGTACCCAGAAATAACAGAGCCATTTCGCATTTTGGCTCCCGATGCAGCTGTCTGCCCGAGCAAGCATGACTCCACATGTCTCCATGGGCGTTGCAGGCCACTCTCCCTTCATTTTTTCTTTCTCGCGCGCCGCGGCTTGGCCCACGTCCCGTCATCGCGGAAAGGGCTCACCCACCGCGCGCGCACTACCCGTCTCGCCATCTAGATGGCCAACGACAAGTCTGAGGTGGAACTGCACACGGCTACAGAAATGGCGTTGGTTTGGTTTTCTAGATCGCCCAAATACCGAACGGAGCGCCGTCGACCGGGCGCCGATTCCGTCGGGAAGAAATGTCACCGATTCGCGAGTGAACAGCGACAGGGTTGTTTAAAATTTGACGCGCGCCCATCACGACCCAGCTAAAAAAAGGTGGTGGAAAACGAAGCATCACATGCGATCAAACCCTCAAGCTACGTACGGCAGATTTGGCAGGGAAGTTGGAGGCCTGGTTGGATTATTGACGGAGCGGAGCGGAGCGGAGCACCGCGCGCGACGCGACGGCGCTGCCTGTCCGCTCCGCGCGCGACGCGATCATGTGGCGGTACGAAACGCGGGTCGTCGACGTCTCGGCGAACGAACGTGAGGCCACATGGCCTGCCCTGCGCGCGGAGGGCTGCCTCTTGTCTTGGCCGCCGTTAATATTCTGACTTGGCACTTCCGCGGCGCAGGCCGGTTCGTGCTCGCCACGCCGCCGGCGGCGCCTCCCTCCTCGCCGTCGGTTGGCTGCTACAATAGCTACTCGGTCCAAGTCGCCCCTCACGGACATGTGCGTGCTTTCCAACTACGCCGATCAGGACGATGCCGAATAACCAAATTTAGTGTCCGCGTCTCATGATCTCATACCTTATCTCGGCTGCATAGAGACGACGCCTAACGGTTGATCCGTTTATTGCTCACGCTGCTTTCACACTGGTGCTTTTGGCGAGCGAGCCCCAATAATCGTGAAGCGAGCAAAAAAGGAAACCCTCCGATATCGGTGCAGCTCGATCAGGTTGCCGTCACGTCCTCACCAAAGTTCGTTCACTAGCCGGCACAAGGCCCCCGGCCGATTGATGAGACATGAAGTTTTCGTACGGTTCTGGTACAATTCACGCGTGCCGCGTAGCAGCCGTGGGCCGTCGCCGCCTGTGTGGGGGCACCCACCGGCGAACCGCGGTTGGCCACTAGACAGAGACCGCCCGGACGGACGGGGCCACCGGCCACCGGGCATATCTGAGTAGTGTCTGACGCTGGGCGCGCGCGCGGACGAGCCGTGTTTAGTTGTTGTGGGGAAAAGTACTTTTTTTTCTGGGATGCGTGTTATGTGAGGGGGGATGAATAGGAAAGGAAAAAAAGGAATTTTTGAAGATGCGTGTTCTGTGAGGGAGATGAATAGAAAGTAAAAAGTACTTTTGTCAACTAAACACGGCCGATTACGAGCGCGTTGCCGCGGTCTCCCGTCGCCGTCGCGTCTCTCGTAGTCTCGTGCCTACCACCTACTAGCGCCAAGTGGGCAAGTACATTATGAGGACACGGGCGTGACGACGGCGCCGTCAGCCACCCCGCGGATTCGACGCGGTTCGCACGCTGCTTCGGGCGCGGTCGCGTGCTGCGGTTGCGGCGTGTGTGGCGTCGTGGGTTGTGGGCTTTGTGGTAGCTCGGATTCCCGCGTGATCTGTTTTTAGTTGCTAGCGGTCGCGGTGCACCACATCAACTTCTCGACTTCAAAGCGTGATGCGCTCATACGTAGAACGGACGAACCCGAATACGTTTCCTGTTAATAATAGGTGTAAACCAAAGTGGATATGCTGAATGGGTAATTCACCTACGGCGCCGCCGGGCCTGTGTAGTAGCTGAAGGCTGTTTGGCTGTTTCTCATCGGCCCCAGTTAGGACTGGACAAAATATTCGATGCTCGTTAGCTCGCTCGGCTTGTTAGCTTGTTTACGTAACGAGCCGAGCCGACAATTTAGCTCGTTGCTATAAACGAGCCGAGGAAACTAACAATACCGAGGACCTCACGTAGCACTTAACGGGCCAAAATTTGGCCCAAGAAGACCAATCCTGACCAACTCAACCCTCGTTTCCCCATCACTCTGTCCCTCCCCTCCCGTCCGCGCCGCCGCAGCCTGGCTGCCTCCCCAAGGAATCGCCGCTCCGAATCCTCTCGGCAACTTCCCCTTCCGGCGACCACCGCACCCCTCTTCGGCTCTTCCCCACATCGAGACTGGCAGGACGCAGCCCAAGAAGTACGGAGGCGCCGCCAATCCCCTCCACTGCTTGTCTGCTTTCCTCTCGCTCGTCTCGAGACATGCAGGACGCCGGCCGAAGCAGGATGGCAGCCATGCTAATCTCCTCCACCGCAGCGAGCTCGTGAGTGACACCTCTTACTTGACGTGCAATCCCTCTCTGTTTACTGTCTCGCTCTCTGATTCGGCCGTGTAAAAAATCTGAAAGCATCTTCAGGCTACATTTGCATTTGACTTCGATCAGCAACAATCGTGTGCGAACCCACTTTTTTCTTTGGCTGATTCTTTGATTTTTTTTTTGCTGATCTTGTTGCTAGTTGCCGTTTGATTCCAATGAATGTTTACCGGCCTAGCTCGCGAGCCGGACCGAGCCGAGCTGAGTTGGCTTTTCTGCTCGTTAGGTTAATGAGCCGAGCTGAGCTAGCTCGATCCAAGCCAAGCTCGGCTCGGCTCGCTCGTTATCCACCCCTAGCCCCAGTTGTTTATACCTTGACGATGCAGAGGTTTTCGAAAGCCATAATTGGCTGGGATCAGGTGGGCCGTTGAATGGGTTTGCACTCGGATCAAGCGTACTAGTGGGCTGACTTGGAGAGAGAGATGCGCATACGCGCTCGCTTGAAGACCCACAATCGGGATGGCAACGGGGCCATCCCCGCCCGGGACTTGCAGAACGTTTTGCTTCCCGATAGAGCAAAAGACCACCGTTCCCCGTCCCCGCTACGCTCGCGGGGAAAGATTTTACCCCGTCCCCGTCCCCGAATGGGGATTATATTGCCGACGGGTACCTCGTCCCCGAAAAATCCCCGAATACACAACAATTTGAGCAATGGTAAAAAAAAGAGAATTTCAGTTTTGAATATGCAATACACACGGATGCAACATACAATTCAACATAGCATCCTTTGAGTAGCAGCGTGGGCACATTTGGATGACGAGTTGCAACGTCTTGTGGAGCCTCGTTCTTCTCTTGTGGAGGTGGAGATGTGTCTCGATTCTTGAAGCTTGCATTCGGCAAAGATGGTCTTGCTCGTCTCGGTGGGATCCTGTTCAGGAAGTCGCCATCTCCATATCTCAATCTCTCCTCACTAGCAGTGAAGAAGCGACGAACTGGACTACTGAAGAGCTGGACTGTGCTCACGGTAGACTGGTGGGTGGCGGCGGCTGAGATTGGGGGAGGAGTGAAGGACTGAAGAAGAGCTAGGGTTATGCTGTTTATATACGATCAAGTTGGGCTTGGGCCTCTTTTAACTGGGCCCCTTTTAAACTACACTTAGTACACAATGTGACGGGGAACGGGGACGGGGAGCTGCTGAACGGGGATTCCCCCGCTTCCCCCGACGGGGATAATTTTTCTCCTGCTAAGGCTGTCTCCAACAGCAGGTAGGTAAATAGGAGACCCATTTTGAGGTATGGGTCACCTACAGTGAGATCAAGAGAATGCAAAATTTGCTCTTCTCCAACAGTAAATACCCAAATCACGAGACTCATTTTGCTCTACACGGTGGAGAGGAGAGGTAGCTGGAGATAGATGCCGGCGGAGAGGAGCTCGCCAATCCCATTGCTAGTGTACAGGAGAAACGTCACCACCTCGCATCCACTCACCCGCCGTCCTGCTCGCCTCGTCGTGGCCAACTGGCCGCCGAGGCCGTCGTGGCCTCGCTGTGGCTGCCGAGGCCGTCCTGCTCCCTTCGCCGTGGCATGGCACACCGTGGAGATGGAGCACAGGAACTGCTTCGGCACCGCGGTGGCCTCAGTGCGGCCTACCCCGCCGCTGCCGGCAGCTCGGTCCTCATCAAAGGCCTCCGCGTCCGCGCTCCCGGCCGCCACCAGTCACCTCAGATGGCACCGCAGCGCCGCCTCCTCCTCCGTCGAGGCCACCGGCGTTGGCTTCGCCATGGGGCCATGCTCGATTTGATGGTTCCGCTGCTCGATTCGAATGGTTCCGCTGCTCGATTCGATGGTTCCGCGGCAGCTGTGGGGGTCATGGATTAGGGGGCCCACTGTCAGGGTGCCTGCTAACGGCGCGCGGACGGAGGAAGACTGACAACGCTAGTTTCGACTGGTCGGAAGGCTCCGTCTCGCCTGACCTACAAAGGACCCGGGGGACGCGAGGATAGAAGTCTCCGTCTCGTCCGACCCCTGTCCCCCCCAGACGACCAGGGGGTGAAAGGGGTCGGGCACGTCCGTCTCGCCCGACCCCCGACCCCTCGGGTCGGAAGGGCCGACCCCCGCGAGGGGTCCCGTCTATCGGTGAGCACGCATAGTGGAAAAGGGGAGGGTCCCGAAGACCCTCCCCAAGTCAAATCTGACTTGTGAAGGAGAAGGCGTGTGGCCTACGCCTTCTTCCGACCGACACCCGACATCACCTGCCCGCCTGCCAACTGAGAAAGCTGATCTGCAGCCCTGCACTTGGGAAAAGGTAGCTGCATGCGCGCTGCTGCGCTAGCGGCAAAAAGGGAAGCTACCGCGAAGCTGCTGGTGGGGAGGTGAAGGACACGCGACGGCCAAGGAAGGGGTAGCCAAGACGCACTAGGCCGACAGCAAGCAACCGTCGGGGGCGTCCGGCCTTCGAGGGTAGATAGGTAAAACGACATTGTAAAGCTGCCCTCCTCTTGAGCTATAAAAGAGGAGGGCGTCCCCCTGCGAGGGGATTCCAATTCCGATTTCTGGACTCTCGATCTCTAGAGCACTTAGTCCCCTACACGCACATTCCACACACAAGGCTTGAACCGGCCTTCGTTGTAATCCGCCGCCAAGAGAGCAATACAATCAGGAGCCCGTTGCACTAGACGTAGGGATCACTCCCGAACTAGTATAAACCCTCTGTCTTGCGTCTCTTGAACCATTCTCCACCGAGACGTACGTGTTCTGTGATCGACACTAGCCGGCATGAGGTACCCCGTGTGCCACCCGCCGACAGTTGGCGCGCCAGGTAGGGGCCTGCGCACGTCTACGTCTTCATCGACACCCGGTGCGAGATGGTTGGTTCTGGTGACCATCAGTTCAGGTTGGGCGCGACCATCCGGTTCGGCAGCCTCGAGTTCCTCGTGAACGAGATGCCGGACGCTCACGGTGGCGCGCTACGCCTCGTCCTCATCGACAACCCCGTCTGCCTGGCTACCCGCGCGGGACAAGTCCCCTGTGGTGGCCCGGCAGTGTCCTCGGCCGCCTCGGAAGAGGCCGCGACGGTCACGCAGACTATGAGCGTCGTCTCTCGGAACTCCATCGCAACGTCCAAGGTGGGGCGCGAGCGGATCGTGCACCATCTTGGCGGGAGCGACAACTCAACCCAAGCGCTCCAGATGAAGCGTTCGGGTTCGTCTTCGCCACACGGCTCCAAAAGCCAAATGACCAAGAAGGTCGACGCGAGCTCACGAAAAGGCGAGGCATCAGCCTTTCCTTTTGGTCTGTGGAACGCTTCACAAACTTTCTCCGACTTGGCACGACGCCAGGCTTGGAAAGGCCTCGAGAGGGCACACGCCAGGGTACGCCTGCTAAGGTACGAAGGCATCCTGGGGTGTTACTCGACCCTGAGCGCCATGACCAGCCCCAGCGAGCCTGGACAGGAGAAGGATCTGGAAGTGCACATCCCCCCGAGGATGGGTACGCACTGTCCCACGCGGGAGTGCTTCACCGTGGTTCCCCCGGACGACCTGACGAACGGGGCCGAGATCCGGCTCACGCCGAAGCAGATCACGGCGAAGCAACAAGAGCTGGAGGACATGCGGCTCGCCATCGAGATAGAGCAAGCTCAGATCGATGCGAACATGGAGCCGTCGGCTCGGGCACGGGCCCGTGAGGTGGGCCATAGGATCGAGACTAACGCCGATGGCTACCCTCTTTTCGACTGGGCGAGCCAGTGCATCGCAGCTGCTACGCTGCTCAGCCGACAGCTGCCACAGCCGTCTACGCCGGAGGAACGCCGAGTCCAGAACGGGCGGAAGACGCTCCTCGAACGCGCCGCGGTGCGGCAGGCAGCGAGCTCCGCGGGAAGAAGGCGGCAATCCGCTGGAAACTCACGGTCTCCCAGCCCCATCGACAGGAAAAGGCCGGCCAACGGCTCTCGATGGAACACCCCGAATATGGACGCCGCGAAGGTTCAGGACAGGCTGGGTCCCGATCGCGACGTACGACACACCATCGAGGCTCGGCGCCGGGACAAGTCGGAGGTGCCGGAAGATCGTGTCCCACGCATCAGGCACCGTCGGCGCGAGGCACACGTTGAGACAGAAGAAGATTGGGACTCGAACTCTGACTCCGATTGCCCCGGCCCGGCCGCCTTCTCCCACGAGATTCGTACCATCACAATTCCCCCGCGGTTCCGTCTCCCCACCAACTTCAGCAAGTACGATGGGGAGACAGACCCTTCGGTCTGGCTAGATGACTTCTGGCTTACGTGCCGAGCGGGTGGAGCTTTCGACGACAAAGTCATCATACGCAACCTCCCCCTGTACTTGGCGGAGCCAGCCCGCACGTGGCTCGAGCGCTTGCCAAACGGGAAGATCCGAAGCTGGGCGGATCTGAGGAGTATTTTCGTCGGGAACTTCCAGGGCACCTGTGCACGCCCGGGCAAGGTCTGGGACCTCAAAAGGTGCAGGCAGAAGCATGGGGAGACCCTGCGCGATTACCTGCGCCGGTTCTCTCGACAGTACAACAACCTCTCTGAGGCCACTGATGCCGACGCCATCGCTGCGCTGATGGGAGGCACCAAGAGGCGACCCTTGGTCAACCGGATCGGCAGGGAGTGCCCGAAGACGATCAAGGAGGTCCTCGACATGGCCGCTGAAGAAGCACAGGGAGAGAAAGCCGTGCTGGCGTATTTTCCCGAAGACGAAGGGAAAAAGAAGCGCGAGGAGACTGCCGACGAGGCAGGGCCGTCGGACTGTCGCGAGAAGGAAAGAAGGGTCGAGTTCGTCGCCGTCATAGACCCAATACCCTCCCGACCCCAAGGACGGGTGCCACAAGGTCAGAGACGAGACGACCGACCCCAGGGGCGACGACCCAACGAGGGCCAGACCCCCGACTACTTCGAGCAGCTGCTCGAGGGTCCGTGCCCAAACCACGCGGCCCCCGTCAAACACAAGTACCGCGAGTGCGGACTCATGAGGAAATTCCTCATGGGTAGGCTGGATGGGGTCAGCCCGACCTCTCAACCACAAGGGAAGGGGACGGTGACCGACTCGTTTCCCGAACCTGACGAGTGCCTCATGATCTTCGGAGGCCCAGAGGCGCAGGCGTCAAAGCGACGCACCAAGCCTGAACCGGCCTTCGTTGTAATCCGCCGCCAAGAGAGCAATACAATCAGGAGCCCGTTGCACTGGACGTAGGGATCACTCCCGAACCAGTATAAACCCTCTGTCTTGCGTCTTTTGAACCATTCTCCACCAAGACGTGCGTGTTCTGTGATCGACACTAGCCGACGTGAGGTACCGCGTGTGCCACCCGCCGACAGCAGCGCTGGAGGAGGTGGAGACGCCCCAGTGCGCACCTCGACCTGATGGGCTAGTTCACGCCGGCTCAGTCCCGAGCGGCAGGCGGCGGTGGAGCGGAGGCGAAGCAGGCGCGGTGGCATCAACACGAGGAGAACGAGGAACATGGAGGAGGAGAGGGATGCGTCGCCCGTCTGGAGCACCTATGTTTGCCTCTCCTCGCGGTGGGCACCCAAAAGAGGTACTCCATTTGGGTCAGCTGTTGAACCTGGTTTGAGGATGCAAATCTATTGTACACGACCCATTTTGCATATAGGTCTCCATTTGCCTATGCTGTTGGAGACAGCCTAACATCCCCATGAGGAGTAAAAATACGCCATTTACATCCCCTAAGGCCATGTTCAGAGTTCCAACTATTCACTCTTCATTTCAACTTTTCATTATTCATTTCAACTTTTCACTATTCCTCCCTCACAAAACACGTTTCCCAATAAATACTATAATGTTTTTCTTATGCAACAGTGTTTTTTCCTACGATCTAAATACACCCGGATAGATGAAATCCCCGTCGGGGATCGGGGTTCGAGGCCCGTTGCCATCCCTAACCCACATTATGGGCCGGGCAACTTGCAAACCGGAGCCAACACATTGCCTTTTTTTTTTTCAAGAAATAAAAGAAAGAAACGTTCCCCTACAGCGAAGGAACATCCACACCACATGTTGGGTTCCTTCTTGTCGCGGCTATGCGCATTGGGCCTTGCACAGTTGCACACGTCGTCGCCCCTGCTGCCCCCGCGTGTTCTGTTCTGCTACCTCGCTACGCCGTCGCTCGCCATCCGTCCAGTCGCCGCGGCCTCTCTAGCTCTGAAGGTAGGCCATCTCCCTCCTTGTTGCCTCCGATTTGAGATGCGTTTCGCCACTGGGCTTGGCATCTCGTGCCAGATCTCGCGGGCTAGGGTTTCACCGCGGCCCCTGGGGTTTTCGGGTTGGTGCCTCAAGGCTCACGATCTCGCGGATCGGGTACTCTGTCGGCTTGATTTGAGATGGGATTGATTATCTCTTGAACCGAGTCTTGAATTCAGTTCTTTCTCAGCGTGTAGCCTTGTAATTTTACAGGAAAATTTTATGGCATATCGAATCCTACAATGGATTATCTGATGGGGTTGGAAGCAGCACTGTTTATAATCAGTCATAGCTCACTGGATGCTGCTGCCTTTTGTTATGGCGAATTCGTGCATACGGAGTGATGTGTTACTATAGTGCCTAGTGACGTAAAGAGTAACATCTTTGAACTGACAGAGGTTTGTTATGCAGGAATGGGCCTGTGGATGTTGCTAGAGGGCTTTGCTCTTCTCGCAAATGCCTTGGCAATACTGAACGAAGACCGTTTTCTTGCTCCCAGGGGATGGAGTATGTCTGAAGTGTCAGGAAATGGGCAAACAAAGTCGTTGAAGGGCCAGATTGTGGGGCTTATTTATGCTACGCAATTTCTGAGGGTGCCTTTGATAGCCCTTAATGTTCTTATCATTTTTGTGAAGTTGGTGTCAGGGTGATGCTCTCTATTTGGTTTTGGCTGTTGGTCTGGACTGAGTTCCAGCATTGTGTAAATGTTAATTGTGCTCAAAGCTGCTGGAGATATGTACATATTGACTCTAATGTGGATTTCTGCTATTGTTCTAATAAATTAATTCTGGGAAAATGGTTTAGGCTGTCTTTCCTTTGTTCTTACTTATGAGCTTCTGACACATTTGTTGCTTATCAGCATGTTTTATGGTTGCTCCTCCCCATTTTAGTGCTCAGTGTTGTTTGGCAGTTGGGTACTGTTTGTGGCCAGAGGCATTTGTCTCCTACAGCCCACAGTCCTATTCAGGCTGGGTGGTGATACAAACCAACCTTTTCTGTCATTCAGCCTTGTCTGCATTTTACCCTCTGTTTACCAGTTTGCAGATCTTCAATGGAAACTACCATGGGTCCAATCTGGTTTTAATTCACATTCAGCTCGCTTAATATGCAGAAATACAGGCAGAATGTTTCAGTATCACTGATGGTGATCAAGTGGAGAAAAACGAACGATGATCTATTCCCTCATTTCTGTTGCAGCTTACAGAGAGGATTGAGTTATGTTCATATGCCAGGTATGCAGATGTTACCCTATTTATTCAACCGACAATTCAATATCTGTATTGGCATGCTCGTGCATTGCACAACTTAATAATGCTCCAACATATATATCTTTTTGGTACTAAATTTAACAGTTCTAGTCTCTTCGCATACAATGTTGGCATAAACTGGCTCATTTGGCACCATTTCTCTTTCAACTTATTATGAACATTCACACTATAAAAGACCAAGCTTAAATCTCATGGGATATTTCTGTACAGTGTACCCCCTCTCCTCCCTGAGAAGCTGCATCCATCATATCATAGTTTTCTTTCCATCAAATAGTATGACTAATATTGTCATGCCCAAATAGCAGAGCTCCTCTTAGTAACTAGTCACTGTACACACTGTACTTTCGTTAAAGTGAGATCCACACCAAGCTCTGGCTCCACAATGAGTTTAAGTGTCGGAGAATGCTCGTAGTGTGGTGAGATCTTCAGAACAAACTTGGAGACGATAAGAGAGATGAGGATCTTTAGCTCAGCCATAGCAAATCCTTGCCCTAGACAGGTCCTTGCCCCAGCACCAAATGGCAAGTATGAATGTAGCTGGGGTTTAACATCAGAGAAGCGGTCTGGATTGAACTCTTTCACATCCGGACCCCATAGCTTGGGGTCAAGATGCATTGTGGAGGCAGGGATGTAGATGTTGACACCTTTTGGTATATGTATGCCACCAAACTTCAGGTCCTGGAGAGCCTGCCTTGATACAAAGGCCCCTGCTGGGTACAAGCGCAAGGTTTCCTGGATCACCATTGTCAACTAAATGGGCAAACAGAAGTTAGTGGTATGTTATAGCAAATCAAGGCACCGCCTTTTTGAACACTTGGAGATAGGATAAGATCATACATTTTTCATGTTTTGAAGTGATTGGGAGTCTACTGGCTGGCCTCTGCAGACTTCATACACCTCTGCTCGTACCCGATCCTGCCATTCTGGGTGCAGTCCAAGGAGCATTAGACACCAGGCAGCTGTGACAGCTGTGCTCTCATACCCTGCAAAATATATGCTCTTGCAGTTATCTACTATGAAGTTCTCTGCCTCGGCGATGCCCACCCTGCTACAGCTTGCGCTGTGAAGGATTGCACTTAGTAAGTTCCTATCTTCTCCACTTTCTTTTACGATTTCTAGAATAAGTTTGTGGACTTCTTTGTGAAGCTCCCATGCCTTCTTGTTCCTCATTGAAGGGAAGAACCTGCAAGCATTTAAAATATGTCCCTTACAGGTCATTTAACCAATGCATTGCTTTGGATTGGCACTAATATAATTTTTGTTCTCACGGAAAATCAAATATGTACTTGTGATATGTTTCTAAATCAACAGACCCCCCTAACCTTAGGCCAGTCATTTCAGCTAGCACATTTGGCTTGGACACAGCCTGCTGTAGTTCTCGGATCTTCATAAAGATTTCCTTTCCTTTGATGTAGCTGCTTCCGAAGCATGTTCTAGAGATCACATCTGCAGAGTAGGCCCTAATGTCATCATCGATCTTAATGTCTGTGATCCCACCATTTCTATCAACTCTCTCTTCCCATAACTTCAATAGTGGTTGCGCAGAATCGACCATTAGATCCACCATACCCTGAATATGTGAAGGCTTTAAGAGTTAGGCTCACATGTCAAATTCATGGCTATCTGCTGACCAGTGGCATGGTAAGGAAAAAAGTCTCCCTCCAAACAATGACTAAGCAACTGCAACATATAGCTAAATAAATAAAAAAAAAGCGAAGGTACTGAAAGTGGTCCTGACTTCTAACTTGAGTCAAATCCCACATTATCTAGCTGGATCAGAATGTTGTAGTTTTGCTGTTGGGAGTTGTCCTAGTTAGAATCTTATCTTGCTTGATCATTGGAGTTTTTCATACCAGCTCACACTGAACGACCATTCTGGATTATGTTTGGAAGTAAGCGGTAGACCCACAACTTGATTGCTGAGGCCCACTGATCACTAACAGCTTTTACTGCTATTGCATTAATTTGAAATTTATCCGCAGATGGCCTTCAAATGTGTTCCGCAATAGTGGTTTCTTTGAGCAAATTTATGAGGGTTGCCAGCTATGGGAGCGGGTAAGGGAGCAGCATCTGAAACATGCTGGCTTAAAGAGTTATAAATTTTGATATTGGTGTGTTTGCATAGCTTTGTTAACATACAATATTTTATGGTACAACAGTCAAAAAAATTCTAGGACATTCGTTGGGACAGTGTGATGTCAGCCTCATACAGTCATACCTTGACCTTCTCCAGGAAGAACTCAGGGGCGATGATCTTCCTCTGTTGCAGCCAGGCCTCACCGTTGGACTTGAGGATACCCCCGCCGAACAGCGGCTCGTGCGTCGCCTTGAGGTAGGAGCTCTTGCCGAGGTCCAGTGACACGCAGAGGTTGATGTCCCGAACCACGTCCGGCCGGCTCACGTGAAGGAATACGACGTTGCCCATGGAGTACGTGAATATCGGACCTGCATTTCCATAAAAACCGGACAGCTAGAGCTCAGGCTCGTACCTTGTTCCCCAGCCGGTCTCTTTCTAGTTACGGGACAAAGTGCTACAGAGAAGCAGGTTAATGGGAATCTGGTATAGATCTTCGTCCAGTAGTGAATCGATGTGGACAGGGGTCCAGCCACGGAGTTTTATTAGGCTATATTATGACACATTAATACATTTTATGTCAGTCTATTCATGACACTATCACCGTGCGAACTAAGCAGGCTGCAGAGCTACTGATCTTAATCAATCATCCCGAGTTTTCTTTTTTTTTTTGAAAACCGTCCCAGAGGTGTAGTATGTGTTGAGGTAAATCCAGTTCGCGTTTGGTGATATCGGCTTGCTGGTCGCCGGCAGCTCCGAGATACTCATGGAAAATATCAGCGGGATCATCGCTCGCTGGGAAGGCGACACGTTGGTGGGCACCCGTACAGTTTGCTTCCCGCGCGTCCCGTCATCCGTAACCCCGCGCGACTTTTCTTCCCGCCGGGAGGCGGGTGGGAGCAGCCAGCCGGGGGACGCGCGTGCCCGCGGAGCCAACTCGCGCTCGACAGCCAGCCAGCCATGGCTGGCCCCATGAGCCATGCCGACGTCGACATGTCGTCCCCGCGCGCGCTTGTTCCTTTCCAGTCACGTCCCCGGCCCCTGCCCCCAGCCGTCCCTCCCGCGCGGGATCACATCGCAACGGTTGGATGGAGCGTCATCGGCCGCCATTGGCGAGGCCACCGCGACGGGGCACGGCCGCACGCACAGCCGCACAAGTGCAAAGAACCCGACTCCACCTGCGCGCGCGTGCGGCCCCTCGCGAGGCCCACGTGCGCGGCCAGTGCCGCCGGCACCCCGCGACGCCGACGTGCCGCGGATCACGCCATCAGCGGGCGGCCTCCTCCCCTTTCAGCTCTAGACCGCACGTCTCGCTCAATGGCGAGTGATAATCCCAGGAGAGGAATTGAAGCCAGGAACAGATGGAGCAAAAGCGAGCATCCTCATCTTACTGATGACGTGATGTGTTATAGCTCGTGTGCTTTGCGCCCAGGACGGGGGTCACATGCTGCGGGTGATACATTGGCTTGCCAATACGAACATACAATTATGAAATGTCCTTTTCCTCCGTGATGCCGCTGACCTGACTGTGCAATTGTATTTTGTTTTTTCCCGAATGGCTACTCTTTGGTGGCCGTCGTTGGCTTCAATTATTCTATTCCGAATCAATCCGAAGGTGGAAAAAACAAACAAAATTCAGTTGGAAAGCGGCTTACTTTCAGAGAAGCATGGTGCACATCTACTTGGCTAGCTCCCAGTTACCAAGGCCCCAACCCCGAACCCTGTCCTTTTGCGTCGTGCCATGACTACACAGACATTACCTAGAACCCAAATCATAGCCTCAAGCCCTCAACCCTACCCCCAGCTTTCTTTACGGTTTGTTGTGTTAGGTTGATCTCTACCCCAATAGGCCCAAAGGCCTATTGGACCCTTGACCTCGCATCCTGATCGGGGATGCCCAGCCCAATAAGGCTGGTGGGCCCCTGTCGCGCAGTGCTATAAATAGGGAGGTGGGGCCAGGACACAGAGAACGAGGTTCACCGCTACAGTCCATTCCCCACCTCCAAACCCTAGCCCGATCGAAAGGAGGCGCTGTATGCGATGGGAAGCTCCACCGGCGCCGTCACTGCAACCTCGTCAACGGGACTACACCGACCGTCGCTGCCCGTGCGCAGCCTCCATCGACGAACGTGCCATCGATAGCCAAAGGTATGAATCACATAGAAATCGATTTCTACAGTTTACCCACTAGATCTACTCCTGGCCGATCAACAGAGCACACAATTGGTATCAGACGCCAAACTAGCGAGTAGATTTAGCAGGGGAAAGAAATGAAAGATTCGGTCTCGGATCGAACAAACAAAGGAAGAACCAGAAACATTTCGATCTTGAAATCATAGGCTTCTGTCTCGAAATCCAAGAGAAGAAAGACAGACCCGATTTCGATTCGAATCGGGGGGGGGGGGAAAGATTGATCGATTCGGTCTCGGATCGAACGAACAAACAACCGAATCGGTTTCAGATCGAACAAACTTCGGTCACGGATCGATGGATCGAAGAAATAAAAGAAAGGCAAACCCTACGGGCGCGCCACGCCATGAGGGCACCCCGGCGAAGCTCCTCGGCGGAGCCGCGCGCGACACGGTCGCACGCGACGCCGACGAGGAGGCCCGCAAGGGCGCGACAGAGATCCGCGGTGGTTCGGTGGCTTGGCCACACCGACGCGTGCGTCGAACCGGTGGGGAAAGAAGAGGCCCGCAAGGGCGCAAGAGAAGCGGCGGTGGCGGCGTGACCACGCCGTTCGCCCTTCCGCGCGTTCGACCTGGAATCGGAAAGAAAAACTCATTTCGATTCGAATCGAATCGGATGAAGAACGAACGAAAAGGGAATCGTACGAATCAAAGACACAGAACAAGAACCCTAACCCTAATGAAAATATCCAAAGAGGACCGACGGGAGGATCTATTAGGATCCCTCATAGCCGGTCACCACTTGCTGTTGCTGGCTCGACGCCGCATCGACGACGAAGGACTGGGCTCTGGGCACCGTCGCGAATCCGCCCGACGGTGGCGCGCTCTCCCTCGCGGGGAACGCGCTCGTCGGCGAGGGGAACCACAACGACCCCACCACCCTCCTCCAGCCGCCATGGCTACTGCTCGCATCTCAAACGGAGCAAAGAAGAAGGAAAGGAAGCTAAGGTCGCCGGACCTGGCGGCGGACCGGCTGAGCACCAGCTGCGGCCGAGAGAGAAAGAGGGGAAAAAAGATTAGGGTTAGGGTTGGAGAGCTGGCCGCCGGGGGTTTTGTCCCCGCGAGATCGACGGCAGGCCGTCAGATCCAGATGGACGGCCAAGATCGTCCAGGAGAGAAATGGGCCGAGTTTAGGCCCAGGCGGGATGAAGGATTCCCGGCCCAGGCCCAGGTTGCGGCCTGGGACGCGGGACAGAGCCGCGTGCGGCACTGGGCCGAGCCCCAGCTGGGTTGTGCGTGCGCTAGTGGGCCGCAGGCGGCCTGCGTACACAGAAAGTTTTTTTTTCCATTTCAGAAGCATTTTTTGATAAGTTATGCATAGAATATGATCTCTATTTAATTTGGATCAATGGAGGATTGATTAGAGAATTGAAAGATTGTAGAGATATTGCTTCTGAATAGAATAATATTTTATATTTTCCGCTACAAAGTAAAAGATTATAGACAATATTGGTCACGAATAGTTTTATTGGTTATCGAATCCTTTTAAAGGAAATGTTTTATCCTCTAATTAAATTAAAACAAATGAGAAAATTTTAATTAGAGGAGAATAAACATATTTGTTTAAAAAAATTATGGTATTGTTATTTTCTGGCCAAAGCTGATAATAATAATATTATAATTAAAGATATTTGCTTAAAGAAATTATGGTATTGTTATTTTCTGGCCAAAGCTGATAATAATAATATTATAATTAAAGATATTTGCTTAAAGAAAATTATGGTATTTTTATTTTCTGGCCAAAGCTGATAATAATAATATTATAATTAAAGACATTTATTTAAAGAAATTATGATACTGTTATTTTCTGGCCAAAGCTGATAATAACAATATTATAATTATGTGAGTTTTATGTTTAAAGGTTTAAATCTCTGATCAAGTTTGCATCAAAGTGATCAGTTTTCCAGAGATCAGATGAAGATCAAGAAATACTCTTGAACTAGAGAAATGTATATTTCATGTTTCCGCTGCAATAAAGATGATTACCTTCCTACTTAATTCGAACCAAAGGGAGAATTTAGTGTGAAGTGTATTGTTTTAACAGATAATTAAGATTTCATACATTATTTCCATTTCTGCCCAAAGGTGATGTGGAGTTAATGTAGAAGTATGATGTTCTAATGATTCAACAGATAATTGAGTCTTCATATATGATATGAAATTAATGAAGAAATAGATGTTTTATTGTTCTAAACAATAAATTGAGATTTGGTCATACGTTATTTCCATTTCTGCCCAAAGGTGATGTGAAAATAATGTAAAAGGTTGATGTTTTGTTCTATTTTCTGCCCAAAGGTGATATAGAAAGAAACAAAGTTTTACAGAGTTTAATAGTTTACTATTGAATGTTTTCTCAGACAAAAGATTTCATGTTTTCATTCATGAAAACAAAACGAGATAAAAGTTTGGGTACTAGTGACCCAAAGATAACAAAGAATGGAGGTAATAGCATGAGGGGGTATATTCTCTCTACAGAATGACTTCAAAAGAAAAGAATTCTTGGATATCAATCCAAGAAAGATATATCATTGAGAGTGTTGTTTGAGAAATGTTTATTTTTTTAATTATTACATGCACTCTTTATGAAGAAGATTTGACTAAATTCAGATACATGTTTAATTTGACCAAAGTCAGATTAAGCATGTGTTTGTTACAGAATATTCGGAATTATTTCTGAATTTGATATAGAACACGAGTCAATACTGACATTCTGGGAAAATCCCTGCATGACAGGGTAAAGTATAAGAAAGGAGTTATCCTGCATGACAGGAGATATATATGATGACTCATGTGATTTTATTGGATCATACTCGCAGACAAAAGTATGGAGTAGCTTTTATGCTATCCTAGTATAGACCATGCACTTTCACGTGCCATAGTTAATTAAGGACTCAATGAGTCTCAAAAGAATTAAAAGATTACAGACGAACCTCAAGAGAAGTATGATATGCAAGTGTGACTTGCGAAAGAATTATTGATAAAGAACTCTTTTGTGAATTGAGGAAAGTGTACTCCCAAATAAATCAGATATAACATTGTTTGCATGATATGCTCATGTGAATAAGTTGCAGAAGTTATGAATGGTTTCGAAATTGTGGCAGAAGAATTCACACCACATTTCGAGGGGGAGAAATGAAAGACAATTAAGAAAGATATTTATTTCCCCATACTCAGATAAAATGTGATGCATAGTATGCATATAAAGTGATCTATAAATGATCATCCAGGGGAGTACGACGGTCATATTGATGATACCCCTAAAGTCAAGAAATAGATGTATTCCTAGATCTTTCACGGTTCTGGAATAATAAGATACTAACATGGTGCTAAAAGTACCATATATATATAGAAGAAATTTTCAACAGAGTAAACCCAAATACCCCATATTTGAAAGATGAAGAGATATGGGGGAGCATGGTATGAATATACCTAAGGCTCGAATAGATTGTATCCAGGGGAGCATGTTGTTTAGCTCTATAAGAAGATTAATAAGTAAATTATATATTGCCTCTTGGCAATGGAAGACAGTAGAATCAATTACCTTTTGGTAATAAAGAGTAAACAACAAGCCCATGTGAAAGAAGTGCCAACAGTTGAGGCCTTGGGTGGTCTCCAAGAATAAGGAAATAAGATTTACTTGGTGATTAGAAAGTGAAATTCAATTGGAGGATGATCACGTCCTATTTGAATAAGCCATGAGAGGCGCTCGCTCGTCTAAATGGTAAAAGAATTGATGATGAGTCTCGGAGAAATCTGGGACTCAAAAGTAATTTCCAATGGAGCCAAAACAGTAGACTATAAAGGGTCTACAAGATGAAACGTGACTCCAAAGGGAATATGTCAAGACAAAGCGCAACATAAATCAGCGCAACATAAATCGGAAGATTTGTGCGAAAAGAATGAATAGATAGTGGCACACAATTATCTGAGTTACATCGGATGAAAGAAAAGGTAGCATTCACAAAGAGGATTTCAATGAAAACTGAAACATGGCACACCTTATGGTTTTGCTGTGGAACTAAAAGAATATAAGAGATGTTGCTTGAAGAGATCTGTTATGGACTAGAGCCAAGGCTCTAGATAATACTCTAAAGAATTAGTTTTTTGGGTTAAAGCAAATGAGAGGATAATATATTTGTGCAAAGACATAGAATGGGAAATTCATTTCCCAATCCTGTACATGTGGATGACGTCCCACTTGTCAGTGGTGATTTGGACCTAGTACAGGAGGAGAAGAAGTTATTGTCCTCAAAGTTCAAGGAATGTTCTTGGTGAAATGTCTCTGTTTAAAAGGATTGAGATTCACCGAGATAGAATAGAAAGGGGGTATAGAGAATGTTGTATAGGCATGCTAAGAAAGTTCTATAAAGAATGCATGCGAGAAAATAGATACGCCTGTTCTTATGAGTCAAGGGTAACGGATTTGGAACTTTAGTGTTCCAAGAATCGATATGAAATAGATCAAAAGAATATGGTACCATATGCTTTAGCTGTTGAAAGCTCAATGAATGCAAAAGAATATTGTTACCCTGACATAGTTCACGAATGCGGGTTGTTTTGGCAATGTCCAGTCCAGATATAGATCACTGGAATGGAGTAAAAGAACATCGGCCTCATGCTAAGTTGAAAAGATCAAGTGCTCTCAAAAAAAAAAAAAGATTGCGAGTACAAAGACAGAATCTGCGCGCTAAGTTGAAAAAAGATCAAGTACTCTCAATGGTTGGGAGTGCGAAGATAGAATATGCGAAATGTTTAGCGAAATCCACAATTATCGCTAACTTTCACGCTTGGAGTTTTGTGTGGAAAATCTCCAAAGAATGAAACATTTATCATCATTGTGATGAAAGATATGACTTAGCATGATACAAGGCTGAGGGACAGGCAATATGGTTTAAGAAAACCCGTGCCCAGAGTTGATAATGGTTAATAACAGCTATGACCATTCAAATTATCCGATCCTTTGACAACGAGTCAAGTGTGGCGCCAAACGCATTGACACAGAAGTATGTGTTGTAAAGGAGAGAGAGTCCGGAATCGTATTGAAATGCATTGTGCATAAAAGTAACAGACAAATGTTAGTGGATCCGCTCATTAAAGGCTTACCGCCCAGAGTCGACTTGGGTTCATGGTATAGTCTATGACTTCCGGACAACAAGAAGGCCCGAAGGATATAGAATTTGTTTCAAAACAGAAAGGTGCATTGTAGCTGTTGATTCTATCGGTAATTAGACCGTGACGATGAGGCATGCTCTATGTATTAATCTGTGATGGAACGAGTACTTTGAAAAGAGTTGCTTCGAAGCATAAGGTTAAAAGTATAAGATGAGATCAATGGGGAGATTGTTAGGTTGATCTCTACCCCAATAGGCCCAAAGGCCTATTGGACCCTTGACCTCGCATCCTGATCGGGGATGCCCAGCCCAATAAGGCTGGTGGGCCCCTGTCGCGCAGTGCTATAAATAGGGAGGTGGGGCCAGGACACAGAGAACGAGGTTCACCGCTACAGTCCATTCCCCACCTCCAAACCCTAGCCCGATCGAAAGGAGGCGCTGTATGCGATGGGAAGCTCCACCGGCGCCGTCACTGCAACCTCGTCAACGGGACTACACCGACCGTCGCTGCCCGTGCGCAGCCTCCATCAACGAACGTGCCATCGATTGCCAAAGGTATGAATCACATAGAAATCGATTTCTACAGTTTACCCCACTAGATCTACTCCTGGCCGATCAACAGAGCACACATGTTGGTCTCATATCTTTGTACGTTTGTTCTCTCGTCCCATCTCTGTGCCGCTAGAGTCCAGGACCGGAGCGCCCGTCGTGATGGGCAGCTCACCAAATTTATCCTGCTGCTCAACAGTAACAGCAACAGCAGCAATAGCTTACGCCGCGTGAGATGGACATCGCCTATAGCTGTTAGCGTCAAAGACAGCTACAATTAGCGTAGGATCAACATCGGCATGGAATGATGGAGTTATTTTTGGCAGTTTAGTATCGCTCGACTAGAGGTGCACCCATCAACCATCATTGCCGGGTCCTCGAAAAGGATGGTACTCAGTGACAGAACAACAAAGAAATGGTGAGATTTCTGTTGCTACATGGCCGTATTCCTGTGAAGTGGCCAGCTTAGCGATGGCTCAGTTATTGAGATAAACATGTAGTGCCAATGCGCCATCCATCTTGCTTACTCAATGTCTTTTTCAACCGGAACATAGGGACTTGGATTCCGTAGGCTGATGCTTGCTAGTTGCTATGTCAGTTTTGTTTCCTACCACTCCTTGAGTCCCAAAATACTACTTGTTTTGGTTTTTCTAGGTACATAATTTTCACTTTGTATCTTGATATAAATATATATCTAGTTACATATCAAAAGCTATGTATCTAAAAAAGCCAAAACAAACAATATTGGTTTTTTAATCACCTTATCAAAGCTAAAGCTCACCAAGGCGATTTGAAGCCGCCCATGTGAGTTAGAGCCCTTTCCCACTCGAATCTTCCCTTTCTTCTCCAAAGAATCTCCCCTTTCTTCTCCAAACCGGGTGATTTGGATCCCATCCTCACCCAAATCATTCTTTTCTTCTCGAACTCCGGTGAGATTTCGACAAACTTCCTGTGGTTTAGGGTTTGGGCTAGGGTTTCTGGGTTGCCGAGGGGTCAGTGCTCAACTCTGGCCTTAGAAGGAGGGTCAACGATGGTGGTGGTCGGGTGGGGGTGGGGGCTAGGCACAGGGTGGAGAGGGTAGCGGCGGCGACACCATTGGCCCAGGCGGTGGAGGAGGGCAGTCAGGCAAGGAAGGGGTGGGGGCGATGGCGCGAGGTGACGGTGCTAGTCGGAGGCGGGAGGTGGCAGTAGGAGTAGCCGGTGTGGCGGCCGACTAGGCGGTGGCTGCCATCGAGAGTGTCGGCCGGGGAGGATGAAGAAGAGGTGTGGGAGGAGAATAAAAGAGATAAGATGGTGAAGGAGTGGGTGGAGTTGAGCTGTTTATTTTGGAACTGATGGCTCAAATATTTGAATGAAGGTTTTGTTTCACCTAGGTGATCAATAGGCTCTCGCCTCCATTTTTACTGTCTACTTGCATTGGTGGCTAGCCACGTTCTGATGACAGAACACATTAATTGAACGCAGGTGAAAGCTAGAAAGAACGAACTTCACGGCTAGTTCCTACCCCAGCCCCCATGTGTGGTCTGTTTACGTTTCAGCTAATGAATGAATCATGATCTCCCTCCACCGGTGCAATGAAACAGGATTAAGATTTAACAGCAGTAGGCCAGCAAGAACTGGAGAGCAAATAAATTAAACCAACAATCACAGCACACTCGAATTGGGCATCAAGCAATAAAACCCCGCATGTGTGCCACACGACAAGCACCAGACACTACTACGAAAGCATAACTGAAAGCAGACACACGTCCTTACCGTGCTCTTTCCTCCATTTCTCGTAGTAGGGCAGCACGGCTGGGCGGTAGTCGTGCACGATGCCGCCGCTGCCGCCGGGGCGCCGTGTCGATGCGCGCAGAGCCTTCGCGGCGGCGACTGCCTCCCGCATGTCGGCGAGGTTGCCGTAAGGGAACGACGGCCGCGGCCCGCCGATGTTCTGGCGCCTGAACTCCCCGAGGACCCTCTGTGGCACGAGTCAGAGGATGTAGTAGAGGTACATGGCGAGGCCGCAGGCTCCCACCCAGCACAGGCTCAGAAGCACCTTCACCGCCGCCATAGCCACCTGCTCCATCACTCTTCTTCCCTTGATGATACAGACTTTATATGATGCTTGCTCCCAGCTACTGTTGTTGTGTGTTTGCTGAAGGTGGTGGTCTGTGGATATAGGGGGCCGGGGCATGGACCGGGTCACCGGAGGAAAGGTGCTAGAGTCCAAATGCCAGGTTTGGCATAGACCATAAAAGGGCTCACAAAAAAAAAAGTTGCAACTAGAGGGCCGTCATTTGCACAATACACATGTGCGGATGTGCCGCATCCTGCGAGCGCGTGGGCCGCGCACTACCGCCGCTGCCACGACGATTGAAACCCAAGAGCCTATCCAGTGTTGATTTCGAAAGGTTCTTTTGAGTAAGATTTTGCATATAGACAGTTGCTCATATTTATCTTTTAGGATAAGAATGCCCTTATTCCGCATAAGCCATCTAAGCTAGCATGGATCTTGCAAATGCCTGAAGGGAAATTGCGTTTCCCTGTGCCAAGGATCTTGCAAATTAAAAGATTTTGTTGTGTTTTGAGTGCTGTAAACTTTACGCACAAGAACGATCACTTCTGTCACTCTAACGTGTGCTCCTCTCCTCTATGATAGCCGAGATGACTGAGGTTGTCACACAGCTGCTAATAATCATGCTGACTGCTGTTTGTCCCGCGCGTGCACGGGTGGTCTCCGGATATGCAGAGTAGGTCAAAGACTCAGAGAGTGTCAAACGCTGGACTGCTGGAGCATCCGGATTCCGGAACCTATGGAGTCTGGAGGATTTTGCTGACCCGACCGACCTTTTCCCGATCGCCAGCATGCCCATGTGGCACCATTCAATTGACCTGTATCCCGTGCACGATGTATGTCTGCGCGCCTCGGCGCCTGTATATCTCAGTATCCTTCCGACACTCGCACTCTAGAGTGCTCTGTAGAATCTGTTGCGGATCTTGGGAGTTAGGACGACTGCGAATGCTAGTGATGAACTGGCGCGGATCCGCTTCTGTCGATATGCGCCGCCACGCAACGGTATGCTCTCATTCCAATTGCGACAGAAGTGCGAACTCGCCCCGCCGTGCACCGTGCTGCCGCTCGAGATTGGCCGCCGCCCACAGCACACAGGTGCGGCGGTGCCTTGACGGAGGCGGTGATGGTGCGTGAGGTCGGTAGCAGCTGATCACGATTCACGCGGGCTTCATTTGGTGGCTTCCACGCACGCGAATGCACAAATTTGATAGAATTGGCTTCGTAATCGGGCCATACTGTTCTTGCAAATTTTTGGGCTCGATGCTTGACCCCCAAAATCATACAGATCTTGTCACGGGCTGCATGGCAGATTAGTCACGATAAGCTGTCTGGTTCGACTCGGCGGCGGCCGGCCTCTTGGGCCGAAAAAAAGTTAGGCAGGCACGGGCTGTTCCTCCCGCCCGTTTCTCCCCTAGGAATTTTTATTTAAGATTTTTCAAAAATAAATATCCCAGTGAAAATTTTGCAAAAGTATACACCCTCTCGCTTTGAACCGGTAGAACGTTGGCTATTCGGACAACATATTTTCTAAAAATCAAAACTAATTCAGATGAATTTTGATGGAGATGAACTCTATCTGAAAATTGTAGCTCTTGACGAGATATGAACTTGGTAGTTTAGACCTTTTCCATTTGTAGCCATCTTGGTGCCCAAACACTCAACTCAAATTTCAGATCTAAAATTTACCTTCAAAAAATCTTAACTAATTTATATAAAATTAATCTCTATGTAAATTCATATGACTTAGTTATGATTTTTGAAAAAAATATGTTGTCTGGATAGTCATTCCACCTGGTGACATGTTCTGGTAGAGGGGTCTACCGCTGGTTCATTTGGCTGTAGCAATTTCAAATGGTTGGAGGGGTATACTGATGCAAATTTTTCACTAAGGTATTTGATTTTGAAAAATCTTAAAATAAAATAAAATATTTTTTAAAAAAAATCTTCCCCTTCCCAAATCTGAACAAGGTTCATGGCTAATTTTAAATCTGAAACTAGTATCAATTATCTGAACACAAAGATGGTTCCAAACGAAACAATTTTGAACTTCAAAGTTGCACATCTCGTCGAGGGCTACAATTTTTATATAAAGTTCGTCCCCGTCCAAGTTCATATGAATTAGTTATGTTTCTCTTTTAAAAAAAATGTTGTCTGGATAGCTAACATTCCACCTGTTGAGCTGACTTTAGCTTCTGCTACATAGCCTACCATGGATTCATCTGGCAGTAGCCATTTCAAACGGTGGAAGAGGTATATTTCTACAAATTTTACACTAGGATACTTATTTTTAAGAAAAATAGAAAAATATAAAAGTTAAAAAATTCCTCCCCCTTGCCAGATCTGAACAGGGTTCATGGCTTGGCCACCGAAGCCGGCCGATTGCGATTGCGTGCCGGAGCTGCGACGAAACGGACCCGCACGCGTCGCAGCAGCACGTACGTACAAACAGCGACGAGAGGCAACTAGTCCCAGCACGCACGCAACAAGGAGGCGGTGGATGCCGATGCCCCGTCAAACGGGCACAGCTAGATATCGGTCATGGTCAGCCCGGCTTGGAATTCCACGAGCCCGGCCAATGCGCGGCTTTGTATCTGTACGTGGTACATACGCAGCTGCCGCGATCGGCGGAGGACCTCGCCGCGCATACGGCCCTGTTAGGCCGGCCGGGATCGTGACCACCACCCTATTGCTAAACCCCTTCCTTCTTCAGATACAGATAGTACATACCCGCACCGCATACTGCCATATATCACCAAGTTGTGTTGGGCTAGCTGGAGCCCGTGAACCAGCAGCGTGGATGAGTCAACTACGATCTTAACGTTTTTTTGGCAACGTAGTGGTGGAAATTTGGAAACAAGGAATAGCAATTGTGGACTTGGTTTCGTGCGACGTGCCGAACCGGGAGAGCACGCTTGGAAATTACAGTATAAATAGGGGGCGCACCCCTCGGTGGATTGCATGCAAAGTTCAGTGCATCATCAGATATACTAGTTCTGAACTCGTCTGATCTGTCCCTCTGCTAGATATCTGCCGTGTGTGGCTGCAGAGAGAAGCAACGATCGATCGAAGATGGCGAATCAGTGTGTCTCTTCCATGCTTGCACTGGCATTGCTTCTGGGAACATTTGCAGCCATCCCTACAGGTACTGTGACTGACACGATGTCTGCTGGTTGATACTGTAATATCCAATTAGCAGCGTGCATGTACGATGTACGCGTACATGTTTTATTTACATTGGTGTGTATTGCGATACCTTAATATCCACGCACAATTAACATACACAGGAGTGCAATCCATCGGCGTGTGCTACGGCGTGAACGGCAACAACCTGCCCTCGGCTAGCCAGGTGGTGCAGCTGTACCAGGCCAACAACATCGGCCTCATGCGCATCTACTTCCCGGACGCCAACGCGCTCAACGCCCTGAGCGGCACCAACATCGGGCTCATCATGGACGTGGCCAACACCGACCTCGACTCCATCGCCTCCAGCCCCAGCGCCGCGGCCACCTGGGTCCAAAACAACATCCAAGCCTTCCCGGGCGTCAACTTCCGCTACATCGCCGTGGGCAACGAGGTGTCCGGCAGCGACACCAACAGCATCCTCCCGGCCATGCAGAACATCCACAACTCGCTCGCCGGCGCCGGGCTCGGCCACATCAAGGTGTCCACGGCGGTGCAGAGCGACGTCACCCAGGGGTTCCCGCCGTCCCAGGGCACCTTCTCCCAGGGCTACATGGGCCCCATCGCGCAGTACCTGCAGAGCACCGGCGCGCCGCTGCTGGCCAACATCTACCCGTACTTCGCCTACATCGACAACCCGTCCCAGATCGACATCAACTACGCGCTCTTCACGTCCCAGGGCACCGTCGTGCAGGACGGCAGCAACGCGTACCAGAACCTCTTCGACGCGCTCGTCGACACCATGTACTCGGCGCTGGAGAACGCCGGGGCGGGGAGCGTCGAGATCGTCGTGTCGGAGAGCGGGTGGCCGTCGGCGGGGGGCACCGCGGCCACCACGGGCAACGCGCAGACGTACAACCAGAACCTCATCAACCATGTCGGGCAGGGCACGCCCAAGCGCCCCGGGGCAATCGAGACCTACATATTCGAGATGTTCAACGAGAACCAGAAGCCAGGAGCCGCCACGGAGCAGCACTTTGGGTTGTTCAACCCGAACCAATCGCCGGCGTACCCCATCAATTTCTGAGCGAGCGGGGCGGACGGATCCATACAGGAGCAGGACAATGATGAGATACATAGATACAAACATACATATATATACTTCAATAACTTTGATGAATAAGCTGCCGGTAAAATGCAAAGAGCATTCATCATGTAATAAGGCAAGCACGTCAATTATTTCGTCAAAATGAATAAAAGACGCTACTTGTTATTGGCAAGATACTGATGGGATTGGCTCTGTACTCTACGACGAATCCAAATGTAGGATGTTTTAGCCGTCCACGCTTCTTTAATTAAACTCATGAAATATATAAAAACCTGCATAGATTGACCTAATGACAACACATGGTTGACAATGCAGACTTAATTATGGAGCCAAGATTTGGATATAGGAGAGCAGATAAGAGTTCATATGAGAAGACTATTATGTGAATATAAATTGTCATTTCATCTCACAGCTAATCAGAAAGAGCTTATTTCGTTAACTAAATGTCCACCGTTCACTATATGCCAATTTCTTTTTATAAACTTCTTTGGAAGTTCAAAACAATTCTTTCGTTCAGAATGATGACGACGTCTCGGGTTGATTTACGGTTCACGCGAATGCAGCAGCACCGGCCCAAATTTGGTAGAAATGGGCTTGGTAGCCAGCCGGTCCTGTGTTTGCGTTGCAAGTTTTTGGGCTCGGTCCATACCATTGCCACACACCCCATGCCTTTTAAAAGATGTAAAAAAAAAAAACCCCCTGCTCTGAGTTGACTGGCGCTTCTATGTACTCGCACAAAACGTGGCAGCTGGTGCCTTTTGTGCCAGAGCAGTGTTTAGTCCAAAAGTATTTTTTATCTTCTATTCATCTTCCTCACGGAACACGTATTTTTAAAAATTTCTTTTTTATCTTTCCTATTTATCCCCCTCACATAACAGTATCTCAGAAAAAAAAATACTTTTTCTCCTATCAACTAAACACAACCAATTCGGTATGGCTGGACATTTATGTGGCGAGGACGGAGAGTAGGACCTGCCATACATGCCACGCCACATGCTCTACCGCAAATGGCCAAGACCGTAGCTGCCATACAGACAGGATCAGCAGGATAAATGAACTGTGGTTCTAAATTGTATGCCATCGTGTGCCCGGGTTGCTGGAAGTGAATTGCTGCCCCTCAACGCGTACTATCATAGCGAGCGGTAAAAGTGCTGTCTTAAAAATAAGAACCGCTCCGGTACTCTCTTTTATTTTTTTAGCACGAATCTTAAAGCAGCCTATTAATTAATTATTATTTTTCTTAATTACTTTTCTTGAGCCCCAAATAGGCTTAGTTCTATCCATGCCCAGCCCATGCCCATGGTCCAACCCGTTCAAATCATTCGATCTCTTAAGTTCGGACGACAATTCCTTCTCTCGTTGTCTTCCTCCGGCCTTTTCACTCGATGCATGACTGTCGCTCGCCACCTCGCCGGCCGTCGATGCCCTAGATCCCTACGCGCATGCAGGCATGCAGTGAGCTCTGATTAAGAAGCCTGAGACGCTAGTTCCTTCCTTCTTTGTCTTAACCCATAGACAAGACGGAAGCTTCATAGTAATTACGAAATCCTTCGGGTGGGAGGATAACTCGAGTACTCGACACTCAGTATTGAATAACCCTCCTCGTTCATGATCAGAGATATTCGATGGTGAACATGACCCCTGATGCAAGCCGTCGTCTTAGGAGATTCCTTTCTTTCGTATAATCGTATTTGGGCAGCCCATCGTGCCGGACGACAACGACAGAGCAACCACGTCGATGGCAACCTCCTATAGCATCGAGTCGGCGGCGGCAGCGAGGTCGGAGAACCAGACGTACCCTTGGTGCGGTCTCCTGTGGCGACAACGAACACGTCGGCGAATCGCCGCACCTTGCCGGAGGTGAACGCCGCGCTGCTGCAGGACAGCAGGAGCGATCCAAGCGCCGTCGCATCGTCGCCGCTGTGTGTGGTGTGCCGTCCGAACTTCACGGATCGGAGATTTGAAGGGGATGGGCCATGGGCACGGGCTATGCATGGATAAAGCTGAACCCATTCGGAGCCCAAGAAAGAGTAATTACGAAAATAATTAGTTAATTGATGGGCTGTTTTAAGATCCGTGCTAGAAAATAAAAGGGGAGTAGTGTTGGGACCCTGGAAAAGGGGTACCCTAACTTGGGCCCTAAACTACTTAGCAACAAGGCCTACGACGACGTCGGCCCGGCTCTGCAGCCCGGCAAAGGCCCGTCACGACGACTTCTTCCTTGGAACCCATCCCGCTCGAGGTAGACGACCACCCTCGAGCAGGGATGTCCGTGACGATCGAGCCTAACCGAGCTCGAGGTTTACAACTACCCTCGAGCGGGGATCTCCGTCTCGTACGAGGGTCGGCTAGCTCGAGCACGCGGTCCATGCTCGAGCCCGCCACGCCGGGAACGACGCCCTCGCTCTGCGATCTATCACTTCAAGACATGATGTCGTCCCTCCACGGTCAAAAAGCGGGGAAATCGCTGCGTCATGTCACCGCCCATGCCACGGAGAAGACATCGGTCAAATCCAATCGCACAGTGGACTTCTGAGCGCCACGCCGCACGGCAAACCTAACCTGGCAGTAACACTGTGCCAACCACTCCTTTGACTCCGCCCGCCTCGGATGCGCCACTGCCCTCGAAAGCAACCCTCGAGGGAAGCTACCGAACCCCGACCCAGGCGGCCGTACGAAGACCTCTACCCTCGAAGCCGTGGACCGTCACTCGAGGACGTTACGTCAACTGTCGCCATGCCGTCAGCCGGAGTAGGAAGGCGCGATTCCCGCCCGCGTGGTACACGGCATGGGCAGCACAGTGCACCAAACGACGTCAGCGCCACGACCACGTCACGACCCGACCACGTCACGACACGAACGCATGTATCCGTTCCCTCCTCCTTGGTCTACAAAAGGGTGAGGGAAGCTCATGCAAAGAGAGGAGGAAGGAGAAGAACACGAGTTCATACCCACTCTAGAACGCACCCACACACCATAGCCAGGGACTTAGGAGCTCATCTCCTTCTCCCACCTTGCTTGTAAACCCCTACTACAAGCAACACGTAACCAGGTGCATCGCACCACTGCTGGACGTACGGCCCCGTGGCCGGAACCAGGATAAACCCTTGTCTCTCACTCTCGCCATCGGGAAAACGAGTGGTTAGCACCGCAATCACTCGTCGGTGCCGGAGCGACCAAATCAGGCACCGACAGTTGGCGCGCCAGGTAGGGGTCCAGCGCTGCGCTACTCCCTTTCCCGATGGCGAACTCCGACGAAGGACGGCCTCCGCTGGGCGAGAGCGATCTGCTCCCAGCGGGGCAGGAGATCCGGTTCGGGAGCCTGCGGTTCCAAACATGTGGCGACGATTACCACATGCGCATCCTCCAAGAGGATCCCAGCGACCAACCGGAGCCTCGTCACCAGCTTCCGGCGGCACCACGACGACGGAGTCGTCCAGGACCTCGTGCACGACGAGCACGCGCCGCGAGGCGCGCCGCCGACGTCGGCAACCCCCATCCCACGAGGGAAGGGGACGCCCTGCGGTCAGGGTCACAGGAGAGGGCTGCTCCCTTCCTCCCAGGGCCCATGACTCCACCACGCGCTACGACGGCGCATTTCTATCCCTACGGGCTACGCAACTCCGCGGATGCGTATGCCCCCTCCATCCGCACTACTATGAGTGCGTATGGCGACCAACCTGGTTGCCACCCCGTCTCCGAGGAAGACTTCGCCGACCCATTACCCGCCGTTTCCCGCATAGAGTCCGATGATAGACACGCATTTACGCGTACACACCTTGGTTGGGACTACTCGGGTCTCCGCGACCCAGAGGCCTTTATTGCCTTTCAAACAGCGGCGGATTACTGCTTCGGGTATTCCGATGATGAGTACGACCCAACCAAGGAGTGTTTCGTCATCAACGACGGACAGCTCAGCGAAGGATCGACGTCCGACGACGACGGCGGAGGTGACGGCCAGGGGGACAACGATGGCGTAGATCTGACAGGCGCGCAGCCGTCGGACCCATCGGATCACTCTCCTTCCGAGGACGAGCGGGATCCGCGCCATCGGCCACGAGCTAGTGGTGACGTTTCGCCACCAGCGCGCTCCGACCGCGAACCAGCCAAGCAAGACGACGAACGCGGCACGGACGCCCGACACGCGGGACGAGTGGCACAGGCCCGCATCATCGCCGAGGGCAAAGACGACGATCTCGCCCCCAGAACGAGCCAGAAGCTCATCGCGGCGGCCGCGCTGCTCCGAGCCATGCCGGAGGCAGCCACCCCCGAAGGGCGAAAACTGCACCTCGAGGCTCAAAAGCTGGTCGAGCATGCTGCCCGACAGCATGCCGAGAGCTCGGCCTCCCGCCTTCGACGCTCCTCAGCCTCGAAGGGCGAACGGGGAGGGGAATCCTCGGTACGCTCACCCCGACCCAACGGCAGGGCGCGAGCACAATCCCGGGGCAACTCCCGCCGCGACACGGCGCGACGCCACGCCAGCGAGCCACGTGCGCTCGAAACACGAACGTTTCCAGCAAGGGAACCCGCGAGGTCACGCCTCCGGGACACCCGTGGCACGGACGATGATGGCGACGCTCGCAATACCCTGAACGAAATCAGGCGGCGAGAGGGAGCCTGGACCCACCAGCGCGGGCGCACCGACGTAGGGCGGAACCGGGATGCGGCCCCAGAGCCAGCAGGCACGCGGGTGTTCAGCTGCAACATCCGCACTGCCCCGATTCCCCCCCGTTTCCGACAGCCTACAACCATCACCAAGTACTCTGGGGAAACGGACCCCAGGGTATGGCTCAACGACTACCGCCTAGCGTGCCAGCTCGGCGGCGCCACAGACGACGCCATGATTATCCGCAATCTGCCACTCCACCTGGCAGATTCCGCGCGGACATGGCTCGAGCACCTGCCCCCAAACCGGATCCGCGACTGGGATGACCTGGTCGAGACCTTCGTGGGAAATTTCCAGGGCACCTACGTGCGCCCCGGAAACACGTGGGACCTTCGGGGGTGCAGGCAAAAACCTGGCGAGTCGTTGAGGGATTTCATCCGGCGCTTCTCCAAGCGCTGCACCGAGCTCCCCAACATCTCCGACCACCAAATCATCCACTCTTTCCTCGAAAGCACCACCTGCTATAGCTTGGTGTGCAAGTTGGGGAGGAGCCCACCCCCCGACGCGAACCGGCTATTCGAGATAGCCTCGAAGTACGCCTCGGGGGAAGAGGCGGCCAACGCCATCTTCAACGACAAAAAGGGGAAACGCCCCGAGGAAGCGTCCGCGGAGGACGATAAGGCGAAGGGCCCCTCGAAAAAACGAAAACACGGCAAGAAGGAAAAGAAGCCCCGGGCCCCCCGCGGGACGGGCGACGTCGAGGACGAGGCCCTCGCGGTCGACCCTAACCACAAGGGACCTCGAGGTCCCCCGCGTGGTGGGGGTGTTTTCGACGACCTCCTCAAGAAGCCGTGCCCTTACCACAAGACCGCAGTCGCTCACACCCTCGAACAGTGTGAGATGCTGCGGAAGTTCTACAACCGCATCCCTCGAAAGGATGGCGGTCCGCCCAAGGATGGTGGAGCCAAGGATGACGACGGATATCCCGAGGTGGAACACGTGTTCTTCATCACGGGAGGTCCAGCGGCTAACTTGAAGCCTCGGCAGCGGAGGAGGGAACGCCGAGAGGTCATGCTGGTCCGCCCAGCGACCCCCTCGTACCTCGACTGGTCATCGGAGACCATCTCGTTCGGTCGCGAAGACCATCCCGACCATATCCCGAACCCCGGGCAGTATCCTCTCGTCGTCGACCCCGTCATCGGCAACACGCGCTTCTCCAAGGTGCTCATGGATGGCGGCAGCAGCCTCAACATCCTGTACGCTCCAACTTTGGAGCTTATGGGGATCAGCACCAACGAGCTGCGGCGCAACAAATCCTCCTTCCACGGGGTCGCGCCCGGAAAGCGCGTCCAAACCCTCGGGCAGATCGACCTGCCCGTCTGCTTCGGAACCCCGGCAAACTTTCGCAAGGAAGTGCTCACCTTCGAGGTCGTGGGCTTCAAGGGAGCCTACCACGCCATTTTGGGAAGGCCGTGCTACGCTAAGTTCATGGCCATCCCCAACTACACCTACCTCAAGATGAAGATGCCAGGGCCTCACGGAGTCATCACGGTCGGTCCGACGGTCGAGCACGCCTACGTGTGCGACATCGAGAGCATTGAGCTCGCAGAGGCTCTTGCCCTCGATGAGACCCTCGTGGCAGATCTCGAAGCAATCGTCAACACGCTCCCTGATGCCAACGAACGGCAGCAGTGGAGCTTCGCGCCCGCTGAGGACACCAAGACTGTTCCCCTCGACCCCGATAGCTCCGACGGCAGGGTGTTGAGGATCAGCTCTTCCCTCAGCGACAAATAGGAAGTGGTGCTCGTCGACTGTCTCCGCGCTCACGCAGACATCTTCGCGTGGAGCCCCTCGGACATGCCAGGCATTCCGAGGGAGGTCGCCGAGCACTCTCTTGATATCCGCCCCCACTCCAAGCCGGTCAAGCAACGTCTCCGTCGTTTCGACGAAGCGAAACGGCGGGCGATCGGTGAGGAGGTACGCAAGCTTTTGGAGGCCGGATTCATCAAGGAGGTGTTTTACCCCGAGTGGTTAGCAAATCCTGTGCTAGTAAAAAAGAAAAGTGGAAAGTGGAGAATGTGTGTAGACTACACCAGCTTGAATAAAGCGTGCCCAAAAGTCCCATTTCCCTTACCACGCATAGACCAAATTGTGGATTCCACGACGGGATGCGAACTTTTATGTTTCCTTGATGCGTATTCCGGTTACCATCAGATCAAGATGAAGGAGTCCGACCAGCTCGCGACTTCCTTCGTCACTCCTTTCGGCATGTACTGCTACGTTACGATGCCCTTCGGCCTTCGAAACGCCGGGGCCACGTATCAACGCTGTATGCTCCACGTCTTCGGGGATCATATAGGTCGTATCGTAGAAGCGTATGTCGACGACATTGTCGTAAAAACCAGGAAGGCGGACGACCTGGTGCGCGACCTCGAGGTCGTCTTTGGCTGCCTCAGGGCGCACGAAGTAAGACTCAACCCCGAGAAGTGCGTCTTCGGTGTGCCTCGAGGCATGCTCCTGGGTTTCATTGTCTCCGAACGAGGCATCGAGCCCAACCCCGAGAAAGTCACGGCCATCCAACAGATGGAACCGATCCGTGACCTGAAGGGCGTACAGAGGGTGATGGGGTGCCTAGCGTCCCTAAGCCGCTTCATCTCTCGTCTCGGAGAGAAGGGGTTGCCTCTGTATCGACTTTTGAGGAAGTCAGAGCACTTCACCTGGACTGCGGAGGCTCAGGAAGCTCTTGACCGACTCAAAATTACGTTAACAAACACGCCGATCCTTACCTCACCGAAAGAGGGCGAACCTCTCCTCCTCTATGTCGCAGCAACGACTCAAGTCGTCAGCGCGGTCATAGTAGTAGAAAGGAACGAGGAAGGACACTCTCTGCCAGTCCAGCGACCGGTGTACTACATTAGCGAGGTCCTATCTGAGACCAAAACGAGGTATCCCCACATCCAGAAGCTGGTCTACGCCATCGTGCTGGCTCGACGCAAGCTGCGACACTATTTCGAGGCCCACCCGGTGACCGTCGTGTCGTCCTTTCCGCTGGGCGAAATCATCCGGAACCGCGAGGTCTCTGGGCGAATCTCGAAATGGTCGACAGAGCTGATGGGGGAGACTCTCGCTTACGCACCGAGGAAAGCCATCAAGTCCCAGACTTTGGCCGACTTCGTGGCCGAGTGGACCGACACCCAGCTCCCTCCCTCGAAGTCCAGCCTCGACTGCTGGGAAATGTACTTCGATGGGTCGGTGATGAAGACCGGCGCCGGCGCTGGCCTACACTTCATCTCTCCCCGTGGGGAGCACGTTCGATACGTTGTGCGGCTCAACTTCCCCGCGTCCAACAATATGGCGGAATATGAAGCGCTCCTTGCTGGCTTGAAAATCGCACTCGAGCTCGGCATTAAGCGCCTCGACATTCGTGGCGATTCGCAACTGGTCGTCGATCAAGTGATGAAGGAATCAAGCTGCCACGACGAAAAAATGACGGCGTACTGCCAGGCGGTACGTAAGCTCGAAGACAAGTTCGACGGCCTCGAGCTCCACCACATCGCGCGAAGGTACAACGAGGAAGCCGATGAATTGGCGAAGATCGCGTCGGGGCGGGCCACCGTTCCCCCGAACGTCTTCGCCAAGGACATCGACGTACCCTCGATCACCCTCGCCGCCTCGACCCAAGCCTCGACCGTACCCGACGCTCAAACGTCCGCCCTCGACCCCACGAGCGCGGAGCTCTTGGCGGACGAGGACGAGCCTATGGGATACGAAGCCTGCTCGGGAGATGAGGACGAGGCGGAGGCAATGGAAATTGACGAGGTTTCGGCACCTCGAGATTGGCGGAGCCCGTACCTCGATTGGCTCGACGGAGGCGTCTTGCCTAGCGATCGAACGGAGGCAAGGCGCGTAGCGAGGAAAGCTAAGCGGTTCCTCATCATCGAGGGGGAGCTGTACCGACGGGGAGCCTCGGGGGTCCTGCAACGCTGCATCCCGATACCCGAAGGAAAAGAGCTTATCCTTGACATTCACGCGGGCGTATGCGGGCATCACGCCGCTCCACGAACGCTCGTGGGTAACGCCTTTCGACAAGGCTTCTACTGGCCCACTGCCGTGGCGGACGCCACGGAGGTGGTACGGACCTGCGAAGGGTGCCAGTTCTACGCGCGCAAGACGCACCTACCCGCTCAGGCGTTGCAAACCATCCCCATTACGTGGCCTTTTGCCGTATGGGGCCTCGACCTTGTCGGGCCAATGGCGAAGGCACCCGGGGGCTTCACGCACCTGCTGGTGGCCATCGACAAATTCTCCAAATGGATCGAGGCTCGACCCATCAGCAGGATCAAGTCTGAGCAGGCGGTGCTCTTCTTCACCGATATAATCCATCGGTTCGGGGTTCCCAACTCCATCATCACCGACAATGGTACGCAATTCACAGGAAAGAAGTTCTTAAAGTTCTGCGACGATTTCCATATCCGAGTGGATTGGTCAGCAGTGGCTCACCCACAGACGAATGGCCAAGTAGAACGTGCCAATGGCATGATTCTACAAGGCCTAAAGCCCAGAATTCACAACAAACTGAAGAAGTTTGGACACAAGTGGGTCCAAGAGCTACCATCGGTGATTTGGAGTCTGAGAACGACCCCAAGCAGAGCAACAGGATTCTCCCCATACTTCCTCGTCTTTGGGGCAGAGGCCATCCTCCCTACGGATCTGGAATATGGGTCCCCTAGGCTCCGAGCGTACCAAGAGCAGCGAAATTGCCAAGCTCGAGAGGACTCGCTCGACCAGGTCGACGAGGCTCGAGACGTGGCTTTACTCCACTCGGCAAGGTACCAGCAGAGCCTACGTCGACAACAGGCTCGAAGGATCCGGCACCGAGATCTCTGCAAAGGAGACCTCGTATTGAGGCTTCGACAGGACAACCGAGGGCGGCACAAGCTCTCACCCCCGTGGGAGGGGCCATACATCGTCGCCGAAGTTCTCAAGCCCGGAACGTACAAGCTAGGTGACGAGGGCGGGCACGTCTTCACGAACGCCTGGAACATCCAACAGCTACGTCGTTTCTATCCCTAGAGTGGCCCCGCGGCCCTCGAAATCTTTGTACATACTCTAGTTTTGTGCAAGTTCTTTTGAATTAAGTATCGACGCTGTTACCCCCACAGTTTGGAAGAAATTAAAGCGAACTTTTATTCTTTTCAAGCTTCGAGGGAGGTTTGGCTCTACCCTCGGTAGAGCCATCCCTCCCTCGGGGGCTACATGGGGGCTAACCCTCGAAAAAATCGTCGCGTTTCAAAAGAAAAATCCTTTGCGAAACCTCGAAGGAGACACGCTAGGCGTGAAACGGACAAGGGCAGGGTCGCCTGAGCCGAGTGTTCGCTTACGCCTCGAGGCTACGGCAACACCTCACTTCCCTCCGCCCAAGTCATTCACGTACGAACGATCCTAGCAACGCTCTCCCCTCGAGGCACAAGCATCGGACTAATGCATGTCGCGAAGGCACCGCATAAAAATAACATCACGTTTAAAGCAAAATAAACGATGTTCAGTAAGATACGAGCAAATCAGTCTTACAAAAAAGGAGTTCGAAATCCTAATCTACTTCTTTACAATCGGGCTCGATGGCCCGAGATTTTCAGGGATCGCCCCCACCGCCAAGGTCGTCCCAGCCGCCGCCGTCCTCGCCAGGAAAGAGGGCGCCCTCGAAGTAGCCGGCAAGCACTCGCGCCGTCCCGTCAGCAGCAGCATCGGCCTCGTCCATCGCCGCCACCGCCTCCTCGTCGTTGAGGTTGTCGGCGACGACGTACCCAGCGGCGAGCTTCGAGAGGTCCGCTTGGTAGTGGGTCGTAACCACTCCAAGCGCCTTCCGAACTCCGAGCAGAAGGGCTTCCTTCACGCGCGAAGTGAAGTGGCCCCCAAGCGCTCGAACGCGGCTTGCGAGGGTGCTCCCAAACTGCAGGCCGGGACCAGCAATCTTGTTGCAGGCGGCCGAGGCCGCCTGCACCAGCTCATCGAGCTCGCGCTGGGTCTCCGTCTGCGCCACCAGCACGGCCTCCTTCGACTCGGTCTCGGCCTGAAGCGCCTGCTTCAATGCTGCACCAACAAGAGTCAGTCAAAAAGCAACAAAACGAAAGGGTCAGAGCTCGAGCCAAATCAGCTTACCCTCGACCTGTCCCTGAGCAGCCTCGAGGGCCCTCTCCGCCTCCTGGGCCCGCTGCTCCACCTCTCGCGCCTGCCGCTCCGCCGTGGCCCGAGCAGTCTGCTCCTGCTCGAGCCGGTCTCGAGCCTCGACCGCGAGACGCCGCTCCTCCTCGACCGCCAGCTCCGCCGCGCGACGCGCAGCCCGCTCGTTCTCCAGCCAGTCATTGCGGGTCGCGAGCTGCTCGCGGAGGGCGCTGGCCGAGCCTTCGAGGCAAGCGATGACCTCGCCCTTCTCCCGACCCTGGGCAAGGGCCTGGTCCCGAGCACCTCGAAGGGCGTCCAGCTGGCGGTCTCGAGCCTCGAGCGCCCCGGACAAGCGACGGAGCTCCAGCGATAACTCCGCAATCTGGTCGTTCTTCGCGAGCGCCTGTTTGCGGAGTTCCTGCGGAAAGAAAAAGAGATAAGCCTTCTTTGAAAAAATAAGGCATGGCAAAAACATCACTTACACCGAGACGTACCCGGTGGACCTTGCCGGCATCGTCGTGAAGACGGAGGATGTCCTGCAGCGCCCTGCGAACGTCCAAGCCGTGTGACGACTGGACCTCCCACAGAGTCTCCTCTGCCACGGCTTCGTCGACGAACCGCTGGGGAAGCACGCTGCGGGCTTGCCACGTCTCCGCGTTTCCACGGGCATGCGCCTCGTAGGACCAGGCCGCCGATGGCCCTGGCTGAACCGTGATGAGAGTCGACGGCGCGGCCCCGCCACTCTCGCGCCCTTGCGTCACGGGGGCCCCAACCCCCAGAGCCTCCGCCAGCTCCGTCAAGTGGGGGAACCCGCCGCCATGGGTTCGCCTCTCTCCCCCCTCATGCGGAGGGACCACCACGGCGTCCGCCTCCACGGGCGCCGCAGACGGCTCCTCGACGCGAAGAGCCTCCCCAGGCGCGGGGTTGGCTTCCTCGGGCCGAGCTGCCTCGACGTGGGGCTCGACCGCGCCCTCGAGGAGCTGAGGCGGCCTTGGCCCCTCGAGGACCGGAGGCGCCTCCTCGCGCGGCTGCTGCCGGGCCTGTAGTTCCGCCTGGGTGTCGAAAAACGTAACGAAGTCCTGCACGACTTCGTTCGTCGGGCCCAGGAGCTGCGAGGACGGGTGCGGCGACGAGCTAGGCCCGATCTTGAGGGCCTTGGTTGGCGCGAGGGAAGGCGTGCTCCGCCCCCCAGATCGACTGTGACACGAAAAGAAGCTCGGTCAGAACAAAAAACGAAACGCTAACGACAAGCAAGCGACAAAGAAAACTTACCGCACGAAGGGGAGTTTCCGTTTTGGCCTCAAGGCCGGAACGGGAGCTGCACCCGGGACTTCGCCTCCCGTGGTGGCGCCGGTTTCCCCTTGAGGAGTTACCCTCGAGGCCTCCTCGCCCCTCGTAGAGTCGACGGGCTCTACTTGGGGGACCTCCGCTTCCGCCCCACGGGCCGGGGCCTCCTCGACGGCGCTCGGCCGCTCGGGGACCTCGCCTCCACCCCAAGGTTCCTCGAGGGCAGCCGGTGCTGCCCCCGATGGACCCTCAGAGGAAGGCCCCGCGGTCGACGGAGGGGCCTCATCTTGGCCCTGGGTTCCCTCGGGACGCTCGACGTAAGGCACCGCGGTCGACGGCGGTGTCCCGAGGTCGATGACCTCCTCACCACCGCCCTCAGACGCCGCAGCAGGGGCGGGCCCACCGATGGGAAGCTCGAACGGGGACGGGCTCCTCGCCCCGCCGTCTTCGTCAGATCCATCACGGTCGGTGGAGGATTCTGGCGCGGAAAGCGGTGAGAGCCCCCGCCTCGCCCGCTCGCGGTTCTCCGCCTCGAGCTTCTGCCTCTTCCGCTCCTTCCGCTGCAATCGAGCCTCCCTCCGAGCCTTGGCCTCCTTCGCCTTCTCGGCGAGGGCGCGGTTGACGGCTTTGTCCTCGGGGACGGGAGGCTTGGAGTAGTGGCCACGCGATACGCCCTGCAAGGCACCATTCGTAAGGTCGGAAACACGAGAACAAAACCCAAAAAAGCAAAAGCAAAGATCGAGGAACACTTACGAGGCTCACATAGCCATCCTCGGGCCGCATCGGCACTGCCCAAGGGTCGTCCGGCAGTTTGTCGACGGCGCGCCCGCTGCACGGCGGTGGCGACGGGCAATGGCTCCGCCGCCATCACCGTGCCGGTGAGGTCGGCATCGGGAGTCATCTCGTACAACGAGAGCCTCCGCCGCATAAGGGGAAGCACCCGCCGCCGGTGGAAGTTGGCAATGACCCCGCCAGCGGTGAGGCCGAGCCTCGAAAGCCGCTGAAGCGCGTCCACCAGCGGGTCGAGCTTCTTCTTCCGCGACGGCGGCGACACGCCAAAGTGCCAGTCGGGCTGCTTCTCCGTCAGTAGCAGGCCGGTGTAGGGCGGCAGATGTCCTCCGTCGTTGCGGAGGTAGAACCATCCCTTATCCCAGTCCTGGTTGTTGGAAACCATGGAGCTCGGGATATAGAGGTCTTTGCGCCCCTTCCGAACTTGGAGCACCAAGCCGCCGGCGCGAGCAGGGCGACGAACCCCCTTGGAGACGTACTCCAAGAAAAGCTCGCCGACGAAGAGGTGGCACCAAAGGTCCCAATGGGCCTCGATGCCGAGATAACCCTCGCAGACGGCGACGAAGACCGCCGCCTGCGAGATCGCGTTCGGCGAGAAGTTGTGCAGCTCCACCTTGTAGTGGAAGCACAACGCTCGCATGAACCTCCCCACCGGAACTCCAAAGCCCCGCTCATGGAAACGAGCGAAGCTGACGACGTAGCCCCTCGGCGGATCAGGCTCCGTAGCGGCCCCCGGCGAGATCCAGACGGGCGGCTCGCCGTCGACGTTGGGCGGCAGCACCCCGACCTCCACCAAGCCGTCCAAACAATGCTTGGTGGCATTGGACGGCTTCCATGGCGCGGGATCGGCGAACTGGGCCATGACGGAGGAGGGAGAGCTCGGACGAAGGAAGAAGACGAAGGCGAAAGCTAGGGCAAAGGGAACTGAAGGCTAAGGCGAAAACGCAAAGGGAAGCGTACCCTTGGCATGGACACTACCGTGCTATTTATACTCCCCCCGCGGAGGTAAGCACGGCAGGACTCCAGCCTTGACGCGACAGTCCCTAGACTGACAGCCAGGCCTGCCCCGGGAGACGTAACGGCACGGGCCGCGTCAACCGCGCAATCGAGTAACTGCGCCGTAAATTTCGAGGAGTATGGCGCGGCAGGCGTGCGGTCGTGTCAAACTGCGCCCGCACGCCTCACCCGAGAAAGCGCGCCCGCTTCTCCCACTTCTCCCACGATCGCACGAAACCGCGAAGTTTTCGCTACGGGTCATCATAACTCGCGCAGAACGAGGGCGCATTCAAGACGCCCACCCTCAAAGGAGGGACCTCAAAGCTCGAAGGCTCGAGGATGCCCCCTCGAGGGAAGGAGGTCTCGAAAACCTCGAAAACCCGCGCGGAGCGGAACCATGAAATCACGCTCGATGGTTTCTTCCTCGAATTGAAGAAGCCATCGTGCTACTGATCAGGGGTTCGAACCTTGGGCCTACGAAGGGTTTCGACAAGGGCCTCAGATCAACCGAGTCAGGGATAATCGACGGTACCCTCGAAGCTCGAACGCTCGAGGGAGCCAGCCGATTATGTTCGAGGCAGGGCAAAGTGCCTAGATCGAGGGACCCCTCGAGGGGGAGCATCGAGCCCTCGACCTCTATCGAATGAGGTCGAGTCCCATCTAGCATACTTTACGAAAGGTTTCTACGGGCGTGTCCTGTGACCACGAGCCTACCCCTATCGGATGGGGTATGGACGCCCGCTCGAACCACCCGTTAACAGCTCAACCAGGCACCCGTGGCTCGATCCCACCGAGGGAAGCATGGGTCGCCTCCTCCTCAGCACCCTCAAACAGGGGCTCGAGGCACGTAGAAAGCTCGAAATCCCCCCTACTTCAGGCACAGTGGACGAACCCACACTGGAGGAAGCAGCAAAAGCTCTGTGCATCAGGCTGAGACCTTGAGAGAGTGTCAACCACTCTCCCAAGGCCTCGGGGGCTACACCCGCGGGTGCGCTAGCGCGCCCCCACGGACTCCCGGAACCCACGAAGAAACGAAGGCCTCGAAAGCCTCGGCGAACTCCAGCCTTCGCAGGATGAAAACCTCATCCCTGCGAAGGCTCGGGGGCTACTGTTGGGACCCTGGAAAAGGGGTACCCTAACTTGGGCCCTAAACTACTTAGCAACAAGGCCTACGACGACGTCGGCCCGGCTCTGCAGCCCGGCAAAGGCCCGTCACGACGACTTCTTCCTTGGAACCCATCCCGCTCGAGGTAGACGACCACCCTCGAGCAGGGATGTCCGTGACGATCGAGCCTAACCGAGCTCGAGGTTTACAACTACCCTCGAGCGGGGATCTCCGTCTCGTACGAGGGTCGGCTAGCTCGAGCACGCGGTCCATGCTCGAGCCCGCCACGCCGGGAACGACGCCCTCGCTCTGCGATCTATCACTTCAAGACATGATGTCGTCCCTCCACGGTCAAAAAGCGGGGAAATCGCTGCGTCATGTCACCGCCCATGCCACGGAGAAGACATCGGTCAAATCCAATCGCACAGTGGACTTCTGAGCGCCACGCCGCACGGCAAACCTAACCTGGCAGTAACACTGTGCCAACCACTCCTTTGACTCCGCCCGCCTCGGATGCGCCACTGCCCTCGAAAGCAACCCTCGAGGGAAGCTACCGAACCCCGACCCAGGCGGCCGTACGAAGACCTCTACCCTCGAAGCCGTGGACCGTCACTCGAGGACGTTACGTCAACTGTCGCCATGCCGTCAGCCGGAGTAGGAAGGCGCGATTCCCGCCCGCGTGGTACACGGCATGGGCAGCACAGTGCACCAAACGACGTCAGCGCCACGACCACGTCACGACCCGACCACGTCACGACACGAACGCATGTATCCGTTCCCTCCTCCTTGGTCTACAAAAGGGTGAGGGAAGCTCATGCAAAGAGAGGAGGAAGGAGAAGAACACGAGTTCATACCCACTCTAGAACGCACCCACACACCATAGCCAGGGACTTAGGAGCTCATCTCCTTCTCCCACCTTGCTTGTAAACCCCTACTACAAGCAACACGTAACCAGGTGCATCGCACCACTGCTGGACGTACGGCCCCGTGGCCGGAACCAGGATAAACCCTTGTCTCTCACTCTCGCCATCGGGAAAACGAGTGGTTAGCACCGCAATCACTCGTCGGTGCCGGTGCGACCAAATCAGGCACCGACAAGTAGCGGAGCAGTTCTCCTTAAAAATATCGTGATTTCACATCGTATTACGATTTTAACGGCTACATATTTCTTTTTCTTTTGTCCCGAGAGTGACAAATACCAATCCTACACTGTTCGATTCTTGTCTTACGTACTGGACTTTGCAGAGTCGTGATTGATTGCTCGGGCAGTCAAGATTCATCGATTCGTTTCCACATGCCATGCCGTGGGTGCTGTTAGTAAGCGTGTTCAGATTAGCCAAAATCAATTATAGCCGCTGGAAACCTCTGTAGCCAAGCACTTTGTGGTGTGCACATTTCCAACAGCTCTTTTATCCCGTTATTTATTTACAGCTAAAAAAAAAAGCAACCAAAAAACCCCATCCAACAGCTGAGCTAAACGGTTATGCATCCAACCGAGCTAGGTATCTGCCCCCCTCGACTCGTTTTCTTTGCCTAGCCTCCGGATGCTCGGCATCCTCCGTCGCGCGCATCCACGCCCCCAAATTCCTGCACGTTCTCGCTCTTTGGCGCGCAAATCCGTCATCTATTCACGCGCGCCTGCGATTCCCGCTAGAAATAGCTGCTACCTGGTGAGGGAGGTCTGCAGAGACGCCGCCGGAGCCTCTCCTCGCCACCGCAGGCCGCAGCCTACGTGCGGCCACAACCACCACGCCGCCGCAGCCTCTTCGCCGCTGCAGGCCGCAGCCGACACGCGGCCGCAACCTCCTTGCAGTCGCTGTATCCGCGCCGCCACAGTAATGGTCCGGCCGCCGTGTACCCCTGCGGCGCCGACCGGAAATAGTGGTGAATGGTCATCTCCGACCCGTCAGGTACCGAATGGATTTGAGGAAGTAGATGCCAGTCGCGGGGACGGATTGGAGTTTGCCAATGATTTGAGCCAAGGTAAAGGTTCGACCTGTGGTGGTATGTTCATTGCGATTGATGATATGGGGGATTTTTTATGGTACTGTTTGACGTTTTAGTAATGGAATTTTTCACTGAGGTATTGAATTGATGGTGTTCCTGGTTGATTAGGTGGTGAATGGTCTAGATGAGTACCTATAACGTGTAGGGATTGGTTGATTGAATTAAATTGGTGAACTGAAAGTACCAGTGTGATGCCTGAACAAATCTGTTATTTGTTCATACAAGAATGACGAAATGCCAAATTGAGGAATTGTACCTTTTTACGGTTAATTTAGTGCTGTTGAGATATGTTTGTGTGTCAAATAAAGACAATTATTTGAGGTTGTGATATGCCATAATGAGGAAATGCAAAAGTGAGGTTTGCTAGCAGATTGTGCAATTCTTTTGAGCATTCTCAGTTCAGTTTTGATTCTGTGACTTTAAACGACTCAATGATGAGACTCGTCACAAACTTTTCTTGATGCAGTGATACAAGCACTTGAGTTTTTTTTTATCCCAATAAACTTTTTCTGTGAATGTGTATGTAGCCTTCAGAACTTGCTAGTCATTTATGATTGTAATTTTAAGTGGTTAATGGTCTAGATGAGTAGCATTAGTATGAAATTTCACCACTTTTTCTAATTGATCACATTGAGTCTAATTCTGTTGGTGAACTGAAAGTAGGAGTGTGATGCTATTAACTCGTAGGCTGAACTATCATTATGTTTTTTTTGTCTGTATATAGTGTTTATGTTCTTGTGTTGGCAGATGCTATGGGTTCAGGGACTTCTTTCACAAACCTCCTAATGGCTGGTTTACATGAGCCACCCATTAATAATGGGCATGCTGGTGGTAAAGGATCGCAGAGACGAACTAAAAATTTTGAAGAAGAGGAGGACAAACTTCTTGTATCTGCTTGGCTAAATGTGGGCATGGATCCTATTAGAGGAGTTGACCAATCACAAACCTCCTATTGGGCAAGAATTCATGACTACTTCCATTCTAACAAGTCATTCACGTCTGATCGTAGTCAAGGTTCTTTAATGAATCGTTGGTCTACAATACTACATGATGTGAATCTTTTTTGTGGTTGTGTGACAAGGATCCAAGATAGAAACCAGAGTGGTTGGTCAATTGATGACAAGGTAAATATATGCATTGCAAACAAATAGTTGTCGTTTGTGTCATCCTGTCGCAACTTCAAACTCATGTCTATGTTTAATTACTAGAACAGTCGGCGCGCGATGCGCGCCCTACCATATACCCAAATCAATATAAATGTCAAACAAAGTTATATCTTTTTTTAGGGTCCCGGGGGGGGGGGCTCCCCACATGAAATTTTCATTGATTCAGTGGCCCATAATTTGGCCTGAGTTCATACAGCATAACATGAGGGAGCAGGGGATCAAAATCTTCCCCTACACCAAATATAATGTATTAAATCTCATTGTTCCACCACAAAGGGTATTAAAGTTACACTTCTATGAAAAATGTAACATTATAAATTGTTTCTTTCTAACCACATATAGCCAATTATCTCAACATCAAGATTATTCAAAGGTCGAACGGAAAACGTTGAGCAGCGGCAGCAGGCAATCACATATAGAGATTGTTGATTGCAAGTGGCTAGAGACAACATGAGTCGATGTGGATCCCTTCTTTCTATCAAGTATGTCGACACTTGGACTGTAAACATAACAATTACCAGGAACATAACAGTCCAATTACCATAGAACTCAGTAGGATTACCATCGAACTCAGTAGGCATTCTAGCTGAATAGGTTAGGAAGAAAGCTCAAATACTTGGATCATCTGTATCCTCAACTATAGTAGGAGATGGGAGTGTTAAGGCAACAAAGTGACAGATGATGGCTCAGCCTCTTCCATTCGGTTCGCCAGTTCTCAAAAGTGCTTCTTCTGCTTGCTTGCTTCCTCTCTTACTTCCATGAGTAGACTTAACCTCATTTCACGAAGATCATCATCCATGTGTCGTGATCGATTACACCAGCACTGGATATTTCTATTTTAAACAAATAAAAAAACCCAAAGTTAGAACAAAAGCAACATAGTAATCACTGGTTCTGAATCAACATAGAGGCATCCAGAAATTCCAGCAATGGGTCAAATAGCTTAAACTGTGTCCATGAAAATGACAGACATGGTACAGTACTATGAAGATGAAAACAGGAAAATGTCTCAAAAAAACCAAGAAGGCATTGGTAATTACTTATTTACTTGTCATTGCAATTAGTATGCTTATTGTTTCAGTGATAGTTTTGTACAGTTTATGCCTGTCACTACTCAAAAGCTGAGTGCTTAGTAGGTGATAAATAGAAGCCTATAGTCTTAAGATCAAGACCATACAGATTTCAGAGAAAGAAAACTAAGCATTCTAAAAGTTGACACTAAAATTCGAGTGACAGTGCTCTCTAGCAGTTTGTCAAAAAAAAAATCCTATTGCTAACCACCCTTGCACAGCCCAACTAATTTAATTTGCTATGTACTAAGTTTAGAAAATACTTTAAATAATTACTACTGTGAGTGGCAACAAATCCCTATTTATGTCCCTTTGCATTGCACAATAACGAAGGCTACTGTGAAGGCTTACTATTTATTATCCAAGAACATAAGTACATAAAAATTGTCAGGAACATAACAATCCGATAATTGCTACTGCGAAGGCTTACTATTTATTATCCAAGAACAGTTCGATCGAACAACACTTGATTATCGATCAAAAAGAAAAGAAAGAACAACATACCTACAAAAGCAACGTTTTATTACCACATCACCTATGATAATTTAAATGAGCAAGAATTGACTTCAAATCCAAAGGTGAAGCAACTGTGACATATAATCAAACCAGCATTATATATCATTTCTCTATCATCAAACATGACAGGTTAATATCATGGTTCCTGCTCTGGCCCACTATCATTTTCCAGTTAAGCAACTTAAATGGTAGTGTTTTTAGACAGCAACCAAGACAAAGAAAGAAAACCACTTAAAGATAACCTTAACTGGCCATTCAATTGATGGTGTACTCGAAGCTCCACCGTCACTACAGGTGGACAAGGTTTAGAAAGTAATGCAAAAAGGAACAAAGGGCAAGAAATTTACCTTTTAAAGATATTGGCTTGTACAACAACCTTTTGGTTCAACAAATTGCTGCCCATGAAGCACAAGTCAATGCATAAATAGGGAGGACAAAAAAATAGTATAAGCTATTTCAGATTGAGAAAATAACCAAATATAAGAGCACCAACAGCCTTTCCTTTTTGTAGGTGGTCAATGTACAGATTTCCATGTAGTACCAACACACACAAAAATTAACTGTCAGTAATAGTAAAGCTAGCTAAAAGGTGTCATGTGCCAAAAAATACGAAACTGAAGGTTTCGTAGCAAATGCAACAGGAAATGATAAGCACCTCGCAATGTATGGAGCACAATGCAACCAAAACTGGAAATGCAGAGCAAACTGAATTACAAATATGCAGCATTGAGAAGATGAACCTTCATATCTCGAAGGTTAGATGCTGATATGCGGATACCAGCCTCCTGAACGATCACGACAATAATAAAAGAAAACAGAAACCCCTAACAAGCCTGGCTAAAAGATGGAATACAAATACACAAAGTTGGCACCAGACCGTAAAATGGCAGCGTCGAAGGCGAGTACGGCAGCCTTGGCGGAGGGGAAGGTGCAGAGCCAGATCCGGACGCCGCAAAGACTCGACGGCCGTGGGGCTCAGTGCGGCGGTGGTGTGGCCAGCTGCCGAGCCCGGGGAGCGTCCGCGGCCGCCGGCGCGACGGGCCGCCGGAGCATGGGCGCACGGAGGCAGTATCAGTACAGGATCTGGCGACGGAGAGGAGAGTGCGGCGATGGCTTGATGCGAAGATGGAGGCGCTCCTGGAATGGTGGGTGCCGGAGGCACAGAACCCACTTGGCCAGTGCTCATCGCGAGTTTTCGCATGGGGCCTCAGGGGCGACGACGGCCAGCATCGAGGAGGGGCAACAGGGGGTGGCCGCGGTGGCGCCAGGCAGGGGAAACCGGGAGAGAGAGAGGACCGGAGTGGAGAGCGTCGGCGGCGGGGAGAGTTTTTTTTTGCGTGGACGAGTTGGGGTAGGGTTTGGTCGCGCAGGGAGGTCGATAGAACGGAATGAATGAAATGTTCGGGTCCGTAATGAAGCAACGTGGCGTTACCATTTTCGAACACGTCGGCAAGAAATGCCGTGGAGCGCTGTGGGAGAAGCAATCCAGGGCTGTCTTTAAGAACTTTGATTTATGTATGAAATGTACAAATTGCAGCAGCATGTACAATGTGGACGGCAGAAGACCCGAAGCACAGGAAATTTACTTTGATCCATTGTTGGAGAATTTTGAAGGACAAGCCCAAGTGGATGGAAAGACGCAAGCAATTAGGTGCAGGTACTAATGTTAGTAATAAGAAACAAAAGACAAAGGCAAACTCATCTCCGTCATCAGCTGCACTTGTTCCCTCGCCCGGCACTGGTGGTGATGATGCAGCAGCAGCAGAAGATCCTTCAAAAAGACCGGATGGAAAGAAGGCGGAGAAGAAGAAGTTACGACAACGCTCGACCATCGAAGCATTGGACTACCTTGTGGCAAAGATGAAACAAACTGATGATGTGAAAGAAATAAAGAAAGAACAGAGGTGCAACAGGCTCATTGATCTTCAGGAGGAAAAGATCGAGTTGGAGAGAGAAAAATTTGAGTTCCAAAGAGACATGGAAGATGAGAGGATTCTTTCACTTGATTTGAGCAACATGACCTATAGACTGCAGCAATACTATTAACGACGCCAAGATGAGATTCTTACAAGACGCGGTTGCTAGACTCCTATAGGCTATAGTTTCATTTGTTTACATAAATCCTACATTTCAGTTTCAGGTGTGAACTTGGTTTCAGTTTCAGTTTCAGGTGTGAACTTTGTTTTAGTTTGAGTTTGAGTTAAAGGTTCAATTCTGTAGGAGACCTGATGTGTTCATGGTTCACTTTCAGTTGACATGGTTATTGTCGGTGCCTGATTTGGTCGCACCGGCACCGACGAGTGATTGCGGTGCTAACCACTCGTTTTCCCGATGGCGAGAGTGAGAGACAAGGGTTTTATCCTGGTTCCGGCCACGGGGCCGTACGTCCAGCAGGGGTGCGACGCACCTGGTTACGTGTTGCTTGTAGTAGGGGTTTACAAGCAAGGTGGGAGAAGGAGATAAGCTCCTAAGTCCCAGGCTATGATGTGTGGGTGCGTTCTAGAGTGTGTATGAACTCGTGTGTTTGTGTCGCTTGAGACTTGTGATCTCGTTCCGTCTTTGTGCTCTTCTCGTTCCTTCCTCTTCGCATGGGCTTCCCTTCCCCTTTTATAGACCAAGGGAGCGGGGCGCGAGTACATGTGTTTGTCGCTAAGTGCACTGTTCGTCCATGCCGCGCCGTACGTGAGCGGGAATCGCGCCTTCCAACTCTGCTGACGACATGGCAGGGACTGACGTATCGTCCTTCCTTCTCGTGACAGTTCACGGCGTCGAGGGTGGTGTCTTGCGTACGGGGTCCAATTCGAGCCTCCGTGGCCTCCTTCGAGGTTGCCTTCGAGGGTGGCAGCGTGTCCGGCGGGGGGTAAAGTCAAAGGAGTGGTTGGCACAGTGCTGCTGGCAGGGTTAGGCCTGGCGCGCAGCATGGCGCTCAGAGTCCACTGTTGCGAGTGGATTTGACCGATGTCCTCTCCGGGAGTAGGTGATGGCGTGGAGCAGTGATCCCTGCTTTTTGACCGCGTCATGATGTCTCTGATGGGTTGCAGAGCGTTGGGCGTTGTTCCCGGCGAGGCCGGCTCGAGCTTGGGTCGCAAGCTCGAGCTCGCCGAACCTCGAACGAGACGGAAACAACCCGCTCGAGGGTCGGGGTTGCCCTCGAGGGCGCTGAGCCTCGAGCGAGACGGAAACCACCCGCTCGAGGGTCGGGGTTGCCCTCGAGGGCGCTGAGCCTCGAGCGAGACGGAAACCACCCGCTCGAGGGTCGGGGTCGCCCTCGAGGCCGCTGAGCCTCGAGCGAGACGGAAACCACCCGCTCGAGGGTCGAGGTCGCCCTCGAGGCCGCTGAGCCTCGAACGAGACGGAAACCCCGCTCGAGGGTAATCGTTTACCTCGAGCTGGATGGGACCGAGGTAGCGATGGCGGGCCTTTGCTGGGCTGTTGAGCCAGGTCAATGTCGTCGTGGGCCTTGATGCCAAGTAGTTTTGGCCCTAGATTGGGGTACCCCTTTTGTAGGTACCCGAAAGTAGCCCCCGAGCCTTCGCAGGGATGAAGTTTAATCCCGCGAAGGCTGGAGTTCGTCGAGGCTTTCGAGGCCTTCGTTTCTTCGTGGGTTCCGAGAATCCGTGGGGGCGCGCTAGCGCACCCGCGGGTGTAGCCCCCATGGCCTTGGGAGAGTGGTTGTTACTCTCCCAAGGTCTCAACCTGATGTGCAGAGCATTTACTGCTTCCTCAGGTGTGGGTTCGTCCACCGCGCCTGAGGTAGGGGGGATTTCGAGCTTTCTTCGTGCCTCGCGCTCCCTGTTCGAGGGTGCTGAGGAGGAGGCGACCCGTGCTTCCCTCGGTGGGATCGAGCCACGGATGCCTGGTTGAGCTGGTAGCGGGTGGTTCGAGTGGACGTCCATGCCCCGTTCGATAAGGGTAGGCTCGTGGTCACAGGACACGTCCATAAAAGCCTTCCGCGAAAGTATGCTAGACAGGACTCGACCTCGTTCGATAGAGGTCGAGGGCTCGATGCTCCCCCTCGAGGGGTCCCTCGATCTAGGCACTTTGCCCGGCCTCGAACATAATCGGTTGGTTTCCTCGAGCGTTCGAGCTTCGAGGGTACCGTTGATTATCCCTGACTCGGTTGATCTGGGGCCCTTGTCGAAACCCTTCGAAGGCCCAAGGTTCGAACCCCTGATCAGTAGAACAATGACTTCCTCCCTTCGAGGGGGAAGCCTTGAGCGTTCTCTCCGCATGTTCCGCTCCGCGCGGTGTGGCCGATGTGGGGAGGAACACGGTCGTGTGGATTTGTCCACAGCACTAGGAGCCCCCGAGCCTCGTTTGGCTCGAGATGTCCCAAATATTTCTTCGTTCCTCGGGATCCCTTTCGAGGGACTGAGGAGGAGGCGATCCATGCTACCCACGATTGGGATCGAGCCATGGATGCCTGGGTGAGCTGATAGCGGGTAGTTCGAGCGGACGTCCATGCCCCGTTCGATGAGGGTAGGCTCGTGGTCATAGGACACGCCCGTAAAAGCTTTTCGCAAAGGTATGCTAGATGGGACTCGACCTCATTCGATAGAGGTCGAGGGCTCGATGCTCCCCCTCGAGGGGTCCCTCGATCTAGGCACTTTGCCTGGCCTCGAACATATCCGATTGGCTTCCTCGAGCGTTCGAGCTTCGAGGGTACCGTCGATTATCCCTGACTCGGTTGATCTGGGGCCCCTGTCGAAACCCTTCGGAGGTGCAGAGTTCGAACCCCTGATCAGTAGAACGAAGGCCGCCCTTTCAAGGGTTGGTGTGTTGAACGTACCTTCCACCTCTTCGTGCGGGGTCATGATGACCGTTAGGGCAGTTACCGCGACTTCGTGGGGGAGTGCGCGCGCCTTTTCAGGCGTGGCGTGGGCGAAGTGACCGCACGACTGCCCTGACGGCAGAAGAGCGTCCTTTCCCGGGCGAAGATGGCGGCGGCTGGGATGACCTTGATGGTTGAAGCGGACCCTGAAAGCCTCGAGACATCGAGCCCGAGTATAAATAGTAGTTTAGAGACTTGCGTTTCCTGATGTAAGAACAATTCGTTTGTTTTCATACATCCTACTTATTTTCGTTAAACATCGTTTGTATCGTTAAACGAGTTTTATTTGCATGCGACATCTCTGCGATGCACGTCGTGTCGAATGCATGTGCCTCGAAAGGAAGTCGCCACTAGGATCGATCGTACGTGAATGACTTAGGCGGAGGGAAGTCAGGTGCTGCCATAGCCTCGAGGCGTAGGCGAGCACTCGGCTCAGGCGACCCTGCCCTTGTCCGTTTCACGCCTAGTGTCTTCCCTTCGAGGGTTGCAAAAGAGCACTTGGCGATACGCTCGAGATATCACGAGAATTTCGAAAAACGAGTTTTATTTTCAAGTGGTATCTCTGCGATGCACGTTGTGTCGAATGCATGCGCCTTGAAAGGAAGTAGCCACTAGGATCGATCGTACGTGAATGACTTAGGCGGAGGGAAGTGAGGTGCTGCCGTAGCCTCGAGGCGTAGGCGAGCACTCGGCTCAGGCGACCCTGCCCTTGTCCGTTTCACGCCTAGTGTCTTCCCTTCGAGGGTTGCAAAAGAGCACTTGGCGATACGCTCGAGATATCACAAGAATTTCATAAAAGTATTGACTTTTTCGGGGGTTCGTCCCCATTGCGGCCCCCGAGGGGGGATGGTCCTAGCGAGGGTAGGACCAAACCTCACTCAAGTATGAGTGGACTCGAGTCCACCTGATTCGTTCACAACTTGCGAGAGCTAAGCCAAATACTTAAACAAGAGTTTGTACAATCCAAAGTATGTACAAAAAAGATTCGAGGGGCTGAAGCCGCTCTAGGGGCATAAGCAACTTAGCTGTTGGATGTCGCAGGTGTTCGCGAGGATTTCCGTCGGCGGTGGGTCGTCCTATGCGTCGTCGGCATCAAAGCCTCTCCTCCACACGGAAGGCCTCGAGGCCCCCTGTGGCTGGGATCCACTACGGGGACTTCGTTCGCCGTTGTTTCCTTTCTCGCGAGGGGTTCAATGCTTCTCCCCTTATTGCCTTGATTTTACTTCCTCGAGGGCTTCCTTGGCTTGCTGCCCTCCGCGGGCGTCTCTTCGGGGCGCTTTCCCTTTTTGCCGTTGAAGATGGCGTTCGCCGCCTCCTCCCCCGAAGCGTATTTGGAGGCTACCTCGAATAGCCGGTTCGCGTCGGGGGGAGGGTCCCTCCCCAACTTGCATATTAGGTTGTAGCTAGTGGTGCCCTCGAGGAAGAAGTGGATGATCTGAGTGTCGGTGATGTTGGGCAGCTCGGTGCAGCGCTTGGAGAAGCGCCGGATGAAGTCCCTCAGGGATTCACCGGGCTTTTGCCTGCACCCTCGAAGGTCCCACGTGTTCCCAGGGCGCACGTAGGTGCCCTGGAAATTTCCCACGAAGGTCTCGACCAGGTCGTCCCAGTCGCGGATCCGATTCGGGGGCAGGTGCTCGAGCCATGTCCGCGCGGAATCCGCCAGGTGGAGTGGCAGATTGCGGATGATCATGGCGTCGTCTGTGGCGCCGCCGAGCTGGCACGCTAGGCGGTAGTCGTTGAGCCATACCCTGGGGTCAGTTTCCCCAGAGTACTTGGTGACGGTAGTAGGCTGTCGGAAACGAGGGGGAATCGGAGCGGCGCGGATGTTACGACTGAACACGCGCGTTCCCGCCGGTTCCGAGACCGCATCCCGGTTCCACCCAACGTCGGTCCGCCCGCGTTGGTGGGCCCGGGCTCCCTCTCGCTGCCTTATTTGGTTCAGCGTGTTGCGAGCATCGCCATCGCCGACCGCGCCTCGGGTGTCCCGGAGGCATGACCTCGCGGGCACCCTCGCTGGAAGCGTTCGTGCTTCGGGCGTACGTGGTTCGTTGGTGTGGCGCTGCGCCGAGTCACGGCAGGAGTCGCCGCGGGATGGTGCTCGTGCCCTGCCGTTAGGCCGGGGTGAGCGTACCGAGGATTCCCCTCCTCGTTCGCCCATCGAGGCCGAGGAGCGTCGAAGGCGGGAGGCTGAGCTCTCTGCTTGTTGTCGGGCGGCATGCTCGACCAGCTTCCGGGCCTCGAGGTGCAGCTTTCGCCCTTCGGGGGTGGCTGCCTCGGGCATGGCTCGGAGTAGTGCGGCCGCCGCGATGAGCTTCTGGCTCGTTCTGGGGGCGAGATCGTCATCTTTGCCTTCGGCAAGGATGCGGGCCTGAGCCGCTCGCCCCGCATGCCGTGCGTCCGTGCCGTGCTCGTCGCCTTGTTTAGCCGGCTCGTGGTCGGAGCGCGCCGGTGGTGAGACGTCACCACTAGCTCGTGGCAGGTGGCGCGGGTCCCGCTCGTCCTCGGAAGGAGAGTGATTCGATGGGTCCGATGGCTGCGCGCTTATCGGATCCATGCCATCGTCGTTCCCCTGGTCGTCACCCCCGCCGTCGTCGTCCGACATCGACCCCTCGCTGGCTTGTCCGTCGTTGATGACGAAACACTCCCTGGTTGGGTCATACTCATCATCGGAATACTCGAAGCAGTAATCCGCCGCTGTTTGAAAGGCAATAAAGGCCTCTGGGTCGCGGAGACCCGAGTAGTCCCAACCAAGGTGTGTACGCATAAATGCGTGTCCATTATTGGACTCTATGCGGGAAACGGCGGGCAATGGGTCGGCGAAGTCTTCCTCGGAGACGGGGTGGCAACCAGGTTGGTCGCCATACGCACTCATAGTAGTGCGGATGGAGGGGGCGTATGCATCCGCGGAGTTGCGTAGCCCGTAGGGATAGAAATGTGCCGTCGTAGCGCGTGGTGGAGTCATGGGCCCTGGGAGGAAGGGAGCAGCCCTCTCCTGTGACCCTGACCGCAGGGCGTCCCCTTCCCTCGTGGGATGGGGGTTGCCGACGTCGGCGGCGCGCCTCGCGGCGCGTGCTCGTCGTGCACGAGGTCCTGGACGACTCCGTCGTCGTGGTGTCGCTGGTTGCTGATGATGAGGCTCCGGTCGGTCGCTTGGATCCTGCTGGAGGATGGGCATGTGGTAATCATCGCCAGACGCCCGGAATCGCAAGCTTCCGAACCAGACCTCCCGGCCCGCTGGGAGCAGATCGCTCTTGCCCAGCGGAGGCCGTCCTTCGCCGAAGTTCGCCATCGGGAACGAGAGTAGCGCAGCGCTGGTCCCCTACCTGGCGCGCCAACTGTCGGTGCCTGATTTGGTCGCACCGGCACCGACGAGTGATTGCGGTGCTAACCACTCGTTTTCCCGATGGCGAGAGTGAGAGACAAGGGTTTTATCCTGGTTCCGGCCACGGGGCCGTACGTCCAGCAGGGGTGCGACGCACCTGGTTACGTGTTGCTTGTAGTAGGGGTTTACAAGCAAGGTGGGAGAAGGAGATAAGCTCCTAAGTCCCAGGCTATGATGTGTGGGTGCGTTCTAGAGTGTGTATGAACTCGTGTGTTTGTGTCGCTTGAGACTTGTGATCTCGTTCCGTCTTTGTGCTCTTCTCGTTCCTTCCTCTTCGCATGGGCTTCCCTTCCCCTTTTATAGACCAAGGGAGCGGGGCGCGAGTACATGTGTTTGTCGCTAAGTGCACTGTTCGTCCATGCCGCGCCGTACGTGAGCGGGAATCGCGCCTTCCAACTCTGCTGACGACATGGCAGGGACTGACGTATCGTCCTTCCTTCTCGTGACAGTTCACGGCGTCGAGGGTGGTGTCTTGCGTACGGGGTCCAATTCGAGCCTCCGTGGCCTCCTTCGAGGTTGCCTTCGAGGGTGGCAGCGTGTCCGGCGGGGGGTAAAGTCAAAGGAGTGGTTGGCACAGTGCTGCTGGCAGGGTTAGGCCTGGCGCGCAGCATGGCGCTCAGAGTCCACTGTTGCGAGTGGATTTGACCGATGTCCTCTCCGGGAGTAGGTGATGGCGTGGAGCAGTGATCCCTGCTTTTTGACCGCGTCATGATGTCTCTGATGGGTTGCAGAGCGTTGGGCGTTGTTCCCGGCGAGGCCGGCTCGAGCTTGGGTCGCAAGCTCGAGCTCGCCGAACCTCGAACGAGACGGAAACAACCCGCTCGAGGGTAGGGGTTGCCCTCGAGGGCGCTGAGCCTCGAGCGAGACGGAAACCACCCGCTCGAGGGTCGGGGTCGCCCTCGAGGGCGCTGAGCCTCGAGCGAGACGGAAACCACCCGCTCGAGGGTCGGGGTCGCCCTCGAGGCCGCTGAGCCTCGAGCGAGACGGAAACCACCCGCTCGAGGGTCGAGGTCGCCCTCGAGGCCGCTGAGCCTCGAACGAGACGGAAACCCCGCTCGAGGGTAATCGTTTACCTCGAGCTGGATGGGACCGAGGTAGCGATGGCGGGCCTTTGCTGGGCTGTTGAGCCAGGTCAATGTCGTCGTGGGCCTTGATGCCAAGTAGTTTTGGCCCTAGATTGGGGTACCCCTTTTGTAGGTACCCGACAGTTATGCTCAATTCATTTTCCTTAAACTTGATGTGTTCATGGCTCTGCTTGTCGGCTGACCAAATGCTGGGTTTGCAACTGACTAGAAAATTGATTGTTGGTGGATGATAAACTCCTGGTGCATGCAGTTTAAACATGCAACTCTTCTCCGAGATGGCATAGTTAGTGATCCATTCAGGTGCAAGGTAGCCTCGTGTGCCTGTGAGTGTCGTGAAGACATGGTTCTGCTTCCTAGTCATCGAGTATAAAGAATAAACTCTGATTTCACATTAGTAACCGAGAAACAGTGTGCATCCATGTAAAAAGAGTGCAAATTCCAAATCAAAATATGTGTGCTGATAACAAATTGTGCAAATACCAAATCAAAATATGTGTGCTGATAACAAATTTACTTATTACATGACCAAAGTCAAAGAATTAATCAAGATGGTATAAATCTGGGTGTTTTTTTTCCACAAATGCTCGATCAAATCTGCCTGAAGCTGTGTGTGGGTTTCCTTATTCTTGATGTTCTTGTAATTTTGAATGAAAGCGTCAAGCTATGGTGCCTCATTATGCTACACAGTCACCCTTTCTCCCATGTCATCATAGTTGCAATCATATTCATCAATGTACTCATCTCTCTCGTCTTCAACTATCATGTTATGCATTGTGATGCATGCCCTCATAATATCTCCTAGCGACTCTTCGTCCCATAAGCGAGCCGACCCACGAACAATAGCAAAGCGAGATTGCAGGACCCCAAATGCTCGTTCAACATCCTTTCTACAAGCTTCCTGTGCCTTTGCAAAATATTTCTTTTTATTACCTTGAGGCTCTGGAATAGTCTTCACAAAAGTGGCCCACGACGGATATATGCCATCTGCTAGATAATAGCCCAAAGAATAATCATGACCGTTGATGTTGAAAGAAACTTGTGGACCTTCTCCCTTAGCCAGTCTTGCAATTATAGGAGATCTGTGAAGCACATTGATGTCATTATGTGAACCAGGCATACCAAAGAATGAACGCCATATCCACAGATCTTTAGAAGCAACCGCTTCAAGTATAATTGTTGGCTCCTTTTTATGTCCACGGTACATACCGTGCCAAGCTGTAGGACATTTTTTCCAACTCCAATGCATACAATCTATGGACCCAAGCATACCAGGGAAACCTCTTCTCTCTCCAATTGCAAGTAATCTAGCGGTATCCTCTTCATTAGGCAATCTCATGTACTCTGGTCAAAAAACTTTAACAACAGCTGCAGCAAACTTTTTCAATGCTTCTAAAGCGGTACTCTCACCAATACGAATATACTCTTCTAAAGCATCGGCCGGGACGTCATAAGCTATCATCCGAAATGCTGCCACAACCTTTTTCAAACAAGATAATCCTAGGGTACCAGCCGCGTTCCTCTTCTGCACAAAATAGTTATCATGTTCCTCAACACCTTTCATTATGCGAGGAATAAATGCCTTTTCATCCGAAACCTATGTCATGACACATTTAAAAAATTAGCTACATTGATATAACACGTCATTAAAATTATGATAAAAATTGTAGGCAAAATACAAACCTTCGTCTAAATATCTTTCGTCCGAAAGTAGGTTTATCTAAGAAATAGTCTTTATAAAGAAGTTGGTGCCAAAATTGTCTTTCACGATCCACTACGTCATGTCCCTCGACAGAACCAATCCGACCCGGATGATTAAGCGTATCTTCCACTATTATGTGTGCGGCACCACATAAAAGAGCTTTTCTCTCATCATCCGAAGAGGATGAATCAATCACTTCATCCATTACAAATTGATTGAATTCATCATCTGAATCCATATTCCACTCTACTACTATGTTTTCCAATACCTGATCGACCATGCAAGATTTTAGACTGGATCAAACATAGCTGATAAAACGATTTTCAAAATAGGGCTACCAGGATATCACTGCTGATCTATTGGGTGATCATGACGTACCGTCCAGAACTCCAATCGTTTGTGCAGGAGAGATGACGTGGTCCTTCGTTGCTTCCTTGTACAGACGGCGGCGGCGTTGCTTCCTTGTACGCACGGCCCTGCGTCGCGATCATCCACCACAGTCCTGGTGGCATTGTTGGTTCTCCTACAGATGGCGGTGGCGGCAAAGAGAAGTCCAGGTCTCGTGGATCGGGAAAAAAACCGAGGGCAGATGACGTGGAAGCGATTTTGAATATAGACATCTATGTTTTAGCTAGTCTCTTGGATTTCCCCACAAAATTAGGAGGGACTCTATTTTTACAAGGGGCTACAAACTCTATATTTAGCTAACATATATACATGAGCTATTGGAGATGCTCTTAGATTGGTATAAAATCCCCTGTAGCACCATTTAATGCATTGGCCCAGCTGCATGCAAGATTGCAACAGCACAAGTGTGTGCGCGGCTGCACTGGTAGCACCTTTGTTTTTTTCTTCAAACATTGATACCACATCAAGCATATCACAATCCTGTACATGACAATTGGAATGGCATATTTAATAGCACGACAAATGTCACAAATAAACATTATTTGCAAGAATAAGGAAGCAATACATTCACATAATTGTTCATCATAGAGACCATCAACATGTCGCACACTTCAAACTCGAACTCAACAACGTACATTGTCCAGAAGCCACATTTTTTATTTGGAATGGCAAAAAAAATGCACTGGAAATATAGCGCAATAGTGAAGCCGCGACCTGCACATAAACTGAACAATCAAGTAGGCATGTATCAACGCCTACTTAACAAACCTAGGGCAATCTCCTCATGTACTTGATTCATCGATGGCATTTCTTGCCTTGCCGGTATAGTATCACCCCCACCCACATCCTCATATGCTTTGGGTGGCACATAGTTCTCATCTCGATCACATCGTGCAAAGTGTCTATCCCTTAAACCACTCATTCTAATGAAGTAATGGAGAGCCATGCATACAACGATGATTTGGGATTGCTTATCTGCAACGTTCATCCAGGTGGATAGCGTAAGGAAGCATACCGTACAGCAACTCATAGTCATTGTCCAGTAACATATCGACAGCCATGTCGTCGTCATTTGAAGAATCACTTGATGAATCACTTAACCAGCCGAGTAGCTGTCACTGGGGCTCTTCATTTGGTGCTGCTGCTGCTGCTTCATCCTGCAATCATTATTTCCAAGCAAATGAGTGAAGGTAAACCAAAAAATGAGTAACAAGACATAAACTATTACCAAGTTCTGATGCAGCAACATCAAAACTGCACACCACCCAAACTCACACAAACAGCCAACAAAATTTACAATTAAAATAGGCAATGATGCAAACATCCAACACATAATTACCATTGACATGACATTGATCATTCCAAGTTCAATTACAACTGATACTAGAATAACCTAAATTATAGTTTGTAGTTCAAATACACTTGGCATTAGCATAAGTGGAACAACAATGTTAGTGGACCCCAAATTATTTGGGGCCCAATTAACAACTGAATTAAAATAAGAGGCTTAGTGAATGACCCTTGCAGCTGCTCTCAGAGCATAGTTCTTGATGCACTCAAGTCTGGCCGCTGGTTTGGTGTTCAGGAAAACCTCCATCCATGTATCATTTTCAACGATCCTCTGGACACCATTGAACCACAACTCAATGTGGTCTTCAGTCACTCCACATTCTCTTGACTTCTCTAGTACCGTCTTCACTTTTTCATCTCTGGCAGCAAACCACAGTTGCTTAGCCTGCAGCTTAGCCCGCCTCGCCTCTCTCTTGTTTTGCACATATTTCTCACAGAGGCTAACATTCTTCAGGCTCAGTTGCACTAATGAGTCAAGTTTACCCTCCCAACACGACATCGCCGCATTCTTGGACTTTTTGGTTGGGGCTAAGGCCGTTGTGCTTGTGCTGCTGGCCTCCGACTCGAAGTCCTCCCCTTGTGTCTCCTCCCCACCTGTCTTCTGCCCAAGTGGGTCGTGCCGACTTGCACCAGCACAATATGAGGCGGAGCCATCAGCTCTAACATTGTGGAACATCATGTCCATGTTCTCGAAGTAAGATGGCAAACCAGTCTCCCTCAGGTTCAGAAAATCAGTGTTTCCCTGCACATGTAGCTGATGTCAACATAGGATGACAGGAACACACGAAGGGAGGGAAGGTACCTTCGGTCAGTGCAAGTAAATAACAGAGAAGAGAGAAGGTACCTGCACAACGGCCTGGAGCCCAATCGGGCGCGCTGGCCTGGAGCCCGCGGGTGTGTCGCCTTGGACTGGAGGCCGTGGCCGCGGCGCCCTGGAGGAATGGTGTGAGGAACCTCCAAACTAAACCCCGTTAATTAGATCATCGTCCATTGATCAATCTAATTAAAAGGGCTTAACCCTGGTCGTCCTTGAGATGTGTCGCAAACAATGCCCAGGACGACACACCTCACTAGCACAAGTTAAACATCTTCATCACATATAGCATTCACACACATAGAGTCCATCATTCATAAAAGAGTTTAAGTTACAAACCAAGTTCGAGTTTCATGTCTAAACATAAGGCTTTGCAGCGGAAGGTTTAAACATCGCTCTCATAGATATTACAACAAAATATATGAGTTCACCCTCATGCCGCAAGTGACTCATCAACATAGGTAAACTATGGGCAGCTACCCCCTGCCCGCACCTTCGTCGGTGGAAAGGAAATACCCAAAGATAGGCTCCGTTGGCGCCTCACCTGCACAACTTAAAAATATCACCATGAGTACGAAGGTACTCCACAGGACTTATCCAATATGGGTATATACAAGCCCGACTCTCAAGGAGTATGCATGTGGTTGGTAGCAAGGATGGACAATAGGTAGTTAGCTTGCATAAAAGAATCTGCATTTGAAAGGGTTATAGAAGCAAAAGACCCTATCTAACCTAAACATTCATCAATCAACCTGATTCTATATTGTGAGATCCATCATGAGCAAGTTCAATCTCCCATGAACTTCAATCGGTAACTCTACATTGGAACGAGCCTCATAGAGCATGTACCATGACCGAGGAACGCGGCTATTGCAATAGATTTAAACCCTGCAGGGGTGTACAACTTTTCCCACACGAGGCGCAAGACCAACGACCATACCCCGTGCACCAAGAGTAAGTGTTAATTCAGGCCCTCAACCGTTCACATACCCACACCCGGCAATGAGAGGGTGGACGGAGATATATAGGGGTAACGGACGCCGCCATCTACCCCTCATCACAACCCGTGTCAAACCATCCCATGGCAAGGTCCGGCTTATGGTACTTGGCTTGCCTATCCCATCCTAGGTATGTGGTTTGTACGACAAAGTGCTCAAGAGGGCGGCTATCAATGAGACGGTCCTTAATCACTAGTACGCATGAGCTCCATCTCATGTGACCCTACATTTCATGCTCAAGTCCGCATCATCTTCCAATAAGTTTATCATTTAAATCAACTCTTGTCAAGTGTAATATGAAGTACATCCCTATGTCTCGCGAGGGGTGAGGACCTTATCACCCCCTGTCTTCTACCGGCGCTAGGCTTGGCTAAGCATTATAATTCGTGACACCTACACAAGCATAGTTTGTCTGAAAGGGGTACACTAGATCAAGAGTGGTAATGCATCAAGTAGGTGCTACTCTAATAAGCATACATATATAGGTATGAACATGCGCAAACAAGACACATATACCAAATTGATCCAAAATAGGGTGAGAAATATGCTTAGGTGCCTGCCTTGTTGCTCAAAAGTCTCCTCAACCACAGGGTCGTGCTCGGTCTCAACCTCGGTGTCCTCCGGCGTCTCGATCTCTACACGAATGCAATGATACTTGATACATAATTATGATATGAATAATGAATGAATCTCCAAAATGAGATGCAAAAGATGTGACAAAATATGGGTTTAGAAAGCCTTAGAATTATGTTTAAACATACATTAAGTTGGAAATATAGGTATATAAGTCAACTGGGTGATTTTCGGATCTTCCGAATCGAAATATCGGATCATCCGATTTTACGCAGAACGGAACCGGATCTTCCGACTCAAAAAATTGGAACTTCCGATTTTACGCAGAACGGAACCGGATCTTCCGACTCAAAAAATCGGAACTTCCGATTTTACGCAGAACGGAACCGGATCTTCCGACTAAAAAAATCAGAACTTCCAGGCATGTACTGGAAGTCAAAATCGGATCTTCCGGCTCTTACCCGGATCTTCCTAACAGCCCGAGTGACCGGGAAAGAAAAGTTCGCCGCCGGCTGCTCCGACCTCCGTTTTGGGTGCCGTTTGTTTCTATGGGTTCGTGAGAGTGTCAAGCTTCTATTCCAAGAGATGGATTTGACATGTATTGAGATTTACAAGCTCGAACTCATCAATGGTGGTTTTCTTCCAAGAAACTCCAAAACTCTAAACCTAGAGCAATGGGGAGTGGATCGAGAGGGGGAATGGCTCACCAGTGATGTGCACAACTCCAACAAGGGTCACAGTTTGGTGTAGGGCGAGGAGGAGTGGGGTTTGTTTGTTCTTGACCTTGAGCTTGAAGAGGGGAGCAATGGGGAAGAAAGAGGAGCTTGGGGAAGATGACGACGTGGAAGAGCAGCTCGTAGGCGGGGTGCTCGGGCGAAGCTCCGGCGACGTCTCTGGCGAGCTCTTGGGTGCCTTCAATGGGGGAATCTTGGAAGCTCCTCCATGGTGGAGAGAGGAAGAAGAGAGAAGGAGTGGGAGTGGACAGTGAGGTGGGAGAAGGGGAGAGCTGCAGCTCAGCTCCCCTTTGGACAGGTGGGCTGACGGGTGGGACCCACGGGGACACGTAGCGTCTGTGCAACTGTGGATGTGTCAAGGGGACTACCGGATCTTCCGACTAGGAGCCGGAAGATCCGGAAAATCCATATTTTATTGGTAAAAAAATATTTTTAGACAAACTAGAGGCCTCCAAAAAATAGAAAACAAATTTATAGATGCTAAAGATGATGCTTATGAATGCCTCATGCTATGCTTAGAAATTTTGGGCCGTTACAAATGGGGTTGGGGGGAACCGCGGCGCCCTGGAGCCACGGGCGCGGTGGGAGGGCGGAGGAAATGCTCGCCGGAGAGGAGGCCGCCGGTGCTGAGCGGCGGCGGCGTCCCCAGACCTAGGGTTCGGAGTCCGGGCGTTCGGGAGGAGGACGGGCGTACGGTACTACGGGGGCAAGAGAGACCGAGGGCCCTGGAGGATGGAGAGAGGTTCAGGGCACATTGAACTTTTCTATTGGTGGGCCCCACCTGTAAGAGGCCTAAAAATTCCATCACGTAACAGTTTTAGGCTACAAATTCCATCACGCTTCTGCAAGAATTATAGAATGTAAAATAGACTATCGAATTTTGAACAAATACCATATGCGACCATGTTTTTAAAGGCAAGCAAGGTTATTGGTGCCAAGATCGTACTCATCATATCACAAATATGTCTAGGTACGATGAATCGTCCCGTTTGCTAAACAGTAATATAGCACACAGAAGAACAAAAATGAGAAAAATGTTGAATATGGGGAAGAAAAGACCATATTCTCTACAGTGAGTCCACCTCCGCCTCCACGCTTCGTCCGCTGACCCCCTTACCCACCACGGCCGCCGCCGCCGGCGGCGGCGTCGGTCGCCATGCGGTCTTGCTCCCGCATACTCGCGGCGGGTCACCTCCTCCGCGGCTCCCGATTTGAATCCTCCCAGAACGCCGCCGCGGCGGCCGCTGTTTTGCGGCGGCTAAACGGAGCCAACAGGCCGGGGGCGCCGAAACCACTTATCAGCCCCATCCTCGGAGGCTTCGGGCCTAATCGTGGCGTCCCGCCCGGGAAATTTGGCCGCCTCGGCAGCTTCGTGCCGGACGCTGCCTACCCATCTCTCGGCGCCCGGCTTCCCCGAGACACGGTAATATGTGCTTACTGCCGCATTCGTGATTGGTTATAGATTGTGAGCTGTTTAGAGGCAGTAGTAGTGCTTCTTAGCATTTTTTCTCTCTCTCGGTGCAGTACATACGCTTAATCAGGCCTAGTAGCAAGCGAAATATTGGTAATGAAACAGAGGGCACCAGTAATCGTGTTTCCTCATTAACTTTTGCTGATAGAAACACAAAGAAAATATTGGTGACGATCAGTGGGACCTGCTGTTTCGTCTCAATTTTATTTTTACGTGGTTGCAAAAGGATATTTATAGAACTTCAGTATTAGGCTTTGCTTCTAAGCAATATTTTTTTTCCGCGAGAACTATAAAGCAATATCTATTGAGGTGGCATGTTTGCGCTTATTCCATCAAGGCTCTAAACAAGGGCAAGTTTGATGCAGAGAAAAGGAGTATAACACCTAATGTTCTATTTTCACAGTATTAGTTCCATAAAAAAAATAGTAGTTTCTTGCAGTTGATCTAAGGGCCAAATCGCTGCATTTTTTGGCTCCTGTTTTTCTAAATAAAAGGTATTGTTAGAATTCTTATTTGTGATTCTTTCTACATATGCAGAGAGGACATGCATTCTCCACATCTGCCAACGCTGTGACAGCTGGGAAGCCGGTTAATGATAAGGACCAGAATGATGCTTCAAAAAAGGACGTCGATGAACAGATAGCGGATTCTCAGATACTGAAAAACCTTGGGAAGTACTTATTGTTGAATGACAGCCCTGACTTCCGCTTTAGGCTCGTGTTGTCGTTGGGCCTATTGGTTGGTGCAAAGGTAAAGTTACTACCTCCAATTCCAAATTTATACCTATTTGTACTTATGCACAGATTAAGGTTGATGATAAAATGACTCTATAGTTTCGACTTATATTTGTAAAAGAGTAAGAAATGCTAGATGGACATATATTTGAAATATGAGGGAATACTTGTTTGAAAATGGTAACCTGTATTAAGGCATATGTGGTTTGATATTGCCTCTTTTCTAATAAAATTCTGCACTGATCATCGTGTTATAGGCTCAAGATCAATAGTCCCATTGATTTCTCGGTGCATCTTCAATACTCATGCTACACTGAAATTTCTTTTCCTGGATGAAAAAAAGCTTACTTCAGTACTTGCCCTATTGTGATGTAACCTTGGTGACTTAGATGCAGTTCATTGCCATCAAAATAGAAAGAAAGAAAATAAGAAAGATGTAGTCCATTTGTGGATGTGTATTTTCAAACTTTCCTTTTACCAAATTGTTCTCTTCAGTTTGTTCCGTAGTCAAACAAGGCTCTAATTTGTCATCTATCATTGATGTGAAATAAGAGGGATAACATTATAACAGTGTCCCATTAGTTGGGAATCAGGATAGATAAAATAGGTAGAACTGAAAATATGGAAGTGTTTACATGAAGCTTTCAACCTGCTTACCTGACCTTTTGCATTTGATATGGACACCAGGTTATAAATGTGCAAGTGCCTTTCTTGTTTAAGCTCGCTATCGATTGGCTTGCAGCCCTTGGTGGTGCTGATGCCTCATTGGCATCGTTCACAGAAACTAATGCCACACTATTGGCTCTCTTTGCAAGCCCAGCAGCTGTGCTGATTGGTTATGGAATTGCACGATCAGGAGTGTCAGCCTGCACAGGTAAACACTTTCTCAAGCATTCCTGAAAAACCTTTCTTTGTTCCCCATCTTGGAACAGATATGGTTATTTTTTTCTCCCTAATATGATATTTCTGTGTTGCCAGAACTGCGAAATGCTGTATTTTCTAAAGTGACCTTGAGAGCCATCCGTTCAGTATCCAGAATGGTAAGTGCTGGAACTTATTGTTTTCTTTCCATGCTACAATGCCGGTCATCAACATTTTCTTTTGTAACTGTTCAGATGCTCCAACATACTGTGAATCTTTTCTGGAATAAAGCATCTTGCTAAGTAGTATCGCAGTTCTCCCATATGTTCCTGTATTAATGCAATAACTACAGTTACTTCCAGTTGTTGGTTCAGTGATGAACATGTTATTGTTCTGATGCTTATATGCGGATTGAAATATTTTGTTAGATGAAGATCTTTTGAGGACTACACATAATTCTTCCAAATGCTTTTAGCATAATTGAAGCATCATCCTTTGATCTATCTCAGGCTTCAGATACTTCTGATTATTTTCTATAATTGATGCTGAACACATAATTAAACATTACAATTGCGAATTACCTTAATTCATGAGCTTGTGTTATTGCAGGTATTTTCTCACTTGCATGAGCTCGATCTTCGTTATCATCTAAGGTACTTGTAGGAAATGCTCTCTCGTATACTATTTTTCTCAGTCTTTGGAAGGAATAAATCATCTTGTTTGTTTAACTCTGGTATATTTGGGAAGGCATCAGAACTCTCAAAAGTAACATAGAGGGTTACACAGAAAACATCGAAGAATTTGATGACTTGACTGCTTGACTACTAGTATGAAATTGACAATGTTTGTTGGAAGTGACAAAACCTTTAGTCAAGGGATTGCTGACTGCGCTATTTTCATAACAATTGTTCCATTTTACTCCCACTGAGGAAGGGAGTAGTGCCCTAATAGATATCTGTGGAATAAACTCAAGAAGTCACAAGAATTCAGTACTGTGTGTTATATATACTCCCTCCATTCGTGATAAAATGATGTTAGCACAACAAAATTGAACTAAACTTAGTTTAGTTTTCCTGTCCTAATGTCATGTTATTATGGCTGGAGGGAGTACCTTTTTTAGCATTGATACATACAAGGTGGAGAATATTTGAAGCCTTTCTTATGCTTCTTACCTGCTTCTGTGTTTCTAGCCGTCAAACTGGAGCTCTAAATCGCATAATTGATCGAGGCAGCCGTGCAATAAATTACATTCTCACAGTGATGGTGTTCAATGTTGTGCCCACAATACTAGAGGTATGTGTAAAATTGTTTCTGGGAATGCTATGATCCATTAGTTACGTGTATTGCTTGTGATGTTTCAGTTCAGAATTATATGGCATTTACATTTTGGGCTTTTCTGTTGCCTCAGCCTTGTGTCTTTTGCTCTCATTTACAGATCGGTATGGTGTCAAGCATACTTGCTTACAAGTTTGGTTCCACTTTTGCTTGGATTACATCAGTTTCAGTTGCTACTTATATTGCTTTCACTTTGGCTGTAACACAGGTGAAAACACAATGCTATCCATCATATCTCTCACAATATTCTTGTTGTCTCAACTGTTCAATTTATCTTGCTGATGATGTCGTCATGTGAAGTCTAATTGTGTTTTAGTCTGCTTCTCGTTGGTTCCCATCTTTAAAAAATAATATCATTATTACAGTGGCGGACTAAATTCAGGACAGCCATGAATAAAGCTGATAATGCTTCCAGTACAGTGGCAGTTGACTCTCTTCTGAATTATGAGGTCACCTCATGTCCATTTCTCTGGTTTCTCCATCATACCTTCTCTATTATGGCAATAACAATTTATTGATCTTTCTTTGGTTGTGTACAGACTGTAAAATACTTCAACAACGAACAATTTGAGGTTCAGAAGTATGACAAATATTTAAGGAGTGAGTGATATTTCTTTCTTCTTGGTTGAAATTTCATAGTACAGTATATCTGCACACTCAGCTGTTCCTTTAAGCATTAGTTTCAGTATTTGATGTTACATTGTATTCATCTGTCTAAAATATCCCTAAAAAAGTTATCTTGCAAAAGTCTGAAAATTTAGGAGATTCAAAGGGGGCAATTGTGGATGTGTATCAATTGCATCTTGATATGTTGGATGTGCTCCTCAGAAGTAAAAAAAAAAAGGTTAGAACTTAGAACTGAATTATTGAAACTGACCTTTTTGACGAAAACTAAGGGCTCAGAATGTAGAAGTTGTTTTAGAAGTGCTTAAATATGGCATCAGTTTATGTTTCATAAAGTTGAAGTATTCGATCTATTAGCTATTTTTAAAAGTGCTTAAACATTGGCACACATCATAAGTTGATTTTCTTGAAGAGATATGATCTTTTAACTATTTTTATTACTGTATGGCCAGAATATGAAGATGCTGCATTGAAGACCCAAAGTAGCCTTGCCTACCTGAACTTCGGTCAAAACGTTATCTTCAGCTCAGCTTTATCTACGGCAATGGTTTTGAGCTCATATGGAGTAATGAGTGGTGCTCTTACTGTGGGTGATTTGGTAACTATTTATCTCATCCATGTTCAGTTTTTTTCTTATATCATGTGTATCGACGTTGCATGTTTCGCACTTTGACATGGCTAGCAACTCATTCATATCACAGGATGACTGGAAATATGGAATTGTGATAAAATAATAAATTTTGAGCTATATTAATAAAATTTTAAAATGAATCAATGTTTAATTGAACCATGATTTTATATGGCTTCAGTTGTTGTCCATTACTCTAGCCATCATTGTTCTCAAAGACGCCAAACTCTAGTCATTTGCAAGTTACTTTTGATTAATGTTGTGAATTCTTGGCAGGTCATGGTTAATGGACTTCTATTCCAGCTCTCACTGCCTCTAAACTTCCTTGGGAGTGTGTATCGAGAATCCAGACAAAGCCTCATTGACATGAAATCTATGTTTCAGTTGCTTGAGGTAAAGTTTTGTAGTTAAATTGTTGAGCGTCAAAAGGCCTGTAGCAGTTTCAATCTTAAACCTTGATCGCTGATACAGTTATACGTCATACTTGTTCTTTTCATTTTCTTAGGAAAAACCTGGAATAAAGGATGAGCCTCATGCACAACCTTTGCAGTTCAAGGGAGGATGCATTGAATTCGAGAATGTTCATTTTGGGTAAGTTTTATTCTTTAGTAACTAGCACCAAGGCTCTTTTCTTTTAACAATTGCTAGCCTTTTTTTTTTTTTGGGGGGGGGGGGGGGGGGGGGGATATGGATGTATTGCTGAAACCTATTTCAGAACTGAAATTATAGCGATCAAACTATCCTTTACAACAACAACATAGCCTTTAGTCCCAAGCGAGTTGGGGTAGGCTAGAGATGAAATGTTATGGCCTTGCTGGATCGTAGGGAAGGAAGGGTGGAAAGGCTGCGCTACAGTACCCGCAGCACTGTTCACGGGGAAAAGAGGGCTGCTGCTAGGGTTTAGAGGATTTTGGGGCGCTGGGAACGCCGGCAAGCGGGAAGGGGTTTCCTTCTAATCTCTTTCTTGATTAAAATTGATAAATCCCCTCTCCTTATATAGAGAGGTTTACTTAGCCCCTAAGAAAGACCCTTAACCCTAACCCTAATGGGCCTAGCCGCCTGGCCCAATAGGCCCAATCGGCTACACCTGACATGAAACCCAAGAAACAAAGCTCAAGGCTCAGGCACGTTGATAGCTAGTCTCCAAGCGCTCCTATCGAAAGCTACCTCCTTTGATCAGCTAAATTTTGTGATTCCTATGTTTATAGTCTCATCACTTAAAACGACATCATGGTGAAATGTCACATGTTTGTTTGTACAAAATTCGCCTTGAGTAAGTCATTTTAGTGAACATCATTATATCAGATAGACAGATGCCAATACAAGAATATGTTAGTGCAAACACAGCCTATAGTTTTTTTATTTATCAGAACCAAGTCATTATGCATGTGAGTTGTGGACTTATGTTATAACTAGCAACAGTTAATTTAATATAGGCCATTGAGAAACCCATTAAATTATTTTCTTGTTTGGTAATATTAAACAAAGATGACCATTGTTTTGTATATGGTGTAAACTAGAATAAACCGACATAGGGATATATTTATTCATGATTCGGTTCGCTGAGTGATTTTATTTCTTCCAGATATGTACCAGAAAGGAAGATTCTTGATGGTGCCACTTTCACTGTACCTGCTGGACAGAGTGTGGCGATAGTCGGAACTAGTGGCAGCGGTATACTAATCTTCTTTTTTATCAAATAATATCAAGTGCTTTTGTGACCAAACCTAAAATTTGAAGGTTTCTATTGCTTACTATATGGCCACATTATACCTAGAGCCGGGACCTGCTTGTTAGTTTTTAATGAACTCGTTAGTTTGGTGCTACTGCTGCACAGGAGTTCTGGTATTTGGTTGATGTGATTTTGGATTCTAGTATTTGTAGTTGGTAACAAACAACGTATTTATTAGGCTTCATTTGGTGCTGTGGTGGGTCACGATAATCTTGTTTGATGGAAATCCTTGATATTCAGGTGCTCAAATTAACTATTTTTCTTCTAATCTAAGCTGCAAACAGTGATGTTATGTGTCAAACTACAAAAACTATATTGATCTAAAAAAACAACAAAAAGTATGACATACAATAATTGGGCTGCAGAATTAGTTAGCCTTCATTTTATTGTACAAATAAACTGCAGTTTTTTTTTTCATATCTTCTTAACAACGTTAAATACTACGTAATCAACAACCACAGACTGGACCTCTTTTTGGCTTATGCCAGAACTGTCAGTATGAGTGTCTAAATATATTTTATTTTAGCTGCAATGAAACAGTATGTCACATCCAGCCCATTAGGGCCCATGTTATAGAGGAAGTGTCAGCACCAGACCACCCCAGTTTCTTTCTTAGTTTCAGGTCGTCCATCCCACAAGGGAATAATTAAATAAGTAACAACTCAATCTGATCTCTAATGCAAGAGACCCACCGTGTACCCAGTGTGAGCAGTTGCATGCGTGAACAGTGTGTTAGCCCTAGGGAGGTATGGTGTTGACCCTTCATCCATCACCTGGCCTCTGATGGGGTGGACATGACACTATAAATTAAACATTGATCAATACTTGCTTTCTTTGTTTCAATCCGTTACGTTCATGGCCAATGGAATGGTTTCCATCAGTTGATGCATGCTACTAACCTTGGGGATGTGCACGTATTTTTGGGTTCTACTTGGTTTATCTTCTATATATGCTCACTGCCGAAACTAGCAGCTAGTATTCAGCAAGTTATAGATAAGCCTTTTCTCTAAGCGATGCTGAAACCGACATTCATTTTGATACCCAACTACTGTTAGTTAATTATCAAGTAGCAGGGTTATATATTTTCTCTTTGAGATTTCTATGCTAAATCTTGTTGTCAGTGATTAACAATAGGTAGTGGTGAATTGCTTGTGTAGTCATGTGGATATCTTTGCTTATACTTAAGTGTGGGGGCCTTAAAACATTTTTTATGTGAATTTATGTTCTGTATTGAGCATCACTTAGGGATTCCTGAACTGTACCTTTCTTATGCAGGGAAGTCAACTATTCTTAGACTTTTGTTCAGATTTTTTGATTCGGCGTCAGGATCTGTAAGAGCACTACCCTCCTTTCTAAATTCTAATTTCATGTCAATCTAACCGATGCCCATCTTATGGTTTATTGACTTTGAGATATGTATGTTACATATTGAAATTTCCATTCTTGTAATTTTCTCCACTGGCAGATACGAATTGATGGGCAAGATATCCGAGGAGTAACACTAGCAAGCCTTCGAAAATGTCTTGGTGTTGTACCTCAGGATACTGTAAGCCTTCTGATATACATTTGTCAATGCTGCAGTTTTCAACTATGAGGAATGTGGGAATTTGCATTTCTTTTCTAAGTTCTGTTTTATAATCTAGCTTTCCATGTACCATTGGAACTTCTGCTAGCTATCATTTGTGAACATCTTCCAACTATTTCTCTTACACTCAAACATGAGTTCAATACTCCAATTTAGTTAGAAAAATAAAGCAGTAAAGCAACATTACTTCTGGGATCCGGATTGTGAAATTTATATAGCACAAGAGAATACTAATAGCCAGTGAATAAGTTTTTTTGTTGTCCTTATGCATCTTGGGAGCAGCTCACTAGCTATATTGAAGGTTTTCTGTTAATACATTTTCAGGGAATTGTGTCTATAAATGTTCATGTACAGCAATCATCACTGTTCCAAGCCCAGCAAACTCACATTGTAAACATGGATGCAGGTACTCTTTAATGACTCAATTAAGCATAATATACAGTATGGGCGATTATCAGCACAAGACGAGGAGGTACCTATTTTCTTGAAGTGCATATAGCATGATTATATGTTCTGTTTTGGAATGCTATAGTTTGTTTCCATACAGGTCTATGATGCTGCCCGGCGTGCTGCTATTCATGATACAATTATGAACTTCCCTGACAAGTATAACACAGTAGTAGGAGAACGAGGATTGAAGGTGAGACAATATGTTGTAATGTGACAGATGAGGAAATGTTAAGTTCTATAGCCAAAATATCTAACAAATTGTGGTTTACTTGTTGCAGCTAAGTGGTGGGGAGAAACAACGAGTGTCAATAGCTCGTGTATTCTTGAAGGAGCCGTCTATTCTGTGAGTGCCCCTACTTTGATTTGCTTATTTTTCCTCATTTGGATCTCAGTGACCTGAGCAATTTGTCACTGTGTTTAAGCTAGTAAAGCAGCCATTTTTGCAAATGGTAGGCTTATCAAATTTACATTTGTCTTGATATTTTTTCTTCTGAACTATTTCAGATTATGTGATGAAGCAACAAGTGCTCTTGATAGCACTACTGAAGCTTCAATTTTGAATTCCCTGAAATCTTTATCAGTTGACCGAACATCAATCTTTATTGCTCATCGACTCACAACTGCAATGCAGTGTGATCAGGTATGCTTTTGTAACTTATAAATAAACCTCAGTAACCTTTGAACTCATCAATTTTCCAGACCATATGCTTGAACTACAAAGCCTCCCAGTGCATGCTAGTAGTGGTGAATGCTTGTTGCTTTCATATGTTCTCTGATATTTTGATGAGTCCTGTTTCAAGTTTTCCAGGCCATTTATTTGAATTTCAAAGCCTCCCAGTGCACTCTAGATTGGTGAATGCCCGTTCATTTAATCATTTCTCTTGTATTTTGACGAGTCCTGTTTCGATTTGAATTTTCAGATAATTGTTTTGGAGAATGGGAAGGTAATAGAACAAGGACCACATGATGTTCTTCTGTCAAAGGGAGGGCGATACGCAGAATTGTGGTCTCAGCAGAACAATAGTGATGCCGTTGACCCTGCTGCAGTTAACCTAGAGGTTTGATTGACGTGTGCCTTTGCTTTCTCCAAGGGTAAACAAAGTCATAAACGAGAGGGGGCAGGTTTCAACTTATCTACCCCTTGTAAATGGAGTAGGATTTTAGCTGAGGGGACAGATACTTGTCCATTACAAGACAGACCGGGTGATTCTTTTTCCCCTTTGAGATCATATAGACAATGGAAGCAGCTTTTTCATGGCAATGTAACATTTTGTAGAACAAGGAATAAGCCTAGTAAATATTGAATTGTCCCGCCTCAGCTACAATTTTGGTATTGGCGATGTACACGTGTTGCTGCTATATTCTCACTTGCTACAAGTTGGGTGCATAAAAAATGTAAATTTCCTGAAAATATTTGTTACCATGCGGTTAAATTCAAGCATTCTAATTGCAAATTTGGCCGTTATACCACCAATGATTTGTTACCAGCCAGTCCTGGTATTCTTAATGTTTTTAGTTTCTCAAACCTGGTTTCCACATGCCTATAAAAGTATACAGTTTTACGGTTTCTCTAGCCGATTGTGCTCTCTGGATTTGTAGAAGTGTGCAAGTTCATTCCTCTTGCACCCAGCAAAACGCAGCAAAACTTGTGTTATGGAGTAATAGTAGAACCGATGTAGTACCATGCCACCTATGCTTTGTATCAAGTGATATGGTTTTGATTCATGATGGTTTAGGGCCAGTTATTTTTATTTAAATCAGACTATAACCTACCATAACACATCAATGCACAGCTGTTCTGTTGCTGTCGCCACGAAGCCAACTATTTCTTCCCTGGCGCGTTGTTGCGCTACTTGGTGTAGTCACTATACTACTCTTGCCTACTAGGATTCCAATTCTGAATAAGAGAGATGCTCACAAAAGCTCTTACAAGCATGCTCAAAATAGTCTTATGCTCCACAGTTAATATTTGGGATACTACTCACATTCAGCACTGGGTTATCACTCCTCACAGCTTTTACTGCATTCCTCCTATCTATAATCTGTCATACCGAAACTGCAGGTCTTAAAAGACCTGGAATATCATGACATTCTGGTGCCTCTGTTGTCCAGTAAAAGTTTCCATCTGAGGATGAACACTCACATACACGAGCTACCAGCTGTAAAATTGAAACCTTTTCCGTCTTGGAAGATAAGAGCGCAAGAGTCCGATGCAGTTGCATTGCCATCATCATAGCCTCTCCGCCCCTTGTTTTTGTTCTAAGCAGCAAGGAAAAAGAAACGGGACCGGAGCTGTCTGGAAAAGGGAAGAGGCGAAGTGCTAGATTGTTGAAGCTGGAGGAGGAGAAGAACGACGGCGACTCCGCAGGCGTCTGCCTTCTTGATCCTTGGCAAATAATCCGGAACAGCATTTCCGGTTCGAGCACGCGAGGGAAGAGAAAAAGGAATGAAGAAATCCAGGTAAAGTATAGCGCCATTGGGTGATTCCAACCCTCTTCATAGAACTCTTCCTATGTCCTCCTGGTTCTCATCTGCGGGGTGATTTTTCAGCAGTTGCAGGGAGAAGCTTCATGTAGCCACCAGCAACCATTAGATGCAGCCAATAGCAGTATGTTAATTTTTTTTCTTTTGTTGCCTCAGTATTACGGTGCTTCCTGTAGGAGACATGAATTTCTTATGATCTCGTTTCAGATAACTCGACAAGCCAAAGTTCAGTAGGGCAAATCATCGAGTACATCCTCGATGAATTGGAGCTGTAAGCTTTGGGCTATCTTCTTTTGGCTTGTCCATCAGGCATCACCATGTTTCCTATTAAATGTTAAGATCTATATATGTGTATGTATCTTCATCTCTATGCAGGAGAGATCGACATGAGTTGTTTGCGATGCCAGATAACATCCAGGTGAGAAATGAAGTGATGCATCTGAATTATTTGTGTAGAGAGAATGGCTGAAACATGAGCAAAGTCACATTCTCTTATGCACCTATTTCTTGTTTCATGTGAGACTGAAACATCGGTACGTTTCTGCAGGTGACTGATTATGCAGAGAGAGTGAGCAGGCCCGGTGACTTTGCAACACTGAGGCAGAAGAACAAGGATGGCATGTACACGGCACTGGAGCAATTTGAGGTCCATTTCTTGTCGCGTTTAATCCTATTTATCCTTTATTTTTCAGGTTTATTTTCGATCATTGGGACTGAGTTTACCTCTGGTTCATGTTCGCATTCTCTATATAATCGCAGAACGATGTTTACATGGTGTTCCAGAAAGCAATAACGATGAACAACCAGAACACCGTGCCTTTCAGAGAGGTTGATCGTCCACCTACTAGCTTCCATACCACACTGCTGCATTCATGGCTACAGAGACTATTTACTATTTATCTTCACATTGCATCAAAGCCATGAGCAATGTTGATCTATGCAGGCCATGTCACTGCTAGACCAAGCCAAGCAGGTGTTCATGTCCCTGAAGAACAACCAGATGTACTCGGTGACGGAGCTCGCGGCATGGCGCCAGAGGCACCTAGACCAGCTTCATCAGCAGTCGATCACGCCGGAGGGAAGAAGAGAGGGGGGCAGCAGGGGCCCACCACGCCACGTGGCTGCTATGCCGTTGCAGCCGTCCGCAGCCACGCCGAGGAAGAAGAGCACCGCCGAGATGAGGAAGCAGGAGAACGCCAACACCGTCACCGGCGGCAACACTCCGGTGAACCAGAGAGCGAGGCGGCGAGGCCCTAATAAGGAGAGCAAGGGCACGCCGCCGGGAAAGAGGGCGAGAAGAGGTATACCAAGGCGTAATCCATCGTTGTTTCTGTCGCTTTAGTGTTTGCTGAGACACGCGGCTCGTCGGAGATGCAGCAACGACGGCGAGCGTTGGCCGCGCCGGCGTGGTGGCGCGAAGGAGGCTGACGTACGATGGAGGTGCTGGAGCCGACCGAGTCTGGCGAGCCATGGCGATGCCTGTTTTCCAAGGCCAGCACGTTACCTTCAATAGTGTAAGACCCCACTTGGCCACCTGTGTTCCAAATCAGTTTATGCTTTCACACTCGGTTTGAGAATTTGAGTGGTTTTCATGATTAACTGCAATTTCTCGTGATCAAAATTCGAATCAAAAGTTTCCAAACTGAAGTATACTTGTGTTGCAATTTTTTTCAGCAGCCGCATGAGCAGACGTACCGCGACAGCCTGCACGGGTTCGTGCGGCACGCGGGGCTCAAGGCGCGCGTGGCCGCCGAGTTCAGGACGCTCGAGTGCGTCTCGCGCGCCAGGCGCAGCCCCGTGGCGCAATGCTGGAACGGCTTCGCTCCCGGCGCCGGCTTCCTCCCGCCGTCGTCGCCCCGTCCCCTCGCCGGCGCCGCCGTGGAGGCGATCCCAGCGCGACCGCCGGCGGCGCCCGAGTGCAAGCTGGAGACGGACGAGGTGCTCAAGCTCTTCCTGCTCATGGGCACGCCCGCCGCGTTCCTGGGAAGGGCCAAGAAGATGTTTGGCGAAGGCGAGCGCGAGGAGAGCGCGAGGAAGGAGGAGGAGGGGCAGGCGGCCATGGTTCCCGACGAGGCGAGAGCTGGCGCGGCGACGGCGGCGGCGGCCGAGAGCACATGGCAGGAGAGCGGCGCAAGCGAGGCTGCTGGCTCGGCCGCCGCGTGCGGGCCGTTCGCGCCGCCCAAGCTGGTCCCCGGCCGCCTGGGATTCGGCCAGTTCGCGGGCTCTTCTGCGCAGCCGTTCAAGATGAAGCCGAAGCCTTCCACGGCGTCGAATGCTGCCGGCAAGAAGAAAATTTCGTGAATAAAGAGCCACCTGCATCTGCGGTCCTGTCATATATGTCTCCGTCGATCAGAATCGTTCAACTTGATACATAATAATTGACCATTTGGCTTCTACATTTTATTTTAAAATGGATCTGTGTGATGACCCCAACGTATACGACTGAATACTGATCAGCTTTCTTCCATGAACTTGAAATGTAGGTGAGCTATATCCATCAGGAAATCAGTTTTTTTAAAGCTTGACAGAAGTGCAGATCAACTATAACATAGTTCATGCATTACTGTTGGCAAACAGTTCAGAAGTGACTACAAGGGAAACATGATTATTGTTTTTATTAACACGGAGCTTATTATAATAGGCTTCTCCATCCCGACGCCACACCTATCAAAGCATAGCACGGCAGTAAATCTCATTCCCACCTACAGGGCAAGGTTTCTGCATTAGCTCACTTTGAGTGGCTGGCTGTCCAATAGAGGGGTGGCAGCCGCATGGGTATCAACCTTTCCAGTTATCCTTGATCTTCCTGACCTCTCTCAGTGCTTCAACTGGAGAGCTGGCACCAAACTTCGCCTGCAAAGGCGATAGGATAACCAAATTAGGAAGTTTTTCCAAATCAAAATTTCTGGCTCCGGCTACTACTACTAGTAGTTATGATTAGCATGGAAATAAGTTTATAAGCGTTCTTCAAATGAACATGGGAAGCGGTTCAAGAATTCAACTGTTTCAGGTAAAGCAGATACACCTGCATTTCTGGTAGATCAACGCGCATGAAAGTATTAATCTCAAATTCATCTCCTATAGTTGAAGGCACTGTAGGCTGATTCGCCTCACACTGCTTTTCAGCCCATTCCAGTTTCTGTTTCATCTTCTCATTCTCTGGTTCGAGTGTCAGCATGAACTTTAGGTTCTTCACGGTATACTGAAAGTCAACATTTAACAGTTAAGAATGATCAAATATCGCTGGTTATTTTATTCTTGTTAAGGCTGTTATAATGCACGTCTCCAGTTGAGTTTACACCATCTTTAACAAGTGAAGTTCAAAAGGAAGTAGAAATTCAAGAAATGGAATAACAAAGAAAAAGGAGTAGCTCACATGTAAACCACCTGTTATCAAGATAGAACGTTGAAATGGAAAGACAAAAGAGACGAGCAAATGTATATGCTACATATCTATAATTCTTCTCTATTAGTGAGAACCCGGGGAAACACAAATGCGTTAAAAAAAGCACTCAACTAATTATAGAATCTAGAAATGACAATAAAAGACATCTGATGAATAATTGTAAAGTCTAGAAATTACCTATTCTTAAGATAACAAAACAGAAACTGGAAGTAAAACTGTACATGTTGTTCAGTCATTGATATTAAAAATATTCCGTACTAAATGGTAAAGGAAGAACATAGTTATTCTTATTCATAACCATACAGATTCAATGACATTAAGGTTCCTTCAGAATGAAAGCCTAGTATTATGGGATGGTTGGAAGAATCCAATCTGAAAACAAGAGATCATACCTCATGTCCACAGTAAACTCGAGTTGACTTTGGCAGCGAGCCTAGTGTAACAACAAGGGACTGATACATTTGCTCTGCAGTACCCTCAAAAAACCTCCCACATCCAGCAATGAACTGTATTTTTTTATTATAAAAAACTTAGGATATAAAGATGAAAAGAGCTATGCTTGTAAGGCAGATGCATGTACTAACCAAAGTGTCTCCAGTGAAGACTGTTGGATCTCCCCCCTCTTTATTAGTAACATAGTAGCTAATATGACCTTTTGTGTGACTGTCGAAGAAAGAAAATGACAGGGACCAGAAAACCAAATTATCAACAAGCTTATACCAAGCAAATATATATATAAAATGTTCACACATAATTCAAGGGAGGATTTATAAATGAGCTCAGCTAGGCCTTTCTAAGTAACATTAATGACGTATTTGTGACACTCCAAAGCTGCATGCGGGTTCCTTAGATATTGAAGAGACTCCAAAAGAGAAAGGCATAGATTTTCCTAAAGTGAACAAGGAGCTGAATATTATACTAAATTCATAATTTTAAAGGACTCTTGTTTGACAGTTGTGACTATTGCAAAGAAATCAGCCTTAAGAGGCAACTGTTTCTATGGTACTATAAAAACATGCTAGTTATATCATAAACAGAGAGGTGAAACTTACAAGACAAGAGAACGGCATAGTTAATAGCATACCAAGGAGTGTGTAGGCATAGTATCTCAATGTCCTTTCCAAGTGACAACTTTGTTCCATTCTCCACCTGATCAGTGCAGCCTTTCACATTATCTAGGGATCCTCCAAAGACCTTTATCCCTGGCACCTGCAGCCTCATCTTCTCATTGCCACCAGCATGATCCCTGGAAGCAAAAAAAATCAGTTGGACGATTCTAATACAGCAGACAATTGCCAATGAAGTTTACCAACATGTGTTGGTTTTTAGTTCACACAAGAGTCCTTTGCATGATATGCCACACCATATATTTTTAAAAAGAATCAAATTTTTTTCCTAGCTATATGAGTGGATGAGATTGTAGTGGAACATTTGCTCTTTTCAGACGTGGGAGCAGGATAATACCCTGTTGTATAAAAGAGATGAAAACAAAACCCTTTTTTTTAGCATGCAGGAGAAGTTGATATCATTTCATCAAGAAGAAAGGAAAAATTATGGTACTGCAGAGAGGGCATAAATACCATCTCCCACACACACCCTGATAGGAAACTAGACAAAGATCACCACAGAGGAGATCAAAGCATCACATATGTACACTCATACTAGATGTTACATCACAGAGAAGTGATGAAAAGACTTGCATCCAGCAACCTAAACAGCATCTTGCAAATTGAGAGTGGAAACAGAATACTCTAAGGACTGAAAACAACCAAGCCCAAGAACACATCAGACGTCACATATGATAAGCACCTCCCTTGCATAATTAGACGTGCTTCCAGTCAGGGACTGGAAGCTGTCTTCATCATTTATTAAAATTGCACTCTGTGACATAGCATAAGTGAACAAAAGGCCACATTTTCCCCGAGACCTCAGTTTACCTTTTTCAAATTTTGTTTTTTGCAAAGGTCTTTTAGCAATCGCGAATACTTTATGAACTTCATTACCAGTATATGACAATCCACGCAGTATGTCTTACAGAATACAGAGTACTGTTTTACTTGTACGGTTCATGTAGCAATTCAACTTAGAAGATAAGAAATCCTGAGCTGGGGAGGTCCTTCTGTTGAATTCCTATGTGCACATCCACAGTCACTCGCAAACCCTTAAAGCAATTATGTAATAATTGGGTCAACTAAGACTGGACCGGTGGCGCTAACGTGATCCAATAGCTAGTGATAAATGTCTACATATGAAGCTAGTGATAAATTCCACACCTCTAGGAAGCAAGAAACTAAAAAAAAAAAAAAAAAAAAAAAAGACGACTAGAGGCGATGATGTACCAGTGGTGGTGAGTAGTGAGGACGCAGTCAACGTTGGCGCCGACATCGCTGGCCGCCTTGAGAACCTTCTCCGGCTCCACCGGGTCAACGGCCGCGGCCTTCTTGGTGCTCTCGTCCACAATTCTTGAGGGGGAAACACAAATAGCAATCAAGAAGTCAATGACTACAAACGAAACACTGAAAGAATAGAGCAGACAAAGGACACAGGGCGATTCGTACAGGTAGGCATAGTTGTCCTCCAGGCAAGGAACCGGAATGATCTTCATCTGCGGATTCTCTTCGGCTTCTTCTCTTGAGGCGAAATCTCTGGAGACTGAGCGAACCCCCTAGGAAGAGGGTGGGTGGGTGTAAAGGGAAGAAGACGAAAGCTGACCGCAGCCGGCACCGGGACCTGCAGCGTCGGTCGTCGTCATCAATGACTCATCCCGGGAGGCCCGCGGGCCGCCGGCTCAAACACCGCCACCAGTGACGACGGCCCAGCCCAATTCTATGTCGCTATACTATATCTGCTTCTAGTGTGCTACTCCCTCACTTCTGTTTCACAAAAAAAAAACTCTCCTTTCTTTTCTAATTTAATAATAATTTTACATTACATCAAGATAAAATTGATGCCACGGGGTGTGTATTCGAAAACATTTTTGAGCCAGGTTGAGGAAATAATCCAAAAATTCCATCGACAACTTAAACACATCAATTTGAGAAAAGCTTCATCAAAATCTTTCAAAAGATTTTACAAATTTTAAAGATGTAAAAAATTGGGCAGACACTTTTCTGAAAATATTAAAATATCAATAAACATTTAAATATATTTTTTCCAAGGACTTTTGAGAAAAATTCTCATACCATTTTTTTTGTGAAAGCAAAAGGCTTCTCAGATTTAAGTTGCCTCGTTAGATACTCAAAAACAAATAAGAGCCATATTGGAAAATGTAGGGAAATGGAAATTTTCGAAAAAAGATGTGAAGGGAGAAGAGGAAAGTTTTTTTCAACACGGCCCCACCACTCATTTCCAGCCAGCGCTGGCTGGAAGACAGCCAGCCGAACGGGCCCTTTATCAAAATTGAGTAAGGTAAGAAAACAGAAATGAAAACTACATATTCAAGGCATTTGTGTTGTGAGCAAGAGAAATTATACACGTACTCTCTAAATATAAAGTTTGGTTAAGCCCAAACAACCACCGATTTCTCCAAAAAATCAGAATTTACTCTCGCACATTTCTTTTGTGCTTCCACATTTATCAGGTTGAGCCTTTCGAGGTAAAGACCCGTCGTTTGTAGGCAACGTTCTCATAAGGATTGGGTTCTCATAGGATGCATTGTCTTCTTTGTATAGTTCAGTTTGTCACTACAACATCATGATTCTATTGAATAAAATATTTCGGTGCTATGATAACGCTTATGCAATCTAAAAATATGCCGCTTCAGCTAGCCTATCATACACCTCTTGCTTGTTGGGTTCGAACTCGATCAATGAAACATTTTGCCACACGTCCACACCCCATCACGGTTAAGGTAGGCAAAGGGGTAGTAGAAATGATACAGATGTATATATATCCAGCCGTGCACCATAAATGAATGTACCGTTCTTATTTATTGATGACAAAACATAGTCTACAACATATTCCAAGTAGCAAGGCTAGTCGGTTGGACATCTCCAGATACACATAGCATTCGTACAAATAAGCGTAAACATGTACTCCGCGCCCAGACGTGTATTATTAACTCTTTATTTTACACAAAGTGAGGAGTGTACTAAGATGTGGCCGTGCAGATGCCCACTCATCAGTAACAGGTCGAGGGCTGGCTGGCAGTCTGTCACCCTTCCCCGTGTCTGGGCAATGCTAAAATGAAGTGGCCACGGTGTATATCAGCTTTCAGGAAGATCCTGCTGCAACGGAGGGTGGGTACACCGCTCTGCCGGGCCGGCGATCAGCGAGCGAACCGTGCCAAGTGAGCAGCTGCACACAGGCAAAAAAACCGGCCGTGGCAACCATATATAAACCATGAGAAACAACAATAACAAAACATTACACAGTAAGAATAAACTTCCGTCACCTTGGCGTTGGATCCATCGGGGACGACGCGCCCCTCTCGCTTGAGCCTCAGGTACTCGTCTCGAGAGAACTTGGTGAACCCCCTGCAATGCCACGCCATTAAAAACACACACACACACACATACGTTGGTTAGCTTTTTTCCGACACCAACACGACACGAGAGAATAATACGATCGAAACGTAGCACGCACCACTTGCCGCTGGTGATGATCCGCTGGCGTCCGGGGAACTTGAACTTGGCCCGGCGCAGGGCCTCGTGCGCCTGGGGCGCGTGCGCGTCGCGGCAGCGCACGGAGAGGAGCACCTGGCCGATGGCGACGCGCGCGCACGTGCCCGTGGGCTTGCCGAAGGCGCCGCGCATGCCCGTCTGGAGGCGGTCGGCGCCGGCGCAGGAGAGCATCTTGTTGATGCGGAGGACGTGGAACGGGTGGGCCCGGACGCGGAGGTGGAAGGCGTCCTTGCCCGCGTGCTTGGCCATGTACTTGTTGCACGCGATCCGGGCGGCCTCCAGCGCCTCGCTCGACACGTTCTCCTTCTCCCAGCTCACCAGGTGCACGCACAGCGGGAAGTCGTCCACGCCGCGCTTCTTCTAGCCCACGTCGAAGATCCGGATCTTTGGGTCAGGGACGCCACGGCAGTACCGTGACTTTGGGTACGGCTTGTTCTTGATCTGCCTGTAGCACCGCGCCGGCCCTGCATCATATTCATATCATCAGACACGTTCTACGGCATTATTCGATCGTTCGTTTGTATATGTCGGTGCACATGCAAAGGTTAGTTGCAAGCATGCGTGAAGAGAGATCAGCATCAGCTATGGAGATGATGATGATCGGAGAACGAAGTGTTAATTGAAGCATGCATAGAAGAAATGAAGGTGATCGAACGATCGAGCAGCATGTAAAGCATGGTGCTGAGTGCTTACTCCTGCCCATGGCGGAAAAGTGGAGGGTGACAAGCGGCGAGGCGAGGTGATGGATTCGAGAGCCTTTGGGAACCAGGTGCGGTGAGGGAGGACGGGAGGCCAGGTGGTGGATATAAAGGGGAGGAGACCGGCAGACCGCCGCGGCGGGGAGGGCAGGTGCGGGAAGGTTCTGGTTCGCCGGGAACGCGTGGCGCGCGGCGGCCAATAGGCGAAAGTTGCGTTCGGGCTGGATAAGATTCCTAGCGTAGGCCGTGACGCTGACGCCTCGGCTGCTGCTGGCCCGATGGGCTGGGAATGGGGCAGTGGAGAAGCGTTGGGCTGATTCAGGCCTGAGGGAATGCTTCGTAGGCACGGCAGCATGGGCACGCCGCCGGCGGGGCCCTCGCCGGCAAGAGCTTGGCCAAGTTTGCTTCGGCTCATCTTGGACAACGCCACAATGGGAGTCCACACTGCAGCCATTGCCAGGGCTCCGAAACCCTTTGCTGCATTTCTAGTTCTTTGCGACGCGAAAGGCTTGTTCAGTTTGACATGCTTGTGACAAAAGTACATTCAGACAATGGCGTAAAAGAAGAAGGTTCTTCTTGTTCTTTGAAATCTTCGATTATATTTGCTTTATGGCCTGTGCTTCTTCCACATTAGCCATTCATCACAATATATCACTCTTTCGCCTTGTTCTTTTGAACGGACGGCAGTATACTGCCAGGCAAGCATTGCTAGAGGAGCCATTTCACTACATAGATTGTAGATCGTACGCCCATCTTTTTGACCCTGGTGATATCAGCCAGGCAGGGCAAGGTCCGAGGGGAATTTGCTTCGTTCAGGGGACGAAGTACATGGGGTTGGGTATCTTGAACACGCGGTCGCCGACGCAGTCGCCCTGCAGGTCGCTCCACTGGTCCCCGACGTTGCCCCGGATCCTGTAGCCTTCGTCCACGAGCTGCTTCCTCATCGCCGACTTGAACACCGACGAGCTCTGCCCGCGGTACTCCGGACTCCTGCAAGCAGACACGATCGCACCAGTCCGTACGTGACATGTCAAAACAGAAAAATGACCGAAATGCGAGTGCGATATGATAAACAATCCTGATGACGTTCTTGGCGGCAATTTTTGGGGATAGAGAGATTGTGACTGGTACGGTTGCTCGCAAAAGGAGGACCGTCCGGCCTTTTCCTAATTGGCAGTGAAGAGTGAATCCGAATGTTCGGCTGTCCACGTCATCACCGAAGCACTACGGGTGCCAAGGTCTACACGCTCTGACAGTGGAAGCGAAAGGAAGATGTGTGCTCGTATCGTACCTCATGATGAGCCTCTCATACCCGGAGAAGCCCTCTGCGTCGAGGTTCCCGGCCGTGCAGGGGCCCAGGGTCTCCTCGTCCCTCCCGGAGAGGAGGAAGACCTTGAAGCCCTTGTCCAGCAGCGCCGTGAAGAGCGCCAGCACCGGGGGTATCCCCGGGCACGCCTCCTTGCTCGCCCACGCCTTGAACGCCAACGGATCGTACGCCCTGTAAATTAACGAGGCACACATTTCTGAATCCTCCTCTGATGTGATGGGTAGCGATAGCGAGATGGACAACAAGGGAGGCAGCGGCCGTGCCGTACCCGAACTGCTTGGTCTCGTAGTATGGCAGGTTGGAGAGGCAGGTGTCGTCGATGTCGAAGACCCAGGCGTCGAGGCCGTCGGCGTTCGCGTCCTCGTCGGCGGTGATCTGGTCGACGTAGTTGGACGCCTGCTCCATGACGCCGGCGAGGTCCCTGAGGTACTGGCCCCGGGTCATGTACCCCTTGACGTAGCCGACGCACTGCGCGGGCACCGTGCGCCAGCCACGGGCGTTGTTGGCCTCCACCATGACGCGCCAGCTCAGGCACCCGGCGTCCTCGGGCGCCTGCCCCGGCCAGAAGCACTGCTGCCTCGCGGCGGTCGCGTCGAGGAAGAAGAGGTGCGGCAGCAGGGCGAGGAGCATGAGCCACGCGGCGATGTTGCTCATCATCGGTTTCACCGTGCTACCAGAGGCAGCGTTGTGCACTCTGCAGGCATCATCCATGTCAGCTGGTGGTGACACCAAGAGAAATATCATCGCCTTCATATTGTGTAACGTCTCTCTTTGACGGGCTGAGTTAGACTTAGACGCACGTGAACAAACCATGAGCGAGATTTTCTCATATTTTTCATGTCACCATCATAACCGTTTCAGGACCAAAGAAAGATAAGAGTCAAAAGAAAAGGCCTGAGATCGAACTACAACTACCTGGATGTGCCAATGCGGCAGCCAAGCCGAGAGCATAGACCAGGACCAGGTTGAGGCTGGTGTAGTGGTGTGTGGTGTCCAGGTAACATCCAATGCATGGGGTTTTATAGCGAGATTCAGGATGATGGCATGAGTCACCGCCCAATGCAAAAAAGCAAAGCCCGGGACGGGACCCGGGTAATGCAAAAGCATGATTACGCCATGGAATTAGCGGCAGGCCGGAAGACATTCCCCGAATGCGACCCGATTCGTGGAGGAGGATTAGGTTTCCTCGCCTCGCCCCCGGTCACGGAGCGTGAGGCCAAGGCCACCTCAGGATGACGAGCCCATTTCCACCGCCAGCACCCGCGGTGCGCGCCACGTGGACCCAACCGCGCCGCCGCTGCAGCGTGACGGCGACGTTGCGAGATCGTGCGACGGCGACCTCGGCTACCGGCGGCTCTTTCCATCGATAGAGTAGTAGTAGGCAACTATTCCGTGCGCCTCCAATCAGCAAGCGCAGGCGAAGCAGCTCTGGCCTCTGGTCTTTGCACTCTGGTCATCTGGTGGAGGCCGGACGAATATGGGTAACGAGTTACTGAGTACTGACCAGTGAATGAACTCTAGTGGTGCCGTGGATGATGCAGCCATGAATGTTCTGAAGTCCGACCAAATTCCCAAAGTGTTTTTACTTTATATTGTGTTCCAGATGACGTCTCAAGCCTTTCAAAATTGGCCACAACCTCACCTTCCTGTCTTCGACAGAGTGCGAGGTTGACTTCTGAATCTGATAACAACTTCCTGAATCCATCTCTGATTGCGCCAAAGAGCACGAGTCAGAGCTGACATCGATTACCAAGCTCAATATTTTATACTGAACAGGACCAGAGTGCACGATTCAATCGCAAGTTGCAAGCCTGATCAATGCTTATTACTAAGCAGCAAGAAAGCCGCCACCTCAGAAAGATTCGTTTATCATTGGACGGTGCTAGCACTTACAAATTGGAACAGGAGAGGCTAAGTCCCGTAGCCACTCACCATTAGTGGAGGACGGATAAAGGATGAACAGCCTAAGAATACGTTTCTCTGGAATGCACATAAGAAACTTCAACATGGCCCACCAGTCCCAACAAATGAACAATTGAATCATATTCTTTGGGGCGTTGGCCAATTATAATGGGAATAACAGAAATCCAGCACCTACCTGCCAATACCATTAGTGGAGTCATAGGTCACTAGCCAGGAATGGCACTTAGGAACTTTTGCACAATATATACAACATAACAGATATAGATAAATCAGCAGCCTAGAGAGACTGCACACATGTACATGGATGATTGCACAAAATCTTCTCTCGTGTGGAGATAACTAAGTAACTTTCTAGGCCAGCAAAATTGTTTACAAAAGATGCATGCAAAACCAATCTTGTGACCAGATGCTTGAGGCAACAAGTCGAAGTCATACTCAAATATACAAAAATTTCTCGACCTTGTAGTAAAATACTTCCCTTGTATGATTAGTTGCATCAGTATCTTGATCCAAAAATTCTTACAGAGAGGAGGTGGTCTATCCAGCTCTCCACCTTCAAAAGATGACATGCCTGGTTGAACTGGGTACTAACTCAAAATGTTTTATTAAACTCAGTACATGCTATCCCAGCATGCATAATAGGCCTAGCGATGCAAAATTGAAAACCCCAGGCAGTACCCACTTTTTTTCTGACAAAAAGGCTCCCAACAAGCCATCTCAAGTATTTGACCTGCACAAGTTTTAAAAATCACTAGAATCCTTAAGAAACACATTTAGTTTGCACAGATTGATCTAAACAAATTATTTTTAACCATTTCATTTCTTTTATGAGGATTGATGGTAGCAGTTCAACTCCATACCAATCAGAAGACCAAGACGACTCACACAAAATATAAAAGAAAAGGCACAGGTAAGAAAACAGAACCTACTTTTACATTATACAAGGGCGATTGATTTGAAGCCACCTTCATTAATCTGTGTGGCAATAGAACTGTCACCAGTCTTGATTATCTTGCCATTTTCCTGGAAGTAACCAAACACAAGCATTATAAGAAACAGCACAAACCCTTTATTCTAAGAAGTTAAAAAGGACCAAAATACTTTAAACAGTGCTCTCAAATTCTGGAACTTGGAAAATAAATAAAGGACTAAAAAGAGACCAGCCAGGTCTTAATTAGTGTGGCAGGCATACGAGTGAACTCATCAATGTTCCCTACAAATGTTTATTTAGACTTAAACCCACCCTTGGTTCTTGGTTTTGTTTATTAAAGTCTTCTTTTCCATCTGGTGTTAAGAGACATACCTACATCTTCCTAAAGCAACCATATTTGTTGTTTTTGTGGTACAATCTATAACACTCCATGTCAATTAGCGGAGATGGATGGGATTTTTTTTTTGGGGGTGGTGGATGAGACATACCTACATATTTGTTGTTTTTGTGGTATAATCTACAACAGTTATTTATCCCTTAACCACCTTATCCCTAATTAACATCACAGAAATTGAGGGCCGAAGTGAAGCTTTTTATACGAAAATGCTCTATAATGATACACCAATAGATGTAACGATAAACAGTTATAAGTCTGAAAGAAATACCCATTACGAACAAACATACAGGAATAACTAAACTAAACACATCTAGCCAAACAGGTTAAATCTGAAGGTAATAAATCATATTTGGCTATGCGGCTTACCATGATGTGAACATAGCTGGGCTTAATGAGATCCAAAAGACGCTGGTAATGTGTAATCATCAGAACAGAGTTTTGTGGTGTCAAAAGCCCATTCACTGCATTAGCTACATCTTCAAGGGCATCAACATCTAATCCTGAATCTATCTCATCAAGAAGAGCTAAATCTGCTCCAATGACCTTAATTGATAAACAAACACTCTGAATCAGAGATGGAAATCTTTTGATGAAGTGCACAACTAGATAAACAACTAGGCAAGGCTATTCTGAAGTCCAGTAGAAAGTTGTTCACATAACTACACACACATTGTCCAACAGAAAAAGAGAAGTGGTCTGCCAAATGCATGGAAACTTTGTCATGCACAACACACACTATGCAAACAAGCCTCAACCAAACAACAATAATCATCAACAAGAGAACTGTTACAAAGAAGTCCCTCACTGGGAAAAAGAAAAACCTAGTGAACATCAAATACAAACATAACCGAGTATAATCATGCAGTTTAAAGAAATATAACGGGAACAGCAAGTTTCAAAGGTCTTGCAGACAAATCAACTACGAATTTCATTAGGCAGGATTAAAATTCCAACTCAATAGTCACAACACGAAAAACTTCATGAACGGCTGCAAGACAAGAAATGCACTTCCTACAATCCTATGCAATGAAACTTGAGACTTTTTTAAACATTGTGCCTGTAGTATGAAAAGTATGAAACAAAATTTGGCAGCTTCATGCTTAGCTCATAGTGAATTAGTGATATCAACTAAAAAGCTTTATTGTTGTAGTTCATGCATAGTTCGCAAGCACTGAAGTATAACCAAGATGCCATGCAAATTCATAGTGAGATAGTGACATCATAACCAACAAAAAAAACATCACAAATCTTACTGAAAGTTGCAATATCTCATTGCGCTTCCTTTCGCCACCACTAAAACCTTCATTCACATTGCGATCAAGGAACTTAGGGTCCATCTTCAAGGCATCAACTTTGGGCGACACAACCGAATAAAACTGTGTGAGAAAGCAAAGATGTTTCAGAATCAATGTCCGGGTTGTAAGTTAATAAAGAGACATATGTACATCTTTCTGAAAAATTCAAAGTTGCGATATCATACTGAATGAGAAGTACAACGCTATAATTTAATATGGCAAGGTAAGTTTCATTTGAAACTCGCCAAATAAACAAAATACTAGCTTTGTTCAAACATGTTGGTATTAAAGATCACCTATGGAGCAGTGGTGTAATTTATTAGAACAATGTTTTATTATATTTATGCCTTGGGAAAATTTGTATATATATGGACACAGTAATTGTAAATTTCAGACCTCAAGGGGCCCCAATGCTGGTAGACCACTCTTTTCTCTGCGAGCATTGACTGCCATGAGCAGGAAATCAAAATTGCTCACTCCAGGAATCTCAATAGGCGCTTGGAAACTCATAAAAAGGCCTGCAAGAGATCTATCCTCTGGCTCCATGTCAACCAAGTCCTCGCCCTTGAAGAGAATGGTGCCGCCAGTTACCTCATAATGAGGATGGCCAACAAGAACCTGCAAAGCAAAGATAAAAGTCTCAAATGTGCAGGTACCAAAGCAAAGAGCATGGTCGCTTACAATTTGTATATAGGTCATTTCCTCATTAAACTTAAAGGTTATATGCTTATCTCACTGAAGCAACAAGATGTACATACAAGTACTGCTGCATGAATTCTTTTTAGCAAAGCAAAAATTTTGAAGTGCAGTAGGTTATCAGTCTCACTATGACTGGAGAAAATACATAGCAACAACTAAAATGAACACAGTTATATTACAGGAGTAACAAGGAATATTTCAGTAGATCTTAGCAAACTACATAAACATCGACGCAAATGGGCCGTAGAAACTTGTCCTATTTCTCAATGGTTTCAATCATAACCCGAACAGAAACAGCGCATCGTTACCTTTGTGAGGGTGCTCTTGCCGGAGCCGTTCTTCCCCATGATCGCATGAATCTACAATCAAGCACAGGCATGAAGTTAACATCGGTCAATCCCTTGCCCCCGAATTAAGCAATACACACCACAAGCCGCCAACAATTTCCAGCCAATAAACACGAACCTCGCCCTCGCGGATGGTGAGGTCGACGCCGGCGAGGATCTGCTGTCCAGTCTCCTTCACGGATGCGGTGAGCCCGCGCACCTCGAGAAGCGGGCTGCCGGAGCGTTCACCCGCCGCCTCCGCCGCAGCGGGCTGCCAACGGCGACGCGTCCGCATGGAAACATAGCTCGGAGCCCCGCCGCGGCGGACGATAGGACGGGATGAGGAGGAGAAGAGGGGCGACGAAGAGGACACGGCGGCGCCGGAGGCCGCGAGGGGCTGCGCCATGAGAGGGGAAGGTGAGGCAGGTGGTTCCTCCTTCGCTCGTCGCGGTGCGGCTTCGGATGACGGGGACCGGACGGACGGCGAGGCAGTGTGGGCTATTTGGTTATTCTATTTTTCTGGACGGGCTGGCCTGCCACATTTGCTTTGGGCTGGCCTATCTCTCGGAATCAAAATGAGCCCACGCGTAATCTCGTTCCAAACGGCGAGCGGATTAAGCCCATTCGTGCGTGATATCTTCTAATCTTTAGGAAGTGGGTAGCCTTCCGCCTGCATCCCTTAAATAATCCGCCGCCGCCGGCTACGCCCATTATAACTACACCCGCGCTATCTCTGTTCGCCCTGTACCAAATTGCGAAGACTACACGCCGCGCCGTGATAGCAGATGGCGGCACACGTCCGAGCACTACTGCTTGTTTGCGCGTTCTTGCTCATCAACTCCGTGTCAGGGGAAGCTCCATACAGATTTTTTGATTGGGATATCACCTACGGTGAAATAAATCCGCTCGGTGTCTCACAGCAGGTACCAGCAATCAAATCCGCTCAAGTCATTGAGTGTGTAACATTGTTTGCAGTATCTCGTTTTTTAATCCTGAAACTTCTGCGTTTGCCTTTTTTTTTTCTAGGGAATTTTGATCAACGGACAGTTTCCGGGGCCGACGATCGAGTGCCAAACAAATGATAACTTAATCATCAATGTTCGTAACAGTTTGCCTGATCCGTTTCTGCTATCATGGTATGGTCGAGATTGATCTCCACGAGTTGTTGCATTAAGATCGGTTCTTTTGTCAATTTGATTGCTTTCTAAAGTGAGTACTACAAGTTATTATATACCGATGATATTAGGAGATGTCATGCGGGAACAAGCTGCTATATATACTGGCCATGTTTGCTTAAATTAGATATACCAATTGCAGTGCATAGTGTGGTCGTTTTTAGATGCATTCTCTGCCGGTAGCATCGGATGCTTAGTACGTACGTGATTTTTTTTCATCCATCCTTCTCTCCAATTCGGACCTTATCTCTGAAAGATATTGTAGTATCTCTTAGAGATATAGTATTCACGGGATACGGTAGTGGGATATGAATTGTGATAGGATATAGATGGATATGAAATGATGGTCCAGATTTAATGAATACGAACTAACATACAAATAGCGCATCATGAAGTCCACTTTGTAAGTACTCCTATATGCTACAGCATTTATATCGACTAAAATATTTTCCATATTATTAAAGAATGAAACAGTTGGGAAGTTGTTAGGGAAATATTTGCTCCATTTAATTTTCGTTTAAAAAGTAGAGTTACTGTTCAGTTGAATAATGTTAAACTGATTTGCTACATTTTGCTCAAATGGTAGGAACGGTTTGCAGCAACGCAAGAATTCATGGCAGGACGGTGTGTCCGGCACAAATTGCCCAGTCCCGCCAGGCCAGAATTTCACTTACCATATGCAGGCTAAGGACCAGATAGGCAGCTTCTTCTACTTCCCGTCTCTGGCATTCCACAAAGCTGCCGGTGGTTTCGGTGCAATTCGCATACACAGCCGCCCATTGATCCCCGTCCCGTTCCCCACGCCGGAGGACGAGTACACTGTGCTCATCGGCGACTGGTATACCACCAGCCACAAGGTATGACTAGATGAAATATCTCATTGTTATTGTTGGCCTAACTGATTCATCGACGTTTTTTTAGGTCATTCCCTGATGTTTGTTATTGTAATTTAGGCACTACAAGATTTGCTGGACAGTGGAAAGGAATTGCCTTCCCCTGATGGCATCCTGATCAACGGGAAGAGGAATTCGAATGGTGCAGATTTCACTGTCGAGCAAGGTGACTTTGACTACTATGCGGAATTAGTTTGATCGAAGTGTAGTTGCTAAAACGGCCATATCTGTTTGTTTTGATATTTCCCCCACAGTTCGCAAAAATATCTCTTAACCTGGGAAAGCACATCTCACTTTATTTTTCCCTTTTCTTCTATGCAGGAAAGACGTACAGATTGCGCATTTCCAACGTTGGTATCCAGAACACGCTCAACATCCTCATCCAAGGCCACAACATGACGCTGGTCGAGGTGGAGGGCACTCACACGGTTCAGAACTCGTACAGCTCCATCGACGTTCATGTCGGCCAGTCGCTCTCCGTGCTGTTCACCGCCAACCAGCCCGCCAGGGACTACCATATCGTCGTCTCCACCCGCTTCACCAACACCACCCTCCACTCGACCGCCGTGATCCGCTACACTGGCTCGAGCGGCCCTGCTTTTGAGGCGTTGCCCTCTGTGCCTGACGACGTCGAGTTTTCTCTCAACCAGGCTCGTTCCATCAGGTAAAAACGTGAACTAATAGCCTGTCCAAATCTCATGACGGGCAGCGATCAGATCTTGGTCGATTCGTATATGAACCTGAAGCATTGTTAATTGTTGTGATTGTGAGCAGGACGAACCTGACAGCGAGCGGGCCGAGGCCGAATCCGCAAGGCTCATACCATTACGGCTCCATCAATGTAACCCGTACCATTCGGCTGGCCAGCTCTATGGGTTTGGTCGGAGGCAATCTGCGGTATGCGGTGAATGGCGTCTCGTTCGCGGAGGCCGACACGCCGCTCAAGCTGGCGGACTACTATAACATCAGCGGCGTGTTCCAGCTTGGTGGCATCCCCGACGCGCCACCACCGGCGTACAACGGCGTCGACATGGAGGAGGTGCAGAGCAAGACGGCCGTCATGGACTCGGACCATCGGTCCTTCGTTGAGATCGTGCTCGAGAACACCGAGGACGGTGTCCAGAGCTGGCACCTCGACGGCCATAGCGTGTTCGTCGTCGGGTACGTGAATACTAACAGAGATTCAATGTAAATTCGCGTTAGAACTGGCAACCTTATGATCCGTGAACTTTTGGCTGCCAATTTTGTATTTTGTAGAATGGAGATAGGAACGTGGAGCGAGCAGAGCAGAGGCAGCTACAACCTTGTGGATGCAGTATCACGATGCACCGTGCAGGTAAGACATTCTTTTCCTTCTAGGCATAGTCAACTGTTAAGTAGCCGTCCTTAGTTGTTGCTCTGTACATGCAGGTATACCCAAGAGGGTGGGCGGCAGTTCTGATCGCGTTGGACAACGTGGGTATGTGGAACATGAGGTCGGAGGTGTGGGCACGCAGGTACCTGGGCCAGCAATTCTACCTCCGGGTGTACACGCCGACGCACTCGTTCCGAGACGAGCTCCCCATCCCAGACAATGTGCTCCTTTGCGGCCGCGCCGCCGCCACCAACAGCAGCCGCACGCATGTCTAGCGTAACTCCAGGTAGTTAAAGGTCAGCGAGAGTGTGACCCTAATACATATAGGTGATGTGACTCGAGGTGGTGCATCACCATTCGGGGAAGAGCGATCCAATGTACTTTCGTCATTTCGTGTGATATCAATATGTTCGTGTTGAACTGTCTTTGTGAATCATATTTCCTGTGGTATCAATATGTTCATGTTGAACTGTCTTTGTGAATCTTATTTCGTGTGGTATCAATATGGTCATGTTGAACTGTCTTTGTGAATATTATTATTGTTTCCAAGAGTGTTTGAGAAGGGCCCTTCCACGGTAGACCTCTTAGAGCATCTCCAAGAGTGCCTAAAAAATAAACTCCCAAAAAATTAGTTTTGGGACTTTGGATTTAATTTTTTAAGAAAAAAAGACTCCTCCATCCAACAGTTTCCAAACGGATTGGGAGCTGAGAGAGTGGGGGGTAAATTTGGCTGAAGATGAAATTATTATTGGGATTTTGAAAAATATAGAAACCACTTTAGACAACTGTTGGAGCTCTGTTTTTTCCCTAACTATTGGGATGTTTTATTAGGTACTCTCGGAGATACTCTTATCTCTATAAAAAAAAAGAGTGCAAGAGATGTCGTGTCCCCACCATGGCATGTTGCCCGCTGTCGACGCCCCGGCTTCACCACGCGCCTTCCGCCCGCTAGCGACGTGCCTGCCCGCAATCCCCGCCGCCATCGATCGTCTTCCCTTGCAAATCGGCCTCTCCCATCGCGTATGCTCTGCGTCGCCTCCCGCCCTCTCCTGATTCTCGCCTTCATCCGCGCAGGCAGTGCAGGCACTGCCCCTCCAATTCCATCTGCTGCGCCCACACCCTCCGCCCAGCCACCATCGTCCTCGTTCTGAATCGAGATTTGGAGATCGACTAGGAAATTGTGGAGGTTGTCATGGTGGATGTCATGGAGGAGGTGTCGTGCCGTGCCAACGCGCTCGCCGCCCTTCACCTCCGCAAATAGGGCTCCTTTCCCGGCGCTTCACATGAACACTACCGCACTACTTCCTGCTCGAGTGCCCCCTGCTTCTCGTTCTCCAAGCCACCCGTGCTCCGTGCCTCCTGCCTCTATTGGCTCGCCGTCGCGCAGGATGGCGTGAGAACAGGTACCCAGGACGGGAGGAGTGTGTTCATCCTAGAGGCCCTGTAGGATGAGTACGCTGAATGGTTGTCGACGCCGACAGCTTGCCGTCCGACACGGACGGGTTCAGTGCCGTTGCTCTACAACTGGAACTCGGCGGTGTGTCACCACGCAACTACGGCCGAATGTCTCTCCTCTCTTGCCAGGTTGGCACGCAAAATTTGACCTGTTTCACATACTTATGAGGGTACTTCTTGTTGCAGGGTAAGAATGGGGTGTTGCTGAAATTACAGCTGGGTAGCTCCGAGTTCATTCCATTACCAGTCAAGGTACGATGAACTAATTGAAATTGTAGACACAGAATGTGTGCTTAATTACATTTATTGGTCGGAACACTAAACCATGCTGCATTCCGATTACAAACCAGTTCCAGTCAGTTAGTAGCAGCTATCTGATATTACTTCAGCTTGGTGCAGACAGGCTTTACGTGCAACCATGCAGAGGAGTGTATCTGATGCTAGCGTGTTGGATCCCTGATGAAACAAAGGTGTTCTTGTTGGTAACATTTTTTTTTTCAGTCTAATGTAGAGGCAGAAGGGGTCTTATTAATCTTTTTTTAATCTATTAGGATTTTGATGACCAGCTTCCAACATAGTGATGGATTTGATGGATGCCACCCTGTATTACTTCCAATCATTTTTATCCTTCTGTTAATGAGGTTAAATGCATAATGACAGATCATTTATAGATTATTGAAGTCGATCCTGATTACTGGAATGGTTTGTCAGCAGCACTTTCGGTTGGATGGCTTGACATCGGTGGTATGTCACCAGCACTTTAGGTTGGTCCTTTTGTTAGATGCCCCCAACTTAAGGTGTTTTTCCATTTAGGTGAATATGCCACATTTTAGGTCATACCAATTTGAACAGACGGATGGCTGTGATGTATTGTCTGAGGCTATTTTTTTATTTCTTCTTTTGTTAGTTCAAATCAGCTTCAAAATAGCATGGTTGACGTATTGCAATCTCATTATTTGAACAACAGGAAATGGCAGAATCAGTTCTTCCCAATCTTTGGAATCCTACCTTTTCTCTTACCTACGCATGCTTCAGACTCCTGCTTCTTAATTTGCATTGTCATTATCTGCTGTCCTCCATATTTGTGCAAGCTCTAGGCTTATTGTCCTTCACATCAACATGGGATTCGGCGGGAAAGAATATTCAGTAAACTCCCAAGTTCCTTGTGAAATCTTGTGAAAGTCACACTATTAAACACTTAGCTGGCAAGATAGAGTATGTTTGCAGAGTAGTAGGCAATCAACAGAACAAGGGTGGAATCAAAGTATTTGTATTCTTGGGCTCCATAAAAAATTTCTAGATATTTGATTACAGAGATTTAGCATCCTGCATCTTTATAGAGTCTTATTGCACTGTTGGTTGTTGCTTCCCAAGTTACAATATTGTCTCATGAGATAGACTCATTGTCCAAGGACAAGCTCGGTTGTCAGTTACACATTTCAGTAGCACTAGGTTGTTGTCTTCTATTGATTTTTCCCAGAGAACTTTGTCCCACAAATATATGATGGTTTTCATGTAAATTATAATGCCTTCTCAGTGGAAACATAAACCAAAATGATTGATGTACAAGCAATCAAAAGAGAGATCATACACCATGGCCTGTAAATTGAGGACATATATATTTTTGAGCTAATTATTTTCCCCACTATTTTATCTTTGTCACCCGTAGCAACGCACGGGCACGCACCTAGTACCTCCTTAGAGGTAAGATATTAATACCATTCATTCATTATTTAAAAAATAGGAAATTAAAAAAAGTTAACCGCTTCCCCAACAACCGGGCGCATACATGTATGCACATCATCATTATCTCCAACTCCTACGCATGGAGGTTTTTTTTTTGTTTCTGAGTTTTTTTTCCATTTTTTTTTTGGCCTCGAGTGTAATCAGATGTGGTCATGTGGACCTTGTGGTATCCTCATGTGTACACTATTTCTAACGTTTCTAAAAATGTAATCCGCACATTGTGGATGTCTTCATGACATGTTAGGAAAAAAATTACAGCTCATCCTTGTGAATTTAAGAAAAAAAATATTACAAGTCAACCGTATCACATTAGGAAAAATAATTTTACACCTCACCTATATCACATTAGGAGAAAATATGTTAGGTTTCATTATCTCTACTCCTAAAAAACGCCGAGAGGCGAGTCGTCATCCGCGTGAAGCATCGCGTCGCCAAAACACCGTCCGCCCTCCCCCACGCGCGACCGCGTCCGCCGTCCGCGTCGCCCCCCTGCCCCGCGCGCCCTCTCCCGGTTTTCCTTCTGCCGATCCCCAACTCCCCCCCCCCCCCCCCCCCGGTTCTTCCTTCGTGTCTCTGGTGATATCCTCAACTCCTCACGCGTCTCGACCTGTTTTCCCACCATTGACGCCGCGCTTTCCATTGATGCCTTACGTCTTCTCCACCGTACCCTCGCCCTCCATTAACACGTTCCATGTACCTCTGTCTTCAGCCGCTGTAGACAACCTCGCACTCCCGTTCTCCTCGTCCGGCGAACCCTAGCCGCATCCCGTTCTCCTCCACGCCCAGGACTCGACGATGATCCCCGTCGCCCTACAGGCCTCTACCGATCGCCGTCCAGGTATCGAGGCGAGGAGGAGAGAACCGCCGCCTGGCGAACCCTAGCGTCGTCCCTCCACGTACAGGACTCTCCTCCGCATCGGCCCTCTATGTTTGGCGCCGGTCGTCGTCCCCTCAAGACCTCCAGGACCCTCGCTCCCCGTCGAGGTCGATTTCAACGGCCAGCGGCAGCGCTCCGCCGTCGAAGGCGACCCCGCCGCGCCGGACGTCGTCACCTCGCGTCGCTCCTATTTCCTTCCTTCCGCAGTTCTGCTGATCGCATCGTCGCCTCTCGTGGTGAAGCCGGAAAAACATCGTCGTATCGTCCGCCCTCCCGCCAAAAACGGATCGACAGGCTGGCCGCAGCCCGCAGCGCTGCAAGACCTCAGGCTCGCCGGCAGCCGCAACTCCCTCACCATCTGCGACAACGGCCGCGTGCGTACCTTTCCCCTCTTGTTCGTGCTTGTACATTTGCTGGCGAGCCTTCATCCGTTCTGAGTTCTGAATCGTTTCGTTTGGGTTCCTTGCCATGCACAACTCTTCACGTGGGCATATAGATCCACCGCGACACGCTTGGGCACCCGCCGGAGACCAAGACGGAGAGCTTACCTGGGTCCGTCAACGCCCTCGCCGCCATCAAGATCGTCTAGGTGCGCCTGGGCTCCACTTTCGCCGCAAGATTTGTGCCTGCTTTGTGCTGGGAATCCAACAAATTGTGAACCACAGAAGTAGTCCGGCTGTGAACCACATTTGGAATAATAATCTATTAGAGGTAACTAGAACTTTTACAATGTCTCTTCATGTCCTCTATGAATTATTCCTGTCATCGGACGATGCTGCAACCTTTTCTGCTGGAGGCGCGCACACTGTGGTTTGGACTCAAGAAGGTCACGTCTGGATGCCAAAATCTTTAATTTGCTTTGTTTGATTTTGTTGTTGTTTTTTCCCCCTCGAGTCTATCGTTGACCATTTGTTTGTTTGTTTTCAGGAAGCAAATATCTACACCAGCACGTGTGCAAGGCCTTGAGAAATTGAGTGTGATTGATGTAGGTTCATTTCATAATTTAGCACTGACATACAAAGGAATTTTGTGTTCATGCATGGGGCAATAATAATGAGTATGGTCAGCAGGGAACTGGAGATACACAACCAAGATCACAACCGTCCCTGTTGAAGGTCTATATGATCTGGTTAGTGATTAGTGATGTTGATTTATTTTTGTTTGAATTTCTGATAATTTCTAAACTTATGAATGTGAATGCTTCTAATTAGGGAATGTTGAACTTACCATTATTGGGTTTTGGATCTGTTTTGCATGATACTGATATGCTTAATACTTTTCATCTATCTGGATGGCTAGACTGAATGAGGGACAAGAAAATTTGCATAAAAGAGCTGTAGGTTTCAAATGGTGGTGCAACTAAGTAAATATGTTGGTATAATGCATGCGAGGAAGAGGTCAGAAAGGGTGGACCCATGCAGCATTGGCAAGGGAAAGGCATATGGCAATCGATGTACACCTTATGCTCTTGCCACACCTGGATGCTTCACTGCTGCCTAGATTAAAATTTAAATGTATCTGTTTTGCATATGATACATTTTTTCTCATAGTTGAATGCAAAGTTTCAATCTTTCTGTACTTTTATTTACGTAGTGATGTGAGATGAACATATCTTTTTTAGACAGAAATAATATATGATTGAGTCTAGATAAACATGACATGTGCGAAACATTATCTTAACTGCATCAAAGGTTGTTTCCTCTTATATTTTAATGATTTAATTTCTTTCTCTTACATAGATATGCATTGCAGATATGTAAGGATGTTTCCTCTTATATTTTTAAGGTTTTAATTTCTTTCTTGTAATACCTATACTATTGTTTTCCATGCTTTCCAAGTTTCTTTTGTTATGGTTGCGCAGCAAGAATTATATATTGGATGTGTTAGACCATAAAGACAAAACAATCGCCGTTATTGGGTCTAAGGGTGCGTTTAGATCACCCAAGTTTTCCTAAAAAACACTATTCATCCAACTTTTTCCTATTCATCCCATCCCTCCCACTCACAGAACATACACACGACCTACAGTTTTTTTTTATCTACAATATTTTTTCCCCAAACTATACACACCCTAAACCAGTTCCAAAGTTGTGTAAAGACATGCCATGTGAAGATAACGTGCGTAAATCATACAGTGGTCACCTAAATATATGGCTGGAATGAATGTTCATAGCCCTAACTAGAATGAGGATATTTTCATATGGCCATATACTCATAAAGATAGTACTGTAATTAACGATTAACGACACAGAGTAACTATGAAACATTCGTTCAAATGAGTAAATATATTTAATTTTGTAGTCACGTTATGGCATTTAGTACTTATACAGGTGTTCAAGTGGTTTGCTCATTCTACAATGAGTGTAGGGCAGTCTCACTTGGTTAGTGCAATAATTTCTTGCCATATACATAAAATTACAGAAAATGATTATGCCAATTATGCAAAGGTACTTACGTATGTACTCCCCATGTGTACAAGATCCGGTGGTGCCAATGCTGCGGAAATTCGTTATTGATGTTTTGGCACATTAAGCAAATATATATCGAGATGCTTCCGACACATATCAAACATTATCTCAATTGCATTGTGAATCTAAATATTTAATAGAAAAGATTGTTTTTTTTGCAACAATATAATTGTCATTGAATTATTGTCTTTTGTGATGTTCTTTGTTGTTCGTTATACAAGTTTTGCTTCCCGCAGCAACGCACGGGCACGGTCCTAGTGAGATACTATTAGATCTAATGTGAAGTGACAAAAAATGTCAAATCAGTCACCTATGTCAGGTTATACTATATGGATAAAAAAGACGTTCATTTTTTCGTAACAATAAATGGCGATGCCATATTTTGAAAAGACCCGTATGGCCCATTCACTGTATAAAAAGAAAAGTAACCGCATCTCCTGTTTTGTTAGATCCAGAAAGTTATTTTCATATTTTCTAATTTTGTTAATTATAAAATATATAAATAAACATTTAATCTATTACATTCTAAAAGGTAATAGTATCCTCACTGCCTTGGTCTACTTAAATGAATGATCCATGCTCATTTCGAGTACCATAGCATGATAGCAAACCACCTCTCCGGTGTATTCCTAATGCCACTACCACAACCTATCAGCATGGGTGATCAAAGTGTTGCGAGTATGGACGCAGATGGCTGACGCCAAGCGCTGTCTCCTCCCAGATCATGAAAGTTGACGAACCCCAAGGGGCGGCGAGGTAAATGCTGGCTCCATTTGTTCCCAATTTATTCATTCAGCATATTTTCATGAGTTTGTTCTGTCAATGTTCGTTCACGTTATGGACCGACCTGAAGTCAGAGAATTGTGTTATAGTATTAGATGTCCTGCCTTACCTTGTTCTTTTCTCCAGTATTGTAATGACTATTAATATATACACCTGTAACCTGTTAGTTTGTATTTACTGCTGCTATTGACCCAACTATAGTATTTTAGCACCACATGAAAAAGTGTTGTGTTTTTTTCCCTCTTTTGGTGACGTGCTGTTAGGAAGGAGTAGTCCGAACTCTGAATGTGTGACAGCTACACGGATATAGGCATATAGCAGTTTTCAATGTATGTGGATTGCAAGAACTGACTGATCTTTGAATTGTTATTAGCATAATTGACAGCCGGCATTGGTATTTATTCCTCAGACAAATTTCAATTTTCAATATAAGTGAGTCAAACAATTAAGTGACTGTTTCCAACAATTAGCAGAGCTGACAGCTATACTCTTCCTTTAGACAAATTGATATGCACGAAGTCGAAAGCACGTCGCATTAAAAAGTGGCGCGGGCGGTTCAAGAGGTCTCTTATGTTAGGGACACAACACAAGTACAATTTTTCTGTGTAACACTACCAGACGTTGATCTCTTATGTCTCGGTGCAGCCGAGAAAAACGTGCGAGGATATCGTGCACAAGTTTCTGGATCCAGGTTGATGTCGACTCATTGCTCTTGCTCCTATCAATCTATCATGATCTATTATTGATTCTGCATTTCTGCGTGTACCTAGCGCCGCGTCGTGCTACATATGTACAGTTTCTGCGTCCACCTCACCACCTGTGCGTGGTTGACACGCAGAGGCGACGAACGAAGTCCAACATGATCCCCGTCATACATGCATGTTCACATCTGCACGATGAAAGACGGATTCTGCTTCACTCCCATGATTCCCGTCATTGTTGCGACTACAAAGTACAAACCAACACCATATCCAGCTACCTTCACGACTTAACGAACCATAACCTGATCTGATAACCATGGGCCAGACGTTCTTAAAGGCTAAAAGTTCATGGAACGATGGTGGTTCGTGAGCTTGTCGTGTCTGAAATCCAGCTAAACCTGATATTTCCTGCAATGATCAGCTATTCAGCTCCACTCAAAACAGAAAATTGAATGGGAGGTGACAGTGAGAGAAGAATTCCTGGATGGCAGCCATGATCGTGCCAGGGGTTCGCAACCACCTTACTTGCTGGTGCTGGCAGCTGTCGACAGTTGCGTCCATAGTTTTTTTTAGGCGTACATATCACGTTTTTCATTAAGAATAGGGGTGCCCGGAGTCACTACCCGTTTACACGACCATGTTAAAAAAATGATGATGTTTTTTTTTGAACTGAAAAATGATTATCTCTGATGACTGGTTATGAGCATCGGCTGAACTTTTTCAGCGAGAATATGGCTTCATGCTTCAACAAACAGAACAATAGGCTTAAAGCTTCGCGGGCTCTAGTATAGCTGTATGCAACAATCTCGCCCATGGGCCACCTTTTTTTTTGCGAGTGTGGTGGTGTAGTCGGGCTTTTGAGAAACAGGCCCGGCTCACCCAACATGTTCTCTTCCGAGTTCCGACAAAGAGATCGATAGCCCTGTGATGATCAGATCCCTCGTGGCCGGAAAACGGTAAACACGACTAACTAGGACACTAGGTACCAGCTCGATCTCAGTTTGACCTCTGAATGTGCCTCATTTTATTTCGTCGATGGCTGGACATGGATGTTGGCATGACACGCTAGCGAAAAGCGAAGGGGCATGATCGTCCCCGCGCAGGTGGCATGTTACCAATCCCATGTCTATGTCACCAATCTGACACAAGATTAGGAACATCAAAACTACACACATCAGGTACAGCGAGAAGAAGCAACCCCAAGCTCTACACTAAACCATTTTGTATCAGCCAAGCAAACAATCGCCTCTCCTTTTCCTTGATCTTCACTGTCAGAAATTCTATTGTTGAGTGAGTGCCCTGCCCCGAAGGATTACAGATTATTTACAGACACGATTAATTTACAGGACAGAAAAATACAATTTCTACCACCGGTGGAAACATGGTTGGTCCTCGCCAAGACGCAAGCTCTCGGCAGCCCGTCCCGGTCAGAGGGCTTTGTGGAGAGCAAAGAGAAAAGGAAAAGCGAATTGGTGCGAGCTACATGGGCTCCCCAGCTGCATGAAAAGGAGTCCGATTATGCATGGGCCATGATGCCATCATTATTGGTCTCCCGCAATTGCCGCTGGACCTCCATCATGTGTACATACTCGTGCATGAGTGTACATGACTACACGAGTTCATCGTTCGTTCATGGATCATTGTTTTCCTTTTCACACACCTGCTCGGCTGCTCTCCTTCTCCTTGCTCCCTTTTTGACGAGTGATGAGCAACAAAATTCTTAACGAGTAAGAAACCAGACCTGGCGCACATTGTTCGCGCCTAAAATCAGTAGGAACAAGCAGAACAGGGGCGCCATACAGCTACGAGATAGTCTACGTTTGGCTGTTTGAGCATCTGATGAGCAACGTAGAGATGCACGAGGTATACTTCCCTATGAATCCCACGATACAGAGCGATACATAATTTCTTTTCTTTCTTTTTTCCAAAAAAAAAATTCAACTAAGAGCAAGATTAATAGTTCAGCCCGCAGCGGGCTGCAAGGTGCTGCGGTGGCAGCGGACCTCACGAGTATTAAATGCCCAGCAGCACCCACGAATGAATAGGAGCACGTGAAACCTGTATCAGCCGGCTTGAGCGGACGCTTCATTGCTCGCCCGATCTACTCTCTCTCCTACTGGCAGGTAGGATTCAGCCCGCTCAACACCCCTCGTAATACTTGCTCTGATGCTTACGTCACGTCCCAGTGAGAAAAAACGGGCTACTTTCACTTTGACCGTCGGCGGGGCCCGGGGCAGCCGGGGGCTGAAACGGTAAGAGAAGTACAGTGGTGGGCTAGAAGAAGGCTAAATGCTGAGTTAGATGAGAGAGAAGAGGAGAGAGAGGAGAAGTGACCTGTAAACTTACAGCCCACCCAGGCACAAGAACCAAGAAATTAGTGAGAGTGACAGGTGGACCCTGTATTTATTGAAAAGGCTTAACCACTCACTATATAGATGGGCTGAAAGGTGGGCTATAAGCCAGCAGCTGGCTAAATCATTAGCCTTGCTTAAAAAAGAGTGGAGAAGTGGGCATGGGCCGATGGGCGACGAGAAGGGCGTGGCGCAGCCAACAGTCGCGGGCTGGCGGCGTTGGTATCCAGGCTCCTCCGCTCCCCTCGTTTTAAACGCTCCCATCTCCTCTCTCTACTCCCCCACTGATCACAGCAGCGCATCGGCATCGCATCGCATCCCTCTGCTTCTCTCCGCGCACGGAGCAGCAGTCGTCCACCGACCGCCGCGGCTCCGGCGCCGTGCGCGTCCGTCTCCAGGAGTAGTCCATTCTCCGCGCGGTGGAGGTAATGCGCCGCTCTTCCTTCTCCTCGCCATTCATCTAGTTTTTCTTTGCGCTATTCTCTAACTCTATGGAAGTTTGGTTGCCGTTCTTGAGAAACTCCCCATGGCGTAGAGAGAGAGAGAGAGAGAGAGAGAGAGAGTTCTGGAATTGTGATAGTTAGGGTTATTTGATTCTTCGTCACCCCCGCGTTTCCCCCTCTCCGCTGCATTTTGATTCAATGTGGCATTTATGACATCGCTGGGTCTGCTATCAGAACGGGCGGGCGTTTCCTCTCCTGCCACTCGAAGAACTTCCGTTACTAATTCTGATTAGGTGCAATCAGAATCGGTTCTGAGCGCATTTATTTCTGATTAGGTGCGGTCCACTGCACCAAGCGTTTGTCCATTCTGCGAGCTCTATTAATTCTGATTGGTTCGGTTTGAACTGTACTTCGTTCAAGAATTAGTTACCGAACTGATTGTTTGAAAGCGAGTGGAAGGAACAATTTTTTGTTGCTGCATATTTTTTTTTCTCTTGCTAGTATCAGAGAAACGCTTTGTTGTTGTTATTAGGTGTAGAATAATCAGTACCAGGCACATGCAAAGTTGAGCCACTCCAGTCCTACAGGTTGAAACATCGCCAGCATTTGTGACACGCAGTAAACTTTGATCTTTTCGTTTGCTATAAGATATTAATGTCGTATTTTTTGTACAGTGATGGATCTAGCAGCAGTACCATATATGTCAGGCCAGTGTACCACGGTAGTAATTCACATGACGACACTGGTTTCGATCAGTTGGGTAATGGCAAGGCGTGAACTGTGAGCCCCTTGAATAATCATGGCCTTAACATTGGGTTTAGAGGACTGACTGTGACTGCCCAGTACTCGATTGTTCTATGAATAAAAAAATTGTGATCCTTTTAGGTTGAGATTAAACAACTGGACACTAGCCAAGATCTTGTAACCAGTAAACAATTCTGCAAAGTTGACAACCCGTGCGTTCACTAGCATGTGTAGTTTCACTGCGGCTCATCTCCTACAAAATTTACCTTTGTCACTGCTCTGTCTTCCCCTAGCTCACATATTTTACTTAGGCTGGAGCATTCTGGTTCCTTTTTTTGGCAGAAAGAGCAATTCAGAATCGCCTTTGTTTGCCTCGCTTTTCTTTCACCTTTTTTAGTGGTATTCTCTGATCAAGTAGCTTTTTTTGTAGTGGCCACTGGCTACTGCCTTACTCATGCTGCACTATATATGTGGGGCTGGGAGACGGGGCTGTATATCTGTATGGGCATAAGGCTGCCATTTCTTTTTTTCTTTATCCTAAACTTCAAATGGAGTTGGTTATTATGCTTGATTTGGCTGGTAATGATTATTTCAAAACTGCAATCATTTGATGCTTGGGCTGTGAGCTTTAGCGTATCGTGTTCGTACAGTTCACTTAGCAGCATGCTCCGCTCTAGGGTTTAGACTATGTTTTCACGGAGCTTTATTGTTTCAATCAAGAAATTCTTGAATGGTGTGACTTACTCCTCTTTGAGATCACCTAACGTTTTTGTCTGAACATACTTGTGTGAAGCATAATTTGGTGTTTCATTCAAGAAAGTTATTCATGATGTGATATGCTTTCTTTGAGGCTGGAAGGGTTGCGCTTTAAGTTCCCTTCTTGCATTGTCTCCTCTTTCTCTGCTTTCATGGTTGCCTTTCAGCTTTAAATGCCGGCCCTACCATTTCGGCTATTTTTGGGCCTTCAATTTCAATTGCTTTCTTGCTTCAACTTCTAGCCATTCTTTGGAAGTAGAACCCTTGTCCCTTGTGTTGACTAGCTATTGTTTTTTTTATTCCCATGATTTAACATTGCTTCGTGGTAAGAGAGAAGAATCTCTTTAGCAGTTTAGTGAATGAGAAGTGTTGGTAAAGTGCTGGTCTGTTAGACTACCAGGACCCTCTAAAAGTGTGATCCAGCAGGCTTCACAGTTTACGGTTCACACCGAGTAATTTCATGGTATCACGACTCTCCCACCTTTTTCTGATTTCTTTATAGAAAAGTATTATGCACTAGCTTGGAACAGAGAGTTTCTTATAGCTCTTAGGCTTTGATAGATTTCTTATACATACCTTGGTATTCTCATGGCATGAGTCACTTGTGGGTTAGGAGCTTCATCACTGTGTCTTCCACAGCTCACAGGCACACTTGCTTGCACATAAGCACATGGTACCATGCTTCCTGGTAGGCTCAGCACGTGCATTTTTTTTTCTTCAGGGTTATGATGAGTTAAAGAGTGAGTGAGTTTCAAGTGGTACTTTCAATTTCAGAATTAAGCACTAACCTTTTCGTTTCATTGCAGACCCTTGGATATTTCTCGGATGTAAACTTGTAATGCTGCGGCTCAATTAGTCATCTTGGTTCGAAGATATCAGCTATGGGTTTTCTGAGTCATGGAGTCTCTCTCCCTCTACTGCTGCTCTGTCTACATCTTTTGCTGCCACTACTTCCTTTGGCTACGGCAGATATAGCCTCCGAGAAGCAAGCACTCCTTGCTTTTGCCACTGCAGTCTACCGTGGCAACAAGCTCAATTGGGCTCCAAATATCCCACTGTGCTCATGGCATGGTGTGACATGCTCACCAGATCAATCACGTATATGGGCCCTTAGGGTACCGGGGGCTGGTTTGATTGGTGCAATTCCTTCAAATACTCTTGGCAGGCTCGCGTCCCTCCAAGTTTTAAGCCTGAGGTCTAATCGTTTGAGTGGAAGCCTTCCACCTGATGTTTCCTTACTTCCTTCTTTACAAGCCATATTTCTTCAGCACAATGAACTGTCAGGAGACTTGCCTTCATTTTTCTCCCCAAGTCTTAATACCCTTGATCTCTCTTACAACTCCTTTACAGGACAAATCCCATCAGGTTTACAGAATCTTACTCACTTATCTATCCTCAATTTAGCAAGAAATTTTTTGTCTGGGCCAATCCCTGATCTCAAACTTCCTAGCCTAAGACAGCTAAATCTGAGCAACAATGAACTGAATGGTTCGATTCCTCCCTTTCTCCAAATATTCTCAAATAGCTCCTTCTTAGGGAATCCTGGATTGTGTGGGCCGCCTCTAGCTGAATGTTCCTTTCTATCATCACCGGCACCGTCGCAAGTGCCTTCGCTTCCATCATCGCCACATCATGGGAAGAAAGCAGGCCGTGGCTTCATAATTGCGGCTGTTGTGTGTGGCTTTGTCATATTGCTGCTAGCTGCTGTGATGTTCATTATGTGCTTTTCAAAGAAGGAGAAGAAAGATGAGGTTGGTTACAATGGCAAGGTGACTGATGGTGTGAGGATTGAGAAGTGTAAAGAGGATGTCAGTAGTGGTGTCCAAATGGCTCATAAGAACAAGCTGGTATTCTTGGAGGGATGCAGTTACAACTTTGACTTGGAGGATTTACTGAGAGCTTCTGCTGAAGTTCTTGGAAAAGGGAGCTATGGAACTGCCTACAAGGCTATACTTGAGGATGGTACTATTGTGGTAGTCAAGAGGTTAAAGGATGTTGTGGCAGGGAAGAAAGAATTTGAGCAGCAGATGGAGCTCATAGGGAGGGTAGGCAAACATGCTAACATCGCCCCTATTCGTGCTTACTACTACTCAAAGGATGAGAAGCTTGTTGTTTATGAGTATATTGCTACTGGAAGCTTCTCAGCTTTGTTGCATGGTATGTTAATCACTTTCACTGTTGCATTTTCATTAATAATAAATCAGCCTATTTTACTGTGCAAACTATTCCTGGTGACTAAATAATTCTAAATCGTATTGACTGTCTAGAATATGTAGTTTGGATATATGATAATGATGCATCTAAATTTGTTTTAAGGATATACCTTCATAATGTTACACAATGGTGGTACATGTGACGTGCCAATCACTAACCCCTCTGTCACTAGAGGGAGTCGGAGCCTAATAATTCATAATTATGAGCAAATATCACCAAACAAGCCCATGCTTGCCTAGCAACACCAAATCACATGGTAAAACAAATGGCATGCTTATCAAGTTCTAAGTGCATGAAATGCGATTTGAGTGGCTGTTAACTTACCTGCAGAAGTTGCACCATTGCATAGGGTTTCTTCTATTGAGTAAGAGAGGGCTCTCTGAATTGTTGAATCATCCACGCCCTGCTTCACCAAGATGTATCACAGCAATATTTATGCAGCCCATTGATAGTATTTCTAACTAAGTGCTGATAAACAGGTATTAAGGGCGTTTGTGAGAAGACGCCACTAGATTGGAATACCAGGATGAAGATCATACTTGGAACGGCACACGGTATCGAGCACATCCATACAGAAGGTGGCTCCAAACTCGCCCATGGCAATATCAAGTCAACCAATGTCCTGCTCGATCAGGGCTACAACCCTTATGTCTCAGATTATGGGCTGAGTGCTTTGATGAGCCTTCCAATCAACACATCCCGGGTCGTTGCCGGCTACCGAGCTCCAGAGACCTTTGAATCCAGGAAATTTACTCACAAGTCTGACGTATACAGCTTTGGTGTCCTCCTCATGGAGATGCTGACCGGAAAAGCCCCCCTCCAGTCACAGGGGCAGGATGATGTCGTTGATTTACCAAGATGGGTGCATTCTGTGGTCCGTGAGGAGTGGACGGCTGAAGTGTTTGATATCCAACTGATGAAATATCCTAACATAGAAGATGAGTTGGTCCAGATGCTCCATATCGCCATGGCATGCACGTCGTGGTCTCCAGACCGACGCCCTACAATGGCAGATGTGATCAGGATGATGGAGGAGCTCCGGGAGTCTGCTTCCGAGAGCCGCACTCCCTCCAATGGCAACCCCAGGGAATCCAACCCTCCGTCGGCGTGAACTGTTAGATGTTTCAGTCTAATTATGTGATTCTGATGTGGAATTCGTGTATCCTATTCCTATATGGTCCTGAAAATACACCGGAACCATACAGCGTTTGCCGCTGTGATTTTATTCCCCATGCGTGTTTATTGGGAGATGTTAACATTACTGCTCTATCGTTTGCCTACTCAGGTGTACGGTACTTGGGTTCATTAGAGTCTGGTGCTTGTTTGTGAAGACGAAAGTATGTGATTGTGTAGCTCATCACGGTGGAAATAAATGCCCGGTACCATCTGCCAAAGTGAAGCACATCATCAAGCAGAGAATCATAGCGCACAAGGCACGGAAAAACGAGTAGCATAGCATAGCACCACAAACAATCGCAGGCTCGCAGCTACTCGATTATTTGTGGTGCTATGCCACAACTGTTTTGCATATTACACCAAGACATGTATAAATCAAGCAAGTAGCAAATTTCGTCAGGTTACATAGTCAGCGCATCTATCACATCCTGGCGTATAAAAATCCACCTGTTAATGCTATCTCTGGCCAATAAATCTTTCACATGGTTAGACTTAGACCGGTATAGGAGGGCTATGGTGCATAGCCTCTTGTATAAGTCAAGGAACACTGATATCTCCTGTGCCTGAAAAAAAAGACAGGGGAAGGAGAAGAATCGGCAGCTACATGAGCACTACACCAAAAATGAACCGAGCTTCCATATCTCTGCTGAAGCCAACCCAAGCATCTTATCTTAACATACTGAAAAATTTATCAGCAGAATCAAAACGAGACTCCTGACATCCATCTTGATATGCAGACAGTTATTTCTGGCTCACCAAATCAGCACCACTGACATACCTAGCAACAAATGAGATCAATCGGAGTGGAGCACCGATGATTGGGGCGTCCGAAAATGGAACCTCATCTATCTCAACATCTGCTCCTGGTTGGCGTGGGTCATCCTCATGAATCTGTATATCATCCAATGGAACTGGAACGATTTCTTCACTTGTTCCTGATCCATCAAACCGACGCTCATTGACATCAATGTGAGCTTGGGCAATACTATTGCCTGTGTCTATTTGCGGAAGCTGTATTAATGTTTCCTCTGGATGATTACCAGCATAGGCATTGCTGGGAATATTGTTGATATGACCATAGCTATTATCAGGAGTAATTTCCACTAAACTGCTCAGACCACCCCCAGCAATTGGTTCATTACCCTGCAGAAAGGAATATCTGCAAACAGTTATTACTTGCAAGATGTGAATTACTAATCCTGATCTATCAGCAGGAATGCACATGAGAAACAACTAACTCCAATATCCAGACTTAATATTATGTCATATTGCCATCCAAATTTGAAGATGAATAAGTTGGTACAGCAAAACACTTGATGGAAGGAAAACATACATGCCCAGTGAAAGGAAACAAAAACTAAAAAGGACAAACTTTGCTCATCACCTCAGTCAAACCAATTGTATGCTGATGAAGTACTGCACTGGTGAAATCCATTTGATCTATCACCTTATTGTCAGAGACCTGCATTACAATTTCTGTTATATTCTAGAACCTGAAACTGAAAGCTATTCATATGTAGTAACTTCACTAGAGATATAATGATATATATGGGATAAAGTTCACCTTCAAACCTTTAACTCTAGAGTCCGATTTTCAACATTCGATTCCAATACCAGACATTAATCTTAGGTACTGGAACAAGACAGATTATAACCCCATGCTCATTTAAAAGTGGTCTTCATCCAATGCAATCATACATGTCACATGTGGCACTGGTTTTGTCACATGGACTACTTATAACTTATAAGTAAACACAAATATGGCCGAGCAACAGGCCATAGGCAGAGAGCCATTTTTATGGGAGTTCAGGTGACAATTACAGAAAATGCCTGGGCGGATGAATCACCCTAAAACAAGATTATGTGGCGAAACTACTGCCATGTGTATGCCACATGTGATGAAAACCACCTCTGAATGAGTGCGGAGTGGTGGAAACCACTTCGAGGGTTATGCATGGTATTGGAGTTGAAGGCTGAAAATGACTCTAGCAAGAGTTGAAGGGTGTAATATGGAATTTACCATAAAAAATGGAACCCTTCAGAATTTTCATAAAAATATAGAGAACAACCTTTACCTTTTCAGTAATTAAGGTATCACTAAGAGCAGCCCTTGCCTCAAGGGCTTGTAGTCTTGAACCCAGTTCATCCACTTTTGTAACCAGCATCCGATTTTCCTCAGAAGTATTGTTTGAAGCTTCCTCCAGCACCTTCACCTGCCGGGCTTCGTTATTAAATGCTAATATCAGAGAATATAAGAACCATTACATCTACTACAAATGCATTCAAACAGCCTAGGTCCAAATTTGACATGTTCACATTATAGTAAATAAACAATGAAAATAAGTGAATTACATATCCCTTATTTAGCCTTGAAATAGTTAAATTTACTCAAAAATTCAGAATACTTACGTTTTCAGATTACTTGATACGTGAAAGCTACCAAAATCCCTATTCAGTAGTTAACAATTTTTTTTTTCTTTCAACTAGATAACCAGGTATTGGACAACCAACCTTACACAAACAAAATGAAATGGGAGGAAATGCAATACCTGTGCCGCCAGGGTTTTATTTGTTTCCTCGAGCTCACTTAATCTTTCTTTAAGCAAAGCCTGACGAAAATCAGTTACACATCGATCAACAGAAAGAAGATAAAAAGGGCCTTCAAATGCGTGCAGCGTCTCAATTAAAAACACAATAAGAGACTAATTATTCATATGTTACCTCTTGATGAGTTAAGGTGTCATTGATGTCATCTATGCACTTGACTTTGTTACCCAAAACTTCCTACATGGAATCAGGTAATAAGACTTGTAACAAGAACATATATATAATAGAGGAAGGAGAAACATGGCGGTGTTTTGGTAACATTAAGCAGCTGAAGCCAAAATAGTGTACAAGAGATAACACACTAGCCTTTAATACGGTATCTGACAATGGCAATAGATTATAAAGATAAAAGTTATCTTCTCAATCTTTCCCAGGGCATAATGTGTACTTTTGTAGGCATCATAAACCTGCACCAAGGGCGCAGCCCTAGTTGTCCTAGGTGCAACTTTACCCCTGACCGACTCCCTGAGCCCTGCCCTGGTCACTGGGATCCAGGCAAAACTGACATTGAGACTTCTATCCCTACTCAAATAAAGAAATCGGCCGAAGAAACATTAAATACCTCCTTCTTAATCAGCACATCGTAACCAATCTGTAGACTATTCAATTTTTCCTCCAAAAGTACCTGCAGATTAGAATGATGAAAATTTCAGATGGACCAATTTAAGTTTGCTAGAGGGCAGACAATCGCAATTGATTCAATCACATGATGTTTTGCATCCATCACACAGGGTCTACCTCATTTTGCGCATGAAAACCCACTTTGCTATGCAACTTTTCAAGCTCACTCTCCATGGTGCTCTGCAGGGGAAGGAATGAAGCATTATTCCTTATACGACATTTCAAGCACTTCAATATTTGTGAGCTCTTCTGCATTGAACTCACAACACCAAAGGACTAGACTCTTAGGCATGTGACATACAACATAAAATATGGTAAAAGCATGGTTTGGAACTACTATGACATGCATGTGTGATGTGTCCTGTCCTCTATACAGAATACAGTTCCTGACTGAGAAATCAGAAAATAAGGGTGAACATAATACATGAACATAGTACATGACAAAATTAAAGAGAAAAACAAAATGATATTGGCGCCTCCCTTTTTCTGTACACTTTTTGTAGTCCTTCCTTAAGTATGAATAGGGTGCAAAATGAACAACTAGAAACATGTACCTATTTATGCAATTGTTAACAAGTTTGAAAATGTTTTACATCTGGCTTCATAGGGATCAAATCAGGTACAAATTTTGCAAACTGGAAAAATGGTAAATGTAAATATGCTTCAGATAAATATTTTTTCTTTTGTTTTGAAAACAGGCAGACTGAATGTTTGGGATGGTGAATTATCAATGTTTTTCTCCAAATGCACTGAAAGTTACCGTACCAAATGAGAGCTTCAGGAAAAAAAATCTAAACAAAAACGGGTCTTTAAAACATGCCCAGCTATACCCACCACTTTTTGAAGCCATAAACTCTTTTCTTCCTCCAACAGCTTTATTGTCTCGTGTAGTTTATCCTGCATTGCAATTTACTGATTTATTGTCTAGTTGGTCTCCTATTTAGACACGTGTGGAACTAAAATAAAGTCAACCACATAGCCATTCGACTAATTCTTTCACGTCGAAGTATTATATATTATCAATTCAACTACCAAGTAAATAGTTATTTAGTTCAAGCACAGTAAAAATTGATAAAAATGCGGTGCATTGAAATACACAAACTAGCGGAATACTTACAAGTTTGGCTTCATAAAGTCTGTGCATGTCAAGCTCCACACTAGACTCTGACATCCCAATGCTCCTCTGATATGCAGGGACTGCATTGCTGGCCTTGTAATTCTCCTGTGTCAGTGTAGGTTCATTGTTCTGGTAGCTTGGAGTCCCCTCTCCAGTGGAGGATGTCGTATCATGGGCATCTGTGCCATTATGATCAGACTGCAGAGTCCGCCCGTGATTCTGGTACTGAGGAACTCCCTCCCCAACGCTGGACATGGCATCATCTGCATCAGAACCTTTATAATGGTTCCCTGGAGCTGATTCATGATTGGGGTTCTGCGGAGCAGCTTCTTCAGCATTGGGCATCACATCAGCAGCGTTCTTCCCTTGGTTTCCCTTTTTCTTCTTGTTCCTCTTCTTTTTGGAATCCATCTTTCCTCACGAAGCTCAGCCCTTCAAGAAATCCTTGTATCAATGAATAGTTATAAAACAATATCAATTAAATTGGATATGTCAAATATATTCCCAATGTCTCATACTCTCATGTGTGATGGTTGAAAAACCCAACTTTTAACTCCATGGTATCATAAATCATCCAAATTCCCACTTGCAGCAGCTAAAACAAAACACGGTGTGCTAAGTTTAGAATTATGTAGGAACCTACGGGTGATCTGCTCCCCTGTATTTTATTCTCCCATGCTGAAAACTCTAAGTTGTAAAGACTTTTGGCTTCCCCTAAGCCTTTTGAAATGAATCAGGTGGGGATATCTCCCCCCCTCCCCCCCCCGCGTTGACCGTCGAAAAAAAAACATCTCTATGAATGCCAGACGATGATATAAAAGCAACAACAAGCCTCCTGCTTACACAAGAAAATCTCGCTGCTGTAACAACAAATTCTACACGCACCCAAAATCTCAAATTCTAATGTCAAGCATTCCCCTTTCCAATCGCCTGTAGTCGCGAACACGCGAAACCAACGTCTGCAGGTAGCACCATTACATACTCAAAACGCCCGGAAAGGCTGAGGACAGCCTGCCGCCGTTCCACGCAAAGGATTACCTCCGCGAATTTACGCAAAAGGCTTGAATTTAGTCGGCCAGAACAAGCTAACAAGTAATCTGCACCGAACTCGCGACGAAAATTGCGATAAAAAAATCGCTGACAAGTATTGGGAAATGCCCGTGAAGCAAGAGAACTAACCCTAGAAACGCCGACGCCGCCGCCACCCGCGCCCGCCGCAACCCGATTCCAGTCGGAAGAGGGTGGGGATCTGGGGCCAGCTGAGGAGAAGGAGCTGCGGATTAAATTAGCTGTGGGAGGGTTGATTTCGGGGGGAAGCGTGCGTCTTCAGTTTTGATTAATGGGTGGGGATCTGCGTTGTCGGGGCAAGAGTGGGATACTGGAGAGGAGGACGTGTTGCCGGAAGCGCAACGCCCGGTGGCTTGCCGCTGCGCTCGTGATTTTCATTTCTTTTTCTTTGAGAAAAAGCGCCCGTGGTTTTCATGAATCATGAAATGAAAAAGGGAATAAATAAAAAAATAGAAAAATAAATGGGCTTTATTGGTTTTGGAGACCCCCCGTTCGTTCGCCGCTCTGTCGCTTCCTCCCTCCCATGGGCCCATTTCAGCCCATTTCGGCCGACAACTTGCGCGGCCCAAGCGCATCCTTCGGTCCTTCCTCTCGTTTACAGAGAGCGAGAGAGAGAGAGAGAGGCGCCGCCGCCGCGGAGTTCCCTAAACCCTTGTCAGGCTCTTCCCCGTCCCCCGACAGCGGCGGCAGAGGCCTACCGCCGCAAACCCTCTCTCCCCGCAGCAGCACGCGCAGAAGAAGCTTGGTAGGCAGCGAACCGAAGCCAGCCCCATGGCTCCGGCGGACGGAGGCGGGGAGCAGCCGCACAAGGCGCACCGGCAGCACAAGTCCGGCGCCAAGGCGCGCAAGAAGAAGGGCAAGGGAAAGGGCGCAGCCGGCGATGATGCAGGGGGCGAGCAGAAGAATCCCAAGGTACGATACAGATTCGGGCAGGCTCTTAGTTGTCCGTGGAGTGAGCTGCCCTGGTGACCGTGAGAGGGCGCTCAGGTTCAGCGATTATTATTATTATTATTGTTATTTTGTTGTTGTTGCCAGGGATGGAGTCTTGGGGCAAGTAGTAATTCACGTTGTGATAGCACGACCGTTTAAAACTTTAAGTCATGCGTGCATTATTCTGCGCATATTGATGATATACTCTATTTTGGGACTGCGACTCTGCGAGTAATATGTAATATACACATCCTGTTGATGTTTACCTTTTTTAGTGGAGAACCTGATAGTTCTGTAATTAGCCACCTGAATTAAGTTCTGCATTCCTAGTCAAATCAGGTGGTTGGAGCAATTAACTCAAAATTCAGAGGGCAAGTCCTAGTATTAGCAACCTAAATGTATACTGTACAGGGTGTTTGATGAGATTGTGTAGCATATGGCAGTGTTAGAGAATGTCTTGTTCTAATTAGACTACTTTGCCATTCTTTCAGGCTTTTGCATTTCAGTCAGCAACAAAGGCCAAGCGTCTACAAGCCCGGTCAGCAGAGATTGAGCAACGGCGACTTCATGTGCCAATTATGGACCGCTCACTTGGTGAACCTCCTCCTTTTGTTGTAGTAGTTCAAGGACCTCCGCAGGTATGTTCTACGTTGTACATGATGGTTTGTGTATTGTATCTTATCATTAATTAACTTCAAATTTAATAGGTTGGGAAGTCGCTGTTGATAAAATGTCTGGTAAAGCACTACACCAAACAAAACCTTTCAGAAGTCCGTGGTCCCATCACTGTTGTATCAGGTTGGTCCTATTACTGTTGTATCAGGTTAATGAACCTTTTACATCTCGTGGATCGAAAATCAACATGTTGAAAATATCCCAGATTGTTGTGAATATGATAAGCTTTATATATATGTTTGTTTGTGTGTGCAGGTAAAAGCAGGAGGGTACAGTTCTTGGAGTGTCCAAATGATATTAACGGAATGATTGATGCTGCTAAAATAGCTGATCTTGCTTTATTGCTCATTGATGGAAGCTACGGTTTTGAAATGGTGTGTTTTCAAACTATTATTTTCACATTCATTACCAGTTTACTATGAATCTCATTTAAGTTTTCTAGCCAGCACTCTAGAAGAGTTCAAAATGCCCCTTTGTCTGTAAACGTACCCTAGGGGCTCATCTGTTATGACTTCTTTCACTCTATGTTTGGCTGAATCTTCTCTTGCCAGCATTACATACCCTACCATGCTCATATGTTTGGTTCATTTTTCATCACCTTGTGACTAGTGTCTGTCAGTGTAACTGCTAAGTGCCAAGCCACATTATATCATGGTTGTACTAATTTGTGCAGCTGACAATATTGTATTGGCCTATATTGTCGTATGATTTTATTTTGCATCTTCACTTTTTGTGGACCAATGATACCTAAACAAATCCTTGCTCCCAGGATACGTTTGAGTTTCTCAATATCATGCAAGTTCATGGATTCCCCAAGGTGATGGGAGTGCTTACACATCTTGATAGTAAGTTTAAAGATCCGAAGAAACTCAGGAAAACTAAGCAGCGCCTTAAACATCGATTCTGGGCTGAGATAAAGGAGGGAGCAAAACTATTCTACTTGTCTGGTCTCGACAAAGGAAAGTAAGTTATCTGTTCTTTCATATTATTATTTTCATTTTACCCAACTCTAATGCAAAGTCATATGTTTATGTTAGTAGTTTGTACTGCTTCTCTCATAATGCAGCATCACAATGCAGGAGTATATATGCTGCATGCATTGTTTGCTGATATTATTGTTCAGAGCCCTGACATCTATTACATAAATTTGATGCAGATACAACAAAAGAGAACTCCATAATCTTGCAAGATTCATCTCTGTAATCAAGCCTGTTCCATTGAGTTGGCGGATGGCACATCCCTATTTGCTAGTTGATAGGTTTGAAGATATCACCCCTCCGGAAAGTGTGCGCCTGAACAGAAAGTGTGACAGAAAAATTACGTTGTATGGTTACCTTCGTGGCTGTAATATGAAAAGAGGGACCAAGGTAACAATTTGTTCTTTTCATAGCCAGTGGATCTTGATTTTTGTGTTCTTGTGTTACTTTGTTCTTTGAAGTACCAACAAAGAAACCTTTATAGTATCTCTTTTCTAGGCGAGTGCACTTTCATGGTATTAAGGTGCTTAATAATTTGTGTAGGTACATATCACAGGCGCAGGTGATTTCAGCTTGTCTGGGGTGACGGGTTTGGCTGATCCTTGCCCTTTGCCATCAGCTGCGAAGAAAAGAGGACTGCGGGACAAGGAAAAACTGTTCTATGCACCAATGTCTGGTCTTGGGGATTTACTTTATGACAAGGATGCGGTTTACATTAATATTAATGATCATCTTGTTCAGTTTTCAAAGAATGATGACAATGACGCGCCTGAAAAGCAAGGTTAGCTTATAAGATATCCATACCTAATGCCAAGTCTGTCGTTCATTCATTGTGCTGTTTGTTTTAGGGTTTCTTGAAATTTATTTATTCATTCTAATGCTATCCTGATAGAAGTGTATGTATATGCATAAGCACTCTTTATTAACAAAAATATCTGGCCATCAAGCCAAAAAAAAGTTGTTTTTCTTTCTGTGGGGTGTCCTGGCTTGAATTATTTCTAGTGCTCGATTTTGTAATGATGCTGGCTGTTGCGTACATGGTTACTGCATATTGCACCTGGAAGAAATCTGGGTAACAAATTTTTTTTTTGCTGTTGCATCCTAGGTTTTGAATGTCCATCTTTGTGATTATTCAATTCAATCATTCCATTTATTACACCTATGATTGATAAGTTTATCTTGTGTGAATATTTCAAATCGGTATCTCATTTTTTCAGTCATCAAATCTACCATAGAACATGATGGTTTTAAAAGGATGTAATTGTTTGTGCACTTAATAACTGAATCATGTTGACTTCAGTTTTCTACCTAGATTCCTTACCCATAATTGATAACTTCAGTTTGCCCTTAAGCCTTAAATTTTCCTTTAACTGCTGGCCTATCACTTTATTACAGGGAAAGGTAAAGATGTTGGTGTGACCCTGGTCAAAACACTTCAAAACACGAGATACTCCATTAATGAAAAAATGGATCAAAGTTCTATAGATTTCTTTGGTAGAGGGGCCGCTGCTCAATCCAAAGACAGGAACACTGGAGGCAATGTCATCTCGGCAAGCCATGATTATCAGGGAGATGAAAACGTTTTTGAGCAAGTAGACGGTGTTAACATTGCCAATGCTGACACCATGGACAACAATGGGCATTCTGAATGCTCTAGTGATAGTGAAGGAGACAATGATGATGATATTCAGCTAAGGGACCGCGATGTTGAATTAAGGGAAGAACTAGAATTTTGCAATGGAAGATTGAGGCGAAAAGCTGTATCATCTAATTTTCAAGATGATGTCGACGATGAGGTTTATTATTTTTCCCTTACTTCCATTAGTTAATAGTTTTTCTTGTCTTGAATCCTGTTGAGTTCAGTTTACAATCCTTGTAAATTGGAGCATGGCTTTATGTCGTAGGAAATAGTTTCACTTTTGAAACAAAATATATAATTATGTATTGTTTGTAATGTGACCAAGAAAGGAAATGTCATAGTCCAGGCTGGGAACTCTGTTTGGTCAAAGTTGGGAGTTCTTTTGCATGAACTGATTCTTTTGGTGCTTACATAGTATTTCAATTATTTGTTTACCGTATAGGGATCTGATAAAGATGACAGTGATAATGAGGATTCTGGCGATGAGGAATTTTCTGGAGGTTCTGTGTCATCATATGACAGTGGAGAAGCTAGTGATTTGGGTAACACACACACGGGTGTCTTTCTTGCTTAAGGCTTTTCATGTTCAGATTGTTGTTACTAATTTCTTTGCTGGAATACATATCTTTGTAAAGAATAAAAGAAAAGTGAAATCATTCATTGTTTGACATCTAATTTGTTTCGTAATTTTGCTTGTTAGATGACGAAACTGAAAACACTTCAAATTGGAAAGAGTCCTTGCTTGCAAGGACCCTGTCCCGACGGAGCACCAGTCTGATGCAACTTGTGTATGGACAGTTTTTGACAAAGCCAGACAGTATGGCATCAGAAGAAAACGATGACAGTGAAGCCAGTGGCTCAGAAGAAGAATTTTTTGTACCAAAAGGACAAAAGAAAGTACAGGTTTGTTGCTTGTCTGGTTTATGTGTCCAATACAAGCTACAGTATTTATTTTCAGTAGGATAGATTGTCCTTTTGCCCCTTGTTTGAATTGTCGTTAGTAAGTTAATTAGTTAGAAGAGATCGTAAGGAGAGGGGAGCAAAGAGCAAGGTTAATAATACATCCAGTAGCGGGCTGTATGTTGTTGCCACACCATATAAAGCCGGCTAATAGACTGCTCGTACAACTAAATCACTAATACCTAGCCCACCTAACTCTCTCACAAGTTTCTGGGAACATGTGCCTGAGCGGGCTGTAAGCTTACAGCCCACTTCCCTTCTCTCCTATTCTCTCTTCCAACTCATCACAAATGTGATGTGGCAACCCTTGCAGCCCGCGTACATAAGGTGATTATACTTGCTCTAAGGTCATTCTCGGTGGCTGGTTTCATTTCATTGTTTCCAAGACTGCCATATTATCCAGGGTGAATGAAACTGCTAATTAAACAGCCCCACCCATAGAAATGATCTGTGTTGCGGTTTCATAGGCTTGAAGTGTTGCATGACATTGAAATGAAACCCTATCAGTAGAATTTCACTAGGTTTTCAGCTCTTGGGGATTTAATGAATTGCTCTCAGTGGAGTTCCACTCATTTTCCAATACGTTGGAAATGGTGTGCGCAGGGTTTCATATTCTTGTAATTTCCTCATCTTCCTTTTGTGGGTGAGCGAAGAAGGATGGCAAACAACTTTTTTCCTATATGTCAGATACCAGGAGGATTCATGTAGTGCACATTATTGTTATAGTCATGCTAGTTTTTTTCTTTTGAACATAAATGTGTTATTTTTTTTTGGTTTGCAGCAAAATGAATTACCGGCATTTGATGATATCGATGCTGAAGATTACTCCAAGTTTTTGAAATCAGAGCTAAGAGATTGGTCTAGTGAAGATCTCGTCAATAGCATCCGTGATCGTTTTGTGACTGGGAATTGGTCAAAAGCTGCTTTAAGAGGACAAGAACTAAATGAAAATGGAGAGGATGAAGAAATCTATGGTGATTTTGAAGATCTTGAAACTGGTGAGATACATGGGGGGCGGGCATCTGAAAATGCTAATGGGAATGGTAGTACTCACAAGGCAGATGACCTAGAAGTTGAAGAGAGAAGGCTTAAGAAGCTGGCACAACGAGCCAGATTTGATGCACAATATCCTTGATTCATGGTCGAAGTTTTTATTATCTTTTCATGTCATCACGACTCACTAGCAATCATATTACTGCCATAATGCCATGCTGTTTTCATTTTCAGTCTTTGTTTCATGCTCTTTTGCATGTCTTATGCTCCACGTAGCCTGTTTACTTTTTTTTTCTTTACTACCTTCTCTATCTTTTTATCCGTTTTATTCTTTGACTGAAACCTACATATGATGGATCTGAGCTCTCTGGCGATGAAGCTGATGATGACAAGAAAAAATCCGGACGAGAACAGTCTAATGGAGGGGGCTATTTTGACAAAGTATATTCTAATGTGCTTTGCCTAGTTGCTTCTTTTAAGTCCTCCAGTTTTTGCCTGGATGCTAATTAGCTTTTGTACCTTCAGTTAAAGGAGGAAATGGAAATTCGCAAGCAAATGAATATGTCCGAGCTTAATGATCTAGAGGAGGATACCCGAGTAGAAATTGAAGGATTCAGGACTGGCACTTATGTCAGATTAGAAGTACATGGTGTGCCATTTGAGCTTGTTGAGCATTTTGATCCTTGTCATCCCATCCTTGTTGGGGGTATTGGCCTTGGTGAGGAGAACACTGGTTACATGCAGGTCAGTTTCTTTGTTCCTGTTTGTTGCCTTCCATAGTCCATGGAAATAATTGACCTGTTAGAATAATGCATGTTTGTGTTTATTATTCCTGTGATGGTATGCATCTCTCTGCATTCACCTGTCTGGGCTAGAGTTTTTTTTTTAATTCAATGCTCTGGATTGGTGGGTTAAAATTCTGCTGGTCTGACATGTATAAAATGATAGTGCGGTTAATTTTAGGATTTTGGCAAAGAATTTATGACATACCAATAGAATAATCTATTTATCTCCATGTTTGGTCGGTGTTCCCTGCCAATCAGAAAAATGAGATCTAGAACTTTATTGGTAAAGATAGTGGTTGCAGTTGCCCAGCAAGTACAACTGTATTTTTGTTTGTAAGTGCTTTTCTTTTATAATGAATAGAACTCACTTCGCAAATATAACTGGTTTGTTGGTACAGCATCGATGTTTTTTAATATAATTATTCAAGAGAATGTTTATGTGCTGTCAATGATTCACATGTATCTTATTTGCCCATCATGTAGGCAAGTTTGAAGCGCCATCGGTGGCACAGGAAAGTGCTGAAAACAAAGGACCCGATCATTGTCTCCATTGGATGGAGGCGGTTTCAAACTACTCCTGTGTATGCAATAGAGGACCGAAATGGCCGTCATCGCATGCTGAAGTATACTCCTGAGCATATGCATTGCTTTGCTATGTTCTGGGGGCCACTTGCTCCACCAAAGAGTGGTGTATTGGCAGTCCAGAATCTTTCCAACAATCAGGTAGAATCAGTGATCTGCTTACATTAGTCCATATATGACTGAAGATGCAAAGAAACCATCATAATTGTTAGAACATAGTCATACTAATGTCATGCATGACCTTTCCTGCCTTGTTTGGGGTACTTCTGTCATTACTGGCTTTGTATGACAAGGGGTAATAGGTGATTGAGCTACTGAAAAGTATATTATTGATAAAAAAAAAAGCCTGTTAAAAAAACCGATCCTAGCTAAACCAAAAATAAAAATAAAAACCGCAATTGTGTATGAAACATGAACTCTGGCCCAGACTTCATCTTATAATTTATGTTTCATGCTCTCGTTTTGCAAACAAGTGGTACAGCTGGTTTATATTTAGAGTAGGGGTTCAAACTTTGTTTCTCTGAAAAAAGGTTAATGGCTATAGGATGATGATAGAGACACTATAGCTGGTCAGGAGAGGGCAGGATTTTAGTTTATGGATGTGTTTATTAGTGATTGGTTTGACAAGGAATGGGATTGAGAAGTAGGGCAACGTATCAGGTGCAAACCAATCTCTCCGTGCAACCTTGCAAACTTCAAATCTGGCCACGTGATGTTAATCTTGCACAAGCGCCTCCAATCACCCCTCCCACCTCCCCTGCGTGCCCCCTTGGATCAACATCGTATGGCCCAGATTAGAAGTTTGCATGGTTGCACGGAGAGGTTGGTTTGCACCTGATACGTTCCCAAGAAGTAGGGCACATTTATAGTGCCTTTTGAACACGTTCCTTGGGATGTACTTCAAACTACTTTCAGTTAATTTAGTTTCTCATTTTTTTTATTTATTAATTTTATGTCCGTCGGCTGATATACTTTTCAACAATGCTTACACATCTGCCCAGGTGCCATTTAGGATAACTGCAACAGGCTGGGTTCAAGAATTTAACAACACTGCCAGAATTGTGAAGAAGATCAAGCTCACAGGCACACCATGCAAGATATTTAAAAAGACTGCTCTGATAAAAGGGATGTTCACATCTGATTTAGAGGTGGCTCGATTTGAAGGTGCAGCCATTCGGACAGTAAGTGGAATCAGAGGACAAGTTAAAAAGGTAATGCATAAATGAACAATATACTTGAATAATGTACCAAGGTTGTATTTGTCACACTAACTATTCTGTCCGTATAATCTTTCTCTTGGGCCTAGCTCTTGTGATCAGTATATGTCAGTACATCGTAAATTTGAAGTGTACAGACTTCATCCTAAGCTGATAAAGATATCTAAACAGTCACACCCTTCCATAGGTATCATTCCGATAATTTGACAACTTGAGGACTAAAGTCTAGGAGTTCAGGTATTAATTCAAAAGTTAAGCAAATTAATTAATCATAAGCGGTGAAGGTCTAATATAAGGGTCAGCAGGCACTCTTTCAGGTTTCAGTTCATTTGCAAAACTGGGCTGTAGTTAGCCTGTTTCTTGAACTGGTTAGTGAAGAGGAAATTCAGGCTCATCTGGATTATGGGACAAACTAAGCTGACAATTTCATGATTTTTGTATTTGTACTAACACAACTATTAAACTGCACGAATGCTAATGAATTGTCATTCGTTACAGGCAGCAAAAATTGAACCGGGAGATGTGCTAAAGAGAAAGGGGGAATATACAGAAGGAATTGCAAGATGCACCTTTGAGGACAGAATTCTTATGAGTGATATTGTTTTCCTACGTGCCTGGGTCAATGTTGAAGTTCCCACGTACTGTAACCTTGTAACCACAGCTCTTCAACCCCGAAAGGAGACCTGGCAAGGCATGAGAACAACTGCTGAGTTGCGGAGAGCGCACAATATACCTATTCCACACAACAAGGACTCGGTCTACAAGGTTCTCAGCTTTAATATTTTTCTTAAAAACATAGTATATTATCGCTGTCTCTAACATGGTATTATCTCTGCTTCACAGCCCATTGAGCGTAAACCGCGGAAATTCAATCCTGTAGAGATCCCTGCAAAGCTGCAGCAGTTACTTCCTTTTAAATCTAAACCGAAGGATAGACCTAAGCAGAGGCAACCAACAGTTGAAAACAGAGTGCCTGTAATTATGGAACACAATGAGAGAAAGACGCATGAAGCTATTCGACAGCTAATGCTGCTCAGACACGAGAAGGTAAAGTCGCACGTGCATAGCAGTTGATGCTATTTCCAGGCGTTGTGCTTCTTGCTTACTCCGTATTTACTTTCTTGGGTTCTTGTAGGCAAAGAAGAAGAAAATCAAGGAACAGCAGAAGAAGAAAGCATACGAGGCAGAGAAAGCCAAGACTGAACAAGTAACAAAGAAACGACAGCGGGAAGAGAGGCGGGAAAGATATCGGGAAGAAGATAAGCAAAAGAAACGTGCGCGCAGATGAGTGCCAGAACTGAAGAAGGGATCTATGCCCAAGGAACCGAGCAGCAACCAGCTCATGGCGCACTCTTCTCAGTTGATAGCTGATGAGCTTCGAATGCTCCTGTATCCATCAGGGTGGAGACGTGTCATCAGTGAGATCTGGATTCAGCTACAAGCGCAGCTTTTGGCGGAGAGTCGCTGGCCCAAGTTAGCTGCTCGTCAAGTTGTCTTCTGTTCTCTATAACGAACGTGAATTTTGTCATTGATCAACTCCCAAATAAACTGGGAGGGTGTACTCTACCCAAATGGCCGAACTACAGGCCGATTTTGATTCTTCGGAATGTTGCAGCTATGACTTTGAGATATAATGCTGCTACCGTTGTCAATGTTTCGTTATTGATACTGGGTACTGACTGACCAGAACACTCCTTTGACTATAGCATGTGCTCTGTTGGACACGTCTTCTATCACGTGTACTTGCATGGAAAACGGTTCACCAATACTTCGATAGCTTACTACCTATTCTTCGTTCCCAGATGAAAATAGATCGGGCCACATGTGCAGAAGTGGTAGTTCGAACTTATCCTCTCTAGTCTTCTGTTTTTTTTCTTCTATTGCTCGCGACCCTTTTGCCCTCGTCTCCGCCGCCACCGTTCTCTGCCTGCCCCACTGGCAAATAGTGTGCTCGCTGCGTAGCTGCAGCGCTACAGCTGCCGAGCCAAACAGCTCCAGCCGTTCGGGTGCAGCCAAACCAGTGTTTGCGGTAGCTGCAGGCTGCAGCTGCTAGGGCGGCTGCTGCAGCCGCAGCACAGCAAAAAAAAAAAAAAAGAAAGAAAAGAGTGCTGCCGAGCACATTAATCTCCGGTCCTCGACGGAGAGCATCGCCTTGCCTCGTACGAGTAGACCATCAGCTTCACCCTCCCTTTGAAAAACTTTGTCCGATGAGGTGGCTCCAGAGGGACAACTGATAACTCCGAGAGCTACGTATACCTGGCGATATCGGAGATAAGATAATAGGCAACGTATTGGAAGAAACCAACCTCTCGTGGAAACTATGGAGACTAAAATCTAGGCCACATGATGTTGATCTAAAGACGCCGCGACCAGATTAGGTGGGAGGGGTGATTTGCAAAAACATCTTGGAAATCACTTCCTATCTATCCTAAGCTTTGTAAATCACCCCTCCACCTGATTTGGGCGTCCTTAGATCAATATCGTGTAGTCCAGATTAAAGTTTCTATAGTTTTTATGGAAAGTTGGTTTCCACCAAATATGTCCTCAAGATAATATGATAATATGCTTAGCTTAATGATAATACTAACAAGTGGGGCCAGCATAGTGACGGTATCAAACAGCTTGGCACGATATGGCATGTCAGTATCAGGCCATGTTCAGATTTCCAACTATTCACTATTCATTCCAACTTTTCACTATTCATTCTAACTTTTCACTATTCCTCCCTCACAAAACACGTTTCCCAGCAAATGCTACAGTGTTTTTCTTATGCTACAGTGTTTTTTCCTACAATCTAAACACACCCTCAGTCCGGAGGGAGGCGCCGGGCAGGTCAAAGCGACCCCGGCTCCGGCTGTACTGTAGACCTCAGCAGAGGTGCGGAGACGACACGATCACACGAGACGAGAGGGGGGCGGTGCGCGTCACGATGCCCTGAACACCCCTGCATGTTAGTGGGGCACGCGCGCGGCCCCCCATTCCGCGTCTTCCCCCGTTCAACGGCTCTGATTGCGCCAGCCCCCACGACCAATGATGCATCGACCGTCACCAGAAGCGCACCAACCCGCCGAGCCGGGCTGGCTCACAGCTTGCATTTGGCAGCTGCCGAGCCCTGTCGCTGTAGCCTGGGCCACTCGAGCTGGCTCCCCGGTCTCCCAGCCACGCGGTCGCCTCCGCCGCTCGGCTCGGGCCCACGTGTCATCGGCACGCACCCGAAGATATCGGCTCAGCTGCGAGCACCAGCAAACCGCCCGCGTTAGTACCTGACCTCATTAAAAAAACCCCAACCCCACCCCCCCACTGACATGTGGGCCCCGCTTCGTCCCCGCACATGGCCGCGATTCCCACCACCGCGTCGCCCGCCGCTGCCTGAAAAAGGCTAAAGAATCCAACGGAAACGGACGCTAGTCATCGCGGAACGGGACGCGCAAGCTCAACTGAGCACGACAGTGCGAGCTGTCCACCACCCGGCGCCACCATCACCGCACCGGCACCACAAGCAACCAGCGCCCACGCCACTGCCGGAGTGGGCCCACCTCGTTTCGTCCCCACCTGCCAGTGGGCATCACCGAAGCGCCAGCCATCGTGCCAGCGCCGACGCGACGCAGGCAGTAACCACTGGAGTGAAAGCATGCAGAGGGTGGAGCAGGGTAGGTCGCCGTTGCCGTTGCTGGCCTTCGCTCCCCTTCCCTTCCGGGGTTCCCAATTAATGCCGCACCACCCGTAATCCCAAAGGCTTCCCCCCTTCCCATAACGCCTCCGGCCTCCACTCCCCTCGTCCTCCTCCTCCCTTCCCCACCTGCGGCGGCCACCGCCCCCTCAAATCTCGCCACCGCCGCCGACTCCGGCTGCGAGTCCGGCCCTAGATCGGCGCGGGTGCGCCGCTTCATGTCCGATCTGTGAGGAGGCACATCCCCACCCCCACCATGAGGGCCTTGCTGCTGCTGGCGCTGCTCCTGGCCGCTTGCGGCGCGGCGGCGGCGCAAGCGGCGGGAGGGGGCAGCAACTCCACGGCGTTCGTGCCGCGGGACGACATCCTGCTGGACTGCGGCGCGACGGGGCAGGGCAACGACACGGACGGCCGGATGTGGAACGGGGACGCCGGCTCCAAGTACGCCCCGCCCTCCAACCTCGCCGCCGCGGCCACCGCCTCCGGGCAGGACCCCTCGGTCCCGCAGGTGCCGTACCTCACCGCGAGGGTCTCGGCAAAGCCCTTCACCTACTCCTTCCCTCAAGGCGCCGGCCGCAAGTTCCTCAGGCTGCACTTCTACCCGGCCAACTACTCCAACCGCGACGCCGCCGACGGTCTCTTCTCCGTCACCGTCGGCAACATCACGCTCCTCTCCAACTTCAGCGCCTACCAAACCGCTGCCGCGATCACCTACTCCTACCTCGTCCGGGAGTTCTCCGTCAACGTCTCCACCCCGACGCTCGACGTCACCTTCACCCCGGAGAAGGACCACCCCAACGCCTACGCGTTCATCAACGGCATCGAGGTCGTCTCCTCCCCTAACCTCTTCGGCATCTCCACACCAAATTTGGTCACCGGGGACGGTAACAACCTGCAGTACCCGATCGATGCCACCACTGCGATGCAAACCATGTATCGGCTCAATGTTGGAGGCCAGGCGATCTCCCCCTCCAAGGACACCGGCGGGTACCGATCCTGGGACGACGACTCGCCGTACATCTTCGGCGCCTCGTTTGGGGTGTCCTACCCGAGCGATCAGAATGTCACCATCACGTACCCGGGCAATGATCCGGAGTATATGGCGCCAGTGGACGTCTACTCCACAGCGCGCTCGATGGGGCCGGACAAGAATGTGAACTTGAACTACAATCTCACATGGATGTTGCAGGTGGATGCTGGCTTCACATATCTTGTCAGGATGCATTTCTGTGAGATCCAGTATCCAATCACAAAGATCAATCAGCGGGTGTTCGACATTTACATCAACAACCAGACAGCCATGAAGGGTGCTGATGTGATTGCGTGGGCGATCATGAGTGGTGCTACCACATATATTGGCACTCCAGTGTATCAGGACTATGTGGTGAACACATATGGTTTAGGGCCCATGGATTTATGGGTTGCTCTCCATCCGGATGTTGACGCAAAGCCAGAAAGATATGATGCTATCCTCAATGGGTTGGAGGTGTTCAAGATACAGCTTAGCAATGGTAGCCTTGCGGGACTCAACCCTATCCCAGTTGTTGAGCCAACAGAGGATGGGGCAACTAAGAAGAAGTTGGCTGTTGGGCCTATTGTTGGTGGTGTTGTTGGAGGTTTGGTGGTTCTTGCACTTGGATATTGCTTATTCGTGGTTTGCAGGCGCAGGAAGAGTGCCGGGAAGGATGCAGGCATGAGCGACGGCCATTCTGGCTGGCTGCCGCTGTCTCTTTATGGCAATTCTCACACTTCCAGTTCGGCCAAGTCTCACACTACTGGTAGCTATGCTTCATCTTTGCCATCCAACCTTTGCCGCCATTTCTCTTTTGCTGAGATCAAATCTGCAACAAACAACTTTGATGAGTCCCTTATTCTCGGCGTGGGTGGATTTGGTAAAGTTTACCGTGGTGAGATTGATGGGGGGACAACCAAGGTAGCTATCAAGCGGGGCAATCCCTTGTCTGAGCAGGGTATTCATGAGTTCCAGACTGAGATTGAAATGTTGTCCAAGCTCCGCCACCGTCATCTGGTGTCATTGATTGGATACTGTGAGGAAAAGAACGAAATGATCCTTGTCTACGACTACATGGCTCATGGTACTCTTCGTGAGCACTTGTACAAGACCCAGAAGCCACCTCTTACCTGGAGGCAGCGCTTGGATATCTGCATTGGTGCAGCTCGTGGACTTCACTACCTTCACACTGGTGCAAAGCACACCATCATCCACCGTGACGTGAAGACAACAAACATTCTCCTGGATGAGAAATGGGTTGCCAAGGTTTCAGATTTTGGTCTGTCCAAGACTGGCCCATCTATGGACCACACTCATGTGAGCACAGTTGTCAAGGGCAGTTTCGGTTACCTTGATCCTGAATACTTCCGCAGGCAGCAGCTCACTGAGAAATCTGATGTCTACTCTTTCGGTGTTGTGCTGTTTGAGGTCCTCTGTGCCCGTCCTGCGTTGAACCCTACTCTTGCAAAGGAAGAAGTTAGCTTGGCAGAGTGGGCGTTGCATTGCCAGAAGAAGGGCATCCTCGATCAGATTGTTGATCCCTACCTCAAGGGGAAGATTGCTCCGCAGTGTTTCAAGAAGTTCGCTGAGACAGCTGAGAAGTGTGTTTCTGATCAGGGCATTGACCGTCCTTCAATGGGGGATGTGCTCTGGAATTTGGAGTTTGCCCTTCAGATGCAGGAAAGTGCAGAAGAGAGCGGAAGCCTTGGTTGTGAGATGTCAGATGAGGGCACTCCCCTTGTGATGGTTGGAAAGAAGGATCCCAATGATCCTTACATCGAATCAAGCACCACCACAACCACAACCACTTCTATCAGCATGGGCGATCAAAGTGTCGCGAGCATAGACTCAGATGGGCTGACGCCTAGCGCCGTCTTCTCACAGATCATGAACCCCAAGGGACGGTGAGGTAAAAGCTAGTTCAATTGTTCCCTCCCAGGCATAATTTTATTCATTCAGCATATTTTCATGAGTTTGTGCTGTCAATGTTCGCTCAAGTTATGGACCCAAAGTCAGAGAATTGTTTCATATTAGATGTTCTGCCTTGCCTTGTACTTTTTACAAATATTGTAATGACTATACACCTATTGGTTTGTATTGTACTGCTGCTATTAACCCAACTAGTATTTTACCTCATGAAGAAGTGATGTGTGTTTTTTTGTTTATTTCGGTGACGTGCTGTTAGGAAGGAGTCTGAACTCTGAATGTGACACCGGATATAGCTGGATTGCAAGACCCGATTGGTCTTTGAATGGTTATTAGCATAACTGACAGTTGGCATTGGTCTTTGTTCTTCAGACAATTTTCAATCTAAGTGAGTCAATTGACTGTTTCCGACAATTAGCAGAGCTGACATTTGAGATATTCTTTCTTTAGACAAACTGATATGCACAAAGTCGTGAGCACGTCTCATCGGATAGTGCCGTGGGCTGTTCAAGAGGTCTCTTGATTTTAGGGGCACTAGTGCATTTTTTCTACGTAGCAGACGTTGATTGATTTTGTGATGGTGACTAACAGAAAATGGTGTAACCAACGCGGACGGTGCACTGGACCGTCGTTGCAGTTCCATTGTCTGGGCATTTTGTCAGATGCCGCCTCGCCTTCTTCAGGTGTCCCCTTTACAACTAACCTGAGCTGTGAGCTGGGGAATTCAGTATTGTTTCGTGCAGCCGAGAAAAAACAGATAGGATATTGGGCACAATTTTCTGGATCCAGGTTGATGTCCACTCATTGTTCCTATCATGATCTATAAGGCTTTGTTTGGTTAGCCATGGATTAGTTGGCATGTGGAATGAGTGGGATTGAGTCCATGAGTCACTAGTAATTCAATCTCACTCTATCTACATGGAACATAACCATTCATACCTAAACGAACAAGCCCTGATTAATTCTGCATTCCTGCGTGTACCTAGCGCCGCGTCGTGCTGTTGACACGGAGAGGCGGCGAACGAACCCCCGATATGATTAGCGCCATCACATGTTAACATCTGCCCGATGATAGACGCATTCTGCTTTACTCCCATGTGTGAGTTGTTTTCTTCTCCAAACCGTCATTCTAGCTGCCAGACCAAGCCCGCTTGTTCCAAAGAGGCCAGGGCTTGCACAGCTCTCATAATTCTTCCGTTTGCGAGTACAAACCAGCACCATATCCAGCCACCATCACGACTTCACGAGCTTGACCTGATAACCATGGGCCAAACGTTCTTAAAGCCAAAAGCTTATGGAGTCATGGTGGATCGTGAGCAAAGTCGTGCCTGCAATCCAGCTAAACCTGATCTTTCCCGCAATGATCAGCTCCGCTCAAAACAGAAAATTGAAAGGGAGGTGACAGCTAGACTGCGAGAGTGAATTCCTGGATAGCAGCCAATCCAGCCATGAAATCATGATCGTGCAAGGGGTTTCGCAACCACCCACTTAGTGCTGGCAGCTGTCAACAGTTGCGTCCGGAATCAGTACGCGTTTACACGGCCAAGTTCAAAAGTGATGTATGATGGCTGACGGCCCGGGCATGAGCCGGTGGCACGAGCACGACCGGCTGGTGTAGTGGTGTAGAATTTGTCACCTAGGCGGCTAGGCTTGTCATTCCGTATTGATTGGAGAAGAGACTACGTACACGCACGGAATGTAAATTTTTGTAAACAGACACTAATATATAAATATATATATTTCACGAGGCAGGTTGAAAAAAGATTGAATCGGTATGCGTTATGCGTGTTGTTGAGCTCACGTGCCTACGACGTAACCGATACTCTAGAGGAAAGGGTAAAGGCGCCGTCGTCGCTGTCCTCTTGAATTCGAGCCGAAGAGGAGAGTGATTGCCAAAACAATCCAGGACAAACAGTCGATCAGTGATCCCGAGCCCATGCTGCTGGTTTGCTGGGAGTCTGGCATCGAACACGACACGACACGACACCGGGATATGTGATGCTTTTACGGTTGTATAAAACTTGTTTCTTTCCGAGGCAAAAGACGTGCAAGCTCGGTTGAGCTTTTTCAGCGAAATTCTGGGCTTCAAGCCTTCAACGATTAAGAAAAAAGGCTTAAAATTTCGCGGGCTCTTTTATGCTTTTTTTGTTGTTGTTGCTGAACCTGAAGAAGTTTTCGCTATGGGCCTGGAGCCATGGATCTGTGGTTGAGCAGGATAATCAAGGCCGGCCCGGCCCACTCGAAGTGTTTCTTATTGCCTAATTTTTTATAAAAAACAATAGTCTCCCTAAAAAAAGGTAATATTCTATTTCTTAAAAGCCAAAACATCATAAGTTTGATCAAATTTGTCAATAAAAATAAGTATTTCTTCATTAACTATATTTTCATAATGGAGAGAGTACTTGAACATTAATCGAACTTTTTTTAAAAAGTTCATCTATGCATAAACATATTTTTTTAAAAAAAACCACAATATAGACATAGATGCCCGTATATAGACACGTATTCAGTTTATAACACACATATGCATGTAGTATACTCTATCGTCTTCGGAGTTCGGTGACAATTTGGGCTGTCCTCCATTTTCTTGCCGCGCCCGTCAAGTTTGTAACGTGTGAGACGGGTGAGAGTCTGGAATTTGGCTCACGGCAAAAGGTATCGCACAATTTGAGACGACGATGAAAAAAAGGAACGCATCACAGCCGTTGGATCGCAACGAGAATTGGCACAGAAGACACTCGCGTTGCGCTGGACCCTTCCCATAACTCTCACACCCCAACGCCGCCGTCGTCTCCAATTCCCACAAACACAAATCCACTCGCAACACCGATTCCCCCAGCTCCGACGCCGAATCCTGATTCTGATCCCTCTCGCGCGTGCCGTCTAGGTTTCCAGCCGCCTGCTGTGAGAAGAGAGGAAGGAGTCGCCATGGCGGACGACGAGCAGCCGGAGAGGAAGGAGGAGGTCCCCGAGGTGAGGCCCTCTCTTCCCCCTTTCTTCTGCGTAGCGCATCCAGTTAGGTCCGATTCAGTTCGGCTCGGGCGGCGAATAAGCCGCCCGGGTGTCGTGCTTTCGTTGTGTCTACCCGGGCTTTGGGCGCAAACCCCTCGCCCCTCTCTTATTCATCCCCCTGCTCCCCCCAAAATGCTAAGATGTGGAATCTGCATGAGCGGATTAAGCTACCGTGCCGAGGCACAGTGTGGATTCGAAGTTGGGTGAGTAGCTAGAGGCTGGACAGATTTAGGATTGAAAAGTTCTGTGTGATGTGTTTTTAGAACTGTTGGTTGATTGTGTGTGCACTCTTTGTAGAGCTGCGCTGCGTCGTTATATATTTGTCAAACATGGATTACGTGCTTTGCAAAAACATTCTTTGTTGAACCTTGTTATATGGAGCATGTTTTCATGCATATGTATCAAGGATTGTAATAGTTATCTTAAAATGCATGCTGTTGATTATAACCTGATGCTGAATATAATAGTTTATTGAATGATGAAAGATTGCATTTGATCTATTTGCGAGTGAGTAACGTTTATCACTATGCTCCCTATTTTGCAGCTTGCTCCTTTTGATCCAACCAAGAAAAAGAAGAAGAAGAAGGTTGTGATCCAAGAGCCATCTGATGAAGTGGATAAGTTGGCAGAGAAGACAGAGAGTTTGACTGGTGTGCTTATAGTATCTACAAAAAGGAAATACTAGCTCACTGAATAAATCTTTTAATGGTGGGTATTGTTTCTGCAGTCACTGAGTCAAGTGAGCCAAGCTTTGCAGGCATGAAAAAGAAGAAGAAGAAACATGTGCGTTTATCATCATGTTATGTCACCATCTGGCTTCGATGACTACTAATCATTCTCTTATGCATTGATTTTTCAATTGTACAAATTTCAGGTGGAACTTGATCCTTCTCTCACTGAAGCTGGAGATGGTGATGACGCTGGAGGTATATATAGTGCGCGCTCAATTCTTTTTGACCTTCCATTTGTTACTTAGTTTAACATATGTGCTCCAGATGATCAAGTTAAAGAGGATGAAGAAGGAGAAGGGATCATGCTTGGTGGTGCTGCTGCCACCAGGTATCCCTGGGAAGGAACTGACAGAGATTATAAGTATGAAGAGGTACTTAATACACCCTGTAGCCTGTAGGAATTTGCTCAGTAACCTGTAGTTGACGTATCATGGGTGCTAGTGCTACAGCAAAATCAGCATAAATAACTACTTACTCAATATTATAATGGGCCTAAGGTAGAGCCCTCCACCTATTACAAGTTCCTTGTCTCTGAGTCATGTTAAAATTGTAGTTGTGTTGATTCAGTTTCATTTAAATTCTATTTTCATGTGTTTATGTATGCTTCATTTGTTTTTTGATTGAGGCTATTATACTGAAGTAGCATATTTTGATATATCTGTTTTACTAGTAATCCAGTTATATATTTGCAATATGTGTTTGGTCACAGCTGCTTGGCAGAGTATTCAATATTCTGCGTGAGAACAACCCTGATCTTGCTGGTGATAGAAGAAGAACTGTTATGAGGCCCCCTCAAGTCCTCAGGGAAGGAACAAAGAAGACAGTTTTTGTGAACTTCATGGACTTGTGCAAAACGTATGATCCCATTCGTTTGATGATTACCACCTGTGTATGTGTTGATTTTATAAGAATAAACAACCATGCTAAAAGCAAATGATGTATTCTCTTTCCAGAATGCATAGGCAACCAGAACATGTGATGATGTTCTTGCTTGCTGAGATGGGAACAAGTGGATCCCTTGATGGGCAACAAAGGTTGGTAATCAAAGGAAGATTTGCACCAAAAAATTTCGAAGCGATACTCAGGAGATATATCAGTACGTTACTTCTTTTCATGGCTCTCTGACTCCTAGTTCTTTTTATTATTTCTATTAGTGTCTCTCTATCTTCTGACCTGTTACTGGCATATAAAAGAATAAAACTCTAGTGCAAATTTACTGTCCTCAATATTCAGTTTCCTAATTAGTTAGTCATAATAGAAAAACACTATGTAAAAAAGGCACTTGCAATGATAAAGAAGTCTTAGGTAGGTAGTACGGTAGAATTGTCTTGCATTTCTCAACGAAGTGTCAGGTTTTAACGATTGCTGGGTCATAACTTGGTTTGTGGTGTGTAATAGTTATGTGTATTGTGTACCGTATCTCAATGATGAATCCTTTTTGTTCTTTTCAAAAATTGGAAACAGAGACTAACGGATGGCTTGAAGTGACCTTAGCAACCTTATATCTTTCTCCAACTCCATATATAATTTTTCTTCAAGAGCAGGGGTTAGGGAAAGGGAAACTTAAAGCCTGGGCATATTGAGGGATGGCTTGAAATGACCTCAGCAATCTTAAATCTTTGTTCAACTCCAAATGTAGTTTTTTTTATTGAAGAGCAGATGCTAGGGAAACTTAAGATCAACAGAAACTTAGGAACTCTTGCAACGAGGACAGAGCCAGTAATTACTGTTGTTTGATTTGCTATGTGGAGAATAAAAAATTTTTGTTTAACAACTTTTTTTTTTAGTTTTCTAAACTTACTAATTTCCCCTTTTTTTTTCTTTGCAATTGCACTCTTTTAGATGAATATGTCATATGCAATGGGTGCAAGAGTCCAGATACCATTCTTTCCAAGGAGAACAGGCTGTTTTTCCTCCGTTGTGAGCAGGTATATAATTGTTGTATATTTTTTGCAATTCTGAAACCTGTCTAGTACACCTCTAGATTAAACATTGTCTGTGCGCCTGCCCTCCATGCCTGTTGTCCCAAGCAAAATCACTAAGAAGTGTGAAATAGGAAGTGACACCTTGCATGTATACTAATCATAATAGCATTGGTTTCTATATCAACTTTTCCTGTGTTGACTTGCATGTTTAATGCGTACATTGTCTGACAAGTGCCTTTGTGATAATAATTGCAAGCACTGAGGCTTGACATTGTCATAATTTAGCTTCACGTGTGCATTTCACTTCCAGTTGTTGCAGAGCGCTTGCTAGTTGCTGCTAAATGATTTACTCTTTTGGAATTGCCTGTGATGAGTTGCAGAATTATTGCCTACATTGTTTGACAAGTATCCCCGTGATATAATTGCAACAGCTGATGCATGCAGCAGTGTCATTTCATTTTTGTTGTCCTCACCTTTTGCATTACATTATTTCCCCTGTGATAAGTTGCAAAATTGATTGCCTAAAAATGATGCAACATCTGAGGATAATAAAACAAGCTTCAGTATTTCATGGCTCATGAGTTGTCGACTTGTGCAAATATAAGTTTGATTTGTTGTGTGTTCACATCAGTTGGAATACTCAGATATGAAATCGTGTATTAGTAATGGTCATATTGGTTATATTTTTGTCTAATCACTGTAGCCATACTAACTGCTGAATTATTTACCCTGCACAGTGTGGTTCGTCAAGGTCAGTTGCTCCCATCAAGGCTGGATTCGTCGCCCAGGTTGGCCGTCGTAAGGCCGGATCTTGAGTTACCTAGTGCTGGGATCACGAACAGAACCATGAAAACTAGTTTGTCGGTTGACAAGGATTATTGTTACACTTTCTGCTGTTTCTACACCGTTTACTGTATTTCTTGTTCACTATACTTGGATTGGTGCTGTGAATTTTAATTTACATGAGAGGATTTATGCTTGCGGCTCACATGGTGTTTGCGGTTGCTATTTTTATTGGATCATAATTAAAACGCTCTAATGAGATCTTTAATGAGTTGGGAACTTGGAATGACCAAAAACGTGTTGCTGCCATGTACCATGGCCGCTCTATCCTCCGAAATCCTGTGAGCCCAAACACAGCCGTCCAAGAAGACGAGTCAGGATAAGAGGATAAGCCGACGTGTCGCCCCTCTTCTCGCCCCTCCTGGTTTCCTCCAACAAACCTAAGGCCATAGCAAGGCCCGGCTCACTGACTGACTGACCCTTCCTTTTTGCTCCTCTCTTTCCCGCTGAGCTCACGTCAGGAGAGAGATGATGAGGGCCCCGTCCTCCCCCGTGCCCACCGCCGTCCTCACCGCCGCCGTAAAGCCTCTGCCCCGTGGCGCGAATGGCGGCGGCGTCAGCACCGGAAGGCGCGAGGTGCTCACCGGCGGGACGGGCCTGGGCGCGGCGGCGCTGCTGCTGGCGCTGGGGCCAGTGGTGTGCGGCGCGGCGCGCGCGGCGGACGAGGAGTACGTGACGGAGACGAAGGAAGTGATCGGGAAGGTGCGGTCGACGATCAACCTGGACAAGTCGGACCCTACGGTGGCGGACGCGGTGGCGGAGCTCCGGGAGCTGTCCAACTCGTGGGTGGCCAAGTACCGGCGGGAGAAGTCGCTGCTGGGGCGACCGTCCTTCCGGGAGATGTACTCGGCGCTCAACGCCGTGTCGGGACACTACATCAGCTTCGGCCCCACGGCGCCCATCCCGGCCAAGCGCCGCGCGCGCATCCTCGAGGAGATGGACACCGCCGAGAAGGCGCTCCTGCGCGGCAGGTAGGCCAAGAAATAAAAACAATCCCAGGAAGGCCGGCCATGGCCATCGCCGTGGTGGGTTAACTTTGTGGCGGTGGCAGGAACGCGCGCGTGCACAGCTCAGTGAGAACGCAACCTCTTTTTTGTAACTACTACTGCGAATCTGCGATGTATATGTGCGAGCTGTCTGCGCCGTGTTTCCGGCCGGCTGGGAGCGTGTCCTGTGACTGTGAATTAAACACTTTCGGGCTTTGAGATCTGATTTCGTCACTTTCAACCACTTTGTGTATCGATCTTGTAAGACTTTTTGGATCGCTGACGCGTGGACCGGGCCTATGCGTCAGTGATGGGGGGAAATCAGGCGAGCCCCGTCCGACTTTTGGATCAGCTTCCAGCTGATGAATGCCGGTGGCGGCTATCCTTCTGTTCTTGTTGTTCCGGTGATGATTGGGTTGGTATCCTGAACCGGTCCCTGATCGGCAGCCTTAAGCCCGCAAACATCTTGTCCACACCACGCTTTGTTATACTAGTAAGTTTCCTTCTTTTTCAAAAAAAAAAAAATATCTGAGGTGATCTGGGATGGGAATCAGTAAGGGAACAATGTGTCCTTGCTCATTCAAGTGGCGCCTTTACCAGCATTCAAAAACTCTTCTATAAAATGTAAATATGCTAAGAGAATAGCCTATTAGGTCTGCCGCTGCTGACTTATAAGCAAAGGGGAGCAAGCATAAAACGATTGCGAATTTGCAGTAGATAAATATGCCGCTTCAGTAAGAAATTCTTGCAACATTACACATGGTTACTTGCCCAGCAGTTTCCCTCGAGTAATAGGTGGATATGCCTCCCCCCATAACAACAATCTGGTTAAACTTACATCACCAATGCCTTGAAGAAAAACAGGGTTTCCCAAACACGAAATTACTTTAGTAGAAATCTTGATGTCTCAAGATAAATAGTCAAACTCCAGGATCGATCTTCTCTGATCGCAGAGGTAGTTTCTCAGCCTAGAGGACTTGGCTTTTGCAGGAACGGGGCTGGCCTAACATAACTGAACCCGATGAAGTTGCTGTTGGCTGCGACAGGGCTGGCCACTGGAGAGTCCAGGACAGGCATGCTCGTCCAGCACTCATCAAAGTTTGCAATGCAGGTCTTGCCAGCAACATTCGGGCGGAAGCTTGGCTGGATCTGCCGGGCCTCCAGCCTCTTCCAGTTGATTGACTTGAACCACTTGTGGTTCTTTATTTCATCACTGCCGCCTGGCCCACTTCCCAGCCGTCTGCCAGCTTCTTTGTGCAGTAACTGAAAGAAACCACACAGGGTTCAGAAATTAGAGACAGTGATGACAGGATGAATCTCAGAAAAGAAAAATGTTGCTGGATGGGACAGTAGCGTTAAGGCTACATAAATTTCCGTCCATCTAAATCTGGGGCAGAAGCACATCATGAGTGATCTTTTCAAGAGTGGAGAAGTTCTATCTACCAAACGGTGGATTTTGATACTTTCATAAATATATGGAAGCAAGGTAAAGTTAGGCAGCAACTTACTCCTTTCAACAGAGAGTGAACTTCACTAGACAAATATGTTGGAAGCTTTATTTTCTCCTTCACTATCTTCTGTTGAATCTTGTCTCTGTTTCCACCAATAAACGGTGGCTGCCATATATCCACAAAAGAATTAGGACAAAAAAGAGATATTGAACAAATTAATATTCTCTGAAGAAAACACTTCCAGTCACAAGCTTCCGCTATACACCTCACCTTGCCCGTAAGCATTTCAAAAAGAAGGACTCCCACACTCCACCAGTCGGCAGCCTTATCATGACCTCGGCCCTGAACAATTTCTGGGGCCATGTACTCAACAGTACCACACATTGAGTTTGATCTAGTATTTTCATCGAATTCCTTTGCCACGCCAAAGTCAGTCAGCATGGCCTAGAAATCATAGACATACCAAGAAGGAACAAAAATATTATCAATATTCCAATTATATGAAGGGATCAGTTGATATAGGAGGGACATAGGATATATTAACAGGTCCTTACATGACCATCAGCGTCCAGTAAAATGTTCTCAGGCTTCAAATCTCTATGCATAATACCATTGGCATGGAGGTGGGCTACAGCTGATACAATTTCAGCAGTATAGATGCGTGCAAGCTCCTCCCTAAAAAGATTAAAGATAGCTTATTAAAGCTACTAACAACTTGATAGACACAGAAGTAGAAATATCAAACTAAATTACCTAAATAAACCCTGTTGGTATAGCTGGAAGAAAAGATGGCCCCCATTTATGAAGTCTAGGACAAGGTAAAGTCGATACTTTGTCTGTCAAAATTGTGTAGCGTTTAATATTGGAAACAGGATACTGCCAAAAGTAGAGTATCTGAACATGGCAACAAAGAATTGAGCATATAGATGGCACCTGCTTACCTGAAAGGAGTACCTCAGCTGCACTACAAAAGGATGGTCGACTTTTGTCAATATATCTCTCTCAGCTTTCATGTACTCGGCATGATTCTTCTCCACAACCTTGTCCTTTCTCATAACCTTCATTGCATATATTTCTGAAGTGCCTTTCTTTCTCACCTGAAAGACTTTGCCAAATGCCCCCTGGCCAACAAGCTTCAAGACTTCAAAGTCATCGAGTCCAACACCACCACTCTCCTTGTCCATACCATCAAGCTCATCATCACTAAGGGACCCTTGGCTAATTTGCTTTTCTTCGGAAGTGCACTCTGAGAGTTCCAATGAGCTCTCTGTCTCGTGTAGGGTAAGCTTGCTAAATGGCAAAGATTGGCAAACAAGAGATGACGGACCAACAAGAGAATGAGATCGCTTTACAATGACATCAGGGTCATTGTAAACCTCATCGTTGGACTCAGCCACAGGTACAGGACTGTCTGGAGTGAGAATACTCACTTCTGTGGGGGTCTGGACTGCAGTAGGTCCGAAAACATCAGAGAAATCGAACTCAACATTTTCAGAAGGGACAACATCAGGAGGCCCCCCAGGCAGAATTATCTTCCCTCTAAAGAGCTTGGGGCCCTGTGCACGAGCTGCTGTAACTGAGGCTATCTCGGAGGAAACCATCTTCAAGAGGCGCAGTGACCAAAGGCACGGGCCACAATTTAGCTAGGGCAGCTCCCCGCTAACAACTCCCAGATTAACCAGAATGATGCCTTATAGGGCAGCTGTCTAAGGGAGGCTCCCTCCACAGATTCCCAGGACAACGGAAGATGCAGGGCTTCGGACAATGGCCTTGAACAAGTGGAAGTTTACAAAAGAAACTGGGAACCCTAGAAATCCTGGAAGGAGGCAGGGTGGGAAGCTGCCACTGTTTCCCGCTGAACAGGAAACTTTGGATGCCACTGTGCTTCCTGAATTCATGAGATCAACTTGTCTATGGGCTGCAGGAAGAATGGTGATATTGTTATTTCACAGAATGGCTGCTTGCTTAATGAGCAATTGAAGAGGGAAAGTTAGTAAAAAGAACTCCATGCTAGGATGATTATGGCATTGATGTTCAGCATGATATTGATCAAAGCCTTCAGTTAAAATACAAACTGTAAGACTATTGCAACACAATAACATTGTACAGTGGGTAAACCTCATGTTATGAACCTACAAGTTCACGTTTTATATTGGGAGCAACATGCATTCTTATAGCATTCATTGGTATATTTTTGTTGTTGTATTAAAAGTGCAAGCTATGATGAGTAGAGCACATTTTATTCAGGCATGCTCACAACATCCGCAAGAATTCACACTACGCGAGAAGGATGCCAAACTTGTATTTAATATGGACAAAAGACAGAAATAGAACAAAGAGACAACGAGCAACAGAGAGTGAGATGCCAAAAAAAAAAAAAAAACCATTGGCACAACTGTGTCGAATTAGACTGGAAGCCTGGAACTGTGAAATGATTTCAGTAAAACTATCAGACATATAACAGATAGGTCAGGTGTCAACTTTGAAGAATGACAGCATTCCAAACTTAGCCAAACAAACAACTAACCCAAGACCTGAACTAAAATTAACCCATAACTGCAACTAGCCCATCCCAAGCAGATCTGGGAAATTACCACATAGCACCCGCTAGTACACATGCCCAATCAAAGTTGGCCCCCATCAGCACTGACGGTGACGGTCATATTCACTTGCACCGTTGTTCCCAGCGTACCTATGAGCTGAGTACAACATTTATCACCTTACAAGTTACAACACATAGATGAATCTTCCTCAAGGAGTCAGGGTCACACGCGAAATTAACCTACGAATCTAAATTCTCAGGTGCAGAGCGCAAAGATCAGTCTTTCGGTCATACTGCAATAGAATTCCACCAACGCCACTTGGTGAATCCTCAAAACTACAGCCTTTGCGGATCCATGGAAGAATAAATCCCCACAGATCCAATCACCCAAACGAATCCCAGCGCGCAAACCAAGCCCCATGAGACCTAGCGCACATCACGCCCACGAGCAGCTTCAGATTGGCGGACCAGAGCAAAATCTCGTAAACAAAGATCGGGGAAAAAGCTAGCACAACAAGGAAACCGGAAACGTCTGCTAACCGGGAAGCGCGAACCTAACCAGAGGGGGAAAGGAAGCCACGGCGCGGTGGGGTAGGGAGGAGAGGACGGGGGGCGCGAGGAGCCGAAGACAGCGTACCTTTGCAGAGGGGAGCGAGCGGTGAGGGGAACGGCGGGCAGCGGCGGCGGTTTGCTCGGGCGAGCTCGTGCGGTTGCGCGGCGACCGGGCTATTATACCAGGGAGAGCGGCGCGGCGGACGCGGGGCTCCGAGGGCGGGGAGGGACGCGTGGCGGCGTTGCATTGGCTGATTTCGTAGCGGCTCAGATCGTGAAGGTATGCCGTCAAGGACGGGGAATATGCTACGCCCGCGCAAGGCGATGCTTTGCATGGGAGGTGGCGTTTTTCTCCTTTCCCTAGCTAACGAGATTCTGCTTTTCGTTTCAACTTTCAAGTCATCTTGCATATCATATATATTGGGTTGTGTTTCCTATTATTTATAGTTTATTTCCTATTATTTATAGTTTCTCTGTTGCATACAAGATTTTGCTTAGCGAAATTATTTGCTTAAAAAAAATGAAACCACTTGTCCGGCATAGTTGTTCTTCTATCTAGGTTGTAGCTAAGTCCTGAGAAGTGTGTTTTCTAAGAGAGATGAATAGTTGGATATTGAAAAGTTGAAATAAATAGTGATTAGTTTGAAATCTGAACAAGGCCAAAAAGAATATAAAATCAAGACCATAAACATTGAAATGAGGTTGGCTTTTTTTAAGTGAACCGTAAATGAGGTCGACTAGGACTAAGACAAACCCCTACAAAATATACCGTCCATCCATAAAAAAAAATCGTAAACCTTTATATGTCTTCAACCACAAGGAATTCCACGATGCCACAAGTGATTCTACTTAACTTTTGCGTTCCTATTCCATAAGGAAAGTGGTTAGATTTCTTTGAACTGTATCCACTGATTTTTGAACTACACTGTATCCAATTATTGTGGTAAGTTGAAGTTGCTTTCGTGTACTAGCACACATCTTCCGGCCAATCACCCACAGCTCAAGGCCTCGACGCCCTCGATGCCGTTGCTTTGCCTTCTTTTTCATGCTTACCGTCCAGGGTCTTGCAATCGGCCGGGGGCAAAGCAAGCCGGAAGAGCCGTGGAGCGCTAGAAAACGTGAGAAACGGGGAGAGGGCAGAGGGGGACACTGGACACAGCAAGCCTATCGTCCCGTCCACTTCACGGCAGCACTCCCGGTTTCTTTTTGGATGATTTGGACGTGGATGGATGGAGAGATCGTCTCGGCCGCATGCTTTGAAAGAGTGATCGCTTGTTTTTTCTTATCCTTATCCCAAATTCGTTTCCTTCCGGATTCTTTGTGGCGACAAAGTTGAATGCACCGGCCACAACAAGATTGTTGGAACCATCCTTCTTTTCGATGCTTTGAAAATGCATAAAAAATGCTTCCATGCCGGTTGCGTGAAGTAGGTAACTAGTGTGCATAGTCAGCAACATTTTATGTCTAGCAATAATGTATCATAGTAAATAGTTTTGGGTTGGATCCACAAGCCCGAAATTTATATATCGAGGTAGGGAGCATATACTTCTCTGATGCGTCAAAGTAAGAAACCGAAGCAGTAGGTCGCCCATCAGCGATAATGGACCTTGAGCTCATCCCACAATATGTTGGCCAACTCTAAATAGCAAGCGAACTAGTCTAATCAAACAATAGTTTGTTAGCTTTGTGTAGAGAAATACAAGAACAACAGGGACCCACCGATCCTATCGCACGGCTAATAATATAGCCGACAACAACTATTGCCATATCATATATAGTCAGTTAATAACCTACTTGTATAATAGTGTGACTAATAAGATATAAACTAAAATATTAATACCTGGTCCATATTACGCTGTCACAAAGTTCGTAAGAACTTATACATATTCTTTCTCATCAAACTCAGTACAGATCTTATGTGGCATTATTACAATACGCTTACATCATCTCGCTAAACATGCTCTTAGCCGGTAAAAGCTGCCTGTTAGGGTCTACGGGGTCAAACTTCATCCATGCAACTATTTCTTTTAGTAATAAGTGGACCTTCTCGATATAGCAAGATCATGCGTGCAGCTATAAGATACTCATCTGTTTGAAACTGTAAGTGCATTTCAACTTATCAGAGAGTAAAACCATTTAATGTTTAACCAAAATTATAGATGGAGTCAGAGAGGTTTATACCATACATATATACTATAAAAATATATTTAATAAAAAAACTAATGGTATTTATTTAATGTATAAACTTGATATACTTTTACTTTCAAAAAAGTTGAAAGGTCATACGATTTAAAACAGAGGGAATAGTTGAGTAAAGAAAAGGTTAACTAGCCATGCGAGCATTTAAAAAGTAGTAGGTATATAACTATATATATACATGTATCGCATGCACATGAAGTGTAAGTTTGATTAGTGCAGGCTTATATTTTTTTGGAGTTGTTTTCCCCTCCTAAAGTGTATAAAAAATGTTTGGTTTAAAAAATTGAACGTAAGCAGATGTAATCACAATGTATACATTGGTAATGATTACATAAGTTGATCACATAGTAAGCGACTATGGTAGCAGATAAGGCTGGCTAGTATCCGATGCCGTTGTAATAAATTCCGGCGTGGCCAAAACAAACGTGATAAGTAAATGGTTTTATTTGGAAATGAATCACATTACATTTTGTGGAACCAAACACCACGTAAGCGATAATTGAGTTACTAGTTTCTGAATCATCAAATATACTAGCAAATTGCATCATGCCACAAAGATCCTTTCATTTGGGAACATATCTAGTAGAAACCAACCTCCCGTGGAAACTATGAAAACTCCAATCTGTGCCACACGATGTTAATCTAAAGACACGTTTAGGGGAGATAGGAGGGGTAATTTGCAAAGCTCGGGGGAGGTGGGAGGGTGATTTGCTAAGACACTTTTGTAAATCACCCCTCCCACCTCATCTGAGCACGCCCTTCAACATCGTGCGGCTCAAATTAAAGTTTCCATAGTTTCCACAGAAGGTTGGTTTCCATAGGATACGTTACCATAAAAAAATGCATCAATCCGTGGCTCGTTAGAGATCACAAATGCAAATGCTAAAACGCGACTTCTCTCCTTATTTTCAAAGCCGAAACCACATAAGTTTTCTTATCCTCCTTGGTGGGCACACAAATACGTTTCTTACACCATGAGGCGCGCTCTCATATTTTGAACATTTTCGGTGTCTTCACTGAGGAAGCGCCATGAACTCGCTTCGCTTACCGCATCCCCCGCACAACCCCATCTCGTCGTCTCCGCTGTACCTCCTCGCCGACCCCCACTCGATCAATCCCGTGTTCCAGCAGCGATGTGCTCCTGCGCCTGTGCGCGCCTCCCGCAGCCGCTCTTCAGGCCCACTCCAAGCCCAAAGCCCAGGCTCGCCTCCTTGCAAGGTCCAGGCCCAGCCCGGAGCCGTGCCCTTGTCGCGCGCGCTGGGGCAGCCGCACGGGACGATGCGCATTCGCCGCCCTCCAGCTTCGACTTCCTCGCGCTGAAGCGGGAGCTTGAGTTGGAGGAGGAGGAGGAGGGGGCGGCGGCGGCGGCGGCTGTCGAGGCGGATAAGGGAGGGAGAGTTGTCGGCGAGGGCGATGGGGAGAGGAGTGCGGGTGGTACGAGGCGGCGGCGGCGGAAGCAGATGGCGAGGCGATCGGCTCTGCTCGCCAAGCAGGTGATCAGTGTGAGCTCGGCGAGGAGCCTTGGGTTCGTGTCGCAGCTCTGGGTCCACACCGCCACGGTACGTACAGGCTGCTGCTCTCTGCAAGTCTGCATTTGTTTTGTTTGGGTTTGGTCGATGACATCATCATCTGAAGCTCCTACTCTGTCATAACTTAAATGCTAAGTGGTGTTACACTGCATTGAATTGCTTCTATTCTGTATTAGAGGATAGGATATGCATCGGCTTTGCAGGTTCGGTGGATCCGTGGATGTGAGAAGTTTATTGTGTGCTAGTTGAGGGAACGGGTATAGCCTATAGGGCCTATAGTATAGGCAAAGAGACGTTTGGGTTCATGCTTTTGGCCTAGTGTGTCCTATGAGCATTCACCATTATCGGTCACTAATAGGCCATATGTTTGGTACGTTACTGGAAAAATCCTAGCTTAAACTAAAAAACAAAAAAGTGGTGATTTTGTTGTTCACAACTTAAAGCTCCAATTGGTCTTGATTCCAAATTACACAGAAACAAGAAGATCTACACCGAAACAAAGATGATGAAAGGAAATAAAATTCACGCCAGCTCTACATCATCTTCAGGAGAACGCGCCTCAGTTAATTGTAATGCACTAATCCTCAGCTGGTACGCCTTGTTTAGATAAAAAGTTCTTTTGGACTTTAGTATTCATCCCTCTCAGAAAACATGCTTCCCAGAAAAGTTCCCCTTCAATTTCTTCCAACTTTCCTATTCATCCCTCTCACAGAACACGCTTCCCAGAAAAAGTTCTTTTCTACCCTTCCAAACTAAACACAGCCGCTCGATACAAGTCACCAGTCCTACCTGAAATTTCTGGTTCATATCTTCTGAAAGCGGCTTCTGATAGCCCTCACTTAGTCACCTCATTATTTGGGTCTACCTAGCTATATAAGAGAGGATATGCAATAGTAGTGGAAGATTCCTCGGCCGCTTTAGGCAGGCCCTGTTTTCGCTGTTGACGTCATCTTTGTTTAATCTAACGAGTCATCCAGCCATCTTTAGTCTTCACAAACTTGAACGATAATGCCACAAAAATAGGTAAGTTTGGCTCGTGTATCATTTAATGATTGTGCTTTATAATCAACCTCTCCTGGCAGTGGTGCTGAAATGCATATCAAACTAACGATACTGTGTGTACTGAAGCTATTGCCAGCCTAGGGCCGATATGATTCATTACCCATAAGGTTTGTGTTAGGATCGGTATCTATTTGGAAGGTTGTCCTTATTAATAGAGATTAGATAATGTTATAATGAAATATTGAAAGGCTCGACTTCGATAGAGAAGGCGCACATAATACCACAAGAATGAAAGATGGAGAAAGAATAAGCCATTCCCATAGATAGTCTCCTCTTATCCCAATCACATCCAAGCTGCTGCTATGCAGTCCATTTGACTGAGTCACATTATTGCTTTAACTATAAAAATTCACAATAAACATGCAATGCTGACATCCCAAGCTTGTCGATGGTCTTTGGTTAAACCTGTGGTGAATCTAGTAGCGGTGGTTAAAATCTACAGTTCCCTACAGCTACCTGCAGCTAAATAGATGAAGGCTTACTGTATACACCACACTTCACCTTCTCCTTTTCTTGAGCTAGTTGCTAGGCATCTCTGCTTGTTTGAACTTTGAAGATAACAAATTCTATGTGACACCAACATTGTGTAGTGTTCCTTATCTCCAGTGCAAACTTTGCTAGTCCCTTCTATGCCATCCGTTGCACGGATGACATCTGGGCCTGTACCTTCAATGAGACAAGCTGGATCTTTTCAAGTTTACAATGTCATAAAAGGAATTACTCTGAACAGATAAACATGCTTCTACATTGAATTAGGTGTTATCATAGATGACAATATATGCAGGAAGGATACATTTTCGGCTAGTAGTCAATTCTTAAAGTGATGTACTCTTGTTTCTATCATCCGACTCTATTTTTCTTCAGTGGGTTGTTGCATTGGTTGAAGTAAGGCCAAGCTTGCTTTCTGGAGAGGCAGAGAAATTCCTTTTTGAGGACATATCTCAGGTGCGATGGTGCTGAATACTCAATTTTCCCGCACATAGCTCTATCTTTGTTGTCCATATAAACATAAGGGAGAATATGTTCTTATATCCAGTGTAGGATCAGTTCAACTGATATACGAGGAATTGGTCCCTTTTGTAGGTTGGAGATGTGTTGCTTGTTGAGGATGAATCTGTGATAGAGAATGAATATAATCTGGTTGGATTGCACAGCTTGGTATGCCAACTCTATTAATTGGAACAAAATTTATTAGGCACATGTCATCAAAGTATATTTGTTTAGCAAATAATTAAAATCAAAGAACGACTTCTTTGGAATTCTTTTTTCCCCCTGTGTACAATGTTCCCTCAAAAGAGTGCAGTTCGTTTGTCTCATGTTGCTCAGTGTGAGCATGCTTGATTTCCCCACTTTCTTCAAGAACAAAAACTATTGATTATTTTGATGTTTAACATCGTAGTAACCTTTTTAGGTGGGCTACAATGTTGTAACTTCAAGGCGGCGCAATGTTGGTAAGGTGAGTCTATGTGGTCTTTAAGAGAGGTAATCTGCATGAATTTCGTTTCTCATTTGCATCCAAAGATTCTACTTGAACTCTGATGATTTTAAGTTCACTTTTTTGATTCCTTATTAGGTGCGTGGCTTCACATTTGACATCAACTCAGGTGCTATGGAGTCTCTTGAGCTTGACTCATTTGGGTTTTCTATTGTACCTTCTAGTCTGGTAATTTGACTCAAATCCTAATCTCATGGTACACACAATCCTGTTGAATACTATTACGCTGATATACTACTTATTTTTGCAGGTAAACACATACTGCTTGTTCGTTGATGATGTGCTAGATATAGTCTCTGATACAATCGTGGTGCACGAAGATGCAGTCTCCCGGGTTCAAAGGTTAACACAGGTGTGCATTACTGACTGGTTCTGATGCAGCACTCAACTTAAACTGTTAAATAAACCTTGTTGAGTGAAAGTAATCGTTAACTGAATGTCAGGGCATTTTGGGCACCCAAAACATCCATGGACCTGGAGGTGAGATCGATGGGTACCGTAGGTCTGGGAGGAGAAGAGCAAATAGTCAGGGAGGCCAAAAGCTCCGTAGGAAAGCGAGGGATCCTGAGGATGAATGGGAACTGCCGATGGACTCTTAGCATATCGTATTGGTTGCATTCTTGCAGGACGAGGGAACTCTCCCTGCCAGTATCGAGTATTCTGGTTAGAGTCACTTTCTCTGCTGGTCGCACAATAGTCCATTCTATATATTGCTTTAGTTGTTGTGCATGGATCACAATTCACGATTATATATTCCTTTATGCCTTGTTTAGATGAGAAAGTTGGTGGAAAGTTGAAGGTGTAAATAGTGCATTGGTAAGCGTCTTTGTTAGAGAAGATGTGACTCGATGTGAGTGGAAAGTTGGTGAAAATTGACGAACTAAACAAGACTTGTACATATTGGAGGATCACGATTGACGAAAGGCCGGCCCTTTCAAGTTTCAACCTGGTCATCGGTTTGGTCGATTTGGCCCGGTGTGGGTTAGTGAAAAGCGAGTTCGTTTGTCTTGTAATGGAACCACACTCCTTTTGACTTCGCCGGCACTGAATGAGTGAATGTATGTACTACTAGTATACTCCCTCCATCATCTTTTGATGGTTCTATTTCACCTTGACACAAAGACAAAAAAACAACCTTGCTTATCATCTTATTAATACAACATAAATTTTTTTTGGTCATCTAATGTTTTAACTGAGAACTCCTCGTTACAAGTGTTATTTATTGCCATGTCCCATAGCAATAGCAAATAGGACTATCATTTGTGAAAAATTAAGTTTTTGAAATAGGACTATCAAAAAAGATGGAGGGAGTACTATGCTATAGTATTCTGTTACGACTGGTGAACAGTCTCTTGTCTCTCTCTCCTTCTGTTGCCTTGTGACCTTTGTTGTGTTCAGATTGGGTGTAAAAAAGTACTTTTTCTAGATGAATAGTGCACTGGAAAGCGTGTTCTTCCAGTGGAATGAATAGAAAAAACTTGTTGGAGAAGTATTTTTTCCTGAATCTGAACACTAACACTTTTGCTAGTGGAGGCCCACGAACAGCAGGCCTCTCCTGTGCGCGTGACGGCCGGCCTCTTTAGGAGTAGTTTATGGGGTGTTTAGTTGGGAGTAAAAAGTATTTTTTCTAGATGAATAGTGTGTTGGGAAGCATGTTTTGTGAGGAGGATGAATAGTGAAAAAAAGTACTTTTAGGTGAAACTAAACAAGTTCCCGGATAACTTCTCCAAATATTCACTATTCATTAGATATTCACTATTCCTCTATATCACAAAGCACGTTTTCCAACACAGATGCTACAGTACTTTTTCCCATTCTCCACCATCTAAACAACCCCTTGGTTAAACGGGGCCTACAACACTCTTGGCACTAACTAGTACAGCGACCAACCAGCTTAGCCATCACTGTCTGTCCCAGTGTGAATGCATTTTGGGGTTTGAAATCGAGGGGACCTGCCGACCTGGCCTGATGAATGGCCCCCGTCGCGTACCAAATTCCGCCGGCCAATTGATGGCACCGGCCGACGCTCGACCTAGGAAGGTCAATTCTACCGGCGTGCAGCGTAGACAGCCATCGTTTCCCCCACAGTGCTGCGGCCACTGGTGATGGCCAACCTGGAAGCTGAACGGAGACGGTGGCCAGGGCCTCTTGGAGAGGCATGATATACGACCTCTCGTCTCGTGATGCCGAGGTGCCGGGCGTTTGCGACGTTTCGTTCGCGTCGCCTACCCGATGCGTACACTAGCACACACTTGTGGTAGGTAACGCGGCTAACGCCGCAGTATCAGCAGCTAAACTGTCCATTTGTCCATGGATATATTGATATGATATACGAGAGTATACGACAGCTGTGGTGCCGGGCAAGTTGCACAAACTGCGACAGGATCTCCACGACCGTGCACATGGGCGTGCCCGTGTGGAGGCGCGAGGTCTCCGTCTCGCCAGCAATCCACGCTCCCTGACTTTTACAAGTTATGAGTTTACAACTGCGCTCTGGGAACTCGCTGCCCTGGTTGCACCAGCAGGAGCAGCAACCGTAGTAGGCGACCAAAGCAGCCTAAGGCCATTCCCAACCCAATGACTAGGATGATGTCCATAGCATTAAATAGACTGCCACATAAGCAATTTGATGATGTGGCAAAGTAATAAGAAGGGGAGAGAATGATATGGTGTTTTGCATGAGAAACCATGTCTACACAAGAACCAAGAAAGAAATCAAGATGATAGGGAGAGTAAAGGAGAGAGAATACATAGGATTGGATGGTAATTTATTTTTAGAAAACTATACGGAGAGGTAGTTTCTATGTGTAGTGTCTAGTTGACATGGATGCATAGACACTATAAGATGGTCTGTTGGGTTGGGAATAGCGTAAGCTTCGTTTCTCCAATCTCCAGGACGGCAGGACTCATAACGACGACACGTACGCCGGACTCCTACGAGTGTCTTCTCTCCCGCTGCACGCCCGTGACCGGTAGAAGTCCGTACGGGCAGGCGAGATGGAGTTTTGACTAATGGAAGACCTACTGGTGTGTTGCAGACTTCAGTACCAACGACCACCGAATACGAGCGAAGAGGAAGACGAGCCAAGGAGGGGATGACCGGATGACCAAGTGGAACTTCTAGCGAGCACGACCTCCAGCTCGTTTCATCCAGAGACCACAGTGCAGTCAAGCTCAGGCAACTTGCACCGCGAGTCCACGGCGCGGAGCCAACCCAGGCTCACCGCATCGGCAGCGCCGCACGCGCGGACAGGAGTCCCCCGGGCCCCGCACGGCGTCACGGCGGCAACCGGAGTGTAACGACTCGAATCTTAAACCCTTAGTCAACATGTAATCACTAGTATCATGAGCATCATTAGTGCACAAAACTAGCATCATGACATAAGCATTGTGTGCATTTGGAATTGTTTGAATTAATTTAAATGTCACTTTATTAAGGGAGTCCAAATTTCGTGCTGCAACTGTGCTGGTTCAAAATTTTATAAAATACTAGATTGCAAATGTGGAATTTAGAGTATTTTTACAAGATTTTTGGAGTTCTTTTGCAGGGTCAAAAATTAGTGGAAAATCCAAATTCGTATCTTTTGAATTCAAAACTGCAACCAAACCAAACATGGTTTTCAACTTTTTGAACTTGCAGAACCTTCCTTGTGTTCTAAGCTTTCCAAAATGTATTTATTTGTGATTTTTGGACTTCGGGAACTATTTCTTTTAAAGCAAAAACGTTTGAACTCATTTTCAAAATTGTCTCTCTTACACGTGGGTCCCACTCGTCAGCGTCATCTTCTACCTCCAGCTTCTCTCTCTTCCACCGGTTGGCTGAACTGAGCGCTCGCTCCACGTCGCAGCAGCTCGCCGGCTGTCGACGCCCGGACCACGCGAAATCCCCCTTCTACCCCGCTCTCCCTTCCTCTACTTAAGCCGAGCCGCCGGCTCTCCCCCAACCCTAACCCTAACTCCCCATTGCGCCGCCGCCACTGTAGCGATCTTACCCGAGAAATGGGCCCACCTAAGTATATTTCACCTTCCGTTGGTGCTAATACACAAAAATGTTCCCAAATGCGGGTACGACCGTCGAGTCGAGCTCGACTAACTGCAACTGAAGATCGTCCGTTCATACGATCACTCGAAGGTGAGTTCCAAAGATCACATCATTCCACAATTCAAATTACAACAAGTTTCAGAGTTATTACAACCAGATTGAAATGATAAATAAAATAGTTCGAGTTCATGCAGCGGAAAGTAAACGAGATACTAGCGACGATCCGCAGTATCGTCACGATGAAGTCAACCGTGACGCTACTCCTCACGATCCTCGGGAGAGGTCGGCTCCCACTCGATGTTGTAACCAGGAGGAAGCTGGGAGGCCCAAGCCATAGAGGCAGCTACCTCCTGAGGGGACGGTCCTGAAAATTTAGCCACAAGCAAGGCTGAGTATACTAGTTATACTCAACAAGACTTACCCGACTGGTGATCACTACATCACCGACTTCTAAAATGAGAGGCTGTTTGGCTAGTGGGGTTCTTTTGCCAAAAGCGACTAAGCTGATCTCTAGTTTATCCATCTTGATTTAAATTCCTTTTAGCCTATCCATTCTAGGTGAGCTTAGCCAGACAACCAAGTTTTGCAATACAATTATTCCATACAAAGATTTCATCCTTCCAAGTTCACTTCATAATATGTCATACATTGGTCAAGCAGTCTCATTAACCGCGAGAAGCGGACAGTTCGAACCGAATTTACTACCTGGCCAGGGAAAACCCATACATACGGAATGGTTGGAAATGCCAACACACCCCAATCCTTTCTCCTTTCTCTGCGAGTGGCTCCCGAGTCCCAAAGCCTCAGGGTAAAGGTTTACCACTATTGGGACTCACGCAACTACCCTCATGTGCCCATGGGATAACGTTTCCAAGACAGAGGGCTGTCGGACCTGCTCGCATCAATCGGATACCGGGACTTACCGGTCCCATAGTCCGTGCATATGTGTGGTACGTTCAAAAGCTTGACACAAAAGTACCACATGTTTCCAATTAAACCATCGATAGATGGGTATCTATAATCCTTCGTCCATCATCCCTAGTGTTTCTGATATGAGTAGACATATAACTCCTATATCTCGCGGGTGTCGGAAACACTCGACTTCTAACGTTCTTAAGCATAGCGGCTATCGAACCTACATACTAGTGTTCAATCAAAGGAAACTATGATCATGCAATCTAGGGTTTCATTCAACTCCTTGAAACTTAAATGCACAAACATATAATCAAGTAAATCGCGTAAGTAAAGTTAGGTTATGCTCCGGGGCTTGCCTTCCGGCTCGAAGCGGTACTCCTGCTCGGGGCTCGGATCCACGTGCACCACGTTCACCTCGGACTCCTGGGCAATCTCCTCGGCAGCGGGTACTAGCTCGTAGACTCCGTCGGCGAGACCCGAATCTACACGAGATGCATGAAATGTTTAAATATCGAGATTTAATATAGTTATGGTTTGCTTAAACCTTGGTTAATGAATTGGAAAGGATAAACATTAATTATAAGTGAATATACCCGTTTCATTTTGAACCTTTAATCTGATTTTAGAGATTTAGGTTTTTCTCTTTTCTTTTTCTTTTTCTTCTCTTTTCCACCATTTAAGTCCTTTTTCTATTATTCAAAAGGTGAACGTAGGAATATTATTTTCATGTGCCATTTGGTCAGAGGCTTGCTCATGCCAAGGCAGGAGCCTAGCCCAAAACTTGGCTCGAGGTGATTTTTCTATAATTTATTAAAAATATTCCTATCTTTTTACCTAAAAACAAACTAAATTCCTACAAAAATAACTATAAGGTTTCTGTCCACACCACTTGGCACAGTGACTTAGGTTACCAAGAGTGACCTCTCTGCAAGTTTACATGTGGTATTGATTTATGGTTATTTTTGTGGAATTTCACCATGTTTAAACTACCAAAAATCATTTAGCCATTTTCCAGTGTCCAAAAATTACCATTTTTATTTTTCTAAGGTTTATAATGTCTTGATTCAGTTTTTGTGTGAAGGAGGTGATTTTTCACTGAGTGAATTATTTTCTGTGATTTATTTGCCAAAACAGCAAGGTATAAGTTTGGAAATTCATAACTCTAAGTCCACTGGGAATTTTTGTGCACCACTTGGGCAGAGATCCTATGTCACCCATTAGTCCAACATATCCAAAGCTCAGCCCTAGTGCATGAGTGGATTTCAAGCTATGAAGAAAGGTGCTCAAACTTTGTAAATTTTTAAACTGTAAACTAAGCCTCAACTGAGTGAGGTGGAAAGGGAGAAGTTTGACTTCTAGATTCACTGGTCACTACAAAATTTGTTTGGCATTTTCTTATTTTTCTACAATTTTCTATGAATTTTTGAATATTGCAGTGAATAGTGCTCAAAGAATAGAATCTATTTACGCCGTGAACCCTAGAAGATTTGAATCCTTACAAAAGGGTCCCTGGAATCTTACAGTCGGCCCCCTAGAAAAAGGAAGAAGACACAGTTTGGTCCTCGAGCTCGCCGGCGTGCGTACGCCGGCCAAACGGCGGCGAGTCCGGACCGGGGAAATGGGGGAAAACGGAGAGGGGCTCACCGCGCGTTCTTTGGGTGAGGTCTCGGGGTCGGGGAAGGCCAGGAAAGGGGTCTTCAACGGCGGCGACGGCTCTGCTTTGCTCCGGCGAGCGGTGACCGGCGGCGTCGGGGTCGGAGAGGGTCGGGGAAGAGGTCAATGAGCACCAGCGCGTCACGGCGAAGCTGTAGGTGCCCTCGGTTCAGCCGGAGGAGGAGCGGAGCGTGCTGTCCACGTGCGCGGCCGACGGCAGAAGCTTGAGCTTCTCCGGCGAGCTGCGCCGGCGGCTGCGGTGGCGGGAAAGGGTCGGGGCTTGGTCGAGGAGTGGCGGTGGTTGATGGGGAAGCTAGTGCGCGCCTTGGTTTGGCCGGAGGAGCAGCGGAGAGGGCTGGCCGCGTGAGCGAGCTCGGCGGCGGCTCTGCGAACTCCGGCGAGTGATTTCGGCGCGGAAGAGAAGGGGAACTGTTTGGGGCTTTAAGTAGGAGGAAGAGGGGAAGGGAATGGTGCTCGAGCAGCACTGGATGGGGGCTGGGGTAGCACGGCAACCGCTCGCGGCGGCAGCGGCTTGTCGCGGCCGTTGGCGCCGTGCGCGGCGTCAGCGCGGCGCAGGCGAGGACGGCAGGCGGCAGACGCGCGTGGGCGAGGAGAAAGGAAGGGCGGGGATGAAAACGAGACGCGCGTGGTCGTGAAAGTCGCACGACGGACCGGTGGGCAACGGCGGCGGCGGTTTTGTCCGGCGGTTCACGGCGGCGGCGCGGCGACAGCTCGAGAGCGCGGCTCGGGTCAGCGCTACAGTGCGCCATTGGCCACGCGGACTGGCCAGACGCGTGCTCCATGAGTGGGGACACGCAGCCGTGCCATTGGCCGGCTCAGTCGAGGACGGCCGGCGGCAGAGCGCTGCCGGCGGCGAGCGCGGGCACGCGCGAGCGCGGCGTGAGCGCCCCGTGAGCGCGCCTCTGTCGGTGCAAAGTCAACTTGGTTGGCATGGCTCAAACTCCAAAAATTTGAACATGGCTCGGAAATCTTCCGACATGAAAGTTGTTTAGAATTTCATGGGACACATCCCTGCACTAGAGATGATGAGAAAAAGATGAAAATTTGGCAGTGATTCAAAAGGGGGTAAAACCCTGTTTTGAACTGAATTTTTGAAATTCGAGAGGCTAGATGGCAAAATTGGCCAAAGTGCCAATGGAGGCAAGGTTCAGAAATGTGAAGATGTACAACTTTGCTTTTTGGAGATTTTGAGGTTCAGTGGTAAAATCTTGAGATTTGACTAAGATTTCATTTCAGCCTTGAATTTGAATTGGAAAATTCAAATTCCAAGATTAGGGTTTAAATTTTTAGATGCTTCCAAGCATTTTTAGGCTATGGTCTGAAAAGGGAAGTTTCTTGGTTTGACTTATACTCCAACTTTCCCATTTGCACTTTTTCAAGTTTTTAGAAAGTTTTCAAAGTTTCTTTATTGCTCCATTTAAATAGTTTTTGACTCAATTTTGGATAACTTTTTCTCATTTTCCTTAATTCCACTTTTGAATTATACTTAGCTTAACTTAATCACCATTTTAGTGTTAATTAACACTAGGGGTGTTACAGCCACCATTGCTGCAGCAAGCTCGCCGCCGCCGCCATTCCACCGCTGCGGGCCACCTCGGCTCGATTAAACCTCACCTACACCTTCCCCTCCTCCTCGCCGACCTCCCCAGCTGCTCAGTCGCCGCCACCATCACCCGCAGCGCCACCACCACCGTCGACCGTTGCCGCCGCCGCTGCAGCTCGCCGACGCCCCCTTCCCGACCACCAATCCTTCAATCCAAGGTGCAAAATGGATTGCTCTCGTCGTCCTCTTGCTCCACATGCCTTTCCCCTCGCCGGAATCTCGCCGGAGGCGGCGGATTTCGCCGGATTTGGCCGCCGGCCATGGCTGCTCCGGCCAGGTCACTGACCAGCGGGCCCGCGCGTCAGTGGCTGCTATGCTGGTGGTCGCGTGCGTAGATCTGTAGTTCTCCAGGGTCTTAGATGCAAAAGCGTTTTTGATTTGTTTGAAAACGGCTGAAAACTTGTAAAATGCGTAGAAAATTATATACTGCTCCAAAAATTGTGAAACTTGTTTTGTTGGATTCCTAGAAGGATGAAGTTTCATAAAACTCTATGTTTGCATGTGGTACTGCTGTGTATATTTATTTATGTTTTAAATTGCTCAAAGCTTGATTAATTCATATTAAATGTTCTACTGCTCTAAAAATGTCAAATCCAGTTTTGTTAGAGCCCTTGTATCATGTGAATGCTAGATCTATAACTTTTTACTCATGTTTATATGATTCTATCACTGTTTTTATTTAAATATATGCTTGCTGCCCAAAAAATGAGAAATGACATAGTAAATAGCTCAAAAATGATAAAATGGTAAAACCAATCTTGTTAATCTTGTTTCGCTGTATAGAATCAAGGAAAAATGCCTTTCATATTTGTTCTGTTGCTAAACATGGCCTTTAGGAATTAATTTGTTTCCTTAGGTGTAACTTGATTTAATCTATAATTAAATATGCCAAAGTAATTTTAATGCATAGCCAACTTCTTTAATCTTGTAATAACAGTGAGAATGTTATATATTTATCTAGGCCTTAATTCCATGTTTTAGAATTTGTATGTGTTATTCCTTTGCTTGCTAGTAGTTCTATCTTTTCGGTAAACCTTTATCCGCGTCCTAGTTTTGCGGGTGTTTTAGATAGTTTGTTGAAGTGCTTTTTATCAACAATAATGCTCATGCATTTCATGTTCATTTGCATCATGTCATCATCTCTAATTGCATGCATGCATTCACTCTTTTAGTGAGCGAGACGTCGGAGTGCGAGATCGTTGAGCCCGAGGCCGAAGGAGAACCGGAGGAGAACGTAGTTGACACCAAGGAGAACCAAGGCAAGCAGCTAAGCATGTTGAAATACCTATGTTTGCAAATATTTACATTCCAATATGAGCTATGGATGCATTGGGTTATATATATGGTTATCTTGTAGATCCTAATTGTTGCATTTACCATTCCCTTGATCTTTTACCATATGCCTTGTCACTCGAGTAGCATGGGTTAACTTAATTTGATTTGCTTAATGCTTAGCCATGCTTAGTAGTAGAATGGTAGGCTTTTTGGGAATGGGATGGATAGGTTAATCAACAACGATGTCGTCATGGTCCTTGGTTAGAAATGGTTAAGGGAACTTGTTGATGGAATTGAATTTCGAGATTTGAGCGGATATGGTGTAGGGCCTTGAGAATGGAATCTCGGGTATAGATCCGCTTGAGTTGATTAAGGACTGTCCGTTGTTGACCTAGGCTTGAGCATTTCTTTCCGTACTACCACATATCATGAATGGGAGGATAAGCTAATTACCGAAATTGAATTGGTCATCTGGGCACGGTCCTAGATATGTGTGTATGGTGAGGGCCCTAGAGTGTTCATAGTGGGCCTAGGCAACCCTCCGCATAAGCTAGGCGTGAACTTCCGGACGTCCAAGGCTTTTCGGGAAAGGTTGACATGAGTACCCCCTTATGCACTTTTGGCCAAGTGTATGAGCCGTAAGGTCCTCGAGTCGTGTGGGTAAAGATGTACACCCTTGCAAGGTTTAAAATCAATTCGAATTGCCACGCTCTTGGTTATGGCACCCGCTCAAAGTCCTATGAATTCATCGTAGAGTTACCGCATGGATGAGAATGATGTTCACATGGTTATGCTCTATGTTCACATGATTATGATATATTGTTGCTCTCTAAAAATTGAGGTGGGATGGGCAAAACAAATAAAATTTGACTAGGTCTATAGGATGATTTATCACTTGCTCATGTTATATAAAAGTTAAGGCTAGGATGAGATAGGCGTTTATGCAATTTATTTAACCTTAAGGCCTCATTCCTTGCTACATCCAAATATGCATACTCCTTGGTTATATTATATTTGCGTAAGTCTTGCGAGTACCCTTTGTACTCAAGTTGCTATTTTTCATCAAGTTGCAGGCGAACCGGAGGTCGTGCTTGGTCTCTTCTACCCCGTTGATCCTCATACGGGTGAGGAGTAGGCTGGGCATGTGATGTTTGTGCCATTGATGTGCTCGTGCTAGACACCTTTACTTTTGTCTTACCGCTGCGATTTATCTTTTATCGTTGTGAGATCGCCATAGGAAACTTGAACCTTTAATTCATGATACTCATGTTTTATTTTGAGCTCAAGACTTGTATTTGGAGCTCTCATTAAATTTAAATCTCTATGTTGGACTTGTAATATTTTCAATGTTGAACTCTCATGTAATGACTAAAATTGCTCTCTACGGTTAATTTGGTGATGTGTGTATTTGTATGAACGGTATGTGTATGCTTGATCTTGGGCATGTTGTGGAACACATACCGGGACTACCGGATTTGCATTGTTTTATATGATATTGCATTTATCATGAGCCTCTATACGTGGGTTACCACGTGGCAAGTCAAGAGATGGACGCGTGCTAACTCTCATTTTAAAGGATTGATCAATGATTTCGTATAAACCAAATGTAAATTGGGCGGTTCTCTGCGCGGAGACCACGAGTATACTCGCCGGGATGTGCTGGCGCCCGCGACGGCTCGCTCTGCTTCTTCAGTCTCTCTTGAGAGTTGAGACCATGAACCCGGGCGCCCCGACGCGGCTCGGTCTCGCCCACCCGCTCAACGAAGCCGCGGGGGGAAGAAAGAACAACAAGTCATCAGGTCAACACAGCCAGAGGCACAGGCCAATCAGTCAACTGTCAACCCATGCCCCCTTTCCTTCCTGTTCCTTTTTATTTTACCCCGCACACGTTTGACCACGGACCGGGACGCCGGCACACGCGTGGGGTCCCTTTTCCTGTGGTCCCCCTGGGCCTCTGCCTGCCCGCCCCTCGTTCCCGCTCTGTGGTGGCTCCGTTCACACTTCACACCGGTGATGGGGCGCTAGTTATTCCCAGTCAACTGCTCTCACCTCGCCGCGGGAAGGGAACGGCGACTTGTTTCTTTATTTATCTTGGCGTTCCGGTCGTTTTTGCGGCCTCTTGCGAGGCGAGTGCGGCATAACTTCCCGGAACTGGGGGCTTGGAGGGAGGGGATACGGGAGGCAGAAACAAGGGGAAGGAGACGAGAGACGACACGGCCTCAGAAGAGGATACGAGAGGAGATAGAGGACGAGGAGGAAGCGTCCAGGGGCTACAGACCCGGCAGAAAGGTGAGTTCTTGGTTGCTGCTGCTTCTCCAGCTCTCCTCTCTCTCACTCTCTGAAGGTTCGTTCTTATCGGTGACTTGATCTTGGAGATGGGAGCCTGCACTGCAGGGTCTCTCTCGGTTACTCCCCTGTTCTCCTGAGGCTAGTTGAGGACTTCTCTGGGTGGAGAAGTAGGATGATAGCGGTGTTCATTATGGCAAGGATGGCTTGATTCCGTCGTTGTTTTCCTGTCCTCCCTAGAGAGATCGCGTTTTTCGGGTAGCAGATTCTACTCCGACTTTTGTGGGTGCTTTGTGCTACCTAACCTACCAGCCATCATGGCAACCTTAGGCTTAGTTCTTTTCTGAAAGAGGTCTTTTGCGGTATTTGTAACGTTGCCGAAATCATCACTCTTTCTAAAAGTGTCAACATTCTAGGTGGTTGTTCAAGTACTGTACATTAAATTGCGGGAGGTTGTGATTTCTGGGGGAAGCAGGGATCACTGATGCCTCGTGATTCATGAACATGCCATGGGGGTTAGGACTTAGGACAAGACAATTAGTAGATTTTGAAGTCTATGACCTTTTGTTTTCCTGTCTTTTTTCTTAAATATGCAGGAGATTTCCGTATCATTATCTTAAGAGGATTCCTATGCAGACTACTCATTGTTATTTTTCTGTCAATGAAGTCCTTGTGATTCCTACTTCTATTTTGCCAGTAGATCAGGAGGGCCAAATGTTATCATTGCACTGCTTGCAGATTTTAACCCAAGAGCAAATGTTCATGCTGCAAACCCAGCAAAAGACTAACTAGATTCTGATCCTATTTCCCTTAAATATTTGAAGCTGCAGGAGTCTTCTGACATTAGAACTCAACAAATCCTTCGCAACTTGGACACTTGGTGGTAACTGCTAACTGCAGCCTGAAATTGTGATGTTATGGTCCTTTCTTCCTTGATGGCAAACAAAGAAGGTTATCGCCTTGTGAGATGCCCAAAGTGTCTGAACATTCTTCCAGAGCCCCCCAGTGTTACAGTCTATAGGTGCGGCGGATGCGGCACCACGCTTCGAGGTAAATTGGACAGTTCAGTGTGCTAATGGTACCTAGTACTTAGCATCTGTTTGTTATTCTGTTTCTCATGTATGTCTTCATCTCGCGATTATGCAGCTAAAATTCGTGCTAGCAATGGACATGTGACCACGAAGCGGCAAGACTCCGACAATTATTCTGTTGCTACCGCAGTGAGCAATGGAGTGCCTGCTCAAACCAAAGATCATGCTTCCACTGAAGTTACCATGGACAACTCCTACATTGCCGATGCCCCTAGTACCGAGCATGACAGCAATGGCACAGGAAACACTCAAAGTGGTGATATTATGCTACCGGAGAAGAAAGATGATGGGGTTGAGAATGTTGGGAGCAAAGACCATCACAATATTGAAGGCCAGGATACCAATTCAAGGATGGAAGGTCCTGCCGATCTGGAAAATACCAATGCAAATAGCACAAGTCGAGATTCTGGCGAAGCAGAACACCAGATCATGGAACAACCTGAAGAGAACTCAGAGACTTGCAGGGTAGGAGAAGGAGATGTCACGGAGTGCCACTTGAACGCCTCTGAAAACAACATGGTTTCTTCTGAGATGAGCAAACCAGCCGTCAGGATGCAAGATGCTGAGCAGAAGGAAGCTGGCCAGTCCGAACATGCAGCGAACAAGAAGAGTCATCTTGTGGGGGTACTGTCTCGGTCTTGTGATCTTCGAGCATCATCGATTAACTCACTCGATTTCCATTCTGCACGGACTTCTCTTCAGTCGAAAAGCTTCAGAGCAAGTGAGCCCCTTCAATCAAAGATCATGAACACGGTGGACGAGCTGAAGGGTGATCTCTCCGAATTGTTCAAGAAACCTTCAAAACCCAAGCCAAAGGCATACCCCCCACGTCCTTCCAAACAAGATGCCCCCATGACTCGTCCTCCCATCACATCCAGTGCACCTCTTGCAGCATATCATCCTACCGCCAAGCACTCTGGCTACGCAGCTCGCCTAAGCAGGTCCGGCCAGGTTGCTCCCCGTGGCCTGCCCTCGCTGCGATATCGCCGGCACAGGGTCTATTCGTACCATCACAATGTGCAAATGGAGATGAGACCCTGCCGCCACGAGTGCTGCCATAGCTGCCAGCCACCCTGTTACAGATCCTGCAACCAAGAACAACCTGCAGAGATGCACAAGCCACCGGCCAAAGAGATCAAGCGCCGGCCCCTGCCCAGGAACCACTGCCGGCCCGTCCTCCGCGGCGCCCCGTTCGTCGTCTGCTCCAACTGCGTGAGGCTTGTCCAGCTTCCCACCGACTTCGCCGTCCCGAGCAGAGGGACACGCCGGCTGCAGTGCGGCTCCTGCTCCGAGGTCCTCTCCTACTCCTACAGGGACCCCAGCAGGAAGAAGCAGCAGCCGCAGTCACCGTTCGGGGGCGACGGGTACAGCACGGACGGCTACGAGATCCACCAGCAGGCGGACCCGGTGTCGTACTCTGAGGAGTACGGCCTCTCGGCGAGCACGGAGGACGGGCAGCCGCTGTACGTGTCGAGGAACTCGTCGTTCAACACCGCCGACGAGTGGGCTGGCAGGGACGGCAAGCTCCACCGGCTGATGGGGTACTCGTCGGCGAGCGAGCTGCTGCGGCACTCCCCGGACCTGTTCGAGAGCTTCGACGGGCGCACGCCCAACGCAAGGACGCGCGTCGACAGGAAGGGGAAGGGAGTCTGCGTGGCGGAAGGCGACGCGGTGAAGAGACCGAAGGCCAGGAGCGGCAACCTCCAGGGGATTCTGAAGAAGGGGATCCAGAGCCTGGAATCGCTCAAGCTTAGGGCATAGATGATGCCTGATTCGGACAATTTGTTTGCTTGCCGGGTCCGCTGCGGTGAGTTTAGAAGAGGATAAGCTGACAGGATTAGATTTTAGCACGTGACAGGCTTAGTCACTGGCGTTCTGATGGGCGTAGCATTTTGATCGGTGTGTTGAGTTTTGCAGTTCATCTGCGTAGAGTTGGTTGGCTTGGCAGTTTTGTGTGCTCTCTCTGATGTGTGTAAAAGTTTGCAGTTTGCACGCGGCAGATGCTCGATGCTGTGTGTGTATGTATATTGACGATTGTTGCATCTGACTTTCTCAGATTTGTTACTTGTGCCTAAACAACAAGACCGTGCGCGCGAGCTGGCCACCGTAGCCACTGAACTGTTCAGCATGGCCAAACCCTGCCAAATGCACACGACTTGGGCCTGGTCGCTACAGCATTCGCACTTTCGAAGCCTGCATGTAACTTCAGGCAACTCAAACTGGAGCACATAGTTACGTTACAAGCTTTTGTTCGCGTCAGCCAAGCTTCAGAAAATCAAACTGGAGCTGTCACAAACCAGTTCCGTAGTCGTTTCTCTGTTCTTCGCGTACGCTGTCCTCTGAACGGCATGCCGCAAGCATAGCTTGCACGCTTGACCGCTTCCCGACCGTACACCTGTTTACGCTTTACAACGCTTCACCCAAGCTAATGCTGCTGCTCGCGCGTTGCTGTTTCAGCCGCGGTGGCAGCAGCCACCCCGGCGTCGCCGTCGCGCTGGTGCTTGAGGTCCCGGAACACCCGCGAGCTCTCCTCGAAGATGTGCGCGCGGCGGTCGTAGTCCGTGGGCCGCCGCCCCTCGTCCACCCCCGCGATGGCCGCCTCCTCCAGCACCTCCAGCTCCTCCGCCGCCAGCCCGCCCTCCTCCTCCTCCTCCCGATCCTGATCCTGATCGACAGCCGGCACCACGCCCTCCCGCGCCGCCTCGACGGGCTCCGTCGCCCCGCCCCCGCCGCACGACGCGCGGGCGCGCAGGCGCCGCCGCGGCGAGGGAGCCACGCGCCAGAAGGGCGAGGCGCGGCCGCGCCTCGGCGTCGTGGTCGTGGCCCGGGGTGCCTGCTGGCACGGCGCCCCCACGCGCGGAGGGGCCAGGGCCAAGCGGGACACGGGCTGCATGCCTCGTGGCTCGCGTCGTCGGGATCGGTGGATCACAATCACAACGCTCAACACGCTTTGGGTGGGGGAGAATCTGGCCGCGCCGGGATTGTGCAGGTTTTTATCCGCACGGTGCGCAGTGCCGGTCCTGCCGGGACGCGAAGATTCGGGGCGCGTGGCACGCGTGCCGGGGCGCCGCGACGTGACGCGCGGGACGACCACGCGTCGGGTCGAGGTGGCCGAGGTGGCGGGTGGGTACGGGCGGAGGTGTGGTCTGTGGTGTGCTGCGCTCGGGGCAGCGACCGCATGGCATGGGCGGCCAGGGCGCGAGGGTCGACGGGGACACTGTGGACTTGTGGCGTCGCTGCGTCGGTGGGCTGGTGAGCAACAGCTGACCGGCGCGTTCGCTTGTGCGGTCCGCCACGGCGTCACGACCGCACCCGCTCCCCCGCGGCACCCGCGGCACCGGAAGGATCACGACTGACTTTTGGGACCCGAGTGTCGTATCGTATCACCATCTGAACTCGCTGCCGGCCCACATCTCGTGCTTGTTGCTGAACACGCACTCCGGTGGCTTGATCGCGAGGCAAGCAGGCGCTCACCCCTTTTTCGTTTGGCAGACGCAAGGAGACGGATGGTTGATGCGGTAGACTTCAACATACAGAGAGGATTGGAGTGTGGTGTTCGCTAAAAATTCAAAACACAACGGCAACACGCTACTTCATCGTCATTCATTGATTTGTGAAATACTTTTTGTGAAAGAATGATTTGTCTGTAGTATTTGTGGGACGGTATTTGTGTAGCTTGGGCTGGAACATTCGTGGCGGGCAGCACGAGCGGAGGAGGTAAAAGACGAAAAGGGCCCAGGAAAAGGGTGGTCCAGCGACCCAATCCACAGCCGAACCAAGCGACGAGCTGACTACGACGCAACGTGAAAAAGTTCACGGATCCACGTCGGCGAACGTGCGCGCACGCACGGGTTCCCCGGATCTTCTGAGACCCTCCTGTGCACTCCACCCTTCCTCCGGGCCGAAAACCCGAGCTGCGCAACCGCGGCAGGATCCGGCGGAAGTACAGTGGCCGAAGCGGCTGATGCAACGAGATTCGCCGCAGAAATCGTCCTCAGCCAGTCAGCCACCGAGCCTTTTCAGTACACTCTTCCAGTCTCCCGCGCGTGAATTCCGCAAAAAAGGACTCGAGCGTCGAGCAAGATCTCCCTGATCGCCCTGAGTCCCTGACCCTGAGGCCGGATCGAACTGCGTCTGAACTGAACACCGTACATAGCATGCCCTGACGCCCGAGTTCTCAGCGACGAGAATTCGCTAGCGTTGAGCTTTATATTTCTCGAAGCAACACGGAGAGATCTGAGGATTTCTGTTCAAGGCATCGGTGAATAATAAGAAGAAAAAAAAAGACTAGTGGATTCCTACGCGGTAGTGGATGATCTGGATCCACTACTGCTCTACGTCTGCCGATCCAAAGGTATTGGCTGCCAGCGCTCCACTCGTCAAATTGCGAGTTCGGCCGGAGACGACGACGGACGGTGGTGGGGGTGGGCCCGTAGACATTGGCACGACTTGATTTCCAAACTCACGAAGAAAAGCGCAAAGACCTCTCTTCACGTCGCCTCCTCCCGTGGAAACACGCCACGGCACATGCTTTTGTTTTATGGATTGCTCGCTTGATTGATTATACTACTGATGAAAGGGAAATAAAACGGCGTCCACAATGGGAAGCTAAAGCAGTCCATAGTAAATAAAATATTACATTTAACCCACTGACACATTATGCAAGCAGTCCTTATAGCAGTCTATAGTAAATGGTACCTATAAGCTTATGGGCTGACCATAGGGAATAAAATATTAATTCATCTCTCTCATTCATCTCCTCTCTCTCTATCTCTCTTCTTTCCTTCCACCACCACTGTATCTTTTTTGGGCTGCACATTGTGAGCTTTACCATAGCTATAGACCACTTACACATGGTCCCACCACTAAGGACTGCTTGGTCCAAATACATTGTGGTTGCCCTAATTGTGAAAGTAATATATCACTAATTAATAATTTAATATGCATGGTTGTTCACTGGTACGAGCAGTCATGAAAAGGTGAGAAACAGAATGCCAACTGACGTTTGGTAGGCTTAACTATCTGTTTCTCAGTTTTTGTAATTGAAAAAAAACAGGCAGTGTTGTGTGTTTCACTTCATGAGAAAATATATTTTATTACTAGAAAGATAATAGTGAAGCATAATTGTCAGAGGATTTTCACTATAAAAGAACATAATATCACACAACAATTGCATTAAATGGAGAAATGGGTCAATAGCACCAGAAACTAATGTCGGTAGTTCTATTACTTTGTCTACACCAAGATCAGGTTAATGTGAAAGTGTCTTGATACAGGACGCATTCGTATGGCCATGGCAAATTATGTAGAGAGAAATGTAAAACTTGAGAAGAATCACAGTAGGTACCATGTGTGTTGTACATATACACACATTGTTTTTGGATAATTGGTCTGTTCAGTGTTGCAGTTGTTGTAAACATCATCTACACTGCAAGTGTCTTGATACACACTGGGCACATTCCTATGGCTATGGCAAATTATGTTGAGAGAAATGTAAAAAACTTTGAGGGAAGAATTACAGGTATGAAATTAATTTAGGGAAAACAATAGGTACCATGTGTGTTGTATATATACACATATTTTTTTTTTAATAATTGGTGCGTTCATTGTTGCAGTTGTTGTAAACACCATCTACACTCTATGGCCATGATTAAGTAGTAGGAATGGTGACAACAGTAAAATACAGCTGAACATGTCGAATGCTATTTCAAATTATGTACGATAGTATTTAGGTTATTTTATTGGTTTTAAACATACAAGTGCAATAAAAAAAAGAAAAGTCTATCAGTAAAAAAAAGCGAGCATTTGATGAAACCATGCAAGTCTTGAAAGTGCATCTCGATCCTTTCAAGTCTTAGTCCAAATCGGGCTCAAATTAAGCTCATGAGTTGCTTTGTGTCCGTGAACAAGAATTTCAAAGATATTGTTTTTTTAAAAAGGACTATTTACCAAAAATATCCCTTGTAAACCGGGGGGGGGGGGGCAGTTTGTTCTGTTTTGGCTGGTGAGGCTGAAGGTTGTTGGGCAGCGCAACAAGTTTTGGAGATTTTGAACCGCCACACCTGAACTGTAGTTGCCAGAATCAGCTCAAGACAAACTCGTGCCACAAATAACCCCAACGCCATGGGCAAAACTGGAAATAAACCTCCAAACAATAGTACAACGCAGCAACGCACAAATCACACGCGAATCGGGTGAATAATTCGCGCTCCTCCACCCGTCCAGCACTTCCAGTTCCAGCTCCCTCCCTCCAGCAGTCCGGCTCCTCCCCGTTTTCTCACGAACGCGGAAAAACGAAGAAAAGAAGAAGAAAAAAAAGGAGAGGAAAAAAAATTAGTTCATCTCGTCTCACACCACACACCTCAGCCGCCCGCCGTCTCCTCTCCTCCCCCCTCGCCACGTCGCCGTCCGCCGTCGCGCAGGCGAAGCCCCAGGCGCACCGCGCGGCGCCGCCGGATCCCGCGCGATCCGACCCCGGGAGCGCGGCGGCCGCAGCAGCCGCCCTCGGCCACCGCCGGGCGGCCAGATCCGCCAGAGGCGCGCAGCCGGATCCGCCGCCGCGCCGACACGGAGGGCGCCGCCGCAAGCCCTGCTCGGCATTGGTTTGGCTCGATCCAGAGGCGTCCTACTGCCGGTGCGTGTCCTGATCCTGTCCTGGTCCCCGGGTTGTCTCCCTTTGGCACGATCTGGGAAATGTTCCGTGTGAAGTCGTTTTTCGGAGTTTATCGACTAATTTTGTTTCGGCAAAGCGATGCGAATGGTTTGATCCAGTTTCCGGACATAGCTCCGGTACTATAGAATTTGAATTTTAGTTGTCTTTGGATCGGTACTTGATTGATTGATTAGGTTTTGAGTTTTTCCTTTGCGTGAGTAACATTGTTTTCCTTTTTGTGCATTTGCGTGGTTCAGTAGTTGCTGATCCAGCTGTTTTTACTTCAAGGAATCTTCATTCAGTAGAAGTTCGCGGAGTTTTTTATCCAGCTCATAGCTCGTTGAATTGTGCTCCAGAGTCGTGTTAGCTATTGTACTTACTGTAGCATATGCACTAATGAAACTAAAGCTTTTGTCTATGCTTTGATTCAATAGGGTGGAGTTATCTGAACCTGTGGACCTGTGCATGGTGCTAAATCGTGCAAAGATGAGATGGTTTTAGCATATAGCGTGCTGGAATCCTGCATCGTGCAACTGAGCCTGCCATTCCTGTAGCTGCAATCCTTCCTGTGATGATGCAGGGACTGGGAGGTGGCAGGTATCTATGACTACTGATGCGCCTTTGCTACTTTCATCATCCGGAAGCGCAGATTCACCTTCAAAGCAGCAGGCTCCTGCTCGAACTTCGATTGCCTCATTAGGTTGCCTCTGCACTACTGATTCATTTTCTTCATCACTGTATGAGGATTGTGACACGGCTTCTGTAAACCTTGCGGATGAAAGGGAGGCTGAACCAGGACATTGTCGGGAGGAGTCTGATGTGAGCAGGGTGGCAGAGCGTTTCCAGTCAGCTGATTCACACTTCTTCCATCGTCTCTCTGTGGAATGCTCTCAGAAGGAGAGGCAGCGGAAGGTTTCTTGGGGTGGTGCAATGGAGATGCAGCATTCTCCATCATCCCTAGAGACTGGAATGGTATCTAGTTCCCATGAGAAGCCAAATCGCTCCCAGAGAGTCAGACACAAGAGTTCACAGTTTGAAGATCCATTTTCACCCGAGCATGAGCCAAGGCTAATTTACATTAATGATCCTAACAGGACAAATGATCGATATGAATTTACGGGGAATGAGATCAGGACAAGCAAGTATACTCTGATTACTTTCCTGCCGAAGAACCTCTTCATACAATTTCATCGGTTGGCTTATGTATACTTCCTAGTTATAGCTGCTCTTAACCAGCTCCCTCCTTTAGCTGTATTTGGAAGAACCGCTTCACTTTTCCCGCTACTTTTTGTGTTGTTTGTGACTGCTATAAAAGATGGATATGAAGACTGGCGGCGTCACAGGTCTGACAGAAATGAAAATAACCGAGAGGCGCTTGTCCTTCAACATGGTGATTTTCGGTTGAAAAAGTGGAAAAGCATTTGTGCAGGGGAGGTTGTCAAAATTCATGCCAATGAAACCATGCCATGTGACATGGTGTTGCTGGGTACAAGTGATCCAAATGGTATAGCTTATATCCAAACTATGAATTTAGATGGAGAGTCAAACCTAAAAACAAGGTATGCTCGCCAGGAAACTACTTCCATGATATGCGACGCCTCATATTCAGGCTTGATCAAATGTGAGCAGCCCAACAGAAATATCTATGAGTTTACAGCTACCATGGAGTTGGGCAGCCAGAGGGTTCCACTTGGACAATCGAACATTGTTTTACGTGGATGTCAGCTTAAAAACACAGAATGGATTATTGGTGTTGTGGTCTATGCTGGTCAGGAGACAAAGGCTATGTTGAACAGCACGATATCTCCTTCAAAGAGCAGCAACTTAGAGAGTTACATGAACAGGGAAACTCTTTGGTTGTCAGCTTTCCTCTTGATCACATGCTCAGTTGTGGCTACTGGGATGGGGGTTTGGCTGTTTAAAAATTCGAAAAACCTGGATGCCCTTCCATACTACAGAAGAAAGTACTTCACCTTTGGCCGGGAGAACCGAAAAGATTTCAAGTTCTATGGCATTGCTTTAGAGATATTTTTCTCCTTCCTAAGTTCTGTGATCATCTTTCAAATAATGATACCTATATCTCTGTACATCACAATGGAGCTAGTCAGAGTGGGGCAATCATACTTCATGATTGGAGACACACGCATGTATGACAGTAATTCAGGGTCAAGATTTCAGTGTCGATCCTTGAATATCAATGAGGACCTGGGCCAAATACGGTACATATTTTCTGACAAAACTGGAACCTTGACACAAAATAAGATGGAATTTCAGCAAGCTAGCATCTACGGCAAGAACTATGGCAGTTCTCTGCAAGTCGCTAGTGACTTCTCACATGAAATAAGCACTACAGGCAAGTTTACCTTCCTCCCTCCCTCTCTTTTCTTTCTTGTTGCAAGCACTTTGAGTAATGTTGTAGATAGCTTATTCTCTAGGACAAAACTGAAAGGTGAGCATAGTCAGGTCCCGCATTCCAGCCATCGCTACTATGTGCTAGGTCTAGGTTGAACCCCAAAGTTTCTTGATCAAACATAAAAATTCCCACCTCCTATCCTTCCTCTTGTTGTCTTCATTTTGCAGCTTTGTTTGCATTTAATTAATACAACCATATAACTTATTCATTCCCGTGATCCCGTCATGATCCTTACAAAGCCTATTGAAACACCACATTACCTTTAGCATAGCTTGTGGGAAGCCAAAGCCTAATCTGTGTTCTACCCATTTGGATGCTAGTCTGCTAGGTATTACCATACTAGGATAGCGGACCAGCTATATTATTGTCTAAACCATTGTTCCAAGCTCCTGTTTGAAACTTGAAATATATCTTGGCACCTGGAGCACTTATAGCTCTTAGTGAGTATATCATCTTTTATTCTGTTGGTTTCAGCTCCACTTGCAATGAGACCTTACTGAAAATTGTTGCGTGCCTGAATTGGAAAATAAGAATATCTCGGGTTAAACAAACATCCAGCAACTTGACTCCTCACCAACGGTCCTGGATTTTATAAACTGGTCTTTGAAAGCTGGTCCAGCAAAATTCAGAGTTATTCAGATTCCAGATTCCTGTAGCAGCAAGTCTAATGATTTCATTTTAGGCTTAGTCGTGTTTGCCCGTTCATTTTATAGATCTCATCAGCTTTAGATCATTTATTCATCCATACATAAGCTTTTCTCATTTTGCAGAGTCATTGAGACAAAGTGGCAAGAAGCCCAAAATCAATGTTGATTCGGCACTGGTGGCGCTTCTGAATCAACCATTGATTGGGGAGGAAAGAATTGCTGCTCATGATTTTTTCCTTACTCTGGCTGCATGCAACACAGTAATCCCAGTCAGCACTGAGAGTTCTCATGATATGGTGAATGGAGTAGATGAGATAGGCACAATTGATTACCAGGGTGAGTCACCTGATGAGCAGGCTTTAGTAACTGCAGCAGCTGCTTACGGGTATACTCTTGTAGAAAGAACAACCGGTCACATTGTTATAGATGTTTTGGGGAACAGGTTAAGGTAATACTGCAACTGCAACCTTTTAAATTCTCTGTCAAAGTTGTAGCTACCACAAATATCACTCCCAATGAATGCATTTTATACTTTTAATTTTTTTTCAGGGTGTATTTATTAACCAATCCTATTGTTATAATCAGGTTGGATGTTCTTGGTCTCCATGAATTTGATAGTGTGAGAAAAAGAATGTCGGTTGTTGTAAGGTTTCCAGACAACAATGTAAAGGTTCTTGTGAAAGGTGCTGATACATCAATGCTAAGCATTTTGAAAGTAGAGATTGGTGATGGGCTTTACGATTCATTGCATGCTAAAATTAGAGAAGCTACAGAAAATCATTTGTCAGGTTATTCATCAGAGGGTCTACGAACCTTAGTGATTGGTTCAAAAAACCTGACAGACGCAGAATTCATTGAATGGCAGGAAAGATATGAAGAAGCTAGTACCTCCATGCATGAGAGGTCTGCAAAGCTCCGGCAGGCAGCAGGTCTAGTAGAATGTAATCTGTCTCTTCTTGGTGCAACCGGAATTGAAGATAAGTTGCAGGATGGTGTTCCTGAGGCAATTGAGTCCCTCCGACAGGCTGGAATTAAAGTTTGGGTTCTCACAGGAGATAAGCAAGAAACCGCTATATCGATTGGTTTGTCATGTCGGCTGTTAACTCAAAGCATGCGTTCAATTATCATAAATGGTTCCTCGGAGTTCGAGTGCAGGCGTCTTCTAGCCAATGCTAAAGCCGAATTTGGAATAAAATCGGCTGATTCTCGAAGGGATTCACAAAGCGCAGAAGATTTGTACAATGGTGATATTTCTAAACTGAGGTCCTCAAATGGTCACATGTCTGAAAGCGCTGTACAAAACTTCGAACTAACTGGAGTTATTGCTGGTGAGAAGTCAGAGTATTGCGAGAAAGTGACCTTTGATGACACAGAACTAGCATTGATCATTGATGGAAGCTCCCTTGTGTATATTCTAGAGAAAGATCTTGAATCAGAGGTTTGATCTCATCTGGTTAATTTTTTATGACTATCACATATTTTATTTTTTTGGTTGGTTAAATGCACAATCACATCCACAGAATTTCCCTCAATGCACATTCAACGGTTTTAGTATGAAGTTCGAGTGAATTAGTTGTGCCCACATTCTTCAATTAACTTTTGCTTACTTTCTATTTGTCAGTTATTTGACTTGGCGACTTCATGTAAAGTTGTCATTTGCTGCCGTGTTGCTCCCTTGCAAAAGGCTGGCATAGTTGATTTGATTAAAAGCAGAACGAGTGACATGACCCTGGCGATTGGTGATGGTGAGATACTGAATCTGGTTCTTTTCTAGTTAGTACCTTGTGTTTTCTTGTCCATCTGTTAACCAATCGGGTTCTAAATTTTACATTTGATTGCTGGTAATGAGTGATCGCAACCTTCTTAAACTAGAGCCCTCATAAATTTCAATATTGGTGTGATATGGTAGGGGTATTTTAAAATTAGTATCCTTAAATTTTGGATGTTTTGTTTTATTTATCCTGCCCACATCTGATGGCTGCATTTGAGAAGAGTCCAGTTGAAGGTTATATTGGTAATAGATTATACTGCTAATCACTATGTGTTGAACTTATCTATACATCACGCTAACAAGCACATACGAGAAGAAAAAATTTAATTTTCCAGAATGAAACAATAAGTCAATAACTACCTTGTATCCCTTTTAACATCTTATTCTTGTGACTACATATTTTTATTCTTGTCCCATAGGCTAAGCTTGATATCCGTTCCTGTTTTGTAATCCTGTTTCATCTTTTGGCAGGGGCAAACGATGTTTCAATGATACAGATGGCAGATGTTGGTGTTGGTATATGCGGTCAAGAAGGCCGTCAGGCAGTGATGGCTTCAGACTTTGCTATGGGACAGTTCCGCTTTCTGAAGAGATTACTTCTTGTACACGGGCACTGGAATTATCAGCGCATCGCGTACATGATTCTCTACAACTTCTACCGGAACGCTGTCTTTGTGCTGATGCTTTTCTGGTACGAGCACCCCTTCATTATGCTTGCGTTCTCTGCGGAACCTTTTTTTTGTGCTTAGCATTTAGATTTCAGAATATTACCATTGCAAAGTATTACTAGTGTTTCACAATGCTTGTCCAGTCCACATACCTAGGAGGCTCGAAAGCTAAGTTTTCTCTTGAAATCGAGTCATTATTGATCTTGTTGGATGATGAATGATTGATATGTCCAATGAGTACAAAATTGACATAGCTTTACTAAATTTATCACATACCATGCCAGCTATGTGGACCAGACAAATATTGTAAAACAGAGGGGAGTATCTTTAATTTTCTGGAAGTTGACATGTTTCATTATTTTTGTAGGTATATTCTATATACAGCTTATTCTGCAACTCTGGCATTAACAGATTGGAGTAGTGTTTTCTATTCCCTTATATACACTTCAGTTCCAACAGTAGTCGTTGGCATTCTCGACAAGGACCTGAGTCATAATACTCTTCTTTATTACCCAAGACTGTATGAGGCTGGGCTAAGAAATGAGGCCTACAACTTGACACTCTTCTGGATCACAATGCTAGATACCTTGTGGCAAAGTCTTGTCCTTTTCTATGTTCCATTCTTCACATACAATATCAGTACGATGGACATATGGAGCATGGGAAGTTTGTGGACAATTTCTGTGGTTATAATTGTCAATATTCATCTGGCCATGGACATTCGACGTTGGGTGCTTATTACCCATCTTGCTGTATGGGGTTCTATAGCTGCTACGTTTTTGTGCATGGTATTAATAGACTCGATACCAATTTTCCCTAACTATGGGTAAGTTCTGACTGATTGATTTAATTTATTGCCTAAGGCAAACATCATGAGATTCTATTATCTTGTTTCTCGCAGGACAATATACAACATGGCTGCTTCGACGACTTACTGGCTAAGTGTTTGTCTTATAATAGTCCTTGGGTTGCTTCCTCGGTTTCTTGGCAAAGTAATATATCAGACCTTTTGGCCATCGGATATTCAAATAGCAAGAGAAGCTGAGCTTTTGAAAAAGCTGCCTCAGCAGTTGGGGGGTTCAAGGCCTGAAAGTGACATCAGCTAACGACAGTTTCATGCAGTTATTTTGTCAATCGACTTTGAGGCTGTGTTGATTCATTTGTTGAGCTGATTTTTGTCGAAATTTTGGTAAGTTCAGCTGTTACCCTTTTATATGATGCATTTTGTACCCATCATGGGATGTACCTGGTAAAAAAATACTAGCAGTATAGGACAACAAGGTAAAAGTTTGACTATTTTTTTTTAAAAAATATATTATTTGAAATGGTTTTTTTGGAACATCTATGCTCTGCCCTTTAGCAAAATTATTTGGATTCTTAGCTAGCAATGGCTGAAGCTAAAAACTTTTGACTTTGAAAACCTAATCTGTATTTTGTCCAGCATCAGACTTTCACAGTAATGTGCTTGAAAACCTAACCTGTAGTTTGTCGAGCAATAGGATTAGAAATCGTTTGATCTGCAGTTTTAGTAATGTGTAGGTCGGACGTGGAGATTGTTCAGTTTATATCTCTGCTATTGTTTCAATATGTACAAGTGTTGAGCTTATTTGTGACTAATTTCTTGTTTTAAAAACCGTGCTCATAGATTATACGCTGAAGTAAAAAAATTGGTGAGGTGTACAAATCTGGGCGGCGGAGAAGGCTTCAAGATGGGACTGAGTGGCTGACAAAGGGAACTGACTGTACTGGTAGTGACAAAACGGCTTGGGCCTTCGGGGAGTAGGAGTCAATGAAATGACAAATGTACAGATATGGGGAAAACGACACATACACTCTGTATCTTAAGGTAGTGTTTATGGTAGTTCGTTTAGGAAATAAGGACGTAAATAGATACAGATTCTTTTCGCCTCTCAATCTTTTGTATGTTCTGACTATATGTTAACCACCTTCATTTCCTTCCAGCTGTCAGAGCGTTTAGGTAGTGGCTTGTGCAGTTGGAATTTTATTTCTTTTACTTCAATACAAGGCCTTGGTTCCGTAATGTAGTGGTTCAAGAACACATCGAAAGGTGTTGAACATTTCTTCCATATGATGTAATTTTTCTTTTTTGGATGAAATGGCCCGATCCAAAGATAAAACTCACCAAACATTGAGCGGCGCAGCATGCATACGGAATCTGGAAGTTACGAGTCCACATCCTTGTGTCGCGGACGTCCTTGCCTTACGAGTTGTTATTTGACTGGTTTCCTTGCCTTGCAAACCGATCCAAAGGTACTGAATGAAGACTTCTATATGGTCTGAACTAAAAGAACACTTTTTTATTGAGCAAAATTTAAACCCAAAAAGAACACTTATTTTGGACATCGACTTTCATTCATGATTCATGAACCATCCTAAGTATTTAGGGGCAACAATTCCATTCTCTCCATTTCTCAAGACTAGTAATATGTTTGAAATCCAGTAAAAACAAGCTTCCTTCGGGACAGAGGGTATATAATTTTGCATGTTTATATGGCATGTTTTGGAAATAATGACATGATACAGTAATGCACTATAATCTTCCTGAGAGGCACTGTAGATTAGATTGTAGTTTCACTGTTAGGATCCACGGACACTGTTGAAAGTTAGATTCGATTGTAGTTTCACTGTTAGGATTCACGGACATTGTTGAACAAATACCAGACCCGTTGTCTCCACAGGAAGAAATGCTAGATTTCCAAATTTAGGGTTCAGATATTCATACGATTAACATAACACCATGAACCCAAGAATACTAGTACGTTGCCAATAAACATGATAAGTACATAGGCAATCGCCAATATATTAGAACCACCTAAAGTGGGATACATTTCAGCTCTGGCAACGGTAAGCCTCTACCAGCGTACCAAGTCTACAAGGATCACAAGTGACACTTTATTGCGCCGACCTTTTGTATTGAGTAGTCACAACTGGACAAGTAAAAAACCTCTTGGTCAAATCGTCCAACACAAGTCACCACCTGTACATCTGGAATCTCACGCAAGCTCTTGAACATGTCAGCTAGTCGGGAATCCAGAGGAAAAACGGTACTTCACTGCATTCGAGAACAAATATTAAAAAATATCAACGAGGTTTATGAGGATTAAAAAGAAACGTAACAAATCCAGAGGAAAATTGCACTGCAATTGTATGCAAACAGAAACAGGCATGTACCATGCAGCAAAATCTGCCGTGATCAATAAAAAGTAGAAAGGGGGTCCCTACTAGTTAAAAAGCAACCTAAAATCCAAATCATAAATCATGATATCGCATATGTTTGATAAATAAATGTGTTCTAGGAACAGGATAATAAATAAAATGAAAGAAACAAGGTCCAATAACATTGAAAAGCCCGAAAGACCTGCTTTGAGCTCACTCAGCAAGTGCAGGGATAACAAACGAGTCGAGTATAATCTGGACTATTTATACCCGATACTCCATATCTAGAGGCCACTAAACACAAATTCACCGTGCACTAATATGCTAACAAGACATCAGAAAATACTATTAACCAAGGTTTTCATGGCGTTAAGGCGCGAGTCACCACCGCCCAAAAAGGGGGGGCGCTTTGCCACCTAGGCGACACAATGAAAACCATGCTATTAACAGAGTATATGTCATCACGTACGTGCATCTCTTGATAAAATGAGCACATACCATAGCATTCCGCCAGGAGTACAACTGCATGCAGGGCCACAAAACTTATCATGCACGTTTATCCTCTGGAAAGATATGCATGTTTACCATATCTCCAGTTCCTTTCACCGCACTTCCTACTAGAGAGAGCCCTTCCTCATCAGCCCCCTCACCTGCATCCTCTGAATATGAAAATCTGTACAGGACAGGAACAGCGAAAGCCTAAGTTAGAATCCCATACATAGTTCACAATAGAGGTACGAAACTAATAACCCCATGCTGGTACCAGGAATTTGCCTTGCTTAAAATAAAATTTATCGACATGAACCAGATATTTCCAAAGCTTAAATTAATTAATGCCTGGTTAAAATGGTGAACATCATAATCTGTACACTGATGCTAAAGACAATGCACACTTACCAGATGAGCCTTTATTGATAGAGAATAAATAGACGAAATATTATACAATGGGTTATAGTGATAAAAGTGACAATCATATTGTTTACACTAAGAAGGAAATCAACTCAAGCAAATAATCTAACTATAATGAGAAGCTGAAATTCCTAGTCCGAAAATTACCCTGTTGGATTACGAGATGGAGACCAAAGAATGCATATGATGGCGAGGAGGGCATAGGAGAGAACATTCCAAAAGGAGGGGATGATCCAAGCCCGCTGCCAAAGTTCACTCAACGGGTCGGTTGCATTGAAATATAGCTGGTCCAGACAAAAACAAACCATATCATAGTCAATCTGAGCTGCAAATATGCCACAACTATTGTTTCTCTAAAAAAAATTATCAAGCAAATAAATGGCCACGACGACTAAAATAAAATGGCAATGGACATCTTCTAATAATTTTTAGGGTCACCACATAGAAGAGGGGATAGGACCTAAAACACGGCTCATCATTGCTGTTGCTCCCACATTTGCAACTCGTAGAAGACAATTGCTTCCAACTAGCAATATGATATCTAGATTACATGGACCACATATATCAACTTTAATAGTTGTACAAGATAAATACCTCATAGCCAATCCAAGCGATCGAGATAAGCACCGACACGGCCAAAGAGTTTGTGAATTTTCGGTATAATTCAAGTTTTGCCATGCTTCTCCGCAGCTGTAAAAAGATAAAACAAGATGAGCACTGGTATGTGACAGGCGAAAACCTATTTCAGTAAGAGATGCTCAAAAGCGGAGCGTCATGGGATAAGAGTTAACAACTGAAAATGGCAAAAAAAAAAATGACATAATCATAATTTAGCACTGGAAGATTAATATATAGTGCAACTACCTAAGAATTTGAATATTGTAAGCAAGCAAAGCATGAAGCCCTGTAGATCACCCCCCCCCCCACACACACACACACACACACCAAAACCAAAAAAAAGACAGGCAGAGAAAAAATGAATCATACATGTCAATAATTTGTAGTAACAACTCTGCACAATGCTAGATCTAGGTAACTCTAAAAGAAAACATTTTCTGGAACTTGTGAGGAAATAAAAGGGGGCTACCTGCAGCTTCTCCAAAGTTCTAGAGAGGGATGAAAATATCCAGATGATAAAGGTCGCATCAAGTATCGCAACAGGCAACACTAGGAATAACCTTGTTTTACCAGAGAAGTCATTGATATTTCCCAAATTTTCAACTAGCTCAAGAGCTTCTGAAGCAACAAAATAGATGAAACCAAGAGCATAAACTTTTGATGTTATGCCTCCCAATGTCGGTAGAACAACACCATAGCCCATTGAAACCACTAAGAGAAGAAGACGAGATACAGTCTTCTTCACAGCAGTAAATGTAACTGCCCACAAGGTAATGCCCATAGGTCTGGTTCCAGTTGAATTGAAGTTAGCATACTCAAAATACCAGAAAGCCATTTCACACATGCCAAGAGCAATAACTGCTGTTATGTGGTAGTGCAGCTGCAAAATGTCCTTCCAGCATCGCACAAACTGAATGAACCATAGAAGCCCAAGCGCAAGATATGCAAGAGACATGAAACCATAAAATGTCATCATTGGAGCCATTTTACCAGGGAGATAACCCTGTGGATTTCTCCAAACAGTCCTGCCTGTAACCTTCAATCCCTGAAGGTGAGGATCGCAGAACATAAAATATAGGTAGTACATCCCTGTTTTGTTGACTGATACAGTTTGAGTTACCATGGGAGCTTCCTCATGTTTCCCCTCGAAGAATGTCTGGATTCTTTTAGGCCAGTCAGGATTATCTGGATTTGGACGTATGATTACTTCACCAACCTTACAATACTTCTCCTTATCAAGCTCAGGGGTGCAGCATATTGCATCAGAGTGGAGATATGAACCCCCAATTTTGTCCCTGTCCTGTATCTCAACAATTATAGCCTCCACTAATCCTGTTTTTTGCTGCATGTCGTCATGCCTAGATGCCGCTTCAGGGGTCCGTCGAAATACTACTGAATCAAACCTGAAAGAGAAGCATGCCCATGCCATTAATCCATTATTGTCGCCATGATGCTTACATATTAGCCCATGCAGTTTAACACAAAACAACAGAACTAGGTAAGGTAGTTAAATGGGCTGTGACATGAACTAGACTACAACAATTCACAATTTCACATACAACAATAATTAACTTTTAGCAGCTGTATCCAACTAAGTCAAGATCAGTCTATGTGGGATCAAATTTAATAAAAATCCGGCTTGATCCATCACATATGATACCAAAGTCAACTGCAAGAATCCTATGAACCGGGGCAAACATTCAAGACGCAACCAAACAAAATTTAAGAGTTAACAAGGTAAGTACTCCTCCGTTCCAAATTATTACTCATCCTGGGTGCCATCTTGAGTATCTAAATTCATGACATCTTTTATGAGCCTAGACATATAGTTGTCTAAATTCATAACATCATCAATGAATCTAGTAAAATGACAGAATGACTAATAATTTGGAACGGAGGGAGTAGTAGTTAATCTTTTTTTTTTAAAAAAAATCCATAATCCCAGGCTCGCCAAATACCATCCAAACGAAACTAGTGTTGAACTAGGTAAAAAAAGTCAAAATGACTGCGACACACACTAGGTCACAACAATTCACATAAAACAAAAATTAACTATCAGCAGCAGTATCCAATTAAGTCAACAGATCAGCCTATCTGCCCACAAATTAGCAAGAATTCCCGCTTGATCCCTCACTAATATCAAAAGCAACTGCTAGAGCTCCAACATCGGGGCAAAAACCTCAAGATGCAACCACAAAAAAAATGCAATTCTTCGGCAAAAGTTCCTGCCGTCCGATTGTCCGAACCTGACCCTCTTGTACTACTCGCCGTACACCCATTACCCGGAAAAATCCATTCGAGATCAACAAATAGCGCGGCATTCAACAATCGCGTCTGATCCTGGCCCCAAGTACCCGCCGCGAAGCGTACGCGATCCGCAAAACCCTAAGGGGGGGAAAGCGAGCCGAGCAGGTAGGACTTGCCGGATGCGGGGGCGGGGGCGGGAGCGCGTACCTGATGAAAGATGCGGAGGAGTTGGAGGACGGGTCGGACGCGTAGAGCCCCTCGCTGCCGCCGTGGAAGAAGAAGGAGTTGGCCCGCGGCGCGAAGCCGCCGCCGCCGTACTCGTGGATGGACGCGTCTGCGCCCCGCGCCGCGAGGGCGACGAGGCAGCAGAGCCCGAGCGCGAGCGCGGCTCGCCGCGGCGGCCGCATCGTCGGGAGAGCGCGGACGGGCGCCGCCGCCGCCGCCGCCGCCGCCGTTCTGCTGGTTGGCGGCTTTGCTGCTGCTGTGGGTGTCGCGAAGTCGAGAGCTGGGTGGGCGATGGATGGAAGGTTCCAGGGTCTCGCCTTGCTGGCAGCGGAAGAAGAGGGGGGCAGGAGGGGGTGGAGGATGGTTAAGGTTGGTGTACCAGGGGCATCAGCATCGCTTGTGTTGTCAGTTATGTGCGGCTAGTTTACTAATCCGTGAAACGCGATGATAGGATGGTGAGAGGAGTGGAATATTTTTGGTCAAGGTGCTGCGTGTGAAAGAAAGGGGCCATAATTGTGAAGAGGACTTCGAATTAGGAAGAGTCAACGTCATCCAGTAGCAGTACGCTGATCCAGCTAATGAATAGTAAAATACATGACAAGTGGAGGATAAGAAATTGAATTTTTTCAAGAATTAATCCGAAGTCTGCTTATTAGGTCAATCGATTCCTTCTCTCTCTTTCACTGCTCACTTGACGCGCCAGCACTCGCAACACATCCGTTCCTTTATGCAGCCACGGCTGAAATTAAAAAAAAACCGGAAGAATGGTCGATGAGGAATTTGAAAAACAAAAGAAGATCGCATGCTCTCCACCAGGTCGCCACACACCCCTCCGTCGCCCAGGCGAAGCAACCGAAACACGGCCAAAAGAAAAAGAAAATGGGGGAGAACAGAAAGAGCCGGCAGGCAAATTCGAATCCGAGTCGGTGTTCCATTCCAAGTCCGACTCGAAACTGCATCCACGAGAATATAACCATTTCGAAACCCCCATCCTCAAACGCGACATCATCCCAGCTTCTTCCATCCCCCAGTCTCGATCCCCCGTGGTTGTAGCGACCGTAGGAGCTCTCACCGGCGCCGCACCCAGTCTCAACGCGACGCCGTACCAGCGATCAAAACAGCCATGGCCGTGTACTACCGGTACAAGAGCGGCGTCCAGACGTTCTCCGTGCCCGTGGCGGCGCCCTCCGTCTCCGTCGCCGACCTCAAGACCCTCATCCTTGGCACCGCCCGCCACGGCCACGGCCGGACGCGAGGCCGTGGGCCGAGGGAGAGCCTCGCGCTGTACGACGCGCGCACCGGCGAGGAGTACACCGACGACGACGCGCTCGTCACGCGCAGCTCCACCGTGATGGTACGCCGCGTCGCCGGGCCTCCCACCGAGACCATCACCGTCGCCACGTCTCCGTCGGATTCTGCAGTGACATCGAGTTCGAGCGCCGCGGATGACGACGAGGCCAAGGCCATCGATGCCGTGATCGACGCCGCGCAGCTCAAGTGGGAAGACCAGCAGCAACAATCTCAGGGAGGGTGGCGTCGCTACGGTGGTCACCGTGTCGGTGGCGCATTCCAGAGCAGGCCGGTGCCTCCGGCTGGGTACGTGTGCCACAGGTGCCACGTCCCGGGGCACTTCACCCAGCACTGCCACACCAATGGCGATCCAAGATACGACTTGGGAAAGGCGTCGGCGTCGGCGTCCAAAACCAATCTGCCTACTCCCTCGCCGCCGGTGACTCCAAGCGGCCAAGACGACGGTGTCCCGCCGGAGCTCCACTGTAAAATCTGCAGCAACGTGATGTCGGACGCGGTGGTGGCCTCCAGGTGCTGCTTCGGCAGCTTCTGCGACGCGTGCATCAGGGGCCAGATCGCCGCCACATCCCAGTGCGTGTGCGGCACGCAGTCTCGCGCCGACGACCTGATCCCCAACCTGACGCTACGTGCTACGATCGCCAAACTTGGTGCCACGAGGGCCGTCGGAATCGGATCGGTTGCCACCGAGAACCGGAAGAGCTCGGCGGCCAGCAACGCGGAGCCCACGACGCAGAGTGCCGCCGCGCCACAATCGCAGGAGAGCAGCCACCACAGCCACGTCACGGCAACCGCTGGCTCGTCGGAGCACAGCGATGGGAGCGCGACGTCGTCGACGTCGAAGAGCGCGGCAGCTCCGGCGGCGCACGAGCCAAGAACGAAGCGGGCTACGGTGGAAACAGGTGGGCACGCCGGCTACCCGGAGCAGTACGGTGGCTACGGGAATCCGTTCGGCCCGGCATGCTACGATCCATTCTTGGGCGCGACGCCGTGGGCTTGTGATCCCTACATGTACTACGGCGGCATGCCTCCTTACGGTGGCGGCTACACGAATGTCCCCGTGCCGGGCGGTTACCAGGATGGCTGCCACGGGAGGAAGAGGACGATGACCGATGGGGAGTACCAGAGGCAAGCGCAGGGTGGATTCAAGAGAAGATGTGGAGGCAGATCGGAGGTTGCTTTCTGACGGCACACAAGAACTTGATGACGATGTTTCTGAATCGCTGTTGATGCCTAGTACAATAGTACTGGTCGTGCTCGTCGACCTTCTTTTGACTGTGGCACAAGTGATTGCATATGTAATGATGTGTTGTTCATGTCTAAAATTAGACGATTGCAATAGCATGTTGTAACTTGTAAGATATCATAAAAATTAAATGATACATCCATAATCTTTGATCTGTCATCATTTAAATTAAGAGAACTGCTTCGGTACTCCTCTTTTATTTTCTGGCACAAATCTTAAAGCAACCCACCTAGTTAATAAATCATTTTCTTAATTACTTTTACATGGCCCCCGAATAGGTCCAGCCCTACCGTGCCAAGCCCATATCCATCGTCTGATCCCTTTACTTCAGACGACAGTTCTTCCTCAGTTGTCTCCTCCGGCATCTGCCTCGGTGAGCCGGCGAGGTCAAGCCCAGACAAGCACCTCAAGTCCCAAGTCGCCTTTAAATGGACTTACGCTGCTGGCTCGTTCTGGTGGACAACGACTCAGCCAGGAAACCTACCGCCCGCTGCGACGTTTGCATCGGAGGAGGCGTCACCGAAGACAAAGACGATGCACATGGCATGGTCACAATTGAACATGCTAAAACTAATATAGGACCCTCAATTGCAAATGCACATACATCGGTAATCAAGGAAATCAGATGCGGTTAATTAATATTGCTAATTCAAATTCGTTGCTACTTGCTCCTGAAGCGGGGATCTTGATATGAGAACATGCTTTCAACTGGTGGCCGTAGCTGGTTCGATCGTGACTCTCCTGGCCTTCCGTTGTGTCCACTTCTTCGCCAGCGCGACCAGAGGATGAGTCGGCGGCCAAGCATTCAGAGAATGAGAGGGTGCCGGAGATTTGCCGTGGTGGACTGTCCAGCTCCACTGCCTCGCCTGCACAAGCGGATGCGATGTTGGGCATGCCAGAGCGTGCTTCGTCGTCGGTGACGCCCGCAGCGGCCTCCACGAAGCAGGCGTCTCAGTGGGCAATGGCTTTTCTCGCCGTCCACGAGAACAGGTAGAAGCCACCAACATAGGTCCATTAGATGCGCCTGGCCGGCCTGGGAACACGAATTGCTCATCAAGCCTGGCCTCATCCGGAGATGATAGAGGAAGAACGGTCGTCCGAAATAAAGGGACCGGGAAGTTGAACATGCATGGGCTGGGCACAGGTAGGGTTGGACCCATTCGGAGCCCACAAAAAATAATTAAACAAATAAATAATAATTGGATGGACTGCTTTAAGATTTGTGCCAAAAATAAAAGAGGTGTACCGGAGCAATTCTCTTAAATTAATGGAGACATTGCTCTGGGTTTTTTTTGTCTTTCACTTTTTACCCGGAGCATATCTTGCACAAATCCCCACGCCTCGGGCTAGAACGTAATGTGGACCCCTCCTTATAAATTGAAATGAGATCCTCTGACCTTTCGTCCTCAACAACAGAGGAACGTGTAGCAGCCCAGAGCCCCATTGACGTCGTCGGATGAGCATTCGACGCCATGCACACTAACCAGGAATAGAGAAGCCCAATACGTTAGCCCAGTAGCCCAATACTGGTGAAGAATAATCATAGATGATGTTTTTATTAGGTGCTAGTGAAGTTCTTTTGTCTTTTGAACAAACCTTGGTTTAAGAACCTCATCCCGTCTGTCTATCTGCAATATAATATTTAGTTTTAGAGCATTTTACCATGTTTAGTTTTGGAGCATTTTACCACCTGAATGCATTTTGTATCTTAAAAGAAGATTTCATATCTGTGATGATTTATGAACCCATTCCTCTCTAATTGTTGTTCTGAAATACATTTGATAAAATAATCATCATATTCTCAGTTTTCCATCTTGAGTTGGTAGCAACAGAATGACCAAAATCATTGTACTATCAAACTGACACAATAATCATGCTCAAATTAAAAAAAAACAATCGGTAATCACATTTAACATTGAATCGCAATCTCAGTTTACAACTGAACTCAATGTTGCTTTCAACTATCTGAAGCTCGCTTGCTTTCAACTATCTGAAGCTTGGCTTCTCAGCTTATCTTCATCCTTCCTCCGCGCAGACTATACTCAGCAGCACCGATCACCCCCTATGGAGGTGGGGCTCTGAGCTCGTGAATCCGATTGCCAGCAGCAATTGTGGTCGGGCACTCGACAACCACAGCTCGTCAGAACCACTCCAAGAAGACGCATCTAATGGAGGCGCGTGCGGCGTAGCATCCGACAACGGTGGATGGGGAAGAAAGTCGTGCAGCACCCGGCACTGCTGACAGCGAAGTGCTGGATGGTGAAGAGTGAGCCAACAGAACTCGGCGCGTGCAGCCGCCGCTGTGAGATGTGTCGCGGCGGCGATGAGACATGCCTGTGGCGACGCCTCTCCTTCGTAGCATCAAGGGTTCACCAAACCGTTGGGAACCGGTCCGGTTTGACCGGTTCTCGCTCAAACCGCCCCGGACCGGTAGCGGTTCAGGGCGGTTTGAACCGGGCAAAATTTAAAATTTTTAAATTTAAATTCAAAAAATGAAAAATGTCGTAAAAATTCCTAAAAATACTTTAAGGTGCGTATAATCTGTTGGTGTAAAAAGTTTACAAATATTTGCTCATTTGGTATTTTTTTCGGCAAATACAAGTTAAATCAAAAAAGAAAAAGAAAAAAGTGGCCGGCCCATTAAGGCCCATTTTTTTGGATGCAAACCGGCCGGCTAACCGCTAAACCGGTCCGGCTAACCGGTCAAACCGAGCGGCTAACCGCTCCAAACCGCCGGATATGTGAATTTGAATTCAAAATTTGAATTTGTCCGGTTTCTAGCCCATTTTTTTTGGACGCAAACCGGCCGGCTAACCGCGAAACCGGTCCGGCTAACCGGTCAAACCGAGCGGCTAACCGCTCCAAACCGCCGGATATGTGAATCTGAATTCAAAATTTGAATTTGTCCGATTTCTAGCGGTAACCGGTCAAACCGGGCCGGTAAACCGCTACCGGAGGCCGACGGTTCGAGCAACCGGTTCGAAAAATAAAACCCTGAGCATCACCAGCATCTTACCTACTAATCCTGGAGGGTGGCCATGTCGGGCACAATTCCAGATGGGGCGTAAATTATTCAGAAAAAACCATGAACTTCGACCGAATCAACCCACAGTCTATGGAATTTTTCAGAAGATCCCCTAGGCTTCTAAAAAAAACCCCGAACTTTGGTGAAATCAACCCGCATTCCATGGAATTTTACAAAAGAGCCCCTAAAAACACCCCAAACTTCGATCAAATCAATAGCACTCCATGGAAGTTTTCAAAATCACCCTTAGGCTCCTCAAATTGCGAAATCAACCCACTTAATATACATCGGTGACGGGTTAAATCGTCTCACACAATCATACACCACACACCTATTACAAGCTTCCTCCATATACATCTGTGTCGGGTCTCTCTCCCGTTCCACATACATACATACATACATACATACAAATAACTCAGACCAAATTTGACCAAGCCCACGATAAAATTTCATGAGTACAAATATATACATCTGTGGCGCGTCTCTCGGGGAGCGCCAATGGCGCAATATTTTTCTAGTAATAGCTAAATCTAACCCTTCATATCTTCATTTGGCTATCCACTCCATAAGATTCTCTCTCCATAATGAAGCATGCTCCAACAAAGTAGCCAAATATCACCCGCCATATCCTATTAATCTATATTTTATTGTTATCCGATTCAACATGAATTAAAATACTTTTACCTATTTTTTAGAAATTAAATTGATACACTATCGTTCAAATAATTATAAAAAAGGTCAAATTTGGTGAATTTTAATTTAAAATTCATAGAAGATTTTGAGTTGAAACCAGTTAAAACGAGTTTTTTGTTATTTATTCTATCATCATAAAAATAAATGTGATTTAAGAATGTTGATACTGTCACTTTTTGAATTTTATATAAAAAAGTAGCAAAGTTCTAAAGGCCAAGTAACGTGAATATCCATCGGGCCTACTTGTGAGTCCGACAATGCCTGTCAACAGAGAAGAGAGACTTTTGCCTACTCCGCTGGACCTGATGATGGCGAGTGTGTTGCCGTAGCTACAAAAGATGCTCTGAACTAGGCTGAGTTTATTAGCAACAATTGGGCTCGAACATGGGCCTTCCTGTTGAGAAGCTGTTGTTCCAAATATAAATTACCGAATCCGCGGCCTTTGCAACGGAACCATCCCAAACCAAACCATCCCCAATCTTAACCCTCCTCCTTCCCGATTCCGATCTCCATGTCGCCGGCGACGATGGAGAAGGCCACCCTCGACCCCGGCACAGCGGCCAGCTTCGATTCCCACCCAAGCAAGCTCACCCTAGTCCAGCGGCACCTCCGGCCCATCCTCGACTCCCCCTCGGCCCGCACGGCGGCCTTCGTCCACGTCGCCGATGTCTACTCTGCAAGCCCCGTCGCGCTGATGAAGGCGTTCGATAGGGCCTGGTATTTCCTCACCAATCTGAAGAAGAGGAGCCGGCCTGGGCGGCCAGTGCGGTTTGTGCGCACGGTGCGCGACGGGGCGGGGACATGGCATACGGACAGCAGCGATCGGCCAGTGATCGACATGCTCGGCGGCGGCGGAGTGGTTGGGCGGCGCCAGTCGTTCGCATTCGGGAGGGAGGACGGCGCCAACGGGAAGATGCGGACGGGGTGGCTCATGGTCGAGGTTCGGGCAGCCGCGGAGGACCAGATCGAGGACGAAGGTACTCTAGTCCTCTGCAAGGTGTACCGCAGCCCGAGGCACCCTGGCGAGGTGGGTGAAGCCATAGGCGAGGGCGAGGTGGGTGAAGCCGTAGGCGACGGTGAGGTGGGTGAAGCCGTGGGCGAGGCCAAGACGGTGGTCGATCAACGACGCAGGGTGAAGGATCACGAGGCAGTATCTGATCCATATTTTGGAGATTGGGTGTACATTACTAATACAAATATTTTTATGAATAATCAAACTCTAAATTGAAATACAAAATATTTTATTAATGAATCTATTATCTTTTTTCTCATATATTATATGTATTGCGATATAAACTTTTTTTGTTTAAATGGAACTAGAATATAACTAAAATATTCCGAAATCTAAACAACCTTAATTTTTGTATGGTTATGACATTGTTATTCAAATTTGGACTATGGTGTATGTATTGTGGATTATGTAATTTTCTAATTCTTTAATAGGCAGTCTCTTGTCTGTGATCTTATTATATTTATAGCTTCAGTTAGGATAGAAATATCTACCAAAGTGATTTTTCTTCAATATATAATTTAAAACATTTCATAACATATCTTCTAGAATAACATAGATTGTTTAATAGTAAGTCTCCTGTTTGTAGTGATCTTCTATTTATAGCTTCGCTTCGATTAGGATACAAATATCTGTCAAAGTGATTTTCTTCAATATATGATTTAAAATGTCACATAATATGTCTTCTAATATTGCATGAGCATAAGATTTTTCAGTACGGTGTGCTATAATATATCATTTGAATTTTCGTAATCAATGTTTTTTTGTTTTTATGTATCTTGATTAATAATTTTTTTTTATTTTTAGCTTAATATTTTCTATAGAATTTAATTATTTTTTACCTAAGCATGTCTATGCAAGTTATGACTGATCATGGATGGTGCAATATTACAATGTAATACTACTCGAAGAAAAAGATACTACTTAGGATCACTTCTCCTAACAAGCTAAAAAAAATTAACTAAATATATTAATTTGAATCACCAAAGATATGATACATATTGAGTTGTAGTTTTAAAAAATAATATTTAAACACACAAGCATACTAGTTGAAAAATAAAAAGCACGACCCTGCAAAGATATTTTTGGCCCAAAACTTAAAAACACTGAAGTTAACAATAATTTCAACATTAAATGTATATGAGGTAAAATATTTTTCAGAACAGCTAAATAGAAAGACAATAATTGTGTCTGGATGTTGGCGTTGAGGTTGTATAATTGGCATTATATAGCACCAAATGCTACAATTTGGATGTCTTAAGACTTTGGAATTGGAAATTATCCTCAATGCCGAAGTAGTATTCACTACACATATGCCCCCTCGCCCTCAATACAGAGTTGTGACCCTCCTTATTGGGAAGAATTGAAGATGAGGGGGGTGGGGGTGGGGGTGGGGGGGGACGGCATGAGACGAGCACCCTCTTCTCTGTGTCCAACGGATCAACACCCTCTTCTTTCCCATCATCGAGTCGAGTGCTGCCCTTCCCCTCGCTCCCTCCCTCAATTCCACCATGGCGAGCCCGGCGGCACCCCTGCCCTGCCTCCATCTCTCCGTGGCGAGCCTAGCACACACCCGTCCCCTCCCTCCTCCCTCCACGGCGGCCCTCCGACAAGCTGGACTTAACTGACTCGTGCATGAACAAATTGAGAAAACTTAAACATCCTTCTCTTTTATTAGTGAGGAACACTGAACACTAGCTGAGAAATGTTTCTATGCTTTCCCAAAACAGTTAGGTAAATTATGTGTTATCATAGACTCGCTCCGTTCCAAATTATATTCCAATTTCCTTGAGAGCCAAATCTATGATATCGAAACTATTAGATTCTTCATTAGATATATTTTTAATAGTATATCTATTCTGTATCATAAATCACTTAGATCCCCTCTATAATTTTGATCAAACATAATTTTTTTGACTGTCTAAGAAAATTGTAATGACTTTACAGTTTCAAATGGATGGATTGTTCATTTAAAAATTTTAATAGTTAACATTACACTTTTACAAATATTTTGTCATGTTGATATTGATTAATTAACCGTCAAAATGATAGTTATCAGTCTAACCAACTCATCAATCATAAGCTTGCGCATGCACTTTATTTTTTAAGAAATAGGAAGGGTTATATCCCCTAGTGATTATATATATTTAAAATTTATAATGGCCAAAGTACAAGTATAGCAAAACATCACACAATAATAAACATCAATTTGCAAACCAAGCGAAGTTGCTAATTGTCATTAATTATATAGCTAGTGAACCATTGATTAGATAGGGCAGATGTTCTCAACCAACAAAAAACCCGAAGCACTCTATCTAGCATATGTTTTTTTAAGGGATCTAGCATCTGTTGACAGTGAGGAATATCTCTTGAAATTGGATCAGCATGCCCACCTATCTTTGCACAATACACCCTACAAAATAGATGAGATGATCCCATCTAGGTTCATCCGATGAACCAAAAACACCCAAGACGAAATTAAACACTGGACAAGACTCCAAACATTACTAGAAAAACACACATTCATTGACCTTTCATTAGTACTAGTTGTTTTTGAACCGGTACTAAGGTCAATTTAGTACTGGTTGATAAGGATATGGTCTCTCGAGACCATTTAGTACCGGTTTGTAACACAACTGGTGCTAAATTGTGGCATTTAGTATCAGCCGATACTAAATGGTCCGGGGGTCTCCGAGGGCCCCGACTATTTGTTGGTTCGCTTTACGAGCCAATACTAAATTGTCCACTATACATTAGTTTAAAATGATAACATCATCCCTAACTTTTTTTTTACCTGGATAACATCCCTAACTTAGACACTTGTGCTATATGGGTGGGATGGTAGTGGCCTAGTGGGTTACCGTTAGGCTGGAGGTCATGGGTTCAAGACCCTATGGACGCACGGGGCTTCTTAGTTGTTTAATAATTTTGTTGGTGGGTCGGTGGTGCATATTTAGTACTGATTTTTACGACTGGTACTAATGGAGGGTTTCTAGTCTGTACAAAAGGTCTTTTTTATAGTAGTGATAGTTCTTAAAGTCCTCCGGCTTCTTCACAGAATCGTGTGGGCTTCACGCTGGATTGACATCACAAGATTTCAAATTTTTTTAATTTTTGTATTATTTATTTTCTGAAATTTAAAAAATAAATGCCTTGATATTAATTTTACACAAATATCATCCTACCGCCAACTCATCCAACGAAAACCAACTTTCGCTGGTTCATCCGGCGAAATGTTACTGTAGCAAAAGCGACCGCCGAATGAATCGGCGGAATTTCTCTATTCTGAACAACCCACTTTCAAAAAACCATAACTTATTTATATGAATTCGGATTGAGACAAACTTTATATGAAAATTATAGCCCACAATGATACCAGCAACTTTGTAGTTCAAACTTTTTCCATTAGAAGGCATCTTGCTGCTCAAATAATCGACTCAAGTTTCGGATCTCAAATTCAAAATTTGAGATCTGAAATTTGGGTCGAGCAGCAAGATGGCTTCAAATGAGAAAAGTTTGAGCTACAAAATTGTATATATCATCGAGGGCTACAATTTTTATATAAGGTTTGTCTGGATCCGAGTTCATATAAATTAGTTATGATTTTTTAAAGTAAAGGGATGGGAATTTCGCCGATTCATTCGATGGTTGCTTTTGGTACGGTAACATTTCGACGGATGAACCGGCGAAAGGTTGTTTCCGCCATATGAGTTGGCGGCGGGATGACTTTTGTGTAAAATAAATATTGAGGTATTTATTTTTGAAAATTCAGAAAATAAATAATATAAAAATTAAAAAATTTCCAAGATTTCAGCACAGATTGGATGGGCTAAGATTTGGCCTACTCCTTTGATGGACCGAATTTGGTTTAACACGTAGATCCTTTTCTTTTAGGAGATCTTTGAATGGCTATAATTTAATATGTTGGCATGATTTAGTTGCTCGTATAAGCCATGTACAATTAAATAACAGTACGAACACCATTAAATGGAATCTTATCAGTCGGGTCTCTTTACTGTTAGCTCTATGTATGATGCTTTGATTACCAATGGTAATGTGCAATTTGATAAGAATTTATGGAGATTGAAGATGTCTTTAAAGATCATTATTTTCTTGTGATATTTAAAAAAATGGGTGGTTCTTACTAAGGATAATTTAGCATGTCAAAACTGGAATGGCAATAAACAATGTGCCTTTTGCTGTAGGCAAGAGACGATACAACATCTCTTTTTTGATTGCCAGGTAGCCAAATTTCTTTGGAGAGCCGTACAGTTTGCCTTTGAGCTACCATCACCTATAAGTATTACTCATATGTTTGGTAATTGGCTTAGGGGGGTTGGTACTAAATTAAAAAGGCAAATTTTAATAGGAGCATCAGCTTTATGTTGGGCTATATGGGTTAGTAGGAATGATATTGTCTTTGATAAATCTCCTATGAAAACAAATTTGCAGGTACTCTTCCAGGGAACACATTGGCTTCGGTTTTGGGCGCAACTGCAAAGGTCTGATGAAGATAAGAAAATGATGCAGGAGGCAAGTGGGCCATCGAGGTTTTGGCCATGCAAGTTTTTGCCAACTTTGGGTGGAGGTTTAGAAATAGGATTGGTCTTTAACGAGCTTCTTTCCCAAACTTTAGTTGGCCCTATCATATTTATTTTTTTAAGTGTGATTGCAGACGTATGTGCTGCATTTTTTTTAATAAGCATTCGTAGCCTCAATTGACAATTGAGGTCAAGGCTGGGTAATTTTTTGTCCCATTATCTAAAAAAAATTTAGTCGTTCGAGTCTTTTCTTTGTCTGTCTAGTGAGAAAACTTGGCCAGTCTAGCCAACGAAGAAGTTTGGCATCAAAACTAAACGGAGAGACAGAACGCTGTAGGTCACAAACCGATCGATGTCTCCTATATTCTGAAACAAAAGAAATAGCACAAAAAAAACAAATTGAGAGCATGCATGATTATACTGTATCTTGGTCGTTTGTTTTGACGTAGAAATAATCCTGCTTTTATAGAAGGCAACGTATCATATGTAAACCATATTCCCGTGATCCAAAGGTGCGACCAGATCAGGTGGGAGGGGTGATTTGCAAAAGCGTCTTGCAAATCACCCCTCTCATCTCTTCTGAGTTTTGCGAATCACCCCTTCCACCTGATTTGGATGCGCCCTTGGATCAACATCGTGTGGTCCAGATTTAAGTTTCCATGGGGAGTTGGTTTCCACCGGATATGTCTTTACAGAAGGCCTATAGAGATAGTTTTACTTTTACACCCAGTGGTGCCAGGGAACACCGGCCGGCTTCACAAGCAAGCACAGAATATGACTAAACATTTAAACAGCCCGTAGGCTACTAGATACAGAATTCTCTCCCAATAATCCTAATCTTCTTTTTTCTAATGTTTCGTGCCCACTCGTACGTGGAGGCTAGAAAAATACACGTCAGCACCAGCTAGTGGCTCCAGTTTAAAATGAAGCTACTGGTGGTGTCCGTGTTCCCATCATCCATGTGTAAGCATGCCGAAGACCCCCCTTAGTCTCCCGGCCGGTCTACCGTCGTCGACGTGTTCCGCGCAACGGACGGTCGCCGGAGAAATTTCCCAGGCATTGCCTGACTGCCTGATGACCCGGCGACCCACAGGGGTCAAAGGCCATGCGCGCGCGTGACCTCACGGTGCCTGTGTCACCGCGATGACGGCTTGCGTGTGTGCACTGACCAGCAAATGTTTGGTAGACTGGTGGTATACTGCCCTGGTATCCTTTCCCTCACCCCGGGCATCCATCGGCGACGGCCAGTCCACTCCACTCCGATCGCTTTAGTTCCTTCCATGCACCTTCCTCCCCCGCGCTCTTTTCGACCTTTCCATACCACCCTTTTCCCCTCCGATAACCATCATGGGGGGTAAACTAAGAACAACCACACAGTTAGTAAACACCACAACACAAGTTAGTTACTCGCGTTTTTCCACCACCACGGTAACTAGTTAAGGGAGAGAGGATGCGGTGCGTGTACTGGTGGTGTCATCAGCTTATTAGCAGGGAAACGCTAGATTTGACATGAACACGAGCACGACAGTCTAGCTGGGGGGGGGGGGTGGATGGCGGCGTCGGGCAGGGACGTGGCGGCGGAGAGGGCAACGGCGGCGGTGAACGATCTGATCGAGGCGCGAGAGGGCGCGGCGACGCTCAGGATCTTCTTGCTGCAGCTGGACGACCATCGCGCGCCGCACGCGGTGCGGGTGGTCGACGGCGTCCTCGACAGGCTGTCGAGCGCCATGTCGGCGCTGGAGGTCAGCGGCGGCGCGGCGGTTGTGGGAGTTCAGAGCCCGGCCGCCGGGTCCGGGGGTCCGGTGGCCCGAGGCCACAGCAGTCGGCGAGCTCCAGCGGGAACAAGAAGAAACGTAGCTTCAGCAGAAGGTGAGCGCAGATTAGCAGACTACTAGCAGCTGATCAGATCATTTTCTTGTTGTACATACTTCGATCTACTCACAACCTAACCATGGAACTTTACCAATACCAGATCACAGCGTGCTTCTGACACAAAGATCACTGATACACTGGACGACGGCCACGTATGGCGGAAATACGGGCAGAAAGATATCCAGAATTCAACCCATCCCAGGTGCAAGTTTTGCTGCTATATGATCGATGCTTGAGTTTCGCCGTAAGCTAAGGTACTGATCATCACAAAACGTCTATGCATGCATGCGTGTGTGCAGGAGTTACTACAGGTGCACACACAAGTCGGACCAAGGATGCAACGCCAAGCGGCAGGTTCAGAGCAGCGACACGGACCAGTCCAAGTACGTCGTCACCTACTACGGCAAGCACACCTGCAGGGACCCCTCCACGATCCCACCGCTCGTCGTCCACGCCGCCGCCGGCGATGCGCCGCCGGACCACGCCGGCAACCTCATCAGCTTCGGCCCCATCAGCATCGCCAACAACACCTCCGCCGCCGCTGCCTCGTCTTCCCAGCTGTACTTGGTGGGTGGGAGCGGCGCCGCGGCGGATCAGCTCTCGACGTCGTGGTGCGCCAGCGACGACGTGTTCAGCTCGTCGGCGGGATCCTTCATGCATATGGACGAGCTGATCGGCGCCGTCGTGGTGGGCTCGGCGCCCGGGGTGACGTCGTCGACGGCAGCGGGGGTGGGGTCGTCGGCGTCGGCGATGGATCGCGGCGGCGGGCTTGGTGGAACGGCGGCGCGCGGCGGAGGCGCTGCCAGCTTTCCGCCGTCGTCGCCGAACGGCGGCCTCGGGTTCGTGGTGGGCTCGCTCGGGAGCATCGACGGCGACGAAGACGATGACTTGTTTCCGATGGATCCTTAAGTAAGCAATTTAAACGCATTGCCTGTGAAAACGCATGAACCCGTACGTAATTCGGCCTGGTAAACCATGGCTCATTGGCTTGTAGTAAAGCCTATTAAGGCCTGGCTTGTACATAAACCTGTGCCAGTGCATCTTGAATCTTGAAAAACGTGTGCAGCTTGAAGAGTAGACTATGTCAGCAGGAATGGGAAAATGTTCATATATTGTCCCTATCCTTGATCATTGAGTACACACTTGCTTCTTTTTCGTAAACACTTCCAAACCTACATCAAGACGAGGGAACCCTGCTGCGTTGCTTCGGTCGGTGCGGTGCTAGCTACAGAGCTGATTAGCACTAATAACAGCCGTGCAAAGTTTACAGAAAAAAAATGAATATGCTAAATGTATCTTTGGCTGATAGTACCATTTTGACCAGCTGCAGGAAAGTAAGCTATATGCTATTCGGGATTTCTTTTGCCCTTCGTACCCAAATTTTGCTTCTGTCACCAGTCCAAGGTGGTAAGGTAGGCTCTTTATTCTTTCACTGCTTCAGTGGTGACTTGGGGTTCGGAGTTGGAGATTAGAGTTTGCTTCTTGCTTTTGTCGCCAATAATCCAAGGCCATCTCCAGCCGTCTTCCAAAATCTAATTTCTAATAGGGTGTTATTAGGAGAGATGCTTTTGCAGTCTAGCTCCCAATACTCTCTTCCCAGTAGCAACTAGCATATTTGGAGAGACTAAACTCTCCCTCTATTGAGGAGATATGTGATTTATTATTGGGATGTCCCAATAACTTTTGGGAAGATGGAAATGTACTATGGGGGGTTGTTTTCCCATAACCTCTCCTAATATGGTAGTTGGATTTGGAAAAGGAGGGCTGCTGAGATGCTCTTATTACATCATTGACTTGGGGTTCAAAGTTGAGGGGTGGGCTTAGCCGCTTAGGGTCGGGGAGTTGCCTTTGGTGAACTTCTTCATTGCCGGGCTTAGAGGGAAGGCAGAGAGAGGCATGGCACCAGGTGGAGGTGGCGGGCGCAGGGGTTACATCCAAGGTTGTCAGTATCCCAATACGTATCGTAGTATCGATACTACGATCCTACCGGACCAAAACGATACTGATACCACCTAATATCTTAATTTTCATAGTATCCCGATACTATTTTTTGAGCTACACATGATCCTACCTAAATTTTCGTAGTATCCCAATACTACAATCCTAGGATACTACATAATTAGTGGTATAAATATTTTTTTAAAATAATTTAGTTACATAAAAATTATTTAAACTAAGTTGTATTGAAAATAATGTTAATAAGACTAAGAAATGTGCAAAAGAATAATTAAATTGACGAAGCTTAGTATTTTAGACTTTATTATGCATAATATATTACAAATTTTGTATAAAATATATATTATATAGAATTTAATAGAATCCCGATACTACGATACAATCTGATACTGTCAAGCGAAAAACGATACTACCTAGTATTCTGATACTAACAACTTGGGTTACATCGACAACAATATTTAGGGCTAGTTTGGTAGTAAGGGCTAATTAGCCCAAGAAAGGAACGGAGGGAGTACGAACAAGGGACTAGAACAACTGCTAGGCAATGATGTGTGACACGGTAGCAATACGTATTTCCTCCGGCCTTATTAAACTCTCCCCGTCTAAAAGGTAGAAAAATTTTCCTCACGTGCTTGAACTTTCCCATTTTGTGTTATACTATTAATATTTTTTTAGAAACATTATAGTATTGATATAAGAAACATAGAAATAAAAAAACCATGTCTAGCCCAGCACAGCCGGCCTGCTTCTGTCGCTGGCCCATGGGCACAACTGCACAAGCCCGCACATGACGAGCCCAGCACATGCACGACGTCCTTCGGCCCTTATACGCCGCCGGCCGCCCCAGCGCGCCCGCGCATGACATCGTCAATTGTTCAGACGCCCTTGGCCCGCTGCAACGTTTTCAGCTCATCATTTTTATGGTTCACAATTCAGCAATCATTTGAAGGATGAAATATTTTGTTTCGCTGGAAATAATTCATTTAAAATTATTTTATTTTTCAATATTTTTTATACCACCTTAAGGAAATCCGACATGTGTTTGTATCATGTATTCAATATTCTTTGTTTTAAACATGTCTTCCTTATATTCTGCAAGAAATATACCAGACTATTAAGATTTCAAAAAGTAAACACCATTTTCCACTATTTGTATCCTAAATGAGAAGGCCGGACACATGCCATTAACCCTCTTTTTTCACTAGTGGAACTTATATCAACCTTTTTTTCTTTTATCATGAACATATTGTTGCACCGGTAAGTGCACGCACGATGCATTATGCTTCCTTGTCTTTCAAATGATCATGTTCGTCTTATCCTCGTTCTCTTCTGTGCTATAAACATTATTTTCCCCACGGCATGCATTCAGCAACTCAAGAGGGAAGAGCCTGAAAACTGGACTGCTCCTGTTATCAGTGGTGGCCATAACATGATCCATAGGATCTAAAGGGAAATGTGAATCCTCCGTCCAATATATTAAAAAGGGGCAACATACAGTATACCCTTGCCGTTGATGAATACACTAGCATTGCAAGGTCCTCCAATAAAACGTTGTTACCTCCTCTTTTTCTTGTTCGTTTCCGAAATAATGCATGTAATTTGGTTTCAAGGCACAGAGTTTGCAACACGGGGGTACGATAGGTTAAATTCTCCTCGAATTTATTGTCAATAAAAAGAATAATGAGCACAGTAAGGCCTTGTTCGTTTCTGTTGGATCGGGCCAGAATGAGGCCCGTTCCGGCTGGAAACAATTGGCCTAGAATGAAATAGGGTGACACAAAAAAGAGGTGTTCGGTTTGGGTCGAAATGGAATGGATTAGGCCCCGATTCGACCATTCCGGTCCAAAATCCAGCCTATTTCGTTCCCCACCGACGGAGACCGGGAACGAAACCCTGTCTCCGTCGGTGGGTCGAGCGCTGGAGTGACTCCAGGGGGCGGCGCGCGTCGGGGCGACTCCAGGCGGAGGCGCGTCGAGGGGGGCTCCAGGCGGCGCGTCGAGGTGGGCTCCCGGCTGCAGGCGGCACGACGGCGGGCTGCAGGCAGCGCGAGGCGGTGGTCGGGCTGCAGGCGGCGTCGAGGGCGGTCTAGGTGTCGAGGCTACGCGCGCCGGGTCCAGGCGTCGAGGCGGCGCGCGTCGGGACCAGGCATCGAGGCGGCGCGTGCAAGGACGGCTCCAGGTGACGCGGTCGACGGCGACTGCTTCTCGTGCAGCCACGGCGAGCACAGGTTCTTCTTCATGCCCAGCTGTCTCCTCTTCTCTCCCTCTCCGACCGATCTGACTCTTGAGTTCTTGGTAGATCTAGGCGGTAGATCTAGGCAAGCAACAGGCAACGGCGCGGCGGCGCCAGGCAGGCGAGGCTACTCGAGGCGGCGGCGCGACGGCACGGCGTCAGGACAAGGCATCGGCAACGGTTGCTCCTTCACCTACGACGACCAGGTTCTCCGCCCCTTTTTCCCTGGTAAAGACTCGTCGCCTCTGATAAGGCGTAGGTGGCCGATCTTCCGTCAGGTAAGGATAACTCTCGTTTGGGCGGAGTGAAACACACCGATCCGGCTTCAAGTCAGCAACTCGAACCCTGCAATCTTAGCACCACGACTCCTCTGGTTATCAACCGTGTCACAACCCGGTTGACCTCGCCAAGAAGGCTAATCCCTGCAAGCAAAACGAAGAACACGAGCAAGAACTTGAAAGAACGCAGCTCTCAATATTGGTGACAATCTACGGATGAATGATTAAGCACACAAGTTGGGGTTCTACAAACCGAAGACGGCGACTGTTCAAAGACAGATTAATCTAAAGCAAAACCCAAACCCTAAGGAAGGCGGCGGCTACTGAATTATAGAGGTTAGGGTTGTGGATGTCCCCTGGACGCGCCCCCTAATGGGCTCGACGACGATACAAGGCCCAAAGGCCAAAAGACGGTGACCCAGCACCGGGACAGATTCTGGACGCCATCTTGTTTGGATGATTCCCGACGACTCCGGATGAATTTGGACCTCAAACCAAAGCCATTGGAAGATCAATAAAATCTTCTTTCCAAACATATGTGGATCGTCGAATTTGGACTCCGTATGTGGCCTGGGTGTCCATTTTACCAAAGACAACTCCTGGACTCCGAGATGGACTCGAACTCGAGTTGTAATGGGCCTCCACGTAGCTTGGCCGATCCTCGCTGGTCCTCCACGTCTCAAAGGCATCCTCCATGTGTTTGTTGATCTTTTTCTTGGTTCCTAATCACATTATAAACAATAGGTAGTAACTCATTCTCAAAACTATTAATAGGAACATTTAGGAGCGAGCTCACCTCTAAATTTAATTGTCGCGCTCGAGCTCTTGTAATTGGACCTTCAATGGTTTGCATGTCCAGCGGTGAAGCCTCGTGTATATCCGTAGAAGTGATGTCCTCATCATCCTCCTCCTCTTGAATTAGAGTCGTCCTCGACTCAAGCGCATCTTCTTCTCCCAAATATGGCCGCAAATCTGAAATGTTAAAGGTGGGACTAACCCCGAACTCGGGAGGCAACTCAAGTTTATATGCATTATCATTTATTTTCTCAATTATTTTAAAAGGACCATCAGCTCTAGGCATTAACTTGGACTTCCTTAAATCTGGAAAACGTTCTTTTCTTAAGTGCAACCATAATAGATCACCTGGTTCAAGTTTTAACTCTCTCTTACCTTTGCTACCATCAATTCTATACTTTTCAGTCATCCTTTCAATGTTGTGCTTATTTGTCGCATGCATTTTCAATATAAACTCAGCACGTTCCTTAGCATCACTATGAATCCTCTCAGTAGTAGGCAAAGGTAGAATGTCAATAGGAGTACGGAGATTGAAACCATACACTACCTGAAAAGGACTTAACTTTGTGGTAGAATGTGTTGCCCGATTGTACGCAAACTCCACATGAGGCAAACATTCTTCCCACATCTTCAGATTCTTCTTTAAAACAGCCCTCAACATAGTGCCCAACGTATGGTTGACCACCTCCGTTTGTCCATCAGTTTGTGGATGACAAGTGGTAGAAAATAACAACTTTGTTCCCAACTTGTTCCACAAGGTACGCCAAAAATGACTCAAGAATTTCGCATCACGATCTGAAATAATAGTAGAAGGCATACCATGCAAGCGTACAATTTCTTTGAAAAAGAGGTCAGCAATATGAATAACATCATCACTTTTATGACATAATATAAAATGAGCCATCCTAGAAAATCGATCCACTACAACAAAAATACTATGCCTCCCTCTCTTAGTCCTAGGCAATCCTAACACAAAATCCATAGAAATATCTGCCCAAGGAATAGAGGGCACGGGAAGAGGCATGTACAAACCATGTGGATTTAAGCGAGAATTAGCTTTTTGACATGTAGTGCAGCGAGCATCGAACCGCTCAACGTCCCTCCTCATCTTTGGCCAAAAGAAATGTGTGGCCAAAACATCCTCCGTCTTCTTAGCGCCAAAGTGTCCCATCAAACCTCCTCCATGCGCTTCCTGCAACAACAAATGACGAACGGAACCAACTGGAATACATAGGTGGTTAGCTCTAAACACGTACCCATCATTAAACACGAACTTGTTCCATGTACGTCCCTCTTTGCAATTCAATATCACATATTTAAAATCAGGATCAAGCGCATATTGTTCTTTAATTGTTTCAAGCCCAAAAATCCGACAATCAAGTTGGGACAGCAAAGCATATCGCCTAGACAAAGCATCAGCAATCACATTATCCTTTCCTTTCTTATGTTGAATGAAGTAAGGAAAAGATTCAATGAACTCAACCCATTTAGCATGTCTACGGTTCAGATTACTTTGTGAAAGAAGATACTTAAGCGCTTCATGATCAGAGTGTATAACAAATTCTCTAGGCCACAAATAATGACGCCATGTCTGTAAAGAACGTACAAGAGCATACAATTCTTTATTATATATAGAATAATTCAAAACAGGACCATTCAATTTCTCGCTAAAGTATGCAACGGGCTTACCATCTTGCATCAAAACACCACCAATGCCAACTCCACTAGCATCACAAGCAAGTTCGAAAGTCTTACCAAAGTTCGAAAGTTGCAGCAATGGCGCGTGTGTAAGCTTGTCCTTCAAAGTGGCAAAGGACTCCTCTTGTGTCGTTCCCCAATGAAACACCACATCTTTCTTTGTCAAGGCATGTAGTGGCGCTGCAATGGTGCTGAAGTCCTTGACAAAGCGGCGGTAGAAACCTGCAAGACCAAGAAAACTCCTCACCTGTGTGACGTTTTGGAGCAGCGGCCAGCTCTGAATGGCTTCAATCTTTGTCTCATCCACCTCAATTTCCTGTGGAGTAACAACATAACCAAGAAAAGAGGCTCGATTGGTGCAAAAGATGCACTTCTCAAGGTTAGCATACAAATGTGCTGCTCTCAACGCATCAAAAATAGCACGTAAGTGATCCATATGTTCATCCAGAGACTTGCTGTAAATCAATATATCATCAAAGTAAACCACCACAAATCGACCAATAAAAGACCTCAAAACCTCATTCATCAAGCGCATGAAAGTACTAGGTGCATTGGTTAAACCAAAAGGCATCACTAACCACTCATACAACCCGAATTTAGTTTTAAAAGTTGTCTTCCATTCATCACCAAGTTTCATTCTAATCTGGTGGTAACCACTACGCAAGTCAACCTTTGTGAAAATTATAGCGCCACACAACTCATCAAGCATGTCGTCTAGCCTAGGAATAGGATCAAGATATCGAATAGTAATATTATTGATAAGACGTAGGTGACCGATCTTCCGTCAGGTAAGGATATCTCTCGTTTGGGCGGAGTGAAACACACCGATCCGGCTTCAAGTCAGCAACTCGAACCTGCAATCTTAGCACCATGACTCCACTGGTTATCAACCGTGTCACAACCCGGTTGACCTCGCCAAGAAGGCTAATCCCTGCAAGCGAAACGAAGAACACAAGCAAGAACTTGAAAGAACGCAGCTCTCAATATTGGTGACAATCTGCGGATGAATGATTAAGCACACAAGTTGGGGTTCTACAATCAACACACATACGCCATGTACCATCCTTCTTAGGAACCAAAAGCACAGGCACAGCACAAGGACTAAGGCTCTCACGTACATACCCGCGGTCCAAAAGGTCTTGGACATGTCGCTGAATCTCCTTAGTTTCCTCGGGGTTGGTTCTGTAAGCGGCACGGTTTGGCAAAGAGGCTCCCGGAATCAAATCAATCTGATGCTCTATCCTTCTCAAAGGTGGCAGCCCCGGGGGTATCTCAGCTGGAAAAACATCCTTATACTCCTGCAAAATGTTAGTGACCGCAGGAGGCAAAGAGCTAGCAACATCATCAAGTGAAAACAACGTTGGTTTGCATAACAAAACATAGCAAACATCACCCTTAGAAATTTCAGCAAGGTCACATTTTGTTGCAAGCATAACTCTACCCCCTAATTTTATTCCCTCGCTCTCAGATTTATGTGTGGGTGTCTCCTTTTTAGGTGGGTATATGGATTTAGCAACTTGCTGATTTTCATATTCATCCTTACTCAAACTAGCAGCTCTTTTTTTATCAGCTTGTACTATTTCAGCAGGGGTCAAGGGAACCAAATTGATTTTCTTTCCTTTATGCATGAAGGTGTAATTATTACTTCTACCAATGTGTGTAGCATCTTTATCATGTTCCCAAGGACGACTCAATAAAAGTGAACAAGCTTGCATAGGTACCACATCACAATCAACAAAATCAGCATATGCACCAATGGAAAAATAAACTCTACAAGTGTATGCTACCTTTGCTTTACCAGAGTCATTAAGCCATTGAATGTAGTAGGGATGTGGATGTGGTCGTGTGGTCAAGCCAAGCTTCTTAACCAGATCAGAACTCACCAAAACCAGATCAGAACTCACCAAGTTGTTGCAACTTCCTCCGTCAATAATCACACGTGCACGTCGGTTCTTGATGACGAAGAAAGTCTAGAACAAGTTGTGACGTTGCAACCTCTCAGGCTGCTGAACTTGCATGCTGAGCACACGCTGAACAATGATATTCAAAAACCCGAAGAATTGTCTCCACCATGAATGACATGATGGTCGACATCTTCAGCAGCACCCTCTTTATCATCATCATCTTCTATGTCAGAGGTGCTGATGTAACCTCCATCCTCTGTCACCAAATATGCCCGCTGACTTGGGCAATCCTTCTTCACGTGTCCAATGCCATGGCAGCGATGGCACTGAATGCCAGACGTGCGTCCCGTGGAGGCTACAGATGAGGAACTCTGTGCCGGTGCCTACGAATAAACATTTTTACCTGAGTCTGTAGCACGTGAGGAAGACTTGTTTGGTGTATTCGAAACACCGCTCGTCGTCGCTTTCTTGCTCACTGGTGGAGGTGTTCAAAAAGGCGAAGGCTTGGGCAGCCCAGATTGCACCGACGTGGTGGTGCGTGGTAGAAAGGATGTCCGGGGGGCGTTGCGCCTGTCCTGCTGCTCCTGCAATTGTCGACCCTGTAATTCCTTCTCTGCAAGCATAGCAAACTGGAACAACTGGTTGACAGTATGAAAGCCCTTGTAATCAACTATATCCTGTATATGACGTCTTAGGCTTGAATAAAATCGAACAATGGCATCCTCCTCACCCTCAGCTATCCCACAACGCATCAAACCCTTCTGAAGCTCACCATAGTAATCCTGTACACATTTATCTCCCTGATCTAAACGTATCAATTGACAACGCAACTCTCTATGGTAAGAAGGAGGAACAAATCTATCACGCATAGCAACCTTAAGTTGTTCCCAAGTATTTGGTGCGAGACCTGCAGCAACTAAACCAGTCCACCATATGATTGCAAAATCTTTAAATTCACTACTGGCTAGTCTAACTCTATGTTGCTCAGGCACAAGGTGGGCAGTAAATTTTTGTTCTACCCCATCTCCCAATCAAGATATGCTACAACGTCATATTTTCCATCAAAAGAAGGTAGAGTAAATTTTACCTTAGCGTAAGGATCAGGGGCAGGACGATTACCACCTGTGGCGTTAAACCGAATATTTCTTCGTATGCATGCCTCTCGTGTAGCTGCCTCGTCCACGTTACCATGGATGTCAAGCACGACATCTTGATCGACTGGTTGAGTAGCTGGACGAGTTTCCAAGGCCGCAAGGCGGTTGGTTAGCGTGGTAACCTGTCCTTGGAAACCCGTGATGGTGTCTTGAAGTCTAAGTCCGTTGATGCTCTCAGTGACGGACCTGACGACCATGTCTCTTATCCGTCTCTCATCTCGGTCCGTATCGCCTCCATGAACATCTGCAGCTGGGCTTGGCTAACACACTCGTTGATGTCCTTTGGAGAAGCTCCTTCGTTACCTGCCATTGTATCCACAAAAATAGAAATGCACAGTGAAGGTTATCACTAATAATCTAATGTTGTCTGGTGGTATCACACCCTCACACACGTCTTACCAAGTCCTTACCAAGTTCTTACCAACACTAGCAGTGGAACGGCACAACCGGTGGCTGGTTCGTGATACCTGTGAGGAGGCGGCACCAAGATTGCAAGGGTCTTCGTTGTACTAATCTGAAGGAAGTATGTGGAGCTTTTGGTGGCCAAATATGGTAGCAAGGGTTAGCAAATATCGAATGCAGATTAGCCAAATTCATTAAGTATCCAAAGTACAAGTCACAATTGCTGGCTAAGACGTGTCCTAGGCGTAGCACAACAAGTTGGATCAAGAACAATGGAAGAAGCTCAAAGAACAAGCACAATGGCAGTTCTGTAATTACATGCTCATACGACAACTAGTAGGAATTATAGTTGTTTTCGATTTTCTTTTTTTTTATTTATTTGATATTTTTCTCACAACCAGGAACACCAAAATAGTAATACCACCAAATATACCTCAATCTGATGAGAGATGTGGGCTACACAAATTCAGAGGCGTCTGCCGAAAAGTGGAGCAAGACAGAAAGATAATTTTTTAATTATCTTCCCGATTTTTTTTGATTTTTTTGAGAATGGCCCAACAGGCGAAGCGAGTGAATCGTATGTGCAACTTTTTGTTGGCAAGCTCCTGTAAAAATTTCAACCCAAACGGAGTACCGAGCGAAAAGTTATGCCCGTTTTACTGAAGGTACCTCAAGTTATGGTTCCAAAAAGGCAGATAGATCAGCAGCGGCTAGGGCAAAAGATAATCGCCAGATGGATCCAAGAGTGGCTGCAATGCAAGACGAAAGGCACACGACGGTTCGCAACCTATCTAGGGCTGGCGTGGCGTGAATTCACACAAGGCGGCTAGCGGGGCAAGTCGAGTAATGGTGGCATCGACTTGTGATCTGGGTAAAGGTGGATGGGCAGTATAATGACGGGTGGTTGTATATTGCGCTATCGTCTAGCGATGCCCCTATCGTCTAGTGGTTCAGGACATCTCTCTTTCAAGGAGGCAGCGGGAATTCGACTTCCCCTGGGGGTAGGGAGTATTATAAAAAGAGGTTAATCATAAATTATCAAAAAGCCTAGAAAAAATTCTTCCTGGGTCGATGCCCGAGCGGTTAATGGGGACGGACTGTAAATTCGTTGACGATATGTCTACGCTGGTTCAAATCCAGTTCGGCCCAAAAATCTAGCAATGGTGCGGTTGGACTACGACCATGAACACAAACTAAACCAGCAACAAGACTCGACTACGGACACGAACTGAAAAAGGCAATCTGAAACGAAATTGCAAAGACGAAAAGGGGATCTAGGACAGCGGAATATTTTTTGTAGGTTTTTTTTTGGACTATAGGACAAAGGCGAAAACAAGGATAAGGGTGGACCTAACGGTAAACCTTGCTCTGATTACCAATTGATAAGGCATAGGTGGCCGATCTTCGGTCAGGTAAGGATAACTCTCGTTTGGGCGGAGTGAAACACACCGATCCGGCTTCAAGTCAGCAACTCGAACCCTGCAATCTTAGCACCACGACTCCTCTGGTTATCAACCGTGTCATAACCCGGTTGACCTCGCCAAGAAGGCTAATCCCTGCAAGCAAAACGAAGAACACGAGCAAGAACTTGAAAGAACGCAGCTCTCAATATTGGTGACAATCTACGGATGAATGATTAAGCACACAAGTTGGGGTTCTACAAACCGAAGACGGCGACTGTTCAAAGACAGATTAATCTAAAGCAAAACCCAAACCCTAAGGAAGGCGACGGCTACTGAATTATAGAGGTTAGGGTTGTGGATGTCCCCTGGACACGCCCCCTAATGGGCTCGACGACGATACAAGGCCCAAAAGCCAAAAGACGATGACGCAGCACCGGGACAGATTCTGGACATTATCTTGTTTGGATCATTCCCGACGACTCCGGATGAATTTAGACCTCAAACCAAAGCCATTGGAAGCTCTATAAAATCTTCTTTCCAAACATATGTGGATCGTCGAATTTGGACTCCGTATATGGCCTGGGAGTCCGTTTTACCGAAGACAGCTCCTGGACTCCGAGATGGACTCGAACTCGAGTTGTAATGGGCCTCCACGTAGCTTGGCCGACCCTCGCTGGTCCTCCACGCCTCCAAGCCATCCTCCATGTGTTTGTTGATCTTTTTCTTGGTTCCTAATCACATTATAAACAATAGGTAGTAACTCATTCTCAAAACTATTAATAGGAACATTTAGGAGCGAGCTCACCTCTAAATTTAATTGTCGCGCTCGAGCTCTTGTAATTGGACCTTCAATGGTTTGCATGTCCAGCGGTGAAGACTCGTGTATATCCGTAGAAGTGATGTCCTCATCAGCCTCTGCTTTCCCTTCCACTCTAGATGCGCAAGATTTGCAGGGTATTGTTCTTGTTGATGCCTTTCTAACTCATTCTTGGTAGTAGGCCATCAATGATTGATTTGCTAGGGTTTTTAGCAGGCTAGAAAAGTTATGGCTTGATCATAAAATCCCACTGATCATAAAATTCCACTAAGCACCAAGCCACTGCTGGAAGTCTACACAGGAAAATGGCTTGATCATAAAATTCAAACATACAACTGCACAAAACATGCCTTGACTATAAAATTCCTCCATCTCACTCTTGATTATTTTATTATGAAGCCATGATCTATTTTCTTAATTCTTTCTCCTTTACTAGATGAAACAATAGTATGTATGTTACTGTAATGTACCAGTCTGCAATGTCACGTTAACGGGCTGTGTGGTTTATATGCTCCATGGCCAATGAGGTAGAGGATGTCATTTGAGTTGTCTAATATGTCTCCGACTTCTTACGACCTATTACTTATATTCTTTGCTTACATATTATTTTCTCCAAACAGGACATACTGGGCTTGGCCATGGAGACTCTCAAAGCTCTTTATTTTCTGTTTGAACTATGGGAACCGAACTTGGATTCTTGTAATATTTAACGTATTTGCTGTTGAATATTTATCATGGCACTGTATGGTCTGGTTACTTAATTTCTGTTGAGTATTTAGCTTGAATATTTAGTTCTGGTAATAGCTCACTGCTAGTTTTGTACCAGAACGGTCACTGTTGAATTGAGGTACTTGCTGTTGAATATTTTGAGGTACTTGCTGTTGAATATTTATCACAAGCTGTGCAATCCGGTTGCTAGTTGGGATGTGAGGTCATTTGAATACGGCTAAATGAAATAGAAGCAACCGAACATTGTTTTTGGTAGAGTAATCAAACCGGTTGGAACAAAATCAACTGGAACGACCAAATCCCCCGGATCCAATGAAACACCTGGATTCCCTGAATTCAGGCCCAAAATGATTCCCAGTCCAGAATGGTTCAGCTGCAACCAAACAAGGCCTAAAGGGCTGTGACCTGTCTGCGAGGTTTCATCATTAAGGCCCGTTTCGTTTCAAAAAATTTCCCCCACAAAACATTATCCATCCAATTTTTTTCTATTTATCCCATCCCTCCCACACACAGAACACTATTCGTCTACACCATTGTTTTTGAACAGTGTATTTTTGAAGATTCGGTCGACTAAATGCACCCTAAGGCGTATGCGTGTCCGTCGAACCACATGGTCAAGAAAAAAAGAGAATCACGTCAAAATAAAACTTTGTTGCCATCGTACTGTTGCATGCGAAAGTGAACGATGCTTTCTGTTTTGTTGTGACAGACGATTAGCATCTCAACGTCACCAAATCAAAGAATGGACCACGGACGCTGCAATCTGCATTATTTGAGAATTTAGAACCAGTGCGTGTTTCATGTGGCTCGGCAGCCGCGGCCCGCGGTCCGCATCTCGTCGATGCAAGCGATCGCTTTCATTCATTGGATGACCCTGGCAATCCAACAGCGACCCGCTCTTATCAGTACAGTTGAGGAAGTTGAAAAATTCTAAACGCTAGCTCTTGAGCTTTGGAGCCACGGAACTCCAACTTTGTTTACTTTCCTTCCCCGTGAAGCAAAGCAAAGCTGATGTGTCTGTAAAACACTGCCGGTAATAAGGGTAAATATAATCCCTCTTGTTTGCCGGCCCTCGCCTATCTTTCTTGACTGATTTTCACCCTAGCCATCTGAATTTTAATACAAACAAATGCAAAGGTATTATCCCCTTATTTATTCTTTAAAACAAAAGAATATACATATTGTTTCGTGGTACCAATCGCAGTTCCATATCAAATCCGAAAAAAAAAACTAGAGTAGAAGACAAAAATTAGGGCTTGATCACGTAAATTTCCCTTGAAAGCGTTATCATCCATGAGCAATTGGGGTAGCTTTGCACGAGATGTTGACCTGCAATCCAGATCTCGAGGCAAAGATTACAATAGGAAAAATCCGTACCTAACCGCCCGGTCCTCCCCTCTGACCCACGCGATCCCCGAGCTCAAGCTGTGCCCCGCCCGCACGCACGAGGGGCAGGCCCTGGCCCACGCGTCAGGGATCCAACGGCCGCGCGTCTCGCCAGCCGACGCTGGACGGACACTGACACCCTTCGGTGCCGCGTGGTTTTTGGCTCAACTTTGCTTGGCCGGGGCGACAAGAGGAGAGCAAGAGCAGCCGACGACTTCCCCGCGCGGAGGCGTTCCAGGTCGTCCAACGCCTCCCTCCCTCCTCCATCTCCACCCAGTCCAACCAGCAGCAGCCGATCGGCCTCGGCTAGATCTCGCCGGCCGCCTCCAATTGGCTTCCCCGCTCGTGGTCTTTCTCTAGGCCTCTTCAGATCTGTGCGTGCTGGTTGCGCCTTGTGGGAATCTCCGCCCCTCCCGTTGGTTCAATCGATCTTCCCAGCGCTGGTTTCCCCTCCGTCCCGCACGAACCCTTCCAAGGAAACGGAATTTTCAGCCGGCCCCGGCTGAGAGATTCGGGGCTTGTTTGTTTATCAGGAGCTACCCCGGGGTGCCGAGGTTCCGTAGGAGGGCGGTGCTCTGATCAGAGGAGAGGAGGAGCAGGATGAGGGGACCGGCGTGGCGGGCGCTGGTGCTGCTGGTGCTGGCGCTGGCCTTGGCGGACGCCGCGGCGGGGAGGTTCGTGGTGGAGAAGAACAGCATTCAGGTGACGTCCCCCGACGAGCTCAAGGGCAAGTACGAGTGCGCCATCGGCAACTTCGGGGTGCCACAGTATGGGGGCACGCTGCACGGCTGGGTCGAGTACCCCAAGTCCAACCGCAAGGGGTGCCAGAGCTTCGACCAGTTCGACATCTCCTTCAAGCCTAAGAAAGCCGGCGGACGCCCCAACTTCGTCCTCGTTGACCGCGGAGGTGATGAAGATTCTCTTGTCTTTGTTCCATCTCCCATGCTTGCTTCGATTAAATTCTGCCGCGGCGCGCGCCATACTTTCTTTTGTTTTTGAACTCATTTTTTTTGGCTGTCCAGCTGTTCTTCGGAATACTCCAATATCTGTTTGGTTGGTCAAATTAGTGAACCGGATTATGTAGGTTAGTGGTAGCCTTTTATCGTGATTCACTCATTATAGGTCTACTTGGCATTAATTACTTGTCAGTTATTAGCCTGCTTGCTTAGGATGTGTTGTGCCTTTCTATTTTTGGCTTCTGTTCCCTTGGACACATATGCATGCTATGTATGATCCTGTTCCTGTTCCTGTGGCTGTCCACCTATTGGTTCGATTAAACACCTATATCACTGCTCGAGGAATTGCATTGGTTTGCGTCCAGGGAGATATCATTTGGACTACTTGTGCAATACAGAATTGGCAACTCAGTAAATTTGAGACAGTTCATCTGCCAATTGTATGAGGTGGTTTGGCGATTTAACTTAATTAGTTTTGATGACTGGCTTTATGGTATATTTCCATTTGTGACATTTGCAGCCATGCTGGATTTGTATAATTTAAACTTATTAGCATATACCTAATCATATGCCATATTTTTTAGTGATGCTTTGATATTATTTGAACCTTAGCTTAGCTATATGGTGTCAGAACCAGAATCTGCTAAACATCAAAGCACATCTTCAAACTGGTCTCACGCAGAACTACAATAGGAAAATAAGGTTCATATTATATGTTTAATTTCAGAAAATAGAACTGCATATTTTTTTTCATGTTGTAGTTGGAATAGGAATTCACAGGTTCTCGATATAAAGGTTTTCTGCAACCTATTCGTCTCTTTGTGAGGGCTCCATATGGCATATAAGGCAGAATTGATTTAGGAAAATCATTATGTTATACATTTGTTAGATAACAATATTGATGATATTGCTCTTGGTGCAAAACATCGAACTATTTATAGATTGAGGTGCTACAGTTTTCTGTAATTTCCAACCATGGCCGGAAAAATCTCATCTAATCCTCTGTTCTACTATGTTTTGAACAGAATGCTATTTCACAGAGAAGGCATGGAATGCCCAAAATGCTGGAGCTGCCGCAGTTCTTGTTGTGGATGACAAATTGGAACCTTTAATCACAATGGACAACCCAGAAGAAGGCAAAGAACACCTAGAAAACATCACTATTCCCTCAGTGCTTATAACAAAGAGATTGGGGGATCAACTTAAGAAATCTGCAGAAGCAGGTGACATGCTTAGTGTTCTTTTGGACTGGAGGGAATCTCTTCCCCACCCTGATGAGCGTGTAGAGTATGAATTCTGGACAAACAGTAATGATGAATGTGGTCCTAAATGTGATATGCAAATGGATTTTGTGAAGAACTTCAGAGGAACTGCGCAAATTCTTGAGAAAGAGGGTTACACCCAGTTTACTCCTCATTATATTACATGGTATTGTCCAGAAGCTTTTGTTTCTAGCAAGCAATGCAAATCACAGTGCATCAATCATGGGAGATATTGTGCACCAGACCCAGAGCAAGATTTTAGCCAAGGATACGATGGAAAAGACGTTGTGACTCAAAATCTGCATCAAATTTGTGTATTCAAGGTTGCTAATGAGACTGGCAAGCCATGGTTGTGGTGGGATTATGTGCATGACTTTGCACTTAGGTGCCCAATGAAGGATAAGAAATACACACATGACTGTGCCAGTGATGTTATTAAGTCACTTGGTAGGTCTATTTGGCTCTGATTTCGTGTAGCTCGATTGTTAGTTTGCCAATTCTCTTTATTGTTCCTTAGTAACATATAATGACTAATACTGCGACTTAAGCATCTAACGTGGCACCTTGTAGGATTGGACATTGAGAAGGTAAACAAGTGTGTTGGAGATCCTGATGCTAATGAGGAGAATGAAATTCTAAAAGCAGAACAAGATGCTCAAGTACGACCACATTCATAAATAATTGCATGTTTGTTAGCTAGCAGTCTAGCATACATGGTCGCATATTTGCATAAATTATGGTACACTTAGGATCTCTATTCTTTTACTGTATAGATTGGTCATGGAAAACGAGGAGACGTCACAATTCTGCCGACCCTTGTCATCAACAACAGGCAATACAGAGGTTTGCTTCTTTTTTTCTAGCACCATCTTTTTGTGTTCGAAAAATGATTGTATCAAGTTTTAATTTTTTTTCACCCTTCAGGTACATTGGACAAAGTTGCTGTCCTGAAGGCAATCTGTTCAGGATTCGAGGAAACAACTGAGCCTGCTATTTGTTTGAGCGAAGGTCTGAGAGCCCCCCCTTTTTTAGGAGTAGCACAGAAGTGTCTTCCTAGATCTGATGTGACATTTACTTTCCCCCCTTTCCTGTAGATATTCAAACAAATGAGTGTTTGGACAGCAATGGTGGCTGCTGGCTGGATACGGCTAATAATGTTACTGCATGCAAGGTGCATTACTGATATACTACTGTTAGTTATTTGGTAACTGTTTTAATTTGTCTTATATGGAAATGCAGGACACCTTCCGTGGGCGGGTTTGTGAGTGCCCTATTGTGAAAGGTGTAAAATTTGTTGGTGATGGATACACCCATTGTGAAGGTACTATTTTTTTTTAAAAAAAAAACTGGGATAACATTGTGAAGTCACTCTACAATCTAGTTTTAGCATTACAATGACATTCATTTATTTCTATAATGGAATTTTGCTGGTCAATTAAGAGTTATTATTACCTGACTTGTCATTTTGGGCACTCTGTTTCATTTGCTTTTTTTTCCTTGTTACAGATATTATTAATAAATAGATGGTAGTAAACATTTTCTTTTATGAAAAAGTCACTACTTCATGTAACAATTATAAGTGCCTGCACACCGTTTCGAGTCTTAAAATGTTGACTACAGACACGTTCTAAGGGAATAAGTAAAGAGGAATGGAGGTTATAATAAATCAGTATTGTTTGCAGTACTATGTAGCATTGCACACTTGCACAATAGCATCTTCTTATCAGATCCATGTTAGTTGACACTTGACAGTACAGCTTTTGTTAACATTTGCCTTGGCCAGCTTCTGGTATTGGTAGGTGTGAGATCAGTAATGGAGGATGCTGGCAGGAAACTAAAGATGGGAAGACAATCTCTGCCTGCTCAGTAAGTAGATGTTCTCTTGTGACATTCGGTTTTTGCTTTACAGTGTGAAATCTAAATGTGGAATTCTGCAGAACGAAGAATCTGAAGGGTGTAAATGTCCAGCGGGTTTCAGGGGAGATGGAGTAAAAAGTTGTGAAGGTATCATTCAGAAACAAGACTTTTATAGCTTTGAACGCTGTTAGAGTATAAGTGAATTGACCACATTTTCCTATCATCTTAAGCTTTTGGGTTCAATTAGTTGGTGCATGCAACTCAATAAGGTACCAGGGCCAGAGGTCTCGAGTTCAAATCTTGGCGGGTGCAATTTAAAAAAAATAATTACAGCCTACTCCAATTTCCACGTATGCGGCCTGGGGTGCCTGCACGTGAGGGGGAGTGTTGGAGCATAAGTGAATTGCCCACATTTCCCTATCAATTTAAGCTTTTGGGTTGAATTGATTGGTGCATACAACTCAATAAACACGACATTATTCTAAAGGGGCATAACTTGATTTTTATAATGGGGCATACATTTATTTTTATATTGGATCAAAGGAAATACCTTCATAATCGAAGCGTTGGATTCATAAAAAAAAGTTCTAAAATCCCATGGACACATAAGAAAACACGAAGTCCAGCCCAACCAGCAATCATGGAAACCGTGAGAAAAGAGAAATACAATAACAGTAAAAAGGGTGACCTAGTGCCGTAGGCTCCCGCACTGCGTGGGGTCTGAAGAGATGTATGCACACAGCCTTACCTGCACAAAGTGCAGAGGCTGGGGCTCGAACCCTAGACCTTCCGGTTACAGACGGTAAGGCACTACCGCTGCACCAGGGCCGCCCTTCGGAAATACAGTAACAGTGCTTATCAGAAACTAAACGTGCTATGACAGAAGACACTGTAAAATGAATGTTACTCAATCAGAGTGGCTGTCAGGCTCCTTGCGATGACAGTAGAAGATTATCCACCTAGTGAGACCTCCTTTTACACCATCAACCCGTTGCTGCAAGAGATCAACAACCACTAGAGGAAAAACTAGCACACTGAAGAAACCTATTTTTTTTAGGCACACCCAATCAACTCCAGATGTAGGGATCTCATATTGTTTCTCTTGACACCACCAGACCCCAGAAAATTCTGTTTTTTTATGTGCCATTTTGAAGCATCTCCTATCCAACACCATACAAACTGTCCAGCAGGCACCTAAAACTAAAAGTTATATGGTCAACAGGCCTCCATTATCCTTAGCACCCTCTACATCTCCATCCCAGTAACATTTCACATTGATTTTCCTTATTGTTTTAGCACTTCACGTTTATCCAAGACCGCTAGTGTTTGAGAACATTATCTTTGACTTGTCGTTTTAATAAATTCTCCTTACAAGCATAGTTCTGTGGCCCCAACTTTGATAAATACTGAGTGATATATTTTTAATCTGCCTATCTGCAGATATTGATGAATGCAAAGAGAAAAGCTTCTGTCAATGCAAGGGATGCAGCTGCAAGAATACATGGGGAAGCTACGAGTGCAGCTGCGGTGATGACAATATGTTATACATGAGAGAGCATGACACTTGCATCAGTGAGTCTATCTCTTCATATTTCTCCTTGCAAGCTCCTGTTTAAGTGATGAGAAGCAATAGAGTTGCAAAATGCCTTTTGTTGTTTGGTATGATTTATCCTGTACTTCCATCTAAAGAATACAACAACATAGCCTTTAATCCCAAGCAGGTTGATAGCTAGTTTCCAAGCGGTCCTATCGACGTCAATTAGTTTCGGAAATAACAGTGTTACTGTTTCAGACGTCAATTAGTTTCGGAAATAACACAGTTACGTTCTAGTTGCTTACTAGTAATAAATAGTGATTGTTCCCAAAAGATTTTTTATTGATGTAGCACAGTATTGTACTTCAGCCTTACTGTGTTTTCAACCTATCCAAGCTACTATTAGTTGGATCATTGGAACCATATATTCCTGAGAAATGTAAATTTATTTTTTCTGCAAAAGCTTTATTTCAGTCCCAAGTTGACAATACTGAGGTGGTAGCATGTATGCTTTCATCAACATTATATGGTTCTTGTCTCTTTATAGTTTCTTCCTGCTTTTAATTAGATCTTCTATCTTTTGATATTGCTTTACGTCAAAAGATATGTAATCATCACAGTTTTATGGACGGGATTTGTGGGCCTACCTACCTAAATGAATATTGCTGTGTCCTGGTCATTATCAGTTCTTAGGCCTTCTTTTCCTCTAGCGTCACTCTAGTGAACTTTACTTTCTTTACCTTGTGAACCCAAAGATATCAGTAATAGATGCACATGATATAAAAATCTAAGAAGTTTTGCGCAAGTTGATCTTCATTTCAACCTTCTGCACTAGTCTTATACCATTTTCTAAATGCTGTGCAGGCAAACAGGGAACCACCGCAACTGTTGGATGGAGCTTCCTCTGGGTTATCTTCTTCGGACTTGTTTTTGCTGGGGTTGGAGCGTACGCAGTTTACAAATACAGGCTGAGGGTAAAACAACTCCACATTTCTCAATCTCACTAGCCTTTGGTCTTTACTTGCAAGTGGTCACATGTAGGACTTGATTTGCTAGTTATCACTATGATGACGAAACATTTAGTTCCTGCCTGAACCAAATCTTTGTTATTATTTGTCACCAGAGTTACATGGATTCGGAGATCCGCGCCATCATGGCTCAGTATATGCCTCTGGATAACCAAGAAGGAGCAAACCAGCAGCATCATGTCGCGCACGCCGATGATATTTGAAAGGGCCCTCCTTTTCTGGAGCAGCATGGGAGAAGCGTGCAACATTTTACCTGTGCTGCGGCATCAGGTCAACTAGGTGTGAAGATACGGGTTGTGTGTGAGGATATTTGCCGTACCATGTATGATTATAAGAGATACACGTTTGTTGTGCACCTCTTTTACGACACAGGATGAACAGCATAGGGGGGATTGATACTATCATAGTTTAGCCCTTGGTCACCATTAGTTCTTCAAACTTATGACTTGTTACCTCGTTCCATACATGCCACACTGTAAATACTGTCGCTGAGACTTAGATTTTCTTGCCAATACCTGAATAAAGCTTGGGCCTACGGGGCCACGAGCGTTACTCCAATGCTCTAAAGCATCGGTTTTACACATCTCTATCTGTGGTTATGGGTTAGTATTTCACAATTGGAACCTGTCAAACAGAATTATCTTCTTCTGGCGCGCTGCTTATTTGCATGATTATGGTGGATACAGTTTATGAAGGAACCGTAAGCTTACGCAACTGTGAGATTCTCTTCTCCGTACTCTACTCGAGAAAGCGGAGAACTCCATACTGGACCATTGCGATGCTAGGATTGCATCATACAGGCAGATGCTTCAAAGGGGGAGAGAGCAACAAAAGAAGGGCGCGCGTGTCATATAGATTTTCCATGGAAAAAACACAGGCAGCAATAGCACGATACCGTGTGTGCATCGTGATATTCTCTTCTTTCTTTCGAGGGAGGCTGCTCTCAATCGATTCCCTCTTAGAGCATCTCCAGCAGATACGGCAACCGGCTAGCCATCGCTATATTTAGCCACTCTGCAGAAAAGTCTGTGTCCAGCAGAAAAGGCAAAGGACCCGCTAAGCCTTTTGACACGGCATCGCGCATGGGTGAGCAGCCAAATTTGGCCGGCTCGGGTGACTGGCCATCCTCTGCTGACGTTAGGATGACATGTAGGCCCCATAGACATTCACGTTATTTGGTCTTTAAAACTTCGTCCCTTTTTTCTTTTATAAATTCAAAAAGTGACAATATCAAACTTCTTAAACCACGTCAATTTTTATGATGATACAATAAATATAAAAGAACTCATTTAACTGATTTCCACTCAAAATCTTTTACATATTTTAAATTAAAATTCACCATAGTTGACCTTTTCTTTCTACTTATTTGAACTTTAGTGTATCAATTTGATTTCTAACAATTAGGTAAAAATATTTTAATTCATGTCGATTAAGATAATAATAAAATATAGGTCAATAGGATATGGAGTGTAGGATTTGGCTAGTCTGCTGGAGCACGTTGAAATATGGAGAAGGAATCTTATGGAATGGATAGCCAAATGAAGATATGGAGAGTCAGATTTGGCTATTCTGCTGGAGATGCTCTTATGTTGCTGCTGCCACCATGCATTCTCGCTTAGAGATGCTCAGTTGTTACGACTGGTCAAGTTGGAAACTTGGAACTACCCCCAGATCAATTCTTTCCAGTTGCTAGCGCTGGCAATTTCCCGCTGAAAAATCAGCGGGCTTCCTTCTTTCCAGGCTTGGCATGGACAGAAATCACGTCTCTTTTAAAAGATTTAGATTAGATTAGAAATCACATCTCTTTTGAAAAAAAAAATCATCCGCCGATCCCTTTCACATAAACACGCACCCAGGGTTAAAAAAACCGCGGGAACCGGCCCGAAAACCGCGGGATCCGGTCGTACCGCCCCGGACCGGTACCGGTTCGGGGCGGTATGAAACCGCCCAAATTCAAAAATTTCAAATTTGAATTTAAAAATTCGAAAAATCGGATAAAAATTCTTAAAAATACTTCATGGTGTGATGGATCTATTGGTGTCAAAATTTCTCAAATATTTGGTCATTTGCTATTTCTTTCGCTAAATACAAGTTAAATAAAAAAAGAAAAAGAAAAAAACAAGTCGGCCCAACTCGGCCCAACTCGGCCCAAATCGCGTAAACCCTAATAACCCCCCCCCTCGCCCCCCTCACCCCCCAGACACCCCGTCGCTCCCCCCCCCCCCCCCGCGCAGCTGAGCCTTCTCTCGGGCGAAAAAACGCCCCACGCCGCGAAACCGCCGCGCCCGACCGGATCCCGCGCCGGGAGGAGCGGTTACCGCTCGGATTGAGCGGTATACCGGTCCGGTTTGCGGCGCGACGGTTACCGGCTCGACACGCCGGCATACCGCTCCGGTTTGAGCGGTTTTCGCTCGGTTTCGGCGGTTACCGCCCTACCGCGGGTGAGGTATGGATTTGATGATTTTTTCAATGATTTAGGCTATTGTGATCTATGAAATTATGAAATGGATGTGGTGATGGAGATATTTAGGTATATTTTGATTGCATCCAAGTGATTTTAGAATGTATGAAGTGGATCTAGTGATTTGTAGCCATGTATGTACATTTAGATGTAGGGTATTGTGATTTTGGAAATAAGGAAATGGATGTAGGATTTAAGCATTGTGATATAGCTATGTGTTGTCAAGTTGATATTGATATGTTTATGTTTGTTCTATGTTTGTAGATACGCAATGTCTGGCAGAGAGAAAGATGTTGTATGGGAACACGGTGAACGTCTTCACCCCGGTTGGAGATGCAACTATTGTCATAAGTCCAAGGGAGGCGGTGGTGCCACTAGATTGAAACAACATTTGGCAGGGCGCGGGACGGAGGTCGTCCATTGTGATAGGGTTTCAAAGGAGGTGCGTGAGTACTTTCAGCGTGACCTTGAAAGGACAAAGAGGCTAACTGCTCAACGTGCTCAAGAGAGGTTGAGAAAGGAGAAGGCTGCAGCGGAAGGTAACTATCCTGGTGGAGATGAAGCGTATGATGAGGAGGCTGAGCTGCAGCGTGCCCTGGACCAATCAAGAGCGGAAGAGGAGTTCCGTCGCGGGGTGCAAGAGAGAGGAGGTGCATACGAGCATGGAGCGGGTAGTAGTACGAGGGGAGAGGGCCAGTTGCAGAGGATGCTTCGAAGGGCAACTTCAGCGAGGCAGACTCCTGGGGTGACGGACTACAACTTAGGTTCGTCGCGTGGATCCACGCAGCCAAGGATTGACACAGGCGATTGGTGGTGAGTTGGTGAAGTGGTGTGCAACTCGCTTTGGGACCAACTACATGTTCCTAGACAGCATTTATCGGAAACGTGAACGTTTCATGCAGTGGATGGCATCTCCTGAATTTTTGCAGAGCAAATGGGCCAATTCAAATATGGGTAGATTTACTCATACAAGATTTTCAAGTCTAGAGTGGTGGGAGGGAATGAAATTTATCATTGACTCAGTCCAACCAATATACAGCTTACTTCGCTTTGCTGATCAGGACAAGCGGCCGAACATGTGCGAGGTATGTCACAACGTACAGAGCGTGAGAAATGAAATGCAATCTTTCTTTGGCCGCAATGTTTCCATGTACGAAGAGTATATACGAATTTACAACGCAAGGTTGAAGGACATCTTCTATGACACCTATGTGGTTCCAGGTAAGACGGATTCTGCTGATTGTGAACAAAAGTTTATACTTTCACGTTCCATACACCTTATGCTCATTCGTTGTACTTTCTATTTTGCAGCTTCTGTCCTCAATCCGAGGTATGCCTATTCGTGGACACCAAGTACAGAAATGTGGAGCACACTGAAGGATGCTTTTCAGCGCATGACCGATATCTCGAGCGCCGTCCAGGCATTACAAGAGGCTGAGCTGTTTCGACAGAAACGTGGTGACTTTGGCACACAGTTGGCACAACAAATGGCGCATGACCCAAAGACAACTGCAGCTTCATGGTGGATGATGAACGGGAACAAAACTCCCAGGCTGCAGGCCCTTGCTTTGCGGCTTGTTGGTCAATGTTGTTCGTCAAGTGGATGTGAGCGGAACTGGAGTACTTTTGCCTTGCTGCATACAAAGGTTCGCAATCGGTTGTCACACAAAAAATTGAACAAGCTTGTCTATGTGAACTACAACCTGCGCCTGCGACTTGCGGATGTTGCCGATCCTCCACGGGATCAAGAAGATTTCATTGACCAGCTAGCCCATCTTTCATTCTATGAGCCTAAAAGTGCAGTGCGGGATTGGATGGAATATGGAAGGTCAAACAAAGCTCCTGTTCTAGACGAGGACGACGATGAAGGTGACACGCCGCTTCCATCTAATATTGTCGCTGATAAAATAAATCCGGCGGACCTCCGTACTTCTACAGGGGAAGATTGCATTAGTGATTGGGCACGGCGACATGTGGGTGACACTCATGTAGGGAAGCGTAAGTACCACGTCGCGCCTAGCAAGGTTGTCCCGAAGCGCCAACGAGGCCAGGCAACGGGAAAAGGGAAACAGAAAGAAATAGAAGTCCTGAGCGGTGAAGACACTGATGATGGTGAGGGTGATAAAAGCCCAGAGTATCAGGAGTCTCAGGACAGCAGCTCTGGCGATGATGGTGATGATAGTGATGATGGCGATGACGGCGATGATGGTGATGATGGGGATGGTAGCAGTGATGGTGATGATGGAAATGGTGGTGGCGGCAGTGGCGGTGCTACTGGCGGTGGCGGGGGCCGAGGCGTGTCACCTTCAAACCCACCTGCTGGTCTCCATTTTACAGGTACCAAGTGTACGTATATATGAACATGTTTTTATTATTTTGACTTATGAGTATTAATTATACTATGTGGTTCATTGCAGGGGAGACTGAGTTCACACATGCAACCCAGGACATTGACCATGGAGCACCGATGTCGCAGAGGAGAACGGTTGGACCGACGGATTACGACTCTCCACAGTTCTCTTCTAGCTCCTCCTACAGGGATTCCTCACAGTCTAGTTACCACTATCCTATACCGGAGTTGAGCATGCAGCCACCGATGAGATGGGTGTACGAATGGCAAGATCCCCATTGGTACAATATGTTACTTCAGGAGTGGCAGACGACATCGGCCTGGACGGGCCAAACTTGGCAAGACTTCAAAGCTGAGTTGCTGGTAAGGCAGGGTTTGAATGTGATGTCCACCGCGGAGTATGAAATGGCCTCGCGATGCTACCGTTGAACAATTTTTTGTGCGAGACTATTCGTATTAACAATTATTTGTACCAGAGGACTGAACTATTTGCATGGACATTTGTACTATGTTTGTATGTACAATTATATGTATGGATGTTTGTCTATATTTTTAGTTATTTTTTTCCTTAATTTACGCATATTTCATGGCAATTTTTGGTTCTCCATCGAACCGTTCCAAACCGGCCGGTATACCGGTCAAACCGGGCGGTTACCGCCCCAAACCGACCGGTTTGGACTGCCGCCAAAACCGGATGAAACCGGTCGGTATACCGGTAAAACCGGTCGGATACCGGTCAATTCGATCGGTTTACCGAAAGAAACCGGTTGCACGGGGGATTTGAATTCAAAATTTGAATTCAACCGGTTTCTACCGGATCCCGGTCAAACCGGTCCGGTATACCGTTACCGCCGGCCGGCGGTACGAACTACCGGACCTGTTTTGTAAACCCTGCACGCACCTGGAATTCAAAGTGGTTCCTCGATTGGTATGCAGGATCAGAATAGTTCGTTCTTTTGGCTTCGATAATGTTGCCCTACAAAAGGCTAGGGCAGCTGGCTCAGCTATTCGTGACATAGAGGATGTTCGGCTGCAGCTGTTAGCACTCAAATCTACGGAGCAGCCGAACAGGGCGATAGAGGTATGTCTCTTTTTTTTAAAAAAAAAATTAATGGCTGCTTGACGAACGAATTAATTAATTCGTGGGGAAAACGTATTCTTCAGGCTGTGAAGCATTTACATGTTCGCACCTAGCTGGCGCCCGTAAAAAAAAAAACCCTCCCTGCTGCAGCCGCGCTTCATCCGTCCGACCTTCCGTGCTGCTGGACAGCTCTCTCTTCTCTCCGACGATCTCGTCCAACTCTGGTGGTCCCTCTGGTGGGTGGTGGTGGTAAATCCCGGCGAAAAGTGAGTTATCCTGCTCCTGCTCCTTGTTCCTCTCTCGTATTGATTCATGGTGGTGACTGGGTTAGGGTTTCCGGTTCGGGGTCGTCGGGGGAGGGCTCCATGGCCGGCGGGCTTAGAGGAGAGTTTGGCGGCGGCAGTAGCACGGCAGAGGTGCCAAATAGAGGGTGTCGTGGTCGCCGGAGGAGGCGATCGACAACCGGCGGGAGGGCCGACGGCGGGGGCGAGCGGCTTCCCTGTTAGCCAAAGAGGGGTGCAGCGCGGCGCCATTGCCGGCTGTGGCAGGGGAATTCCGGTTCGTTGAACCTGGATTTTGCATGCAGTCGCCCCAAATCTTGCACTTGCAGGCGTTAGTATAGTCCTTGAGTGATTTATTTCCATGTTGAAGCTTCGCGTCACGGTGGGCACGCCCGCCCTTCTCCTTCTCCTTCACCTTTTGCCATGTGCTGATTTAGTTTAGCAACAGGAAAATAGGAATTAACTGATTTATTTGTTCAAATCGAAAGGCTTGGTTCTTCTAGCTCTTGGATCCTGGTTTTTTAAATTAATGTGGCTTTAAAGACTGCTACCTTTTTTTTAGGAGGTGCCATCTTCAATATTAATACTTTAAACATCAAATTATTAGTAGTTTGTACTCTTATTTGTGTGATTTCAATGAGAATGTGTGGCATGCGTACACTGTCTTTGTAACTACGAGTTTTGTCATGTATGTTTGCCCCACCTAAAATTTACGCCAATGACTGTTGGTGCGTTGCCTTTTTGTTTCGGTGGTAAATGGAAGGTAGTTTTGCTTAAACCAGAAAAAGTAAATTGAAGATGCCATTTTGAGGATCAGTGAAGCTGGATCACTTGTAGAGTTGGTGACTTGAGCACCCATGGTCCTCCATAATTGTTGGCTTCCTTAGTGCAGCGACATTAGGGGAACATTGAGGAATCCTTATTGCTGTTATGGTTTTAAATACCATATAAAGGAATGCAATATTTTGCAGTGTACAACTAGTGTATTACGAATTGGCAATTGCTAAAGTACCAAACTATTTCCCCCTATTATTAGTGGACTTTTGGTTTATGAATACCACATCTTAAGGTTAGCCTAGCAGTAAATTTAGCAACAAGAACGAATGAACCAAATGACATAGAGATGTAGGGAGATCTTTGTTGAGCAGTACTGGCATAGTGACATCAATAGCTACCTTAGAATTTGGAGAATGTTGGTGATCTTGGAGACTTGGACTGATTTCTGTTATTTTTTCTTTTTGTTTATGGTGCTATGCAGGTGTCATAGAATTGGTTGCCTGCACAATTTCAAATACCAACTTTTTATTTATTTGTTCTAAAAAATATAGATTCCATGTGATCATATCTCAGCAGCATACCATGCATCATGTTCTGCAATATATTGGTCTTAGACACCAAACCTGTGCTAGATCTGACATTTACATTACCTTAGCAGTAAATGTTTTGTTTTCATTTTGACACTGTGGTTGTGCTTACCAAGTTACCATGTTGGCACCTAAGCGCATATTACTAAGTTAGTCCCTTGGACAATCAGGCACAATTATATCACTCTGTTAGACCTCCACTAATATGACGAAGAAAACACTGCAGGCCAAATCAGTGGGATACTAAATTCTATTTTCCCAATGGTCCTTAAAGCAGCATATGCATAAATTTAGCTGTTTCATTATAAGTGTTGGTGGTTGTTTTGTTCCATAGAACTTGGGACTAGACAACATAAATTATATCCTTTCATTTACTGGTGTTCACTTTTTTAGGGTCCCTATGTTCGTTCTTTTTTTTTCACTAAACTACATTTGTTCATTTAGCTTGTTTACAAGGAGGAATTTGTTACTACTTAGTATATTCTGGGGTTGGTTGAATTAGTATATTCTGGGGTTGGTTGAATTGATTCGAGGCTATGCTGTTCTACCATATATTGGTGCTCGACACTTTAGCGATTACACCTATTTATGAAAGGGAATTTTGAAAATTGTCTTTAACTAGATAGTCATCTCATGAGAAAGTGTTTTGAAAAATTCCACCCTTTCAGCAAAAAATTATGTAATCTAAACATCTCTTAAGTATTTAAGATCCTGTGGCAATTAGCCGTGATTGGCATCAAATATGTTCTGGGTTTGGTGCCTATTTTAGTAAAATGAAGGATTCCATCAATTGCTTGCTTTAGTTGTTAATAATGGGGTGCGAATACTGTACATTTGCCCATGTTTCTTTGTGAGTTTTTCAATATAGCGTCAAATCCATTGGTCCAAAATCTTTAACGTGACAGATAGTGATACATTCTTGTGAATTTACCAGTAATTGATGATATTTAGTGTTAAAACTGACTTCTCCATGTCACACTCTAGTATCTATAGATATTGAGTTTATCTATCTGTTCAACTGATAGATGATCTTGACTGCAGGATGAACTCTAAGCGTAGGAGCCGTAGTCCAGTTGAATACAAGGAAGGTCGTGATAAAGATTATGAGAGTTCTGGAAGGAAGGATAACTCAAGAGATCTTGAAGAGTCAAGTGATACTAGATTACGCAGAGGTCATGAATCGGGTAGGCACACTGACAGGCATTCCTATGGAACATCACGTGAATCCAAGAGGCATGATGACTATAGGAGGTACCATGATAAGCACAGTGATGATTATGGTAGGAGCCATCCAAGAGCCTCCCGTTCAGATCGTGAATCCAGGTAATCACTGTGATCCCTCAAAGCATGATAATGCATCTTGTAGATCGTGTGGTGACCAACTGACCACCAAAATGTTGACTGTAGGTATGGAGAGAAATCGGTCAATCGAGATCAAAGGAGTACAAATGAAGGAAAGAAAAGCTCCCCTCATCGCAATCAAAGGAATGATGGTGGAGAGAACAACAAATATACAGATGCAAGAAAGCAAGAGTACAGAGGTTATGGAGGTGACAGAGATCATTACAAAGTTACATGTAATAACAAGGAAACCATCAAGGAGGAGGAAGTCCTGAAGAAGAGAAATGGAAAGGAAATTGATAAAGAAGCTCTGGTGGAGACTAGGCAGAAGAGACGAAGCCTATTCAGTTCTACTGGTCCAAATGTTGATAACCCAGGGGGTTAGTTGATTTTTATTCCTGTGCATTCTTGGTGGTGCATAATTTTCTATATTCGATCTCAGGGTAAAGTTATGAATTACAGATGCCAAACCATCCTCAGTCACAAATGAAGCTTTGGATACCTCTGCTGCAACCTTAGATGATGGTGTGAATGCAGCTAAAGTTGCAGCTATGAAAGCTGCCGAATTAGGTGAGCATGGTCGCCTTGTCTCAAAATTTTGTCCATTTCTGCCTTACTTCCAAGACTTGTAGTCTCCTTAGCTGATTGATTTTTTCTTTTGTGCTTGTCTTTACATTGGCGTGTTCAGCTATCAACAATGCTGCTTGGTATAAAGAAAAGGCAAATTTTTACTTGTTGATTTTGATGGGCTGAAACACTGCACTGAACACTGGCAATTGATAACACAAGAAACTATATTTCCATACTTCCATTATGGCATCCAGTGAGATGTCCATGATAGTAATCTCTTCCTTAGCAATTTGAGTAGTAGCTTGCAATTGCATCATTGACCATCCCTTTGTTTGATATTTGGCAGTGAATAGGAACATTGCAGCATTTGGTGCTGGAACTGGGCGACTATCCACTGATCAGAAGAAAAAGCTTCTTTGGGGCAACAAAAAGAGCAATCCTTCGGAGGAAGTAAACTCCCATCCAGTGAATGTTTTTTTTTTCCAATTCATTCAGTTTGTTGTACACATGTAATCAATTGTGTTCGCCCCTAATGCTACAGACAAATAACCGCTGGGACTTAAATTTATTTTCTGATCGTGAACGCCAAGAGAAATTTAACAAACTCATGGTAATTCCTCTCCTTCAGGGTCTATTTTGAATATTTCGTATCCAAATTTATTATCCTTCATTTCAGTAAAACATATACCTCATTTATCTGCGATGCACTAACACCGTTTTAGAGTCTGAGGATGCCTTGGTGGCTATGGCCTATTGCAGGGTGTGAAGAGCGGCGCCCCTGTTCCGGAGAACAAAGATGGAAGCTCAGACGAAGCCAAGAAGCTGGAGGAGCTCGACACCAACCTGGAGAAGCATTACATAGCAGGACTCCGCCGGAGAGATGGCAGGACTGTCGGCCTTGGTCTCTAGGGAACTCTGGCTGCAAATGTTACGGCATTGGGACTTTCGGGAGCCTGCTATGTACAATCTTCAGTGGCTTGTTTATCCTTGCACGTAGACGATTAATTACTAGTTCTATTTACCTGTGTTACGGAGTAGTTTATTATTCTGGACGATTTTCACTGGTTTGTTTGCTTATTATATTATTGATCATAAGCACATCCGCACCTATTTTGAACTGTAAATGATGTTTTGTGATGTCCTCATCATGATGAGACGAGTTCTCATCTTGGACTCAAGATTTGGTCGCCAGTTTCACAAGCCTCAGAATCTGCTGTCGATGCTTCTAACTATGTTAAGTGTTAGGCCGCCTGTAGGAGAAATGGTATTACAAAAACGAAAATAAACTAGTAAATCGATATTACTCAGAGTATTCGACATGGTCATAATTCCATGTCTATAGTTTCTCCTTTTTCTATGTTGACTACACAATAAACTAGTCTGCTGCTGAAGCAAATCGATGCTGCCTGGGCCGGAATGAGTTCTTGAAGGCTAGGAAGTTCATTAGGGAAACAGAGCATAAAACAATGGAGGAAGTGGCGGAGGGCTATCTTTATGAACTTGTTAATCGACGTCATTAACAGGTAGTGGAGAGAAATGAAAGTGGACGAGTGCGTAGTTGCCGAATGCACATGCACGATATTATTCGCCTTCTTGCTCTGAATAAATCAAATGAGGAAGGCTTTTTGTAAAATTTATGATGGTTTAGTGAATTCTTCAGCAGAAAAGACACGACGCTTATCGACTAGCAGTGCAGGTATTGAGCAGCTGACTAAAATAAAACAGCTTCAACTTCGCTCTCTATAAAGTTTTGGTAAAGCTCTGAATATTGATTCACTTTAATCTTTCTTGAAATCTTTCTATTTGCTATCAACTCTAGATCTGCAACTGCAAGGTGCCCAAATCATGGAGCAGCCCGATGAGGCTTTCAACTTGTTTAATCTACGGTTTCTAGGTCTTCGAGATACTGAATTTTGGAATATCCCCAGCACAGTTGGAAGATTACAAAAACTGGAAGTGCTGGATATTTACAATGCTAATTGTTGACTTTGCCAGAGTGTTTCGACGCTTAGAATGTTGAGATATCTACATTTAGCTACTGATCCAGGTGCCTAGTGGCATCAAACACTTGGCAAACTTGCAGGCCTTGCAGCTTGTTGAGGCGAGCTCAAAGACTTTTTATGCCATCTTGGTTCTTTGACAGAGTTGAGAACTTTTGCCATCACAAATGTGCAGAGAACAGTGTGCTGATCTCTGCAGTGCTATAAAGAACATGAATCGTCGTGTTAGCCTTGCAATTATGACTATAAGTGAGGCAGAAAACCTTCAACTGGAAGAACTTTGTCTACCGCCAACTCTTTCAAAGCTTGAATTAGGAGGCAACTAGACAAGAAAGTGATTCCACAAATTGTATCATCCTTTTTCTGATCTTGGTAACCTTACGATATTGGGAGACGGCCATGAATTCCATCCCCGCCCACCGTGCGGGTAGCGCGCCATCGGCCACGGGCGGATCACGGGCGCGTCCAGTAGTTTTCATGTTGGGCCGGCTGCCACGGTAGAGATACCTGAAAAATATTGGGCCTATAAGGCTACAAGCATTGGTTTTACACATCTGTATTTATGATTACGGGTTTACTGTTGGAATATGTCAAACAGAATTATCTTCTTTTGGCGCTCCTTATTTGCATGGTTATGGTAGATACAGTTTATGAAGGAACTGCAAGCTTTGGCAACTGTGAGATTCTCTTCTCCGTACTCTACTCGAGAGGGGGGGGGGGGGGGGGAATGAAAAGGGGAGAAGAGCATACTGGACCATTGCGATGCTAGGATTGCCGGGATACAGGCAGCTGCTTCAAAGGGAGAGAGAAGCAACAAAAGAAGGGCGCGCGTGTCGTAGCTTTTCCATGGAAAAGCACGGGCAGCATGATACCGTGTGTGCATCGTGATATTCCTTTCTTTCTTTCGAGGGAGGCTGCTAGAACGGTTCCTTGTGCCCTTTTGATGCTGCTGCCATGCATCCTCACTTTGAGCTGCTACGAGCCTACGACTGGTCACATTGGAAATACCCCCAGATCAATTCTTTCCAGCTGCTAGCGCTGGCCATTTCCTGCTGAAAAATCAGCTGGCTTCCTTCTTTCCAGGCTTGACATAGCTCTCAACAGCAGCGCTTACCTCGCGACCTGCTTCCTAGCTCAGCTTCAGGGAAAAAAAAAACCCGAATTGAAGCCTGTTAAATGTTACTAATTGGCTTTGACAGTTGGCACCGGCCCGCCATGTACCAGCTGCTGGAGGGTACGGTACTGGCTTTCGAGTTTCGTGAGAGCGTGCCCGTGATCGATCATGCGAAATCTGAAGGCAGCAATGTATCCTATTCCTATCCAAGGGGCATACATGATCGTGCGGATCTCCTACCTGCAGATGATTGCGGAGAAAGGCAAGCCTTAGATTAGCACGGACTTGATTAGTTGCGTTTGCGCTGCCATAATGCTCGTCAGTCGTCTGCATGGGTAATCATGGATTCGTGGGTTAATGAGCGCCTTGGAGATCTAAGCGGTAGTATAAAGTACTCTGATACTGATAGTGATAGAGAGGCAGAGAGGCTGGCCATCATCCTATGTCGGATCGGATGGCCGGGACATACTCATAAGTCATGAGTCGCCATGGCCCATGGATGGACCTCCAAGTGCCATCCTGATCCGGCTATGATAAACTCCAAGGGAGGGGAAAAAACCAGCAACGATTTGGGGCACATGAATGAATTTCGGGCAAGTACAGTTTCCAGTAGGTATCTCTCAAGTTCAGAAACACGGCCAGTCGGCCACTACCTTGACAGACCGTGAAAGTTGAGATTCGACCGTTCATGGGCAAAGGCCACTACCTTGACAGTCACGGCTTGTACTACTCCGGTACTCGTACTAGTAGTACATGCTAGGTGGCCCCGGGCAACAACACTTTCCTTGAATTGCATTGATCCTTCCTGCCTGCCCGTAGGCAGGCCCCCCGCCGACCCTCCTCGCCGTCACTGCGATACTGCTGCTGTGCAACAGCAACAACAACAACCGTGGACAGTGGAACGACACAGTGCATGTGAAAAAAGTATTTTTTTTCGCGTGTTAGGTGAGGGAGATAAATAGTAAAGGTGAAGAATGAATTTTTAGAGATACGTTCTATGAGAGAAATAAATAGGAAATAAAAATTACTTTTGTGGAAATAAACACAGCAAAAAGCGCCCCACAGGTGGCAGGCCACGCATACACGGCGGGGCGCAATGAATGCCTATTGATGGCGGCAATCAAAACGCCCTGATCCCCCCTGCTGGCTTGGCTCCCCTCTCCCCAGTCCTGCGGGGGCGGCCGGGGCCGGGGCAGAGACCGTACGCAGATGGTAGCAGGGTTATTTTTTTTTCGGTCCGGTAGTTCGAACCGCCGGCTAGCGGTAGCGGCTAGCCGGTCCGGTTTGACCGGTAACCGCTGGAAACCGAATAAATTCAAATTTTGAATTCAAATTCCTCTTTCCGTCGGTTTGCTTCGGTTAGCCGACCGGTTTGACCGGTAAGCCGAGCGGTTTGGGCGGTAAGCCGGCCGGTTTGGACGGTAAGCTGGCTCAATACATAATTTGTCATGTTTTCAAATTTAACAAAAAATTTAAAAAATAAAAGAAAAATTCCTAAAAATATTTCAAGGTGCGTAGAATTTAATGGTGTCAAAATTTTCAAATATTAGTGTATTTAGTATTTTTTGTGTGCATTAGAAGTTCAATGAGCCGATTTTTTTCTTTTCCTTTTTTTTTTTGAACTTCTAGTGCCTGCAAAAAAATATCAAATGAGCAAATATTTGAAAATTTTTTATACCAATAGATTACATATACCTTGAAGTATTTTTAGGAATTTTTTCGATATTTTTCCATTTTATTAATTCAAATTTAAAAATTTCAAATTTGGACCGATTCAAACCGTCCCAAACCGAAACCGGTCCGGGGCGATTTGGTCGGAACCGTCAAACCGGACCGTTTCCCGACGGTTCGGGGAACCCTCATGGTAGTAGCAAGCCATCGGGCATCGGCCATTCTGCCGCCGGGCGGGGCGGGTGGATCATTCACGGGCCTGAGTGGCCGGGCGTTCGAGGGCGCGGGTTCGCTGGCTCGCTGCTCAGCGTTGCGTTCCCCGGCGGCCCGGGGCCTGCCGACTCCTCTCGCCAATCGCGTGCGCTTCTAGCTCTGCGTTTTTTTTTTTCGTAGGGTTCGGTGAGCGCCGAGACGATGGTACATGGCTGTGCAGCTGGCTGCGTGGCTCTCTCCTTTAGGGTAACGTCAAAGTGCGTATCACGGCCCACGGGTTCCCGTGACTAGTACAACCTGGCCGTGAACGTACGAACGAACAGCATGCGGCCAATTCGCCAAACGCCATTGTAGGTCAAGCCTCGTGCGCCGTCGAGTTTGGTAGACCGCGGTGTCAAAATGTCTCTGCACAGTACATTGTCGAATTTGATGTACCGGTTTGGACGATGACATGCGTCATGGACTTAGGGCAAAAGATAGACCCCGTGCCATACTAGCAAAGAAAATTTTTAAGAGGACCACTAAACGAGCCAAATTATCTTCCTAGTATATATCACATGAGAATTGAGATTGTGGTTTTAGATCGGGAAACATACAAAATCACAATTTAGGAAAATGGTGAAATCATTATTGTAGAGTTATACAACGAACTATCGTTTTAGCAACGTCATTGTTCCCAACACAACAGAACTTAAACATCCATCTAGTTTTGTCAAACAGAGCTGAGAACATTGGATGGACGAAGCTGTCATGGATAAATGTATACCAGACGAAAGGGCAAACTCGACACCTCGCCCTGCTCTTGTGCTTGTGTACCAAACGCGAACCCGACGCAGCGCAGGAGAAGCAAGCAGCAGCAGCAGCAGCACGCACGCCTCAAAAGAAGCACCGACGAGTCCGCGCGGCCGGTCCTGCTCGCCCGGACCGGTCCACCCAACCTCAGCCTCGAACCGACCCACCCGCGCGAGTTTCGAGGAGGAACCCAGCGCACGGAGGCCCCCCCTCTCCCTCTCGGTCCATGGACCCGGCCCATCCCGTGCGCCCCGCCCTTTTCGCCGGGAGGCCACCGTCCTCGCCGTTCATCCCAACCCTCCGTCGTGCGGTGGACCTCCTCTCCACCGTCCGATGAGCCCCGTCCCTTCTGCCCCCATGGTGCAGCTTCTTTTCCCCACCTCGCTCGTGCTCTTTTTCTCACTCGCGAGTCGCGACTCCACTCCCAGCTCAGCCCACTCCCCGCTGCCCTTTCCACCTCCCCCTCTCTTCTATGGCGTTCTCGGGCGAGGCGGCGGCGGCGGCGACGACGACGACGTAGACGAGCGCTTCCTGGCTCGGAAGGTACCTATCTACTTCCTCTGGCGCGGTTTCCTGAAACCCATTTCGTGAGAGTTCAGTCAATGGCATTTCTGTTTTTCTTCTCTCTGGAATCTGCAGGAGAGAAGAAGGCGCCATTGGAAGCTCGGAGACCGTCGCCTGCAGATTCAAGCAAACCCCATCCCCGGAAGCTCCTTCCTTTTGCTCCTAGGTTCCTGCACGCGGTGGTTCTCGGGAACATCTAGGCCGCCTCCTGCAATTCGACGGCCGGAAAAGTGAGGAACCCTTCCCTTTCTTGCTGCTGCTGTCCGTGTCGTCCAGTCGCAGCAATGCGGCTTCTCGCGCTGCTGGTTCTTGCCCACCTCGCTGCCCTCCTGGTGGTGGCGGGCGCCAAGGGTGGCGGCGGGCTGAACGACGACGTGCTGGGGCTGATCGTCTTCAAGGCCGACGTGTCGGACCCGGAGGGCCGCCTCGCCACGTGGAGCGAGGACGACGAGCGGCCCTGCGCCTGGGACGGCGTCACCTGCGAGCCCCGCACCGGCCGCGTCTCGGCGCTCACCCTCGCCGGCTTCGGCCTCTCTGGCAAGCTCGGCCGGGGCCTCCTCCGCCTCGAGGCGCTCCAGTCGCTCAACCTCGCCAAGAACAATATCTCCGGCGACGTCCCCGCCGAGCTCGCCCGGCTCCCGGCGCTCCAGACGCTGGACCTCAGCGGCAACGCCTTCGCGGGCGCGGTCCCGGAGGGACTCTTCGGCCGGTGCCGCGCCCTCCGCGATGTCTCCCTCGCCGGCAACGCCTTCTCCGGCGACATCCCGCGGGACGTTGGCGCGTGTGCCACGCTCGCGTCGCTCAACCTGTCCTCCAACCGCCTGGCCGGCGCGCTGCCCAGCGACGTTTGGTCCCTGAACGCGCTGCGCACTCTGGACGTCTCCGGCAATGCCGTCACCGGAGACTTGCCGATTGGTATCAGCAGGATGTTCAACCTCCGGGAGCTCAACCTGCGAGGCAACCGTCTCACTGGTAGCCTCCCGAACGACATTGGGGACTGCCCGTTGCTGAGGTCAGTGGATCTTGGGTCCAACTCGCTGTCTGGAAATTTACCAGAGTCCCTGCGGCGGCTCTCCACCTGCACATACCTTGACCTGAGCTCAAATGGGTTCACCGGGAGCGTTCCAACATGGTTTGGAGAAATGACAAGCCTGGAGGTGCTGGATTTGTCAGGGAACAAGCTCTCCGGCGAGATCCCAGGGTCTATTGGTGGGTTGATGTCAATGAGGGAGCTCAGGTTGTCAGGGAATGGGTTCACAGGCGCCTTGCCTGAATCCATTGGCGGATGCAAGAGCCTAATGCATGTTGATGTCAGCTGGAATTCTCTTACAGGTGGACTGCCTAGCTGGGTCTTTGCTTCTGGCGTGCAATGGGTGTCGGTCTCACAGAACACATTGAGTGGGGAGGTAACAATCCCTACGAATGTTTCTTCAGTTCTTCAAGGAGTGGACTTGTCGAATAATGCCTTTTCTGGAGTTATTCCGTCGGATATCTCAAAGCTCCAGAACTTGCAGTCGTTGAACATGTCATGGAACTCAATGTCTGGAAGTATTCCAGCCAGCATTTTTGAGATGAAGTCACTGGAGGTTCTTGATTTGACCGCTAACCAGCTAAATGGGAGCATTCCAGCTTTTATTGGAGGAGAGTCATTGAAGGAGTTGAGGCTGCGGAAGAACTCCCTCAGCGGCAATATCCCGGCTCAGATTGGCAATTGCTCTGCACTTGCATCACTGTGAGTTTAAGCATCTCTTTGTGATTCAGTCCAGTGTGTAGGCAAATATTTGCAGCTTTACATGTTAAACCTTCTTATTGCCTAATGTACACTTGACTTTATCTCTTGCAGGGATCTTTCACACAATGATCTGACGGGAGCAATTCCAGAAACAATAGCCAACCTTACCAATCTCGAGATTGTTGATCTTTCTCAGAACAGGCTCACTGGTGGTCTACCAAAGCAACTGTCTAACCTCGCCCACCTCCTGCAGTTCAATATTTCACATAACCAGCTCTCCGGAGATCTCCCTCCTGGTAGTTTTTTCGACACGATCCCCCTATCATCTGTGTCGGACAATCCTGGCCTTTGTGGCGCAAAGCTCAACTCTTCTTGTCCTGGTGTGCTACCAAAACCAATAGTGCTGAACCCAGACACTTCTTCCAATCCAATATCACCGACTGAGCCTGTACCTAGTGCTGGCCTCCATCACAAGAAAACCATACTGAGCATATCAGCGCTTGTTGCAATTGGTGCTGCAGCTCTAATTGCTGTTGGTGTCATTACCATTACTGTTCTCAACCTTCGAGTGCGCACTCCTGGATCCCATTCTGCTGCTGTCCTGGAACTATCAGATGGATATCTTAGTCAGTCACCCACAACTGATGTCAATGAAGGCAAGCTTGTCATGTTTGGAGGAGGAAATCCAGAGTTCAGTGCCAGTACCCATGCTCTTCTGAATAAGGACTGTGAGCTAGGGCGTGGTGGTTTTGGTACTGTTTACAAGACCACTCTTCGAGATGGGCAACCTGTTGCCATCAAGAAGCTCACTGTGTCAAGCTTGGTTAAGTCTCAAGTTGAATTTGAGAGAGAAGTGAAGATGCTGGGCAAGCTACGCCATCGCAACCTTGTCGCACTCAAGGGATATTACTGGACACAATCACTTCAGCTTCTTATTTACGAGTTTGTGGCTGGGGGTAATTTGCATAAGCAATTGCATGAGTCATCCACCACAAATTGCCTGTCCTGGAAGGAAAGATTTGATATCATTCTTGGTATAGCAAGAAGCCTGGCCCATCTCCACAGGCATGATATTATCCACTACAATCTGAAATCAAGCAACATTCTGCTCGATGGATCAGGCGAGGCTAAGGTGGGAGATTATGGTTTGGCAAAGCTACTTCCAATGCTTGATCGTTATGTCTTAAGCAGCAAGGTGCAGAGCGCACTTGGTTACATGGCCCCAGAGTTTGCATGCAGAACAGTGAAGATCACAGAGAAGTGTGATGTGTACGGGTTTGGTGTTCTTATTCTTGAGATCCTAACAGGGAGGACACCAGTGGAGTACATGGAAGATGATGTGATTGTGCTTTGTGATGTGGTGAGGGCGGCTTTGGATGAAGGGAAGGTGGAAGATTGTGTCGACGAGAGGCTCTGTGGTAAATTTCCTCTGGAGGAAGCGGTTCCCATCATGAAGCTTGGTTTGGTCTGTACTTCCCAGGTCCCTTCGAACAGACCGGACATGGGCGAGGTGGTGAACATCTTGGAGCTGATCAGATGCCCCCAGGATAGCCCAGAAACGGAGTTAGGTTAAGACCTATCTACATCGGGCTCATCTACATCCCCATTTACTGGGTTTTTTTATTTTTGAGATCCTTCTTAGCTTGGTAACTGAGTAGATGATGAAAGAAGGGAGTTCTACTCTATCTAGTGTGCTTAGATGATATGAGCAAATTGTGAAGCGTCTAGCTAGTCTTTTGATGGTTAAGGAATTATGTAATGCGTCCAATACTTTCATGGCCTCCTGGGGTGTTGATGTGTTTGATTTAGATCCTCACCAGGAAGGTGTATGGTTTGGATCCTCTCACATCAGTCCTGTTGGCTTTCTGTTGGCTTCTTTGCAAGATCGCTATAATTTCAGTTTCAGTTAGATGTGGTTTGGTGCAAATTACCTGACATCTTGTACTCCTATATTGTTATCAATACTTGCTCTATTCTGGAGCTTTGTTATCTAACCACCTGTGATTGTTTTTTTTATTGTATTATACTGTTAAACCAAACAAACTGGCAAGTAATGGGTAGTCTCAATAGCAAGTACCAGCCAACCAGTCAGAGAAATGTGGTGTTTGTTTGTCTATCTACCTGACTTGTTTGGAATTATACAGACAATTCACAGTGTCCCCACCCTGATGGCTAGCCGTAGCTGCTTGTGTGTACAAGTACAGAGAACATGCTACTCCAGTATTTACATTGTTCATCTGTCTCTTTCTCATGTACTTGTCCACCCCTACAGTGCTGCAAGAGTATCTTGGTTTTTAGTCTCCTTCCCGAGGGAAGATGACACCCTAGCCGCTGGACTCTAAAAATCATGGTACAAGGAATAAACTAGTCGTGCTACCGAACTGCACGCGTGGGATCAAAGTTTGTTGATCTGACTGAACCTTGCACTTGGCTCACAACATAACTTGTCAGCCTTCCTACATGCGTTGGCTGATCCTAATTAACAATGCCGTGAATGTCATGGCATAGTGTGTCATCAAAAAAAAGTTATTAAGTATACATATTCAGGTACCTCAAAATGCAGGAGGGAATGATAGATTATGAAGATTGTGTTAGCAGTTCGTCTGGAGCTGCGTTTTGCGGTTAGCGTAATCCTGGGTCCTGGCATTTGTCTGGTCCCCAAGACCTACAAGTATGTTGTTCACCGGCCATAGCCAAACCACAGGGTGTTTTGCCTTTTTAAATAGGCTGCTGGGATTATGCTCTCAGCTCCCAGTTGCTTTTTGACTCTCAAATCAAGAGCCCTGTAATGTACCGGACTAATGTAATACGTGAGCCTGACCAACTTCCTGTCGTGCAAGCTGTCCTGGAAGATTTGCCCGTTTGCTGCTTGGAAGTACGCGGGCAGCCTTGCATTCCATCCCCTGCCATGTCTAAATGGCAATCAGTTAGGGCGCAACGCCTGACCTGAAGACTGAACACTCCTGAAGTCGTCTTAACATGAGATGGTGGTGCCATGTGCATGCTTTGCTAGTGCCACTGGGTGGAGGACAGTTCACAAAAGAGCAGCCTTGGCCCTTGGCCCTGCTCTTCTGTCCTTGTGTTCACTCGCTCGGCACCAGCTGCCGCCGGGAACTTTTGAAGCCAAAACGAACCAGGGCGGGAGAAGCACCATGGTTTTTTGACCATCTTCCGTGTGATAGTGGTAGGGCAGGTCCAAGGAGACAATCAGACAAAGTGCTTTTGGGAGAATCTGGGGTCCTGCCCTTCAAGGGAGCTCTTCAGCTATGATTGCGCCCATCCCATGAGATGATGAAAATCCACACTCCAGATTGTTCAGGACCGGTGCTGCTTGTTCCAAGTTGCAGTCCGCTCAAACATGATAAAATTTGCAATTTATTATTTTCTGTGATCCTCAAATGTGATAACCTAGAGTCAAATATTTTTTTGTTTTTATCAGGAATTTTGGACCAAAGGTTAAATTGTTTTCCCCATTTTAATCTCTAAAATAAATCAGTTACTAAATGAATGTGTTAAAATGGCAGCTCCAAAAATAATAAGTCACAAATTTTGGATCAAGTTTGATTTTGATTCAAACTTAATTTGACATCTTAAAAGCCTGAACCAAATCACAAAGTTTTCCAAGCAAATGAATGTGTTTTGGGAGTATAAGGACTGAGATGAGAGTACAGAGATAGTCTAAAGATGTTAATATACCTTTTTGGGGAGTACTGGACCAGGATGAGAATGTGGGACAACTTCAAGAACCACAGGTGAAATTTACTAAAAGAAACGAAGACAGAAACACAGCAGCATCAAGAGAAGTAGAGGATACATGCATGTGTGCTTGCAGTTTACATTGCACTGATGCTTTTTTAGGAAGTCAGGAGGGGAGCCCCCTACCTACAATTTATTGATCAAACCAAAGGCTGTACAAGTGCTTTGCATGCTTCGAAACAAAGGGAAAGGAAGATGCATAGAAACAGAAATAAAAGCCCACAAGAGGACAAAGTGAAAAGGAAAAAGGGAAAAGAGCAGAGAGAAAGAAAAGCATGCAAAGAAAAATGAGCAAGAGGAAATAAAAATAATGAAAGTTGATGGTTTCAGTTTGAGATCACTGCACTCCCCTGTTGGCTGTTGTGAACACTTCTGAACCCAACTCAGCAAGCTGCCTTGTCTCCCTTGATTTCTTGTTCTCTTCTTCCAAAACTTCTGTGTTTCGATGCAGTTTTCTTTGATCACCTGTGCAGGTATGTTGACATCGTCAAAGGCCTTTCTATTACGTGCTACTAGGTGCTAGCCAAATATTCCAAAAGATAGTTGACAGCTCTGAACTGTCTCTTTGATTTGAACTTCTCGTTGTTATCATTGCTCTACTCAAATCAAGTCGTGTAGATATTGGGATTTGTGGTTCTGACTATACATGTCTTGCATATTTCTACTAGCAAGGAGCTGTTTGGTCTTGAACTGGTTTCTAGAAGCCAACCATGCACAAATTCTGCATTCGTTGGGTGCTACTTAGTATCTTGGCACGTGCGATACGCACGTGCTATTAAAAGAATCTGCAGCATAGTAAGTAGAGCCAAACAAACAAGGCCCATTTCAACTGAACAAACTGCATTGCAGCATAGTAAGTACAAAAAATATTTTTTTTAACATTGCTTGTTTAAGTGCCAATCTCTACATCTAAACACATAATTCCAAAGCAACGTTACCAAGAGCAAGTATCGATGTTTCAGCCTTCCCCCTTCTCGGTTTTCCAGCTCATTCCTATCCATTATTTAGGAGACAATAAGAATGTTTCTTTTTTTGTACGGTAGGCGAATCAGCTGATTCTTTCTTGGCCAATCATCTAAAGCTAACTCTAGTATTTTCTTGATTTTATTGCTCTTTCCTTTTTCCATTGTTTCCCCCAACCATGGAGATATCTAATATCTATTTCCTTTTTTGTTGCAATTGTGGCCACGGATGTGATTTATGTCTTTGATTTAAGGAATAGAAGATAGACGTGATTTGTGACTCAACTATATAGTTCCACAGCGCACATGCAAATATTATAATTCTATAAAGTTGCGTGTTTTTTTTAACACGAGACATCCTTTATTTAGGAGACAATGAGAATGTTTCCTCATCTAAAGCTAACTCTAGTCTTTTCTTGATTTTATTGCTCTTTCCTTTTTTTTCCATTGTTTCCCCCAACCATGGAGATATCGAATATCTATTTCTTTTTTTTTCATTGCAATTGTGGCCACGGATGTGCTTTATGTCTTTGATTTTAGAAATAGAAGATACACGTGATTTGTGACTCAACTATATAGTTCCACAGTGCACATGCAAATATTATATTTCTATAATGTTGCATGTTTTTTTCTATTTTCTTTTAACATGAGATATCCTTTATTTAGGAGACAACAAAAATGTTTCCTTATCTAAAGCTAACTCTAGTCTTCCCTTGATTTTATTGCTCTTTTTTTTTTCCATTGTTCCCCCAACCATGGAGATATCTAATATCTATTTTTTTTCATTGCAATTGTGGCCACGGATGTGCTTTATGTCTTTGATTTTAGGAATAGAAGATACACGTGATTTGTGACTCAACTATATAGTTCCACAGCGCACATGCAAATATTACATTTGTTATCGTTCTTTATAGACTGACGACATTATCTTTTATTTATTTTCCTTTCAGCGGATCAGCTCACATAGGAAACAAGGATGTTTCTTTTTTTTAGTGTCTCCTTTAATTGTTCTAAGACACTTTACAACTTACAGGTGAGATCTCACTGCATCTAAGCAAAATATGAGCTCCACCAACCACTTATTCGAACATAACCAAGGTTTGCTTCTATTGAACAAAGGAGATGCTTAGAATCATATCGCTAAATACATCACATGCCCTGTCAGACTTGCACTATCAAATGACTCTCTGCATTGCCTTCGTTCACATAGCTGCACGGAAGGTACCAGCAGCTCCTTCTGCAAGCAGCAGGGCCACCAATCCATCATACATGAGCTGATAGCTAGCTGCGCAAGCAATGGAATTTTTTAAGGTAGAAGTCACATATAATTTTGTTTAATTTAAGGAAAGAAATTACCTCACGATCTTGTACTGGCTCCAGCGTCAGAGGGGATTCAACGTAGAAGTAGCTTTGGGTTCTCGCACATGGAGGACCTAGTTCAAGAAATATTCAGAAATCCAAGGTTAAACAAAATACAGAAAGACCAATTTGTTCTTCAAAAATAAAATATTCTTCCAGACCAAACTTGTCTGTCCATGGCACATTAAATTAATCAAAATTAAGATAACTAAACATGACCACACCAAACAAAATTCAGATAACAAAATTATTCTTCAGAAATGAAATATTTTCCAAACGTTCCTCCCACTACTAAAATCCACTATCACTCTCACGTGCATACAAGATAATTAAATTTCAAAGTCCCATCATGTGTTGATCATGTACTCATAGACCGATTGTAGGGAACGTACGACCGGTGGCCTTACACAATCTGTTGTTGCGTTCGTCATTATACGATCATGTGCAGCAACCGCAGCTTTGACCGCGTCATGAGCCATCACGTCCGTACGCAGTTCTTCCCTCACCGTTGCTTGAGAATAAACCATAAATAATAAAACTTCCAATAAATACTTAAATATTTTTATATAAAAACAATCATATATAAATGGTACCTTTGAGATCCGGAATCCTAGGATATACCTCACATCCAATCAATGTGATTGAAGTGTTAGCGGTCTCCTCAAAGCACCCTGCAAAACATTGAAGTTAAAAAATTAAAAATATTATATCTATCTCTTATATCTCTATCCTGTAAAGATCCAGCAAATTTTGCAACAAAACTCTGTCGCAGTTTACGTGAACTCTCATCACCATCGTGTAGCTGTTTTGATGCTCGGCATCAATCAGCCTACCTCCAGTAAGCTGGCAGTAATCCGTGATGATACAAAGGAATGCGATGTGTCTACACCAACATCCATTAAATTGTTAAGAATATAGTGAGAGCAAACAAAATTACAAAATAAGAGCAATGATGATACACACACGATCCTTTTGTCCTGCAAGCATATCTCCCTGGTGGTGTATAGATGCAATGAGCATCGATGACTTAGTGGCCCAACGCTAGCCACGACGGCAAATAGATTGACCTCGGATCCATGAACCATCTCAAGACCATCAGCCAGAGTCACGAAAAACACTGAAGGGAAGATGGACAGCTTTCGTAGAAAAATCTCAAAGACTTTGAGGCGAGGTGTGTACGGGTAGGCGAGGGGCGTGATGGCATTGAGGGAGTGGCTACAAGAGACATATATAAATGGGACTTGATGGCTTATTTCCATTTTTTTCTATTTGGTTTCCATTTTTTCTAATACAGCAGACGGAAGGGAAGATTCCTGCGCCAGGAAAAAAAGGAAGAGATCAGGCGACGTGATCAGGGTGATCAAATGATTTATTATTTTTAATGTTGCTTCCTTTTTTTTCCTACGGTGGGATGGAAGGGATCAGGAGACGTGATCAGAGGGATCAAAGGGTTTATTCAACGTGGGGGTTATTTCCTTGTATGCCGTGGGGGATATTAATTTTCTTTCTATTTTTACCGCGGTGGATATTGGCCATGGGGACATTCCTTTTGTTTGTCTGTGGGGACATTCCATTTTTTTACTGTGGGGGTAGATTTGATCGTGCAAAAAGATTAGAGATGAGGAGGTGGGAGGGGAGTTTTTTAACAGGGTGAGGACGACCAAATCAATCTTCCCCCTCCTTTGGTCGTCCTAGACCCACCATTCAGCCCTGGTAGGTGGGTCCGCTGTTAGGGGTAGAGGGGTGTGTTTATGGGTGAGAAGTGTCGCACGTGCTATTAAAAGAAATTAGATTAAAAAAACTAATTTAAAATCATTGCATTCATTTCAATCACATAGAGCTAGATTTTCTTATTCATAATATATGACAATATTATATTTGAACATGACATCAAGGACAATCACGGGGACGACAAGCCCTATCAAGGACACATGCATAGCAAATCAGGTATATCTAAGTCAAACAAAGAGGCATCCAGAACTTAAGCAGTGCGACGGAAAAAAAAAGGAACCCATCTGACACATTAAATAAAAAAGGCACAACTAACTTCCCAACAATTTTTTTCACCAAACAACAGAACATGTGTATTTATTTGACGAGCTGAAACATGTAACATCTTAGATGCATGAGGACACACGCGAACCTCGCTGGAAGCAAGACTCCGGCAATGTGGCAGTCCCCAGGTGGGAAGTAGTCCAACATGACGCGGCAACACATGCTTGTCCAAGACCTAGGTAGCCTGTTATTCAGAATCTTGGACAACACCTGCACGAAAATAAGCAAGATTGAGTGTCACCTTCAAGTTAATATGACAGAGTATGTCAAACCACTACAACTACTTAGATTAACACTACTGGAAAATTTTCCATATATAACAGTATCTGTCAGGGAAAACCAGCAACCGACTTAATATATGGCAATCCACTATCAATCAGAGGCTAACATACCTGATCTCACAGAAGTTTTCCAAGAAATTTTGAGAAACTTGAACTTCTGCAAGAGCTTGACGATACTTCTTTGGAGATACCCTCTAGATAAGTTTATTAGCAAAGAAATCAGAGATCTGCATAAAGCATTTCAACAACAATGAACCACTAAAAATAACATATAAGAAATCAGAGGATGAATACAAATCTTCTAAAGCATAGTAGCATAATCGGCAAAATATTTGCAAGAATAAAGGACTAAATAATTTAGTATTAAAATTTTATTATTATGGTTTAAAATATAAGAGAGCTACACATACCTCTCATATCAAATAAGAATTCTGCAAAATGTAGCACCTTACGGAATAGGCTTTGGATTTAGTTCAGGACATGGAGCAGATTCCGAACAATGGAAGGAAAGGTTGGCACATACTATTCCGAACATTTGGATTTATTGTTCTTTCCTTTTTTTTCCATTGTTTCCCCCAATCATGGATTATGTGGGACCAGCGACGCGAGAAGGAAATAAATTACCAGGTTTATTCTTTCCTAGTCTATTCCTTCATCGCCCTTTCATTTCATTGTACTTTCCTTTTTGTCAATTGTTTCCCCGATCATGGAAATATCTAATATCTAATAGAGAAGATATACCGATGACATCATATATTGTTTATTTAAAATATGTTGTGATTTAAAGAAAAGTATATACAAAAGCATCATCCATATCGAATCTTGTGTTTCCTCCATCCATTGTAAGACACTTTACAAGCGATAGCTCACTGCATCTAATTAATCAAAATATGAGGTCCACCAAGCAACCAGTTCTTCGGACCTAATTAACCAACGACTGTATGTTAGATGCTACAGCTCAACGCGTGATCCATTGGGCGCTGCAGTAGCTTACTGGCTCTCCGTGCCCTCAAGATCCTCAAATGGCTCTCCGTGCCCTCGTGATGCTCAGAATCATATCGCTAAATACATCACATGCACTATCAAATGGTTCTTCGCATTGCGTTCATTCTTGTGGCTGCACGGAAGGTTCCAACAGCTCCTTCTGAAAGCAGGTAGCAGCAGAGTCACCAATCCATCATACATGAGCTGATAGCAATGGAATTTTATTTAAGTTAAGGACAGAAATTACCTCACGATCTTGTACGGGCTCCAGCGTCAAGAAATAAAATTAAACAGAATTAAGATAACCACATGGAGGGCCTTGGGTTTTTTGCACATGGAGGGTCCAGTTCAAGAAATATTCAGAAATTCAAAATTAAACAAAATCCACATTAAAAAAAATTAAGATAACCAAAATTGACCGCATCAAATAAAATTCAAATAAATCGGCAAAATATTTGCAAGAATAAAGGACTAAATAATTTAGCATTAAAATTATATTATTATGGTTGAAAATATAAGAGAGCTACACATACCTCTCATATCAAATAAGAATTCTACAAAATGTAGCGCCTGACGGAATAGGCTTTGGATTTAGTTCAGGACATGGAGCAGATTCCGAACAATGGAAGGAAAGGTTGGCACATACTATTAAAAGAAAAATAGAATAAAAAATGGTGATATAAAGAAACAAGCTTGGAACCATTACATTCAATTCAAATTGTCATGAATAAAATATATGAAAGCATCACAAAACAGAGTGAAATCATACGTTAACACAGATCCAGATATTGCCACCAACTTGAATATACGTAGTCCACAAATCTGTACTATAAACAAACATCACCAGCGCGTCGCATGTGGTTATGAACTATATTAAAACGAAGTTCTTCCAACAAAAACTACAAGCAGAAGTTAGTTACAAAGACTCTACCTTCAGATCTTGCCACGATGCTGATGAAGGTAAACCAGTGACCATAACTGCATGGTATAAAAAATGAAATTATAAGAATCCCTGTAAGGAGCTTTAAGTAAACTTACTCATAAGGAAAAAGTACATACCACGGTCAGAGCGCCTAGAAACACCTCCGCGTCTGTGGTGTGTGCTACTATAACTTCTTGAATTATAATAGGAGTAAGACTGAGCTCTTCCATGAGCTAATTCAACTTGAGTAGAAAATACATTTTCAGTACAAAGGAACAAGAAAAATCAAACCAGTCCTCTGTTTTGAGAAAATCACTCAATAAACAAACAAACACCTTGGTATATATACCGGCAACTTGTATCCATCAAAGTTATACCTATCACGCCCATAAATCGCATCATCAACATCACATGGGTCTTCAAACTACACAAGCATCATATTCTTGTTAACATCATATCTTATTTTTATCAAAACCAATTTTATCAGCTAGTTTGCTTTAGAATTTTTAATGATCAAAACATGATCTAAAATAACTGAAAAGAGTAATAGGGCTCTTCTGACAAATTTAAAAGTAAGACCAAAGCCATATATCCTCACCTCAACAAAAGCGTATCTAGAGGAGAGCACATGGAGGGAAGCATGGCGAGCATAATGAAGGAGGTGCAGGGGGTGCAGCCAGGAGATCAGCATTGGTATTGAATGATTAACCAACAGAAGCATGTAGTGCTTACATAGGTACCACAGCGCACGATGGAGGACTCTACAATGGTGTCTCGCCGTACTGGGAGAAGACGTTCCATCTCGGTCAGGGTGTTGCATCAAGCTGCAGACTACACTCATTTGAGCTTCGTCTTGGAATAGCATACAATGGAACGGATTAGGGTAGCATATCAAGCATGCGATGGATAGAATGACAAAGAAATTACAGGGAGGCATAATTGGAAGGTGATTAGGAGATCAAGCAGTATGCGTTGGTATAGGAAGGGCAGATGAATTATAGGGAGGAATAAATTGGTAGGTGACCCGGCGGTGGAATTATAACATAATGTAGAAATTGATATAGGTGATCAGAAGATCCGGCGAGGGAAGGAATGGCAGTGGAATTACAACGTGGTTTGAAGGGAAAAAAGGAAACTTTGGAAGGAAGATGAATTTTATTTCCTTTTGATAGCATATCCTTTTATTCCTTTTATTTCTTGCCTTAGAGAGAGATCAGGGGCTTTCCTTTTTCTCTTGGTGTTGGAATTCTGAGAGAGCATGCGGTAGTCATGGAGAGATGCCTTTTATCTCCTTTTAATAGCACACCTTTTTTAATAGCATGTTTTTTATGTCCTTTCTTTCCTTATTTCCTTTGTTGAGATAAGGGGCTTTCTATTTTTTTTGCCGCTGGGATGAGATGCAGTGAGAGCACGCAGGGAGCGAGGGGAGATGTTTCCTATTTTACTCCATTGTGTATTTGTTGGTAAAAAAAATTGAGCATGCGGGAAGTCAGAGGGGAGGTTTTCACATTAATTTATTTTACATATATATTATAGTGATGCAAATAAGTTTCCTACGTCAACCAAAGGAAAGACCATACGATGACTGCAAAAAAAAAAAACTCGCACCATCTCCTCTTTCGTCCACCGTGGTAGGAAACGGCCCCCGGGCACCGCCGCCTGGGCCTGGGATTGCTGTGTCTGCGACTACGATGACTACTTGGAGCAGCGGCTGAGGTGAAATATGGAGGGCACGGGCATCCTCATCCGCGTCGTCCGCGTCATGGAGAGATTCCTTTTATTTTGACCATGGAGAGATTTATTTCTTGCGTTAGAGAGAAGATCAGCGGCTTTCCATTTTTCTTGCCGTTGGAATACAAAGAAAGCAAGCGGTGGCCATGGAGAGGTGCATTTTATTTCCTTTTAATAACACATCTTTTATTTCTTTTTAATAGCACACCTTTTATTTCTTTTTATAGCACACCTTTTATTTCCTTTATTTCTCTCATTGATATAAGGGGCTTTCTATTTTTTTTGCCGTTGGGATGGGATGTAGTGAGAGCGGGGAATGTTTCCTATTTTACTTCCGTTGTTGGGTGTATTTATTGGTGAAAAAAATTTGGGGATTAGGAGGTGGGAGGGGAGATTTTTAACAGGGTGAGGACGACCAAATCAATCTCCCCCCCTCCCTCCTTTGGTCATCATAGGCCCACCGTTCAGCCCTGGTAGGTGGGTCCACTGTGAGGGGTAAAGGGGTGTGTTTGTGGGTGAGAAGTGCCCTCAATGTTCAATCCTTTATAGTATAGATAGTCTTTTGGCACGTGCAACACGCACGTGCTATTAAAAAATTAGATTAAAAATAACTAATTTAGAAAAAAATATTTAATTTCGATCACATAGAGCTAAAATTTCTTATTCATGATATAGAAGTCTATTATATTTGAACACGACATCAAGGACAATTATCTAGCTATATTGATTCAACCTTTAGAGTCGCTGCTCTCATTGGTGGAGGATTCCTCTGAGCTAAGAGTGTCGTACGTGATCATGCAGTGCTTTGGCCATCTCTTGGTCGCCACCTTGAAGAAATTTGAACTTCTCATGGGGCCTCTCTTCATCTTCTTCCTCCTGTCTTGGTCGCAACCCGTGCTATTAAAAATCTATAGAATAAAAATAACTAATTTAGAACAATTATATTTAATTAAATGGGCATATTTGCAGAAAAAATGTACACAATTTCCATATCAATGTGATACAAAGAGCATGAAAAAACATGATTTTGAACCACATTGAGATTCATCGGGAAACATCATCAACATGATTCCTATCCAAATATATTAGATGGACAATTCTCCATAAGAATATGATTTGCGGAGGAAAACAACTTACACTGTTTTCATAGCAGCTTTACAAAAAAAATGTAAAAAATATTATTTCTCTTTGGTGTTTGGTCCAGATGTTTTGGGGTCACCTTTCTCTATTGCATCAAATTTCCTCCACCAAACTCCATAGTAAGGAGTAACAGCAAGGAGCTTGTTGCTAAAAATTAGCTTGATAAAATTCTCATGTGAGCAGCCTGATGTTAAAAAAAAGTTCAGGTGCCCCTAAATAACAAGTGCGAGGCAAGAGCATTAAGATCAGATAAGCAACAAGATTCTTCCATGGTTACTGATGCCTAGAATGGTTCAAGACTGAATGGCCCATTGAATTATGTAACACTACATTCCTACATTATCCGAAGGGTAAAAATATTCTGACCACTATAGATGTTATACATTGTTGTTAACTTATTCCGATGCAGGCCTTTGCCCTAGATAAAATCTTCGAGCTTGACGCGAGGCATTCTCCCATCATGCAGGGAGCAGACAAATAGTGTGTTCGTGTAGATACTGCAGGCTTACATCTTCTCATACAAAAAACCTTTCATAGTTACCATATGACAATTAAGTATAAGGTATTCTTCTATACTACTAAAAAAGACCAGGGTTTGTAGCCGTGTAGCATCCTCTTCGCGACCACCCCTTCGCGACAAACAACCTCCTCTACCCCCTATTGTCCGCGTCCGACTCGACCTCCTCCCCTCAGCGCATCCGACTCGACATCCTCCCCTCAGCATTCCTTTCCTAAGCCGCAAACCGATCGCTCTCGCCCTCTCCATCGGCGATCAACTCTATTTTTTTTGCCTCCATCACGGCGTTGCTACAGCCCAATAAGCAAGGCGATCATCAGGTTTTTTATTTTTGCATGAGTCTTTTACGTCTATGCCATTAAAAAAGATGGTTGTTACCTGTGTACCACTTAAAAGTTCCTAGACACATGTGTGCCATTGCGCGAACTTTTTTTGACCTATGTCATTACGTTAGAACTTAACGGTTTTACACCCCTATGGGACCCACCTATGGAAAGGTCCATTCTGCCCCTGGACTCATCTTGTTCTCATGGTCTCGTCCACCCGTCGCCATTGTCTTCCTCAGGTCCCGCCGCCCAGCACATTCTCCTCCAGGCCACGCGGGTCAACGACGTAGTGGCTCTCGGGGCATCAATGGTGGCCGGCGGCACATGAACCTTCGATTCCCGACCAAGAAGAGGGGGAGCTTGGTGAGCATGGGTTGGGGAGGTAGTTGTCGGGGTGATGGAGACTCCGTGATGTTTCTCACTTTGATCCATTGATAGCTGTCATCGTCAGTGGATGCTGCCGACGCTTCCCTAATCAACGAGCACAACGTTGCCATCCACTCTCTTGTCACTGCCGCTGCCCTAACCACAAGCACAACGATGCCCTCCGCTCGCTGTCATACGTGGACGACCATCCGCTCGTGTCCGTCGTCGTCGTGCATGGATGTTGCCACCGCCGTCACTGCCCTATCAATCGCTTAATCACATCACGGATCTAAATATTTAATAGAGCAAATTATTGATAATCAGTTGGTCATTAGAAATAGAAATCATTGATAACCGGTTGATAATCTCTTACATGGTTTCTCAGTGCTGTAAGGCAACAAAAAAAATGGCAAACAAAGTATATAATAATAACCCATAATACACATGCAAAGGATGCTTCACTATGAACACCGGCCCACATCACATATAGTAAAACTCTTTAATTTGGTCGTATAGCCTCGGATATGGAGCATCAATTGACAGAGAATGCAGTAAGAAGTAGACGATGTACCTGAGAAAGATCAGAGCTGCTGGAAGCCTTGCGTCACATTGACACAAAAGGAGATGAGCTTGCCTCCTGAAACTCTTTTTTAGATGAATCTTGCCTCCTGAAACTTCAACTACACCCAAGGAAAAGTGTATAAACTCAACTACATGTCAGCAATACATGGGCACTGCTTCCCAGCCAACGACAACTTTGAACTTTATTTCATAGGATGTCGATCAATTGATCAGACTTAGCATTACATCTCAGAGTCACGACAGATAAGGAGGAGAAGGTCATACCCTGTGCTCCCGATGGGAGGATAATGGTTCCTGAGCAATCGTCGTGCGGACGCTGGACGCCGATCGCACTGGACGGGAGGGCCGAGGGATGGCTTGCCGGCTACCAGTGGACAGGAGGGCCGAGGAGTCGGTATTCGTGCGGACGTGACGGCCGGTACGCGGACGTCGTCGATCACCAGTACGACGGGAAGGGATTGCTGGCCCCTCGCCGGGCCAAGGAACAGGAGGGGCGAGGGTTCGCCGGGAGCCGCAGTCGCCGTGCGGATGTCGATCTCCCGTATGCCGCGAGCACCGCGGTACGCGGACGTCAGGAGGGCGATCGCCGGGAGCTGCAGTCGCCGATCTCCCGTACGCCGACCACGCGGATCGCCTGGAGGCCGATCGCGGGGAGTCCGACGCACGACGGGAAGCAGGGCCGAAAGTTTTTGCGTGATTGACGGTGTGTGCACGATGGGAAAGAGGCCCCAGGGTTTTGTGTGATTTATTTTAGGAAGGATCTGTTTACGTTTACAATTTTTTCGATCAGTGTGGTTGGCTGGGGCATTTATTTTAAGGAAGGAAAACCCCCTGTTGCGTTGATGTGCAGGTCGGTGAGAAAAATACATGTGATTGGCGACGTGGCTTGGGGCTTATTTTAGGGATGTTGATCGACATGATTGGCCGGGGATATTTTCTTTATTTTTTTATTATGTTTCTTTTTTCCCTTCTAAAGAAACATGTGATTGGTTGAGGGTAGAGTAGATGACGGTGAGAAAAACAAATGGGAGGGGAGGCCAAACGGTGGTTTTCAACGGGAGAGAACGTTGATCAACATCTATTTTTGTTGCCACTGGAATGCAGAGAAAGCAAACGATGGTCATGGAAAGGTGCATTTTATTTCCTTTTAATAGTGCACCTTTTATTTCCTTTTAATAGCACACATTTTATTTCCTTTTAATAGCACCTCCTTTTATTTCCTTAATTTGTCTCATTGATATAAGGGGCTTTCCATTTTTCGTGCCGTTGGGATGAGATGGGATATGATGGGAATGTTTCATATTTTACTTCCGTTGTTGGGTGTATTTGTTGGTGAAAAAATTTAGAGGGTGAGGAGGTGGGAGGGAAGTTTTTTAAGTGGGTGAGGACGACCAAATCAATCTCCCCCCTCCCTTTAGTCGTCCTAGGCCCACCGTTCACCCCTGGTAGATGGGTCCGCTGTAAGGGGTAAATGGATGTGTTTGTGGGTGAGAAGTGTCCTTAATTTGTTCAATACTTTATAGTATACGTAGATATAGACTTCCAAATTGCTGGACCAATCGGGCACGCTGCGCCCAAAATTGCATCCTGCTGCTGACTTGCCGACAAAGATGCACATTGCATATCGTTCATATGACAATATGAGCACATTTTGAGCTATCACCGTGCTATAAACATGGCTCCTCGTCCTCTACTCCTCTCTCCTGCTCGCTCGTGGCGGCCAACCCGAGGCGGCGGCGCGGTAAAGCGCCGTGTAGAGGAGTGCGGCGGAAGTGCAAGAGCTGGATTATGCACACATCTCCGCCTCTTCATCCATCCGGGCGATGGGGGCGCTACCTCCCCCAATCCGTGTCCACCGCCGGAACCGCTGAAGACCGTGGGTTGCCTTCGCGGGGTTATCATCCATTGGATACAGCAGCGGCAGATGCCTCTGGGCTCCGGGCTTGGCCCCCGACATCGGGCAGAACCCGCCGGCGACCGGATGAGGGGACGGCGGCGTGTAGATTGCGGTCAAAACAATTTGCAAATCCAACCCTCATTTGGATCGTGATTATTCTCCGCGATCCAAATATTTTCATATACACCCCTAATTTGGATCGTGATTATTCTCCTCGATCCAAATATTTGCAAATCAGTTCCTGGTTTATCCGCAATGGTCCTCTTTCTCCGCCCGGCCATGGCCGCCCTCCCCGTCCGCCCGGCCGTTGCCGGCGACGTGGACTTGGCGCATGGCCGCAACCTATGTTGCAATTGGGATCGCCCGGTCGTGCATGCCGCTTCTGGTGTCTTTCGACGTCGTCGTCCTCCCTCCTTCTCCGCATCCGGCGGCCGTGAGCAGCAGCCTCGAAGGATCGCTTTCAGTAACAACAAGGGAGAACTCCACGACGAGATTGTGGTTGACACCGTGCTGCTCAACCACGCTCTCGTCGTGCTTCTCCTGCACGATTGCCACTTCGCCGTGCTCGGAACCAGACCAAAGTTTAGAGTTATCCGACCCGTCCGCCGTCCGCCCGTCCAGCATCTCGCTGTGCAATGCAGGTGCAGCTCCTCTTGCTGCAGGTGGTGGTTTGACCGAGCGGGTTGGTCCGGTTGGATGTGGCAGATGCTGCTGGATTTCTGATGTTGACTTTCGCGGTTTCGCCTACTACACATTTGTGCCGTTTCTGCTTGCTGCAATGCAATGCTGCTTCCGTCCTGTGAGACTACTCGTGTACTTCGGAAGATTGCGTCTTGTGAGATGAATCCAGCGACAATACTTGTGTTGTTTGTTTCGAAGACTGCGTCATTTTCCTGACTTCGTGGACATTACTTGGCTTGGCAAATGAAGGAGTCACCAGAAGCTCGCAATTCGACATGTTCATTTAGCAGTCAAACTCTGGACCTCAAAATGTTAAAGCACACACAAACAACAGAGAACGCGAGCGAGCTCCATTTTATTAAGGCCATGGCCCATGACAGCCCAAGTCCATGAGCTAAGCCCACATTTTCCTCGTGACTTAACATCGGCTGAAAGAACAATACGGGCCCCCAAGAAGCACAACGGGCAAAAATCTCGCAAAGTCGAACCCGCTCTGTGCTCAGATTGATCGAAGGTAAAAAGTAATGTTCTGTGAGTTGAGTGGGATGAATAGGAAAAAATTATTTGGGATGAATAGGAAAAAATTATTAGAGAAGTATTTTTTTTAATGTGAACATGGCCAACTCCTCCATCGCCCGCCGTGCCGCGTCGCACTCGCACGAGAGACTCTCCCCCCACGGTGTCTCTCCCTCGTCCGCTCGCTTCCCAGCCACATCTGCTCGGGACGGGACCTCGGCTCGCTTCCCGCACACGCGTCCCATCCACCATGGCTTCCCTCTACCACCACTCCTCCCTCCCACTGCCCCCGCCCCACCAGCTCCAGGCCCCCGAGCCCTCCTCTCGCGTGGCGCCCCTCTCCAATCGCGCCTCCACCACCCTGCAGTCCTTGCCCCACCATGGCAGCGCCCTCCCTCGACCAGCCGCGGCTCCCTCCGCTCTGGCGTGCCACTGCATGGCGCCGCCACGGGACCACCACGACGCCGAGCTCCTCCGCGCCCTTCACTACAACGGGAACGGCACCCTCCACCGAGATCCAACACCACCGCCGCAAATCCTCGACTCGCGCTCCGGCGGACCGGCCGGCGACGGCGACGGCGACGGCGACGGGAGGAGCAGGAGGCCGCCGCGCCTCTACGCCCGGGACTTCGCGAGGCGGATCATGGAGCTGCCCGTGGAGGAGCGGGTGAAGGTGCTCGACCTCCTGCAGCGTGACGACGCCGACGCGGCGGCGCTCACCGTCTCCGACTACAACGACATCCTCGCGGCGCTGGCACGCGCGGGCGACCACGCCTCGGCCGTCGCGCTGTTCCGCGCCATGCCCGTCGCCCCCGACGCCCACTCCTTCGCCACCGCCGTGCAGTGCCTCTGCCGCCAGGGCGCCCCCGACGAGGCCAAGCTCGCGCTCGACGAGATGCTGGCGCGCGGGTTCCGCCCCGGCGTCGCCACGTTCTCGGCCGTCGTTGCCTGCCTCTGCAAGCGCGGCCGCGTCACCAAGGCCATGGAGGTGTTCGACGCCATGAGGGAGATCGGGTGCGAGCCCACCATCCGCACCTACAACAGCCTCGTCGGCGGCCTCTGCTACGTCGGCCGGCTTGAGGAGGCGCTCGACCTTCTCAACAACCTCAAGGGCTCGCCCACGACGCCCCCGGACATCTACACCTTCACCATCGTGCTCGACGGGTTCTGCAAGGTCGGCCGGACGGACGAGGCCACGGCCATCTTCCACGACGCCATCCGGATGGGCCTCTCGCCGACCAACTTCACCTACAACGCGCTCCTCAACGGCCACTGCAAGGAAGGGAACCCGCTCAAGGCGTTCGCGCTGCTCATGGACATGTGCGGCAGCGATGACCGCGCCTGCCCGCCGGACAGGGTCAGCTTCGGCATCGTGCTGGCGGCGCTGCTGCGCGCCGGCGAGGTCGCCGCGGCGTGGCAGGTGTACAAGCGGATGGAGCGCGCCGGGTTCGAGGCGGACGTGCGGGCGCTGGACACGCTGGCGAGGGGGCTGTGCCGGCGGTGCGCGGCGGACGCGTCGGCGCTGGGCGACGCGAGGGAGGTGTTCGGCAAGGTGGTGGCCTCGGGGCACGAGCCGGTGTCGTACACCTACTGCCTGATGGCGCAGGCGCTGGCGCGCGGCGGCGAGGTGGACGCGGCCGTGGCGCTACTGGAGGAGATGGTGCGGAAGGGTTACGCGCTGCGGAAGCGAGCCTACACGGACGTGGTGCGCGCGCTGTGCGACATGGGGAGGGCGCGCGACGCGCTACGGGTGCTGGTGCTTGTGATGGTCGTGCGGGACTTCGTGCCGGGGCGGAACGCGTTCGACGCGCTGCTGGGCGAGCTCGGACGGCAGGGCCGGTGGACCGACGCCATGGCCGTGTACGCCGCCGCCGTGAAGCGCGGCGTGGTGGTGCCGTTGAAACACCTCAGCAGGGAGGAGGCCCAGCACGTTCGGCTCGGCGTTCCGCAGTGGCCTGTTGCCTGAGCGCAGGGCTACCACATCTCTGCAACTGCAAAGGCTCTCTGTTGTTTGTGATTTGGAAGCCGGCGTTGCTCTGATTCCGTCGCTGAAGGTGGAGTTTGGTCTGAAGGCTCTGAGCTCCCCGACGAAGACGAACGTAATGTCGATGATGGCTTTGCTGCTTGCATCGGCGTGCGTGGAATGTACTGATTTCTGTAAATCATTTCTGCTCGATCGATTCACCTGGCGGGAGCATTGGCAATCGTATTTTCGAGGTTCACACATCTCAGTATTCGAGTGTTCTATCTTGTTGTTCATAACTTGTAAGTAGATCAACCATAATTCAAGTTGATTCTCATTCTCCATGCTTGATGTCATATCCATGCTTGAAAGGTTCTCCTGAGATTGCTTACAAAAACCTGCCATTGCTCGATCTTAATAAGCACAGAACTGCCCAGGCAAAGGTTTTCCCATTCAAAGCTGTAAACGCATAAAGCACTTTATTATTCATACACAGCGCCGCTAGAACACACGAGCACAGATGAACAGAGTCTAGCAGGGCGTGCTTCTTCAGGGCTCCGGAGTAACAAAAAACCGTAAAACGCCACAAACAGCTTACTGAAGGATGACACAGACTCGAACTCGAGCATCGATCGATCACCTGATCGATGAAAAAGCATCGAACACCTTACTCCTTCGCCACCTGCTCGATGACCAGCGGCTCCTCCTTCCTCCCCTTCCCGTGTTCCTCCTCCTCCTCCTCCCCTCTCCCCTTCTTCCCGCGCTTCTCTCTCCTCCCCTTCTCCGGGAACGACGGCAGGATCAGTGCCTGCTCCTGCGCGCGCACCAGCTTCCTGAAGTCCTCCTCGCGCGTGCCGAACGCCGCGGCGACCTCGGGCCCCAGCATCGTGCGGAGTACCGAGGTGGCGCCCACCAGGAACTGCGGCCGGTTGCTCCGCGCCGAGGTGGTGAACCCGAAGAACTCGAACGCCCCTCCCCGCGCCGCCACCTGGCAGAAGGGGAAGTAGCGCGGGACCCAGAACACGTCGCCGGCGCGCACCACCGCGCTCATCGCCAGCGACCCGTTCGGGAACACCACCTCGACCTTCCCTTCCCCTCCCAGCACCACGCCGTACTCCGTCGCCCGTGGGTTCACGTGCGGCGCCAGCATCGATCCCTGCAACCACACGCGCGTCAAGCTTTCCGCTCTTGCAGCGATCAAAATCTCTTTTCTGATGCTGATGAGTGGAACGTGAATGGAATGGAACGTGTCACGCGGATCTTACGGCGGTGAGGTTGACGAGGTAGACGCCGATGTCGGAGTGCTTGAGGGGCTCGTAGGCGTGCTTGTCGACGGCGATGGTCCAGCCGTAGGTGTTCCGGAACCCGGGCTTGCTGTCGTACAGGTTGTACGGCTTCGGCGCGCCGCGCTTCTTCCTGTTCGCATCCGCGTCGACACTGTCCGCGCCTCCGATGAACCTGTTCACCAGCTTCCTCCACGACCACGTCGTCGGCTGCGCATCGTCGTTGCCGACGCACTCTTCGTCTTCCTCTCCCCTGCCCCCAGGCCTCCACGCGCCAGCATCCCTGCACCGCGCTCCCCTGTTGCCCTCGTCCCCGCTCCCGGGCTCTGTGGCGTAGTACACGATGGGGCCGCGGGTTTGTGCGAGCAAGACTCTTGCCAACTCTTCGTAGGTGGCCTAGTATGTACACAAGACATGCAAGAAATTAGGCACACATCACTTGGTGGTTGCTGTACATGTTGCATGGTGTGGATTGTTCAGATTAGCTCACGTTGAAGGCAACAGCAAGCGTCTTCGGTTCGAAACCGGCGAGCACCGACGCCGGGTGTCCGGCGCCGCCGAGGAAGAAGGACTGCATTGGATCACCGTTCATCAGTGAGAAATTTTCGGATTGCAAGTTGTCTACTTCAATTTTGTACTGTGTTCGATTCGAAAAAGAAGAAGCTGACGACAGATGCAGAGTAAACCTGATATGGAGCTCCAAAGCCAAGGCTATCGGAAGCGTCGATGCTGCAAATGATCTGCAGCCTCTGGCCTTTGCCGGTGTTGATCATGTAGAACGTGGAGCCGGCGTCGATGTGGAGGACGTCCCCCATCTTGAGCTTCCTCTCCACCAGCTCGTCCTTGTAAATATACCCAACCTTCACTTCCCCTGCTCACCATATAAAGTACCTTTCACTTTGATTCCATCCTCGGACTTGGAATCCCAGATTCTAAAAGTCATGCATGCATTCATACGTACCTCGACGCACGAAGAGGACGATGTTGGAGTCGAGGTACTGCGGCACGAACAGCGTCTTGGGCTCCATGGTGATGAAGCCGATGTGCATGAGCCCCTCGCGGGACACGAAGGAGCCCGGCGGCCACGGCTGGCCCCGCACCACGCGCACCTGCCCGCCCTCTGATTCCACCACCTTCTCCAGCCGGTCCAGCACGAACAGGCCCTTGCTCCCTTTGCCCTCGCCCTCTTCCTCCTTCTCCGGCCGCCACTCCCCCTCCCCCTCCTCCCACCCCCACTCGCGGCCGTGGCGCGGCGCCGCCGCTGCCGCGCACCGCGACGCTAGGAGCAGCAGCATCAGCAGCGGCGCCATCACAGACACGCGATCCATCGCCCTCGTCTCACTCTTCCAAGCTTTTGCTCTCTCTCTCTCTCGTTCAGCTGTCTGCCGCACCGTCCTTCCGGTGCGAAGGCTGGATATAGAGGCGACGGGTGGGCGGGGAAGGCGTCGCAGCTCGCACGTGTCGGCGTGCATGGTGTGCCTCATGTGCGCCACGTAGCGCGCTCATGGTCGAGCAGGCACTTTGGTTGGCGCGAGGCGGCAGCTGGTCGACTGCTTCCCAACCGTGGCGCCATGTGGAGTCTGCACCAGACCCATCATCAAACAGCCATCCCATTTATTTTTATTGCTTATGATCATACACATCTCAATTCATTCATCCTTACCCTTCCCAATAGATTTGTGAGTGTCTTCGTCGTCGTCGACACACGTCCCGCCCCTGGACCAAATATTAGCTGAACTTCGCGTACTGTACTGCTAGCTATAATATGCAAACTGTACAGTTAAATGCAGTGTGTAAATTATGAATTGAAGTTTGGTTTCTGACCCTATGAGTTTGTAAAACTGTGTGTTATGGTGTGATCATGTTCTATGAAACATGCAGCAGTTTTATCTCGTTGATCGTATCTTGCTTTTACATGTGATTTATCGCAAATATACACAATACTAATTGAAACTAAGAATGAGAGGCGCGCTTCGCTGCGCCTGTATGCAATATGAAGGGGATGTTTAGTTTCTACCACTTTACTATTCCTCCCATCACATCGGTGCATTTAAAACCGTGAGTTCCTTCACTATTCATTGCTACAGTAAAGTTATCCTCAACTTTCACTATCTAAACACCCACGAAGTGTAAATTATACAGTACAAATTAAACAACCAGTAAATGTATTGCCTAGCCTTACCTGTGATCATAAGAGGTCACTTGTATGCTGTACAAATTAAACGACCAGTGAATTTGTTGGCTAGCCTTCTTTAACCCGTGATTATAAGGGGCCATTTTTTGTTTGCATGCTGCAAATCAGCATGGAATTTTTTTGGGTAAATTTTTCGTGAAAAAACTTGTGGGTGAAGTTGCTTCTCGAGGCATACCTTCAGCAGTGTAAGAACAAAAGTATCGAATAACTGAATAAGGGGATGAAGTTATGGACTTAGAAAACAATTCAAAGACCATGCAAGTACCAGAGTCCTCATACACATACAGTGTTTTTCTAAGGATTTCAAACTGATCACTATTCATTCTAACTTTTCACTATTCAACTATTCCTCCTTCTCAGAAAACACGCTTGTCAAGAATTAGCTACAGCGTTTTTCTATAGCTACAGTGTTTTTTTCTACAATCTGAACACGTCCTAAAGCTATCGATAACTTCTAGTCCATTCGTATGATGATGATGATTGGGTCCAAGCAGTACTCTTCGTTTGCTCATGTAACTGGAAAATAGACATTTACTGTATGTCTACATTGGGGAAGATTCTCGAAAAAAACGTTGTAGACAAAAACAACAACTGTAGATGAATAGTGTTATGTGAGTAGGATTGATGAGATGAATAGGGAAAAGTTAAATGGATAGTATTTTTTTAAATCTTTTGGGAACTAAACGGGGCCTTAGAGAGTGGGAAATGGTCACTTGCTCATAAATGACGCAGACGGGTTTTAAGGTTGTGAGAAATAAGTGACGTAAATATTGCTCAACATTCTTGTATGTATAGCAATATTTTCCGCACTTGTCAACCTTTATATCTCAACTTAATCTGTATTTTATTTAACCATCTCCTCTCTCTCTCTTTTTACCTCCTCCTATTTTTTTCTTTTTCCTTTCCTTTTTTAGGCTTTTCCTTTTTTTTAAGCTTTTCCCCTTTCTTTTTTTCCTTTCCCCCTCTTTCTATTCTTTTCCCAAGCAGGTGCGTCCGCCGTCTAGATATTTCGCAAGGCTGTCGTCCGTCTCTCTCCGCCTCTCTTCTTCCTCGTTCTCTCCGCCTGGCTTTCTATCTGCTTGTCCCCCGCGGCAGCAAGGCAGGAGCTGCACCGCGAGGCAGCAAGTCCGGCCGCGGGGCACACAGAGCAGGCAGAGCTGCGGGCAGGGCAACAGCGTGCGGAGCTCCAGTGCAGGACAACGGAGAAGCAGCAGCCGCAGATCCGTGGGGTACGGACCTGTAGTCCAGCAGGGCGGAGCTGCGGCTGCGCAAGCGGTGTCCACGGCGAGCTGCTCCTACGCAAGCGGCATGGGGCGGCAAGCAAGGTCGGGGCCAAGTCCCTTCCCCTCCGCGGCGTCAACCTCCTCGTCGACCTCGCCGTCGCCGTCTCGTCGCCCAGCTCGCGAGGCGCGGCCTACATCTCTCACGTCCATCTCCCAGCGGGAGCGAAGCTGCTGCTCATCCGCGGAGGCAACCAGGGGTGGTCCGGATCCGCCTCTCCAGGTCGCGCTGAGGTCGATTTGCTTTGATGTGGCTATTTTTTTTCCTGAATTAGAGTACTTTGTTTTTTGATTGGCTTAGGATTTGGCTTAGGATTTGTGGTCCTCCCTCTCGATTTGTGCTTTGATTCAATTCCGCTCTATTTGTTCTTCGATTCAATTCGACTCCGTTCTTTTTTTTTCCTCTGCCAGCGACATAAATTTTCGTCGGACACCGACGATTGCCTCTATCCGTGTCCTCCGATTCGCCTCGTCGCCGTCGGCGGCGGTGGAAATTTTCGTCGGACACCGGCAACGCACTGCGTGGGGGAGAGAGGCTGAAATTTTTTTTACGGCGACTTCCTTTTTTTTTTTCCTTTGGCCAGCTTCCTCCGATTCGCCTCCTCGTCGGTGGCTGAAATTTTGGCTGGACACCGACGACGCACCTACGTGGCGCGAAGAGGTTTTTTTTTACAGCAACGCAGGGCCTCCGATTGTTGGAATTAGCTTTGGTTTGTCGATTTGTCTTTGATTCGACATCGATTTGTTCGATTTCCCTTCTCTGCCTGCTTTGCTCCGTCTTCCCCACGGCCTGATGGATTTACCTGCGATTTGCTCCGTCTTCCCCGCGGCCTGATGGATTTACCTTCGATTTGTTTGATTTCTTTTTTATTTCATCTCGATTTGTTCGATTCCCCTTCTCCCTCTGCTCTATTTCCCCTTCTCCCCTTCTCCCTCTGCTCTATTTCTCCGCAGTTGGCTTCCTCTGTTCTCCGCCGTCGGCTCCTCTGCTCCCTGTGTCCGCCGTCGGCCGGCTTTCCTTTGCTGGGGCGGGCGAGTAGAACGACGACGAAGCCAGAGGAGCACCCACGCGGAAGTGGACGATGGGAAGTCGATTTTTCTGTACACACCGACGACGCCCTGGGCGGCGTGTACTTTTTTGTTTCCCTCTACCAGCCGACGCAGCTGCGTGGGCCCACGTGCAGTTTTTTTTTCCCTCCCTACCAGCCAGAGCAGCTACCTGGGCCCACTGCCTGTTTCCGCTTTGCACCCGCCGATGACTGCCAGCACGATGGGAAGGACGCGCGTCGCACGGGGCGACGCGGAGCCCTCGATGGGCGTCCTTTCTCCGAGCGATAAGGAGGAGTAGTACAGTATAGTATAGTATTATATATTATTATTATATTATTTGCACTAGCAAAATGTTGTTTGAATGCCAATTTACTATTGTAGTAAACTAGTAATATGGATTGTTTGTAGTTGCTAAACAGGTGTTTTCGATCTAACTAACACCAAGTGCCAGGGAGACACCTAAATAAAGGTAGAAAAACTCTGTGATCTAGACAAAATCATTGACTCAAGTAACTTGGAACCCTATATACCAAGGCATTGTGGTTGATGTTTGCTCATGACAATATATATTTTCTGTAACTTGCGTAATAAAACAGTACAAATCCATTGCTTTACCTAGCTAGATGAGACTTGTCTAACTTTGTGCACATGACTTAGTCACTATCATAGTAAGGGCTTAAAGCATGCTAGGTCTGCATGTCATGACTTTTTTTTGTCTGGGATTATTGATGTTTTTTTTGTATTGTTCGCTTTTGGAAGCTCCAGAGCCCAAATCACACCCCCCCCTAAAAAAAGTCAATGAGGTAACATTGGTTTTTCTCTCTTCATGAGTGTATCCCTTCTATATGAGGTTTTATTATAGAGTAATAACATTAACAAAAGAAATAATAATTCTGGTGAGATTCATTGTCCCCAGTGAAATGGTATCTTTCGTATCCCATTGATCTATTGGCGGTGTTTCTCATAATATCCTTTGGCCTATACCATCTATTAGTGTTGTTCATAGTTTGGTAACAAATTCTCTTGGTCCAGTACATTTCCTCTAAAAAATTCTAATTTTATCATCGATGGTGTCGTCGCTGCTCTAGAAGGGTAACTCGTAATCATAATAATTTTAATATATAATGGTTAGGTCCTCACATCAAAGATCAAACCAGTGTAGAATATGTGTGTTCTTTCTCGAGCTCGAGCCATAGGAAAAAAAGGGAGACCGTTATTTGTTGAGTATTGTTCAGGATGGACATGGAGCCTCACTTTGGGAATGAATCCGTGCTAATCCTCCTAAACCACTTGATCGATCCTCATGGTCGTTGTACAGCGCCTGCCATCCTCATATATATACATACATACAGTGTCTGAAATACTTCTCTCGACTTGGGCTCTTGGCCTATGAAAATCAAAAGAAAGATCCAACTGTAATTAGGGGTGGGTAACGAGCGAGCCATAGCGAGCCGAGCTCGGCTTGGCTAGTTAAGGGAATGTGTAGAAAGCCAACTCGGCTCAATCCGAGCTCGGCTCGTTAAGGGAATGCTTAGAAAGCCAACTCGTCTCAGTCTGAGCTCAGCTCGTTAAGGGAATGCGTAGAAAGCCAACTCGGCTCAGTCCAGCTCAGGAGTCATTGCACAAAACAAGACATCTCGTGTAACATATAAGTGATTTACATGCATAAGATTCCATACTTTCAAGTCGATAGTTAAATTAGTTCATAGAATTTTATGGTTCATGCTCCATATTTGCCATACAGATTGAGTCTTAGAGTATTGCACAAAACAAGGCATCTCATGTAACATATGAGTGATTCACACACATAAGATTCCATACATTTAAGTCAAAAGTTAAATTAGTTCTAAGAATCTCATGGTTTATGCTCCGTATTGCCATACAGATAGTCTTCGATTGCACAAACACTTAAGCGCAAAGAATCAGATTACATGTCTAGATAAAACAAACAAAAAGCTACTTGTAATATATTAGAAATATTAGGGTTACTAGTTAAGGTTTGGTGGGAGACGACCTGAATTTTGGGCTATAATGTGGCTTGTTATGCTCCTGAGCTAGCTCGACTCGCTCTTTATTTCTAGCCAGCCGAAACTTCTTATGGCTCGGGTCATTTAGCCGGCTTCGAGTTGATCGAGCTAATGAACTTCGAGCCCTAACGGTCATACAGTCTGAAATCCACGTTTTTCACCCACAAACTGCTACTTTCTCCGTTCCAAAATTTTAGATCGTTTAACTTTTTTAGCTCTAATTTTGACCGCTCGTCTTATTCAAAAAAATTACAAAATATCATATTTTTCGTTATGGCTAGTTTTAGTAATAAATGAATTTTAAAAATAACTTAAATTTGACTACATTTGCATAATTTTTTGGAATAAGACACTTGAGGTTGAAAAAGTATACCTTTTGACAGGTTCTCTTGCAGCGAAATCAAGGGCACGTTTGGATTGAAGCCAACACTCACCCTACCAAATACTGGCATGGCAAGCCAATGCAATTTGGCTCTCGTTTGGTTCACAGCCGTTTGTTCGCTTGCCCTCAAGAATTTGGCAACGCTAGTGCAGATGCATGGGCGAAACGCAGGCGGAGAAATCATCCGCCAAAATTTGGCGCTGCACTGCTTCTTCCGCATGCTGATATGGCAAGCTATGGTTGGCTGGATTAAATGCTCAACCTTCTGTTTTAGCTAGCTTCAAATGATTATATTTCCTAAACCGTTCATCCAAATTAAGATCCCTCTGCATCATTATATTAGTTGCATTTAAATCTACGAAACAAGATCTCACTTGGTCATATTTTATCTGCAAAATTAATAATGACAGGAGGACCCCACATGTCATACTAAGAGGTTATAAATTTTGGTAAGGTAATAAACCAAAAACCATTGTTTTTACTGTATTGCTAACAGGTTGGTCATAACCTTATATTGGTCATGACAAAATTTGGTAAGATATACGTAGGCACAAACCAAACATGCCCCAACAATCCGCCGTTGCGCTCGTGCACCGCATCGTGCACGCTCCGCGGTACGGTTCCATCCAGCGCCGGCACGCGACATGGACCCGACCCAACCCGACCTCACCGAAAGACGGCGCCTTGTTCGCGTTTCGCCACTCGTCCCCGTGGGCGGTCACATGCTGCTACGGTGGTAGCCACTCTCTAGCCTCCCTCCAGATCCCACTCTACTCCACTGCCCCCACCCCCACCTCTTAAAAACCAAACCAAACCCGAAAGCACCACGAAACACGGCCGCCGCAGCAGCAGCCTCTGCCTATCCACCCTCCTCTCCCTCCAGCGCCAGCGGACACCCGCGCGCGCGCTCGCACGGACAAGGCCGAGACAGCGGCAGCGGGGGGAGGCGGCGGGGGCAGCGCCGGCCAGCCTCGCAATGCAGCAGCAACCTGACCCCGCCGATCCGCCGGGGCGGGCCTTCCCGCCCCCGCCGGCGCCGTCGTCCGCGGCCGCGCGCGGTGCGCACCACCGCCGGGCCAGATCTGAGGTCGCCTTCCGCCTCCCGGACGACCTCGGCCTCGGCGGCGGCGGCGGGCCCGACGGCGACGACTTCGACGAGATCGGCTCCGAGGACGACCTCTTCTCCACCTTCATGGACATCGAGAAGATCTCCTCGTCGGGGCCCTCCGACCGCGACCGGGACCGCGCCGCCGAGACCTCCTCGCCGCCGCGCCCCAAGCACCGACACAGCAGCTCCGTCGACGGGTCGGGCCTGTTCTTCTCACCTGGGATCGGTGGCAGCGTGGGGAAGGACGCCGCGGCGTCGCTGGCCGAGGTCATGGAGGCCAAGAAGGCCATGAGCCCCGAGCAGCTGGCCGAGCTCGCCGCCATCGACCCCAAGCGCGCCAAGAGGTGCCGCCTCCTCGATCTCTCCACGTCCCTACCCGTCCATCTCCTTAGCTACCGTGCTCGACATTGTTACTCAAGCCTGGCCTCAATGGCGAGTGATCGACTTAGGCCAGTGATTGGTTAGTGGAGAAATGGCCGTATGCCCGTATACTAGATCAATTCTTTCGTTTCTCCGAGGTGGCGGGTTATTAGCTCAGGCGTCGAGGACAATCATGGGTGCATGCTTTGTGATGGAAATGCCTGGTGGTTGAAGGAAAGATGCGCATCTACGCCTTGTTTTTTCCTCTGCGGGCACTGTGTATGGATAGATGGCGTTGTTTGGTTGGTTGGGGGTTGGGAGTTAAGGTGCTAGTGCTTTAGTGCTCGGGTTGGTGGGATTATGGATAATTGTTTGTTTCTCTGAGGGTGACGCTCATGCTTTTCTATGCCTTTTGCTGGGTGGTAGAGTGTTGATCCTTTGAGATGATTGATTAAAGGGAGTGAGCAAGAAAAGGTAACCGGACTAATTTTACATGCAAAGGTTATAGTTCCCAGTTTTAATATGAGATTTTGCTGCATAAGTGGTAAGCTGGACGGCTGGTTTCCAGGATTATATTTCTTAGTTTCGACACTTGTAAAAGATGAAAGATCCATGCTAACCTGTTGGGTGATACTAAGAGAAAATGGAAGCACATTCAACTAGAGCCATTGCCTGGCTATATTGATATTGAAAGGCAGTAGGAGTGCACAACCATTGAAAGCTACCCAATCAAATAAGAGACATTGTTCAGGCTCTAATCTTGCTTGCCTGTTTTATCTATGTTTGAAACTCTGTACAATTCCTAATTGTCATTGGTAGAAATATTAGTAGTGAATGTAAGAAGTTGGGTTTTTCAGTTCTAACTTAGTCTTCTACTAAGAGCACGTCTGGAATCCCGTCACCAATGATAGGGGTCTCCCTAATAACAAATAATATTATCGAAATGATGCAGTTGATAACTTGCTATCTATGGTTTACACTTTACAGTTAAATTGTCAACGCTTACAAACTTATACCGCATCATTACTGGTTTTCAGCTTTATACTTCTCAGACATTCCAAATGTTTGATTTGCAAAAGTAACAAAAAATCACAGTGCTAAACATATTGTTTGATTAATGTTGCATTCACAGTTTAGTCAGATCGTGAAACTACTGATTGACAGATAGAAAAAGGTCATTCATGGATGGGATTGTTCAATCTGTATCTTCTCTTTTTCAACGAAGCTCCTGCTTTTACTTGAAAAATAAGTAGAAATTTAGAATATGCTGACTCTTATGGTACGATCCATCTTTGTCGGGTCCTGATCTATCATTACTCTAAACTAATATTGGAAAAGAGGCATTGGAGGTATAATGAATTATAGTCATGTTTTGGCTAATGATTCATGCATATGACTTTGTGTTCTGTTCCTGTAATTGTTTCGTCCAATGTCAATAAAGTCTGCACTAACATTTTGTATTCATTTTCATGCAGAATTTTAGCTAACAGACAATCGGCGGCTAGATCAAAAGAAAGAAAGGCTCGTTATATAACAGAACTTGAGCGGAAGGTTCAAACACTTCAGACTGAAGCCACCACCCTTTCAGCACAACTCACACTATTCCAGGTACGTTTGCACCTATCTGTTATGTCACGGATATCAGGTCAAGTTTAAGTTAATGCTATTTCTGAAGTGGTATCTTTAGGAGCAAAATGGCCATTTCTCTTTGCAGTCATTTTAACAAAACATAGATCTATCCCGTGATCACAGGGCACCAATTAGACTGCAACACTTTTGCAAGTTGCATCTAGCTTAATGGTTTCTTGTGTATCTTGTGACAACTTGTGCAGCTGTATGGACTAGGAGTCTAGGACAGTCCACGTGCTTTGATCAGTCTAAGCCTTGCATTAGATATCAATTGTGGTGTTGTGAAATTTTGAAGAATTATATGATCTGTATGTGGGATTAATTTATGTTCATTTTCAACTTTGACTGTCAGCTTCTGGTTATTGCTATATTTTTATGTGGTTGTCCATTGCACTATTTTATAGTTTGCTGGTTTGTTATATTGTTCTATTAAATTGCTGGATGACCTGAATATTGCCTTCAATCTGTTGCAGAGAGACACAACTGGACTTTCTACTGAAAATGCTGAACTCAAGATAAGGTTGCAGGCCATGGAACAACAGGCTCAACTGCGTGATGGTGAGCATTGTCCTGTCCCCTTGTTGAAGATAAGATAATTATTTGTCTATTTGCCTTTTTCCCCCTGTAACACGAGGCAATATTAAGGCGGTGCAATATTCTCAAAGAGTCATTCTATTTTTCTGTCCCCACTCATTCCTCTCTCTAACTCAAGATAGACGTACTTTTCCTTTTCTAGTCATTCTACATGTTCAAGTGCCACAATCTTATGAAGACAAGTGTCTGTTGGCACGATACCCTTCACCTAATTGCTATTTGATATATGTAGTTCTATAGTGTGTTCAACTTACTGTGACTTATACATTGTGCCATGAGCCAGAATGATTTACTATATCGAGCATAGGGCTAATTAGGTAGAACAAAATAATTACCTGGAATTTGCATTATGAAATAAGTTCTGTGTTCTACTTATATATTCTGAACAGATAATCTGATATATTTTGCAGCTCTGAATGATGCACTGAAGCAGGAGCTGGAGAGGCTTAAGCTTGCTACTGGTGAGACAACCAATTCTAGTGAGACATATAACATGAGATTTCAACATGTCCCATACAACTCTTCCTTCTTCCAGCTTTCCCAGCAAAATACAGCCCCACACCTGGGTAGCACTCAGTTGGCGCCACCGTTCAACCCAGGTCATCCCAATGTGCCAAACCATCAAATGCTGTCCCACCCACACACTCTCCCAGACATTATGCAGCAGGACTCACTTGGACGGCTCCAGGGTTTGGACATTGGAAAGGGGTCTCTGGTTGTGAAGTCGGAGAGCAGCTCGATCTCCGCGAGTGAAAGCAGCACCTTCTAACAAGACCTACCCATCAGAATCTGCAGTTTCATTAGATCCCATTGTTCATAGCCTGACATCCTTGGCTGCATATGTTCTGTAAGCTTATTTTTTATTCAATTCATTCGTTTAGTCGAAATTGCTCGTAATCGCAGATCATTCTGTGTTGTAGACATGATCCCCAAGTCTGTTTGTTTTGGGTTCATTCAGTGTGCCGTGTTTGGTAATGAGGGCGTTTGGAGTGGAATTCTCTGATGATACTGTGTTGTTTTTAGCCATGTTGACTTGACTCGTGACTGTATTCTCTTTTTTGGAACATTACATGTATTCTTGTGCTGCCAAGCTAGTTAAATCAATGTATACTCTAATTTTAAGCATCCATCAGCGACGCAGTAGTGTGAAGATGTGACTAAAAGAGCAAAATGCCAAAATCTGATGGCCAAGTTGGAGATTACGCTTAATCGCATTTGGCGTGCTAAACTAGCTATATTGCCCCCCTTTTTTTCAAAAAAAAAAAGGTCTTACAAAATTTTGTATACACTTTTTTCATGGCTATCTAGACTGGTATTTTGTACATTTTACGATGATTATAAAGCCCTAAAGTATGAAATAACGTGAGTTTGAAAAGCACGCGTCCATTATTATCAAAATATTTCCATCCCAGAGATGGTATATAAGTTTTTCTTTTATATGCAAGGCATTTTTTTTTAATTTTGCTTCTTGTGCAAACTCAGGAATTGCATTGTTTCTTTCCATTGGAAACTGCTCCACAAACATCTATTTCGTGATTTGGTCTACTCCGAAGTCTGAACTTATTAGAGCATCTTCAGTGAGGCACGTAAATTTGAGCTGCCAAATCTTATTTTACAAGCTCACATGTAAAATTTAGGGGCCTAAATTTGCATCCAACTCTAGTGGGGCATGCATCCATACACAAGTGAGGCGTGAAAAATGGTGGGATCTGAGAGGGACGATGAGAGGCTCCCAAATCTAGAGGCTTGGAGGAGAAATTTAGAAGTACATGTAAAATAGGAGAAAGTTTAGGAGTTCCACTGGAGAAGTTTTTTTTTGCTTTGACTCCTAAAATTTAGAGTAGGAGCCTATCTAGGAGCTCCCACTGGAGATGCTCTTACGTGAAATGATCTACGACATATGAGTTGTGAACTCATGTGACTGCTGTTCTCCGTTTGGTGATGTTTGAGTACGTGTAGGATACTAATACCGTCGAGTACATCTCTAATAATAATGTGCTATTATATTATAGATAAAAAATGGCTGTGTTTAGTTGGGGAAAAAATATTTCTTTTTTTGATACATGTTATGTAAGAGGGATGAATAGAAAAGATGAAAAAATATTTTTTTTAGATATATGTTCTGTGAGGGGTATGAATAGGAAATAAAAAATACTTTTTAATCTGAACACGACCCTTCTGATACAGTTTTAATTTTCAGATAATTTATTTACGTGCAATGTAAAACCGAATACACATAGAGACCTCTATTTGCATGAAGTCGGCATGTAATAAAAATATAAACCCTAATTTAACCCCAAACCAAAGAAAGAAAAAGGTACAAAGCCAAGCAGAACAAGAAGGCGGCCCGCTGCTAGTGTCGCCGTGTCGCCGCATATCTTTCTCGTCTCTACCAGCTCTCCCGTATCTCCAGGCGGCGGCGGCGGCGAGGCCGCGAGGGTGAGATGGCAGCGGCGGCGGTGTCACGCGATGACGAGCTGGTGATCAAGTCACCGAACGACCAGCGCTCCTACCGCGTCCTCCGCCTCGCCAACGGCCTCTGCGCCCTCCTCGTCCATGACCCTGAGATCTACGCTGGCGGGTACCCACCTCAGGCCTCCAAGGCCCACGAAGACGAGGAAGACGAGGAGATGGAGGAGGAAGAAGGTGAGGACGGCGAGGAGAGCGATGAAGACGATGAAGAGTACAGTGACGAGGGTGATGACGACGATGGAGATGATGATGAGGAAGAGGATGGGAGCGAACCGAAGAGGAGGAAGGAGAAGGGTGGCGCCGAGCCAATCGTTAAGAAGGTGGCGATGGTTTTCTCTTTTTCAGCCATTGTTGTATTAACTTAATTCTGTGATGAATGTCATATAATTTTTATAACAAATGCTAGGATCTAGTTTGATTTAGTGGTATGTAGGAACTATCTGCTAAGTGCATCATAACCATTGTAATGAACTCCTAAACTGTTCAAGTTTTAGAGCGGTTTATGTGAAGAATAATTTGTTGATATTGAGGCTATGTGGTTCTGTAGTGAACCAAGTGAAGACGAGTTTAATGTGTGCCATGCTGTAAATTCATGTTGACTTGATGGCCCTGCTTGGTTCCTTAGCGGCTTATAAGTGGAAAACCCCCCAAAAATCCGACCCATACGCTTTGTTTATTTCTCACTTACCACAGAAGTAGGAAAACATTAGACACCCAGCTTATCTCCTATGTGGCCTGAGTTCTGGGTTTCTAATAAGCAAAAATAATCAGGGTTGCCAAACACCCAGATGTGGGATTATGGTGTGAGAGGCATTACTCAGTTTTAGGGCAATTAAACTTTAATGGTTTGATGAGGAAGAAGTTCCTTGTTTGGAATTCTTGTCCATGGTATAAAAGTTGCTGTTTATTGCCCTAACAAAATGACACATTGTGTTTCAGGCTGCTGCTGCAATGTGTGTTGGAATGGGCAGCTTCGCGGACCCCCTGGAGGCACAGGGCTTAGCGCATTTTCTGGGTATATAATCTTTCTCTTCCCTATTATACCTATCTTGCACTGCCTGCAGCCTGCTCATGCAATGAAACCTTTCTCTCTTCTGTTTGAAGTTAAATGAAAGGTGGATTTGATCAGATATATTCAGTTGTTAAATCTGAATTTTAATGAACTAGCCTGGTGATTTATACCCTTGCTCTTTAGCTTATCTGAAAGTGTGCTATGGTTTTGCAGAGCACATGCTTTTTATGGGGAGTTCTGAGTTTCCTGATGAAAATGAGGTTTGTACAGCATGCATTGTTTTTTTGCCCCTTCCTCCCTTTATGTTTGGCGACATCTGAGATTGCCTATACTTATAAAGTTTTATGTGTTTAGGCTGTAAGTTCCCTTATTTTTGTTACCATCACATGTTCTGTTTTGTAGTATGTTTTAACTAATACTTAGAGAAAATACACAAAAACATTTTGTTACTGTATAGGGGTGATATAGCGAGAACAACATACTGTGGTGTTTTTATCAACACAAAGTAGTTTGGGTCAAACTATGTCTGAAATTCGCTGGCAGCCATTACCACAGAAGATATCTTATATAGCATGAGATAGAACAACTGTTATATTTATTTGTGTAACTTATCTTACTCTGATTTACCATAACAGATCCTAAGATAAAATATAGTAACAATAGATTTTTGTTATAGCAGTCTGCTGCGGTCCTCTGTAGACACAGCCAAATGAATTTACAAGACATCTTGATCCTAACAAGACTTTAATAGATACAGTGTTTGCTCTCAAATCTGTATTTTGTTCTGTGCATTCTGTATTTTTAATATTTTCTGAGCAACAAAAGCTCTGCTTGTGGATTTAGTGTTTGCTCTCAATTATCCTTGTTTTTCACATCTCTGTGGCATCTCCATATGCATCATTTACTTGTGACCGAATATTCTTTGCTCATCTTGCCAGAGCAGTAGCAGAAGGTACCTTGATCTGTCGTTTTGAGTATTCACTCTCGGGAGTCAGGACCAATTTATCTTACTTAGCCGTATAGCAAATGCGTGCCAGAATTTGAACAGTCACATCCCCTTATCCACCGTGGTAGTCTATCAGTCGAATGATAGCTATGATGTGCTGCAAACTGTTGTTGCCCTTATGTATTTTATTTCATTTTCTTGAGCATTCCTTTGTTGCATATGATGCCATACTGTTGTTGTATGCTGTATATCTGAGAAATTTATAAATGATGACCATTTGAGTCAGTGATGGAGCTAGAAATTAAAAGAAATATTTAAACCATACATGGTTATGTGATGGTTTTTACCTGTTTTATGCGTTACATTTAAAGTGTTGACGAGTAGATTAACTTGAGGAATTATTATTTTGGGGGTGGGGGTGGGGGGGGGGGTGGCCTGGCTCCCCTTGGTTACCCTATTGGCCTGACCCTGATTTGAGTTGCTTGATGACTTCTTTTATGTAGTATGACAGCTTCCTGTCCAAACATGGTGGTGCGTCTAATGCTTTCACTCAAACTGAGTACACATGCTACCATTTTGAGGTCAAACGGGAATATCTAAAGGGAGCCTTGGACAGGTAACTCACCCATTCACCATTGTTCTTCATTCGATTGCTTTCTTTGCAGATGATGTCTGTATTACGGTTTGAAACTTATATTTGATTCTGATTCCATTCTTAGATTTTCTCAGTTCTTTGTATCACCTCTTGTTAAGGCGGAAGCAATGGACCGTGAGATTTTAGCAGTGGACTCAGGTATTTGTTTATCTTGTTCTGGCAAGCTGCTGCTATTTTCTTTGGCTCTTTGAATAACATTGTATATTTACCTGTATAATTAAATTGCATCAGAATTTAATCAAGTTCTGCAAAATGATACCTGCCGCCTTTCCCAACTTCAGTCGCATACCTGTTCTCAAGGGCACCCTTTGAACCGATTTACCTGGGGTATGTTCATCAGTATACATATTTTTGGATGAAATCAGTTCGACACTCCCATCTTGTGCAATACTTTGAACTTCATTGGGACTGAATTTTATATTATCTAACAGGCAACAAGAAAAGCTTAGTTGACGCGATGGGCAGTGGAGTCAATCTAAGAGAAGAGATTTTACAAATGTATATGAATAACTACCACGGAGGAGCAATGAAGCTGGTTATAATTGGAGGAGGTGAACCTCAATCGCATCCGGACTCTTAAATTAAATCCATGAGTTCATGCTTCTGGTCGTTATAACTCTTTTAATGTTTTTATGATACTTGTTTCAGAACCCCTTGACATTCTAGAAGGCTGGACCATGGAGCTATTTAGCAATGTTAAAAGTGGTCCTTTGTTGGATATGGCTCCAAAGACTGACATGCCATTTTGGAAGCCAGGGAAGCTGTACAAGTTAGAGGCTGTTAGAGATGTGCATATCCTTTACTTGTCATGGACACTTCCTTGCTTGCATAAGGAATACATGAAAAAACCAGAAGATTACTTGTCACATCTCCTTGGTCATGGTAAATAGATTTTAACAGCCATGAACTTTCATCATTGTCTTCGATGAGGTGATGCTTTGAATGCTAAGGATGTGGTTTATCTTCCATATATCCTCCATCCCCTTGGAGTTCTCAAGCAGTTCAAACCCCTTCCCATGCTCCCAACTTTACACAACTCCCTTTTGCATAAGGCAATTGCAATCATTTTACCTGGTTTGGATAAATGCTACTAAAATTGTGGCAGTACTTTTATCTATGCGCTACAAGTGGTGATTTACTATATCCTTGCATTGTGCCGGGTGCTCTTTTATATCATATTAGTCTCTAGAGTCTTCTCTGAATTCCCCACGCTGTGCTTGTTTGCTATGAATCTCTTTCCATTGTTGAATTAAACTGTAATGCAAATGCTCATTTAAATGCATTTTCTCAGTTTAATGTGAATTCGAAACAAAAAGCAAATTTTCCTTGTGAGCCTTAATAACAGGTTATTTTGTTTTTTATTTTCAGAGGGCAAGGGAAGCTTACTTTATTTCTTGAAAGCTAAAGGCTGGGTAAGCACGTTGAGTGCTGGTGTTGGAAGTGGAGGATCAGAACGGTCCTCGTATGCCTATATCTTTGAAATGTCTATCCATCTTACTGATTCAGGGCTGAAAAATGTATGCAGGTTATCTAATGCTTATCATTGAATGCATATTTTTCGACCAAGTTCTTTTTCTTTTTTTCTCAAAGTGCTTCATGTGACTTTTGCATAACTCTTCTCATGATAATTCCAATAGAAAATATAGCTGACGAGACCTTTATGTGTAGAAGAAATATTGAAATAATGATGTTTTTCACAAGCTATTATCGCATTATTTTATATGAATAATGAAGTAAAGATCTCCAGGGGTGCCGTCATTTTAAGGAATATTTGATTTGTTCATTTTTGCATCAAATTTAGCTATCTTGTCTGCCAGACACTGTAATTTCCTGTAGAGTAGTTTTCCTTCATATTCATCAATTTTTTTTATAACCTTTTGTTTTCATTATCACTTGTCATTGAAAGTGGACACCCTTTCATGTTCATTCCATATTGTTTTGACTCTTGAATACGTGTTGTGGGTCAATGTCTCGATCTGTTCGTATTGTTTTAAAAAACAATATTTGGCTGATCCTTTATGAGGGTTTAGTACTTTGGATTGTCAGGAATCCTTTTGAATGGCAGAAAAAATTAGTTCATCTCCTGCCCCAGCGAAACGAACTATCAGGACCAAGATAAAGCCCAAAATTGCTATAGACCGATCACTGATGTTAGGTATCAGGGTCTTCCTGGTGTGTCACTGTAACTGGGTTAAGCAAATGCATGCCTTTTTGGAAGATTCACATAGTTTAAGTATGTTATTGGCCTTTTAAAAAGTGCATTTTGTATGTTATTTATAGACTTCGCCATTTATTGCTTTGTAGCTCATTTTTTAGTGAACATTTTTTGTTTAAACATTGATAATTTATTTGCTATATGCTTCTATAATATTGGATATTTGCAGGTGTTTGAGGTCATTGGTGTTGTGTACCAATACATAGATATGCTTAAGCAGTCTGAGCCACAAGAATGGATATTTAAGGAGCTTCAGGACATTGGATACATGGAGTTCAGGTTTGCAGAAGAGCAACCTCCAGATGATTATGCGGTTGACCTTGCAGGTCTCAGCCCTTTCTTTTCATACTCATTTTTCTTTAGTTTATGTAGCGGTGCCATGCTTACTGATTTTTTTTTTATCTGCAGAAAATATGCTCTTTTATTCTGAAAAGCACGTTGTTTGTGGTGAGTATTTGTATGAGGCCTGGGATCCGGAGTTAGTTAAGCATGCTTTGTGCTTCTTCAATCCAGATAACATGAGAGTTGACGTACTCAGTAGATCATTTGATAAGCAGTCACAAGGTACTACATTATTATGCCATTTTCTGCATTGTGATTTGTCTTGTTTCTTAAAGCACCTTTGCTCCTGTAATAAACTGTGAACACCTGTTTATGCAATATGCACTTTTACCCATGTATTGTCTTTTGTAGCTATGACATAGCCTGCTCTTGGTAGTTATGTTTCTCAGTGCACTTTCTTTTTTCTGCTCTTGGGTATGACACTTTTGGGAAGCGTTATCAAAATGGATTTTGTAGAACTACACATCACAACTGCTAGCTGACCCATATCTGTATAACCAAAGCCTCTTGAATAATCACAGTATGCTAAATTATGAGTAGCAAAATTAAAGTCTACTCTCAGTATACATAAAAACACTTCAACCCAGCTCTTCTTAACGTGTGCATATGCACGTCTCCTTTGGAAGTGCTTTTGTAGTCAGTCAGGAATGACAGTAGCGCTAAGATTATACCTTTGTGGCTTGTAGGTTTCTGTATCACCACATTGAATTTTACCATCCTTGACCTTGCCACATAACTTTACCGTTATCCTGTTTGTGTAATTATTTAAACGAATAACTTTCTCATTATGGAGTTGACGCTTTGACACAGCTAAAGGCTGTCATGAGAACACATATTAGTTAAATTGCATATTGATGCTTGATTGCCTCCTGAGTTTGCAATTCTAATGCAGTTTGTTGCATGCAGCTATTCAGCGTGAGCCATGGTTTGGTTCACAGTATATCGAGGAGGACATCCCATCATCTTTGATCGAAAGTTGGAGAAATCCTGTACAAATAGATGCTAATTTACATTTACCTAGGAAGAATGAATTTATCCCAGGGGACTTCACTCTTCGAAATGCAAACTCTCCTAGATCCTCAAGTGAAGATAATCCTCGTTGCATTGTGGATGAGCAATTCATAAAGCTCTGGTACAAGATGGACATGACATTTAATGTACCTCGTGCTAACACTTACTTTTTGATTTCCATTAAAGATGGCTGTAGCAGCCTCAAAAACTCTGTGCTGACAGAGCTGTTTGCAAACCTTCTCAAAGATGAACTTAATGAGGTCCTTTATCAGGTTGGTATTGTTGAATTTGTCTACTTCTCTAATCATATGACAGAGGTTTGCTGTTGTTATGTAAACACTGAAACCTAAATTCACCTTCTAGATCAGTACACTCCGAATATGGTTTTACAATTTGTGGTGGTTACTTTCATTACTTTGCTTTTATGCTTCCTTTTCTATTTAAACTGAACCCTAAGAGCAATGAAGAGTAGAGTAAATGCAAATATCCAAGCTAGGGTGGATATCTGCAGAGGATCCTAGTGTAATGTTGTCAATGCAAGAATTTCGCAAGATGTCTCGAGTTTTATTCCTCAATTATGAATCTTCTGTTAGTTACTAAACAGCTCAAATGTGAATGTACGAGTCCTGGAAACAGCCTTTTGCAGAAATGCAAGGAAAGGCTGCGTACAGAAGACCCAAAGTGGTCGGACCCTTCCCCGTACCCTGCGCAAGCGGGAGCTACATGCACCGGGCTGCCCATTACCTTACTCCTCTGATTAAATATCAGAGAACTGAACCTAAGGGTTCACAAAATCAACCCCCCCCCCCTCTTTTAGGTATTTACAATACAATTTATTGGCTCTGCTAATTATCTTTACTAACCTGCTTTTTTATTTATTACTCTCCACTTTCTCAGGCTTATGTTGCTAAACTGGAGACTGCGATATCTGTTGTTGGTAGCAGTCTTGAGATAAAACTTTATGGTTACAACGATAAGCTTCCGATTCTGCTGTCCAACATCTTGTCTACTTTTCAATCCTTTTCTCCAAAGACAGATAGGTTCGAGGTAATGTATTCCATGTGGGACTTTTGAAATAGGGTTGCCAGAATGTTTCTGGATTCTGATGTTTGCTAGGAAGTCTTGTTGTGTGAACCTTTTATTTAAGATAATATGATAACAACAACAGCAAAGCATGATCCACCCCTGATTTGTCTTATGGCCTACTTATTTTTCCAGTTGCCATAATTGCTAACAGCCTATGGCCTAAAGGCTTGTTTAACCATGTTCAATAAGTTATTTCTGGGCGCCACTGGCAGCCATAGTCAGTGTATTTTTTTTTCCATTGGCAGCTTGGAGGGAGCAAGGTGCTAGCTTGAATCATGTTTCAGCCTAGTTGCTAATTTTAGCAAACTTATATGCTTTTCTTTCTCCTCTTAGGACTGCTAGTTAACTTATGTAAGAATTGAAATAAGATTTGCAGAAAAGGCCAATGATTTAATGAACTTCTGCATGGTGGCATTTCATCTGATGTTTCGCTGTGTGTTCACCAGGTCATCAAGGAAGACTTGGAAAGAGCTTACAAGAACACTAACATGAAGCCTATGAGCCATTCTACCTACTTGAGGCTACAAGTCTTACGTGAAATATTCTGGGACGTTGATGAAAAACTAGAAGTTCTTATGAACTTAACATTTACTGATCTAGTAAAGTCTCTACCAATGATCCTTTCCCAGGTATGTAGTCAGTGTCCTCCACCGCATCCGCGTTACATTTTCTGTCCAATACTTCTGCCGACACCTTTTCTTAAGATGTTTGAAGATGAAAGATGCCTTTTGACAGTGCTTTCCTGATAAAGAATGTTTTTACTAAGCTTTTGTTCCATGCTCCTTTGTTTTCTAGACAATGTAAAACCACTTTCTGTTTGCTCATATGCAGTTGCACATTGAGGGACTCTGTCATGGCAACCTCTCCGAAGTGGAGGCAATTAATATATCAAAAATATTCCGCAATACTTTGTCAGCCCAGACATTGCCGGAGGAAGCAAGGCATGGGGAACGAGTTATTTGCATCCCTAATGGCACAAACTTCGTTAGAAGTGTCCGTGTGAAGAATGACCTCGAAGAAAATTCTGTAGTTGAGGTGGGTTTTTATTCTGGTGCTACTTTATAATAAAGTACTGGTGTATGGCCCTGTTTTTTATAGTTGCGATTTGAAATATCTGGTTATAGTGTAATAAACATCGCTGGCGGCAACCTTCTGTTACCTGTTCTGAGAGGCTGTTCATGAGCAATGCAGCCGCATTCTGAAAGGGTGCAGCTCTAAATTAGGCTAGCATCTGTTCTTAGAATGTTGCATGGCATATAGGTAGCGGGGCTCATGTCAGTTACACATTAGATGGTCTTTTCCAGCTCAATGACCTTTGCAAGGCCAGCCTGGAACCCTGGGAACCTGCATTTTTTTTTCTTAAGGGTGATAATATGGCCTTCTGATGTATACTTACTGCTTATTTTTGTCAGGTCTATTTCCCAATTGAGCAAGACACTGGAAGGGAGGCAACAAGGCTGAGGGCTATTACAGATCTGTTTAGCAGCATTATTGAAGAACCTTGCTTTGATCAGTTGAGGTGTGAATATCACACTTTGTTGTTGAGATGAGTTAGAGTTAACTAATGTCATCTTCCTTCACAATACAATACTATGAAAACCGCACCAAAATAATTTTTATACAAACAATATAATTATTTTCAAATATGCTGGTTTAGTACATTACTTACTATTTTTTTGAAGATTGTAAACTTGGCTACTTTTCTTGGTTAACTAATTTTCTTGATATTCTTATAACAGAACGAAGGAACAACTTGGCTATACTGTGGACTCTAGTCCACGGATGACTTACCGGATGTTGGGTTATTGTTTTCGAGTTATGTCCTCCAAATATAGCCCTGTTTACCTACAAAGTCGGATTGATAACTTCATCAATGGTCTATCTACCCTACTGGTATGCTTCTATGATCCTGCCCTATTTTTGGAACATGTCTGCTTTAGGGCATGTACTTAGCAAGGCACTTATATACACACTTCACACTTGAAGAAAGAAAGCAAGTGCTGATCCATTGATCGTCAAGTATCTATACAAGAGTCCTAGCCTACAATAGGATCAACTATTTTATGATACTTAGATAGCTTGATCATTGAAGGTGCCTGCTTAAGCATTCTACATTCCCGTACTCCTATATAGGTACAGCATGCTCAAGCAAATTTACTTGGGCCCAAGCACCTGCCTTGAGTCTTCACGTGATACCTAAATGCAGTGTTTAGCGCCCGTTTGAGCTCCTGATTTGGCCTACAAGTGCCTGTGCTTCCCAAACGCTAGGATTACACCGTGGCAAGGGGATTAAATGGCCGCTATGCGTTTGCACCTGACAGGCAGTGTAGGATAATCTGCATTTTTGTTAAATATTTCAACTACTAAATATCTAAATCGACATGACTCCATGCAAACTTTCTTTAATCAAAATATTACTGCAGTGCACATTCTTTTCATGCGATCTAGTACAAACACTGAAAGTATCTCAAATAGCATGCTATTTGATTGTTCATTTATGGCTGTGAAATGTCAACATATGCATGCTGTTGTATACATTTTCCTGCCTCTACTTTTTGGGGCCAAATTACATAGCTTCTGGAGGCCGAAGCCATTAACATTTTATCTAACAATTATATCCTTTGCTTCAACACATGTACTCAGGATGGGCTCGACAATGAAACTTTTGAGCACCATAGGAGTGGTTTAATAGCTGATAAACTGGAAAAGGAACCTTCCCTTAGCTACCAAACTGGTGATTATTGGTCTCAGATTGTTGATAAAAGGTATGATTGGTCTCTGACGCTTTTGCACTGAATAGGACTTTTGAAAAGTATTGCATGAAACATTTATGGACTTACTATTCTGGTCAAGTATTGAAACCATTCCTGTGACGATTAGTGCATGTGTAAATTTTGTTTCAGAAAAGGAAACAAAAACAAAGTATTATGAAATTTCACGCTCGCAAGAAAAAAATACTTCTGGTTCTCAAAAGAGAATCATGCAGTGCTGTAACAAAAACATGAGTGATTATGAGACTTGGCCCATGTCCATTGCTTAAAAATAGCATTGATGTTCGTATTTTGTTTGTTGTGGGTTCAACATGGACTGTGCTTGTCCGATCTCTCCTCTTTGCCTTCTTACACTCCCACCACTGCTACAGTGAGGGAGCCTTTTCCATTACTACCCCAGAGGGTCATGTGGTCATGACCCTGCTGCCACGGCGGATCTAGCACATAAGTCATGTGGGCAGTCCCATTTATGTGAACTTTGCGAGGATTCCGGGAGACAGCAACACCAGTGCCTCGTATGCTCCACACATGCTCCATGGACTGCATGTCCATACTGTTTGGCGAAGAAAGGGTGTCAAACTGTGGGGTCATGCCCATGCTTATCTGGTGGAGGGGTCATGACTCATGACCGTGTTGAAGGCTTGGCCGATAGGCACTTCAACATGAAGTGGATAATGCTGATGACTTTAGTTGAAAGCATCGCCGGTACATTGCCCCTATGTGCATGTCAGGTCATGCTCTACAGTAAAACCTGCTTAACCTGTGTTATAGTGAGCCATGGTAAAAAGGTTAACCGGTTTAAGGAAGGAGAGGATTTTATGTAACAAAAAAAAAGACATTATGGTGTTACTAGTGAACTCTGGTCATAGTTTGCCAGTAGTGAACTTTTCCCTAAAATTAATGCCTTGATAGGACTAGAAGACTATTGTAATCGACTAGTTTCCTCTGGTGTTTTGCACTTATGTCGTGGTAGTCTAGGTCTAGTATCAAAATTGGTCAATGGTTAATTAAGATTTATTGAATGCACTATTCTTTGAAAAATATTTTCTTGATGTATCATGTACATGCTCTCAACAGAAGACTATCATGTATTGTGATCTGATGTTTTGGACATGCAGGTACATGTTCGATATGTCAAAACTGGAAGCTGAAGAGCTTAGGACAATGCAGAAGGCTGATGTCATCGCATGGTACAATACATACATAAGATCATCAGCTCCAAAGCGTAGACGACTAGCAATCCATGTGTATGGTTGCAACTCAGACTTCGCGGAGCTTGCCAAACTCCAGGAACAGTCTTGGACTGTAATTGACGACGTTAAATCGTTGAAGGGTTCATCTCAATTTTATTCAAGCCTTTGCTGAGGGAAGGACGGCACTACTATCTGTTGATGCAAAATCACAATACCGACCGATATAAACACCTCGAAAGAATGGGTGTGTGGCAGACGTGTGTGTGGATGGCTGGACACAACTTGGACATTCCAAGGTGCAAGAGCGTCATGGACCATAACAGATGACTCGGGCTCCTGCTGCTGATCAATGTCATGTGAACCTGTAGTTGGTCTACACGCAAGAAATTGAAGAGCATCGATGTGGTTGACATATTCAGCGTCAACGTTTGGTAATCCCATTATTTCTTAGTTGGGTAAGAAGTGCATCATGCCATTTCATTCTTTTATCAACAAAAGTATGGCTTTGTTTCTAATTTACACAAAAATATTGATTTGCCCAATCTGGCACTGTAATTCATGTCTGTATACATATTTGAGGAAGAAATATTTTGTACTCACATATTCGAGATGAGGAAGCAATATTGTACAAACAAGATGGTTGGAATCGATAACGGGAATTTTGGAGCATATTATATGAGCTCAATAAGTTTGCATCGTTAACGCCATTTTAATAAATGCTGTCTAATTGCTATGTGGGACTTACTTCGATGATACATATCCAGTTATCTAGCATAGAAAGTCACCGCTAAATGAACCGGTGACTGTGAGTCATCTCTACGACGAGTGAAATCGAAGAGACAGAGTCTTGCGTTCAAATTTCGCAGCTTTTCCCTAAAATAGAGAGTAAAGATATGATGATTTTAACTTCGGCCAAATCAAATCTCTCCGGACGCTAGTTCCAGTGCATCGTGTGCAACAGACGAAGGCTAGGTCTTCGGGGCCCTTGATCTTCACGTGGTAATACACCAATATACACACGAGCACCGTATAAGACACACGAGCACCGTATAAGGCTTTGTTCGGTTAGGCATGGATACCTATCCGAACAAGCCCTGAGTAGGAGGGAGCCGCACGCCGCCGCATGCACCTGACACAACCTCTGCGCGCCGCCTCGGTCCCAAGAAACCCTAACACGCCTCCTCCCCCTTAATAATCACCCCGATCCATAGAGCTCCATGGCCGCGACGCAGCGCGCCGGGGTTCTGATGCTGACCTGACATGTCGATGGGCATAATGCGCGCGCACGGGTGGGCGGCGCGTTCGTGCACCAGTACTACCTCATCTTGCGCACTAAGGGTGTGTTTAGATTGGGGAAAGATTCCTCGAAAATACACTGTTCATAAAATAGATTGATAGTGTTTTGTGAGTGGAAGAGGTGGGATGAATAGTGAAAAGTTGGATGAATAGTGAAAAGTTGAGGAATCTTTTGAGAATTAAACGGGGCGTAAGCCGGACGAGGTCTACAAATTCTACCACGGCAACAGCCGCGTCTCCCGCCCCTCCGCCGGCGGCCGCTGCGTGGACAGCGCCAGCACACTGGAGGTTCGTGCGGCGTGTTCTTTGTCCTCAAATTCAGCAACCATTCTGTCATGTCGATGTTTAGTGCGGGGTGTGATTAATTCGCCCGGCGTTTCAGGCGATCAAGAGGAAGATCAAGGCGATGGGGAAGTTGGTGGACGTGGAGGCGGCGGAGGCCAAGGAATCGGAAACGCACGCAGGCGGCATCACCGTGCTAGTCAGGGGCCGTGTCAGCTTCGTCCTTGGGGGTCAGCCCCGCGCCTTCTCGCAGTCCTTCCTCCTCGCCCCGCAGAACGGCGGCGGCTACTTCGTGCTCGAGGACACGTTGACTTACGATGAGAACGCTGTCCACGCCGCCGCCCGTGCCTAGGGGTTGCCAAATGGTACAGCTTCTCGCGACGCGCGGCGTGTGTGATTAATTTCCGAAGCCCGGTGGATGATTGGAATTTATGTTCAAATTGTGATTGGCAGATATTTACGGTTATATACAACTTTAGGGCACGTACAACGGTCGGCGAGAACCGTAGACATGCACTGTAATTTTTGCACAGAACACCCTCCACGACGGTACGAGTGACTCCCTCGTCGTCTCGTTCATCTACGAGGGAAGCTCGTGCTCCCAGACCGAAGGGACGACTCAAAGCGCGTTGTACGAAGAGCTGCGGGAAACGGCGAGGGTGCGGATCAGATGTGCGCGCAGGTGGATTTCGTCTACGCTATGCGGGCTCGCAGTTTCTGCGCCTTCTCCTTCGTCATCCCGCCCATGAACTGTCCGGTCAGCAGCCGTCGCGACGGTGGCAGGGCCTCCGGGCAGCAGCAGCAACCGGCGGCGGCGCAACTTGTGTGGAGAAGATGAACAACGTTAATGCGTGAACCGTGGACTGGTAATATAATTTAGTTGGCCACTCGACCGGTTTGGCCCAGCACAAGTTACAGGCCCAAAAGCCCAAGTCTTGGCCATGGTTTTACCAAAAACAAAAATCCATGATGCCTTGTTTTTGTTTTGATACCTGACGAGCTACTAGGTTGATCCCTAGCCACTGGGAGATTGGGAGAAGGAGGAAGCTACAAAGATCAAATATACACTAGATCACTATAATTTGTGTGTCAAAGAATAAATTAAGCACCCTGCAGACAGCTAAACAGACAACCCATTGTATAAGTTGTCTCTTTAAGCCGTCTGTTTGGGTTAAAAAGACAGCAATTGTCTCCACTGTTGTACTTGCCCTTATTCCTTTGTTTTGGGAGCCAAGCCACGCATATTAATTTAGTGCTGAGTCATATAACAAACAGGCTCTTTACTCATATCTTCTATTATTTTCTATTTTTTTGTTCACCCTCATATTATTAGCGTTCTACTTGGACCCGCACATTTGCATAGGAACTCGTGCATAGCTTGCTGCTTGCATAGTTGCATAAAGACCAAGCTCTCCCTTCCGCATCAGCAAATTACTAGCTACCTGGGTTTAAAAATTTCCGCACTTGCCCTCAGTACATGTTGTGGAGAGCAAGACGAATGGTACAATATTCTTTAATTTGAAAATGTGTTGCACTTGAGCGGCTCGCAACAACATGGAGGTTTCGTGCACATTAAATAATGTGCTAAGACAATATTTTGGATGATGTGGCAAATAGATTAATGAAGAGATATAAAATGGGATTCGTTTATATGAAATCATATGTGAAGGGTTTTCAACTCTTGATGAATGTTAGAATTAAATGCGATGAGAGCTTAAATAGAAAACGTCAAACAATTGTGCAGTAAATTTGATCCATAGTTTCATTTGTGTTTTGTTGATGTGGCACTCTTGGAAACAACAAATGAAATCATCCTTTGGAATTGACCTAATGAAATGTTTCATGATGATATTTTCAAGATAGACATACAACTATACAAGAAAAAACAATGAAACTACCCTTACTACAATGTATAAGTTAATGTTGTGGTTTTTCGAAACTCCATGTAGCATTTAATTTTATGACTTATCTTATAGAATATTGGTAGTCTTAGTTTATTTGCTTTCTTCATAAATTTCATAAAGAGTATCTTATAATTCATATAAAACTCCCACTTGAAGTAGCCCTGGTGATTGTAGATGACATGAAAACATTGATTTGGACATGTCACGTGTCATTCTTCTAATCTAATAAACATGCGAATGAAGAGTAGAATTACTACTGGAATCCACCATTAGGCCAGTCTCAATAGGGTTTTATGAGTAATTCTATATTAATGAAGAGAGAGGGCGAAATGAGTTTCATGTCGATGAAACTCTCCTACCTAGACACCTTATGTCTTACATGTAACCTAGGAAACAACAATAGATAAAACTATGCATTGAGAGAGTGACGCTTCATCCTAGTTTCAAATATTTTTAGATGATGTAGCACTCTAGGTAATCGTGTTTATGAAACTCTCATTGAGAATGACCTTGTAATCAAATGTACACTATTCCCTTGGATTATTTTTATTACACTTTAAGAATCCGAGCCAACAATTTGTTAATGGGCCTGGATTAGGTCCGGTAAGCTTGGCCCAGCAGCTCAACTCAGACAGGCAAAACGCGGCCGTGCCTCACTCACTGTGTTGTTGGAGTTGGACTCGCCGCCGATGTCGCGAGCGGCCACTAGATTTTTCCTGACGCGGTCGCTGCTCCCACTTCCCCTCTCAAAGTGGCAGCGGCGGCGGGGGCGGCCGGGGTCTAGCATTTTTGCGGCGCGGGCTTTCGCCATGGCTGCATCGGGGTCCGGCGGCGGCGATTCGTTCCGGCTTTCGGCCGCGCCGGGGGCCGGCGTGCTGAAGCTGCACAAGGGCGACATCACCCTCTGGTCCGTCAACGGCACCACTGATGCCATCGTAAGTGTTCCCGCGCCTCCTTTTTCCCATGCCGTCGTTTGCGTTCGCGGTTAGGGCGTGATCCCGATCCCGTACATGCTTGGCGTTTGGGTTGGTGTCAGGGCCGGTCCTGAGATTTCAGGGGGCGGAAATAAAGCCCTTCTGGGTAGTGTTGTACTGGTAGTAATAATAATGCTAATATCTTGTTGTCCATATACAAAATGTTATGATAAACCCTCAAAGTGCATTCAAAACAAAGATTTTATTTGTTGGTGTCAATTAGGCGGTTTGTTCATATCTAGCAATTTATACATATTACCATAAAAAGTTTCTTCCGTGTATAAATGGTTACATCATCCTTCTCCGTGTGCGAGCATATATTCTATTGCAATGTTATCCACTCACTGTCATTAGTTTGGTGGAGTGATTATATCTAGTAAGTTGGTTTACATTTCCTGGCTGCAGCCTAGCTTCAAAAAAATGGAAGCCATGGTACTTTAAATTAATCTGCTGACCTGTGTGGCCTGATCCGTTGGAAAATAAATCAGATAAAAAAAATAGGATCTGAACCAAGGATGCATGTGGTCAGATAGCCAACCTGGATGCACTATGATAATGATTCTATATTTCTGTGCCTTCTTGACTCGAAGTGCACAAATATAAATATAGAAAGGCCTAACCTAGTCAACTATCATCTTATGAGTATGGGAGGAAACCTGGCTTAGTTGGCGGCCAGTTTCAACAGATTTTTCATTGCATCACATATAGCGACAAATACATATGAACAATGAATATATGATCGATAATTCAAATTACCTATGAGCTCTGTTGTGGTTATATATTTTAACAATCGTGCTGCTCCTTTGATGCCTGATGTTCCATTTTTTTCTATGAAGCATGATGATATTTTTTTTGTCTATTCCATTCCTTCCTAAAAGTATTGCTAAACTTTCTTGAAGCAATGATCTCTGTACGTGATGAGGAAGATAACTTGCATTTATTTCGTAGGTTAATGCTGCTAATGAGCGTATACTAGGAGGTGGAGGTGTTGATGGAGGTAACAAGTAATAAAATGCTTTTGAGAACTCTATAATTCATTCTATTGTTGATGGGCTATCTCATATGAGCTTCAAATCCCAATATCAGCCATACACCGAGCTGCTGGACCAGAATTAGTACAAGCATGTCGCAAAGTTCCAGAGGTCAAACCAGGAGTTCGTTGCCCGACTGGAGAAGCTAGGATTACTCCGTTAGTACCTTGATCATTTCGGTTATTTCAGAACAAATTGGAGTGATTCCTTATGAAGTTTACATATTCCTTCACACGATATTAAATGTGCTCAGAGCTTTCAAGCTTCCTGTGTCGCGAGTAATTCACACTGTTGGGCCCATATATGACATGGAAAAGCATCCTGAGGTGTTATTAAAGAATGCATATGAGTAAGTCATTCTCTTTGAATGTTAAAAGAAAGGGGGGCTTTGTTGCTGAATCATTGAAAAACTATCTTAAACTGCCTGTGCTACTTGCAGAAATAGCTTGAAGCTTGCTAAAGAGAATGGCATTCAGTACATCGCATTCCCTGCTATATCTTGTGGTGTTTTCCAGTATGTGCCAAGTTTAGTTATCTTTCATGTACCTAGCTTTTGGGCAACTCAGGTCCTTTACAGGATCTAATAATTTGTAAAGTTTGACTTGATTTGATTTTGTGCAGTTATCCTCCCAAAGAAGCATCAGAAATAGCTATTTCTACTGCACAACAATTTTCAGAGGATATCAAAGAGGTTGGCTGTACTTCTGCTTGTAAACCTTTCACATTCGTATTATTGTATACATCTGGTATTATCGTATCATCTGCAGAACTTGGATTTTGGTACTCAAAAGTCATAACACCATTGCTACAATAAACTATAGAACACATTGATAAATAAACCAAATGTGCATTGGATTTTAAGTGCTAGAAAACTGGACAAACCATAATGATCACACTTGTTTCTATAAATATGAAAGTATTTTCTGTTGTATCATTTCAGTTATTTTTTATTGAACTTTTAGGTCATTCAGTGTGAATTTTATGTGCAGGTGCATTTTGTTCTATTTTTGGACGATCTGTACGAGATTTGGCGTGAGACTGCCCAGGAGATGCTATCACAATGTGACAAATGAATGTTCTTTATAGTTTCTGCTGTGGCTGTAATTGGCTGCAGTCCTTTGTTGAGATGTGAGCGCATAGGCAATTTGCCGGATTACCAATATGAGTGCATTGAACTCCTTTGTTGAGATGTGAGCGCCATAGGCAATTTGCGCATGTAGCAATATGTATTGAACGTCATTTTAATCTTTAACCATGTCGTGCCCTTGCGGTATAGTGTTGAATGAATAAGGTTTGGCCACATCGAGAAGCACTTGGAATTATTAGAGTGTGCTAATATTGTAGAAGGAACGAGCAACTATCTGTCAGTACCCAGGTGAGTAACATAATGCAAGGTTCACTCTAGATGGCTACCATACGTCCTTTAGAAGCGGGTATATCATTTCACTGCGACTGGTTGCTACCGTACAAACTTATGCCAAATCACTTCGTTTCACGTTCCATGGTAGCCGCTTGGTGTTACAATCTTTTGCCCACTTTGTTGTGAAGGTTGACAGAAATCTGTACAATGAGTTACAAAGTTCTGCATCCCATATCGTCTCAAACATTATTGCTCAAGAGTACACTGCACGGGTATCTACAGGAGACTTTTTTCTATGTTCCTAAATCTCTAGTTTCATGGCCACGTAAGGTCTAACAATGTAGGTGCAAAATTACTTGAACTTGCTCTCATTTTCGAGTATCAGTCTTCTTTCTCTGTGATGAAGCTTCTGGGCAGTCTACTGATCACATTTTCGTCAACTATCTTGTAATGCCTTGATATGTTCCGGTGAACCATCCCCGCGTACCTATCCACGTGCCCCTGGTATTTGTTGTACAATGCAGGTACCGTAACCAAAGCAATGGTTCCTGTCATGCAGCCATTGCAAAATTAGCACTGTAATTCAGACAGTAAACATATAAGATTCTGCCTGCCCCTAGATACCGTATATTCCTATATGTGCAAGGCACATATGTGAGCCTGAAATATGATATATACAGAACATACCTATGTAAGCAAGAGTGATAGAAGAGCAGAAGTTGCCAATTACAGATAACAGCCAAAGGACAAGCACAACCTGTGAAGAGAATTTTCTGTCAGAGCAACCATGAGTATCAAACAATCAACATGTACCTGCATGATAGCAAACCTGGAAAAAGAGCCGGAAGTCCTTGCCAAGAGTAATGTCATGCGCAATCATTAGCATGTTATTGACTTTAACACGGAATGAAGCTGCGGCGTTGCTAACCATCTCTTCCGATAGAACTAACTCAGGTAGTGGCCTAGGCTGCCTGCAAATAATTGAATAGTAAGAAAATCGATGAACACTGAAAGGCAATTTTCATGGAAATTTGAAATAGAATCAAAGGAAAGATTTGGGTACCTTACCTATTCAGTAATTCAGCTACTTTGACCCGTATGAACTGCACAACTATCAAGATGAGAAATATATCACAGCATATAGTCAAGAATGACAGTCCAGACTTCTCAAACAACCACCATGCCATAGTAGCACCAAATATAACACCAAATGTAACACGCCCTCGCCTCCATAAGATGATATCAGCAGCTGAATAAGAGGCATTAACATTAGCACCAACGACACAAGTCGATGACCTGTTGAACTTCATTATGACATAAAAGTACCATATGTATCATTTAAGGATTAAAACAGAAATCAAGTGGGACACAAACATTTGTTTCAACATCTTTTGACATATTACAGAGTCATTATTGACCTACATTTTACAGTTCTTCAGTAATCATTGCTCACTCTAATTCGTTACACTAGCATTCCTTCAAATGCAAGGACCTAGTAACCTGGATATTTTCTTCAATTTTTTAGAGGTCTTTCCATTTCTGTGAGAAAACAAATGTTGGCAATTCTATAGACATCTATAGTCTATAGATTCTATAGTGATAGGCGAGGACAAATCTCAGTAGGGAAGAAAATATTAAATATCAGATCAATTGAGGCTAAGATAATCAAATGTAGGACCTATAACTCAGCATGCTGGTTACTCTTACAGAACTAATGTTTCATCTGAATGGTTCCTGATTACAGCAATCAAGCATCAAGTCCAATTCAGTACAAGTACTTCAAGCCTGACTGAGTTGATAACTAGAATTCCAATTGAAACAGCATGCTATTCCTGACCTCAAGTCCACATCCCAACACGGTACCGCAGCTTGCAAACCACGGCACACAACTCCTAGCACACCGTTGCCTACAGTTGCGCATGTTTGGCTGTGCCACCCTGCAAATAACCCAACGAGACGCCGTTTCTGAGTTCTGCAAGTACTAATCCGCTACAGTTGAGCACAGACAATAATCCAAAACACCGAGACTCAGGTCACGTAACGTAACGACATCGACATCCAATTCGACGCTGCTAATCGCACGGCTGTAACAACGGGGCGCTGAACCTATCGCAACCCGAGGCACGAGGAGTTTGGGGGGAGAACAGCAGACCTTTCCCGCCGCCGGCGATCTGGTGAACGGAGAGCCTGTGCCCGCCCGCGGCGCCTGAGCTGCAGGGGTCAGCGGAGCCCTCGATCCCGCCGTTTCCTGCGGCCTCCGGCCCGCCGCCGGCGTCCATGCGCGGACCCTCGATTCGCGGGCGGGATCGGAGAGAGAGAAGAGGAGACGACGTGACGCGAGAGCGGTGGAGGGAGGGAATACTCCGGAGAGGCCGCGAAGGATTGGGGAGAGGGAAGCGGTTCGATTCTTCTCCTCCCACGACGCGGCGGCGGTAGGACCGAAGCCGAGCAAGGTCAGCACGGGTGCGCCGCCATTATTTATTTTTCCATCGGTTTCTTTCCGTTAATTATTCTGGTTTTGTGATGATTGATTGCGCCGCTGGGTGATTAGCGGAGCATCCTTTCGGCGGAGGGACGTGGTGGGCCGGATCAAGATCCGACGACTGCGAACTTCACTGTCTTGGACCCGCTGGACACCCTCTCAGGGAGGAAAGAGAACTGCTGAACCAGTGAGCCAAGCGAATTTCCGAAATAAAGTACATTTTTTCAGGAAATAAGGCCTATTTTGGATGAAAAAATTGTAAGGAAAATCACAGTAATCCAGAAGGAGGAGGGAAGTAAAGTGAGTATTTGGCATGTAGGAAGCATCAATACCATTCCTATGTTCACTCCAAAACAAAAATCCACTCCAATCGTGAAGAAGAGAAAAAGAAGGCGATGTATCACGTATTCACAATAAAAACTTGTTTTAGATATAGATCGAACATGCGACTTAATCTGACAGGCATCTCAGTTTTGTACGATAGAATTTGGACGTTTAAGGCTAATCCCAATTCAAAGTATCACACTCCAATATCAAGAATGACACATGATAGAAAGTACTCCAATGTCATCAATGGATAGTATTTATTAAAAAGACGTATCTATGAGAGTAGACCTATGGTATAAAACTTTGTGCAAAGATATAAGAAACCGTATCAAAGTTGTATCTTACATATGATATAGCTTTGATATCTTTCCTAGTCTAGGCCATGCCTTGTGACATCTGATTGATGAGTTCGATACATAATTGTGACATCTAATTAATGAGTTCGATACATCATTGTGACTGGCATAAGAACATGCCTTGTCTAAACAGCTATGACCCAATACAAACAGGCAAACAGCGCCTAGGAGCTTAGTTTGGGGCCGCTATCGGGCCCCTCATTGCTCTTAAGTTTGGCGCATCCTATAGCAGGAAGCGTCGCACTCCAAGTATCCGGCTCCTCGTGGTGCGCTCGGTGACAAGGAGAAATTTGGATTTTTACCAGCTTCGCAAAATTAGCATCTTACACATGGACTTCGTAAAATTACCACCCAAATCATTAACAATTTGTTTTTCCTACCATTTCCTCCATTTTATTTATTTGTAATTTTATTTTTCATTTACCAGCATAGGAAAGGACCAAACTGCCCTTGCCCATACGTATAGAGATTGGATCGATGGAACCGTACGTGTTTCGTCTGGGCAGTTCGCGAGCGCACGGCGCGGCCAAGACGCATCTCGCAATCACCGCCGCCGGGTCTGACGCGATCGCTGCCGCCGGGTCTGACGCGATCGCTGCCGCCGGGTCTGACGCGATCGCTGCCGCCGGGTCTCTCGCAATCGCTGCTACGGCGTTGCCCTTGATCATCTCCCAGGTCTGGACATTGCCATTGTCGTCCGCCTCCCCTGCTTCTTCTATCTCTGTCTCCCTCCAAACTGCAGTAATGGTGCTATGCACAAGAACCGCCAAGCACCGATTGCCATGTGCAATTCCATTGAATTGTCATCACAAACATTGTATTTAGGAACGTTACAAGCACCTGCACAAGAACTAGCTACACAGAACTGTAAAATCTCTCCCTGCACGAGCACAACAAGATTGTCTCTCTACAGAAGCACAAGAAAACTCTGCAGTAGCAGTTGCATCGTCAGCAGCAAGAGCAGGACTCCACCTCTGTCCAGCACAACATCAGTTCAAAATCTATCAAGAGGCATGGAAGCGTCGTTCCCGAGCTCAAGGTCCTCAACAGGGAGCAGTACCGCGAGCGTGCCAAGTGCGAGCGCTGCCTGCTCCGTGCCGGGATCTGCAGCGCCTCCCACGCGCCCGCCGGGGGCTGCGGCAACTAGCTTCTCCCCGAGATGGGTGAGGGTCTGTGCCGCCGTGGGTACAGACGCGTATCGGGGGCAGGGGCGGGCGGTAAGAGGCTGCAAGGTGGCGGCGTCGCTGGGCAAGGGTGGATGCCTGCAACAGCGACGATGGCCATTAGGACGAGCGGAGGAGAGGAATTGATCTGTGTCTCTGTACAGGAGCGACAATCCAAGGTAACACGTATGGGCAAGGGAAGTTTGGTCCTTTCCTATGCTGGTCGTTGGAAAATCAAATTACAAATGAATAAAAGGGAGGAAATGGTAGGAAAACGAGTTGTTAACGATTTGGGTGGTAATTTTACGAAGTCCATGTTTAAGATGTTAATTTTGCGAAGCCTATTGTTTGCTATGGTAAAAATCCAAATTTGTCAGTGTCAAGTGGCAAGATCAATCTTGTGTTTGTGTCACATCTTTGTGCTAAAATCCTTGGTTTGTATGGATCGACGAGATGAGTCTATTGCTCTGGTGAGTAGTTTGGGTGAGCTGAGGTACGCGTGACTCCGAAAGCATTATTTGGATAATTTATTTCGAAACCAACGATGAGCCGACTCATAGGTATGTAAACAATTCAACGCTTAGATGTATATCGTGTGAGAAAAATAGATGTAAACAATTCAAAGCTAGCGGAAAGCGGATCAGCGTGGTGGTTGCGGACTTGCTGTGGGGGACAATGCCACCCTGGGACCAGACAACACAGAGAAAGGAACAGGAAAAAGTCTTTTTGAGGTCCCTTAACTATTGTCCAAGTCTGACTTTCGAACCTCATCTTTAAAACCGGGTATTCAACATCCTCCATTTATGTAAACCGTTTGTTTTAAGTCCTTCACTGGTTTTGGAGGTGGTTTTTGATGATGTGGCAGTGGGGCCCGCAGGGCAGGGCAGGGCCCACTTGGCTTTTCTCTTTTTTTCTTTCTTTCTTCTGTCTTTCCCACGCCGCGTCCGTCTCCTCCGCTCCCGCTCCCGCCGGCGCCGCCGCAGGCGCCCTCTGCCCCTGGCGACAAGTGCGAGCAAAGCCCAACTCTTGAATCACCCCTACCAGGATCTAAACCCTAGCGACCAACTGGATCTGGGACTCCGCGTCGGCGAGGTTCTCGGCTGCCAGGTTCGACTGCATGCACCGCTCGGAGCCCAGTTACCCACGCAGGTGGAGCTCAGGGATGATGGGGCGGATGAGGAAGGAGGGAGAGGTCGGCGGGGCTGCATCTGCTCCTAGCCGTGCGGCAACCTCTCCGGCCCCGTGCTCCTCAGCCTCCTTGCTGCGCCACCGAGCTCCGCCGCCACCACCTCGAACTCTGAGTAGACCCCTCTGTAGCAGCAGCAGCAGGTTAGTGACATCGGTAGGTAGATCCGGGGTCGTCTCTTGCGGTGGTGGCGTTGATGCACGGGGTGCGGCGGTACGCGGCGACGGCGGCCGGAGTAGGAAGGCAGCCTCTTTGGTGGTGCGTCGTGGGGAGGGGATGATAAAGGAGAGAGGGGAGATAAATCATGTGGGCCCATCCTGTCAGCTGGGCTCCACTTCATCTAAACCACCTCTAAAACCAAGAAAGGACTAAAAATAAACGGTTTGCAAAGATGAAGGACGTCGGATACCCGGTTTTAAAGACGAGGAGTTCAGGGACCGACTTTTTCCAAAGGAATAAGCCAACGGCGCGAATAATGGGCCACTGGCCTGGAGACATGACCCGCCCGCAGTGATTTTAGTCGAATCAGCCCAAAGAGGCCCAGACACCCGCCACGTTTTTGCTGGGCCAGAGTCAGGCCCGTTGCCCCTATCGAGATGCGTTACGGCATGTATTTTTCCCCCCAAAAACTTTTCTTTGCGAACTTCCCCTAAAAAAACTCAGCAGGTAGAACAAATATACATAAATGCGATGCTATTCGTCTTAAGGTCGTTGGTTATGAACTTATGATCCATCGCCCATTGGATAAATATTTAGGTGTTTGCAGGGTCATCTACTCACTGTCCTCATCTCGGATTCTTCTACTTACACTCCTTGAGGCGCTACTCTTCTTCACCCCCGACGTCTAAACGCCCGAAGCTGGCACACTGTCCTGCGGTCACCGTCACCACTACACGATGTCACGATGCCGACGTGCTTCAGGGAGTCCCCAAACCCAAGCCCCCAAACCTCGCTGGGCAGGAAAATATAAACAAAAATATAGTCCAATCTTGCTCGACATGGGCATTTCCTTGCTTTGCCTTGTCGCTCTTGTTGTTTTCCGGACTCCGGATGAGTTGATAAGGACGGGGGGCCGTTCGGCAGTTAGTGCCCCGAAACGGAAACCACCACGCGTCCACGCCTCTCGCATCATCATCGCCTCCGCGAAGGGCGTGACCGCGTGAGCATGAGGCGACGGGCACCAGCAACCGACGCACGCATCGGACGCGAGAGGAAAAAGGGTGGGTGGTCCACGCCGCCTTTTTCGTCCGGTTCATCGGGGGACGCCACTCTTGACTGCTTCCTCCCCACCTCCGATCCCCTGTGGCCGGCCGCGGGCTCTTCCCTCCCCGGCCCGGCGGCGGCGGCGGGACCAGGACACACCACCGGACAAGCACGCACGCTAAGCCTGCGTGGATGACCTCGGGGAGCCCCGGCGCCGGCTCACGTCGCGATCGCGGAGAGGTCGTGGAGCACTCGACTCGCTCGCTCGCGCAGCCGACGGCGTTCGGAACTTCCGTGCACAGAGCGCGCGGCCCGGCCGGGGGCGGAGCTGAGCGCGGCGATGACTTGGGCGAGCGAAACAAAAAAAGAATTCAAGTACTGTACGTGCGGACAAGGTGCAGACACGTCTGGTATTTGTGTCGGTGATGGGAGCCGTGGCACGGAATTCCCACTGCGGTCAGCGGCGCTCGTTTGGGTACGGGGCGGCAAATATTCCAAAGCCCGCTACTGGATCTCGCACTCGGTCGCCGGCGGCCGCGGTATCGCACCGCCGTCGCGGCCTGCTCCCGCCTCCCGGCTTGCTCGGGACACGCAAAGTTTCACTGCGTCCTTCGTATTGTGAGCTCTGTAAGCGTCTGCGTGTAGATCTAGACTAGGAAATGGATGATCTATGTGTGTGTATGTGTATGTGTCACTGTGTGTGTGTATATGTACATGTGGATCCTAGAACTAGGAACAGAGTAAGAGGAAGAGTTAGGAGTATACCATCGCGTGTCGAGGTGTTGGATGGCTCACTTGATGCCATGGCACGTTCGTCGGTGAAGCTCTGCGCTCGGGCAGCGACGGTCGGTGTAGAGGTTGAAGGCGTAGCTCGACGCAGTAGGTCCCGGCGTCCTTCAGGGCGCCACCGGCTTTGGCCGGGGACGGCGATGAAGGGTGTGGTGGAGCTTCCCGCCGCCGTAGCGCTAACCCACAGATCGGTCTAGGGTTGAGTGTAGGTGGAGTTAGATCTCAGTCAACTCGGTGATCCGAGCCGTGGCCCCCACCCCCTCTCTATATAGCGCTGGCGACAGGGGCCCACCAACCATTAGGGTTGGGCGCCCCCGATCAGGGCGCGGATCAAGGCCCAAAGGCCTTTGGGCCTTTTAGGGTTTAGGAGATCAACCTAACAATCTCCCCCTTGATCTCACTCTTTATCTTATTTTCTTTTCCAGTATATCTTTCATCTCATCTTAGATTTATGTACAGAGCTTATCTCATCGTCACGATTCTTTATCGATAGAATCAATAGCCACCGTACACGCCTCTAGTCAGAAACGAATTCTTATATCTTATCGGGCCTTCTAATCCAGGAATCATAGGCTTTCCCTTAAACCCATACCGGCTAAGTGTTCCTTGAACACATTGGGTGGTAGGCCTTTCGTAAGCGGATCCGCAAGCATATTCTTTGATCTCATATGCTCGAGACTGATGGTGTGATCCTGGATTCTATCTTTTATCGAATAAAATCTTACTTGTATCGGCTTGGTAGCCGTACTTCTTTTGTTGTTGTGGGCATAGAATACTGCAGGCTGGTTATCGCAGTACATCTTTAATGGTCTTTCTATGCTATCCACAATTCGTAAATCGGGTACGAATTTCTTTAGCCATTCTACCTGCGTCGAGGCCTCATAACATGCTATGAACTCAGCATACATCGTTGATGATGCTGTAACTGGTTGCTTTGAGCTTCTCCACGAAATAGCTCCTTCAGCAAGCATGAAGATGTAACCTGTCGTGGATTTTCTGTCATCTTCATCTCCAGCATAATCTGCATCTGCATACCCTTTAATCTCTAGGGAATCAGATATTCTGTAAGTCAGCATGAGACCTTTCGTGCCTTGCACATAACGGAAAGCTTTCTTTACCAGTTTCCAATGTTCTATTCCTGGTTCTTCTTGATATCTGCTTAGCACGTTTGTGACAAAGGCTAAGTCAGGGCGAGTGCACGTCTGTGCATAAGACAAGCTCCCAAGAGCCGAAGAATACGGTACCGCTTTCATCTGTTGTCTTTCGTATTCATTCTGGGGACATTGGAATTTCCCAAATCTATCACCCTTGACTATCGGAGCAGGAGTAGGATTACTTTTCTGCATATTAAATCTCTCTAAAATCTTTTCTAGGTATGTCTTCTGTGACAATCCTAGAACCCCATTTCTTCTGTCTCGATGAATCTCAATTCCTAAAACAAAGGAAGCCTCACCGAGATCTTTCATATCAAAGTTAGAGGACAGGAATTTCTTTGTTTCTAGTAAAAGACTAATATCACTACTTGCCAGTAGGATATCGTCCACATACAGTACGAGGAAAATATATTTCCCTTTCTTAAACTTTGCGAATACGCAATTGTCCTCTATATTCTCTTTAAACCCAAATTTCTTTATCGTTTCGTTAAACTTCAAGTACCATTGTCTTGAAGATTGCCTTAATCCATAAATGGATTTCTTAAGATGACATCCCATGTGTTCTTTTCCTTTCACAGCAAAACCCTTAGGTTGCACCATGTAAATATTTTCTTCTAAATCCCCATTTAGGAATGCCGTCTTTACATCCATTTGATGTAGTTCTAGATTATAATGAGCTACTAGAGCCATTATAATTCTAAAAGAATCTTTACAAGAGACTGGTGAAAACGTCTCATTGTAATCTATACCTTCCTTCTGAGTGTATCCTTTAGCCACGAGTCTAGCTTTATATCTTTCTATATTCCCTTTGGAGTCACGTTTAGTCTTGTAGACCCATTTGCAGCCTACTGTTTTGGCTCCTTCAGGAATTTCTACTAAGTCCCAAACTCCATTGGAACTCATCGATTGCATTTCATCTTCCATGGCCTTAAGCCACTTGGATGAATGCTCACTTCTCATGGCTGCTTCGAATGTGGTGGGATCATCCTCCATCCAAAACTCTTCTATTTCATACACTTCATAGTCATCTGGGATTGCTGTCCTTCTGATTCTTTGAGACCTTCTAAGGGCCTCATTATTTGGTACGTTTTCTATTGGAGGCTGATGCTGCTCCCTTTGATCTGCGGCGATATTATCTATAGGATCCTGAAGGACAGGTTCCATGTTTTCATTCTGTACTGCCACAGGAGGGAACAACTCAGGGACTGACACTAAGGGTGCAGCCACAGTCGGTAGTGAGAAAAATGGCTCTTGGATCATTGGAGTGGGCGCACATACCCGCTTCTCCTCAAGATTAATCTTTCTAACTACCGTGCTCCCCCGAACCATTTCTTCTTCTAGGAAAGCAGCATGTCTTGTTTCCACAAATTTTGTGAATCTGTCTGGACAATAGAAGCGATATCCTTTTGACTTCTCTGTGTAGCCAATAAAATGGCAACTCACTGTCTTAGGATCTAGTTTTCTAATGTTTGGGTTAAATATCTTTGCCTCAGCAGGACTCCCCCACACCTTTAGGTGATTCAGTGAGGGTTTTCTGCCTGTCCACAGTTCATACGGTGTTTTAGGCACCGCCTTACTGGGAACTCTGTTGAGAATATAGATGGCAGTTTTTAAGGCCTCCATCCATAGACTCTCTGGCAGTGTGGAATAGCCTATCATACTTCGTACCATGTCCATCAAGGTACGATTTCTTCTTTCGGCTACTCCATTCTGTTGTGGATCGCCCGGCATTGAGTACTGGGCTACAATTCCTTGTTCCTGTAGAAACCTTGCAAAAGGTCCTGGAACTTGTCCGTATGGGGTATGCCGACCATAGTATTCCCCTCCACGGTCGGATCTTACTATCTTAATCTTTAAATTATGTTGATTTTCTACTTCAGCTTTGAATATTTTAAATTTATCCAACGCTTCTGATTTTTCTTTAATCGGATAGATATATCCATAACGGGAATAATCATCTGTAAAAGTTATGAATGAGTCATAACCATCTATGCTAGTAACTGGGAACGGACCGCAGATATCTGTGTGAATTATCTCTAATTTACCTGCGCTGTGTTCCGCATGTTTTCTGGTTATCTTTATATATTTCGCTTTTATGCATTCAATGCATTTATCTAAGTCTGAGAACTCTAGCGGAGGAAGTATTTCATTCTTAACCAACCTTTCTATTCTCCCCCTCGAAATGTGGCCTAAGCGATAGTGCCACAATTTCGATGACGTACTCTGAGTTCTCTTTCTTTTTCTGTTGGTGGGTATTGATTCTTTTACATTCACATCACAAATAGCATTCACACATTCACGAAGTGATAGTAAATATAAATCATTCTTTAAGTAAGCAATAGAAACAATCAAATCGTTGTAGTCTATTACACACTTGCCGTTTCCAAAACGGCATTCAAATCCATGAATGTCAAGTTTAGACACACTAATCAAGTTCCTTTTAACAGAAGGAACATAGAAAACATCTCTAAGCAACAACTCAAATCCTGTGTCAAGCACCAAGAGAAGGTCTCCCACCGCCTCCACTTCGGCTTCCACTCCATTCGCGACTTTAATTCTGCTTTCTCTTCTTTGAGTTGTTCGCGTTTGGATGAATCCCTGTAAATCATTTGCAACATGAATAGTTGCTCCAGAGTCAATCCACCAAGTAGATTTAGCATAATCTATATACAGAGATTCATTTACAAATGAAATAATATTCTCACCATTCTTTTCACACAGCATCTTGTAGTAGTCTGGACAATCTTTCTTGTAGTGTCCCTTCTTCTTGCAGTAGAGACACTGATCTTTGTCCACAGTGCATTGCCCAAGTTTGGGCTGATGCTGCTGGAACTGCTGGGGATTCTGTGGAGGCTTAGACTTGGAGGAGTCACCTTTAATGAAGTGACCCTTCTTCTTCTGGTTGTGCACATAGTTTACAGAGCCACCATGTGCAATCTTGAGTCTTTCCTCCTCTTGGGCGAGCATCGCCGTTGTTTTCTCTAAGTCCCATTGCTCAGGACTCAAGTTATAACCGACCACAAAATTCTCAAACTCTGCAGGAAGTGATTTGAAGATCAAATAAACAATATGACCCTCATTGAACTCTAAGTTCATCGGTTTGAGCTTGTTGTTGATGTTTATCAAATTATGGATGAACTCTCTAAGTCCACCCCCTCTGTACTTTACACCAACCAGCTTTTCAAGCAACTGGTGAGCATAAATCTTGAAAGAACCAGTATACTGATTCTTAATCTTCTCTAGATATTCAACAACATTCTTGCAGTCTGTGATTGCCCCCAGAATGGTAGGCTCTACGGTGTTTTCCACCACTGCTACACATTTCTTGTTAGCAGGTTTCCATTTAATCATCACAAGGTCATAACTCTCTTTGGATGCTTTATAAACATCCTGTGCTTGTTGCCAAGCAGTATCTGTCATGTCTTCCCCTCTGACTGGCGCCTGAGGCTCTACAGGCACTGGGTGTGTGAGAATCCAGTCCAATTCTTGCATGGTGAAGAATAGGTTCAGCTTCTTGTGCCATTCATTGTAATTATCTCCCCGGAGAGTCGGGATATCTCTAATGGCAACTCCAGCTGAAAACAATTAGAAACAAGTGAGAACAATTTATGAGAATAAATCTGAATATGACTATATGTTTTATCATCAACTTTGGTCAGAAAATAAAACATATAGTGACCTTTCACATTAAACTTAATCACCTTTGGGCAGAAAAAAGTAATAATGCATGGAATAAACATATCCATGAAATCATAATACTATTATTTTCAACTTTGGTCAGAAAACAATAATATCACAATTATTCTGAAATTTTAATCTATGACTTGAAATATAAATCATCTCTTTGGTTCAAATTTAAATTCCAAGTCAAAAAAATAATTATCTATGCAGCGGAATCTATTAAATTATTCTATTCAGAAGCAAAAAATTCTGTAATCTATTCTCTAAACATTTATCCCTTTGGTTCAAAATGAATAGAGATTCAATTCTGTGCAAATTCAAATTCAAATTCGAATAAATAGCTTCTGAAATGAATAAAACAAATAGAAAAAAAAAATTCTGTTTAGGCCGCCCATACGGCCCAAAACTCGCACGACGCGCGACCCATCTGCACGCCCGCGCGGCCCATCTGCGCTCACGCGGCCCATCTGCGCGTTTTCGCGTTGCGCGGCTCGGCTCGCTCCGCGGCTCGCTTCGCTCGGCTCGCTACGTTTGGCTGGCTCGCGTCGCTCGGCTCGCTCTGTGTTGGCTCGTGGGCCGCAACCTGGGCCTGGGCCGCGAATTCGGCCCAGCGCGCGGCGCGCGACGCTCCGCGTCGATCTCAGCCGTCCGCGCGATCCAACGGCGCGGCGTCGATTTCGCGGGGTATAAAAAAGGAAAGCGACGCGGGGGGAACCCTAACCCTAGCTCATTTGCTTCCTCCTCCCCTCGGTCGCAGCCGAGGTTTCCCCTCCGCGAGCTCCGCCGCGTCGGCGAGCCTCGGCTTCCGCGCCGCCGCGCCATGGATGTCGCCATGGCCGGGGCTTTCTTCCTCTTCTTCTCTCCACTTCTTTCCCACTAGTTCCACGGCCAAACAGAGGCAGCAGAGGGTGTTCGCCACCTTGGATCTTCTCGCCGGCGCGTGCGCTCATCGAGGATGAACGCACCGCCGTCGAGCGGTTCCTCGGTGGTGGATCTATGTGCGCTGCGCACACCGGCGTCCCGGTGGCGAGGCGCATCTTCTTCCTTGCGCGTGCGCACTGGCGTCCCGGTGCAAAAAAACGCTCGGTAAGTCTCTTTTGTGTGGATCTGTGTATGAGGGTTCTAGATCTGTGTCGTGGGGATGTAGATCTGGTGTTTGGGGAAGTGGATCTGTGGTTTTCGATTGGATTTGGTTCTGGAGTGTTGGATCTAGGGTTTCTGATGTGGATCTAGGGTTAGGGTTTCGGGGGTTTGGTTCTGTTCTCTCGATTTCTTGCGAAATCCTTTCTCTTTTTTTTTTTTCTTTCTCTAGATCTACACTAGATCTATGCTAATTGTAGGCGACTGATACCAATTGTGAGCTCTGTAAGCGTCTGCGTGTAGATCTAGACTAGGAAATGGATGATCTATGTGTGTGTGTGTATGTGTATGTGTCACTGTGTGTGTGTATATGTACATGTGGATCCTAGAACTAGGAACAGAGTAAGAGGAAGAGTTAGGAGTATACCATCGCGTGTCGAGGTGTTGGATGGCTCACTTGATGCCATGGCACGTTCGTCGGTGAAGCTCTGCGCTCGGGCAGCGACGGTCGGTGTAGAGGTTGAAGGCGTAGCTCGACGCAGTAGGTCCCGGCGTCCTTCAGGGCGCCACCGGCTTTGGCCGGGGACGGCGATGAAGGGTGTGGTGGAGCTTCCCGCCGCCGTAGCGCTAACCCACAGATCGGTCTAGGGTTGAGTGTAAATGGAGTTAGATCTCAGTCAACTCGGTGATCCGAGCCGTGGCCCCCACCCCCTCTCTATATAGCGCTGGCGACAGGGGCCCACCAACCATTAGGGTTGGGCGCCCCCGATCAGGGCGCGGATCAAGGCCCAAAGGCCTTTGGGCCTTTTAGGGTTTAGGAGATCAACCTAACACGTATTCGACCAAGCCAGCCAGCGACAAGTAGTCAACTGTACTCTGCTGCCTGCTGGTATACGTCGCGTTGCTGCCAGCCAGTGAGCATGTGCGGTGGTAACCAAGAAGCACTAATCCCATGTGCGGGGTGCGGTTTTAACCGAAACCATACAAGTAGTCAAAGTGCCCAAGCCATGCAGATGAGGTGGCCCCCGGCGGCGGCACGTCGGTCCGGGCCCACCACCCCAAGGCCGTCGTCCGAGACGGACAGGGAGGAGCCACGGCCCACGAGGGCCGAGACAGCGAGTGCTCGCGGCGGGCTGCCACGACGACCGTTCCACTGGCCACCACCTGGTCTCCATCCCTCTCCATCTCCTCCCCTCATCGCGCCGGTCGTATTCCCCCTCGCCACGCCACGCCCTCGGCAACGCGCAGACGCGAGCGCACGCAGCCCTCCTGCCGCAGACGTACCCTGGCTAAAATCTCGGATCCAGATAGAGACGGCCGTCAGCGCCAGGCCCTGCCTGCCCCACCACCGCCCCCGCCTTCCCCTCGTGGGGGTTTTGTTCACACCATCCCACTCGACCCGCCTCGCAGGTTTCCTGTTCCTTCCCCTCCCCGGCACCCCGCGCGTCCGACGCGGGGCACCGGGCACCCTCCTACCTACCCCAGCCGGCCACCCCACCCCACCTCGGGAAACCCAAGCACCGGCGCACCGCCCTCGCCCCCCCTCCCACTCGTAACGGCTCGGCAAAACCCCCCCAGCGACGCGGTAGAGGGGAGAAAAATTTTCCCCCCTACTTCCGTTTCGTTTCTCCCCCAATTCCACATGCCCGGCGCGAGGTGGTAGTCGTAGCAGGCGGCGCGGCGTCCGGCGTCCTCCACGAGGATGGCGGCGGGAGGGAGGGGTGCCGCTCTGGCGCCGGCGCCCGAGGCAGTGCCCGCGGGCGGCGTGGCGGCGGCGGGGGCCGCGGCGGACGAGGTGGTGCGCAGCGTGCAGCCCACGGAGGCCTCCGAGCGACGCCGCGCCGAGGTCGTCGACTACGCGCGGAGGCTCGTCGGCGCCGCGCTCGGCTGCGAGGTGCGTCGTCTCGTGCCCAGTGCAGTGCCGGCTGTGTTCTGTTGACTGCTCTGCTCTCGTATTCTGCTGTGGGTTTTCCTTTCTTCCACGTTTGGGCTAATCGCCATGGATACCTGATCCCGTGGATAATTAAGGTTTTCGTATTCCCCTGCTGACATGTCTTGGGATTCTCGTCCTTGTCTCTTTAGCTCCATTCGGAGCAGTTTTGTTTGTTTAACCTTCGTTTTTTTTTCTTCATTGTTAGTTTTGTTTGTTTAGTTTTTTTCCGTCGCTTTCCAACTGACGCTATCACGTTCAGGAGGGGATCAGCCTTTGATTATTCTGTTTGGTTCGTACGGATCGGGATTAGCTCGTTAACTATTTGCTCGCGGCGCGTCGTCATTGTTCAGTTCCGTCTTAAAAAAAAAAACCAAAAAACTTCTGCTTGCCTTTACGGTAGCGAATTGGGGTCATTTCTGTGGTCATAAGTCTGATTAGCATAGCATGGGACTCTCAGTCAGTCTGTGATTGAGGTGTCAGCTGTGCCTTTCCATCTTTGGATTTTTTTTTTCCTTTTACCTTTTAGCTTGTGGGCATGTTCCTGTCTTGCATTCTTTCCTTAAGCAAATTAAGGGCCCGTTTTCTATGCTGGTGATTAGAGCGGTCCATGAAGCATTCGACACCACCTCTACACCTGCATCCTTGGATCGGAAAGGCACGATATCCTGTAGGAAATCCAATTTCTATCTGGGAAGTTTCTCACTAGAGTGTAAACAAACCTTCCTTTTGTAGCAGAAAGAAGGAAACACAAATATTTTTGGTTGCAATCATGGCTTTGTTTCTGCCCGTGATTGCCTGCTTTACTAGCTGGCAGCAGTGTCCGCTTCGCGCTGTGCATATACACCCACCCATGACCCATCCATCCATGTTGACCCATCCACGTGGAAATTATTGAATAGTTTGGCCACAAAGCAATGGTGTTGTGGAATCCTGTTGGCAGGGTGACTTCGCATTATAGGATTTGACAGAGCAGGATTGAGACTTTGGCTATGTTTAGTTGTAAAAGATCTTTTCAACTTTCCTATTTATCCCTATCAGAAAACACGCGAAAAATTTCCCTTTTAACTCCCTTCAACTTTCCTATTCATCCCTCTCACAAAACACGCTTCCCAAAAAAAAGTTTAATCTCCTCCAATCAACTAAACACTACCAGCCTTGCGCCGACAGCTGCCTGCCAACGTCCTGCTTTCAATTCTGCGGCGATGTCTCTAGCGCATTGTTGGAACACAGTTTCTTTGCTATTTTACTGATGGAAGTTCAGCAGGTCCACTGTTTGATGGGTCGTACTTTGAAGGTTTGCCCATTTATCTCTGTGGAAGTTGTCGCGCCGTACCTACGGATGGTAGATCTTGAAAACTGGTCCTTATTTGTTGCCATTCTGCCGATCACTTTTAATGTGTACGAGATGCCTCTTTATAGCTGGATTTCCTTAGAACGTGTGGCTGCTATAGCATACAGCCATTTGTCCTAGATTTGGAGCCATGTTATGGTTTGTTTTTCCTAGCATTTGTCAATAATTACGGGTTTATTCCTTGGAAAAATTTGGCATTGTGGAGATAATGTCTTTGCATAATTATCATCACGTGACTGCAACCAGAGTCCAGAGGCATGCAATGTTACATGTTGTCTGCTATGCCAAAGGTGTGCCAGATAGAGTCAAATAGGAACATTACAAGGTGCCGAGTGGCATTCTACCATTTTTTAAACCACACCAATTTTTATATTAAATGTTAATAGTTAAATGTCTCTCAATGAAATGTCGTGTTGAAGACCTGGAAAATGTTTCACTTTCAAACTATCTTCACCGAGATGCAAGTTATAGCTGTAGGCTAATGCAAGTTCTGATTGTGACTTTTGACAGTACTATCATGTATCAATAGAATGCCCTCCAATATCATATATAACTGATCTCTATTGAGCATGTTGGCACATTAACTACACTTTTTGACTGCATTGCTCAGGTTTTTGCATTTGGATCGGTTCCATTGAAGACTTATCTTCCTGATGGGGATATTGACCTAACTGTCCTTGGAAATACATCTTATGATAGTAATTTGGTTAATGATGTTTCTTGCATCCTTGAGTCAGAGGAACAGAACAGTGATGCTGAATTTGTTGTGAAGGACTTGGAACGAATCAATGCTGAGGTTCATTCTCCTGTAAAAACTTATTGTACATTTGCAGTCATTCATTTTGGATTACGGCTTATGCAATCTATAATATTGTAGTCTGGTCAATTACTTGACATTTCCATTTTGGCTCGTTTAATTAATGATTATGTATATGTGAGAGTGTCTCTCATTTTTCCTGTTTGACGCTATTGATTGTCTTGCAAACCCATCTAATTATTTGGAATATGTCCATCCAGGTCAGGCTCATTAAATGCACTGTTGGAAATATTATAGTTGATATATCATTCAACCAAACTGGCGGGATCTGCGCACTCTGCTTCCTTGAGCTGGTGATTAATGCGTTCTATTTTGTGGATATCGTATTTCAAACATATACTCTGTCCTGCTTCGAAGCCTTTCTTATTAAATATAGGCACTTAGCTTGTTGGATGTGTAGGCTACTCAACATTGGTTTTCATAGTGTATAGGTGTTAATTTCTTCTTAATGCAAAGATACACAGCTCTCCTGCGTGTTCTCTTAAAAAATAGTGTCTAGGTGTACTTTAAGTTTGTTACTGTACCAAATCATTGGAAATAAATGATGGCTCCTTCAGGTCGATCGTAAAGTTGGAAAAACTCATCTATTTAAAAGGAGCATCATATTGATCAAGGCATGGTGCTATTATGAAAGTCGCCTACTAGGAGCTCATCATGGACTAATATCTACATATGCTCTGGAAGTACTTATCCTTTACATATTCAACCTATTTCACAAATCTCTACATAGCCCTCTGGAGGTATGTCTTCGAAGAATGTACTTATTTCAGACATTTTGAAAACATATTTACTCTTTTTGGATAATAAAAAACTCGTATCTGTGTTTTTATTAATAGGTTCTTTATAGGTTTCTGGAATATTTTAGCAAGTTTGACTGGGACAACTATTGCATCAGTTTAAATGGCCCTGTTGCTTTGTCTTCTTTGCCAAACTTAATTGGTGGGCTACCTTCCTATCTTTTCATTGTTATAACTTATAAGAGTAACCACCTGGTGCCTACTATCTGAATTGACTCTAAACTTTATCCTGCTTGCAGTTGAAGCTACAATTACACATACTGATGACTTATTGTTTGACAAAGAGTTCCTCAAGAGCTCGGTGGATAAATCACATGCATCTCCACAAAATTCTGATGCATGCTATACAAGGTTTCGTCCGAAACATCTTAACATCATTGATCCTCTGAAGGAGAACAACAATCTTGGCAGAAGTGTTAACAAAGGTCTGACCTATCGAAGATATGTCTTTACTCTTCTCAAAGTTATACTTTACAACATTTTCCTTTTCTCAGAAATTAAAAAGACATAAGTTTGCTCAGGCATCATAATTATATGTGCATGCTGCTGTATGTGTGCAATAACTGTGTAAACCTATGCATAGCTAGCTAGCTCTGAGTTTCTGTTACCTCATCTGCTAATTTAGATTGGTGATTTGGTGCAGCTAGCTTCAATCGTATCCGAACAGCTTTCTTATATGGTGCTCGAAAGCTTGGCCATATCCTCATGCAACCACCAGAAGTTATTCCTGATGAAATTTATGGTTTTTTCAAAAACACTTTGGAAAGGAATGGACGAGGATTAAGACCAGATACTGGCAGCCATGGTGCATTTGATCCTTCCTTTGGTACTGGTGAGGCTCTTTCAGAAGATATATCAAGTATGAAGATCTCTTACGATGAAGAAGATGAGAATATAGCTTCCGATCATCTTTCAAATAGTTTGGGTGATAAGAACTTGTATGCTGGAACGAATGGACCTATATATTTGAGCAGTTCTTTTCCAAGGGTCCATAACACGGCAGTAAGTATTGATTTAAGTACAAGGCCATCCCATTTTGTCCATCCTGCACCCAGACAATATTCATCATTTTACCAAGGTAATAATCATGCTGGCAGTAGAAATGGTTACTTGAACCATGAAGTGGAGCAGGTATCTCACTGTGCTGCAAAAGCCTACCACGTGGATGATATGCCATCAATACAGTCACAATTTCCCGTGAATAACCCATCCCTATTGAACTCTGCTCATGTCAGTTCTTCAGAACTAGCAACTTCACAAAACAATTGGAGTGATGTCCCTTTAAAAACACAACAACATTCTTCCTCACCATTGAGCCCGCCAGATCTATCAGGGGATTTGGATTCACAATTTAGATGCCTGCGTCAAGTTCAGTACCACCTCGAATACTTGTTTAATGGGTTTTTGCATTCTGTTCAAGAAACATCTGCTGATACATTTCACAAGGACCCCTTTCACATTCCTGTCCCTAGTATCTTGTCCAACAAGGATGCAGCAACGCCAAGGCTGCTGTTGCCTTCACCTGTTAAAAGCAATGGAGGGAATCCATCTCCTATTTCTTTTTCTCAAAGCACAGAATTTGTTTGGCAACACTCACAGAATGAGGACCCATGGGATAGGGGTTGCCAGCAGAATGTCTCATTGCCCTCTGGAATAGATGCTCCATCCAATGGACTTTCACCGTCTTCTTCTTATGCTGATTCAGAAGTTTCTTCTGTCTCGTGGTGTTGTAGCTCTGAGGATAGTGCTGAGGTGCATGGGAGTGGAACAGACACATACTTTTCAAGAAAGGTACTGAAATGTTTTCCAATATCTGATCTTTTTGTGTCTGTGTTATAGTATATTAGCAACTTGATATTCTTCTCCTTTTTTACAACTTGGGTAATGATTTTTTTTCTGTTTTCAAGGAAAAAGAATGTTTGGCCATTTTCACATTGCTGCTACATTTTGTTGGCTATTCTGCCTATCATAACTCAAGTTGAACCAGTTAGCTACGAATCATTTATTGGTAAATTTTAGCATGAAATCTGCCTGTTAATTTACTAATATTACAACGTAAGTTTTTATTTGTTGCTATGCCAGAACGGTGATCCTCACAAGGAGCTATTGGCATCTTCAAGAGAGAATGGGAAAATACTGTCAAATCAACATGTGAGGTTTGGAAGCAACCAGAGATCAGCTCCAGGAGCAAGATTTGTGTCTCACAAGGAGCAAATTTCACTAGATAGAACTAAGGAAACAATAGTAGGTCAAGCATTGAAGATAGAAGGTTACATTCATTCAGATAGGAAAATTGTTGAAAATCTCGATTGTCATACTCAAAAGAAATTTGTCAGACCCGACGATGAATCAAGACAAGTACCAAAATACCGCCAGGATGTCTGCTGGAACAAGAACTTTTTGCAAAAGCAATATGGTACTGACATGGAATCTACTCGAGCTCCCAGTGTAATGGACCAGATTCCAAAACATCAATCTTTTAACATCCATAATATTACAGAGGAGTGTGCTAGAGCTAGTGTAACAAAAAACTTGCCCAGAAAGCCGAGCTGTGGCAATAGGAAAGAGTATGGGATACTTGAAAGGCCAACAAAGCAGAGACCAATTTGTGAGCCATTGAAGCTGGAAAGCAGACGCAGTGGCTGGGATTGCTCAAAGAAGATATCAGCTGGAAAACGTAACTATAATAATAATCACAAGGAGCACCTACCTTCTGTAGGAGGCGGTCACATTCCATATAGCAATGCAGTAAACACTCCAAACGGGTTAGAAAGGGAGGTTAATTCAAACAATCGTGTTGACAATGGAGGTCACTTAAGGCCACTGCTGCCTGATATGTCGCTTTCTTTTCATAACACCAATAGTCAAGAGAGGCCTCCTGTATCTTATATTTCTCAACCATACTCCCCTGTCGCTAATGTTCTACCATCAGAGACTATTGAGTTCGGATCTTTGGGCCCTTTTGCATTGAAGTCAAACAGAGGTACTAACACACAAACTGTAAGTAAGGTGTTCAAGGATGCCTCTCCATTGGCGTTAAAGAGGTCTAGGGTTGCAACAACTGAAAACAGGTATCCATTTCATTCATAGCTTTGAATTTTATGTCCTCTACAGTTTGCATTTCCTGGAAGTTTATCTTATGCGTAAAACAAAATGTGGGATAAATTGCTGCTGAAGTGACTGGTATTTATGTTTTGATTAGGAGTATATGGACTTTGTCTCGGAGTAACAGTGGGTTTGTTTATTGTAGTCAAATTTTCCATAATATGAGCCTGAAGTTCATGCGCTTTACGCTAGTGTCATGAATCTGTACATGTTTCAGTTTTGTGCTTATATGATTCTGATAGTTGACTTTATACATTTATTTCAGGCCTCCAGGATTTTGCAAAGTGGGAGATGAAGATGAATTCCCACCTCTTAGTGCTGGGATCCGGTGAGAACTTACATCGGTACAGATGGATACAACTGATCATAGAGTTAGCGAAGAGCTGACCTGCTGAGCTTTGTGTAGAATTTCTTGGGAGCATAGATATGAGGATTTCAGTGGCATAGCATACCTGTAAAATCTCGCTTACACCTTATCTTTCCTCACCCCTTTTTCTTACTTTCATGTCCATAGTCACACCGAAGAATGCTTATACAGTATGTTTAGTAAACTTAGCAAGGAGAAATTTCAGGTAAAAATATACTTTAGCGCACTTATCATGTTGTCTTCTTGCCTTTACTTCTCTTTTCTTCAGTGCCTAAGTGTCATTCTACGGGCTTGTTGTTAATAAGCCTCTTTTGAACCAAACAGAAGGGGTTTATAGGAGCTTATTTTTATAAGAACCCCATTAGCCTGTAAGCCCCTTCAAGGGTGCTTTTGAGGCTTATTTTGCCTGGTTGACTGGTTCCACCTACTAACCTTTCACATGTGAACATGTGAAATGAGCGGCTTATGGGCTTGTAAGTCCCTACAACCGAACACCCGTTGAGGCTTATTGTAAACCTTACATATGTAAGACTTATAATAAGCTTCTCAAAACCAAAACCAAATATGCCCTACATAAGCCTTTCATTTCACAATGGGTCTTCTCAAAATCAAATATGTCCTACATTCTAGTCTCCAGTAGATTGTATTTCCTGTGTCCTAGAAAAAATTGCAATTCTGGGTTTGTTGAGTTTAACTTTCTTAAGTTTGACTAAGATTTTAGAAAATTTTATTTAACTTACAATACTAAATACATAAACTTAATTAATATTGTTTGGTGTCACAAGTAGTATTAATTTTCTTTATATATTTGATTAAAGTTAAGATAAATTGACTTATGAGGATGCGAAAATTGTATTCTTTTGATAAAATCACGTCACCAGCTGCCCCGAAATTCTGACGTCTGAAATGCCTTCTCTTGGTCGTACGATATACTGGCGCCTTTTGAGGCTGATCTGACACCAAGAACATCTCCCTTTTGCCAAAAAAAAAAAGTTCTGCTTCCGGAAAGAGCTCAGGCATTCATCTTTTCTGATCTACTGTAAAAGGTAGTTCATCCTGTTCAAAAGTGTTCAGCTCAAGGGGAAAAAAAAATCAACCTCTGGGGTCGCTATCGTTTTCGGCTTCCCCTTCGGCCCTACTAGTACTGGCACAGTGGCAGCTGCCGAAAGGCAAGGCTGCAGTGCACCGTTCAGCGTTCACCAATCTCTGACGGTTGATCGGTTCTGCTCCTGGGGCCGCACGCGTGCATCCGGCAGCCCAACGTTTCACCAATCTAGACGATGGTAAAGTTTCAAAAAAAGAAAAAGAAAAATCACATCGAGAAACATGTCCATGTTTAGAGAACACGTTTTCATCATCTAAATACAGTAGGCCCCTAATTACTCGACGGTCTGTTCAATCAGACGTCGAAATCATTGTACCCTGCTACTAGACCTTTTGGGTTTTACTCAGCATGTTTGATCTCCCTTCCACCTGTTGTCATGTATGAACATCTCCACTCGTCTCTCCTCCAGTCTCCTCTATCAGTGATCCTTCTGTTTTGGGGTTTTACCACTTTAGATTAGGTAGGCTTTGGTAGCTTTTAGTTCACCTAAACGAGAGTCCAGACCTCTTGCACTTGATACGAAGCTTCATGACCGTAGGCTTCCACTAGCTCGGAGTCGGTACGACAAACGTCGACAAGCCCTTTTGATGTGGCGTGCGGCGGCATTGTCACAACAGTGCTTGTCTATCTAAATTAAGCTAACAAGGAAAATTACAAGCGCCCTAAATGACAACGGATGCAACCAAAATGTTGCGCCTTTGGTGGACTATGTTTTCTACTGTCATCACCCTAAGGCAAAGGCCGCAACGGAGATGGTCAAGCTCATCACTGAGGTTAGCAAACCTCAAGTAAACGTTCCACCTTCAACTTCTCACGCTCTGCTTCTAGTTTCTCAATATCCTTGAGAAACAGAGCAAACGTAGGCCTCTTTGGCCTGGAGGTCTCTGCCTCACTCTCATACTATCCTACAGGATGCTTAATTGGGGGAGGCGTGATGGGCCTCTTGATCTTCTTGTTGGCCTGGGAAGAAGCTACAAACTCAGCCTTGCCCATCTGATCAGGGGTTAGTCCCGGCATTAGACTCTTCCCATAGAGGGATTCTTTCGTCAAAACCTTTTGCATCTCTCTCTCCTTTTTTTTTAGCTCGTGCGCTGCTTCTCTCCGAATGAAAAGGCCATCTTTTGCCCCTCGTTGCCGCAGCGCAGCAACAGCGCGCTCTGCGCAGGGGATAGTGGCTAACGGCATGGGATCTTCTCTTTTCTGCTTTCTTCACCTGGCAGGCCGCGCGATCCCAGCTGAAAGCTCTGTACTCCGATCCGCCCAGGGGACGCTGACAGCGCGATCTTACGCGGCGTTATAGTTTGTGCGCGCTGATGGCGCAGAAGGCAGAAGCGAATGGCAGCAGAGCGGCTGGTGTCATCAGCCGGACTGCCGGAGTAGCAGTGGAGAGAGACCGCAGCAGAATCGGTAGTGTGGCCGTTTCACTCCCACTCTGAAGAAAGAGAGCTTTGTGGCCCATGACTTCCCGTTCAGTGTCGTCTTTGGATGGCCTGACGACCTAAGGTCTCACTCTCACCATTGGGCGATGGCTAGGCATCAACCTCAGTTGTAAAGGTGAGATGGAGACGGCCTCACCGCGAACAATCATGGCGGAGGACGGACCGGCGATAGGTGCTGCGGTTACGTTGCGGGGCACGAACGCTACCGCAAGTTCCACAATACTAATCGGTCGGTCGGTGGTCCGGTGCTTGCTGTGCGAGGCCGGTTAGCCTTCTCCGCCTCACCTACCTCTGAGAGACTCTACTCGCATGGTGTGTGAGTGAGTGAGACCCAGCATCAGGGACAGTGCCGGCCTGGCCGATCCCCAAAGGGAAATTCCACAGGGGTCGGCCGGTGATCAACAGCTCAGTTCGCATTGATCCTCTCTCTGCTTGCGCCGAGCTGTAAAGGCACGATTCGCTTCACTTTTGCGAGACCAAAGTGGGGGCCTGTACGTGGAGCGCGCGCATCGGCTGCTGCTCGATCTTGCCTTGCGCGTGCTGCTCTCTTCCGTTCCATCCTTCGACCTCACGGCGTGCGTACTACCGACAGACACAAGGAATTCTGCCAAGCTCACGTAATGTCGCCATGATATAGCTCGACGCGGTTTCAGCAAAGAACGGACGTGCAAGAACAGCGAGTGATGAGCAACACTGGAAAATGTGGTCAGGATGAGTAGCCGATCGATCGATTGAATTATGTACGGTCAGCCAACATGGATTATGAACACGGCGAGATCCGGGCACGGCAATGCTATGTGCTCCGCATCCGCACGACGCGATTCAGAGACCCAGAAGGTGAGAAGTGTTAGGTGATCAGGTAGTATGCGCGTGCAGTGGCTATGCGCGCTAGAGGAGCAGGAGGCTGTGCCTGGCGAGGAGGGACCAGACGTGGCGGAACGCGGCGACGACGGCGCGGTGGTGCTCGGCGGCGTTGAGCGCGAGGTAGCACGCGAGGAGCTCCTCAAGGTCCTCCGACGACCGGATGCCGTTCGCCACCACCATCTCCGCCATGCTCTCCGCCATCTCCCTCTCCGGGTCCGACGACGCCTTCACCACCACCAGGCTCTCGTACAGCCACCTCCGCCGCCTCCTCATGGCCCCGCCGTGCTGCTGCAGCAACGCCCCCGCCTTGACCTCCTCCTCCGCCGCCGCCTTCCCTTTCTTGTTCACACTGGCACCGCCGTCGTGGTCGCGCCGCCGCCGTTGATGCCGCCTCCGGCCGCTGACGTGGAAGCCGCGCGCCCTCGTCGACGGCGTCGTGGCGGCCGACGTGGTGGCGCTAGCGCTGGCGCTCTCGGAGGCGTCGAGGAGGGTGGGGCGCGTGACGATGGGCCGCAGCTTGAGCTCGGGCGTCGCCGGCGGCGCGTCGAGGCCTCCGCCGCCGAGACGCCGGCGTTCCTCCCCGGCGCGGCAGTGGACCACGTCGACGCGGACGTCGAGGGCCACCACGTCGGCGGCGCAGGGGAGGTCCCTGTCCTGGCGCGCGCGGTCGGCGGTGGCGAAGTAGTAGGACGCCCTGTTCGGGGACACGGCCCACGCCGTCGCCGGAAGCGAAGACGACGACGACCGGCGCTGGCTCCCCGGGTGGCAATTGTCTGCGCTCGCCGCAGAGGTGGTCGCCGCCGCTGCCGCGCCGGCGTCGACGGCGGCGGCTTGGGTCCTGCATGGGTCTTGCTGGACCTGCATCTGCATGGCCTTGGTCTTCCTCCTCCTGAGCTTCTGGAACCATTTGGGCGCGGGCATGGTGTGTCGCTGGTGTAGGATCAGCGATTCAGCAGCAGGGGACAGGGACAGAGACCGGAGTCTGGTGAAGGCAGGCTGCCGCCGCGCCGAGACAGGGGGAGTTGGTGTGCGTGCGTGCGCGGCTGTGGACTGCAGCGCGGCCGTTTCTTGTTGTTGCTGCTGATCGCCCTGCCTGACGACTGGGAGGATGGGATGATGATGCTGCACTGGCTCGGCTGGCTGGCTGACTGGTAGCTGAGGCGACTTTGGGAGAGGAGCACTGAACGAACTGCTGAAGAGAGGATTGAATTATATTGGGAACTGGTGGAGAAAGGAAATGCCGCACTGAAGCGAATGGCCAAAAGAAACCAAGGAGGTACTGAGGGAGAAGAGATAGATGACGGGATGGCCGTGCTGATCGGCGTTGCTACAAATGTGGATCTGCATGGACTGACCAAGGCCAAGTGGATTTTTGGTAGTGCGCGTCCCGGGAAGCAATGCGTGCAAGGCTCTCACTGTAGCGGCCGTGTTGTATGGTTGTACACGGCAGAGGCAGACAGCAAGATCGCAAAGGTCAAAAAGCTACGACGCGGGACGCACCGACGCACCGCGCGCGCGCGCGCACGCACGCATCAGCTGTACGCGAGGTGCTGATGCGCCCCACAGTGGCCCACAGAAGCCTTGGTTTCCCTCCGGCGTAGGTGCAGCGGCAGCGCCTCGCCGTGTCGGGCGTTCGTGCAGTGCAGGTGCAGCGCCGCGAAAAATGCCACGGGATGACGTACCCGACCACACCGATCGCCAGGCAGGCACGTACCAATACATCGCCGATGGAGTACGGGCGGCGGCCGTGCCGAAAGGCTCGATCGGGTTCGGGTGCCGGTGGATTTCTGGTAGCGATGTGAATGGATCGGCCCGGACCTGGCTTTGGCCTTGGACCCTATGGCCCCAAGGCTAATTTTATGGGCCACAGGTCGACCCAATCTAAATTTAGACGAAGCCTTGGTAGCCCAATGAGTACTATGGGTCGATCCAATCATATCTTTAGCTAATGTTTTTATAATTATTTTTAGACGTACAAGATGCAATGCTTACTATGGTTATGCCAAAAAAAAAAATAGAAAAGCACCTCTCCTTTGCGTAACAGCTCGTCTATGGAGACCGATGTGGTGTGGTCATCGGCATCGACGTGCCTCACGTAGCTGGAACTGAATGGACAGGCACGCAATGCTTAACGCTAGTGAAGAGAGAGCACGGTGAAACAAGAGAGAAAAAAATAATGAGAGAGAGGGAGGACGGTTAGGCAAGGTGGAGGGGTTTTAAATAACGTGGTTACGTAAGGCAGCAGGGCCATTAAGACTTTTCCTGGTCTCCCTACTCTTTATTTCTTTCCACCGAACTGAATCATGCGGTTGGCAATACAACCTCCCAGGTAGATATCCTCACCAATGAATTTTTGGTTTGGGTAGTATAGAGAGTTTTGGGTCGGCTTCATGGTACCCATTGGGTTGGTGGGTTCCGGCCCTTGTGACCCATTTTTACTTTGAGACCGACCCATGTGGCCCATCGGCCTTGATCTTTTGGGTCGAGTCAACAGCCCAATGGGTCGACCCGGCCCATTCCCATCCCTAATTTCTGGCGAGAATAGATTGCTGAACTTTGTGAAGCGAAACGTTTGGAGCGGGCTGGAACGAAGGAACATTCGAATGGACAGGGGCGCCAGAAGCCTGCAGCTGCCCATGCCCATGGCAGGTGGCACCGTGGCAGCACCCAGCATGCAGCTAGCGTTTTTTTCACAGCTCGGAAGTGAACGGGACAGCGGGTATGAAGAGCCCGGGCGCTACGGTCGCCGCACCCATATATATGCACCCTACTCCCTAGCTATATGTCTGCACGAACTGAACTGCAGCGACGACGGTGTTGGTATTTGATCATCCCGCGTGATAGACAGTAGTAGAGGATCAAATAATGACGGCATTTCCAGAACGAAGATACGCAGCGGCCATCGGTGGATCCGGTGTAATCATGGAGCTCACGTTGTAACACATGCTTCCGCTGTTGCTAGTGCTCCCACCTTTACAGTTCAAAATGATGCCGAATTGTCATGACTCATGAAAACTCAAAGAAAGCCGTAGTTAGCAAGGACCATGTCGTCTTTCTCCTTCGATCACAGTACCATCGAGATTTTTTGTCCAAGTTGTTTCTTAAAAAAAATTAAAATAAAAACTATCATCACTATAGTTTTTTTTAATAAGTTGGCTGCATAAGATTTGCTAGATTTATTATGAAAAACATTTTTAACACTTTATGTTACATAGGAGTAGTATTCTTTTATTTAAGAGATAGTAAATATTTTCAGATATTATGAGCCCTGTTATGCTGCAGAAATGGGGATCATGTGATACTCTAGTGAATCTTTATTATGGATGACCAAAGCAAGTAGGATCTATTGTCTGGCGAGAGAATTCCTTTAGGTGAAAATATGATGCCGAAGAAAATAAGATCAAGATATTCCGTAGGGCATCATCATAGCCGTCATCGTCGTTATAGTGGTCATGGTAGTAGTAGTCGTCGTCCTTATTATCACTATCTCAGATCCGCCCCCATAGTACCTAATACTAGGCTAATTTGTCGTTCACTCGATCGGCGCCCATATGTCGCAACATGTCGACAAATGCATATATGCACCTGTAGGAGTACGTACTTTGCAGGGTTTTGTCCGTCGAGGGTCGTGTCAGTGCGCCTCCCGCCGCGCCGCACGTGCCTAATATGTCACGTCTTGGCCGGCCACAGCGGCTCGGCCCGGCCGATTGGCGATTGCCGACGGACGCGGCTCAATCCCTCCCTGGAATTCAGCTGACACGTACGCACCCCGGCACCAGACGAGACGACGGAGAGGCGCCACGCTGCGCCCTCGACCAGCGGCCGCAGCCGTGTCAACGCACCCAGCAGATTCGTCGTCGCCCGCTGCCGGAAAGATTTGCCTGCCTGGGATCCGCCCTTTCGCCGTTGATGGCGCTGTCGCGTCTCGCCGTCGTCTCAGCCGGTCACGGTCGGCTCTCGATCGGCTACGCCGATCAACGAGCAAGGCAACGACAAGCTACCTGTACAGTTACAACCCATCCGTCGTCTCGCACCTGACTCGTCATGCACATTCCTGTACATCGCTCGGCGCCCCATGCCCCCATGCATTACCGCACGTGCGCAGTGCATACTGAGCGAGGCCGGCCGGCACGTACTAGATATGTGTCGTGTCTCGATATAGCAGCATGCGCTAGCTGTGGTACATGTCAATATGTCGTATTCGTATATGTATAAGTATCATTTGTTATGCATGCATGCCATTGTCGTATCGTATACTTCACGCTCTTGCTGTTAAGGAATAACGATCGAGCAAGATGAAAAGAGACCTCGCAGAGTCACAAACGGCTGGGGTTGGTGGGCTCATGGTCATGGGGCTGGGACCGTGCCGGTGCCGGCCCGAGACACAGAGAGATCGGCGCCGGACGGGACGGGTGGGACCCACGCATGCCGCGCTTTGCCCGGGCATCGGCACCGCCACGGCGGTCCGTCGTCGTCACTCGTGCGCCACCGCCCACCGGTGAACGCCACCCCACGCACGCGAGCCTTTTTCCCTTGGCATCCGATCCCCTGGTACGGTCCTGCTGCTGCTTCTGGTGATTTTGCTGGTCCCGTGCGACGTGCGAGAGAGAGACGACCAAGACGAGTAAACGACCGCTTGGCTCCCCGCCTGCAGCCACTTTTGCGAATTCGTGTGATGACCACGAGAGGGGAGGCTGCTCGCACGTAGACTTATCATCCTTAAGTGCATTTTTAGAGTTTTTTTTTCTCAGAATACATGCATACTTACATGAAAGACAAACAAACTGTATTTATCTTTTGTGTTAAAAAAAGGGAATGTATTTATCTTTTACTATTTTCACTTTTCCCAAAATGTAATGATTACATAGGTATATTTGTAATTTCTGCATGACATTGATGTCTCCGTTCGAAATTTAGAAGTGTAATTATTTTGGGATGGATGGAGGAGTCTCTGAGTTCTGGACAGCCCGGCGGTTTTACGTCAACAGAACGATCTGGTACGTGACGTTCGAATGTTCGATCAAGATATATAGCTCCGGCCCCGTGCCCCCCGTGTGCAGGATGGAGCGACGATGGTAAGATTTTCTTCTTCTTTTTTTGGCGAAGAAATTCAGAGAAATTAATAGGTGAGATTTTGTCGGCTAATCTCCCTCGCATCATTTCGATAGGAACCCTGAATTGACTACTTGACCGTAACACCACAGAGCTAGTATCATGGCAATGGCCAATGGGTCTCTTCCCTGTGCATCTGTACAAAAGATCCAAAGAACATAAGTCAAATTACAGGCTACAAGTCAATTTTTCTCTAATTTTAATGAAGTTCTAAAAATATATTAACACACACAATACGAAATAACTACGTTATCAGTACATATTTCAAGGTAACTTATTAAGAACAATTTTAAAAAATATTAAAAAAAATAATTAAAGTAATCTATAATTTATTTCACAAAATGGTAAACTATAATTTGAAATAGAGGTACTACTTACGAGATAATGCATTTGGTGCTTCACAGCAGGAAAAACCTCGATAAAACTTTTTGAAGGAAAAACATGTTTTTGAAGAGAATGTTCTTTGATGGATCCCTATGTCAACGAAACATGGTTATCTAATGGTTAATTTGATATCATAAATATGTTGGATAATTATCCGCAATAGGCCATATTTTAATTCCAAAAGTTATAATTAAATTCACGAATATTTGCATGACTATAATGAGTGAAACGATCCATGTGCACGTGTTCAAATTTAACACAGATTTAAAGAAGAACACGAATAAGATGAAAGATAGCAGTTCGGATATCGAAAAGTACCCTGGGGCGGGACCTCTGCCAGAGGCATCGGTGGCGCCGTTACCAGCTGGAGGAATATCATCCGTACTCATGATATTCCTCGACTGGCCTTGCCCGAAGTAGTTGTACAAATTCGATGCAGGAAGATCTGTTGACGCAGTGCAGTCCGTGCGCCGGAGTCGTGCAGGAAGAAGACGCGGCGCAGTGTAGTCGTTAGACGGCGGCGGAGTCTCCAGAACGGTGAACCGTACGCCGGTGAAGACGTAGCTATTCTGGGCGAGCAGTCGCGTAGAGACGCTCCCCAGAAACCTGATTGCCCCGGTATCCCGAGCAGGATCTCAAGGAGGCAATGGTGTCGGAGGCACCTGCTCTCGCCGGTGGTGTACGCGCAGCGCCGGCGATGGGGAGGCTGATTTGCAGCAGAGGTAGGAGGAGAAGTAGTGGACTCAAAAGCTCTGTCTCAAAGGAGAAGATGGCTTTCTATTCATAGCCCTCGGGTGAGACGAGAGGATGAACCTGGACGGGAGAGAATCGGGAAGGCTGAGTTATGGAAAGCTGAATTATGGAAGGCTGAATCATGGTATCAGTGATTGCCATAATCAGCCCTTCCAATTACCGCGTCTTCAGTTTCCATAACCAGCAAAAGAGAGATCCCTCCCGCACACAAGTCAGGCTCAGGCTCAGGCTCACGCCAGGGTTCTTTGAGAACCTCCAGGGTTGTCTGAGACCCACAGGGTTCTCTGCAGAATCAACCCTGTGACTCGTACGAAGCGTTGCCAGGGTTCTTTTCCAGTCCGAGCAGAGTTCTTTTCCATTACCAGTATGGTGTTGACCATAATAACTATAACATAAAAAGTAGGCTATAATCCTTTAGAATAAATAGAATAATGGGCCATACCCAAATATTCTAACAATCCCCACCAAGGATTCTAAGCCGTACTTGAAATGTTCTCAGATCCTCTTTGATATACCAGTATTTGATGGAGACTGTTAAGTTGAACTTCCATCTAGAGCTAGGGCTACATTCGTTCACAACTGAACAATGGACTATGCCTTGAATTGCCAGTTTTGTGCGAACAAATTTCACCAGAGCTCTACACTGATACTAGGCTGCAGTAGCATCCCCGCTGTTTTGGAGCTTATGGGTCATACTCCGTACCTTTCATGAGTTTATAGAGATCACCCAAACCTCATAGACCATGACCAGTGGTCAGGCTCATATAGGTGTGTTCCTTAAAGATGTTCTGTAGGACAACATCTCTGTTTCAATGAAACAACTGCCTTGTTCCATGAAACCACATGGAGCTCATTAAGGTATAAACCATCCTACCTTACAGGGCTGAAGAGAAATGCATCTTCTCATGGAATGAGCCTTCATTAAAGGTTCTCTTCTCTCAGTTACACTATAGCTTGTTGCTCCATCCTGCTTCACGGGATCTCCGATCACACAGAATGGGTTTCAACCATAGAGCAACTCACGTGGGTCTCAACCCCAATTCCAAAGATGCATAGTCTATCACATTGCGTGAAAGACCCTTTGTGAATTGATCTGCCAGGTTTTTAGCCGTCTGAATATAATCCAAGGCTATAACTCCGGAGTTTCTCAGTTTCCTGACAGACTTTAACCGCCTTTTCACATGTCTGGATGACTTCATGTTGTCCTTAGAACTATTCACCTTGATAATCACAGTTTGATTATCACAGTTCATCAGAATTGCCGGTATCGGTTTTTCAACTATCGGCAGGTCAGTAAGGAGTTCACGAAGCCATTCGGCCTCAACTGTGGCGGTATCCAGTGCTGTGAATTCTGCTTCCATTGTTGACCTCGTTAAGATGGTCTGCTTGCAAGACTTCCAGGAAACAGCGCCACCTCCGAGTGTGAACACATAACCACTCGTGGCCTTGAGCTCATCAGCATCTGATATCCAGTTCGAATCACAATACCCTTCTAGAACCTTAGGGTCCCCGGTATAATGAATTCCATAGTCCATTGTTCCTACTAGATAGCGCATTACTCTTTCAAGAGCTCTCCAGTGATCATCGCCCGGGTTTGAAACAAACCGACTCAATTTGCTCACAGCATATGCGATGTCAGGCCTCGTAGCGCTGGCTAGATACATCAATGAACCAATTATTTGAGAGTATCTCAATTGATCTCTCGTTATCCTTTTATTCTTCTTCAATATCAGACTGGCATCATAAGGGGTTGAGACAGACTTGTAGTCGCTGTAACCAAAGCGACACAACATCTTCTCCACATAGTGGACCTGCGACAGAGTCATCCCACCATTTCCGTCCTTTACCAGCTTGATATTGAGGATAACATCGGCCTCTCCCAGATCTTTCATCTCAAAGCTCTGAGAGAGAAAATCCTTGACTTCCTTAATCACACTAAGGTTAGTCCCGAAGATCAGTATGTCATCCACATACAGACACAGAATCACTCCATCACCTCTACCAAAGCGATAATACACACATTTGTCGGATTCGTTTGAAACAAAACCAACAGAGGTTAGAGTTCTGTCAAACTTCTCATGCCACTGCTTAGGTGCTTGCTTGAGGCCATACAGAGACTTCAACAGTTTGCACACCTTTTTCTCATGACCATTTGCTACAAACCCATCAGGCTGATCCATATAGATCTCCTCTTCCAACTCCCCATTTAGGAAAGCTGTCTTCACGTCCATTTGATGAACGAGAAGCCCATAGGAGGCTGCCAGTGAGAGTAGCACTCGAATAGTGGTCAGACGAGCAACAGGTGAGTAAGTGTCAAAAAAGTCCTCTCCTTCTTTCTGGGTATAACCCTTGGCCACAAGTCTAGCCTTGTACTTTTCGATAGTACCATCAGGCCTAAGCTTTTTCTTGAACACCCATTTGCATCCCACAGGCTTGCATCCATAAGGGCGATCAACAACCTCCCAGGTACCATTAGTCATGATAGAGTCCATTTTATTTCTGACAGCTTCCTTCCAATAGTCAGCGTCATGAGTTGAATATGCCTCTTTAATGGTCCTAGGTGTGTCATCCACGAGGTATACAATGAAGTCATCACTAAAAGACTTTGTAGTCTTCTGTCTCTTACTCCTTCTAGGAGCTTCATTGATATCCTCCTCAGGATGTCTCACATGAGAGAATTCATCGTGTACAATCGGTTCGGCAGAGATATCATCCTCGATAGTCTCTTGCCTAGATAAACTTGTTCCATTTTTCATTGGAAACATGTTCTCAAAGAACGTAGCATCTCTGGTCTCAAAAATTGTACCGACCACCATGTCAGGTACTCCAGAGTTCACTACCAAGAATCTATATCCAACGCTGTGAATAGCATAACCAAGAAAAATACAATCTACAGTTTTAGGTCCAAGTTTGCGCTTCTTATTGATGGGCACACATGCTTTGGCCAAACAACCCCAAGTACGCAAGTAGGAAAGCGTTAGCCTTTTCTTTTCCCATTCCTCGAATGGTGTCTTCTCTTTATTCTTTGGAGGTACACGGTTTAGGACATGACATGCTGTCAATATAGCCTCACCCCACCATTCCCTAGAAAGTCCCGAGGTATCCAACATGGCGTTAACCAAGTCAGTCAAGGTTCGGTTCTTTCTTTCGGCAACCCCGTTTGATTGGGGAGAGTAGGGAGGCGTCCTCTCATGAATAATACCGTGTTCTTCGCAGAATAAGTCAAACGACTTTGAAAAGTACTCGCCACCGCGATCTGACCTAATTCTTTTGATTTTCTTCTCAAGTTGGTTTTCTACTACAGCTTTATAGATTTTAAAGTAGTGAAGAGCTTCATCTTTAGTTTCCAACAAGTAAATATAACAATATCTAGTGCTATCATCTATAAGAGTCATGAAATATTTCTTTCCACCTTTTGTCAATACTCCATTCATCTCACAGAGATCAGAATGAATTAATTCTAGAGGTGCCAAGTTTCTCGCCTCAGCAGCCACGTGTGGCTTGCGAGTTTGTTTTGAACCAACACAGGCAAGGCACTTAGAATTCTTGGCAAAGGTAAACTTTGGAATTAAACTCAGATTTGCAAGTCGTGACATACAACCAAAATTAACGTGACAAAGCCTCGAATGCCAAACATTAGATTCATCAACGTTAACAATATTGTTCACTACTTTATTACATCCATCATCAAGTGAAAAACGGAACAAACCTCCTCTATCATAACCTTTACCAACAAAGGTTCCAAACTTTGACAAAATACATTTATTTGACTCGAAGACTAATTTAAAGTCATCTCTACAGAGTAGAGAGCCGCTGACTAGATTCTTCTTGATGGTGGGGACATGCTGCACGTTCTTCAGCTGCACGATCTTTCCCAAAGTAAACTTCAGATTGACCGTACCAACACCAAGTACACGCGCATGAGCTCCGTTCCCCATCAGCAAGGAGGTAGTCCCCCCGACCTGGTATGAAGAAAACAAGGAAATGTCAGCACATACATGAATGTTAGCGCCAGTGTCCACCCACCACTCGGGTGTACACATAACTGAAAGAACTGTAGGTAAATAATTACCGTACCCCGATGTTCCTGCAGGCTCGCTAATAACCATGTTGGCAGACTTACCTTCTTTGCGTTGAGGACACTTTCCAGCAAAGTGATTCTCACTCCCGCACACATAGCAGGCTCCCTTCTTCTTCTTGTACCCGGTGGTTTGTTTAGCCTTCCCAGGGTTCTGTGGCTGAGGCGGTTTCTTGCCTTTGCCCTTGTTGTTGGTGCGAGCATTAATGTTCTTTTGAACAAAGTTCGCGCTTGCACCGACAAGTGTCCCCTTATTGCGTACATCCTTTGCTCTCGCCTTTTCCTCCACATCAAGAGAGCCAATGAGTCCATCAATTGTGAACTCCTGCCTCCTGTGTTTCAGAGAAGTAGCAAAGTCCCTCCAAGAAGGTGGCAGCTTGGAGATGATACCTCCGGCCACAAACTTGTCGGGCAGCACGCAAGGGTTCTCTTTGTTGCAACAGCCGAGGTCTTTAGCCAGCATATGCAACTCATTGGCTTGTTCCACCACAGGACGGTCTTCCACCATCCTGTAGTCTAGGAACTGCTCCATGAGATACAGCTCACTGCCAGCATCAGACACCCCGTACTGGGCATCAAGGGCGTCCCACATCTCTTTTCCAGACTTCTTCTTAAGAAGGGGATTAATCAGATGTGGGGCAATCACACCAAGGATGCATCCGCGGAAGAGATTATCTTTAACCTCGAACGCACTTCCCTGCTCGGAGGTGCATTGTTCAGGCTTCCCTTCCGCCACATCCATGATGCCCATGGTGGTTAACCACAGTACCATTCGTTCACGCCAACTCACAAAATTTGTACCGTCAAAAGTGTTTGGCTTAATGGATGAAGCAAATTGAGCAACCGAAAACCTATTAACATAATTATCACTAAAATCATGTTTCTGGATTGTTGGATAATTATCCGCAATAGGCCATATTTTAATTCCAAAAGTTATAATTAAGTTCACGAATATTTGCATGACTATAATGAGTGAAACGATCCATGTGCACGTGTTCAAATTTAACACAGATTTAAAGAAGAACACGAATAAGATGAAAGATAGCAGTTCGGATATCGAAAAGTACCCTGGGGCGGGACCTCTGCCAGAGGCATCGGTGGCGCCGTTACCAGCTGGAGGAATATCATCCGTACTCATGATATTCCTCGACTGGCCTTGCCCGAAGTAGTTGTACAAATTCGATGCAGGAAGATCTGTTGACGCAGTGCAGTCCGTGCGCCGGAGTCGTGCAGGAAGAAGACGCGGCGCAGTGTAGTCGTTAGACGGCGGCGGAGTCTCCAGAACGGTGAACCGTACGCCGGTGAAGACGTAGCAGTTCTGGGCGAGCAGTCGCGTAGAGACGCTCCCCAGAAACCTGATTGCCCCGGTATCCCGAGCAGGATCTCAAGGAGGCAATGGTGTCGGAGGCACCTGCTCTCGCCAGTGGTGTGCGCGCAGCGCCGGCGATGGGGAGGCTGATTTGCAGCAGAGGTAGGAGGAGAAGTAGTGGACTCAAAAGCTCTGTCTCAAAGGAGAAGATGGCTTTCTATTCATAGCCCTCGGGTGAGACGAGAGGATGAACCTGGACGGGAGAGAATCGGGAAGGCTGAGTTATGGAAAGCTGAATTATGGAAGGCTGAATCATGGTATCAGTGATTGCCATAATCAGCCCTTCCAATTACCGCGTCTTCAGTTTCCATAACCAGCAAAAGAGAGATCCCTCCCGCACACAAGTCAGGCTCAGGCTCAGGCTCACGCCAGGGTTCTTTGAGAACCTCCAGGGTTGTCTGAGACCCACAGGGTTCTCTGCAGAATCAACCCTGTGACTCGTACGAAGCGTTGCCAGGGTTCTTTTCCAGTCCGAGCAGAGTTCTTTTCCATTACCAGTATGGTGTTGATCATAATAACTATAACATAAAAAGTAGGCTATAATCCTTTAGAATAAATAGAATAATGGGCCATACCCAAATATTCTAACAAAATATTGGTATTTATAATCAATTTTTGGTTAAGAAAGTTTTTCGATATATAACAAACATAGAATTACAAGATTGTTTGGGGACAAGATAGACCACGTGATCCTCTGAAAGAAAAAAAAAAGAGAAAGAAAGACGGCAAGAGCCTATTCTTACTCCTGTCCGGACATTGTTATGCCCAGGAATAGGCCTGATTTACCCTCATCTCCTTCCCCGCCTGACCCAGACTTCCAGACCAACAACGACGATTTCATCCAAAATTTCCAGCTTCAGAAGGGGGGAACAGCATCGTAGCACGGGGAAGTCTCATGATGGCCACCTCCAGGAGAGCCGCGGCCATGCTGTGGGTGGCCGTGGTAGCTTTGGCCGCCGTAGCTGCCGTCCCCGCGGCGGCGGAGGCGGAGCTGGGGTGCTTCTGCGACTGCATGAAGAACCGGTGCATGACCCTGGGCGCGGGCGCAGACAAGTACGACTGCGCGGCGGCCTGCACCGAGGGCTGCACGCAGATTGCAAGCCGGGCCAGCCCAGGGATGACGACTTCTGCGGGTTCTGAGCAGGCTCTCATGTGGGCCGCTTGGTGGGCTCTCTAGTGAACCGGCCCATTTACAGGTGCACAGTGCTGCATGTAGTTCCCCAAAGCCAAAGCAGGCTTGGGATTAGGTTTAGATTCTCCTCTTAAAAAATAAGCTATGATTAGATTCTAGTGGTGTATCCTTTTGGTCGTTTTGAGTTCAGGTTCAGAATTATCCTGTGATTTTTTTTAAAGAAGCAGGATATGGGACACTAGCAGAAAAAAGACCCCCAGTATCGGTTGCTAGGCAACCATCGGTGCCGGCTATGTAACCGGTACTGACAATCCGGTACTGATGGGCACGCCTATGGACGCCGATCTCAACCGGTACCAAATGATTTTGAGCCTAAAAAAATTAAAAAAAAAATTGAACTCGCCAGGGGCCCGCACAAGCGCAACGTCGCAAGTCACGCGTAAATGCGTATGCGCGGTCCGTGGGACTCGAACTCACGACCTCCCCCCTCGCGCTATTCCTCCTTAACCACCCCACCTATAGAGCACTTGTGGTTGAGAGAAGGATGTTATCCTTTTAAAGTAACCCTGGGTGGTGCATTCAGTACCTCAGAATGGTGGCATTCAGTACCGGTTGGTGTTACCAACCGGTACTGAATGCAAAAGGTGCCACGGGAACCCCCTAGACCATTTAGTACTGGCTTGTAACACCAACCGGTACTGAATGCCACCATTTAGTATCGGGGGTACTGTGCTTACGAGCCGGTACTAAATGGGTTGGTAAGCAACCGGTACTGAATGGAAGGGGACGAATGGACGTTTTTCCTCTAGTAGGAGTTGAGCTGTTGTACAGAGTTATTAATGATATTACATTGCCATGTAGTGAGCCTGACGCTCTAGTTGTGAAATACGATCAATCTTAGAATTTCACTAAGAGTTATGAGCATTAATTTCTATGTCACATCACTAATTTTTCTGATTTCATAAGATATTTATGAGGAAAGATAAAGATTAGTTTTATCATATGCGAGAGTAGTGCCTTCTGTTTTTCACAAAACTCCCAGTGGCATAGTTATATAGTTCCAAGCTACGTACTAATACAATGACCCCCCCCCCCACCCCACCCCACCCACCCACACCTGAGACCGAGTAATTTCACATACATCACTTTCAGTTCTTGTAAATACGCCCTGTGTGTCTTTTGTCATGTGTTCGTACCTATATACCTTGTTTTGGGGAGGAAGAAACATATTGTGTAGTGCAACCTGCACTTCCATTTATCGCAAAAAAAAAGAGCTTACACAATAACAAAGTGACCGGACTGCTGTTTTTGGGCTTTGCCCTACACGGCGCAGAGTGTCGAGCAGAGCTCGCACCCATCCATCCAATGATACAAAGCGCAAAAAAGTCCGGTGGCGCTCCGGGCGTCCGGCGCAGACCTCCGCGATTGTCCGGCAGCTCGAGTTTTGCGGTGTCGAAGACGCCACGAGAAAGCAACTCCCACGGACGGACCACGGTCCAAACGCCCCTGCCTGGTTCTCCTTGGTCAAGCCTCCCCCGTCCCCTATCGGAATAAACATATCGCCGCGCGTGCTCCCGGACATAGCACCGCCCTTGGAATTCGCTCTCAGCTTTGCTCCCGGGCGGCCGTGCCCGTCACCAAACTGCATAAGGATCCTCACCAACTTCAGACGACCCCCTTAATAATGTTGGTCGCCATCGTTGCATGGGCGGCATTTGCCAACTGTTACAGATAAACTTCACTAGTGCTGACGGATACGCTATTTTAGTGCTGACACTAGTCTTGTCCGATCAATGGGTACGATACCACGCCGGTGGCAGAGTGACGAGCAGACACACTAGTCTGGTTGGGACGCCCGTTTCCGTTTTTCTCTGCTCATCGCCTCATCACGGAGGGGGCTCTTTGTCGCGCCATTGCGACGTCCACGAGGAGGAGATAGGCAGCGAGCAGGCGCAGCAGGCCGTCTGTTCTTGGCAGTTGCTCGTTTGGTGTGCTTTGACGCTGCTAAAAAGGTGCGGGCTTTACGAGCTGATACTCCTGCTCCTAGTTTCTTTCTTTGTTTGTTTTTTAGGGCCTGCTCCTAGTTTCTTGATGCATAAGAGAAGTTTGTTCATTCTCGTGTGGGTTGGAAGGGCATTGTTTCTTGGCGATAATACAAATGCGTCGTCCCTGAAGTTTCGGTGCGAACGGATCTGCTTTCCTGGCGTTCATTGATGGAGGATTAATGGCTGCTTCAGAACTACTAGTACTACAGTAGTACTACTACTGCAACCTTGGTGGTTGGGAACGGGACCTGCAAGTCTTTCCTCGTCCTCACTCCTCACCAGAGCCGCCGCTGAGTTTCTTCCTCCATTTACTTGTTGCAAGTAGTGGCAATCCGGAGGAGTCTTCGCATGAATCCTTAGGTGACGTCTCCTATCCTGCTTCTACTTACTGTTGTCTTGCATTATCTTCAGTAAAAAGGCCTGGGAATTCGTTGTTTGAGTTCTTCATTTGCTCTATGTCTGGGAAGCGATTTACTAAAATTCTAGGTGCTTACTAGTAGTAGAAGGTATGGGCAGTTGCTCTCTTGCTAATCTTGTGTGGTGGGGATTGGTTGGTTAGCGTCAGTTCCTTGTGGAGTGAGGATTCCTGGGTCCTGGCCCATCCGATCCTCGCCATATCAAGCAGATGCTCTCATGGGTATTGCATTGTTTCGGACCGGACCTACCAAGAGAAACAGAAAGGAATTCAGGAACAACTGCTCCGGGCCGGTTTTTAGAACATGGATAACCACCACCTTCTTGGCTCTTGCATTCAATGGCGATAGCTGCAGCTGCCTTCTTTACGAGCAGGTCGCACTCGTGGGGTAAAAGAAGAATTCATCTTCGTTCCTCCAAGGATCGTCAGGGCATGGACTGATCTGAAACGAAACGACGCCTTTTCCATGGCTCGATCGCACGCGTCTTCAAAAGTTGGGGAGGGAGACCACATGCATTTGTCCGTAGCTTCACATGGCGGGCTCCTCCTCGACTCTCCCCAAACGAATTTTATGTGCCTTTTTGGATTGCCTCGAGACCACACCTCCAATTTGCAAATCTCCATCCATGGGCATGATACCTATCGATAGAGATCTCGATGTGACCTGTGGAGTGTTTTTGGTTCTTGGCTCATCTCCCTTCTCCACTTTATTTTTGGCGCTCTGTTGTTTGTGTTGATAGGGGAATGGCCGTAGTGATTAGTGAACGAGAGCTGTAGCAGTCGCAGGATTGATGAGTCCGCAGCTCCACGAACACGTGGCCGTCCTTGCCTGCCTCTCCCATCGGTAACGCAGGCGGTCTGGGCTCCACCAGCTTTAACCATGGCATGTGTCTTTGCCTTGTCTGGTCGGCTGGTCCTTCCGCTCTATCCCCTTTCACCAGCCTGTTGAGTTGAGCTCATACCTTGATTTCTTGCGGTGTTTTTATTGGTTTCTGAGGTACCACCTTCCCCCATTTGGATTCGTTGGTTTGGGTTTTGGTTGGATAAGTTTTGAAGCTGATGTGTTTGTTGAATGGTGCAGGAAAGGTCAGTGAGTCAGTGTTATGTGTGAAGGTTAAGCACTCGCCGAGCAATGGATCTTGAGTTCGGGAGGGGCATGAGATCCCCAAAGGTGTGCGTTTTTTTCTCAAATGCTGCGCAATCTAAGACACCTGTTCTCTGTTCATGAAATGGAACAGCAATCGGTTGCTGAATTGCTAGCTGCCTTGGGGGTTCTTGCAGAGGGACTCGTGGAAGACCACCTTGCTGCTGGCATACCAGAGCTTGGGGGTGGTCTATGGAGACCTGAGCATATCTCCGCTGTACGTGTACAAAAGCACCTTCGCTGAGGACATCCAGCACTCGGAGACGAATGAGGAGATCTTCGGTGTGCTCTCCTTCGTGTTCTGGACGCTCACCTTGATCCCTCTCATCAAGTACGTCTCCATTGTCCTACGGGCTGACGACAATGGCGAGGGTATGCGAGAAAACCATCTCCAGCTTTCACTTGCTGACTTGCTGTGCAGAATCTGCTTTTGCTAAGCATGTTTTTTTAATTGCAGGAGGAACGTTTGCTCTGTACTCTCTGATTTGCAGACACGCCAATGTGAGCCTTCTCCCCAACAGGCAAATTGCTGATGAGGAACTTTCAACTTATAAGCTGGAATGTCCTCCTGAAACAACAGACAAGTCCCGTATCAAGGTGTGGCTTGAGAAGCATAGGAAGCTGCGCGTTGCTCTGTTGATTATGGTTATGATTGGCACATGTATGGTTATCGGGGATGGCGTTCTCACTCCTGCTATATCTGGTACCTCAGCTTAATCCTCCTTTCTTAGCCTTTTTTTTCCCTGTTCAGATTGAAATATTTATGTCTAGTTTCTTACTGTGGTTTTCTGAAAACATGTCAGTGTTCTCAGCAGTTTCAGGCCTTGAATTCTCCCTGTCCAAGGATCACCGTGAATGTGAGTTTTTTTTTCAAGGAAACTTTTCAAAATGAGTTCAATTCCTCTTTGCTATGTGTCCAAGAGATTTTCAAATTGGGTAGAGCTGACTATTAGTGAGTGGACATCTGTTAAAACTCCAACCCATGTGTCATTGATTCTCTTCCCCAGATTGGTAGTGAATATATAATCCTATTAGCTGTGAAGTACCACCTGGTCCTTTTAGGTTTAGATTCCTTTTCCGAATGAGACTCGGCAAGTACTGGATTGCTTAGAGGATTGCATTGGCTGTCTTGCTTTGTTGATATTAGTTTTCACAACTTATCTTGGTTTATGAATGCACTGTTTAAGTTGTTTGTCTTACGCAAAGCTATGTCTATGTTCATGAATTCAATCATCTGAATTTGATAGTGCTGTACCATAGTGAAACCAGTAATCTGGATCACTAGTATTACTCCCTAGTTTTCCGTTCCTATGGTGTCTTTTTATTATGTCCAAATGTGCCAACTAAAAAGGAAAGTATGAACTCTGAGCTCTGGATGGCGAAAAATAGAAAATGTAACAAACCATTATAAATTGTCTTCATATGATATTTCACCTGTATCCAGTTTGAACTCCTTGTTTGGCCATAACAATTGATTTCTTCTACATGCAGATGCTGTCATTCCAATAACATGTGTCATATTAGCATTCCTATTTGCCCTCCAGCACTACGGTACACACAGGGTTGGATTTCTCTTTGCCCCGATAGTGCTAGCCTGGCTTTTCTGCATGAGTTCCGTTGGCCTTTATAATATCATCCACTGGAATCCTCAGATCTACCAAGCTCTAAATCCTTATTATATGTTCAAGTTTTTAAAAAAGACTAGAATGTATGGTTGGATGTCGCTAGGCGGGATCTTGCTCTGCATGACAGGTAAACTATAGAATGCCTCTAAAGATCTGTATCATGAAAGGGGAGCAGCATATATATGAGTTTCCTCCATTCTGTTTGAATGGATTCTCTCTCTTGTATCAATAATTTAATAAAAAAGTTGGGCTAATGTCTCACTCTGGTGGTGCAGGATCGGAAGCTATGTTTGCAGATCTCGGACACTTTTCATACAGTGCAATCCAGGTAATTTTTTTATCAGCATGAGAATCCATACATTATTTTATATATTAAATTACTGTGCAAATAATCTGGTTTGTAACTTCTAATGTGCAGCTTGCTTTCACTTGTCTAGTTTACCCCGCACTGATTCTAGCATACATGGGTCAAGCTGCTTACTTATCAAAACATCACGACTTTTACTCAAGCTCTCAAGTTGGATTTTACATCGCAGTTCCAGGTATGCTGCCATGGCTCATGTATTTTCAATTTTGCATGACTAACCATTTTTAAACCTAAAGAAAAATCCTGGTTACGTTCTTGCACATTAGTGTCAGTCGCTGCTAGGGAGGATCCTTGACAATGTGACAAATAATTGAAAATTGTTCTGGCTAATGTACATCCTGCATTCTATTTCGCCTTGGAGGTCTATCTAAAGTCTAATTATACATACAGGCACCATTTAATTAATGCAAACATCAGTATGATGGATTTCTTTTTTTTTCCTTGCTTACACCCTAATTTTTTCTATCTCACTCGATGTGATATAGTAGATGGTAACTGATCCACAATCTACCCTATCTCCCTGTCTTTGCTTCATTGTAAACTCCGTATGAAGTGCTTGATGCCTTATACTCTTCTAGCAGTTTGTATTCTATCAGAAAGTAATTAGTTATTAATATTCTAATTCATATGAAGTTTTCTTTGATGCAAATTTCAGATAAGATCAGATGTCCTGTGCTCGTATTGGCAATTTTGGCTTCGGTAGTCGGAAGTCAAGCAATCATCAGTGGGACCTTCTCAATCATCAATCAGAGCCAGTCCTTAAGTTGCTTCCCCCGAGTCAAAGTTGTGCATACATCTGAGAAAATTCATGGCCAAATATACATCCCTGAGATCAACTGGTTGCTTATGATACTATGCATCGCTGTCACAGTTGGATTCAGAGACACGAAGCACATGGGAAATGCATCTGGTAAGATAATAAGTTACTCGACATTTGCTTTTACTACCATTTGTCATATTAGCTTCAGTCAAGAATCATGCAAAAAGATAAATGTGATATCTAGGAGGAATTGGTCGACTTTTCTCTTTTTAATTTTTTTTTGAAATCAGATTAAACTGCTGTGGTACAACTTGCTACAGAAGCACAGAGTCATTAGAATGCAATTATCACTGTCATCACGTTTCAGATTACACTTTGTGAGTGCTGATAAGCTACCTTCTGAACATTGTGCAGGACTGGCGGTGATAACAGTGATGCTGGTGACCACGTTCCTTACATCCCTGGTCATCGTTCTGTGCTGGCACAGGCCGCCACTGCTGGCTTTCGCCTTCCTCCTCTTCTTCGGATCGATCGAAGCGCTCTACTTCTCAGCGTCGCTGATCAAGTTCCTGGAAGGGGCGTGGCTCCCGATCCTGCTGGCGCTCATCCTGATGGCGGTGATGCTCATCTGGCACTACACGACGATCAAGAAGTACGAGTTCGACCTGCACAACAAGGTGACCCTGGAGTGGCTCCTCGCCCTCGGCGACAGGCTCGGCATGGTCCGCGTCCCCGGCATCGGCCTCGTGTACACCGACCTCACCTCTGGCGTCCCGGCCAACTTCTCCCGGTTCGTCACCAACCTCCCGGCGTTCCACCAGGTGCTGGTGTTCGTGTGCGTCAAGTCGGTGCCAGTGCCGTACGTGTTCCCGGCGGAGCGCTACCTGATCGGCAGGGTCGGCCCACCGGGCCACCGCTCCTACCGGTGCATCGTGCGCTACGGCTACCGCGACGTGCACCAGGACGTGGACTCGTTTGAGACCGAGCTTGTGGAGACCCTCGCCACGTTCATCAAGCTGGACGCGTCGTTCCGGTGCAGCGAGGCAAGCGCGCTGGAGCAGGAGCAGGAGCTGGAGCACAGCAGCGAGCGGGAGCGGCGGCTGACGGTGATCGCCAGCAACCCGCTCCGGCACCGCGCGAGCTACGACCTCCAGGGCAGCACGCGGCACTCGTCGGCGTCCGTCACTGGAACCGGGGACGGCGAGGCGCCGGAGATCAGCCCGGCGAGGAAGCAGGTGCGGTTCTTCATCGACTGCGACGTGTCGAGCCCGGACGCCGGCGAGAGCTGCAAGCAGGTGGCGGAGGAGCTGGAGGCGCTGGTGGCGGCGAGGGAGTCCGGCACGGCGTTCATCCTGGGGCACTCGCACGTGCAGTGCAAGCCGGGTTCGTCGGTGCTGAAGCGGCTGGCCGTGGACGTCGGGTACAACTTCCTGCGGCGGAACTGCCGGGGGCCCGACGTGGCGCTCCGCGTGCCGCCGGCGTCGCTGCTGGAGGTCGGCATGGTGTACGTGCTCTGACCTCTGAGAGACTGAGACGGAGACCAAGCCAACGGCTTGTTTTTGCTGAACGAACATCTGATGAGACAGTAAACAGACAGCCTCTTTTTTTTTTCCCTGTTTGCCGGCTGTAACATTAAGAGGAAGCCGTTATGTGTAGTTTAACATGTTCGTCACCGTGATCCTGTCCCTGTGGAACTGGAATGGATCGGCCTGACTTGGCCGCCCGGCTGTATATATCGAGAACAAGCATTGCTAAACCAAGGGCAGTAAGAAGTATGATATGAGTTTAGAAAGTTGCCACTTGCCAATGCGAGATTGTACACCGTAAATTGATTCGAATTTTCCGTTATCTCGCCAGTCAAGAGTTGAGAGGCAGCGACTAACCATCAATCAACAGGATTTGATGGCCAGGAGATTGACTGACAGCAAAATTTTGCTCCACTTTCCGTTCTGCCAGTTCAGCCTTTTCCCGTCTTTTTTTTTTCGCGTGTGGGTCGTTGCTTCCCTACCCCAACGAAATGGTCAGGAAGGCCTCTTAACGGGCCGGGCCGAACGAACGGACAACATCCATTCCACGGCCCACAGAATGACACGAAACGAAACGCCTATTATCATCGGTATTATCCACTCCGTTCATCTCACCCAATCTGATCCGGCGATCCCAATCCCCTTCCGATTCTCGCATCGCCTGAGCGGCTGAGCCAGCCAGCCTGCCTGCCTGCCAAGCCAAGTCGTCGCCAGTTCGCCACCCACCGCCGCGTCTCCCACCATCCCCGCACCCGCGAGCGCGGCGGAGGTCGACCTCCCCGTCCCAAATGGCGACCGCGTGCCCGCCGCTCTCGCTGCCGTCCACCTCCCTCCTCCGCGGCGGCAGGTCGGCCCGCGCTGCCGGGCCCAGGCGCCGCCAGCTCTCCGCAGTCCGCTGCAGCGCCGTCGGAGGTAAAAGGCTCATTCTCTAAGCTGACTGATCGGGAGGCCTTGGGGCGAGGAACTGATTGTTCCTTTTGCTGTTTGGTGCTTCAGAGGCGGTAGCGGAGGAGGCTTCGGTCGGGACCGCGGAGGAGCCGCTGCTGGTCAGCGCTATCAGGGGGAAGAAGGTCGAGAGGCCGCCCGTCTGGCTAATGAGGCAGGCCGGGAGGTACATGAAGGCAGGTCCACTCCCACTTTTGTTCTGATTTTCTCGCTTCCTCTCGTATAAGCATTGTGTAATTGCTAGAATGCGGCAATGCCTAGCTCGAGGAGGGTCTAACTCTAAACTGATTGTTATTGTTATCGTCTGGAACAATTGTTGATTATGTGAGAAATAACTGACCAGACCATTCATCAAGGGAAACTGAAATGTTAAATGTTAGTAGGTTGGTATGATGTAGGATTGTAGGCTTCAGTGGCATGTGAAAAAATGGACTAGTTATGTGGCTACTAAAACATCATTAGCATAACTACCTGCAGAATTATGCTCATCCCATAGTCCAACCTTTTCTGGCAAATGTCTAAGCGACATGTTTGTTCTAAATGTCCTTCAATAGAATACTTCCATCAGCAATTGCGTCTTGATTTCCTCTTAATACAAAGATGCGCAGCTGTCCTGTGTACTCGAGGAAAAAAAGCAATTGTGTCTTAGTACAACGAGACTAGATTGAAATTTGTTGGCCTTTTGTTGAATGTAACTTCAGAAGGATTTTGTCATAGTCTCGTGGGATATAACCTTGTTCTAGTTAGATGTGGCGCTGCTTGAATCAGGATGATTGTTTTCTTTTCTGGTTAAGGGTTGCTTCATTTTGCCTCTTGAACACATGTACAAACGTTTTCTTACCAACTTCTTACCTTTGTTATTTTCTGCAGAGCTACCAATTGCTTTGTGAGCGATATCCAAAGTTCCGTGAAAGATCAGAAAATGTTGACCTAGTTGTTGAGATCTCTTTGCAACCGTGGAAGGTTTTCAAGCCTGATGGAGTAAGCTGGAGACCTAGCCTTCTGCATATGTTGTTTAAAATGTCATTTTGGAAATTATCTCAAATCACACATGAATTTGAAATGTTACACATGTGTAATATCTGTTGTTCCCTTATTGATGCTAGTTTATAGTAATGTTCCTTCCTTTTATTTTCTTTGGTCAGGTCATCTTGTTCTCGGATATCCTTACTCCACTTCCTGGGATGAACATACCTTTCGATATTGTGAAAGGAAAAGGCCCAGTGATCTATGATCCCTTGAGAACAGCTGCGGCCGTAAATGAAGTCAGAGAATTTGTTCCTGAGGAGTGGGTCCCTTATGTGGGCCAGGCTCTAAATTTGTTGCGAGAAGAGGTTAGTATATTCTTTAAGCCCCAAACATCGAATTGGAAATATGTGATCAACTGGTCATTGAAAACGTGTGGTAGTGTGAAAGTGTTTTCCTTTAGATTCTTATAGTCGACTCACGACTTTCTTGTTTCAAGTGTTTCTGTCGACTTGATCAACTTTCTAGGTTTCTCACAGTATATTGCAGCGACCTAATTTGATGAATACTTGTGCTCATCTTTTAATGCGGCTCATTGGCAGTACTTGGAGCTTGCAAGAGTCATGAAAACGTCACAAAATAAATAGATCATATGCTACTTTTTTCTTGTCATCATAAGTCCGTTATGGCCTTCCGAATTGAACTTGACACATTCCAGAGACCTCCATTGTTCAAATTTGAGCCTATAAAACAGATCTCGTCTACTTTTCATCCACAAACCACACTATGACAATGAGATTCATCTACTTATTTTTTATGAAAACGTTTAATATACCATTTACGATACCAGCTGAGCTGACAGTGATAGAAAAAAAAAACACCTAAAGTTTTATGTAGTTCTCCTGAAGAAAAATCTTTAGGTGTTAACTGTTCACTGAGCTGGCAGCATAAACGGTATATTAAAATTTAAAACAATCACTCAATAAAATGATTGCAAAACAGTGAATGGGAACAGATTATTTTGGAACTGACTTTGCATGGTAATTATTTTTCAACATGTAGATGTTGTTAAATCCATGACAGTTTTTATGGTGCTATTTTCTATTTGTGAGGGTGACTCTGCTGTTTCTTTCTCAGGTTAAAAATGAAGCTGCTGTTCTAGGATTTGTTGGAGCTCCCTTTACCTTGGCTTCTTACTGTGTGGAGGGAGGTTCATCAAAGAACTTTACGATGATTAAAAAATTGGCCTTCTCAGAACCAATGGTATTGAGAAGATCTTTGCTCCATAAATTATGTTCTTCTGGTCCTGTCAAAATGGTAGTTGCATGTAGGATACTAAATGTTATGCAGCTTGCTGATAGTTTGCATTACTTCTTGCATGACATCCCAATAATCTAGTTGATTTGTATAAAATTGTCTCACGTTGCAATTTCCATTCTTTTATTTTGGGTGACCATCTGTGGTCTTGTCAAATAAACTTTGGACTTGACAGTTGCTTTGTGTTCTTGTAGATTCTACACAGTTTGCTACAGAAATTCACAACATCAATGACTAACTACATCAGATATCAAGCGGACAATGGGGCACAGGCTGTCCAAATTTTTGATTCATGGGCCACCGAACTCAGCCCAGCTGATTTTGAGGAGTTTAGCCTGCCTTATCTAAAGCAGATCGTGGATAGTGTCAAGGAAACACATCCTAACTTGCCTCTGATACTATATGCAAGCGGCTCTGGGGGTTTGCTGGAGAGGCTTCCTTTGACGGGTGTTGATGTTGTCAGCCTGGACTGGACGGTTGACATGGCAGAGGGCAGGAAAAGATTGGGATCTAACGTAGCAGTTCAAGGGAATGTGGACCCTGGTGTTCTTTTTGGATCGAAAGAGTTCATTAGCAAGCGGATTTTTGACACTGTGCAGAAGGCTGGTAATGTTGGACATGTATTGAACCTTGGTCATGGCATCAAGGTTGGAACTCCAGAAGAGAATGTTGCTCACTTCTTTGAGGTTGCAAAAGGAATAAGATACTAGAGGATCTTGATTGATGCCTTTCTCCCCATCGGCACAAGTTGTAGAAACGCTGGTTGAGGATAGATGCAGAAAGCCACGTGTAGCATAGAGTTCCTGAAGAACATATATTTTTGTGATTGATTATGTTTGCCACATTTCAAGTTCCCATTTCAGCGTAATGTTGTAAGCAAATTTGAGCTGAGGCATAATGAAGTGCCTACTTGTTTATACCACTATATAGCAGCAGTGTCCACCCAAGATTACTGATTATATGTTCCTACGTGTGAGAAATGCTTTTGTAGTACAAAATTCGGTTGATTTCCTCTGTTTGCAGTGCCTATTTTGCATTGGTCTCTAGTTCTATTGACCCAACTGAAAGGCTATTCCTACATTGTTGTTTTATTCTGTTTACGTTTTAAAGAAACCGCCATCATGCCATCGACCAATGCAGTAGTTTGTTGCTGATCAACTTTCTTATATTCCACTAACTTAAAACACAACTAAAGCATATGTATAATAGGATTGGTAGTGGTGGCAACTGGCAAGCAATTAAAGAGTGGAGGCTGCGCATGGTGAAGAGTTTGAAGATTGTGGAAAACTGTAGTTCAATTGAACCCTTCACTCGCACCCAACTCAATTCTTTATGGTATTTGCATTCCAGGTTGCAGGTATGGCTATTCTAGTAGGACAAGGTGTCCTTTTCGTTCTGACCTTGTCTGATTCACTAGACTACCTTTGCATCAACATTCGTGATACGCTCCATTTTAGAAATGCTGCTATTGTTAAATGATTCCTTGCGTACTGAAAGTCCAATTGCTTGCTTCAGATGAAAGGACCAAGAAGGTTACCAGTTTGGTGCGTATGGCATTATTTTCCTATATAGTATATGATATATCTGCATCCTAACTTCTATTAATAGCTAATTCAATTGCTTTGCAAAAAACAACAAGGCCAAGCCCAAAGCTCCAGCATGGACTACTGCCCCAACCTCCACATAGGTACTCGGTAGCCATGTCACTTGGTCTGGTAGCCCCGCAGGTGCTCAGAGCTACCTGCAGAAGAACAAACACCCTCAACTGTAAAAAGTGCAAAAGCACTCCCCGACTCCCCGTAGCCAATCACACACCCAGAACTCCACCATACAAAAGTAAAAAAGCTGATTCACGTGGGCAGATGTGACAGAGGTAACAACTCATCTTCCTGTTTGGTTTAAATGAACGGTAGCCCATACTTTCTTTTGGTCTATGTGGCATGTGAGACCAACATCTTTGGTGGCTTGCCCTAATTGCCAATTTAATCCTTCAGCTTTAGCTGGTGTGGCACAGAGACCTATTTGAAAAGCGCCCCCCTTAGTTTAAAGTGTGCATTGTATTTTTAAAAAATAAAATAAAATTATTACCCTTGCCGTGTCTATCCTTGATCTCACTCTCCTGCCGTTGACAGATCATGTCAGGCACCCATGCTTATCCTTGCCATCAATTGTTACTTTCCCTACTAGTGATGTTGCTGTTGATAGCTATTAATCTATATATAACATTGGTTTTTGGTGTTGTTGTTTCACTTTTGAACGGAGGAAGAACTTATCCATGCAGAGCTTAAAAAAGACTGATGTCTATCTGAATTTGGATCGGATGGTGGCCTACAGTCTCAAAGACGCTCATAGGTCATATAAGCATTTACAGAGCTAAACAAAGCAGTCATCATTTGGATGTTTAGCTCTTGTAAGAAAAAAAAACATACATAAAGCAAAGCAGTCAAGCAGATATGATCGACTCAATGGCAAGTAACTCGCTTACTCGCAGAACGATTCAGAAAGGTGACATCTGAAAGAGACTGCGGCTTTTGTTAACGTTGTTGCTAAGCCGCACTTGGCTGTTAGTGCCAAATGGTTAGGCCGATGGATTAGTCCAATTTTGACGAAATAAACAATCCACTGTGGGCTGGTCCATTTCGTACCTGCTTTATAGACAAGGGAAAATATATGCGATTCTCTCTCAGGACGAAAATTGCTGAAAGGGTCACTAGTTTTGTTTTGTAGCTGCTGACTGCTGAGCTGCATATTGCCGTATGCCACGTATAGACCTAGCGTGGTAGCTTTGGTGGAATGAATCCTGATTGATGAGGTAGCAGCTTGTTTTTATTTCTGGTCGCACCGAGCAGCATGCATATGTGATTCAGCAAGCCATGCGGAGAAGCCGTGCAACCGCGAAAGCTCGAGCAAATAAAGCGGGCTCTCCGTGATCAGAACTCAAAACCCGGCCGTTTCGTCTGCGCGAACCGATCCCCGTACGACGTGGCGCCGCGCGTTCCCTGTCGTCGCGAGACGATCTCTCGTGCCTCGGATGAGAAGAACCTCGCTGCTCACAACTTCCAGATGGACACAGTACAGGAGCCCACATGATCGAGCACGTACGCGCAGCGCATTTTTTGTTCGTCTCGCGTCGCGTGGGTCGCTGATCCAATCGGGACGTGAAGCGCGCCGGCGTATGCACGGAGGGGATCGAAGTGGGCGAGGACCGAGACGCGGAGTGGGATGGGCTTCGGCATCGCTTTCCTGCGAAATATCTCTCGGCCGCGCACGCAGCCGAATCCGGGTTGCTCTGCCTCGTCCATCCATCCGTCACTCGGTCGCTTTCCCTTTCTACCTTCTTCGCAATTCTTTGCGGGAAACGTTTTTGGATTACTCTGGACCACCTCTTATCTTGTTATTAGTACCGCGTATTTTACCTTCCGCTTCTGGCTGTCTCGTGTTCGTCACTCTTTTTCTATAATCGACGCTTTGTTCGTGCATATCTATCTATGATCTATCTTCGTCGATAGGAGTAGGAGGAGCTATCTAGCTGGACGCTAGTTCGTCAAGTAGCTAGCTACTTTCATCTCTATCCGTTCGCGCGGTGGACAAAGAACAAATCTTTCGCGCTAGTTATGCCATTACGGACCACGGAGATGCGGTGCAGGAGTGCAAATAAACAAGTGCTCCTCCTGTGCTCCACTGCCGGAACAAACAAGAAGCTAGTGGTGGGTCCACCTGGGGCAGTAGATTATAGTACTCTCCTAGTCTCCGGCAGCCCGCGACCATTTCTGCTTGCCAATGCCAACGGAGCTCCGCCTATAATTAAGGCCTCTGTTACGGAGTCCAAAACCACCGGCGAGCTTTCTTCTCGCACAACAGGGCTCCTACCTCATCTCTCATCTCTCTCGCTGGCCTCTTTCACTTCCCAGATCTCGATCAGGTACTACTCTTCAACTCTAGTTGTATCGTCTAAATAATTTATTGTGTGAGCATAGCTTTGGATCTTTATTTTCTAGGATCTTTATGTATGCCCATGCACATGTGAGTCAGGTCTCGTTGGTAAAACTAGTTCAATATATTAGTGAATTCTACTCTTTCAGAAATACTGACGCATGTGTCATGCTGCGAGCATCAGGGTCAGGGAGATGTAAACACATAGTTTCATTATTTGATTTTCATAGGCCTACTAGTACGTAAATGCATATCTTGTACTGTAAGAGTGTCATCAGTATTTTCTATTTTAGACCTGCGCGTAATGTAATAGTTGGCCTCATAAAAAAACCCACACTGTAGCACTACTAGTCGCCTAAAATCCTGCTCTGTGTATACTGGATATTGCAGGTATAACATGGACTTTCTTATTTTGATAAATTAAAACAACAAACATGGATTTATCAAAAACATATGTGGACAACAAGATAATCACATTTCACAATTGAATAGATCAAGAGAATCGTAATTAAGTAGCCAGGTTGTGGATCTACGTGATGTGTAATTTAGGCTTAAAATACAGTGAAGTGCTATATATTCAATTGTAAAAAGAACAAGAAATTTGCTCTTCATATTCATATCAAAACAGTACAATAGATAGTTGCATGTCAACATTCTCCTTTATTATCTTTAAATAATTTTTCACTAAGTTCCTATGTTTTCTCTTGGCAGTATTGAGCTTTTAGTAAGAACTGGAAGGATAGCCAAACATATTTGTATTTCACTCAATTTTGATCATATCAGAATACAGTATGCCGAAGAATTGCCCCATGTGCGCATGCACAATGCGGCTAGGCATGGCAGCTCAACCGTAGGTTACTTTCCTCGAGGAGACGGGTGAAATTGTTGGTCATTTGCAGGCAACTTCTACAATTTGGTGTTCATTACCAACAGTTTAAGTTTGTGCATATAAATCTAGAAAGATGACCAAAGAAGAAAATATTCTGATGCAAAGATATGAAATGGGAAAGTTACTTGGAAAAGGGAGTTTTGCCAAAGTTTACCATGCTCGTAGTGTTAAGACTCTGCAAAATGTTGCTATCAAGGTGATTGATAAAAATAAGATCTTGAAGTGTGGTCCTATGGATCAGATAAGTCGAGAGATTGCAGTGATGAAGTTGGTGAAACATCCTAATATTGTCCAACTATATGAGGTGATGGCTACTAAAACCAAGATATATTTTGTGTTAGAGTATGTCAAGGGAGGAGAATTGTTCAACAAGGTTCAACGAGGAAGGCTAAAAGAAGATGTTGCTCGTAAATATTTCCAACAACTAATTAGTGCTATTGACTTTTGTCATAGTAGAGGAGTTTATCACCGTGACTTGAAGCCTGAAAATCTTCTTGTTGATGAAAGCCGCAATTTAAAGATATCAGATTTTGGTCTAAGTGCACTTTCAGATTGCAAGAGACAAGATGGGTTACTCCATACAAGTTGTGGTACTCCTGCATATGTTGCTCCAGAAGTAATAAGTAGAAAAGGATATGATGGTGCAAAAGCTGACATATGGGCTTGTGGAGTGATTCTCTATGTGTTGCTGGCAGGCTATCTTCCTTTCCATGACAAAAACTTGGTAGACATGTATAAGAAAATTTACAAAGCAGAACTCAAATGGCCAAGTTGGTTTTCTTCAGATATTCGAAAGTTTTTGCGCCGTCTTCTTCATCCAAACCCTAATGCACGGAAACATCCTTGGTTTAGAACTGATCTTGATGGAAGATTGTTTGACCATGTCATGAATACAACAGATAATGATATGCCCCTTGACATCAATTTGGATGTGGATTATTTAAGTTGTAATCAAGCAATGGAAAAACTTACTAATCTGAACGCATTTGACATTATCTCTCTTTCTAATGGATTTGACCTTTCTGGTTTATTTGAGGAAAATTCAAACAAGAAGAAGGCTAAATTCACATCTACCAACACAGCTTTGACCATTATTACAAAGCTCGAGGAAATTGCAAAGAGCTTGCGACTAAAGGTAAAAAAGAAAGATGGTGGGTTGCTAAAGATGGAAGGTTCCAAACCAGGAAGAAAAGGTGTTATGTCCATAAATGCTGAAGTATTTCATATCACATCAAATTTTCATTTAGTGGAGATCGAGAAAACCAATGGTGATACCCTCGAATACCAAAAGGTTATGGAACAAGCTATGAGGCCAGCATTGAAAGACATAGTGTGGGCTTGGCAAGGTGAACCATCTGTAAAAGAGAAGTGCCAATTTTAAATGTGTTCGCAATTATAGTACTAGTACAAATCCTGACAAACCAAAATTCTTATTGTTGACTCAATTATAATACTACTCCTTGGGGCTGCTTAAGCTTGTTGCAGCGCTTCACGAACGTGGAGCTGGCCATCGCAGCCAGTCCTCCATTACGGAGGTGCTGTGATTTTGTTGTGTGTGCAAATTTCATCTTCAACAATATTGAGTACAACCAGGCCAAGTAGCCCGTAAATCGGTAGCGAGATTCAGCGTTCAGCCTAAGCAGATCTGGAGACTTTCTTCTTGCTCTTCTCTCTCGCGCATTTCGTCGAGCTAGTTGCCCGTGCCTTCATCTTGTCTTCCTGTGTGCGTAATCGTCAACAGCACTATAAAAACAAAAGAAAGTTAACAAAAAAAACCCCCCAAAAAATGCGCGGGACCAAAAAAAGAAAGGCCGTCGACAGCAGGGTTCGAACCTGCGCGGGCGAAGCCCAACAGATTTCAAGTCTGTCTCCTTAACCACTCGGACATATCGACGTTTTAAGAAAGTGATCGTAACGTTTATATTTTGATTGTCTAGCTACGTTTAGGCCTGGCCATTTTTTGACCATTGCCTAAGAATTCCAGTTGTACTTAAACTATGAACTGGAATAAACAGGCGCGAGGACAAATATAGTGAACCCCTCAAAGAATGGTCACTTGCAATAAAATGAAGGCTACTTTTGTTTATTTCTAGTACACATAAACATGAATTTACATCAGATAATCTACTCGCGATGAAATGCAGCTGCGAACAAAATGGAGCTGCGATGGCCAGCTCCATTGTTCTATAAGTGATTATTTGAAAAGTAAAGAATATCAGCTTATATTTTCTTTTACCTATTCTATAATACATTATCAGACCTAAAATTTGGGCAGATTATAGTGTTTTATAACTGCATCGAATATTGCTTTGTTCACTTTGGTAAAATAAAAGAAAAGAAAAGAGGTGCTAGAACAACTATCATATGTCCAGTGAAAATGTATCTGCAAGGCACCTCAGCCAGAAAGGTAGAAAATCGGATCCAATTATACAGATCTCAATAGCATACAACATAGAGCACTTGTCAAGCTCTACTCTAGTTAGCAGCAAAAATTGCTACCGGTTACATCTAATACGAGGACCCAAAGAGGGTATTACATCACCTTGGATAAATAGTGTGAAATTAAGCTACTGATGACTAGGCTGAACAGCTGCTACATAATACAATACTAGGAAGTACCATACTGAATGGCCTTTCTGGGACAATTTATATGAGTTTAGAAGGATTCTCTTTTCTTCTTGCTCTTAGATTGCTTCGCCAGGAGAACAGAAAGTCCTGTCAGTGCAAATTTCTTTCTCTTTCCCGAAATCCTTTTGCGAGAAACCATATCTTCTCTACACAAAACACCACTGCGGTTCAGAATCTGACCAAGTGAGATATTTGGTGTCTCGCTTGTCTTGTCGTCCCAGACAGTTTTGTCATACCCATCAGACCCCATTAACTTCATACTCAGTATCTGCCCAATTGACAAAGTTTGCTTGAAGGATCTATCTGAAGCATCATCGACAATATCCATGCTGTACGAACCTTTTCGGCGATGGGATGTGTTTTTGAACTTGGGTGAACCACCAATAGACCGCTTTCTGTGTCCACTCTCGGATTTCCACCTTCTAAGGATCTCTTCAACTGCAAGCTTCCCATGGTTTGCAGCCTCTACCCTCTTTAGGGCCTCTTGTAGTGCCTTCTTGCATTCCTCAACCTCTACTTTTGCATCCTCAAGCCTCTTAACCGACTCAGACTCTGAACTGTTAGCTATATCTACCTGCAGCATAGCATCTCCTACTTTCTTCTTCGAATTTTCATCAGCTTCAAGAGCTTTGGAACACAGTGTGAAATACTCCTCCATTGAGAGAGTCACTCCATCAGAACCGTGGTCACCTTCAAAAGAACTTTCACTGCTCAGTAGAGCTTTGATCTCAGCAAGTGCAAGGGCTTCTGCTGCTCTAGCTGCTTCTTCCATCTTTTTAGCTGCAATGCACCTGATCTCAGCTGTGCTAATGCTGGCCTTTGCCTGCTCAATTTCTGCAGCCAACAACATAGCTTCAGATTTTGAATTATTTGCCATGCTCCTGAGCTCTTGAACCTCAGAGGTCATTTTCTTGATCTCGATGAAAATGTCTGAGGGGTCTTTACGTCTCCTCTGCAAATCCTTCAGAGTTTCCAGCTTTTGTGATGTCTGATTCAGCTCATCCTCCAAAGAAGAAATCATGGAAGTATTGGAAGAAAGCTTTTCTCGGCCTCTCTCGAGCAACATTTTCTCTTTCGCTATGCTATTACGCAGTAACTCAACAGCAGCCCGCACTGCAGCCAGATCACTTGTAGTTCTGTTCAGTCTTTCCTTTGCCTGCTCAAGTTCCACCAAAACCGAACCGGAAGGCAGCTGCAGGTTTTCCTCAATGCTTTCCATGTTCACATCTGCAGTAACGTTTTCAGGCTGCTGCTCATCTGGTCCTGCTGCTAAAGCCTGATCCATTTCAACAGGCTCCACAGCTTCTTCAGGGGATGTTTCAGTGGCTTCTTTCTGTATCTTCAGTTTGAGGTCTGCTATGATTTTCTTGGTTGACTCCAGTTCCTTAAGCACATCAAGCGTCTCCCTCTCTTTGAGGGCCAGCTCGTTTTCAAGCTCTGCAGCCTGCTCCTCTACGTTGATGACTTCTGCAGCTTGTTCAGTGTGTTCATGTTTCTGCAGATTGCAAATGAGGAACGGGAAGTAAGAAACAACATCATAAATGTATAGTGAAAGTGGAGAGGAAAACACATCCCGCGATGCAGACCTTCAGTTCTCAAATGTTAAAAGCGAGACCAATTTACAATTCATACATGCCACCCGACCCACTCGAGCTTTGCAAGGGAAACAAATATTGCAAGTTCTAAACCATGGTTCAGAGCACTAGCAGTATGTCATGTTCGGTATTCCTGGAACTACAGCGACCGCCAAATTATGAACCCAACGCAAAACAGTCTCTGCTGCTGGGGAGACCACCGGAGGGACCAAGAAATGTAGCGAAAGTTTCATGAAACTGATGCTGCGCTCAGCCCGTTCACTTTAGGAATAGGATGCATAATGACGAAACTAAAATAGGCAAATAGCCAGCTACCGATACGATTCCATCCGGACACAGATTCAGGGAGCTAGCAACCTCGGAGATCAATTCATGAGCTAGCAGGAGCACGGAACGGAGCAAGCTACAGCGTGGGAGGGGGGGTCGAGGGAGGAGGAGAGGCGGCCGTCACCTTAAACATCCGGCGGACGAGGTCGGAGGTCCAGGCTGCGCTGCCGCCGAAGCGGTCGACGGCCTCCCGCACGGACTCGAAGGGCGCCGACGTGTCGATCTCCGCCCTGCCGCCGCCCGCCACCACATCTGCGGCGGCCGGGGCTGCTGCGCATTCGGCTTCGGAGCTCATGCGGAACACGGCGAGATTATCTCTGTTGGTGGCGCGAGGAGGACCGGCTGTCCGTGGGCTGTGGCAGCGCGCAGAGTGCCGAGGAGGGAGGTGTGGGAGGACGTGAAAGCTGCTGGTTTTTAAGAGAGAGCTCCCCGGCGAGCGAGACGTTGACCGCTCCACCAAAGAGCCGTTGGCCGTTCCCCAATTTTCTTTCCACGACCCTGCTCCACGGTCCATGCATCACACATGCTCCCGCTTCCATACCCCCAATTTTTTTTCTCGAAGAAAGAAACGGCAAATTTCTTTCTTTTAATAAAAGAAACGGCAAATTTCAAAAAACTTTACTAATCCGTGTACTGTACCAGCTGACCTTGGGCTGGGCAGTGAAAATTTGAGATGGCGGCATATACTAGCTAAGCAGCACAGATACGGATACGTGTATCAGTATCGGTAGGATACAGATACACACATACGTTATTTTTCAAATAAATTCGATACGCGGATACATTTTAATTTTTTTAATAAATATATGATAGTGCATATTAAACTATATAATTAGTAGATAGTAATATGTTTTTTAAAACCTGTTGTAATGCTCCTCTCGTACTAGGGTGATAAATTTCGTTTCATGACTACCCTGTTGCACTGCTCGTGCTCGGAGGAACCTATCTAGTGCCGAGCACCTAGTGTCACACGCACCATCTTCTTGAGATGCCTTTCATGCAACATATATGGCCACAACCTCTCAATATACAGGCACCTGTGGTTGTTGGACCTTAAGATGCCCCACATAAATATGCATAAGTCGACGTAGTTGGGCTGTCGGGTGAATACGGTGACCGATACGTATCCAAAGCTGAGTTTCAAGGCCCAATACGTCCCATTAAACCGATACGCGACGGATACATATCCGTATCCGTATCCGATACATCACGGATATATGATACGGCACCTTCTAGGAGTATCCGTGCTACATAGTATACGAGTACTAGTGTCTTGGAGATGACATGCTAACGTTACTTATCATCATCACTCATCAGCACATAGATGTGGAAACAGTACTAGTGTCTTGGAGATGACATGCTAACGCTGCTGTGTCACGACACACCCAGCATCATCACCGTGTGTGCATTTTCAAAAAAGAACAAGAAAAAACATCATCACCGTGTGTGGAGCAGGTTTCCGTTTGCTCGCCTGGTGCGGTTGCCAAAGCAATGTTACCGTTTACCTGCAAGGGTTGTTTCCCATTTCCTTCACCACAGACCACACACGGAGCGCACAGCACCACCTCAAGAAACCGGCGTGGCATTAACGGTCGACCAAGGAGTTGGTGGGGGTGGGGGCGGTCATGATGCTACCCCTGCTCTGCGCGTCTGCAACCGGACACCGTGCGAGGCGCTGAAAAGGCAAAAGGGTGAGCATGCTATGTTCAGATCAGAAGAAGAAAAGGTAGTTTTAGATGAATAGTACACTGAGAATTGAGTTCTATGAGTAGGGTGAATAGAAAAAACTTATTCGATAAGTATTTTTTTCCTGAACACAACCCATTGCACACCGCTGTAACCGCAGCTGCAGGACACCGCTCCCTTCCCGTGTGCTGTCGAGCGAGGATCACGAGAAACCAACCGATCCGGTGGATGCAGTGCAGGCTGTGCAGCGGTGGGCTGTCGCTGTCCTCCGTTTTGGCTGATCCCTCCTTTGGACGGTGAAGACGTACGGTAAACACTTCCAAAGTGATTTCGTCCGCACATACAGGAACCGAACGTTGAAGAGGACAGCAGCTCAACAGGGGATTCTGAACCGTTGCGAAGAACCGGATGGGATAAACAAACCGTGCTGATCCCCAGCCATGGTAATTAACACTGATTCAGTTACTTGTTCGGTTGTCTTGACGCTGTTTTGTTGGCGTGTGTCCGTGGAAACGGACAAGGAGGGGGGCGACAGATCTGTCTGATTATTTTTTTTTTTTGAGAAACAGATCTTTCTGATTGAGCCCATGTAGAAAAGGCCGAACTGTGGCCTAATCTTGAGCCCATGTAACTCCCAAAACGAAGCCCGGTAAAATGGGTGTATGGGCTCAGGTTATTGTCAGGCCCACGACTTCGTTTTTTAAAAAAAAATAAAATGGTATGCTTCGGTCACAGCCACAGACCACGGTGAAGTATGAGCCATGGCGTACGCTAGGGCGAGTAATACACCATTCAAAAATAATTTTGCGAATATAGTTGCTTACTAATCACTGAAGCTTAGTGCCTGCGTTGTCACAAGGTACAATTAACACTATTAGCCGGACAAGGCCCCTGCATAATTGAGAATTGGTTCAACCATACTCCAAACAGGAAATCAAGAATTCGGTATTTGTTGACCTGCGCATGGCACTATGTTCACTTACGCATATTCTTAGAAAACAAAACGTTCCGGACAACTCTGGAACTCCATAATGAAAGTAGACAAAATTATCTTGGAAGCAGTACAGAAGCAGCATGGTACAGATAGCAGGGTAGTACAGAGTATCTCTGCGGTTGTGACTGTCGTCATTGTGCTAGATGGATATTAAAACAACTTAACGAAGCAGCAAGTACGATCGGCCGAGCTTAGAACCTGTAAGGTAGTTTCAGGTAGAGGTAGGTCAATCAGATCACCTTCATCTCATCGAGCCCGCCCGCCTGCCTGCCTAGCAAATCGAGGCACGCAGCTTCCCCTGCCGCGCGCGACGCGATTAGTTGCAGGTGATCGTCGATTCGTCATGCTCATGCATTAGGGGATCGATGGTTAGTTAAATCGTTGAGCAACAAAAGCCTCACCGCGCGCTGAACGTGCCTCAATTCGTCACTCTCCATCCATCCGACTCTATTTTCCTACCTACCACCTGGAAATCCTGAACGTGCCCATGCCCAAGTCAATCAACCTCATGCAGTTACACACCTTTACCTAGCTGGCTGGTTGCTTGTGTAGTAGATAGAGCCGAGTCGACGGGGTCAACTGCACTGCACGAGCTATATAATAAGCTCATTGTGCAGTGCCTTCTCATTGCACACTCTCGAGCTTGTTTGATCGGTGACTTAGTTCAGTGATCAATAGCTCGATTAGTTAGCTGATCTGATAACAAATTGGGCTAAGGAATGTCGAGTTCATTGTTGTCTCGCCGGCTCGTGGCGGCGGCGTGTGTCGCGGCCGTGGCGTTGGCTCTCATCATGGCAACGCCCAGCCGCGGGCAGCTGGACCCGCACTTCTACGACGAGGCGTGCCCGGCGGCGCTGCCCACCATCAAGAGGCTGGTGGACGAGGCCGTCGCGGCGGAGCCACGCATGGGTGCCTCGCTCCTGCGCCTCCACTTCCACGACTGCTTCGTCAACGTACGCACGCACGCAGATGCATTGTGCCACGACGCACGCGCCTCGTGCATTTCGAATCCTCTCCGGCTTGTGATGTTTGTGTTCGTCTGACTCGGACCTCTATTTTGTGCTCTCGGCACCCATGCAGGGGTGCGACGGGTCTATCCTGCTGGACGACACGCCCTTCTTCACCGGCGAGAAGAGCGCCTCGCCGAACGTCAACTCCGTCCGCGGCTTCGAGGTGATCGACCGCATCAAGGCCGCCGTCAACGCCGCCTGCAGGGGCAACGTCGTTTCCTGCGCCGACATCGTCGCCGTCGCCGCACGTGACTCCGTCGTCGCGGTTCGTTCGCGTCTCCATTGCTGTGTTCCACATTCCACAGAAATAAACTACCTTTACGTTCGTGCCGTGCACCACCAAATGCTGCACGCCATTTTCCATGATCCATCGTCGTCTTTTTAATTTGCATGAATGCAGCTGGGAGGCCCGTCGTACAACGTGCCGGTGGGCCGCCGCGACGCGCGGACGGCGAGCCAGGCGGCGGCGAACAGCAGCATCCCGGCGCCGACCTTCGATCTCGACCGCCTCGCCTCAAGCTTCGCGTCGCACGGCCTCTCCCTGCAGGACCTCGTGGTGCTCTCGGGGGGCCACACGCTGGGCTTCTCACGCTGCACAAACTTCCGTGACCGCCTCTACAACGAGACGGCCACGCTGGACGGCTCCCTCGCGGCGTCGCTCCGGGCCGTGTGCCCGCGGCCCACCGGCAGCGGCGACGGCAACCTGGCGCCGCTCGATCCGACGCCCGCGAGGTTCGATGGCGCGTACCACGCGTCTCTGCTGCGTGGCAGGGGCGTGCTGCACTCGGACCAGCAGTTGGTCGGTGGCGTGACCGACGCGCTCGTGAGGTTCTACGCGGCGAACGGGGAGGCGTTCAGGAGGGACTTCGCGGAGGCCATGGTGAGGATGTCCAGCATCAGCCCGCTCACAGGGAACAGCGGCGAGATCCGCTACAACTGCAGGAAGGTGAACTACTCCTGAGGGACCGCGTTCTAGCGCGCGCACGCGAGCACAACCTGTGGTATTTTCAATCCAGAACTGCCGCCGTGTTTCGTTTGGTTTGCCAGCTTGTGAGGTTTGCAGGGTGCCTAAATCCAAAGAACGTCTCCATGAGTAGCACGATCTTTACTTGTCTGATTCAGCGATCGATAGTTGGTAATAGGCACAAAAAAAAGTAAAGCACGGCCAATACACGTATATCCAATAAATCCAAAGAACATCTCCATGAGTTGGAAGTTTGGGACCTTGTGGCAAATTAAAGAAGGACACGTACAAGGATTGGGTGAAGATGAAACAAATGACCGCACCTCCAAACTTCTAGCGCTTCCTCTTCCCACCGCTCCGGCCGCGTGCCCTCAGCTTGGGCCATGCTTTCTCGTTGCTCGTCTTGCGCAAGGTAATGAACGCGGCACCATGCTCAGAGAACCAGAACATGGCGTAGTCCGTGGGTTCTTGCTCGTGCACCAAATAATCGAGCGCGTTCGATCTTATCACCTCCTCCATCTGTTGCATACTGCCGCTGGTGGATTCCTCCTCTTTGCCTCCATACTTCCACATGATCTCCGGATTGGGCGCGCAAGACAGATGAGGCGCGAAGAAAGCCTCCACGTACAGTGGCGGCGGCGCGCGCGCGTCGCGCGGCGTGTACTCTGGCGCCGAGATCCAGCAGCTGAAACCGATGGCGATCACTTGCTCCGGGACTCCGTTTTGGGAGACAGTGTTATTGCTAGTGCCATCCGCGTTGCAGCATGTCGGATCTGGGCGCCAGTACTTGGTATCCCTGCTGGCGTATGTATCCTGGATGCAATCCAACGGAGGCGCGTACGAATCGGAGACGTCCTGCAGACCAGGCAGCAGCGTGAGCTCTCCTACGGCGGATTCAATCGCGAGCTTGAACTGGGACGTCAGCAGCTGCAGGCATTTGATGGCGATCCCGATCACGTCCGTGCTCTCCGAGAGCCGTAGCATCAGCCATACGCAGAAATTCTTCTGCGTCCTCTCGAGATCCTGGTGGCAGTAGAATAGCTCTGCCTCGACGCCACGATCCCCCAAACGCAGGGGCATCATGTGGAACCGCATCCGCTGGCTCCCTCTGATCCTCTCGTACCAGAGAGTCTTGTCTTCGAGGAGATGCCTGACGAACGGGTACCGGAACGTGTCGCGCCGGAGCGGGCAGCCGGTCTCCACGTCTGCCACAAGCTTCTCGGCACAGTCCGCGTACCACTCGAACATCTGCACGGCGCCGGAGCTCAAGTGATCCTTGTTCAGGCCAAGGAGAGACGATGAAATGCTTCTAGCGCGGCCGATCCACTCGAGGAGGCGGAAGGGTGTTGCCGCTTGCCCGGCCTCTCCCTGCCGGCCTCTGTACTTGTTGAGCAGGGCCGTGCCCTCGGCGTAGGCGTTCTTCAACATCCTCACGCGACGAAGCAACGAGAGGTACGTGATGGGCACCCTCGCGATCCGCTCGAGGGCGAACTCCAGCTGGGACAGCGCCATCTCGAGCCTCGCCAGGTTGTGCGCGCTGGAGGCCTTGTCTTCGAGCTTGGCGGAGATGTAGGACGAGGCCCTGCTCACGCCCTCCTGGGCAAGGGCTGAAACCACCATGTCTGCCATGGAAGTCGCCTGGTACGGTGATCCACGCACCACGCGCACCCACCTGCTGAGATAAAAGGAACAGCAGGAATCTTTGTAGCACGAACCTAGCTCTGACGGGATGAAGCGGAGCTGGGGAGGCAGGGAATGGCCAACGACGCAAGGAAAAGGTTGTGAGGACTGGGGAGGGCACTATGGGATGGTTCCGACGCAGTTCTTGAAGCTGCTGTGTGCCGAGCCGAAAGGGATGACTTTCTTGTTGCAACTTGTGACTTTGTGAGGTCGTCGCAGCTTGACTTCGCGAGTGCAATGCATCAGGAAGTCGCTGCCTTGGATGTCCTTCACGCGGGTTGCCGTTCATCACTTGTTTCGTTGACTAGTCTTTGTCAACCTCTGTGCATCGTTTTTTTTTTCGAGAACTGTGCATGGTACTTCTCTCGGTTCTCGAAAGCAAACCAAGCACGTTCAATTCGCCGGTTCGGCCTTAGCCTTTACTGGCCCAAACTCGAGAAAGCCCATAGAATGTTCCGGCCCAGAAGCTCTCAACTGCTATTCCCCTCCACTCCACCCCGTTCCGTCTTATCTCTGCCCCGTCCCAAATCGCCGACGATGGCCGCCGCCGCCGCGACGTCATCGTGGCTTCTCCGGAGGCCTATCTCCTCCGCTCTCCTCGCGAGGCGCGAGAGCCCTAGGATCCTGCGTGCAACCCTCAGCTATTCCTCCTTCGCATCCGCCCCTGCCGCATCGCCGCCGTCTCCGCCTCCGCCTGATACCTCAGCTGTCGATGGAGGCAGTGGAATGAAGTGGGAGTCGGCACGGAAGAAGAGGGTGGTGCTCCGCGTCGGCTACGTCGGCACCGAGTACCGAGGTTTAACTTGTCGCCTTCTTAATTTCCCTGAAGGAAAGGGGTAGAGTTTCGATTGAGCGCGATGTGCTTTCATGGCAGGCCTTCAGAAGCAGCGGGAGCTTAGCGTCGACTCGAGTAAGCTCTGAATTCCTATGCTGCCACTTTGTGTGTTTTGAGTCCTTGCTACTTGACTAAGTAGTTTTCTGCGTTTGCGCAAAGCAATTTAATTTGATGTTTGCTCGGTGTTGCACTGTAGGTAGCAGGTACAACTGGATGACTTTTTTCGTGCTAGTTGCATTGCATTATTGCTAGTTTCTATTCATTCGAGCTCTAATTCTGGTTCATTTGTTTGATTGTACCCATGGAGTAATCCGAGTTCCTAGCAGTTACTCGTAGTCGTAGCGTATCCATGGAGAATTCAAACTTTCAGAAGGACGTTTTGTAATCCAATGGCATGATTGTGAAAGGTCACACCACTCACCACATGACGAAAATGTCATTTATGAAATATGAGTGCACGAGTATAATTGTTAGTGTCACAATCTTCTAAAACGTGGATATTAAATCATGGATTTTCTTTAGCTGCCCCTGATTCTTTTTTGTCAAGTACAGCATGATGGTTACTGATATAAGATAGATTGATCCCTCTAACTTGTTCTGCAGCCATTGAATCAGTCTTGGAATCTGCCATCTTCAAGGCTGGGGGCATTCTTGAGAGTAATTATGGAAAATTGCAAAAGGTTGGGTGGGAGAGGAGTAGCCGAACTGATAAAGGGGTAGGCATTAACCACTTAGCCTCTTAAATTTATCAAGTTTCTATTTCCATCCTTTTTTCAGCTAACAAAGGCTTGTATGCATGCTTAGAATGGACTGATTTCAGGTACACTCGCTGGCTACAATGATCTCCCTTAAAATGGAAATACCTGACAGGGCATGGGAGAATGATCCTGATGGCATTTCTCTTGCCAGTTTCATTAACGCAAATCTGCCGAACAACGTTCGGGTTTTTAGTATCTTGCCTGCGCAAAGGTAAATGAGTCATTTATTTTTTCAGAAATAATAGGTCAGATGATTCATTGGGTTATACCTAAAGCACCATTTTGAATCATTGCATGGTGTGCATTGGATTATAGGAGTTTTGATGTAAGGCGGGAGTGCTTATACCGTGAGTACTTCTATCTTCTCCCTGCTGAAAGTATTGGAATTAAACATGGTTGTAGCTCTGAAGAAGCGCAAGAGCATTTATCAGAATTCAACAGTATTCTGAAAGGTTTCGAGGTATGTGGCTGATTAAATGTGTCCCATTGATTCTGTGGCTGTGCAATAATTTGCAAAGCAATAGGATGCATCTTCCATGAATCGTACGATAATGTTCATGTGTTTAACAGGGCCATACATATATGTGGTACGAATGGGGCATGGCAGCATGAATTTTATTCAATGGGTATAATGTATATTCCATCAGAGGTCGCCAAACTTGTCCAGTTGGCCCACAAACCTTTATCTTGAATTCTAATCTGGAGTGTACCTGAATTGCTCAGACATATTCAGTTGCTCCACAAACCTTAATCTTGAATTCTAGTCTGGCATGTACCTGAATTGCTTATGCCTATCTTTGATGTCTTAGTTAGATGATAGAAAATAAAAACTGGGGAATAGCTTGCTGGAACACTTAAGAATTCTATGCTAGGCAAGTGGTAAACCTAAGCATGTTCATTTTCCGGTACTTTTCCCATTAATCCACTGCTTGATGGCTTCGGTGGGCAGTTTACAATGTCAGTATGTCACCCTCCTGTCAGACTAAATTGGAAGGTTCAGAGTATAAACTTGGTGGCACGAACACAACCGAAGAAGTGGAGAGACCTAGTTCAGTGTACTCTCTGCATGACAGTTGCCAGACAAATACTGCTTAGACGTAAAGAAATTTTGTAGAAACCCCCAAGTAAATCCTGAAGATATTTAACTTTTCAAATATACCCTCTTTAACTCCAAGATACATTTTGAATGTACTCCTTAAGCGAACTGGTCCCTGAATTACCACAAAATTATATGTTATGCTAATATTATTATAGAAAATATTAGGTAAAGACCTTATATCAGAATAGTTTTTCTTATTGAATCGCTTTGTACTCACACAAACTTCACTATACACAAAATTTCTCTACATGTAGGGAAACCATCCATTTCATAATTACACTGCACGTGCCAAGTACAGAAAAGTTCTTGCGGGAGGACACCGAAGGATCAAAGGAGCAAGCTCGATGTTGAAGTCCATGTCCTCTGAAACAGGTATGGAAGAAAGGTCTTCTGAAGAGGCCACTCCTTCAGACCATGATGAAGACTCGAATATGTCATTGTTGGTTGATCCTGGTGTATCTGAAGACAATTGTATGAATGATATTGGCGAACTTTCTGGGAATCGGGTGCAGATTCAAGCTAGGTGGCTGTACGAGCCTGATGAGAGTGATAGACTAAATGCTTCACATTTCAGAGAGATTATTACCAGTTCCTGTGGAGAATTGCAGAGTTCATCAGGAATTCAATTTGTGGAATTGACCATATGTGGAGTATCTTTCATGCTACATCAGGTATGTATAATCTATTACAACATCATTAGTACACGACACTCCCTTTTGGTACTGATCAGCGAAAAAACTGGAAAAAAAGGGGGGGGGGTGTCGAGAAAATAGTAGACATATGCATGAATTTTTTAAAATCTGCTCCTCGTGAAAAAACAGCTCGCCAAGTATCATTACTATTTATGAATTATGATAGTTTATGGCACGCCAAAGAAACTAGTTCCTCTGAGAAGTAAAATGTATGCATGAGCTAACCAATCCATTAAGTAGTATTTTTTTTTAATTTCTGAATTGTGATGTTTAGTGGTCAATGTGAACAATTGATTCTTGATACCCAATTATTGAAAATGTTACGCTCACTTGGATTTCGGTAGTCATGCTATTATTTTTCATGACCTCAGATCAGGAAGATGGTTGGAACTGCAGTGGCAGTGAAGCGTGGCTTACTACCCAAAGATATTATAGAATTATCTCTAGCAAAGTTTTCTAGAATCGTTCTACCAATAGCCCCTTCAGAAGTTCTGATCCTTAGAGATAATAGTTTCTCCACGAAAAATAAGGAAGGGAGAATCGTTCGCCCTGGGATTCAGTCAATGAACACATCTGCGGAAATCAGGAAGGGGGTTGAGGAATTCTACAGGACGGCTCTACTGCCTGAGCTATCGAAATTCTTGGATCCGTCTATGCCACCATGGAAAGAATGGGTGGAGAACCTGGACCGGTTCGCCGCCATACCTGATTCGCAGCTGGATGAAGTTAGGGAAGCTTATAGAATATGGAAGGCTGATTATGAACGTGCTAAGATGGCTAGAAAGAGTGCTACCGACGTCTGATTTCATTGCAAACCTGCTGATATAGGTGGATGAGGTGCAGGCATTTCGTTGCAGTGGGTCGACTTGAGTGCTAGGTGGACAATGTCACCACCTGTTTAGATGAGGGTGATATTATTGCGATTGTTTGGATTTAGTTCACATCTGAAATGATTCTTAGAGAATGGGATCCGAGTGCATCCAATCCAAGGACTCCCTTGTTTAGTGTTGCATTTCTACCCCGGCAGAACGTAACGTGGGCAAGAGCCTGAGGTATTGATTGAGGACATCATTTGCAGCTTGGAAATATCAGTTTTTGTCATGATTGAACTGCAGACTTTTGTTACTGATTTTAAAGTGAAGCAACCTCTGATGTAGCTCACTCAAGTGGTGCCGTTGTAGCTGGCTTTATTTTTGAACAATGGATTGTACTACTTCACTTCATATTTATTCAAGCCCGTCGACAAAGAAGCGTACATTGTTGTTCACGCACTTATACTGTTGGTATTCACGTGTAGTAGAGCCACTCCAATTCCTGCCCACATGCATCCCTCCGTGCTGGTTTCACGTGGACGATGCCCGCTGGCACCGATCCTACCCGGCTTGTTTCAACTGAACGTCCCATCAGTCAGCATCCAGGGGCAATGGCTCGTGCAGAGCCCCCGGCGCGGCAGTGCGCTGCGCTCCCCCTAATTGTCGCCTCACGAGCAGCAAGCTGCCCTGCCCAGCGTCCAGCCAACCCCCCCGCCGGACTGCACGTCCCGGGGCGCCAGGGGTGCAGCCAGAGCCCAGAGGAGACGACGGACACTCTCTCCGCGCGCGAATCCCTCTCGTGAGGCGCAGGGCAGGGGTGCAGCAGCGGCGACCTGCCGGGCCTAGCTGCCCTGCGATGCTGGTTCGTTCGTCAGGGCCCAGGTGAACGCGAGGCAATGCAATGGCAGCCCCGTGCGCGGAGGCGACAAGCGAGACGCGATACGGCGCCCTGGCGGGACGTAGAGCGAGCATCAGCAGGTGGGCTAGCTAGCTGGCTGGCCGCTGTCGCCACGAAGAGGCCGCGCCATAGTAGTAGGAGGCGTAGGCGTACGTAGCAGCGAGCGGGGCGCGCAAAATGCTGGCACGACGCGCTGCCTGCTGCCTCCGCGCGCCGCGACGCCTGCGGCGCCCGGGGATCCATCGATGCGTCCGCGCCCGCGCCCGGCCGCGCGCGCGCGTCAGGTTGTCCCTTGCACCCGGCCGGGCGCGCGAGCTGATCCGCAGGGGGGAGGGGTCAGAGGCGACGTGGAGCCGTCTGTCACGAGAGCGTTGTAGCGATCGATGCGGCTGCCACCGCCAGGATCAGGGATGGACACAGCACAGCGCCTGCCTGCTGCCGATCCTCTCGGCCGGGCTGGTTGCCGTGCCCGTGCGTGCCGTGCTCCCTAAAGAAATGGCACGGCAGCTTTTAAATAACCGCTTCCCTCTTGCTTGGGCATCTCTAACACACGGACACAGGGTGGGTGGGTGGGCGGACGCAATCGTTGGGGCACGGCGCGTGAGAGTGACGGGGGCTTTTGCTCTGCGAGCTCCATCTCGGCGCGCGGTGTTTTTGGAATGACCACGCCTCGAACGGGGGCTTCCCATTGGCTGCTTTCCTGTGTTTTTGGAAACCCGTGACTGCGAGTAGCTGCAGGGTCATGAACGCCGTGTTTGTTGGGCGGATCAGATTGGAAAAATATCTCTTCTATGTTCTATCCGATCTTCGCCTTCGGACACTGTTTCAGGGACTAGCACTAGCTAGCAAGGTAGCTATAGCGCCGTCGATTTACCAGTACGACCTAGTAACATGAGATTTGATGAAAAGGGAGCAATTTGGGAAGGAAACAAAAATGATCATTTGTTGGCATGCATTAGTTGGAGGACTGCTAGCTTAGTAGCTGCCATCATGAATGATCAGTGTCATTTCCAAGTTCATACTGATTTCATCTCAAGATGGGCGTCTGATCTTTCGGCTGCTGATGAGTGATGAGAGAGCCAGGGCAGTAGGGCACAGAGGGTACATGGACATATAAGCTGCATCAATATTAATAATACTACATATATATAGAAGGGCGGTCGAATGCTAGCTCTATTCAGCTTTGCTTCCAACCTCCCACGACATAAACTCTTACATGCACGATCGACATTATTGTCGTCATAAACATATATATAAATCATGGCGCTCCCCTAGCCAGCTAATACCATTACACGGGAAATGGTGCTGCTGCTAGTACGAATTCACCGGATCATCAGCACTAGCCACTAGCTAGGGATCGGAGTTCGTTACTACTCATCTCGCCAGAGAGATAGAGGTAATAGATCGAAGCCAAAAATACAGGAAGAGGGGAGGCATGGGAGCTATCTCGTCCTCTTGTTGAGACGCTCCAGGGCGAGCGGCGGATGCGCTTACGCGCTCCGGCCGCCTAGCTACTCGTCGTCGTGCTCGCTGCCGCTCTCGGAGCAGCTCCTGATGGCCTGCAGCACGGCCTCCTTCACGACGTGCTCGTCCACGTTCTGCGTCACGTTCTGCGCCCAAGGGAAGGACACACCAAAGAGAATTAGCAAAATTAACTACTATATATGATTCTCACTCACGATCACAGTTACTAGTTTTACCTCTCCGCCGACGGCCTCGAGGCGGAAGGAGTCGGCGCAGGACGCGGTGGCCTGGAGGACGCTGAGCCCGAGCTCGTCGAAGGCCTCAAGGACGGAGACGAGCAGCCCCGGGCAGCTCTTGTCGGAGAACACGTTGATGAGGAACCCGCCGTGCCCGCCCACTAGGGTTTCCACGGTCACCTGCATCCGTATGTGTGTCCAGTCGGTCCACCCGTTCATCATTGATCAATCAACGCTAGCTGCTCAGCTCTCAGCTCAGCTGATCGAATAATGCAGGCACAGCATGGGATTGCAAGAACGACGGAGAAGCCTTGACGCATGTGAACTATACGGCCCTACTACTACTGAATGAGTACTGACTGAATAATCCCGAGTGATTGGCCAGCATGTGAACTGGTGCAGTACTGCTACTAGCTGCTTCCTTTCTACTGGCGATACCAACAAATTAGCATCATGTATATGGGTCCTAACTTCTGTGCATGTGCATTTATCCCTACAGGTACACACATGGCATGGATCGGAGTACTGTATGTATGCGTGCGAGAAGCGATGCGAGTATGTATACCGTCGGGTAGGAGGAGTTGTGTCTGAGCGCGTCTTGCGCGCAGGAGATCTCCTGGTTCAGCCTCACCACCTTCTGCTTCAGCTCCTTGATGTACGCCGACGCGTCCATGATTATGGATGTGTTGCTCAACTGCATTCAACGTTTATTGATACCATGTCATCATTTGAATTCCGATTGATTCAAAGAGCATGCAAGAACGATAAGATTGCAACGGTGATCAGTGAATTCAACGTCTTGATCGAATTCAAGGGCAGTGGAAAAGAATTATTGGGAAAACAAGAAGAGAGATTACAGCGTGGGAGTGAGTTATGGAGCGGAGGATCTTCAGCTTCTCCTGAAGAGCGGCCGCCTGCTTCTTGCGTTCCCTCGACATCATCCCCTCTCTCTTTCTAGCTCTGTCTCACGCGCACACACCAGAGAGGCACACGGCCTGGCAGCTTTGCCCAATCGAAGCAAGAGAGAGAGGCAGACAGAGAAGTGTAGGTGTGGAGCTTAAATGGAGGACCAAGAATGAAGGACTCGAACCCCATATCTATATAGCGGTGGTCTCCCGGTCCCGACGGGCAGAGTGGGCACTCACGTGACCTTATTGCTCTTCTGTTGCTATCCTGCTGCTTCGTGTACATATATTCGTTCTCCACGGAGAATAATATCATTGAAAAAAATCGAAGTGGAGAGCCAACTTATATATGGACTAATCTCGTCATTTGTATATCAAGGACTTTGCAATAAGACTTGTGATATGTCGGAACGAAATGTAGAATAGGATTTTGCATGCAAGATCTACCACTATGCTGCTGGTTTGCTATATGTATTGTGCAGTTAGGGATGCAAATGGATCCAATATAATAGTGTTTTTGATCAATTAAAGGATTACTATGATGGCCACTCTAATTTATTTCTCCTTCTAAATGTAACGCTCTCCTAAAATATATATCATTATGTGTGATCTTTCTCTAATTATTTTTCGGCCAGAAGAGCTCATCATCAGTAGTAAAAAGGTTTCTATGTTAGTGACTAGACCTCCTTCAATCTGCTTGGAGGAGAACGCAGACCAATCGTGTGTCGTTACCTGTACGCGCAATAAGTACAATATTAGTGATATTGCAGCCAGCGCGGCAATGCAATTATGCAAGTTGTGGGCTGTACAGTGTTGAATTGTACACGACATGCATCGAGATAAGGCAAAGAAGAGTTTGGCGACAAGGTCATTCTTGTAGCTAGCTAGGTGACGGACGTGGATATAAGTCGGCCAGTCCAACTCACTGCATCCCGTGTGCGTCATATACCCGTCGTGTTTGCTTAGGTTAAAGGAATCTCTCTACGTGCAGGCAGCAGGCCAGGTTCCGTACGTTTCACATTCCATACATAAAAGAACCGATACCATTATCCTTTTTATATACCCAACACCTCAAGTAGTCAAGTTGTTCATATATGGTCTTGATTCTATCTCAAATAGCCAAGGCTATCTAGACTATCTAATTGAGGGAATTCTGAAGGGTTATTTATCAAGTGGCCAATGCTGTTTTGGGGGAAAATATTAGCTGCGGATCCTTGGCTCCTAATTTATTTTCCTTTCTTAAAAATATATAAGAATTCGACTGATCACTTGCCCATAAAAAATATGAAGAAGAACAATAACCCTCGGCTATTGATATAATGTGTAGTTAAACATTCTTTAACTCTAAACATTAATACATGATGAATTTATTATACGTACGTACTAATTAATAACTAGTCTGGCAACATAAGATTAATGGCAGGTTTTATATTTTCACAACACGTACTAATCACATGAAACTGCTATTAGTTGAAGTTCATCCCATAGGATGTATCTTGTAATTACAAAACGTCTTATATATATTTGCTTTCTACATGAGGGAGTGCCGTGGTCCTAGCTATGTCATACATATAAACAAGATCTCATTATTCATTTCCTAGCTACAAACCTAGCTCCATGCAGCCACCACAGAGAGATTCACCACGCATGCACTCCCTTCATCAAACATTCCCCCCACAGCGATGGAAACAAAAGGAATGGAAGAAGCCCCACGGCATTTGATTCGTCACTGCTAGATACCACAGCTAGCTTGCGATCGAGTGTACGTACGACGACGTTATATATAATATATATCGCACTTTATATATTTACAGAGCCCCTCGATCTTGCATTGGCGGCCGGCGCCTCAACTTGCCAGGCAAGCGGCTCACCGGCGCTTTAGAATAAGAGCCGCTCCTGCGTGTTTGCACGCGGATATGATGCGCTAGGCTAGCTGCGCGCTCGCTCGCATGCCGCTTGCGGACGTTACATTGCATCGAGCCCGCGCGCGGGGCGCCCGCCTTGTTTGCTTCCTTGCAACTTGGAGCCGGCGCACCATCTGCAATAATGAGACAACGCCGGAGGCCAGCAGGAGTCGCCAGCCAAACCAAAGGGGGTGTTATCGACGATGACCCACCAGTTCCCATGCATCGAGAGAGCGCATGCAGGTGGTGGTATACGCTAGCGGCTTGTGATCACGTCGTCGCGCGGGTGCATGTTTGCGTGAGCGCACGAGAGAGACATATCGAGCCGGGAGAGAGTACGGGTGGCCCGTGGCCGGCCGGGGTGTGGGGCAGCGCTGTGGAGAAGGGGAATCTGCTCGTGAACGGCAGGGACGACGACGACGACGCGTTGTTGCGGAGTGGCAGCATCGATCGGAACGGACAGGATCGGACTTCGGAGGGAGGATCGAGCGCGACAAAGCAAGGCAGATGGAGCGGGGCTCTCAGTCTCAGCTGGCGGGCGCGGAGCGAGAGCGAGACCATCCACGCACGTCACTTTAAGGCAAACAACATGCATGCATAGCTGGTGAACAGTTCTGCGCATGTTTCATGACCTTGAGACGATTTTTTTTCCTTCAATCTTCAACTGCATACAAGATGTGATCTTTTCCAACAGTTACGTTTTTTTTTTATTTTCTTTCTCGAGTGGTACATGAATGTTCTATTATAAAATCTCTATCTTTCCCGGCAATTTCATGAATTCCCCAACAACGTAGTTCCCTATAATCTCTTTTCTCACAAGTATAGTGGTTAGTTACGTATCCTAGTCTCGTTGGAGATGGACTCAGTGCGGTCTCAAGGCGAGATCATTAGGAAATACAAGACCGTCAGGCAAGACGACCCTAGTTTCTAAGAAGACTATGGATATAAGGTGTTGCTGCATAAGAATCAAAACAAGTTTGAAACAGAAACTTTGAAGAAGGTTGAAGCTTACCCACAAGTCGGCACTCCATAGGCCTAGGTCCACTGGAGCTCACACAACTAAGGCATCGGGCCAAACTCGACCCAAAAGACTAGCCTCATAGGAGGATAACTGCCCCACCTTATTTCACTATAGGGCTCCCCTCCTTTGCCATGCCCTTTTACTCGCAGCAAAGTCTTTGCCGTGTGCCGCCCATGGCAAAGGGCACACTGCAAAGAGGACCTTTGTTGTGTGTCAGATCTATACTTCACCGAGGAAAAATTGCTTGTGTGTGGGTCTAAATGAATTCAAATAAAAAAAATTTGTCAACTACAAATTTTCTTAACTTTTTCAGGTCTACAACTTTCATTTAGATAGTTTCTCCATCTGAGGTCATTTATGAAATTTCAAATTTGAGAAACATAAAATTAGTTTTTCGTTGACAATATGATTTCAATTTAAAAAGTTGTTAACTATAAAGTTTCTTTTTGGGTTATAACTACAACTTTCATTAAGGTAGTTTATCCATCTGAGGTTGTTTGAAAAATTAGGATTTCAAATTTGAGAGATTTAAAATATATGTCCAAAATTAACTAAAATTAAAAAGTTTGAAACTACAAAGGTGTATAACTTTTAAAGATCTACAACTTTTATATTGGCCATTACTTCATCCAATATTGTGGTAGTAACATTGTGTATGAATCTTATACATATCCTTTCTAGTTTCATGAAACTATACGAGAGATGTATACGATTTGTAAACAACATTATTATCACTTTGTCGAATGAAGAAACGACCATAATAAAAGTTATACATGTTCAAAAGTTATAAAACTTTGTAATTCAAGAATTTTTAGTTTGAATTCATTTAGGGCTTCAACAATGTAATTTGAATTTATCTTTGTCGTGAGCTAAAAAGACACAACAAAGAGGCACTTTGTGGTGTGAAAAAAAAACACACACACACGGCAAAGAGGCTCTTTGTCGTGTGCCACAAAGGACACACTACATAGAGGCTCTTTTCCGTGTGCGTTTTCTTTTTGCACGCGGCAAATGCCTCTTTATCGTGTGTTTTTCTTTGCCGGGTATTTTTAAATGCTCACGGCAAAGAGCCGGACACATGGCAAAGAGTATTTTCTGGTAGTGTATGTTGTGCTCTCACCATCAAATACCGATGTGGGACTAAATCTAACACTTAGTCGTACTAGTTTTGTTTTTTAAGCCTCATTCTTTCTTGTTTCTTTATGGTCTTTAGTTTGAGTTTTATAGTCCAAGAACTCTTGTATCTTGTGGCCGGATTTGTATCGTATGTGGTCATAGTCTCGTAGACATTCACTTGTGAATGTTCAAGACCAGATTATTTCCTTAATCTAAAAAGTTATGTATCCTAGTTACAGAAAGTTAGTAATATCGTGTAAAATATATGGATACCAGCAAGAAAATTATAGTTACCCACTCATTTGAAATTAATAATGTGAGTTTTCAGTAATCATAGCTAGCTAAAATATATATAAAAAAGTGGAAAACAGTAAAAAAAAGTTCTGCGAGATTTGGGTAATTAATGTTGCACTTGACATGTAGCCTTTAGATCAACATTGTATATATGACAATACCTTTTTCTACCATGTCATCGACCACACCATCTCCTCTATGTATCTCCCATGCAATGTAGCGTGAATGCGTGATCGTATTCGTATCCCTTCCTCAGTCTCTGGTGGCGTTGGCATGGGTGCCAGGCTGCCAGCCCCTAGCATTGTCTCCAGTACCTTGCTGACGACACCACCATTCACCATCAGGCATTGTCAATTGCTTACCATGAAGTCCATAGTTTTCACCCGCTTGTTGTGTAAGAAAAGCGTATGTTCTTTTGTGTGGTGGATCTCTCTAGCTCTATTTATATGTGTAGCTTAAATTCTTGCATCAAAAGGCATATAGGTATAACTCTAGAATATGCACGGTACCAAATGATCTAGACCGAAAGAGAAGTGCTAAAATTATAACTTGTATTTTGATATCTAGGTACCAAAAAGGATACTCCCTCCGTCCTTAGATATAGGCCGTTTATGGCAAGATTGTTTTAAAATACCATTCTAAAACTCCTCCTAAAAATAAACTAGTTCCGTATCCCAAACGCCATATATTCAAGAAAAGAGGTAATGTAAGGTATACCAAAATATTATTAGTGCCTCCGATGTTATGATCAGCGTTACTATATCTTCTAATGGGTGTAAGCACTTGAAGTACGAACTTGCAGGATTCTGTGGTTCCAATGGCACAATGATAAATAAATTTCTTGGAGGATAAATATATTAGAGTACATACTTATTTTTTAAGCATTTTTATTTTGGAGAATCTTGGTGTAATATTTATATGCGTACTACCTTTTTTTTTAATGGTCGTCTATAGTTACGTTTCTAGAGAATTCGATCAGTCCTTGGCTAGCTGGATTTTGTCATTCCATGGAACAGCATGGGAGTTCAACATATCTAGCACGATAATACTACTCGGGGACTTTTGTTTGTTTTTGAAAGCGATGAGATGTGCATGAAGCGGCTAGCAGCACAAGAGTCCAAGGAAATGCTTTCACGGGAGGAGATTTTGCCGCCGGGGCTTGTCTGCTTCCCTCGTGTTGGCGCCAGCCCACACGTGCCAATCACTACAAAATGGCTGGCACAACAAAAAGATATAATTGAATTTGTAGTGTTCATGAGTTAGCGCCCATTTGTTGCGTTGTGATGGGGGAGAACTGATTAATTGAACTGGCAGTCTAATCACATTTTGTGTCCGTGTGGACACAAATGTTTCTTACAAAACTATTCCTTGTTTGCGATATTAGCTACTGCTCTTTTCTCCATAAATATAAGCTTTATATTTTAAATTAAGTCAATGCAGTACACATTTATCTGTGGTAACGTGTATATACATGGTTAATTATTTGTTTACTGATTAATTCTACTAGTAGCCGAAATCATCAATACTCTATTAAATCGATGTACGACCCTTTTTAATAAGAGAATATCTTTAAAAATTTCGAATTTAATTTTTCCTATAATCCATTATTAGTTATTATAAAATAAACATCATTTAAAAAATATTTTGAGACCAAATCTTTGTGCAACTAAGCATATAACCTACTAATTATTCATATAGTTACAAATTTTGGATTTTGAAAACAAAATATGTCTCATAATATTTTTGGGAAAGATCTAATTTTCAACCCACGACTTTAAAGCCGAACACAAAGGGCCATCTAAATATTGAAACAAGTGAATTTGGCCCCATAATTGAGTGGCTTCAAAGGTGGTTTTCAGAATTCCAATATGTAATTTACATTTTCAGAATTTTTTGCCATTGTTTTCATAATTTTGTTTGGTTTGAAATGAATTAGTTATAATTTTTTAAGTCTATTATATATTATTTATTTCCATATAATTGAAAGCCCCCTTTGAAACTCCATAATAAATAAGAGCCAAATTTGCTTAATTAGCTTTTGTAACAGAATCGTCAATAGAGAAACCCCAACCTATTTTTAAATTTTCTTTTATTCTAGATATGTTTAATTTGCTCCCATGAGGAGTCGAACCTAGGCTACTTGTTGTTGTCATAGTTGGATGACTCTTAGTATGTGGTTTTATAGTTGTTTACGACAAATAAAGCATGTAAAATGGACTTTTCCCTATTTTTCTCTTTGAAATATCGACTATATGCATGTTCATGTTAATACACATACACACATGCTCAGTACTAGCCTACTAGGGAAAGATATATGCTTATTGTACCTTGGATGTTCTTTTAGAGACAAAACCCACACATCTCAAGATTAAAGATGTCACCGTAGTCATATGGTGCTTATGCCACTGGAAGAAGAACAATTAGGTGAAAATGTAACGGTAGAATGATGGGTCGATATTTTTTTAACGAACCGCACAAGATGTAGTGCGAGTTGACATTTGACTCCCATAGGGCATGTTCTGCTGTGGCGGATTGGGGTGGATTCATTCCTAAACAAGTCACTTTAGGAATGACAAAATCCAGCTAGCCAAGGACTGATCGAATTCTCTAGAAACGTAACTATAGAACTGATTAATTGAACTGGCAGTCTAATCACATTTTGTGTCCGTGTGGACACAAATGTTTCTTACAAAACTATTCCTTGTTTGCGATATTAGCTACTGCTCTTTTCTCCATAAATATAAGCTTTATATTTTAAATTAAGTTAATGCAGTACACATTTATCTGTGGTAACGTGTATATACATGGTTAATTATTTGTTTACTGATTAATTCTACTAGTAGCCGAAATCATCAATACTCTATTAAATCGATGTACGACCCTTTTTAATAAGAGAATATATTTAAAAATTTCGAATTTAATTTTTCCTATAATCCATTATTAGTTATTATAAAATAAACATCATTTAAAAAATATTTTGAGACCAAATCTTTGTGCAACTAAGCATATAACCTACTAATTATTCATATAGTTACAAATTTTGGATTTTGAAAACAAAATATGTCTCATAATATTTTTGGGAAAGATCTAATTTTCAACCCACGACTTTAAAGCCGAACACAAAGGGCCATCTAAATATTGAAACCGCAACCTATTTTTAAATTTTCTTTTATTCTAGATATGTTTAATTTGCTCCCATGAGGAGTCGAACCTAGGCCACTTGTTGTTGTCATAGTTGGATGACTCTTAGTATGTGGTTTTATAGTTGTTTACGACAAATAAAGCATGTAAAATGGACTTTTCCCTATTTTTCTCTTTGAAATATCGACTATATGCATGTTCATGTTAATACACATACACACATGCTCAGTACTAGCCTACTAGGGAAAGATATATGCTTATTGTACCTTGGATGTTTTTTTAGAGACAAAACCCACACATCTCAAGATTAAAGATGTCACCGTAGTCATATGGTGCTTATGCCACTGGAAGAAGAACAATTAGGTGAAAATGTAACGGTAGAATGATGGGTCGACATCTTTTTAACGAACCGCACAAGATGTAGTGCGAGTTGACATTTGACTCCCATAAGGCATGTTCTGCTGTGGCGGATTGGGGTGGATTCATTCCTAAACAAGTCACTTTAGGAATGAATCCACTCCAATAATCCACCCTAATTCCACCATTCCACCTGGATTGAGATGCAACCGAAGAGGCCCCTAGGTTCGCGGCCTTGCCACTGCCATTGATCCGCCATCCGAACCCATGGATGGATCCACGTGCATGATGCTCTGGTCTGGCTGGAGTCTGCAGAGGGGTCTCCGACGATAGCCGCCGATCGAGCAAAGCTGCATGCTTTTCGCTTGGGCGCAAGGCGCGGCCGGATCCACTCGGCCGATCCGACGCGCGCTGCCCGTGGACGCCATCGCACCGTACGGCATGGCTCGTGGTGACTGATCAGGGCTTGTTGACAGTGCGTATGCTCAGGTCTTGTTGATAGTGTGTGCAGTTTACTAAGCCTTGACTAAATTACCCAAATACCTATAGTTGCAAGAGCAATGCTAGGGACTTGCGAAGATTCCATTGCCTGATTTGACTGCTGCGCTCGTCGCATAAGTGGACAATGAGGAGGTGTCCTACTTGCTGGAAACATGTGTAGGGGGAGAAGATAAGAGAGAATGTGATAGCTCCTCCATTGCGCGCGCGCGCGCGCACACACATTTTCACATCCATCAACCTGAGATGACCCTTATTTTTGCCCATCGATCTGTCTGTGGAGCAGCAACATTCCACGCACATTCCCCTAGTTTATTGGGGCCAACGTCACCCCCCCCCCCTCGCTAGTGGTGAGCTGTGATATGCTTGGTCCCAATCTAAAAGAGAGCCCTAGCTAGGTACTCTGCTACTAGCTCGAATTGGAGTTCTCTTACGCACATCAAATTGGAGTTAGTTACTACATTGCTGTGGTCACCCGGGCCTTTAATAAAGCAAAAACTAATATATATCTGATTAATAAACAATAACGCTTGCGAATATGCAAGATGTTCACATATGGACCATGAGTCCATGACAGATGTCACGGTTGTATGTATCCTTCCGAGATGCGTCATGAGCGCAGTTTGCAACTTGATTTTCTTATCTTGAGCATCTTCGATCAACTCTGAAATTATGAATCAACATAAAGTTTTGTACGTGCAATGGATCACTCATCAGCTAGCTGGCAGTCATCGTCGCATACGGCATACAGCCGTATAAAATGGAAAGTTCATTGGCGATGGATAACTGTCTCTCAAGGAGAAAGTCGCTATTGGTGCTATCCAATTCGATTACAGTGTGCATGCTGTGACTTTCAAAAAAAAAAGTGTGGACACTGTGGCAATGCCCTGTGTGGACAGAGTTGGGGCAGGGTCAGGCTGTGGCAGAGAAGCAGGGTTCTGAGCTGATGTTTGGCTGCATGGAATTTTGACAAACATCTCGTGAACTCGGACTGTTGTTGAGGTTTTGTTGTGTATGCACAGACTGGCAAGTACTCGCATTTGGCCCATATCCTCGCAAGCCTGACCTTTTGTCTTGCACTGCCTTGCATGAAATAGACTTGTCTTGTTTATATACGTTGTGGATGCTATCTTGTGAGGCAGCCAGAAACACTTGATAAGTTGACAAGTCATATTCTAGAAAAAAGTTATTATTAGTTACATCATGCTTATTTATTTTGTTACTAGTTACATATATATATAGCCTTTATATATGCTCCATTATTGCTGCATGCCCTTATTAAGGCAAAGGCAGAAGTTCTTTCTGATGCTTGCTTGTCCTAAACAGTATAGCGCTGGCTGGACAGCAATAATTCAAAGTACTATTAGCAACATGTACAGCGATAGTGACAAATGCAACTTGCAGGAAAGAAATGAATTGCGTGTTGCGAATATAGCATTTCTGTTTCAGCTGTCAACAAATATCGCCCTACATACGTCCTGAGTCTTGACATCACGAAGATATATATCGTCCCATCTACTTTTATTAATCTTTAATTATTTCCTTGTTAGACAATATTAGAGATTTTATCTACATATAGACCCGTTTTGCAGTTACACACGCATATATGCATGATTCCAAAGAATTTGGACCGATTGTGTGTTTAAATCATCTCGATCAAATAAACGACTCTAGATACAGTATGCGCGAGATATACGTATATATTCACGGCACTACCTCCTCCTACTATAAAAGTACAATACAATTTTTTTAAAAAATAAAGCCGGTCGTCCTTCCATTATATATTGAACTGTGTATGATGTATGGTAGGTTGGTAGCGCGACTGCGCGAGGTGTCGAGGGCTCCATAGCTACTGATACTCCCTCCGTTCCAAATTATTGTAATCCTAGATGTCATTTGAGTGTATAAGTTCATGACATTTTTTTATGAATCTAGACATACACTTGTCTAAATTCATATCATCTTCAATGAATCTAATAAAAAGTTAGGATGACTAATAATTTAGAATGGATTGAGTAATAATTAACTAGCAGCCGCAGCCCCCAACAGTGTCTTTGCCAACGCATCTCGTGTACGCATATACGCGTGTCCCCTCGCCCGCCGGCCTATAACCCTACTGTCGAAAGTAGAAACATCTCCGGCTTTCTTTTCGAGCTATGCATGTTTTCATTTCATGTTTGGTGTATGGCCTTTGCCTCCTGCGACGTCGTCTCTCGTCTGCTAGGCTAGCTGCACGCACGACACGATTCTACGCATATACGATCAGGCCGCGCGGGGTTGAGGTCACGTGCATGCATGCTAGCCCTGTGCGTTGTACGTTACGGTCTAGGATTCCCGGGGCAGCAAACTAGCTCCCAAAGCTCACGTGACGGCCGGCCATCGAGCTGCCCCTGCATGCCCGAAACCAAGAGTGAGGCCTCTCTCGCGCTCTAGGAAGTACACTCACATGCCATTGGCAGAACGTATGCGTGCATGCCGCTGCCGCTGATGGGCGTTGTGCATGTCAAGTTCAAGCGTGTAAGATCACCATCAGTGCCGTGCGTTGTGATCACGCGTCATCAGCGATAGATGTGTTGCTAGCGGGTACGTGCGTGTGCGTACGTAGCAGGCTGCTGGAGTTTCGACTCTCGAGACACGCACGGACACGTCGTCGCGTCCGTCTATCCGTCAGCTCGATCGATCGGTCTCTGCATGCCTGAATGCTTGGAGGAGTGCTGGATCACGCACACTCATCATGCAGGAGGCCGGCCGAGCAGAGCAGGGCGAGCCGCGAAATATCTCGTGGACATGCATGGCTGATGAAGTGATGAGCGCCCTGAGTTGCTGAGGTCAGTGACACGATATGTGCATGGCAGCGTGCATGCGCTCGGGGACAAGCAGCAGGGGTTTTGGCCGTGAGCCTGCCATGCGTCGCCACTCGCCCGCCCGCATATCGTCTAGCTATAGCCTGCACTCGCGTTTCCGTAGGGTCTGATGACATGGACTGCCTCGGCCTGCTACCTAGACGTCTAGGTAATTGTAAGCTACTCCTCCGTCCCAGAAAACATGCAATTCTTGCTTCCCAATAAATTTTAAAATCTTAACTTTGACCAATTATAAATAAAAAAATATAAATATTTATCAGATAAAATATATATCATTATATTCATTTTAAAATATAGTTTTTTAACAAATTTATTTAGAGCCATAAATACGAATATATTTTTTTAGAAATTTGGTCAAACATGAACTACTTTAACTGACACGCATTCCAAACGTGTATGTTTTTTGGGACGGACCAAGTAGCTGGTTTCTACGTCCACGACGGCGTATAGGTACGTACGTGGAGTGGCTTTGTGGCTAGCAATGTCATGTACGAAAGTTTTAATTACTTGGATACGTACTACGCAGTATGCGGTATGTAGAGCCTTCAGCTTATTCATCAGTTTATGTCTTTGATTAAGATCGCGTGTTAATAGGAAATTAAACTGATGTTACTCGCCCGGCCCGTGCGTATGAAATACCATCCGAGACTTTTTTTTTCCAGCTCGTTCCCATGGCCAACATCCCTGAAGTACAATGTACAAATACAACTCGATCATATCCAAACAAGAAAGTTCATAAATCCAAAATCGAGTCTTTTATTATGACTAGTCACAGAGACGGCTGTAAATTTCTTTTTCTTTTTTGAGAAGAATGAATTTTTTTGGAAACAGAATGAGTGTACATTTCATAAGCTCTACTTTTTTTTTAGACAAATAAGCTACTACTACTGAGTGTACGACGGATAGGCCAAGGCCCCAAGCGGGCCCAAGCAAAGAGGGAACAGCCTTAACTGGAGGCCCACGCCTTAGGTAATATTTCCTTGTGTTTTCTCAAAAAAAAAAAGAAGGTTAATATCTAGTACTTGTGTGGGATCAGCTCTCAGCATCGGTGCTGTCATTGACTTTTCTTTTCTCTTCACCCTCCCGTTGATGCAACAGCAGCGCGTCAGGAACTCAGTATACAGTTTTTAATAAATCACCCATCAAGTTAAGGCCATGTCAGATTTCTAACTTTTCACTATTCTTTTCTCGCAAAACACGTTTCCCAACGAATGCTATAATGTTTTTTCTACAATCTGTCTGCCGTTTAGGCTAGTTCCTGGTGGATTTTGGATGGAGAGAAGGGACACTGCAGTACTGCACCGTCTGCACTCGTTTCAGGTTCAGCTTTCAGCCTTTCCAAGCTTGAGGTTCTGTACTACGAATCTGATTGTGGATTTGTAGTTAAAGTTGAACTAAACTGCGACCGGCCAAAAAGTCCAGCTGAGAAGAAGAAAATGAAAATGAGACAGTGAAAGTTAAAAAACGACGGTCAGTGACTAAACGTAATTACCAACTGCGCATCCGGGGAATCGAACCCCGGTCAGTACCGTGGGAGGGTACTATGATACCACTACACCAGATGCGCTTCATGTTACCTGTGTTTCTTTAAAGATATAAAGTAATCTTTATCACTAACTGAATTGCCTGCAATCTCAATCTGTATCACCGTGTACAACCATCGTGCTGTCGCTGTTTCCAAAAACTTGATCGGAAATATGTCATCACACACACCCAATGCCACTTTAATTACAATTGGCACTTTGCATTCGGATGTGGAAATCCTCATCAGGAGCCCCTACGCGGCGCTTCCATTTGTTGAGCGATCCCATCGCATCTCCCATCCCCTTCGTTCACCAACAACTCGCCACAAAGGAAACCCGAAAGCGCCACACGCGAGTGCACCATATACCAAAAAACCACGCCCCTTGTCAGTTCAGTAATCAGTACTGATTGCTCGAGTGCTCGTTCGCCATTTGCCAACAAGCACCCAATCAGTGACCAAATAAACACCTCCGCATCATCACGCACATTATGCCCAGTAAATGGCAAAGCCTGGCTCCATCGTATCCAGTCGACAAGCACACATATATTATAATTTTCTTGGAGGAGACAGGACAGAGGTTAATCACGTTCTTAATTAACCCCTACCCAACTATGCGCTAGTGCGTGAGTGCGTCCTTATCATGGCCTACGAGGAATGAAAAATGACGCGCGCGGCTGATTAAACTTGCTCTTGTCGCCATCGGTTATCGCTGGCTGATCGCGGCGTGCATCTGTCAATTGTCTACGCAGCGGCGATCATGGAAAGCACAAGCCAACACGAATATTAAACTTGATCATCGAGCAGAACCATATCAATGGAAGACACGAGTGCTGCCAAATTCGGCACCCCTCAGCGGTTCAGTCTTTTGCCAAGATGGATATGCCGGTGTCAGTGACGTGATGCTAGCTTTAGTAGGTGCTAGGTCTTGCTTATGCGGATGAGTGAGATGCATAATGTATCGCGTCTACATTCAATGTACTTTGTTCTGTGACTTAGTGTCTGAGCATAGTAGGAAGATAAGAGTAAGTTTAAAAGTGGGATGGGAGAAGACTCAATACCGAGTTGGATAAGAGATGAGAGAACAAGCGGACTGCCGGACTATAAGCTTACAACTCACTTAGGTATAAGGGAAAAAATGTGAGAGGTACATGTGTGCCATACATGTGTGAAAAAAGTCTATTTTACCACCCTCACATTTTCACTTTGTCCACTTCACCCTCTCAACAAAATTCTGGCTTGATTTACTACCCCGAACTATTATTATTGGCTCAATCTACCCACTAATGAGATTTTTTTTTCTCCACATCCAAGTCGAGTTTTAATTTGAAATTTTGCAAAATGCCTTATAACATTATTTCTATATTATAAAAATATATTATATTTTATGAATATTTTTATGTAGTATAGAACTATGTTGTATAAAATTTTTGTAGTTTGTAATCTATGCAAATAATCACAAAAAAATTTCAAAATATTTCTTTAACATAAAACATTATGTTCTCTATCTACTTGCAAAATTTGAATTTAAAACTCAACTTATATAGAGAGAAATAAAAAACAAATCTCATTAGAGGAGGTAGATTGAGCTAATAAGTGAAATAGTTTAGGGGAGTAATTCGAACCAAAATTTTGTTAAGAGAGTTAAGCGGACAAAGTGGATAGGTGAGGGTAGTAAAATGGACTTTATTTATATTAAAGAGGGCTGGTAGGCGGTAAGAATCTATACAGTCAACAGCTGGTTGTAGTATTAGCCTTGCTCTAAGAGGTTCCACTACATGATTATGATTATCAAATGAAGATGTTGTATTTATTATTATAATCAGAGAGAATACCAATTTGGTCACCATGTGAGTTTCATTTGCATGAAAAACAACTTTTTTACTACTTTTTCATGGGGTATTTGAGGGAGATCAAATCCTCCACTCCCTGTATAGATGAGCTACACTATAATAAATTCAACATTTTATAGTGTTTTTATCAAGCTAAGGGTTTTTTTTCTTAAACTAATCTTTTTAAGTAGATAAGGTTTTTGTGGTTAAATTTGAACTATATAAAAAATCCTAACCAACATTTTCCAATAGAAAAACAGCTCGTTAGCGACTTAGTAAATAACTCTCATAAATGTCTTTTTTTTGTGGAAACTCTCATAAATGTCTTAGTTAGACTACAAAATCCTTGGCTACCTAAGAAAAATCCTAACGAAGGCCAATAACCACGCAATTCTAAAAAAACACTCGTAACTTTATTTTTCTTAATGTGGTTGTGCTAAGTGCCAAAGTCGACCCTAGCTAGCTAGCTCCTCTATGTAATCTGCCCCTGCAAGTAGATTTATGACCTCATGAATGGTGCCTCTGCCTCGAATGCTAGCTACGGCACGAAGCTGCTAGTAGACTCGATTGCCATCTCTACCTCCCATATGCCCTACCTTACTATATAGTTACAGCTAGCCACCACCAGATCGATTGACATAGTCATCAAGTACCACCATTAACTATGTACCTCAACTTATGTCTTTCACGCCTTACATGTTGCCTAACCTCTAGTTACCACTCTTACTTCCTCTCCTTAGTCCTTTGGTCCTGTTTGGAACCGCAGTAGGGAGAAGCTCTTCTCGGATAAGGTGCACAAATATGTAAAAAGCACTTATTTGATAAGCGGGTTTCACTCAGCTTCTACGTTTTAGTACAAATGATAATGGTGGGGGAGAAGCTTGCTCAAAATAAGCCGCAAAGAAATATTTGACTACTGGTTTTAGCTTATTTTGGCCATAAGCAACATTTAAGATATTACAAATAGGGTTAATCCCCCACTATCGTATTAAACTAGCTACACGCATATGGCTATGGTGTCTCCACTGTTAATATTTGGGTATATGGCCCATTATTCTATTTATTCTAAAGGATTATAGCCTACTTTTTATGTTATAGTTATTATGGTCAACACCATACTGGTAATGGAAAGAACTCTGCTCGGACTGGAAAAGAACCCTGGCAACGCTTCGTACGAGTCACAGGGTTGATTCTGCAGAGAACCCTGTGGGTCTCAGACAACCCTGGAGGTTCTCAAAGAACTCTGGCGGTTCTCAAAGAACCCTGGCGTGAGCCTGAGCCTGAGCCTGACTTGTGTGCGGGAGGGATCTCTCTTTTGCTGGTTATGGAAACTGAAGACGCGGTAATTGGAAGGGCTGATTATGGCAATCACTGATACCATGATTCAGCCTTCCATAATTCAGCTTTCCATAACTCAGCCTTCCCGATTCTCTCCCGTCCAGGTTCATCCTCTCGTCTCACCCGAGGGCTATGAATAGAAAGCCATCTTCTCCTTTGAGACTGAGCTTTTGAGTCCATTACTTCTCCTCCTACCTCTGCTGCAAATCAGCCTCCCCATCGCCAGCGCTGCGCGCACACCACCGGCGAGAGCAGGTGCCTCCGACACCATTGCCTCCTTGAGATCCTGCTCGGGATACCGGGGCAATCAGGTTTCTGGGGAGCGTCTCTACGCGACTGCTCGCCCAGAACTTCTACGTCTTCACCGGCGTACGGTTCACCGTTCTGGAGACTCCGCCGCCGTCTAACGACTACACTGCGCCGCGTCTTCTTCCTGCACGACTCCGGCGCACGGACTGCACTGCGTCAACAGATCTTCCTGCATCGAATTTGTACAACTACTTCGGGCAAGGCCAGTCGAGGAATATCATGAGTACGGATGATATTCCTCCAGCTGGTAATGGCGCAACCGATGCCTCTGGCAGAGGTCCCGCCCCAGGGTACTTTTCGATATCCGAACTGCTATCCTTCATCTTATTCGTGTTCTTCTTTAAATCTGTGTTAAACTTGAACACGTGCACATGGATCGTTTCACTCATTATAGTCATGCAAATATTCGTGAACTTAATTATAACTTTTGGAATTAAAATATGGCCTATTGCAGATAATTATCCAACAATCCAGAAACCTGATTTTAGTGATAATTATGTTAATAGGTTTTCGGTTGCTCAATTTGCTTCATCCATTAAGCCAAACACTTTTGACGGTACAAATTTTGTGAGTTGGCGTGAACGAATGGTACTGTGGTTAACCACCATGGGCATCATGGATGTGGCGGAAGGGAAGCCTGAACAATGCACCTCCGAGCAGGGAAGTGCGTTCGAGATTAAAGATAATCTCTTCCGCGGATGCATCCTTGGTGTGATTGCCCCACATCTGATTAATCCCCTTCTTAAGAAGAAGTCTGGGAAAGAGATGTGGGACGCCCTTGATGCCCAGTACGGGGTGTCTGATGCTGGCAGTGAGCTGTATCTCATGGAGCAGTTCCTAGACTACAGGATGGTGGAAGACCGTCCTGTGGTGGAACAAGCCAATGAGTTGCATATGCTGGCTAAAGACCTCGGCTGTTGCAACAAAGAGAACCCTTGCGTGCTGCCCGACAAGTTTGTGGCCGGAGGTATCATCTCCAAGCTGCCACCTTCTTGGAGGGACTTTGCTACTTCTCTGAAACACAGGAGGCAGGAGTTCACAATTGATGGACTCATTGGCTCTCTTGATGTGGAGGAAAAGGCGAGAGCAAAGGATGTACGCAATAAGGGGACACTTGTCGGTGCAAGCGCGAACTTTGTTCAATAGAACATTAATGCTCGCACCAACAACAAGGGCAAAGGCAAGAAACCGCCTCAGCCACAGAACCCTGGGAAGGCTAAACAAACCACCGGGTACAAGAAGAAGAAGGGAGCCTGCTATGTGTGCGGGAGTGAGGATCACTTTGCTGGAAAGTGTCCTCAACGCAAAGAAGGCAAGTCTGCCAACATGGTTATTAGCGAGCCTGCAGGAACATCGGGGTACGGTAATTATTTACCTACAGTTCTTTCAGTTATGTGTACACCCGAGTGGTGGGTGGACACTGGCGCTAACATTCATGTATGTGCTGACATTTCCTTGTTTTCTTCATACCAGGTCGGGGGGACTACCTCCTTGCTGATGGGGAACAGAGCTCATGCGCGTGTACTTGGTGTTGGTACGGTCAATCTGAAGTTTACTTCGGGAAAGATCGTGCAGCTGAAGAACGTGCAGCATGTCCCCACCATCAAGAAGAATCTAGTCAGCGGCTCTCTACTCTGTAGAGATGGCTTTAAATTAGTCTTCGAGTCAAATAAATGTACTTTGTCAAAGTTTGGAACCTTTGTTGGCAAAGGTTATGATAGCGGAGGTTTGTTCCGTTTTTCACTTGATGATGGATGTAATAAAGTAGTGAACAATATTGTTAACGTTGATGAATCTAATGTTTGGCATTCGAGGCTTTGTCACGTTAATTTTGGTTGTATGTCACGACTTGCAAATCTGAGTTTAATTCCAAAGTTTACCTTTGCCAAGAATTCTAAGTGCCTTGCCTGTGTTGGTTCAAAACAAACTCGCAAGCCACACGTGGCTGCTGAGGCGAGAACTTGGCACCTCTAGAATTAATTCATTCTGATCTCTGTGAGATGAATGGAGTATTGACAAAAGGTGGAAAGAAATATTTCATGACTCTTATAGATGATAGCACTAGATATTGTTATATTTACTTGTTGGAAACTAAAGATGAAGCTCTTCACTACTTTAAAATCTATAAAGCTGTAGTAGAAAACCAACTTGAGAAGAAAATCAAAAGAATTAGGTCAGATCGCGGTGGCGAGTACTTTTCAAAGTCGTTTGACTTATTCTGCGAAGAACACGGTATTATTCATGAGAGGACGCCTCCCTACTCTCCCCAATCAAACGGGGTTGCCGAAAGAAAGAACCGAACCTTGACTGACTTGGTTAACGCCATGTTGGATACCTCGGGACTTTCTAGGGAATGGTGGGGTGAGGCTATATTGACAGCATGTCATGTCCTAAACCGTGTACCTCCAAAGAATAAAGAGAAGACACCATTCGAGGAATGGGAAAAGAAAAGGCTAACGCTTTCCTACTTGCGTACTTGGGGTTGTTTGGCCAAAGCATGTGTGCCCATCAATAAGAAGCGCAAACTTGGACCTAAAACTGTAGATTGTATTTTTCTTGGTTATGCTATTCACAGCGTTGGATATAGATTCTTGGTAGTGAACTCTGGAGTACCTGACATGGTGGTCGGTACAATTTTTGAGACCAGAGATGCTACGTTCTTTGAGAACATGTTTCCAATGAAAAATGGAACAAGTTTATCTAGGCAAGAGACTATCGAGGATGATATCTCTGCCGAACCGATTGTACACGATGAATTCTCTCATGTGAGACATCCTGAGGAGGATATCAATGAAGCTCCTAGAAGGAGTAAGAGACAGAAGACTACAAAGTCTTTTAGTGATGACTTCATCGTATACCTCGTGGATGACACACCTAGGACCATTAAAGAGGCATATTCAACTCCTGACGCTGACTATTGGAAGGAAGCTGTCAGAAATGAAATGGACTCTATCATGACTAATGGTACCTGGGAGGTTGTTGATCGCCCTTATGGATGCAAGCCTGTGGGATGCAAATGGGTGTTCAAGAAAAAGCTTAGGCCTGATGGTACTATCGAAAAGTACAAGGCTAGACTTGTGGCCAAGGGTTATACCCAGAAAGAAGGAGATGACTATTTTGACACTTACTCACCTGTTGCTCGTCTGACCACTATTCGAGTGCTACTCTCACTGGCAGCCTCCTATGGGCTTCTCGTTCATCAAATGGACGTGAAGACAGCTTTCCTAAATGGGGAGTTGGAAGAGGAGATCTATATGGATCAGCCTGATGGGTTTGTAGCAAATGGTCAAGAGAAAAAGGTGTGCAAACTGTTGAAGTCTCTGTATGGCCTCAAGCAAGCACCTAAGCAGTGGCATGAGAAGTTTGACAGAACTCTAACCTCTGTTGGTTTTGTTTCAAACGAATCCGACAAATGTGTGTATTATCGCTTTGGTAGAGGTGATGGAGTGATTTTGTGTCTGTATGTGGATGACATACTGATCTTCGGGACTAACCTTAGTGTGATTAAGGAAGTCAAGGATTTTCTCTCTCAGAGCTTTGAGATGAAAGATCTGGGAGAGGCCGATGTTATCCTCAATATCAAGCTGGTAAAGGACGGAAATGGTGGGGTGACTCTGTCGCAGGTCCACTATGTGGAGAAGATGTTGAGTCGCTTTGGTTACAGCGACTACAAGTCTGTCTCAACCCCTTATGATGCCAGTCTGATATTGAAGAAGAATAAAAGGATAACGAGAGATCGATTGAGATACTCTCAAATAATTGGTTCATTGATGTATCTAGCCAGCGCTACGAGGCCTGACATCGCATATGCTGTGAGCAAATTGAGTCGGTTTGTTTCAAACCCGGGCGATGATCACTGGAGAGCTCTTGAAAGAGTAATGCGCTATCTAGTAGGAACAATGGACTATGGAATTCATTATACCGGGGACCCTAAGGTTCTAGAAGGGTATAGTGATTCGAACTGGATATCAGATGCTGATGAGCTCAAGGCCACGAGTGGTTATGTGTTCACACTCGGAGGTGGCGCTGTTTCCTGGAAGTCTTGCAAGCAGACCATCTTAACGAGGTCAACAATGGAAGCAGAACTCACAGCACTGGATACCGCCACAGTTGAGACCGAATGGCTTCGTGAACTCCTTACTGACCTGCCGATAGTTGAAAAACCGATACCGGCAATTCTGATGAACTATGATAATCAAACTGTGATTATCAAGGTGAACAGTTCTAAGGACAACATGAAGTCATCCAGACATGTGAAAAGGCGGTTAAAGTCTGTCAGGAAACTGAGAAACTCCGGAGTTATAGCCTTGGATTATATTCAGACGGCTAAAAACCTGGCAGATCAATTCACAAAGGGTCTTTCACGCAATGTGATAGACTATGCATCTTTGGAATTGGGCTTGAGACCCACGTGAGTTGCTCTATGGTTGAAACCCATTCTGTGTGATCGGAGATCCCGTGAAGCAGGATGGAGCAACAAGCTATAGTGTAACTGAGAGAAGAGAACCTTTAATGAATGCTCATTCCATGAGAAGATGCATTTCTCTTCAGCCCTGTAAGGTAGGATGGTTTATACCTTAATGTGCTCCAAGTGGTTTCATGGAACAAGGCAGTTGTTTCATTGAAACAGAGATGTTGTCCTACAAAACATCTTTAAGGAACACACCTATATGAGCCTGACCACTGGTCATGGTCTATGAGGTTTGGGTGATCTCTAGAAACTCATGAAAGGTATGGAGTATGACCCATAAGCTCCAAAACAGCGGGGATGCTACTGTAGCCTAGTATCAGTGTAGAGCTCTGGTGAAATTTGTTCGCACAAAACTGGCAATTCAAGGCATAGTCCATTGTTCAGTTGTGAACGAATGTAGCCCTAGCTCTAGATGGAAGTTCAACTTAACAGTCTCCATCAAATACTGGTATATCAAAGAGGATCTGAGAACATTTCAAGTACGGCTTAGAATCCTTGGTGGGGATTGTTAGAATATTTGGGTATGGCCCATTATTCTATTTATTCTAAAGGATTATAGCCTACTTTTTATGTTATAGTTATTATGGTCAACACCATACTGGTAATGGAAAAGAACTCTGCTCGGACTGGAAAAGAACCCTGGCAACGCTTCGTACGAGTCACAGGGTTGATTCTGCAGAGAACCCTGTGGGTCTCAGACAACCCTGGAGGTTCTCAAAGAACTCTGGCGGTTCTCAAAGAACCCTGGCGTGAGCCTGAGCCTGAGCCTGACTTGTGTGCGGGAGGGATCTCTCTTTTGCTGGTTATGGAAACTGAAGACGCGGTAATTGGAAGGGCTGATTATGGCAATCACTGATACCATGATTCAGCCTTCCATAATTCAGCTTTCCATAACTCAGCCTTCCCGATTCTCTCCCGTCCAGGTTCATCCTCTCGTCTCACCCGAGGGCTATGAATAGAAAGCCATCTTCTCCTTTGAGACTGAGCTTTTGAGTCCATTACTTCTCCTCCTACCTCTGCTGCAAATCAGCCTCCCCATCGCCAGCGCTGCGCGCACACCACCGGCGAGAGCAGGTGCCTCCGACACCATTGCCTCCTTGAGATCCTGCTCGGGATACCGGGGCAATCAGGTTTCTGGGGAGCGTCTCTACGCGACTGCTCGCCCAGAACTGCTACGTCTTCACCGGCGTACGGTTCACCGTTCTGGAGACTCCGCCGCCGTCTAACGACTACACTGCGCCGCGTCTTCTTCCTGCACGACTCCGGCGCACGGACTGCAGTGCGTCAACAGATCTTCCTGCATCGAATTTGTACAACTACTTCGGTCAAGGCCAGTCGAGAAATATCATGAGTACGGATGATATTCCTCCAGCTGGTAATGGCGCAACCGATGCCTCTGGCAGAGGTCCCGCCCCAGGGTACTTTTCGATATCCGAACTGCTATCCTTCATCTTATTCGTGTTCTTCTTTAAATCTGTGTTAAACTTGAACACGTGCACATGGATCGTTTCACTCATTATAGTCATGCAAATATTCGTGAACTTAATTATAACTTTTGGAATTAAAATATGGCCTATTGCAGATAATTATCCAACATCCACTACTATCAATGCCATCCAATGGTGTTATAGCGGTCCTCCATAACCTGCAGCTGGCGGCATGGCACTTTGTAGCCACCCTGTCCATAAGTTGCCACGGCAGCCAATAAACCACAACCTAATTAAGGTACAATCTTCCATCTAACTTGCTGATGAGCATAGGAAGAGTGTGTGTGGGAGGGGAGACACGGTCCCTTGGAAAACATATTTAACACCGTTATCGTCCTAGCTTGGTCCTCTATTTGAGGGTAAGGCTTCGTATTCTTGGACCATGTCACTGACCATCAACCATGATGGGGATAACAATGCCTAAGTATAAGATGACAACCATGAACATACGCAATTAGGAATCTTGATTGAACTCTGATAGGGCAAAAAAGAATGTTACCCAAACTTCATATAACCAGTGCACTTGCTAATTCCTTGGTACTTTTGTAAACCAAAATACATGATAAATAAAGGGCGTTAGTTTCTTCTTCTATGCATCACTTATCATCTAGTGATGCAAACTAACATGTCCCGAGAAGGCTAGTGATGTCTGAGCAAGCATTGCGGTTGTTTTGTTAATCACATCTCTATCTCCAAGGAAACATTATACAAAGAATGCTTACCAACTACTCTGTCATCAGATAAGGGCTCCATTGTGGATCCAACAAGGAAGCATGCACACAATACTACTGACACAGGAGCCAATAATGCACCACCCTCTGAACCAATAATGCTATCAACCAGTTGCTGCATTTGTTTTCTAAAGAGAGACCAAGATAAAAAAAAAAGAAGGAAGCCTCATGATTAAAAAACTCAATATTCATGAGAGAAACAGGATGCCTAACTTTTCAGTGGAAAGTTAACAATCAAGGAAACTACAGTGTGTTTTGCATAAGTTTTTTTTTAAGAACGGGTGTGGTTCTATCGTTTCTTAGAGAAAAAGACAAATCAAGTAATATTGTGCATAGAACCACTACTGCATCTGTTACATTGATCCAGAAGCTCATATCATCTGTTACATTCCCATAATAATATTGTGCATAGAACCACTACTGCATCATTGCATAAACAAAAAAAATGCGACGTGGCCTTTTGAACCTTTTGAAATGTGTTACGTGTCATCACAAGCAAATCGTATTTGCCTGATTGTGGTCACTTCAATGTGTTCCCTAATCGTTGTCAGACCATACTTGTCTAGTTGCAACCCATTTATTGTTTAATGGAACCATTGTCGTGTCTTTGTTGCACCTTTCAGCTACCTCCCTTAACAAATACTGAGATTGTGATCATTAGCATATATATCCACATACTCCAAAAATACCGCAAGCTGAGATGAAGCAGTTAAGCGAAACAACCTCATTTAGTTGCATTTTGAGAGGAATATGTGTTGTATCTGATTAGACCAAAAATACAGGGAGGGAAATATATTTAGACTATAAAAAATGAAACATGTTAAAGTCTTGACAATTTCAAGTCATAAAACTCCACTACCAACTCAAGAGGAAGAAAATATACAGCAGATTGATGTGCACAGAATTGATATTGATTACTCTATGAAATACTCACATACAACTATACAAGGATGCAGTTAAAGTATACTTGAAATCCTTTAATTCTATGACGAACTGGAGTTTGTTTTCTTAATTTACTTGTTATAAAGCATGTGTATATATTCCCAATCAATCAGACTGGATGAATGTTCTTCTAGGAATTGGCATCGACCAATGCAACAAAAAAGCCATCGGTGGTGTCACACAAAATAGGCTTGGCTCTTCTTTTTTTCCCCCGTTGCAACTTTATAGTTAGCCTGTTTCCGTTAGCGCACAGTGACTCTGTCCAGATGCAATGAACCAGGAGCTGGAGATATCATTAGGCACATCATACACCCTGGTTAAAATTAGAGGCCAGACCACCGTCTTCTGTTTTTTGTGCTCGGACACGACGGTAAACGCGCCGTTACCACCCAGAAAAGGAAACGGTCCAGATTATTATTGGGGCCAGCTGTGTACAGTAATTCTATATACGACCGTTTGATTCGAATCACTGCCACATGTTGCTTATGATCTTGCAAATCCGTGACGGATTTATTTCACGCCTGGGATTTGAGATGGGCCGGGTTCAGAAATTTTCGAAGCATGTCTACGTGTAAGCTGGTCATTGGTCGGGCGCAGGAATTGGCACGCCAACCGCACCGTTGTGTTTTGCAGGTTGTTGAGCTGTCCATATAAACCCCTCCTCGCCGTCGTCCTAATTTCTCCCACATCGTCTCCATTCCTCTCTTGCACGGCTGCAGCCAAGCGAAAAAAAACTAATCTCGATTAGCAACGTGATTGGATTGGATTGTTCTGTAGATAAGCACAGGCGCGCGTGGCGATCGATCGATGATGCAGCTGGGGGCGAGGAATTTCGTGAGGAGGTTCTCCCGGCTCGCGTCGGCGGCCGAGACGGCGGCGGCGGTGCCGAGAATGCCGGAGTTCGACCACGTGCCGCTGCCCTACGACGGGCCGAGCGCCGCCGAGATCGCCCGCAAGCGCGCCGAGTACCTCAGCCCGTCCATCTTCCACTTCTACTCCAAACCTGTTCGTCCATCAAACCCACCACGTAGTAGATCCCATCTGATTCTGAGGCCTCCATGCCGAACGATTTTTTTTTTTCATTTCTGCATCAATAGAAAATAGTGTTTTTATTATGACGTTCGAGTATTACTGCTTCCCTAACTTAGCTTTCTCTATCTTAATAGCCGCATTATTCTGTCCTAGCTGTTTAGTCGATCTGTGATGAGTGGGCTTTTCCGGTTGTCAGGATTAGAAGAATGTTGTGAATCTGTGGATGTTGAGAGATAATCAGAGAGGGAAACTATTAGTCGAAATGGTGGAGCAATTCTCTATGTTAGTGCGATAGTGGGGAGTGTCGTTGGTGTGCCGGAGATAGGTGAGGCTAGGGCGAGATGAAGTGCGATACTAATATGTAGCAGTGTGAAGGGGATACGGGAGTTCTACACACGGTTTGGGTTGGATCAAGATCTGCTTCTACCAAAAAAAAGAAAAGGGATCATCTAAGCCAAAAATGTCGTTTGAGTGTGGCATAACGAGCCTTACAAAATGCTACTAACAGTTTTGCCGTGTCGTGTCGTGCGATTTTGCAGTTGAACATCGTGGAGGGGAAGAGGCAGTACCTGTACGACGAGCAGGGCCGGCGCTACCTGGACGCGTTCGCGGGCATCGCCACCGTCTGCTGCGGCCACTGCCACCCCGACGTCGTGGACGCGATCACCGCGCAGGCCAGCCGCCTGCAGCACTCCACCGTGCTCTACCTCAACCATGCCATCGCCGACTTCGCCGAGGCGCTGGCCTCCAAGCTGCCCGGCGATCTGAAGGTACGCGAAGACCGCCGAGATCGGCGTCCTGCATGCGCCGATCTGCTTCGATCATCTAGCAACGCCGCCACTCATTTCTTGATGCCGTTTGTCTTGTCTTGGCATATAAATATATATAGGTCGTCTTCTTCACCAACTCCGGCACGGAGGCGAACGAGCTCGCCATCCTGATGGCGCGGCTGTACACCGGCTCCCATGACATCATATCCCTCCGCAACTCCTACCATGGGAACGCTGCCGGCACCATGGGCGCCACCGCGCAGAAGAACTGGAAGTTCAACGTCGTCCAGGTACTTTTCTCAGTTAAACGCCATGCGCATGCATCTATATATATATTTCTGCATATTACCACTGAATTTGCTGGAATGGAGGTCGTTCTCTGATTGTTTGATCATCTGCTCCTGCTGAAGAGTGGCGTGCACCACGCCGTTAACCCGGACCCGTACAGAGGCGTCTTCGGCTCCGACGCCGAGAAGTACGTGCGCGACGTGCAGGAGATCATCGAGTTCGGCACCACCGGCCAGGTCGCCGGCTTCATTTCTGAAGCCATCCAGGTTCGGTACACTGACTCAGCTACTGAACCACTGTACTTGCTCCCCTTTGGGCATTGGCAAATTGATTAGCTCAGCAAGTTTGCAGCTGGACGTCATGACGTATAAGAGACAAATTAATTAATAAAGCTAATGAAGTTATTTGTCTGTGATTCTGTGAGCACAGGGTGTCGGTGGGATCGTGGAGGTGGCGCCGGGGTACCTGCCGCTGGCGTATGAGAAGGTCCGGAACGCCGGTGGGCTCTGCATCGCCGACGAGGTCCAGGCAGGGTTCGCTCGCGTCGGCAGCCACTTCTGGGGGTTCGAGACCCACGGCGTCGTCCCTGACATAGTGACCATGGCGAAGGTATATATACATATATAGCATGGCACGTCATCTAAATTGTTTCTATTCTCGTCCTTGCTCTGTGCCAGCAGCGCTCGCTCTGAAGTAACCTGACAACGTTCCTGCCAATTCTATGAACGCGTCCACCTTCTTTCAGGGCATTGGCAATGGCATCCCCTTGGGCGCCGTGGTGACGACGCCGGAGATCGCGCAGGTGCTGACTCGGCGCTGCTACTTCAACACCTTTGGTGGCAACCCCCTGTGCACCGCAGGAGGGCTCGCCGTGCTCAACGTGCTCGAGAAGGAGAGGCTTCAGGAGAACGCCTTCATTGTCGGCGCGTACCTCAAGGACCATCTCCGTGGCCTTCAAGAGAAGCACGACAGTGAGCGTCTCTTAAGCTTGTTCTCTGGAGAAACCAAAAGCAACAGTCTCGCCCAATCGTCTCCCCTGTCTGTGTTCTTGCAGTCATCGGTGACGTGAGGGGAACGGGTTTCATGCTCGGCGTTGAGCTCGTGACTGACCGGCAGCTGAAGACGCCAGCGAAAGAGGAGATCTGCCACGCCATGGAACACATGAAAGGTACCTACTGCACTACTGGAGCAGTGTAGAAATTCATCAACCTTGTAATAATCGGATAGAGTTTAACATGAAACGTTGTTACTTCGTCTGTTCAGATATGGGCGTCTTGGTGGGGAAAGGCGGGTTCTACGGGAACGTCTTCAGGATCACTCCCCCTCTATGCTTCACCAAGGAAGATGCTGGTACGTTAATCCTCGGTTAGAGTCCTTAACATTAGTTTAATTCGCTATAACATTTGGCCTGATTGTTTTAAATACCTGCGGCGAGTAATGCAGACTTCTTCGTTGAAGTGATGGACATTGCGCTGTCGAAGCTCTGAATGCTGACCCAGACGTTGTACTGAATGGTGTATGTATGGAAGGAATCCTTGCAGACGTTTAGAAGCTGTATCTGAGCATTACCTGAAGTAACCGTATTGCTGTCTATCTCCATGAGATCTACAGTATGTAATTCCTAGGGAGAAAGGAGAATCATGAACCAATGCAAACAGACGAGGCTGTCTTGTTACAGCCATTAGATACGTCTGCCATGTAACGTGCCAGGGATATTGCGTGGTCACAGTTCGAACTTCCTATCAGTCATCACTTGAAACTATGGACTAGCTTTAAATTATATTCCTGTATAGTGATACTTTGTCGTACTTGTTAACTAGGCCAGGTGGTTGTTGCAAGCTAATGCTATTGCCATGTTTGGCATCGCTGTGCCATCGATGTGGCTTACAATAATTTTTCAAGTAAAATGCAAGTGATCCTTGGACTTGGCTATCTGCTGGCCTAATATAGACGTGTAGTAGTGGGCAGCCAGTTCTTTTTTAAAAAAAATAAAAATCCTTTAACTTGGCATAAATATAACAAGACTTGCCGCTCTACTAAAAAATGATGTGGGCAAACATTGATGGACACTGGCTTGTTGACGGAATTACAGGCTTCCATCAAGGTCAGTGACAATGACGACAAGGATTGGCTCTGCCCTGAACAGGTTGCAGGCTCCTAGCTCGTCGGGTCTAAAATTGGGACTTGCGATCCGTTGTGTTTAGGGTGTGTTCAGATAGAGGGGAGGAAAAATATTTTTTCTTCTGGGAAGCATGTTATGTAAGGGGGGTGAATAGGAAGGGTGAAAAATGAATTTTTTGGGAAGCGTGTTATGTGAGGGGGATGAATAGGAAGTAAAAAGTACTTTTGGCACCTAAACACAAGTACTTAAGGAAAAAAATCACTCTTTTTGAGAAACGTGTTCTGTGAGAGATGAATAAAAAAGTTGGAAAATGATTTTCTGAAAAACGTGTTCTGTAAGGGGGATAATAGGAAAGTAAAAGTTCTTTGAAACTAACTAAACACAGCAGATCTAGATGTACCTTGTCTTATTGATCTCTCTAGAGAGGTGCCCAAACTTCTGAAATAGGCTAATTAAAGGTGGTGCTTATAGCCTTACAAAGTAAAACATATCTCTATGAGCACCTCCGACTCCAAGAGAATGAGATGGTTGATACTAAAATTAACGAAGTCACCATACACGTTTTGATCTTTCTATCGTCGATATATCGTCTACCACTGAAAAAATAACACGATTGAATTTATAAAAAAAATACAAAGACCCATCCTAAGTTAAGGACTCAAACTCGGATGAACACTTTCCACCACGAGAAATCTTACCATAGCTTTGCTCAGCTCACACGTTAACATGATTTTCCATGTGTCACTTATAGACCATAAATATCGATATATAAAATATACTCTCTTTGTCCACAAATTTAAAGATTTTTATTTATTCTAAGTTAAATTAATATCTGTAATATTCATCAAAGAAGAAAAATATATTTCAAATATATCTAAGATCACACAAAATACAGGGAGGCCAATCAAGCTCCGCCCCTGCGTCTGCGTCAATGTCAGCGTGACCATCGCGAATGCCAAAAGAGCGTTCCGCGAGCAAAGCCAATCAGATCCAACTTTTCCAGCAAGGCAAGTCCCTCAAGCCTCTCAACCACCTTCCACCACCCGATGCAGAATAGACGCGCGAGATCAGCCCATTAAACCCCCTCCCGGCCTCCCTCTTCTCTCTTTCCCTCTTCCCCGTCCACCAGCCCGGCCGCACCCTTCCTTCCTCATTCCACCAGCCGCCGGACGGTCCATCCACGCGCCGCGCAGCAGCTGACCTAGCAGAGAATCGCCCGAGATGGCGATGGCCCTGCGCCGCCTCGCGGGCGTGTCCGGCTCGCCGTCGGCCGCCGCGGCCGCGGCCTCGCTGCTCCTCCGCCCGGCTCTGACCCGCCCGATCTCCACCGGCTTCCGCGAGGAGCGCGACACCTTCGGCCCCATCCAGGTCCCCAACGACAAGTGAGTGGTTCCCTCCCTTCTCCCCATAGACGCGGATGCCCTGCGGATTTGTTCGTTTGATCTATTTCGTCGCGCGTCGTTTTGATCTGCTCGTGTCGCGGCAGCCTGGATGCTGCTGCGGTTGATCTGACGGTTTTGGCTGCTGTATTCTGTTTCGTGCAGGTTGTGGGGCGCGCAGACGCAGAGGTCGCTGCAGAACTTCGACATTGGCGGCGAGCGCGAGCGGATGCCAGTGCCCATCATCCGCGCCTTTGGTGTGCTCAAAAAGTGCGCCGCTAAGGTATAAAGCGAAACTGTTCTTTAATTTGTGCGCGTGGAGGGTATGATGGGTATATGCCTTTTGACCTTTGGTTGCTTGTACTTGTAGGACACTGCAAGCTTGGAAACATGTTTCTGTATGTCAGCAGTGCATGATGTTCCCAAACTTGCTTTTGTCCTAATTGGCAATGAAGCTGTATGATTGTATTTTGAAATATAAGATGCAGCTTTTGGATTTTCCTGTTTTTATGATCCATAAAATATTTGTAGCTAAAAATGGGATATATGCTAGTTCACTACAGCTTATACTTTGCTTCACTAAGTTACTCCTATGGTACAACAGACTTTCTCCCAGTTTCTGGCTTGGTACTATTTTTTTTAATCAAATAATTGAATGCCACATAGATAAATGCTTCGTACTTTGTTTTTATCCAAATTCAGATTGCCTTGTTGCTAACACTTCAAAACCATTAGTGTCAGTTTGAACTTTCAAACTTCCACCTTTCACTTAGGTAGTTTAGGCTGCTTCGAGTATCATGATTGCCTTGTTGCTAACACTTCAAAACCATTAGTGTCAGTTTGAACTTTCCAACTTCCACCTTTCACTTAGGTAGTTTAGGCTGCTTCGAGTATCATGTATGTATGGATAACTTTTCCTTTGACTTTTGAAGGTGAATATGGAGTATGGCCTTGATCCAACAATAGGCAAGGCAATAATGCAGGCAGCTGAGGAGGTTGCAGAAGGGAAGTTGGATGATCACTTCCCACTTGTTATCTGGCAAACTGGCAGTGGCACACAAAGCAACATGAATGCCAACGAGGTCTATTCATACAATACCTTTATGCCAAATATTCCATAGAACATGTCATTTAAAAGTAATATAACTGTTGTTCAAATAATAACCTGTCTAAGGTGTGACTTAGTTTTACTGTCCAGACACTACTGTAATTAAACCTATCCCCATATGCTATATACTTTGCTCATTATTTGTATGCAGGTTACCCTGTAAAGCTAAATTCTAAGGCGGTACATATTGTTGTGAACTTGGTTTGTTTTCTGGCTTCTGTGACATAATTTCTTACGATATGTTCTCCCAATTTAGGTAATTGCAAATAGGGCAGCTGAGATTCTTGGACACAAGCGTGGTGGGAAGTTTGTACACCCTAATGACCATGTGAATAGGTCACAATCCTCAAACGATACATTTCCCACTGTAAGCATTAATTGTTATTTATCATTATTTCGATCATTCTACTTCTGCAGGTGTTTATTGTTCATATTGTTGACATTTCCAGGTTATGCATATAGCAGCAGCTGTCGAGATCAATTCAAAATTTATCCCAAGTTTGCAACAGTTGCATGATTCACTCCACTCAAAGGTATTATTTTCTTGTTTCCTCAAGTGCCTTTTATATAATTATGTTGTGACTCATTTTTACCTATTGGCTTTGCTTCAATATGTGGTAGTCTTCTTAAATCACAACTGCTGGGCTGCCTATAAAAGTTTCCAGGAATCTTATGATCTATTCTACTGCACATTTGTGCATGCTCATTATGGATTCCGATTCAAAGAAAAAACATTACAAACTTTGAAAATCGTTTAGGTTCTTTTTTCTTATATATAATAGCATTACTGCACAAGGATTACAGAGTAGCTGCTAACTCTTGCAGACACTGTAGCAATCCATTAGATTCGTATTCAGGCAACAAGTTAGGTTGTACTGTCATTGATTAAAGGTCATATGAATAACTGCTAATGCTTGATAGGTGATACCAATTTTCTTATTTGTAATGTACATATGCCTTTTACACTAGTTTCCGTTTCATCGGTTGGTTAATCTGATATTGCTCTTAAATTGAACCAGAACATATTTTTTTAATTGATTGTTATCAGTTTGTACCTTGTGTCATCTCATCGCAGTACTTATATTCTGTTACTTCTTTTGAGAAAACTGATTAGATTAAACAATGCATGTATTGGAACCAATAAAATGAACCAGTCTATAGGACAAATTGTATCTGTTCGTATGTTATATATCAAATACACTGTTCTCATAAATTTGCTAACCTCACTGTGCAGTCCGTTGAATTTAAAGACATAATTAAAATCGGGCGTACACATACCCAAGATGCCACCCCGTTGACTCTTGGCCAAGAGTTCAGTGGCTATACTACACAGGTAGGGTTTGTTGCAGCATCTTTTGTTGTCGAATTATTGCCACATACTTTAGATTAACGGATAGACTTATGAACTGTTTTGGACTCTATGTGCAGGTCAAGTATGGAATTGACCGAATTAATTGCACATTACCTCGGATGTACCAGGTATTATACTAATTTTAGTTTTCTCCTCAAATGAATACAGACTGATCATTTGCATTGATTTTCAGCTTGCTCAAGGTGGAACTGCAGTTGGAACTGGCTTGAACACTAAGAAAGGGTAATCCCAAATTTGTATTTGAAATAATTTGGTTACATCAATACCTATTACTAACTAATAATTTTGTTCTCTTTTAGATTCTCTACTTGTATTGTTCGTATTAGTCTACCACCAAATTGTTTTTGAGAAGAGAATCGACGTAACATTGACATCCAGCGTGTCATAAGCTCATAGCATAATCCAGATTAGTTTCATTTATGTAGTTTCTTTTTCTACTTTTACCTCCATTTACATGTATTGTTTCTGAACTAAAAGTACTGAGATATGAAGATTTGAGTACCATCTGGAATTTGAAATGATTTTCTTCCCTATTGTTAGTCATTATGATGATATGTCATGGTAATTTATTAAACAGAGCATTTTCCTTGCATTAGCAGTCTTTCTTCTGCATGTTTTTTCTTAAATATTTTTTTGTATCTGTCTTTTCAGATTTGATGTCAAAATTGCTGCTGCTGTGGCTGAGGAAACAAGTCTACCCTTTGTGACAGCAGAGAACAAGTTTGAAGCTTTGGTTAGTAGTTGAACGTATAAACATACTTGCATGTTAAAAAATGTTGGTGCCTGGCATTTGGTGAATGATGTTGCCTAAAAATAAAAACTATTTGCAAAACCAGAACCAACTGACTAAAACATATTCTGTTTTCACGTCGAGTGTAAGAAACATTAACAAATGCACATCACTTGCAACTTTTTTGTTGATGCTAGTTGTTGAGATTTGTTCTTTGCATTAGAAAATCATCATTACTTTTTTTGCTAGGATAGTGGATTTAGAAACTGGGTTTCAATTTTATCATCTTGCTAACTTTTCTTTTTATTATTTTTGTCTTGTTTTCTCTGTATTATTTCATCACTCTTTTTTTTTTTTTGGTCAAGTAGGCAGCACATGATGCTTTTGTTGAGAGCAGCGGTGCCGTAAACACAATTTCCGCATCCCTTATGAAGATAGCAAATGACATACGCTTGCTGGGAAGGTCATTATTCTAATATTCTGTTTCTCATGGCAACTTTCCCTCCCTGGGGCATGCACTTAATACTTCCAACACAATCACAGTGGCCCTCGTTGTGGACTTGGTGAACTAATCCTGCCAGAAAACGAGCCTGGGAGCAGCATTATGCCTGTAAGCAGACTGTTGATGATTACATTCTGGTTATTTTTAAGTGCATTTTTTATTAAAATACCACTTCAACTATTTCCAGGGAAAAGTTAATCCAACACAGTGCGAGGCTCTGACCATGGTTTGCGCTCAGGTGCGCACATTACGCTTTATTTTATCATTTTTATATAAGTTATAATCTAACCTCCTTGTTGTATTTTAAAGAAAAAAATTTATTGTTTGCTCTATGCTCTTGATGGAGAACTATTGCTTATCTGAAAAACATTATGCATTTATGATGTTAAATGGTTCCACGATACTATCTTCATTTTTTGTGCTCTCCTAGGTTGCTTAGTTAGACAGAAACCTTTCTAGAGATCAGTGGTTCACATTTTCTCTAGAAAACGCTAGTAAATGAGTCATTTGATTTGTCTACACAGTGCCTTTTACCCTGCTTTAGAAACTCAATATTAGATTAGAAATCAAGCATCTGAATATCCACTAATGACAAGTAGTTATGATAGTACAACTGAATGACACTAATATAGCATATCTACCAAATGGAATATGCTTCCACAAGGATCTTTACCTTCGGAGAATAACCATGTTTTTGGTAACTAACTTGAACTGCTACTGATCCATGGTCTCTTATTATTCTTCTTTTCTTAGTGTACCCTTTTGACTTGCATCTAGTCTTTGAGCAATTTCGGGTTTGTGGTCTTGCAGGTTATGGGTAATCATGTCGGTGTTACAGTTGGTGGTGCGAACGGGCATTTTGAACTGAATGTTTACAAGCCGATGATTGCAGCCGGATTACTTCGAGTATGATGCCTATTACAGTGTTTAAATATGCTTAACTATTATAGAAACTTTTGTTTGAATAGCTTTATATTGTTACTGCCCCTCATGTTTTTACTGCAAGCATGCTGCATGCTTAACCTGTTCACCGCACCTTTGTTCAACAGTCATTGAGATTGTTGGGGGATGCTTCTGTGTCCTTTGAGAAAAATTGTGTCAGGGGAATTCAAGCAAACCATAAGAGAATTTCTCAACTTTTGCATGAGGTAATGATCCATTGGAATCACTGGAACACTTGCATGTATTTTCTATACAGGGTGTATTACTAATTTATTTGCATTTTGTCCAGTCTCTGATGTTGGTGACATCTTTGAACCCTGTAAGTAAAATGCAACTTTGCATTATTTACCTCTGTATTTTTACAAACTCGTGAATCATACTAAATTATGAGTGAATGCAGAAAATCGGCTATGACAATGCTGCAGCTGTTGCGAAGAAAGCTCACAAAGAAGGCACCACATTGAAGGTAAACTTTGCTTTATTAATTTCTGTTTGCTTTTGCCTCATTCTGTTAATGCTTTGTTCGTTTAGAGTTAGGTGATGTGTATGCAGCTTTCATTCATATCTTGGTTGGGATATCTCAATCATTCAATTCTTTGTGAATTAATATCAGTCTTTAGGAAAAAAAATTCCTCGATATAATACACTAACATTTTTTTTTTTGTTCCTTTTTCAGAAAGCTGCATTGGACCTTGGAGTGCTATCGGAAGAAGAATTCCATGAGCTTGTTGTCCCAGAGAAAATGATCGGCCCTTCTGATTGATAACTCCATGATAGCTATGTTTCTTGAAGCATTCAGGCTGCCACCTCTGAGTTTCAGTGGTTGTCTGTGATGTCAGAATTAATGATCCTGGCCCATCCGTAAACAAAGAAAAATCAAATTCCATCTCATCATTAGTTCCTCACCCCATTGGAGACATGATTTTCAAGGACCGATGGTGCCTGAGAAAACAACATTCATTCATGTTCAAATAGGGAGCAGTATACCTTTTTTTGAGGCGGGAGCAGTGTGCTTTGATTAATCAGAAGAGATGCCTTCTTTTGATCTTTTCTCGTGGACATCAGCACAACCTTTTTTTCCTCAGATGGCCAGTGTTTGTAATAAATGGCATGGCAACCATGTCTGGAAATTCTGATAACCCATCTCAAGTGAAAGAAGCTAAATACATAGTACATGTAGTTTTCCTACTCATTTTGAATCAATTTTATTCAAATATCTTAATGTCTAAAAATGAAAATTATGCTACACATAATTTATTACCCTCTTTTTTTTAAAAAAAAAATCCCAACCATTCTTAACGATTCTCCTGTTAATGTAAATACGTCCTAGTGTTTCAGCTGTGTATTACTATTATGGCCATGTTCAGATTCCCAACTTTTCACTATTCATTCCAACTTTTCACTATTCATTCCAACTTTTCACTATTCCTCCCTCACAAAACACGTTTCCCAACGAATGCTACAGTGTTTTTCTTATGCTACAGTGTTTTTTCCTACAATCTAAACACACCCTATGTACTCCCTCCATCCCAATTTATAAGTTGTTTGACTTTTTTGGCTCCAACTTTGACCACTCGTCTTATTCAAAAAATTATGTGAAATATCAAATTTTTTTGTTATGACTTGCTTTATTAATGAATATTATTGAAGAATGGCTTAAATTTGACTATATTTGCACAAATTTTTTGAATAAGACGAGTGGTCAAAGTTGGGGTCAAAAAAATCAAACGACTTATAAATTGGGATGGAGGTAATACATGTTTAGGACTATTGAAGCAGTCGAACTTATTATCAAATCATTTTGATGCTATCTGGACGTTCTGATAACTTAAGTGAAAGAGACTAAATACATAAATGTAGTTTTCCTGCACTTAGTTTCATTTAAAAACCTGCATGTCTTGTATATGATGAAATGAAATTATGCTCAAATACCTAACCACTCATAACTATTCTCCTGTTATAATGTATAAACATGTCCTAGTGTGTTTCAGCTGTGTATTATTAACGGGTTTAGAACTATTGGAGTTGCTAGCTTATTATCAAATCAATTTGATGCTATCTGGTTTGTTGAAAAGACTTTCTGAGAATTCAGATGAAAAACCACGTCATTTATGATTGCACGACAGCATCTTCCTGTTTTCGTATTATTGTGCTGAAAGCTGGCAATCGTACATATTCTTGATCTTTTTACCAATAATAATCTGATTCTATACTGAAACATGGAGGCAAACCCCCCATGCTAATACGTACAGTATTATTTGATGGCGTTAACTACAATGCTGACCGGGAGGGAAGATGCTGGGGTTTATGCCCCCGCGCACCGGTATTCTCTGTTTTATCTCCTTGTACGGACCAAAAATTTCTTCAAGCTGTCTGCCGCAAAGCCTGGCTCACTCAATCCCACCCATTCCACGTATAACCCAACCACATATAACCTAACCAATCCATACCTAACCGAACAAGTGCTCACGTCGGTAGCACCGGCCGCCCGACGCGACAGCAACCTACGACCTCGTCGCGCACGAGAAAAAACTGTCAAGCCGCGTGCAGGCAGCAGCCGCGGCGCGGCTTAAACCCCCTGACCCGCTATAAAATCTGGTCGCATCTACGGGCCACGGCGCCTTATTCGCACTCGCACGCACCTCCCTCATCACCGACGTCTCAGCTCGCGCTGCGCGCTTACTCAGCAACACAGCATGGCTGCTGTCAGCTCCGTCCACGACTTCGTCGTCAAGGTTCGGCTTTCTACTTACCTGAGCTCGCTTACTAATTAACGCACAAGATACGTCCTACTCTGCTGTGTGTGATTCAGAAGATGTATTGCGTTGCACACGTAGGATGCAAGCGGTACACATATATAGAATCTTGTTGCTTCCTCTGTCAGCTGAGTTACTCTTTTCCTCTTTCAGTCCGTGTCGGAATTGTTCGTACACGCATCGTGGCGAAATGATACATGGATGTGCAATAGAAACAGGCGTCATGCTTTGTTTGAGTGCTGAAAATGTAGGTTTTATTTCCGCCTTTCTGTTTTAACAGATCTAAGGTATCTACCAAATGAAAATACAGTACAGTGCATTTTTTTTGGCACATTTATTCAGCTTCGAAAATATTGAGATGTATAACCTTGCTCTCTGATAATTTACTGTGCTGAACAACCCCCAAGAGGAGTGTAATTTGTTCTTACGGGTCAACAGTTTGAACAAAGAAACATGTTTAGTCCCTGCCAATTGGAACGCTTGCACAGATTTAGCTGTCATGTCATTGTTTCTTTTTTCTATTTGCTTGTTCCACTGTACGTACCTCCTCATTAGCTTTCATCATGTTATTAAGATACGCATTCTTTTTTCTAGAGGATGGTCATTGACTCATTGTATGCCACTGGCTTCTAGTTTGAAAATTTTAGATGCAGATGTAGCGATAAAATTTACTAACTTTGAACTAACAGAGTTACTTGTTTGTAACCCATGACAGTGGCATGACAAATTCCAACTACGCGGAGCTTGGCCAGCTATACGAGATGTACAAGGACCAGGGTGGGTTACATTCAATTTTATTGTCTCTTGTGTTTATGCTCGGCTTCTCCTGCAGATTAGTTGGTTCATAACGTCCTAAAGTTTGTTGTCAATTTGACCTATATGACTTCAGGTTTTGAGATCCTTGCTTTCCCATGCAACCAGTTCGGTGGTCAAGAACCAGGCACAAACGAGGAGATCGTCCAGTTTGTTTGCACTCGCTTCAAGGCCAAGTATCCAATTTTTGACAAGGTAATTTTGTGCACACACAGTACTTCCCTCTCCTTTTATATGCTTATAAGGCGAAAAAGCAAGTATTCATTACAAACTTTGAAAGGCAATGTTATAATAAAGGAGTAAAATTTTAGTACCTATAGTTAACGCATTTTATACCTCCTTAGGTAATTTTTTTTGCTGTACCTCCAAATTAGTGCAAAAACAGGAAAGAAACAGGGATCAGATTTTTACTTTCATTTCTCATGTAAGGTTGATGTAAACGGTGAGGATGCTGCGCCACTCTACAAGTTCCTCAAGTCCAGCAAAGCCGGCCCCTTTGGTGACAACATCAAATGGAACTTTGCCAAGTTCTTGGTTGACCAACAGGGGCGTGTCGCGGAGCGCTACGCACCAACGACTTACCCACTGAGCATCCAGGTAAGCTCTGAACCCTCAGCAGTAGTGCAAATTGTGCTCTGCTCGTCAAGCTTGCTTGATCATCTGATCATATAACGCTACCCTTTTGCGGATTTCTGCAGAAGGACATAAAGAAGCTGCTTGGGAGTTCTTGAACCATGCGTATCGCTTTAATTAATATGCACTGCAGCAGCATAGCTTCGGGCACTTGAGAACACCTGGAATGTTGCATTGTAATAACTAATAAGGCTGGCTGTGGTTCGAACTTTGGTGTCGCATTTCCTCTGTCTTTTCGTATGATCCTCCTATCTTGTAGTTTTGTAGTAAATATCATGCAACGTACCTTCTGTAGTCCCTTCATAATTTCTAGATCTTCAAAAATGTCACCTTTTGTATCTGTGCTGGCTGTTGAGATCTCGGAATAAAGAGACGTTGAGTATCTTGCACACCTGCTTCGTTTTATTCTGAGCCGGACCCTCTACCATGTTTGCATTTCAAAACATGGAGAATATCTTAGATTCCCTGGCTGTGGCTGACAAACCTAGCTAGACCAGTGCACCGGACGAGCCCATCCTTCAATATTTTGTCCGAAGCCTGAGAAACCTAAAAAAAACATGACCCGAAAAAACTGAGCCCAATTAGTGTACCTGCGCTGGGCTTGGATTTCCGAGAATTTGTTCTTGGGGTTTTAAGCCCATCCTAAAACCCAACCTAACCTCCTGAGTCCTGACAATGCAAATTTACACACATCGAACACCACCTATCGGTTGAGTCAAGTTTAGCCCAGGATACAGCCATAATGCAGCTTACAGATGAGCAATCGGAGCATAATAACTCAAACACGTTGCAAGTAACCGAATGTAATCTACGAAACATCGCTAGAAAAATATTGTAACATTCCTAAAATTTGAATGTTGAAAATGTGAACTTAAAAATTTTTGTGTGAATTGACCTAATTTAAATTTGCCTAAGGTCAAATTTCTCATCTCATCTAAATCCTAGCAAAACAATATTTTATTTAAGGATAATATATTTAGTGTGGCATTTGGATTTCATTTGGATTTGTTTGGATCTTATTTGAAATATAAATATACTTATGAATTTGAATTATAAATTCAAATTCAAACCTATGGGCTAAAACTACTCTTGGGTCAACACTAAAACCCAACCCACTTCTCTCTCTTCTTTTTCCCGCGCTGGGCCGCTCTCTCTTCCTCTTCTCTCGCGCACGCTCGGCCTGCTCGCTCCCTCTTCCCCCCGCTCACACCAGCCCAGCTCGCCTCCGTCCGCACCGCGCCGACATGTGGGCCCCACATGTTAGCCGCACGCGTACAGGAGCTTCTTCCTCCTCACGCCGCAGTCACGCGAAACGCGTGACTCTGCTCCGCGCCGCGCCGCGCGCGCTCGCGCCCAGGGGGACCGCGCCGCGCTCGCCTTGTCCTACCTGGCATCAACCCCTCGCCCAAGTCAAGCCCCTAGAAAGCCTCTAGAAGCTGTGGCGGCCATGCTTCCTTATCCATGAAGCTTGCTCCGCGCCTCGCCACCGTCCGATGCGCCAAACCGCCTTGAGGACCCGAGCGAACGACATCCAAGGCCCTAGACCATCTCGACCACTAGCCGTCGCCTACAAGTAGCCAGCCAAGCCCCCAATTCGACCCTATCGCTCTCACGGGGTCCAATCCCCTTTCGCCACCACCACGAACGCGAAGCAGAGGAGGAGAAGGGGAAAGTAGGAGGAGAAGGGGGAAGGGAGAAGGAGGAAGGCCGCTGCGGGGAGGAGCACCACGACCGCGGCAGGGAGGCGGAGGAGTACACCAAGCCAAGCGACGACGTCCACAACGCGGAGTACCCCGACGACGCGGCCGCACACGTTCGCCGTGGAGAACGCCGACGTCGACGACGACCACCGCCTCAAGCCGGCACCGCGTCACCTCGCCACTGCGCCAACGTCGTCCTGCCTCGCCTCTCTCTTCCCAAGCCCGTAGGTGAGCCAATTCCGCCGAGCCCCGCCTTAATTCCTCACCGTTGCTCTCGCCGGCGTTCCGCCGCAAACTGTAGCGCCACCGCTAGGTTTTCCCACCATTTGCCCGGCCATCGTGCCGCTCTCTTCTGCAGGGACCTCACCGCGCACACGTGCTTGCGCTCGCACCTCTGCCGCCGCGGAACCGGGCAGCCGGGCACCCGCGGACGCGAGGTCGCGCCACGGCCATGGCGCACACGCGCACATGCACACGCACACGCACTCGTAACACGCACGTCGCCGCGGACTGGGTTGCCAGACACCGCGCGCACTCACGCCACGCACGCACACGCGCAGCCCCGGCCACGAGGCGCTGCCTCGCACGGCCGGCGTGCTCGCCACTGCCATCACGCACGCAGCCGCCGCGACGCGCCGCACCGGCGCGTGCGCGAGCGCGCACGCGCATGCACGGGCACGCCTGGCCTCACCGTCACGCACGTACACTGCACGGGTCCGCGCACGCGCGCTGGCGAGCCACCGCGTACGTGCGCTAAGCCGTCGCGTGCGCGCGTCGCGAACGCCTTAGCGGCATTCTGTCGAACACCTTGCGCACGGGAACTTTTTCCCTTTTGATTTCGAATCTGGCCGCACACACATTTGGCCACACGGGCGCGGCCGCACCGGATCGGTGCGCAGCCGCACCAGATCCGGTGGACGCGGTCCACATGAGCCGCACTCACGGCTGACGTCATCGGTATCGGACCCCTCTGCTTACGTCATGCTGACGTCAGCGGGCCACGTGGGGCGCTCTGGCGCTGCCACATGTCGTCCTCTGGTTTTTCAGGGTTTATCCTTTTTTGGAAATTCATTTGTCTTTTTCAAAAAAGGATTTAACCTTAGAAAATTCATAACTAATTCAAATTAAGTCAGAAAATTATGAAACCAGTTTCTATAATTTTCTAAAAATATGAATAACAGTTTGGGAGGGTATTTGGAGTTATTTGGATCTTCCATATTGTTGTTCTTTGGATTTCTTGCCATATACCGTAGGATTTACCGTACCTTCCGTGTTCAGGAGACGACGACAGAGAGCAGCTGATTGAGGACCCGGCCGAGGACTTCGACAACTACCCAGTCTCTCCAGGTTCACGCCCATCCCATCTCTTGAATGCCCATCAGGCATATGCAATTAGACTGCTAGTGCTTGCACGTGATGATTATATGATGATTAGCCATGCATAGCCCTTTATTGCCTTGCCCCTTGATGACCTACCACTTATTATATATTGAGAAATGATGCTATTGCTATGCATGCTATGTGTGGGATTGGTAGATATTCTCTGTGTGGGATGTGTGGGAAAACTGGGAAGGAGTATGGTGATTTTGACGTTAGTAGGTCTTTGCCGGTGCGGGTAATTATAACAACCCGACTTAGGCTTTCGGGGTGCCAGGGGTGAGCTTCTGAGTAAGCCCTGTGTTGTGCCTGTGGCGGACATGGTTGTGACTTGTGATTATGACTGGGAGCTAGGAGTATGTCGGTTACCTGCGATGGTAACGGTTGCGGACCACTGCGGTGGATACGCCTTTGGGACGATGACACCCGTACCGGAGCCTTAAACCTTGTTGACCGATCTTGTGATCACTGTACCGTACGCACCAGCTTGCTTTTGTGGGAGGAGTACCAGCTAGCCTTTCTCGGAGCGGCATCCGGACTGTTGGCGACCACAGTGTGGTATTTGTGTCGGGGGGGACTGGATGCGTCCTTACATCACCCCGATCGGCGAGCTATTCCCCGACTGGCCCTCGGGGGACGTCTTCATAGCTCTTGGGGCCAAAGTTAGCGTGCCGAAGCATTCAGACTCGAGGGATGTAGGAGGGTGCCGTCTCCGGATAGGAGTTACTAGTTGTGGGCTGTGTCTCAACCGGTTGATCCCCGGTTTGCAGCCCGAGTTGGGTACAGGCGTACAAGCTCTGCAGAGTCTTATGATCTATACGTATAGCCGTGACCTCGGTCTCGGAAAGCGCGGTGTTAATGAGCCGGTCGTCCATTTTTTGGGATATGCTTTCTCTCCCCCTATAGGTGAGTGTGTGAGGTCGTTGGTGCGGGCGGGGAGAGGGAGGTTGAGCTCCGCTTCCCTTGTGATCCGTTCGTACCTCTTGAGATGCCGGGGAAGGTAGCCCGCGCATCGCCCGAGAGTGGAGGTGTTGTGTTGTGATGGGACCTGGTGAGCCAAGACGGCCCGAGTTGTGGTAAAAGTGGGATATGGGATTGGAGTTACATATGCTGCTGTTGCTTAGGAAACCTATACCCTTTCCATTGCTATTTTCTTTCCCCTTAGAATTAGGCCACCTAAAGCTTGCATACGGATGGTGACGTGAACCTGTTCCACTCCTTGGGAACAGTCTGTGAGTTCGCAGGGTACGAGTCCGAGCACGAGTTCAACCATGATGGGTGGTACGACTAGGCTGCAGCTACGCTCAGGAGATTGCCTGTGGAGAGGAGACCACCTGGAGGATGCTTGATAGTTTCTGCCGCGCTACATTTTCTTTATGTTGCATTTAGCCCATGAGACTTATGTACTTATTCCAGAGACTTGTTCTGGTTACTATGTTTATGACATGTAATGTAATCCGAAAGAATGACTGTGATATACTGCTGAGATGAGTTCTGTACGCGATAGCACTATTCCTGGGACTATCGCGATGGTACAGGGAGTCGGACTTTGTCTCTAAAAGTCCGGTTCGTTTCAAATATCACTAGGAATCTATTGACCATCTATGGCACAATTAACGTGGCTTTATATTTTACTCAATGTGTAGAAGATTGCTAATAAGTAGGCCCTTACGTCACTACCGGATTCAGGACGTTTGAACAAAGACTCTAAACACTTTGCTGGCGGCCACCCACGCCAGACCTGACTCTTGAACCAAATTGCCAACAAAGAGCTCTCTGCCAAGAGCTTTTTATGGGGCACACGGCAAACGATGTTGTCAGCTTCTTCTTGTTTTTATGTTGCCAATCTCTTAATTTATTGTTCATTGCTTACCTCAGAAGAGTCAATCACAAAAATATAAATACAATAATATCCACACTGACATAAAAAGGAGGCAAACTCACACTTTTACATCTGTTAGTACGTGCTTGTATGAATTTTTGTTTTGAATATATGGTGGTGACAATTCTGAGCATTAGAGTCAACTTACATTGTGGATTAATATGCAGACCCGCGCGTCTTTACCAATTTTTTTAGATGGTTTACAATTCCTCCGCGATGACAATTAGCCTTGCTGGTATTGTGATCCATATCTTCTATGCTGGGAAGTTTGGATCTTATTCTTTGACCTTTGATGACCTCACTCTAAGCCACATATATATATTACTTGACCTTCGGAAGAACTTGCATTACACTGTTGTATGTGTTGAGCACGGTTTGATTATCGTTCTTTGTGGGTGAGGTTCGACCGTCTGTTGAGTGATTTAGCACTCAATTTCATACTTAAACTCCCAAAAATGGAAGAAACACAGTCTAATGGCAACTAGTGCCAGATACTTAAGTTACAAACTTACAACTGACAGCGTGCACATAGTAAAACTCCGATTTTAACAAAAAGTGTAGGGTACTAGCTTCTCTTGAGATCTTACTTTCTATGATAAATATGTATGTGTCTGCTAGTGGCTTTTTTCTTCTAGCTGGACATGAAAGGAACAGAAAAAGGCCATTTTCTTTTTTCTTGCTCGAATTGTTTCTTTTTAAGGGAGGCAAAAGCTTTGCAGCAATATTTATTATTATGATAAAAATAATTCAGGTGTTTGCTTAGTTTGTTAAATGGGGGCCTGAATTTCTCGCTTGAATTGTTTACATGGTAACATGGGCGTGATGTTAGTTTTGCAGACTGGCGAAACTAGACTTTTTGAGGGAGCTGATCTCCCCCTTCTTCTTTCTCCTTCTTCTCTTTCTCTTCTTTCTTTTAATTTTTCTTATTCTCCTCTTCATTCATAACTAGAAAATGTTGATGAAGGCTTAGGGGGGATCCAGGTTTTAGAAGAGCAGGGAGCCCCTTGTATCCGCCCCCTGTTTGCAGAGGAATACTACTTACGCGCCACTGGGTTGACCTCATTATAGTAGCGGCTTTCAACTCGCTCAAGTAGTATCACCGGTGTGACATGCCCTGTCTATGGCTAACTACTAGGATCGTGGACGCTTAAAAGAAACATGGGAGGTATATACATCCTCAAAAGGCTCGTGACTGCGCCCGCCCGGTGGCAACCGGCCGGGTCGATGCGTTGAAGAAAACCAAGAGCTAGCTTAGGAGTTGACAGGAAAAGTTCGCCAATCACCGTAGATTGGCGATTATATTGCATGGTTTGCCAGTTGTAACACAAGTAGAGATTATTTCTTCATCAGTCGGCAGTCGCCTACGGACATCAGCTGACTGCTATGCGTTGTAGGCAGGTGCCACCTGATTGGAGATTCACCCTCCGTGCACGCTGGACCGGGCTTGATATGATATGCCACCGCTTAATCGTATTAATTCACAATCACAGCGTTTACCGGCGCCGATGGCGACGTGCATGGCTCTTCCTCCCGCCCGTAGCGGATGGGTATAAAGCACTGCGCCGTTGCTGTCGACGCCAAGCCACAAGCATCTCCTGATACTCCCTCTCTCTACTCTAGCTAGCCGGCGGCATCTAACGCCGTGCTTGTAAGCTGTATCCCAGAATCCAACGGGAAAGGAAAAGCAGCAGCCAGAGTCGTCGTCTATGGCCAGGCGATTCCTCACCGCGCCACCGTCAGCGGCAACGGACGGCACCCCTCCGGCGGCGCCGCATGTACAGTGGAGCCTGCACGGGTCGGCCGTGAAGGTCGCCGTCGCCGGGAACGTCATCGTCGCCGTGCTCTTCTTCGTCGCCGTCGTCTGGCGCATCTTCTTCTACTCCGGCAGATCAGGCCACAGCGACGACGCCGTCGCTCCGCCGGCGTCCTCCTCTGCGAGGAGCACGCCGTGCGCGTCTCCGCGGGCGTGCGGGCTCGGGAAGGACGACCTCCTGGCGCTGCCGGTGTACGTGCACGGCGGCTCGTCGCCGGAGGAGGAGGGGAAGAGGGCGGAGTGCGCGGTGTGCATCAGCGAGCTCAGGGACGGCGACACCGGGCGGATCCTGCCGCGGTGCGGGCACGTGTTCCACGCCGAGTGCGTGGACAGGTGGTTCCGGTCGCACGTCACCTGCCCGCTCTGCCGCGCCGTCGTCGTGGCGGACGGCGGCGACGGCAAGGCATGCACCAAGATGCAGCAGCTGGCCGTGTGAGATAAAGCAGAAGTCGTAGTGTCCTTGTAGCTGACCGTAAGTTGGAACGGTCTGCTGTTACTGCACGGTTTTGTAAAGTGTCTTGTAATATACTGTCTGGAAATGGGATGCAACTCTGATGAAATTTTGTACAGTGCGGTCTTCCTTCTCCTTTTTTTTTTCTGAGATGAGAGTACAGAAGAAATCATCCGTTAAACGACAACACAGGAAACAACAAAATCACAAAGCATTAGTACTAATTAGTACTGATGTAAAATAATGCATGTTAGTTTGGATAACTGAAGTTAAACAGAGGAGCTGGCGCATGCACATTTCTTGAATCACCATACATAACGAGAAAATAGTCAAGGAGATAAGATATGGTTTTTTCCCAACATGAACATAATCGGTCCTACTGGTTGAACTCAGGGTCAATTTCACCAATCTGCACCTTTAATATGAATGTTGTTGAGCTGTATTTGTACAAGATTACGGTTTCAGTTTCTGGAGTTTGGACTTGGGTGTATGATAGGCAGCGGAGACAGGGCTATTCTTCACGCATTGAGATGCACCACCTCATACATTTCTGAACTAAACAGAAACAAAATTCCCATGTTCGTTGGACCAAATATACACTAAGCAGCATAAACCTCACTATCCAATCTACTAGTATCACAGAAAGAAACTGTAGTTAGTTATCAGTAGAGCTGACTCTGCTTACACAAATGACAATTGGAAAGCAAAGGGCAGGACTCAATCATACATTATCATATCCTGGGGTTTGGTAATTCTGGCATTCCATTATATTGAAGGAAGAATCAACTAAGCTGTTCTTTGTTTTATATATACATGCTTGAGTGATATGAGTACCACCAAGTTTGACCAGTTCTAAAATACGAGCAACAAGCCAACAAACTAGAGATGAAGAAAGTTACAGCGAAGCCACATGGCTTGTTTCGGAAATAAATCAGAGCAAACGGCATTCCTATTTAAGTAAGTCAACTCATGATTGCTAGTGTGCCAGTGGAATTCAATTTCTTACACCACTTGAAATTTAATAAAACTTCCTTTATTAAAAAACATCACTGAAAAAATATCAGCAATTGCATTGGGCAACTCGCACTTCTTTTTTGGGGTGAAAATATTAATGTAACTTCACATACAGATATTCGTTTCAACTCTTTACAAAGCCTTATAAAAGAACTCTTTGTTACAAGTCCACGCGCGAACAGGGAATCAAGCGATGATGCATACTATCCTAACTTATATTGGATTTTATTTACCACACTTAGCTTATAAATATATCTAAGGCAGGCTTACCTCCAGATATGCCGTATAGGTTCATCATTCACATGAGAGAGAGAAATGGATCTGAATGACGCAATAGCAAATGCCATGTTTCTAAATAAATAACTAGTCGTGAGAAAGTGAGGACCCCTACTCTTATAAATATTAATGTGAGATTATGTTTTATGCCTTCATGTTAATTCTCACGAGACACAAACACCAATTTTTCACAAAACAGAAACATCATACCATCGATTTGGTAGACACTAATGGTCACTTATGATACGAGCAATTTGATCTATTATATTCTAAAAAAATACCCACCTCCACATCTAAAAACAGCCAAAGGGAACACACAAATCTATATCTAAATTACACACCTACCATTACTAAAATAATAAAAATAACCCTCCAAATGTTCGTCTTTATTATCCATGCATCCATTATAAAAAGTAAGTTAAAATAACTTGCTAAATTTGCATCTAAATTACCCGTCTCTGTCCATGGACAAACTCCCTGCATATATTCATGATTTGGCTACTGCTGCCATTTTGAAAACAATCTAAAGTAGCATCTAAACTGCATCTAAATTACACAACCTGTCGTTCTAAAAGGTTATCCAAAGTACACTCCCCCCCCCCCTATATATGCTTCTTATTGCCCACTTTTGCAGTTTTTAATATTGAAAAAAAATGTAACTGTCAGACCAGACCTAGAATGCGCCTATCACTGCCTCACTGGTGCCAAAGATATGCAACTGACAGACAACTCTGAACTATATAAACAATTACAAAATTCATAATGCCAATGTTCCTGTTGTACCATATGTACACCAAATCGGCATTCCCAAAATCAAAATATAAATAATGAAAACAATAAACTGTTGGTAGTTGATAGGTCTGACCCTGTTTATGCAAATGACGATTGGGAAGCATATGACAGAAATAAAGATACAAGCTTTTGCATATCCTGGTGGTTTGCTAATTACGCGTGCAATTGCTTTCATATATAGATATTTCAGTAGTCCTGCACCAACAAAGGTTACAGTAATCCGTATTCCTGCTTTCTGTAAGTCAACCCACACCTAATTGGCAGCACGCAAGTTGAATTCAATTCAATTTCTTACTCCAAGTACTACCACATACAAAGTTCCAAGTTCCAACAGCTGGCCAATTTGCATTTTCCTTTCCAGTACGAAAAAAATATTAAGGTGACTCTGAACATGCAAATGTTCATCTGTCATCTTAACAAAGCTTATGGAATTACCCGCAAAAAAAAAACAAAGCTTATGGAATTGAGAATGGAGAGTAGCACATTCAGTCTCACCTTCCAGTATATCCTAATTGCCACAAGTTTTCTATAAAATTTAAGACAGGTTAATGACAGTTAACCCAGAGTAAGGTGATCGGTTCCAAGAACAAAAGTTAATACAAAAAAGACTGAAGAAAATTTGAAATCCGACACTGGTGGACCAAGTGACATGATCTTTATGAAATAATAACTACTCTCGCAAAAGTGAAAATTGATACTCCCACTTGCATTAGTAGAGTCATATATATTGGCAGTCTCAACGCTCTAGTTCTAACTTTCATTTCATGAGCCCAACCTTTTTTTTTGTGAAGGAAGCTTTATTTTTTTTAAAAAAAATAAAGATCCGGTCTCTGTAATAACATGAGCCAAACTACAGAATTTATTTTCAAGTATAATTGCATTTTGCCGCCTCTATCTGCATGTACTCATAGCATGAAGCCTGATCTGTAACAAGTAATATTTATTCATGATTCTTATTCCCTTCAAGGCTGGACAGTATCAGGTTGAATGTAAAACTTTGATTGTGCATAACATTTAAATATTTAGTTTCAAACACAAAAATCCGAAGTGTAGAGGTATCTTGGAAGTATTTCCATAACTCACATAATTTACTATACTTATAAATATACTCTAGTGGAGAAATAACAGCCAAAATCTCAGCTTTAAAACCAGAAAAGGTAAAAAGAGTCAAGTTTTTTTTTAATGGTAGGATCAGATCACTTGAAAATAAATTTTACAGTCTGTGCCTGTATTACATAATTAAAAAAGTGATAAAATTCATGTTGGCTACATCTTGCAGTTGTGAATTACTCCATTTAGTTACTAGGAGAGACAGATCCATTCATATTTTAGTGCTAAAAATGAGGAAGCTGCTCTGAGTGCCATGTTGACATATATATAAATTATGGAGGTTGGAGCAAATTAAAGAACATAAATTATCTGAAATAGGATCGAGCTGTGGTTTTTTACAGTAACCAAATCTGAACTGATGTTGAGTTTAGTGGCCAGCAGTCTAATTAAGTTGTGAATGGGTCTAGAAACACAAGAAAAAGAACAAGTGGGTTGGATATTTGACTTGACGAATGAAAGACCAAATGCCGCGGTCATTAACAAGCAATAGGACAGGATGGATTAGAACTAGTTTTCAATCCAAGAATCAAGATAGCATTTTCTCTCTCTTTTTTTTATGTTCTAAGAAACCAATGGATATGAATTTGGTCATATAAATGTATAATCGAAGATCGCTAGGAGCAAGTATACATACGTAAAACATAGATTCCTAAGTTTTTTTTACTAATAGATGCCTAAGTTTTAATCAGGTCGAAACCAGGCCCGCCAATGCCTACCCGCGACCTCCGGTTTAGGCCTTACCGGACGTGCACGACGCGGCGCAAAAAGAAGCTGAGATTAGAGCCCTGTACTTGCACATGCCCTTCTGTTCGGCCATACGGCGTGGCATGGACAAGACGAATTCTGCAGCACCTACCCGGCCGGCGGCCATCGTCACCCCTGCCAAGTGCCAAGACCTTCGGTGCCTCGGTGGCTATTGGCAGCCGGCCATTAACTAAAGATCCCCGAGTGCCAGCCACATGCAGTCGGGCAGCTCGGCGGCCATGGGGCATGTCATCCATCCTCCTGCTCCAGACCACAAGTGTCGCATGCATCATACTCTATTTCTCATCATCATGTATCTGCACAGCCAGCCGATGGGCAGTTCCACTGAGAACATGGCCGTTTTCTCAGTCCCATGCAGCCATGCTAGCTAGTATGTCCTCTGTTATCTCTGTTGTGAGCTTTATTTTCAGTACTTCGTCAGCATCTATTCTGTGGAAACGAAATTCTCAACAGGCCTAGAGCTGAATCAGTTTCGTCCACTAGTGACAATTAAGAAACAAAGGGCGGTATCCAATATAGACAGAAAATTCCATCAAGTTCATCTTTGTTTTTTTTAAAAAAAAACACACACTATACGATACGTGCAGGCTACCTACAGTTAAATACTGAGTGCTATGAGCAGCAACTAGCCAACGACGTATGGATTAGTTCACATGGTTCCAACTCATGGCCAAGCCACATACTCGTTAGCAGAAAGCAATCACGCAATTTAGTATTCTTGCTTCAGAGAGTCAACTCGCTTCTGGTTGGCAACAAAGCAATTGAAATTCAGTTTCGTACTTGAAGCGGTCTATAAAAATGTTATCAGCCGGGCAACTTGCACTTCTTTTTACTGACGCAGAAAATGTTATGCCACATATATAATATCCCACCTTCCCATGGATTTTTTATACTAAAAGTAGTGTGTTCTATAAAATTTAAAGGCGGGCTACATCTCCAGACATGCAGGCGCAAGAAGTGGCGACGACTTTGGGAGTTGATTAATTAGAGTATCAGAGAACTAATAAAACAAAAAAAGGATAAAAAATGTTTGAAATAATGCAGGACCATATGCGCGCCAGTCTTTCTTTATATATGCGTAAATTTCAATATTTCACCAAGATTTGTTGCTTGAGTAATTGTATTCACGACAAAAAAAAACATATGCAAACAGGTACCCACTCGTTGCTGCCTTTTCAAAATATTAATTTGTGAAAGTTGGACTTTATTGTCCAAGTGATCTGGTGTAAGGGCCCTCAGAAATTTCACAAACATCTGTCCCAAGGAACGGTGACACCACTTTTAGAAATTCGGCCAGAGGATGTGTCTGAGCCTCGTCACTTGAGGAGACTGGATGGGGTCTAGGTCCGACAATTCTGAGACAATATTTAGACAGGTTCAAGCTGCTGATGAGCATGATACCCGACGTCCTTTATAGAGTGTGGTAGTGTAGGCTGTGTTCAGATTCAGGAAAAAAGTACTTCTCCAACAAGTTTTTCCTATTCATCCCACTCACAGAACACGTTTTCCAGTGCACTATTCATCTAGAAAAAGTACTTTTTACTTTCAATCTGAAGACAGACAGATTCAAGGAGAGGTCATCGGAGCCTACCCTCTTCGCTAAACCTCTTGGGGGTGCTCTGTATTTTGGGTCGTCTACCCATGTTAGGTTGGGTTTCCTTTGGCGTCTTGCTGGGCTCCCCATGATGCCTCTGGCCGCCAATAATGTCACAAGGTGGCCCCCATTTTCTCGGACACCAACATGTACTCCACATGAAACAATTGGATACCACACAGATAGGGAGAAAGTTATTACGTACAACTGTATCACTTTTATCATCCTCAGAGCAACTTAGAATGGATTTTGTTGTTTGTTGTAGTGGGCCTTGCATCTTAAAAAAAAAATACTCAACGCCATGAATTGTAGAACAGATCATCATCGTAATCAATCTATTTATTTCATCAAAAGAAGCCACCATCTATACCTAATTATTTATTGGTATATATGAATAGTCCATGGCAGTGACGAATTGATGATATAGAAGAGGAGGGGAGAGGGGGGTTGGGGGGGGGTGATTGCATCAAAGAGCTTAATTTGCCTAAATTAAGTATCACCAATTTTTAGGTTAATCTATGCCTAACTAGTGTAAGCTGATTGGTATTTGGGGGCGGGTATGAATGAACTAGAAGGCAACATATTTAGTGAAAACCAACGTCTTCGTGCAAACTATGAAAACTTCAATTTAGGCCACACGATGTTGATCCAAGGGGCGCTCAGAAGAGGTGATAGGGGCGGGTGGCGCTTTTGCACATCCATACCGATTGCATTAACCGTCTATATGTGTGTGATCAGTCCTTGTTTTTTCGTATGCTCTGCTAGCCTTGTCTTATTAGAAAACCTTGCAGCAACGCATTTTCTCCTAGTCGTATGCCGCGCGAGGCATGTGCCGAATACAGGTTTGCCCACACATCATCTACGCATCACAAGATAACGGTAAAATTTATAAAGCCGCCTAAGTCACTTGAGTGTTTTTTTAGCAGGTCACTTGGGGCCAATGTCAAACTTCAAGTCCCTTATGGGGTGTTTTTGCATTTTATCCAAGATAACATACTCTAGGACTAGGACGTCCTCGCCGGCCGGAGTGGTTGGGGACTTGCACAGCTCGTCGTCGTTCCATATAGTTTGCTTGTTCGCCCGCGTCATCGAACGGTTGGAAACACATCGCCATTGATTTGCAGGGGCAGTAGAAGCACTCAGTAATTAAGTTGCCACGCCCAGCGGCCCTGCCAGCCTCTGTTAATCTTAATCCTCCTCAAATGTTGCCGCCGTCGGCGAGCAACGCCCACAGCTTCGACACCTACGCGGCGATCGCCGCGGGCGGCGTGGTGTTCGCCCTCGCGGTGCTCTTGCTCTAGCGCATGTACAAGCTCACCGTGTCCGCGTGCCCACAGCCACAGGACATGGCCCACGTCCTCCCCTCCTTCTCCGTCGCCGGCGATGGGCCGGCGGTGGACGTGGCGGCGCTTCCGGTGTTCGTCGTGCACGCCGACGAGGTGGCCGGCGATGACGCGACGGAGGTGAGGGACGGGGAGAGGGGGCGCCTGCTGCCCAGGTGTGGCCACCGGTTCCACGTGGAGTGCATCGACCGGTGGTTCGGTGCCAACTCCACGTGCCCGGTCTGCCGCGCCGTGGCCGTCGTCGGCCAGCCGGACGACGTCGAGGCGTGCAAGGGTGGTGGCCCTGCACCAGTGGGTGTTGTGGCGCAAAGCTGATCAAGCCGGCGAGTGATGGTGGCCCGACCCGGAGCCATGGACAGATAGATACACAGGATTATATAAATAAAATTTCGTCATACATATATACTAATTCTTTATGCGATTTGTACATTGTTGCCAGTTGTAGACCTGTGAGTGCTGAGTTAAACGTTGAATCTAACTCAACTACGTATTTGTGCAATAGATATACACTGTTGCCAGTCGTAGACCTATGCGTACTGATTGAAATATGAATAATCTAAGTATCTAAGTGAAATACATATTTGTAGCTAGCTAAACCTGTGTAAATCATCCTAATTAAAGGAGAAACTTAAATTGTTGCAATCTGACAGGATGAGCGTTGGACATAGTGAAATTATCCAGCACCAGCATCTTCGTCTTCTAGTTCCTCCATCCATTTTCCCATTACCATTCTAGTACTACCGCTCACTGCCTCCGGAGATTCGCCTCGAGAACAAGGCGCAAGGACCTGCGTTGCGTGGTGTACGTCCGAGGATGAGATCTCCGTCCGAGAAAACATGCCTGGAGGCTAGAGCAACACAGCAACTCGCCTGGGCCACCATCATCCAGGAGTCCGCCTATACCATCCAAACAGATTGCATCCTAAACCGTCTCTGCGTCCTGATCGAAACGTGGTACGCGTGGATCGTGGAAGCTTGGCTCCGTCTACGCTAGAGTAGATTTGTCTTAGAAAAAAAAAAACTTCACGCCAGCCCTACGGATTTTCTTCTCGTCACGTGCCGCACGAGACACAGGCATGTGCCGAGTATATGCTTCCACAGATCGTATACGCACCACAATCCACAAGATAACCAACCCGGCTTTTCCAAAAGCGTATGCGTCCGCCTTACTATCGTTCGGTTGTGAGCGCTTCAAGATTCGCGCGAGTCAACGGCCTCCCGGACACCTGATTCCCGGATCCCGCCTGTGGAGAGCGTGATTCCTGCTTGCGACCGGATGGGAGAAGCGGGAATGAGCACCGAATCGAACCCTAGCCCTACCGGTTCGCAGCCTCGTCTCTCTCGTCCTCCCGTCCCGCCGCACCCCCACATCACTCTCCTCCACCTCCTCCGCGGCGCACCCCCGCATGGGCGCATCCCTCCCCTCGCGCCGCAGCTCTTCAGCCTCGCCGAACCTCTCCGCTGATATTCTTCAGCCTCGCCGAGCCTCTCTGCTGCTCTTCCCCTCGCGCAGAACATATTACCTATGGCGTAGTGGATGGACGGCAGACGGCTGCAACCTTTGAGGGAAAGTTGCGATGGGGAATGAATCAGTAGATCTGGAGGCGACAAATATGACGGTTTCAACGAGGGTATGTCTTTCAATATTCTTCAATTCGTTCTATTTTGTTTTGAACCTCGATCTGTATCGTCTCTTATCAGTCGCAACTTTTGAGGTTGCAGCGTCCATGGAGCTGACGAGATCTGCCAGGAGAATTCAATAGTTCTGCTTCCATGAACACAATAACCACATCCTTCTCCTTCAGCTGCTGACGGGCACAACTCAGCTCTTCATTGAGTTAACAGATACACATGTGTTCTACAAGCGTAATAATCGGTAAAATAATTAAAATAGGAAAAATCAGTAACTTCTGCCTTGCACCTGCAAGACAAGATGACCACTTTCTCCACCTTTTCTTTTAAAAAAACTATAAAACAGTACAATGCAAGTATTGGTTTCCATATACACAGGAAGATAGTAGCTCAGGAATATTTCTGTTACAAAGACAGCTACATACCATGAATGCGAGTTCGACACATATTGACAATGGATAGACAATAGACAGGACATATCAATCGCATATATAGTACATGGAATGTTCCAACCTGAACTATACTATTAGTTAATGGCTAAATGACTACTCGCTGAGTTCCATAGCAATATACACTAGAGTAGATTTGGCTTAGGAAAAAAAAACAGAAGAAAAACCATCACGCCAGCCTACGGATTTAATTTCTTCTCGTCACGTGCCGCACGAGACATCAGGCATGTGCCGAGTATATGCTTGCACAGATCGTATACGTACCACAATCCACAAGATAACATATTCTACAACTAGGTCAGGCGTAGGCACAGCCATCTGAGCCGGATTTTCTAGGAGCTCGCTAACAGCCTAGTACCACAGCTCGTCGTCGATCGTTCTATATATTCGCTTGCTTGCTCACTGCTTCCAAATCGTCGAGCGGGATATATATATGCAGGCACATCGAACGCCATTGATCGAATTCCAAACCAAACGCTTCGTCGTGTTCTCAGATCAGCTGTCGCAGGAGAAGTCGTGTCATCAACAATTTGCCGCCACACGCGCGCGCTTACTGGTCTGATGGGGCCCTCGCCATCGTCCGAGAGAGGCGACCTTAGGTTCGACACGTACGCTGCGCTCGTGGCGATCGCCGTGGCGGCCATCCTCGCGGCGCTCTTCTGGCGCCTGTACAAGCTCACCGTGTCCGCGCGCCCACAGGACATGGCGCACGTCTCTCCCGGCGCCGGCGACAATAAGGGGGCGCTGCGGCGGCGGGACGTGGCTGCGCTCCCGGTGTTCGTCGTGCACGCCGCCGCGGTGGCCGGGGCGCCGGCGCTGGAGTGCGCGGTGTGCCTCGCGGAGGTGAGGGACGGGGAGAGAGGCCGCCTGCTGCCTCGGTGCGGCCACCGGTTCCACGTGGAGTGCATCGACCGGTGCTTCAGGGCTCACTCGACATGCCCGATCTGCCGCGCAGCGGCCGTCGGCCAGACAGGCGTGGTGGAGGCGCACAAGGTGGTGGAGATTTTTTTTTAACCAATTCGGGGGGACGAGAAATCCTCACCTACTTTTTCATTGATCAAAAGACCCCAAGCAGAGACAGTCACAGCTACAGGATCATCTCGGAAGGCCGAGGAGAAAAACATGAGGTCTTGCCTGGAGAAATGGACAGACAGATATACAATAGGATGCCTTTAACATTTTGCACCATTGTTTTTGGATTACTGAAGAACTTGTGATGATTCACTCTGCTTCTTGCTCGCATTCATGCGTAACATACTAACTCTTTAGTTAGGCAAATGATAGACCGTGCACCAAGCAATACAAGAGTTTGATCCTTTTAGATAAAACATACGGAGCAAATAACTCAATTAAAGGATCCACCCTTCAACCGTTTGCATGAATTTAGTAGCCTTATCCCTCCAAGAATTATTAGGATAGTTCAACTTTAGAGTAGTTTTAGTAATTTCAATGGTCTCTCTGTCCAAGTATTAAAAGCAATTTGACGAACAAGTTTCTTTTTTAAAAAAACTTTAGCCTCTAATTTTTATTGTAACTCACTTATAAAGCATAGCAAACACATAATATTCTGGAAATATTTCTATAGACAAGCATAAGTATAACTTTGATGTATTGTTTACAAAAAGAGGTTGGCGCGTACCCAGTGCCGTAGGCTCCCACAATGTGCGGGTCTAGGGAAGTTTGCAAAAAGAGGTTATTAAAAATATATTTTACCATGTTTAAAGGCTGAATTGCTTGTGTTCTTAAATGACTTTAGGATTTTGGAACAACTAAATCGGTAATGGAAAGATGAATTTTGGATTTTTGACTGTCTAAATGCTTGAGAATTTATATAAAAAAACAGAGTGCATTGCAGTTGTCCTTTTTTTACTTTAGCGACATCGTACTAAACATTTCAAGACAGAACAAAAATAAAGCGCAGACTTTCATGGAAGTAAAGACTTAGAGTACTACTACATACTATGAAGTTGGCATTAAGAATGTGAAGAGAAAATCAGCAAATGATGTCAGGGTATCTTCCATCTAGTTAAGAAACTAGGGTCAACTATCACGCTAACGAGACTGGACAGGAGGAATAAACACCTAATCATCTGAGCAGCACAGAGATGACTCTTTTTTTTTACGAGTAAGCAGTAAGCGCAGCTGACCACATGCAGAATGGAGACTTGCTGCCATCGATCCGCGGATTGACTACGCCATTAGACTGGGTTATCAACTCTGTTTTAGGACAGTTGAGTTTATAAAGTCCAAAACCGCAGAGAAATAGTTGGTCGCCAATGGCGAGAAATTAGAGGACTCCAACCCAAGACCCAGCAGCATAGGCATCAGCGTCTTTATCAATGAGTAAGCAGCATGCATGGAGGCAATCATATTAACTACTACCCCCGGTTCTAAACTTGCCAAAACAGTGTTAATACATATATATTCAGACTCATTGCATGAGAATGAAACGAACAAATTTCTTGCATCAATTGGAGAGATTGTGCCATGTTCAACTATAAACCATATTCCTCACAAAAAAAACCATATTGATCATAAGTCGGTGCGGCGTCTTTTCAAATATAAGGTGACCTAGTTTTGCAAATCCCTGGGCCATCTCTCTAAGATTTGGATCCAAGGTCACAAGAATCTAGTTCACTAGAAAAGAAGATACTATTTTCGTCTCTTCTCAATGGTCACCTTGCTAAAGGATTAATTAATTTGTTGTTTTTTTGTGTATAGTCGACAGAGATGAGGCTCATCTAGTGCTAGCTCCCTTTTTTGTCATTTTCTTGTCTCTGATCTCAACTTATTTGTTTCCTATGATTGTTTGCTTCAATGAACTTTTGATAATATTATATACTATGTGACATGGGTACCATGATTGGACCAATAAGTAGGTTATCTATTGTTCTAGTAGTGACAAGCAACAAACTATTAAACCTCCTTACGATTAAAAAAATGTTGTCAATTATCCACAAACTATTTATCTTTTATCTTACGATTGCTAATTAGCAACTCCTTTAGAACTCTATGCTAATGCTTATGGGACATGATTCTAGTATTCATTTAAAAAAACATAAACACTATGCAATTATTTTTTAGAATTTACATATCATTGAAATAATAATCATTTAATTTAATTTTGTTTTCATATTATCCGCTTCTTTATTGTGAAAACAAAATAAATTAAACCTCTAAATTAATGCCATTTAAATTACCCACTCAACGATAATGAAAGATGATCTAAAACAATCCTTGAATTTACATGCCAATTACACATCTCTATCAAACCAAAATGACCACTTAAACACAACTACCCACATCTGCAATGAAAAAAAAAATAAACTTATTAACTATTCCCTCCATCTCAAATTGTAGGTCATTTTGATACAGTGACATATATAATAGTATACACACTATGTCTAGATACATACTCTATAGTCTATACTATGTATCTAAATATGTCCAAACAACCTATAGTTTGAAACGAAAGAAGTACCTACTTCTACCATTGGAATATACATAATTTAATAAAGGGAAAAGCTAGATAATAAACAAAAAAAACTGGAGTTTAGACTTCTTGGGGGAGCAATGAAAGAGGTTTAGGAAATAATAGGATAGAAAATGGAAAACCAAAACCAAGCTATACCTATCTGTCATGATGACACATGAGTGCAACAATAGCTATAGATAAAAAGTATAGAGGTCAAACGCAGTTACACCGTACTTAACACACACATGATCATGCATGTAAATATCACACGTGTACAAAATAAATCGCTAAAGGCACTCATACATATGGACTTCAGCATTTGAATTTTGAAGTTACACTGTTAGACCTGGTAATAAAGTATAAAGATGTGTTCTACCCAACCGTACGTCCTGTGGAAGAAATTAAATTTGCCCTTGCCTAAAGCATGTAACGACATCACTCTCGTAGCTGTTTCTGTCACCTGCCACTTCCACGGTTTCCACCTGTTCTTCTCATACTACGAAGCTGTGATAACACGAAATAAACCTCCTACCGCCGAGGATCCGCGCGATGGGAACCCGGGATCCTTGCTGTGTTTTAAAATAACCTCATCAGAAAATTTTCTCCTCGTCCCATGTCGCCTTGTGCCGAATATGCTCGGAGCTCTTCACTCTCGTCAAATCACACCAACTCAAGATAACATATTTTTCATCTCGGGGAGAAAAATAAATCTGCAAGATATTTCAGAGAGCAGCCACACGGAAAGCTGGGCGCAGTGGATCGCAGCGTCGTGCTTACTCTATGTCTCTATATATCTGCTCACGGCGTCGAGCAGATGCAAACACCGCCACGGCTCGAATTCCAGCACACGCGTAGCCAGCTAGGCGTGTCCTCGATCGAGCTCTAACTCTAAACCCCCAATAATGGAGCCTTCGTCGTCCTCCTCCTCCTCGTTGCTGGACGGCAACCTCAGGTTCGACCTGTACGCCGCGCTGGCGGTGCTCGGCCTGACGGCCTTCCTCGCGGTGTGCTTCTGGCGGCTGTACAAGCTCACGGTGTCCGCGCGGCCGCAGGACATGCTGCCCATCTCCGCCGTCGCTCCCACCACGTCGTCGTCCAGCTGCGTCGGCGCCGATGGCAAGGCGGCGCTCAGGGACAAGGACGTCGCGGCGCTTCCGGTGTTCGTCGTGCACGTCGCCGGCGGCGAAGACGACGCGGCGGTGGTGGAGTGCGCGGTGTGCCTCTCGGAGATGAAGGACGGGGAGCGCGGCCGGCTGCTCCCCGGGTGTGGCCACCGGTTCCACGTCGAGTGCATCGACCGGTGGTTCAGGGCCAACTCGACGTGCCCGGTCTGCCGCGCCACGGCCGTCGTCGGCGAGTCGGACGCCGTCGAGGCGTGCAAGGACGGTGGTAGCTCACCGCAGGTGATGGTTGCGGTCGTTGTGCGAAGCTGAGTGAGCCGGCGATCGAGTGTGGTACGGCGTTGGTTTATCTGTCACATTTTTCCTTAGTCGCCTCCCAAGTCCATTCCAGTAGACCCGTTGCCTTTTCTACATGTACATAAGGTGTTATGCCATACTCAATTCCTGTAAAGCCATCATGATATGACACGGTATTTTACCCTTTGCTGTCGGTTTTGAGTTTATGACCACCTGAATTTACGGCGAAGTAGCATATCAATGGATGTACGCCCATACATATAGTGGCAGACGTCATGCGTCGTATGCCCGCACACTGAGCTATACGCGCAACCGCGAGGGTCAGCTCTTGTATCATTTGGAAAACAACGTCGATCAATCCTACGCGAGCCATACGCGCAACCGCGAGGATCGGCTCTTGTACCATTTGTAAAACAATGTCGATCAAAGCCTACGTGGGGCGGACATGCGTACACATAACACTTTGCTTACATTTTAATCCTCACTTCGTGTAGAAAGGTTAACCCGAATGGCTGAATGTGCTATGGCCGGTGAAAAATGCTTATAAATTAACTCCAGCTTTGCTCAACTAACAATGTGGTACATTGGTACTAAACATACACACATGCGCTCATGAGTCACTACTAGGCCAATCAAATCGGACCGGATGTCTCACGTTCAAAATTATATTAAAACATTTTGAATCTTATGACTTAGCTTAGCTTCGATCTCATCTACTTAGTGTCCAATTGTGCATCTATCTAACGACTCCCTTCGTTCTAAATTACTAGTCATCCTGACTTTTTACCAGATGCAACGAAGATGCTATGAACCTAGACAAGTATATGTCTATGTTCGTAGAAGAAACTATTAATTTAGACACTCGAAATGATACCTGGAATGACTAATATTTTAGAACTGATGGAATATTATACAAATCTTAATTTATAAATTCATGATTATAGAAAAATCATAATTCAAATGAATAGTGTCTATATCTATATTTAAGGATGATGGAACCATTAAACCATTCAAGATGAGTAGAGAAATGCAACTCGACAATAAATTAATGTCAAGGTATCTCTCTATATTTAAGGAAGTAAAGTCAACCATCACAGCGATGACGTGACCACCGAATCAAACTTCTAAATCTCCATTAGGAATCAACATTATTCCACGTGCGTAGCCTAGCTAACAGTGAGTTTTTGCTTGTTGTCAGCTGTGTTTCAGGCCTTCAGCTGAGAGGCATCATGCTGACTAATCAAGATAATATTACATTAGGACTCGGGTAGTATACTATTATTATCATATTATTAAAAATGGTATCTATCAAGTTGCTGAAAATCTGAACTGCTACTTTGGGAATCAAATACTACAGAAACCGTCATGAAAAGGCGGTTCAAATAGGACCTTTGCCTATTCAAATGCCAAAGAATGCTAGAAAATGTGAATAGCGTGACCATAGTTCACCTTAGGTACTAGGTCTGGTTTCTACCTGGCCGGTGTCCCCTCGCGTCGAGGTACACGGGCGGTGCCGCTCCTCTAGCAGCTGCAGCCCCTCCCCTCCACCCTCCTTCTGCGCCGCTGGCAGAAGCCCGTGCGGCCCACGAGGACAATGGTGGCGGGGCAGCCTTCTCTTCCCCTCCGTCGGGCAGGCACTGCCGAGGGCTGAACTTTCCTGATGAGGGGTGGGTCATGGTGGGACCAGCGTGGATGGATCTGGTACCTCTGTCGCAGAATCTGATGGCCCAAGATCTGCCTCCACTCTTGACTACAGGCTCTGTCGATGTTTCTTTGTCTGGAGGTGGCCTGGCGGCGAAGCTTGCGTGGGTGTGGCGGCATGGTGGCCCTCGTGTGGGGGCGGCGAGGCCTGTTTGGGGCAGCTGTGTGGCTTGTGCAGCTAAGGCGTGTCGGCAGCGGGGAGGCCCGACCACATGAGGGCATGAGGCAGCAGCGTGGACGGATGGTGCGACAACTAGGTATGCATGAAGTGGTGGTCTGCACAGAGGTGCAGTAGGCGGTTGCAGGTCCACGTGAGGCGACGATGGCTTGAAGGCCTAAGCGGCCGCAGCATGGGGTCGTCGACTGCTCAGGCAACATATGGGTGGCTATGGCGGTTGGTTGGATGGAGACTATGTGCTTGTACGAGTTGTCCGTGGCGTGTGGTGGCACTGCAGCATGCAACATAGGATGTGATTCTCCGGGCGAAAGTCCTCACTAATATATTGCTTGTGGCAAGGACCACGGCGCCCTAGGGCATCGTTTTCCTTTACGGGGCTATCATCATGGAGCCCATTTTGTTGTGCAGATTCTCCAGGTGAGAGCATGTCCACATGTCCACATGTTGGACGAGCGATGGCGGCGCCATTGGGGTTGTTACCTCCTTGGAGGCATCGTTGAAGAAGATCCATCTCAGCCATTTGATGGAAGGTTTACCAATGGCTTGGCAAGGTGGCTTGGTGTAGGTCACGAGCTCAAAGGGGTTGCTAATTTCAAGCGGTGGCGGCCAAAATCGTGTCTGCACCTAGGAGGTTGTCACATGAGTTCCGGTTGTGGCTTCTTGCAGCGGACTGTGGTGGCTGGCGTTGCTTGGCAATTGTCAGTATGGCGTAGGACTGCATTGGAGGATGGCGCTTGCAGCACCGACATCGTGAGATGACTTGGCTTGCAGCAGACTATGGTGGGTTGCTCAGCCTCGCTCGGTAGCTCCGGTGTGGTACATTGTCGGAAGACAACACAGGCGACAACTTGGTTTGCTATCATGGTCGCAATGGTTGTGGTTGCATGCAGACTGCAGTGTCTTCGGCGAGGCGACAAGCGTGAGGAGGGGTTCAACGACGGGTGTGGCAAGGCCACCACACGATGTCTCATCACGGTGGTGACGGCAGGGCAGCCTCCAAGAGGTCCAGATTTGGTGGTTTACTCATGGTGTGTGGTGTGGTAGCGGCTCTACGGCAGCAAGTCCCGCATGGCACTAGTCTACTCACTGTGATGTGGTCTATTTTTCGTGACTCCTCGTCTATAAGGGATCAAGTTTTGAAGACGACTTCCAGGGTAGGAAAAGGTTGGTAGCCTTTGCAGCTTGGCTTGCTCTGCCTCCGTCGGCCTGCTGTTTTTTAGTGTTTACTCGTGTTAATGTCCCAGTCCAACCAGGTGTGTTGAGTCGTGGAGTACCTCATGTTGATGCTCCAATCCAACTGGGATAGAGTTGAGTTGTGGAATTCCCCGTGTTGATGTCCCAATCCAACCAAGTGAGTCTTTGACTTTTCGTTTCTTTTTCATTTCCTGTCTATGGCCTCCTAGTGTCGTAGGTTTGTATTTCTTTTATGTCAATGAAGTACACACGCTATGTTATTCAATTCATTATAAAAAAATAGTTCGCCTTATTCAAAAAAGCTAAAAATAGTTCACCGTAGGTTCTGCGTTGGCTGGCTCTCCTCCCCATTGAGATGTACTCCCTCCATCCCAAATTGTAAGTCGTTTGACTTTTTTGGCTCCAACTTTGACCACTCGTCTTATTCAAATTTTTTACAAAATATCATATATTTTTTTTTGCTATGGATAGCTTTAGTAATAAAATAATTTCAAGAATGACTTAAATTTGACAATATTTACATAAATTTTTTGAATAAGATGAGTGGTCAAAGTTGGGGTAAAAAAAAGTCAAACGACTTACGATTTGAGACGGAGGAAGTATACGCCTGTAAATTTCAATAAAAAAAGGTCTCATAGATACACAGTCTGCAAAACTAAAAACTTTGGCCGTACATGCATTCTAAAATGGACCTCTTATCTTCTACAGGGAAAGGATTTTTAAAAAAAATTAAGATCAAATAATAAAAGTAGCATATATCCTGAAGATGAGGGATCCAATTAGACTTTTGCGTATTCAAGCCCTAGATAAGTTGAAAGTGACGTTTAATCTGGCTGTTCTTTTAGACTCTTAGCCTTGTAGATAAATTAAAAGAATTTGAATCTGAAATAAATGAAAGCCTGAAAGTATGATTCCTTGGTTGATGGAGCCACTCAATCACTAATACTCGATCGTGATGTGCAGAGGAAATCGACAAGAAGTATACTGCACCACATCTTCCAAAACTTTAATAAGAATATTGTCAACCACTAGAGTGTCAGAGACTCCACAAAATGAGCACCTAAAGCTCCATCAGGAATCAACATAGTTCACATGCTTAAGCTGCTGTCAGCTGTGCTTCGACTGAGATATCTGAATGACTAATAAACAGAATATAAGATTAAGACTCTGGTATTGCATATTAATATCACCCGATAATCATAAGTGTCAGCTGTGGGAGCTGGCTGGTGATTGCAAAGGAAGAGAACAAGTAATGGGAGGAATATAATTTCAGCAAACGGCATGGCCGGGTCGGATGGAAGCCTTCTATCTCATACACTCTCGCTCCCACGTCAAATGGCATGCGGCGGGTCACTTACCCACCGAGGTGTTTCCTATACGTTTCAAAATATAGACATTTTAGTTTTTTTGTTACGGGTCAAAGTTCTTTGAAACTTAACCAAGTATATAGAAAAAAATGCATCAACATACAAAACATGGAATTAGTTATGTTAAATTCATCATAAAATATGTTCTATAGTGTATTTAGCTAGGTTTTGGTATATTTTTCTAGCTTTGACTTAGAGTAAATAAACATAATTTTAAACTCCAATTAAAATACTGGACAATTTCAGAGTTTTAAAAAGTTTTCCAGCATATATCTTTTACCGGGAAGGAGGAGATTTGCAAATCACATATGACGACTGATCATGACCTGAAGACGAAAGGTTCAGTTAGGACTTTTCCTATTCAAATGCGAGGCAGCACTTTTTTTAGAAGGAAATGCTGGATAACTTGCGGGCGGTTGTACTTTGCAGCTGACCTTTTGCATTTTACCGCCCTAGAAACAATAAATAAATAACTTGAAGCCGTGGAACAAAAAGGAAAGAATAGAAATGGACCTTCATCAGATAATACCTCGGTGGATGACAATGGACAACGGATCGAGCCATTAAGCAGAGAAAATCATAAAGAGGTCACGGTATCTTCAAGTTCGACTAAAGAAAGAACGGTGAAGTTGTCAACAGACAACCAGACGATCTAGAGGGACTACTACATACACTACACCAAATCAACATCTATAAGGTCACAGGCACAGCACCGGCGACATGACCCTTTGCGTAATTGCACACTCCACGACGTCGACGTGGAAGCCACGTGCTTATTAAGCTAGCTTCCTCTGAGTTATCAGAACTCACGGGGCGGTGGCTAGCTGGATCCGGCTGTGCACGGAGGCACGATTGGTGAGAGCAACCAGCAGCTGGTTGTATAAGCGTGCGTTTAGTTTGGCCAAGATTCTCAAGAAAAACACTATTTATCTAATTTTTCTCTATTTATCCCATCATTTCCACTCACATAACAATATTTATCTATAGTGTTTTTTAGATCTACAGTGTTTTTCGGGAAATCTTCCCAATCTAAGCACACCCTAATACCACATAGCAATATTCATCTTTAGTGTTTTTTGGATCTACAGTGTTTTTCTGGGAATCTTCTCAATCTGAGCACACCCTAATAACAGTAGCAGCGTGCGTTCTGACACGATGCTTGAAACCATCGAATCATCACCGATGCTGAGAAGTAATTTTTTCTGCAGTGTTTGGCCTTGGTGAAGTGAGCATAAGTAGCAGCTTTTGAGTAACTAGAACACTACCTTTCTCTCTTTGGTCAGTACGGGACCAGGCAAAGTATAAGAGCAGGTTTAGTGATAGGTGAGTAGCCGGTGAAATACGATGTGGCGGAGAGAGAAACGATGAGAGAGAGCACGGCGGACGTCTCGTGACGGCCCGCTCGAGCCGGTGAGACGAGCGCATGCAGCTGCCATTGGTTGAGATTCCTGGCGTGCGTTAAATTTTGGCGGGACCCACCACCACTGCACATCAGCTAATCATGGGAGTCGCCCGCAGCCGACGTCTCCGTTAAACCTGCTCTAAGAACAGATCAATAGAAAATGATATATCTCTGACCAGGCACCGGGTATTGTAAATTCACCGATGCTAGCTTTTTGTTTTCAAGCATCACCGGTTGCAGTGTACAAAACGATGCGTGGAGAGGAGAGAGAAAATTAGAGCATCGTTTTCTCTAAACGTTGTGGCTGCTCTTATATGGCTCACTTGTCTTTTTCACATACAATTCTGTTGTCTGAGTGGGCTATCAATTTAGAACCCACTTTTTTCTCTCTCATTCACATTAGCATTTAGCATCTTTGCATCCCTCTATTATACTTCACCTGTGGTGCCTGGGAGTAGGAGAAACACCAATCCCTAGAGGGAGATGAACGATAATGGTGGCTTGAGGTGGTGGATGGCCATCCCTATAAGGTCCAAAAGCATATACTATATCGTATATATGACTAGTTTTCAGTCTGAAAACTCATCCTAATAAACGAAGCAATTGGTTAGTGTGTACCTCTCCACTCCTAATATGTTGGAGGCCTTGAGGATGTGTTTGGTCGGGACGTGGAGCACGAGCTGGGACGAAGTGGCTCCACTCTATTTTAAGTGTGTTTAGCATCTCTAGCAATGGCCTCAAATAAGGCAATCTCTTTTTAAGCAAGGGCTCTCTCTCTATTTATTTTGAGAAATGCTCCAGTGGTCCCTTCTCAAAAAATTGCACACATCTCAAAGCTGAATAATTTGTTTTTATATTTGGGAATAACTTGGCCCGGACCCCAACCCAGTCCATTCAGTCCAAATCGATGAGTTTCTGTTTCGTTTCCGATGTGGCAGCACCTTCTTCGGCTGGGTTGTTGCCTGCCGCCCTGACATGGCGGAGGCACGCCGCCCAACCAGTTTAGTTTACGCTTTTGCATCTTTTGAGTAATTCTTCTGAGCCAAGTGCATGATTCTAGTCTGCTATCATCACATCACCCATCAGACCGGGCATCACTAGCTGATCGTATGCATCTTAGTGATGAATAAACTTGTATGAGTACTGGTCATATTTATGGATAGGGAGAACCGGTTGGAAAATGTAAGCTCTCTGCCATGGCGACACCCTCAGAACATCCTCAACTCCTCGTACGGAAGGACTCAAGTCGTTGGCCGGCATGACCACAACATTACGATCTATTCGTGGTAACTTGGACTTAGATGGATAAGGATGGGCTGGGCTAGGGTTGGGAGTATTGTAAAATAATAAAAAAGTAATTTAGTAAAGCTGCTTTGTGATTCGTGCTAACTTTTAAGAAGGGACTACCGGAGCATTTCTCATTTATTTTAGGGGCTAGTTTGTTAACCTTCACTCCAACAATGGCCTCTAAATCTCACCATTTTATTTTAATCTAAAGGGTGAAACCCATTTGTCAATGCCCCAGGAATGAGGGTGGAGTCCGTGGATAGGCCTAGAGATCCTAGGAACAGAGGGTGGAGAAGAGAATTACTGGAGCTCTCCTCAAAATGGGACGTTTAGTAGAGGGTCTGTTGGAATATAATTTTTTTATTCTACCCTCTAAATTCAGGATGAGGGACTTATTTAGAGGGTTTGTTGTTGCTCATAACATGAGTGATGAAGCCATAAAAACAGAGAATTTGACCACTCCATCCTATTTTTTCAGCAAGATGAAATCGTCCATTCTCTTGTGCACGTGCACTTCAAACAGCGAGCGGCGACAGCTTTAGCAAACTTACCGCATCAATTTCACCTACTTTTCTCTATGGGAAAGCTCGATTGAGCTCAGGCTCAGCCTGGGAGAAGGCCGGGGGCCCGTCAGCCTTTTTTTTAAAAATTTTTAGGCATAATAGATGAAAGAGTGGGGCTCCAAAGATAAAAATGCAACCTCAGATATATCTAGCTTCTGCCTTCTTTCCTAGATTCTCCCTGAATATACATGGAAATTGGAGACGGAATACTAGGGTCCACATGCGTCAGCGAGACATCAATATCAATATACGTAAAGGAAATATATACTCTCTTGCTGGCCAAAAAATGCGGTCAAATTCAGGGGTCCAATAAATTTTGTGATAAAAGGAAACAAACCTGGAAAAGGAAAAGTGGGTCTGGCCTCCAAAAATCCTAGCCCATCTATATGGATGATCTAACACTTTCGGTCCATCAAAGGCCTCTTAAGATTCATTAGTTTTCTCCAAATTGTGAATAATTACATTGATAATTTCTTCAAGATGTACAGGTTTACTTGACGGCAACGTATCATATGGAAATCAATCTCTCCGTAGAAACTATGGAAACTAAAAAATCTGGGCCACACGATATCGATGCAAGGGCGCGACCAGGTGGGAGGGGTGATTTTCAAAACGTCTTGCAAATCACCCCTCCCACCTCCCCTGAGTTTTGCAAATCACCTCTTCCACCTCCCCTGAGTTTTGCAAATCACCCCTTCCACCTGATCTAGGCGAGCCCTTGGATCAACATCGTGTGTTACAGATTGAAGTTTTCATAGCTTACATGAGAAGTTGGTTTCCACCAGATATGTTCCCTTGCTTAACTCCCACTACTGCACAAAGAGCAATACAAATAGGTCGTAACCCCCCCCCTCTCTCTCTACAAACAGTCTGCGGGCAGGGGGGTCGTTTAATTTTTAGCGGTTGTTATGACAAGGAGCATTTTGAACCAGATTTAATAATATGATATTACGGCTGGTTTGAGCCACGACCCATTTCTATTGTTATGTAATAGCGCAAAAAAATATTAAACTGGCCAAAAAAATTATACCCAAGCGACCACCAAACGATCGGCTACTGAACCATCCAATGGCTACAATGTTTTTACAAAGAAACTCAAAGTGTGTGTGACCGTGATGCAAACACACAAACTTGTTTTTTGACCCGAACACACAAACTTGAATCGAACAAACTTACAATAAGCTGTTTTAGCCGTCTAAATACATTGTTAAGGGGTCCACTTATGGTTTTGTTATAGTTTAAATACAAACCTTACATGTAAAAACATGAAGTTATGGTTTTGTTGTTTGTATGATCTAGGCTGGCTCGTATAAGCTGGCCGCGCTAAAAATACACACGTTGTCACTTTGTTTGCAATTGTTACTTGCATTTGTCCAGCATGGTTGAAACAATACGGTGTTTCATTGTACGAAGACATGTCATATGAAATATGAACGGAATTAGAAATTTCATAATGGCATGGAGGGAAGCATGGTTGAAACAATACGGTGTTTCATTGTACGAAGACATGTCCTTTCGACTTCAGCACAGGAGGGATTTATAAAAAAATGAAGTTGGATAGAGGAGTACAAAAAGACTTTGGTTAAACAAAAGCATGAGTGCAATTGCAATTTGACAAACGGCGGAGCCTGTCAAAATTGTGCAGAATAATCTTCAAGTAATGCTAGTATATACTATGTCACGACATATCTTGAATCTCAACTGGGTGCGTTTAGTTCCCAGAATTTTTCTAAAAAAACACTATTCATCTAACTTTTTTCTATTCATCCCAATCATCCCACTCACACAACATGCTTCGCAGAACTTAGCTGCAGAACCTTTAGGTCTATAGTGTTTTTTTCTCCTCATCCAAACGCAAAAAGGTCACTTGGCAAGGGACCACGACGAATATGCGCAAGAATAATACAAGAGATGATGGGACCGCCAATACATTTTTAGAAGGAGAATTTCCTTTCCCGTTATCACAATCCTCTCCTTTGGTATGCTCCTTCATTTTCCGTCTCCTGCGTGTACAATGTCCACAAGAAAAATCCAACTCACTTCAAAGGTCTCAGCTCCGGATTTCCAAATAAGTTAAAAATATAATTATATAATGAAGTGGTGCAGGAAAATTTCAACTCCGATTCAAAGTTTCCAGACGGGTTTGAAAATTATCATTGAAACTGATGCTTCAAGTGAACTTGAAAATTTTCGCTGTTGAACTCGAACCAAGAATTTGAGGGAACACTTCTGACTTCCCAGGAAGCTATCTCGAAGAATGATTGCAGATAGCTGGACCGCTGTTTCGACTTCGGCATCGGACCTGCTATCTACTAGCACAATATAATAGATTAGGACTCGATTAGTACTAAAAAATCATTGTTAATTTCCTACTGCTAACAAGTGGTGAGTCGAGTGAGAATCATCATTCACGTACGACGAAATCAATATTGTGTAAACCAGTACTAGTGACTTCTCTCGGTCGCCTGATATGGACGGAAGAATTCTTATCGGAAATCTTTAATGGAAATCAACCTAGGGTTATCCTGCTTAAAGAAGCAAGGGCAGCTGGTGTATGTACACGCGTACACGAACGCGGCACGTCCTTCTTTTTAACTAACCGCACCAGATAATGTGTATTTCATTGATACACGAGATGGTGCGGCACGCCCTTAAACCCTTCTTAAATTGGTCATCTCATTTGCGCGCCGTGGCGTCGAAAACCAGGAACCTTGCTCGTCGAGTTTGTCAGCAGCGTCCGTGGTAGCTGTGGGCCGGTAGCCAGGTACATGAAGATGGACACCGGTGGCCACAGGCGCCTCTCCGACCGTGCCTCGTCGGCGCTCGCAGCCGTCAGCGTCTTCCTCGTCCTGCTCTTCCTCTTCTGGCGATTCATCTGGCAAGCCTTGAAGCACCGAGACGGAAGCGGCCCAACCACCACCACCACGGCTACTACCTCCCCTCCGCCGCCGCCGTCCTGCCCGGCTCTGGCTTTGGCAGGGGAGACGGCGTGTGCCACGGCGGCGAAGTCGCCACTCCCGGTGTTGTTCTTGCGCGTGGCGGCGGTGGCAGGCTCGTCCACCGGCGCCGAGAAGGTCGACTGCGCGGTGTGCCTGGCGGAGCTCGCCGACGGTGAGCCTGCCGCGCGGCTGGTGCCGGGCTGCGGGCACGGGTTCCACGCGGAGTGCATCGAGGCGTGGTTCCGGGTGAACTCGACGTGCCCGCTCTGCCGCGCCGCGGTGGCCGACGCGGGGCAGAGGAGCGCTGGAGAGGCTCCGCACTACTGCAGCAGCGTATGATATAATATTGATAGGATTTTTTTTTAATTTTTTTTGTCGCGTGGCAAACCAGCAATGACTCGTTGCGTTTGTACACCGCCTAGAAATGTTGGTAATGGTGGGAACATTGCCGTTTGCCGCAGACTGTATAGCATGTGTGTAATTGTTTTCTTGTCTTCGAATCGTGTGGCAAACTGGCAATTGGCACTCCGTTTTGCAAAAAAAAACAACAACTGCCGCTTGATTGAACAAACCGTGCCGTGTACCATGCAGCCCCGTAGATCAAAAGGCACACCAGCCAATTCCCTCCCCTGGCAAGTGAGGAAATACCGGCATGGTGTGAATTTTACCGAGGGCGGCATCTTACCTGGAGAGCTAATTTCAACGACAGCTGAGGTTACCCGGAAAAAGAAAAAGAGCAGGCGCAACGCAACGGAACCAACCAGGAAAATGCATCTTCACTGCCGACACTGAACAGAGTAAGTTGTTTTATCAGCATTTGTGACAGTGCCTGCCTCAGCCTGCCCCTTTAGATAAATTTCAGGAACAGCTTAACAGGATTACAGACGAGCCACAAACAGCGAACCCCTGCAGTCTGACGCTACAGGGGAACCACATATGTTCATAAGCCAAGATGTTAAACCAAATATAGCCACTAAGGCACCAGGTTCAGCAAGACAGACGGGCGCATAAGCACATTTTATTAGCTACATATCGTCCGCCGCACCTAAATCACTGCATTTCCTTCCCTCCGATAAGGTTCAGTTCCGTACCAAGTACTAGTGTACTACATAGTAACAGTCGAGCAAGTTGCGAGGCCCCAAGAAGGAGAGGGCAGTTACTGTGGCTGGTCAACGGCAAGCGGCACCTTCTTCACCTGCATGCAGGGAAAGCATAAGCCAATCAAGCTTACAAGATGCCCTTTTTACGAGAGATGTATACTGAAACTGATCTTGATGAAACAGCATGTATCGTTTCTAGCATGTTGCATTGCAGCACAATGTCATCTCATATATTGTGAGCAAAAAGTTGACAGAAGTGCGTACCAGCTCACGGAACTTCAAAATGTAGAACATCTCAAGGTAGCGCCTCGTCTCCCGCCTCTCAAGCTTGGACACATACTTCCAGAAACCGTAGACCCCAGCCAATGTCATCAACCTCTCAGAGTATATCTTCCATGTGTACCTGGTATAGGCCAGAAAGAAAAAAGAAACATCACACAAGAGACCATGTGAAAAAGAAGGCATGAACCCATGCAACCAAATACGTTTTGCATCACTGACTTCTCATATATGCGCTGAAGTCCTGCATCAGATATTTTCACCCAGTGGTTGGGGTCTTGCTTGCTTCGTTCGAAGAAATCAGCCATCAGGTTAGCAGCCTGATCGGGATGGTACGGGTCAATGTGAAAGCCTGAGATGCCATGCTCTATAATCTCAGCTGGTCCTCCATGGAGTGTCGCAAAGGTAGGAAGTCCACAGGTCATGGCCTCCACGACAGTGAGACCAAATGCCTCATAAAAGGCTGGCTGCAGTGAGTATGGCACGTTTCAAGTCAGTATGTAAGCCATTTGAATCATCTGTATGCCAATATATAGAATCATTAGTTGTAAAGTTCAGAGCCTACCTGTACAAAGGCACCATGAGTATCAGCTATGTAGCGATAGAGCTCACCGTTGCGGGCCCTGTTTGTTTGAGCAGAAATCCAACGGAACTGCCCGAACAAGTTATAGGTTTTAATAAGTTCATGCATCTTCTCTATCTCTGCAATCTCTTCTCTGTCCTTGGACTTTTTTACATCATTATACCCAGCAACAACAACAAGGTTTACCAGCTCTCTCAGCTTAGAGCATTTAGCAAAAGCTTCAACCAATCCTGTTATGTTCTTCACCCTATCAAGTCTTGCCATGGAGAAGAGGATAGGTTTTGATCGGTCATCCAGATGCCCACTGCAAATTAGAGGAACAACTATCATCGTCATAAATAATCAAAGAGCAACATGTCACCAGTATGGCAGTATCTCCAATCCTCCCAGATAAGAATCGTGTCAAAAGACACTATCATGCAAACAAATAAAAAAAACAACCCAAAGTCGTAACCATATTATCAGTAAAGAATTCACAGTTGAAATTAGAAGAGTATTTATTGCAAAAGACATCCGCATCGACCCCTTAATTAGAGAACCTCAAAAAAGGACCAAGATAAGATAAAAGTACTCACATGTGTTCATCATTTTGCTCTGGGTCATAAATCAAATTTTCTATTGAACCATGAAGAGAAGTGAGTCGCTTGGCCTTTTCTGTATATGGGAAATATATCGACATGTCTGCTCCAGGAGAGACTATATTGAACTTTGGATCAAAGACATCAATCCCATGAACGACACGGTACAGACCAGGAAGAGTAAACGCTGTGTGGCTCTCATACTGTCCAACAGTGTTTTTGCTGAAAGAGAGATTAGAATAACTATTGGCACCTAGTAGGAAATGAATGATACTGGCTAGTATCCATATGTGATCAGAACAAACACAGTTCGCTAAAAAAAGGTTAATTCATGAAAATATTGGATTGTAAATATAATGCACGTCCTACCCTGGTTAGAACAAATACAGTTCGCTAAAAAAAAGAAGTGTATTATTAGTTGCATGTGTGTGTATCAACATGTTTCAGTACGCCTATTTGTGTGATCAAATTAGTTGGCTAGTGCCAAGGTCACAAAAAAAATTACAACAGTCAGCAGGCAAGAGAAACAACCTTCCAGCAATTTCTTGGTATGTGCTGGTGATGATAAAATCAGCATTGTTCATAGCGATTATATCAGCAGTGAACTGACAAGAGAAATGATACTTCTCATCGAACTTCTTCCAGTATATATCTGAATCTGGATATTTAGTCTTTTCCAGAGCATGAGCAATATTGCACTGCAAGGAATATGCTGGTATAATTAGTAAAGAATCAAGTGAAAGACCAGAATTAAATTTAACAAGGCATACCTGGGTAATTCCCATCTTGTAAGACAGCAACGATGCCACAAGATTCCCATCACTGTAATTTCCAATTATGAAGTCTGGAGTGCCCTGTAATTCTGCAGCAATTTCCCCAGCAGCATCCTGTATAATAAAAGAATTACAGCATTCCATCATACGGATTAGGAAACAAAAAAACTTTATTGAGGTAAAAAAATCAGGTAAGACTTAAAAACTGCCACACAGGTTTGTGAAGACAAAACTGATCCTCGTCTTTTACATTACTTTACATAAGTAACTCTACTGGAAACGGTTTACATGTGCCATGCAAGTCACAAGGTACTTTCTTCAGAATACTCGGGTCCTTTTATCAATATACATCAAGCATGATATCCTTATTCCTTACTAATTATATCACAAATTATACAGTTACACTGTGGCATGCAAGTCACAAGGGACAGCCAGACAGGTACTTCCTCAGAACTTTTTTCATTAAAAGAATACAATTGAAAATCAGCACAGGATTTATTTGCAAGGTAAGAACCAAGGATACTTGCCTCAGCAAATTTCTCCAAGTATGGCCAAACATCAAATCTTGATATCCATTTCTTCAGTATACCATTTTCATTTCTGAAAGGAACTCGTAATATGTAAGTATGCTGTGTTCCACTAATTCTCTCAAGCCGCTGATTGCATGAGGTCCCTTTTGCGTCTGGTATCAGCCGAGTAACCTTATCCACATAATAAAAGGAAATGTAATTAATAATTGTAAGTGTTTCTTTTTTCCTTTAAGAGACCATTGAAGATGCTAAACTTAAAACAGGTAAAATGAAAAATGAACTTACAATGAGAATCTTTGGAGTAACATCAAGCCCCTGTTTCTTTAACCGAAGAACCATCTCATTCTCTAGTGCACGAACTTGGTCCAGTATATACACAATCTGACATCAGCAAAGTGAACTCATGACATGAGATAGATACAGTGAAGGGTCGTAAAAAGGATGAACTGATAAACATCACAGTCCACGCCGTCAGTTTTACCTGTCCTCCTGTATCTGGCAAGCCTAATACATTAGCTTGACCAAAGTATCCATGAGGGGATACTACAACAACATTGAAAATCATGGGGATCCTCCCCAGGAATGTCTCCAGTGTAGATGGATCAGGTGCTTGGATGATATCCGAAAGTAGATGAATCATTTCCAAAACATGTTCAGCTGTATCACCCCAACCTTTCTCCAGGCCCCATTCTTGAAATCTGAATTTCACCAAAAGAAGAAAAGGCAACATTATGTATTAAAACTATCTTTTCTTCTAGAATGTGGGATATTACATTGAATTTTATTGACTATCAAAGAGAAATTGTAGATCATTCCAGAGAAGATACATATCCAAAGCCAGTTCAATGTTCTGTCTACATGACCAGCATACAAATTACAATGCTTACACAACGGCAACTGAACACTGGTTTGCTATTTATACAATGCTTATACAATGCATCATCCACAAGGTTTCTAATCATCTTTGAGAAACTTAGACCTATTGCAATTGAAAGCTAAAATAAACAGTTGGCATCAGTTCAATACAACATTTATTGAGAAACGCTCAAGCCCCAGCAAGTAGTCACCACCAGAAAATGTCATACTACTATACCATTCTATTGACTTGCATGCACCAACCAATTTAACCCAAAAACTTAAGCTGATAGGGAAAGGTGGGCAATATCACTTATACTCCAACACATTCAAGTACTATAGGAAAGTAACATTAAGCTAAATGTGGTAGATCAGACTTACTGATAAGCAAATTGTGAGTATGGTGTGTCAGCTGGGAGCTTTGACAAGTACTCCTCAGCTTTGGTAAGCACAGACTGAAGCCTCCCCAAGCTCTGTATCCTATCATTTAGCATCATAACCTATAACCATGCATGGATAGCTTTCAGTATCACAGGTCAACAACATACATAACATTAGACCAAACTTTGTTCCAAATTTTCCATAGTTGTAGCAGAACTCCAGAACTTACATGGCCCTTGTGCCGGTGGGCACGGAGGAAATCCAGCAGGGGCTCCAGGCAATCCCTGTTGCGGAACATGATTGAAGACAAGTGCCGATTGAGAAACTGCACACCATTTCCAATGGACGATGAACGGTTTGGGCGTGGGACTGAGGCATTGAATGGCTCGAAGTCAAGCTCAAGAATGTAGGGATCATTGTGCCTGCCATTTTGGATACAGTTCAAAATTGTGGTGACAATAATACTCAGAGTAGTCACTGCACTTGAATGCTCTTTCAAACGAAGTAATAACTGAACATTTTATGGCTAAACATAAAAACAGTGCAAAAAGAAGTTCATTATATCAGTGATCTCTCAAAGAAAAGCTCCGGGCTCCAGCAAAAAGCTACCCTGAAAGGTGTTTTACCAACTTATTGCATACATCAGTATAGGAAACGACATAGTCCGAAAGTTGTTACTAGTAGCTTATTTTGTCCTCACTCCTCAACCATATTAAAAAGAGTGTACAGATTTGCTATACTCATCAATTGGATCGTCACATGACTGAGCTCAAGGTCTCCACAAAGCTAAATCAAATTACCCACAATTCGGGAAACACCTCCCTCTCCGACCAATTCAGAGATGTTCCCTCTCCGAAACCAACGATTCACCGGTCGCCCCACTAAATTACACCGGGGAAGCAAATCGAGTAATAAAGTAGTACTAGCGAGTAGCGACCCACGAACACGACTACTTTGGGGCGAAAACCCCAACCGCCGAACCGCTAAAACCCTCGCCGGATAAGACACCGACCACGGCAACTTCCTGCAAAAAGCGAAACAGAGGACAGGGACAGGGGATGTGAAGCAGCACATACTGGCCGTCGACGAGCGCCTCCTTGAAGCATAGGTACTCCGGGACGGTGAGCTGCTCGACGCTGAGCTCGTGCACGTTGACGCGGACGAACTCCCACACCCCCGGGCGCGGGCGCACCGCGATGGCCACGAACGGCGGCACCACGATCGCCTCCTGCGGAACAGAAGCCCATGCACGCAAGCAGGTGAGCACAAACTCCACAGAAAAAACGAAGGGGAAAAAATCTCCATCTCCAAGGAAAAGCGAGCGTGTGCGGCGCACCTGCGCGGAGCGGAGGACATCGAGGAAGGGGCCCTCGGCGAGCGCGCCTCCCCCAGAGCCCTGGACCTCGTCGAGCGCGTCGAGGATGTGGTGCGGCTGCAGGATGCACTTCCCCTTGTTCACGTACCTGGCCGCCGCCGCCAAAAAAAAAAATCAGAGGCCAGCGTCAGCGAGAGCGGCGCCAGGGATGGTCAGGGTCGGGGCTGGGGTGTGCGGGCGCTTACTTGGAGAGGAGGGCGACGAGCTCGTTGCGGTGCGCATGGAGGGTGTCCTCGACGCGGTCGCGGATGCTCGGGGTGCGGTCCAGCTTCGGGGCGGACATGGTAGTGGACCGTTCGCGCCGCTGCCGTGAGTGTTGTGTAGCACAGTGGTGGTGACTGGTGAGAGACTGAGAGAGAGAGAGAGAGGCGAGGAAGAGGAACAGAGCAGCAGCGGATGCCCAACTTTATACGACACACGCGCCGCGGAAGCGCACGGTGTGGCGGCCTGCGGACGCGTAGCCCGGCGAGGGGGCCCGGCCGGCGAGGCCCTCGCGAACGTGTGTGCCCGCGCAGACCCGCACCGTCCGTGGATCAAGCGACAGGCGGCCGGGCCCGCGCGTACGTGGGGTCCCTGTGTCAGCGGAACTAGTCCGGCCTCCCTTCTGACGTTCCGTGGGACGGGGCCACGCGGCGTCTAGAAGGAGTGTCGGGCTGCGCTCACTGACGTGTGGGCCCCGTGAGCGGGGCCGGGGGGGGGGGAGCACGGAAGAGGAGGCGCGGCAGGTGACAGGTGAGGGATTTAGGCCAGTCTTAATGTAGGTTTTATGACACTATTACCTAGAGTGACACATCATCTAATAATATTTGAAACTAGGATGAAACACCTCTCTCTCAATGCATAGTTTCATCTATTGTTGGTTCATACTCCCTCCATTCTCTTTTGATAGTCTTATTTCACCTTGACACAAAGACCAAGAAAAACAACCTTGCTTATCATCTTATTAATGCAACATAAATTTTTTAGTTGGTCATCCAATGTTTTAACTCGGAACTCCTCGCTATTTATTACCATGTCCCATATCAATAGCAAATAGGACTATCATTTGTGAAAAGTTGAGTTTTTGAAATAGAACTATCAAAAGAGGATGGAGGGAGTATGTGACATGCAAGACACAAGTTGTCTTGGTAACTGGGAAACAAGAGTATCATGGTGATGACACTGTTTTTTCTCTTTCTTCATAAATATAGTCTCTAAGTCATCAAAATTGTCTACGTGGCACCCTATTTATTGTCTATGACACCTCATTAAAACTGGCCTTACGTGAAACAGACAAATGGACCCCCACCGGCAAAGTGGCTTTTCTTTGATTAGTGCAGATGGGGCTGCCCTGCCCGGGGGAACTGCCCGGGGTCCGTGGTAAAAGCGAACATGGAAGCCACGGGATGGTTCCGTTTCCCGTTTCATTTCCTCCTTTCGGAGCGAGCGACGAGACGCTTCTGCGAGGAGAACACCACCACCACGCCGAAAGCGACGTGGGCCCGGGGAGAATTGTTAAAGAATTGACCACGGCGCCACGTGGACGGGTCGCGGATTTGACGTGGGGATTAGCCATTGAGCCGCGCGCAGGCAGAGCACGAGTTGGCCGGGGAACGCCGGGCGCGACTGGCTGGCTGGCTCGCGCGCTTCCTTTCGGTCAGCAGCGACAAACACACACGGCTCATACTCTCCCGTGCACCGATCACCGGACGGACAAACTCTTGGCACACGGCATCATTCTACGCGGCCACGGGTAGAGGTTGTTGGCGGTCAGCTTGTGGTCGCTACTTTACTCCTACTCCGTAGGCAAGACGTAGTACGGGACAGGCCGGCGGAGGAGACGCCGCCGTGGGCGTCTCGCACAGATGTTGCTGGAGCTCGACAAGTCATCAACCGAACAAACGTCGCCTGATCACCTCGATGAGCTGGTGTTGGTGATATCACTACCATGTGCTTCTTGGGACGATCCACACAGTTCACTTGACCCGTCGGGATCGCCGTGCATGTTCAAAAAGACACTTACACTCGTGCCATACGTGCTGCATCTCCAACCGCTTTCGAGCACCACTTCAGGCACATTCCCACATGATCGCACCAAGCCAACGGAAACTCGTCCATTCCGATCAACACCGCTCGGTCGATCTCATGACATGAGCTTTTACTACGGATCACGTCCAACCGTCGGTCCCAGCTGCCCTTGTGGTGTTGGCCGATTAGGTCCTCTTCTTTCGAGAATATGTGCGCAATTAGATGCCAACATATGACAGGAAGAAAAGCCAAGTTCTTTTATTAATTGCAAAGGCTAACTCGCTTTTTCCGCCTCATGTTTTACGTTAATCGTGACTAAATAAAATGCAAACAATTTCTTTAAATTTACACCACGATGGTGACCCTACATGATGTTGGTGGAATGGGGGGGGGATATGTGCAAGAGGGCTGCAGAGTGCTCTCCGTGCAGCCCTGCTCTTGATACGTGGCCTCAATTGTGGGGATAAGGGAACTACCGAAGCCGGCAAATGAAGGTCTAGGGCCCACATGGCCACATCTCAGGGGCAAGGCTGCATGAAGGACACTTTGCAGTCCTATGCATAAAAGTTTTTTTTAGGATGAGCATCATTGGCTGCTTTGAAACATGCAAATTCAGATTTATTTACTATAAAAATGCGATAAAGCAAGAAGAACGGTAACTCACGGCTTCATGAGCATCCATGCCGCACTAAACCAATGCAAACTCATCTTGATAGGAGGAAATAAAAGGGATAGCGGAAACTTGTCCATTCTAGAGATCACTTGATCACACTCGGATCATGGGTGTTTGCAACACATAAAGTCAAGTTGCTAACTCGGTACTCAAATTAGACCAATTAGGTATCTTCTTTTGAGAACGTGTCAACATGGGTTTTAATGTTTCGCAACACAAAACAACTTTTTATGATCATCACATCTTGAAGACCATGTTTCCTGTTTATTTCAAAGTTTTTCGTGACACATAAGAAAATACAGTCAGCTTATTTGTCCTCAATGCAGAGGAGCACATTGAAGATCCAAGTGCACATCCACACGTATACTCCAGAATTGTTTTACAATTGTGCCATATTCCATTATCGACTCTTCCTATTACTACTACTAGTTGTTTACTTCGGCCCTTCATAGGGTGATGGCTTTTTGAAGCAATGAGGACTTTGACATGTGTCAACCTCATGACGAATCCCGGAGAAGCGTTCCTGCCTTATCATTTAGGGGGAAAAAAAAACAGGAAACCATGTGTGAATGGGTTCGGTCTCCAAATGTTAACATTATAGGGTTACTGTCAACAAGCTACTATGTAACATAGCATTTCAGTAGTAGGCTGACAACATGAAGAATATGAAAGTAATATAACGTGTTGTTTTGAGAAAAGGAAACAATAGCGTGTTTACCCCTACTTTGGAGGTCAGGTGTATTAACACCAGAAGATGCAAGGACAAGGGCAAAACACAGCCGACTTAAATAGGAGGCAAAGACGTTTGCCTAAAATTGAAAACCGGGGAAGTTACGGAGTGTAAAATTAGAATTGCAAACAATTTTCATGGATTCTAATGCCATCAGCCATATCCGAGCTTATCTATGATGTCATTTTTTTTAAAAAAAATTCTTTTTGTAGTGACACCACTGATACCGCTACCCTACTCCTCTCTAGAATATGCTCGGTCCTTTTTCTCCTTACGGATTCACCTCGAATTTATCATCCAGATTAAAACAAACCATACTTTATAGAGTCCATTTCCATAACCATAACATCTTTATGGTACGTCCTTTTCCCTCGGATAAGCATTAATCAATAATGCACACATTGCAGGTCCTTTTCTCCACCACTTGAGAAAGAAGCCCATAACCTTGCAAAAACCAGTATCATATTGCCATTACTGTGAAGAAATCGAGATTAAAGCGTCCTAAATTTGCAGGAGTATCTGATCGGTTCCAACTCCCTAACATCTTTTTGCAAAGGTGACATCTTGCGCATTATTAGAAGCCGACTGCTTCTGGCGTTCTCGTCTCCTCCATCAGAGCTCCAGCGGCAAGTTTATGGGCGCGGGCAGCGCCGAGCGGACATGCATGTGCACGCGGGGATGGAGCGCCGGAATGGAACTCAAACCCACGAGGCCACGGCCATTACAAGTACTTTTAAGTTTCTTTTCGACTAAAACTTTGCAGCATGAAGCCCATGTAAATGTTGCAATTTTGAGAAACTGGGAAGCTGTTTCGTTTCACGATTTCAAGAAAGAAAAAAAGAGAGAGATTTGGAGCTGTAGTCTTAAATGAGAATGTAAGAATTTTGAACGCTTGACAACGGGTGAAATTGGTTCTTTCGGGTGAAGTTTTTTTTTCTGGTCTGACTCGTGATTGCTTCATGGTAGGCTAGCTACGCTGAGATAACGTTCAGTTCTGGGCTTTAGCTGCTGCGTGGCTGCGCGTTCAGTTCTGGGCTTTAGAGTTCAGTTCGGTTGGTTGGGCTAGAACTGGCTGGCCGAACCAGCCAGTAAAGCCAACCGGGAAAAAAAATATCATTGGAAAAATAATACACCGAGATTGAATTAACAGTAATGCTAAGGCTCTTACGTCCGGACGATTTTATTCTCGCATCATCCAGATTTGAACCCTCCATTGCTCCAACTGCTCCCGCTAAGCTTTTTAATCCGTGCAACAATCTAGATTTGAGGCGTCAACAACTGTTCCATTTCTCACTATGATAATGTTGCAAATTTATCACGTGCTCTCTTCCGCCTACCATGGAATGTTTCAAGAAAAATTTGATATGTTCCATTGAGATTTTGTTTCATGCAGATAATGTTTCAACCATGCACTATCTTTGTCAATATTCGGTTACGACCGTTCCTATTTCCAGTGCTCCAATGTTGCAGTCGTGGCAACAAATTTGTTTCATCGTCTACAGCGATTTTGTTCCACTCAGCACGCCCTCGTTCCTCTAATGTTTCAAATTTAAAACTCTTACTGTTCCACCTAAACCGTATGAGGCCGACGCTCTAATGTTACATTCTGGTTGCCCGCGTGTCCCTAATGTTTCAAATTTACAGCTACTGATGTTCCACCTAAACCGTACTTTTCCAAATTTCCTTCAATGTTTCAAAATTCTCCGTGATGTTGCATGCAACATGGCACTGGAATACTGTCCGACGCTACGCCTGGACACCGGACGTCCGGAGGCTAGCAAGTCCCATGAATTAACCACCTTTGAACATCAGGATAGGTTGGCTTTATTCCTCTGGGCCAATCAAAGGAGACAGCGAGAAGTGAGTAACTCTGATCTAGAACCGCTGATGGTTATCAAAAGCACGGACAAACTGCAATGGGAAGTCTGGAACAGAGTGGACACATCCAGAGTCTGCTTGAGACTTGACTAGCGACCATGCTCCATGATCACGTAGGGTGAGTTTAGATAGGGGAAAAAAAACACTGTAGATCCAGAAAACACTGTAGATTATACTAGAAAACATGTTCTGTGAGTGAGATGAATATGATGAATAGGGAAAGTTAGATTAATAGTATTTTTTTGGTGGGAGTTGAGGGAACTAAACGCACCCTTAGTTTTCGTGGACTTGCGGTCAACAACACGTGCACACAGCGCGCACACACGGATACCAATTAGTTTAGATTCCGTATATTCACTATTCCTCTCATCACATCTATCACATCATTTCTCATCCTTTCCTTACTATTTATTGCTACAGTAAATCTCCAACTATCTTCACCAACTAAACACCCTTACACGGCAAGCTTCACACAGGAGACCCGTTCACTGACTTGCCACGGACTGAGGAAACCAGAAAAATCACCAACCCTCCCGACTCCCGTCTTTTAGGTTTCACTCTCCCGTCCCTCGTGTCGCTCCCGGACGGTCTTGGCGGTGCCATACAGTATTTGTTTTAGGGGCTGTTCGGCTGCTTTAGCAGCCGCGACAATTGCTCCCATATATTTTTACTGTAGCTGCAGCGGCTTCTAGAGCAGCCGAACAACGCCTTAAGTGTTGTTGTGAGATTTTTAGTGAAAAAAAACCCGACTCTTAAATTCGAGAGGCGCCCTAAGCTTTACTGGTGAGTCAATTCATCGTCAAGGAAAAAGGAAGCCACGTAAGATTTTTCTCTCTTCCCTTAAATCGGTAAAAAATGAATCGATTCTTCTCTCCTCCCTTGAATCGATGTTCTCCAGTCGTATGAGCCGATCCATTGCTGCGACATCACCTGGATGAATCGCTTTCTGCACCCCACTGAAGAAGCCCTTAGGAGTCCTTGGGATAACATATTAGATTAGTCTTGAGGGACGATGATACACGGATTGTTTTAGCGCACTTGAAGGGGGTGCTACAGTGCGTGGCAAAGAACAGAGATTGACTTAGTGTAGTTTCTATTATGATATAAAGGACCACTAGGAGGCAGGTGCCCATCGAGTAGGATGATCCTAACATCTTTGAAGCTTAGTCTTTCTAGTTTTCTTCCTTCCTTATTTTCTTTGTTCCTCGTGTTGAGGTGTAGAGTCTAAGTGCTCTTGTGTTTTCTATTTTTTTAGTAGATTATATTTTCTAGTTATGATGGCTGGTTTGTTTCTTTTTTATTGTAGACATTCTTCACTTTTTTTGAGAGAACATTCTTCACTTGTCAATTATCGAGGCCGGATATTTTCCTTAATTAGAAAGAAAAAAAGTTCACAACCCAAGAAGTTTTCAACAAAGCAGCCGGGCCATCTGGCAGGCTGTGTCGGGGACCGGCCCACCATATTTTCGCTTTACGGGCTCATCGTAAACAAAAGCCCATTTTATAACTCGAAGGCCAACCAAACCACGCATCCCATCCAGGCCATAGGCCTTTTTTCCCAAAACAAAAAGCCCGTAGGCTCATTGAGTCATTTTCCAGTCGTTCCCACCAGCAGCACGCACCGACCGCCACCTACCGTCGTGCTCGCCACCGCAGCTTCCACCTCTTTCCTTTCCTCCTTCGAAACAAAAGAGATGACCAGTCGCGAAAGGGGGCCAGAAAATCGAATAAAAATCAGACGAACAAATAAGGAAGGGAAGCCACCTCCCCCAATCGCCCGCTTCCCTTCCCAATCCTCCTCGCAGATCTCCGGCACCGGCGGCCACCATGAACTCCTACTCCGGCGACCGCTCCTCCTCCTCCTCCTCCCGCCCCACCACCACCTCCTTCGACTCCTACCAGTTCGATTTCGGCATCAACGACTCCCGCTCCTCCGGCTCCCGCCCCCTCCGCCCGGGCGCGGCTGCCAACCCTTCCTCCACCAGGCCGGCGGCCACCGGCGCCTCGTGGACACACCAGCCCGCCAGCGCCAAGCCGTCGTGGACCCACCAGCCGTCCCCCGCCGCGGCGTCGGCGGCGGCCAAGGTGGGGCCTGGATCCGGGCCAACCTCCATGGTCGGTGACATCTTCGGCCGGAGCTGGTCCTCCGCTGCTCCCTCATCCGGGCTCGGCATCCCGCAGGCCAACAACAACCCTGCCCTCTTCAGCGACCTCCTCGGCTCCGCCCTCGGCGGCTCCGGCGCCTCGCGCTCCCAGTCTAACGCGCCGCTCAGATCCGCCGCCGCGCCACAGGCGTCCAGGCCGGCCGGCGCGAATCCCAATGCCAGCGCCAACAGCTCCACCTTCTCGATGGGCGGTATGTCGAGCGCGCTCCCGAAGACTACGGGAGCGCCGATGGGCACCGGTGGATACGGCGTCGGTGGCCGGCCGATGAAGCCCGCGGGAATGGCGGCGACGGCCACCGCGCAACCGATGGGGCAGAAGAAGGATCCATTTGGCTCGATAGATCCGTTTGCGGCAAAGCCAGGTTCCATGAATGCAGCTAAGCAGACCAGCTCGGTCAAGCCGGATCAGGGATTTGGGGCGTTCCAGGGCGTCAGTTCCAGCTCCAACGCTGGATTCGGGAGCTTCCAGAGCGCTGATGCTGGATTCGGTAGTTTCCAAAGCTCTGGTGCCACGAAACCTTCCAGCTTTACACCTCCACCCCCACAAGCTCCAGCGCCTACTCCGGTGGCTGCAGCAGCCAATTCTAGTGTGGATCCTTTGGACAATCTGTTTGCCTCAACCACAGCTGCACATACTACAGCCGCGGCGAGCAATGGTGGCGGCGGGGGTGACATGTTCGGTGGGATGGATGGTTGGGTTGATGTGGAGGCAGAGTTTGCTGGTGGTGATAGTGGTGGCTCAACCACAGAGCTGGACGGCCTGCCACCGCCACCATCCGGATTGACAGTATCAGCTGCAAAGGCCAAGGGGATGGATAGCTACAAGGGAGGACAGTATGCTGATGCCATCAAGTGGTTGTCTTGGGCTGTTGTGCTCATTGAGAAATCAGGGAAAAATGCTGACATTTTTGAGGTGTTGTCTTCAAGGGCGTCCTCATATAAGGAGGTTGGTGAGTATAAGAAGGCAATCGCTGACTGCTCGAAGGTATGGCATTGTCCTGTAGACGTATTTATTGATCTAAAAGTGTACTTTGATTAATGTGGTAGCCAATTGAAACATGATATGATTCTTACTAGCAGAGTTAAATGTTGGTACAAAAATGTGTGCTGATTAGTGAGTCTCTTTTATATCCTGTGCAGGTGCTGGACCAAGATAAGGAGAATGTCTCAGTGCTAGTGCAGCGTGCTCTCCTTTACGAAAGCACAGAGAAATATAAGCTTGGGGCAGAGGACCTGCGTCTGGTTCTGAAGATTGACCCTACAAATAGGCTTGCCAGGAGTACAATTCACCGCTTGAACAAGTTGGCTGACTAGGGATGTCTTTCTAGCGCCCTGATGTAATATTGTACTACCACTGTACTCCGTCCTTGGCATGAGATTTGTGAGTTATTTTGAACTCTTGCTATACCTGTGGCTTTGGGGGAATAGTTTGCAATTATGTTGCTATCAAATATCAAGTATGGAATTACAAATTTACGTACAGTATATTCTTTGATTTGTATAATATTAATATATATGTTTTATCAAATTATCAAAACTAATCTTTGTGTCATGAGTTCTGCACTATTTTGCTAGAATGTCCATGATTTTGATGTGAAGCGTCAGACATGCAATATGTAGACAACGGATGATATTGAATATGACCTGACGATTTGCTTTTGCTTGCATAGCTTGATACTTCACAACATGATGGATGTTTGAACTTGTATCTTCTAATGATCTTTAACAGTTCCTATGAGTCATTTGAACATTTCCTGCCTCACCTTTTTATGCTGACTGGAGTTTAAGTTCTGATGGCATACCATTTGGATTCTCTGCCATGTAATTGTAAGATTGCATTGCCACTTCCATCATTGAATCAGCTAGGTAGTAATTTTTCCTTCAGTGTCCTTTTCTCTTTGTCGATGGGTGTATGTACATTTGAAATTCTTAGTATTCATGAATGCTACCCAATGTTTTCTTTTTACTTCTGTTTATAATTTGTGCATTCATTTTACCCTTGGATAAACTAAGGGTGCGTTTAGTTAGAAAATATTTCCCAAAAAAAAACATTATTCATCCAACTTTTCCATATTCATCCCATCCATCTCACTCACAGAGTACGCCTGCAGTGTTTTTTTTGGTATATGGTGTATTTTCGGGGAATCTTCCCCGATGTAAACACACCCTAAGTAGGATATTGACTTAGTTAGATTAAGTTTTGTGTTTTCCTTTTTATTATTTGGTGGGTACTGTATTACGGTCCCACATTCCTAGTACTCATGCATGGCTGAAAACTCTTTTCCGTCATTTATCTGCCTTTTTTTTTTTGGTTCATTTTGCTTGTAGGACCTGATATCCAGAACTAGGTGCATTCAAAATGGAGCAATATATGCCACTCGGTGAAATGTATTAATTTTGACCAGAGCTCCGCATGAACTATTGTGGGTCTTCTTGTTCTAATGACCCTTGGTATTTTTATCAAAGTTGCCGAGTGGAATGCTATAAACTTATAAAGAGATCGGATTCTTGATTTTCCGTTGATTTTCACATAAAAAAAACACAATTCAACATTTCATTCTCTCTTTCTTACTTACAGGCCTGGAGATGTTTACTGTGCTAATTTTTATGTACCTACCTTGGTCAGGAATCTCCGAAGGGGAGAATTCGCTGTAATAGATTAATGTTTTTTCACACATTCATGCCATATAAACTCATAGTTTACTTCTAGGGAAACCTGAAAGAATCACTATATGGGAGAGTAACCTCTAGACTGTAGTTATGTAAGTTTTCTGTAACTGAGGTGTAGCTGAATGTGTGGCGCCATCAGTACATTCACCTCCTAGGGAGAGCTTGGCGCAGCATGGTACCTTACCTTTGGTGAGTGGTCAGTTGCTAGTCACAACAATATGGACTTTTATGATGCGTTATATGGATGATGACCACAGTTTCAGGTTCCGGCTGACTAACTACTAACTACTTTTCAAGTGAGGTTGTTGTGACCTTTTGGAATTTGATCATGAGATATTTTGAGTTATTGAATCTTGAGGGTGTCTATAATTCATTGCGAAGAGAAAGGTTTATGTGATAATCATTGCCCATTTCGGGACAAGGGGGGGATCTGTGCATATCAGTGTTAGCCTAACGGTAAATGATAAACAGGCATTCACCTATCATTTAGCTCATTTAAACGGATTAAACGGCTATTAAGTGGGTTGAGTCTGACTAAACAAATGGTAAACGCTAAACGGACACAACAGGACTCCTTGTAGCATGTAGACGGTGTGTAAATGGATTAATTGGTCATGTAACCGAAAAGTGGTGCGTATCGACAACCATAATTGCTGCTCGAATAATGTTGATTGTAGCTTCATTTGACCTTTAACATGTACCCTGGCCCTTTGTCGATGTGCCGTGTCAGAATAATAATGGAATCAAGTGGTTATTCAGCTACCTTGATTGTAAATAAGCTCATACTACTATGATTTCTACTCTCATGAAGATATCAAAGAAATAGGCAGGCGTTCGTTCATTTGACTGAGCATGTGTGTCCACGTGCTGCATGTGGAACTGCCTGCCCTCTGCAAATGCATTTCTCCGGAGTCCACGAGTATCCTTCTCTAAAGTAAACCACCGCCTGCTTGACTTGGAAGAGCGCAGCATTGACGTGAACCGATACCTGAAAAACGTACCACCATTGCGCGTTTTTTATAACGTCCGCGAATCTAGCGCACCCATCAAATTGCACCGACCTGCCTGTGTCCATAGTCAACGTGAAGTAGCCCCGGCAGAACCAATCACCTCGTGCCAGGTGCGAGGTGTCACCACTAGCCAAACGCGCTGACTTTGATTAGTGCACGATCAAAACATCCTCGTAGCCCTAAACATCGCTGTGAGATCGTACCAACACTCTCTTTTCCCCCGGGACGGCAAGATACGGGTGTGGAAGCCGTCGCCTCTCTCCCGCGCCGGGGCGGCGGCTACTTGTATTTGTATGTAGCTCATGCACATCTCTTCGGCTGGCGCCTGGCGGCGTACCTTTCGGCGAGATGGCCACGAGGCTCCAAGCCATTGCGAGTCTGCGATGGCGAGGCAGGGGCGCACGTCAGCAGTGAGCTAAGCGTCCCTCCAAGTTGGGGGCGGACACTGGCATCGGTGGTGATACGTTAAAGGCTCGGTCGGTTGCTTTCCAGGCGTACGGGATTGAATACGATCTCGTGCTTTTGCCTGCTACCCAGCGCGTGAGAGTTGCCATTGCTTTGTACGACTGGGCAGGAAAGCTTTTTAGACGTTCCAGAAACCTTGTCACGTCCACGGATATGCGCTTGGCGAAATGGCGAACGTATGTTGCTTTGCAGCACGTACTCTTTCTTTTAAAACCACCAACCACCTAATCGCGAGAACTGATGCCCCTGCTGGGGCACCCGCTAGATTACGCCCAACTTTCATCACGTTGGTGTTGGCCGAAAAGCTAGACCAATATGTGTGAGAGACCAAATAGTTACAACTTGCACGAAGCATATTCCTATCCTGATCGGGGCCGTGTGGTTGGCAGGAAATCCCGTGCCAACCATCCCTAGTTCCCTACGTACACTGATTTTTTTTTTCAAAACGGAAAATGCCCCTACAATAATAAGTCATGTTGCTTGAAAAGAATAAGTGGGTTTTAGTTTTTGAAAGGGAAAACACATGGCATATCGGACTGTGTAGGCTCCCCCCCCCCCCCCCATGTTGTCATGATTAATGAGTTATACAACTAGTGCAAGATACCATAAGACTTTGTACGAGAGGGATAATAGAGAGTTTTATACACTTCGTTCAGAAACTCTATGCTGTGGATAAACCTGACCCTGGATTGTAATGTACGCACAAAATCACAACGTGAACCGAAGCTACTTCAGAATGACTAACATAATAAGAAACACACATGGACGCTAGCTAGGATGCTTTGTGAAAGGATCAAATTTATGCCTACAAACTTTGTTCAATTCGAACTATCGGCTGAACAATCTTTGACCAAAAAATAGGACAATCACAAGGGGAGCCTTTAGTTATCCTTTCCCTTGTTCTTGCGTGGAAACCATATCCAATAAGCATTGTCGTTCCGTGTAAAAGGCGTGACCTGTAAGGACAGGCCCAACACGCGCAACAATTGATGCATTCCAGTATTCAACCTAGGTAGTGTGTCTAGGAAACCAAATTCCAAACGGAAAGCACTACTCTTGACACTCAAAGGTCCCCTCTATCTCTTTAGAAAAATTGCTCTTATCTTCCAACATTTATTTTCTTTTACCAGGACCATTGTTTTCCTTCTGGAGGTTGGAGCCCGCACCATATGCAAGCAGCACTGACAGGTTTAGAGTCACTTTTTCCCCCTATCAAGGCTACATATCCCATGAGGCTATTAGCCGGTCGAGTATACTTTCTTTGTAGGCTCTGGTTGTTTTTACTTATATAAGCAACTTATATGTGAAAATAACAGAGATCTCTCGACAAATATTCTATCTTTATTTGCACATTTGACTGTTGGCTACCCTTGAAATGGTCATATGATAATTGGAAAATCTCAATTCTTGTTGCTAGTCAAAGGTCAACCACAGCTCCAAAAGTAAACGAGGAACGAAAAAAAGCTGGAGTCCTTGAATAAGGCATGCAAGTACTATTTTCCCCAGGACGATTCTCCGAATCTTTACAACTACTCCTCGTCTCGTATTATCGAAATCTTGGCATTTTCAGAGTACTCCCGTTTGCATAACCTGAAGTGAGGCGTGCGCTGCAGCCTGCAGAGCTCAGACCCCCGACTTGCGGCGGTGAGCTCGGAGCAGCTGTTGCGCTACGGTACAAGTGGAACGGAGATATAGAATCCAGTGAACCACGCCATCCCGGCAAGGGGAGACCAGACAAAAATCCACATATAAAACAGCCCAAAATTGCACGGCGAGACGAAAAATAGAAACGGAGACCGGCGAGCTGCGGAGTCGAGAGCAGCGAGCGCCTCGGCGAAAAGGGCAGGGCACGCCGCACGCAGTCACGCACGCACCCGCACGGCCGCACCCCCTCCTCCGTCCTGTTCCATTTCACCACGGCCGCGGCCTTTGTGTGGCCTCTGTCTCGTGTTATCCCTTCTTCGAGTTCTTCCGCCCCTCTCCCTCTCCTCCCCCTCGGCGCCCGGCAGGCAAAGCCCCCCTTTCCTCCTCTCCCGGTCTCTCGACCCGACTCGCCGCTCCCCGCCCCGCGACCGCGGGCGCGCAATTCTCGCGCCACCGGAGGCGGCGGCGACCGCGCGAAGGGCCTCCGCGCCGCCGATGAGATTGCGCCGCGCCGCGCCATGCAGACCCCGCCAGGTAACAGGCGCCGCTCCTCCCCTCCTCGTCCCCGCTGCAGCCGCGCAATTCGGTTCTGCTGGCCCTGTAAAGCTTCCTAGGGTTCCCGATTTGCTGCCCCTTCAAGCGCGTGATATGCTTTTGTCGTGTCTCTGCGTGCAGCGTCGTCGCTGGAGTGCGTGAGCTCGTGCAGGGCCGGCTCGTGGAAAGGGGGCGGAAGGCCCTACGAATGCAGCGTCCTCTCGTGCGCGTGGAACGCGCCGCGCGCGCTCACGGGCGCGCTCGCCAGCACCGCGCAGTGCTCCTCCTGCGGCCACGCCGAGGCCGGAGGCGGCTGGAGGAGGCGTGGGCGGTCGCGTCGGAGTAACAACTCGGTGCGTTCTGTTTCTGTTATCCGAACCATGGTGTGGATATTCGTGTTTTGCCTACTTAAGGGCCAGCTGAGTGGAAGTAGTGGTCTGCTGCTCCATTCTCCATTCTGGTAGCATACATTTTTATCTGACTTCAAATTGATCCCTCTAGCTTCTAGTTCATGCAGGATAAGAGTTTCAAATGCTCTCTCCTTGTATTTTTATTTTTATTATACAATTATTCTGTTAGCTGTTTTATTTCATCGTTATGCATTTATTCTCTCAAAAAATGAATTATGCTTTTATTTGGTTACGTGGCATGATTAGTTTGACAATTTCCATTTTAGCAGGTTCTGTTGAATGTATCAACATAATAACTTGTACTATCTCCCTCCCAGAATTTGGTACTTTTAGGTTTGTCCTAGGTCAAGCAGTTTTTAATCTTTGAAAAACAATATATCTAAAAATAATTTATCTCGAATAGAAAAAAATTAAATGTTCTGATGGTTTCACAATAAATCTGCTAGCATCATTTTTCCATTGTCAATCTCTAATTTTTTTCGCTATTCATACTTAAAAATGTTTGACTTAGGACCAACCTAAAAGCAACTATATTCTGGGACAGAGGGAGTATTAGACATAGTGCCTGGTATTCTCTTGGTTTTTCTGAGCGTTTTTTCAATGCTGGTAGAATGTATCATGAGTTAGAGAGGCAAACTAAAATGATTGCACAAGGCCTCATGAAAGTTTGGCTTTTGAGCATTGTTCAGTATCATTTATACTGTTTTATAGGCGAGCAAAACACATTTCTGGTTCCTTTTGTGGCAAGCATTGTTCAATTGTTGCTTTTGCTCCGACTGACTAGCTGAGTACTGTCTCTTCCGCAGCAGCATTACATTATAGCTATATCTTCAGTAGCAGCATTACATCACAATTACTCTAGTAAAGGACCATTTATCCTGCAATTGAGTTTAACAAACAACACAACCTGAAATTTCGCATGCATGGCAAAGGATTTTTAGGTTCCAAAGTCAACCAGCTCTGGACAGATTCAGTTTCAGTTTCAGCCCTGCAGTAGTCAAGCACCCTGTAATCACCTGTATATCAGTTACACGCTTTCTATGTACCTGCTTTTGAGTTATGACTCAATAGATCAATAACTGACATGCCTCTCACCTTTGCTATCTGGTGTGCATGACAGTTTTCTATTGCCTTCCTTGACCCTTTTTTCCCTATAAATTGTGTATTTGCTGTCTAGACATGGTTTTCTACCCATTCTGTTAATAGGTGTAGGTTAGGCATGCTCTATCTGTTACTAAATGGGTTTACTATATAGGTGTGATTTAAATATTCTATCTGTTACTAAATAGGTGTAGCTTAGACCATGGACTATCACACACATGCAATCCAGTGCCTGTGTGTGTCAGTGGTGAATATAAGAGTTAGGTAGCGTACATTCTAGAATGACATCCATTTGGTCACAGAGCACAAGAGGATTAACACATGCAAACCGTAAATACATGATTCAAGCGTAACTCACTTGAGACCCAAAGAAGGTAACAAAACATATGCTACAAAACTCTTCATTCATTTTTAGCTTTCCTCTTGAGAATGGTTCAAATTTGTCAAGCATTTATTGTAGCTAAATATTTGGTGGAATTTAGCAACCTCACAGGCAAGCTTCATCCCCCCCCCCCCACCCCCACCCCAAAAAAAAAAGAACAAAGAAAACTATGAACGATTCCACACCAAAAAGACCATTCCAGGGAAAAATAAAAGAACAAAGAAAACTATGAACGATTCCACACCAAAAAGACCATTCCTTGAGGATTCCTTAACCATAGTAAGTTCTGTTCAGTCATCACAAGTTTCCCCTGGAATACGTAGTCATACGCAACTACAGGATTTACGGTCTCTAGTAGACTAGTGCAAATATCTAGAAGTTCAGTTTTGTGCTTGTTGTATTGACAATTGCAACAGATAGATAGCATGGGGTGAAATAAGCCTGCGGTCACTCTGGTACTGCCTCAAACTAAGCTAATTGGAAGGACTTTTGCAGTGGTGCACCTTCCTGGTGCTAAGGGAATGCCGTTCTGGGCAGTGGAGCAGGGCTCATTTGGTTTTGTGCAGGACAGAAAATGGTTGAACATGTATTTCGCCACTCTTTTGATGAAAAAGGCTGGGTTTAAGCCATCATGGTCTAACACTGGGGTGCTTCAGCCCTTCAGTCATGAAAGGAAGTTTTAAGCCCTTTAAGGAGCTATGTTTCTGATGACTTGTCCAAAGTTTCTCTAGATAATTTTAACACTACACCAAAAGACATTCCAATGTTCTTAATATCCAACTAGAATTCAAGAGCTTGTGATGATACCTGTCATGCAACCTTGCTGATGATGCTGATCATGATATAGTTTATGTGAACTTTTAATCCCATTTTAAATATAGTGGTTTTGTGCATGCCACATTTTTTATTTTATGCAGTCACCTTTCCATTGGTTAGCATTCTACATTTTTTTTGGTTCCTACAGTCACATTTTCATTGGTCATATATGAAAGTATTGTTTTTTTTTTTAATTTCCTCATTGCCTGTTCCTTATCTTTTCAGTTACTGCACATCTCCTTGGATGAGGACATCAATAAAGGGGGGTTTGGTTATGGTCCATCACCTGCTTACTCTGAAAGTTTTGTCAGACCTTGGTCTACTCCTGTCGACCGATCATGGAGAACTTATTGCCATCCATCTGAATCCTTCATCTCACCAGAGACTTTGTGGGAGGTGTGTCATTGAATTGAATCACTACAATGAGTTTATTTAGTGTGCTCTTTTGTATACATATCTGTGCTACAGTTTCAGGATTCGGTCAAATCCCTCAGTTTGGTCTGCAGGTTTTTACACCATTCATGAATGTGTTTTTTTAGTGAAATACTTGCTAGTGTTTGGACTTTTCCCTTTTCTTAAAGATGTATAGTGCTTGCCATCATATTTATAATCTTCACACAATATTCAATATTCTAGAATATGCATGGAATAAGGAACCATTCTGTTCCCGGTAGTCAGACTCAACAAAATTATTTTCTGTTCCATGGTGCCAACACATGTTTTGAGAACTTGAAAATGTAGAAGAAAGAAGTGAAGTCCTTGAGAACTTGAAAATGTATATTCTCCAACCATGCCACTTTTGCCAAACTCCACCTGTATGGCTGTATGTTGTAATTTGGTAGTACATTTTTGCTCCTCTGAGTTTGAAACTATATTGATAGTGTCAGGTGCTATTTAACCTAGTCCTTAGGTGAAGCTAGGCCTAGCTTTAATGCTAAGGTTCTCTATGTGAAGCAGGATTTGATTTCAATCCAAGTGAATTTTAGCTTTTTTCTGCACTTGTGTAACAGGATCTGGAACCAGTTGTTTCGTATCTCCAACCCGAAGAGTTAAACTTTGTGCATGATGCTTTGAAGGTAAAGGGCACACAATATCTTCCTTCCATGCTACTCCTTCCGTTCCAAATTACACAAAAAAATAGTAACGTTCGTGATACCAATTAAGTACCATTGGTTTTTTCATTAAATATATTTTCATAGTATATCTATTCGGTGCCATAAACCTTTGTGACCCTCTCTATAATTTTGGTCAAACATAAAATGGTTTGACTCTTCAAGAAAGTTGGAGTGACTTATAATTTGGAATGGAGGGAGTATTTGAGAAAACAGTTGTAAACTTTCTGGTTTCTGTGGAAGTGCCTGCATGAATGAATGCATCATGATGAATTGATATCTCATTAATAATTGCAGCTGGCGTATGAAGCACACAGTGGACAAAAACGGCGAAGTGGAGAACCATTTATTATTCATCCTGTCGAAGTTGCTCGCATTCTTGGAGAGCATGTGAGTAGTAATATTGTTCACACTAGTGATGCATTTTCGTTGAGTTTCCATAGGGTTAGTAGCAATGAAATTTATTGGTCTCATTGGACATAATTAGGAACTTAATTGGGGGTCATTGACACTGTGGTGATGCAATTTCTTTAATTGTCTCTAGTATAAACAACGAACCTAAGCTCTATTCTGCTCAATTGGCATAACTAGGAGCTTGACTGGGAATCAATTGCTGCTGGTTTATTGCATGACACCGTTGAAGATACAGATGTGGTTACCTTTGAAAGAATAGAAAATGAGTTTGGGCCAACTGTGCGTCGTATTGTTGAAGGGGAGACAAAGGTACACTATTGGTGACTCACATCTTTCTATTTTTTGTATGGTTGCAATTTATGATATCTTTCATAGTAAATTGATTGCCAAAAACCTACTCCTCTTTAAATGTAGGTATCTAAGTTGGGAAAACTTCAGTGCAATGAGGGTAGTTCGAAACAAGATATTAAAGCAGAAGACCTAAGGCAGATGTTTCTTGCCATGACAGAAGAGGTATTATTTTATTTATCCGTGCCGACTATCTTATCAGAAAAATATTATTTCTGTACCGCTTGCTTATGAAAATATATGTATAAAAAAATGCTGTAGGTTCGTGTGGTCATTGTCAAACTGGCAGACAGGTTGCATAATATGCGTACGCTCACACATATGCCTCAGCACAAGCAGGTGAATTCTTGTTCCAATGACTTAAGATACGTCTGTACTGTCCTTTCATTCTAACCACTGAGCATGACTTCTTGCAGTATGCCATCGCCATGGAGACATTGCAGGTCTTTGCCCCTCTAGCAAAACTGCTTGGGATGTACCGAATAAAGGTGTCTGCTGCTGATGTTGCCTAGGACCTATAGTGAAGAACTTTCATACTGTATTTTTTTTTCATTAAAAAGTAGCTGGCTTTTATCTTTATGTGTTTGCAGAACAGAATGTTTCTGTTATCTCTAATAATTATTATCTGTGATAGGTCAAATCTCAAGACAGTTATGAATAGTTTGCTTGCATTTTAGAACTGTTCCAATGACCTCTTGGCTTGCATACACTGCTACATGTGAATACATGCTCTGTATAGTTATTTGTTTCACCTGTCGCTGTCATCCGTCTTTAATGGCAGAATTTGTTGTATTAATAGAAAATTTGGTCCTACATTTTATTTCTGCCATCGTTTTTAGAAACAAAATAAAATAAACCAAGGTTCACTTGGTGTGCCATAGTCTTCCTTACACAATTTTTGGGGAATAATTCTAGTATTGACACCCTCCACTGCAATAATAACCCACTCCAACCTCTAACCTCTTTAAAGTAGTCTCATATCTTTGCTGCTGGTGTTAATAATAGTTTTTAAGGGTTGGGAAGGGCGTACCTCTCAAACTTAAGGGACCAAAGAAAGACTTACTATTTGAATACCTATACTGCTACTTTTGTGTTTTATCAGTGTCAAAAGTATATCTTTGTGTACTTTTCATTTCATATAGGCATATATCACTATATCACTCTCTATAGATGTGTGGAGTAACTGCGCATTTATAAAGTAAAAAAATCCATATATCTGATGTTTACTTTTAGTTCTTCCTTCCATTTGACCAGCAGCTCTTGTCTTTGTAGTCTGAGCTGGAATATCTATCCTTCATGTATGTGAACCCCATTGGTTTTGCTGAACTAAGGAAAAGAGTTGAAGACTTGTACAAGGCCCATGAACAAGAATTGGAAGAGGTGCTGTGTTTGATTGCTAGCTTATAAGTTATAGTAGATATTGCATAATTCAGCATCAGTCTCTCGTGTTTGCATGGATGACATTACTTTGTGATTTTTCTATTCCAGGCAAATAGAATTTTAAGGCAAAAGATTGCTGAGGATCAGTTTCTTGATCTTGTAAGTGTTGAGACAGAAGTGCGTTCAGTATACAAAGAGCTTTACAGGTGAGCGCATGCCAGCTCATTAAACTAAAAATGCTACTGGCTTCATACTCCAAATAGGGTTCTATCTATTTTCATGAGGAATGAGATTATCAGACTTACTACCGACTCTGCTTGCTGTAGTGCTGCCATGTTATAGTATTCCCGAGATCTTTCTTACACAATTTTCCAACTAATTTCCTACGAGATCATACAATTTACCAGTTTGCTACACATTTTTGCTAATTATTTTATTTAATAGAATTGCCCACCGGATCACATTCATTGCTGACAAAAAATCACCATATTATATGATACTTTGTGGTGCAGTGGTCCCTGCATGCTCATTTTCTTAATTACGTGTCTCACTTGTAGTTTAAACCAAAATAATATAATTTGTGGTGCAGTGGTCCCTACATGCTAATTTGCTTAATTATGCGTCTCAATTTTAGTTTAAACCAAAAGATCAATCAAAATATAATTTTGTAATGGCACAAGTGTTCTTTGGTTCTTAGTTTGAAATATGATATAAGGTTTATTTGGTGGATTTTTTTTTTTAATTATTGGAGCCATCTTTCAGCATTTACAAAACTACGCTCAAATCCAAGAGTTCAACAAACGAGGTGAACCAGGTTGCTCAGGTATGATTTATGAATTACCATACTATTTATTTTACCCTTTTGAATATTCTATATTTTAAAGGCAAAATAGGTATTTTAATCCCTAAACTTTAGTCTAGAGGTCAAGTTCGTTCCTCAACTCTTGTTTTTGGGCCAAATTCATCCCTATGCTTACATATCGCTGCATAGTGCGTTGAGAGCAATGGAAAATGTCTCTTTTGCCCTTGGCTAGGAGGTGTGTGTAGCTTGCTCAGCTATAACCCATCACAATAGAAATATATACAATGATTTTATACATATTTGAAAAAAAAAGATAACTATTTTGCATTTTAGCCGCGATCTTTACATGCCATGTGCAAGGTCTGGTACTACACAAGGTTATTAGTATCGAGATACTAGGTAGTATCGTTTTTCGTGTGACAGTATCGGATCGTAGGATCGTACCGTAGTATCGGGATTCTATCGGCTTCTATAAAACATATATTTTATATAGGATTTGTAATATATTGCATATATTGAAGTCTAAAATATTGAGTTTCGTCAATTTAATTATTCTTTTGCACATTTCGTTGGTCTTATTGACATTATTTTCATCGTAACTTAATTTAAATAACATTTATTACAACTAGACTGTTTATAAAATTTATTTATACCACTAATTATGTAGTATCCTAGGATCGTAGTATCGGGATACTACATAATTTTTGGTAGGATCGTGTGGAGCCTCAAAGTAATATCGGGATACTATGAAAAATTAAGATACTAGGTAGTATCGGTATCGTTTTGGTCCGATAGGACGTATCGGGATACTGACAACCTTGGTACTACACGGAGAGGATGCTGGGCACATCAAACGCACGTTACTGGTGGTGCTGGATAGTGGATACTGACAGTGACCTCCTATGGGTGTCTTGCGATGGCAAGCAGTTCTCATCCATCCGCTACGTCACGGGGGCAGGATGTGTTCCAGCTTCGGCCGTATAGCTCGAGGCTTTTGTGGACGAACTAGCTAGTGCACGGTGATAAGTAACCAGCTGCCTGCAGCGCCGCAACCAATTACAATATGATGTCCAAGCTGTTTTCACCAAGGGCAAAAAGGACATTTCATATGGGTCTCAATGCGCTATGCAGCACCATATCTCCAAAAGGGACCTGTTTGGCCGAAAAAGGAGAGTTGAGGGACTATATTGATCCTTTTGAAAGTTGAGGGACGAAGTTGACCCCTAGGCCAAAGTTCAGGGACTACAACGCCTATTTTTCCTATTTTAAAATAATGTACCTTACATGTTATTTGCTCAGCTGCGGATCATCATAAAACCAAAATCCTGCAACGGTGTTGGGCCATTGTGCACTGCGCAACAGGTACAACTAACAACAAATTACTATATTGCTCACACATTGAATTTGTAATTGGCTTGCAAGTCACAGATATCTTTAATTCAATTCAGATCTGCTACCATGTTCTTGGTCTTGTTCATGGCATATGGACACCCATTCCTCAAGCTGTGAGTTATCTTCTTTTTGTCCTATTCAATGTTCGTTTATGATTTATACCATTTTTATATAGCGATCAATTGTGCTAACAGGTGAAAGATTACATTGCAACTCCAAAACCTAATGGCTACCAAAGTCTACACACAACAGTGATACCATTTCTTAATGAGAGTATGTTCCATCTGGAAGTTCAGGTAATCATGCGTACTAATTTGTTAAACATAAGCTTGCAAGATCAAGCAAAAAATGCATTTTCGTTCTGTTGCTCATCGCTTGTTTAAAATTCTATCTGTATTGCAGATTAGAACAGAAGATATGGATTTAATAGCAGAAAGAGGCATTGCTGCACATTACAGTGGAAGGGGTGTGGTTTCTGGACCTGTTCGCCCTGGAATATCAAGTGGAAGAAATTCCAAGGGAAAAGTAATCTGCCTCAACAATACAGGCTTTGCTCTGAGGGTACTATATGTTCTTTACTACAATCATACTGATGTTTTTACAGCTTATTGTACTTCTGCCTTGAATATTATTACCAGTGAGCTTGGGAAAAATTTGAATACCTTACCATCTTTTATAGATTGGTTGGCTCAATGCAATCCGCGAATGGCAAGAAGAGTTTGTTGGTAATATGAGTTCTAGGGAATTTGTCGATACTATTACCCGAGATCTTCTCGGAAGCCGTGTCTTTGTCTTTACTCCTAAAGGCGAGGTGAGACAATGAACTTGGTGACATTACTTAATACTCCCACATACTCCTAACTATGCATCTAGGTATACCAAAACGACCTACATTTTGGAATGGTGGGAGTGCCATTTACTGTCTTTTGGTGTCTAAGTATGCTGTTCTGTGTAGATTAAAAACCTTCCCAAGGGAGCCACAGTGGTTGACTATGCTTATCTGATCCATACTGAAATCGGCAACAAAATGATTGCAGCAAAGGTAACTTATGAAGAAAAATGGCAATATGTTGTTAAGGACGAATTCCATTATTGTCTTCGTATGCTCTTTTGCAGGTGAATGGCAATCTAGTTTCACCAATCCATGTACTTGCAAATGCTGAAGTGGTCGAGATTATAACTTATGATGTCAGTATTCCTCTCTTAGATTGCATGATTATAACTTTGGTTCTGTTAAGATTTTGCACTGTGTACATGCTTATTGGTCAATTTATGCTCTAAATGTTGTTTTCCTAATTGAAGCTCTGTATGATCGTAGTTGTCGAGTTTTATATGAGCATATGACCAGCATTTTCAAAATGTTTTGTTTGTCCAAAGCATCATGTATTCATGACTGGAGGTAGTATTGGAGAGAAATGCATGGTGCGGTACTAGTGTACAGCAACCCTCTAGAAGGGGAAGAAATATGCCAGTTACTGAGTCTTTCGGATAGTTTTTTTTATTGCTGCTGTGTAAGGGTGGGGCAGGGGTTGGGGGGTTTTCTCGACCTGTGTGAGAAAGTATTCTGCTTAGCAAAATGCCTTGGCATTTGTTTCAGTTTAGGAGTTAATACAGTTTTCTACACAACATCCACTAACCCATTGCAGGCATATGAGTTTAAGTGATATTGTACATGGCAGGAGAGATATGGACCCTTGTTTTCTTGTCTAACTGATTCAATGATAACTTGCTTCTTTTTCCGACCGATCCATTGGAATGTGAATGCATGAATGCATTATTGCATTAGCATCTCCATGAGACCAAACACTACTTTCTTTAAGTGTTATATATATGTGTTGTACATTAGGTCTTATTGCACGAATGGTCTTTTAAGTGAATCAACCAATATGTCGATTTTTTAATCTAGGGCATTGGGTAGCCCAACCAATCTGATGACGATGCCCTTAATCAACATTCAATGCAGCGGTTAATGATACTGACATACATAAGTGCATAAAGGTGTGGTTACTGCTGAATAGGCACTAACCGCGAGTCTTTGAAAATACTGCATTAATATTATAACAATTTGGATGAAAATCTAGACCACATATATATTTGTAGTATTGCCATGCTCCTCGTTTTACTGCATTCTATCTAATCAGGATGGTTTTAAGGGGAGCAATTGCATTGGCAAAAACGTGGTATGTACTTATATCCATGAGCATCCGGACTAACTGGACGTATTTGTTTCCTGTTTCAGAAATTATCTAGTAAATACGCATTCCAGCGTCATCAGCAGTGGCTACATCACGCCAAAACTCGCAGCGCTAGACACAAAATCATGAAAGTATGTGTTATTATCATTTTAAAATTATTTTCCTGCATTATCAGATAGTCGCAGTAATGAATCTTTTCCTTACCCAGTTCTTAAGGGAGCAAGCTGCCCTTTCTGCTGCTGAAATTACTGCTGAGGCAGTTAATAATTTTGTTGCTGATCTGGAAGACGAAAGTGACAGTGAGCTTTCAGTTCCAAGCATCAAAAATGAAGATAGTAAATTGAACTGGGAGAACATATTAAATTCAGATAAATCACCCTTTGTCAACAAAAGTAGTGATGGAGGCTTTCTACCTGTTAATAATGTCCATCCAAAGGTCAATGGGAAGCAAAACAAAACTGTCAAGGAACTGGGCATAAAAATTAATGGTCATTCTACAATTAGAGGTGATAGCTTCAGTGAGTTAATGCACCGTGGCAATTCCACCTGTAAGGAAGTTTTCCCTGGTTTGGACAACTGGAAATCTAGTAAAATTTCTGGTTGGCATAATACAGAAGGGAACTCTGTCCAATGGCTTTGCATAGCCTGTGTAGACCGAAAAGGTAATATATTCATTTTCCATACTGTTGTACTAGATTGATATATCCTCTCTATCTTGAAGTAATATCTGAGCTTCACTGCAAACATGGTCACGTGCAATTACTGTGTGCTCTCTGTTGCTTTTGTTTTGTCAAATGAAATACTTCTTATTTTTAGCTGCTACTAGCTTGTATTAATTATTCCTTACATTTGCCACGTTGTTATTGATTGGTAATTCTTGTAACATCTCTTGAATTAATTTGGTGACATTGACAGGGATGATGGCAGAAGTAACATCAGCTTTGACAGCCTGTGGAATTACCATATGTTCATGTGTGGTATGTGAACTGAACTTCCCTATATTCATAACAAAGTGAAATGTCTTTCTTTTCTCTTTTGTCCTGTGCGGTTGTGCCATACTGTATACAATTACCATTCAGGCATTCAGCTATTTCTTACGTTATTTGACTGATTTTTGCATCCACTTAATTGTATATACATCCTCTTTTCTATTTTAGCTCCTGATCATCTTAGTTATTGTGTTTTCCAGGCAGAAGTTAATAAAAGGAGGGGAATGGGTGTAGTGCTGTTTCATTTTGAGGGAAGCTATGAGAATGTGGTATGCTTGCTTAATTTTATAATTTGTACTACCTCCAGTCATGATAAATATTGTGTGTCCAAAAAGTGAAGTATTCTTGACTGGATGTAGTATTAATCTTTCAAGTATGTTCTTTCACATGAGCATTCTACCTAAATAATTTCTTTACTTGCAGGTCAGTGCATGCTCAAGTGTTGACCTGATTCTTGGTGTTCTTGGTTGGTCCGTTGGATGTAGCTGGTGTCCAATGGGTGTTCTTGAGTGCTAGTGGATATCAAGAGACTTTTGTGACTACATTAGTTCACCACTCCATTATTATCTCCTTCAAGATGGAGATAATTTTGGAAGCGTCACACTGATCTCAATAATTTTGTTGGTCAGGTCATGGTTGGTGAGTGAGTGGAACCCTTTACTTTTCTGTCAAAGCAAGACAGTGAGGGCGAGCAAACTGGAACCCAGATATATGCATCATTCTGAAAGTGAGTGTACATAGCAGAGCGAGTAGGGTACTCTTAGTGCAGGGATCGATTGGGTTATACAGAAGGCCTTGAAAATATTGTTAAAGGCTGTTCTCCACTTCTGTGGCTTGCATATAATAGTTTACTTAAATGTGCAGCTAGAATTTTGACCTGGAGCGCTAATTCCCAAATTTTGTCCGTATTTGATTATTCTCTTAGTCGGCCTGTAAATTTTACTGTATAGCTTCAATTTGCAATGGAAAATTTTGAGCATAGTTAACTGGTAGAATCATTTTTTAAAAAAAAGCAATGGAAGTGTTCGTGTGTTTATATATTGGCGGCTCTATTTCAACTTTTGTCAAATGCTCGTGTACGTCAATAATGGTGGCATTATTTGGGTAAGATACTAAATCTGTATGGCACTGCTGGTGCCTGGATGTCCGACGTCTGCCATGTGGAGGGGTGGCGGCCTAGGGTAGACCTGGTAATGGATGGGGCACAGTCCAAATCCAATTGGATTTTATCGCTTGGACTTCATTGGATTTGGACATAGTTGGATTTGCACATCCATTTGCTTTAGATCCAAATATTATTGGGTTTCGTTGGACAAAATAGAGGATAGACTCTACGGTGGCGGTGTCCAGGAAGACCTCCGTGAACTCCGTCTCGTACCTCGCCGCGAGCTTGGCCTCCGCCATGGCGCGTAACCGCTCCATCATCTCCGCCGGGAACGGCTCCTAAGCGCTGCCGCCGCCGCCGTCCAACACGCACCGGTCGTCCTCGGCGCCGGCATGCAGCGGCGAGGAGCGGCGGGCCTCGCCAGCAACCTCGGGGACCCATGTGTTGTCAGTTCCCTCCGACGGAGGATCTCCTACTCGACAGCGCTGGATCGTCTCCTCCGAGAGGCCAGGAACACTTCACCATCCCTGTAGGCGGTGAGGAACGCGTCGATCTCGGCCAATAGGGTGGCAAAGTCCGGCTCGATGGCCTCCTCGTCCATGGCGATGGCGGCTGCCTCGCCGACGATATCCCCGCCGGTGCCGGCGGCATCGTCGGCTCCTTGATGTGCTCGTTGAGCTTGAGATTGCAGATTCAAATTTTCTTAATGCTGGTTGACTGGATTATCCATATGGACATTGGACCTTTTCAGTTTTAGTTGGATTGGATTGGACGGGGACTACTTATATTTAGATCTTCTCTGGATCATTTTTATTTGGACGTTGGACTCCAGTCCATTACCAGGTCTAGCCTAGGGTTTGCCAGACCCTAGCCTCCGGCCCATTCCGCCGTTGCCTTTCGTCACCGTCGGCTTCGTGCGTCGACCCAATCGCCGTCACTGGCCTCGCCGTCTTTGCGCCCACCATCACCACCAGGTCGGCCTGTCGCCGTCGGCCCTCCTAAGGCTGGCGGTGAGCAGCCGACCCTCGGTAATCTTGGAACCCTAAGGGGGCAGGGTGAGCTTTTCGGCGGTGAGGCGAGCTGGCGTAGAAAGAAGGGAGCGGCACCAAGAAAGGAGGAAGGAGGGCCATCACAGATGGAGGAGGAGGATGACGCCGTCTGATCTAAGGGTGAGCCATCACGGAGGAAGGTGGAGGATGGTGCCATCTAGGGATGCAAATGCTCAACCCACACAACCCAATAGTTACCTTTAGTGTTAATGGATTGGCCCAAAACAATAGAACTTAGTTACCCAATAACCCATTAGTTACCCAAAAAAAAAACCCCGTCGTCTCCTCGAAGGCCGGCACGGCGGCGCCCCCCACACCTGCCGCCGCCGCCCCCGCTTTCCCCATCTCCCATTGCCGCGCCACCACCGGATCAGGCCACTGGAATCCCCACGGCGCGCGAGGATAGGGCAGCCCGCACGGTGGATCGGCCGGAGAAGCACACGATGCGGCCACACGGGAGCTCCTCTGCTTCGTCTCCCGAGAAAGGCGCGCTCACGGTCCACGGAGCGAGGCGCCGATAGCGAGCTGTGGAGGAAACAGAGGGAGACAGCGAGCTTCGAGTTCGCCTCCAAGAATCTGAGAGATTTCATCGCCATTGTGTTCAGAGATACGGAGCCAAGCATCCAAGACGGGCAACGTTGTGGACATGGAGGTGAATCTCCCTTGCCAATATGAGCAATCAATGTGAATCTGAGATCAACGTTTTAAGTTCTAACACAGCAACCATTTGCAATTCAGGAATTGTACATGAGGATGACGCTGGACTCGATCTCAAGGTTGGGTTCAGGGTTGAGATCGGCACGCTGTTGCTGGATCTCCCCGAGAACAGCTTCGGAGAGGAAGGGAAAGAACGGCGACTGCCTAATCCGAAGCGGCGCTGAGCACGCGTAGTCCCCGTGCAGCAGTACTTGTCTCCTTCCATGGCGCATGCACACGCTCCGGCACCTGGCCACCTACCCCTCGCCGTCCCCACCTCCAGCGCCGACGGGCAGCAGACGTTGAGGTCCGCCTGGCACCCAACCACACCGCACTCCGCGCCGCCGCCCACGGTGGGTGCCCAACGTCATCTCCACCACGGTGGCGGGCGTCGCGTCGGGCGGCCACCGCACCGGAGCACGCCGCAGTCGCCAGTGGTGCAGCTGCCCCGCCCGCGGCAATCGAAGGAGCAGCCGCGGCAAGGCCACACATAGCTGGCCAACCCTGCGACACGTCGAAGGCGCTCGCCGCCGGGGGCCAGGTGTAAGCCGCCCGACTCCGGCGTGGGGTGGCCGGCGGAGCCGAGCAGGAGCGGCGAGGCGCTGCCTGCCTGCCGTCGATGTCGATGAGGTGAGTGGGTTACCCAGAAACCCACAAGGTTAGACACCAAGGAACACCAAAATATAATGGGTCAGCCCAATAGGTATTTATACCAAACTAAATATTTTGGGTACTGGGTCATTGGGTCAACCCATCAAATTCTGCATCCCTAGTGCCATCTGATATAAGGGTTGGGCGTCGGACGCCTTGCCCCTAGCCTTACCGAAATCAGTAATTGTCTTGGTGAGCGCCGGTGTTCAGATTTGCAGCACAAAAGAACTAAATAATGAATCCAATTGCCGGTGATCAGATTTGCAGCACAAAACTAATTACTGGATCCAATTTCTTGAATACTGCTTGTCTTATTTTTAGACCTCGCGCCAGGATTTTCTAGATCTTTTCTATTTTTCTTATTCTTGTATTTCGAACTACGAAAACACTCATTACTCTCTTCGCCGGAGTATGTCGCATACGGAACACGGAAGGGCAGCCACACGAACCTTTCGAGTGGAATTCTCCTAGGTTCCGGCATGTGAACCTTTGGCGTCCTCAGCTCGAGCTCCCGCGACAGTATTTTCACGGTTTTGTTTTCGGTTCTTCGGAAGCTTTACTTTGTTTTTGAAAAGACTCAATTGAATCTTTCGACTAGCTAGGTATTTTATATATTAAATAAAAACGAATAAACTTTTTTCAGGAGTCTTATAGAAACTATTCCGTTTATATTCCGACAAGAGAAATACAAAGTACAGAGTACTGATTGCGAGTTCGCGAAGCCCCTAGCCCTATATATGTAGCCTGACGTTCTTGAATTGATGTAACCGTGCTTGCTGGACCACCAACGGGAAAAGCATTCCCTTGGTTTTATTTGTCGACAACATAAACAGACAAGACAAACAACGACGACCGTTTAAATAAACATACTACATGCAACGCAACGACGACGACGAACAGAGCAAGTTCTGCAGCACGCACGGGATGAGGATCTACTCTACACTAGTACATCCACCAACTAACTACTCGCAGGAGACGGAGGCGACGTTGAGGTGGTAGGAGAAGGAGTTGGAGTACTGGAACGACACCGTCTCGCTGGGCTCCATGGGCGCCCCTCCCTTGACGACGCAGTCGTTGAAGCCGAGGCGCTGGAACTTGGCCGGGTCGACGAGCTCCGTGGAGGCGAAGTCGCCGCAGGCCACGTGGACCTCGGACACGGTGCAGCCGCCGCAGACGTTGACGATCTGCACGGTGTAGGCCGGGATGCCGCTCGGCAGCGGGTTGGCGTTGCTCTGGTACACCACCACGTCCTCCTCCGAGCACTCGTCCGGCCCCATCCGCGACGTCGAGTGGCGCCCACCGGCGCTGCCGGCTGAGGATCCACGTAGGCACAGTTCATTACTTCATTTTACTTGTACATTGAAAGGATTAGTATGTATGTGCAGCAGTTGATGGGGGGCTCTGAATCTTACTGTCGTTGAGCATTAGCTTGCGCGAGCGCGGTGCGGGGGAGGAAGACGAGGCGTGACCGGAGGACGCAGCAGCTGTGTCCAGCGGCAGAGAACGAAGCACAAGGTTAATTTGGTGATCAGATGTGCCAACAAGATTGCATTCATGCATCACAGGATCTAGCTGACAAAACTGTTATGCATCAGTAAGGAACACGAAGCAAGCAAGACCTGACTGTACTAACCTTCGACGGTAAGGAGCAGCAGCGAGCTGAATACAACCACCACCAGTGGCGCATGGTTCTGGAAGCACCCCATGGCCCCTCTCAATCACACGACTATCGATCGGCTCTGAGCTTCTCTGGTTTCAGACTCTTCCGGTGGATGCTTCCCGCAGTTTCTATCGCAGGAAACATGCCGCTTTCCTGCAGGCCTATTTATACGGAAAACGCAATGCGCGCGCCTACACGGCCATTAATTTAGGATGCACTCCGATCGCTTCGGAAGTCGAGGCTCGGAGCTAGCGCTTGCATTGACGAGTACAGCCGCCCCTTGGTTTCCAGCCAGGTCCCTGCCCTGAGGACGAGGGACGGAAGCGTTTTCTAGGACGAGTACAGAAAGAAAGCAAGAGAAATCAGAGAACTCTGCACACATGGACCCAATTCACTGATACAGTTTGAATGATACCTATCCGTACATGGAGTGCTTTGTCGTGCCAGTACATGCATGTCTCGATGCCTGCACATTTCAAGCACCTCATATGGACATGAGCCATGAGGACATGGACGACAAAAGCTCAAGTACAAGCGCGCAATCAGCGTGATCTGGTCAATTAAAGCCGCACGTCGTCAGAGAAGTTGCTCTCCTCTGGATGCACGTTTAGCAGCTCGAGGCCGGCCATTCAACACTCTACTCTGCCAAACGGACGACACTAGCCCGGGCAACCAGCAGCTACGCATACGTCGACTGGGCGAGCGAGCGAGGCCGGTGGCGCGCGCCCTAGGTGGGAATGTACTAGGATGGTTGTTGTCGCTGACAAACGCATTCATGCGTTGCGTGCTATCTATCGGGAGTAGGGGTCGTTCTCGTTTCTGTGACCTAGCTCTCCGTGTTGTGTCGTCGTCGTTCTTTGACTTGCCAGCTTCTGGGTAGAGCGAAGCTTATCCGGCGTCCCATCCGTACGTGAAACATACCAGAAGGCTGGAGTAGCCAAGTAGTACTAATGAGCGAATACATCGTGGTCAGTATATCTATATGGTCCTGTTTGGATAATTAGATCCAAGTGCTAATTGGTGAAAGCGTTAAAACTGAAATTTACTTTCATATATTGATCCATACAAACATGAGTGCAAATGGATATACTAAACTCTAGTTAATAGCCTCTAAGGGCTTGTTCGGTTCTATCAGATTCAATCCGACCGAAAATGACAGATATAGCAAGAAATTCCAATAAAAGTCTAGGATGTATTTCGGGTCGAGAACTAAATTACTCATGATAGATACAACAAGATACCAGGAATAATTTCTGACCTCTTGACTAGTGGATTGATTTCCGGTCTCTTTGTGTATCCTATCATGAGAAAATTAGTTTACAATCTAGAATAAATTTCGGTCTATTATTGTGGCTGTCATAAATTTTTTGTTATATCTGTCGTTCCCGGCCCGGATTGAATCCGATATAATCGAACAAGTCTAAAAGAGTGGCAAAAACATTAGATAGACGAGAGGTGCTAATGAGAACCAAAACCTTAAAAAAATACCAACACGCTAAATTGTTGCCAAACTCAACATTACACAATTACCCATGCTGCATGAGACTCGCTCACTCTCCGTCAAGTATTTTATCAGAAATGGGCACCATTTTTAAATATTTTGCCCCAGCCCCCCACCTGTTAAGAGAGCATCCATGTTTGAAGTTTGAAGGATACTTTGGGTCAAGCTTTTTAGAAGCTGATTACCAATACTTGTAAAGATAGGTCAGATCAGTTTAGAAAACTGGTCAGACCAGTTGTACTTAAGCAGATCGAGCTAGGATTTGCATTTTGATGGAATTTCATTATGTATTCAACTCTTCTTAGGTACAAACCTTCCCATACAAAGGGCCAAGGCTGATTGAAATCTTTCCAATATAATCAAACCATACATTTACCTTTTTTACCTCTAAACCTTAATCTCTTCCGATGCCCTTTGTTGCTCAACTGTGATACACGACCATTGGCGGCGTCCTAGGTTCGCTGGTCGGCACGTTTGGCGATGTCCACGCCCTGATGGAGTCCCTAACGGGCGTGAGTATCAACCTCTGCTAAACTAGGCATTCTTTATCATGTAAATGCGTTGGTTATGTTTTCAGTGGTTTGCTCATAAGTCTAACCATCTTATCACGTAAGCGTGATAGTTGTTTTGTCCACTCGAAGACCGATTTCGGTGAAACATCAGGAAACCAGCCTGCCTGACCGGTTTTTTCAGGCCGCCCTGGTTCGTTTTGGTCTGTTTGTAGACCGGGCAATCTAGGGCTTTCTGTGTATCGGCCGTGTTTTGCACAGTGGCCTCTAGTCCTATAGATGAAAGAAAAAGTCCCTTTCACCTCCCTGGACAATGTGCTAAGTTTAAATTTTCTCCCCAGACCACAAAACCGTCTAACCAGCCTCCTCGAACTTTTGAAACCGTATATTTCACCTCCCCGAGCTGGATATAAGCGGTTTTGAAGACGGTTTTCTATTTTTATTTATTTTAGCTGAAAATTTGAAAAATCATAATAAATCAAAGAAAAATCATAAAATCGAAAATTCAATTTTATTGGACTTCATATAAGTATATAAACACATAAAATATATAATATAATATACTTTAGTATAAAGTTTTTTACTATAGATTTAGATCTATTTTTACTATAGTTAAATATAATAATTCATAAATGCATTTTTATGGTCAAATCATGGTAAAATTTTTATGGTGAGATAATTATTGTATACTTCAATAGTATTAATAATTTATACTCATTAGATCATGTATAACTTATTTAAAGATTTATTTAGGGCAAAATATACTCTAAATAAATCTAAAACTAAGTTATAAATGTTCCAGTGAGTATAAATTTTTTTAATATAGTTGAAGCATACAATAACTAGGCTACCATAAAAATTTTACCATGATTGGACCATAAAAATGCATTTATGAATTATTATATTTAACTATAGAAAAAAATAGATCTAAATCTATAGTAAAAAAATTATACTAAAATATATTATATTATATATTTTATGTGTTTATATACTTATATGGAGTCCAACAAAATTGAATTTTTGATTTTAGGATTTTTCTTTGATTTATTATGATTTTTTAAAGTTTTAGCCAAAATAAATAAAAAAAGAAAAATAGAAAACCGCCTTCAAAACCGCTTATATCCAGCTTAGGGAGGTGAAATATACGGTTTCAAAGATGGTTTTGTGTCTGGGGAAAAAATTTAAACTATTGTCCAGGGAGGAGAAAAGGTGAAAAAGCCCATGCGGTCCACTGGAAGCAATCGGATGATTAGACCGGGGCCTCCATTCCACATTTCCAAGGCCCACACGCACGAAGAAGCCCAAACCCTGAAGAAAGAAAGCCTTGGAAATTTGGAGTTTGCTTATTTCTTTCTGATTCAAATTTGAACCGCCTCATCTCGCGTGAGAACAAAGCAAACTCCTCTCGGATTCGCCGCCCACGCGACCGTGTGGGTGTGGCTACATATGTATCTCCTCCCCACTACCGATCCTCTGCTCGCTTCCCGATCCAGCTCCTCGCCGCCGCCTTCTCCATCTCCTCCCCCCTCGATCGCCTCCTGCTTTCCTCTCGCCGCCCTGCTCCAGAGTCTGCTGCGCTGATGGCGCTGGTCCTGCCTTTCGCAGAGTCCCTCGGCCAGCGGCGCTGCCGGTGCCCGACGTCCCCGGACTACCTGCCCCTGACAGCGGCGCCCAGCCCGCGCGCCGCGTCGCCGGAATACACGCCGGTGAGCCTTCACTGGAGGTCGGGGACGCCGGAGCACGGGCCATCGACGACTCTGCGTGTCGGTTGTAACATTCCTAAAATTAAATGTTGAAAATGTGGACTTAAAAAATTTTGTGTGAATTGACCTTTAATTTAAATTTGCCTAAGGCCAAATTTCTCCTCTCATCTAAATCCTAGCAAAACAATATTTTATCTGAGGATAATATATTTAGAGTGGCATTTGGATTTTATTTGGATTTGTTTGGATTTTATTTGAAATATAAATATACTTAATCTATGGGCTAAAACTACTATTGGGCCGACCCCTTAAGAGCCGGCCCACTCTCTCTCTCTCTTTTCTCTCCTTCCCGCGCGGCCCGTTTCCTCTCTTCTCTTTTTTCCCACGCTCGGCCCACTCGCTCGCTCGCCCGCACACGCGCCCGCCCAGCCCAGCGACGCGCCCGCTTCTTCTTCTCTGCGCGGCGCCGACAAGCTGGGCCCACCTGTCAGCCACACACTCCCACAGTGCCTTCTTCTTCCTCACGCCGCCGAGCCGGGGGTCACGCAAATCACGTGACCCGTTGACGTTCGCCAATCCGAGCTGGCATCAACCCGTCGCCCAAGCCAGCCCCTAGGAAGCCTCTAGAAGCCGTGGCGGCCACGCTTCCTTGGCCGCGAAGCTTGCACGCGCACCCCCCACCGTCCGATGCGCCAAACCGCCTTGGGCTCGCGAACCAACGGCATCCGAGCCCTCTAGGCCACCTCTACCCCTTGCCCACGCCTACAAGTAGCAGCCCGAGCCCCCAATTCGAACCCAGTCACTTTCTAGGGGTTCATCCCCTTTCGCCGCTGCCGCGAACGCAAAGCAGAGGAGGAGGAGAAGGTGGAGAGGAGGAAGGAGGGAGCCGCTGCCGCAGGGAGGAGCTCTGCGTCCGCCACAAGGAGGCGGAGGCCCACGCCAGGCGGGACGACGACGACCACGCCGTGTACACCGACGAACGCCCAGCACGCCGCCGTGAACACCGACGTCGACGACGACCGCAGCTCCGAGCCGGCACCGCGTCACCACGACACTGCGCCAATGACCGCCCTGCTTCGCCTCACTCTTCTCGAGCCCTAGGTGAGCCAATTCAAGCCGCCCCGCCTTGGTTCCTCACCTTTGCACTCGTCGGCGTTCTGCCATGAGACCTAGCGCCACCGCTAGGGCCATCCTCCCATCTGCCCGGCCTTCGTGCCGCTCTCTTCTGCAGGGGCCTTCACGCGTCCACGCGCTTGCGCTAACACGCCTGCCGCCGCGGAACCGGGGAACCGGGCAACCGCGGGCGGCGAGGCCGTGCCGCGGCCATGGCGCAGCCATGGTGCGCGCACGCGCTCACACACGCACACGCGCACGTACTCACGCACGCACACGAGCACGCTTGCCGCACATGCACAAGCGTAGCCCCAGCCACGAGGCGCTGCCTCGCACGGCCGGCGAGCTCGCCGCGGCCACCGTGCACGCTGCCGCCGCGACGTGCTGCACTGGCGCGTTCGTGAACGCACGCGGTGTCGCACGGGCACTTCTGGCCACACACTCACGCGCGCACGCCGCCCGGGCACGCGCACGTAATTCGGAGGGCGAACGCGCACGCGCGCAGAGCCGTCGCGCCGCGAGCGACGCGACCGCCGTTGCGGCACTCCGACAAACACCTCGCACGCGCACCTTTTTCCCCATTTGATTTGAATCTGGGATTCACACACACACACGGGCGCGGCCACAACGGATCGGTGCGCGCCGCACTAGATCCGGTGGGCGCGGTCCACGTGAGCGACACACACGGCTCACGGTGAACCGCGCCCACGCGGGCGAAACGCGCCGAGCCGAGTCGCTGACAGGCGTGGCCCACCGCCCAGTGGGCCCTCCTGTCAGGTTGACTGGGTCGTGATGACATCAGCCGGGCCCACGCTGACGTCATCAATACCGGACCCCTTGGCTGCCGTCATGCTTACGTCATGCTTACGTCATACTGACATCAGCGGGCCGCGTGTCGCGCTCTAGCGCTGCCACGTGTCGCTCTTTGGTTTTTCCGGATTTATTCTTTTCGGGAATTCGTTTGTCATTTTCAGAAAAGGATTTAAACTTAGAAAATTCATAACTAATTCAAATTAAGTCAGAAAATTATGAAAACAGTTTCTATAATTTTCTAAAAATGCGAATAACAGTTTGGGAGGGTATTTGGAGTTATTTGGATCTTCCATATTACTGTTCTTTGGATTTCTTTGCCATACACCGTAGGATTTACCGTACCTTCCATGCTCAGGAGACGACGATAGAGAGCAGCTGACTGAGGATCCGGCCGAGGACTTCGACAACTACCCACTCTCTCCAGGTTCACGCCCATCCCATCTCTTGAATGCCCATTAGGCATATGCAATTAGACTGACAGTGCTCGCACGTGATGATTATATGATGATTAGCCATGCATAGCCCTTTATTGCCTTGCCCCTTGATGACCTACCACTTATTATATATATTAAGACATGATGCTATTGCTGTGCATGCTATGTGTGGGAATAGGTAGATATTCTCTGTGTGGGATGTGTGGGAAAACTAGGAAGGAGTATGGTGATTTTGACCTGAGTAGGTCTTTGTTGGTGCGGGTATTTATAACAACCCGACCTAGGCCTTCGGGGAGCCAGGGGCGGGCGAGCTTCTGAGTAAGCCCTGTGTTGTGCCTGTGGCGGGTACGTTTGTGACTTGCGATTGTGATTGGGAGCTAGGAGTATGGCGGTTACCTGAGATGGTAACGGTTGCGGACCACTGCGGTGGATACGCCTTTGGGACGATGACAACCGTACCGGCACCTTAAACCTTGTTGACCGATCTTGTGATCAATGTACCGTACGCACCAGCTTACTTTTGTGGGAGGAGTACCAGCTAGCCTTTCTCGGAGCAGCATCCGGACTATTGGCGATCACAGTGTGGTATTTGTGTCAGGGGGACTGGATGCGTCCATACACCCCCCCGATCGGCGAGCTATCCCCCGACTGGCCCTCGGGGGACGTCTTCACAGCTCTTGGGGCCAAGGTTAGCGCGCCGAAGCATTCAGACCCGAGGGATGCAGGAGGGTGCCATTTCCGGTTAGGAGTTACTAGTTGTGGGTTGTGTCTCAACCGGTTGATCCCCGGTTTGCAGCCCGAGTTGGGTACAGGCGTACAAGCTCTGCAGAGTCTTATGATCTATACGTATAGCCGTGACCTCGGTCTCAGAAAGCGCACTGTTAATGAGCCGGTCCTCCATTGTTTTGGGATATGCTTTCTCTCCCCCTATAGGTGAGTGTGTGAGGTCGTTGATGCGGGCAGGGAGAGGGAGGTTGAGCTCCGCTTTCCTTGTGATCCGTTCGTACCTCTTGAGATGCCGGGGAAGGTAGCCCGCGCATCGCCCGAGAGTGTAGGTGTTGTGTTGTGACGGGTCCTGGTGAGCCAGGACGGCCCGAGTTGTGGTAAAAGTGGGATATGGGATTGGAGTTACATATGATGCTGCTGCTGCTTAGGAAACCTATACCCTTTCCATTGCTATTTTCTTTCCCCTTAGAATTAGGCCACCTAAAGCTTGCATACAGATGGTGACATGAACCTGTTCCACTCCTTGGGAACAGTCTGTGAGTTTGCAGGGTACGAGTCCGAGCACGAGTTCAACCATGATGGGTGGTACGACTAGGCTGCAGCTACGCTCAGGAGATTGCCTGTGGAGAGGAGACCACCTGGAGGACGCTTGATAGCTTCTGCCGCGCTACATTTCTTTTATGTTGCATTTAACCCATGAGGCTTATGTACTTATTCCAGAGACATGTACCGGTTACTATGTTTATGACATGTGATGTAATTCGAATGGATGACTGTGATATACTTCTGAGATGAGTTCTGTACGCGGTAGCACTATTCCTGGGACTATCGCAATGGTACAAGGAGTCGGACTTTGTCATTAAAAGTCCGGTTCGTTTCATCGGTCTACCTATGCCGCCGCCGCCCCAGCGCCGCGCAGCGTCCCCAGACTACTCGCCGTCGTCGAGCTCCCCGTCACCGCCGGCCTCGCCGGAGTATACGGCGCTGGGCCGTTGCCGCTGGTGGGCGAGGTCACCGGACTACGCACTGTCGACGACCTCGACGACGAGCCGCGCCGCGTCCCCAGACTACGCGCCGTGGACGACGACGACGACGACACCGACCTACCAAGTGGCGTTGCCTGAGTGCACGCCCGTGAGCCATCTCTGGAGAGCATCAGGGTGGTCGTCGGAACACAGGCCATTGAATCCGCCTCCAGGCGCCACCGAGCATCCGGGCCGTGCTCCTGCGAGTCCACCGTGCGGCGCCGCGTCGTCACTGGATTACACACCCCGGACGCCTCCAGCACGCGCGCCGCCGTCTCCAGACTACAGCCCAGGCACAGCACCCTCGTCGCTGCTTGTTCCAGACGCGGAGTCGAGCACGGCGGCGGCGGCACGACGTTACCGCCGGCGCCTCCACCACCCGTACCAGAGAAGGGGCGCCGGCAGCTACACCTGGAGCGTCAGTGGGATCAACCACGCCCAACGCCATCTTGTCTATTAGGCCTTGTTTAGTTCCTCAACTTTCCAGTCACATCGAGTCACATCTTCTCTCATAGACACGTTTACCAATGCACTATTCACACCTCCAACTTTTCCCAACTCCTCCATCTAAACAAGGCCTTAGACTACTAGGGGGCTCTGTAATCTTTAATTTCTAATGATGCGAGCTCCGTATGATCAAGAGAGATTCTTCAATCTTTATGTGTAAGTGTAGCCTGTCTAGGCACGGTGAATCCTTGTAACAGTCTGTTCTTTGCCCAATCCTTGTAGATGTAGCATCTCATCTTGGATTTAGAACAGAAGTATCGATGTTTCTGAGATTTTATTTCGTATATTCATGGTTCTTGTGGCTTCTTGTCGTATGCTTAATTAATACTAATACTTCTTCTCTTGTATAAACAAGTAACGTCTGTTTTTATAGTGAACTACGCACACTTGATATTACCCCATGCTCCAGTAGCAAACCCAGAACATATTCGCTTTGGGGTAAGTTTAGTTTGTGGAGGAGTGGGCAAAAATACTGTAGCAACTGTGTTGGAAAGCGTGTTCTGTGAGATGGAGGAATAGTGAATATCCAATGAACAATGGATATTTGGATAAGTTCTCCTTGCTAGCAAAATGCAGGTGGAAGTGTGTCCTATACACCGCAGCCATGGTTTGGTAGCCTCAGGGATCGTTTGGGTGCATCAAACAAGCTATCCGATAGCGTATAGCTTATAACCGTTTCTTTAGAACTCATTAGGGGCATGTTCGGTTGCAAATTATTCCAACTGAATTGAGGGAGATTGGGATGGATTTATTCCAGTTGATTTGTTTAATAATAAATCCACCCAATTTCCCCTCGATCCACCTGGATTGTTTTGGCTGCGGAACGAGACTGGCATGTTCGGTTGCAATTTATTCAGTGGATTGAGAGGGGTTAGGGTGGATTTATTCCCAAAGTGACTTGTTTAGGAATAAATCTACCACATTCATCCTCAGACCACCTGGAGTTGTGTAGCAGCCGAACGAGCCACTCAAGAACTTTAACTACCAAAGAACAGAGATTACAGCTGAACTTTAACTACCAAAGAACAGAGGTTACAGCTTACAGGACAGAAGCGCATCAGCAGGTTTGCTGCATTTTTTGCAGCTCGGATTCGAGCACTTAAATGGAGTTAGCATAATACAGTAGCATATGACGATCAGATTTGAGTGGACCTTGTACTTGCTCTTTTAATCACTGGACCTTGTTCAGTTCAGTTGAGAGTCAGTAACCCAGCCAATGCTGCAGCCGGGGCCGGATGGCGGTTAAACATGTCTATTAAGGGCGTCTCCACTGGTCTATCTATTTGGACTAGCTATTTGGAGGAGAGAGAGAAGGTGCAGGTGTTTGGGGGGAGAGCTCGTGAGAGAGAGTTGTATCGGAAAGCGTGTGAGCTAGCTAGGAAGCAAGAGCTAATGAGCACTGTATAACAATTGTTCATTGATTAAAAAAAGCAAATAGCTAGTCAAATAGCCAGCCATTGAAGAAGCCCTAAGCAGACCTGTGGGCTAGGAAGCTGTAGTCAGGCAGAAGCAAATTTTGGCCCGTAACGTTATCTGGTAGATGGATGAGGTCATGACTCATGAGGAGCGGTAAGGGCAAGCCCAACGCGGGTACCAGAGATCGGTAGCCTCACTGAAAAGGCTATGCCACGTTTCTTGAAGAGAAACGAAGCCACTAGTGTCACAGCACATATTACTTAGCCTTGTCAGAAAAGTTACTCTTGACTTTCACTTTTGCCAGGGAATAAAATACAGGATAGGGTATCTAGCTCTCTCCTACGCTGTTCCACCGGTGGCCTCACTCTTTTGTCAGACCAAGCATCCGCGACCTCTGCAAGACACTCTGACATAATGCAAGGCTACCATTTGCTGTGACCTGGACAATAGTTGCAAACGTGGAAGTTGGGGCTACCAGCCAGCATGGCTCGTTGGGCTTGGCCTAAGGGCAATCCCGACCCGATGGTTTCTATGGCTGCCAGATCAGCTAGACACGGTCTCATACCCAACGCAGATGTTTTAGGATGGGACCGTAATGAATGATCAGATTCCTTTTTATTTATTTTCAGCCGACCCAGTCTCTCTTCCGCCTCCAATCCGTGCGCAGTCTCTCATCGATGCATGTGTAGACACAGTTTCATATAGGAGACACCGTTTCTTGCTGTTTTCTTCTCTTTCCTCGATAAGGCCCCGTATAGTTTGCAAAGATTCCTCAAAAATCCACTATTCATCCAACTTTTTCCTATTCATCCCACCTCTTCTGCTCACATATCACTATTCATCACACCTCTTCTACTCACATATCACTGTTTATCTACAGTGTTTTTTGGTGAATCACTGTTCATCTACAGTGTTTTTTGGTGAACAGTGTATTTTCGAGGAATCTTTCCCCAATCTAAACACACCCTAACTCTCATGCCAACTCATCTTTTTGCCTACATATTTAATGCCATAGACACGATGTAAGCTGGAGCGTAGGGAACGCCCTAAGGTAAGCAATGCTTCCTCAAATGAAAAGGTGTACTGTTGAGTGGTTAATTTACTGCTACAAAAGACAGTGCAAATCCTGAGACGTGGGAGAAGAATGCATAATGCTATCAAAAACACTTGCAAATTCCCATACAACGCACAAGTTAAAAGCAAAATTGAGCATATCTTGGAACTGGTATACAAATGACAGAGCTCCCAACGTCCTGGAACTGAGATAATAACATAGAACTCAGGCTCAACCAAAACCTATTTAGTCCACTAGGTGAGACCACATCGATAAGATGCGATAACTTAGACCTTGAAGCCTCTGCTGTTCCTCCTTCCTCTTGCCTTCTCAAACTTCCTTCCCTTGGAGCGGACATAGGGCTTGGTGTGGCTGTGAGGCACACCAGGCGCTGGGCCAAAGTGCTTCACGGCTTCCCTAGCATTCTTAGGTCCCCTCAGCAGAACCTGAGGATTGCAGCAAACTGTGAGATTATCTTACAAGCAGGCACTCTACGAATTAGTTGAAGAAAAACCATTCAAGCCTTCAATTCATTCCCTTTCGGTAAACAACTATTTCAAAAGTCAAAGAGCAACTAAATAGTGGCATCAGATAATAAGCGGAGTATATGTCTACACATTACATTCAGTGTGTAGGATAAGATTATCCATCATCTGCCAAGTAAAAACCAGAAATATAGGAAATATCCAGCAAAGGAATGCATAGAAATGTTATCAAATTAAGAATCATGACATCCTGAATTTGATAACCACAAAAAAGGAAACTACAATAAGAAAAGCAAACAGAAAAGAGGTGATAAAAAATTTGGGTTAGACCATTTGGCACCAAAGCAACAATGTTATGCAATGGGCTGGTAAGACAACCATATTAATCTATGCATCTGTTGTAGCTCCTTGGCCTCATAAATCTCCAAGAAGAAAATAATTAACAAAGATGCATGCTCATAATTAAGCATTTCAACTGTCATGTCTAAATCAGAAACACTCAGCAACTGCCTATAAGGATAGGCACCAATCTCTAGAATAGTTTGCTCGAGCAAACTAAGATTTTGCACATGTATGTGATCAGCGTATTGACAAGCTATAGGGCTTGCAAGAAAAAAAGAACTTGCTCTCATTCTCAGGTACATTCCTGAGAAGGAATGCACAAACATGCAGACACTCAACATGGCATCAGGTTCTGACCGCCCGTCTGCTTTGTTCTCATCATTGAGAGATAACAACGAAAACGTGAAATGATTCACAGGTTAGTTTGAACTAAAAGGGATTTGATTATTTGAACTTTCCATGCAAATTCTTAACTCTGCAAACTCAGAAACAGGATACAGAATCCAATCATCAACCAGACAATGCAGTTAGGCAGGCATCATATCAGAAATATACACGGACCAACAGCAAATGCTTCAAGCAAGATATATAGAAAAAAATTCAGGTCACAAATGATTCCTCCCAAACAGAAGTTAATCAAAGTTGAACAGCACAATGAACTACCGCACAAGACATTTTTAGTAAGCCTACTACTAGCAACGATCAAGTCCACAGCATTTCTAGTATCAGTTCAAACTGAGCGTAGAAATTATAGTTGAACAGTGGGAATTACCGTGTTCTGGCCCAGGGGCGCACGGAGCGCTAGCTGGTCAAAGGTGAGGCACTCGCCACCAGCGTTCACGATCCGGGCCCTCGCCGTCTCAGTGAACCTGAGCGCGGCCACCTTCAACGCCGGCACCTCGTAGACCCTCTTGTCATCAGTCACGGTTCCCACGATCACAGCAATCTGGTTCTCCTGCACTCCCAAAAAACAAATACAATGTCACACAAAACCACAGAAACAAAAAGGCACATTCAGGAAACCAAATCAGACAGGAAATCGAAGAGAGACCTTGCCCTCCATGAACTTGACGAGGCGGCGGAGCGAGAGCGGCGGGCGGTTGGTCTTGCTCATGAAGAGACGCTTCAGGATCACAGCGTTGAAGTCGCTCTTGGTCCTCCGCACCAGGAAGCGGTACAGCTGCGACCATACAAACAGATCAGGACACGGGACGCACGCCACGCCTCAGGAATCCAAATCCGAGCCACTGAACGGTGAGATGGCTGCTCGTGTCATCAGATCAGGGCTGGGATCGGGCGTACCTTGACGAGGAGCTTGAGGTATACATCGTCGGACTTGGGCGCGGTGCGCTTGGTCTTCTTGTTCCGACCGCCGGCGACGAGGTCGATACCCTGAGAGGAGGGGGTAGCCAGGTGTCAGGTACAGTCGACGGTATAGGAGACGATAAGCCGGCAAGGAGCTTAGAGGTTACCATGGCGGCGCGCGGCGAGCAGTGACGGCCTTCGGCGGCGGCGGTGGTGGCGGCGGAGCGGGTTCTAGGGTTTTGCCTGGGGGCGAATCGAGAGAGTGAGGCTTATATAGGGGAGCGGGTGGTGCCGACCCGAATGGGTTCGGTGCCACCAGGTTTGTTACGGTCTGCGGTTGGGCTGGCTGCCCGACCGAGTCGAGACTCATCCCTTCAGTTCCAAATTTGAATACTCTGAAAATGGATTTTATAATTCCGCCAAAAAATGGAGTTTGAATACTCTATTGCGTTCTGTTTTGGGATTTTCTAGGTCATGCCACAAATCGATTGGAACATATGCTTTATTTGTGTCCTTTTAAAATTTGAATTCTCTACTGTGCATTTGTTTTTACTGGAAGGAATGAAGTCCTAGGTTTTCTAGTTATGGTTCATGGTTTCAACTTTCAAGTTTATACATCAGAAAAGGTTAGTTGGTATATCAATGAACTAATACGAAATAAAACTCCATGCTTCCATAATAAATACTGTAACCTTATAAATAGGAAGACACTATAAGTTAACATGAGCTGTGATGCAGTATTTTTTTCAAACACGCACTTATGAACTGTGATGCAACTTCTAATGTTTGAATTCACAACGAAAATTGTAACAATGAAGAGCATATAAACATCTATTTCACATCTGTTCTGTGCATCGTCTATAATCGATGTGATGACTGATGAGGTGCTGACCCATAAAAAGCTTTTGCAAAACCATATATTTACATTTTACAGTTGATATATCCACCTTGGCTCGATATTAACGCCCTTTGGAAAACTGTCTACAGAAATCTCTATTCATCTGCTTCTTCATCAGAATCCTGCACTACTTGTTTTGTCTTAGCTCTCTTCCTCCGTGCTAGTATTTCTTCCTCTTCACTATCAGATTCAGACTCCTGGAAGGAACTACCACGTGGAATGCTAGGCCTAATGTTTTCATCAGCATTACCATCACCTGGAGCTTTCAGACCTCCTGCGTCACCGTCATGCTCACTTTCAGATGACACATTTCCGTCGGCATATGATCCAACTGGAGTGTTTTCACCACCTGCATCCTCATCCGCCTCCGTGTCAGATGGTGCAGCATTAGCTGGAGCATGATTCTCTTCATGTTGCTGTTCTTCAGATTTATCTTGTATCCGGAAATCTCTTGCTACGCTACGTTTGGCATGTCTCAAAAGATTCACCTTAGTGAGCTTGCTTAGTTGTATTAGACACTTCTCATAATCTTCAATCTGATAAATAAGATCAGGGATACATTTGCTTTCTCTTCTAATTTTAGCGAGGTTCCCCTTTCTGGGTGTTTCCTGATCCTATGGCATGAGTAAAGGGAAACAAAAAAAAGTGTTAAACCTCAGTTATAGAAACCATGCACATTAATGTCGTATTTAGAAAAATGAGAAGGACCTCCTGAACTGAAGACACAAAGTCATAAACTGGAGAAGTAAGCATCCTGCAAGTTACTTCTGCCAGTTTCTGAAATCTGAGGCTTGGGATGGACTGAGTGTAGCCTTTAGGTGCAATATGGGACTTTGACATGCGAGTTAAGAACTTGTAGAACTTGGCAGTCAATTTCAGAAAGTGTTCTGCTTGAGAATCTGAGAATGCAAAACTCAAATCAGGCCACATGTAGAATGGAACAAAATGGAAGTTTTATAGTACCTCACAACACGTCAACACCTACCCTTAAGGCTCATATGTGCAAAGGACGAGAGGACATGAACTGCTAATGTTGAACTTGAGTAGAGTGCTTCTTCCAAAGCCAACCTTTGCATTCTTTCATCTGCAGGCTGATCTTCGTCGATGGTAGCAGAATCGTAACCTAATGTAACCATTGCTTTAAGCTTACCAAGACCCCAGTCCAATTCAGTAAGAGATAACTCTACCATTTGAAGATAGAAAGCAGCAAGTGAGTTCTTTGTTTTGCAGTTAATGATATGAAATGTATCAGAAGAATCTCTAGAATTATCTTCTCCCAAGGTCATTAATTTCTTCAACTCAGCAGCCATCTCACATACAAGAATCATGTCGTCTGGAGATGGTGTAAGATGGATAGCAAGTTTTACCACCTCTCGCGCCATACTGGGATTTTGCACTGTTTTCTTTCCACATAGATCTGTAGCCCAATTTCCGACAATATGTCTTTGTTCAAGATGCAGTTTTCTTGATATGCCCAAAATCAATTCAGTTACAGCCTACAGAAACAAACAAGATGTTTGATATATCTAAAAAAACTGTTAAGTAATTTATAGTCTTTTCTGACCTTTGTATGAAAATATATTGCTTTTTTAGGTAATTAGTAACCTTAAATGTAACCATGTAAGCAGGTGTGAAACTAAATAGGTGCAACCGTGCAAGTGCGCACCTAAAAAATGAATAGACAACACAGAAGCACCAGGTGTGCTGCCATGCTCTGCCCACTATCTTTGCTATACTAACTAAGAGGAGCCTATCATCCTGATTCTAAATGTAATCCAGCAAAATCTCAAACCATCCACTGTTGCTTTCCAGGCAAGACTGCAAATAAACTTACCTCGGATTCACGTAACAGTGATTGGGAAAGAATTCGAGCATATAACATCTTCAATATGTTCAGAAGCACATGGACATTTTTTGTGCTTCGATCTTCAAACATAGTGGTGTCATACTTGTCAGGCACACCAGCATCCATTACATCCTCTATATTTGGCGGAGCTGAAGATACTATAACCTCAATAATATCACTAGAGTAACCCCCTGGTATGTTTGGCTTAAGAAGTTCTTTTAGGCACGCCAGAGCCAAATATAACTGATCCTTTCTGCCCTCGTTGTTTTTCTTCCCTTGTGTCATGTTCCTCTTGGTTCCACCATTTTCTTGATTTGAGTCTAACAGAAGACGCCATATGAGCTGCATTATTGGCTGGACTAACTTTTTCATGTCTTCAGAAACCTTTATTCTGAAGTCGCCACTATCCTTTGTTGCTAGGGATTTGAACGATTCAAGAAAGCCTTTCAGTACAAAAGATAACAGATAGGAGCTCTGGTTCGATTTAGTTTGGCTAGGAAGCTGACTAGAGTTATTGTAGCTTCCAGCATGGCACTGCTTGACGCACATTACTGAAAGTTCATACAAACTTGAATCCACAAATTTACCCCTCTTTTCACGAAGTTTCTGCAAGGTACCATTTGAATTCTCCTTTGGTTCGTTAGTGTGCTTATCTGTAGCATCACCTGAATGTCCTCTTCTCCGTGAAATCTTTTCCCTACAATTGCTTGTTTTTCTCTCAAAGCCACTGTGAGCATCAACAAGCTCCAGTATTTCTTTTTCTATCATTTCCTTTGATTCTTCGGAGGCTTTCTCCAGTTTTGAAGCGGCAAAGTCAACAAAAACCTCAATTATTCCAAGCATAGCCAAGTTATGACAGTGAGCAACCTCAGATGGTGAAGAAAGAGATCCAGCTTCTTGGCTTTGTCCTCGCTGGTCTGTTAAACATGTACAAATTGTCAAATTCTAAGCACAAAGCAATGTCCTCTTGAATAGCATAACTGAGCTCAAATTTTATTGTGTACCACAAACCTTCTGTGAGCGATATCCTCAAATACTTTTGGATCCTTGATAATGCCTTCACAAATAAATCACTTGATGATGTTCGTCCGGCCTGAAAATAGCTTGGGTTATACAAACATAGAGGCATACTGTCAAAACCTTTAGGTGTTTATCAACAGAACTCAGGGTGGAAAAGATCAAACCTCATTATCTTGTGAAGCAGCAAAACCAAAGCACTTCCAATTTGCATCATGTGGTCGTTCACATTTGTTATTTTGCTGAATTCGCAGAATTCTTGAGATACATGACAGCAAGCAATCTAAAGGTTCTAGAATGCATAGCTTGGCATTCTCCATTTTAAAGCATAAATCAATTTGAAGAGGGCATTCTGCATCCTAAAGCAAGTCAACAACAAGAACATATGAGGCCAACTTTATTTTGCAAGGACGCAGTTCAGAGGATTTACAGCATATTTTGAGAAAAATGGTCTACATCGACCAACAAACAGAAATGCAGACAAGGAGTCTGTCAGGAGAGTTACCTCTGTGTAATAGTTTAGAAAGTGAGGCCAGAGGAAATCAAGAACATCTTCTGCAATAGCTGGATCAGAGGTAACAATGCGTACAAGACCCTCATACAATACCTCTTTGACATTGGTCTGCCAGAGCAAATTAGGCAATTAGCTAAGCTGGGAGGTGTGATTTACTAGAGATGAAGGAGAACAACAGTTGCATGGTACAACATAACGAAAGCAGTGACACCTCTTGTGAGAGACATCTGCGGAGCAACCCACTTAGTTCCTGAAAGAGACCTCTACCAAACTCTAGATGTGTTTCTGGCTGTTGGCTTGAGCTTGGCTGGCTACTTGATGAGTCTTCAAAAGGGTTAGCTTCGCTTTTTCTGATATCTGCAATGATCAGCTCAACTATAGCATTTGTAGCAGCAATTCGGACCATGTCCTCCCTCTTAAACATGGCCTTTCTTAAAACCAGTATTATGTAATCCTGTAAAAATGAACTCTAGAACAATCAAACAAAGTCTTTTACAACCACATAGCCCAAAATAATGTTAATGTTGAATACCTTCAGATCATGACTGAACTTTGTGAGTGGCAAGATCCAACTGATCAGACCTGTTGATATCTTGTCATTCATAAAAGAAAAATAATCCAGCAACTCCTTCAGGTGTGCAATGTATTCCAGCATTGGAAATGGATGGCCCCGAATCAAGCATCCAAGCAACCTGTATAGGAAAGATGGTTGGACATTTCCTTAAGAAAAAAGGTAAAATATATTGAATTGCAGGCAATAACTTGTGCCTTCTAAATTTTAACTAGGGTTGCTATCTTCTTTGACCTGAGAACTGGCGCACTTTGCTGAGGCTTTGCAGAGAGAATCCGGAACTTGCACTGTTCAATTATCTGACCAAGTAGGGAAAATTAAAACACGCCATGTCATACCAAATGATCCGATTTGTACATAAGATCCAATTCATTGAAACTGTTTTGCTACATACCTCAGTCCGTGCCATTTCATGGATCTCAAACAATGACTTGAGCATTTTAATGCCTATTTCTTCAGTGCTCATAACCCCTTCACCTAAGCCACCTTCCTCCGTTCGATCACTATCCAGGACTTCTAACAGGAGAAACCCAACCTGAACAATGCTCGGCACAACGTGCTCCCTCCCAACAACGCTCTCATCGACCTGCATATGTAAGAACCAGTTTACACCCCGAAAGAACTATGAACCCAAACAGCCTTTTATAGTCAGTTCCCAATTGACATAATGTCTCACAGCTTTCAGCAGTCCCTTCTCGACACACTGCGCCGCCCGTGCCCATTCCTCTTTCATACAATCCGGCAACCACTTGCACCTCCTGAGAGATACCCACCTCCCAATCAGGACAAATTTCTAGAGCAAACAAGAGGGATAGGTAAGGAATAATGAGCAATTCGTCCCCTGGACATTCGGTAATCCCGGCGGGACACTGCGGCCGCATCCCGGAGCACACCCACGGCACCCTCATTTAACCTCCGCACCCGCGCCACCGACAGCAGCACGGCCACCGAGAATCCGCTGAGAGCGCCCGCGGCGTCGGCCTTGACGGCGGCCAGGACCTCCCTCGCCAGCACGGGGTCCTGCTTGACCACGAATGCGACATTCAACAGCACGGTGCCCTCGACCTGCCGCGCGATGGACGGCGGCGCGCGAACGCGGGCGCCGCGGCGGCCGCCGAAGAAGCGGAGGAGGCCCGCGAGGACGGCGCGCGGGTGGAGCGGCTTGGACGCGAGGAGGAGGAGCTGGTAGGCGACGGCCGGGAGATCCTGGGCATCGGCACTGGGGAGGAGGGAGAGGATCTTCCCGAGGAAAGCGGGTATGCGGTTGCGGTAGGCCGGCGGGAGGTCGCGGAGGAGGGAGGCGACGGCGAGGAGAGTGGAGGAGGGCCAGGTGGGCGCGGAGAGGAGGGCGGTGAAAGCGGCGGATACGGCGGTTGGGGAGGGCGAGAGGGACAGGACCGCGGGAAGGAGGGCGAGGTGACCCGCCGGGGAGGAGGCGGAGAGCGAGCCGAGGATGTCGGAGAGGGCGTCCTGCGAGAGCTCCGGGAGGTGGGACGCCGCACCGGAGGGGTCCCGGGAGGCCTGGCTGAGGACGGACTCGGCGGTGGGTGGCGGTGGCGTGGATTGCTGCGATGAGAACTGGCTCTCCGGGGGCGGGGCCGGAGCCGTGGTCGCCGACATCGCCGGAGGACGGCGGCGGGCGATTCGGATGTTCGGGCGGGAACGCGGTGGGGTTTTCCCTTTCTTGCTTTCCCCGTTCCCCGAGAGGGGCCGAGGGGAAGAGCCGAAGAGGCTTGCTTGAGCTCGGCCGTTCCGTTGCCCAGGAACGAGAAGTAGGCTGGCCCATGTGAACTATAGGCCTGGGCGTAGATAATGTGGGCCTTTACGGATAGCCTTTTCAAAACAAACAAATTTACCATTCTTAAAAAAAAAAAGGAACATCATCTTAAAAAAAGGAACAAATGTATGTTTGCTGGGTTTCACATGACCACGATCTTGGTGCTTGACGTCGTCGTGTCACTGTCAGTAGTGCAGGATACCCACACTCTGCTCCGTCGATCTTCTAGTGCTACATGTTATCTTACTTTTTGGCGTGGCCAATGGCCATGCCGCCATGCATCAGCAATTCAGCATCGCTGACTTGTGACTTTCAGCGGAGACAACGAAGATCCGGAGCTCGTGGGATCAAAGGAAGAGTAAACCGCTTACTATTAAACAGAGTCCGGAGACCATCAAAACGGAGAGAAATGTCACGTCAGAGCTGAGAAGAGACACGACTCATCCCACGCGGCACCTGGAGCAGAGGACAGGTACCAGCAGCGAGCACTATTGCCATGGCCGTGGATTGTTTCGAGTGCTGCCGTGTCGGCCGCAAACTCTTACGTGCCGGAACGAAGCAGGGACAACGAGGCACGGGAAGCCCTGCCCGGCTACAAGATCCAGCAGAGAGAAGCCGCCGAGACCCGCTGCGTCATCCGCCCGCCGCGAGGAGGCAATGCAAGAAACAAAACCAAACCAAACTGGAGAAACCGCTGAGCCTGATTGATACGCGCCGCCCTTGGCTCCACTCCCAACTGCCCTGCTCCGAGGCACACCACGCTGCTTTTGCCGCCGCTACGTACGTACGTCGTCGTCACCGGGTCTCCCATTCCGGCGATCGTCTGAATTCTTTATGCGCTGCCACCAGCGCACGGGCACGCTCCCCCGCTTCCTCTTCCGCGTCGCCCTCCAGCGCGCCGCGACGTGTCGTCTCTCTAGAACGTGTCCGTGGATGGGGCCCTGCATGGCATGATCGGCCATCCCCACCCCCCGGGCCACGAGATCCTCTCCATTGCCGGGTCCACGGCGGACGTCGCTGTCCATCGCCTTTCGGTTAGCTATCTAAAAGCTCCGGCCGCGCTCAGCTCACCGGTGCTCGGATCGGATTCCATCCGGCCACGCGCGGCTCGTCTCGCGTCACCCGACAAGCGCGCTTGCCCCTGCCGCTCAAGTGCTCGACCACGAGCCAGAGCGATCGAGCGTATCAATATCAGCAATGGTGGGTGGGTGAGCGAGGACGACACCTCCCTGCGGCTGACACGTATGTACGACTAACGGACGAGCACGCGATGGTTTATCTAGTGTGATTTCCCCGGTGTGTTACCATAATCCACCAAAACCCTGAGGTCATGACCCGAGCGAGTGTTCGAGATGGACTTCGCTGCGTGCTCTGCCGCACGGGCACGGGGCACGGCCGTCCCTTCGGTCCGGTTGGTTGTCTGGTCCCTTGGAGACATGCCTTTTCGTCGCGGAATCTGAGAGCCTCCGGCGTGGAGAGCACTGCACAGCCCGGGGGAGGAGAGGAGCGGTTACATATTAACATTACATATATCCTGCATAGCCAAACTACCAAGCGCCTGTTGTTCTGCACCGCTGCACAAACACACCGCCTAGAGGAGCAGTTACATAACACATACGTATATCCTGGTGCGTCGCAGTTACAAAAACTTCCCCCTGCCCTAGCGGAAGAACAAGTTGGGGAGCAATGGCGGATCCAAGCTTCGTCATCGGGATCATAGGTCAGTTCAGGGCATCGCGTTCTGGCTCTCACTCCTTTTCTCTCCATTCCTCCAGCGGGAGGATCGATCGTCGCGTCTCCTTCTCTAGATATCAGCAAATTTCCGTTCCTCCACGCACCCTGTGACCCTGATGATTTGGTCTTCTGCTTCTTCCAACAGGGAACGTGATCTCCATACTCGTCTTCGCGTCGCCGATGTGAGTGAACTCCATGTGATTCTGTTCTACTCCATCTGTTTATCCAAGATGCATTTGTGGAAGCAGCGCCAGCGCGGGCTGGCTACTGACGAGGGTTAGTTTCGCTTTTTTTATTTTCTGTGCTCGATGAAAATGAATTGGAATCCTTTCAGAAAGACGTTCCGGCGGATCGTGAGGAACAAGAGCACGGAGGACTTCAGGTGGCTGCCGTACGCCACGACGCTGCTCAGCACCTCGCTCTGGACCTTCTACGGCCTGCTCAAGCCCGGCGGCCTCCTCATCGTCACCGTCAACGGCGCCGGCGCCGCTCTCGAGGCCACCTACGTCACGCTCTTCCTCATCTACGCGCCCAAGGAGACCAAGGTTCGTTACTCATCCGTTCATGTGTCCTCTGTGGCGACCTACCCTGATGAGACTGAATTGAACGGCATTAGCGTGTGCGGCCTGTCGTCTCTGAACTGAACTCGGAGTCCTGGTGAATGTTTTCATGTGTTTTTTTTTCTTTTTTTCAGGCGAAGATTGTGAAGCTGGTGCTGGCCGTGAACGTCGGCTTCCTCGCCGCGGTGGTCTTGGTGACGCTGGTGGCGCTGCACGGCGGCGTACGGCTGGTCGTGGTGGGGGTTCTGTGCGCCGCGCTCACCATCGGGATGTACGCGGCACCGCTCGGCGCAATGGTCAGTACTCAGACTGAAGAACATTCCTATATCACTTACTGTCGATTGTCGAACTACTCCATTGAGAAACAGAGTATCATCCCACTAGCCATTGGTTTTCAGTGCCTGCGACTTTGCTTTACAGTTTTGGTAGTAACTTGTTTCAGTGTGTCTGTTTCTTTGACTTGAGAAGGCTCTCCTGGGGAATGCAGTGTGTTCTTATAAACAAGTTTACTGCTGCACGTATGAACTTTTTTTCACACTTTTGGTAGCAACTTGTTTCGGTGTCTCTGTTTCTTTGACTTGAGAAGGCTCTCTTAGGGAATGCAGGCTGATCTTATCTTGGGCGAGACACCATACTCCTTTCTGGAGTGTGCCTACCTTAGAATGTTAAGATGACGATATACTAATTGCACACTGCTTGCATCTACTTTCCTGACCTGTCACTGAAGTGTTTGGTCTGGTGTCATTTTCTTCGATTTACAGCGCACCACATGCAGTAATGTCTATCTAGCACAAATTCAGGTATCCTTGGATCTGACCACTTACCTGAATCCTCAGTCCCATTCTCATGTAACGTCTCCAGCTTGCATGATGCCTTTGTGTGACCCAGAAATTCCGCTTGCTATCACGAATAATGAGTACTTCCTCCGTCCCAAAATAAGTCGAGTTTTAAATCCATGTTCGTAGTTCAGTAGCTCGACCACACTAACACATTAGTATGTGACAAATAGCAGAAATACAGAGATACAACGATCGACTAGCATCTGACGATCCACACATAGTTAGAAAAAACGAACTGACGATGGCTTTGGTGGATGCATATGCAGAGGACAGTGATAAAGACCCGGAGCGTGGAGTACATGCCCTTCTCACTGTCCTTCTTCCTCTTCCTCAACGGCAGCGTCTGGAGCGCCTACTCCGTTCTCGTCAAGGACTTGTACATCGGAGTACGTGCACTTTGCAAGACTACTAGTATTTTCTGCGTTCCAGAACATCTGAGCCTTCGTTTTTTTTTTTTAAAAAAAAAGAAAACCTGATGAACTTGACACTGCGTGGTGTGCGTGGTGCACGCGGCGCATGCATGCAGATCCCGAACGCCATCGGCTTCGTCCTGGGCACGGCGCAGCTGGTGCTGTACATGGCGTACCGGAAGGCGGAGCCGGCATCACGCAAGGACGGCGACAGCGAGGAGGAGGAGGAGGCCGACGAGGAGGAAGGGCTGGCCCACCTGATGACGGGGCAGGTCGAGCTGGCTCAGCGGCGGGCGCCGCTGCACAAGGGGCTCAGCCTGCCCAAGCCCTCGGGCGCGTCGCCGCGCAACGGGCTCGGGAGCATCATCAAGTCCATATCGGCAACCCCCGTCGAGCTCCACTCCGTCCTGCACCAGCACGGCCATGGCCATGGCCGGTTCGAGCCCGTCAAGAAGGAGGACGCCGAGGCCAACTAGTGGTGGATGGTGAATTTGGTGGTGATCGATGTGGTGGTGTAGCGATGGTACAGACGTTTTTTTTTAATTGCCCGCGTGTGTGTATACGGAGTGGTAATCGTGGAGAAAGAAATTCAGATCAGTAGTAGCTGTTCGAGTGGAGTGAATGAATTGCAGTATTATTTTTTTCGCCCGTGTCCGCGAGGCCCATATGGCCATAACGGCCCAACTGCATCCGCTGGCTGATTAGTGACGCCTTGCCGTATTTTCTTTCATGCACTCGCCTCCGATAATTCCGGGGGCGTGTTTGCTTTCCTCACGAGCGCGACGGGTGCCAGCGGTGGACGGTCCGTCGCCGAGCGTGGCGGCTTGCTGCGCTCTGTGCTCATCACTGGGCTGATCGATTGCTCCATATCGGTCCGGACCCCCGGGCGGTTAACGCCATCAAGCACAGTAGCAGACGGCGACCAGTAAAACTATGCAAGTTGCCGATCTACGTCGCTTTCCTTTCTGGCGTCCGGATCGATATGATCTCCGCCAAAAGGCCCGTGCGTCGCCCGCGCATGCGGGGCGGCCGGCCTGATGGCCCATGCATGCATATGCGACCGAGCGTCCCGGTCCAGCAGCAGGAGTCACAAGTTGCCGATCGGCCGCCGGCCGGCCGGTCTGCTAGGTGCCAGCTACCTCTCTCGCACCCGAGTACACGACGCATGCGCACTATCCGTCTACTAGCCCATCTCACGGATGAACGCATCAGAGGACTGGGAGACATATGAGAACCACATGGAGGAAGAACGTCCCTGTCCTCGGAACGTACTGACGCAGTAGCCCTCCAGTCTCGACTCCAGCCCATTTACACAGTATATTGTGTATACGTACGGGCGTACAGCTAGACTGCGCGGGCGTGGTGTGCGTGGCGTCATGTGTAGCACCAATCCTTCGGGCGCGTGCTTCGACTTCTCGTCGGCTTGCCGGCCGGAAGAGACGACGACCCACGCGCCCGTCGACCGTGCCAAAAGCCCAAAACGCTATATATGCGTGGGGTCTTGGGGAGATCGGTGTTTTTTTTTTTCGCTAGCTTGCTCGCCCCGCATTTAGCATGCATGCATGGCTGATGGCTCTAGTTTCCTCTCTTTTCCTGGAGTTTTCTAATAAGGCTTCGTCTTCGTCGCCCATATCCGTTCTGCTCGGTTTATTGCTAGCTTCATGTACCAGAGTTCCCCCAAACTTGTCCCAATATGCTATACGAGTCCCTAAGCTATCAAAGTTTCTTCAATTTCCTCCAAATCAAGCATCAAACACGTTCAACGTTAGATGGCAGTTGCCAAGCCGACGGGCAAGGAGAAGCATCGACATATACACTCATTAATTAGGGATGTAAATCATATAGCTTCATTTTTTAGGCTATGCTAGTATGGTGTATAACTTGTCCATCCAAGTTTGAGTGACTCGGTGTGGGCATTTCGACACGGGCTTAAACATGTGTGCCCCTGAGTGAGGTGATTCCACTTTGTACTAGAAAAGGTTAGAGTGCGTGGAACTTGGATCACTTAATAGTGGTGTTTTTATTTGAATGCCTGCGCAAGCTCATTTTCATATCAATGTGTTTGAGATTCAAGGTTACATTATTGCACACATTGTTGGTAGTATAAAAGCTTGAAGAAATTCCTTAGATGACACCATTGAAATCAAGCCTTCCTTATTTGGCCCTCACAAGTCACAATTTTCAACTTCCATATGTGACACCGAGTTTAAGTTTTGTTGCGCGGTGTGTTCAGATTGTAGAAAAAAAACACTATAGCTAATTCCTGGAAAGCGTGTTTTCTGAGAGAGAGAAATAGTTGAATAGTGAAAAGTTGGAATGAATGGTGATTAGTTTGAAATCCGAACAGGGCCGATGTACTGTTCTGTTAGTTAGCTCGTGTGAACACAATCACGTGTGTTAGAAATTATTTATAGAAACGAACCATTAAAAAAAGTAAACAATACATGTTCAATAATATAATCTTGAACATGTTCCTACACCGATTGTGACACGTGCCTTCGTTACTAGGCCATCTTCTCAAATTTGCATTAAATCCTCTCGAAGGAAAAGTTTCAACAATGCTCGATGTAGAAACAACACTAGAGAAATACAAGCATAACTTTAATCATCACAAGCATGAGACAAAGGCCAGCATATAAATTAAGTTACAAAATACACATATATAATTATATATAGTGATTCTTACTTTTTTTTGAACGAATATAGTGATTCTTACAAGCATGCTTGGCATGGATATAGATGGGTATTAATATATACTACTACTTAACACGTGATGATGCTGTGACGACACAAAGTAAAGCAGGCTAACTGAACACATCATGCCTGCAACACGTATTGATTTAATTTATGCATTGGTTGTTATTTATAATAACTATTAATTCGTTGATGACGTCGTATAGACGATCGACACGAACACGGCCTGACCTGTGTATGTGTAGCAGCAGCTCGAGCTGAGGGTCTAGCTAAACGAGGGAGAAGGACTGGGTGCCAATGCTGAGGATGCCGCCAATGAGGCCGCCGACGATCTGGCCGATGATCCCGCCGAGATCGAGGCCGCTGCCGCTGCCGGTGTCGATGCCCAGGAGCTTGAGCTGCGCCGTCAGAGTCCCGGTGGCGCTGGCCAGGGTCTTGTCGCACGCGGCCAGCGGGGTGGTCACGACCACCTTGCACTGGTTGCCCAAAACGGCGGTGACCAAACCCTTTTCGACATTGGAGAGGCTGATGAGGAAGGCCCCGTTGCCATCCGCCGTCGCGCTGGCCACCACCGTGCCGCTGCACACGAGCTGCACCGCGGCGTCTGTACGGCCCGACCAATATGACAAGGGAAAACGTAAATAAGCTAAGATGAGTATATATGATAACAGATAATACAGTATATATGTCATATGTGTGTCCTTACCGGGGAACACCGGGGCCGTGGCCGCGCTGATGGAGTTACCAGTGGCGCACGGAACCACGCCGGAGACGAGGACGCTGTTGGTGGTGGCGCTCGCCGCCGCCCCCAACCCCGCGCAGCGGGGCACCTGGCCGCCGCCGGTGACGAGGACGATGAGCAGTGCGGCGAGGACAAAGCTCTTCGGCGCCATTGTATATATTGCTTTCCTTCGCTAGCTAGCTGCTAGTACTCTGAGATCCTCGATCGAGTGGAGAAGCTGATGAGGTTGTGGTGAGCCGAGTTGTAGCTCTTGCTGCTGCATGGATCCGCTATTTATAGGCGTGCGATCGAGGCCAAGTTGCTGCTGCGCGGTTCTTCGATCGACGAATCTAGCTGCTGGCTAGCAGTAGGTTCAGGCTCTCGCGGGTCAGCTTCACCCACCGTGCGCGTGCTTGCAGTGGTCGAACGGCACACGCTGCCGTCCCCGTCGGACGTGACTGTAAAAGCGGCTGGCTGGTCCATCAGCCAAGAAAATCTCGAGCAATAGACGGGCGGGCATGCACACCCGCGTAGCGCTAGAATTAAGCTTGAGAGTATTTGTGAGCAGTGAGCTCTTTGTTGATTTGAGGAGTTGGGGTACGATCACTCATCAACACTAATATATACGCCATATGCATGGTAAATGGTATGTCGATGATACGCGATGGTTACTTCCTCCACCCCAAAAGTAAGTCACTCTCAAGGTTCTTACTTTATCTGAAAAAAATACAAATTATTTTATTTATTTAGTATGTACATGTGCACGATGCTACAATTATTTAGTGCTAAATATGACTATTGAGCAAATAAAGTCATTTTATTCCTTTCTTAATACATCATAGAATCCATAAAAATATCATTTTTATAACGAAAGAAATACCTTGATATATAACGGGTGGACAATGATCATACATGGAGATTAGGGAGATGACACAGCATGGCAGGAAGATGGGATGATTACCTATAACGGCAGCCTAGCTAGTAGTAGGTGCGTGGTCCGAGCCGAACTCGTGTGGCGAATGGCGATGCACTTCCGGCATGCGGCATGCCGGCCGCTCCACCTCGGCGTCGCCGTCGCCGGGGAATTCCCCCGGTTCACGTGCCGTACAGTGCCAAGAAGATGGGAGTGACGGATCAGAGATCGACGTCCCTGTCTGATGTGCACCGCGCTGCGCATGAGTATCCAGCAATGGACATTGAAACATTCAGTCATGCATTTACTTTACACATACATATGCTAGTACATTCTTTTGCACTGTTTTATCATTTTTTAACAACAATCTACGAGATGTATGAAACACATCCAAGAGCAAGAGGGATAGTTAGATCCACAACCTGATGGTGAAAATGGTGTGGCGCATAAATCGTATAGTTTGTTAGAGAATATTTGACCCGGCTCATTATTCTATTTATTCTAAAAGAATTATAGCCTACTTTTAATGTTATAGTTATTATGGTTAAAACCATATTAGTAATGGAAAAGAATCCCAACCGACTTAAAGGGTTAACCTTTGGTGCACTCCTTGTGAAGCCGGTAAGGGAAATTGGCGAGCCACACGCGCGCACGCTCGCTCGCCTCGCCGTGGCGAGGCGTGCCGAGCCGGAGCCTGCGTGGGTCTCTCTTTTGCTGGTTATGACAATTGAAGACGCGGTAATTGGAAGGGCTGATTATGGCAATCAATTATACCATAATTGAGCCTTCCCGATTCTCTCCCGTCCAGATTCATCCTCAATTGAAGACGCGGTAATTGGAAGGGCTGATTATGGCAATCAATGATACCATAATTGAGCCTTCCCGATTTTCTCCCGTCCAGGTTCATCCTCTCGTCTCCCTCCGAGGGCTATATAAACAGAGCCATCCTCTCCTTCGAGATTCAGATCTGAGCCCACTACTCCTCCTCTGCTGCTACTTCGCTTCCCCATCGCCGGCGCTGCGCGCACATCACCGGCGAGAGCAGTTGCCTCCGACACCGTTGCCTCTTCGAGATCCTGCTCGGGATACCGGGGCAATCAGGTTTCTGGGGAGCGTCTCCACGTGACTGCTCGCCCAAAACCGCTGCGTCTTCACCGGCATACGGTTCACCGTCCTGGACACTCCCGCCGTCGAACGACTACACCGCGCCGCGTCTCCTTCCTGTATGACTCCGGCGCACGTACTGCACTGCTTCAACGGATCTTCCTGCGTCAAATCTGTACGACTCCTTCGAGCAAGGCCAGTCGAGGAACACCATGAGTTCAAATCGTATTCCTCCAGCGCGTAACGGCGCAACCGATGCCTCCGGCAAAGGTCCCGCCCCGGGGTATATTTCGATGTCCGAACTGCTATCTTTCATTTTATTTGTGTTATTATTTAAATCCGTGTTAAATCTGAACACGTGCACATGAATTGTTTCACTCACTATAGTCATACAAAAATTTTTGAATTTAATTATAACCTTTGGAATTAAAATATGGCCTATTACAGATAATTATCCATAGTTACGCTCTAGAACGCATGCATCTGACATGACTCAGCTGAGTAACATTCCTTTTTTTTTTGGGTGGCAACTGAGATGGGCTGGAGTGGGGGAGGGAGCTTTAGAGTAGACGACGCTCCCACTTGTGCCAATAATACTATCTGTCGTATCTCTGGCGCATGCTCAAACATTTGTCACCTTCCTTCCACGATGTTGATGTGTACATGGAGCCAAAGCATAGATCCTAACGAATATTGATGGCGAAAGCAAGGTCGGCGATGGTGAAAGATTATTGGTCAATGTAATTTGGGGAACGTGCTGTGTGTGTATTTTTGTAGATAATAGACGATATGTCGCGGTTCAGAAGTCTCGTTTCAATGATGCAACATAATGCAGCAATGGTTGTACACGGTACAAAGCTACAAATACAAGATTTTAAGCACACATTCAGAAACATGCTACCATGACATCAGAAAACTTTGACGTACAATACAAAATAAATAAATAACTAAAAGAAAATAAAAGAAAGGAATTCAAGACCTGATGATCAAATAAATGGCAGCGTTGTGTATATGTGCATATAATGCATGCATTAAGAAGTTACTTAACACCAATATTTGGAGTACCATTGATCGATCTAATAACTTTTTTTATTAATTCATGAGCCACACAGATCATTGATGGAGCAGTTAACTATGTGATCCTCTCGTGAAGATTTTTTTGTGGGAGAACTAGATTCAATATTTAAATTAGATATGTTCTTCCGAGGAATGGCTTGGTATAATGGATCAACCCAGCTAATCTCTCAATTCTCAAACCTTTGTACTGCAGGATATTATATTACATATTTTCTGTGTTGATATACTTAAGTGGAGTCCAACAAAATGAGATTTTTTATTTTTTTCTTCGATTTACTATAATTTTTTAAAGTTTCAGCCGAAATAAATGAAAAAGAAAAAGACAAACCGCCTTCGAAACCGCTTATATGCAGGTCAGAGAAGTAAAACTTACGGCTTCAAAAGTTGAGAGGTGGGTTACCCGGTTTTGTGGTTTAAGAACTTTTTCCTTATTTCATACTGCAGAGAATTTTTTTTCTCACTTCAGCCAGACCATTGGGCCGAATCAGTGGTAGTCGAAGCCCAGCGAAGTGGCATGGACCGAATATGCATGCACCATCATATAGGTCCCAATTTGGCTCAATAAACCTGAGCGATTGTAAAAAGCCTAGTACTATCATTAAACAAAAGTCGATTGGCACAGTCAATCTTCTCCTGTTTTCTGCAGATTGCATCGAATTTTATTTCCAAATATCTAGGAAATTTACAGGTAAAATGCACTCCCTGGGCTGTGTCGAGGCCTTGGTTGCCGGCCATATCGCCGCATCTTGAGTTCAATGCAATAAAGCATCAGAGACAGAACTACGGGTTCCTGGGCAGATCATTCCATTTCCTTCAAACTTGTTGGTGTACATTTATTTCAGGTAGTACTTGTAACTGTGACTGTGATCAGCCACAAATCAGCATATTTGTAATAAGTTTGTTTATTGCTTGTTCTCATGAGGTTCAGAACTTCAGATGCATTCATCAATTCATCATTCATCCAGACTCAGAGAGAGGCATCGTATCGTATCAGTTCATGCGGAAGGAGAAGCCGGCGGGGCCGAGGCGGAAGACGCCGCCGAGCATCCCGGCCAACGGGCCCTGCAGGCTGGACATCATCACCAGGTCGCAGCCGCCCAGGAGCGTCCCCAGCGCGCTCGTCACGGCGTCCGCCTCCATCTCGAACGACCCGTCCCGGCCCGTCGTCGCCTTCGCCACCACACTGCCGCCGCACCGCAGCTCCACCTTCGCGTCTGCACGCATATGTGTATACATAAGAATCACCGCAAGTGTGTGAATGATAATGTTACGTGGCAGTCACGCTGGATGGCGGTGACACGTCGGCTGGGCGCACGGCGGCGCAGTACCTGGAAATGCCGGGGAGGTGGCGACGTCGATCAGCGTGCCGGTGTTGCAGGGCACGACGCCGGAGACGACGATCCTGCCGAGCCTGCTGGTCTGGGCGGAGGAGGCGGTGGCCGCACATGCCGCGGCGGCCACGGCGACGGCGAGAAGAAGAACGGACGCTCTAGGTGCCATTGCTGAACCGAGAATAATGCGGAGAAATGGTAGTAGCTTGAGAGTTTTGCTTGGTTGCTCGATCAACTGCTAGCTTGTTGCAGCACTGAAGATGGAGTGGCGCCTTTTTATAGCTCTCGATAATGGACCCAGGCCGGGACGTTGTTGGTGGCGTCTGTTCCCTCCGTTTGATCAGGTGAAACCAGCTAGCTGTTGGCTCAGAAGTTGTCAACCTGTGGATATCATCAAAAGTTGGTATGAACAACCATGGCGCCACCACGGCTGAGACCTGATTTTGTGATCAAAATCAAATCATGTTCTGTGGGTCGGAACCTTTTTCCTGCATTTTGGAACCGGTCGCGGGGGGCTAGTTTGCCGAGGCGTGAGTAACCGATGTCGGCAAGTGTTTGCTCCACCATGAAGTCGCAGTTGCCGCCCCAATTTCAGATCCTGCTTTTTCAGCACCATTATATCGTTGCCCAGAGTTAGCGCATGGGTTCTTTTAGAGGGTTCCCAGGGGAAATAAGTACAATTTTCTCAAAAAGGAAAAATAGGAGAAATCGGTATAGTTCAGACTCAATCCCTTACATTCCACTTTAATCCACTCCTTACCAAATAGGCCTAGACATCCATGGTTTGCGAAGCCGAATACATTGATGTAGTCAATTACTGTTGTGAAATGGCCAGAAGGCTTCGTGCAAGACGTGAGCCATTTGGTAGCATCCGTAGCACGCAGCATCCTGACACCCACAAACTTCCAGCTCTCCCGCCCCTTTCCGTTGAAAAGCTAACGAATCCATTTGTTTCTTGTCAATTGTCATCATGGCAATGACTAAAAACAAAGTCGATGAGCTCCTCTGCTGCTGCAGAGAAATTTGGAGCCGCCCCCGCTGTTCCTCTGTTTCTCAGAGCCGATCGACCCTGACTGCTAGGGAAAGTCCACACCCCACTACTCCACGCCACTACTCCACCACCGCCCTCCGCCGCGGTCCATCTCTATCCTCGCCCCTCGCCAGGCCACCCTCCATGGGCGACGAAAAGAAATCCACCATGCCCATGAAGCAACAGACCGTCGTCCTGTACCCCAGCCCCGGCGTGGGCCACGTCGTCCCCATGGTGCAGCTCGCCAAGGTCTTCCTCAGCCACGGCTACGACGTCACCATGGTCATCGCCGAGCCACCAGCCACCTCACCAGACTTCCGCATCATCGACGTCGACCGCGTCGCCGCCGCCAACCCAGCCATCACCTTCCACGTCCTCCCTCCGGTCCTCCCTCCCGCCGACGACCTCTCCCACCCCGGCAACAAGCCCCCTTTCCTCCTCACGCTCCAGGCGCTGCGCCGCTACAACGGCGAGCTGGAGCGCTTCCTCCTCCGCTCCATCCCTCGCCACCGCATCCACTCCCTGGTCGTCGGCATGTTCTCCACCTACGCCGTCGACGTCGGCGCCAAGCTGGGCGTCCCCGTCTACGCCTTCTTCGCCTCCGGCGCCGCCACTCTCGCCGTCGTGGCCCAGATCCAGGAGCTGCTCGCCGGAAGACGCGCGGGGCTCAAGGAGCTCGGCGACGCGTCGCTCGAGTTCCTCGGCGTCCGTCCGTTCCCGGCGTCCCATCTCGTCGGGGAGCTCCTCGAGCACCCGGAGGAGGACGAGATGTGCAAGGCCATGGTGGACGTCTGGTGCCGCAACACGGGGGACGCCACCAGCGGCGTCCTCGTCAACACGTTCGAGTCGCTCGAGAGCGCGGCCGTGCAGGCGCTGAGGGACCCGAGGTGCGTCCCCGGCCGGACACTGCCACCGATCTACTGCGTCGGCCCGGTGGTCGGCGCCGATGGCACCACCAGCTCGGTGTCAGAGAGGCACGCGTGCCTCGCGTGGCTGGACGCGCAGCCAGAGCGCAGCGTCGTGTTCCTCTGCTTCGGGAGCAGAGGGACGCACCCACCGGAGCAGCTGCGGGAGATCGCCGTTGGTTTGGACATGTCCGGGCACCGGTTCTTGTGGGCTGTGCGGACGCCGGCCGGCGAGAATCCCGGCGCGTTCGTTCCAGAGGGGTTCATGGAGCGGACCAAGGACCGGGGACTCGTGGTAGGGCCATGGGTGCCGCAGGTGGAGGTGCTCCGGCACCCATCGACGGGAGCTTTCGTGACGCACTGCGGGTGGAACTCGACGCTGGAGGCCATCACCGGAGGGGTGCCGATGCTGTGCTGGCCGCTCTACGCGGAGCAGCTGATGAACAAGGTGTTCATAACTGAGGACATGGGCGTTGGGGTGGAGATGGAGGGGTACAGGGAGGGGTTCGTCAAGGCCGGGGAGGTGGAGGCGAAGCAGGGTGATCAGGGCTCGAGCGATGGCACGCAAGGGAGAAGCAATGGCAGCGCTAGAGGACGGCGGCTCGTCGGAGACCTCGTTTGCTAGGTTCTTGCTTGATGCGGAGAATCATGCTAGACAGTTTGGCAAATGACTCAGACTACTCTTCGCTGCCATCCATGCGAAATTCTCTACAGTAACTTCTATAGCAGTTGTTCAGTTCCTAGATATCTCCTATTCCTTTAGTGTTTTCGTTCCATTAAAAATCATGACACCCCTCATAAATTTTTGCTATAGTTAAGTTTTGCTACAGAAAATTTCCTCCAATCTCCACGAGCTAAACAAATTCTAAACGACATCTGCTACCTCTAGATTTTTAATCTTAGCTGATGATATATTGATATTGTCTGTAATTTCTATGGCCGCCTTCCATGCCCCTGGCCACACAGAACGCGTGGCCGTCAGCAACTGCGAGTAGATTACTACAGTTTGGACGGAATAGTTCCTGGCTCTACCCACAGATGCCAACTTTGTCAAACAAAGTGGACGGTATGATGAGAAGTTGAGCAGCAAAATGTCCAACCACCAGCCCACATGTCAAAACAGTCTTGTTTCACTGAGAAGCTTCAGACTTCAACCAGCTCCTAGATCTGCTTCACTTGTTATCTCCAGTGGTTCATTGATAATCTTCTCCAGGAATGCAGAAAACATGATCAATCTCTGCAAACAAACTCCAAAAACAGTGGTGCAATGGGCAGGCCCAAAGGCCCCCAACAGGAAACAGACAACCCATGCTGGCTGCAAGTGAGCGATGTCCTCTACTATCATGTTCCTGCATGCCTGCTTAATCTGAATTAGCCAGCAGCCCAGGAAGCGGCATGATCTTGATCTTGGGACAACTGCTGGTGAGGCGCTACCAGCTACCGGCTAGTAACCATTTCCAAACTCAATAAATCGTTTGTGCGCACAGCATGAGCGATGCAAATGGTGCACAATGCACAGGTAACACAAGTGCCCCACATATAAAACATTACCAAAAGGTTAAAAAACCACAGCCTTCACCTAGTTATAGGCGTCAATCAAAATAACAGGCAGTCTGCCTCAACCCGCTGCTAAAAAACAGGCACTGCATACCACTGATTTACCATAGCAGTAGAGGAAACAAAGTAACAAACAATTCACGATGTACCGCAAGATCCCGCAGCCCGGAGCTGCCTTTAAAAGTTGATAGAAAACTGACAGTAGTATCCAAATAATATAACAGAAGAGGTAGGTAAGAATCCGTAACCTCTCTCCATTTCCCTTTTGATGTCTTCTTTCCTCTATACTCTGGAGGAGATACCAGCCAAAACATGAAGAACAGGAGAAAACGCCCAGAAAAAAAAATCTCAAGTCCTAAAGAGTTACGCAACCAAAAATACCTCACTATTGCCATCTACTGTCACCACTAGACACTTCATCCTTGATTTAAAAGACCTTGCACCATGAGTACTTCATGCACTCCAAGAACTTTCTTGTGGTTCCTCACATGTAGAGGACGGTCCAAGTGCTGCAGAAACACAACATATTAGAGAAAAGACACGCATAAGCTAAATGTGGAATCAATTTGGTCTTGTTGAACATTTTTCACTCACTAGCAACATGTACTAACAAGTGACCAATCATGGCGAACCTGTAACCAAAAAGCACTAACTTGTTATCAACAGCAAAACCAGGTAATCCACATTTACACAAACTCACTAATTGAAATGACCTAAAAATTCCAGAGATAAACCTCCCTTTATTTACTATGCATATCATTAAGTTATCCGTATTTCAAACCGGTTAGGTGACATTGGTAGCTCAAAGCCAAGATATCTGGACTGTACTCATCTATTAATATATGACCCTTTGGATCAATGTACAAAACCCAAAGATTTGGCCCTAACATTTATAATAAATGAAAGTGCTATGTTTATGTGGCCAATTTAAAAGATGTCCCATAAAAAAAAAGAATCAGGGCAACACAGTTTTAAAGATATACCCTTGTCATCATTTTTTTTCAATTGAGAAACCATCGACCATATTTTGTAGTTACTAGCTGAAATATTACTAATTCTGAATACTGGCCAATCCAGACTAAGCAAATCATTACCTGGAGTGTAGAAGCTCATGTAGGGAACAGGGTAAAGTACATAACGACCCTCAAGTATCTTCCTGATCTTTCTGGACTTCAGATCGATAATGACAAATGTCCGATCCATCCCCATCAAAATGGCAGCTACACCATCTATACAACAAACTGTTTGCAACGAGGCTGGCAGGGTACCAATTGTCTCGAGATCAATAGCTTGGCTTTGTGCCCATCTTACATATCCCTTAGGAACAGAAACCCCTGACCACAGGTCGAGTTTGGACCCATGCATAGCGGCACATCCCAGACCACCATCCACCATTGTCATGAGCGCAATGCGCCAATATCTGTCGGGTTTCTGTGGCAGGCGAATCAGAGATATTTCCTTCGTGCCCAAAACATGTTTCAGGATTTTTCTGTTCCTCCCCAAGTCACCAGACATGAAATGGAGTGCATTGCCAACAAGGGCACTGGGCACAGCCAGATGGACGCGGGCACGGCCGCGCTTAATAGAGGCTGGCCCACTCCACGCAGCCGTCTCCGATGAGTAGATGCTGGCGAACGCCTCCCTTGAGCCGGTGCACACGAAGACAACGAGGAACGGGCCGCGGTGGCAGTCGAGGTGGTCGCAGCCGCCCTCCGCTGCGGCACATAGCACCGCCGCGGTCCACTTGCAGCAGTAGGGGTACGGGTGCGGATGCATGTGCTCCGGCAGTTTGGGAAGCCGGTGATGGTCGCCCGTGACGGGGTTCCATACGAGCAGGTCGGCCCCCGAACAGAGGAAGGAGAAGTTCCAGCGAGCCCGGTCGTTGAGGAGGACGCGGCCGTGGCGCGCGTCGACGGCGCGGCAGTCGCCGCGGATGGCGTGGGGCAGGGGGGCGCAGGAGGTGGGGACGAAGCGGGAATCTCTGTAGTCGGTGCAGAAGAACCCCAGCAAAGGGGCCGCGCGGTGGAGTTCCCGGAACCTGCGGCGGAAGCGGGGGTCGGAGATGAGGCGGAACCAGCGCTTGCAGACGAGGGTGGCGCGGACGAGGAGCTCTGGCTCTTCGGGAGGGAAGCGGAGGAGGACCTCGTCGACGAGATCGTCCGTCAGTGCCGGCGGCGGCATGCTGCTCTGCTTGGTCGGGCGGACGCCGGCGGCGGCATGCTGCTCTGCTTGGTCGGGCGGACGCCGGCGGCTGTGGGGTTTGGTCGGTCGGCCCGGTCGGAGAGGACGAGAGGTGGAGTACTGTACAGAGAGGGACGGGACGGACGACGCGTTGAGCCGCTTGCTCGGTTCGGTTCAACCAGGCCGAGAAAAGGTGGGCTCTGCTAGTGGGGGCCCAGGAGGCAGCAAGATTGGGATGCCACAGTTCAACCGGGGTGTCTAGGCCTAGTTCGTTTTGGCCTGGAATAGCATGAAATGCGCTCTAAACTACATGGGATATCTCGGCATGGAATCATTCCCAATCCACCTAGAATGTCTGTTCGGTTAGGCCTGGAAGGGTTTAAAACCCGGTATGGTTTGGTCCCGTTCCATACCAAAAAGGCATAGTTTCGTTCCATAAGTCTTACTCCAGAGAACCAAACCGCATGGTTTCAGTGACGTGCATGGAACCACTCAAACCATGCATTGAACTGATCCAGCTCGGGAATCAAACCCGAGCAACCGAACAAGGCCTTAGTTGGTGGAGATTGGTAGAGATTTCCTGTAGCACACTGTAGCAATGAATAGTGAGAAAAGGATGGGAAATGATGTGATAGATGTGATTGGAGGAATAGGGAATATCTCCAATCAGGGTGCGTTTAGTTCCCTCAGCTTCCAAAAAAAGCACTATTTATTCAACTTTTTCCTATTCATCATATTCCTCCCACTCACAGAACACGCTTCCCAGCACGACCTATAGTGTTTTTCTAGATCTACAGTGTTTTTTCTCCCAATCTAAACTCACCAAAGCGGACTTCCATGCTCCTGGACTTGAGCAGACTCCAATGCTAGCTTCATTTCAAAAGGGAAAAAAATCCCAAAGGCGGCAGATTTCCTCCGGACTACTGGGCCGCGAGTCCGCGACCATCCATGCTTACTGATTACTCCACGAAAGACCAAGCCACCAAACAAACGACTCCATGCTAAAAAAATCCCCAATCAAACGACTCGAAGATGCAGATTGAGGCTTCACAATTTGTCCGTGTTCATGCTTCGATGCGTCGCGGTGGCCACAAGATCACAAGTCATTAGGCTCCTTGAACACTCTTTTCCAAGAATGCAGAAAACATGAACAATCTCTGCGAACAAACTCTTAACTGAGTGGTGCGATGCGCAGGCCCTAACAGGAAACAGACACCCTTGCTGGCTACAAATGAGCGATGCCCTGTACTATCATGTTCATACATGCCTGCTTAATCGGAATTAGAAAGCGGTCCAGGCAGGGTTATGATCTTGGTTCAACTACTGGTGAGGCAGGGTTTAGGGTACTGGTTACCAACCATCTCCAAACTCAGTAATTCATTTGTGCACACATCAAGAGCGATGCAGTTGGTGCAAAATCCACAAATAACAGAAGTGCCCCACATATATAGCATTATCAATAGGTTACGCCTTCACCTAGCTAGTTTTAGGCATCAATCAAAATAACAAGCAGTCTGTCCCAACCCCACGCTAAAAAAACAGGAACTGCATACCACTGATTTACATAGCAGCAGAGGAAACAAAGTAACAAACAAAGTCACGATGTAGCCGCAAGATCCCACAGCCTGGAGCTGCCATTAATAGTTAATAGAAAACTGTTCTAGGACTAGTCGCATCCGAATAATATAACGGCAGAAGTAGCAAGACAATCTGCGACCTCTCTCTATTTCCATTTTGATGTCTTCTTTCCTCTATCCTCTGGAGTAGTGCCAAAGCATGAAGAACGGGAGAAGACGCCCAGAAGAAAAATCACGAGTCCTAAAGAGTTATGCAACCAAAAATATCTCACCACTGCCATCTACGGCCACCACTAGACACTTCATCCTTGATTTAGAAGAACTTGCACCATTGATTACTTCATGCACTCGAAGAACCTTCTTGTCGTTCCTCACATGTAGAGGCTGCCCCCGAGTGCTGCAGAAACACAATATTTGAAAAAACACGCATCAGGGAAGTGTGGAATCAATTTGGTCTTGTTGAATATTTTCACTCACTAGACACATGTACTAACAAGTTGCCAACCATGGCTAACCAAAAAGCACTAACTTGTTATCGATAGCTCCACCAGGTAACGACACATTTACACAAACTCACTAATCGGCATGGACAAAAAAGACAACATACCAGAAAAAACACGCATCAGCTAAGTGAGGAATAAATTTGATCTTGTTGAACATTTTTCACTCACTAGTTTACTAACAAGTTGCCAATCACGGCTAACCAAAAAGCACTAACTTGATATCGAAAGCTCAACACCTCTGCCAGGTAATAGACATATTTACACAAACTCACCAATTAAAATGAACAAAAAAATCCTACAAACCTCCATTTATCTACTATGTATATTATTGGTTATCCGTATTTCTAACCTGCTAGGTGACATTAATAGCTCAAAGCCAAGAGATTTACATGGTTCAAGATAAGGACAAGGATGATACATATACGGACTATACTCATCTAAGTAATATATGACCCTTTGGATCAATTTACAAAACCCCAAGATTTGTCCCTAACATTTATAATAAATGAAAGTGCTATGTATATGTGGCCAATTTAAAGGATGGTCCATAAAAGAATCAGGGCAACACAGTTTTAAAGATATTCCCTTCTCATCTTTTTTTTTTTGCAATTGAGAAACCATCAACCACATTTTGAAGTTACTAGGTGAAATATTACTAAATCCCAATATTGACGGGGTACCAATTGTCTCGAGATCAATAGCTTGGCTTTGTGCCCATCTTATATATCCCTTGGTACCAGACACCCCCGACCACAGGTCAAGTTTGGACCCATGCATAGCCGCAAATCCCAGACCACCATCCACCGTTGTCATGAGCGCAATCCACCGGTATCTGTAGGGTTTCTGTGGCAAGCGAATCACAGATATTTCCTGCGTGCCCAAAACATGTTTCAGGATTCTTCTGTTCCTCCCCAAGTTACCAGACATGAAATGGAGTGCATTCCCCACAAGGGCACTGGGCACAGCCAGATGGACGCAGGCACGGCGGCGCTTAACAGAGGCTGGTCCGCTCCACGCAGCAGTCTCCGACGAGTAGACGCTGGCGAACGCCTCCCTTGAGCTGGTGCACACGAAGACAACGAGGAACGGGCCGCGGTGGCAGTCGAGGTGGTCGCATCCGCCCTCCGCCTCGGCACATAGCACCGCCGCGGTCCAGTCGCAGCAGTAGGGGTACGGGTGCGGATACATGTGCTCCTGCAGTTTGGGAAGCCGGTGGTGGTCGCCCGTGACGGGGTTCCAGACGAGCAGGTCGTCCCCCGAACAGTGAAGTCATCCCAGCGAGCCGCGGTGTTGAGGAGGACGCGGCCGTGGCGCGCGTCGACGGCGCGCCAATCGCCGCGGATGGCGTGGGGCAGGGGGGCGGAAGAGACGGGGACGAAGCGGGAAGCACCCCGGTAGTCGGCGCAGAAGAACCCCAGCATCGGGGCCGCGCGGTGGAGCTCCCGGAACCTGCGGCGGAAGCGGGAGTCGGAGATGACGCGGGACCAGCGCTTGCAGACGAGGGTGGCGCGGACGGGGAGCTCGGGCTCTTCAGGAGGGAAGCGGAGGAGAACCTCGTCGACGAGATCGTCCGTCAGCGCCGGCGGCGGCATGCTGCTCCGCTTGGTCGGGCGGACGCCGGCGGCCGTGCGAGGGTTTGGTCGGTTTGCCTGGCCGGAGAGGGGATAGGACGACGCGCCGATCCGCTCGCCCGGTTCGGTTCAACCAGATCGGCAAGGGGCGAGATCAAAAACAGAAAAAGGGAAAAAAAGAAGTGGGTTCTACTAGTGGGGGCCAGGAGGCAGCGAGATTGGGATGCTGTGCCGTTCAACTGGATGGCTTGTGTTTTCAATTCATGCTTTGAATCTGCTACAAACTGCTTTTGGTGTGCCTGACAAATCTGATTATCTGAAATCCCTAGAGTAAAAGGAAACAATTCAGGCTACAAACTGAACATGATCATGCATTCGCGCATATGAAAACGCCACGGTGATGAACTGCAGATGGGCTACCCAAAGTTGGAGCAGGGACATTCAGCATTTTCAGCAACGAAATTTGGACTCAATCTGCTACATTTCACAACAGCATGTTGACTCTGTTTCTATTTCTGCTGTAATAGCTCGTTGCTTCTTCCGTCTTCGTATGGCGTGGAAAGCAGTAAAGATGCCAAATCATTCCTACCATGGTGTTAATTAAATTGTTAAAAGATAAAAGAAACAACACTGTTAAACTGGAGGTGCTGAGCGCCTGAGCGAGAACTTCAGAAATCAGAACGGTGCCGGATAATCGCTGTCCTGCAGCAATGCAACATGCAGGCAGGCTAACTCCAATGGACGAAACCACCTAGATGCTGCAAACCACTGCCGCTCCGCTAGCATCTCCCAGGATCCTTCATGGCTGAATATTGCCAGCCTCATACATGATACGTGGCGGCTATCTGAAAATGTATATGAGATGCAGAGATCATATTACAGCCACTGTTATTTTGTGACATTGTCGCCGCTGCATCACACCCATGCGCACACTGCAAAAGCGCAATCGAGAGGCCGGGAGCGCTACAGAATCCGTCATACAGCATCAAAGATTCACGGTAAGTTTAAGCAAACACCTTCAGCGTATTAGGTACGTAACATATATCAAAAGGATTACATGCACACCACCTCAAACCCTGCTAACATTACAAACAAGACCCCATCCTTCGACACACCATCTGACACAGCAGGTAGAGGAACCAAACACAACGCAGCAAGCAGCATTCAGGCTGTCGCAAAGCTCACGCAGCCCTTAGCCACCATATGCACATAGCAACTTATTGACACACACCACCAAGAGCTTGAACATAGTCAACAAACTATGCCAGAGTGTTTGCAAAACACCCACATGCACAGCGGCATCTACAATATATCACAGTAGAGGTAAGACAGCCTGCAACCGTCCATGTTCACCTCTTGATGTCTTCTCTCCTCCTCTATCTTAGGTGAAGTAGATGCTTGTCAAGGAGCAAAAAGGAGTGTGAACATGTTGCGGGTTCACACTTCAAAGGGAGAAGGGTGGCTGGTCGTCCCAGGTGGGGATGCCCTCTCATATGCATCAGACAATGATTTCCTTCTGAAGCGACCACCTGATGGATTTCAGTAGCCGATGTTAGCAAGGATTCAATCAACGATGGAAGAGATAGCACTATGAATTAATGTATGCTGGACATAAGCTAATATTGTGAGTGAAATCAGGTGTATTCTGGGTTATTCGCATTAATAAGTATGACCAGTAATGTGCACTTATCCCTACTGTGAACAGTGGATAAAAATAGCAGCACCAACTTGTTCATGAAATACACTACAAATAAGAATTGCTAAACAACAACTGAAAATACCGGTTGTGGATTTTTAGATTAAATCAAGACACTAAGATTATTATACTTCTTGACAGATGGATTCTCGAAGGTGCCACAAATAATGCATATCACAATATCAGCTTCAGTCGAGTCAATTGTTCCTTCCTCAAGCACTAGTTCGCTGATCAGGTTTTGTCAGAGTAGAGTAACAACCTTCTTGAGTCGATGGCAAGCCTTCAGCTCTAAAATCATCAACACATCTACTGGCGGCTTAAATTAAGCAAGACCACAAGGACAACTTTCCATGTATGTAACGACTTCACCAAACAAAGTTCCTTGTATAATAAAGCAGGTCCATACGTGTTACTGATGAAACCAGGCCATATCTATTATTGTATTTAATTTATATTGCGACAAAGAAAAGCAACTTTATTTTCATTTTGAGGTGTACCCCACATAACCCACTATGATAGCTACGTTTATCCGATATGGTTGCTGCGTTTCAAGAAACAAAATGATAACTTATCGAAATAAAGTGGTTATTAATACGATAAATATCCAGCCATGAATCCACGATAGCGACGCGAGAGCGAAATGCACCCACTGGGGGAAATGTCCATTACGCCCTCGCCCCCAGTACGCCTCATCTAGACGCTTCCTGACTGGGCGACAAAGCCACGCCAGGCGAAAGCCACCCGTCATGTCGTTTCCAAGGAGACGGGCAAGGGCCTTCGTTTCCAAGGAGACACGGGTGCGCGGATGCGAAATGACTAAAGTGCCCCCTACCAGTAATTTAAAAGAAAATAGCTAATGCGGAAATGGCCGGATGGGGGGGGGGGGGGGCGGGGAGCGCGGGAGTCTCGGAGCACTCACCGGCGCCGGCGAACGGCGAGATGGGCGGGGTGGTCCCTAGCGGCGAGGCCGGCGGCGTGCTGGCCGCGCTCCTCGGCGACGACGGGTACCCCGCGGGGCGCTTGATCATGATGCTGCGCGTCACCTTGACGGGCGTCTCCTCGCTGCCCGACGCCGGCGACGGCGGGACGAACGCAGACGCGTCCCCGGCCGGATCTGCACAATCAACGGGAACGAACGAGTCGACAAGTCAGATCAAAGGGAACACTGACCACAGGAAGAGCGCGTCATGCATGTGTATTATTATTTTTTCTCCCTTCATCGGCGGCGACCAAGCTCACTCACCATTGATCTTCACGGCGGCGGGGCGCGCGGGCTGCTTGCGGAGGCGGCCGAGGCCGGTGTCCGGGCGGGGACCCGCGACGGTGTCGTCCCACAGCTTATCGAGGAGACCCATTCCCTCTCCCGTCGTAATCACCCAACTGCCACGGCGCGAGGTCGATCCGGTGCACAGCTATACCTTCTTCCCCCAAAACTTCCGGATCTGACTGAGCGAGCGAGAAGAAGGTGTGAGGCAGAGCGGGCGGCGCTTATTTATAGAGCAGTTGGGCCTTGGGCCGGGCCGCCCCTCGCTCCCTAGACCAGGTCCATGGACCTCTGTACGGATGCCGGGTGGGGCCAGGGCAAGAGGTGGCGCAGCGGTGCACGGTCGGTGTGGCGTGTTGCGGGACTGTGAAGGCAGGACGTGGCGCGGCCGGCATGGGTGGATAAGATCGATGGGGTCGGGCACGTGGGGTGGCCCACGTGCCAGCCTTTGATGGCCCGCCAGGTGGGCTTTTCTGTGCGGGCGTCACGTGACGCCCGGCCGGCCCCGTCCGTGGGAGCACCGTGGCGTGGTGTACGCGGGCTGGTTCTACGAGGAGCGGCTGCCATGTGGGCCAAGGTGTCTGCGGGAGGGGTTTTTGGTTGCGAGATGGGTAATGTTATTGGTGGCAAAAGTTTTCTCTTATCTGCAGATCGGAAAGGTACGGTACGCCGATGATCATTGATCAAGGAGGAGGAGCACAGTAATTTTGACTTGACCGACTGTACGCGTCATTACGTGAGGCCGTTGGGTGGAATTCGTATGGCGTCGCCGTCGTAATCGCCTAATCGTAATCCTCTTTGTCGTCTCCTACGGTCTGTCTGTGTGCGTGGAGCTGTTCCCCGTCCGATCAAAAGGCACTAGCCGCCGCTGGACGAACCTCATGTAGTCAAAACTACATGATTGAATTGCCACCAAGCTCACGACCACCGGTATTGAGTGTGTTTAGGGTATAGAAAAAACACTGTGGTATAAAAAAACATGGTAGCATTAGCTGGAAATCGTGTTTTGTGAGAAATAAATAGTGAAAAGTCAAAATAAATAATGAAAAGTTGGAGAACCTAAACGCACCCTAAAAACTGAGAGCGAGAGCCAGAGCGATACATGTTATTAGTAAAAGACGAGCTCAGAGTTTGCTATATCGATCCCGTCTGTCAGACACCCCTGCGTGCGGTATAACAAACGACTTTGTATTACCGAAAAAAAAACGACTTTGTACGCTGCGTCCGTCCGGCCAATCTCGATGCAACGGGCGCACTGCCGTGTGCCGTGGGGAAGTATGAGTTATTTAGTTGGAGGAGGAGTAGAAAAATATACTGTTATAGTGAAAAGTGTGTTTTGTAAAGTGGAGGTGTAAAGTGGAGAAATAGTAAATTTTCAATAAATACTGAATATCTGGAGAAGTTTTCTAATACGAACTTAGATATGTGCCCTCGAACTTAGATATGTGCCCTCTTATCGCTCGAAGTAACCGTTGCCTCATGCCCCTTCTCACGCGAGGCTTCCACCGCCGCTCCGCCGTCAAGCTCTGCTCCCTCCCTAGTGCCTCCTCGCCGTTCCAGAAATCGACCTCCATGGCCAGATATTGTGGCGGCGGTGGAAGAATGAATCGAGAGAGAGGGATAGAAATCAGGAGAAAAAACACAAATCGGAGCGGTCCAGGAGCTGCTCCTCACTACTCCTCCGTGTTGCGCTGTGCCGCCCGCGCACCAGGTCGTGAGGTCGAGTGAGAAGAGAGGAACAGAAAGGACCGCGGCAACTGAAGAAGGAAAAAAGAAAACAGAAATCAACTGTAACGAGACCAAATCAAGGTCCAACACGGCCAAATCGACAACGAAAGAGGTTGAATCGAAGAAAACAAAAGCCCCCGCGAGAGCTCCGTGGTCCGCCGTCGCGCACGCGGCATGGCGCGCAACAGGTCGCGAGCTCCGGGAAGAACAGATGCAGAGAATGATGCGAGGTGGATGAAGAGGGAAAAAAGACAAATGGACTGCGACAAGACCAGGTCGAGGTCGAAGACGGTGAAATCGAGGACGACGGAGCTCCAATCGAAGAAAAAAACCCAAATCGTCTTCATGAGACCTCACCAGAGATCCCGCTGCTCCTCGCGAGATCCGCCTGCTCATACGGGAGTCGCACTCGCCGGACCGCAGATGAAACACGCGGCACCGCTCCAACCACACGCTGGCTCCTGTGTGAGAGGGAGAGAGCGAGAGGAGGAGGAGCTCTGCCGCGTCCGTTGTTCCATGGTGGAACTTCGCGAAGAGGCGCTGTGCGGCTTGAGAGGAGGCCACGCGTGCGTGCGGACGGAGAAGTGCGGGGGAAATATCTGGAGGCGGCGCAGTGGAGAAAAAAAAAAAGAGAAAAAAGAAAGGAAAAAAGGAAAAAAGAAAAAAAAGGAAAAAAAGAAAAGAAAAGAAAAGCTCAATCTCCGGCCTCCACTCCACGACGCACAAACCGGCAGTACGCCGGCGTCATGCTCGCGGCGTGGCGGTGGCGGTGCCATACCCAACTTGACGTGCCCCTTCCAGCCCTCCCTCATCACCTCCCGTGAGCAGTCGCCGCCGTTGTGGTTGGCAAAGATACGCTGGATCCAAGAAAGATGAGACTGGTGCCAGCCAACAAAAAGGAAGCTAGAGTTCTTGAGGACGACTGGACTGACCGTTGGTCCGAAGCACACGCCGCATTGGCGATGTTTTGCTGCGCCATCCCGTCTCCGTGAAGTGACCTTCTTCTCCGCTCCGGCCTCAGTTTGCTGCTCTTCCTCAACTATTCTCCCTTCCGGCCATCCATGCGGGTGCCGGATGGATAAGATCCATGAAGGCCATACTGCTGGCCTCATGTAGCAGCCTGGTCGATCCATGAGCACAAGCCATAGAGGCGATCGATGGATCCATTGAAGGCCACCACAAACATCAACAACAGCACTTGGCCAGGTAAGTGCTTGCCGATTGAAATTCTCATCTCCTCTTTTCCTGGATCAATTTTGCAGATCCTGCACCCTATTCAATAATCAAAATAAAATTTTCCGCTCCCATCATTTCATAGTTGCTCCTTTCCTATGTCGTGCAATTGTGATATACACTGTCCGTCCAAGCTTCTAGCTCTGGATGTGAATACCAATGTGGTCATGTTTCCAGTACATTTTACTTGTGACACGCCATGGATAAACTACTTCTATGCTTCAATGACGACTAAAATAAATTTACTTGAAATGCTCTTGCTCATATAAAGACTGTCCAAGCTTTCTGCTCTGTATGCATGTGAGTACCACCGGTCATGTTTCCAATACATTTTACTTGTGATACACCATGGATAGACTACTTCTATGCTCTAATGACAACTAAAATAAGTTTACCTGATCTAAAGATCCTACTATTGTCATAGTTATCTTAACTAAGTGTTATCTTTCTAAACTTCAGAAAGAAAGTAATGTGTTGTTTACAAACAAAGTGACTGTTTCTTTAAGAAAAGAATTAAGTGTTGCTACCCTCAATTATTTGCAATTTTTGTTTTACCTTCCACTCCTACTTCAGGTCACTAAATGTGATTGCCGGTGGCACATGGGTATGCAGCTATATTATCAATTTTAGTGCCCAGTACCTCCCCTGCATTAATCAGATATCAAAGGTTTAACTTCTGTAGTTCAAATGAGATAGTTTGCAAAATTACCCTAGCAAATCAGGAAAAAAAAGGTGATTTCCTTCAGGGTGCACAATAATTTGTCTTCAGAGATGGAATTTACCTACTTGAATTGTCTGAGAAAGTGATAAGTCATAGTCTCATATTTATTTGAAATGACAAGACCCTACACTAACAGATGTTATTGTTGACATTCGTGAGACGTCGGCTTAAGTGCATATCAGGAAATTCCTTTCAAATGCACCGTATGCTTCTAGAAAACAATTATCCCTTAGCTGAACATTCCAAAATTGTGCTTTCCATTCAGCTAAGGATGCAAAGTTCATGCAGGTGCAGACCCTCATATGTCAAAAAAATTATGATGACTCATATTTAAATCAATATCTTAATGTCCATAGTTTTAGGCAACATTTACATCACTTATTTCTCACAACTTCAAAACCCATCTATGTGAGTATTGGGTTTAGTGATCATTATCTATTCTCTCAACGTCCAATTATCTGTTACAGGGACAAACTAATAGTACTGCAAAGCTAGGAGTCATTAACCCATCATCATCGATAAATTGATGGACTAAAAAGTTTCACTGATGTCCCTCTGCTTCTCCCCATTACCACTGATATTTGCAGGCATCATCTGCATCAAAAAATGTGGTACTACATTATATAGATTGTATACTAATGTGACGTCACCGAATATCAGTAGATTTTTAACAGGGATTCAGGCAACTGTGTGATGAATCGGGCACTTCACACTTGCACTCTCTTTATATTGTTTCCTGAACGCAGGACTCCATCCACTTCTCAGTTTGTGGATAATTTTATTCTTATACTGCTGAATGCAGCAGCCTGACACGCCTTCAGAAGCAATTTGCAGCATGTAGACAAAATGTGTACCCTATGATAACACCTCAAAGTTCTATGATCTAACCCCTAAATCCGCACTACATACATTCAGGCGCAGCGAAGCGCGCCCCTCATCCTAGTACATTCTTAACAGTCGTGGGAAAGACAACACCAACAGTAGACTGCAGCCATCTCCAACCGTGCATCGCTGCGGCCGGCCGGCACACCGTGGATTGAAGGCCTAGGATGTGTCCGTCCATCAGGCATCAGCTGCCCTGACGGCTTGACTTGTTGCCGCCGAGGCCGAGCCTGGGCATGCTCGTCGTTCACCTGACGAAGGGATTGGTTGGACCTCGCCATGAACGAAAGCCGATCGATGCACCTGAAGGAGAGTGAAGTTCAGCTGTTCAGGTGCCGGCCCAGTCCAAAATTGGTAACTCCTAGATTTTTTAAGCCTACGAGGCACTTCAGGTGCCGGCCCAACTACCCAACCCAAAATTCTTTTGAAGCCCATCTCCCGTCTTCTCGTGTCCTCACTCCTCACGAGCATACCCACCCGCCCTACCCTAGCCGCCACCCGCTCGTCGCCCCCCGCCGCCTTCACGCTAGGCGCCCCAAGTCCCGCGCAACGCCGCCGTCCCTGCGTTGCCCTCTCCACTCCCCCGGAGCCTCCCGCCGCTCTGATCCTCGCTCCAATGCCGAAGAAACCCGCCATGCGGCGGGGCAAGCCCGACCGCGGCCCCGACAAGAAGCGGCGCCACGGGCCGCGCCTGCCCAGGGCGATGCGCCAGGCGCTCGACGCGATGGGCAACGGGACCTCCCGCGGATCCGACGACGAGGAGGTGTCCGACGCCGGGGCCGAGGACTTGTACGAGTACGAGGAAGGGGTGCCGGAGGAGGAGGCCCGGAAGAACGGCCGCTACGACGACGTCGCTAAGTACGAGTACGAGTTCGACAGCGACGCCTCCGGGGCGGTGCGTTGACCCCCTTACTTCTCTCTTGTGGATTCCAGAGTTCGGTGCAGAGTTTCTAACTGCTAGCGGTTCGATTTGCTGTGCAAAAAAGAAAAAAAAAAAGTGTAGTTTGGTGTGCACCGGCGAAGGAATTGATGCGAGGTTGGTAACCATTCTAGTTGCCAGGTACTTCCGCTGAATTACGTTCGCATTTGTGTTGTAGGATGACAATGTGACTTCGGAGGAAGAGGAAGATGAAAATGACGATGGTGAGGATGAGGAGAAGCAGATAAGGATACTTGAGGAGACGACTGGAATGCCTAAAGAAGCATTTAGTGGTAAACTTTTTGGTTAATCGTTGGACCCTGCATATGAGATATTCTCATAGACATATTCCATACAGAGATGGATCTTCTTTTGAAGGCTTGAAAGGGCTGCTCTTTCCTGCCAAAATGTCATGCTAAACTCTACAAAAAAGTATTCTAAGAAAACACCATTTTTTTTCCCTCTTGAAGCTCTGAAGCTGGTGGTCAAAATTGAGTTAGCTTATATCATTCGTTGTTGTTCTTTTTTTTTTAAAAAAAAACATTCATTGTTTAGAACCTGAAATACTTTGTCATAACAGCAAAGAAGAGGAAACAGCCATTGGAGCTGCCATCTCAGCCTGGAGATGGACCTGTCACTATTCATGATCTCTTGGATAATATCCAGGGGAAGCCTGGGTATAGCAAGGTCCGTAAGAGGCTGCAGCAGCAGGAGAAGAAAACAATGGTCGTGGCAGCCCCACTTCCAAAAGTGGAGAGGGAAAAGCTTGAGCGTGCCGTGACGTACAAGGAAGCCAATAAAGAGCTCACGAAGTGGGAGCGGATTGTGAAGCCAAACCGCGAAGCCTCTACGCTATTCTTTGAAAATGATGTGAACTTGGGTGTCAACACTATTGCGGCAATTGCAAACAAATTTGAACCAAGGAATCGGTTCGAGAAGAGAATGAATGAGATTACACAGAGCAATGAAATAATGGAGGCACACAGGTACGATGGTGCCAAAATCCTGGAGCTTAACAAGGTATTTAGATGATCTCATTGCAATTCATTAGTTCAACTCAATTTGACTATACGTACTCAACAGTGCTGTCCGCTTTGTTGTTTTTTTCATTGAATATGTTTACTGTTATGCTCCATGTTCCACGCTTTGGAACATTCTTTGCTAAACAAGTTAAATGCACTTATGTAGATTGATGTGGAAGATGTGAGAGAACGCCAAAATCGCCTTGCTAAAATGCGTAGCCTTCTATTTCGTCATGAGATGAAAGCAAAACGTGTGAAGAAGATAAAGTCTAGGACATATCACCGGATGTTGAAGAAGGACAAACTGAAGGCAGCATCAGCAGATTTTGAGGCAGATCCTGAAGCTGCCAAAGATTATGCTATGAAACAAGAACTTAAACGCGCAGAGGTAAATCTTTGTTCATTTCCCTTTCTCTTGTTTAATAGCTCCCTCGTTTCTCTCCCCAAAAGCATTGTTAATCTTATCGTTCTTATTTACAGGAGAGGATGACATTGAAGCACAAGAATACATCAAAATGGGCAAAACGAATCCTCAAGCGTGGATTGTCTGTTCAAGATGAAGGCACACGAGCTGCTATTGCAGCACAACTCCAACAGAATGCTCTTCTGACTAGAAAGATGAATTCAATGAAAGATGATTCTAGCAGTGAGGAAAGTTCAGATGATGACGAAGATGAGAACGACTCAGAAGCAAAAATCTTAAATAGAGGGAAAGAAAGGATCCTTAAAGTTCTTGAAGAAGATAAAGAGATACCAAATTCAGGAGTTTTCTCGTTACCTTTCATGGTGCACTTCATTGCCCGTGCCCATTCTGCATTATTTTTTTTGCCAAAGTACATTTTGTTAGCAATAGCATCCTTGTGATTTTGTCGCCCCCCACATGATCACATTTCTCTGCTTATATACAGGAACGTGCTATGAAAAAGCAGCAGGAAGCAGCTTATGAGGAAGCGCGGCAAGCTGTTGAAGAATATGATGATTCCTTGAGGAAATTGGAGGACGATAGCACTGAACGGAATGAAGATTCAATTAAGGTGACGGGTAAAAGAACATTTGGGCCTGCCAAAAATCTACCCAAAGATGTCAATAAGAAGCAAAAACTAGAAGAATCTGAGAACAGTGATAGTGAGTATGATTCTGACCCTGCTCAACATTTTGGCAACAATGAAGCAACTACAAAGAAAGATGTACAACTTGGGACTGCCCTGCTGGACGATGAACAGAATGGTCTTCACAAAGTAAGATGTGTATACCTTCATGTTATTCAATCGTGTGATTTATGTTGCAGTATCTGATTTGTAGTTATTGCATTTTGTAGAGCTTCGATGATATCATGAAAAATCCAGGCCCAAAGACAACATTTGAAGTTGGAATGTTAGCTGGTGATTCCTGGAAAACGGTACTTATACTCGCATCCGTTGCTATTTATTTCCTTGCCATTGTTTAATCTCATGGACACTTTTTTTCACCAGGTCAAGAGTAGCAAAGGTAATGGCAATAGCAGTGTCAGTGGCATTACCAATAAATCCAAATTGCTGGCTCCTACCGTAGTTCCAAATCCTAAGGTTTGCCTTAATTGTGATCTTTGATTCTTTTGTAGATCGTGTTGATTATTTCACTGATTTTGTTTTCCACTTTGTTTTTGTATAGCAAAGGGATAACAATCCCGATTCAGATTCAGATTCAGATGAAGAGATGGTTGAGGGCTTCTTGACCATCTCTGACACAAAGGAAAACTATGAACTTCCATCACAAGCTGAACTCATACGCCAGGCTTTTGCTGGTGATGATGTTGAAGCTGAGTTTGAGAAGGACAAAATGGAAGTTTTAAACGAAGAGAACCCTGAACCTGAAAAACCTGCTCTTGTTCCTGGCTGGGGCCAGTGGACGGACATCCAACAGAAAAAGGGACTTCCATCATGGATGATCAAAGAACATGATGTTGCTAAAAGGAATAGAGAAGAAGCCCTGAAGCGGAGGAAGGACTCAAAGCTTAAGCACGTTATTATTTCTGAGCATGTGGATAAGAAGGTAAAGGTGTATTTGATTTGCTATGTAAAACATGTTTAGCGTGCCTTATATTTCTGCTGTTTACCTATATGCCTTATATTTCTGTTGTTTACCGATAATTTGTGCCTTTGGCATTATATGATAATTTTGAATGAGCATATCTGATGTAATGTTTCCTTCTGCTTGGGTACTTAGTAGTTGGTAATGAGAGACATTTCTTTAGTTATTTTAAATGCTTGGACAAGGTATAACTTTTACTGCCTTGCACTTTGCAGGTTGAGAAGTATTTAGCAAGGAATTTGCCTTTCCCTTTCACTTCGAAGGATGTCTACGAGCAAAGCATCCGAATGCCTATTGGACCTGATTTCAACCCAGCGATATCAGTTTCTGCTCTCAATCGTCCTGCGGTCAGTGCATCTCACTGATGAATTGAACTTCTAAGAACTGCTAAGTTAGTACATAGACTTGAGGAAGTCTGTTATGAACTAGCGATTCAATATTTACCTTTAAAGGAACCAATATTGCCCTGTCTGATTTGCATTATATGACAAGTACAGTGCAATGTTTTTAGTGTGCAAGCATCATTTAGAAACTTTTTTCCCCTCAGAGAAACATCAACTATGCGGCCACCGACCATAGAATGTTGAATAGTGGCATGATTATTAAATCCTATCTTGATTTTTTTTACCTCCACAATGTACTATGGTCTTAGGACCCAATTTTTTTTTGAGTTGGTAATAGCAAACTAATGATGCGTACACTGACTCATTCTATTTATGTATGAAGTGCCTGTTGATATGCGTCTATTTACTGTTGTACCTCCACAATTTTCAGATTGTTAAGAAGCCTGGTGTTGTCATTAAGCCAATACAGTATGAGGAGGTTAATCCACATCAGAAGCCGGATGAACCGAAAAGGGTCATTCAGAGAGCAATTCCACACCCAAATGCGAAGAAAGTCTCTGCCAAACAATCAAAGGGGGCAACTTCACATAAGAGGAAGTGATGAGATTGCTTATCAGTTGCATAGTAGCCCAATTCAGAGTTTTGTTGCCTAAGTTTTAAAAAAAAAGTTTTGTTGCCACATTAGAGTTTGAGAATGCGCGCCAGGAAGAGTGTATAGGGAATTTTCTTTTTCATAGTGAACGAGCAACAGCATGACCCGTAGGAAAAGGCTTGATACCACTGGTTGGTTGTGATCTCCTGCACCAGAGCTTTGAAATTTTGGTCCACAAAAGTAGCTGTAACTTATTTGTCCGTTGCCTTTGTCTTTGATACATACAGATGTATTGGGTACTGATCCAAATGACCAAAATTACGGTCATCCAACTTGCTTTACTTTTAAACACCCAGATGACAAAAAATGACGCTCATCTAACTTGTTGTAAGCACCCACATTCTTCAGATTCTGGTAAAAAATGGTTGAATTTTCATAATCTCGGAGCAAATGCGTGGTAAAAAATAGTTTATAAAAAATCTATTTATCCTAACTCTTTCCTATTTATAATATTACCCCATCTCACAGAACACCTTTTTCAGGATGAGAACTTAGCTACAATGTTTTTCTAGATATGTTTTTTCCTCGTTCTAAACTCAGATTCTGAACGCTCACTGTATACATGCTGGCAAAAAAAAGTTGAATATACAAGGAAGACAGCCTTTGTTTCTCTACACGAACCAAATAAATCTTTAATATGCCCTCTTCAAAAATTCACTTCTGGCAAGAAGGGGTTGGTGACGAGCTCCGATCCTGGTTTGTTCTGGTAAAACCAAACCGAAATGGTTGGTGGGCGTCCAAAAATTCTCCAGCAGACCAGCCACCTTCCCTCCCCTCCCTCCAACCAACCCCCTCACTCCTCCCTCATCCACACCAAATCTGTTCCACCTCCGCCCATTCATCCGCGCATCCCACCAACCATGGCCGCCGCCGCCGACTCCGACGCCGGTGCCCAGCCGCGCGAGGATCCCAGCCTCCTCCCCTTCGCGTCATTCTCTCTCTCCCTCAATATCCGCGCGCCGACCACCCCCACACTCGCCTCCGTCCCCTCCACCATCCACCTCCCCACCCAAATCTCCACGCTCGCCGTCTGCCTCCACCCGCCCGCCGCGCAGTCCCCGTCCCGCCGCCCCACCCGCCTCAACTCCGCCACCTCCTCCGTCATCTCGCCGCTGCCCGCCTCCACGCCGGGCCTCTCCCGCTCCTTCCCTTCCGGCGCGCCCGCCGCCGCGGGCCGCCGCCGCACGCTCGTCTGGTTCCGCGCCGACCTGCGCCTCCACGACCACGAGCCGTTCCACGCCGCGGCCGGGGCGTCGTCCTCCCTCCTCCCCGTCTTCGTCTTCGATCCGCGTGACTTCGGCAAGTCGCCCTCCGGGTTTGACCGCACCGGCCCGTACCGCGCCAACTTCCTGCTCGACTCCGTTGCCGACCTCCGGCGGAGCCTCCGCGCCCGCGGCGGGGATCTTGTGGTGCGAGTGGGCAGGCCCGAGGTGGTCATCCCTGAGCTCGCGCGTGCTGCGGGCGCCGAGGCCGTGTACGCGCACGGGGAGGTGTCGCGTGACGAGTGCCGCGCCGAGGAGAGGGTGCAAAAGGCCGTGGAGAAGGAGGGCATCAACGTCAAGTACTTCTGGGGTAGCACGCTTTACCACGTGGAAGACCTGCCATTCCGCCTCGACGACATGCCATCCAACTATGGTGGCTTCAGGGAGGCCGTCAAGGGCTTGGAGGTCAGGAAGGTACTCGAGGCACCCGAGGAGGTTAAGTGTGTTCCCATGAAGAACGTGCTAGAGCCTGGTGACATCCCCACGCTCTCCGAACTCGGGCTCACTGCGCCACCAGCCATGGCACAGGTCAGTCGGCTTCTGGATATACTGGTTAGGTTCTTTCTTGTGATATGCGTTCAGATTTTATATCTTTATTAAGTTCTGAATCTTGACAATTAACTCCAAGGTCACTCTGTAAGCAGTAAAGTATGCGGAGTTAACTTTTCAATGATCTGTACTAGAAGTGGATAGAAGCTGCTAATGGTAGCATGTTTTGTCCCCATTTATCATTTAGCTATGTTCCCTTTTAAAGGATCAATTCTTAAGCATACATTTGGTATGCAGCATTTTTTATGGTCATGAAATGAAACCAGTTGTTATGGCCCCTATTATAAATGTGTGGTGGCTCTCTGTCTCTTAATCCATTTTTGTTGGCAGCTGTGATAGGATTGTCTGAGTAGCACAGGACAAAACATTAATGCTATTTTGTGGTAGGATGGTAAAAGAAGTAGGCTATTTTGTCTCAATGATAGCTTCCAAATTCCGATCTTTCTGCAGTTGAATTATTTATCATTACCCTGCTTCTGTCTGCATAGCTTTGCTATCGAGATCATGACATCTCTGAAATGATTTCACGTTTTGGCGCTTTGGAACCGGGTGGGCGAGAGTCACACTTCCAACTCATTTAGTCTTTTGCATCTGCTGCTACAGTTGTGTGTAGCCCCCTTGATTTAGGAACACCCACCTTAAACCTGTAGTTTTACGCTTGTATGAGAAATTTGTGTAGGATACATGGAAGTGAAATGCTGAGCTGACTTACTTAAAAAAAAAGATTAAGAAAACACTGGTCTGTTGTGTGGACGGTGACACCGATGGCTGAAAGAATCATCTCTTTTAAATAATTTCCGTTAGTTCAATGGGCATTGTTTTCTGTAGCACATATGAAAGACCCATTATCTTCAGCATTCGTGTGCTCCTTTGAGCAGTACATCCAGATCTTCATGTTTAATTATTTGTTCATTTAGGACTCCAAACCTGCTGTTGGCTCTACTCTTATTGGTGGTGAGACAGAAGCTCTGGAGAGGTTGAAGAAGTTTGCTGCAGAATGCTCTATGCAGCCAAACAAAGCAGACAAAAGAAATAACGGAGATAGCATATATGGTGCTAATTTCTCCTGCAAAATTTCACCATGGCTTGCTACGGGTTGCCTCTCTCCACGGTTCATGTACGAAGAGTTGAAGAAGCATGCTACTAGGTATGAAAGCTCACTGAGCAAAAGTTCGTTATGGTATAAATTTGCTCTGTATAATTATTGATTATTGTTCTCCCAGAGCAATCCCTTCTGGGTCAACACCTAAGAATGATGATGGCACATCTGATGCTGGGACAAATTGGTTAATGTTTGAGTTGCTATGGAGAGATTTCTTCAGGTATGCATCTCTTACCCTCTGTTTGGGATGATTAGCTGACAAGAGTGCCCATATGTTCTGAGGATATGAAATACAACACATATAAAGACAATATCGTGAGCCATCCTGTATGCACGAATATGCATCCCATGCTTGCACGGAAAACTCAAGTTTTGCATTATGCTACTTAAGCAAATTATCAATATTCGTTCTGCACAAAGCAATATCCCTGCATTATCTTGTAAATCCTGTACGGACTGTAAATATAGATGACATGATGCTTCCTAGACTCTCATACTTTCATCTGAATCTTAAACGAAGTTCAATTGTTTGACCAATCAAAAAATATGTGATATACAGCAGCTTTTGTAGCGTAGGCATTAGCTTCCTCCATGAGTTGTTCTTATAGCTAAAACTGTTTTACACAAACCAACTGAACCTAGTTGCTAGTTTTTTCTTTCTGATAAAGGATAGTTCTGTCATTTAACATCATGAGATGCCTACCCAGTTGCTAAGTATATATATATTTGCACTGATCTTCAATGTGTAAAAACTTACATCTGCTGTATGAACAGAATGGTTAATGATCAAACTAATTAATGAAATCTGGCAGGTTCATCACAAAGAAGTACAGCTCTATACAGAAGACATCTGAAGTTGCCACTGGCTGCACTCCTGCTCCAGCCCTTGCATGAACATAGTTAGACAGGCTGATTGACAGCTGGTTTTTGATGATAAACTTATGCACACTTCTGTGGAGTTTTATTTTTTCCACCAATAAGTGATGGTAATGATAGTGATGGCTGAGTGCGCTTTCTTGCGTCTTGAGTCGGTTGATCTCAGAAGGAACCCTTGTATCTGTCGACATTCTTCCAAATAACTGTTAAGTATTGAATGACACTGTGAGCGACCTTGAATGCTCTCAACACTTTACTCGATATCAGATGACGTGCATTAAGCTTGTTTGATTTCGTTCAGTAGGTGGTGCCAGAAATGAAATGAAATCACCTGGGCTTAGGCCTATCAGTTGACGTTTACTAGCCTTGTTTGACTTGGCTCAGGGTGCATTTAGATCACCCAACTTCTCCCAAAAAAAATATTATTCATCTAATTTTTTTTCTATTCATCACATCCCTGTCACTCACAAAACACACTTCCTAGCACGACCTACAATGTTTTTTTTTAATCTACAGTGTTTTTTCCCCTAAACTAAACTCACCCTCAGTAAAGTGGTGCCAGAAATGAAATCAAATCACTCAGGATTAGAGGCGTTGTGTGACAGTTTAACAACATTTGGTGCCATAATACCATTTCAGTTCTGTTGCATCAATGCTAGACCCGCAAGATAAACCTGCAATTCGGGCCCATGCAACTCAAGAGTGCCCGCCAGCCATACAACAACTTCCGAGGAGGCAATTCGGCGAGTCAATCCGGAGTCGACAATGATTTCGATTCTCACGGCCATTTTGAGTTCAACTTGCACATATGTAGCTGACTAACCAGAGTTTAACACTGATAACTAGTTCGATAAACAATCACAGAGACACCTAAACGATAAATCGCTGATGATATTTTTCAGAGACAGGCAAGAACCAACAATTCTTGGAACCGATTATCTAAGCATCACATTGGAAGTTCCACCTCGCTTAAAACACATCAGAACAATTTAAACAGCAAAACTCATCCCTTAAAAGGCTACAGCAATACTGTTCCAACACGTCCAAAAGTTCACATGGCATAGATAAGGTAGTGCGCCTAATCCTCCTCCTCACCCTCATTCTCAGCAATGTTGAAGTACCGGAGCTCATAGACGCTGCGGTCCTTGTTGGATGCGATGACCCGGAGCCAGTCACGCACGTTGTGCTTCTTCAGGTACTTCTTGGTCAAATACTTCAGGTACCTGAGAATGAAGCAGCAGAGGTTCAGAAACTGAGCAGAAGGCATTATTTTGTAATGCAAGCATTCCAAAGGAATTTAGTTGCTCAAATTAGCCCACCAGGCTACAACATAACATACATAACTGAAGCCAATGATAATAGTCAAAAGATGCAATCTTTAAAGCAACGAACTAGTAGCCAGAATATCCAAGTACTCACACAATTTACAAAGCGACAGGAATAAGCATTTAAACATAGCCGCTGCATTGGATAAGGCATATAGAGTAGCCATATGATTATCTAGCATCCTGTTTCTGTGACTGATGTGTCATGATTTGACTTTAATGAAAGGAATAGATATCTCCAATACAAAATACTGTGCAGTATGCAGCGGCAATGTTAATAAAACATTCAATCCAATGACGAGTTAGGAAATGCAATCATATTCAATCGTCTTGTGTTCTACTAGTAGGTAAACCTCTCCTTAGTATACTATTCAGCCAAGTGACTTCACTGCATAATATTCACCCAAATGATTCACTAGTGGGAAAGCCAAAATGAAAAACAGAATCGATGTGTGCTAGTAATTTCTCCTCACAAGTCAACCAAGCTTCCCTTACTTCTACTGAGCCAAGAATCTTCACTGCAAATTATTCACCAAATGAAGGAAAAAAAAACTAAAAACAAAATACATAAAATCCAGCGGCCAGACATGACCAAATGACCCGTCCCCTACCGCACAGGTATGAATAAATACAGCTCGATATGTCTGTAGTACGCCCTCAAATCGGTACCCGGAGCTACGAGCGCGCGGATCTGGGTGACAGAACAAGCTAAAAAAGATTAACGCATGTATACCTCTTGGAGAAAGGCCCCTCGGAGGTGACGGTGACCTTGGTCTTGTCGCGGGAGACGGTGACGCCCTCGCCGAGGTTTCCGGCCTTTCCGCCGGCGACCTTGATGCGCTCCTGCAGAAACTTCTCGAGAGTGGCGATCTCCATGATCTTGTCCTCCACGGGCTTGGTGCAGTCGATCGTGAAGGAGACGGCGCCCTTCTTCTTACCGCCGGCCGCGCCGCCCTTCGCCCCCGCCGCCACGCCGCGCGCCATCGCCTCTCGCTCTGCTCCTCCGCGTGCGTCGCTGCTGCTTCGGTGGTGGTGGCTGCGCCGCGAGAGACGATAGGGTTTTGAGGGGGCGGCCGGGGAGCTGGCTTATAAGTAGTAGGGTTGAATGGATCGGACGGCCACGGTTGGTTGATGAGGGGAGCAGGCGCATTTTGGGCCGCACGGCCGTCATGGGCTGCTCTTGTTGTTTTCTATCGGCCGGCCGGGGGCCCACGGCGTCCATCCAGCCCGTTTAGTGATGGAGTGCTTCGAGCCTTCGACGTTTCGTGCGGTCGTGCCTGAGTGTGGCGCGCCGCCTGCAGTTTCAGCAACTCTTTGCCCCATCATCCTTCTTCAGCAGCAGATGGCCATTCGCTGGTTCAGGGTCCATTGCCATGGACCATGGTCACTGCGTTCGTGTAGCTTGTAGCATACGCATTGGCAGCCAGCGATTTGAGATCCAATTTTGGCAAATGCAGTAACACAACCAAACTACAGAGGGGAGAAGGTAAATTAAATACACGACTTCATTTATATATAAAAAAAATTTTGTGGATTCATCATCTCTGTCTGAACCACTAGTGCTTGTTTGGAACACAGGAATTTCACATGTATCACGCAAAAAATCACAGAAATCAATTCAATTTCACATGAAAAACATAAGAATAAAGTAAAATTTCTGCTTTTCCAAACAGGCCATGAACAAACATTCATCTCTGAACTCCTGCCACTTCCTCATAGGTGTGTACTACACTACGACCTCTCATACTGCTTGGCCCATGCGGGCGCACTAACATTACAGCATGGTTGCAATTACTCATGCAATTGCTCACTAGCCACTACACACATCACACGATGTCTGCTTGTTGAGAATTCATATTGGACACTCTAAGCTGACGAAAACAAGATAACGAATTTGAGGTCGATCTTAGAATCAAGATCTTATGGTGTGTCATCTATGTGGAAATGAGGTTTCATTTCTTTTCCAAGATCATTCAAGACAGAGAGAACCTTAAGAGAGAGGGAGAGTGCAGGAGGGATAGTGACTGATAGAGTTCAAAAATAAAGGGCTTGTTTAGATGGAAGAGGTAAAGTTGGTGGAAGTTGGCGAAATGTCACATCCATCCTTTTGACATTAGGAGTACTAAATATAGACTAATCATAAAACTAATTACACAGATGGACTCTATATCGCAAGACGAATCTATTAAGTCTAATATGTACCGCCATTAACGTATTTTTAATGGAGGGTTACTGTAGCACAACAGTGTCTAATGACGAATTAATTAGGTTTAATAGATTCGTCTCACGATGTGGAGTCCATCTATGTAATTAGTTTTTATTTACACCTATGTTTAATACTCCTAATTAGTGTCCAAACATTCGATGTGACAAGTTGGCAAAATAAGTTGGCGATCTAAACGTTATAAATACACAACAATCCCAGATGTCTGACTGCGGCTGATGCTGCTGCCTGGCCGGGTGGCCGGTTGCCCTGACTGGCAGCATCCAAACAAAACTAATAGGAAAAAGTCATTTCAGCGTCCCACAATTATTGCGCTAGTCTGAGTTTCGCCCCTAATGTTATCGGGTACAAATAGTAGGGTACCCTAACTTGGGCCCGAAATTACTCGATAACAAGGCCACAAACGAAGTCGGCCTGGCTCTGCAGCCCAGCAAAGGCCCACCACGACAACTTCGCCACGGTGTCCGTCCCGTTCGAAGGTAACGAGACCCTCGAGTGGGATGTCCGTGACGATCGAGCCCAGCCGAGCTAGAGGTGGACGATCACCCTCGAGCGGGCATTTCCGCCACGTTCGAGGCTCAGCAAACTCGAGCTTGCGGGCCGGGCTCGAGCTTGCCACACAGGGAATAGCGCCATGTGCTCTGCGACCTATCAACTCCGGTTATGATGACACTCCTCTACAGTCAAAAAGAAGGAGGGATTCACTGCGCCACGCCACCACCCACGCCGCGGAGAAGACACCGGTCAAATCCACCCGACACAGTGGATTTTGACCCAACACTGCACAGGTCGGTCCTGGCAGTGATACTATGCCAACTACTCCTTGACTTCGCTCGCCTCGGATGCGCTATCACCCTCGAAGGCAACCCTCGAAGGAGACTACGGAGGCTCGAAATGGACGCCGTGCTCAAGTTGCCACCCTCGAAGCCGTGAGCTGTCACGAGAAAAGCATCACGTCAACCGCTGCCATGCCGCCAGCCGGAGTTGGGAGGCGCGATTCCCGCTCGCATAGTGCACGGCGTGGGCAGCACAGTGCACCTCGCAATGTCAACACCACGAACACATGTACTCACGCCCTCCCAACTTGGTCTATAAAAGGGGAAGGAAAGCCCATGCAAAGGCAGGTAGACACACGACAGAACACACGCAAAAACGCTTAGCCAACGACATCCAAACTCAGGGACTTGGGAGCTCATCTCCTTCTCCCGCTTTGCTTGTAATCCCCTACTACAAGCAACACGAACCCAGTGCTCCGCACCACTGCTGGACGTACGGCCCCGTGGCCAGAACCAGGATAAAAACTCTCGTCTCTCCGTCCGCCATCGGGGCAGCGAGTGGTTAGCATAGCAATCACTTGTTTGTGCCGGTGTGACCGAATCAGGCACCGACAGTTGGCGCGCCAGGTAGGGGTCCAACGCTGCGCAACTCTCGTTTCGTTACCGATGGCGAGCTTCAACCAAGGACGGCCCACGATGGGGGAAAGCGTTCCGTTCCCAGCGGGGCATGAGATCTAGCTCGGGAGCTTGCAGTTCTGGGCATGTGGTAATGGTTACCACATGCGCATCCTCCGAGAGGAACCAAGCAACCAGCCGGAGCCTCCACAACCGCTACCGGCAGCTCCGCGATGCCGGAGTCGTCCCGGAACTCGCACACGACGAGCACACGCTGCAAGGCACGCTGCCGACACCAGCGTCCCTCCCCCCACGAGGGATGGGACAATCCTGCGATCAGGGTCATGGGAAAGGGCATCGCCCTTCCTCCCGGGACCAATGGCCGCACCACGTGCTATGACAGCACGTCCCTACGTCTACGGGCTGCGCGGCCACACGGCTACGTACGCCTCATCAGTCCGCACCATCATGGGTGCGTATGATAGCCAACCAGGCTGTCATCCGGCCTTGGAGCGCGACCTCGCCGTCCCGACACCCGTCGATTCCCACACGGAGTCGGAGGATGGATATGCCCTTAGGCATGAGCACCCCGGTTGGGACTACTCTGGTCTCCGCGACCAAGAGGCCTTTCTGGCCTTCCAAATAGCGGCGGATTACTGCTTCGGCTATTCCGGTGATGAGGACGATCCAACCAGGGAGTGCTTCGTCATCGACGACAGGCGGGTCAGCGAAGGATCGACGACGGGCGGGTCAGCGAAGGATCGACGTCGGACGACGATGGCGAAGGTGACGACCGCGGAGGCAACAGCGGCGCAGACCCGGTAGGCGCACAGCCACCGGAACCTTTGGATCACTCGCCTTCCGAGGACGAGCCGCATCCACGCCGTTAGCCGCGAGTTGCTCGCCCGCACGACTTGGGAGGCGGCAACGTCTCACCACCAGCGCACTCCAACCACGATCCGCCCAACCAGGGCAACAGACGCAACACGGACGCGCGGCATGCGGGGCGGGTAGCTCAGGCCCGCATCCTCGCCGAGGACAAAGATGACGATCTCGTCCCTAGGACGAGCCAAAAGCTCATCGCAGCGGTAGCATTGCTCCGAGCGATGCCAGAGTCGGCTACGCCTGAAGGACGGAAACTACATCTCGAGGCCCAGAAGCTGGTTGAAAACGCCGCGCGATAGCAGGCCGAGAGCTCAGCCTCTCGCCTTCGACGCTCATCGGCCTCGAAGGGCGAGCGGGGAGGGGAGTCGTTAGTACGCTCACCCCAACTGAACGGCAGGGCACGTACGCAGTCCCGAGACGACTCCCACCGGGACGCTGCGCGACGCCACACCGACGAACCACGCGCACTCGAAGCGGAGCCACTTCCCGCGCGAATGCCCGCAAGATCGCGCCTCCGAGACACCCGAGGCGCCATGAACGATGGCGACGCCCGCAATACTCTGAACCTGATGAGGCAGTGAGAGGGAGCTTGGACCCGCCAACCCCGATGCGACGGACGCACCAACGTTGGGTGGAACCAGGATGTGGCCCCGGAACCGGCGGGGACGCGTGTGTTCAGTCGTAACATCCGCACCGTTCTGATTCCCTCTCGTTTCCGACAGCCTACCACCATCACCAAATACTCCGGGGAAACGAACCCTAGGGTATGGTTGAACGACTACCGCCTAGCGTGCCAGCTTGGCGGTGCTACAGATGACGACATGATTATCCGCAATCTGCCGCTCCACTTGGTGGATTCCGCACGGACATGGCTCGAGCATCTGCCCCCCAATCGGATCCACAACTGGGACGATCTGGTCGAGACTTTCGTGGGCAACTTCCAGGGCACCTACGTGCGCCCTGGGAACACGTGGGATCTTCGAGGGTGCAACCAAAAGCCCGGCGAATCCCTGAGGGACTTCATCCGACGCTTCTCCAAGCGCTGCACCGAGCTTCCCAACATTACCGACCATCAGATCCTCCTCTGCTTCCTCGAGAGCACCACATGCTATAACCTGGTATGCAAGTTAGGGAGGAGCCCACCCCCCGACGCAAACCGACTATTTGAAGTGGCCTCGAAGTATGACTCAGGGGAGGAGGCGACCAATGCCATTTTTAATGGTAAGAAGGGAAAGCGTTCCGAGGAAACGCCCGCAGGGGACGACAAGACAAAGAGCCCCTCGAAGAAGCGGAAACACGGCAGGAAGGGAAAGAAGCCCTGAGCACCCCGCGAAACGGGCGACGTCGAAGACGAGGCTCTCGCGGTCGACCCTAACCATAAGGGTCCTCGAGGTCCCCGCGTGGTGGGGGCATCTTCGACGACCTCCTCATGAAGCCATGCCCGTACCACAAGACCGCAGTCGCTCACACCCTCGAGCAGTGTGAGATGCTGCGGAAGTTTTACAACCGCATCCCCCGAAAGGACAGCGGTCAGCCCAAGGATGACGGCGGCAAGGACGACGACGGATACTCCAAAGTGGAACACGTATTCTTCATTATGGGAGGCCCCACAGCGAATCTGAAACCTCGACAGAGAAGGAGGGAACGCAGGGAGGTCCTGCTGGCCCAACCAGCGACCCCTTCGTACCTCGACTGGTCTTCAGAGACCATCTCGTTTAGTCGTGAGGATCACCCCGACCATATCCCGAACCCTGGACAGTATGCCCTCGTCGTCGATCCCGTCATCGGCAACACGCGCTTCTCCAAGGTGCTCATGGATGGGGGCAGCAGCCTCAACATCATGTATGCTCCAACTTTGGAGCTCATGGGAATCAGCACCAGTGAGCTGCGCTCCAACAAGTCCTCCTTCCATGGAGTTGCGCCCGGAAAACGCGTCCAAACTCTCGGGCAGATCGACCTGCCCGTCTGCTTTGGAACCCCGGCAAACTTCCGCAAGGAAGTACTCACATTCGAGGTAGTGGGCTTCAAAGGAGCCTACCACGCCATCCTGGGAAGGCCATTATACGCCAGGTTCATGGCCATCCCCAACTACACCTACCTCAAGCTGAAGATGCCGGGGCCTCACAGAGTCATCACAGTCGGCCCAACGGTCGAACACGCCTATGAATGCGACGTCGAGAGCATCGAGCTCGCGGAGGCTCTTGCCCTCGACGAGTCTCTCGTAGCGGATCTAGAGGCGATCGTCAACACGCCCCCTGACGCCAACGAGCGCCAACCTGGGAGCTTCGCGCCCGCCGAGGACACCAAAACTGTCCCCCTCAACTCCGACAACTGCGACGGCAAGGTGCTGAGGATCAGTTCCACCCTCAGTAACAAATAGGAGGTGGTGCTCGTCGACTGTCTCCGCGCCTACGCTGACATCTTTGCGTGGAGCCCCTCGGACATGCCAGGCATTCCGAGGGAGGTCGCCGAGTACTCCCTTGACATCCGCCCCCACTCCAAGCCGGTCAAACAGCGCCTTCGCCCCTTCGACGAAGTGAAACAGCGGGCGATCGGCGAAGAGGTGTGCAAGCTTCTGGAGGCCGGGTTCATCAAGGAGGTTTTCCATCCCGAGTGGTTAGCTAATCCTGTACTAGTAAAGAAAAAGAATGGGAAGTGGAGAATGTGTGTAGATTACACCAGTTTGAATAAAGCATGTCTGAAAGTCCCATTCCCTTTACCGCGTATAGACCAGATTGTAGACTCCACGGCGGGATGTGAACTTCTGTGTTTCCTTGATGCGTACTCTTGTTACCATCAGATTAATATGAAGGAGTCCGACCAGCTCGCGACTTCCTTTATCACTCCTTTTGGTATGTACTGCTACGTCACGATGCCCTTTGGCCTTCGAAACGCCCGGGCTACGTATCAGCGTTGTATGCTCCATGTTTTCGGGGATCATATAGGTCGTATCGTAGAAGCATATGTCGACGATATCGTCGTAAAAACCAGGAAGGCGGACAACCTGGTGCGCGACCTCGAGGTCGTGTTTAGCTGCCTCAGGGCGCATGGGGTAAAACTCAACCCCGAGAAGTGCGTCTTCGGTGTGCCTCGAGGTATGCTCTTGGGTTTCATTGTCTCCGAACGAGGCATCGAGCCCAACCCCAAAAAGGTCACGGCCATCCAGCAGATGGAACCAATCCGAGACCTAAAGGGCGTACAGAGGGTAATGGGATGCCTGGCGTCCCTAAGCCGCTTCATCTCTCGTCTCGGGGAGAAGGGGCTACATCTATATCGACTTTTGAGAAAATCAGAGCACTTCACCTGGACCACGGAGGCCCAGGAAGCTCTCGATCGACTCAAAGCGGCGTTAACAAACACACCGATCCTCACCTCACCAAAAGAGGGCGAACCTCTCTTCCTCTACGTCGCAGCAACCACTCAAGTCATCAGCGCGGTTATAGTGGCGGAAAGAACCGAGGAAGGACACTCCCTACCGGTCCAGCAGCCGGTATACTACCTCAGCGAAGTTCTGATCGAGACCAAGACGAGGTATCCCCACATCCAGAAGCTGATCTACGCAATTGTGCTGGCTCGACGCAAACTGCGGCTCTACTTCGTGGCTCACCCAGTGACCGTCGTGTCGTCCTTTCCACTGGGCCAAATTATCCAGAACCGCGAGGTCTCCGGGCGGATCTCGAAATGGTCGACGGAGCTGATGGGGAAACCCTCACTTATGCGCTAAGAAAAGCCATCAAGTCCCAGATCTTGGCAGACTTCGTAGCCGAGTGGACCGACACTCAGCTCCCCCCCGAAGTTCAGCATCGACTGCTGGGAAATGTACTTCGACGGGTCGATGATGAAGACCGGCGCAGGCGCCGGCCTGCTGTTCATTTCACCCCGCGGGGAGCACCTCCGGTACGCCGTGCGACTCAACTTCCCCACGTCCAACAACATGGCGGAGTATGAAGCGCTCCTTGCTGGCTTGAAAATCGCGCTCGAGCTCGGCATTAAGCGCCTCGACATCCACGGCGACTCGCAGCTGGCCGTCGACCAGGTGATGAAGGAGTCAAGCTGCCACGACGAAAAGATGGCGGCCTACTGCCAAGCGGTGCGCGACGTTGAAGACAAGTTCGACGGCCTCGAGCTTTATCACATCGCACGAAGATACAACGAGGAGGCCGATGAATTGGCAAAAATCGCGTTAGGACGAGCCACCATTCCCCCGAACATATTTGCCAAGGACATCAATAAGCCCTCAATTACCATCGCCCCCTCGACCAGAGCCTCGACCGCAGTCGACATTCGAGAAGCCACCCTCGGCCCCATGAGCATGGAACTCTCGGCGGACGAGGACGAGCCCATGGGGTATGAGGCTTGCTCGGGAGAAGAAGACAAAGCAGAGGCAATGGAAATCGACGAAGTCCCAGCACCTCGAGATTGGCGGAGTCCGTACCTTGACTGGCTCGATCAAGGCGTTCTGCCAAACGATCGAACGGAGGCAAGGCGCGTTGCAAGGAATGCTAAGCGGTTCCTCATCATCGAAGGGGAACTATACAGACGGGGAACCTCGGGGGTCTTGCAGCGTTGCATCCCGATACCCGAGGGAAAGGAGCTCATCCGCGACATTCATGCGGGCGTGTGCGGACATCACGCCGCCCCACGTACGCTCGTAGGCAATGCCTTTCGACAAGGCTTCTACTGGCCCACCGCCGTGGCTGACGCCACGGAGGTGGTACGAACCTGCGAAGGGTGCCAGTTCTATGCACGCAAGACGCACCTTCCTGCCCAAGCGCTTCAAACCATCCCCATCACATGGCCGTTTGCCGTATGGGGCCTTGACCTCCAGATCACCGATGGCAAAAGCGCCCGGGGGCTTCACGTACTTATTGGTGGCGGTCGACAAATTCTCCAAATAGATAGAAGCTCGACCCATCAATAGAGTCAAGTCCGAGCAGGCGGTGCTCTTCTTCACCGACATAATCCATCGGTTTGGGGTTCCAAACTCCATCATCACCGACAACGGCACCCAGTTTATAGGAAGAAAGTTCTTAGAATTCTGCGATAACTTCCACATCCGAGTGGATTGGTCTGCGGTGGCCCATCCACAAACAAACGGTCAAGTAGAACGTGCCAATGGCATGATTCTGCAAGGCCTGAAGCCTAGAATCCATAACAAGCTGAAGAAGTTTGGGCACAAGTGGGTGCAAGAACTGCCATCGGTGATCTGGAGCCTAAGAACGACCCCGAGCAGAGCAACAGGGTTCTCCCCGTACTTCCTCGTCAACGGGGCAGACGCCATCCTCCCCACGGATCTGGAATATGGGCCCCCTAGGCTCCGAGCGTACCAAGAACAACGAAACTACCGGGCTCGAGAGGACTCGCTGGACCTGGTCGACGAAGCTCGAGACGTGGCCCTACTCCACTCGGCAAGATACCAGCAAAGCCTGCGTCGACAACAAGCTAGTCCGGCACCGAGACCTCTGCAAAGGAGACCTCGTCTTGAACGGCACAAGCTTACACCCCCATGGGAGGGGCCGTACATCGTCGCCGAAGTCCTCAAGCCCGGGACATACAAGCTGGCAAACAAGGAGGGACAGATCCTTGCGAACGCCTGGAACATCCAACAGCTACGTCGCTTCTATCCCTAGAGTGGCCCGCAGCCCTCGAAACTTTTGTACGTACTCTAGACTTGTACAATCTCTTGATTAAGTGTCGGCTTGTAGCCCCCACAGGTTGTGAATGAATAAAACGAACTTTTTTCCATCACGTTTCGAGGGAGGAACGGTTCTACCCTTGGTAGAACCATCCCTCCCTCGGGGGCTAAATGGGGAAGGACCCCCGAAAAAATCGTCACTTTTTCAAACTCCTTTGCAAACCCTCGAAGGGAACGCACTAGGCGTGAAACGGACAAGGGCAGGGTCGCCTGAGCCGAGTGTTCGCCTACGCCTCGAGGCTACGGCAACACCTCACTTCCCTCCGCCTAAGTCATTCACGTACAATCGATCCTAGTGGCGACTTCCTTTTGAGGCACATGCATCAGACACAATGCGCATCGCAAAGATATCGCATGAAAATAAACCTCGTTTAAACGAGACAAACGATGTTTAACGTAAACAAGTAGGATGTATGAAAGTAAGCGAATTAATCTTACATCATGAAACTCGAATTCCTAAACTACTTTTTTACACTCGGGCTCGATGGCCCGAGACTTTCTGGGATTGCCCTCGCCGCCAAGGTCGTCCCAGCCGCCATCATCCTCGCTAGGGAAGAGGACGCCCTCGAAGTGGCCCGCCAGCACACGCGTCGTCTCGTCGGCGGCAGCGTCAGCTTCCTCGATCGCCGCCACTACCTCCTCGTCGTTGAGGTTGTCGGCAACAACGTACCCGGCGGCGAGCTTCGAGAGGTCCGCTTGGTAGTGGGTCGTGACCACTCCGAGCGCCTTCCGAATCCCAAGCAAGAGGGCCTCCTTTACACGCGAGGTGAAGTGCCCCCCAAGCACTCGAAGGTGACTGGCAAGGGAACTACCAGACTGCACGTCGGCACCAACGATTTCGTTAGAGGCTGCCAAGGCAGCCTGCACCAGCTCATCGACCTCACGCTGGGCCGCCGAGTGTGCCACCAGCAGAGCCTCCTTCGACTCCGTCTCGACCTTGAGCGCCTGCCTCAGCTCTACACCAACAAGGCTGTTAGAAACAGAAAAGAGCAAAGCAAAAAAGGGGATCGAAACATGAGCAAAATCGGCTTACCCTCGACTTGACCCTGGGCAGCCTCGAGGGCTTTTTCCCTCTCTCGAACATGCCGCTCTGTCGTGGCCCGAGCCACCTGCTCTAGCTCGAGCTGGTCTCGAGCCTCCACCACGAGACGCCGCTCCACTCCGAGCGCCGACTCGGCCGTCTCACGCGCGGCTCGCTCACGATTCAACCAAGTGTTGGCGTTCGCGAGCTGATCGCGCGTGGTGCGGACTGTGTCGTCCAGGCGGGAGATAACTTCGCCCTTCTCTTGACACTCGGTGGTGGCCCGGTCTCGAGCATCTTGAAGGTCGGCCAGTTGGTGGTCTCGAACTTCCACCGCCCTCGATAAACGGCGTAGCTCGAACAACATCACCGCAATTTGGTCGTTCTTTGCGAACGCGTCCTTGCGGAGTTCCTGTGTAAGACGAGCTAAGCATCATCTGAAAAGCAATTGCGGCAAACACCGGCTGCAGCGAAGCACGAAACACACCTAGTGGACCTTGCCGGCCTCCTCATGAAAACGGAGAACGTCTCGCAGCGCCCGAACAACCTCCTGACCATGCGCCAACTGGACGTCCCATAGTTGCTCTTCCGCTGCGGCTTCACGAACGAACTGCTCGGGAAGCTCGCTGCGGGATTGCCACATCACGGGGATCCACGTCCGTCGACACGGGCAGGCATCCCGCTGGGCTCGGCCGTCGCTGGCCCCGTTGGAAGCGAGACGAAGGTCGACGGCGCGGCCCCGCCACTCTCGTGCTCCCGCGTCACGGGGGCTCGCACCTCTAGAGCCTCGGCCAGCTCCGATAGATTGGGAAACCCGCCGCCAAGGGCCCGTTCCACTCCCCCCTCACGCGGGGGGGCCACCGTGACATCCGCCCTCCACGTGCGCCACAGGCAGCTCCTCGACAAGAGGAGCCTCCCGTGGCGCGGGGACGGCGTCCTCAGTCCGAGTGACCTCGGCGCGGGGCTCGACGACGCAACGTGTCTCGACGACGCCCTCGAGGAATTGAGGCGGCTTTGGCCCCTCGAGGACCCGGGGCGCCTCCTCGCATGTCTGCCGCTCGTCCTGCAGCCCCGCCTGAGCGTCAAATAAAGTGACGAAGTCCTGGACCGCCTCGTTCGTCGGGCCCAAGAGCTGCGAGGACGAGTGGGGCGACGAACTTGGCCCGACTTTAAGTGTCTTGGTCGGCGCGAGGGAAAGTATGGCCCATGCACCAGACCGACTACGCCAAGAAAGAATCCAATGAGAAACAAAAATGAAGCCTCGACGAACGAGTAAGCAACGAAGAAATTTACCGAACAATGGGCAGCTTCCGCTTTGGCCTCGAGGCTAAGACAGTAGCCGCCCTCGAAACCTCCTCGTCTCCTGCGGAGGCACCGGCCTCCCCTTGGGAAGCCTCTACACCCGACCCATGGGCTGGGGTCTCCTCGACTGCGCTCGGCCGCTCGGGTGCCTCGCCATGATCTTGGGGTCTCTCGAGGGCAGTCGCTGCTGCCCCTGACGGACTCCCAAGAGCAGGCACCGTGGACGATGGCAGAGCTTCAAGGTCAATAGGCTCTCCGTTGTCACCCCTAAACACCACAGCCAGGGCGACCCCACCGGGGGAAGCTCGAGAGGAGATGGGCTCCTCGCCCCACCGGCCTCCTCGGACCCCTCACCAGCGGGATCCGAGGAGGTCTTCGGCGTTGGGAGCGGTGAGAGGCCTTGCCTCTCCCGCTCATGGTTCTCCTCCATATGATTCCTCTTCTTCCGCTCTTTTCGCTTCCGCCGCTCCTCCTTCCGATCCTTCTCCTGCTTCGCCCGCTCGGCAAGGGCGCGGTTGACGGCCCTGTCCTCAAGGACAGGAGGTTTGGAAGTATGGCCGCGGGACAGCCCCTGCGTAACGCCAGTCGCGAGGTCAAAAGCACAAGAAAACAAGACATGAAGCAAATACGAGGATTGAAAGACACTTACGAAACTCAAGTAACCGTCCTCGGGCCGCATGGGCACCGCCCACTGGTTGTCCGCCAGCCGGTCGATGGCACGCCGCGCCCGCTGAACGGCGACGGCGTCGGACAACGGCTCCACCGCCATCGCTGTGCCGGAGACATCGGTGTCCGGAACCATCCCAAACAACGGGAGCCTCCTCTGCGTGAGGGAAAGCACCCGCCGCCGATGGAAGTTTGCGATAACTCCACTGGCGGTGAGGCCGTGCCTCGATAGGCGCTGAAGTGCCTCGATCAGGGACCCGAGCTTCTCCTTTTGCTCCGGCGGTGACACCTCGTAACCCCAGGACTCCGGCTTCTCCGTCAGCACCTTGCCGGTGTAGGACGGTAGACGCCCCCCGTCGTTACGAAGGTAGAACCACCCCCTGTCCCAGTCTTGGTTGTTGGAAACCATGGAGCAGGGGATGTAGAGGTCCTTGCAGCTCCTCCGGACTTGGAGCACGAGGCCACCAACGCGAACGGGGCGACGAACCCCCTTGGAAACGCCCTCTGTAAAGAGCTCGCCGCAAAAGAGGTGGCGCCACAAATCCCAGTGGGCTTCGATGCCCAGGAAACCCTCGCAGACGGCGACGAATATTGCCGCCTGGGAGATCGCGTTCGGCGAGAAGTTGTGCAGCTCCACCTTATAGTGGAAGCACAGCGCCCGCATGAACCGTCCCGTCGGGACGCCAAAGCCTCGCTCGTGGAGGCGAGCAAGGCTGGCGATGTAGCCCGCCGGCGGGTCGGGCTCCGAGGCAGCCCCCGGCGAAACCCAAATCGCCGGTTCGCCGTCGACGTTTGGCGGCAACAGCCTGGCTTCCACGAGCCCCTCCAGATAGGGCGTGGAGGCGATCGATGGCTTCCACGGCGCGGGATCAACGAGTCAGACCATGGCGACGAGTGGGAGCGTAGGCGAGAGAAGAAGAAGACGAAGCAGAAGATGACGATGCAAGAACGAGAAGGCAATGGAGGCGTACCCTTAGCGGGAACCCTGCCGCGTTATTTATACTCCCCAGCGGAGAAAGGCGCGGCAGGACACCAGCCGCGGAACGCCAGCCCCCGAGGCTGACAGTCGGACCCGCCCCGGGAGACGTAACGACACCGGCTATGTCAACCGCGCTAACCGCGTTAACTGTGCCACAATACTCGAGGAACCCGGCACAGCAAACGTGCGGTCGTGTCGAGTCGCACCCGCACGCCACGCCTGAAAAGGCACGCCCACTTCCCCCACGAAACCACGATAACTTCCTCAATGGTCATCATGACCCATGCGAAATAAGGAAGGGTGCATTCAAAGCGCCAACCCTCGAAAGGAAGCCTCGAAGTTCGAATGCTCGAGGAAGATCTGTCGAGGGACAAAGGCCTCGAAAGCCTCGACAGATACCAGCCCCCGTAGGATTGAACCTCACTCCTGCGGAGGCTCGGGGGCTACTGTCGGGTACAAATAGTAGGGGTACCCTAATTTGGGCCCAAAATTACTCGATAACAAGGCCCACAAACGAAGTCGGCCTGGCTCTGCAGCCCAGCAAAGGCCCACCACAACAACTTCGCCACGGTGTCTGTCCCGCTCGAAGGTAACGAGACCCTCGAGCGGGGATGTCCGTGACGATCGAGCCCAGCCGAGCTAGAGGTGGACGATCACCCTCGAGCGGGCATTTCCGCCACGTTCGAGGCTCAGCAAGCTCGACCTTGCGGGCCGGGCTCGAGCTTGCCACACAGGGAATAGCGCCCTGTGCTCTGTGACCTATCAACTCCGGTTATGATGACACTCCTCTACAGTCAAAAAGAAGGAGGGATTCACTGCGCCACGCCACCACCCACGCTGCGGAGAAGACACCGGTCAAATCCACCCGACACAGTGGATTCTGACCCAACACTGCACAGGTCGGTCCTAGTAGTGATACTATGCCAACTACTCCTTGACTTCGCTCGCCTCGGATGCGCTATCACCCTCGAAGGCAACCCTCGAAGGAGACTACGGAGGCTCGATACGGACGCCGTGCTCAAGTTGCCACCCTCGAAGCCATGAGCTGTCTCGAGAAAAGGATCACGTCAACCGCTGCCATGCCGTCAGCCGGAGTTGGGAGGCGCGATTCCCGCTCGCATAGTGCACGGCGTGGGTAGCACAGTGCACCTCGCAATGTCAACACCACGAACACATGTACTCACGCCCTCCTAACTTGGTCTATAAAACGGGAAGGGAAGCCCATGCAAAGGCAGGTAGACACACGACAGAACACACGCAAAAATGCTTAGCCAACGACATCCAAACTCAGGGACTTGGGAGGTCACTCCAAACTAATACTGGGCCGTTTCCGAGCAATACCGTTTTAGCCCATAGCAGCTGGAGGTCCCGGCCCAGCATTCGTGCCTTGCCGACGACCAAAACCAAACCCTGAACCCACCGCCGCTCTCGAAGGCCAAAGCGACGCCGCCCCTCTCCGCCGTCTCCTCCGCTCGCTACTCCTCATTCTACTGCCGCCGCCGCCGCCGCCGCCGCTGGGTCTCCATCCAGACAGTGGATTGGTTTCTTGCCGGTAAGAAAGTCTAGCTTTGTTCGATGTATTTTCTCGTTCCACCAGCTGTTTTTCGCCTCTTCACGAGCGGCGTTGGTCGTGAATTCGTGCTGCGTGATACCTTACTGAGCAAATCAATTCTTCCACTTACTGACCCAATCATTTTTTCCATCCATGGTTGTGCTTCCTCAGCTCGCAGGATTGAGATTGCTTGGTTTCGAATCGAGGCGCGGGTGCAATAATTTGTGTGCTCGTCAATCTGAGCGGCCATGCGCCACCCAAGGTCCGGGCCGGGGGCGGGGAAGAGGCGGGGCCGCGGGCCTCGGATCCCAGCGACGACTCTTCGGAAGCAGCAGGCGGCGTTGGCGAACGTGGACCAGATTACGGGCGCTAAGATCCCTAAGAGCTTCGTTTTCTCCCGCGGCAAGCTCCCCTCCACGCTCCGCCACCTCCAGCATGACCTCCGCAAGGTCATGCTCCCCTACACCGCTCTCAACCTCAAGGTCTGTTCCTATCCCTATACGGCTATGCCCTTATAGCAAAGTAGCAATCGACAAGTGACTGCGCTTATTTGTATGCTCACAAGCTAGAATGTTGGTGTCATATGTTCTGCTTGAAACAATTGGCAGGAGAAGAAGCGGAATAACCTCAAGGATTTTGTCAATGTTGCCGGTCCGCTGGGTGTGACGCATTTCTTGATCCTCTCGAGCCCTAAGAGCCTGCCACACTTGCGCTTTGCCAACTCGCCACAGGGCCCAACCTTCACCTTTCAGATAGAGGAGTATGCGCTCGCTGCAGACATTGCAAACTCCCAGAAACGACCCAGGTGCCCACCAGGGATATTCAAGAACTCACCTCTGGTATATGATGCTAATGTGGTCAATTTTATATTAGGATAGTTTTGATGAAAATACTATTCACTGATGCTTTCCTTTTTATGTTGAATTCTTGGGTTGGGCAGGTTGTGCTCAGCGGGTTTTCAGGTCTTGGCAACCCTTTCGAGAGTTTGGTTGAATACTTTCAGCATATGGTCCCTGCCGTTGACCCAAGCACTGTAAGTATCTGGTGATAACCTCATGATGGAACTTAATATATTTGTACTGGCATATTCTGAGAATAGTACTGTATTTGCATAATAGGTCAAGCTGGCAGAATGTCAAAGGATTCTGCTGTTAAAATTTGATAAAGAGAAGGAGGTCATCGATTTCCGGCATTACTCCATCAAGCTCCAGCCTGTTGGGGTCAGTCGCAGGATTAGAAAGCTCATGCAGAACAATCAAGTTCCTGATCTAAGAGACCTTAAAGATGTCAGTGATTATGTGACAAAGTAAGCACTGTTTTGCCATTCTATGCAAAAAAATAAAAATAAAAAAAATAAAAAAAATTGAGGAATAATGATTTGCATAGAAAGCCATCAAGGCTAATGGGTAACTGCATGAATTTAAACTTGTATATAGGGTGAACACAACTAAGTTCCTTCTTTGCTATTTGGTTTAATGAAACAACATGAAATACTCCATTTCATATCAGCACCATTTTGAAGAATCCCTTTCAAAGTTCATGTTTGCCATCTCAGAATTCACAATTTTCCCTGTCAAGATTTGGGAGACATGTGTTGTCTCTATCAAAGTGCTACCAGATTTTAAGGGGGGTGTTTTATTTTATTTTTGTTGCTGGAGGGATCGGTTGGATAATATTGGTAGTAATGTTTATGTGTTATATGTTAGTTACTAATGTTCATGATTTTCAAACTAATCAACTCAATTAAGTGCAAAAAAGGTTATTAGAAGAAGTGTTTGTGGAGCATATGACATTATGTACTCCTTCCGTACCAAATTGTAAGTCGTTTGACTTTTTTGACCCCAACTTTGACCACTCGTTTTATTCAAAAAATTTGTACAAATGTAGTCAAGTTTAAGTCATTCTTGAAATTATTTTATTACTAAAACTAGTCATAACAAAAAAAATATGATAGTTTGTCAAAAAAATTGAATAAGATGGGTGGTCAAAATTAGAGTGAAAAAAGTCAAATGACTTACAATTTGGGACGGAGGGAGTAACTACTACTAGTGTAACTGAAGGGCTTTGCTATGGTTCTCCGAAATAACTGTGGACCGTCCATTTAAATAGATCTACACAAATATTACCTCCTAAGAGGTAATAGGAAGAAATATATATTTATTTTAAAACCATAAAACCTGTATGCCTGATAGAATAGATCGTGCACTACTTGACAAAATATCATGTAATTAGATCTATTCAGGTGAAATATCTTACAACATGCACACATGTTAACATGTATGCCTGATAGAATAGATCGTGCACTAATTTTTTTTAGCTGTTACAAAATATGTGTGCATTAAATATTTCTTTTCAATGGGCAAGTACGCTAGCTCGTTGCATTGCACAAAACGCACATTAATATTGTTGCTTGAATGATTGTCCTAGTAAACATATGAAAAGAACAAGGTAGGCTCAGTGAAAACTCATTTCTAACATTAATCAAGTTCCAGTTTGCAGTTTACACGCTGTGCAGGAAATCTCAACATGCATGTTATTACTCTGCAGGACAAACTCAAACTGACCTGTCATGATAGTGGATACCCGCATCCATGCATGCCTTCCCTATTTTATTGCTATGCATGTAGATCCAAAATTGACTCTAACTGAGTAATCGGTGCAGTCAGTTGATTCTCTTCTCCCCCTTTTAATCGTTTTATCTTCTATAGAAAAAAGTTAAAGGCTCAGATTTGTTTGATCTCGTACCTCTTAGGAGGTAATTAGAGTACCGTAGCAAAGCCCGTAACTGATTCAAAGATAACTATAATCCGTTGCAACCTGCAAATCCAGCTATTAATGTATTCATTTAGGCTTTGTTTAGATGAGGAAGTTGGTGGAAAGTTGGAGGTGTGAATAGTGCATTGGTAAGCGTGTCTGTGGTGCATTGGTAAGCGTGTCTGTGAGAGAAGATGTGACTCGACGTGACTGGAAAGTTGGTGAAAGTTGGCGAACTAAACAAGGCCTAGTTACAAGTTGTAGTGGGACAGGAAGGATCGCATGACATTGTGCAAGCAGATACTGATCAAGTTATGTACGCCCGCTATATCCAACATGTTACAGTTGGACCAGCACACAACAAGCTCCTCGAGTGAAAGAGGTTTCCTCGTCAGTAATCTCAAGTATCATTAGCTATAGTGGTGGCATGTTAAGCTGAACATGTAAAGCTAAAGATGATCTCAACAGTGGCATACCATGACCATAAAAGCTTTAGGCCGGAATGTAAGTGTCAACTATTGTGAAGAAAAAAACTGCCAAGTACTTTCTCTTCTAGCATGCAAAATTAGTGAGCCCGCCTATGAACTTATGACTAGAGTTAAATTAGCTATGACCTATACGGAGTTCCTATATCTATATATGTTGGACACATTAGGGAGACCTCCTTAATCTGAACTTATGAGTGGGGGTAAATTAGCTTTAACCACTAACCACCTACATGGAAAATTCCTAGAACTATATATGGTGTGCACATTATATTTCTGTTTTCAGAAAAGAACAGAGGAATAAAAGGTAGAAAGAAGGAACAAAACTACAAAAGTAGTATGGAACTCTTAGCCAACTTGATGCAAAATATGAAAGTTAGTAGTTACTCCATTCCGTGTTTCGAGTGCGTGTGTGAGCACCAAAACTTACTATTTAAGTAGAGATGTCACAACAACTGTGTACTCCCTTGATCCCTTCACTTTTTAAATGAACTAATTAGCTTGGCCTAGATGTCATATATTTAAAAATAGTGGGAGTGGAATTTTTGCACGTACCAATGGCATAGGAACCAGAAGCAAATAAAAAAGAGATCATAACTCATAAGAACAAATAAAGACCAAGCTCAGCACTTAGCAAGCATCGTACTTCAGATAATGGATTTAATATGGCAGAGGAATGGGTAATAAGTAAAAGCACCTTCATTTGCCTGCTTCAAAGATTGGCTCATGCAAAAGATAATAATAAAATAAAAATAAAAAAACTATAACCTTAGCCCTGCAAAGTCTCTAATGCATATTTAGAGAGGCATCAGAAGTGCAGGAAACACTACCACCTCGTGTCTCATTTTTTGCCTGAAATGTTATCTGTTTGTGTGTCTTGGTTTTATAATGTCTTATTTTTCACCCGAAATTATCCTGCCTTACTCAACTTCACATTTGCTGGTTTGGTATGTCCACGTTATTTTACTCCAGAGGTCATCACTTTTGATTAACTGCAATGATCCAAATATTAGTGCTTGGTATTGTGTTTTTATAATAATACACCTATTCTTTGCCTGGATTCAATTTTGTGTAGTAAATCTTTTGTTTCTGTTCACATTCACCAGAGCTGGATATGGATCAGAAAGTGAAGTAGATGATGAAGCTGCAACGGTAAGTCTACCGAGTGATGTTGACAAATTGAACCAGGCATCAAGAAAAAGTGCTGTCAGACTCCAGGAGATCGGACCAAGGATCACTATGCGCCTAGTTAAAGTTGAGGCTGGGCTATGTTCTGGAGATGTCTTGTACCCTTGGCCTGGTGAGTTCCGCCCTGATGCTGTAATATCCACCTGAAGCTATTCTTAGATGTGGATTGGATCCCTCCACCCCACCCCCTGATTTTCGTTTATGTTACAGTGGAAAAGGAAGCTGGTGGAAAGAAAGGGAATGTAACTGAGGAAGAGATAGAAGGACAAGAAGAAACTGATGATGGGCTGGAGGATGAGTCAGAGGACGAGATGGAGGAATAGCAATTTAGATGCTCATCAAAAGCTAAAACACTTGTCACCTGGAATCTTCCAACAAGGATAGTCAACAATGTGAAACCACTGCTCTCTTTTAACAACACTAAGCAGAGCTTGGTTCATCCCTAGATGAAAGAAATTATGGTGAAGCCAGAAACAGAGGTGTAGTGGTAGTCCTGGATGTTTCATGCTGAATTCAATGCACTCCGAGTGATTATTGCATGATGTATTCATACCATTTAGCATGGTGTATTCATACCATTTTTGTGACTCTGGTCTAAGTGCATGTTAAGGCCTCAGCGACAGACTTGCAACAGAATTGAACATTATTAAGCGGATGATTACACTTGATAAAGATTTTTAAATTCTTGTTGGAAATCTCAACTGATGGGTTTGACTCCCCCACATGGCTTCGTGCCTTCGTCATGCTGGTAGTGTGATTGGCGTGATGGATGCAAATGTTCTTTCTTGCCGCCTGTTTCATGGTTTGCAAGCATCGTCATGTGTGGTGTTTCATGTTTTATGGTCGCCTCCTGTAGTCCTGTTGTTTACTCCGATTAGCGAAGGTGCGACGAGGCCAGCTGCCTTGGAATCACATCAGATGCAGGAACTCGGACGATCCGAGATCTTGCAGGGGCGACACCGGGATCTGATCAGCCTTTTGGTTATTTTTTTCTAGTGTCATGCTAATTGTCGGCTGATCTGACAGTTGAGGCGGGTTCCCACTAGTTCTTGTGCCTTCTGCAAGCAATGGGTATCGGTTAGGTAAGTTCTCAAGATTCTCTCGCCTGAACTGTCCTCAGAGAATTAAGAAATGCCATGCGGTGTACCTTTGGGATTAAGTGTGTTCAGATAGCTGGAAAAAAAACTCTGTAGCTTTAGAAAAATATTTTAGCATTCGTTGAAAAACATGTTTTGTAAGAAACAAATAATAAAAAATCAGACTGAACAACCAACCATCGTGATCAGCTCGTAGCTCTCTCGCCGAAGGCCAGCCACAACCAGTCAACCACAATCTCTCGTCGCGGACGCCCACGTGGACCCACCGGCAGTAACCAGACCACCAACCCGTACCGTTTCCTCTCGCTTGATCTAGCGCACCTCAGACTCTCGCTCGCCGCCCATTCACAGTTTCACACTCCCACTCGGCCACTCCCACCCGAACCCAACCCTCTTCCTTCTCCGCCGCTCTCACATCTTCTCCGCCTCCCAGCTCCCACCAGGCCACCACCAGCACGCGCGCGCGCGCGAGAGAGAGAGAGAGAGACCGAGAGGGGAGATCTGACAGGCAGTGACCAGTGGCCAGTGGGCGAGCAATGGCGGGCGCGGCGGACGAGTACTACTACGGCGGCGGCGGGGCCGGCGGGCCGCGGGGGGCGCCGCACGGGCTGCTGCTGGCGGTGGTGGTGGGCCTGGTGGTGGCGGGCCCGCTGTTCCTGGGCGACGGCGGCGAGGCGGTGACGGACGCGGTGGCGGAGCTGCTGAGCCCGGTGGGCCTGCTCCTCCTCCCCGTGTGCCTGCTCTTCCTCATCCGCCTCCTCTCCTCCGACCGCGGCGCCGCCGCGCTGGCCGACGTCTTCGCCTTCGGCGGGTCCCCCGACTCCGTCCACCGCGTGGGGGGCTCCCCCGTCGGCGTCGCGCTCATGCTCCTCCTCATCCTCGCCCTCCTCTACTACCGCTCCTCGCTCGGCGGCGGCGGCGACGACGAGTAGGATAGTAGCGCGCGGCGCGCCGGCTGCGGCGGGGCTGGCGGAGACTGTGGCGTCGTGTCTGTAATGTGAGGTTTGCTAGGGGCGTGGGTGTAAAAGTGCGCGAGGAAATCCGATTTCGATCGGAGTAAATTAAAAGTTCATGGTGTGTTTTGCTTCGTCGGTTTGTGATGAGGGTTGCTGAAGCTTCTGTGCTGCGTCGGGCCATGTGCTGCGTACTCCACTCCATCCGGCCTTCCCCATTCTGCCGCTCTGCGTCTCGTACTCTCGTCGGTGGGAATGGGAATTCCAGTCACTCCGCCATTTTCCTACCCTACCCGGCTACCCCGAGGACACACCAAAGGACGGATACTACAGTGACACACTGTACATGTAGGACTTGACTGTAGGAGTAGACCGAACCCCAGCCCGTCGCAAATACTGTACGCTTTACAGTGCAGGCGATCTTGAGGGTGAATTTTCAAAGAAAAAACGAAAAATGGCGATCTTGAGGGTTCAGCAGGATCCGAGGAAGCGATGGAGTTGACGGTAAAGTTGTTCTGGTCGCGTGGCCGGTGGTTCAGTGTTCGTGCTGGCCAGAACCTGGCGGTGTTTTGTCAATTGAGCTGCCGAGGGCTCTTTAGCTGCATGCTGCCACGACATTATTATCAAGTGGTGCGAAACATGCTATACCATGCGCTAAGGAGCCAGCGTCGAGTCGTTTTGTACGTTGCCACTTTTTTCAACCAAAATGTACGTATGGACCCTAGTCGCTTCGTGTTGCACGGATTACCGTAGCTAGGATGGCACATTCGGTCTTTCTCCGTGAGTTCCTTTAGTGTATACTTCGACCGCCACGTCCACGTAAATCTCACACGAGTTATGAGTACATGACTAACCCTTCACAGTGGTGTGGTCTGGCAGCCGCAGCCGCAGCCGCAGCCGCAGCTGCAAGCGGCGGCTAGCTAATTCGACACGTCCTACATCTATTAGAAATCTAATTAACAGCTGGGCCCTTTTGTTTTGTTTGACTCAAGCGACGCGCCCTCTGCTCACTTCCGGCGAGAACCTTCCCATGTCCTGCCGCCATGGCCCGCGAATGCAGCATGCACGCGAATATGATGGACGGCGTTCCTCTGACCTGCAGCATTGCAGCAAGCACCGCGTGAACAAATGGTTGGTTAAACAACGATCACGTGAAAATGAGCTGCTGCGAAATTGCGAAATGGCAGGGAACCGCATGCCATGCTCCCCCTCTTGAGTCGGCGTCGTTCAGTACCCAATCGTTGGAAGAGCTTTGGATCGCGCGCGTTCCAGGCCGCCCGGGCGGGACACGAGCGCCTCCAGGTTCCATATCCAGGCCAGGCTTTGGTGTTCTCGTTTGGAACCCCATCCGTGGCCGGCAGCGATTAGAGGCAGCAAGTCAGCAACTCTGTTGGGTGATTCGGTCGCGGAAACGAAATCTGTCCCGGTCTAATTATATTTGTGCAAGAAACGAACGTGTTCTCCGGTTTCGAATAATTCGAGCGCGTGTTCTCCGGTTTCGAATAATTCGAGCGTCCCAGGTCCCCTATATATCCTATGTAGATGGATCATGGATGGAGCAGTATACTGTATACGTTCCAAACAGTTCGCGCTTTGTGTTAGCCAACACAGCGCCATATATGGCGGCACATTGGAGCTACTAGAGTTCTTCTCTGTTATTGCCAGCAACAACTAGCTTTACGTACACTACTGATCGGTAGCGAGATGCAGAGAACTCGAGATCGAAGCAACCAACGCGCCGCCGAGGGAGGCTTGCTCGTGTTTCAGGTCCACGCCGGACAGTCTTCAGTCTGGACTCTGGAGCTCGATCTACGCATCGTCACCGTACTTGTTCCGTACCCACTGCACTTCACTGATCACTGGAGTGAGCTGTCAGTACAGATACTGTACAAGTAATGGGTGGAACGTGAAAGTGAATCCGCACCCGGGCGCCGCCCAGGAGGAAGTGCTGATGAGCGCAAAAAGGCAAGCTGCGCCGCGGGCGGCCATGCTCGGCACTTTGACTTGGGACCCGATCGATACTGCCACCGGAAAGTTGATGCATGAATGCTTTGGGCTTTGGCCAGTGAACATGCCGTGGAAGTACCAGAAACTCGATCGCAACTTCACAAGGAGTCTTCGATCTAACTCTAATTTATCTGTCGGCTTTCGCGGATTCGCCGGAACACACTGCTTTTATCCAGGGAAAACTAGCTAGCAAAGATGGCTACGGACTCACGACAAAGGAGCTCTTTGTTAGTAGCTCTCGTAGTAGTAAGCTAGCTACCGATCCAATTATCCAATGAGTAATTTGGAGGAAAGATGAAAGCAGGGTGCCGTGGCTGAGGACCCACGCCAAGTCGCCAACACGGTCTCTCAAAGGAGCTACATGTAAATGTGCTGTGTATTGTAAAAAAAAAAAAGTAAATATGCTGTGTGCACTAGCTGCCTTCTCGAGTTCTCGTTCTCGTGGTAACTGTGCTACTGTACTGCATGGTGGCGAGCACGAGCCGCAGATGAGCACTGCTTCCTTCCTTTTATTTCGGTTGCTTCCGATTACAGGCTCGTGCTCCACGACCAAAGCCCACAGGCCACAGGTTCAGCCTGCTTGGCGGCAGTCCGGCCCAGCATGTTGACGATCACACCCGTACGCCTTCGCCAATCGCCAGCCACACCAGGTCACCGTCAAAGATAAGACCTTATCCTGCATGGCCACTTGGCGAGCCGAGGCGCGCCCACGTCAGCCGAACGCGCTGACCTGGCACTCCCTCCAGCTCCAGCTCCTCCTCCCCTACCCTATCTACATATCCGTCTCGCTTTTCCCCGGCCAGCCGGCTTCTACCATCCATTCATCACACGTAGGCAGGCTCCCACACCCACCCAACCCAATCCCGTGACGCACGAGAGCATCAGAGAGCGCTGAGCTCAGGATCCATGGCCGCCACCGCCGTCGCGGCGTCTCTGTCCGTGGCCCGGGGGCTCGGGAAGCCCCTCTGCGCCGCCGGCGGCAGCGCGTCGTCGCTCCGCGTCTCGCCACGCAGGGCGGCCTCCGCCGTCGTCAGGGCGTCCGCGCAGAAGGGCCAGCAGCAGCAGCAGCAGGGCAAGGAGTGGGCGGCCGCGGCTGCCGTGGCGGCGGCGCTGGTGCTGCCGGAGGTCGCGGAGGCCGCGTCGCCGGGGATCTCGCCGTCGCTCAAGAACTTCCTCCTCAGCATCGTCTCCGGCGGGGTCGTGCTCTTCGCGATCGTCGGCGCCGTCGTCGCCGTCTCCAACTTCGACCCCGTCAAACGGGGCTGAGCAATCGAGCTCCGCTGCCAGAGGCCATGATCGGGCGCTTTTGTGTACCTATGTACTGAGACTGGGGCGAGTCGATCCCTTCGATCTCCATGTGCTTGCTTCCGAATGAGGAGTGTTTAATGCTTCAACCTGTTGCCGTGTAGAATCTCTATCTGATGCTCGCGTAATCCCGTGTGATCTGACAGCATCAGCCGCACATACGATTGATGATCCAGTATGTGACAAAATCGATAAGCGCGGTCGCGATACCTATTCATCCACATTTGGCTCGAGGTCGCTGATGATTCCATTTTCAGACAGCTCTTTTCCACATTTTCATCCCAACTTTTGCTGTTAGTCAGTAAGCAAAATAAAAGAAGAGAAGGCATGCATTTCACTAGAAACTGATAGTTTAATGCCCTGCAATTTACATTCCCAAAAGAGCATATAAGAAGTTTAGGACTTGGCTTCTGCTGGCAGCCACCGTCGTACTTGCTATGTTTTTCCAACCACACAAACACATCACAACATGTTCGTCTTCTTGGTCGCTGAGCAAACGCCGCTTCTTCGTTTGATATCCTGATCATCTCCCCTAAGTCATAACACAACCTAGCAACTTGCGTGCGATCGAGCGCATACTCGCATGGGGATACTTGACGCGGCATAGGTGCAAGTTCTATCTACCTTTTCTAATAATCGTAGCATTGATATTTAATAAACGTGTTCATATTAATGTAACAACTAGTATATGCTTTGAAATTTGGTGTAAGTGAAACTGTGCTTTGATTGTGTCGTATTCTAGGGTCCATTAACCGGGCTGCTCGTGTCGCCCTCGGTTGAGAGCGACACGATTTTTTTTTTTTTGCTGAGATAGCATATTATTGGCAGCCTGCAATTGCGTGTTTATTACTGTCGTTGTCTAGAACAGAAGAATCTAGGAATAATTGAACGATATGGATTAGCACAACGGAAAAGTAGTCTTCTTGAACACAGTTCTGTATATGAAAGCGCACGCTCACCAGCACTTACTAATACCAGCGACCTCCTTAATGCTGCTGAAAAAGACAGCAGCGACAACGGAAGAAACACACTGTTAAGTACATGATCTGCGGCGGCAGAAGGCGGACTCAAAAAGAAACGAAGAAGAAGGCGGGCAAGGGTGAAGGCGTTGGCCGGGAGGGGGGAGGACGCGACGTCAAGTGCGCTCGTAAGGATCGGATCAGGTTAGCGCTCCAATTCTCGACTAGTCATGGCTATATTGTGTTTGTGTGTGTGCGCGCGTGCGTGTGGTAAGGATGGCTACAATTTTTTAAGTCGCAAATCGACTGTATGCGGGAAACTCTCTTCAACCATACTAGTTTCCTCCTCTCTCTCTCTTTTTTTCTGTCGTCGACAACGATGACCGGCCATTCATCATCGCGTAAGAGCCAGTAGATAGGGGAGGTCCATTAATTAATCCGTGAGATTTATGTTTGCCACTCATCAGAGTCGTTAGAGAGAAGGGAGGAGCCAACGACATGGAGTCATCCTCGGCAAGCACGGTGGCATCAGCAGCACTGAACGTCTCCTCCATAGAGGGGCTCTTCAAGTGGAACAAGGTCACTCGTATGGCCAGCGTGGAGACGCTGGTTGTGCTGACGACGCTGCTGCTGGTGGCCAGGTTCCTCCTCGACTTCCTCGGGCCATGGTACGGGGCCTGGTCCTGGGTGATGGAGGTGGTGAACTACTCCATGGTGCACTACACCATGGGGACGATGCAGCTGTCCGCGGCGAAGGTGAACGACTACTTCCAGGTGTGGGCGGTGCTGCTCGTCACCCTCCAGTACAGCGTGAAGGCGGGGCACCCCTACAGCAGGTCCAAGAAGGCCCCGCTGCTGGATCTCATGTCCTCCTTCTGGGCGGCCAACCTCCTCCGCGTGCAGACCTTCTCCCGCCTCCGGGCCTCGCTGTGGATGATCTGGTCCCTCAATGCGGCTCGCACCCTCACCTACTTTGCCGCCTCCGAGAAGGCGGAGGCGGTCAACCAAGTGAGCCTAAGGATCACCGCCGACTACATGAGCTACGAGCATGAGATCGCTGATGCCGTTCCTCCTCCTCCTCCGGGCGATGGCGAGATATTCACCATGGATTCGTACAAGTACTTGGTCCTTGGGGAAGACCAGGTGGTCAAGGATCTCCAGGACCAGCCCAGGACAGCCACCACGGGCACGCAACGACCTGACAGCAGCAGGAGGTGGAGAAAGTATCAGGTTCGCCTGGATCCCCAAGTCCACGAGAAGCTCATCACCCTTGACAAGATATGGAAGGTCGACATGAGCCGGATTCTTGGGTGCACGGAGCATACATCCAACCAGCTCAAGGACGTGTGCCTCTCCTTCTCCCTGTACAAGCTGCTGCGCCGCCGGTTCTATGACCTCCCCTTACACGAGGCTGGGCTGAAGAAGATTAGCAGGCTTGTTTTTCGGTACATCCTGAGCGACGCCGAGAGGGCATTCCGTGTGGTGGGGACAGAGCTCTCATTCCTCCAAGACCTGTTCTACAGCAGGCGTGCTGCCACGTTTGCTAGCGGGTTCCCGACCACAAGTCTGGTGCTCTCTCTACTGCTGGTTGCGGCGACGGGGTACGTCGCGTACCCCATCCGCTACGTACCCGAGAGGGAGGAGAAAGCCAATATCGTCAGGAGCACTCATGGGGTTCTCATCACCCGCCTCATTGTTGCACTCATCGCCGTCAAGGAGCTCGCTGGGATCTACATGTACGTCTTCTCGCAATGGACCGAGGTCCTGATGCTATGCAACTACGCCACCCGTCGGTGGCTGCGGCATCCGCTGGCGGAGGGCGTGATGAGGGTGCTGCTCACCTTCATCAACAGGGGCCAATGGGACGATACCATCTGCCAGCACAACATCCTCATCTCGACTTGTCGTACGGCGAAGCGAGGCACCACCAGCTGGCAAGGCATCAGGATGGAGACGCGCACAAAGGAATCCATCTTCCGTTCCATCAAGAGGCTGGAAGAGAACCCAGAGAGATTGGGTTCCTACTTGTCGAATGCCTTCGAAGGAGAATTGGACAGCAAGCAGATGTCGTCGGCGATCCTCGACGACCTTGAGGCAGACACACACAGGATACTGGTCTGGCACATTGCCACCTGCCTCTGCGAGATCAAGCTCGCCTCTAATGAAGCAGTCGTGTTAAGGCCGTCCAATATGCAGCAGAGGCCATTTGTGGATAAGAAGCAAATGCTGGGAGCAGGCGCCACGTGGGCGAACTACACAACCGCAGCCAGCTTGTCCAACTACTGCGCCTACCTGGTCACGCAGGCGTTGGTGCCGGACAGTGGCCTTGTTGCTCGCAATGTCTTGGATGAGGTGCGACAGGAGATTCGTGCCATCTTGTTGGACGGTAGCATGGAGGATGTGTGCACCCGCCTCATGTATGCAGCTCCCGCCACCAGCAACACCTTGACCGGCAAGGGTACAGAGCTTGCGAGAAAGCTCATGGTGGCATACGGTATGGACGACCTCTGGGAGAAGCTGGCGGACTTCTGGACAGGGTTCCTCTTGCACCTGGCGGTATCTACCAGAGCAAGCAAGCACAGGACGCTCCTCGCTGGGAGGCGAGAGCTCACCACACACTTGTGGGCACTCTTGTCCCACGCCGGTTTTCTCGGGAGGACAAGCCACGGGCAGGCGACCATACTAGACCCCGTCGATCGCTTGGCTACCCAGGCCAGTGATGTCCAGACAGTGACGAATCTAGAGCAAATATTGAGCGAGGGCACTCCTTAAGAACAACTAAATTTTCAAAGTTTTTTTATTGTAATGAAAATTTGTTTGCTCCCTAAGCATGAAAGATTTGAGGGAGAGGGCCTATGCCCTCACTCACCCCCACGTAGCTCCGCCCCTGTGTCCAGTGATCCTATCCATCATAGGGAAGTGCTGTGCAGTTTACAAATAGATATATGGTTATTTTCGTTTGTTCTTTTTCTAATGGAAAATGTGGGTATCTTATAAATGAGTACGGGACTATTTTGGGATAATTGTTTTGATGCCTGAGGTGAAGACATAGGATGGGTTCTCCATTTAGGCTTGTTTAGATCCTAAACATTTTATTTGAAATTTTTACATCGAAAGTTTGGACATTAGAGGAGTATTAAATACAAACTAATTACATAATGGAGTGTAAACCGCGAGACTGGGAGCGCATGCTGACAATGGTCACTATTGCAATTGCAAAAGCTAAGTACTAATTTTAGATAGAAACCTTTTTATGGATCTAGTTTTGTTAGGCATATTTTCCTAAATAAGATACTTCAAATGGTCCGTCAATCCGAGTTGCAGTTTAGGTCTATGGTTTATGAGAAAATTTGCAAACAGAATTCAAGAAAAAACTCCATTTCCATGCAGATTGGGAAGCAAACAAATAATTAAATGAAAACAAAGAAGAGCCGGCTTCAAATAGTCTTTGAAAAAAAATCAAATCAAAAGGAAGTAGCAATACCTTGTGAAAGCGCAATTTGAGCCATTATTGTGCACCAAGCTAGTGATAAGGACGTCACCAAACCAAAGCTCCACCACCAAGCCAACCTGAGCTCTGCATCGCGCACAATGTCGAGGCTACTACCGCGACAGATCACTATCAGCTAATAAAATTGGCAAACATTATAATTTCCAATTACAAGAAGTAGACCTATGCACTATAAATATTATGTTTGTGCTAATCCAATAACTACATATCTAATGCAACCATGTTAAATTAATTGCAGTGACGTGTTTGCATTGCTTCTGTAAAATTACTTTACTCTTCTTATTATGATTCTATGAATTATATAAATGAAGGATGTAAGGTTTGTATTTCCAATAAAAATGGATTATGGTGCTAAAAGTTACATCTCCAAGAGTGCCCAATAAAACACCCCAATAATTACTTTCGGGACTAAAGATAAAAAATGGTGCTCCAACAATTATATAATCTAGTTTCTATTTTTTTACTTTCCCAATAATAACTCTATCTAGAGTCAAATTTTCCCTCACCCATGAACTCCCAATCCCACGAAAAAAAGTGCCAGAGGAATAAAATCATTAAGTTACTCCTCATGGTGGAGAAGATCATCACTTGGGCCCATAAATAGATGATGTGACAGCAATTTAATCTTTTTGGAACCCATTTTTTGAAAACTGTTATAGATGATGTGACAGCAATTTAATCTTTTTGGAACCCATTTTTTGAAAACTGTTACGTGGAGAGGTATTTTTTTCTTGCAAAAATTTAATACAAAGTCCTAAAATCATATTTTTATGACTTTATTTTTTAAGCACTCTTCGAGATGCTCACAAGTCTAGCCGCGCTAACGCAGGCCACCTTGCTAGTTAGTAATAGTTTATATAGTAAGATTTATTAACAGCAAATTGCCAAAAAAAATCAAATCAGGGTGTTTTGAATTATTAACCGTTTATTAGCACCTGTCCCTGTGTCATGTGCTAGTACATTTTAATTGCAAGGACCTGGTCTGTGATACTCCTATATTTTTGCTTAAAAAAGTAACGATCTTTTTGCCTGGACTTGTTTTGCAACACAAGCTGACATGCAGCCACGTACCGTGCTCCAGGAAAACAATGGACCTCCGTGATATACGTGATCTGGTGGCATCCTTGTTCATCATGCTGAACCAAAAGATGTTTATCCTGTTCCGGGTGGAGTTCCTGGTAGCAGTAGTTACAGTACTGTTTCTTGCAATGTTCGTGATGGATGTCTTTCGTCGTCACTTCCACAACACCGTCATGAAGGCCATCTTTAGCCTCTTCGATGCAGTCTCTGACACCATTCTCATATACCTTATGGGGGCCATGCAAGCGGCACCGTTCATGAATGAGCTGTTTCCCGTGTGGGCGCTTGTGCTTGTCATCTTCCGTCAAAGCGTCGGCTTCATCTATGGTTATGGTGTTCTCGATCCTAGAGGGCGGCGGTTCACGGAGCTGGCACAGGTGATAAACCTTCTAGCAACGGCATTCTTGAATTGGAGGCATGGATCGAGGTTTCATGTCCCATTGTGGTCACTTTTCACTCTGCAGCTGCTGAAAAACTTGTACAGATTCTTTTCGTATCGACGGGCGTGTAAGCAGCTCTGGCTTGGTTGTAGTTCGGAGCTCATTTCAGAGCACATGCGTGACCCCAGCAAATGGAGACCTGAGGATTGCAACCCAGTGACGATGGAAGGGTATAGGTACTTGGTGTTCGGAGAAAGGTCCTCTGAGATACAGAAGCCTCAGTATGTTATGACAATCGTCTGTTACGCTGAGTCACTGATCACGCTAGACAAGATTTGGAAGTGTTTTAGGCACCTGCTACATCCCAGACATGATCCCAGCAGCTTGGAAGCAGACAACAACATTCATGAGACAGCAGAACAAAAAGATCTATCTCTGGCCTTCGCCTTGTCCAGGCTACTCCGATGCAGGTTCGAAGATGTGAAGCTACAAGAGAACATCCGTTGTCGCATAAACCGGAAGCTCGTCAAGCTGAGGATAGTCGAGGAGGATCCTAAACGCGCCTTCGGGATCATGGAGTCGCAGCTTGCCTTTGTCAACGACTACTTCAACACTCGATACCCTATGGTCTTCTGGTCAGGGCTTCACACGCTCGTCCTCAGTCTTCTTCAGTCCGTTGTGACTGTGGGTTTTGTCATCTGGCTTTCTGTGGACATCCGCAGGGTTTATAGGCCCCCACGTGGTGAGCTCGTCCATCTGGTGAAGGGGGTCAACGTTGACATGATCATCACATGGGCATTTATGTTCTTAGTCATGTTCAAAGAGATTTGGGAGATGGTCACTTACTTCCTCTCAGACTGGACAAGATTACTCCTGATGTGCAGGTATGCGAGCAGGGAAAACGACGAGCTTGGAAGGGACATCTGCATGGAGCGCCTAATATTGTCCCTTTTCCGATTCAAGATTAATGCTAAGATGTGGCATGGACACCTTGATCAATACATCTTCTTGCAGTCCTACAAAGACAGGCCAAAATTTTGGAACCTAATCCACTATGTCACCACTGGATTGATTGCAAAGAGGGATGATGGAGCAAAGCTCGGCAGGGCTATTGACGTTCCACAGTGTGTACAGCCTGCAATTTTGGAGAAGCTTAGTGCCTTACTTGACGTGCTGGCCAAGCCGGGGTCTCAGGATCATTCAGAGCCACCAACTGATCCTCATGGATATTCTGAGAAACCAGTAAACACAGATGGCAGTCGCCTGCCCAAGCTGCTGACAACATTATTGTGTGGCGACAGATTCAAACGGTATGGCTGGGCGTGCTTTGATCTGCCGACAAGCTCCCACATCATTCTGGTGTGGCACATCGCGACCAACCTCTGCGAGATGGCGCTTGCCAAGGAACAAGGCGTCGACTTGGGTAAACCCGGAATTTTACGCTCCTTTATGTCATACAAACCGTATCTTATCAATGTGGATGAGCTCAAGGAGAGCAACCCAGGGTTCATGTGTTCCCTCTTGTCACGCTTCACAGGTTGCTTATCCAAATCACATGGCAAGTTAACAGAGGAACTTAGGAAAAGATACATCGTCGCCAACAGCTTGTCACAGTACTGTGCATACCTGCTTGTTAAAAAACCTGACCTGATTCCTGACAGCTTTCTTGTGCCCAAGATGGTTTTCCAAGAAACAGTGAAGAGTTCCCGTGATGAAACTCTAATACATTGTGATTCATTAGAGGCCATGTACAACAAATTGTACTTAGAAGCATACAGAGCTTCAGAAAACTCCAACAATGTGAAGGAAGGACAAGATGTAGTGAAACAAGGAGCACTGCTGGGCAAGTTACTACTGGATCACGAGGAAAAAGAAGATTGCTGGGAGATACTAGCAGGGGTGTGGTCTGAGTTACTCGTACACATTGCGCCCACTTGGAATGCAGAGGAACACATAACGTGCCTTGAGTCTGGAGGGGAGTTCATCACCAACATCTGGGCATTGCTTTGGCATTGCGGCATTGAGAAGAGCAACTTGTGGCCGGAATACGATGCCCCTGATGATGACGCTCCCGCAAAATCTCAGGGTAACAGTGCTGGAAATAACAACTTCGTCAACCCTGGGGAAAAGACACAACAATCTACTGCAGATGTGACCAACCACCTGACCAGAACTGAAGTTCATGGAGCAGATGATATTCAGGGAACCCGAAAACCTGAGGCTATTAGCTTAAGGATTCCACCAGGGGGGATAATGGAGGGCCAAAGGAGTTGTGAGATTGAGGAGGCCTTTTAGCAGTCAGGGCAATGCATGGGATGGACAAATGTTCAGGCATGGATGGACATATGTACAGCGCACAATACTAGTGTGTAGTTAGTGCGTGGTATAAATCTAAGGCTATTCCCAACCCAAGACATCATCAACTAGTTTCTATACATCCATGTCATATGGACATTACCTATAGAAACTACCTTCCCAATACATAGTTTCTTAAAAATAAACTACCACCCAATCACATATGTTCTCTCTCCTTTCATCTCCCTATCATTAAGTTTCATTTCTTGGTTCTTGTGTAGACATGGTTTCTCATGCAAGACACCATGTCCTTCTCCCCCTCTTTAATTCCCTTGTCATATCACCAAATTGCTTATGTGGCTGGCTATTTAATGCTATGGACACCATCATAGTAGATGGGTTTGGGATAGCATAATATGACCATCCATTGATTAGGGGCAATTTAGTACCTTTCCCTCCTAATTTGGTACCGCTTCGTCCACCTACGCACTCCGACGATCCATCTCGTCACGCATCTCCCCAACGGCGGCGCGGCATCTCCACCGCTGCGGCTTTGCCGGAGCCCCGAAGGCCTCCCTTCTCTGCCCGCATTTGCTCCACGGCGGCGCGGCAACTCCTTGGCGGTGCCCCTGCTATCCACCGCTTATGCAGAGATCGCACGGGTGAAGAAGACCATCATGCACGTCGCCGACGCCCAAGGCGTCGCGCCGCTGCGGCGAGGGAGCTCCACACTGAGGGGGCCTGGCGAGGCTGCCGGTGAGGGAGCTCCACACCGAGGGGGGCCTGGCTGTCGCGGCGGCGGCGGCCGTCCATCACACGGCCCCAACGTCAACCGTGCCGCCATCGGAGGAGGTCGTCAGCGACGCGCTAACCGGCCTCCTGAACCTCACCCCCTCCTCATCAGCTTGTTCGATTCATTTCAGCGCAAGATTCTTGATGAGGTTCCTGGTGAGGTTCGCGAAGGCTGCAGGAAGTGATGATAAGAAGGTAAAGAATGTACTGTACTGCTTTGGTTTTCCGTCAGTAATTTTAAATCAGGTGATCCAAGCAATTGTTTGGTGCTCAAACTTCTGTTCATGTTGATGCAGCTGGAGCATATGATTCGATTCTTCGTGAGCTTCCATGGTCGCTGCTTTGCAGTGTATGCTGCTCGTTGCACACTGAAGAAGTCCTCTCTGGACAGACACCCTAAAGCACCACACTGGCATCCAAGAACAGCAACTTATGTAATTGTCTTTTGTGGCTTCGCTATTTGTTCTCTGTGAAGAGTTTGAGTATATGGGGAATGCGTTGGCTATTTTTTTTTTGTGTGTGTGTGATGATCTTCATGGAGTGCTCAAAGATCCTGATCAGCTCCCATGCTGCTCCTCCTGAAGGCAAGCTGAGACCATCTACAAGAAATATGGATCGAAGCAGTTTGGGTGTGTATCTTGGTCCGGGGCATATCTAGTTTCTTGTCTGTGTTGGTTCTAATGGAAGGCTGTTCTGACATTTAGGATTCGTTTGAGTTGGCTTTCAATCAAGCAAGTTTGAGAATGTTATGCTCTGTCCTCAGAAGTATTACACTGTTGTAATAAGTATTCATAATTACATGAACGGCTCATAGTATTATCTCATTTTCAGTGTGAGACACATTTAGATGTTCATCTCATTTTCTGCCATTTCATTTTTAGATGTTCTGAATTGAAAGAAATGGTCGTGACAGTATCACGGTTGTCAACTATCGCACTTCATAATTATCTGGATTGATTTAACAGAGCGCACCGTGAATCCCAAAAATGCTACCTGTATAATGGTTTTAGATATGCTGAACTCTGGTGCTTTGAAGTTTGGACACTTGCTCAGAGCTGCTGCCAACTGGATGAAGCAACGTGTTTGTTCTTGCTTAACTGACTAATTATTCTGCACATTCAGATATCTCACTAATTCTCTGAATGCTAACCGTGGCACTTCAATTGGACCAAAAGAAAATAAATTGAGTCTCTACTGCAGAAGTGACATTGTCTAAGATTCAGAGATCTCAACATAACGAAATGGATGGAGGATGTGATATCTTTCCAAGAGGATCCACATCTTGAGACGCAGCACGAGCCGCATCCTTGAGCATCTAAGCTCTCCTCCTCATGTCCGCTCCTTCCGTCGAGCCCGTTCTTCCACACCTCGGCTACGATGCCGACGGCTGTTGGTCGGCTGGTCGAACGCGATGGGCAGTGTCAGCATGGGCACACCGGCGTACACCGCCTGAAGCCTCGAGTTCATGCCGCAGTGGTTGAAGAATCCCCCGACCGAAGGATGGCACAACACCCTCAGGCCTCAGCTAGTGCATCCAGGGAACGACGAGACCTCGCACGCGGGAGCGCGCATCGGTGTCGCGGAGCACCCACGGGAATGTGACCTTGCTCTCGGCCAGGCCGGCAGCGATCTCGTCGACCCGCGACGATGCCGCCAGCAGTGGCAAGGATGCCCCTCCGAGATCCAGGACACATAGCGCGGCCACCACGTGCCGCCGCCGGTTCGCCACCCCGCACAGATCCACCGGTGGCACCCGCAGCCATCCCATGCCTCCGCGGGGCGCACGCCTCGGCTTCGTCCGACGGCACGCGTGCCCCCGCCCGCCTGGATCCGGGAGCTTCACCAGGATTAAGCGAGGGAGAGGGAGTGAATTGGCCCTCGCCGGAGTAACTGCATCGGCAGAACAGAAGAAGGTCCGAATGATAATGTCTACACAACAAATAAACATGAATAGTTATCAAACAAATTAATAATGTTTGGAAAAATATTATTTAGAGTTTTGTATATATTACACTGATGCCATTAAAATCCATTTCCCCTCTTACCTTTATACCACCTATACTGCTCCTCTATACCTCTTGTATCACTAGGGCTATTTTGTATAGTATATAAAAATTCTCAACCGTCCGATGTTTACGTACTAGTCGTTTTTTCGACACTAGTATACACTAGTATTGTGCGCTATAAAGGGAGTGGAAGAGAATGGGCTGTTAGAGCCTGTTCGGCTGGCTGGCTAGAAGCCAGCGCCGGCTGAAAATGAGAGGCTGACAGGTGGACCTGGGAGCCACGCAAAAGTTAAAAGGAGAGAATAACAAGTTTAAAGCAAAGTTTTATAATAAAATTTGAGGCAAAGTTAAAATTTTTACGGCAAAAGTTTTATGGCAAAGCATATAAAGTATTTTGGAAAAATTTATACAAATTTTGTAACCAGTTTAAAAATTTTATGGTAAAGTTTACCATAAAAGTTTATATAAAAATTATAAATAGTTTATAAAAAGTTTATAGAAGTTTTACGGTTTTATGGCAAACCTTGAAACTTTTGTTGCCAAATCAAGTCCTTTTCGATAAGGTTTATAAAAGTTTTAATAACTTCATCAGAAGTTTTATGGTAGTTTAAATTTTTTTATAAAACTTTAATGTTGAATTTTACACAAAGTTTATAAAAGATTTATGGCAAGGCTTATAAATGTTTTTTCTGGCAAAGTATAGAATAAATTTATAAAAATATTACGAAACAGTTTATAATAAGTTTTAAAGCAAAGTTTATAAGGTTTACGTCAAAGCTAAAACTTTATAAAAAAATTTGTAATAAGTTTATAAAAAAATTATTATTTTTTTTTGCTAAAGTTTGCATAAACGTTCGATGACAAGGCTCATAAAATTTTTTTTGGGCAAAGTAAATTAAAAGTTTTTAAGGTAAAAATTATAAAGACTTTTGTGGCAAAGTTTATAAAATTTTTTTCTGGGCAAAGTAAATTAAATGTTTTAAGGTAAAAATTATAAAAACTTTTGTGGCAAAGTTTATATAAAGTTTGTAATTAATTTTATGGTAAAGTTTAGAAATTTTATAAAAGTTTAATGGTAAAGTAATAAAGTTTGTAAACGTTTTTATGGGAAGGCAAATGAACTTATAAAAAAGTTGTAATAAGTTTTAAGGCAATTGTAAAAAGTTTATAAAAGTATTTCTCAAAGTTTATAAGAATTTGTAATACGTTAACAAAATTTCTTTAAAAGTTAAGGTAAAACAAATTTATAAAAAGTTTGTAATAGAAGTCATGGGAAAGCTTATAATGTTTTTTGCAGAGTTTATATCTAAAAAATTGTCAATTTTTTATGGTAAAGTTTATTAAAACAGTTTTATGGCAAAGTTTTACGGCAAATGTTTTATCATTATTTCATTCAAAAGTATCTAAAAAGTTTGATAATTAAAGTCATGAGGCAGACAAACTTATATGTAAAGACTTTAAACATTTTACTTTAAACTTTGATAATTACTTTGAAGAACTATATGTAAAACTATTGATTTTTGTTTGTGGAAACATGGAAGTGAAACGTTGTACAGAAAAATTTCGGGAAAGTAGACAACAAAATTTCAAGATAAAATTTATTTATTAAAAATTGTAGAGTTGCTAAACACTTAGTAAAAGATATCATTTAATTTGTTGGTGAAAAATAATTATACGTTCGCTTTGGACCAAATCTTATATCTAAAACTAATAAACAATTATAGAAAAATCGCTGCAAGTTAAAAAAATGTGTAAAAAGTTCAGATGAACTTTATGAGAATATTCCACGTTCTTTGTGAAAAAGATTTCGACATAAATTTTGAAGATAAACTTTTAAAATATTCCACATGAGTATTTTGAAAGCTTAGACTTCTAGCTTGCGCTAAGTAGGCCTCACGGGACCACTAAAAACAAAGACTCTTTGAGAACAAGTTTAATCAGACAACATGAACCTAGCACGACAAAAGCAAGTGGTTAACGAAATCCTCAAGCTTGCTGTAGATCTAAATTATAATTTAGTTGGGATAGCCAACCTATCACTTTTATAATATCATATTTAAAAAAACAATAATTTTTTCTTTTATATTTTCTGAAAAGATATTTTATCTAGAACCTTCATTTAAAAAATTGTGTGTTGTTGTTATATCATGTTAAAAAGGTATCTAGATGCGTACCCAAATGTCTATCCTTAAAGTATCATATACGGAAAATTTTTGGATATGAGAAAGGTTTCTCTGCATTACTTCGGAGGGACTAGACCCACCAACCTATGAGCCACACCGGCCTAGGGCCCACATGTCAGTAGCATGAGTGTCTCCGCAGTATCACATAGGAAGTTTATCCATTGAATACGGGATACTCCACCTACCCTAGCTGGCTCTAATACGCCCAAAGAAAGTCACTGATGACTTTCTCCGTTATGGATGTCATCCGTTACGTATCTAATGGTTGTTACTGCATCTGGATTCCCTCTCCTCCACAACAACGACTACCCATGTCCTGACAACACTAACAAAATTCGTTGCATAAGTAGATAATAATAAAACAATTACCAAAGATATTTGTTAGTATTGAATGCATTTCAAATTCTGAAAAAATCGAATATTTTGAAACAACTCTGCTTCAAATGAGTCAAATAATCTTTAGTCAACAATACAATAGAAGTATTTTTCCTCAATAACCACAAAATGTAAAAAAAACATTAATTATATTGTACAAATGATGGCTACAATTCTATCTTTTTGCAACAATAGTGTTTGTTTTCGGATCTAACCATGATTTTACCTACAAAATTTGTTTTTTTTAACAGTAGTGTTTGTTTTCGGATCTGACCATTATTTTATATACTTAGTATTTTTAAAGAGGTAAGGCGAAAGGCGAGGCAATATGCCACTACTCAGACGCTAGGCGGTAGGGCAAAAAGCGACGCCTCACTTTATGTAACACCCCAGGTGTTAAGTACCAATTGGATAAGTAATGACCAAAGTTTTTGGATTAAAGGTTAATAATGAAGCAAATAGTATCTTTTGGTTTAAAGTAGAAATTTGAATAAAAATTCAAATTCGGTCAAATTTTGGTCATACTCTGGAAATTTTGGAAGTTAATTCTACCAAAGGTTGGAATGGGGATCAAGGACCCTGTTTTGCTTGATAAACATGTTAAGTTGCTACGATCAAGAGGAAGAAATTTCAGGAAAAATGGAAAAAAAAAGAAAGGGGTCAGGTTTCAGATTTCTAAGTCTTTTAAGTGTGGTTTTTGCCAAACTTTCGAGGCTATTTAAGGGAAATCTAGTGCAACAAGTAATATGTTTTAAGGGCAAAATGGGTTCTTGGATGTTTGCTTACTACCTTTGAGTGGAAATGAAAGTCAAAAACTGAGTTTTGAAGGTGGGTTTGGATTTTCAAAAAGGTCCAAACTGAACTGTTTTTGGGCATGGTGCAGAGGGGTTCAGAGCTCGTTTGCGAGTTCTCCTCTGTTCTGGGCCAGATGATCGGGGGGGGGGGGGGGGGGGTAGCCTGCGAGTTTGCCTTTGCCGGTAGGCTCAGGTGGTGTTTTGAGTTTGAGTTTTGTGCCAAAAATTCAAATCAAACCCTTAGTTTCACACTTGGGCAGTATAGTGCGGAGCAAGGCATCGAGCAGAACAGAGCCAGCACGGCAGCGATGACACGCAGCTGCTTGCCGCGGTGCCGGAGGCCGCCGCCCTTGCTGGGCCACGCATCGAGGGGCGTAGGGATAAGCTCGTCGTAGCTTGGCTTCCACGCGAGGCTGCTGTGGTGATCACCAGTTCTCGCCGTCGCTCATCCACCACAGCTCCCAGGCGCCGCCATCTTCTTCAACCTTTGTTCGCCGCCGCCGTTCAAGCCGTCGAGGTGAAGCCCGCCGTCGGTTGTCTTTCCTTCAAGCCGACCACCGTGGTTAGGTGTTCTAGGGCTTGAGGAGTCTTGTAGAGTCGTTTTTTGGTCGAGCTCATGCTCTATTCGCCGGGAACACCACGACCTAGCCGGAGCGCCGCCGGCATGGCCGTGCTCACGTGGCCGGCCTATCTCCGGCCATCTCCGTTTGGGTTAGCGCGTGCCTAGGGTTCCCCTGTGTGCCGTGTTTCTCTCAGGGTGCTTGAGCTCCGCCGGTTCGCCGTGGTTCGCCCGGTCGGCGAGCGCCGCCGTGTCGCCACCGCTGTGAACGCCGCCGCGCGTGGCTGCGCCATTTCCGGCTAGTTCCTCTCAGGGTCTTGGCCGTGTTAGTCTTCGCTAGGGTAGGTGTAGCTTGCCCGCTCGGTCTGGGTGGCTGTTTCGCCGTCTTTCGGCCGGCCGGCGAGCTGCGCCATGGCGCCGCCGCTATCGCTGGCCATCGTCGGAGAGCAGATCGAGGAGGAGAAGTGGGGGAATAGCTTTGCGGGGTCGAGGTGGTTCTGCTGGTGCCTACCCGTCGCCGTAGACCTCGCCGGCGGCGAGATAGCCGGCCGACCCGCCGGTGTACCCGCCGTTGGGGGCGGGAACACTGTGCAGGCCGGGCCCGCATGTAAGAAAGGGGGGAGAGAGAGGGAAGGACCTGGGTGTGTAGATCAGGTCTGTGCAGGGGGTTTTCTACAAAAGGGTTTTTCTATAATCTTTTTCTTTGTTTTAAATTCCTGTTTGGTTTTAAAGTGCCTAGAAAATCAAAGGTTTGTCATAAATTTATCAAACTTGATTCCAATTATCTAGTTGAAACTCTTGTTCAAATAAAAATTGCTAAACTCCTTTCCCTTGTTTATAAGTGCTTTATAAAATTTTTAACCAAGTTTTCATAGGGCAAATATAATCCAAATAATCTTCAAAATATAGGAAAAATATTTGCTTGCTTGGTAGGGTTGTAGTCCTTTGACTTACAACTTTATCGAGAAGGAAAAAATCTTTTCTAGTTTCTCTTTTTTCTTGCTTTGCATACGCTAACTTCGCATGTGTGCATTCGTAGCACCGGAAGCCGAGGAGGTCGATTACATCAAGCTCCCACCTGAAGCCGCCCAGGAGTACGAGGAGGTGGTGGTAGTGGATCAAGGTGCAGAGGTCCCTGCGGAGCAAGTCAACCCCGAAGCTTAGCGAGGCAAGCCCCGGTGCATAATAACCCGGTTTTTCTGAATAAATATCCATGTGTCCAAGTATTTTGATGATATGTGTATGTGCTTACTTCTTGGAATTTGTTTGACAACCATTTATGCAATTCAACTTCCTCGACTAGAATTACCTTGCCACTTGTTTTAGAGGACCAATATGACGTAGAAATGCTTAGATCTCATGTAGCATATAAAGGATTAATGGAATGCTTGAAAACTCTAGGAGTACTAGCTTTCATACTTACAGGTTTATTTAAGAACAAAGATGGTTTTGAAATACGGATGGTCAAATTGTATCAGGAAAGAAGTCTTGATTCCAATCACCATTCAGGTTAAGTTTGATTAAGGACCGTTCGTTGTTTAACTTTGGTAAAGTATTGAATGTACTAGTCACATGTTGGCATATGTTACCAGTAAACCTGGTAACTTGGGTCGCTTTAAGTTTGAACTGTGGTTCGCCCCGCTCGAAGTGGCGAGGTGGCGGGGTCGTAGCCAGTAAACCCGCATGGTAGCGACCAGACGTGGGGCTTTGTCGGCGAATTATGCTGACAACGTCCTCGAGGGGGTGCCCCGAGAGAAGGGTTTAGGGAGAAGTCGTCGAGAACCTAGAGCCGAAGGTGACAAGAGACGATTTAGACAGGTTCGGGCCGCAATGTGCGTAATACCCTACGTCCTGTATGGTGTATCTTGTATTGATCTGGTGTAAGGCGATGCTTTGAAGAGGGTCCCTACCTCCCCTTATATATGCCGGAGGGTGGGGTTACATGGAGACCGTATAGGACTAGGAGACTTTTACAAGTTAATCTCTAATTCCCTGATACAGTTTATCCAAACCGACTAGGACTAATCCTTGTCTTGTGCGTCAAGTCTTGTAGTGGGCCGGCCCACAGGGTGGTCCGCTAGGGTTGTTTAGTCCGTCAGGACTCTACACCCACAAGCCCCCGAGCACCTTATCTCCTGAAGAAAAAGCTTTGTTGAAAGTACAGAGTTCTTTGAGGTCCTCCAGAGTTCTTTTGAGATCCGCCAGGGTTCTTTGAGACCCACAGGGTTCTTTGCTCTTGGAAGTTGCAACCATGCTGTTCAATAGGTAATGATGTGCTCATAAGTCTTCTCGAAGTTCGGATTGGTGCGCACCGACTAGGAGCGCCCAATTGGGCAGCCCCCGAGCCTCGTTTATCTTTGAAGAAGAAATTCGAGGCTCTTTCGAAGTCCGAACCAAAAGAGAATCAATTTCCGAAGAAACCCGAGTTCTTTTAGAACTCCTCATAAATTTATCAATTTGAAGCCGAAAATTCTCAGAAAAATATTTCCTGAAAATATGTCCACAGCCCCCGAGCCTAAATTTGAACGAATTCAAATATAGGATCAAGAAAGGACCAAAATTGAAAAGTACCGAAGTAACGCTTCGAAAAGCCAATATAAACCGTTCGCCTCCCCTGTTTCTGCACACCTTTGGCAAAACAGATCTAGGGTTTGCGACAGTTTGTGTGCTTGCGATCCTGAGACCACGCAAAATCTTCCACATCTTCCCCCAACCCGAATCCAATTCACACCAAGTCTCAAAAGACCGCGATGGCCGGTGGTGAAGGATCCAGCCGAAGCAAGGGCACAAAGAGGAGAGCAGAAGCCATGAAGGAGGTCGTGACGACCGAGAAAGCAGCGCCCACTGGGGACATGCCAAGCATTGAAGATCCAATCAGTGACTAGCCAACCAGCAATCTGAAGGACAAGCATATCAAGACTCTGGAAGCAGATGGGTTCCTAGCGGCCCAAGAAATCAGCCGGTGGAGGTGCGCGTACGGACACGAGTACCCCACTGAGGAAACCGAAGAGCTGACGGTATGGAAAGCTTTTTATGAAGTTGGATTCGGTCTTCCAACCTGCGATTTCTTCCGCCGAGTCTTGCAGTTTTATGGGATTGAGTTGTGTCACTTGAATCCCAATTCAATTTTGAATCTGTCAATTTATATCCACCTTTGTGAAGCATTTCTTGGAATAGATCCGCATTTTGCGTTGTTCCGCCACCTGTTCAGAGTAAAGACCTCAAGCGGACCATTACAGGTGGTAGGAAAGGTAGTAATCCAATTCCGTCAGGGCATGAGGCCGGTGTATTTGGAGTACACAACCAAGGAGAGCCTAAAGGACTGACAGAAGGAGTGGTTTTATGCTTGGAACCACCAGCCACAACTACCCAACCGCTCAGGGAATCCTCCAGTAATGAAGCCATTCTGGAGTGAAACAATTGGAGTCAATCAAGCAATGCAAATTCCCGAGCTGTTGAATATGATCAGAGATCTCAAGGCACAAGGGCTGACAGGAGCCATGGTGTATCGGTCATTTCTATTGAGGAGAATTCAGCCATGCAAACAACGCTGCACTCCAGGGTACTTGTACTCTGGAGAATCTGACCCCTCAAGGAATGCCACCGGAGATATGTCGGACAAAAGGATCACACAACTCTTGAAGAAGTTTCTGGTGATCAGTGATGAACAATTTCCAGAAATAATGGAAGTTTCAGCAATCACCATGACGCCTGAGGTAAAAACCATATCTGAATAACAATATATTGACTTGTTATTTGAAAACTTAGTACTAACTAGTGTCTTGATCATAACAGTATGAAGCCCGACGATCACTGTATGTGAGTCTGCCGCCCCTGGATCCAACCAACGCTGAAGAAGCATCATTATTAGCTCGCTGTGTGGACCCAGGGGTAAGAGATCAGGTGCGCCAACGCAAGCATCATTCTGAAGAGACACCTGTATCTGAAGAACCTGACGAGCCCCATGCCCATGCTGAACAGCAGGTGTCAGAAGAACCCCGTGCCAAGGCAGGGGCAACCTCCAAGGGAAGTGAAAGGTCCAAGAGGGCCGCATCAACGGAGCCGATGGCACCTGTGCCAAGAAAGCACGGACCCTACCTAAGCCCCAGGCCAGGGCCATCCCAGAGGAAAGGGCGAAAATATCCCCACATCGCAAGTCATCATCTTCTGTGGGGATAGCCATTGGAGAAATTGGCACCAGCATGCCGCAGCAAGGCAGCTCTGCGCGACAACCATTATCAGATGAAGAAATCCTGCACAATATCTTCAATCCTGTCTCTGCGCCATTCATAAGGACAACACCAATGGTTGAAGAACCCTGTCCAATCGGACCATCGGCGCCAGAGCAGGAAACCGAGGAAGAATTCATCTTGAGGGAGCCGGAAATCCCCATGCGGCCTTGCAGCATGTAAGTACCCTGTAAATCTTGTCATAGTGTACAAATTGAACATTCGTAACACTCCATTGTGACTGACAAAGTTATTGATGTAGTGTTGAAGAAATTCCATCAACAATCAGGGAAGAGCCAGTAGTTGATCATGCGGCTGTAGAACCAGAGGCCACAATGCCCGAAGAACCCAGGGAAGTATCAGAAACAACCCTGCCAAAGGTTCAAATAGCCACGCCATCAAATCCGCCAGCATCTGTAGAGGCATAAGTTGAAGAAACGATTGCCGAGGTGCAGGCGGACATCGAGGAACTGGTCACACAGGCGGCTCTTGAAGAAACCAAAGTTGAACGCCGTGACCAGAATACTGCTGAGCCCCCGAGCGTCATGGAGACATCCCAAGTCGGGGCGGAAGCAGTTCCAGAAGCAGAGTGCTCAAGGGGTAAACAAGCCGAAGCATCAACCCAAGAGCAAACTATTGAAGACATCCCCAGAGTACCCAAGGGTACTGGTGCTGAAGAGAAGATCGGTAGCCTCCGCATCGGGAGCTACGATCCAATGCTGAATCCAAATCCGCAAGCCTTCGAGTACATCTTGGACGCGGAGGAGGATGAGGAGCACATCGACAAGGGGTTGTACCATGCGGAGAGAGCAGTAGCCTACTTCAAGGTATGAAAAACAACCATGTACTCATTGTCCTATTTGAATATATCTCATGATAATATTTCTGCAGGCCGTCGGCGAAGCATCAAGGAAGAAGACGGAGTATATCCACAACATATCGCTGATGCACGCCAAGGCAGACCGTCTCCAGAAGGAGCTGGAACGTGAACGTGAAGACCGCAAACTCCAGGAGGCGGAAGATGCCAACATGATCCGCACCTTGCATCTGCGCACCAAGGAATTGGTCGCGGAAAAGGAGGACATGAAGAAGAAACTCAACGCGGCGAAGACAGAGCTCAAAGGTACTCTGTCACTGTCGAAGTCTTGTAATGAAGTATCCTTTGTATGTGTAATCTAACAACCCTGTCATTATCTTGTTTGAGCAGGGGTGCAACAACGGCTTACAACAGCCCAGAGCAAGATGACGGATTGGTCGAACTTGGGCAACCGTCATGAAGAGGCGTTAAAGACTCTCTCTGAAGAGCATGAAACCATCAAGGAGCAGCTCAGAGTTGCAGTCGAACAACGCAGGGATGCTGATGCGCAGTTGATTCAAGTCATTGAGCAGCAAAAGAAGCTTGCCAAGGACCTTGAAGATGCTCGCGAAGAAAGGAATCAGCTATCCAAAGAACTCGTCCAGTCGCAGAAGAATCTTGCTGACAAGAAGGCGCTGGACGAGAAGCTTGAGCAGGCGACCAGGAGAATGTCAGAGCTTGAAGAAACCATACGGCAGATGAAGAAGTCGGACGATGACCTGGTCGAAGCCCTGAAGCGGATTTCGTTGCTAGAGAAGGCAGCGAACCCAGTGGTGAAGGCCTTTGTTCCTGAAGACCCTTCATCTCCGCAATCATTCCTGGAGCGTCTGAAGGCCATGCCTCGACAATTGAAGGTGTATATCAAGAGATTATCCAAAGCCTGTCTTGTGCATGTCCTTGCTGTAATTAGGTCTAGGTACCCTGAAGTAGATGTAGACAAGCTTGTAGAAGGCGCAGAGCCCAATTGTACTGAAGCCGCCTTCAGGGACCTGAAACAAGAGGCCGAGCCAATTGCCGAGGCAATTGCTCAAAGCCTTAGGCTGTAAATTGAACAAATATTATTGTAATATAAGTATTCTGCAATGAAATATAATATTTCCGTGCTTGAAGAAAAAACCAAGAATTTCTAAGAATCCCTGGGTTGTCTCTGTGTCAATGACCAGGACTTAGTCAAAATGTACATTGCGTAGATTTTAACTGTTGAAAAGCAATCCTGTTAAGGACCCGAAGGAACCCAGGGAGATTTCTTATAGCATAAGCTATCTCTTAGAGTGTACCCCGGGAGGATACTTGGGAACAAACTGTATGTGGTTTGCCGAGGCAAGAACCCAGTAAGACCCACGGAGCGGCAGCTTTAAGCTGCAAATTATCGTAAAGTAGCGAAATTGGAGGAACAGATCCGTTCTCGGCCCCGAAGAAACCCGGATAGACCTCATTTTATGGGCTCCGAATGCATGAAGAGGAAACTGTCCGAGTCTAGAAAGAACACGGAAGTTTTGAATGATGTCATGAAGACAAAATAAACAACCCAGTAAAGGGAATTTTATTGAAATATATCTCGTTGCCGAAACAACGGTACCAAAGAACATATGATGCCGAAGCAACCAGTTCATGTATTGCCGGAGCAATGTTTACGGAAGAACTCTGGATGCGGAAGCAATTGGTTCTTGCGATGCCGAAGCATTGTTGCAGTGAAGGAACTACGGTAGAATTTGCGTAGATGTTCTATGTTCCAAGGATTTGGTAAATCCACACCATCTTCTGTTTGAAGTCTGTAGGTGCCTGGCTTGAGGACCTTGGACACAATGAATGGACCATCCCAAGGTGAAGTAAGCTTGGAATGACCGACTGTATTCTGGATTCGGCGTAACACCAAGTCTCTAATCTGGAATGATCTTGTCTTCACATTCTTGTCATGAAATCGACGGATACCCTGAAGATAGGCAGCGTTGTGTAACAAGGCTGCTAATCGTACTTCTTCAGCCGTATCAACCTCCATCATCCGTTGTTCGTCCGCCATGGCTTCTTGGAATTCCTCAACGCGAGGAGCACCATGCATGACATCAACAGGTAGGACGGCCTCAGATCCATACACCAGGAAGAAAGGAGATTGCCCTGTAGCTTTCTGGGTTGATATCGTAGGCCCCAGACAACTGGAAAGAGTTCTTTCATCCACCAGCCTTCTGCTTTCTTCAGGGTTCGTTCCATGCGAGCTTTAAGTCCATCGAGGAGCATGCCATTGGCTCTTTCAACTTGTCCGTTGGCACGAGGATGAGCAACAGAGGCATAGGATACCTCGATGCTGCGATCTTTACAGTAGTCTCAGAACTTGTTGCCTGTAAAGGTAGTACCCAAATCCGTGATGATTTGGTGTGGTATCCCGAAGCGAAGAATCAACTCTTGGAGAAATTGGACTGCTTTTTCAGAGGTTGGTTTGACAACCGGAAAGACTTCTATCCACTTTGAGAATTTGTCAATAGCGACGAAACAATTTTCAAATCCACCAGGCGCCCTGGGTAGTTTCTCAATCATATCAAGCCCCCAGCATGCGAACGGCCATGACGGAGGTATCAATTTGATCTTGTGCGCAGGCTGATGTGAGTGATGAGCGAAATATTGACAACCCTTGCAGTGACGAACAATTTCTTCAGCGTCGTGTAGAGCTGTAGGCCAGTAGAACCCGACACGGAAGGCTTTGCCCACGATAGTGCGGGAAGCTGCATGATTGCCACATTCACCTGCGTGAATTTCTTCCAGGATGTTGACTCATTTTTGCTGTGAGACACATTTCATCAATGCGCCAGAGCGTGCACCACGTCGGTACAGTGTGTCTCCAATTATAATATAGGACTTGCTGCGACGAGCAATTTGCTGAGCTTCTGCCTTCTTGGCAGGGAGGCTGTCGTGCAAGATATAATCTAAAATTGGAGCGCTCCAGGCAGCGTTGATGAGCATAACCTCAGGGGCTGAGGTTGTATCGTCGGAAGTTGTCGCTGCAGAAATTGATGGTTTGGAGAGTTCATTGACGAACACCCCACTAGGCACCTCTGCTCTGGAAGAACCCAGCTTTGATAGGACGTCTGCAGCGACATTATAATCTCGCTCGACATGATAAAATTCGATGCCGAGAAAGTGTTTTTCCAACTTGCGAACTTCTTCACAGTACGCATCCATGTCTTCATGGTTTCGATTCCAGTCCTTGTTGACTTGTTTGATGACCAACACTGAATCCCCATACACCAGCAGACGCTTGATACTGAGAGTAATGGCCATCTTCAATCCGTGAAGAAGTGCTTCGTATTCTGCAGCATTGTTGGTGACGGCAAACCGAATCTGCAGAACATACTTGAGTTGATCTCCTCGAGGTGAAATCAACAGGACTCCAGCGCCTCCACCTTCCAGCTTGAGTGAACCGTCGAAGTACATGATCCAATACTCAGGCTTGGTGATGACGACTGGAAGATTGTGCTCGGTCCATTCTGATATGAAATCAGTAAGGACCTGAGACTTCATGGCCGTGCGAGAACGGAACTTTATGCTGTATGTTCCGAGCTCAACAGCCCACTTGGCGATACGCCCTGTAGCGTCTTGATTATGAAGAATTTCGCCAATAGGATATCCAGTAACCACAATGATCTTGTAGGTGTCGAAGTAGTGCCGCAATTTCCTGGACGACACTAAGACAGCATATAGAATTTTTTTAACTTGAGGGTACCTTGATTTGGAGTCCGAGAGGACTTCGCTCACAAAGTACACAGGTCGTTGAATCTTCTGAAGATGACCTTCCTCGTTGCGTTCAACAACAATAGTGGCACTGACGACGTTGGTGGTTGCTGAAATATAGAGCAAGAGGTCTTCGCCCGGGAGCGGTGCAGTGAGCACATGTGGTGTAGTCAGGAACAGCTTGAGCTTGTTGAAGGCGACTTGAGCTTCCTGAGTCCACTGGAATCTGTCTTGCTTCTTGAGTAGCTTGAAGAACTCTGTCCCGCGTTCTCCAATTTTGGAGATGAAGCGGTTGAGTGCAGCCATACAGCCCGTAAGCTTCATGACATCCTTGACGGTGCGCGGCGGCTCCATGTTCATGATACTTGCTATCTTCTCTGGATTAGCCTCGATGCCGCGTTCGCTGATGATGAACCCGAGGAGCTTTCCTGATGGAACGCCGAAAACACACTTGGCGGGATTAAGCTTCCACCGCCATTTGCGTAAGTTGTCGAACGTCTCGGTGAGATCAGCGATGAGATCCTCGGGATTTCTTGTCTTGACTACCACATCATCAACGTAGGCTTCGACGTTTCGGTGGAGTTGGTCTTGAAGACAACCCTGTATCGCTCGTTGATATGTGGCACCTGCATTTTTCAAGCCAAAAGGCATGGTTGTATAACAATATGCGCCATATGGCGTGATGAATGAAGTTTTGATCTGATCCTCATCTTTCAGCGATATCTGGTGATATCCTGAGTAACAATCGAGGAAACAGAGTAGGGTGCACCCGGCGGTGCTGTCGATGACTTGATCAATGCGAGGACGCCCGAAGGGATTCTTCTTGCAATGTTTGTTGAGATCAGTATAGTCAACGCACATTCTCCATTCATTTGAATTCTTTTTTCTTACAAGAACCGGATTGGCTAACCAATCCGGATAAAAGACTTCTTTGATGAAGGCGGCTGCTAATAGCTTAGTCTTTCTTGATGGCTTCCCGACGCTCGGTGGCAAATCTTCGGAGGTGCTGCTTTTTGGGCTTTGCGCTCTCGTTGAGGTCTAGCTTGTGCTCGATCAACTCTCTGGGAACTCCAGGCATGTCGGAAGGCTTTGTAGCAAAGATGTCAGCCTGGGCTCGCAGGAAGTCGATGAGCGCGCTTTCCTATGCAGGAGTGAGGGTGGAACCAATCACCGCTGTCTTCGTTGGATCTCCTGTTTGGAGATCAACTGTCTTCGTGGCGACCTTGTCCACAGGCTTGATGACTCGCGTCTTCTTCTGCGTTGGGGCATCACCGTCTTCTTCGATGACGGTGGCAGCCAGGGGGTGGAGCTCTTGGCTATCTATGGTGGACGCAGCTCTGACGACGCACTCCACTGCCTCTTTGTCGCATAGGTAGGACCGCTTGATATCACCGCGAAGGGAAAGAACGTCGTGAGGCCCTGGCATCTTCAACACCAGGTAGGTGTAGTGGGGGATGGCCATGAACTTGGCCAACGCTGGTCGCCCGAGGATGGCGTGGTATGACGTTTCGAAGTGTGCAACTTCGAACTTGATGAACTCTGTACGGTAGTTGGATGCAGTACCGTACGTGACGGGCAAGGTGATTTGCCCGAGGGGAATGGCCGCATTCCCAGGTACGATGCCGTAGAAGGGAGTATCTGCCGGCTGCAGCGTGCTTGTGTCGAGCCCCATGGACTTCAGCGTCTTGGCGAAGATGAGGTTGAGCCCGCTGCCCCCATCAATCAGGACCTTGGTGAGCTTGCTATTCGCCACCACGGTCTCTAGGACGAGAGGATATCGTCCGGGAGAGGTGATCTCCGCCCACTGGTCTTCTCTGGACCAGGTGATAGTGATGTCTGACCACCGTAGGGGTGTAACCACCGCTGGTTCTGCTACATAGGCTTCGCGCCGTGCATTCTTGCGATTGCGCGAGGTGTCGGTGACTGCCATGCCTCCGAAGATGACATTGACAGTATTGGTGAATCTGGGAAACCGCCGCCTCTCTTGTCGTGCTTGTCATCTCCGTCTCCATCCGACCTCTGCTTCTTGTTGGGCGTGCTGAACGTTTCCCGAAGGAGCGTGCAATCGCCCATGGTGTGCTTGCTGTCCGGGTGGTAGGGGCAGCGCTTCTTGAGAAGTTTGTTGAATTCTTCCCTTCTTTGCTGCGGAGACTTTGCGGCGCGAACGGTCTGGACGGTTGCGACCGTGTTGTTTGGTCGCTTCCGTGGGTTGTTGCCGTTACGCTGGAAGGAGTCGCGCGGCTGATCCCTGTTGTCTTCCTGATTTCTGCGTCCAGGGTTGGCGGATCGTTTGCCGTAGCGCTCCCGTTCTTGATCATCGGTGTCCATCCAATTGGACACCAGCGCGCGAAATTCCTCGAGGTCACGAGGACGGTTGTGACCGAAGTCACGGAAGAGGCTGCGGTCGGTCATCCCTTCTTGAAAGTAGTCGATGACTTCCGAGTCGGGGATGGGGACGCATGATGCCTTGATGGCGAAGAATCGCCGGTTGTAGTCGCGCAGGGACTCGTCTGGCTTTTGTTTGCACGCGCGGAGTTCATATTTGCTGCCAGGGCGCTCGAAAGAACCCTGGTAGTTGGAGACGAAAGCCTTCTTCAGCGCGTGCCAGATGTCGATGGAGTCTGGATGAAGGGACTCAAGCCAGGTGAGTGGACCTTGCTCCATCGCAACTGGGAAGTACAACATCTTGGAGATGTCATCGCCCCCCGATGCCTCGATTGCAGAAGAGTATCTGCGTAGCCAGATGTTGGGGTCTTGCTTCCCGTCGAAGTTGGTGATGCCTGGCGGCTTCAACTTTCATGGAAAGGAGCTGACGCGGATGGCACGTGTGTAGCATGGCAGGGCATCGGGGTTGGGGACGTCGTATCCTCCCGCAGAATCCGCGACGTGGGAGGTAGCTCTCCCCTCCCGGATCCGGAGGATTTCATTGCGGTCATCGTTCGGTTTGATGTGAGAACGAGCCGGACGGGGTTCTTCGCGGCGGTTGGACCTGGGGGGTTCCTCGCGAGGACGGCGGGGTTCCTCACGAGGCCTGACCATGTCCTTTGTTCTTTCGGCGGAGCTGCCGTAGTGGCTGCTCTGACGCCTAGCTGACGGTGCTTGGTGGCGCGAAGAACTCTTGCTTTTGGAGGCGGAACGGCCTCCGTCCAAGCGATCAACCATGACCGTTGCGGCTTCTAGGCGGGCTTTGGCGAGGTCGATGTCAGGGGTAGATTGAAACCCCTCGAAGACGCTGACCCCGAACATGATGTTGGCTACAGGGGAGTTGAAGATGCCTTCCTTGTCGAACTCAGCATTGAGGTTTTTCCTCTGAATGAAGCGACGTCGGAGGGCACGGTTGCGGTTGCGCTCGACACGGAGTTCTCGGTCTGCATCGGTCTCTCCATCAACGGTTGGAGTGTCGTCGGAGACAACTTTATCGTCGCTGTGATCATTGAGGATGACACAGGACTGGCGACCGGGGTTGTTAGGCCCGGATTTTCTGTTACTCATGGTAACAGGGAGTTCTCTGCCTGCCTGGAAGGGAAGCAGAGGTAGAATGTCCCGTACCGTGGAGGGTACGTTTGCTTCGTGGAGAGCCACCTCGGGATCCATGTCAGGCCAATGAACGATAACCCTCAAGGGAGTTGTGGTCATGACAAGATCCGAGGTGGCCCGGTGAGGTTGTCGAAACTTCCTCTTCAGATGCTTCTGGTAGATCGCGGCCGAGCTCGTTATCCCGAAGGGAAACTGAGGCGCGCGCGATCCACGCGGTGGAGTCTTCGACCCACGGGAATCGGAACCAGAGTTCCTGGGTGCCCGTGGGGTTGTTGTCACGGTCCTGATCGTTGAACCCTGGCAGAAGTCGGAGGTGATCTGGAGTCCGCCAGGGAGTCGTGGATGCGTGGCTTGATCCTGCCGCTTGACAGGGGTCGAGTTGACATGGTCGGCCCGAGCTTGAATCTGCTTCGGGTGCCATGTACTCCTCCGAGTAGGATACGATCCAGAGATCGTGTCGGAATTTAAGGTTTTCCGGGATCCTCGCGGAGTGGTTTGCGCGGATGGCGAGGCTGGTGCAACCACCACGTCGCGCAGTTGGTGTTGAAGCTCGCCTTCCTGGTTTGCAATGCAAAGCCAGGAGCCGAAGACAAAGGTGGCGCCTGCCTCGAACTTGGTGACGATGGAGGCGCTGAACGAGGCCATCGACTCTTTAGCGAGTTCTCGACGAGTAGATCCCACGGACGGCGCCAAAGTGTCGGCGAATTATGCTGACAACGTCCTCGAGGGGGTGCCCCGAGAGAAGGGTTTAGGGAGAAGTCGTCGAGAACCTAGAGCCGAAGGTGACAAGAGACGATTTAGACAGGTTCGGGCCGCAATGTGCGTAATACCCTACGTCCTGTATGGTGTATCTTGTATTGATCTGGTGTAAGGCGATGCTTTGAAGAGGGTCTCTGCCTCCCCTTATATATGCCGGAGGGTGGGGTTACATGGAGACCGTATAGGACTAGGAGACTTTTACAAGTTAATCTCTAATTCCCTGATACAGTTTATCCAAACCGACTATGACTAATCTTTGTCTTGTGCGTCAAGTCTTGTAGTGGGCCGGCCCACAGGGTGGTCCGCTAGGGTTGTTTAGTCCGTCAGGACTCTACACCCACAGGCTTCTTGCGGGGATGCGAATCCTGGGCTTGGATGAGGGCAATTCAGGCTTATCGAGATTCATCGCGAAAGGTTGCCTCGTGCAGTCCGAAGGGCGGGACGTGCACCTATCGTGTGGCTAGGTTTCTCCTGCAGGATATAAATTTGGTCCGGATCGCCGCAAATCTCGGTTATGAATACCTCTTGACCATTGTTAGTTCATTGTAGTAACTAGATGGGAGAAATGTTGTTTATAATGAATCTTGCGGTATGAATTGTTTGGAACTTAGCAAAAAATGTTTTGCTCCATTATAGTCTCTTAGGGATCACTAAAAGTTAATGTTAACATGCTTATAAGGACTCACTATTAGTAAGCTTTTATACAAAATGCCACAGTATCATAGCCCACATAAAGCCTCGCATGCTCCTTGTGGTCTTTTATTTTCGTTGACGGGTAAGTCTCGCTGTGTACCTTTGTATTCAACCGGCTCAATTTTGTGCAGAAATGATCAGAATTCCCAGCGAAGGTTGACTGAGAAAAAGCAAGAATGGGTTTAGAGTCGAATGCATTCTTGTCTACTTTACTCTATCTATGTAATAATATGGCCCGACTCGACCTACCAGACTTTTGCTTTCAAAATTCTCTTGAGAAGGCTTAACATGCACTTTAAGTTTGAATCTCCTCGTATGTAGTAAATATGCTGCTGTAAATTATTTGTATATAAGTGTGATGTTCTGTCGAGATGCCTCGACCTAAGGATCCTGAGTGTGTGGTCGAGATAACAGTTGTAAGTGGATGATTCGGGTTCGTCCCCAGAACACCCGACAAATTGTCGTGTTTGAACCGTTTCAAGTGTGTTTTAGATGATTATCTTTAAATAGGTAATTAGACGCCCTTGAGCCGGTTTAAACTGGTCGGATCTGCCACACTTTATCTATAAAAGAAAAAAAATTCAGCTAGAAGGGAAGACGAAAGGTGACGCCTTACCTTATCGATAAAAGAAAAAAATCAGAAGACCAATGGGCACGAAAAAAGGCCCATTAAGCCTACCAAACCCTAGCAGCCCAACTCGCAACCTTATCCCCCCTCCCCTCCTCTTCCCTTCCGCCCTGCTGCTCGTCTCCTCCGCCTCCTCCTCCACTGCCACCGCGTCCGTCCGCCGCCGCCTCCGACCTCCGCTGCCTCCACCTACCCCAACCTGCCTCCGCCGTCGCCGCCCATCTGCTTCCTTCGTCACCCGTCCCTGCCTCCTCCTCCGCCGGCTCCTGCCTCCTCCACCGCCCACTCCTGCCACCTCCGGCCGCGTCAGACTGGAACGGCGTCGTCAAGGCTCCGTACCTCGTCGGCGCAGCACTGGTGCGGCTCCATCCTCCCCGGAAAGGTTAAGCGACGCCGACGCCTAGGTTTTTCCACCGCTCGGACGCCTTCGCCTAGGCGACGCTTTGAATTCGATCTTTTATACATGTGTACACCATGTCCTAATACTGGGTCCGCCCCTGCTGACTTTGTTGGTAGGTTGCAGCGGGGAAGGATGAGCAGGCGCTGGAGCCGCACGATCTACGTCGGGAACCTCCCCGGGGACATCCGGGAGAGGGAGGTGGAGGATCTCTTCTACAAGGTTAGTATTTAAGTCCTTGTTTTGATTTTTTCTTTCGTAATAAAGAGATAAATATGTGCCACTGTGTTGTTGGGCTCGGTTGCCATGTGTGCTGGTTAGATTCAATACTGCGATGTTGTATGCTATGATTTACTTTCGTAATGAATTGGAACACACTGGTATGCAATTGTGGAGCTCATTAATCACAGAAGACTGATTGTCCGGAAAATCTTGTACTGTCAGGTTTCCCATAGTTCTATATTCACTATGGAACCAAAGTTAATGTGCTTTAGTAGGTGCTTGAAGTTGCTGTGCATTTGCAAATTAACATTACTTTTATACTTATGTTTACTACTATAAATTTCGTGAATGCAGTATGGAAGAATTGTTGACATTGACCTGAAGGTGCCCCCGAGGCCACCTGGCTATGCTTTTGTTGAGGTAAGATACACCCAGATGTGTTGAATAACATGGTTATCTCATCCCTCAAAGATGACCTTGTTGGCTAATCGTTCGAGTCACAAACAGCAACTATAATGTAGTTACTTTGGTAATCATGTAGTTTGAAGATCCTCGTGATGCCGAGGATGCAATTGCTGGGCGGGATGGATACAATTTTGATGGACACCGCCTAAGAGTAAGCTAATCAGTTTTCTGATAAACTACACACCTCCTGATCCATTCAATTTTGTTGATCTAACTCCCTACTGTTCACACAGGTGGAACCAGCTCATGGTGGTAGAGCTAATGCTTCCTCACATGATCGTGGCTCAGGTGGCTTCGGTGGTGGAGGCGGAGCACGCCGTGGTGTGTCAAGGCACTCAGAGTATCGTGGTATGGTTTGGATTCGTGTTGAAAAACAATGTTCACTTTTCCTTTTTGTCTGCAACCCTAACTTTAATTATTGCAAACAGTTCTTGTCTCTGGACTGCCTTCTTCTGCATCATGGCAGGATTTGAAGGTTTGTGGAAAACACTTTCCGCCCTCAAGTTTTTGTCTAAGACTGTATTCTTTAATCTCATTAACACTAAATACACTAAGTACTTCTTTCCAGGATCATATGCGGAAGGCTGGTGATGTTTGTTTCTCTGAAGTGTACCGTGAAGGCGGTGGTAAGTTTGTATTTTGGTTAAAGCTGCTGTTTTTATTTTACTTTTGAATCTGAAACGCTTGTTAGGCATATTCAAAAGCACATGCTTTAAAAATATATTTATGGCGCTATTTTTTATTAAAGCAGTAGAGGCGGGTGGCGGGTCTTTGGTGCCTTTGTCATGACAAACCAACTAATGACATAGATCCTTAGCATTTTTGGCATCCAGTGTGTGTGACATACTCCCTCCATCTCATGAACATGAAGAGTGCAATTCTAACTTTTTTTAGAAATATTAGTGGTGGCATGAAAAGACTTCCATGCCCGCTGTGTGCAACTAACTGGACTTCCTCAAATGGTGGCCAATAGTTAGCTTTGGCATACAAATCAGATCTAACTACTTAATTAGGCAGGTAATTATTGTCCTATTAGCAGAATTGCACTCTTTTGGATCCATATCCTGAGTTCTAGTTTATTTTTCTGTTAGTATCATTATCAACAGAAAAAACTAGCTTTTGATTGATATATGATGCTAAGTTTGTTAAGAATAATTTAGGAACAATTCATACAAGAAGAAAAGCTCAAGCTCTTGGTAACATAACCAAACATATTATTGGGCATTGGCATGATTTAAACACACTAGCACCACCCGAACAAAATCAAATGCTGTGGGAGAACAGCTAAAGCTTACTGCCATTATTGGAGTGATGCACCTGTCATACATAATTCCTATGGCTTAAGCATATTGCGAAGTGAATTTTAGATTTGAATGATTTTTTCTTTGAAATTTGAGTTAGACTTGCTCCTAGTTGGTGACATTTGGGAGCTTGCCTGATAGGAATATTCCAAATGCATCCAATGTTCTCAATTCCTGAAACAAAAAAAAAAACATGTATGTCTGTATAGCTATGCCTAGTTTAGATAGAATTTCTATGGCAGAAAGTTCCATTCATAAGTAGTCTCTCTTTCCCCTTGATCTGGAATCCTGACATTGCCATTTGACGAATCCTTGTGGAGTTGTGATGTCCTCATCATTGCCTCTTGTCCAGATGGGCTATTGACCCCCTCCAGTTACAAATGCCTCGCCACTTGCTGTTCTATGACATAAATGCTGCATGGCATATTACTAATATATCTTATCATCTGTTGTTAAGTGTTTTTCCCCATTTGATCGATAGGCCATCCTTACCATTTCTTGAGGTATATGGTTTTCTGTGGCAAGTTCTTCACATATATTTCCATTTTGTTACAGGCACCATAGGAATTGTGGACTACACTAACTATGATGACATGAAATATGCTGTAAGTCTGTATGACATTGCCTGGTCAATTTGTGTGAATTAGCTTAAACAGCCTTTCGGTGCTCTCTGCTGACTAATCTTCTGCAGTAACTAAACCTGGGATTGTTTCATCATCTGTCGCTGTTCTGTCCTTTTTTGTTCAGCCCTATGATTGTGTTTTTAATACTCATGGCTTTGACAACCTATGGCAGATAAAGAAGCTGGATGATACTGAATTTAGGAACGCCTTTGGGCGAGCTTATATAAGGGTAGGCCCTGTTGCCTGTTACTAGTTTTTACTTTTTAGTCATGTGGATCACTTCAATTATTAATCATTCACCTTACTCTTTGCAGGTGAAGGAATATGATGGCAAACGTGGTCGCTCCTACTCACGTAGCCGAAGCCCAAGTCGTAGCTATAGCAGGAGCAGGAGCCCCAGGTACGCTGCCATATATCATGATTTGGATAACCTTGTCTATAACTAACTAATATTGAATATGTTCTGCAGCAAATCACCCAGGGGTCGCCGTTCGGCATCTAGATCCCGGTCAAGGTCTGTTTCTTCCCGCTCAAGGTCCGCATCAAAAGGACGTTCCCCGTCAGGGTAACATACACAAATCCAGTCTTTTCTTCTGCAAAGCACAACATATGCACATTATGATATATGTACTATACTATGCCTACTTCTGTGTCATCATAGCTCGTTGGCATTCTTGCAAAATTGCTGCTGTTTTATTTGAAAATATAGTGGTTAACAAGCTTTATCAAGATATTGCTGCTGTTCTGTAAATGGTCTGAATGGAGTCCTGTTGATTTACTACACGAATTCATTTGGTACATTCTGTAGCGAATGCTGTGACATTCTTCTATGTTAGCACCCTGGTGCCATCAATTAAGTTTTAAGTGAACACAGCTACATTCCCAGGCATGTATACAATGATGATGGCTTGCTGTAGTCTGATTGCTTGAGGATCCTTCTCAAGTGCTCAGATTTTCTAATGAACGATATGAACTGCTTAGTCTGTTCTGTTTTGTTTTTTGAAGACTCAATTGTCTCGCCATTTTATCTGGGATTGTGCGGCGATCTGGGGATTGCACATTAGGATATTGAGGATGGGATTTTCACAGTTTGCTACAGTTCAGTTGGTTTTATAAGGTATGGTTGTTAATTGAGAGTTCTAGGGAAAGCTAAAATCGTTCCGTTGTTTTACCTAATATACTGTAACTGATGACCATCAGAGCTTGGGCATAGCGCATTGTTTGGAATACTGGACATAGGAGCGTTAAGGATTGATGATCTGGATTATGGTGGTACAATGAATAGGAACATACTTGGAGTTCAATGCTTGGGGAATGAGTTTTCTTCCTACCTCGGGCACACTTCAGATGGTTGCTGTAGTTCATATGCACTGTTAACATTATGATACATCAACTTCACATTATTGCATGGAACTGAATGCTTCTATTTTTCAACGAGCTTTTTATTGCTTTCGTTCGGATGGGCGAGGCGTCATGGCTTTTGGAATCAAGTTGTTAAAGCTGCATTTCGGCTATTGAATTCAGTTATTTCTGGAACCTTTTGCAGATCACCAGCAAGATCCAAGTCTCCTAATGCTTCTGTACGTTTTCTTAATCATATTGAGGTACATTTATTTTTATTATTCTGCTTAATTTCATATGCCAAAATGTCTATGCAGCCACCAAATGGTGAAGCAGCAAGCCCCAAGAAGCAGAGCCCAAGCAGGAGCCCATCTGGCTCACGCTCTCCTGATGTAAAATGATTCTGCTCCTCATATTTGCTCATTCGCTGTACTTTGATGCTGTCAGTAACAAATGTGTCTGATCTGACAATAATTTAATCGGAACTTGCAGGCGAAACCTGAATAAAATAGCTACGCTGTTGATGCATCACAGATGGAGATCAGAGCTCATCTTGTCCGGACACCTGATGTCCTCCATGTTGTTCTAGTACAATCAATCCTAGCAACTGTGCAACTAGATTCGATGATATATTAACAATCAGCTTGTATCGATGGACCCCCAACTTGCCACTGTTATGTTGTGTAGCCCGTTAAAAGGCTCATTTACTGTGACTATTTGTGATTTTTCGATGCTATGTGGATTGGACTATGTCGATGAAATCGTTTTCTGAATCTCGTGCTGTTTTTGCTTCTTTCCTTGGTTTATTTGGTAGCGCATTGCTATTTGCTCCACATGGCCAAAATTTGCTTCTCAGCCTTTTGAAAGTAATTGGTCTAGTTGGACATTGACAAAACAATGTTTAAGCTTAGATCTGACAATTGAATTGCAATAGGCTAATAGTACTCATGCTAGCGACGGATGTGGTGGCCCAAGACCCCGATGAGTTCTTGTATGATCCCTGTTCTGGGCAGCCATGATCTGTTTTTTCTTATTTGTTTGAAATCGTTGCCTTGATCTGTTGATCAGACTAGGTAGTAGCCAGGCGGCAAAAGATATAGTAGTTCCTACCGTTTAACAGGACGTATTCGCCGAGAAATGTCAGCCGCGGAATGCGCTGACAATCTTGCGCCACCCACTCACCCGCTTTTGCTGTTTCAGCTACGTTCGCAACTTTTTTTTTTTTTTTTTTTTTTTTTTTTTTTTTTTTTTGACCCGGACGGTCGCAACTTCGGAGCAAAGCAAAACACGCTTGCGACAAATGACGAGTCCATGGCGGCAGGCGATAACGAGTCCATGGCGACTCGAGGCAGGCGAGTGACGTGGTAATTTGAGCACCAGCGGTAGGTTGCAGCGGCGGGGTATTGTGTTCAGTGGGGGTGAAGACCGAAAGCATCAACTCGGCTATATGTTTTAAATCTCTTTACAAATTTATTTGAATATAAACTCCCTCTGTTCTTAAAATATACTACCGTTTATAGCAAACTAGTTATTAGCTTAAAAATAAATCTCTTTACGACATACGGAAGGAGAAGGAGAATATATATGACAAACTTATTTTCAAAAAATTTTTTATGGCATCCTAACATTCTGACTTGAAATCACACAGAATATTATTATAAAAAGATCTAGATAAACTTAGAGCGTACCATTCAAGCTCATATACTCCCTCCGTCCAAATTATTAATCATTCTAGATGTCATTTTGAGTGTCTAAGATCATGACATCATCTATGAACCTAGGCACATACAAGTCTACATTTATAGCATATTCAATAAATCTATTAAAAAACACTAATAATTAAGAACAGAGTACTACACTGATACACCCGCATTGATTACAGAGGACTTTATATTTTCCTAAAACAACTATTCATTTATATTTATATCGACTCACATTGTTCGTGAGACTATACTAGCATTAATTAATTATTGACTGAATTTGCTTCGGACAAAACAAGGATTGCTCTGGGCAGGGGCCAAGCCCACCGGGGCCCACCCGCACTATTTACCCGGCTCTCTCAAAGCCGAGCCCCCGCAGCGCACCGCACGCCATCGTCACCACCACCAACAAAGAAGAAGAAAGAGGAGCAAAGCGGCAGCCTATTCCGTCTTCCGACGCCGAACGGGCCTCCGGGTCTCCTTCCGCCCGAGCACGCCACCTCGGATCCCCCCCTTCCTGCTCACGTGCGCGGCGACTCCGCGCCCTCCTCCTCCAGCCAGCGGCCACCTCCACCTCCCCACCGAACCGAACGGCGGCGTCGAGTGGGGATCCCTCGGGACTGGCTGGTGAGGCCTGACTCGCTCGGATCGCTCTTCCGCTTCTTCTCTCCTTTGCTTCGCCGCGGAGCAGCGTCGCGGAAGGTTTACTCGCTCGTCCACCTCTCGACCCGAGTCCCTGCTGCTGGCTAGAGCCGCGCCTTCTCCATCCTTGCTGCATCTCTCTTCTCTCCGACGACTGCTTCTCTCCGGCGCTTCGCCCTCGTCCTGGGTGGTGGTAACTGGCAAACCCCGGCAACAAGGTGGGTTCTCCTGCTCCTTGTTCTTCTCTCGGATTTGATGCTGGTGGTGACTGGGTTAGGGTTTCCGGTTCGGGGTCGTCGGGGAGGGCTCCATGGTCGGCGGGCTTAGAGGAGGGTCTGGCGGCGGCAGTAGGCACGGCGGCGTGGTCGCCGGAGGAGGCGGACGACTACCGGCGGGAAGGGCCGACGGCGGGGGCGAGCGGCTTCCTTGGTTAGCCAATGGCGGGGTGCAGGTGCAGCGCGGCGTCATTGCCGGCTGTGGCAGGGGCATTCCGGTTCATTGAACCTGGATTCTGCATGCAGCTGCCCCAAATCTAGGATTTGCAGGCTTTAGTAAACTCCTTGAGTGATTTATTTCCGTTTTGAAGCTTGGCATCACGGCGGAGACGCCCGCCCTTCTCCTTCACCTTTTGCCATGTCCTGATTGATTTGAGCAACAGGAAAATAGAAATTAACTGATATATTTTTTCAAATCGAAAGGTTTGGTTCTTTTAGCTCTTCGATCTTGGTTTTTGACTTTGCTATCTCTCTCTCTTTTTTTTTTTATATAGGAGGTACCATCTTCAATATATTTTATTAAGGGTCTGTACTCTTATTTGTGTGATTTCAATGAGAATGTGTGGCATGCGTACACTATCTTTTAACTCTACGAGTTTTGTATGTATGTTCGCCCCACCTAAAATTTAGAGCGTGCTCCGCCAATGCCTCGACGGATAGATTCGGTTCTTCCTCTGCATACAAGGTCTGTATCTGTGTTCGAGTTCACGGATTAGGGTGCCATTATCCAAATCTAGAAATTTGGGGGTTTAACTGAACACCATGACCCACGTCAATTGGCTGCTCCTACCAGTTTGCTGTTGATTTTCATTGCATTCTATAATTGGCAATGTAGCATTTTCCATTCTGTTTAGGAAACCACAGTTCAGAAGTCAGCCATTGCCTACGTTGAACCAAAGCGCTAAGATCTCTTGCCCTTTTTTTTTATCTTCTATACAATGGATAGAAATTTCATTCCTATTACACATATTCATGTTAAATGTTAATGCACTGGATGACCTAGGTAGGGCAGTGGATGTAGTTGTTTGATGTGTTCATATGATTGCTTTTCAGTGCCTGTGCCCACAAGTATTCACTTTCTTTTTTAAATAAAAGAGCCCCTTATTCATTGTTGGATCTGATTGCTTTTTATTCTTATAACTGGAACATCAGATTTCCTTCAAAAAAAATATGGGACATCAGAAATTCAATAATCAGTGATATGCATTTGTGTCTATTGGCGCATGGCAGTAGAAACTCTGCATCACTGGTGATTTCTTTATTATTATCTTGCTGTACAGGAATGCTGAATTTTAGGTTAGTTTTCTGCATTTATCCAGAAACATTGACAATTATATCAACTGGAAGGAATTATTGGTTGATTCAGCTATTAATTGTTTGCATTCTGTTAAAGCGTCCAATGGTATTTAATTGGCCTACTGTTACCTTTACAGGCTTTACTGAACCAAACATACATTGATACTGAAAAGAGCAAACTATTATGCTTCATTCTTGAATTTCGAGCAAAATATTATGCTTTGTTCCTGAATCTGAATCTGTTCGAATGGTATTTAATTGGCCTATTGTTACCTTTACTGAACCAAACATACATTGATACTGAAAAGAGCAAACTATTATGCTTCGTTCTTGAATTTCGAGCAAAATATTATGCTTTGTTGGTGAATAGAGCATGGAATCTGTTTTGTTGGTGAATAGAGATGTGCGGCTGCCAAAGAATTTTTGTTAAGAGATATTGGGGAGCATAATGGAGTTACCCGAGAAACATAGGCTTAAATGCAAATGGCACCAAAGATTCTTGAGGCGTAACGGTTAGAGCGTTGAACAATGTGTGTCGATGAAACCTCTGTTGTCAGCCCTGGTTCATATCATGGTACCAGCTTCTTTAAGACAAAAATAAGAGGGATGTCTCTCCCTCTGGTCGAGTTTTTTTCTTTTGTTTTTTTTTTATTTTTTTTTTCTAATGCAAATGGCAAAAGCATTCCAATATGCTGCATTGTTTGTTGTTATGCTTCAGAAGTTTTAAAGAATTTCCTTTTTCTTTATAGGGAAGAATCAGCATGCTCTACAGAGAAGTGTTGCAGAAGACTGAAAGGAGTCTGGGAAGATTACAGAACTACCAAAAGCGATTTCCCCCTCAGCTTCTGAATTCTTCAATCATCTAGCCTGTTGAAAGAACAAAGCCAGGAGTTTTAGACAACAACTGACACTTTAGCCTTGGCTACCTCTTCCAACAGTATGGCGCTGAAAAATGTGATCAGTTTCTTTTTGGTGCTGACCCACGTGAGCAGTTGTTTGGCTCGATCAGGGAACATGTTACATTCTGGCTTTGTTTCAGCATCAAAGTCATTACCAAGCTGGCCAATTTTGAGTGCAGGAACATCTGTGACTGTTGCTCTTGTTCTGTCGTTGTTTCTGACCTTCGAACATCTGTGTGCATACCATCAACCTGAGGTGCTTTTCTTTCATACCTTGGTTTGATTTATTCATATTACTAAAAATCTTATATGGGTCCGAGTGCATATCCTAGAGTTTTGACAATTGGTCTTGTTCTATCCAACCATTTCACCTTCTGATGCAATTAATTACTTTGCATATTGCAGGAGCAAAAATTCATGATTGGCCTTATTTTGATGGTTCCAGTATATGCTGTTCAATCAGTAAGTTGTCTCCTCTCCATTTTTCCCCTATCCCAGCATTTCTACACAATAAGTCACCCTAGCGCTCCCTAAATCACTTTACTCATGTAATAGTTATGATAACTTGGGAGTGAGAATCTGAATGCCGAATATGTCAATGGTACAAAATAAGTTACAATCTACGTCGATTGTCGTTGTGTTATGTAATATTTATACACAAGTCAATTTTGTTCTCAACTATTGGTAGTCATACCATTACGTTATTTTGATACATCCCTCTGAAGTTTTGGAGCACCACAAATATGAAAGCACTTGAACTTTTAAATATATGTTCAGCCATCTGCAGTTGTCTTTGAAATATGCCCTTTTTGGTACATTTTGCAATTCATTATTCCCTTTTTGTGCCTTATTTTGTTTTTGATCAACTTGAACTATATATGGTACTCATGTGTTCAGTATATGCTAGTACAAACTAAAATATTGTTGCTATTCTTTTTTTACCGACTTGAACTTTGGACAACATATGGCCACTAATAGGCAACTTTTGCTATGGGTTTCATAGTAATACATTGGTACAAACTATTAAAATATTGTACACTGCAAGTTATTTTCATAGCAAACTTCTTGAACCCATAAGTTTGGGTTAATTTTGTGGCACTTTGACTGCTCAAATTCTCATCATGTTTTCTGGGTGGAGGTAGCAAATTCTGAAACAACATTGATTTAGTTTCATCATTGTTGATGGAATTCATCATTTACTGCTGTAAACATTTAACGCTTCTTATTTTTGCAGTTCTTCTCATTACTGAATTCGAATGTTGCATTCATCTGTGAACTGATGCGGGACTGTTACGAGGCATTTGCCATGTATTGCTTCGAAAGATATTTGATCGCATGCTTAGGTGAGTATTTGAGACTCCATTGGAAAGTGAATATACCAATAGTTGGAAGTCATACATACTGAAAGTTCTATTCTCGGCAGCATAATAAAAGAGTGATTTGGCAGATAAGCAGAATTTGTCTTGCGGGTAGATGGTAGTGGCCACTGGGTAGCGGCTGGTATGGTGTGCTGCTACAGTTGTTGTATCCATAGGCAGATATTAATGTAGGTCAAATGGCTGCGGCCTCTAGGAAATACTATATGTCTGAGTTTGGCCTCTCGATGTCTTTTCAAGCTCCCTCACTAGTGTTGCTGTAGAGGCCTGTTATGTCGTGCTGTGACCTCTATAACACAATGTTTAATATCTAGTAGCAGTTACAATTCAACACAAACATTTCAGAATTTTATATGGTTCCATGAGACATATATTGTTATAGCTGAATGTGCAGCACATGCTATATTGTTGACCACTTCACCTCGATCCTTCCAGTACTTGCTACGCAAAATATTGTGCTGTCCCTCGCATCCATCACTGTGCTTAGTGTGTTTTGTAGAGAAACCTCTTGCTTAGTGTGTAACTTCAGTTTATAAATAGATACTAATCACGAAAAACTATAGGTGAATCGAAAGTGGTGAAGTACAAAGGGATGACAAAGGAATGACAGTATTTTATGTTCTTCAACTGTTAGAATTACAGAAAATAAAAAAATAGATCACAAAGATGTCAGAGAAGTTGTTGAAACACCTAAACCTTGTTTTAGTGTGGTCGTGCATGGGCCTGCTGAGTTGGGATGCATTTTTTTTTCTCCAATTTAGTTTTATAGCCTATGGAATTGTCTATCAGTTTCGTTTATTTCTTTATCTGTAATGTTTATTTGACGAAACGTTTGTTTTCCATTTAAGGCGGCGAGGAAAGTACCATTAGATTTATGGAGGGTCGGCTTCAAATCAGTGAGAGCTCACCTCTGCTGGATGTTGATTATGATTATGGCATTGTGAAGCACCCTTTCCCGTTGAGCTGCTTTATGAGAAATTGGTACCTTGGTCCTGACTTCTACCATGCTGTGAAGATTGGTATTGTTCAATATGTATGTATGCATGATGGTCGACCTTTGCCTACTTGCCCTTTCCTGTTTATTCTGTTCTGATCGATTACATGGTTTCCTAATTTCTAGATGATCCTAAAGCCCATTTGTGCTGTCTTGGCAATTTTCATGGAACTTCTGGGAATCTATGGAGAAGGAAAGTTTGGATGGAAATATGGGTATGAATCAATTCCATCATTCTTATGCTATTGTTCTTTTGAATATTTTATTATTTATTATGACATTTTACATAACATAGTTCTATCCTTGTATATTTAACTAAGAGCTAGTCAACTCATGCTCAAAATTTAGTACGCAGTCACCAAAAGATTTCAAATTCTGCATCATCATGAATTTATCGATTCATTTGCAGGTATCCATATTTGGCTGTTGTACTAAATTTCAGCCAGACATGGGCATTATATTGCCTTATACAGTTCTATACTGCGACCAAGGATAAGCTGGAACCTATTAAGCCCCTGTCTAAGTTTCTTACTTTCAAATCTATTGTATTTTTGACCTGGTGGCAAGGTGTTGCTGTTGCATTTCTTTTCTCAACCGGACTTTTTAAAGGACATTTGGCACAAAGTTTGCAAACACGTATCCAGGATTACATTATATGCCTTGAGGTTTGTTTTTATCGGCCATTTTAATTGACTACTGTCATGGTTTGATTCTGCCCATATTTTGTTGGCTCGCTTATCCAATTTGGAGGTTATATCTATGGGTATCAATTATATCAAATTGTTATGCTTACACTTTATTCTTGAAATTTCCGATGCCATAGTATTTTGTTACTCTATATTAGGCTGTGAATTATGATCCTCATATTAACTGTACTGCGTTGCTGTTAGATTTTGGTGCATCTCTTCATGTCAATGAATGCTTCCTTTAAATTGGATTCCACAACTTTCCTTTATACATGTGTGCACGTTGTGGAAAGAATGAATGCCAGCCTGCCAGTTGAATGTCTCAATGATGTTGGGGTTGTGTTCTCTATAAATTTGTTTGTTGCAAGTAGAGAAACACTGTTATTTTTTCAGCACATATGTACATCAATTTCTGTACATCACTGATTGTAATGACCTTTATATGCCTATATCCTGGAATTCCCTAACATGAATATATGTTCAAGTCCATTCCTCTAACACAGTTTCCCTTGAGTAACAGATGGGGGTTGCGGCTGTGGTTCATTTAAAAGTATTTCCAGCTAAACCTTACAGACGTGGGGAAAGAAGTGTTAGCAATGTTGCTGTCATGTCAGATTATGCATCTCTGGGAGCTCCGGATCCTGAAGAAGTCGGAGGAGGGATTGACAGCTTAACAGTCTTGCAAACACCTGTTACTAAAGATAGGAGGTTGAGTTTTCCTCAGAGCGTTCGTGATGTTGTGTTGGGCAGTGGAGAAATTGTATGCTTCTGATACTCAAGTTGCTTTTTCCTGACACACTATCTATTCTGTCAACTAATTTGCTCATGGTGCAAACTTTCAGATGGTTGATGACGTCAAATATACAGTTTCCCATGTTGTGGAGCCTATGGAGCGGAGTTTTACAAAGATTAACAGGACAATTCATCAAATCTCTGAAAATGTCAAGCAGCTCGAGAAGCAAAAGAGGAAGGCAAAGGATGACAGTCATCTTATTCCCCTGGAACCATGGTCAGAGGAATTTTCAGAAGCTCATGATCATGTTGTGGGTGGTAGTGTTAGTGATAGCGGATTGGCTAAGACAAGGTACAATAGGAACTCAGATAGGCCCCGGAGGTCATTTGAGTCCGGACTGCGCAGATGGTTCTAGCAGCTAGCTAGTGGGTTTAATTGATTTTGACAAACAGAGGTTACCCTTAAACCATGGGGTTTATACATCTTAGGACATAGAGAGGTAAAATAACGGCAAATCTGACTACTAGTATTTGACAGGAGGCGAATTTTAGCTTCTCACTCTTGTTTATAGTTGACCCTGACTCTTTCCCTTTCAGCAAGCAGTAGTTGCATGAGCTTTTGATGCCCTTTTATTTAGAACTTAACTTAGTACAGGCAAACACTGCTGTAACCGGATCCTTTTCTTCTCCAGAGTTTGTTGGAATAACATCCATTGAAGGGAGAGCTTTGTAATGCTTTGAATCAGTAAAGAAAAATCAAATTGATACTTTTGTTTCAATAGAAACGCTTTAAGAGCGCCGCAATATTTAGGAGATGGTTTAGTACCTCATTTACCACAAGTTGGCGTCTTTGCAAAATCTAATGGATCCACTATTTGCAGACTGGAGCCGATGCGGTGTAAGCATTCGATTATATTAATTCTAGAGGAGCTATTTCTTTCATTTTACCAAACTTCAATCACTCTAATATAGTCATCAATATCCATCGAGAATATCAATTGTAATCGAAGCCGCAAAGGTTTGGACGCTGAAGTGTGTTGCGCTAACCTGTTTTTGCACTTTATCTGATTAATAACTTTACAAAGGGTATACAGTCAAAATGCCATTAAGAGGTACAGAGTTCAGAGTTATGGCTGGCAGAATTTGCCCGCTTCTATCTATTCTGTATTTTCTTTCCAGGTCACATTACAAATAACACACACAACACACTTAATGCCACTAACGATGTCATCAGAGCAAGCGGTCCAAGAGTTCAGAGTTTCACCCAAGGAGGTTAGGATGTGTTTGATGCTCGAATTGTTTCACTCAAGGAGGTTAGGCTCAATGTGAACATGATGGTTCAGTATCGTTGATAACTTTTCCTTTACTTGGCTCCTATGGTCCTTAGATTCCAGTGTTGAGTATGTCCAATTATAATTTATGAATTATCACTCAGTAATCATATTCTGCATGTACCTGTACTTGTTATGTGGAAAATGGAATTTTTCTCCGATTGTTGGAGATAAGGATAAATTTTTCTTTTACATCCATGGCTTGATGAACATAGCTCCGTTCTCTGACCTATGTCAAAAGCACACTTCCACTACTGCTCAAAGGATCAAGCTAGCAAGCAAAGATTTAGTACCAGTAGCACATTTTCTTTACAACCACTTGTCAGAAAAAGAGGCCATCAGATTCAAATTGCACTTGCAATAATTTTGCAAAGTGCACTTCAAATTGTTCTCTCCTGCTCTGAGTTTACTGCTACACTTTACTTGGGAATTTGATCCTAGAAGCTATAACAATCTTTTAGTACTGTTCGGCGCAATCATCCAAACCAGTCGCTATATACTAAATCTTGCTGCAACTTGTGATACATGTATACGCATTCAGCTCACGACCCTTAGAATGGCACTACGAATACTGAAACCAATCAATAAAGCTGGTTCTATTGAACGGCAACGCCGCGCCTGTGTTTCTAGTTACAGAACGAGAGCACGGTAGCAAACATGACTTTCGATTTATTTTGATTTTTTTTCAATAGAACAGGCGTTGGCGATTTCATTTCCTCGGCACGATCCGAGCCCGGAGCGGGTGCTTCATGACGGTGGTGAAGTCCAGCTGCTCCGTCATGTCGACGGTCTCGACCTCCGCTGGCGGCAGCCACTCCATCTCCCTCACGAGGCTCCCCACGAAGAACTCCACCTGCAGCAACCCCAGCGTGTACCCGGGGCACATCCGTCGCCCGGCACCGAAGGGCATCATCTTGATCTCCCTGCTCCCCGTGAGGTCCACGTCGCACCCCTCGCCGCCGTCCAGGAACCTCTCCGGCCTGAACTCCATCGGCGACTTCCACACCTCACCGTCGCGGCCGAACCCGGCGAGCAGCACGTTCACCTCGGCGCCCTTGGGCACCCTGTAGCCGTCGATCTCCGCGTCGTCGCCCTGCACGCCGTGCGGGAGGAGGAAGTGCGCCGGCGGGTGCAGCCGGAGACCCTCCAGCACCACGGCCTTGAGGTACGGCGCCTCCTGGAGGTCCCGGTCGCTGAGCTCCGGCTTCGATTTCACCTCCTCGTACACCTTGGCTTGCACATCCGGGTGGTTCACGAGCTCCGCCATGATCCACTCCAGCAAAGTCAACGACGTGTCCGTGCCGGCGTTGAGGAACTCGGAGCAGAGGCTGATCACCTCGGCGTCCGTGAGCGCGCGGCCGCCCTCGTCGGCCACGCGCAGCGCCAGGACGGAGTCCGCGTAGCACGGCGGGTCCTCGCCGCGGCGCGCGGCGGCGCGGCGTGCGTGGATGAGCGGGAGGAAGATCTCGTCCTGCCTGCGGCGCACGGCGGCGTACGCCTCCCACCGCTTGCGGAAGAGCCTCTTGGTGATCGCCGGGAAGAAAGCGAAGATGGGGAAGCTGGTGATGGAGCGGAGGATGTCCATCTGTAAGCCCTCGACCTCGTCGAGCACCTCCGCGCTCAGCCTGGCGCCGAGGCTCATGTACACGAGCAGCTCGAACATGGCGCGCCGGAACGCCGGCCTCACCGTGACGGCGGCGATCGATCCGTCGCCAGCGCCGCCGCGAGCGCAGAGGAGGAGGAGGTTGGCCACGAGCGCGTCCCGCGCCGCCCGCCTCGCCGGCTCGTAGAGGCTGACGCGGGCGGGGTGGAGCGCCTCGGCGGCGAGGTTGCGGCGGACGAGGCGCCAGTAGGGGCCGTAGGGCGAGGAGCTGACGTCGCGCGAGCCGGCGGTGAAGAGGCTCCCCGGCTCGGCGAGTGGCGGGCGATCGGCGAAGGTGGCGCCGCCCTGGACGAGGACGCGGTGCGCCACACGGCGGTCTGCGACGAAGACGAGCGTGCGGAAGAGGCGGACGGAGATGACGGGGCCGTGGCGGGCATGCAGCTCGAGGAGGAGCGGGCCGAGGTCAAAGATGGATCGCCGGAGCGCCAGGAACTTGGCGAGGAAGACTAGAGCCGGTGGGCCCGGAGGGAGCTGCCCCTTGGTTGCTGGCGCCGTGTTCTTGTGGCCATGGGCATGTCGAAGCAGGAAGAGAAGTGAGGCGACGAGTGGGAGGAGGGCGCAGAGAAGGAGCTGCGGCGAGGTGAACCAGGTGGTGGAGTCCTCCATGGCTACCGTTGTTGTTGACGCACTCTTTCTGTGTATCTATCTGATCACGGTCGCTCTCCCTCTGCTAGGCCGGGCACATCGCCAATGGAGCACATGTAAGCGTAAGTGATCCGCGATCAATAATAACTATTCTGTTTCTGTCATCACGGATTGAAGACCTAAAATCACGCCAAGTTGGACCTTGAGAAATCATAAATAAAAAATTAGATGATGTTTCATTGTATGGCGCGTATAGCCATAAATATTTGTCTATAAGATGTCTCTTGATAAGATAAAAAATATAAAGATATAATAAAAGTTCTATACAAATACATAGTCCATTGAGCGCATCATAAAATGTGATGAAGTTTTATACATGAATTTTAAAAGGAAAGCACAATTATTAATTTTACCGTTACAATTACAGCCATTTAATATTTATACTTGTACACGCAGGTCTAAGCCACTTGCGTGCCCAACTCAATCACCACTAATCTATATACCTTCCACTCGTCTGGTTGCGACTACTACCCTAACTTATATTTAGCACCGACGTTATCACCGAGGGGGCATGAAAGTGAAAGTCTCCTGCTAGGAGATAACTAGATAAGGCATCATGGCAAATATTACCTTGGTTGTTTCCTTGGACGAAGTGCCATGAGGAGACACTCAGAGCCTGGAGCTTTAGTCTTTGGCTGCTCGAATGTCACTTTCGCAATCCTCACGTTGCTTGGTTCCTTAGCGTCGAGTTATGCCACTTTCGTTCCATGGGAGTATGCATTCATCTCACAGAAAAATCAATGGATCTTGACGCGCCGTGCACGAACCCAAACCATTCGAAGTTCAGCTCATACGAGCCGACCGGAGCCAAAACTCCCAACCGACCCCATCAGAAGTTCAGAACAGCGACACCTGAAAAAAAAAGATAGAACGGCTCAACGGACTCCCGGAGCTGCACTCGGAGGACCGATCGGAGACAAGAGAGAAAAGAACTCGAGTCCTCGACGCCGACGGCGAAGCAAGGCCATGTCCGAGTCCACACGGCCCCGTCGGCGACGTCCGATTCCGAAACGGCCACCGGCGCACCCTGGGCCATAAAACGCCACCTACCCGCCCACCACGCCCCGTCCCATCAAACCAGCAAAGCTGCTGCTCTACTCGATCAGCTCCATCGACGAACGAAGAACGTGATCGAGACGATGGGGCGCATCAACGTGGCGGCGTCGCTCCTGCTCGCCGTCGCTCTCCTGCTCTCGCCGTCGTTCTGCGCCGCCGCCGAGCCGATCAAGACGACGCCGACGCAGTGGAGCTTCCACCTCCCGCTTCCCGACGGCGTCACCGGCGCCGAGAGCCTCGCCTTCGACCGCCGTGGCCAGGGCCCCTACGCCGGCGTCTCCGACGGCCGCGTCCTCAAGTGGGGAGGCAGCGCGCTCGGCTGGACCACGTTCGCGCACAGCGCAAACTACCGGAAGATCCCTCTGTGCACGGCGTCCGTGGTGCCGTCGCAGGACACGGAGAGCATCTGCGGCCGCCCCCTGGGTCTCCAGTTCTTCGCCAAGACCGGCGACCTCTACATCGCCGACGCCTACCTGGGGCTCATGAAGATCGGGCCCAACGGCGGCGAGGCCGAGGTGCTGGCGACCCAGGCCGACGACGGCGCGGCGTTCCACTTCGTGAACGGGCTGGACGTCGACCAGGCCACGGGGGACGTCTACTTCACGGACAGCAGCGCCACGTACCCGCGCAGGTTCAACACGGAGATCATGATGAACGCCGCCGCGACGGGGCGGCTGCTGAGGTACGACGCGCGGACGAAGCAGGTGACGGTGCTCAGGGCTGACCTGCCGTACCCGAACGGCGTGGCGATGAGCAGCGACAGGACGCACGTGGTGGTGGCGCACACGGTGCCGTCCCAGGCGTTCAGGTACTGGCGGGGTAGTACGAGCTCCTGGCGGACCTGCCGGGGTACCCGGACAACGTGAGGCGCGACGCCAGGGGAGGCTATTGGGTGGCGCTCAACCAGGAGAAGGCGAACCTGGTGGGTGTCCGGCTGGGCGCGAACGGTACGGAGGTGGAGGAGCTGACGGCGGCAAAGGGCGTGACTCTCAGCGACGTCGCGGAGAAAGACGGACAGCTGTGGCTGGGCTCGGTGGAGCTCGACTACGTGGGACTAGTAGTTTATTAGTTGTAGCATTATCAGATGGATTGTTAGTAGATTCGATTAGGGAGTAGGCTCTTCATCACTTATAGTTTCACTACATTCCTAGGAATACGTGATCCTACTTGCTGTTAAACATTACAATATATCAGATGGATTGTTAGTAGATTCAATTAGGCAGTAGGATCTTAATCTCTCAGTACCATGTTTATATTGCTGTTAAACATTGCAAGATATTTTGTTTTTGTTTTTTCTCTCCATGGGATTTCTGTTACCATTAAGATATCTATGTGAAATAAGAGATCGTCACAATGTGCAACAGAGCTTAAGTGACTGCTCGAATGCTCGATCCAGACTACTGATTTATAAAAATCGTCATAAGAGGTTGAGAAAGTTGTCCTTAAAATACAGCCGATTTTATTAGAACAGTAGCACTAACTAATTGCCAAATTTATCAGGGGTGTAGACGTGTAGTACCATATCAATTTCTCTTCAGTGTTCAGTCAACTAAGTTCAAATCAGCTGACGACGGGCCGAAACTCGACGCCCTCGACAATGAGCCCACGCTTCGGATACCATCCGAGCACCTCGAAGCTCACCACCACCTCGTCGCCACCATCGCCGGCGGGCGTGCGCAGCCGTCCTATCTCCATCTCCGACCACCCGTACTCTCGGAGCCTCGGCCGCCGTGGCTCCTCCTCCTCGCCGGCGCCACGGGACACGGCCCTGAACTTGCGCGCCGCGGCCTCGTCGGGGTGGAGGCACACGGCGTGGCGCGCCGCCGCCGTCGCCGCGCGGGCCCCGCGAAACGCCACGGTCGTCTCCTGGTCCGGGTAGCTCAGGCCACGGTGCCCCTCCGCCACGCCGTAGACCAGGTACGCCGCGTAGGAGGTCGCCGGCGTAAGCTCGGCGCGGCCGGGAGGCGACCGTAGATGTCGAGGGACGTGCACTCGATCAGCTCGGCCAAGTCCGGGAGCCTGAACTCGATCAGGACAGTCAGGAAAGCCAAATATATAGGATCAAAGAATCAGGACGGGACCGCACACTAATCACGATTTTTTTTATGACCCGTGGGATCGATGCAAATAGACGTCACGTACTGATGTCAGCGTCGATAAGAAAACACGAGGAGAAAATTTTGAATGTTAAGCAACTTTTATTACCATCAGCAGCATCTTGGGAGTCTACAGTAAGCAACTGCTCGCAAGTACGGATCTATCGATATCAGCTTGTACTACTGTCCCGGAGTCATCGTGGATTCGTGGTCATCACTGACTATCAGGCTCAGTGAGATGACTCATTAGCATCTAACAGTAATTGTACGAGACTCTACGAGCTAAGTAACCATCCGTCCTGGATGTTAGTTGACCTGCACGCAGATGCAGCACCGTGCCGTGAGTGCTGTAATTAATTGCCAGCGGTTGAATTTACCCGGCGTTCCCTGTAATTTCTACACGCTTTCAATACTTTTTTTCTGCACTGCATCGGCAACTTTTACAAACTTTGCTTGGAACTTCTCCAAGGGTAAATATACTCACGTCAGCACTCAGACTACATGTGCACAGTGCACTTGCCATACAATACAAGAACCGCATGGGGTCTCACTCTGGGAACATTGATCATCCGAGTAGGTCATGTTCAGATTGTAAAATTTTCACTGTAACAATGAGAAAAACACTATAGTTAAGTCCTGGAAAACGTGTTCTGTGAGTGAAAGGAATAATATGAATAGGAAAAAGTTAGAATAAATAGTGTTTAGTTTGTAATCTGAACATGGCCTAAAGAAAAAAAAATCCAAAACCAACCAGATCAAAATTTTGTGTCACACACGCTGATGCTCCTTTTTTTTTTTGAACGAACGCTGATGCTCCTTTTAATTATGCTAGTGTTGTTTTCTGGAATTCATTTCTGTCCAGATGCTGTTTTTAACAATCGCCTTACGTTTCCTCGTAGACTGAGGAAGATTCTACTAAAATTCTGAACATAATTCTTGCTGGATCTAGCTAGCAAGCTAGGAACGGACTGAGGAGAGGGATGCCGATGGATGAGCGAGAAGAAACCTGGAGAGCGGGTGGGGCGTCCACCTCCAGCTGAACTCGCCGTCGTCCCAAGGCAGGCTCAGCGCCCTCGCCGACAGCATGTAGCACTTGGCGCCGCTCGCCTTGTCCAGCCACCACAGCCTCTGCACGAGAGGTTTACCATCAAGCGCGCACACGCACCAGAAGTTCAGAACAAATGAATGCTGCGTCTGTCCTTTGACGAATAACTACCATGCCGTTGCCGCCGTCGACGGGGACGGCGGCGCCGGCGTCGCAGAGGTTGAGGGTAGACATCCTTGCCGGCCGGCGGCGGGAGGCCTGGCGGGAGGAAGCGGCGCCAGACGTGGTCGGAGTCGGCGGCGTCGCGCGGGGAGGTGAGCGCGATGGCGTGCGCCAGGCAGACCTCCGGGAGGTCACCCACCTCCACCTGGGTGAGCTCACGGTTCCCGGCCATCTGTTCAATCCGCCGCGCGACTCTGCTCGACGCCTGCGCCGCCGGGTGAATGAAATGATGATGAACCGGTGATGCTGCCGATCGATCTCAGAGCAAAGAGCAACAGCAGGATCGTGCGACTCTCGATAGCAGCGTGACGGCAGCGACCATACCATACCCCCTGTGCCTGAGAAAAGAAAACCAAGCAGATTCCGTTGCACGCCGTGCAGTAGTGCACTAGACGCATACTATAAGTCGCAGGAAGCAGCAGCGGTAAGGGGGAAAAAAAATAGTTTGAAGTGAGCCAATGCCTCCGGAAGTTCGTTCGTGTGTGTCAAACAAACGCACAAGATGACCCCCACCCGCGTCAACATCTTGACAACGTCAGAAGCGACCTCTTGCGGCGGGGCATGCGCGACCGGCGCGTGTCCCCTCGGCGGGCCTCGGTGACACCGCCGTGTTAGCAGCACCTTTGGCGAATTGGCGGCGCGATACTGGGCTAGGCGGACACGGGGGTCGCCGAGATGGGCTGACGCGGAACTGGAAGGCGGATCCGCGCGTGAAAATTAGTACTCTTATACACGACTAAGTGATTTAGAGGGTAAACATGAAAGGAAGGGGATGTAGCTCAGATGGTAGAGCGCTCGCTTAGCATGCGAGAGGTACGGGGATCGATACCCCGCATCTCCATTTCATTTTTTGTGATCCATCTGGATGTGCTGCTCGACTGCTCTGTACTCCGAGTTATTACGCTCCGTGATCCGTCATTTTCATTTTCCTATTTGATTCTTTTAGTTCATCGTCTTGGACGCGCTGCATAACTGCTCGTTCGCTCCGTGATCCGTCATGCATTTTCCCATTCCATTCTTTTTGTTTGCTCGTTCGTTCCGTGATTCGTCATGCATTTTCATATGTTTAATTTCATTTTGTCAGTTAGGTTCAACTCTTGAGGAACGATGAAAGATTCGCAATCAACAGATGCCAGTGCAGAGGTGTCAAATTCGCACTTATTACAACCACGCCCCGAAAAGAATAAACCTAGCACAAAAAATAACGAAATATCTTCTTAAAAAAAGCATATAAATATCACTGTACCAACATCTAATTTTCCCCTCAATGTTTCTCCCAATCAAATCCGTAGACGGTCGCTTTACAGAATCGGACGCCAGCGCCCCAGAGCATCTCTGGGAGAATATGACGCTGTCATGCGACAAACATCCAATAAAGGATTTACATGTTAGAATTATGCTCAACGATGCACAGTGAAGTGGCCATCAGCTTCTATCCTAGTTCCCAAAACTCAGTACAAGAAGTCAGCTTCTATTTCAAAAAGCGAAGCATGCATATCCATCAGTCAGCTCTTAATCTTAAGATTTCCTTTGCTGTTCTCATCCTAAAATATTCCATGTTTACCTGCCGAGAAACATCAACTTTCTTGGTTAAGTATCGTTCTGTGTAATCACACCAGAACAGGCATATTATTTTCTTATACAATGCTGATGGATAAAACAAAAGTCTTCATGCAGGCAGAAGAGCACATAGTTATACGCAAATGCTAGCATACAGAGTCTGATAAAATAGTGGACAGGCATGTAACATACCTGACTAAAATCTAAGCTCAATCCTCTGCTGTGGAAATCAATGTACTTGAGCATAAACATACCACAGTCCCACCTGTTACATCAAAAGACACTCCTGTCACATACATTTTCGTCACTAATATACTATTGAAAAGAAACAGTTGAGTTAGCTACAATTTTATTTTGGGGTGTTTTGTCTATCACCATAAATTTCCATATTAGCACTAGGCTTGAAAAAAACACACGGCATAGGACCATCCACCTAAAGAGGATTTCCAACAAAGTTGCATGTCTACTTGAAAACACATTCAGTGGAGGTTAGGAAACAATTTGGTGTGGCACCAACCTTATTATTAACACAGTTTCAGAAACAATTTGCCCAGCCATGCGAAGGAAATAAACTAAGTTCAAACCATTTATGTTGACCGTACTACAAATGACATACTTCTGAAAGATGATAAAGCAAAAGTAAAACTTAAAAGGGGAAAAGTTTTTATTCACTTGAAGCTAACCTTCTTGTTGCTTCTAACACATGACAGTAAAGCTAATTTCTACAGGGTGCTATAAAACTCCGACTGCCTCAATAATTTTTATATTGATTTTGGGCCCAAACATACCAGTTTCCATATCTCCATTAGCTGCTGGTGGGCTCATATGAACTGTATGCAGGGGTTGATATAGTAGTAGTATATCTAAACAGGGGAGCCACATACTAACTAGTCTACTAACTGGTACATGATTTACGAAAGAAAGAAATCCTTATTATAAACAAGATATACCCATTCTGTTGTAAAGGAATATCAACTATCTCTTCACGCCACAAACGAGCGTCAATTGCTTTGCTACTTTTCTCCTTCACTTCCTCTGTAATATATCGAGCCTGCATGTGGAAAACACATGTATATCACCACAAACTCATTAAGCTCCATTTAACATAGAAACATCTCTTATGCTATTAAGCAACCCTACCAACATACCCAACTATTTTTTGCTTATACAGTAGCTTATATTAGATTAAGTTAGTGAACAAGGACTGGAGGTCTCAGGGACCATGGCATATCAGATATGCCCCACAAACACCAATCCTAATGAGGATCGGAAACGTATATCAGTAGAATACTTCTAAAAAATTAGCATGCAAAAGGATAAGAGCAAGCTTGCATAATTTCCTGCCACAGCTAAATATAATTCTTTTTCAGGTCAACAAAACTTCTGGATGCATCGCATATGCTTACCAGTATGTTTGTTACATTATGATCCATGCCGCCAAGAGAATCAAGATACTGAAACGTATTTTCCTTCATGTTTATAATTGCTAAACACCAATGGACATCTTTATGCACAGGGACAAAGATCTACAAAGCAATTCAGAAAGCACGATGAGAAAAAGCAAGCCAAGGCAAAAGGTTGGAAACAGCTAACGATATATATAAAAAAGAATGCAACATTCACTTTACTTTATCGCAATCAATGAGCTCATATCCCAACTTCCTACGGGTAGTCCACCTTTTCACAGATTTGTAGTCATAACCATTTTTTGCAAGCTGAGAAACAATTCAGAAAGTCAACAAGGATGATCATATGGTAATGTATTTTTTCCCATAAATGAAAACCAGAGGGATAAATGCAATGCAAAAGTCCACGTCATTGGTGAAAAAAAGCAAAGATGCTGATTTCATTACATATAATTAGGCTCCACCCAACTGCCAAAAAGAAAAAAAAAATGAAGTGAGAATAGAATGTTCACTGCACTACTAATACAACCTAAAGTGCAGTTAGCACCAAGAACGCAAGCTCCACAGAAATTCAGGAGTGCAATAGCTAATTCTGTGTCCAAACTTATGCACCATGCGATCAATTTTTCCCAATTATAATGACCATATGCATAAAGAGCACTGCCATAGTATGCATTAGCTGATATAGAATTACACCGGATGAGCATTGCTACAATATTCATGACAAATAGATCCACTAATGCTTGATATGATATGCTACATAAACACAGCAAACTAAACTATGATATGATATTATTTAAATTTTCATCACCACATAATTTTTTTTATAAGACCCAATGCAGAAAAACCATATCAACATTACTAGTTACTGAAGAAACTAAACAAAATAACTGCTCCAGGGAGAATATTTACAAAAACCATGCAAATTTTATAACAGAAAATCCTACAGATGCTACAGTTAAAGGATAAAGAAGCATGCAATACAATCTAACCTTCTTATAGAAGAATGTATTAAAGAAATGACATTTCAGAAACTTTTTCGGCTCTCTTGTTTCCCTCTCCTTCAACAATTCAAGGTACAGGTTAATAACCTACAAGAAAAATATTTCTATCATCATGTATACAAATATTTAGTTACTCGCCCTTTTAAACGATAGAACAAATGAAGCATGTTAAGCATATTCAGCAAGAGTGTTACCTCATCATTTAACCAGCAACGGGGCCTCAAGCACTGAAATTTCTCTTTGGTAATCTCAATGTTTGATGGTTCATGCAGCACTAGGACTTTGCTACTGATACATGAAAACAAGGCACTCAATTAAGGCTATGTGGCTTAGTTAAAGCTTTAACGGCATGCAAAGCAGGGTGCTCAAAAGTACCTTGGACCTCCAGTGAAACAACCATAAACTTCATTTTCCTCCGCATCAGTGAGAGGTTTAAATAGTTCAGACAAATCCTAGAATAGTGAAAGATGAATGCAAGTGAACCAACAGTTAGAGCAAAAAATTAGTGCAGGCAGCTATCGAACATCAGCATGTGCATAAAATGGGAAAGTAGCTCCTTAAACAAGCATGCAACTTTTACTAAAGCTTTTTTTTAAAAAAAATAAATCACTCGTGGCCAGTGTCACAATGTTCCCGGATCGACGGGATCGAGGAACGGGTACTTGGAACGTGGATCGACACTTTCTATGTTCCCGGTTCGACAGGGCTATACCACTTTCGGGACACTGGATCAAGAGGTGGAACGTGAACCAACTAATTCGGTATATAGCCCAGGCAATAGTTACAAGAATTAGTATATAGATATCTAAATAAGGAAAAAAAAAACAACAGAAGATCTTGCCAGCCCAACTGAGCCAGATGGCCCCGATCTATCACATTGAAAAAAGCTCACAGATAGAGTGGGCCGCTAGGGCTGCTTTGCCTTGCAGCAGAGCTAACAGGCACACGAGATAAGAGCGTCCGCCGCTTGCGTTGCTGATTTGTTCCGTTCCCTTCTTTTCTTCCGTCCGGGAAGATGAACCAGCATCTGTCCCAAGGATCGACCAGCATCGTCCCTGAACCTTGATTGGGATGGTGATCCCGGAACGCGGAACGCCCCATCGTACCACGTTCCGTGTGAGTGTGACACTGCTCGGGGCTCTTCTATGTTTTTTCGCCAATTAAACATGGTTTAATCATCCAAACAGTTTAAAAATTCCCTAATAAATCCCTTTTATATGTAATTCGCTAATAAACATTTAATTTTTTTTTTCCTCCGACCAGTAAATAGCTCAAATATCACCATAACTGTATAACATTACAATCTTGGCTCTTGGTTGCTTTGGGAAAAAAAAACTCTAATAAATTCTGCATGCATTTTGGAGACAGTTCGAAACCATTAAAGTTGGTTGATAGCTTCGGCAGCGGCAGAGCCAAAATGCTAATGCAAAGCAGGACTCATAATAAAACTAAAGAAGCTTGCAGCTTGATAACTGATTTATTCAGTGAAAGACGCAAACTTGATAACTGATTTTCGTCCCAATCCACCGAGCATGACACTAGCTAAGCATGAGGAAGGTAAAAAAAGAAGATAAATTACCTTCTTCGAAGTCTTGTCTGCTTTCTGTATCTCAGCAAGACTTTGTTCTAGGATCCTCACATTGATACTTATTTCCTCCAACCTCGGGTCGCCCTGTCTCGCCCTCTCGCGCGCCTCCGTGTAGAACGGTGGCCTTTTCTGCCACAGCGGACGCTTCGCAGCCTCCACAGCCTTCCTCGAATCAACCTTCCGCTCCAGCAAGTGCGGCGCCGCCCCGGCTTCCACTTCCGTGGCCACCGTTAGATCCCGCGACTGCCCACCGACCCAGCTTTTGTACAACCCCAGCCCCTCGTCCTTGTGCTGCCTGCCGCCGAGGAGGCCGGACAAGAAGTTTCCCATGTCAAATGGGGAGAAATGCAACAAACGGCGGAGGCGCTGACTTAGGCGGATGGGGCTCTGCGGGCCGTGGAAGTGGCGGGGCTGGGGGGAAGCGTCGAGGTGGCGCTTGCGGCGGTTGGAGGAGAAGGCGGGAGAGGCGGTCATGGCCGGGAGGAGGGGATTATGGCCATGGGAGGTGGTGGCTACGAGGGGAGCATACCCGGAGAGCAAACCCTAGCAGTGGGGTTTGGTTTGGTTCAGCTCGCAGGGGAGGGGAGAAGGCGACCGGCGGGAGAGAGGAGCGGTGGGGAGGCCGGGAGGGGACGGCGGCCCGATGCTCCTTTAGTCCTCTTCCCCTTCAAGAAACTGATAAATTGCAAATAGATCCTCGTACGGAGAGAGGAGGAAAAGTTTTTGCTTCACGCTTCACGGGCCGTCGCGCCTCACGGCCCGGCCCATACTCACATCACGCGGCTCTCTCATTCTCGCCGCTGATCGCGCACCTCCGGGCCGCTGGATGGCGCAGGCACATATAAATAGCCGCGCCGCAACGGCTCGTTCTCTCTTTCCTCCCCCCCTCCTCTGCACCGGGCGCCGCTAGGGTTTCGCCGCCATGGTAAGCGCGAAGTCACCTCCTCCCTGCTTGCGACCGAAATCCTCCCGACGACCGCGCGAATCCTTCTCGGAAAATGGATGCATGGATTCGTCTCGCTGTTTTGGTTGATTTTTTCCCACGACATTTTGTTGAATTTCCCTGTGCTGGGGATCTCGTTGCAGCCGCAGGGAGATTACATAGAGCTGCACCAGAAGCGCCATGGGCGGCGGCCGGACCATGATGAGCGGAAGCGCAAGCGGGCGGCGCGCGAGGTGCACAAGCGCTCGGAGCAGGCCCGGAAGGTGGGTAGCGGGTGGCCTTCAGCTCGTGCTCTGTTTTGTGCTGGGATATTATTGTTCATGCTTTGGCTTGTGTGTGTTCGATTTCGTTGTGGTGCAGCTGCTCGGTGCCAAGGGCAAGAGGTTTGCCAAGAAGCGTTATGCCGAGAAGGCACAGATGAAGAAGACGTAAGTGGTCTCTTACCTATTTGCTATCGTGATTATGATGATGAGAATTAACGGGATCAACCTGTTAGGTGATGTAGCATTAAGTCATTCAATACCATTATTTTCCAATAATCTGATCGTGTAACTTAAGCTCCTGATGTCATTTGAATACCAATATACTTCTAGTTTTGTGTAGTGCTCCTGGCTTCTGGAATTTACACATGATTGGTGATTGCATGTTCTGTATTTGGTAGCTCAATCTGTAATATGTGGGGTCAGACGCATTATCTGCTAAATTCAAATTAGTATATAGGTACCAACTTATTTGTATGTGCAGTTTTTAGGCATACAGACATATCGTTTTAGGGTATGTTTCTACTTTAAAACAATGTACTCCGTCATGCTGCCTATATGATGCACTTATCAGTGACAAATTCACTGCAGTTTGAAAATGCATGATGAGTCAACTAAGAGGGACAAGGTTGAGGATGTTCAGGAAGGAGCTCTCCCACCGTATCTACTTGATCGTGATGAGACAAAACGTGCAAAAGTATTTGCTTCGTCCTTGCATTCCTCTTTTATTCACTTTTAAGCAGTATACCTAACCACTTGTTTTTCATGGCATGTAGGTTCTTAGTAACACTATTAAGCAGAAGAGGAAGGAAAAGGCTGGAAAATGGGATGTTCCTTTGCCAAAGGTCAGTTTTCTAAAGAATTTGACCATCTCTTTCGATGTATATGAAGATTATAAATCCTAAAGAATACAAGCAGTCTGCAATTTCCTTTGTTGACTTACGGCAAGTAAAATTAATGTCTCTTCAGGTCAGACCTGTGGCAGAAGAAGAGATGTTCAAAGTCCTGCGGACTGGTAAACGGAAAAGTAAGTATCTCATGGTTAACAGCTGATAAGCTTAGCTAATGTTTGCAGAAGATGAATCATGCAGAGTAAAATTTATGAAGTTTATTTGTGATCTTTCTGAGCATCTGTGTACCTTCCTTATCATTTCCTTTCGCAATGAAATAAATACATTCTGCAATGAAAACAAATTTCTGTGGGCAAATATTTCTTCGCTAGCGAAATTATCTATAAGGCTTGCCCACTTGATCTATATTGTGTCTACACTAAACATGGTGGGCCAATATGTTGTTGTGAAAATAGTGGTAGACACTATTATTTCTGGAGGTGCTCTGCAATCGTAATGGTAAACTAATTAATCCCTGTAAACTTATTTTCATGTGCAGCAAAACAGTGGAAAAGAATGGTCACAAAAGCAACATTTGTTGGACCCGGATTTACAAGGAAGCCTCCAAAGTATGAGCGGTTCATCCGGCCGACTGGCTTGCGTTTTACCAAAGCTCATGTGACCCATCCTGAATTGAAGTGCACCTTTAACCTTGACATTATCTCAGTAAAGAAAAATCCCAATGGTCCAATGTATACATCTCTTGGTGTTATGACAAGGGGTACTATCATTGAGGTATGCCCTGCATTTTCTTACTCCCAAGGATCACCATAACACTAGGGCATAGTCCCATGATCGTTCTTTAGTTGGTTATGCCTAGCTCACAGAATCAACTTTCAGGTTAATGTGAGTGAACTTGGTCTTGTGACCCCCGCCGGGAAAGTCATTTGGGGTAAGCTAACCATTGCTGTGATAAGTTTTTTTTTTTTTTTTTTTTTTTTTTTTTTTTTTTTTTTGCCATATCAGCTTCGATAACCGCTATTTGGCACGTTGCAGGTAAATACGCCCAAGTTACTAACAATCCGGAGAATGATGGTTGCATCAATGCAGTCCTGCTAGTGTAAAACCAACCTGTGTGCTGTTATCCCGATGGTGAACCTCTAAATGCATCTGAGCTGCCGTCTTATGGATGTAATCTCACCAAAGTGTTTCTTAGTTGCTCAGTTGCCTTCCTGCTTACAGGAACAGAGTTACACTGAGTTCGGAAAAGAATTTTGTCATTCCTCAACTTTTTTTTATATATATTTATGGCATTTACACAGGCACTGGGCCGTCAGACGTCTGCCTTGTCGTGCTTGTTTCATCACGGTCGTAGCCTAGAGTCGTATTTTGAGAGACATGGACAGCTGAAGCTTATCGTGTGCAGAGTCTCTTAAGGGGTCAACCAACATTTGAGGTGCCTTTTTGGGCTAAAAGAAACGACCACCTCGCCTTCAAATCAACTGGAATTTCCTCACCTACGGCAACACGAGCCCAATCAACCAATCTTAAGTTTCGGTTAGGTGGAATAGCCAGATTTGTTCTTGAACTATTGTCACTGAACTACGAAAATGTCTGTTCTCGCCCCTGGTCCTACACCTGCGTCATCACCTAGTCAGTGTTAGGGTTGTGAATTTCCATTCCTACCTGTCACAAGTACCATTTGGACTGGCCTCCAAGTAGAAGCTTTGAATGAACTAGTTTTATTATATCAATTGGAGACATGCTTACATTTTACGGTATTATAGAAACTAGTTGTATTCTAAATTATAAAAGCAGAGACTAGTTGTACATAGAGCATGGTTTTTAAGGCGCCACCTAGTTGTCGCCTAGGCAGCAAGGCGCTCCACGCCTCCATGGCGTCCTGGACGCCACGCCTAATCCATGGCAGGAAGCCAGGGAGGGAGAAGAGAGAAAAAGGAATGGCGGCAGGGAGGAGCGACGTCAGGTTTGGAGCGGGGCAGGGAGGAGCTGCCCAGCCATGGAGGAGTGGAACCTGGAGAAACGTCGTAGGAAGGAGTGACAGCTGCAGGGAGGTGCAACATCTGCATAGCCATGGAGGAGTGGAACCTGGAGGAACGTCGTAGGAAGGAGCGACGGCTGCAGGCAGGTGCAACATCTTCGTCTGGAGGGGCGGGCTGGAGCTTAGGATTACGTGGAGGGTGGGCTGGATGGTAAAAAGACTGAGTATATGGGCTGTCAGTTACCTGGTGGGCTGGGCCTTACCTTCTCCTTTGCCTTTTTATCTTTTCTCTTTCTTCTTTTCTCATTTCTTTTCACGTATATACTGCTAATATGTTGTTTTTATATTCATGTATGGTGTCGCCTCGCCTAGGCTCACCTAGGCATCGCCTAAGCGTCGCGAGGGAGTGAGGGCGACACGCCTCGCCTCAACGCCTTAAAAACCATGAATAGAGTAATCCCTTTGATCAAAATCGCATATGTAAAATCCTTACCGTGATTCGGCGCAATATTGCATATGCAGTGGAAGTCGCTCAGTCACACATGGCCCGTTGAGCATTGGGCCACATGTTTGTGACTTCAACTGACGTACAATAATGCACGAGAGCAACGTATGTAAAATAAATGGTTTTAAATAACCAGCTATAAAATACACTACTACAAAAGATGATTTTAGGGGATACTGCGAAATGGGGGTTAGAGGCGGACACAAAATTCGTCTGCCTCTGTTAATCCTAGACATTAACGGAGGCAGACATTTTTTATTTAAGGAGGCGTTCGTATCCGATCGCCTTCGAAAATCGATTTACGGAGGTGGATATTTTAAAACAACTGCCATGAAACATCGTCTATTTTCGGAAGCGATCATCTTAAGGTGTCTGCCTCCATAAATCAATTTTGGAGGCGAACGCTTATAAGGCTCGCCAAAAAAAAAAGGTCGCGGCCCAACACAACCCTATAACCATACCTAATATATAAGAAACCCTAACTCCATCCCTCCCTCCTTTTTCATCCCCTAGCGGCAGCGGCGGCTTGGCCCTCCCCTGTCGACGACGGCTTGGCTCTCCCCTAGCAGCGCGACCCTCCCCTAGCGGCGGCAGCTTAGTGCCGAGTGGCGGTGGATCGGCACTGAGTCACACGAGGGAGCGGTGGCGCCTCGCGGGGGCGGCGACGCGGCACGGTAGCAGGCGAGCCCTTCTCACCCTAGATGGGCTCCACTCGCATCCGCTGGCAACGACAGTGCGTCCCTGGATAGGCTCGACGAGCCCATCTAGGGTTTTGCTATTTATTATTAACAGAGTCGGACACAAACCGCCTCTGAAAATGCTTCATTAACAAAAGCCTTGGCTCAGAGGTGGATGCAAAAAACCATCTCCAAAAACCCATTTTGACTGTCTCTAAAAATCTTTTTTTAGCAGTGATACTTTAGCATTTTCGGAGGAGATGAAAAACCGCCTCCGAAACCCATTTTGACGGTTTCCAAAAATCTTTTTTTTTATAGTGATACTTCAACGCTAAGAATACTTTAGTGCCCCTAATACATAGCTTTAGTTCCGCAAAACTATTTTGATTCGGTTCGATCCTATTTTCTGTCATATAGAATGGTGATTATTTTTTGCACCCAAAAACCTATTAGTTGCTTAAAATACAGTGTCAACATCATATGGAGCAAATCTAGGTCCTCCTACCATTGTTAGAAGTATGAAGCCCCTCCTAAGCCCTCCTACAAATTTGTAGTCATTAAAACTTGAAAGGAGGGGCTATGGATACAAATTTGTAGTCATTAAAACTTGAAAGGAGGGGCTATGGATAGAAGATGAGGTAAAAAAGCCCCTCCAAACATTTTTGTCTAGATCCGCTACTCGCAGTCAGGGGCGAAGCCCAGTTACAGCCCGTGGGTGCCTATGCACCCAGGCCCAAAGCAAAAATTAGATCTTGCAATCAGATTTTAACCCTTTGGGCACCCCCACTAAGCCCACAGCCCAGCTAGCGGCCCATCCTAGAGATTAGAGAAGGGATCGATCCCCTTTCATCAAGCACGAAAAAAACTTGCCACGCCGCAAGTTTGGCGTGTTGCACCAACTTTGGCCAGCATTTGGTTATTAGCCAAAGTTTGGCGTACCAAAAAAAAAGTTTGGCAGCTACCCAGTACTTTTCCATAGCCATTCTCGCCAAATATTAGGCGGTCGATAACTTGAGACATGCATTAGGTTGTGGGCAATAACTTGAGACCGGAATAGGGTTAAATCAAGAGCAATACCTTGAAAGACTTGGAGATACTCGTTGGAGTTTCCATTATAGAACTATCAAAAGTTTGATCAGCATGTTTTTCTTATGATTTTGCTATGGTAGCGATACTTTTCGTATGGTTTGGGAATCTGTTAGTGACTACAGTGAAATGACCAATTTATCTTTATCTTTATGAATGGTAAACATATAGTTTTTTAAATGAAATGGTAAACATTATTGTTGATACTTCGAATTTGTTAACTTTCGTCTAAACAAAATAATGTTAACTTTGATGCTTAAAGCATGGTAGATACAAATTTATTTTGATGTATTACTGGTGCACCCCCTCCAATCCGCTCTAGATTCGCCCCTCAATGTCCTAACCACGGCCTATGTACATGCAGATTAGAGCTTATCAAACTGTTAGCCCATGCAATTATTACTTTCCAAAAGGCAAAAGACGCTAGATATTTTTGCATGACATCTTAACACGGTTAACACGGCAACACCTACATATCCAATATGTTGAGAAATTGGTGCCCCTTAGCCTTGACACCGATATCTTTCTGTGGACCCTAACCCACACTACTCACTTTGTGAAGACCTTCACCTAACACCGATATGGGAGATCAATTCTCTACAAAGGAACTCAAGACTTTATTCACACCTTAACTTAATACGACACGAGAGGATTCTTCACTCTTTATGTGGCTACCCTACCCTAACAACCATAACACCTACACTAGTGCCCCATGGCAACCTTGCCATGCTACCTCATCTAGACTCATATGGCACTCTATGTTATGGCACCTATATCATGGCTTACATATGGGGGTGGAGGGCATCCCTATTTATAGGACTTCATGGCTCACATGGTTTTGCCATGTGTCTATCTTCCACACACTTCCTAACAAAATATCTAACTCTAGAATTTTTCCTACATGTAAATATCTAGACTCTAGAATGTTCCACACTTCACCATGAAGTGTGGCTACCTATATTCTAGAAGCTTCTCATTTTGCCATGATTTTTATCCTCATACATGGCAAAGTCCACAAACTTCTAGAATGTTCCAAGTATGCATTGCATATTCTCACCATAATATAATCTTCACACATACATATGTCGTGGGGGACTACAGGACTAGATTCGGAATTTCCGATCCGGACCAGTACAACTTGGTCGGGTTGCATGTCTTACATCACGTCGCACGTTGTCATGTACGCCCATGCCAACGTCAATAATTTGTAGGTAGACGTCATCTTTACATAGAAAATATAATTTATAATTTCATTGCACGGCTATACATATATTTGTATTTCTTAAGGCTAAATAAATAAGCCACTATTGGTTAGATCTTGTTATTTTATTGGTAGTTGGCCTGTACTCCGTTTGTCCAAAATAGATGTCATTCTCGTTTCCTAAGAAAAACAATATCTTTCAATATTAACCAATTATATATAAAATAATATTAATATGTATAATATATTATTAGTATCATTAGATAGATATTTGAATCTAGTTTTTTAATAAAGTTATTAGAGATGTAAATATTGTATATATTTTTTTTCTATAAATCGAGTCAAGGTTGAGAAAGTAACATGTGCACAGCATTAACATAAAGTCATACACCACGCAACGATATATTACAGCACACTTATAATAATTAGCTAATAAACGAATATTATATTGCTGTTGGCTTGGACCATGCATACAGGCAAACATACTGTCCCGCATGGCCGCATGTATTTGTCGATATAGTCTGACGAGTAGCTTTCATTTGAGTGTATTTCGTACGTTTTCTTTCACAACGAAACGAACGAGTTCCTGCAGGAGCTTGTCTAGATCTAAGATCTCGCACCTTTGCATGCATGCATTGCGTCGCTAGCTTTATCGCCACATGCATGCCAAATCACACGGATCCGGCCCATCCGGGCAACACTACGTCGCTCCCTTTCGGCCACCAGGCCTCTGGCAATATTAATATCGAGAGCCAATAGTAGTTCTTCCTAAGATAATATAGTAATAAAAATTATGGTTAGTAACTAAAAGAGATAACTCGCTCTAACGGGATTAGTGCTTCAAAAGAGAGCGTATAGGAGTATGTATGCTTTACGTATTTCAAATAATGCGCGTTTAAAAGGGCACAAGTTTTACAAAACGTACATATCATCAATGGACAGAGGTGCAGTAACTCTCATTTGTCGTCAAAGCAACAAAAATATGAGAGACAACCCGGCTGGTAAATTGTAATGGACTAGCAACTATCAATTAGTGCCCACACAGCTCATTATTTCGTGGTCTGTTTTTTTTTCTCTCTGCCCAACTGTTCAAGCTTAGAGTTTATATATATATATATATATATATATATATATATATATATATATATATATATATATATATATATATATATATATATATATATACACAGTACTTCTATATTATACCCTGGGTACTGAATATTATTCTGTACCCAGCCCGATTCTCACGTCTCCGGGTCCGAGCGCCTCCCTCACACCGGTTCACCCCTTTCGCCGGTTTATTTCCCACGTCCGCACGGTTTTCCCCCTCCCGGCTCCCCGTTTCTCGTTCCCCACATCCGTATTTCCAGATGCGGATAGATCGTGGGCAACGATCGGTTCCAATTTGCGCCCCGCCTACCACTAGCGAACCAGGCGATGGCGACCCGCCGATTCAACTGCTGCCCCGGCGAGCTGCTCCTTTTCTCCCCCTCTCGCCGGCCCGGCGAGCTCCTCCTGTTCTCCCTCTCGTGCTGCCCCAGCGAGACCCTGCGCCGCCGACTCCCCTGCCGCCCCATGTGACGATTCGGTTTCCACTTTGCCCAGCCTCCCGCCGGTGAACCCCTGGTGCCGCCCCGACTCCCCTGCCGGCCTGGCGAGCTGCTCCTGCTGTTCCCCTTGCGCGGCTCCCGCGAGCTGCTCCTTGTCCGACTGCGTGCACGGTGACACGGTGAGTCAGTCCCCCGGCCTCGCTTTTCCATTCACTGAAAGAGGCGGTGGCGGCGGCTCGCAACGACGTGGGGCTGTCACGCGCAAGGCTCGGGGCTCGGGCTCTCGGCAGCAAGTGGTGCCTCCGTCTCCAAGTCTTCCTCTGCAGCCCCCTCGGCCACGGCGAGCATCCACTTCTCCCATGGCGAGGTCACCACGACCCTTTGCAAGGTACCAATCTGAAGCCATCTTGTTCCTATCTTTGTGGTACTATATTTCCCCGCAAAACGGTCGAGCTATTCCAGTGAAATTGTGCTGTTGAGTTCAGTTGATGATGGATTAAGTTTAAATATATTCAGCTGTATGGATGATTTGGGTGAGAAGCAGATCTAGTGAGTATGAGATTGTGTTTAAAAAAAGAAAAGAGCAGATAAGGAGATGCGGAGCAACATAGTGCTGATAAAGAATTCAGATCAGATAAGAAAATAGGAAGAATACGTGATAAACAGTTCATATTCTGTGATTTCAATTAGTAGCGTTGATTATAATATTATAATATGCTGCTGGAGGAAGCCATTCAACTGAAATCATGCAATTCTGAGCAGATGAGTCCAACAGAATTAATCATTCGATCCATGCACGCCATAGCCATTGAGATGTAGAAGGCCACCTATGGTGGTGCTCTTATCGTAATGTCTCTGCAATTCTGTAGAGGTGATTTGTAGTTCTGATGGGATCCAATTTGCCTACATTTTAATTTAATTTGATTCAGCCTAAGGGGGGTAGCGTGCAAGGTGCCTTGTTGAGTTCATATGAGTTGATGATGCAGTTTATCCACTCCTCATCGAGTCATTGGTAATCGTTGTTTGGCATGAATCAACAAGTGGTCATTCTTCTAACTCCTAATTTCTTTGGGTTGTGTGCAGGTCAGAGACTCATCCAAATGGATTCTGGAGGATATGATTTGCACTTGTTAGTTGAGCATCACTAGCCAATCTTACATATTTCAGGTATTAGTCGTTAGAGCCTGGTTGGATTGGAACTCTGTTTATTCTAGTATTAAGCTACTGGTGCCATATCTGTAGAACTAGTAAGATCATTCATTTTTTTTACACTAGTTAGAAATCTGTCCAGATAAAAAATGTCATTTATTGCACACCATTATGGCTGCGGATCAGAGCACCTTCTGTCCAGGTGCTGAAAGTCGGAACCATCTTCTTGTGAAACATCAGGTAGAGCTTGCCCCTGCTGTTTCAGATTCTTTTCCAATAGTCATCGTTTTATATTTCAGCTCCCGATCATTTTGTTTTAGCTTTTGCATTAGGTGAGCTCTGCAATCTTCTTGGTATTTATATATTTTCTAATTACTTTTTCAAGTTATGCAGTAAATGCTAGTTCAGTGTCTATTCCATGGTTTTCCTACTGAACTACATTTTGTTGTTTCTCTGAAATTATGTAAGTATGTCTTCTTGGACATGTCGTTGCTGACATTAATGTTTCTGGTTGTTATATTTTATGGCATGCTCAGTGCAACTCTTATTTGGCAAATTGGTGCTCATATGCTTAGAAATCTCAGATATGATGAACATTGTTGTCCGTATGCATGTTTATGTATTCTGAAATTTCAGTATCTGATTATGCATTGCACTTTGCTTTCTCCCCTGTCATTAACAAAATCTGGACCACTCAGCCTTTCTTTGAGCTGTGGAGCATATATACAGCGTGGTGCTACATACAATGTGGAATATTTTTTTTCCTTCTCAACTATCTTGTTATCTGACTATTTACCAACAATAAGAGAACAAACATACTATCCTGGTTGAGTTCAGACCTTAATAAGATAAACAGTTCATCTACTTGTTACTTCATGTGTTTTTTTTGTTGTTTACGGATGCAGTGTTTTCAATTTAAACCTTGTTTGGCAGTTATTTCTTCTTGGTTGATGCTGCGGCGTCTACAGTTGTCGGCGATTTATGCTGACTAGGTTCTCGAGGGGGTGCCCCGAGAGAAGGGTTTAGGGAGAAGTCGTCGAGAATCTAGAGCCGAAGGTGACAAGAGACGGTTTAGACAGGTTCGGGTCGCCGGAGCGCGATACCCTACGTCCTGTATAGTGTATCTTGTATTGATGAGATTCTTTTGAGGGGGTCCCTACCTCCCCTTATATAGTCCGGAGGGCAGGGTTACATGGGAACCGTATAGGACTAGGAGACTTTTACAAGTTTATCTCTAATTCCCTAATACAGTATATCCAAACCGACTAGGACTAGCCCTTGTCTTGTGCGTCAAGTCTTGTTCATGGGCCGGCCCATAGGATGGGCCGCCAGGGTTGTTTAGTCCGTCAGGACTCTACACCCACAAGCCCCCGAGCACCTTATCTCCTGAAGAACAGCCTTGTTGAAAGTACAGAGTTCTTTGAGGTCCTCCAGAGTTCTTTTGAAATCCGCCAGGGTTCTTTGAGACCCACAGGGTTCTTTGATCTTGGAAGTTGCAACCATGCTGTTCGATAGGTAATGATGTGCTCATAAGTCTTCTCGAAGTTCGGATTGGTGCGCACCGATTAGGTGCGCCCAATTGGGCAGCCCCCGAGCCTCGTTTATCTTTGAAGAAGAAATTCGAGGCTCTTTCGAAGTCCGAACCAAAAGAGAATCAATTTCCGAAGAAACCCGAATTCTTATAGAATTCCTCATAAATGTATCAATTGAAGCCGAAAATTCTCAGAAAAATATTTCCTGAAAATATGTCCACAGCCCCCGAGCCTAAATTTGAACGAATTCAAATATAGGATCAAGAAAGGACCAAAATTGAAAATTACCGAAGTAACGCTTCGAAAAGCCCATATAAACCGCCCGCAACCCTTTGTATCCGTACGCTTGCGCAATACAGATCTAGGGTTTGCGACAGTTGCAGTTCGCGTAATCCAGAGATCACACACAAGCATCCACAACTTCCCCCAATCTTAGATCCAATCCACACCAAATCATAAGAGATCCCAATGGCCGGTGGTGAAGGATCCAGCAGAGGCAAAGGCTCTAAGAGGAAGGCAGAGGCAATGAAGCAGATCGTTACGACCGAGGAAACAACGTCCGCGGGGGACATGCCAATTATTGGAGATCCAATCGGCGACTGGCCGACCAGTATCTTGAAAGAGAAACACATCAAGGCCCTAGAGACGGATGGATTCTTGCCAGCACAAGGAATAAGCCGATGGAGAAGCGCATACGGGCATGAATACCCCACCGAAGACACCGAGGAAATCACGGTATGGAAGGCCTTTTATGAAGTTGGATTTGGCATGCCAGCATGTGATTTTGTCCGCCGTGTGCTTCAATTTTATGGGATTGAACTATGTCATCTGAATCCCAACTCCATTCTCAATCTATCCATCTACATCCATCTGTGCGAAGCCTTCTTAGGGATAGATCCCCATTTTGCCCTTTTCCGCCATCTATTTAGGGTAAAGACCTCCAGCGGGCCACTGCAAGTAGTAGGCAAAGTTGTTATCCAGTTCCGCCAGGGCATGAGGCCAGTGTATTTGGATTACACAACAAAGGAAAGCCTCAAGGACTGGCAGAAGGAATGGTTCTACGCATGGAACCACCAGCCACAGTTGCAGAGCCGTTCAGGAAATCCTCCAGTAATGAAATCATTCTGGAGCGAGACAGTTGGAGTCAACCAAGCCATGCAAATCCCTGAACTGCTCAACATGATCAGAGATCTAAAGGCACAAGGCCTAACAGGAGCCATGGTATATAAGTCATTTCTGCTGAGGAGAATCCAGCCATGCAAGCAACGCAGTAACCCAGGGTACTTGTACTCTGGGGAAGCAGACCCCTCAAGGAATGCCACCGGGAACATATCGGAGAAGAGAGTGAACCAACTCTTGAAAAAGTTCCTGGTGATTACTGATGATCAATTTCCTGAAATAATGGAAGTATCTGCGATAACCATGACACCTGAGGTAAAATCCTTTTCTGAATATAGTTCTGTATTGTTGAAAATATATTGTGAACTAATGTCTTGATCATCACAGTATGAAGCCCGGCGCGCCTTATATGTAAGTCTGCCGCCCCTGGACCCAACCAACACTGAAGAAGCGGCATTGCTGGCACGCTGTGTGGATCCAGGGGTAAGAGATCAAGTGCGCATGAAATCTGCAATTGAAGACCCTGACGAGCCAATGGTAAAACTTGAACCACAGGGCCCTGAAGAACCCCAAGCCAAATCAGGAGCGACCTCCAGGGGAACTGAAAGGTCCAAGAGACCGGCGCCATCAGAGGCACAAGCACCAGTGCCCAAGAAAGCACGCACCTTGCCCAAGCCCCGAGCCAGAACAATCCCAGAGGAAAGGGCAAAGGTATCCCCACAACCCAGGACAATATCTTCAGTGGAGATAGCCATAGGAGAAATTGGAACCAGTATGCCGCAGCAAAGCAGCTCTGCGCAGCGGGCATTATCTGAGGAAGAGATCCTGTACGAAATCTTCAACCCTGTCTCCACGCCGTTTGAAGGGATAACACCAATAATTGAAGAACCCTGTCCAGCGGGACCTTCGGCGGCGGAGCAGGAGGTAGAGGAAGAGTTCACCTTGGGGGAGCCAGAGATCCCCATGCGACCCTCCACTATGTAAGTATTTTGTCAATCAATACACAATGTAGCGGCGCATAATACCGCTATAACTAACAAACTTCATTGTTCCAGTGTTGAAGATACTCCAGGAATATCCAGGGTAGAATCCCTGGTTGACCATGCAGCTGTAGAGCCAGAGGCCGCAGTGCCCGAAGAACACAGGGTTGTTCCGGAAACAACCCTGCCAGAAGTCCAAGCAGCTATGCCATCAGACCCGCCAGCACCAGAAGAAGCCCAAGTCGAGGAGACAATCGCAGAGGTGCTGGCGGATATTGAACAGTTGGTCACATCGGCGGTAATTGAAGAATCCGAGCAAGAACGCCGTGATCAATCCTCTGCGCAGCCCCCGAGCGTCACAGTGACAACCCAAGCCGGGGCGGAAGCAGAGTGCTCAAGGGGGAAGCAAACTGAAGCAACAACCCCAGAGCAAGAAATTGAAGAAATCCCCAGGGTACCTCAGAGTACCGGGGCTGAAGAGGAGGGCAGGAGCTTCCGTATCGGGAGCTTCGACCCAATGTTCAATCCGAACCCGCAGACCTTTGAATACATCTTGGACGCGGAGGAGGATGAGCAACACATCGATAGGGGACTTTACCACGCCGAGAGGGCAGTAGCCTACTTCAAGGTTAGTAAAACAACCCTGGTCTTGTAGTAGTGATGCAGCATTTCTTATAATCAATGTTGTTGTAGGCTGTTGGTGAGGCATCAAGGAAGAAGACCGAGTACCTCCACAACATTTCCTTGATGCACGCCAAGGCGGACCGTCTCCAGAAGGAGCTGGAGCGTGAGCGCGAAGATCGCAAACTCCAGGAGGCGGAAGACGCCGACATGATCCGCACCTTGCACCTGCGGACCAAGGAACTGGCCGCGGAGAAGGAGGACATGAAGAAGAAGCTTGCGTCGGCAAAAGCAGAGCTCAAAGGTACTCTGTCGTTACCGAAGTCTTATAAAAAATTGTCCATTGCTTGTGTTGAATAACAACTCTGTCATTGTCTTGTATTTGCAGGGGCGCAACAGCAATTAGCAACAGCCCAGAGCAAAATGACGGATTGGTCCAATGTGGCCAACCGTTATGAAGAAGCGTTGAAGACCCTCTCTGCTGATCATGAAGGCGTTAAAGAACAACTCAGAGTGGCGGTCCAACAACGCAAGGATGCCGACGAACAACTGATTCAAATCCTCGAGCAGCAGAAGCAACTTGCCAAGAACCTGGAGGATGCTCGCGAGGAAAATGGTCGGTTATCCAGGGATCTCGTCCAGGCACAGAAGCATCTAGCAGACAAGAAGGTGCTGGACGAGAAACTTGAACAGGCGGCCAGGAGGATGTCTGAGCTCGAAGAAGAGTTGCGGCTGATGAAGAAGCCGGATGACGACCTGGCGGAAGCCTTGAACCGGATCTCGCAGCTAGAGAAGGCAGCGAACCCGGTGGTGAAAGCCTTGGTCCCAGAAGACCCTGCAACACCGCAAACATTCCTGGAGCGCCTGAAGGCTATGCCAAGACAGCTGAAGGCATATATCAAGAGATCTTCGAAAGCTTGTCTTGTGCATGTCCTCGCTGTAGTGAAGTCCAGGTACCCGGATGTAGACATAGGCAAATTAGTTGAAGGCGCAGAGCCAAACTGTACTGAGTCTGCCTTCAGGGACCTGAAGCAAGAGGCCGAGCCGGTTGCAGAAGCAATTGCTCAGAGCCTTAGGCTGTAGATGTAAACAGATGGTATTGTAACATGAATATTATGCAATGTAATATATTTATTGCCATGTTATGAAGAAAAAACCAAGAATTTTTAGGGATTCCTGGGTTGTCTCTGTGTTGATAACCAGGACTCGGTCAAAATGTACATGGCGTAGATTTTGACTTGAAAAACAGCCCTGTTAAGGACCCAAAGGAACCCAGGGAGATTTCTTATAGCATTAGCTATCTTATAAAATGTACCCTGGAAGGATACTTGGGAACTAACTGTATGTGGTCTGCCGAAGCAAGAACCCAGTAAGACCCATGGAGCGGCAGCGTGAAGCTGAAAATTATCACAGAGTAGTGTAAGAAGAGGAACAAATCCGTTCTTGGCCTCGAAAGAACCCGGATAGACCTCATTTTATAGGCTCCGAATGTAAGAGAAACTTTCCAAGTTCTAAAAAGAACACGGAAGTTTGAGATGATGTCATAAAGACAAATAAACAACCCATTAAAGGGAGCTTTATTGAAATATATCTCGTTGCCGGAACAACGGTACAAGAGAACATGTATTGCCGAGGCAAGTAGTTCATATATTGCCGGAGCAATGTTTACAGAAGAACCCTGGATGCCGAAGCAATTGGGTCTAGTTGTGCCGAAGCACTGCTGTAGTGAACGAGCTACGCGTAGAATTTGCGTAAGTGTTCTATATTCCAAGGATTTGGTAACTCCACACCATCTTCTGTTTGAAGTCTGTAGGTGCCTGGTTTGAGTACCTTGGAAACAATGAATGGACCATCCCAAGGTGAAGTAAGCTTGGAGTGACCGGCTGTATTCTGGATTCGGCGTAGCACCAAGTCTCCAATTTGGAATGATCTTGTCTTCACGTTTTTGTCATGGAATCTGCGGATTCCCTGAAGGTATGCAGCATTATGTAACAAGGCTGCTAGTCGCGCTTCTTCAGCTGTATCGACTTCCAGCATTCGTTGTTCGTCTGCCATGGCTTCTTGGAACTCCTCAACGCGAGGAGCACCATGCATGACGTCAACAGGTAGAACGGCCTCGGATCCATACACCAGGAAGAAGGGAGATTGCCCTGTAGCTTTACTGGGTTGAGATCGTAGGCCCCAGACAACTGGAAAGAGTTCTTTCATCCACCGGCCTTCTGCTTTCTTCAGGGTTCGCTCCATGCGGGCTTTAAGTCCATCAAGGAGCATGCCATTGGCTCGTTCGACTTGCCCATTGGCACGAGGATGAGCAACCGAAGCATAGGATACCTCGATGCTGCGATCTTCACAGTAGTCCCAGAACTTGTTGCCTGTAAAGGTGGTGCCCAAATCCGTGATGATTTGGTGAGGTATCCCAAAGCGAAGAATCAATTCTTGGAGAAATTGCACTGCTTTCTCAGAGGTTGGTTTGACAACCGGAAAGACTTCTATCCACTTGGTAAATTTGTCAATTGCGACGAAGCAATATTCGAATCCACCAGGCGCCCTGGGTAGTTTCCCAATCATATCAAGACCCCAGCATGCAAATGGCCATGACGGAGGTATCAATTTGATCTTGTGAGCAGGCTGATGTGAGTGATGAGCGAAATATTGACAACCCTTGCAGTGACGAACAATTTCCTCAGCGTCATGTAGAGCTGTAGGCCAATAGAACCCAGCACGGAAGGCTTTGCCTACGATGGTGCGGGAAGCTGCATGATTGCCACATTCTCCTGCGTGAATTTCCTCCAGGATGTTGACTCCTTCTTGCTGTGAGACGCATTTCATCAATGCGCCAGAGCGTGCGCCACGTCGGTATAGTGTATCGCCGATTATAACATAGGACTTGCTACGGCGAACAATTTGCTGAGCTTCTGCCTTCTCGGCAGGAAGTTTGTCGTGCAAGATGAAGTCTATAATCGGAGCACTCCAGGTGGCGTCGATGAGCATAACCTCGGGAGCTGATATTGCAGCATCAGAAGTTACCGCTGCAGAAATTGATGGCTTGGAGAGTTCATTGACGAACACCCCGCTAGGCACCTCTGCTCTGGAAGAACCCAGTTTTGATAGGACGTCTGCAGCGACGTTGTAATCTCGCTCGACATGATGAAATTCAATGCCGAGGAAGTGTTTCTCCAATTTCCGGACTTCTCCACAGTACGCATCCATGTCTTCATGGTTTCGATTCCAGTCTTTATTGACTTGTTTGATGACCAACATTGAATCCCCATACACCAGCAGACGCTTGATACTGAGGGTGATGGCCATCTTCATGCCGTGAAGAAGTGCTTCATATTCTGCAGCGTTGTTGGTGACAGCAAACTGAATCTGCAGAACATACTTGAGTTGATCCCCTCGAGGTGAGATCAACAGAACTCCAGCGCCTCCGCCTTCCAGCTTGAGTGACCCGTCGAAATACATGATCCAATGCTCAGGCTTGGTAGTGGCGACTGGGAGATTGTGCTCGGTCCATTCCGATATGAAATCAGTAAGGACCTGAGACTTCATGGCCGTGCGAGAACGGAACTCGATGCTGTATGTTCCGAGCTCAACAGCCCACTTGGCGATACGCCCTGTAGCGTCTTGATTATGGAGAATCTCGCCAATAGGATAACCAGTAACCACGATGATCTTGTAGGTGTCGAAATAATGCCGCAGTTTTCTGGATGTCATTAGGACAGCATATAGAATTTTTTGAACCTGAGGGTACCTGGATTTGGAGTCCGAGAGGACTTCGCTCACAAAGTACACAGGCCGTTGAATCTTCTGAAGATGGCCTTCCTCGTCGCGTTCAACGACAATAGCGGCGCTGACGACATTGGTGGTTGCTGTAATATAGAGCAAGAGATCTTCGCCCGGGAGCGGTGCAGTGAGCACGGGAGGCGTAGTCAAGAATAGCTTGAGCTTGTCGAAGGCGTCTTGAGCTTCCTGAGTCTACTGAAATCTGTCTTGCTTCTTGAGTAGTTTGAAGAACTCAGTGCCGCGTTCCCCCAGTTTGGAGATAAAGCGGTTGAGTGCAGCCATGCAGCCCGTAAGCTTCATGACATCCTTAACAGTGGTCGGCGGCTCCATGTTCATGATAGTTGCTATCTTCTCTGGATTTGCTTCAATGCCGCGTTCACTGATAATGAACCCGAGGAGCTTTCCAGATGGTACGCCGAAAACACACTTGGCGGGATTGAGCTTCCAGCGCCAGTTGCGTAAGTTATCGAACGTCTCGGTGAGGTCAGCGATGAGATCCTCGGGATTCCTTGTCTTGACTACCACATCATCGACGTAGGCTTCAACATTTCGGTGAAGTTGTTCTTGAAGACAACCCTGTATAGCCCGCTGATATGTGGCGCCTGCATTTTTCAAGCCAAAAGGCATGGTTGTATAACAATATGCGCCAAATGGAGTGATGGACGAAGTTTTAATCTGATCCTCTTCTTTCAGAGATATTTGATGATATCCTGAGTAACAATCGAGGAAACAGAGTAGGGTGCACCCGGCGGTGCTGTCGATGACTTGGTCGATGCGAGGAAGCCCAAAGGGATCCTTCTTGCAGTGTTTGTTGAGATCAGTATAATCAACACACATTCTCCATTCATTCGAATTCTTTTTCCTTACAAGAACCGGATTGGCTAACCAATCCGGATAGAAGACTTCTTTAATGAGACCAGCTGCTAATAACTTAGCTAGCTCTTTCTTGATTGCTTCCCGACGCTCTGTGGCGAATCTTCGGAGGCGCTGCTTTTTGGGCTTTGCGCTCTCGTTGAGGTCTAGCTTGTGCTCGATCAACTCTCTGGGGACTCCAGGCATGTCGGAAGGCTTTGTAGCGAAGATGTCGGCCTGGGCTCGCAAGAAGTCGACGAGCGCGTTTTCCTATGCAGGAGTGAGGGTGGAGCCAATCACTGCTGTCTTCGATGGATCTCCTGTTTGGAGGTCAATCGTCTTTGTTGCGACCTTCTCCACAGGCTTAATAGCCCGTGTCTTCTTCTGCGTCGGGACGTCATCGTCCTCTGCGACGACGGCTGCGGCCAAGGGTTGGAGCTCTTGGCGATCTGTGGTGGACGCGGCTCTGACGGCGTACTCCACTGCCTCTTTGTCGCAGAGGTAGGAGCGCTTAATATCGCCGCGAAGGGAAAGAACACCGTGAGGCCCTGGCATCTTCAGCACTAGGTAGGTGTAGTGAGGGATGGCCATGAACTTGGCCAATGCTGGGCACCCGAGGATGGCGTGGTAGGACGTTTCGAAGTCTGCAACTTCGAACTTGATGAACTCTGTACGGTAGTTGGATGCCGTACCGTACGTGACGGGCAAGGTGATTTGCCCGAGGGGGATGGCGGCCTTCCCAGGCACGATGCCGTAGAAAGGAGTGTCCGCCGGCTGCAGCGCGCTCATGTCGAGGCCCATGGACTTCAGCGTCTTGGCGAAGATGAGGTTGAGCCCACTGCCTCCGTCGATCAGGACCTTGGTGAGCCTGCTGTTTGCGACCACGGTTTCGAGGACAAGAGGATATCGTCCAGGAGAGGTGATCTCGGCCCATTGATCTTCTCGGGACCAGGTGATGGTGGTGTCGGACCACCGTAGCGGTGTAACCACCGCTGGTTCTGCTGCGTAGGCCTCGCGCCTTGCATTCTTGCGATTGCGCGAGGTGTCGCTGACTGCCATGCCTCCGAAGATGACGTTGACAGTGTTGTTGATGTCTGGGAAACCGTTGTCTCCCTTGTCGTGTCCGTCGTCTCCGTCGCCAGCCGACTTCTGCTTCTTGTTGGGGGTGCTGAACGTCTCCCGGAGGAGCACGCACTCGCCCATGGTGTGCTTGCTGTCGGTGTGGTAAGGGCAGCGCTTCTTGAGAAGTTTATTGAACTCTTCCCTTCTTTGCTGCGCGGATTTGGCGGAGCGGACGGTTTGGACGGTTGCGACCGTGTTGTGTGGTCGCTTCCGCGGGTTGTTGCCGTTACGCTGGAAGGAGTCGCGCGGCTGATCCCTGTTATCTTCCTGGTTCTTGCGACCAGGGTTGTTGGGTTTCTTGCCGTAGCGCTCCCGTTCTTGATCGTCAGTGTCCATCCAATTGGACACCAGTGCGCGGAATTCCTCGAGGTCACGAGGACGGTTGTGACCGAAGTCACGGAAGAGGGTGCGATCGGTCATCCCCTCTTGAAAGTAGTCAATGACTTCTGAGTCGGGGATGGGAACGCAGGATGCCTTGATGGCGAAGAATCGCCTGTTGTAGTCGCGCAGGGACTCGTCTGGCTTCTGTTTGCACGCGCGGAGTTCATACTTGCTGCCAGGGCGCTCAAAAGAACCCTGGTAGTTGGAGACGAAAGCCTTCTTCAGCGCGTGCCAGCTGTCGATGGAGTCTGGATGGAGGGACTCGAGCCAGGTGAGAGGACCTTGCTCCATCGCAACTGGAAAGTAGAGCATCTTAGAGATGTCGTCGCCCCCTGATGCTTCAATTGCAGAAGAGTATCTGCGCAGCCAGATGTTTGGATCTTGCTTCCCGTCGAAGTTGGCGATGCCTGGCGGCTTGAACTTTCGCGGGAAGGAGCTGACGCGGATAGCGCGTGTGTAGCATGGCAGAGCATCGGGGTTGGGGACGCCGCATCTTCCTGCAGAATCCGCAACGTGGGAGGTAGCTCTCCCCTCTCTGATCCGGATGATGTCGTTGCGGGCGTCGTTTGGTGTGTTATGAGAGCGAGCTGGACGAGGTTCTTCGCGACGCTGGGACCTAGGAGGTTCATCGCGAGGACGGCGGGGTTCTTCGCGAGGCCTGTTCTTGTCCTTGGTTTGGCCGGCGGAGCTGCCATAGTGACTGCTCTGACGCTTGGCTGACGGTGCTTGCTGGCGCGAAGAACTCTTGCTTTTGGAGGAGGAGCGGCCTCCATCCAGGCGATCGACCATGACGGCTGCAGCTTCTAGGCGAGCCTTAGCGAGGTTGATCTCAGGGGTTGTTTGGAACCCTTCGAAGACGCTGACCCCGAACAAGATGTTGGCAACAGGGGAGTTGAAAATGTCTTGCTTGTCGAACTCCGAGTTGAGATTCTTCTTCTTAATGAAGCGACGTCGTAGGGCGCGGTTGCGATTGCGCTCGATACGGAGTTCTCGGTCTGCATCGGTTTCTCCTTCCTCTGTTGGAGCGTCGTCGGAGACGACTTCTTCATCGCTGTGCTCATTGAGGAGCACGCAGGACTGGCGACTGGGGTTGCTAGGCCCGGTTCTTCTGCTACCCGTGGCAGCAGGGAGCTCTCTGCCTTCTTGGAAAGGAAGCAGAGGTAGGATGTCCCGAACCGTGGAAGGTACGTTTGCTTCGAACAGAGCCGCCTCGGGATCCATGTCAGGCCAATGAACAATAACCCCCGAGGGAGTTGTGGTCATGACAAGATCTGAGGTTGCTCCGCGGGGTTGGAGAACCTTCTTCTTCAGGTGCTTCTGGTGGACCGCGGCTGAGTTTGTTAACCCGAAGGGAAACTGGGATGCGCGCGGTCCACGTGGTGAAGTCTTCGTCCCGCGGGGGTTGGAGCCAGAGTTCCTGGGTACCCGCGGGGTTGCTGTCACGGTCCTGATCGTTGAACCCTGGCGGGACTCGGAAGTGATCCGAAGTCCGCCGGGGAGTCGTGGACACGTGGCTTGATCCTGCCCCTTGATAGGGGTTGGGTTGACATGGTCGGCCCGGGATTGAATCTGCTTCGGGCGCCATGTACTCCTCCGAGTAGGATACGATCCAGGGATCGTGTCGGAATTCGAAATTTTCCGAGATCCTTGCGGAGTAGTTTGCGCGCGTGGCAAAGCTGGTGCAGCCGCCTCGTCGCGCAAGTGGTGTTGGAGTTCGCCTTCCTGGTTTGCAATGCAAAGCCAGGAGCCGAAGATGAAGGAGGCGCCTGCCTCGAACTTGGTGACGATGGAGGCGCTGAAGGTGGCCATCGACTCTTTACTGAAGACTCGACGAGTAGATCCCCACGGACGGCGCCAAAGTGTCGGCGATTTATGCTGACTAGGTTCTCGAGGGGGTGCCCCGAGAGAAGGGTTTAGGGAGAAGTCGTCGAGAATCTAGAGCCGAAGGTGACAAGAGACGGTTTAGACAGGTTCGGGTCGCCGGAGCGCGATACCCTACGTCCTGTATAGTGTATCTTGTATTGATGAGATTCTTTTGAGGGGGTCCCTACCTCCCCTTATATAGTCCGGAGGGCAGGGTTACATGGGAACCGTATAGGACTAGGAGACTTTTACAAGTTTATCTCTAATTCCCTAATACAGTATATCCAAACCGACTAGGACTAGCCCTTGTCTTGTGCGTCAAGTCTTGTTCATGGGCCGGCCCATAGGATGGGCCGCCAGGGTTGTTTAGTCCGTCAGGACTCTACACCCACAACAGTGTTGGGCCCAGGTTCAGTAGCAATATTGTGGCAACAGCAGCTGCTGCAGTAAAAATAGCAGCCGGACAGGTATCGTGGATGCAGATAAGACGGCCGGATCGAGCCATTGCACAGCAGGAAGAGCACTATCTTGCCTGGATTGCTTTCTGAATGTGTGATAGGAGCCACAAACATATTTTCAGTGTGTTCATGTATGGCTGTATATTATCATTTTTTATTAGAAGTGATTTTGTATGTTCGCTTGTCATCAGGGCATTTTTTTTAGATCAGGTGTGCAGCGCCTGTTCTTGATGCCAGTAGATCCAGTTTTGTTGACAAATTGTATATACATGGTCATGTGCTAATGATCTATTTGTGGCCATTATCGATGTGCATTTGTATGTGGAGTTGCAATAACAAATATTGGCATCATTGAATAAAAATCGACATAATAGTGAAACCAATGCATTGCAATCACAAATATATATTTTTTTTCAATAAAAATGTCATGCACAACAGACAAATTACATTAGCAAATGATGTACGTTGGTGACATGAAATTGCAAGTAGCCATATTTCTTTCATTTGATGAATTGAGATGCATACTTGGATCTTTTTTTCTTTGACCGAACTAGAAAAAAAAAACTTCCACGTAAATACAGTGCTTTCGATTAAAGAAAACGAGTCTTAACTCCTGTCACATGTCACGTCAATTCAAAACGGAAAGAGTTAATATCGAGCCTACCAGAACCAATTTTGACCAACACCGATTCTTTGTTGTGCACGATAAACTAATCTCCGGGACACGTCCTCAGTTCCTCACTCAGCGTAGACCTCCGGCGTGAGAAAAAAATCGGTGCAAGCGGAGGGGTAAAAACCAGACCCGGAGCGCACGCAAGAGAAAAACCGTGGTACGTAGGTGGGAGCGCGCGGGTCGGGAGGGTAGCGCGGGGGGCGATGGGAGGGTCGGTTACTGAATAGCTATTCGGTACCCAGGGTACTATTTAGCGCTGCCCTATATATATATATATATATACATATATATATATATATACATACATATATATATATATACATATATATATATATATATATACATATATATATATATATACATATATATATATATATACATATATATATATATATATATATTAGCCATGGGTCGGTAGGTATAACACCCGGGTGGCTGGCTGCTCTACAAATATGTTTATGATCAGTGCTTGGCTTATTTATGAGTAGCATAATACGCCCTGTTCGGCCATAGATGCCTATGTGAAACGCCGTACAAGTCCCCTGCATGTTAAAAAGATATATCTATCTCTACTCATGTCCACTCTATGCACCTTGCATACTATATTATACTCTATTACAGTATATATTATATCATTATGGAGTCCAATAGCTTAATATTAGAAAGGTAGGATTGCTCATCAACGCTCCACGTAGAGACGATCTTTGTGATCTGTATGTACTTCCTAACAAAAATTCAGAATGAAGTGGCACATGCTCATATATACCCATCGAGTTTCTGGAATCATCACACTTCGTGCATGCGGCATGCCCTTACTATAGTTTGTTTGACAAAGCTAAGGAAAAATTGCTTGACAAAGCTTAGAAAAAAGCCCTAATCCCCAAAATTGCTTGACAAAGCTAAGGAAAAATTCGACCGGGTTTGTAGGACACAGTTCTTTGGCTGTAGTATCACTACAACATATGCCACACCCCGCGCCATGAGTGCGTGGCAAAATGATATTTTCTGGCAAAATTAACATCAGACAACCATATATATGCCACTGTGCCACACTCTATCATTGACCAATAATTCAGTCTCGAGATTTGCATGTATAACATATATAGCCTATTTTGTCTCCTCATGGGTAGAATCTTAATTAACAGTTTTCGGGTAGTGTGTCACATGGTTATGACAAATGACATTATTGTCTCTGCACAGCTTGATTCTCTAGTGAAATTGTCAGAACGGATTTTAACGACGGCAGTATATTCTACTTCCTAGTAGTAGTTAGGGGAACACCTATTTCGCAATTTCACGATATTAGAAATGGGTGCAGCAGCAGATCCCCTTTTCATTTCTATTTATCCGTCCTGAGTCCTGACACGTGGGCTTGTAAGTGCCTGATTATTATTATTTTTATCTTTTTTCTTCTCCTTCTCTTCTCTCATGTCTCCGCCTTTCTTTGACAATTATCCAATCGTTGCCGAGGCAGGGGTATCTCGCCGTGTCGGGAACCGGCCACTTGCCCCTGTCGCGGCCATGCTGTTCGCACCGATCGATGGCGGCCCCTACAACTAGTACAGGTAGCACAAGGCCCTCCACAATGGTAGCTCGAAGGGATGCTCCAAATAGAGAGAGAATATTTTAACTTTACTTACCACACTACAGCTACCAAGTTAAAGTGATGCCAGAGCTACAAAATTTAGGAGCGATGCATGTATAGGAGTGATGCCCAACGATTAAAACAAATAAGAAAAACTGGTCGTCTAGTGCATTTGCTCTTCCACATCTGTATTTAGCAGTGGTGCACGACCCAACAGTGATGCTTGCCACTACAGATTAACAAGAGTGATGCCCGTTTTTCATGTGTAGGGTCCAAAAATTTTTAGGCATCACTCAAAAACTGTGGAAGGCCCAAGGGGCGGAGAGCCGGAGAGGATCGGAGGGCAAAAAAGTATAGGGAAAGGGCATTCTCTTTTCTCAGTCCGTTGAAGTGTATTTTTTTTCCCTCTTCAATCATCCTTAATTTACGACAGATCAGAGGGGAAGGGGATTGCTATTATCAATGTGTCGTACGTTGGAGATTCTCTAAGGATAGCGGCGCCATGCATCATATGGTATAGATCGTCTACTCATCAATTCGGCGTCGTTGGAGGGATGAGTGGGCGTGTATAGCTTAGGGAAAAAAACATTCATGATTCTCTCACCTGCACGTGTGGCCACATTGCATATCTCTAGACCATTCGTCTTGAGATCAAATCGACGATGAGATAAATCATGTGTAGGTGAGAGAATCATGAATAGGCTAAAAACTCAATGTGCGGGCAAATATCACATGATGAGGCCGCTTCAAAAAAATAAATAACTTATAAAGCCGCTTCAAAAATACTATCACATGATGAGATAAATGAACACTGTAGATAAGTCATATGACCTCGATGGAGTACACTTGAAAACAAGTTATCTCTCCACCGACTTTAGTAACCACTGCATTTATTTATTTCGGAGACACACACGCGCACGTTACAAATTATGCAAACTTTAACTTAGGTAGTACACGCATAGGAATCGTGGTTGCATCTGCACAGCATGCAGCGCAGCAATCTTGGTTGCATGCGAAATGCGATAGGGACAAGCACCCGTGCTACAACTAGCTAGCTAGCTACGCTGCGACCGGGACGTACGGAGTGGCGCAGAGCACCAGCGGCGTGCGGCGTCGGACGCCAAGCCCCGGCGCCTCCCCCATGTCCACCTCCTTGACGCCCTCCGGCAGCGACCAGTCGAAGTGGTAGAGCAAGCCGACGAAGGCGAGCTCCATGCTAGCCAACCCATAGTTGAAGCCTGGGCACATCCTCCTGCCGGAGCCGAAGGGCAGGAACTCATAGCTCCCCCCGGTGAAGTCACGTGAGCCATCCTCGAACCGCTCCGGTTTGAACTCATCTGCATCCTCCCAGTACTTGGGGTCACGGCCGATGGCCCACGCGTTGATGATGACACGTGACTTGGCCGGGATCATGTACCCGTCGAGCTCGCACGCCTCGATGCTCTCACGCGGCACCAGCAGCGGCGCTGGTGGGTGGAGACGCAGGGCCTCCTTGATCACCAGCTTCATGTACTGGAGGTTGCTCGCCTGCAGGTCGCCCTCCGTCACCACCGTCTTACCCTTGAACGCCTCCCTGATCTGCCCCTGCAGCTTCTTCATCACCGCCGGATACCGCATCAGCTCCGACATCCCCCACTCCATGGCTGACCCCGACGTCCCCGTCCCGCCGGCGAACATGTCCTGCGTCCGCGTGCGTGCATGTACATATTACTACTATATATATATATATATACACACATATGTATAAATAACTTACTACTAATATATATATACATATATATAAAAATAGTCGAGGTTCAGTAGTACCAGTATGATGGCCTTGATGATGCTATTGGTGAGCTCGAAGCCGAAGCCGCCTTTCTCCTGGAGGCCGATGAGGACGTCGACGAGGTTCTCGTCGACGTCGTCGGCGGAGACGCCGCTCCTGAGCTTCTCCTGGCGGATGCCCTTGCGCTCCTCGATGATCTCCTCGAGGATGGTGTCGACCGTCTTGTGGATCTCCTTGAGGCTGCGCGTCATGCCGGTGAGCTTGGCGAGCAAGGTGGTCCATGTCGGGAAGAGGTCCGGGATGTTGAAGCCGCTGGAGAGGCCGACGACGGCCTTGGTCGCCGCCAGGAACTCGGCGGCGTTCTTGCGCTTCTTCCCGAACGCCGCGCGGGACACGACGCTGTTGGTGATGCTGTGGAACATGACGCTCAGGTTCACCGGCGTCGACGGCCCCGCCGCGCGGATCTCCTCCACCTTCAGCCTCACCTGCATTCAATCCATGCGCGTCCGTCAGCACGTTAATAATTTAATTAATTAATCTGCGGCTCCATCTGTCCTGCTTCGGCCAATCGGGCAATCGGCTCCCGTACGTTAATTTGTTTGTTTGTTTTCTTTGTTTATTTGTTTGATGTGCGTAGTTCAGTTTGTCCACGCCAACAAGATTACAGCCCGCACGTGCCAACAGATCTGTTACTGTACAGTACGAGTACAGTAGCACTGGTACAGTTGAGTCTGGTCATGAACGTTTTGGCGACCATCGATCGTGCAATCGATCATTATTATCAGGTTACAGTTCCATTTTGGAAATGTTTCTGTTTCCTGTCATGTCAAGGCAATAATGCAAGGGAGATGACTGAGAGGCTCACCTCGTCCTCCCGGATGTGGCGGAAGGAGAGGACGCGCTTGGGGCTGAGGATCTCGGCGGCGCAGAGCTGGCGGAGCTTGCGCCAGTAGTCGCCGGAGGGGGCGAAGAGGATGTCGACCCACTCGTAGCCGACGATCTCGCCGGCGAGGAGCTTTGGCCTGGTGGCGAAGTTGGTGTCGTGGGTCTTGAGCACCGCGCGGGCCGTCTCCTTGGAGGAGGCCACCACCAGCGGCGTCTGCCCGAGCTGCAGCATCATCAGGGGGCCGTGGGCGTCCGCCAGGTCACGCAGCGCGCGGTGAGGCAGCACGTTGATGAGGTGGTGCATGCTGCCGATGACCGGCAGCTTCCAGGGGCCCGGCGGCAGCCGTGGCCTCGGCTTCAGGGCCAGCTTCACCAGCTGAAGCAGCGCCACGGCCACCACGGACAGCAGCAGCGACTGGTAGAAGTACTCGTCCATGGTTCCTGCACGTAAGTACGTATAATGTTAGCTGTATGTAGCTGGTTGGGTCATGAGCTATCATTATTCCAACAGCTTTTATATATCTCTGCCCGAGTGCCTGGTATAACTGAATTCAAGCTTACAGAAATTACTTAAGCGCTACCTATGTGTATATAGCAAGGGCAAGCAGCCGGCTAGTAGATCTCCTTTAGAGATCAGTCAGTGGCAGTGGCGGACTGGCGCCTGCTGCTAGTAGCGTTGCTCGCTTGGTGCTGCTCCCGGGGTGGTGGCGGGTATATATACTGCCAGCGAGGGACACCAAGGGCCCATTGGGGATTCAAATCTCGAGCAACTAACGGAATTACAAAGTAAAATACTGAGTTCCTCCCAAAGTAAATTATTGAGTTCTCCTATTGGTCCATCACTACATACCAAACAAACATGACACGCCCAGGGCCTATTAGCTGGTTGCAAAGATACATTTCAGTCCAGCCCTTAGCAGCCCCGGGACATACGGAAACATTTTAGTGTAAAAATCTTTCATAAGTATCGTTCCTCGTTCCGTTCCCGTTCCCATGATCCCGTTCCCATCGTCCAGCCACCAAAAGCTAAGGGAAGAGCAGAGTCATACATCACATAAATCACCACTAACTACAGTCTTGCCAGACCTGCACAACTCTCGTCGATGGGCCACACTTCACATTTAACTAGTTTTCACGTCTTCATTCCACAAGATTTGTATGCGGGTCTTCCACCTCTTTGCACAGCCCCCTTTCCGACCCTCTCCATTTGACATATTGAGATACAAAAATATGCATGTACTTATATAAAAATACATAATACATATTCATAACTGTATACCTAAATATACCAAAATGACTTACAAATTACAATTTGGAATGGAGGGACTAACTGACTAAGGTTTTACAAATACAGAGATACGCTTTGGCATCATGTTGAGCAAATTTCTATATGCTGTATGATTATTATCATGTACGAGTACGTGTGTAGGTGCTACGGTAGTTGTGCTCTACGGCTTGCTTGGTTGACCCCGAATTGAGAGGCTTGTTTGGTTGACCCCTAAATTGAGAGGTGCTAGAGAGAATTGACTGGATAAGTAGAGAGGTGTTTTTTTTTAAAAAAAAAAGTCTAAGTAGAGAGGTGATAGCGCAGCAAAGTCATTTTCAAAAAAAGATAGCGCAGCAAAGGCCTAAGAGAGCATGCATGAGCTGCCGTGTCCATCATCGTTAGGTCGTTGTCAATAATGGAGTTTCATCCTCACTAAGTACGGTGCCACATCAGCATTTTATGATGATGTGGCAAAGAGTTAATGTGGAGAGATATCGAGGCAAAATAAATTTCATGAGGATGAAACGTGTATACACTAAAAAAAATGTCTTGTATATAGCCTAGGAAACAACAAAGAATGCAACCATATACACTATATTTTATCCATCAATTAAATGTTCTCTTACTCACATGGCATTTTGGAAACATAATAAATTTAAAAAAACCTCTATTGAAATGGCCTTAGAGATATTTCAAGATTTGTTTGTTACAAGGCAGGTTTAATGGTTATGTGCAATAATTAAAAAGAGCGCATGCGCGATGCGACAAATTTTAATTTGGCATACTCCTGCGTCTCGTGGATAACGTGCCGGTCGTGTGTGTGGTGCACAACCAAGCAAAGGCAAAACTTATACATGCATATATGTCTATGTATGCATGCCTCTGCATTGTCCGTGACTGTGGGCACGGCCGCGCACGGGATGCATGGCTGCTTCCCTGCTTCCGCAATCGCAAGGATACTTGTCAATTTCTTTGTCATAAACTGGCCTGTATTTGGTACGCAATGTATGTCCCCGGCCCGGCCGGCCGGTGCTTATGATGAAGTTTACTGCTATGAGAAAAGTGACGCCACAAAACAGAGAGCCCGGTCGATTAGTTCTAACTACTACTGGGGTCTGGGGTCAATCCTTCAGCAATCATTTCGCAAAAAAAAAAGTCTCACTCGACGAAACTGACCCCACACGTACGTATGTCAGATCAGCATGCCATGTACTGTACACTAGCTAGCCTATACCAATCACACATGTGGACATGTGTTGTACTTAGTGAAGATGATTAATTGCGGTGGCTATCATCCTTTTGCGGGTAGGTTATCATCTTCATAGGGGTAGAATGTAAGTACGTTTGTGCATGCCGTCTTTAAAGGGAGCAACATACGACGGTGGGAGCGCCTAACATGAGGGCCTATCTCACATACTAAATATATATGACATCACACGATTATAAAGTCTTAATACGACCGTTAACACAAAGTTAAACGTGATCATGCATGCGTGCTGATCTTAATTGGGATTCGTGCGGATAATATGTATTGGCGGTTGCCCAATGAAACGAGAGCGCCAGCTATCGGCTTTGGACGTGGCTATATTGACGCATGGCTAGCTGCTTGGGTAGTGCTGCTAACAGCAAGTGAAATAGTATATATAGTATTGGTTGAACTGACCACACTGGTACGCATGTTGTCTGTGCTCGATGAGGCGGACAAAAGAGGGTAGAGATTTTGGTGTGATATGCGCTTGGCTAAATCCATGAGCTTGTCCTTACTATTGGCTTTATAGGTCTAGTCATCATTACTAAACAAGCACACGTACGTGGAATCCACATAGCCATATATAGTTACATCCGGGCTGTAAACTTCCTCTGGTGCAGCCCTATCCTGGATGCGAGACACGTGGAGGGTGAGATGATCGGACGCCCGTCTGGTTTTGCACGCCCGTCACACGTTTTGCCCGGCTTGCCCGTCGCTCGGCTCCTCTCAGCCACGCCGTTTAGCTCGGCTCCGAGGCACAAGGTCGCGCTGCTCACTCAGTCACGAGTCGTGTGCTGCCTGCAATTGCTTTGCTTCCGTCCTCGGCTTCCGGGCTGAAAGAAGACGAGAATCCGAGCTCCGGCGACTCTACCTCAGATTCTGATCACCCGCTGCAGCCTGAAGGAGCCAGAGCTCGTGATCTGTGCCATCGATGACCGGTCGACCTCCAGGGGCTGGCGCGGCTGCTGCGCGATCCCGACATCAATGACGATAACTGGGAGAGGCATCTCTAGCTACTTCAATATTCTTTGAAGATGCTCACATGATCGATTCCCTGGTATTATCAACTTCACGACGAACTCGGACCCAAGCTGGGATCTGGTTGGCTGCCGTAGCGAGATGATGGACGGCAACACAAACAAGTAGAGCTGTAGAGGCTAGCGAGTACGCTGACCTCGCGGCTTCGTTCCGTTTCTTCGGTCTGGAAGCCAAGCTGCAACAGTCCGCGCTGGGGAGCCGAGGAATGCGCAAGCCGATCGAGCTACGCGCGCGTGAATTCTGGATCAGATAGGCATTGGATCGTTTTGCTGTCCACGTGTCTTGCATCCGGGGCAGGGCTGTACCAAAGGGAGTTTGCAACCAGGATGCAGGGAATTTTTTTTCTGCCATGCAATGGGTCTTATGTCCACTTTACAATCTAACTGAGCTCTTACCATTCATAAGCCAAAAACGTATTTGTAGTTTTGTACAATGCTGGTGGATCTTTATCTCGGTTTTTTTTTTCACCTTGGACCAGATCGTGAACCAACAGACAACGGTCCAAGCCAACATATTATCTATAAAGTTCATTAAAGTCACATTTTTTTTTTGGTTTAGAGTTAGAGCAAGCTAAAATGACCTACTCCCTCTGTTCCAAAATATAGCAACGTTTAGCTTTTTCCAAAGTCAAACATTAGTAACTTTGACCATAAATAGTACAAAAAATATACGGAATTAGTAACTTTGACCATAAATAGTACAAAAAATATACGGATTGGCAAAGTAAGAATTATTTATAGATCGGTCATGAAAGGAAATATTTTAACATATACCTTTTCACTCAAAATAAATTATATTTTTGGAAATAGTATTGGTCAAAGTTAAAGTTAAGAATGTTTGACTCTGAAAAAGTCTAAACGTTGTTATATTCTGGAACAGAGGTAGTACGTTTTAATTAAAATGGGGGATATAATAGGCAATATATCTCTTTATTTTCTCAGCCAGGGCACCCACAAGTTTACATGCATCTCTATTATGGTATAATTAGACACGACCTTCCTTTTGTACATGCCCAACTGCATAAGAATAAAGATCATGATGGCCAACAAGGGCGGTCAGAGGTCCTACGGCTGCATCCTGCACGTGCAACACTATGAGGCCCGCCCTTCCTTAGCCTCTCCTACAATCTTTAGCCATGTTTGAAGGAGAGTATGAAGAAAATGAGAGTGGAGGAAGGATAAATATGGAAAGGAAAGACACATGAGCCCCTCCTAACTCGTTCCTGGATCCGCCATTGATGGGCAAGACAGGATTCATGCTCATCAGTTTGCAAGTGTCAATTGTTAACAACTAACAATGCGCCCACGACATGACAATCTGGTTAATAGTTCGACTTCAGCATCGCCTATATGGAGTTTTTTTTATAACTCTGATATATCTAGGCTAGGGACACGGTCTTCTAATCTGAGTGTAGTTGTGTCCATGTACTAGTTGTGGGCTTGTGGTGTGAAGTGAGGAATGCATAGATCGATCATGTTAGCATGTTCTTGTCTGAACAAATGTTACCGTTGTATTCCCTCCGTCCCAAAAAGATGTAATTCTCACATTTCGAGGATTTAATCCATTTTAACTTTGATCACGTATATAAAAATATTATTCATGATACCAAATACTTATAACTAGATTTGTTATGAAATATATTGTTTTTTTATAAATTTCGTCAAATGTAAAAAAGTTTGATTCCATCAAACTTAAAACTTTATTCTTTTTTCTGAGACAGACGGAGTAAGGACTGTAAGGAGAGAAGGGCCCCATGCAAAGTGCAGCTGTCGCGTTACGTGCCAACACTGTCAAACGAAGGGAGGTATAGCACTATCAGCGGCCCACACGTTCCAATAATTGCGAAGCCCCCACGTCACACCCGATATTTCACGTGACCCGCTAGTGGAGAGGGACAGCACCCAAATGCAAGCATGTGGGTATGGCCTTGGGCTGGGCCACGAGGATAAAGGGCCACACACTCACACTCCGTTTTTACGAAGCCGAAAAACCATATGGTACCTCCAATAATTGCTATCGTAACTCCGTAAGTTATGCAAATGCCGTGTGCTCTAATTCTAGGAGACCACACCCTGTCTCCATATTAGATATCTTTCCGAGGGGGGGAACCCAACATTGTAGTTTTGGATGGCTTGAAGAACTGTGTTGATTGTTGAGCTTTGTCACGCATTTAATTGACTATATATTTGAACTGGAAACGAACAAAAAGAAAGAACTTTTTTCAAAAAGAAAAAGAAATCAGCGTCCTCTTTTGGGCCTGCTCTTTAACAGTGCGTGGTGAACTGTCTCTTTTTGGGGACGATGGCAACCTCGCGCGCGCAAAGGGCCGGCGCACAGCCGCACGCCCATTCCATGTAAAAAAGAAGCTCATCACTTCCGGGGCCTAGTACTTTTGGGCCCAATCAGTGCTACTTTTGTCTAGACCATTCTGAATAAGCCCATTCTGAAATGGCTGCAGTGTGCTGTCTTGTGTCCTGCAACATCAGAATGAGATGTGTCCTTAATGTCAGAATAAGAAACAACCAGAATTACTACTTCCGAGTTCATGGACCGTAATTATATATGTAGGAAGAAGTATCTGTTGGTAGTCCTTGAAACATCATACGTTGAGGCAATTTAAGCACCGGGCGATAGACTGCTCGCAACTTCACAATCACATGTTTCTCGTTGCTGAACAAATCGATTGTATTTAGCCGCCTGCCCAATGATCCGCGTGATGATGAGCCATCTAATTCTTTTGTCGTAATAAATTGATTTCTACCAAGAGCACTGGGAGTGGGAGAATGTAGTATATATTATCGTTGTATCTGGATCACATTAAAAAAAATCATCTGGGGGTTTTTGCTGAGAATACACAAAATGGCAAAAAAAAAATGACAATAGCAGCTTGGCATGTATGCATGGTGACGAGAAAGTGAAGAGAATGGTACGAAAAAGTTCACGATTAGGTTCTTGGATTGTACCACATGGATATATATATGTAGACATGTCTAGGCGAGAGTACTTCCAATATAGTGTTAGGTCGCCGTACGGCATGCTTATATTGTTATTATCCTGATGCTGTGTCCTGGATCAGAATCAGGGACCCTCTAATCGCATGCACTTAGCTTCACTTCGCGCGTACTACTTAAATGCGCAAAAGTGCAAACGAGTCCTTGAAAGGGCCATTAGCATACAAGTGCCTTTTGTCCTTTCTCATGGCCCATGCATATGCATCCGGCCAAAGGCGTGAGAGTTTTAGTAAGGCGTGACGTAATCAAACAACTACGGAGTATCCCTCAAGTTCTTATTTCTTAACACACAGGCATGCTTGCCCGGCTTTGGATATATATATGTTTGGGCCAATGGTTCCAGTGGCTTTTTGTCACGTTCTGATCGGATAAGATTAGCAAACTTAGCAACTGACGTTGTGTGTGTTCAGTTCGTCAACGTCTCGGGCTCCCTGTTGCTCTAGTTTAACTTCGCTGTGCCCGGATGAAAATACCAGAGTATTAATCGGCTACAGTGCAACCCTTGAATTAAAACAAGGGCGGATTAGAGAAAAATGGTTGATGGCAGCCCCTCTCTCATTTTCATGGTACTATCAGATAAAATAGTTCTATTATAAAAGGTACCTTTATTACAGGAAAAAAATATCAAGTTGTGATAGTAAGACGAAAAAAAAAACATGCAAAGCACATCGCGTGTTGAGGGGAGAGTCGGAGAGAAGAAGAGTTATCTCTTGTCTAAGAGATAGTCTTAGGCATTATCGGAAAAAAAAAAAAGAGCTAGTCTCATGCGCATGTGTGACTGACGCGTAGGGTTATTTAAACGTAGCGCTAGAGTCAACTCTAACTATCGGTTGAGACCTTTTTCTCTTAACATCTTTTAGGACACGAGCTGGTAGTCAGCTGAGCTCTAACCATTGGAGAAAACCTGATAGCCGAAGTAGAAGTGAATGGTGCTTTGTTCGCTCTGCGTTCATTGTTTGAAATAAAAATGATGAGTCACGAGAGGGCGGCTATGCCGGCATATATATATATCTATGCACATTCTGCCCAACCAAATGCAGATGGTGCATCCGAGAGGGGAGGCTGGTTTCAACCTTTACAAAAGGTTGTGCAGCTGCTTGTGCATCAATGGTTTCAGCGTTACCTCCGGTCCCGATCGTTCTCGTCGTCTCCCACGGCCAATGAGATTGCACAAAGCAGCCAAAACTGCACGAGGTCTGACTAAAGCCAACTTGATAAGCATGACTGCATGGAACCCTAATCAGATGCGGTAATTCAGGTATTTAACTCAAACGCCAATAAGATCATGAGAGTGATCGCCTAGCTACCAAAAAGAACACATAGTTTAACCCCTCGACGTGTATGTCATCTCCTACAAGGCTACAAACTGCACTTTAATCAAACAATTTAAAGTAATAATAATGCGTGCGTATGCAAAGCGCAAAAGCGCTCCCTCCTCCTCATCCCCTGTTTGTATATATGCACAAATAGTTGCAAGTCAGCTGTTACAAGCTACAAGAAGTAGTGGTGGTCGTACAACACTAGCGTTTGGTTTTCGAGGTGGGATGTGCTGTGGGAGCTTCAAGCTGTGGAGGAGGACGATGGTGAGGGTGCACTCCGCGTCGCAGGGGCTCGACGCGGCCACCGGACCCGCCGTTGTTGGTCCCTCCTCCTCTGATCAGCCATCGACGACGACGACGACGACCAAGACGTCTCAGCAGGGGAGCGAGCAGCCGGAGGTGTTCACCATATGGATGAAGTCGCTGGTGCTCAACGGCAGCGGCTGCACCGTCTACGACTCCGCCGGGTGCATCGTCTACCGCGTCGACAACTACGGCGCCCGCCGCGCCGCCGACGTCTGCCTCATGGACCTCGCCGGCAACGTCGTGCTCCAGATACTCAAGAAGGTAACTAATTTTCATATAGACCTATCACATCGATCACAACACCCTTCGAAACTAGTATTTATCAAGAATTGTCAGTCACTCGGTCTGACATGATAGATCTTTTGGTTTAATTTTACTTCGATCTGTCGTGTGCAGAAGCTTGGGTTCGGGAGGAGGTGGGAGGGGTACAGGTGGAGCGAGCAGGAGCAGGAGCGGCGGCGGCGGCCATGGTTCAAGGTGGCGAGAGCATGGGCATGGCGCGGGCCATCGCACTGCACCTGCGAGCTCGTCCGTGGCGAGACAACCTTGCGCTACAGGATGGTGGAGGACGGGAGGATCGCGGCGTCTCGCGGCGTCAGGATCGTGGACGGAGCCACGGGGCTCGCCGTGGCGGAGGTCAAGCGGAAGACGACGGCGGCGGGGGTGGCGCTGGGCGCCGACGTGCTGACCCTGTCGGTGGAGCCCGGCGTGGACCGCTCCATCATCATGGGGCTCGTGCTCGTGCACGGCCTCATCAACTGCGCCATGTGATGTGAGGGCACCGAGAAGAAGATGATCTGCTGATGAACGCTACTAACTGCTACGGAATATGTATGTGCAGAGATCAGAGTTTGGGGAGAGTAGACTGCCTGCCCTTGATCGATTTTGTTCTGCTTAGACAGAGAGATGTACATGTACTGCGTTTGACCTTAATTTGTGAGGGACTAGCTACTTCGTATTTACTGAGACGAGAGTGATTATGTATAATTAGCCACTCAATCAGAGGCAGATTTTCCTCCTCCTTGCCCCCTTTCTTTCTTTTCTTTTTCTTCTCTTTTTTTGCCCTTTCTTTTGGAGACGCTGAAACTCTTTTTTTTTGGTAACAGAGACGCTGAAACTCTTGCAAAGACTTTTGCACACATTCGCAATTCCATTTTCTAGCATTGTTGGCTTCAGATATGCAAATTTCCAACAGCCCCAAGGCAGCATCAACATGTGAATTGATTGAGATATCACAGGCCTAAAACAGCTAGTTTTAGAAAGCTGATATTTATCACGGATTGATACAAATACCAGCAAGAAAAACGGGGTACCATTCGTTCATCACACCAAACCAGACCAAAATCCGGAAGGCCGCTAGGAATAAAAAAATGATAATAACAAACCACTTTCACCCGTGGAGCCATGGACCAAACGGATAATCAAAATATATCAGCCATACGAAGAGGCTCAAGAAAAGGAATGACTTGCTAGGACATGCAACCAAGTGAAGTCGACAGGTCCGACTTAGCACAATTATGTTGACCGGCATACCTGAATTAACAAATTTACTAGATTATATATAGATTTGCCTGTATCTTTATATATTGGTAACATTTTATCGTCAACAAAATGATTGAAAATCCACATACAGAATAATCATGACACAGACTACATGATTCTAACTAATTAATAAATTGAATTAGACACTGACCACAAAATAAGTTAATAGGCCCGATGCTCATACTGTACACTTGCACAGGCTCTACATCTTACAATCTAAATAATGAATTATTTTTTGATAAATATATGATGGGAAAGGTGTTGCCGCCGGGACATCTCCGGGCTTTATGGGGACTGGGTACAAGGAATATGATCTATCTTTAACACTTCCTTTTCCTGTGGCGATCCACTGCAGTCAAAACTGCAGCAGGGCAACCGAGAACCAGACCAGCCGTTCTGTCCAAACCCATCATGCAAGGCCAGTGTGAAGGCAGCATCAGTTATGTAATTTTCTCACTGCGCACCACCTGAACCATCAATTCTCTGGTTATGAATGGATTGGATGGCTCTCTCACAGCTGTTTTCGGATTTGCACCTAACCTTCACCACATTTTGCCTCCAAACTTTGTTGATGTGTGCCATGTGGCTCCCAATATATGCACAACATATAAGCTACATAAAGTAGCTTAGCGTCGTCTTTTTCCTCGATCCACCTTCTCCATAAAGGTCATTCCATTGCACAAGCTCATCCATGTTACTGGAATCTGAGGAAACACTCGCGCAGACCTACAAGAAAGCCACAACATATGGTGTCAGCAATGTACTTGATCAAATTGGAATGCTGCAGGAAATTTCATATCTAGATACGCTGTAACTTAGACAATGAACCGTTGGTACAACTTTGAAAGCAGAGATAGGAGATTGAAATACACTGCAAACCTTTGATGTGATTGATCTAGGTTGTGTTTTATATTTTTTTAAGAAAACTGCTATACTGCATTTCTTTATAAAAAATGAAGTCATGTACTGTCCCTGCTACTCATTGCTTCAGTAGAATATATATTTTGTCCTTGAATTAGTAACGTCATTCTAGATTAGTTAGATGGTACTCCCTCCGTTCCAAACTCTAGTAACCTTTAGCTTGTCCTGACTCCTGAGTCAAGCTAATCTAGCTTTAACAAATTTGTAGGGAAAAAACACAAACATCTATAACACCAAGTTAGTTTCATGAATCCATCATGAAATATACCTTGGTCGTGCAGTTATTTTGTCTTGTAGAATTCATATATTTTTTCTAAAAAATTGTCAAAGCTTGAGTAGTTTGGTTTAGGACGAAGCCAAAGTAACCAATTATTTGAAACAGATGGGATGATATTTAATCATAATAAAACATTACTACTGACAGAAGTACATACTAGTGTATCGAAATAAATAAAGGAAAACAAGGTAAGATCATACCTGTTCATGTGCATGTATGAAATCACTTATTCTTAATGCGCGGACATCATTGCTTGAGTGGGGCGGAGGCAATGGTCTGTTTTCTGCTTCTGCTGCCACTCTCTCCTGCAGATGGACAATGCAAATGAACCACAATTGAATTTTTCATATATTAAACAAAGCATCCATCACTCCATCAGTTAACATCAAATACCATCAGTATCAAAATAATTCTGTTTTGTTATTGCTATTGGTCTGTTAGAACCCTACATGGGGAAGGAAAAATCTACAGAACTGCAAGTGATTAAAACAAACCTTCTTCTCCTTCTCGAGAATATCTCTAATAGGACGATGAGCAGCAGTAACACACAAATTCTGAAAAGTAGTTGCAGTCAAGAGTTCAACAACAATCAATATTGATTTTAGGGATACGTTTTATAATAAATTTATAATATCTGTAGCAACATACCTTGAGATCACTACCCGAGTACCCTTCTGTCAAGTTAGCAATAACTTCAAGATCAACATCATCTGCCAAATCTTCCTTGGCTAGTATTACACTAAGAATTTTTCTTCTATTCGATGCGTCTGGCAAATTCACCATCAACCTGGAAAAAGCAAACATGGCCCAATAAGACTGCTGCTAACACGCTATTTTCGGATGTTGTATTAGATTCCAAAAAATAGTAATAACCTCCTAGGAAGCCTCCTAACAACAGCCTCATCAAGATCAAATGGCCTGTTAGTTGCCGCAAGTACTAATACACGTTCTTTCTCTTTTGTTCTTAGACCATCCCAGTTCACCATAAACTCATTTTTCATCTTACGCATTGCTTCATGCTCTCCAGGGTTCTCACGCCTTCCCAACATGCCATCAACCTAAAAATAGGACAGGAGAAGATGAGCAGGAAAGCAACCACCAGTTGACCAGTATGGTATTGACAAAGCCCTGGTACATTAGAAACAAATCAGAAACATTGATTGACTGACTATTGTAACTAACCTCATCCACAAAAATCACACTTGGAGCAATTTTACTTGCCAATGAAAACACAGCTTTCACAAATTTTTCTCCTTCACCAAGCCACTGGAAAATTGATGATTTAGATGCAATATTGCAAGCTCAAAATTGCCCAAAAAATGAAGTCTATCTGATGGCATGTACCTTTGAAGAGATGCTCGACATCGATATGTTTATGAAATTAGCACCGGCCTCGGTTGCCACAGCCTTAGCAAGCATTGTCTTTCCCGTACCAGGCGGGCCAAAAAGTAAAATTCCTTTACATGGCTGGTGCAATGCAAACAACAATAAAAGTCAGCTTGCTAGTGTTCCGATATTGCCGGGCTAAGAAAGGAAATAACGATCTTAATATTATAAAAACAATCCACCATAACCAAAAACAAAATAATCAATAAATGAGATGCCAAAAAAACATTTGATGTTCTGTTTTTTCAATCAAACTTATTACCAGCCTTTAGTAGGTTCATTTGATGCATACTAAAAGATGCAGGATAGCTAAAGATGAGACAGTTAATTGTCCCACCCCAAATGAGTTAACGATCTCAAGACATGGTCAAAATTGCCTCGTTTGTTAACTGCTAGCAAGGATTGGATTTTCTGATTCAATCCAACAAGATAGAAAAGTAGTGAAAAGAAGTGTTATTTGAAAAGGAGTCATTCATAGAACTACAAAAGGTGCTGCTAAACAAATTGTATCCAATTATCTACCTTCATAAGTTGTCCTCGGTTGAAAAGTTCAGGTCTTTGCAAAGGAAGCATCACTAACTCCTTCAGAGTATCCTTGACACTTTCCAAAGCTCCGATGCCCTCAAAGGTAACACCAATTTCATGTGGAGGGATAACATCAGCAAGAAGCCTCTTTTCAAATTCGTTTTCCGTAGCAATATCCTGACATTGTTAAAAAGAAAAACAGTAAGCTCTGTGCAATAAAATAATTGCTTATAAACATTAAACCATCAAACAGATTATCGTTTCAGTTTTCTTTTCATTTGGTAGATACAGTTGCAATAGAAATTGAGCCTCATGAACAGGCTAAACAAAGTGGCAACCTTGAGCGATTTCCTTTTGGTGCTGCTCTTCGAGCTGGATTGGATACTTTCCAACATGTCAACTCCATGCTTAAGGCTGCAAGGGCAATATTAGAGCAATAAGCATTTCTGTTCGGATGAATAAAAGTGATTTTATAGACAAGTTGATGAAGTGCTAGGCTAGATCTGAACCTTTCACTGGTTAGGGCAAACTGCACGTTACTTGATGGGTCTGGAATTGTACTGTTCTTAAGTTGATGGCTTAAAGCAAAACCAATCATTTTATCAATGCCTGAAAGATAACAATAAAGGCACCATGACATGGGGCAATTTGATATATTTCAAGAGCATGAATATAAAATGGCACTCACACTCATTTGTAAGAATGCGGTCCTTAACCAATATCGCTTCAAGGTCAGCGCATTCCAAACCAACCCTCGTGAGAAACTGAAAGCAATGACAAGAGATAGTAATGAACCAATGAAGCTGCAGCATATTCTTTTTTTTCCAATGCATTGGACTAATATGTTAGCTCACAATTTAAAAATATGCACGTAAAAATAGGTTTTGTCCTCAACTTATGAAATCCCTATGAAAAGTCAAAGTCAAACATAAATAGGGAAACAATAGAATACAAATGCATTGGGCTAATCGAAGCACTCCACAGGTCATAGCACTTCGCATCTTACTTTTTTGGCGCAATTTTGACCCATTATATATTATATTAAGTATATTTACAAATTCTGAACAAATTGGTTAGGATGAGAATATTTTCTAATAAATCAGTGAGGTTGCTAAATTACTTTTCAAGACAAAACTACACCGAATATTCAAATATTGGTTGTACCATATAAATGTCAAATATTTGTGACCACAGGGAGTAAAGCTCAGAGATTTAACATATTTTATTATAATACACAAATAAAATGCATGAGTTATGCTTTGCCCAGAACAATCAATTTATAAACCTTAAAATTACTTGAATTCAAAAAATGATAATGAATAGATAATGCATAGCATATATGTAGTTAAATAAGCAATGGATTTTAGCACTAATACTTACAGAACGTATTTTTAAAATGTTTGCATTTCCCTTAAGAATTTCGATATCCCGGTTTAACATCTGGTTCCACCGTGTAAGCTCCATTGCATCCTGTAACATTTGTCACATATATATTTAAAATAAATGCCAGAAGAGTTACTTCTTTGAAATACTCCAAATAACATACTTGTGGTGCCTGGAGTGTCACTTTATTTGGAAAGAGTTTGGTTAGATGCTTCATTGCCTTCGAAGTTTCTTTATTTTTATCATTTCCCCCATCAAGATCCTGCAATTCCTTACATTAGAACAAGAAAATGCACCAATAAAGTGGACAATGTATGATTAGTGGAAGATAGAAGAGTGAGACAGACTGAAAAAATAAGAATATAAAGACTTAAATGGTTGTCAGAGTTACATGAATAAAATTGTTACTTCTGACTTATGATGGTACAAAACAGTACTTGGATTGCATGATTAGTAAGACAGTGTTTTGAATTCTTTTTTTAAAAAAATGCTTATATAATCTCAACTTTATTGGATTATACTAAATTAAAAATATAGGAACCCCATTACATGTCTACAACACCAACTATTTTTAACAGAGAGTGTTAGCTTAATAATCAATATAATTAAAAGTTACCTGTAATGCAAGGTCAAGTATAGCTTGGCTGTATGGGAACTTTGAAAGAAAAACAGAACTGGCATTTGCCTGCAACAAACAAATAGCACTTTCTTAGGTACAAATGATAATTAACAACATGACATGCTTACATGAAGCATCCAGTATAGTATCATCAAGCTTACAAAATGTTACCTTCTCTTTGCGACTGTCAGGCTGAATTTGTGATCCAATAATAAAAGCGCCATCTGGGAAATCTTTAAGCTTGCTCTTCATACCATGATAGGAATCATTATTCCCACAAACTTTTTCTGTGTCCTTCAGAAAAAGGATTAAAGGTCCATGCTGAATTTCTTCAGAGATAAACTGTCCAACAAGCACAGTAAGTGTAAGGAGAGCCAAGTATCATAATAAAAACCCTGGAAAAAGCTAAAACACAGCTGTTAAGCACCTCAACTATCACGTCAAATGGATGTTTGGATCTAACTTCCCATCCAGGACTGTCGGCGCATAAAGAATCAACTGCAAAAACAACAGGAAGCAACATTATCTAAACAATTCAAGCGTGTCAATAATCATGAAACAATTGAGCATAGCTGCATCATAACATCATGCAGTTTGTTTTCATGACCTCATTTATTCAGACATCAGCCAAGTACTAACCTGGACAAAACAAACCGTGATCAACTTCACAGTTGCCTCCTAGATCATTAGCTCCTGGAATTTGTTTATCAAATCTTACACCAATCTTCGATAATCTATTTTCTTCAAAAGGAAGACATATTTCACCCTGTGAACCAAAATCTGGAGGGCTGCAGATTGAACGATTCAACGAATCCAGGAGCAGATGTTAGTACATCGAAACGTTATAATGATGAATAATAAAGTTTATTTGATTCAGTATCGAAAGGACCCATATCGTTGTCAGCCAAACAAATTACAAGCCTCAAAAGTCAGTCAGACAACTAAATACCCCCCCCCTCTCTCTCTCTCTCTTCTGCATACTTGGTAACAACATTTAAATTCAGGCAATTTCATTTTAAATAGATGGCTTATAAACTGGTATTTGTAATAAGCGCATATAGAATCAATCTTAGGGAGCGAGTTGTACCTCTGTCCATCAAGGATAATGCCTGCCGACTGCAACGAGCCAACGTATCTTACTCTATCACCTGAATAAATAATGACAAGAATAAAGCCATCAAACATTATTGCTAAACATTAGAACCTTATCACTCCACCTGCTAGGCTAGTTTAGCTGAAATAACTTGAATTTCATCTCAGCATCGGAAGTGGCATAACATTGATGTTCTTACCCTTTTTATATGACTCTGATTCCTTGGAAGCCTGCCCCTGAACAATAAAATATAAATGAGTACCAATTACAAGCAAAAATCCAAAGTACTGGTAGAGTGCACATCAAAAACAAGTTTTTTTTTCCCTTTTGAAAGATAGAATAAAGGAGGACAATTAAAACTATCTATATAGATAGAATGATCAGATAAAGAAAATATAGCGGTGGCATGATGTTTAGAACCATTGGATTTGAAACATATTAGTTATGATTGTTACAAGAACACAGAAAATAAAATGGAGGCCAAATTCTCAAGGATCTTACACCAAACAGCATGGAAGAATCTACAGTGAGCAACTTAGCACCAAAATATTTTGCAAGTGCCTTCACCAGATATTCTTGATAGATCTCAGTCCCTAAGGAAAGATAAGTTACCGAGCTTAGAAAACAGTCACAATAATTGTGGGTCTTAAAGCTGCAATAACAAAATATAAAGTTTACACATATATACCTGTTGGGCCAGATAGCAGAACTCGTTGGCTAAGAGAAGATATATCTTTTGTAAACTTGACATAATTCTTGCATTGCAAATGTACATATGCTGATGACAGGAGAGCACATTTGGTATGCTCACTGCGGACAAAAGGTTATTAGAAAACAATTCTTAACAAGTGTATAATCAACCATCCAAAAAGAATAGAAGAAGGTTAGTCCTAGAGCGTGAACAGTAAACTTTCAAATTTATCCCATATATCAAGCTATTTAGACATCTCACATGGGGACAATATTGTAGATTTATCATCAAAAGGTGATTCTATATCGTTGTTACTTTGATAATTTTCAAATTGCAAACACATAATATAGTAAATCTAAAAGCATGTGCACTGTGTATTTTGCATTGAAAAAATAGTGCTCCATTGTATTGGCGAACAGCCAAACAAAAAATCACACCTTATATAAAAGAACTGAGGGGGTACAGAATAGAGCAAACCAATTGTGTGAATAGACTGGAACCATAAATTGAGTCTACGATTTTTGTTCAATAGGCAATAGCAAGGTACCATAGTTAATATCTAATGAGAAAAGCAGCCCAAACAAAAAAAGAACCAAAATTTATTCACTGCATATGTAGTTCCAAACAGAATATCATTGCAAGTATTGCATTATAAACCTTATTATTGGTTGTGCTGTTTTCAGGTACAGGCATATAATTCCAAGAAGAAATTATTAAAAAAAAACACGAGATCAAAACACCAGCCATCTTGTCAAGAATTAAAGTTAATTGTGCACACATGACACGTTTTTATTCACCAACTCAATGCCCCTATGCAGAAACAACTAGCATTACGTATCTTAGCCAGACCAGTAACAAATTTGCAACAAATCACAAACATACTCAGGATACAAATGAGATTGCTAAATGTATGCTCACCTTAGATAATATGGGCAACTATCAAATGACTCAGAGATGTCACTCGCATCAACCGTTGCTTTTATCAGATCCTCCTTTATTAGTTGCGACCGACAAAAAGAGCCATTATCTTCAGAGTTAAACTGGGTCCGGTCATCCATTGTTTTACATAAATTAAGTAGAACTGGATCTGCTGATGATCCTGCAATAGTGTCAAAATATCAAAATGTCAATCAATTGCCAACAAAACGTACTCCTCACAGCACTAAAGAACAATTGAGGGGGGAAAAGAACATTATGTCTTGCCATTCTTTGTATGTGATCATCTAAACAGCTGTGAACTTTTTAGCTAGCAAGTTAAAGTTCAAACCGAAGCAAGATGACAAATATAAATAGGTCTCACCATTCGGCATCAATGAAGATCGGCCTTTTCCAAAGTAAAAGGTTGAGACTTTGCGTCCTTTAGGCGATAAATGATCCTGGACATCTTTGAAATGTGAAAGTTGCCCCTGCTGTATACTGCTGCAAGTAGAGGATAATGCCGAAGTGCTTGATTTCTCCTGCTGGAGTTGCTCAAATATCTATCATCACATTAAGGACCTCCAGTGCGACATGTTTACTTGCCTAATCATTATTTATACATTATATCTATTACAAACAAGTTTAGCATAAAGCAAGTTTCTTCATCTGCGCTTAGCCCCATACATAACTGTAACGTAATCATCATTATATAAAACAGTAGGTAATAGGAAAGGATACATAAGCATGCCTCACGGGTGAACGAAAGATAATTTCATCTCCTCCATTCAAAGTAACCTTGGCAGTCTTGTCTGGAGATTTACCATTTACACGAACAACTTTGGAGTCAAAGATTTCAAGGAGTGCACCTCGCTAATACAATATGTCAGAGTGGAAACAAAATATAAGGGTACATATGCAGGGAAAAACAAAAAGGACTTCACAATACCTTAGCCTGCTTCAGTCTACAAACAGGTGAGGCAGTGGATGACTCGCCCAATCTCAAATCATGATGCGCTCCATGACCAATAGTGAAATGTGAGCCATAAATAGGAAGGGTAGGGTGCTGCAAAAACAATACATTAAATGAACAGCCATCAGTCTATGATGAAACCTTTCGATCATTTTAGCCGCGGCTAAGAGCAATAGCGTAGTTAGTTAAGTCGCTGAAGGACAAGCTTAAACATGTATATACAATAACAATATATCATACACAAGGACCAACAATAGAACATCAAAATTTCCCAAATAATCTAGCCAACCATCACTTAATAACCTGGCAAAAGCAGAAAAATCAAACACAAAATACAAAAATATAGCATACAGCTTTAGATTAGAATTGCCATTTCACTTGCTAAATGAAGAACTGGTGATCGAATCTCATTCAATGGCCTGAATATACTCGCTATTTTTAGGGCATATTCCATTTGTTTGGACAAGCCTGTGACCAACAATTGATCCATTAATATTTCATTCATGCGCTAATAATTTTGAAATGCACTCATAGAGTACTTATTGGTCAAAGGGTTGTCCTAAAGAAACAATAGCCTTGTAAAATGAAATCAGACCGAGGGAGTTGTAAATGTTGGCAAACAATAGGACAATTGCAAAATCTGTTGACGCCCTGACTGTGAAACAGTGATTTGGGTAGGGGGAAAAAAACTAAGAACCATCCTACAAACAAAATAAACTTAAGAGCACAAACTTGATGGTATAAGAAGATATGTAATAGTTAAATTCCCTAGTGAATATCGTATGTAGCTAAAGTAGACTCAGTTTAAGAATGAAACACTGATCAGATGTGTAAGATTTTTTCTGATGTCAAGCAGCGGGATTAAAAACACCAGCGCAACTCACGTAAGATGCAAGGCTTCTACGCATGTGACTCCTATGCCTGAATATCAATCATAAATGAGATTCTAGGGTAATCTGAAAAGGTTCCATTACAAGAAATGCAACTTAGCATATCATCTGGACCACATCAACGATACACCTCATTTGTAAGCATATAGAATAACAGAACATTAGTGGGTTCATTAGGTATACTAGAGAATGTAGCCTGTTTTGACTGCTCTCAAATATAAAAGCAGGTTTGCTTGATTGGCTGCTGATGAATACAAGAGTGGAATTGCTTGATCTTACAAATATATGATCTCTGAACATAGTGATATATTGCACAAACACATTGTTAAGTGTCCCCTAGTTGTCAATTTGGCTGACCCGAGTGACCAACTATTAACTAGGGTGATGCAAATAACATAGGTCATTGAACAAGTGGGTTGTTATAGCTTCCATACCAAACTAAATGTTGGCTCAATGACAAGTAACAAATGAACTCAATAGCAACTTATGTTGCAACCTCTTGGTTCCATGCTGTACAATAAGTATGTGGGCTTAACTAAAGCTAAAAGTTTAGTAAATTGCATGCCCTGAACATTGACTAGGCTGTACACTGGTTGAAAATCAGCCCTGTGGTGGCTCTGCGTTACAGGATAACAGGTTTGGCTGAAAGACGAACAACATAATAAACGTGTACACTGCTAATGAATTGGAACTAGAGGATGCTTTCTGAGTTGGGAGCAGACAGGCAGTACTGTAAAAGGTTAGTAACTTAGTATGCTATCTTGAGTTAGAAGATGAGGTTTTATAGTAGTTACACAGAAACATTAGCATGGAATCCTTGATAACTAAGGCCTCGTCCAAAACAACGAGAGTTCATGAGTTGTACTGATTGAAAGGAAAGTGGAAGAACAGAAAAGGCGCACCGAGGCATATTGAGAAATTAGCCTGCACCATGGCTCCTGCCGCCTGCTGGTGGCAGCAGCCTGCCGCTTATTCAACATCCCAGCCATCTTCTCCGACAAATCCTTCAATTCCTTAGCTTTCTTTATCTTCGCCGATAAATCCTTATCGTTTGCGCCGCGCTTATGCCCTACACAGGCAAGGAGGCTCATCATACCCGAAGGCCCCAAGCAGAAGACACGTTGTGCACATCGGAGGGAGAAGGCTCGTACCTGCCGAATTGGTCTGCGCCTCCCTGGACCTCAGGAGGGCCTCCAGCTTGTCCATGGCGCCGGTCAGCGCCTGCAGCCCAGCCGTGTCCGGCAGCGGCCCCGCCACGGCGCTGGCAGCGGCAGCCGCCGCCTCGGCCTCGGCCGCCGCCGCCGACGGCTTCGCGATATCCGTCTCCGCGCCCGCAACCTACCACCACCGCCGAGGCGGCAACCAACAACGAGAAACCAGATCAAAACCATAGGCCGCCAGAAACCCCGAGGCGCACACGAGGGCGCCCGCATGCAAGAGGGGGCGTGGGGAGATCCGGACCTTGGCGCGCTTCGGGGGCTGCGACGACGACGCGACCTCGCCCCCGGCCCCCGCGCCCTCCGCACCCTCCGCCGGCGCCGGCGACGCCGCCGCGCCCTTCGGGGATTCCTCCTCTTCCGCCGACGCCGCTGCCGGGCGCTTGGCCGCGGAGCTCCGCCTCGTCTCGACCATCTCGACGGCGACGCGAGAGGGGGAACACGCGAGAGAAAGGCGAAGACGAAACGAAAGGAAGCGGAGAAGAATACAAAACCGAAGGATTCGTTGGATTAGTATAGCATTAGAGGAGGGGAGGCGGAATATAATAAGGCGGCCGCCGCGACCACCAATCGCACGGTAGCGGCGCGACAGGTGAGACTGTGCTGTCCAGTCGATGGGGAGAGGAGACGAGAGGGGCGGCGTCTCCTTCCTCGTGCAATCTGGGCGATCGAGGAGAAAGAAAAGGGAGGGGGCGAGAGCTATAAAGAGGAGATGGGATCGCGTGCTTGGCCTCCCCCTCTCTCTCCCTCGTGGATTTCGCTCGGAGCACCGCCCGAACCGACTGTTTCGTTCACCGACTCGGAGGAGGGAAAGAATTGTGCTCCAACTTCTTTCGTTCACCGTCCGATCGATCGGTCTGGGGATCTAGTCGAACACCTACGTAGTTTTGGTACCCAAAAGATAATGACGAAACAATTAGGAAGGGAGATGATCTTGTTATATTGTTGGGAAACATTATAATATGGTCGCGGATTACCCTGAGCTCTATCCCATTATCCCAGCTCTGAAACTTCTCACGGTCTGCCCGGTCGACATGACGGCGAGCAGCAGGGGCTTCGTCAAGGGCGCTTGAGCTACGAGAGGATGTGGTCATGTGGCCGAAGATCTTACAACAAAAAGATGTAGGGAATCAAAAAGCAGGGGAAGTTTGAAACGAAACATTGAGATCAAAACAATTTTTTTCTGACCAAGAACTATTTTCATTGCTATATCTAAACTTCCTTTCTGTAATCTTCCTTCGAGACCTTTGGCTGAAAAGTGAAAACTCTACGTCGGTTCCACCGGTATGGCAGCGACCGCGATATTCTGCCGTTCAATTTCTCCTTGGTCTCCAGATCGTGTCAACGCGTTGACGAAATGATGGAGGGTGTCACACCCCGAAATTTGGATTTCGGGATGTGAATTAGAAAGAGAAATTAAATAAACAATTTTTACAAGTTATTAAAATTTTTCAACCTTTGTTTAATTTACAGGAAAATTTACTATAAGAAAATAAACATTTTTCTAAATAAAATAAATATGCTTTATGTTGTCTTAATTGAAGTGCTTCATTCATGTTGAAGTGCATTATGTGTTTATGAGTGCAAGTTTTCAAAATGCGTTTAGAGGTTGATCAAATCTTTCCTGAGAATTTCCTAGATTTTCTAGGAATTAATTCTCTTTTTCTAAAGTCAAATCCATTTATTGGAAGGCTTTAAATTCTCTTTTCATAAGCTCCAAATATTTTATTTTGGTTCAAAGTCTCCAACTCTATCTCTGGAATTTTTCCTAGGATTTTTGGAGCTTTGGAGAGAATTTTCCATGGTTTAAATGCATATCTAGAATTTTCTGGATTTGTTTTTGAACTAGAAATGATTTCCTGAAATAATAAACTTAATCTTTTTCTCCTGGGCCGAGCTCATCCCGACCCAACTCCCTCCTCTCTTTCCCTCTCCACGCCGGCCCATTCTTTCCCCTAGCCCAGCTCTCCACCGCACCCTCCTCCTTCTCTCTTTCTGTCACTGACTTGTGGGCCCGCTTGTCATCTTCAAGCTCCCGTCGCAGAGCGGGACTCAACAGAGTCCGCCGCCGCGCCGCCGCCGGACTCCTTCGTGGCACGCACGCCAAGGTCAGGTTTCAAACTCCTATAAAACTGGAGACCTCGTTGCCCCGTTGCCTCCCCTTCTCCTCGCCGCACCCCCTGCCTGTTCTCCGTGTTGCGCCGCCAAGCTCGCCGAAGCCGAGCTACCAGCAAGCCAAGCGCCGCCGTTCTCCTTCGATTCGTCGCGTTGGAACTTCGTCGGATCGAATTGAGAACCCTAGGAGTATCTCCAAGCGAAGAAGCATCGATTCCATCCATCCCCGCCGCCGATCGACAGCCAGAGCGCCGCCGCCGCATGGACCTCCCAAGCGCTGCCTGCAATCTTTGATTCCAGCCGCCTCCGTTCGTCCCCGCCACTGGTGAGCACGTCAATGGAATCCCTTCTCCTCCTCTCTCTTTTCCCCATCTTCTCCGAGCCTCTAGCCCTCTGAATCGCCGCCGAGCAGTGCGCCCAGAGCCGCCGTCGCCATGGCAGCAATGGCAGCAAGCTCTTGAGCTTTTGCAGAAGACCCCTTGGAGAATCATGCAATTTTTCCATCTATTCCTTGTGTCTTGTGAAACTTATAGAAAACCCCTAGATCTTATAGATCCTTTCAACTTAACCCAAGTCGTGGTATTCTCTAGATCTAACCCCGGCCTTTGTCCTTTTCACGAGCACTATTCAAATGTGTCTTGTGAATCTTTCCTGCTGGTCCCTGTTGGATCTGTTTCCTTGCGGTTAGGTCCCTGCAGCCTTTAGAAGCTAATAGTTTACACGTTTTATCTCCGTTTAACCTCGATCTTGTTGCTCTAATCTTCTAAAAGCGTAGACTATAGTTTTATAGTGCTGTTTACCAAGTTTCATGTTTTGAAAATAAATAAAATATTAATTTGCTTAATATTTGTTATACACTTTGCATAAAATTTAATTAGAGTTCCAATTCCATGTTTAGGGCTGGGCAGAAATTAAACGTAACCGATTAACAGAACCGAACCGAACCAATTTAACCGAAATTGTCGGTTAAATCGGTTATCGGTTATCGGTTCGGTTAAAAATTCTTTGCTATTCGGTGATCGGTGATCGGGTCGGTTTTGGGCAGCAGTTAACCGAAGAACCGATTTAACCGCTGGCCCACGAAAACCAAACAAAACTCCCCAACATCCACCGTAACCCTAGCTCCCTCACACCAGTCCCTCACGCACGCCGCCGCCGTCCTCTGCTTCTCTGCAAGCGCCGTTGCAGCGCAGCCGCGGAGCCGCCGACCACCGTTCACAACCAGCCGCGGAGCTGCCGACCGCCGTCCTCTCTCCTCTGCGAGCGCCGCTGCGCCTCCTCCATTGCCGCGACCCCGCGTCGAGCCGTCGACGACACTGCAAGGGCAGGGAGGGCCTAACAACCGGCAAATCCAACTGGTACAACGGAAGCCCCGACCGAGCACTCCTCCAATGTATGTTCTGGTTCCCTTTCCTTTCCCGATTTGTAGACCATTTCATGATTTGAGCATGGGCATTCCATTTATTTTGTTAAATCCAATTTGTTTTGTTACTGGATTTGTAGATGGGGGAAACGACTGGTGTTGTGGACCTTGAACTTGTGAGATCTGATGCTGAAGGCAAAGGGATGGTTCCGGAGCAGATCGAGGATGCAACAGTGAATGAGCCGGAGAAGAAGAAAAAGGAAGTGAAGAAGAGGAAGGCTATGGCACCAAGATCTGATGTGTGGGACAGTTACCACAAGATCCATGTTGGAGGCATACTGAAGAAGGCCAAGTGCAAGTATTGCGGCCGTGAGCTCAGCTGTCATTCCAAAAGAAATGGTACAACCTCTCTGAAATATCACCTAGGAATATGTAAGCAAAATCCTAACAAAAATCCTGATAACCAAGGCACTTTGCAAATGCAACTATCACCTGGGTGTAGTAGCGTAGGTACTGTTTCTACTTGGAGGTTTGATCCTGATGAAATACGAAATAGCTTTGCTGAAACGATGATTGAAGATGAATTACCTTTTGTTTTTGCTGAAAGACCTGGCTTTAGAAAGTTTATGTCCAAAGTATGCCCTCGTTGGACTGTGCCATCTAGAAGGACAGCCACTAGAGCCTGTGTTAGTGTCTATGATGTTGAGAAAGACAGGCTGAAAGAATTTTTTAAGAACTCCTGTGAAAGAGTTTGCCTCACAACTGACACATGGACTGCAAACACTCAGCAAAATTACATGTGTGTCACTGCCCATTTTATTGATCATGATTGGAATCTACACAAGAAAATTATTGGGTTTTTCTTGGTAAAGAGCCATAGAGGGGAAGACATTGGGAAATCCTTGGAGGGTTGTTTGGCTGAATGGGGTATAGATAAAGTTTTCACCATAACAGTTGATAATGCTAGCTCAAATAATGGTGCTATCAAGTACATGAGAACAGTTTTAAATGAGTCAAACTACAGCATTGCAGAAGGAGAGTACCTTCATATGAGATGTGTTGCACATATCATCAATTTGATAGTAACTGAAGGTCTGAAGGAAGTTGATGTTTCTATTTCTCGTGTTTGTGCTGCTGTTAAATTTGTCAAGAGTTCTGCCTCTAGGTTGGCTAAATTTAGGATATGTGCTGAATTAGCAAAGGTGGACAGCAAAGCTTTTTTATCTTTGGATGTTTGCACTAGATGGAACTCAACTTACCTCATGTTAGCTAATGCAATACCTTATGAAAAGGCATTTGAAAGGTACAAGAGTGAGGATCCGTACTATCAAATTGATTTAGAAGGGGAAAAAATGCCAGGTGTTCCAGAAAAATCAGATTGGGAAAAGGCAAAAAAGATGGCAGAATTTCTTGAACACTTTTATGAGCTCACCCTGCGTGTGTCTGCCACTAAACATGTTACTTCCCACACTTATTTCCATGAGATTGCTGATGTTTTGATTTTGCTACATGACTGGTGTCATAGTTCTGATAACATACGCAAGGAGATGGGGAAAAGAATGCTAGCAAAGTACCACAAATATTGGATTGACAAGTGGGTGGTAGGGGTTGTGAAGAGGGGAGAGAAAGAGAAAGATAAGGAGGAAATGCTGAACTAGATTATTTTTTTCTGTGTTGCTATTGACCCAAGGTACAAACTATCTAGTTATACAAAAATGGCTACCTTGGAAATGTTTGGTCATGAAGTAGGAGAAGAATTGTGGGAAAAAGTGAACACATCTTTCAAGGCTTTATTTGAAGAGTACAGAAACTTGTATGCTCCAAGTGACAAGTCATAGCAGCAATCTGATTCTGAGAAGGCACCAGAAAAGAGCAAGAGGTTGATGAGATCTATAATTGCTCAGAAAATGAGGCTTGATGGCAGTGGAAGTGGCACTGCAAAGTCTGAACTTGAGAAATACTTTGCTGAAGAAAAAGAGGAGGATAACCAAGATTTTAACATTATTGAATGGTGGAAGGACAACTCTAACAGATTTCCAATATTGTCTCACATGGCTCGTGACTTGTTGGCAATTCCTATATCAACCGTGGCTTCTGAATCGGCCTTCAGCACAGGTGGTCGTGTTCTCTCACACCAATTATGGTGGAGTGTTTGATTTGTACACAGGATTGGCTTCGTGGATCTACTACTCTCAGTGTGGAAGAGGACCCTGCAGAATTGGATAAAATAGAAGAAGGTAAATATGTTGAATACTTAGCTGTTTATTTCAAGTTCCTTATTATTCATGAGTTAACATTGTTATGTTGGCTGCTTACAGCACTTGTTGCTGAGCTTGGTGGCCTTGCAATTTCACCCAAGACAACTACTAAGGCCAAGTCTACCAAAGCCAAGGCCACAGATGGTGATTCCTCTCCTGCTGTGCCATTGGACTGAACGTGACTACGTGAGGTGGAAGACTGCACGAGTTCGTGAGGTGGAAGACTGCAGGAGTTGCTCCATTTCCCTTTGTTGTCCATGGTGGTCCTTTATTTGTGTATTTGACTATTTGTTGAAGTTCAGTTTATGTATTTTATGCTGCGGTGCAGCCGTGGTGTACTGGTGTTGAAGTACTCTTTATATGTTGTTTGAGAGCCTGAGACTATGTCTTATGTGCTACTGGTACTTGCGATCTTCAGTAATAAATGTGGTGTGTTCATTTGCGTTGATTATATGTTTGGTTAACCGATTAACCGAACCGAATTCACCGAAACCGAATTGTGTCGGTTAACGTTTTTTCCTGGGCTAATTCGGTGACCAGTTTCCAATAACCTAAATTATTCTTCACCGATTTAACCGAACCATATTAACCGCATTAACCGAATGCCCACCCCTATCCATGTTTTATAATTTATTTAAAATATCAATTTGAATAATGTTTACTTTATATGTTTTTACAAAGAAAAGCTAGTGAGGTTATATATTGGTTTTCATAAACTAATAATTAATTTGTTTAATGTTCAATGTTGAATCTTGTTTTCTAAATAAAACTTGACTAGGTTTATACATCGTTTTTATGAATGAATGTTAACTTGAGTAATATCTATATCTAACTTTTCTAATTAAAGGTTAATTAAGGTTATACCCCGTTGTTTTATAAACAAATGATATCAATATGATTAACGATTATTGAACCAATCTTTTATAATTAAAATATGGCTAGTGCTTTACCCATTGTTTCATAAAACAAACATGCTAATTTTATTAATAATTATTGAACTATTTTTCCTAATTAAAATCTATTTAGAGATAAACATCGATTTGTACAATCCAAATTGATATGACTAATTTCCAAATTGTATGTGCTTTTAATATAAGTTGTTTAGTTCAACACGATATATGAAGTTGATCGATTAGATGCCCGCACATGTTTTCTTGCAAGTTAAAATATTTAATTGGTATAATCATTATACAAACATTTACAACTAAAATTGATTAAGCTTTAACCCGTCTTTTCATATCAAAGTATAATTTGAATTAATTTGAATACTGAATATTTCTCTGAAGTATTCATTACATATCTTTTCATGATTAAAATCAATAAAGCTTATAGTCTTCTCTTTCTTTTTATAATATAAATCTCTCGATAGTTGTACCTTTTCAACCGGTGTTCCGTTTTCAACGTTTCTTACGCTCTCGTGATCGTAGTAACGAGCCCCATCGTTCAGTACGTTCTTTTAAAAGCTTTTCCTTTGATTGGTGTATTATTCTTAGTTGTATCTATTTCTTTGCTTGCATATTTGTGCTTGTGCCCGATGTTTGCTACAATTAGAGGAGCATCGTTCCGAGGCTGTCAAGAACAAGAGTTGAAGACTGAGCAGTGGTATTCTTTTGCGGAAAGGCAAGTGTCCCTAACCATCTTTCTATCTATGCTTATTGAGATCATATGTGTTAATTGGAAACCATGGAGAACCACCCAGAATTATCCGTACAACCACAATACTATATGGCTCTGGTCTTGGCTAAGTAACTAGATGAACTATGTGTTGTGTTTGCACTGCTAGTGGTGGAATTTGGGGGCTTTACCGGGATGGCACGTGCGGGGATCGGAAGGCGTGGCCTTGCCGTTGTAATCGTTGTCTTCGGGGAGCAAACACATACATATAGAGAGTCTTTGGAAAGGCCTCGTAGCGTCCCTATGCAATCACACCTCGAAAGTGTGGTATGCGCCTTTGTGATGCAGCATGGTTGGGTCTAAAGTTCCTCGGGACTTTTACGCGAATTATGGTGAAAGTGTACAACCTCTGCAGAGTGTAAAACTGTTATAACAGTCGTGCTCGCGGTCATGAACGGCCTGTACCCTTACATGATTAAATATACTTGAAGTTGATAATTGAATTGTTCCGATTATTTCGGTGGCCTTGCTGAGTACCAACCATAAGTGTACCCATCCTTGCTTATTGCTGCTCAGTATTCAGAAGGTGTGTGAAGTTGTTGAAGATGGTGCTAGGCGTACGCAACCCCCAGTCAACTGCCTGTGGTGAAGAGTTCAAGATTCCGCTGCTAGAAAACGTTTGTATTGTCTTTATTTCATTATTTCCGCTGTAACTTTGTGTTCTGTTTATTCATGGAATCTATCATATGTGTGAAACTTGATCCTGGCACACATATGAGATGCATCTGGTTTCCTTTATAAAACCAGGTGTGACAGAGGGTGTCTTTTTCACCTCTTTGCCAGCTTCGGATTGGGGTACATACGTACTTGGTGTACTATAGAAGGTGTTGAGTGTTGACATTAGGTAGAACTAGAAGGTAAATCATTCTGTCCAGTGAACTTTGACTTGTGTATCTTCCCCGTCTTTAAGTAGCTACAAGGAGTGATGGGGAAGCACAATGATCATAGAAAACTAGTAAGTATTTTTGGAGCATGTCTTGTTATGCATTTGAGTAATATAAATTTGTTCAAGTCTAGGTAAACTAGGTGTGATCCCATAAAGATTTTTGGAATTTGGTTTTCTTAGTCAGGTTATTTTTCATCTTGAATAGAAGATGTCATGTTACTTATAAGTTGATTTTTTATTACCTCACCCTCTCAGGTCATCACAATTCACAAGGCACATGTAACATATGCAGTGTGTTTTGGGTCTGAAATGATCAAGAGGCTTCGGAGAAAGTTAACTGCAATAAAGGCAGTATAAGCAGTCAATAACTCAATATACCTAGAGCATAGCAAAGTGTGACTATCTAGTCGAAAAACAAGTATTTCTTCGGTGATATTTGTTAAGATTACATTAGTGTGATCAATTAGTTATTAATTATAGGATTAATTAAGTGTATTAGATAGTTAATATTGTCATTAGCGTTGCCTAATGACGGATCCCTGTAACATCCGCTCGGGAAGGGGCACCCCGAACGGGCGTACAATGAACAGGCACGTCGGAGGGGTTGCATCCCCTCCGAACGGGCAAGATTCACATCCCCCTCGTGGGGTATAAATATGTAATCCATTATTCTATCAATAACAGATTAGAGATCATTCATCCATTTACAGTTCTCATTTACGTTCAGTTACAACAATATTGTTGTGTGAAGCAGATGTTATAGGCATTTAGCTCATAAACTAATTCATGTTCACTAAGGCTTTCGTCATCTCCACTCTCCACATCATGCCTATTCACATGTATTTATTTAGTGATGTTGTTGATTTCACTAAAATTAGAAGTAAAATCACATGATAATTTAATACTGATGAAGGAACATAGTTGTTGTAGTTTATATATTCTAGCAAGGCTGCAACGGGTGTTTGTAAAACGATAAAAAAAATCTCTAGATGATCCAAAGGGTTAGATAATTATGTAGATTATAAAAATGTAATTGTTCATATTTCTAAAATTTGGTTTAACCCATAGATTAGCATATAATACATTATCAAAATACTTGCTTGCCCTCCCACCACCATATGTTATCCTCCAACCACCAATAATCTGGCACCCTAATATATGGATCCAAACAACTCCCAAATTATTTCAACTTGGATTTTTAAAACCTAGTTTTTTTTGAAAAAAAAACTCTACCTATTATCTAGATTTCTATGATCTCTATCTAATCCAAAGGTGCCTAAGAAACAAATTGAATGGATATAGCAAATCTTTACAAAGTTAAAATGGTTGTCGGTTCATGCTGTGCTGACCAAGGCCGAGAAGCAAATGTCCAAGTTGCAATAGATGTCGGCCCACGTCGTAGATAGACTACGACCAGTGAGGCCATAGGTAGAAAAAAAAGAGAAACGGCACTCGATGGGTTGGATTGAGACATCAAAACAAGTAACTTCTCAACTCAACTTGTTCGGTTGGATTGGGTCATCAACAGGGGTAAGAACTCAAAACAACTCAAAAAGACCCGACCGATTGAACTGGGACATCAACACAGTCAAAAGTCAAAACCACTCCATAGGACAACAAAGGCAAAACGAAGCGTAGCCGGCGCGGCTACAACCTTCTCAAGCTCGAAAAGTCGCTGCCAAGGATCACAAACCCACGACAATATGGAAACAAGAGAAACAGATCACAAGAAATAGCTCCCATTATGGGACGAGGACGATTGAGGTATTTCCGTCATTAAGTTGAGGTGATTGACGCTTTTATGTATTACCGTCATGGAATAGCAAATCATCTATGATGATTTTTATGATGAACGTGCTCGTGCCATAAATTTACTGTCATCCATAATTTTGACATGAATGAGCCTAATATGCATTTGGCCTAGCCCATCACGTTAGACTCTACATTCTTATCCTCCACCAGGCAGTGGCACGGCCACCGCACATGCGCGGCCGCTTGGTCGAGAGTGGATTGAGGCATGAGGCAGGGCGGCGAACAAGCTCGATCGACCTCGACGACGAACAAAGGAGGTAGAACACCGCACTGCGAAACCAGCGAGAGCTCACCAGTAGCTGTCGATTGGCAAGACCTTGGTCTATTGCTGAGGCATGCCGCATACATATAGTTGATGAATGCTTGATTTTTTACTCAAGAGATATTTCAAAGATGTAGAAACAAGATTTAATGAACAGGAGAGACAAAACAATTACCGAGACGATGGTACAGAGTATACCATAAGATTAGGGCTGAAAACGGATCGGAGCGGAGCGGATAATAGCTTTTTCATATCCTTATCCACTTTTTTTACCGTATACGGAGCAGATTACACGGATGTGGTTTTGGAGACGAATTTGTTCAACTGTCGGAAATGGTTCGGAGTCGGACCGAAAGCGGAGCGGACGCGGATTATTATAGTCGGATAATACATGCTTACATGTACACTTATGCCGATGAATAATTAATGAACCAAGCTAGAAAAATAGTAATATAACACAAACATTCACTTTTACTTTTCATGGCACAATTTAAATGAGCTTAACAATTGACATCGAATAAAACTTAATACGAGTCCATTCTCACTTGATTCAAAATAAGTATAGAGCAAACATAGAAAACAAAATATTTTTATTTAAGAACAAACTTCTCTTTTGTAGCCTAGTTATACTTTGTTGGACTTGTTAAGATAGTCAGATATCCTATTATAAGGGTCGGGTAATCCATATCCGTCGGATTTTCCTAACACCATATATTACTCCTAAATCCGCACGCAATTGGATTCGGATTATCCACATCCGTGTGGATAACAAAAACTCTTCTCGGACTAAATTCGGATCGGATCGGAGTCGAAAATTATCCGCACCACTTTCAACCCTACACAAGTTACTCTCGTTATTTCCCCGGCCAGCGGTCAGTATGTAATGGCCAAAGTGCGTCAGCTGATGTCATCAGTTTTGCATTTACATTTTTTCAGTGTGTATATATCTCTCGGCTCTTCTCAGATGGTGACAAGGTCTCACGCCTCTACTGTCCACTCGGCATTCGGCAATGCGGAAAGCTGTCCACGGTGAGACAGTATCCTGGCGTTGCGTTGCCGGGGCCAGAAACCACGGTCACATCCAACGCCACCACCCACCAACACTCCAGCAGTAGCAGCACTAGCTCAGCAGTCAGCACAGCAGCTTGCTCTCTGTGTGTCCGCGTCACAAGTTAGGCCTGACCGCCTGAACCTGCCTCTGATTTTGGTGCAACTTGGGGAAGGCCGAAAGGCCCCTACGCCTGCCCAAGAGCCAGACATCAGGGAGGCTCGCGTGAAAGCGTGCTCGCTTGGACCGCCAATAATGCAAAAAACGGATCAACAACAGGCTCCTTTTAACAAAGACAAGCTGCAAGGCCATGACGTCAAGAAACAGCTGCCGGTGAACCTTGTAATAGGTTGCACAAAACGTGGAAAGGTTCATGGAGCACATCTAACTTGCCAAAAAAAAGGAGGCATCCAGCGGAGCTCAATAGAAAAGGAATTAGCTGAACCAAGTGTGCTGATGATTGTAAGTCACATGACTAGTACATCGGATTCGCAGAAGTCCAGATCATAAGGGCATGGAAAGGATAAGACTTCACGTCCCCATCTTTTGCTGATAATATAATACTATGAGCTTGGCTAGTTCAGCCTTTGGGTTGATCAAAATATCTGAACTATATACTAACAGTAAATACCAAAATCCAGCGTGGAACTGATGGCTGGAACAACAATAACTTCGTGAAAACTATGCGCTAGCTCCCATCCAGACACCATACACAGTATTTTAATGACATGCTCTAATCTACACTTATCTAGTAAGACAAGTTTCACTTGGCTCTTACCGACCGTCACCATTGACAATCAAGCAATTATTCAGTAATAGCTGTTTCCGCCCCCTGCAAGATTTGAGCCTAACCTGCAGTGTCAGACCAGAAGTCATCAAATATTCAAAATCCAGGCGATGATATGTAATCTGTATTGAAATGAAGACTCATATAATAATGCCATCTACAGAGCAGTGAAAGATCTTACTAAATAACGAGGTTCCATTGTACAATATCACATTAGATCAGGGCGTCTAACTCCGGCAACTTTGTCCCACTCATCTGGGGAGAGCATGTCAGACATGTACTTCTCCTGACCGCGCCAAAGGATCTGACAATCACACAACCATAAGAATCTGTCCATTTAGACAGACTAAGAGTCCGTATGTAGCCGACACGTTTTAGCACATGTTGACAATAGGCAATTGAAAAATCATCTTCTAACAGGGAGAAATTGATTATGATTCTCTATTATGCAAATGCATAATGCTTGCCTTAACAATGACAACAACCATCAGCCCACACTTCAGATATGCCACGAACTAGAAAAAGAGAAGATTGGAAAAGATCACTGACAAAGAAATAACTCATAAGATTACCTTGTCAATGACCCCAAACTCCTTAGCCTTCAAGGAATCCATGTAAAATGGTCCTCTCATTACCTTGTCTATTTTTTCTGGTGGCTGTTAAAAAGACAATTATGTTCCAACTGAAAGAAACATACAGTGATACAGAAGCACAGTAGAACAGGAAATATGCAACAAGCTGTACATACATTTCCTGTATGCCTTGCTAAAAGTTTGACCAATGTGTTCCTGTTATGCACGACCTACAAGAAGCAAATAAGGCCTTGTTTAGATGGGGTAGGTAAAGTTGGCGAAATGTCACATCCATCCTTTTGACACTAATTAGGAGTACTAAATATAGACTAATTATAAAACTAATTACACAGATGAACTCTACATCGCAAGACGAATCTATTAAGCCTAATATGTGCCGTCATTAGCGCATTTTTAATGACGGGTTACTGTAGCATGACAGTGTCTAATGACAAATTAATTAGGCTTAATAGATTCGTCTCACAATGTGGAGTCCATCTATGTAATTAGTTTTTTTTACACCTATGTTTAATACTCCTAATTAGTGTCCAAACATTTGATGTGACAAGTTGGCAAAATAAATTGGCGAAAGTTGGCGATCTAAACAAGGCCTAAGAATGTAAAGATTAGGTCATGATTAAAACGGCATGTTCACCTTTCACAAAGCTGTAAGTAATAAAAGTGATTGGGTGTAACTTCCAAGTGCATGGATATACACATGATTAGCATACACCAAAGTAATAACAAATGAAAACCATGGCGCATACCTCCTTTGCTCGAATAACAACATCAGATGCTTGCATCATCCCATATGAAGGTATACGAGGTTGCTGAATCATAGCTGACATGAAAGCATAATATCAATAAAATAGCATGAGAATGGCCAGAAATAGAGTCTCAACAAATCCAACAGATGGGAACGTTGAGATGCCAAATACCTTTGGCATGCGGGAACATATAGCGTTTGCCTTTCTTTCCAGCTGCAAGCACAAGACAAGCATGACCTGCTGCAGCTCCTATACAAAGTGTGTGGATCTGCAGAGCAAAAATAAATTACGTCAAGAGAACTATATATGGAGAAAATAGATAAAGTTTGAACAAAATTCACACTGTAGACACTGTAAGTTCATTTGCTAGAAACATCCATCCTAATCTTGCATTGATAGAAACAGGGATATACCCAGTTCAAAACATCATTTCCTAGCGTGAACCCAGGGTTCATGATGCCTCTCTAGTTGAACAAATAAATGCATAAAGAAGAATGAAGATGATTAGTTTTTCTTTGCATCCAGTTCGTGCAAATGATAAAAGAGTGCACTAATAATCTCCATCACACAATAAAAGACATAGCGAGACTTCAATATCACAGGCATGGTAAAACTTTCTCTTTTCTTTATGTTCTCCATCCAGTAAATATTTTCAAGAATATTTTAGTGCACGTAAGTTTGTACCACACGATCAATGGAACTAATAAGCTGCAGACAGTAAATGTATAGCACCTCAGCTTTCATACGCATCATTGCATCATATATTGCAAAACCTTCACTCTCCATCCCAACCTGAAAAACGCAGACAATCACATTAGAGAACAGCCGACTATAAAAAAAAATGAGCAAGTCGCCAAATGAATATTTTTTCTTACCGGTTCACCATCATCACGAGCTGTTCCTGTTGAGTTGATGTATATATAAACAGGTTCTTTACTGTTCATCCATTCAAGGTACATCAACTGGGCAACAACAAGCTCAGTCACTGCTGGCACCAACTAAAAAGAAACAAAAGACAACCTCATGAGGTTATGAAATAGGCTGAAAGAATTATCAATCATATACTTACAGCTTACTGTATTGAAGTTATATGTTACAAATACACCACTTTCTTTGACATTAAAGAAATAATTGTTATACTATAACAGAATCAGTAGATGTAAAATGAAAACACAATTTGTCGGACAATCAAAATCAGCAATCTTTATCAACTGATTTCCAAATAAGCAAGGTTATTCTGCACTGCTTACAGAATGCCAGGCATGATTCTGGATGTGAACTAGAGATGAGCTAAATGTCAATAGACAAATTAAAGAGAATCTTTTTTATATGGCATTGAATGGAAGGTATGTGCTCAATGTGAATTATGTGGAGGAAATGTTTCCTTGTACAAGTTACCAGTCAGCAGTCACTACGGTAGATATATGCTACAACTGGTATCTACTCAGATATAAAAAGTATACCCTCAGATGCATGAATCACTGGTGAAAATTATGATAAATAATGTTGGGCATGTGGCTGCTATTATATGATTTATATCCACACCACTGATTCATGTGTTGAGATGCATGCCTGGAGGGTGGGTGGAAAGCTTATAACTAAGAGTGAAAAGGTAGCACAGAATCACATATCTCAACGAAAACTGTGGCATAGATAGAAACAGAGATCATGTGTACATTATGTATACTGGTATATCCACTCCTAAACCAGCAGTCTAGCACTACCAAAGTTTTCTTCGCCAGAGTTTGGCAAGAAAATGTATATGGTGTCCTAGGAGTTGTGCTTACCAAAACGTTTTAAGCCACTGGCAACCATTCAAATAGGTGGCAACTGCCGAAGCTCTTCTGACATACCCATTTTGCCGCGGTCGGTTTCAGCAGACACCAAACAGCACTAGTCTTTTAATGGTACTGGCAGTGACAAGGAAACTATCGAAAAGGTTTCATCCATGTTGTCAGTAATCTGAAACTAACACCTAATTCAACCCTTTACAAATGACATATGTTATAATACAAAGGTACAGAATGAGAAAGACTGTTGAGGATCACTGGATCACTAGTGACCAGCTTTTGCCCAGCAAAACCCATGGCACCGCACTCTCCCTTGCCTATACATTAAGTGCGGAATGAGGTAAAGTTCAAACTATGAACTATAATTTGTCATAATGACGTGCAGTCAGATATAGCCAGGCTTTTGTTGTTTTACAGCTACAAATTTAGCACTGAGTCAGATTGTTTATCCAGCTATAGATCTATGTGAAGTTTGTTTTCTTTGGGAGTGGCAGATGCAAATTAATGAAACGGCATGAACAAAAGGTTTCTACTGAGTAGTGAAAAACAAGGTACATTCATACCGGCATCCCAATATAAACAATTCGCCCATGAAGAAGCAATGAAGGCAAATCTGGTGGAGGCCTTCTAGGTCTGTGTTGACTATATGAACTGCTGGAACGTTCCACCTGTCAATTACAAAGCATATGTCAGAGACCATTAAGTATCATGCAGTTCATAATATACTATAAATGTAAATACCAAGGATCAAGATGCATATAACAAATATTGTTCATCTCAACCATTTCAGAACCAAAGGCAAACATGAGAATACTACTGGTAAGTGGTAAGGTTCATACTGTATGTATAACGTGATTGATATCTTTATGTGATAAGTTTATACTTCCCATAGAACCTTTTACAACTAGTGGCAAATACCAAACCCAGTTTAGACTATCAGCTGAGTTGATGCTGAACCGTTGCTGAGATGATACGTATTTTGCTTGACATGTACGATTACACTCTCATGAAACAAACAAAATGACCTAGAAGTACTTGAAAGAGCACCGGTGTCTCATACTCGAACCATCATTTGCTGAGACATGCATCATATATATTAAATAAAAGCAGCTTCGTTCCCCGCGCCCAGACAAGCCTGGAACCCTCACTGACCTGCGCGGGCGAGGCCATGAGCTTGGCGTTCTGGAAGATCTCGAGGAACGGCAGGTGGTCGTCACCGCGGCGTTCGCCGCCAGCGGCGGTCGCTAGGTCCTCTGGTGAGGCAGCCGCGAGGGTGGACAGGAAAGGGTCTCCCCTGGGGTTGAACAGCGGCGACGGGGCCCCAGGCGCGGCCCGTGCCACCAGCGCCGAGGACGCCGCACCGCCCCGCGCCTGCCGGAGCAGGGGCAGCGAGAAGGAAGGCGAAGAGGTGGCGTGGGAAGGGGACGGTGTGGGGAGGCGCAGTGAGAAGAAGGAGGACGCGGAGGCCATGGCGGCGCCGGCGGTGCTCCGCCGCGGCGTGCTTTGGGAGCTCGGGGGGAGTGGGAGGCGGAGCGTGTGGATAATTTGGTCGGTAGATGAGGGGAATGCTTTCCGTTTGTTTGTCGTGGGCTTCGGAGAGATGTGGGCCTCCCCTGGGCTTGAAAAATACCCTGTTCATTTTCCTGTCAAGTCATCCGAATACTTGTCCATTGCAATTACAATTATTAGACCATGTTTAAGTTACAAAATTTATAAAAGTTTTCATTGAAAAACGTGCTTAATTGAAGGAACTATACACCACACTACAGAGTACATAATGCTTAATGTTATCAATTTAAAGGTGCGTATAGTTCCCCTAAACTTTCTAAAAAAACACTATTCATCCAACTTTTCTCTATTTATCCCATTTCTCTCACTCACAAAACACACTTCTCAGCACGACCTACAATGTTTTTCGGGATCTACAATGTTTTTTCTCCCAATCTAAACTCATCCTTAGGGCACTTAAGAATCGTATGGTTTTTTATTATCAGCTAGTGTTACTCTCGATCGATAGTTCAGCACAAAACATTGTTTTTTTTTCCACCTGAAAAAAAATGTTCGGGAACACTTATTTCTCGTATTCAAATTAGGAGCGAAATGCTGAGGAAAAAAAACAGATACTTGATCACGCATAAACAAGCATTTTTGCGAAAGAAAATCAAGCAAGATGAATAAACAGACAAACGCTGCATTACACTAACACTCATTGCAAACTACTCCCTCTGCGGTGAAATATCTATCGCTGTTGACTTTTTGCACAAATTTTGACTATTCTATTTGTCTTATTTAAAAATTATATAAATATAATTTACTTTGCTTGCACCTTATTTTGTTATCAAAAGAAAACTACTGCTAGTGGTATAATTTCTGCGCGGATTCAGTCGTAGAGACTAGAGAGGAATGGGATGGGATCACAAAACATGAAACAACACCGCAGTTTTACCGGCCGCTCAACTGATGAACATACACATTCAAGACCAAATCGGGATGTTGATAGAAGAGAAACAGCAAAAACAAAAGAACTTCCAATCTATCTCATTTAATCTTTCATCTGCTTAATAACAAGCGCAGGGGCATTACAGATCAGCGAATGAACCCAACCGGCGGCCGTTCCGGTTGGAGGCAACGAGGCCAGCCATCAAGCAGATGGCCAGACGGCCGGGGAGAGCTAGCAGGACAAGCACACACACATCAACAAATAAAAGACGGCGAGGTAGGAGGCAGCCCGCAGCTAAGCTAAGCTAGCCGCGGCACTGGGTGATCTCGGAGCAGCCGCGCGTGTAGGGGTTGGCCTCGGCGCCAGGCTGGCAGTTGTAGTAGGACGCGCCGGGGATGGAGCACGGCACCGTGTCCCGCATCAGCGTGGCGTAGCTGATGTACTGCGCCGTCGGCAGCAGGCTCGCCGCCGTGTCCGCGTCGTAGTACGGCGGCTCCTGCTGCAGCCGCATCAGCCCCCTCCCCGCCGCGCCGCCGCCGTCGCCGACGCCCTCGGCGTCCACGTCGTACACGACGGGGCACTCCTCCGGGGAGCCCCAGCACGACTCGTCGTCGGACGACGACGACGCCGCCGACCACGCCCACTCCGCCGCCATTCGCGCGTGCAGGGCCGTGAGCTCCGGCGCCCCCGCCGTCGCGGGGCCCACGAGCGCCGCCACGGCTGCAAGGAGGGGGAGCAGTAGCAGCGGCAGAGCGTGCCGTGACGACGCCATGGGCGTGGGCGTGCTCGGTGCCTCGGTGCAGGCGTGCAGCTGGTGATGGCGAGCAAGTGAACAGCTTGGGTAGTGGAGGAAACAGAGGTAAGAAGGCTTTAAACAGGAGGGACTCGGAAATTAGCTGGAGTGTCCAAGTATGTGGTGAACTGGTGATACGCTTACGTTGACCTTGCTTCAGCAACAATATAGGTCACAGAAGAAAAATGCCATGTAAACGGTAAACCTGCTGCTGCTAGGTGACGGGCATCGAGAAGGCGTGGTCGCGTGGCAATGCACGAACACCTAGCACCTAGCAGTCCTGCCGCTCCTGCGCGCGATTCGTGCTGCAGGTTGACCTTGAAATCTTCTCCCCCTGTTTATTTTCTCCCAACGTAGTAAATCCAGACACGCCCTGGATTGCGACGCATAACGAAGTTTCAACAAATCAAACTATCAGTAAAAAAAATCTGCATAAGTTTTATGCAGAAATAATAACGGCCACGCTGAAGCAGCACATAACTAAAAAATCCCTTTTGAAATAGCTTAAGCTTATCAGCAGACTAGTAGTAAACACAAACTGCAAAGTGCAAAGCAACATCCTGATAGTAAGCCATGACACGATTGCCTGAGTTCGTGAATGCAATATTTTGGACATTTTAGCGGGACAACATGCAGATTCCAATGATGGCCAGGCGAGCTGCACGCCTGCACCTCAGCTCCAGCATAGCCTGATGCAGGATACTGGGGAGAATCAAAACCCCCAATAGTAAAAGGAAGCAGTTTCCATGCCAGATCTCACCTTCTTTTCACCGTCTCCCAAGGTCAGTTGAAGTGGAAACACACCATTATTTAGTCACACACTGCAACAAGAACAGTCGTAAACAAACCAAATTGCCACACATAACAGAGCTTCACAACAAAGTGATGATGAGAGGGAAGGTAGCTAGCTTAGACAAACTCCGCGGTGATGTTGGAATATGGGAAAAAGGATCGGCTACAAAATCCTTGGTCCCTGAGGTTTGCAGTTGCAACAATGCGATGATGGACGTTGCACGTGCTCACGCACACGGCAGTACGGCACACCGACATCAGTACATGAACAAGTAGATGCCTGCTGGTTGCGCACCCAAAAGGCATTGGGAGTTGTAGGCAAATTGTGAAGAAATCTGAAGTATGTTGTTTATACACAGAAGAAACAATAATCAGACCACTTATGCCAATCAGAAGAAATCACATTTGAATCAATGTTTCTCTACGTTATGAAAAGAAATGGGACTCGCACTCACACTTGATACAGAGAACTTACTGTGCTACAAGGTTGGGAAAAAGTTAGTCTTAAGTCATAAACTCCTGGTCTACCTGGACTACGGAGGGCAAACGAAGAGCCTCTGGCTAATTTCTACTTTCCAATTCATTCATCCACTGCAAGCTTAGGACCATGTAGTGAAGTGTTTCAGCATCAGCATTTATCATCAGTCCATGTAGTGAGGTGTTGTTTGGACTAAAAGCTCCTCATCTTCATTGTCATCGTCGTTATCATCAGTGCCTACCCAGTTGCTCGGGTGATGCTGCGACCTTGGCATAGCACTGAGTACTTCTGCAACAACATAAAAGCAAGTTAGCAAAATATTATTAGTAACTGATGATGTAACACAATGGATGATTTTGTTGCGATAAACTGATAATTAACCATGATGCTCTTCCAAGTGATCCATCTGCATAGGCTGCACTCTGGATACAAGTTAATTAAGGAAAGACAAAGCAAATAATATCAATCCCACATCTTATTGCTACCAACTTATGATTATAAACAAATGAAAAATCTGTCAACATCAAAATGAATACACGATCCACGTCTCCTTGACTTCGTTGAATTGGTCTACCAGTTCAGAATATACAATAGATCACTTTTTCTCAGTTAGACAGTTCATTTCCCCCAGTCATTGGCGTTTTTTCTGGAATTAACACATTGTCTGAGGAACTCAGCAACTGTATATCAGCATAGCTTCTTCAACTCGAACACTCATTGCAACTACACACCAAACACGATTGCAAGTTCACTCCTACAGTATAAATGTGGAACTATCCAAAATGTTTGCAACATTTTGTCCTTCACCAAGCCAGAAGTGTACAAGAACTTCAACTGGCTAAGGAAAAATTAGTATAAACACATTTACTCTGATGAAGACAGGCATGTCCAGATAGACTATTATGCTCTGCTCTGTCTAGATCTTTAAAACACATGGCAGAAAGGTTTTATGTTGAGGAAGCTGATAATCCTAGATAAAAACATATATAATGTTTTAAATTTCCACAAGATACAGGTGTTCGAGAGAAAAAAAAAATCCACAAGACACAGACAACAGAGAAAAAGATTTGTTGCGTGAGGTACACTGAGCTATCAAAGTACTGGTAGGTTTACCTTGACAACATATGCTGATTAGCTAATTGGAGCATTGGAAAGAAATAAAACAAACTGAATGCAAGTTCATAATTTCAAGTGGGAGCAAACTATAAAATAGAATAGAAATTAGCAAGGTTAAAGTGAAAGCAACTCATAGGATACATATTGTTTGCATTATCTGCAACTGGTGGAATGCGTGGAGCATTTGCAACGTTGGGCGCAATTGATGTGTCGTTCATCATACTAGTCCCTGCATTGCTCTTCATCTGGGCATGTGTTTCTCTGTTTGCTTCAAAGCTTTTGGGAGTACCTGTTTAAGAAGGCTTTGCTAATGTTTAACTATCATGACGGTGCAACAATAATGCATTGCTAGGATTCATATATGGGAGTAGTTTTGCAGTAACCAGTACACCAGAGTGGCCATTATGTTCTGTACAGGACCTTTGATTGTGTCCTGATTCCCATCAGATTACAATGGTGCCTACTCGGAGTCTCGGACACACGAAGGCATGCATGTAGTGTAAACCATACCAATGGTTAGTTAAAAGGAACACTTTACTAGAAAGCTACACACCTGAAAGCTCTGACCATATTTTAGTATGGTTCGAGACTGATGGTGGTGTAGTAGCAGCCATTGGTTCTCCGTTGTGTTGTGCTGATGTAGCTGGCTGTTGTGCATCATTGCTGTCAGCTAGTTGTGATACAGTCATAGTGGCCAGAACTAGAGTAGCTTCAAAATCAGAGGATGATCCATCATCCAATGCAAATCTCGGAACCAAAAGAACAGGTCTGCAATTCGATGAAAACTCATGTGAACCAATTCAAAAGGAGAATGAAATTCCATAAGCAAGACAACTTACTCGCCAGTTTTCTCAAACAATAGGAGAATGTCAACCTCACACCCTTCACAAAATGTTAAAAACGCCTAATATGGAAGGAAAATAGAGAAAGAAATATGTCAAGACTCCAGTATTACTTGGTGAGAAAAGCAAAGCAATTATCAGCACTAAATGTTAAACGTGATGGATCTTTTCTAAAAAAATCAGCAACAGAATATATGAACTTTCTAAACATGCCAGTTGTCATGAAGCTATAGTGGAAATACTTCCAGGAACAATATGAGATATAAGAACTAACAAACTTCAAGCAAGGAGAAATCCGAGTCCTAGAATGGCACTGAATGGAGGTAGAACTAGCAACGATCTTTCTTGTATTCACAATCGTAGGGAATAAAAAATGCTATGCATGGGCTGACCCAGATAAACATATATTTTCCATTATTCTTTGCTGCTTCTAAAAGCCTAGTATCAGATTTAATCAAAGGCACACTGGATCCCAGTCCATTTTGGCATTTCTCATGACAAGAGCAAAAGATGGATCATAGATCACCTTCAGTTCTTTTACCCCAAAGGTGACATCCACCGGATCACCCGTATGGACATACTCCACGAACTCCTCGACAGGGTCAATCCACAGCTGCGTGTGCAGTCTCGTGTCACAGTCATCTGCAACTCCATAAATCATTCCAACCAACAACCCAGTCACCAGCCGAAAGACTTACCTCCACAACCAATCCAAGAACAATAAAAGAGAACCCTACTGCACGGCACGCCACACCAGACCAGAAGGAACTACCTTTTGCAGGATCATTGTAGCTCCGAAGCTCAACGGCCTTGCCCCCTATGTCCCCGCCGGCATCAAGCAGCCCTGCAGCAGGATCTGTGGCAATGATTGTGAGCTCCTGCAGCGAGGACTGGAAGTTGGAGAGCAAGCGCGAGAGCTCCCGTGGACCGATGGTGAGGCGGCTCGGGAACCGCCCCCGGTCGAGCGCCAGCGACTGCACCTCGGGCTCCGCGCTGCAAACGATCCAGTACGTCTTCCTGACACCTTAACAACGCAGTACAAGAAGATTAGGGAGAGATTACACTTACCACAGCTACGAGTGGAAGGGGCAACCACTAAAACCGTAAAGATGGCGGGAACGCAGAGAACGGCGCGCCAAAAGCACGGAATTCACAAAATTGGGGGTAATTTCCACGATCACAGAAATTTCCTACTGCCAAAACTTAGAGAGGCTAGATAGGGATAGCCGGATTGGAAGGGAGAGCTAGGACAGGCGTGGACGCGCACCGTTGAGGCAGTGGAGGGTGACCTGGAGCTTGGGCGCGTCAGGTTCCGGGAGGGAGATGGCGAGGCGGTCGAGCGCGCCGTGCGGCGTGCGGAGGACGGCGAGCAGGGACTTGAGGAGGATGCTGCACTGCAGCGGCGTGGACGACGGCGCCGAAGCCGCGGCGTCGAGGTGGTAGCTGTCGAAGAAGTCGCGCGCGAGGGAGACCGAGCCGTACGCCGACCGCGAGCTGTTGAGCGTGTTCAGCTCCAGCTGGAGAAACGTCAGAGGAGGAAGAGGACGCGTGAGACTTAGGTCGGGGGGAAAAAACCCACACAGCGGTCGGGGGCGGCGAGGCGAACCTTGGCGGGGTGCGCCTGGAGGACGAGCTCGGAGGCGACGCGCGCGAGGAAGGTCACGCACCGTCCGAACGTCCTCAGCGAGCTTCCGCTCATCGACAACTCCATGGCGCCAATCTCCGCCGCCGCCGCCGTCAGCCTTTGGAACAGAGGAGGGAAACGAAACGGGAAGGGGGAGAGTAAAGGTGGAGTGGGCCGTTTTCGCGTGTTGGGCTGTGGTAAGGGTAATTATTGGCGGGCCGATCACACAGCCCAATTTGGAGCGTGACGCTGCAGCAGACTGCAGGCGGGTCCAGTGGCAAACGCTAGGGTTTACAATCGCCGTATAAATATCACCCGCCCTCCCGGCCCGAACCCTCCCCCGCCGCCAACCGCAGCTGTCTTCGGTCTCCCGCGCTCCCCTTCGAGAGATCAAGGTGAGCCTCCTAGCCTCTTTCCCCTCGATTCCTTGGGGATCTGCTGCTTTAGTCTCGTATTTCTGTTCGTGCGCATCGTTGATTGTTAGCCAAGCGTTGGCTTTGGCATCTCCTCCTAGAGGTTTCGGTGGTTTGTGTTTGTTGCCGGCGTTTCATGATGTTATAGAATGTTCAGTGCTTTATGTGCAAAGGATTAGTGATGCCTGGGGTTTAGCTACAAGGATGATTCATTCCAATGATTTGGTTGAATTGCGAAGAAATGTTTTATCCAGATCTGATTTAGGGAGTCATTGGACTGTTAGACAGTTATTTTGGAACAGTTTCAGATGAGGTTTAGACTTCCTTGTTCATCAAGTTGGAATTTGTTCCAAGGCAGGATGGGAATCCTCTTCTGCTTCCTAAATAGAGATACAGAACGTTAAAAAAAAATTACAGCTGTAGCAATTGTATTGTGATGCTCTTTTTGCTACCTGTGTGCCTGATTGTCTTTTCTCTTCTGTGTGCTGTAGTCGCTGCTGCTGTGGTCCCCCCAGACCGTCACCATGCAGAACGAGGAGGGAAAGATGGTGGACCTCTACGTCCCCAGGAAGTGGTACGGTTAACTACAGTTTTGTTGAAACCTGCTGCCCTTGATTTTTGGTTATGTGGTATGCTAAGTTTAGTTCCTATTCTTGCAGCTCTGCCACTAACAGGATCATCACCGCCAAGGATCATGCCTCTGTCCAGATCAACATTGGCCACTTGGATGAGAATGGTCTGTATGATGGTCGCTTCACCACATTTGCTCTCTCTGGGTTCGTCCGTGCTCAGGTGATTGTCACATATCTTTGTAATCCTGTTGTGCTTACTGCAGTGTTTTAGTCTGTCAATTTCAGAATAGCAACTATCAACTGTGAATGTGCATTGTACTGTGTTTCACTGCACATTGTTGGTCACCTGAATTATTTGACGCTACTATGCATGGTTATAAAAAAGATTGCTCCAACATCTATTTCACCATTCAGCTGAACTTCCCTTTTATTGATTGATTTTATGCCCTCAGTATTATTTCAAGTCAAAGATTTTTTAGTATAGGTATTTTTTTAGGTTAATATTCAGACTTTGTACTGGATGATCAAATTTTATTTCATCAAGTCTTTCTTTTGTTTGTATAAAGTGAATAATTTGCTGAAGATAAAAGATTAACACTAGATTTGACACTACCAAACTGGTTTTCATATCCTGTTACCTGTTTCCCTTGCTTGACTCTGTACATAACAATTGTTTGCTATGCTTGCAATAGTAAGTTCTGATTTTATATTTTGTTTTGACAGGGTGATGCCGACAGCTCGTTGGACAGGCTGTGGCAGAAGAGGAAGGCTGAGATCAAGCAGTAGATCTTGCTCGTAGTTTCACAAAGAATCAACTCTCTTGGAATCGTGCCTTAGCTATGTTTTGATTTCATGTCTCCAGACCATTTGGATACAGTGCTGTCATTTCAGTTGGTATCTTAAATCTAAAGACTTAAGATCGTTTGTTGGGTTCCTTCTGAGTTTGATGTGTCTTGGCCACATGTTGTCACATGAAAGTATCTTAATTTTCCTTGTTCTGCAACATGGAGTTACTGATTCTAGAATCTGTGGTGGCTTCGGATTCAATTTCTTTTTTGTGAAACTGTTGGGTGGCATGAAATTTTAGTAATGAACCACGTTTTGCAAGCCAATCTCAGCTTTCTAATGTTTAAGCATTCTTTGAACTTGTTGCAAACGGTGAACATTGGTGCAGCGGCAATGCAACGAGCAATGAATGCACAAATTTACGGGGCGGACGTTCTCTAGCCTTGCAGTTGCAGGGCTTGTGAATTGGGCTGGAACCCTGTGCTCAGGTCCCTTCTGGCTCCTGGCCTCTCCTGTAGCGATCTAATAACCATGAGAAGGCGTATCTCCTTTTTCTGGATGTTATCATAACAGAGAATTCGATTGAGACCCTTTTTTTTACTGGCAACTTGCAATCTCTGGTAATTAGGGGTTCGTTTGTCAGCCATGGAGTTATATTAGCTTTGTCTATGGTCTATGGAGGAGCCAGACTGTAGACTCCATTTTTCGTTGCATGCGAAGCCATCATACTATGAATTCGTCAGATATTAGCTAGCACCTCTGTTTTGCAACTACTCAGCAAGATATCATCAGGGCTTCTACCAAACACTGTCATGGGTTTGAGACGTGCATGGACAGGCTATTCCACAATCCACAGTTCAAACAATCAAACATGGTATACCTGTATATATGCTCCGCAGCTCCGGTTGCAGCATTATATAACTTATTTCGAGCTGCACATGGTGATAAACGCAATCTGTACTTCAATACAACACAGTAGTTACTTAAAGTAGATTAAAACTCATCGATCACAGACAGCACGAAGCTACCAAATCGCTTGCAGCTTAGCTAGTTTCCAGGCACCTCGTCGGCGCCATGACGAGGTTTGCCAAGAAACGACCTGGCGATCCTCCCGTTGGCGCCCTCCGGGTAGAACCCGCCGGGCACGTGCTCGTCGCCGGAGAGGTAGAGGATCTTGAGCAGCTCGGCGGGCGTCCGGGCGTAGGAGAGCGAGTCCATGTCGGCGGAGAGCACGTTGGTGCAGATGGCGCCCTCGGCGCCCAGCTCGCGGGGCACCGTGAGCCCTTCGTCCTTCACCCCGCACCGCCCCAGCCGGTTGCGCAGCGCCGACACGCGGTCCGTGAACTCCGCCACCGTCACGTTGTACGGCGCCACCGCCTCGCCGCGGCGCTCGAAGAGGAGCGCCCGGAACACCGCGTCCTGCCCTGCCTCCACCCCTAGCAGCCCTGCGACGAGCTGCACGTCGTACGGTACATGAAGGTTGAATGGTTAATTTAATTCCAGTGGTGTCATGAGCTGACTATTGACCTAGTAGCTATATATTACCATCTTCGTCTTGTAGCCGTCGATGATGGGGTTGGTGCCGACGTAGCCATTGATGCCGAGGTAGGGGATCACGTAGGAGGCCAGCAGGAAGTTGAGGCTGTTGATGTAGGGGTCGAAGGGAGGGTTCAGCTTGGACCCAAACGCTTGGTCCATCACCCTGGCGAAGTTGTGGGCGCTCAGGTCGATCAACGGCCGAGGAATTCCTCCGACCGTACGCTGGATAGACCTGCGACGAGAGCACTGCATCTTTAGCTGCTACTTGCAACTTTCTCGTACATGAAACGAAATGTATTTGTACGGTACGACAATGCACTATATCTGGGTCTCCTCCTTCACAAACCTGACGTGGCCAACTTCCTGGAGGCCAAACTCGGCGGCGATGCGCCACGTCACCTCGTCGAGGTTAGCCTTCTTGGCGCCGATCGGTGGAGGCCCGCCCAGCGCCAGCTTCGGCGCGATCTGGTCGAGTCCCTTGCCGAACGCCGCGTGCAGGAAGAACTCCGCCTCGGTGTACTCCAGGTTCATCGCGAACTGCACTGGGTCAACGTCGTAGGGGAACACCGCCACCGGGATGTGCGGCGGTGGCGGCTGGCAGGACGGCTCGCCGTGGTCGGAAGACACGGTGGCCACCACCGACGGCTGCTCTGCCGGGCACGTCGCGTCGCCGACGGGCCATGCTTCATTGCAAGAACATAGTTGCAGGACCAGTAAGAGCATGAACGAAGCGGAAGCATAGGATGATGCCATTGTCTAGCTGAAGGCCTGAAGCTTCTGTGTTGTCTTGGGGTAAGCAGTATGTTGCTCACCAGATATATAGTGGGAAGAAGCAGTCATCTGGCAGCTACTCTTCTCTTCCTTTCGTGAAGGATGAAGCGGGCAGCCACCTTGCCCACCTACCCTTCTCGGCAGCGATAGTACGTGCTAATAAGTCTTTCTGATCCTGCGAGATAAGATTGTGACATATCAAGCTGGAAACACCTGTATCTGAAACGCAAGCCGTTCTAGTCAAATTGTACTATACTGGAACAACTTTCTGCAAAGGTATTGGCCTATTGGGCTTCAAATCAATTTGATTACCCTGACTGCATCCTGAACTGGCACTTTTCTTCAGCTTCGTTTTGGATGCACCGCACGCAAGCTTCAGCCGTGGCATAACCATGTGGAAGGTAGATAGACCTTCATTGTCGTTTCTTCAAGATTCAGACGAGTTTGTCAAATTCACTGCCGGCGATGGCGACATGTAAATTGTAGTGACCTTCAATATCATCATGGTAAGTGGTAGCTCTTCCAGGTTGGGACAAATGCCGTCCATGAACCTCCTGAGGGTCTACACATTGAATTTGATCAGTTGCTTTACGATATCCTGAGAATAAAAGCTTTCCTTATCTGGAGTCTCCCAATGCGATCGTCATTTCCTTTATTGGATTTCTTGAGCTATCTGACAACCGTGTCCATGGTTCCAGCTAATGGCAATAGCTAACTTGAGAGCCAAGTTCACACGCAATCTAGCACGAGCTAGACTTATTAAAGTGCTTTTCTCAACATACATAAAACAGACCAGGCACTGAATTTTACTTGCTGAAACAGCTCATTAAACTATTGACGATATGCTTATTATACCTGAAGAATAAAAACATCATGACAAGTGCATCCTCACCCAAGTCATACATGTTGCATCTCATTCAGCCTTAGATGCATCATGAAAGAAATAAAATCAATCTGTTTAATTTTCTGTTCGTATGTGCAAAATCACTCCGATCCGTGCGATTATATAATCTAATTATCTAGCCAAGTCAAATTTCTATATAGTTCGTCCTGTTGGTAAAAAAAGAAATATTATACGGTTTTACAATGCTAGCCACTAACAATCTAAGTTAGTGACAATACTTGCTAAGCTATATAGAGTTTTGTTTCTAATTTTCAGATAGAGCTTTATTTCTAATTTCAGATGAAAATAATACGGGGTATATGGCATTTCCATCATATATTATCATCTGAGAGTGCTAACCAAATTAGATTTTGCCATAAAATGGTTAGATTTTGTAAAACATTGAGTTCCATGGATTGTTTACAAAAACCAGTAAACCACAAAAAAACACCTAGCAACTAATGTCCATGAAAGGAAACAAAAAGGTTGGATACTTGTACTACGAGCATCCTAATATTGCCACCCAAGCATTCCAGTGTTCTGTAAATGATCTGATGCAACAGTACGGAGAGAAAATAACAGCACTACTCTTCAACTGGGTGTAATAACTTAATTCGCAGGCCCAAGGCTCTTGAAATAATGCAGCACTTGCAAAGTCGCTTCACGTTTTCTTCGTCCAGTGCTACCATTTATCATCATATCACATGATTCATTTATCATCATATCACATGATTCAGCTAAGCTGCTTGAGTAAACAGACGGAACGCAGCACGGCATAATTTTCTTCTAAAGGCATCACGAAAAGCTGGATATGAATCTCCGATTCAATTTCATTGGAACAAGCTAAAATGCTACATGCATATACATATACCTGGTATTACCACTTTACCAGCAGTCATGGAAGGACTTAGAAATTAAAACAGTAAGCCCTGCGCCCCTGCCTAAACCATAATCGAGGGAAAATCAAAACCAGCAAACGAGAAACTCACATTTCGGGGGAACGGGAGGCTCAATTGCGGACTGCGGATGATATTTCGCAGCGTCGACAAAAGGGTGGCCGGCGAGGAGGGTAACAGCGACGCGAGTCCACAGCGAATCCACAATTCCACATCCACATCAGGGTAATCTCGCTTTCGTGGCCCTACGCTGCGAGGGTACGGCCCGGGTTATATAAACTGTTTTCTTCCTCTTAATACAAACATGCACAGCCCTCCTACTTATTCGAGAAAAAAAAACATCCACATCAGGGAGAAGGTCGTTGGTACAGTATTCCAAATGGGCCGGACACTATGGGTGGCCCGAGGCACGGCCCTAAAAAGCCCGGCCCTAGGCACGATTATCGGGCCACGGGCTGGCCCGGCCCGATGGGGTGTTAGTGCTTGGGCCGCCACTTCGGCCCATATTGCCGGTCCAAGGCACGGCCCGATTTTTGTTGGCCCGATAGAGGCCCGATAAAAGTAATACCAGCCCATACCATAGCACATCCTTCATCTTTTAAACGATGTGAATCTCGTCCCTCATCTGTGTGGTGGGCTCATTCTCCTCCCCAATCTCTTAGACAACTCAAATAGCATTCCTCGTCTCTTTTGAGAGTGCAAATTTCATCCCTCATCTCTTTTGATGGCCCAGTGGGCTGGCTGAGCACGATGGGCCGATCGGGCCATCGGGCCGGCCCGGCACTAAAAAATGGCCATAGTGCCGGGCCTGGGCCGGCTGTTCGGCCCGATGTCCGAGCCCAGCCCGGCACTAAAACACCACCGGGCCTAATAGTGTCGGTCCACATCGGGCTCGGGCCGGGTTAGGACCGGGCCGCCTGTTTGGAATACTATAGTCGTTGGGGTACGGTGGTGGTCAGGCTCGGGCGACAGCGGCGAGGCGGCAGCGGGATTTGCAGAGGTCGGGAAGGACATGAAGGTGCTATCCGAGTATCCGACGATGCTTTCCCCGCGCGCACCACCGCCGACGTCGGCGGCCATAGTCGCCGGTTGCAGGCGAATCACAGCCGTCTGAGATGAAACGAACGGTTGAGAAAGAGAGTACAGTATGGCTGACGTGCGCTGTTTTTCGGCGAATCGGCGCCCTTGGGTGGGCTGGACAAGACCGAGGGCGTGTAGTTTTCTCATGGGCCTGATTTGGTGTAATTTTGTCGGTGCCTGATTTGGTCGCACGGCACCGACGAGTGATTGCGGTGCTAACCACTCGCTTTCCCGATGGCGAGAGTGGGAGACGAGGTTTTATCCTGGTTCCGGCCATGGGGCCGTACGTCCAGCAGGGGTGCGATGCACCTGGTTACGTGTTGCTTGTAGTAGGGGTTTACAAGCAAGGTGGGAGAAGGAGATAAGCTCCTAAGTCCCAGGCTATGGTGTGTGGGTGCGTATGAGACTTGTGTCCTCTGCGTGTCTTCGTGCTCTTCTCGTTCCCCTTCGCATGGGCTTCCCTTCCCCTTTTATAGACCAAGGGGAGCGGGGTGCGAGTACATGTGTTTGTCGGTAAGTGCACTGTTCGTCCATGCTGCGTACTGTGCGCGAGCGGGAATCGCGCCTTCCAACTCCGCTGACGACATGGCAGGGGCTGACGTATCGTCCTTCCTTCTCGTGACAGTTCACGGCGTCGAGGGTGGTGTCTTGCGCACGATGTTCCATGGTCTCCTTCGAGGCTGCCTTCGAGGGTGGCTGCGCGTCCGGCGGGGGGTAAAGTCAAAGGAGTGGTTGGCACAGTGCTGCTGGCAGGGTTAGGTCTGGCGCGCAGTATGGCGCTCAGAGTTCACTGTTGCGAGTGGATTTGACCGATGTCCTCTCCGAAGAGTAGGTGATGGCGTGGGGCAGTGAGCCCTGCTTTTTGACCGCGTCGTGACGACTCTGGTGAACCGCGGTGGGTTGGGCGCTGTTCCCGTCGAGGCGGGCTCGAGCTTGGATGGCAAGCTCGAGCTCGCCGACCCTCGATCGAGACGGAAAACACCCCCTCGAGGGTAGGGGTCGCAAGCTCGAGTTCACCAAACCTCGAACGAGACGGAAACCACCTGCTCGAGGGTAGGGGTCGCCCTCGAGGCCGCTGAGCCTCGAACGAGACGGAAACCCCGCTCGAGGGTGAGGGTCGAGGCCGCCGAGCCTCGATCGAGACGGAAACCATCCGCTCGAGGGTGGGGGTCGAGGCCGCCGAGCCTCGATCGAGACGGAAACCATCCGCTCGAGGGTGGTCGTTTACCTCGAGCTGGATGGGTCCGAGGACTCGTAGCGATGGCGGGCCTTTGCTGGGCTGTTGAGCCAGGTCAATGTCGTCGTGGGCCTTGATGCCAAGTAGTTTTGGGCCTAGATTGGGGTACCCCTTTTGCAGGTACCCGACAGTAGCCCCCGAGCCTTCGCAGGGATGAAGTTTAATCCCGCGAAGGCTGGAGTTCGTCGAGGCTTTCGAGGCCTTTATCTTTTCGTGGGTTCCGGGAGTCCGTGGGGGCGCGCTAGCGCACCCGCGGGTGTAGCCCCCGAGGCCTTGGGAGAGTGGTTGGCATTCTCTCAAGGTCTCAGCTTGATGTGCAGAGCATTCGCTGCTCTGTTAGGTGTGGGTTCGTCCACTACGCCTGAGGTTGGGGGGATTTCAAGCTTTCTTCGTTCCTCGCACTCCCTGTTCGAGGGTGTCGAGGAGTAGGCGACCCGTGCTTCCCTCGGTGGGATCGAGCCACGGATGCCTGGTTGAGCTGGTAACGGGTGGTTCGAGTGGACGTCCATACCCCATTCGATAGGGGTAGGCTCGTGGTCACAGGACACGCCCGTAGAAGCCTTTCGCAAAGTATGCTAGATGGGACTCGACCTCATTCGATAGAGGTCGAGGGCTCGATGCTCCCCCTCGAGGGGTCCCTCGATCTAGGCACTTTGCCCGGCCTCGAACATAATCGGCTGGCTCCCTCGAGCGTTCGAGCTTCGAGGGTACCGTCGATTATCCCTGACTCGGTTGATCTGAGGCCCTTGTCGAAACCCTTCGTAGGCCCAAGGTTCGAACCCCTGATCAGTAGAACAATGACTTCCTCCCTTCGAGGGGGAAGCCTTGAGCGTTCTCTCCGCATGTTCCGCTCCGCGCGGTGTGGCCGATGTGGGGAGGAACACGGTCGTGTGGATTTGTCCACAGCACTAGGAGCCCCCGAGCCTCGTTTGGCTCGAGATGTCCCAAATTTTTCTTCGTTCCTCGGGATCCCTTTCGAGGGACTGAGGAGGAGGCGATCCATGCTTCCCACGATTGGGATCGAGCCATGGATGCCTGGGTGAGCTGATAGCGGGTAGTTCGAGCGGACGTCCATGCCCCGTTCGATGAGGGTAGGCTCGTGGTCATAGGACACGCCCGTAAAAGCTTTTCGCAAAGCTATGCTAGATGGGACTCGACCTCATTCGATAGAGGTCGAGGGCTCGATGCTCCCCCTCGAGGGGTCCCTCGATCTAGACACTTTGCCTGGCCTCGAACATAATGGATTGGTTTCCTCGAGCGCTCGAGCTTCGAGGGTACCGTCGATTATCCCTGACTCGGTTGATCTGGGGCCCTTGTCGAAACCCTTCGAAGGCCCAAGGTTCGAACCCCTGATCAGTAGAACGCAGGCCGCCCTTTCAAGGGTTGGTGTGTTGAATGTGCCTTCCCCCTCTTCGTGCGGGGTCATGATGACCGTTAGGGCAGTTACTGCGACTTCGTGGGGGAGTGCGCGCGCCTTTTCAGGCGTGGCGTGGGCGAAGTGACCGCACGACTGCCCTGACGGCGGAAGAGCGTCCTTTCCCGGGCGAAGATGGCGGCGGCTGGGATGACCTTGATGGTTGAAGTGGACCCTGAAAGCCTCGAGACATCGAGCCCGAGTATAAATAGTAGTTTAGAGACTTGCGTTTCCTGATGTAAGAACAATTCGTTTGTTTTCATACATCCTACTTATTTTCGTTAAACATCGTTTGTATCGTTAAACGAGTTTTATTTGCATGCGACATCTCTGCGATGCACGTCGTGTCGAATGCATGTGCCTCGAAAGGAAGTCGCCACTAGGATCGATCGTACGTGAATGACTTAGGCGGAGGGAAGTGAGGTGCTGCCGTAGCCTCGAGGCGTAGGCGAGCACTCGGCTCAGGCGACCCTGCCCTTGTCCGTTTCACGCCTAGTGTCTTCCCTTCGAGGGTTGCAAAGGAGCACTTGGCGATACGCTCGAGATATCACAAGAATTTCGTAAAAGCGAGTTTTATTTTCAAGCGGTATCTCTGCGATGCACGTTGTGTCGAATGCATGCGCCTTGAAAGGAAGTCGCCACTAGGATCGATCGTACGTGAATGACTTAGGCGGAGGGAAGTGAGGTGCTGCCGTAGCCTCGAGGCGTAGGCGAGCACTCAGCTCAGGCGACCCTGCCCTTGTCCGTTTCACGCCTAGTGTCTTCCCTTCGAGGGTTGCAAAGGAGCACTTGGCGATACGCTCGAGATATCACAAGAATTTCATAAAAGCGTTGACTTTTTCAGGGGTTCGTCCCCATTGCGGCCCCCGAGGGAGGGATGGTCCTAGCGAGGGTAGGACCAACCCTCACTCAAGTATGAGTAGACTCGAGTCCACTTGATTCGTTCACACTTGCGAGAGCTAAGCCAAATACTTAATCAAGAGTTTGTACAATCGAAAGTATGTACAAAAAAGGTTCGAGGGGCTGAAGCCGCTCTAGGGGTATAAGCAACTTAGCTGTTGGATGTCGCAGGCGTTCGCGAGGATTTCCGTCGGCGGTGGGTCGTCCCATGCTGAAGAACACGTCGTCGGCATCAAAGACTCTCCTCCACATGGAAGGCCTCGAGGCCCCTTGTGGCTGAGGTCCACTACGGGGACTTCGTTCGCCATTGTTGCCTTTCTCGCGAGGGGTTCGATACTTCTTCCCCTTATTGCCTTGATTTTACTTCCTCGAGGGCTTCCTTGGCTTGCTGCCCTCCGCGGGCGTCTCTTCGGGGCGCTTTCCCTTCTTGCCGTTGAAGATGGCGTTCGCCGCCTCCTCCCCCGAAGCGTATTTGGAGGCTACCTCGAATAGCCGGTTCGCGTCGGGGGGAGGGTCCCTCCCCAACTTGGACACCAAGCTATAGCATGTGGTGCTCTCGAGGAAGAAGTGGATGATCTGATGGTCGGTGATGTCGGGCAGCTCGGTGCAACGCTTGGAGAAGCGCCGGATGAAGTCCCTCAGGGATTCACCGGGCTTTTGCCTGCACCCTCGAAGGTCCCACGTGTTCCCAGGGCGCACGTAGGTGCCCTGGAAATTTCCCACGAAGGTCTCGACCAGGTCGTCCCAGTCGCGGATCCGGTTCGGGGGCAGGTGCTCGAGCCATGTCCGCGCGGAATCCGCCAGGTGGAGTGGCAGATTGCGGATGATCATGGCGTCGTCTGTGGCGCCGCCGAGCTGGCACGCTAGGCGGTAGTCGTTGAGCCATACCCTGGGGTCAGTTTCCCCAGAGTACTTGGTGATGGTGGTAGGCTGTCGGAAACGAGGGGGAATCGGAGCGGTGCGGATGTTACGACTGAACACGCGCGTTCCCGCCGGTTCCGAGACCGCATCCCGGTTCCACCCAACGTCGGTCCGCCCGCGTTGGTGGGCCCGGGCTCCCTCTCGCTGCCTTATATGATTCAGGGTGTTGCGAGCATCGCCATCGCCGACCGCACCTCGGGTGTCCCGGAGGCGTGACCTCGCGGGCACCCTCGCTGGAAGCGTTCGTGCTTCGGGCGTACGTGGCTCGTTGGCGTGGCGCTGCGCCGAGTCACGGCTCGAGTCGCCACAGGACTGGGCTCGCGCCCTGCCGTTAGGCCGGGGTGAGCGTACCGATGACTCCCCTCCTCGTTCGCCCTTCGAGGCTGCGGAGCGTCGAAGGCGGGAGGCTGAGCTCTCGGCCTGTTGTCGGGCGGCATGCTCGACCAGCTTTCGGGCCTCGAGGTGCAGCTTCCGCCCTTCGGGGGTGGCTGCCTTGGGCATGGCTCGGAGCAGCGCGGCCGCCGCGATGAGGTTCTGGCTCGTTCTGGGAGCGAGCTCGTCATCTTTGCCTTCGGCAAGGATGCGGGCCTGAGCCACTCGCCCCGCGTGTCGTGGGTTCGTGGCGTGCTCGTCGCCTCGCTTGCCCGGCTCGCGGTCGGAGCGCGCCGGTGGCGAGACGTCACCGCTAACTCGTGGCAGGTGGCGCGGATCTCGCTCGTCCTCGGAAGGAGAGTGATCCGATGGGTCCGATGGCTGCGCGCCTATCGGATCCATGCCATCGTCGTTCCCCTGGTCGTCACCCCCGCCGTCGTCGTCCGACGTCGACCCCTCGCTGGCTTGTCCGTCGTTGATGACGAAACACTCCCTGGTTGGGTCATACTCATCATCGGAATACTCGAAGCAGTAATCCGCCGCTGTTTGAAAGGCAATAAAGGCCTCTAGGTCGCGGAGACCCGAGTAGTCCCAACCGGGGTGTCTACGCATAAATGCGTGTCCATCATCGGACTCCGTGCGAGAATCGCCGGGCAATGGATCGGCGAAGTATTGCTTGGAGACTGGGTGACAACCAGGTTGGTTGCCGTTCGCACTCATGGCAGTGCGGATGAAAGAGGCGTACGCATCCGCGGAGTTGCGTAGCCCGTAGGGATAGGAATGCACCGTCGTGGCGCGTGATGCAGACATGAGCCCTGGGAGAAAGGGAACAGCCCTCTCTTGTGACCCTGACCGCAGGACGTCCCCTTCCCTTGTGGGATGGGGGTCGCCGACGTCGGCGGCACGCCTCGCGGCGCGCGTTCCTCGTGCGCGTGGTCCGGGACGACTCCGCCGTCGCGGTTTCGCCGGAGGCTGATGGTGAGGCTCCGGTTGGTTGCTGGGATCCTTCTGGAGGATGCGCATGTGGTAATCGTCGCCACATGTTTGGAACCGCAAGCTCCCGAACCGGATCTCCTGCCCCGCTGGGAGCAGATTGCTCTCGCCCAGCGGAGGCCGTCCTTCGCCGAAGTTCGTTATCGGGAATGAGAGTTGCGCAGCGTTCGTCCCCTACCTGGCGCACCAACTGTCGGTGCCTGATTTGGTCGCACGGCACCGACGAGTGATTGCGGTGCTAACCACTCGCTTTCCCAATGGCGAGAGTGGGAGACGAGGTTTTATCCTGGTTCCGGCCACGGGGCCGTACGTCCAGCAGGGGTGCGATGCACCTGGTTACGTGTTGCTTGTAGTAGGGGTTTACAAGCAAGGTGGGAGAAGGAGATAAGCTCCTAAGTCCCAGGCTATGGTGTGTGGGTGCGTATGAGACTTGTGTCCTCTGCGTGTCTTCGTGCTCTTCTCGTTCCCCTTCGCATGGGCTTCCCTTCCCCTTTTATAGACCAAGGGGAGCGGGGTGCGAGTACATGTGTTTGTCGGTAAGTGCACTGTTCGTCCATGCTGCGTACTGTGCGCGAGCGGGAATCGCGCCTTCCAACTCCGCTGACGACATGGCAGGGGCTGACGTATCGTCCTTCCTTCTCGTGACAGTTCACGGCGTCGAGGGTGGTGTCTTGCGCACGATGTTCCATGGTCTCCTTCGAGGCTGCCTTCGAGGGTGGCTGCGCGTCCGGCGGGGGGTAAAGTCAAAGGAGTGGTTGGCACAGTGCTGCTGGCAGGGTTAGGTCTGGCGCGCAGTATGGCGCTCAGAGTTCACTGTTGCGAGTGGATTTGACCGATGTCCTCTCCGAAGAGTAGGTGATGGCGTGGGGCAGTGAGCCCTGCTTTTTGACCGCGTCGTGACGACTCTGGTGAACCGCGGTGGGTTGGGCGCTGTTCCCGTCGAGGCGGGCTCGAGCTTGGATGGCAAGCTCGAGCTCGCCGACCCTCGATCGAGACGGAAAACACCCCCTCGAGGGTAGGGGTCGCAAGCTCGAGTTCACCAAACCTCGAACGAGACGGAAACCACCTGCTCGAGGGTAGGGGTCGCCCTCGAGGCCGCCGAGCCTCGAACGAGACGGAAACCCCGCTCGAGGGTGAGGGTCGAGGCCGCCGAGCCTCGATCGAGACGGAAACCATCCGCTCGAGGGTGGTCGTTTACCTCGAGCTGGATGGGTCCGAGGACTCGTAGCGATGGCGGGCCTTTGCTGGGCTGTTGAGCCAGGTCAATGTCGTCGTGGGCCTTGATGTCAAGTAGTTTTGGGCCTAGATTGGGGTACCCCTTTTGCAGGTACCCGACAAATTTCTAAGTTGGGCTACAATATCGCGCGCAGTTGCAGACGAAACCTTCCAATATGTTAGCCCATAGCAAAATTGGGCTTCTAGCCTATAACAACCTTTCAAGGTCCCTTAACTATTACCAGAGTCCGACTTTCATCCCTCATCTTTAAAACCAGTTATCTTACGTCCTTCATCTATGTAAACTGTTTGTTTTTAGCACTTCACTGGTTTTTGGAGGCGGTTTTGATGACGTATCAGGTGGGCCCACGTCCTCCTTCTCTCCCTTCCCCTTCTTCTCCCCGCGTCCGTCTGCTCCGCTCCTACTGCCGCCGCAGGCGTCCTTCCTCTCCCCCCCCTTCTCTTCTCCCCGCGGAGAGAAGTAGAGCCTCGGGAGCGCGGTGAGGAGGTAGGGAGCACGAGGCCAGAGAGGTTGCAGCGCAGGATGGCGAAGGAGAGGAGCGAGATATGGCCCCCACCACTGTCAACGACTGGAAGAAGCGGTCGCTGGAGAAGGAGGTGGTGGAGAGGGCGGAAGACGACGACGAGCTCCATCCCCGCGCATGACCCCAGACGAATCGACGATGGATGGGGAAATCCACCCCGAGCGCTAGGCCAACGGCGGCGGCCGCAGCGAACGCTCGCCTGGCCCTCGTCGGCGACGGCGAGCTCCGCTCCTGTGCACCACCGGCTCTAGCGGCCGGTGAGAACCGCACCGCGCACACGACCCCTCATGGACCTAGGCAGTTGCGACGACGAGGATGGATTTGGGCGCTCGCGGAGACGCAGAGGTAGGCCGAGGTGGTGCGGGGAGGCCGAGACGGAGGAGGCGACGTCGAGCAATGGGGAGAGGCGGAGTTGAGGACGGAGATGGGGTCGGACCGCCGCCGACCGAGGCCGCCTCCGCCGCCGACGGTGGCTGCCAGGACGACGCAACGGTGACGGGGGGAGGAGGAAGAAGAGGAAGGGAGAGAAGAAGGATGTGGGCCCCATCTGACACGTGGGCCCATCTGACACGTCATCAAAACCGCCACCAAAAACAGTGAGGGACTGAAAACAAATGGTCATAGATGAAGGACGTCACACAACCGGTTTTAAAGATGAGGGATGAAAATCAGACTTCAACAATAGTTGAGGGACCTCGAAAGGACTTTTTTCTTTTTTTCCGCAGAAAAAGCCGAGAAGATTTCTCCGAGAGACTACGGGACCTCTCACGACCTTCATCTTGTCACTCACTTGTCAGCAACGCAAAAGCGAAGGGGAAAAAATCATCGCAGCCTGTCCTAACTGCGGTAAACAGTGGACTCGCACAGCGGAACGAGTAGTACGCATTTACTCTGCACCCGACGTCCAGGTCCCGTGAAACGGACAACGTTTCACACCGCACCGGACCAAGAACGCCACACACCAGGTCACCGGCTCACCCGCGCGGCGACGCCGCCGTCTCGTCCCCTTCTCGCCGACCTGATGATGCAATGCACTGAGTGTCACACCCGGTTTTATAAAAACAAACCGAATGCATCTCATATGTGCGTCAGGATCAAGTTTCACATATATGATAGACATCAAGAATATAGAACACAAAGTTACAACAGAAAGATTAAAATAAATACATTACAACGATATTCTAGCAGCGGAATCTTCAACTCTTCACCACAGGCAGTTGACTGGGGTTGTGTACGCCTAGCAATCTTCATTGAATGTACTGAAGAACTCAAAATCTTCTTCTCCTCTGATCCAATATTTAGCAAGGGTGAGTACACTTATGGTTGGTACTCAACAACTGGGGGAATATGCAACCTTTCAAGTAAAGGCTTGGTTAAGAGCGGTCAGTATTTTAGTTGGTCAAGTTTTATTAGCAGGCACCCGATTACTAAGATATAAGTATATACCAACCCAAATTAATCATATAAAGAGATATACATCATCTCACATCATTCGTGCCAAAGCACTCATTCCATAACCAGGAAACACAATTTATTTTCAAATTCAAGTTCAATTATCATGTGAGGATCCGGGGCGTTCATAACCGCGAACACGGCTGTTATAACAGTTTTACACTCTGCGTTGTACACTTTCACAACAATTCGCGTAAAAGTTCTAAAGAACTTTAGACCCAACCATGCAGTGCGGGCCTATGACATCCCTGATGTTAATACATTGAAAACACATTTTAAAACAGCTTAAAAAGGGAACAATGGTGTTTGAACACAAAATTTGACCAAAAATTCAAATTAAATTCAAAACAAAGGCCTTTTTGACACCGACTGAAATCTCAAGAAATTTGTACTAAACTTGAAAATCTCCAAAAATAAAAGTTGATTGTCATCACAAATAAGACCTAGCCACTGTTGGGAACTTTTTCAAATTTTGCAGTTTAGCCCCTCAAAAACTCGAAAAACAGTGTTGAATGCCTGTTTGAAATTGGTTTGTTTGAGCTTGAAAAATTTGCAATTTCAGGTTCACCCCAAAAAGAAAGTTGTGTCCCACATCTCAAACTCCAACTTTTATTTTTACACTTTTCAAAGTTTAGTTCAAACTTTTAGAGAAAAATCGAAAAAGGCAAAGGAGCTCCACAGGTGCTGCCAGCTCACCCCTGGCGCGCTCTGCTCCTGGCCGGAGTCCGGCCGCCACGTGGCCGGCGTGCGGCGGAGACCGCGCTAGGCCGGCCGAGCCGTGGCGGCGTGCAGCGCTTGTCCTCGCGCAGGCGTCGGGCTTGCTGTGCCATCACGTCGCGCGCGACAGCGCGCTGGCAGCCTCGCGCCGAGCGGAGCGCCATCATGGCGAGCTGAGCGCCGCCGTTGGCCGCGGCCGCGCGCGCGCAGCGCCGTCCCGCGGCGGATTCCTTCCCACTACGCGCCAAGGAGCAATGTGGAGGATCCCCCAGCGATCACGCCACAATCCCCCTCGCCCAACCCCGTCGCGCGCGCTGCCCGAGCTCGCAGCGCACTCATGGCGGTCTGCTGGCGCCGAGCCGTGCACGCGAACGACCCCGGGCATCTCAGTGCATTTTTGCGTGCTCCAACCCTTCTCCAAGCTGCCTTGCAACTTCCCCTCAGCCCACACCCTGCCATTTCTCCTCCCCGCGCTCACGCACTTCTTCTTCAACCTCTAGCCGCGCGGACCGAGCTTGAGTCTCGGGCAAATTCGTCCTCGTCCCTCCACCATTCCCAAATTCCTCGCGCACAGAACTAGACCACTTCCCTAGCTTCCAATTCCCCCACTTCTCTCGAGCTTTCCCCAACTCCCCGGCGAGAATTTAGATTTTCCGCCAAATCCCCATTTCCGGCCGCCGGAGCACCTCCACGTCGAGCGCCCACTTCGAGCCCTCCCCGAGGTCAACCGAGCATCCCAATAGCTTCACCGAGTCCCACTGGTGCTCACAAGCCCCTCCAACCCCGGTGACAGCCACCAACCTCGCCGGAATCGAAGCCGCGGTGGCCGCACCGCCACCGCACGTCGCTGGCGACCACCAAGCCTACTCCGGCCTCCCAACCGCCACCATTCGACTCGTGGTGAGCTGCTGGTTCTTTTCCCCCACTTCTCCGACCTTCTCCCGGCGTCGTTTGGCCGACGCAACGCCGTCAACGAGCGAGGATTTAACTTCATCGTCTTCCTTTTCACAAGGTTCCCAGTGAAAGAAGGTAGGGACTTGTTCCCGAAGTTTTCAAAAGATTCAAGGGTCGCGGCGTAAAAAGATTCTTAAGGTTTAATCCATTTTCCCGAAATCTTGTAAAATCCACCAAAAATCGTAAAAAATTCGGAAAAATGCACAAAAATACTCTTTGGACTCGTGAGATTGTAAACTCGAATCTCATGTTAGTATGTATATACTTTTGGTGAACCGTTTTTGAACTAAAATTCAAACTGTGAATTTAGAAACTTGTGCACCATTTCAAATCCTAAGCTCCTCTGGAGCTGAACTTTGGACATGTTGTTTGTAGTGACATTAGACGTCTTGTGTCCAATGGAGACCTAAAGATATGGACTGTAGCTCCAGTTATGATTTATTTTGTGATTCCTGTATTAGTTTAGTCCTGCAATTATTAAAAATAATCCATGCAGCCAAAAATCACGATTTTTCTCCAGAGGTCTAAGAACTTGTTAGCACATGTGGTAAAAATGCTAAACTTAATTTTTGACCCTGTTTAGACTAGTGAATAAATAGATGTGGGTTTTCAGATAGAAAATTATTGAGGGTTGTCCAAGTGTTATTTTTAACCACCACTTGGTCAGAGCCTTTCTTTCACTTGTGAGTAGCTCTGGTAGAAAAATTATCTGATTTGAAGGTATTTTCAATTTTATATGAATTTATCTTGTTCCTTTAAGCAGCAGTTTATAAATTCTGTATAGCTCAATTTTAGCTAAATTTTGGAGCGAGCCTAACTCTTATACTCCAGTAGCTGTCATAAAGTTTATAGATAAAAAGGATGAACAGAAACAGAGAAACAAAAATGAGAAGAAACTAGAGTAGAAATGGGTTGTTTAAAAAGAAATAGGTCAATTTTGATAATTAATTAAAATGAAACATGGAAAGTCTAAAATTTCAGAACAGTATCCTAGCTTCAAAATAATAAATTGGACTATTTTATATGTGTATACAATCACCATCATAAATACGATAAAATTCCACACCCTCTTCTAATTTTGTGAAGGAGAAAGTGGTACACTAGCATGTCTAGGTGAATATAGCCTTTAAGGCCTTGGTTTTAGATCACTTAGGCAGCCACTATAAAGTTATGCATCTCATGTAGAAGGCGCTCTTGCGGACGGCATCTACCACCTCGTCCCCGCCGACGAAGAAGGAGTCCCTGAGAGCGGTGCCAACGAAATCACGGTCGACCCAGAACCTAACAGTCAGCTAGCGCAAGAAGGCAAGCCCCGGAGCATGACCTAACTTTTAATTCGTGCAACTATGTATTTTATTATGCTTGTGCATTTACGTTGTAGGTGTTGTTTGAATACCTTAGTTGCATGATTCTAGTACCTATGACTTGAAATACTAGTATGTTAAGACCGATAGAGCAATGCCTTTAAGACCGTTACAAGTCGAGTGATTTCCTGTCACTCGCGAGATATAGGAGTTGCTTGTCTTTACTTATGTTGGAATCATAAGGATGGACGGGCGGGATGGTATGTGTAGATCTCCCGTCCGTGTATGATAATTGGATTAAGGTCGAAACGTGTGGTTCTGTGTGTCAAGTTTTTGAACGTACCACATGCATGCCGACCTATGGGAATCGGTAAGCCCGGTACCTAATTGAAGCAGCTAGGACCGATAGTCATCTCTCCTTGGAAACATTATGTTTCCCTTGCCGTACACATGTGGATATATGCGTGATGCCGTGAGTGAAGCGGTAAACCTTTATCCTAAGGGAATGGACCCGGTTCCGAATTGTGGATTGATGGGAAAGGTTGGGAAGTGCTTGTGCCTTTTATAGCAAGCATTATCCGTGTGTGTTGGGTTACCCCTGGTCAGGTAGCAAAATTCGGTTCGAACTGTCCGCTTCTCGCGGTTAATGAGACTGCTTGACCGCTGTGCTGCATTGAGTAACAAGTGGAACTATGAGGATGATGAACTTGTTGTATGTATTAAATTGTATTGCACCACTTGTATGCTTAGAGAGGATGCTAATCTAGAATGGTTAATTCTACAAGAATATGATGCTAAAACCATGAAAGTAAGTATCCACTCTTAGTTGCTTTTTGGCAAACAAACCCACCAGCCAAAAGCCTCTCATGTCTAGAAGTCGGTGATGTAGTTTTCACCCGACGGGTAAGCCTTGCTGAGTATTAGTATACTCAGCCTTGCTTGTGGCTATTATTTCAGGTACTGTGATGGATGTGGCAGTCGATGCCATCACTTGGCCTACCCAGGTTCCTCCTGGATGGCACGTCGAGTGGGTTCCGTCCTCTGTCGAGGATAGGGAGGAGTAGCACCATGGCCGGCTTCATCATGGTGTTACTATGCATCGTCGCTAGTTTAATATTCCGCTGCAATGAACTTTAATACTCTGATTTGAAATTCAAACTTGGTTTGTAATAACTTTATGATACTAATTATGTATGATGAATTTGTGGAATGTTGTAATCTCTGGAACTCACCTTCGTGTGGGCGCGCTTGTTGTTTCGATCGTGAAAGTTCGTGGTTAATCGGGTATAATCTGACGGCGCTCCAGCTTATTCCGGATTAAGTGTCTGACTGCTTGATTAGCGGTCCCGGGGTACTTAACTTGGAATAATTTCGGAGTGGTCCGCTACAGGGCCAGACACGTACCACACTTCCAAGGTGTGACTGCATAGGGACGCTACGAGGCTTTTCCAAAGAATTCCTATGTGTATGTGTTTGCTCCACGAAGACCACGGTTCCAACGGCAAGGCCTCTCTCGCCTTCCGATTCCCGCACCTGCCATGCCGGTAATGCCCCCAAATTCCAATACTAGTAGTGCAAACACAACACACAGTTCATCTAGTTACTTAGTCAAGACTAGAGCCATATGGTATTGTGGTTGTAGGGGAAAATCCCAGGTTGCCGCTCCATGTTCCAATTAACATAAGTGATCTTGTTTAACATCATTATCGGAACATGGATATAAATATCTTGATAAATGGTAACACAAAAGTATTATCTTCACGATTAGTGTGAACCATTCCCAAGTATAGCAGCTAAGCAAAGCTACCCAACAAAACGGATGGTCAATAAAAACTAGTCATCCTTAATATAGGACCCATCAATATTAATGCAATACATAGCATAAAGTAAATATTAATTAACATGATATTGCATAGGTCAAAAGAGAGTATGCAGAGGGGGAAATCTACTTGCCTTAAATCCTAAGAATATCTGCTATAGCTCAATTCCTTCGTAGAGTTGATCTTCAACAAACTCTTCACAGCCTGATCTTCAAACTCGGCTTCCTACGTCTATTGTCACACGAGCACATACAAGGAAACAAAGGCACAAATAAATAAACATTACACCAAACATGGGCAACAATATTGAGCAAGCATAGAAACAGGTCGAGGTCTCGGAAAGGATTGAAAGGACACGAGAAACACTGAGTTCAGAGCTAAGTTCGAGAAGATACAACTATCAGAAGATTAGTATTATAAAATAAAGCAAAAACTATATGCTTCATTTATTTTAATTAAGAAAAGACATGAAATGAATATTTCAAAGAGATACTCATATTCGAATTAATTCAAGTTCATATTACATAAGAAAAGGCGTATTAAAGCTTAATCAATTTTATTTGTAAATATTATATATAAATTATAATAATTAAACAATTAGATTTAGAAAAGACTTGTATACGAGCATCTAACTGAATAACTTTATTATTCTTGTTCAACTAGTCATTTATAATTCATAAAACATTTATATTCATATTAGTCAATTTACATACAATCATGAAAACTCGAGTTATAACCTATTTAGCTTTTATTCATAAAATAATTGAATAATCATTAACTAAATTGAATTAGTTTATGAAAAGACAAGATATAACTCTAACCATATTTTAATTATAAAATGATAGTTCAATAATGATTAATCAAATCAACTTTGATTATAAAACATGAAGGTAGAGGTCGAATTAGCTTTAGTTTAGAAAACCAGTGTAACAAGTATTAATCAATTAATATTTATTTATTTCAAAACATAAAACATGGTAAAAAACACTGGTGGACTAAACTCTACGCTTTTATAAGATTAACGCGACAATAACGAGGTTAAACGGAGATAAAAACGTGAAATCTATAGGCTAAACAAGGTTTCAGGGGCTTAACTGCGAGGAAACAGGGCTTTTAGGGGCTGTATTGAAAGACACCGAGGGCTAAATCAGAATTACACCTGAAAACCAGAGGGCTCCCATGTAAAATAGGCGGCCAGGAATGGCGGGTTCAAAACCCGGAAAGGTCAGGGGCCTAGACGTGAAGAAAAGGACCTAAGTGGAATTACTTTTGAACTAGCGTGGACTGCGGGTTTATTAGCAACAACTACAGAGGCTTTTCCGCAAAACAGCCAAAGCTGGCCGTTTGACCTATGTAGACTGGATTGGATCTGTTATTGGCCGTTGATCTTAGATCGGACGGTTGGAGGTTCGATCGGGCGAGAGGCTCGTCGGAGAAAACAGAGGGAGGCGGCGCGCGGCGGTGGCTCGCCGGAGACGCGCGATTCCGAGGCTAGGAGCCACCGTTCGTGTGATTCCCAGCTCTTGAGGAAGCACAGGGGACGAGGAGTCTATAGGTGGGGATCTCGTCGAGGTTGGGGCGACGGAGAAGGCCGGCGGCGATCAGTGGCGGCTCGGCCGCTCTGGTGAGGCAGCGAGGGCGCGAGAGGGCGAGGAAGAAGGGGGAAAAGGCTCGGTAGTGATGCTCACCGCCTTACCAAGCTCGAGGCGTAGATCACTTCGACGGAGAGGCAGCGGTTCGGCGGGTCGATGGCGGCGGCGCTGCAGGAGCTAGGATTTCGAAGGAAAGGGATTCGAGGAGAGGCGGCGGCGCATTAAATAGGGCGAGGAAGGTAGCCTTGGCGTGCGGGCCACGCGAGGAGATGCGGCGCGGCGCAGCACGGACTCGAACCAGAGTCTGGTTCGGGCGCAGTTGGGAGGAAGGAGCTGACGGCTGGGGCCCGCTCGTCGGTGACTGGCAAGAGAGGGAAACAGGAGCTGGGCTTGCGCGTGTGAAGGAGATGGGCCAAGAGAAGAAAAGAGAGATTTTGAAATGTTGAAACAAAAGAGTTGAAATGTTGAAAATGCAGTTCTAAAATGTTGAACCTTAAATAAACTTTTGTTGAAACTCAAATTTTCACTCCAAAAATAATGCAACAGCATGAATGCAACACTTTCTTAAGCACAACAAAGAGCTTATTTATTTAAATTAGGAAATTGATTATTTTTCTACACTAAATATCATGATAGCCAAATAAATGTTAGAAAAATTTTAACAATTTATGAAAATTATTTATTTAATTGTTCTTTCTCATCATATCTGAAATCCCAAATTTCGGGGTGTGACACTGAGCTAGCTAGGCAAGCGACGGGCAACGCTCGGCTCAACTCGGCAGCGGCGGCGTTCAATGCGGAGAGACGGACGTATCGCGCGCGCGCCGCCGCCGTCGCGGCATGGTCCTCTCCTCCGATCCGGACACTGTGGAATTATTGCGAATTATTGGGGGGCAGGAGGAAATGCGGCGACGACGACGTCTCCCCGTGGCTCTTGCAGAAGTGTCTATCTATCTTTTGGGTCTCCGCCTCTCCGGCGAGAGTTTTTTTTTTTCTCACGGAGATTGTGGGGTTGAAAGATCTCCGGAAGGACTGAGACGCCGTAATCATTTCGCGCGTTAGTGAAGTGAGGCATCATCATGTGGAACACACACATATTCAGGTTTGGCACGCCTGCATCAGTAATTCTCAAATAAAAGCAGGTCAATGTGATAGCACTAGTCTCAGTACACGCATCATTGCACCGGACATTTTTGTCTGGAAATTACCAGCTGAATGGAAGTAGGCATGCCGGAAGAGACGACGCGGACACGCTCCGTCACACATGGTTCACGAGCAAAGCTTGGAGACGTTAGTACAGAGGCCGCCAGGCGCGCCCAGGCCCAGCGGCACGTACGTGCTAGAGCGCGACCACACGAACGCCACTGCGCTGCCTACCCCGTGACCTGATGCCGCTGCGCACAAGCACAACTTCCACTTTCACCTGCAGCTCCGTCCGAGCACGCTCGTGCTCCGGATAGGCAGCACGTACATGCATCGCTTTCGCGCGAAGTACCTGTTCCATGTGCGAAACTCTGAGCCCACACGAGGGCTTCCTGCTAGCACGAACTCCAATTCTTAAAAACGATAGTACATTTTTTTTCAACATGCCCCCATTTGAAATATTGGGCCGTTCAACCGTCCACTGGCACAAAAAAAAATAAGCAACTTGGTCTACTCCTAATCTGGCGATGAGCGCACATGACACCGATGCCAGGCTTAGCATAATGCACCGGTGCACGGCCTGTTCGTTCTGAGCCAAGAAACATCGCATCTCCATTGGTGAGCTCGTGTTTAACTACATTATCTATTTATCTCCCCGGTGAACACCGCAGTTAAGATACACCGGACGCCGCGCTCGCCGGGCCCAGATGCTTTGACACGTCAACGCCGCCGCCGGCGACGATTTGACGATGGAAAGGTCGCCGCCTCTCGCCACCCGGGAGGCCGGGAAGAAGCTTCTGCCCCCGGCTCGCCTGCCTGCCTTGCCTGCTCCCAGTGCCCAGCCATGGGTCACTGACGCCGACCTGTGCTCGCGTGCGCTGAGCCGTGCACGCAACAAGCAATGCCCACGGCGAGCAACCGCCAACCGGGCTGCCTGCGAGACCAGCCTTGCCGCTGTAGGGCCACGGCCTCGTACTAGAAATTAGAATGCACCGAGTGATGATCGTCTTCGCTGCGAAAATTAACATTGGTCTAGTTTACTCGAAGACTATACCATCTTTTCCGACTCTGATCTTGCTTACTTCTGGGCTAAGACAGGGGTGATCGGGCTCACAAGTCACAAACCGAGAGGGCTATAGATGACTAGATCAATGGGCCAGGCAGGCCAGTGCCCATGCCACCGGCAGGATCTCTTTTTCTTGAAAGCGCCTTTCGCGAATTGTTAAGGTACCAAGGTTGAAGCCGACGTATGGCTCTCTGAGTCGCTGGCCATGTCCTGCTTTCACCGCCTACGCAGCTCCATGTCAGCACGGTGGCCCTTTGCAGCGCAAAGTCGCCACCTACCTGCCACTCTTCTTGTTCTGGAATGTGCGTGCCCATCCGTCTGATTCAGCGCTGAAAGGATCTCCCTCGCCTACTACCAAAACTCCAAAAGGTTCCTTTGATCCAGCCTGTGCCGAGCTCGCGAACTCCGTTTTTTATTCGGAACCTGATGGTGTTGGCTAGACTAGAAACAGAGCATTTTACTATTAAGTTTCCTCGTGAAAATCGCTCGTGAGGTGAGTCAGCATTGTTCCAAAAGGGACTGTGTTTCCCCTCAGATTATAAATGCCAGATAGGGTAGTTGATGCAGACAGAAATGTGTCGGTCAAAATGCTGACTGGATTACAAACAGCAACGCTATCGGTGTCTCGGACTTCCGAAACCCTTCCCCGGAAAAAAAAAAACACAGATTCAGAAGATTCAGTAAAACCTTAGGTGTGGAATCCTGGACATCGCTGCATCAGCAGCTACATCGCTCACGCTTTCAGTCTGCCCTCACCTTAATTTTTTTTTTTTGGTTGGAAATGCGTACACGATCTGGGATTTTAGGGGTGGAATACTCATCTGTTCTGCAGTGTCGAGCGGCGGAGCCATCGAAGGGACAGGGAAAATGCAGCCCAACCATTCGTGCAAGGGCCCCCTATAGTTTCCTCTTAACCACAAGTTTCCTTGCCTGAAATGACACAAAGTTCATATGGACACGCATTCCATCTCCTAATCAGCCTGAAAACTACACTCATCTGCGCCGACGATGGGTGCGGTGTTCTTGCCATCGCTAACAATTTCGAAAGCAAGACAACGAGGAACCACACTATGAGTTGCTTCCTGAGAAATGAGGATCGAAACGCCACAAAGCCATAAAAAGGGTGCAAAAAAAAAGAAGAAACTGAGCTGCACAAGGCGATTGCGGCTAGCGACGTGGACTGCTAATTTAGGCCATGGGTGGGGAGATTGAGATGTTTCAAGCTTTGGAGAAATTGCAAAATCGCTTTTGTTCGTACAAAAAAGTTTTCCTGGACAGGTACTGGTATACACTTTGGTAGGGACCATTTGGTTTAGTACATGACAAATCATTCTGGCCGTTTTGTCCCTACGCACTAATTTTTGCTGTTGGTGTTTTCCTTGATGGGCATTAAACCAGCGCACATTCTGAAACGAGGTGGTTTTCATGTTTGGTCAGCTGTAGCTGTTCCCCCAATACGGATTTCCAGGTCATATTTTGAGTGTTTTTGGTGACCACCCGGGAGAAGACTACTCTCTAGCCCTATCTGAGAAAAAATCATGAAAGGTGAAGATGTTTCTGCGTATCTAGAGAAAGATTTTTGCTGCAGTGGAAAAACATGGGCTTGATGTTCAAGTATTCTAGTCCGACTTGAGATTCAGTTCCTTTCTATTGGCTTACCGCTACCTAACATAAACCTTGACAAAATGGTTACAGGCCGCAAAAGGTGTGTCTGTCATCTAACAGCTGTATAGTGAATAGCAGCAGTTGGACCATGCTAAAACTGCCAACCGAATCCCATTACCGCGACCTCGCATTCTTCCCTGTCATGCAAACAGCAAAGTGAACCGAGCTGCACTGCAGCATGAGAGAGGCCAGTGATGACTCAAAAAGTTACCTTTTTTGATGCGGCTCCAGCGTGTGATGCCGGTGGTTTGCAACACCAACCTGCATCATGCAATGCCGTGTGAAGAAGCCGGCCATTGCTTCGTCATATATTCTACTGCTCCCTTGTTTGTGTCTAGTAAGATTCGTTGCATCATAGGCCTGCCATGATAGTTAACCGAAAGCTCGAAATCAGAACCCTTCCAAGAAAATTAAAATGTCCTACGAATGAAACTTATCTTTCAAAAAAATATGAATGAAACTTTACGTTGCTAAAGCCAAAAGTGCCAGAACAGATTGCCCATGCATGACGGATGAGCACATCTCGGCAGCCTCCAAAGCTCAACGAGATCTCTGGCGATCTCGGGCGAATTTGACCTGAGACGGACGCGTTTGGGGCCTCATGGCCAGCCCCGCTCGTCCCAGGGAATCCGACGACGACGCCTCCTGCATCGCCGCTCCCACCGGCGACAACGACCGTGGAGTGTGGCGCCACTGTGGGTGAATCGCCGCCGGTGGATCCACGGCGGCTGCCCACGCTGAAACTGTGTGAATCTGAGGGCCTTTTTCCCCTCTCCGGAAGAAATGATAGGAAAAATCGTCTCCAACATCCATCGTGCGTGCCGAGGGCTATTACACCAACCATATCCTATCACTTTCTCTTGCCCACTTCCTCTTCTCCCTCCGGAATTAGGTTTTCGTCCAGCGCCGGCGTGGTGTGTCACCGGGAGATGCACGCTGTCGCTGTTGGTGCTGAATCAGTGGTGCCTGCACAATGCACAAGAATCAAACGGGGGGGCTCGAACATTACCCAAATGCGTACGTGCGCAGTGGAAATCTGGTGTTGGCATATGTGAGTTTGTGACCAGCAAGTGCCAAACTTTACACGTATGTACTGTAGGTGTGTAGTGTGAGAGCGGAGTGTTCGGTTCAAATCTTTTCGGTGAAATTGGTCGGTGTCTGGAACTCAAAAAAGGGCCTCGGTGAGGTTATTAGCCCTGGCATTTTTCCAACATTGGCCACACTGTTAGGTAGGAGCGCTTGGCAATTATATTGGCATCATGGGTGGCATACGCAATGATATTCCTGAAATTTTGTCCTGTAGGAACTTGTTTGATCTCAATTCAAGAAAAAACATTCGGCCAAATCAACGAAGCAGCGAAACCGCCGAATCTTTTGCTGTTTGGTACATGGCATGCCATGTGCCGCCTCTGTTGCACCGAAAGCAAACGAACAGTTTCATCAGGTACAGTTATAACCAAACACTAATCACAGGTCTGAGCCCACGTACACACTCATAAAACATCTACTGTTGGAATTTAGAACAAACTGCAGGGCGTGTTTAGTTTGAGGGGGGAGAGAAAGATTTTTTCAACTTTCCTATTCATTCCTCTCACAAAACACGTTGCCCAGAAAAGTTCTCCTTCAATTCCCTTTAAGGCCATGTTCAGATTTCCAACTATTCACTATACATTCCAACTTTTCACTATTCATTCCAACTTTTCACTATTCCTTCCTCACAAAACACGTTTCCCAGCGAATGCTACAGTGTTTTTCTTATGCTACAGTGTTTTTTTCTACAATCTAAACACACCCTAACTTTCCTATTCATCCCTCTCACATAACACGCTTTCCAGAAAAAGTTCCTTTCCTCCACTCCTAACTAAACACAGCCGCAGCCTGTGTCCCATGCTGGATTGAATATAGTCGCAGTGTGTTGTCAAGCGAGCAAGGGAGAATAGTAGTTGCACTCGACGTAGATACAGGCCAAGCACAACCAAACCAACCCACAGGGCAGGGAGGGAGCCCAGCCAAGCCAGCAGCAGAAGGCATGCTTTTGAGTCATTGACAGGCACAAACAAACCACCAAAAGCCAGAGCTGTGAGCTCATCTAAACTAAGCACATTCCCCAGTGGAGCCTGGAGAGTGCCCTACTTCCATTTGCTTCCATTGTCTCCTCCTCCTCCCCTTCCCAAGTGCCCAATTAACAACTAAGCATAAGTTTCTTAGGCCACTGATTCTCTACTAATATCCGGTACAGTCCTTGGGGCCCGCTCCCCACTGATTTGCCCTCCACTCTTCTCTCATCATGCTCCTCAACCCACAATAATTAGATTAGATTAGATTTGGAGGGGTGTGATTAGCGACCGGACACTTATATATATATATAATCGCATGGTGAGCCTGGCTGAGGCACGCAGGGGTGAATCATTGGCATGTGGACAAAGCCCCACCTGGTGTTTTCAAAGGCCTCGAAACAAACCGGCCAGCTTGGCCTTGGCCTACGAGGAGGAGAGCTCGAAAGTTAAAAACTTCTCGCCTGCTGAGCTATCACGCGAAAATTAATCATCATTATCATCGTGCTCGCGTCATTGGATCATCATATCAGCGAAAAGAAGAAGGGTTGGCATCAGTCGGTTTAAATTATCGCGCGCGGTAGAGGTAGTGAAGTCTATTTGGACTCCGGCTCATGTCACGTCTCTCGTGTCATGCCGGTCGCTTAGCGCACAAGGGTTACGACTTGCGACTATGGGAGGCGTTTGTTTGGATAGGAGGGAAGGATGGCTTCGAGAAATTTTCTTTGGGTTCAGCTATATTTTATGATACAAGGGTCGTAAATCCGAATGCTCTTATCCGCAGTCGCGTGAGATGTTACATGTGTGATTCCTAATAGAATATGCAAGAGAGGATCAACCTCGCCCTGAATATACTTCATAGCTCGTACCTCTATCAAAAAGAGGAGCTACACAATCTTGCCCTTTTCAGAAAGAGAAATGGAACATCGAAACAGGCCTCAACCACAGGCCTTCTAAAAAAAATCTCCAGCTTATACTGCAGGTACAAGGCCTGATGTCTCAACTGACGAGCAGGATCGGCCAAGAAGAATATTCTCTAGAGAAGACGCTTTGTATTTCTCTCTCTGTGTATAAAATTCTTAGGCTGTAGCTGTATAATAATCTGGCATATGCATTAGACTAATAGTGGAAGTTGATACAAAATTCTAGCAGCCGGCATAGACCCAGTGGAAAATTAACTACAAGTAACGGCAGGCGTATCTAGTTACAATTTACATGCTCTAATCACTTGATTATAGAACAGTAAAAATATACTAAAGAGAGAAAAGAAGAAAGAAAGAGAGGCTCTGTCATTGAGAGAGGTTTGACCTCTTTAGTGGAAGAGAGTAATAGGCGACTCTACCTACAACCACAGAGATAGGTCTCTCTCTAATCTCTATTGCGGTTGCGGTGCCGCCTCCTCCCCAACTACCTTGTCCAAGAATGTCCAAGGCCCTCCGAGCCCAAGCCTGGCTCGCCGGCCGGCGAAGGTCAGCTCCGGCTCTCATCACATGACGCTGCATGAGTTGGGGTTCTCGTCGTCGAAGATGCGGTACGAGTCCTGCATCGGCGGCGGCGACGCGTGCATCCCCGGCGGGCTGTAGTAGTCCTGGTGCTGCTGGTGGTAAGGGTCCGCCGTCGCGTGAGGGTACGGTAGGTACAGGTACGACGGCGACCACTGCTGCTGCATTGGCTGCTGCTGCGGCGGCGAGTACGGCTGCTGCTGCTGCATGGAGTAGGCCTGCTGCGGCTGCGGCGCGTAGTAGGAGACGCTGGCGCTCGGCTGCGCGGCGTGGTAGCTCATCACCGGCTGGGGAGGGTAGTAGGGGTACCGGTACTGCTGCTCCTCGTACGCGTACTTGGGCGACGCCGCCATCATCGGGGGCAGGGACCTCTCCGTCGTAATCGGGGGCAGCGACCTCTCCGTCGTCACGGCGACGGGCTCCGGCTTGCCGCCGGCGTCCTTGGGCTTGTCGTCCTTCTTCTTCTTTGGCTCGTCCTCGGCGGCCTTGGCAGCGGCGGCGACGGCGGCCTCCTTGGCCTCCTCCTTCTTTGGCTCTGCTGCTTTCTCCTCCTTGGGCTTGGGCTTGGGCTCATCAGCCGCGGCCTTGCTGTCACCGCCGCCGTCCTTCTTCGCCTCCGCTTTCTCCTCCTTCTTCGACTCTGCTTTCTCCTCTTTCTTCTCCTCTTTCTTCGCCTCTGCTTTCTCCTCTTTCTTTGACTCTGCTTCCGGCTGCTTCTTCTTCTCGGCCTCTTTCTCAGGCTGTTTCTTCTCGGAGCTCTCGGTCTTCGGCTCCTTCGCCGCCGCCTTCTCCGGCTTCTTTTCCTCCGCCGCCTTCTCCGGCGGCGGCGCAGCAGCAACAGCAGCGTCCTTTCCGCCGTCACCGGCAGGCTTCGCCGGTGGAGCCTCCGGCGCCGGCGCGGCCTCGGTCTTGTTGGCGGGCGGTTGGCAGTACTGCCATGGCACTCCCTTCTTGCCGGACTTGTGAAGCCTCTGGATGAGCGCGTCGGCGTTCATGGTCCCCGTCACCGTCACCTTGTGCTGCGAGGCGTCCACCGTCACGATCTGCACGCCTGAAAAAAAAAAACCGCTGCAATTCAGCCAAAACACCCCGAAATGCATGCGACCCACAGGCTGTGTCTTAAGGAAGACATCTGCTGTACGTATTTGTTCAGCAAGCTAAGGTAGGCAACGCTCACCTTCGACGCTCTTGAGCACCTTCCGGACCTTCTTCTTGCAGCCATGGCAGTGGATGGACACCCTCAGCACCACCGTCTGCGAATTAAAGGGGCGAGGAAATCAAGAGGTTAGCATTCAGCTAGCAATCAAATTGGCATCTCACATGGGATCGAGGAGCATTCGATCGAGTTCTTGGGAGAGGGACAGAGGCCACGGACGCTCACCTGAACAGCTCCTGACGCCATGGGAGCGCGCTCTGGAGAACTCGGCTGCTCGGGGGAGCAGAGCAGAGGAACTCGGCTTCTTCGTGTCTCTGGGCCCGTTGGGAGGAGAGGGAGGCGGCAACCGGTGCGCCCATCTTTATAGGCGGAGGATGGGGAGGCGGGGTTAAAGTTACGGGGTCACTGATGCGTGGGCCCACCGGTTCAAATCCTCAAATGGGTTCAGGACGGGCGGCGGTTGTTTAGCTTTAGCGGGCCTCCGGTTTAGCCGCCGGGCTGCGGGCTTGTCATGGTCCAACACTTCAATTCTGGGTTGTAGACTAACCGTGGAGAAGGTCCGGGGAAACAAGAAACCAGTTTCATACTTTGAACTGAGTTTTTTGAGATTACTACTACGAGAAAGTTCAGTTCCTGCTGCATTAGAATGGATATGGGTTGGACATTGCATTTTTCTTCGTCATTTATCCCTTAATAACCTTTAAATGATGATAACAAGAAATTATCTCGGCCTGGCATACCATTCATCCACAATATTTCGGAGACACCATTTTTATTGGCCTTTCTTTTATAATGGGTGATATTTTTACTTCGGACATTGTCCAATGATCATAATTATTATAAAGTTTTTTGTGGATCACGATTATTATAAAGTTTTTTTTGTGGATCACAATTATTATAAAGTTAGGATGACGTTCTTCTACCATCTAGAAAAACAACCAAATCTGAGTTCATATGTAGCAATAAGGCATTATCATGCATACTTTCATGACATGAAATGTTCCTTTCTACCCACGTTGCAACACACTTTTGCCTCACTCCTACAAAACTTTGCCACCACAATGCCAAAACCAATGTCGCCTCGTTGCCCCTACATCGGCCTCCCCAACTAGTGGTCTGTCTCGCTTCCCGCCCTTTACAACCGCCCTCCCAAGCCCAACAATATAAAAAATATCTTCGTAAAAAACAATAGGCTGCCACAAACCACGTCAGATTTTTTTGTAAGGATTTTTTAGGCAATATAATGAAATAGGCGAGAAATGTACAATCAATAATTTAACTGCCAGTGGTCCATAAAGGTGCAAAAAAAAGGTGAGGCACTTATCATGTGTGCATAAAACAGGAGGAGGGAAGGGAACCCTCTTCCCTGGCTCAAATTAGCCGTGAAAACTATCACAAAAAAATCCATAGCTAGTAAATCATAAGAAGCCCATCTTGGATATAGTTGCCCTAAATCTCTTATTGAACTTGTATTCAATTTCAAAATAAGTCAAACACATGCTCAAAAATGCAAAGATGCTGCTTGCTGATGCTCCACAGTATCCTTATTGACATACATTGCACGTTTAGGCCGTGAGAAATGCGAGTTTAACTACCGTTTTGAAAAGAAAAAAAATGTGAGTTCAAATAAACGTGTCAGCCAATATTGATCATGTGGCGCACGATCCGTGTCCTACACAAAGTATCTATGAACAATCTTCTATATAAAAAAAATCTTCCATGATCGTCTGGTCCTCTCTCCCACCGTGCTCTCATCCACTCCCTGGCAAGTGGCGTCGTTCATTCGTTTGTTTGTAGTAGTACTCTGTCCTCCACGTCGTCTCTAGCTCCGACGGCTCCACCGCAGAAACGCACGGCCGGGGCCCGGCCACAGTACGTCAGCGCCGGTGGCGCCGGGGACCCTAGGGTGGGGCCCTGAGTGGTGGGCCCCGCGCGCTGTCCTTGTTGCGCCAGGACGAGGCTGACGCCATCGTCACAAATGCGGCCGCCGGGGGGGAGCGATGGCAACGGATGATGATGGCGCGCTGGACTGCACTCTGAAGCTCACCACCACACCGGCAAGCAGCTACTGCGAGTCCTCGACGCAATTCGAGCTCGATGGGAGCTCGTGGAAAGCCGGCGAGACCGCCACCATTATTGCCGCCTTTTCTTGGCCCTTGCGATCTCAATAGATAAGGCCTGGAGCTGGAGCCCAGGTGCAGTGCTCAACGGCACTAGTAGTAGTCTTAGCACACTGCTATAGTGCCCTGCTCGTGTAACCGCGCAAGGCATGCAGCGGATAGAAAGGAGGATACAGGATAAGCCGCCGGATGAGGCTCCTTTGCCTGCCTTTTTCCTCGCCAGTGGCTGCGCTCGCTCGCTGCGATGCTTGAGCTGCTGTGCTCTGCTGCCCCATCCGGGCTCCGGAGGCCTCGCGTGGATCGGGATCGTTTCAGTTTCACAGCCGCTAGTTTTCACCAGCCTCGGGTAATATCATCCTCGTTGGGAACGCCAGCGGTTAATAAACGAGAGGAGACACCAGCCACTTCTTCCGTTTTGTTTTTTCTCTCCCTGGCTCGACGACGACGTCGCGCGCTGCATAATTGAGACGTCTGCCTGGCGTGCTTGCATTGTTCAGTAGCGCTCGTCTCGTCGCCCTGCAATACTGCACGCGAGGAGCAACTTGCGAGTTGCGACTCGCTTCTTGCTGGCCCTCCTGATGGGCATGTGTGTGCGTCTCGCCTCCCCGGCCGTGGATCGGCGACTAGGCGTGGCGTGCGTTTTTTTATTTTCTTATGCTCGTTACTAATCCGTTCGTCGAGGGAGTTTTTTTTTGTGTGGGGATTTGTCAATGATCGGAGGCCCTTTGGCTTTGTTGAGTGCGACGAAAGCAAGGCCTTGGCTGCGCCCGCGGGAGCGCGCGCTAGTAGCGGCCTGTGGACGCACGGGGTTAGGTTTCGCTCGTCGCGGCGCGGGGCAGGGCAGGGCAGGGCAGGGCAGGCAGCGGCGGGCACGCCTCTGCCTCTTGGATTCGACTCTTGGTCGTCGAAGCATGCCCGCATTGATGAACACCATCCGCTGCCATGTTGTCCTCGCTTGCTATTGCTCGGTGGTTGCTGCCATCCGGGAACTGTAGCGCACTGCATGCCCGGCTCGCACTGTACCATGTGTAGCAGTGCGCTAGTATTTCAGGATAAACTCTGACGCCAATCGCCGGCGCGAAGCATGGAATTGCCGAGCGTACGTGCGTGCCATTGAAGGATATATTTGGCCTCGGGCCCTCGGCTCGAAGGCGTTCATGCATGTGCAGAGTGATGGTCGCTGCGGATAAATAAGCCATCGATCGGGCGTTGGGTACTGGGGATATTGGAGGAAACGACGACGGCCGTGTGTGTTTGTCAGTTTGTGGACGCACGGGGCACGATGGACAAGCAGTGATGGCGCGGGCACGGGCCGCACGGGGCACCCGGAGGAGCTGGCGTGCGGACGGCCGCGGAGCACGTCGTCACACTCACACGGGGGGTCCCTGTGTGTGTGTGGAGTGGGTGCTAATACGTGAAAGCTTTCACAGTTTAGCCGCTTGCGTTTTGTACTTTGTAGGGGAAGTTTTACGCGCCCTTCGAAACCGCCAGGCCAGTCCCAGTCGTAGAAATACTGGCGCCGGGGTAACGTTAACAGGTTGGACTTTACCTTTGAGCAGCTATCTGGGACGAATCTACGACAGATAGAGGAGCCGTAGAGAGGCGACGGTGTGAGACACCGACATCACATATACGTACAACGTACTCCCGTCCAGGTCCACCGTCGCGTTTCTTTCTTCGCATACGATACGTGTACGACCCGGGAGGCCGTTCGAGCGAGCTTCGTCGTCCGGTCCGGCGGCCTGCAGGAATTCCGTGCCCGCCGCAGCCGCCCGCCGCTGTGGCTGCTGCGCGTGCATTGCATGCATGGTGGCAAGGGCGACGCTGTTGCGCTTGTCATGGGAATGGCTAGCCTGAGGGGTGTTGCATTGCATTGGTCGTGTCGATGCCGCGTCATCGCCATACCCGTACAGCGGTGCATCATGGGCCAGCAGCGTCTGTGCCGCCTCCGTTACCTTCTGTCGGAGGGGAATTAAACATGTTGGTCTCTGCTTTCCAGCTCTTTGATTGATTGCTAATGCGAAACGTGCACGGACAAAATGCTCTCTCCGTTTCTTGAAGTTAACAAATTATATAAGAGAGTTATTTTATTTCGTTGGATAAGCAACAATAATTACGCTATTTAAAAATACTTCTAAGATGTTACTCGATCCATATGTTCAACCATAGCACCCTTTTGACCAATTGATTTGTGCTGGCTAAGTACGAATGCTTCGTTCACATGAACTCGCAACACCAGCCGCGCGCACGGGCTCCCTCATCTGCTGTGGGGTGTGCCTTCATCCAGTACAACTATAGTAGCACTCATTCATTTTATAGTTTGTTTAGCACACAAATAAAAAGTATAGTTGGTCGTCAAATTCTCATCTTAACAAAACAAAATACGCTTAGAAGGAGTAAAAACTATGTCCAAACTCGTAAACATGCTAGCTTGTCAAGGACATTATTTGATCCTTAACCGATCGTTGTGCCGGATCTAATCACTTCCTGTCATATAAACTTTCTAACCTTTAATTTGTTGAAGATTTAGGTTAATTAGACTCTTCTTTAGCAGAAATAGATCCAGATAAGGCATTGCTTCGCCAATCATCACACATGACCGATGATAGAAGATGCTTTACTATCACAGCTCCTCTAACACCAAGTGATCGCCGGCAGCCATCTGTAAGCACGATGGTCAGATCACTTATCGTTGTCGCGGTCGCGGCGTCAGGCGCGTATACGCAACCTGCAGTTAACACCGGCTGCTGAATTAGAACCTTGTCTGTTGTGTCCAACATCGTCGTCGATCCCATCCTAACAAGTAACAATCTTCAAACCTTTCGGGTGGCGACCCCCCCTAATCATCGATCAGCTGATCTGGTCAGGTGGCGCCTGGTCGCGAACCCGACCGGCGGATCGGACACGGCCAAGACGCAGACGACGACGAGCAATCAGACGTACATGCATGGTCGCTAGCGCCACTGGCTGACACGAATCGTCTGCTCTAGTACAGAATCGCCTTCCACAGCGACGTCATAGGCCAGAGAACGTAGAGATTGCTCGCCACATATCGCGGCGTTTGGCGACGCTTGCTCGTGTCACCGCCGCCACATGCATATGCCAGCGTACGTACGCAGCGCAGAGCCGTTCGCTCGCCCGCTTGCCTGCCTCTCGCCGAAAAGATCAGAGATTCAGAGGCGCATGGCTCTTGAACGCCGGGGACTCATGTGTTTTCCTGCCGGGGCCTATAGGCCAGAAAGTAATGGTGCGGAGAACACTGGCATCTGGGATCCACACATTCTCACCCGACGTTCTCGTCCGCACGAGATGTGCGTAGAATGTACTGTAGATTGGTGGGGATATTGGATTTTTTTTGTTGGCAGCGGCAGCCGCAGGAAGGTGTACGTTCGTAGGCGGCTGCGGCTGCTTGGCTTTGAACCTTCTCTGACCCGCGCACCTGCCCCGCCCGGCCGCCCCGTTCCACTTTTGCGACCAACAGAAACTCCGGCGCGGTCGCGGCGGCGGCCGGGGTCTCCGTTTGTCCTCTGCGTGGGCACGCCGGCATGGCGGCCACATACATCGGGGAAGGCCGGAAGCGGTTGCGCATGTCACGGGAAAGCTTTCAGGTGTCGCCACGTCGACGCCGCATCAGTGCCATACCTATACAGCAGGGCATCATGGGCGGCATTGCCGAACTTCTTGACTTGCCCTCATCGTCATACTCGTGACTCGTGTAGTATACGTCTGCATGGTTGATGCTACTACTATGCACTGATCTGATCAGCAATCTTTCGTCCAATGCTGATTGCTGCACCGTTTGATTGATTAGCATGTAGCGTCGACTTGTCTGCATAGAATTTCGGCACTCGTCCTGAAGACCTGAACAATGTTGGATCCGAAACCGATGGCCCAGAACTGATTGGCTCGTCAGATAATTTTCTTTCTCCCAACGTTTTAGCCATGCATCGTCACAAGCTCGAGGCCCGCCGTACCGCACGCAACCTGAAGCAATGGGCAATGGCATACCTTGTCCTCCAACGACGCCAGTGTCTATCGGTCTCGATGCTAATCATTTTCTTTCCTTCTCTTTTCTTGCGACAAGATCGAACCTAACCCAACCCTAATCTAATCAGCAGGCACCTGGCGAAATCGACCTGCCGCGTTAGCTGCTAGGGCAAGGCACGGCGACACCGTGACGCGATGGCCGCAACTGTTGGGCCTTCCATGGCGACGTCAGGCAGGCCGGGGGCAGCGGAACGGCCGCCACTAGCGCTAGTAAAAGAAAGAGAACAGAGGTCGCTCGCCACATATTGCGGCCATTGACGCTAGTGTGTCGATCTCTGTGCTCAAGCTGGGCCTGCCTGAGTACAGCTGCTTTTTTGCTCCGATCGTGATGGCCGTAGCTCTGCTTCAGTGTCGGGCGTCACAGCTGATGAAAACAATTTGGAAGCAAACCTGTGTGTGCATATTAAAGTTAAGTTACTGCTATTGTGTTGGACACTCGTGAGTTGGTGAGGAGAGACCTAAACCAAATTGGACGGAGGAAGGCTAATCGACACCGCCAACACCACGGAGTTGTTCTCCTTTTCTCTTCGTCCCCTTCTTCTTTTTTTTCATTTCGTTGGCGTGCATTGCTTCCTTTTTTTTCCTGAAGAAGAATGAGTGTTAGGCGAAAAGGCTGCGACGATGGAGTTGACCAGTATCAGATGAGGATCAGACCTCCACCATTTGTCTCTGCCGGCCGCTTTTGGCGACACATGTATCTCGTTGATCTCGCTCGCTGTTTAGGATAAGCAATTAGGTGCGCTAACAGCAACGCCTACGTGCCTTAGGGTTTGACGAGCAAAGGTTTATCATTGCACGGGCGCGGGAAGCCCAGGCACACTGGAGTCGTGGCCTCTGAACATCGCCTGCTGCCGGCCCTGATGCTGTGGCTTCGTCAGGTTAGTAGTATATGTGATTTGACCTGCACCTGATGAGGCGATGGCCTAGGTGTTTGCTAATCACCTTGTAATCCGATAGTAAGGCGTTAATGGTAGTAGCTATCGCTAGCTTTTTAGCACGCTGTTGCACACAGCAGTTTTTCTCTGTCCCAGAGATGGTGTTTGTGTCCCGTCTGAATCGTGCCACCAGCTTTCCTAATTCCTAGGGTGTATCTTCCACTAGCCTTTAGGGGTGACAGTGCGACGGAGAACAACGGGACCTGTCCCGATCGCAGCAGCACGATCGTGACGGTTATTCAGTACCAAACGGCTCTATATGGCCCTGACGAGACGAGCATTTGTATCATTACCTACGCCATGATTTTTACATATATCTCGCCTAATAAAAACCAATAGGCCTGAAAACCGGCGATAGATGCACCAAGACGGTCATGTGATCGCGAAGCTCGCGATGGTTGGTGGCAATGTTTGCCGTTTTCAGTACGTCGCTAGGGGTGCGAGAAGAGGGGGTAGCCCGTAGCCGTTTTCAGGACCCCCGGGGCCTAGCAGGGAGGACACGCAGAGGGAGTAGCCAGACGGTTGAAGTGGGCAACGAGATGGCGCGCTGGGAGCCTGGGACGAACCGGGCAACATATGCATGCGCATGGTACACAGGCCGGCTCAATTGCCAATCCAAGCTTTTTGAATGAATCAAATAGAGCGAAACTCTAGTGTCAACGTGACATGGATGGCGAACAACTTGGTCCGAGCATGAAACAGCTGTACAGCGCTCGCTCAGTAGGAGCCGAACTCTGAACTCTGGGAAAGAAAAAATGGAAAGCTGGGTTATTTTAGTTCATGAAAATGGGCAAGGCAACGCTTCCCGGTGGTTGGCGCACAGCACTGTTGCGATTCGGCGGACGGCGCTGTTGGGTGATTCGTTCCTGACTGAACGGCCGCCGATGCATGCAGGAGGCAGGCTAGTTGTCACGCCCGGGAGGGAGGTTTGATGTACCGGCGCTTTCTCCGTGGCGGCCGAACTCGGACGAGACGATCCATCCGATCAGATCCGATCGCGCGCGCCTAACGGAACCGACGGCCTGAGGCGCGGGCGCGTTCCCCCGCCCCCGCCCCCGCTCGCCGCGTCCTGCGCCGTCGGCACCGCGCGCCCGTTTTCCGGGGCGCCGGCGGCGGGGGAGGGAAGGGTAGGACGAGAAAAGACGTGCACCCAAGCCCATCTGCTCGTGCCGGGCGGTGGAGGGGGCGTTGTTCTGTTGGTTGGTTCTGCGCTCGCCGCCGGGGCTCCATCTGCCATCTGCCACGCTCCATTTGGGCTGCGCCGTCCCAGCCCATCGAAGGAGGGGCTTCCTCGCTCGCCGAACTGTGTGTTACCGGGTCGCCCCGGCCCACGCGTGTGGCTACACGGCAGGCATAAAAAAAAAAAGGACATCGCGCGCTCGACTGGGGTTCTTTTCTTCCGTTCTTGCCGTGCCGGGAAGCGGGAACCAGCAAGTGCCTGTAGGCTGTATCCGCCGCTGTCCTGATCCAAACGTGTGCGCACGTACGGGCACACGTTGCGAACTGCACCGATCCCTGGGCTCCAGTACGTCTGGGTTCTTGCGGTTGCAGCGGTGGGCGCACGGCGGCCATACGTACGCAGTGTTTGTACGCGCGTACAATGTACGGGATCAGTGGCAAGTCTAGTCTACAGATGCTCTCTACTGTCCATCAGTCCGTGCGCCCCCCGGTTCTACGCTACGGACAGGCGTAATCAAGCCCTACCGAGGTCCATCGCGCGCAGCATCTATACACAGACTTTGACCGTAGTCATCGTTGCCTAGCACTAGTGCCCGTGTCTTTCTCTACTGCCTCGTTAATTTAGTTCCGAATAGCTCTGTGAACAAATTTGGCCAACGGCTAAATTTCTGAATCGTGAAGATAATTAGGTTAAAACATAAATAAAAAGTCATCGGTTAAATCAGCCGAGTCAACACATGAAACACCATTAATCATTCTCATCATCACAGGTAGATCTACAGTTAAATTAACTAAGGGTATGTTTGGTTTATGCCCCTACGCGTCCTGCCAAATCGTTGGCTTGCCAAATATTTGGCGGACAAATCGGCCGCCGGTGTTTCGTCCTCACATTGGCGGAAAAAATACTGCGTGTGCGCACAGGGCGTTGGCTCGCCAATATTTGGGTTCGATCCAAACGATAGCAGCAGCGCTCGTGGTCAATGACCAAAAAAATAGTCAGGCGGGCATTGGCATAAAACCAAACATGCCCTAAAAGCTCTCACCACCAAAGCATCGGACTAACCCGAGATATCGTTGATAGCAGAAAGCAGGGCGATAATTAAAACTTATTTAATCAAGAGATCTAATTATAACTCAAAGCAATCTTAGTGAAGTTGACAAACAACACTTAACAAGATATGATCGGCTAATACTGAGCTATAACAGATTTAAACAGAAAAATGTGATATAAAAGCTGATAGAAGTTTGATCTAAGTTGGATAACCATGGCAAAAGCTTAAACTAACAAGGGTCTGTTTATATGGTGAATTTTGGTGCAAAAAATTCATACCGTGAAGCATGTCCTACGAGATGGGGCACGTTTTTCATTGTGATTTTTTTGGTGAAATTTCACAAGTAGTTGCTTCAAATTTTTAAACTTCTTCAACTTTTATTTCATTGAAAACCATGTCCTCCTCACAAAACATGTTTCCCAACAAAACTTACTACAATGTATTTCCTCCCACTTACACCAAGATACATTTCGAACTAGAATTCACACACAATTAGATCTCGCGGGTTAGTAGTTTTCCTGATAGATGTTCACGGTGAACTGAAAACTGGTTACTTGCAGCATAAAATAAAACAATCACCAAAGCTAAAAGTGTCTCACACCTGCAGCTAGCTAGCTGTACTTGCATTACAGCCGCCGAACAAAAGCAAATAAAGCCAACATGATCTGAGAAAACGGCGAGCTAGCCTCATATGCCTGAGACGCTTATTCCGGAAGAAGTGGCACCTGCTGCTGCGGCGTCCTTGACGACCACCCTCGCCTCCCAGTTGAGTCCGGAGGCAACCCTGTCGTAGTACGGCACGTACTCCTGAACACGGTAGCATGCAGTTACTGTACGTTACTAGCTATTATATAGTGATACGTAAAACGCATGCAGGAGCTAGCAAGCTGATGTCAACTTTATGCATCTGAATGCGCGCGATCTAGTATCATTGCGCCGCCTAATTAGCTAAGCTAGAGTTGCTACCTCAAGTTTGGCCAAGAGGTCTTGCGCCGTGGGTGCCTGGACGATGATGCCGCGAGCACTGGGGCTGATGAAGCCTTCCTCCACGGCCTGGTCGATGAACACCAGCAGGGAGTCGTAGTAGCCATCAACGTTCAGTAAACCAACCTAAAAGGATATCAGGTCAATGCAAGAACGCATTTCTTCATAAATATTTAGTTTAATTTGCTATAGCCAGTTTAATCTGGAGTCGCTGATGATGACTTGATCGATGACGCGCGCACACACAGGTGACATATATGTGTTGTGAAACTGTAGTCAAATGCATGCAGACACATCATTGATGGTAGTCAAACTCATGCAGACGCATCATTGATTACCGGCTTGCGGTGGATGCCTAACTGTGCCCACGTGATCACCTCAAGCAGCTCCTCCAGAGTCCCGTATCCTCCTGAAAATCAAAACGCCATGATTTTTCATCAGCTGGTCGATCATGTACTAGGCACGGGCGCCAGAGGTTGCCCTGTGGTGACTTTTGGACCAGCACCAGCACACATATATATGCTGCATGCATGCAGGGTTTATCTGCAGCTGCCATCAGCCCATCAGTGGGTCCACCCGGCATCGGTCATCACGTGAAACAGATGTACTGATACCGTAGGAGTACGTACTCTCACTTATCAGTGAGTACGTGGGCCGACACCGACCACGGATTTTAATTTTTACGTATTCGATCAGTTGCTCACTCACCAGGTAGGGCTATGAAGGCATCGGATTGCCTCTCCATCTCCGCCTTCCTCTGATGCATGTCCGCCACCGGCACCACCTCCCCCACCGTCTCCCCGACTATCTGATCCGTTTATCGATCTTTAAGTACTAGTAGAACAATAGCAGATCAACTGACATATGCTAGTTCGCACAACAAATGAAAATACCTCGGGAGTGGTCATCAGAGTCCTGGGAATGACCCTGCATCAACAGAAAAAAAAGAAAGAAAGCTGAATGATACAGAGCCGATAAATACATTGCGTCACGAGGATCATGCGCGCCTGTGGCAGTATATGCATGGTAAGGCGTAAGCGATCGCGCACGTACCCGACGACGCGTCTGCCGCCGCGGTGGACGGCCTGCGAGACGAGCCCCATGAGCCCAATGCCGCCGCCGCCGTAAACCAGGTCGATGCCCCTCGACACCTGCGTGGATCACACTCTAGTTCAACTGCTGTACTTGCTTTTTTTTCATATCAAAGTCTAAATCTTAACACAAGAAATTAAACAATCAAGGTCATATCGTTAACCATGGAGTAATAACGCGTGCTCTGGCTTGCTATAGGCGCGGGCAGCTGCACAAGAGACAATCATGCATGATAATACGTACGAACATGTAATAAGGAAACAGGAAACCCCCCAAACATGGAATCACGCACGTACTGGTGCTGCACCCTGCAGTTTACAATGCAAGCAAGTTACAGCAGGAGGAGGGTGCTGGCTCACCATCAGCGGTGCGCTGTCAGGCGAGACGTACCAGTGTATTTAAATCATTTTCGTCCTGTAAACAGTAGACCGTGACTCCCACAAGCGAGTACACTGGTCGGATAAAAAAAATGCTGTTATTTTACTTCCTATTCATCCCCTTACATTTTCCTAAAAAAATTATTTACCATCTTTCCTATTTATCTTTATCATATAAGACACTTTTCAGAAAAAAAAAAGTTTTTTCTCTCCCCAACTAAACACAAGCCCTAGGAGATGCATGCATGTAGGTGACACCGCCGTACGTACCGGCACTGGCTGGCTGTGGCACTACAAGGGCCGCCAGACGCAGCGGGCTGCGCAGTACTGGATCGGAGAACAGCATAGCGCGCTCCCCCGACCAGTAATGCGACTGCAAGCGGCGCAGGACGGCAGGAGCCCTAGCTAGCGTGTTTGAATGCGCGCAGGCGCAGCTCCCAGACCCACCGCAGGACGGCAGCAGGCAGGAGGCAGTCGATCGGGCAGCGTCACAATAATGTTTGTTGGAATCCAATCACAAGCATTCAATCCAAAGCCAGAGGATAAGTTAATAAACTACTAGTAATAATACATTTTTTCTGTTTTTATGATACAGTAAATACATTTTTTGTTACAAGGATGCCGTACGTCAAGTCGTGTTTAGTTGGTTGGGGGAGAAAAGAACTTTTTCTGAGAAGTGTGTTCTGTGAGAGGGATGAATACGAAAGTTGAAAGGAATTGAAGAGAAACTTTTCTGAGAAGCGTGTTTTCTGAGAGGGATGAATAGTAAAGTCAAAAAAACTTTTGAGTTAAACATGGCATGATAATTTTTTTCCCAACTGTTTTTCTTTTACGCGGCCGACGGTTGGCATATGCATTTGATTCACGAACTAAAAACGGTAATGAGTTTAATTACGGGAGATACATTACTAAGTAATTGCTAAAACTACAGGAAAAATGATGAAAAAATATACTACAAACCCTATTAATAACCACTTAGGCCAGTATCAGTGGAAGGGTCATGGAGGAGTATCATGACATTAAATATTACATCACATCAGTAAATTTGCTTATATGGCAGGGTTATTTATGAGGAGGTACGAGGCAGAGGGTTATGGGATGAGAGAGGAGGGTCATTACCATGACCCTTGGGGCACAGTTCTCCAAGTTTACAGTCTTGGTAACTGTGTGATGACACCCCGCTGAGACTGGCCTTAGACAAATATACTGCTCCCTCTGTTCTTAAATTTAAAGATGTAGGTAGTAATCAATAGCGCTAATATTGTAGACCACTTAATAAAAGCTGTAGAGAAAGAGATAGATTTGCAAAGTATACCATCGCATCCGAGGTTTTTTTGCTTTGTAGCTCACGAGTACATGCCAAAATAAGCCATATCCTCTTAATTATCACAAATGCAAAGTACAACACATGTCTGGTTTTCAATATGACAACACCATGCGGATGCGGACGCTATTTTAAATAAAAAGAGTCACTACTATTATAAATTATTTTTCTTGGTTATTTTTTGTAGTAGTAGTGTAATACGTACTAATCTTATGTGATATATATATGTGTTAATCTATACGGCCACACGTTCCTATATTTATGGTCAAAATTAATAACCAACAACAATGCTTTAACCATTCGTTAAACCATGACTGATGACTCGTTCTAATCCAAGCCCCGGCCGGTACGTTGGATCACAGTCTTCGTCCACCCTCCATATATAGTAAGCGTCATATATAAACGTACGTACCTTTCTGGACCAAACATTTATGTGGGAAGTACGTATGATGGAAAATACGTTACATTCTGCCTGGGCAAACATAAGAACATGTGTCGAGTTCTATGTTAGGTTCATATATATATCGCTTCTCGGCGTAAATAACACGTAAAGTAATCTGCTAAAAGAAAATTAAGAGTAGGGTACACATGTAATCATGGATTCAGGGCACGAATTACTAGCTATATGGCCATGGATGTTTTTGATCAACCTAAGATCAAGAAGCGTAGTGCATCCAAAGAAACAGCATAATGAGCATGTACGCATATGCACATCCTATGATCCTAATATAGCTAGGAAGCCTGCGTACTAGAGAGAGAGAGAGAGCGCGCAGCTAGTGTTACCAGCTCTTTGGCGAGGTCAATTGCGGCGTCGTGGTAGCTCGTCCTCTTGCCTTGGCTGCTGCCGCAGAAGACGCAAACCCTCCTGAATCTGCTCGATTGCTGCTGCGGTCTCATCTTTCTCCCTCTGCCGCTATCCAGTAATAGTCTGTCCCTAGCTTGCACCTACTATGGTGCACCAACCGTGCCTTATATAAAGGCGAGAGAGAGAGAGAGACCGTTTCCCAAGTTCTTTACCACGGGTTTTGATGATCAAGCACATACTACGTCCTTCAAGCACCTAAAAGGCTAAAACAATAATGAAACTTAATACGTTTCTTGGGAGGATCTCTTATTGCCATCAACCTTAATTTTGAGCATGCCTGTTCTTATTTGCCACAAAACGGTCATCATGCACCTCCTACTACGCATCATGCATGTGATGGTTATTTCCTACCACATAATAACCTTCGGTTAGAAGGAGACTGGAGGGGATTGGTAGGAAATTAGAAGAGATTAAATCTCCTACAGGTCAAAATTCTCATTAATCCCCCCAATTTCCTTGGAAAAGGGATTAACCGAACAAGGCCTTAGAAATAGAGATAAGTTATGATTTTTATCTGTGTTGCAATGCATGCATCACGGGTGGACCTATGCATTCGTTGTAGAACAATGGGTTGATTCACGCAATTCAGGGACTAATGTAAAACATGGATCATAATGAGTACGTTTGATTCGTCCGCGATGCATCCATCAAATAGAACTGCACGGATGCACGGAAGGATCAGAACTTCTCTCGCCAAGCAATGTACTCATGGTTATTTTTTATGGACACAATAGCATTCTGTAACCCCGCTAGTGAATTCACTAGTAATTTGCCCGTCTTTTGTTCCATGTGTGCCCGATACATATATGGCAGCGTATCCTATGAGAACCAGCTTCGTCTTTTGGATCAAGATCATGTGGCTTAGATTGAAGTTCTCGTAGTTCTCACACGAACCTAGTTCTCTAGGTTCTCATAGGATGCGTTGCCTACATATATACCTCACTGGAAGACAGGAGCTGCTAAATTTTCCAAAGATGCGTCTTGTAGATACAGACAGATTGAGTAATTTTCTAAAAAAACGACTAATTGAGTAATTATAGCTCTTTTGGGAGCATAACTCTTTATTCATCTATAAAGGGGTGTTTAGTTGGTGGAGAAAGTTGGAGATTTCCTGTAGCAGATATGCACTGTAGCAATAAATAGTCAGAAAAGGATAAGAAATGATGTGATGGAAGGAATAGTGAATATATAGTTACAAGAGATAGTCTAGGTTATCGTGCAGGGAAGGTTTAGTGTATTGATTTTTTTTCCGAGAAACAATTGAGTGATTATTGCTAAACGGGCAAAATTGGGTTTTCTTCGCTGGATCAAATTTCATCTAGGCCCTGAACAGCCCATTTCTACACTTCTGTGAAACTCTTCTTAGGCCCACGAGAGGAAAGGGCCGGTCGTCGGCTCGAACAAAAAAAAAACGTCGGTCCAACAACCGGCTGGAGGCCTACAATAGGTCTGATGGTAGGCCCATTATGGTGGAACAGGAGATGAAAGAAACACAAGCGGAAAGGCAAGTGAATAAAACGCTGACGAAAAAATTGGTTAATAACTAAACGGAGAAGCAGGCTGTGTCTACTTCCAAAAGTAATTTATTTTTCTATCATTTGTCTCACATAATACGTATTTCAAAAAAAATTTTTTCTTTCTTATTTATCTCTCTCACAAAACACGGATCGCACGAGATTCTCTACCATCGGCGGCAATGATGGCTCTTGGCAGTCGACGAAATCCCACCGTCCGCTACGAATCGACGACTCCTAATATCCCAGGCCGCAATACAATGGGGACTTGGCCCAACTCAGCCCATGGGAGAGGCCTCGCACGCACGGGCGTTTCTCCGCTCGCCCGTTGACTTCGCCTGGAGGAAGCGGAAGAAGGCGCCGCTGCTCGACGACGCGCTGGTGGCCATCCTCCGCCGCTCCTGCAGCACGCCATCGTGAGGAAGGGGGGAGCTTCGCCGTGGATCGCCGAATCTACGGGAGGGTTCGTCGGAGAGAGGATGCGCCGGCCACCCCTGCTGTCCTCGCCTAGCGTCGGACAGGGGAGGCTCGCCGGGAAGCGAAGCTCGGTGCCGGGCAGGGACGCAGCCTGGCCTGCGGAAGCTGAGATGCCGGGAAGGTTGGGGAGGCCGCCGCGCCCTTGCTCCTCTGCCATGGTCACTCCCTGCCTGCCTTGCCGTCGACCACCGAGAGCAGCTGAAGCCTTGTTATGTGCTAAAGTATTCTGGGCCTTGTTGTGTGGGCTGAAGCCCAGTACGTGGAGGAGATGAGACCTGGTATATGCGCTAGTGCCGTTGATTTGTAGCGGACGGTGGGATTTCGTCGACTGCCGAGAGCCATCGCTGCTGCTGATGGTTGGGCGTGTTTACTTGGTGGAGGGAGAATTTTTCTTTTTAAAAAACGTGTTCTGTGAGAGATAAATAAAAAAGTAGAAATGAATTAGAGAGGAACTTCAAGCGTGTTTTCTGGAAAGGCTGAATAGTAACTTTTTATGTTAGTACACAGCATCACAGTCATCCACAGGGCCATTTCATGTCAATATGTGACCTGGAGCTGTGGCCGGTGGCCCGTGGCCCAGTGTCGTGCATTCGAAATTCCGCTCATCAAAGTTTCCCCAGGCTGCGTTTAGGGAAGGAAAAAATAGTATTAGATGAATAGTGTAATGGGAAGTATATTATATGAGAGAGATAAATATGAAAAACCTGTTGAATATGAAAAACTTTAACACTGCACCGATCACACGCCCTGGAGAGCAAATCGCGGCGCGCTCATCTTCCCCACCAAGCAGGTAAGCACCAAGTCAGCACGGCCCCGCAGACGGCCAGAAAGTCCAGAAGGCCGAAAATCTCCAGAGGCCAGATGCCCGGAATCGCGCGGCTAGCGGCAAAAGGTGCATCCGAGCGCGACCCTGCCCAAATCCCCGAACCACCCCTCCGCCACTGCGCAGGCACCACGACCATCTCCGGGGGCACGCCGGTAACTCCGCGCCGCGTCGCCCACTGGCTTTCTCCTCTCCCCCGCTCGCTCGTCCCCCGTGCTGCAGCGGGAACCTGCCTGCCTGCCGCGCTAGCGCAGGCACCCACCCCCGCTACCCAAAATGGAAGGCAAGGAACCCTCCTCCCACTCCCTACTGCTGAGTGCTGAGCTACTAGCTAGCATCGCGCACCACACCGCCAAAGCACGCACTGCAGCAGGAAGAGAGAGGGGGGGGGGGGGGGGGATGGATGGAGACTTGCAGACTTGCAGGGTGTGCAGCCCACCCCCGCGCCGCACGCACGGCTCCCTCCCCAAACTACAGAGAGACGACCCCGCAGGAGGCAAGCCCAATCACCACTTAAACCCGACCACCACCACCACCGTTACGCTTTATCCCCCCACCACCCCCAAACCCTAGATCCCCTTCGCCGCCGCGGTGGTGGCGGCGTCGCCGCGGTGACCCGGCGCGGCTTTGGCGGCGGCGGTGGGGATGGCGGCCGTGCCGGAGGACCTCCGCTGCAAGCGCTCCGACGGCAAGCAGTGGCGCTGCAGCGCGCCCTCCATGCCCGACAAGACCGTCTGCGAGAAACACTACGTCCAGGCCAAGAGGCGCTCGGCCTCCTCCGCGCTCCGCGCCTCGCTCCGCCGCTCCTCCTCCTCCGCCGCCGCCTCCCCCGCGCCCGCCTTGCCGCCCCGCTCCGCCGCCCCCGCCGCCGCTGCGGCGCGCCTCCGCGACGAGGGACGCCCCGCGCCGCTGCCGATGGCGGTCGCGAGGCCCTTCTACGGCGGGGTCGCCGGGGAGGCGGTGTACGTGGCGGAGCCCGTGCCGGCGCCGGCGACGGCGCGGACTGGGGTCGACTACGAAGGGATGCCCCTTGGCAATGCTGCCGGTGCGCGCACCGCGGCGGTGAGTTTGGCTGCTGCCTTGTGCTATGCTCCTGCACTCAATTTGGGTCTGCTGTGCCGCTGTGCTCGTGTTGATTGGGTGCCGGTGATAGCAGGAGCTGGTCGGGAGAGGCCCAGCGCGGTCGACAGACACTGGCACGGCGGGGACGAGGAGTTGCCACCAGTGCCAGAAGTCTGGGGCTGTCCTTTGGTGTTCCAGCTGTGACAGGAGAGGGTACTGTGCTGCCTGCGTTTCGAGATGGTATGATGCGCCACTGTCTATCAGTAATCAGTAACAGACTATAGCTCATATAGTGAATTACTGCACAGAAAGTACCTTACGTTTTGGGGTTGGCCATTTTATACTATTGCTAGGAAATCACATTGCAGCAATGTCCACCTGATAAATTGTGCACCACATCATTGTGACCATAATTGTAGAGATATTGCAATAATAAATACTATTGGTGTGGTGTTGCAGTTCTGCCCAAACCACCTTAATAGAAAACACTTGTGTATAAAACTTCCAGAAAACATGAGCTATCTTAGCCTTCTTAGGCAGTATGCACTTTTGTCTAAAACTTCAGAAAACACGAACCATCCTAGGGCATTCTTGTTGCAACACATGGCCAAAATGCAAGGGTATTTAACCACTCATTGTCTTATTCATTTCAGTAGCATAGCCTCTGGGCTGGCCTCTTAAAGGCAAAATTTGGCGTCGGTTCATTTCAAATCGTCAGATACGAAAGCAACAACTCAACCTCAGGTGCAACAGTCATCATCTTCGTATAAAATAGTATGGCTCCTAAGTTAGAATTAGTTATATGTTGTTTGGATGGAACCAGGATGATCCAAAGAACTTTTTTGATAGCCTGAGTTGAAGATGGTCTCGTGGTGCGAAACTGCCAGGCTCATCTATGGTTCCTTGTCAATAGTTTTGAGTTTCTACCAATAATATCTTAGTATGTTTTGACTGTTTAGAAATTAGAATTTAGATTGATTATGTGAAGATATGACTAGATTTATGGGGGGAAAATACTTTTAAATATAGTGCAATACAAACTAGTGGTCCTAGTGCACTTTGAAGACTCCTCCACGCCATTATATTGTTTGGATTAAGTTAACACAAATGTAATGCAGGTACTCTGACATTCCAATAGATGATGTTCAAAAGGTTTGTCCTGCATGTCGTGGCATCTGTAATTGTAGAGTTTGCTTACAAGGAGACAACCTAATAAAGGTACATAGCCTTTATTGGTTTCCTTCCATTTCGTTAAGACGTTACCTTATATTTGACATTGTCCTGTACTAACTTGTCCTAAATAACTTTTTTTTTTTGCATTTTAAAGGCTAGGGTGCAAGAAATACCAGTTGTTGATAAGTTGAGATATCGTCATTGCCTTTTGGTATATGTTCTTCCAGTACTAAAGCAGATTTATTCTGACCAATGCTTTGAAATAGGTGTCGAAACAAGGTCTTCTGGTACTCCAGTTTCCCTATCAACTTGTATTGTGATGTTCTCATCTGAAACTTAGCAGTACTCTGACACTAATTTACAACAGGACCAAAGACAGATATCCTCAGAGCGAAGATAAATTCTGACGAACAAATGTGCTGGTATGCTTTGTTTTGTTTCGTCTATTTCTTACTTCATCACCGGGTCCTTTTTTTTCATTCGAACTGCTTATTATATTGGAATGGTGGCTTAAAAACTTTACATTACTTTGTAGCGACTTTTGCAAAGTGCCAGTTTTTGATTATCACCGCCACTGTCCAAAATGTTTGTATGATTTATGTCTTGATTGTTGTCAAGACATACGGCGTTCTCGGGCCACTGTTGCAAGAGGTCAATACGCTGAAGGTCATGTTGAAGATTCTTTTAGTAAAAGAGCACGGCGGGAACCATCTGCAGAAAGTATAAATGACAAGTCATGCTCTCGGCCAATGGATCTAAATATTCTCGACATTAGATCTTTAGTCCCTGCATGGAAAGTCAACAATGATGGCAGCATCACTTGTGGACCTCCCGAGATTGGTGGCTGTGGCTCCTCAAAGCTGGTGTTAAGGCGAATGTTCAAAATTAATTGGATTCCTAAACTTGTAAAAAGTTCTGAAGAAATGGTCAATGGTTGCAAAGTACATGATCTGCAGGATAGATGTTTGTCTTGCAGTGATGTCAGAAGGTTAGAGTTAATTGGTCAGCGAAACCTTGGCCTCTCAAAATGCTCAAATAGTGATGATATTAGTGGGAATTGTGTGTACTCTCCTGTATTGGAGGACTTAAAATATGAAGGCATCATGCATTTTCGTAAGCATTGGGTAAAGGCAGAGCCTATTGTCATCAGGAAAGCATTTGAACCTTCTTTGTCATCAATCTGGGACCCCTTAAGTATTTGGAGAGGTATCCAGGAGATCATGGATGAAGAAATGGATGAAGATTTCGTAGTTAAAGCTGTGGACTGCTCAAACCAATCAGAGGTAAGAAAGAAGTGCTAGTTGCCGCTTCGTCTTTCTGAACAAAAAGTTCATTGTCTGTTAAGAAATTGTTGCGGCTTTTGCTTAGAGGTTTGAAAGTACTGTGCTATTAGTTAAACTGTTATTACTACCTGTTTTAGCTTAGCATTACCACTTTTAGAATTATATTTTGATAAAAAGACTACATGATCTTGTGTCATACCAGCTTTGCAAATCCCTTATGACCATCCTGTACTCATAGTTGGAGTTTTAGATAAGTGAAAAACTGTGGAAGCAGAGAATTTGAAAGTAGATAGAGAAAGTATTTTAATTCCACTGTCCTCATATGCGTGTCCTGTTTTGTTGCTTCTATTCAGGTCAATATTGAGCTCAAACAGTTCATCAAAGGTTATTCAGATGGCAACAAGGGGGGCAATGACCACTTGTTGGTGCTGAAATTGAAAGAGTGGCCCCAACCCAGTGTATTAGAGGAGTTTCTGTTGTGCCACAGGCCAGAATTTATTGTCAATTTTCCTCTTGTTGATTTCATTCATCCTAGATGGGGTCTCCTAAATCTTGCTGCCAAGTTACCCCAAGATGCCTTACAACCTGAATTAGGGATGAGGCTGCTCATTTCATATGGAAGTCGTCAAGAACCTGATAAAGGTGATTCAGTGATGAATCTAACGATTAACATGGTTGATGTGGTAAGTTTGGTCTAACTCAGTTTTCGCTTCAAAGTTTGTCATCTCTTAGATGTGGGAATTGTTTTCCATGAATGTTGACTTGCTGAATAAGTTGAATACTCCATCCAATAAAAGGTAAAACTTAAAAGCACCAGATGGCTAATGCTACTGGTCTCCTTTTGTAGGTTCACATGTTAATGCATGTAGCCGAAGTGAACCATTGTCCCAAGAGGCTACTATCTAATGGAGCTGAAAGGATTGCAAATGGAAATAGTGTGCATGTAAATGATCACACTCCTGTTCCAAATGTGGATGTGGATGAGGGGGAGCAAGGGCACAAACATACAATTTCACATTATGAGGAGGCGAAAACTAACAATTTAGAAGGGTCTCAGGCTGGTGCTGTCTGGGATGTATTCCGCAGGCAGGATCTTCCAAAGCTTAATGAATATTTAGCTGCTCACCGGGAAGAATTTGGAGCTAGTTGCCAGGCTGTGCCCTCTGTAATGAATCCTTCTCCTGTGTCAAATTATTCTCTAATATATTCGCAAAGGTGTTCCATGACACTAGGTTTCCAATGCAGGTTAAGTATCCTATTTATGATCAAACTGTGTACCTCAACAGTTATCATAAGAAGACGTTGAAGGATCAATATGGTAAGTACTATAGAGGGCATGATATTTTTCACCTCCAAAAGGTTGATGTACAATGTATTAGTTGTGGACTTGCTGACTATTTCTTTGTAGCAGTAGTCACTTCATTGTTCTCTAAATTCGTATGTGATGCGCAAACCGTAGCACAAAGACTATATTTGACAATTTGCCACTTCAAACTTCAGGCTTCAAAAAATCGCTACAGTAACGTTGGCTTCAACTGTTTACCACTAGAAATTTGGGCCACTTTGCTTCCATGCCATTTTGGCCAATTGAAATGGTTTTTGAGTTTCTTTTACATTATCATGCCATGTAAAGACTAAAGAGACCCTTCTATCCCTGCTATCTGAATGATACATGAATTGGACTCGCCCTCCTGACTCAACTGAGGTACCATCCCTGATGTAGCATCAGCAGTTGCCCAGCAGCTAACTGGTCAAAGAGAGCTGCCATGGTCTCCTTTGCCATTTGCCCATTTCCCCAGGCCCCAGTAGATCCTACTCATTCATTGCGCCAATTTCCACCACTTTAATTGCAGTAGCCAGATGTGCTGCTGAACTTGATTTGTCTTCAGCGAGCTACGGTTCAATTTCTCCTGTTCATGATTCCCTAGCGCTCTGAAGCATCTCTGTTGATGAAGCTACAAGATTTTGATGAAGCATGAAGCTGTCGCGGGTGTGGATTAGTCCCATGAAGTTGTGCACCAGGTGCCAAACTGGTTTGGTACCAACAACGAAGCCTTACCCATTAGATTAAATTTCTCTTTTATTTAGATTAAAATTGTTAGCTGCCAATGTTAGGAACTCTAAAAATTGTACGAGGTAGTCATCATGTTGACAAACAAGCCATAAGAATATTTATCTTCCTAATTCCCTTTTCTATCCCTCCATTGTGGAGCTGCCATGAGGCACTGGAATGAACTTTATAATTGAGATCAATCCTACCATTTTCTTAACTTCCATTTGGTTGTTGTTACAGGAATTGAACCCTTCACATTCCACCAACATATCGGCGAGGCTGTATTCATTCCAGCTGGCTGTCCTTTCCAAGTGAAAAACCTCCAGGTGATGCATCTTCCCCGCATATTTATGCTTTCTTGTTCTCAGTCTCTTATTTCATGAGAAGTGATGATTCAGAATTGTAAACCTTAAATATGTTTAATATTGGGGATAAGATTACCTCCTCGATTTCCATGAATTCCTTGTTACTGTGTTATAGGCATTTCTTGCATGCTGATACTTCCATCTTCAATGCGAGAAAAGACTTTTGGCACTCACTCTACAAAATAGAATGAAACAGTGGGACTTGCATATCGTGGCAGATTTCTTGTTTGGATTTAGTCAATTAATGTAGTGATTCACATGTGTGAACATACTAGAGGGCATAAAAAAAAAGCACTAGCGGCAGTAGTACTCCGAAATACATGTGTTATGGTTAATGTGAGCTGATTTTTGTGATTCAGATTGAATTTGACTTGCTCACTCTCATTTGTTACGCTTACTTGAACTTGAGTAAAAGGTTGTACTGCTCTGATGAATTTTGCCACCTATCTTGATGTTATCTTCTATCCTTATGTGATTGTTTGAACTAGTTATGTGCTGTCTTTGGATAGCTATACTGAACGTGGCTGTTGCACGTGATTGGCTGAAGATATTATCTTACATACTTACTTGATTGTTTGAACTTGACCTAATTAAATACTTCTGTGATTGTTTGAACTAGCTAGATACTTTATTTGTGGATGTAATTTATATTATTTTCTGTTCTATTGACACAATCAGTCTACGGTTCAATTGGCTGTCAATTTTTTGTCTCCGGAGAGTTTGCCAGAGTCAGTCCGGATGGCCCAAGAGATCCGCTGCCTGCCGAATGGTCATGTCGCAAAACAAAAGATGCTTGAGGTATGTTGTGAACTTGTGATCTGGCAAACTACTAGTCAATTCAAGATGGCCTTCCATGGATTCACAACATATAAGTTTGTTTGGTTTGAGGATTCACCTCAGAATGGTGTCATACCATCAATTCCTCATGCTAACCATGTATTTGAGGGATGAGGTGGTGATGGATCAACCCATTCTATTCCCCAAATAAAACATAAATTGAGGAGTGAGAAGATGATGGACCATCCCATTCCTCAAACCAAACACCTTATTAATAACACTAATCATTCACAGTGCAAATGAAAACCTTTTTCCATTGATGATACAGGTAAAAAAGATATCCTTGTATTCAGCAAGTTCAGCTGTCAGAGAAATTCAGAGAATAACCCTGGATCCCAAGTACGTGTACTGATGCCTGTCTTATACTGCCCATTGACTGACTATTGATATAATCCTGGAGCATTAACATCTTATTTTTCATGAAATTGTTCCTCATGATATCACCTATACTCTGTACGATTTTACTGTATGCAGCTTTTACTCATCAGTATCATGGACAATTTTTCCCAGGTTCAATCTTGATGCAAGTTTCGAGGATCAAAATTTGACTAGGGCAGTTTCAGAGAACTTGGCAAGAGTGAACAAACATCGGAAGGTATCTTGTAGTTGAGGTTCTTGTGGCCTTTGCGAAATTGTGACATGCCATTCAGGATTGAAGCTGACGCGGCAGTAGATAGTGATTGTACATGTAATTGTGTATTGTGTCATATGAAAGGAACACATTCTAATTCGTATTGGATAGGGTATTGACCTTACCTGTATATTGTGGATTAGGACTAACGGCTGACGGGCTGAGTTCATGTAGGCAAGATAAAAAGCATTAGAAGGCTGATTACAGGAACGAATTCTACATTGTGAAAGTGTTCGTACAATAACCGATGTTGGTAAGCTTCGATAAACAAATTCTGCGTGATTTGTTGCAAGCAGCAATCAATCTGGCCTGGCTTTGTTTATATTTATATACATAACAAAAATTCGGGACCAGCAAAAAAAAAAAAAGGCTGCCACCTGCAAGGAAAACATCAAGAGCTGTACGTACGTACCGGTTGCAGGATGGCGCCATGTGGTTGGAGAGAATCATCAATATCATCATCATCAGCCTGTATTTTAACCATATGATATTTGCTAGACCGTGCATGCCGCACGGCTGTATATATATCCGCATTAGTATCGCAATAGTGCTCATGAGGCGAGGCAATGGATTATGGCGCACCTGTTCGTCTTGGACTCGGAAGCATTTAGATTGCATGTTTATGAGAAATGCTAACCGTGCTTGCCGCGCGGTGGGATACGTCTCCGAATCGCCTTATATGTCATGGTGACCCGACCTGTGCGGGCGATTTGGGACTAATGAGCGTGCGTGCAGGTGCTGCACGACTAGATGCCTTCCCGCCGTTGCCGCCGCTCGTGCCCCGCGACCCGACCGACGAGGTGCGCGACGGCCTCGGAGCGAGCAGCGCAGAGGCTGGTCTGCGACCTCACGTAGTCACGTGCGGGCTACGCGCCGGGCGGAACGCCGCGGCAGCTGCGAGCCTGCAACCCCCCGTCGTGCGTCTGGGCTGCGCATCCCGGCGCAGTGTTGCAATCTGCAGTTCTGCACGTGTTGTGTTCCGTGTGCATGCTTCCAGCCGTAGGTTGCATAATGAATGATGTAACGAGCTTTTGTAAATGAAGATATGTTTTGTTCCACTGTGGGACCGACGGATCCCGGCTTTAGGTGAACAAGATGGCATGGAATCTGCAGCTGCAAGATAATGGTATCCTAAACACTAGACAATCGCTCACCTTCCTTCCGTTTAGTTTAGTGTCCAGACGGTGTAGACAACAAATTAAACGGTTTGCACTGTAGTATTAAATATGCATATAAAATCAGTTACATATTATATTTATACATACATATATTATTGTCATGTAATGTGAAAGGGCCTCTAGCCTAGTGGTTAGAGCACCTAAGGTCAGCTTCATTGCTGCGTCGACCGGAGCTGCCGACGGAAACGAACCGAACCAGAGTCCGATCTCTGCAGCGTGCGCATCGATTTGCAGGACCCACATCACGTAAAAAAAATCAGATGATGATGCCGTTCTGGCTCCCTGTGAATAATAGAAAGGATTATTTTTTTTTGTTGGAGTTCAGCGGGAGTGGGTGCATGCAGCGACCGTAGCAATAGATAGTTGTTTAATCAGGCTGTGTTCGGCTTCTATTCTGTGTTCGATTTTCATTCTGACACATAGCAGTCGCACCCCACTATGTTCACGGTTCGATTTTGCCCAACGCTGTGGCTGCCCTAAGTAGCACTGCCCAAGTTTGACTCCCTGTGGAAGATAATTGGGTTTAAAATAAAAAGAAATTATGCAAAAAAAAGGTTGGGACTTTTCCTGCCGACTTTGGTAAAAAAAAATATTGTCATGTAACAAACATAACAACCACGACACCACGAACCCACCACTTTAGACTTGTATTTTTCTTGTATGGCGCAATTTGTGACCTAATATTTTCCATCCATATCTCGTTATGTCGTTACATATTTCTTATTGACTACACGATCGTCTAAACACATTTTTATGGTGTAAGCACGTCTAACTTCTATTTAATTGCATCGTTTATACTGCTTTTTACCAGATTGATCGTTTAGACGAGTTTAGCGTTTAATTATGCGACTAGGCCCTAAACTACACATCAACTCTTCGTTTATATATTTTAGATGGGTCTAAACGACCGAGCGGAAAGGTGCCAAGATGTGGTAGCTCGCGAGCCAAAACTAGTTGGCTCGAGCTACCCGAACCAAGCAGGATATTTTCATAACAAGCAGTGCTAGGTCGTTATTTAAACGAGCCGAACCGAGCCAAGCTGAGCCAGCTCGATATCCACCCATAGAGCCCTTAAATGGGCATAGTCCATAGACAGTGCTTCATCTGCTCAATAATGTTGCCGATGCCCACATTACATAAACTGACAAACCAAGAAAGTTCAATACCAATGCAAAAAAGTGCAATAGATCAACATAAATTTGAACCTTTGGAAGTCACACACCTAATTTAGTGCTATAAATGGACTATCTATTTCTCAAAAGTTAATCGTGCATTCAAAGTTTTTTAAGGATTAGGGAGCTATCATCATAAGTCACGAACATATATCTATCTGTAAAAGAACGAGTTAAATTGAAAACGTTTCTCACCTAAATCGGACCCGCGATACCCCTCACGCCGGACCTATGTGTAAGAGTCAACATAGGTGGGAAGGGGGCCAAACCCACCAAAACTGATATTTAAAAAATGTTTCTGCCAAAATCAAAAAAAAATTCTCACCTATATTTTTCTACCCACCTAAATCTATTTTTCCCACCCTCCCAGAACAAATAATGTAAATCCCTGCGCATGGGCCAATCAGGCAATGAAGTATGTGTGTGGGCCGAGGGCATGCATGCGAGGCAATGCGTGGGCCAGGTATGTGCCATGCTCATGGGCCGTGACGCCGCTCGTTTGGGCTCTGTGACATCGCTCACAGGCAAGCTCGCCGCCGCTGCCCGCGCGCTGAATGCTAGCTGCAGCTGCGAGTACTCCGGCCAGGCAGCCACGCTCCACTAGCCATCCCTCCCCTGGGCGATCCGAAGAGCAAAGTCATTAGCGAGGGAGACTATCAGGAGGTAGTTATGCTATTAACTATTGAGTTTTGGGCAAAAGGACGAAGACGAGAGCTTGCATGGTGACTTGACGATTCGACTTTGAAGTCTCAAATGCACACAAGAAGAGCACCAAGGATGCAAACGTCCATTTGCTACTATCTCAGGCCAGTAAAAATTTAAAAAAATGAGTGTGTTGTGTTGTGGCAAACCCATTTCAGTGTCCATACCACTAAATCAACGAATTCAATGTGATCGACACAAAACCACACATATTGGATGTCCTAGAGACAAATTTACGTAATTTGAAATTGCTTGATGTTGTGTAGAATCAACCGCGTGAGGCTTCGCGCGGCATTCAAGAAGCAGTTCTGAGCAGCAAACCTTGACGATAGAAACCTGCGGCGCAGCTAAAAGCAATACTTATTTGCAAAAAAAGAACAATCTCCCACATGTCTGTTACACAAAACTCGAAGGAAGACATGCAATCGAACTGCGCCTTGGCTCAAAGCAATAATCATGTACATCTATGTTATAATAATAAAAAATATTTTACGAATATACTTTTAAATATGTGCATGCCGCACTACCCGAACCAAGCAGGATATTTTCATAACAAGTAGTGCTAGATCGTTATTTAAACGAGCCGAACCGAGCCAAGCTGAGCCAGCTCGATATCCACCCATAGAGCCCTTAAATGGGCATAGTCCATAGACAGTGCTTCATCTGCTCAATAATGTTGCCGATGCCCACATTACATAAACTGACAAACCAAGAAAGTTCAATACCAATAAAAGGTGCAATAGATCAACATAAATTTGAACCTTTGGAAGTCACACAACTAATTTAGTGCTATAAATGGACTATCTATTTCTCAAAAGTTAAACGTGCATTCAAAGTTTTTTAAGGATTAGGAAGCTATCGTCATAAGTCACGAACATATATTACAATATAAAGATCCAGTTCTTTTGAAAACACTTTTCACCTACGAAATCACCATGTACCCCTCATGGAGGTCCCACATGTCAGGGTGGGACGCGTTGACAGGTGTTGAAAAGTTGGAAAAAAGTCGTTTTAGAAAAATACTTTTACTATTTTGGCTCTACTTTTTTCACCCACAATTTTCTTTACCCGCCCGCATGTACCCACCTTTACGATTTCCATTTATTTTACCCGAGGTATCAGCTTCCAGGGAGCTCCTTCTATTCTTAGCTTCCATTCCATGCATACGCTGAGATATTTGATATGTAAGCTATCCAATGCGGCGGCGGGCGATCCCCGCCCGCGCAAACGAGCGCGTTTGAGAAACGGAGACGGACAGGCACGGGCTGTTGGGCTCCTGAATTCGGCCCAAAAAATAACGCACACGATTAACGGGAGACAAAAACAAGAGGAACCGACCTTTTGTTTAGTACCACACCGAGCATCTAAACAGCAACGTGGGAAAATATCCGTATAAAACAAGACGTGGCTCTCTATTGCAAATCATACCTTTCTCGGCCTTTTCGCTAAGATCAAGTGTAGTATCTGTTCTTATCAATTTAATATCTGATATGTGAGCCATGCGCTCATTTGGATAATAAACTTATTTTTTGTGGGGGAGGATCCACCACAGTAGCTTGCTGCTGGGATCCTCAAGCGTCCCCTGGGTGTTGCACTATTGCCATGGCCAGGCGCACCCCAACCAAATCAATTTAAGTTTGCTGTATCAAAGACTTCTAAACTATTAGAATGTCTTGCCCTGACTTCCTCCCAATGTCTGAATGTTTGCTCATCCATTGCTCTTTCCAGCGATATTAGTACTCAAACCATCGGGATCCCCGTATCACAGATTTCCTGAGCTAAATTCCAATTCGGGTATGAACCCGAGTTACCCTGTCTGCTCTAAGGCCCTCTACAGTGGGCATGCACAGGTGAAGAGCAGTGCAATCCGGCTATTTTTAGAAATGTGTTTAATTAATTCATGGGCCCAAAAAAAAAGAGAGAAGCCGATGCCCACCACTATGCTCCAGCAAGTCTGATGCTCATTTTTCATTGTGGGACCTTTTTTTTTTTCTTTTGAGAATAACTCTCCACCGTGGAGGCCTAAGAGACCCCTTCTCTTGGGCCCATTTGGACATCAAGGCGTGACATCATGGATTTGGGTACATACATGTTAACATGACATTATGCACACGGCAACTGCTGACATATAGACTGAAAAGTGTACAGACCCTGGCATGCCGGAAGCACTGATAACCTTGATGTTGCATCGTTGGCAATGTACACGCTGCATGCCTGGTATGGCCGCATGGAATGGGAGCATTTGCAACCTGACTAGCTGGTGGTAAAAATGGCACGGGGATGCTGCTGCTGCTTCGCGCTGCGTTTCGCCAAATATTAAACTATGCTAACCTTATTTATAAATATTGAAATTTTAGTATAATTTATATATTTGGATTTTAATATTTTATTTTCGTGTATTTGCCATATTTTTTTTTTTGTCAAGTAGCCCTTTTTAAACACATGCCGGTGGCACGTGCACCCCACTAGTATTACAAAAGTAAGGCTATTTTTTAGCCAGACATCATAAAGGAAAATTCTAAATCTACATGAAAAGCTAGATTGTTAAAAGATGAAGGTTGTAAACTTGTATTGTTTGTCAAACTGATTGTGGATTGCCAATTGTGACCTCCTTCCCTCATTTATATACGCGGGTCATATTAGCTTCTCTCTCTTACCTTTCGTTCTCCGTATGAACAAGGAAATTGGCCATGGCTGGATCTGACGCCGCTTGTTTCCTTGCACTCTTGGTCCAATCCAAGCGTGAATATGAATTCCCCGCTTCGGTGCTTCCAGGGGTGGGCCATTTGGGCCGTTTGGGCTTTGAGGAAGTACGAGAGGAGCTAGGTCAATTTTGCTAAGGAATGAGTCCTTTTTTTTTGTCTCTCAACTATTGTTCTAGTTTGAGTTTCGTCCCTCGTATATAAAACCAGGTATTTAACGTCCCTCACGTACATAATCCGTCCGTTTTTCATTCCTCACCGGTTTTGAGGGTGGTTTTGGATGACGTGGTAGTGGGACCCACATGTCAGGGGTAGGGCCCACATGCCTTCGCTCTCTCTTGTTCCTTCTCCCCTTCTCTCTTCTTCCCGTCGAGCTGTGTGGAGGTCGGCGAGGTCCGCGGGGCGGCGGTGCAGGCGCTCCACGCGCTCGAGGCCTCCTCGCCGGCGACTACAACCTCATGGTCGCCCTGCATCGGCCCGGCGACTGGGAGGAGCGCCACCACCTGGCGGACCTCCTCTCCGTGCAACGAGCGGCCGTGACTGCCTCCTCCAAGGATCCAACCACCACGGCGAGGGCGACCGAGCATTTGCCTTGCTGTCATGGTGGACGGTGGACTTCGCTCCCTGCTCTGGCCAGCGAGAGGCCCTTCCCATCGATTTTCGTCTATGATGCAGCACTGCGGGACGAGCCTTACGCAGTTGTGATTTTCCCCATGGTTAGATATCTTGTACTTCCCAAATTCCAATCTTTCCTTGTTCCTAAGAATTAATTTGTTTTCTCTCTCTTTTCCCCAGATTTGGTGGTGTTTGTCGATTTGCTGGTCTTCCTTGACCTCTGCACGAGAGTTCGAGTTCAGCATCTGCCCGTCTACCGGACAAGATGCACATGACTAGTTCTCCTGCTGCAGCTTGCTGCCTGTGATTTCTAAAGAGCGCAGCAGCGCGGTGGAGCCGCGGGTCCAAACCGTCGGCGGACAGCAGTCGCGCGTGGAGCTCCGCGAGGAGCGCGCAGGCGGCGGCGCCGCCATCGCCCTCCGCCATTGGACCGATTCAGCGCGACCACGAGGTTGTTGTCGCCGGCGAGGAGGTCTTCGGCGCCGGCCTCGAGCTCGAGGAGCGCCTGCACCGCCTGTCTGCGGACCTCGCCGACCTCCACGCAGCTCGACGGGGAGAAGAGAGAAGGGGAGGAGGAAGAAGAGAGAGAAGGCATGTGGGCCCCACCACTGGCATGTGGGGCCATTACGACGTCAACCAAAACCGCCTTCAAAACCGGTTAGGGACGAAAAGTGAACAGGTTAGATATACGAGGGACGTTGAATATCCAGTTTTATAGATAAGGGACGGAACTCAGACTAGGGCAATAGTTGAGGGACGACGAAAGGACTTTTTCCTTTTGCTAAACAAGCCAGAATGCAGTGAAATAATATTATATTTTTATTTATTAAATACATATGCTTAGTATATGTTATATATAATTTTTTTTGCCAAAAATAATAGGTATTCCATGGAATACACAAGTATACACATGGGCTCACTCCTATCTCTTTCTCCTTTGTATTCGTAGATGGTCTCATAGGCAACTCGGAGTATGTGTCTATGTCTATTTTAGATTCTCGTAGAAGTTGGTAGGTGTTGGGTTCACGGATGGTGGGATGTAAGAAAAATACTATATTTTATTAAACTCTATAAATTAGAATTTAGAAAGTCACAGTAAACGTCAATGCACCTATCATACTAGTCATTTTAATCAAATTAAAATCAGGAAAACCTGTATTCGTTGATCCCTATTACCACCCATAATCAATAGAAAACGCATAAAAATAAATTAGAATGCCTGAAATCTACGGAGTACATCCAAGTTGGAAACAAAAGCACAAATTTCAGTGAGGCGTGTCTAACTGGAAAATAAAAAGAAGAATAATGTAATCTGGAAACCAGAGAGGCGTCAAAAGGCGCCAAGTTGGCAACCGCCAAACTGTCACAGGCCAAGGTCGCCTCACCCCGGTGGCCCCCGGTGTGGTGCTGTGCCAATTGCCGAAGCGGCAGAATTTGCCTCGCAGACGGACACACCCGAAGGATCCGGAGGAAAAGCCAGAGCGAATCATCAAGCCACGGCTTCCCCCCTCTGCCGCCGCGAATGGGCTTCCGCTTCGCCCGCCTCGCCGCCCGCGCCGCGGCCTCCCGCCGGGGCTCATCCGCCCGCCTCGCGCCGGCCCCGTCCGCCTCGCCGGCGGAGCCGCGCTGCGGGCCTCCTCCTCCTCACTGGCTCGTCCCCGCCCGCGGCCACGTGGGCCACTCGCACCACCACGGCGGCGAGGGCGGCGGGGGCGAGGCGTCCGAGCGGATCTTCCGGCTCGGCCTCGCCGCCGACGTCGCCCTCGCCGCGGGGAAGGCCGTCACGGGCTACCTCTCCGGAAGCACTGCCATCGTGGCCGACGCCGCCCACTCCCTCTCCGACGTCGTACGTGCGTGAAAATGGGTGTCCATAATGCTGCTTGATTTGTGCAGGGGAGCTAATCGTGCGGGTTTTTGTGGGGTGCCGCAGGTGCTTAGCGGAGTGGCCCTACTGTCATACAGGGCAGCCAAGGCTCCCAAGGACAAGGAGCATCCCTATGGTCAGTCTCAACCTCTCTCTCCCCTGCTCCTTTCCTCTATATTATCTGGCTATATCAGGGAGGTGGTATTGATAAGGTAAATTCACGGCTTGTTGTGAGAAGCATTGATTCGCCTATAAACGAAGTCTCACGATCCAGCTGACTGACAAAATTGTTGAACCACATCATCTGGCCATTGCCTCTTGTTTTTTATAGGTCTTTGGACGTTTGGTTTTACATTTGATTTCATATGAAGGTTCTGCTTCCTGTTTGTGTTTGTGCGTGCTACCATGTGCATTGCCATACATGTTTATATCTACATGTTACATGCCATATGCTAGAAATATAGGAAAACCACATTCATGTACTAACTCACATGTTTAGACAGGCCAGTACCCAAGTTTGATTATGTTGATGTGTCATATGCTTATGTGCACACAGCCGCAAATCCATAAGATGTTCAAAGTTATGTTGCTTACCTTCCTTTTGTTTTAGGACACGGAAAGTTCGAGAGTTTAGGAGCTCTTGGGATTTCAAGTATGTTGTTGGTTACTTCAGGTGGGATTGCCTGGCATGCTTTTGAAGTTCTTCAGGTTTATTACTTCTCATTGACTACATTTGTAAGAGTTGAATTGTATTTTTCATTCATGATGTGGCATAAGCTATATGGGCTCTTAAGGATCGTGGTATGCTTGTTGTTCCATTAAAATTGTGAATGTAGACAATAGTCACTTTTGATTGATCATAAGAAGTATTGTACATTGTAAAAAAAAAAAGAATGATGTGATATTCCTTGCATGATTGGGCCTTGTACATGTCAGTCAATACTTCATACAATGATGCCTTGAGTTCTAAGGAATCAAAGCCATTTCATTCAGTTTTTCCATGATGCATAATTTCTATTTGACTAAGCCAGGCTTTGTATTTCAACTAATAAAATAATAATGTATCTACATAATATTGTTGTTTGTTTGGTTCTGTTTCTTGTTTGATGGTGATTGAATTTTATATTGGTAGTACAAGATTATTTATGCAATTCATGTGTTATGTTTCTTCAGGGAGTAATGTCCTCTGCTCCTGATATAATTGGCAACACGTTGCATGCCCATCACGACCATGGCAGCGGTGGGCATCATCATGGAATAGATTTGGAACACCCAGTCCTTGCCTTGAGCATGACAACTTTGGCAATATCTGTCAAAGAAGGGTAGGTGGAAGATTTTCTCGCCATGATAATGTTATGGAACTCATTTATTTATTAAATTTCATGTTGCCATTAAGAATTATAAGGATGGTTAGATTACCGCATGGTATCATTTTCTCATTGAACTAGCAACGTCATGTACCATACTTTCTGTTGTTGTTGTTGTTTTTTTTTTTTGCTAGAAGCGTTATTAACTCCTTTAGTTCGTTAATGGCAGACGTGTAAATTGAAACTTTCTTATCTGTGCGAACAGAGTCTTCAAGGATACAATTGTTTTGACTCGTAGTTGCATTTTGTTTTGATTTTTCTATCTGTATTGATTTACTTTATTGAGCATTTGTATGGTTAATTCTCATGTGATATATATCATAATAAGATCCTGAAATGGGAATATGTATTTGACGGTTTGGAACTAGAGGCTCTATTGGATCACAAAAAGAGCTGGGGAAAAGCAAGGGAGTGGGCTGATGAAAGCGAATGCATGGCACCATCGTGCAGATGCTATTTCATCCGTCGTTGCCCTAGCAGGGGTAGGTAAGAGATTTAACGAATGTTTGTCCTTCTGTTCTACCAGAAGGCAAGTTACTGTCATGCTTTTAAAATATGAATGGTAGGCTCTATGTTGCTACATGAGGGAGGTCTTTCCCTCTCTGTTGTCATGAATCTTAAGCAAGAAATAGTGTCTCTGTCTATGGTGCAGTCACTGAAATAAGCTTTTCCTATATTTTAATTACATTCCCAGTTGCATTGTTATCTTAGTGCATCATTTCTGTTCCTAGTTACGACGAAGTTTGTTATGTGAATTTGAGCCAAGTAATATGAATGAGAAAAATATGCTCTAATTTACCTAAGGAGAAAGATGTGTTTTTATTTTCTACTAAGGTTTATTGTTTTATGGTGAAATTCTACAGGTGGCTCCATTCTTGGAATGCAGCTCCTTGATCCACTAGCTGGACTAATTGTCTCAGGCATGATTCTTAAAGCTGGTATTCAGACAGGATATGAGAGGTAACTATATTGCTATAGTTTAAAGCTGGACCTTTAGTTCCATTAGACCAAAGTATAATGAGATTGTAATTCCTAGTCAAACATGATTTTATTCTCTTATGGCAGTGTACTTGAATTAGTTGATGCTGCTGTGGATCCTTCACTTCTTGAACCAATCAGGGAAACTATTTTGAAGGTTGATGGTGTGAAGGTAGAATGTTAGTTATTCCCTGAAACTCATTTTTTCGCTCAGTTTTGTATCTTTTAACCTGCAGTGCCATGATTATCTATGTTTTTGACATACTGCAGGGGTGCCATCGGTTGAGGGGAAGAAAAGCTGGGACCTCATTATATCTTGATGTGCATATTGAGGTATGCAGCAATGTGGTTTAATTTATTGCTTTAGGTTTAGAACCATGGCAGCTTGCAGAGGGAGTCACAATAGAAGCAGACAAATTTTCTAAGTCTTACATAAGTATATTCTGACATATTCCTTATTGTAGGTATATCCTTTCTTGAGTGTCAGTGCTGCACATGATATCGGGGAAACTGTCCGTCATCAAATTCAAAAGGAGCACAACCAAGTTGCTGAAGTTTTCATACACATAGGTAGTCTGCAGCAACTAGATCTTCTCTCTACACTGCTTCTACCATCCTTTCTTTGCATGCATCCATAGTCGGCATCTAGTACAGTTTTTTAAATATTTCAAAATTTTGTGCGTTAACAATTATGTATTTGACTAGAAGTCTGGAATAGATTTCAATTTGTAGGGGAGCTAGTGCTGTACCATAATCCTGTTCTTGTTGTCATTTAATTATCTAAGATCCTTCGCAGTTATTGTACAACTGTATTTAACCTGCAGCTGGAATGCTTCTAAAGTGCATGAATTGCAGATCCCTCATACTCGATTGGCCCCGACATGAACCTGAACAGGACTCTGAACAACTCCGGTGTAAGAAATTCGGAAGCTATCCCACGGCAACAGACTGCAGAAGCAATTGTCTCCAATATTATTTCCTCTCATTTTTCAAAGGTAAACTAACAAATTCTAGAAATTCTTGACTTCTCCAACGCCACTATCCACTATTAGGGACTAGGTTTTACCCCCAGGATGGGAATTCGTGTGTACAACTACAACTCAGACCATTATTTGATGCAGAAAATGTCACTTGAACATCTAATGCTGCATTATTTGCGAGGAAGAGTGTTGCTCCAGGTCCAAGTTTCGATGTCTCCAGAAATTTTGATTCGGTATTTGACCCTTCCTTTGCAAACACAAGCTGGAACTTCTAGGTTTTAACCTGATCTTAAGTCTCCATTTTACTCAACTTGGAAGGGATGCTATGGACATTGCAAAGCAGGCTGAAGAGGAGATACTGAGGGCTCATGCCAGCATAAGCCAAGTGAGCGTGCAGCTAAGGTTGGGCCAACAAATCAAGCAACTTCAGCTGGCGTCAACCAAGAATGTTGCTAGCAATGTACATGCTGTAGAAACGCAGTAATATCACTGTTCTTCTACCAGTCGGCTAGGGTGGTCTTTTTGCTACGTTTTTTGACATACGTGGACTTCATTTTACTACCGAGGCTCTATAGGCTAGGACCGCCTGTGATAACATTGTGATTATAGTGTTGAGAGATGCCCGGCGAATTTGTAATAATAATGCACAGAAGCAGCTTTGCTCAGAGATGGCTACTGGGAAATATTTGTTGCCTACGCGCCATCACCTGCAGTGTAAGCCGCACGATGCAAGTGTCTGACTCATTGACGCGTGATTTCCTTGTCTACTCGCGTCAAATGGAAGACGAAAGTCTCGTTCTATGAGCATTAGAGCTTTTTCTTTTCATTCGTGAAAGTAAGAGTTCAGAGTCCTCTTCCAGATGGGTTAAGGCTAAATTCTCAAGAACCAATTGGTCTGATAGTGAGGCAAAGCGAAGTGCCCGCGGATGGAGACGATGAACCTCACTGGCTCACTGGCTGGTCTAAGGTTCCAACTTCCAAGCCATGAAGCCAATGTTCATAGATCCACCTGAGCATAGCTCCCAAGGGCCGAGAGCTCTGACCATGCTCTAAGCGTCGATATGCATTGGAAAACAAAAGGATCACGAACGAATCATGAATAATAAGCCAAGGTTCATAGATCCACCTGAAGATAGCTCCCAAGGGCCGAGAGCTCTGACCAATGCTCTAAGCGTTGATATGCATAAAAAACTATAAGGATCACGGACGAATCATGAATAATAAACTAGACCCCCTGATATGCATTTGTCTAATCATGCAATTATGAAGTCTCTACTCTTAAAGGATAGTATAACTCTAGTGGCAAGAGCCTATAGGCTCTTTCCCTCCAGGAGCCAATGCATGAGCCTTCCATACGACATGTCTTGTACTGGCGTTACTTATGAAGCCAACGAACGCAGTCGTCCAAAAAAGAAAACCTCACAGATGAAATGCGCGCGCGCGCCCTATGGAACGTCGATAGACAGCTGTGCCAAAAGTTTAATCCCGGTAAAACGCATAACCGAATTCGCCAATATGGCATTTCCCCCCTCCGTCTCTCCAGTACAAGTTGGTTTTGCAAGCCTTGACAGGCCGCACGACAACTAAACAAAAAAACTAAGGATGGGTCTCGCACGAAAGGTGATCACTCACTCTCGTCTTCAGGGCCCTCCTGCATGGTAAACATTAGACAATGGTATGGTATGGTATGGTGCTCCAGCAGCCAGCAACTGAAGACAGCTTTACTTGAAGGCCTCGTCTGGTTGCTTCAACATCAACTCGGCGTCCTTTGATTGCTTCACATGCAAATGAACACACATAAATCCGCTCATGGATGCGCTTCCGGATCCCTGGTAGCTTTGCGAGCTCGCTGAGAAGGCCGGCTTGTCGCCATGTTCTTTGGGTCACCCTTCCGCTTCCCGCTTCCAAGTAGTCCAAAAGCAACAGCTTCTAAAGCTCTTGCAGTGGGAGGCCTGTTTCTGGTTCCATGCCTCCGAGGATTAGCCTCCAATGCAGGCTCAGGTTGCTGGCTAACAGGTTTCCCTGTTGCCTCAGAAGGATCATGAGCCATGTTGCTGTTCGAAATGGAGGGAGCTTCGCCAGCCTTCATGCCACTCTGATTTTCTGATGACGTGACACCAGCAATTCCACTTGCCCTACCATGTGGTGTCTTCAGCTTCTTTGAGTCAATAGGAACACTAACATGAGCTCTTTGTTTGGCATACATTGGCTCATCGGCAGTGATCTTTGAGTGAATTTCAGTCCCTGCATCAGCCTTATAGTCAAATGACTTGTCATCAATTAAGTTCTCCATAACCCTTCTCTCATTTTGCCCAACATTGGTAGCAGAATTCGATGCATCCGTTTTCTGCCCAGATGGCTTCTCTTTTGTAGAATAGCCTGCGGTTCTTTTAGTCTGGAAAGTGTCACCAACATCAACAGCAGCTGGTTTTGAAGACGATAGTGTCTTGCTTTTCTCTTTCTCCAAACTACCGCCTTTTGAGAAAGAAAAGCTGCGGCGACTGCTCTGTTCACTACTACAGCTAGTTAATCTTCTGCGCTTTGACACTGGGGACAAATACTTGCGCCGTTCAGGTTTTGTTTTGCTGCCATAGATGCCTGTCAAATCAATTTTATCACCATTCCCATTAGAATGACCATTAGCAGTCACCATGTTTCGCAACGAACCCACTGAAACCATTTCAATTTCCTTGACCTCCACTATAGCTCCTCCACAATCTTCCTGGTCATCTGATAATATATCATTGGCATATTCCTCCTCTGAGGAACTGTAACTCACCATATTAGATGCATGGTGGGCAAAACTAACATTTGCATCTGCAGGTAACTTCCTCAGCTCGCGCACAGTGAAGGGCTCTTCCCCTTCGACTAAGCTAGTATCAATTATTGTGAACTTAGGAAGCTCTGGATATCCATCTAAAAGACTCTCTTGGTTCAGTTTCATATCTGTGATACTGCCATTTTTCTCAGAAGTTGAACCATGGTCTAGCCTATCAACACCCAAATCAATTAAACTAGGAGTGGCTACCACCCATTTTAGGACATCACTAACAGAATCGAAATAATGAGTGCCTTTAGTGAGTTTACTTCTTGAGAACTTCTTTATACCCGGCACAAGAAATACAAGGCAATTTTTAGTTGAGCTGGCATCATCTGGCTGCTCTGAGTGCCACCCTTTGGCAAGCAAACGGGGCCAGACAGCTTCCCAGAAAATATCATTTGATCTTGTCTTACTTCTTCTGAAATCACCAGTTAAGAACTTAATTATATCTTCTACAGTGAGTGATGAACAATCTTTGCCTGTCGGTAAATCACTATGAACAGGGAGAGCTTGATTGGGTTTAGATTGGTCCATAATAAATCCAGTCAAATCATGCTTCCCTTTACCAACCCCGACCGCCTCCACAAAACCGTCTGTTCCAACAATAGATTTCAGAGAAAAGACAAATTCCATCAAAGATGTTTGACTGTCGCTGAAAGATTTGAAAACCTGCAACATGTGAGAGCAATACAGATCATATAACAAAGCATAACAGTATGATGTCAACAAATATCTGAAGCACAAAAGTTGGTCATTATTCTGTGCAATTAAATTAGGAAAATAAATAGTGCTTGGCTAGTATACAGTTGTACTTTCAAAAGAAAAAAAACAGTTGTAGGCTAATCCTAGGTACCCATGGTTTAATCTATGATAAGTAATAAACACTTTTTCGCAAAAGTGAGATCAAAGCAGAGAAATTACAACGGTCAGATGTACTTCTGCAAAGCTACGCAACACGGATACTCCTAGGAGGTGTCGTATCACGTATCGGATACGTATCCGTATCGGATACACCACGGATACACGCTCGATACGTATCCGTCGCGTATCGGTTTAATGGGCCGTATTGGGCCTTAAAACTCAGTTTTGGATACGTATCGGTCGCTGTATCCACCCGGCAGCCCAACTACGTCGACTTATGCACCTTTATGTGAGGTATTTTAAGGTCCAACAACTAGTAGTATCTGTATATTGGGAGGTTCTGAACATGTATGTTGTATGAATGGCATCTCAAGGAGATGGTGCGTGCGACACCTGGGTGCTCGGCACTAGATAGGTTCCTCCGAGCACGAGCACTACAACAGGGTGGTCATGAGCAGGCACCGCTACTGCCTGCTCATTAGCTAGCAACGAAAGGAAATTTGTCACCCTCGTGCGAGAGGAGCAGTACAACAGGATTTGGAAAAACGAATTACTGTTTACTAATTATATAATTTAATATACACTATTATATATTTATTAAAAAATAAAACGTATCCACGTATCGGATTTGTTTGGAAAATGATGTATCCACGTATCCGTATCCTTCCGATACCGATACACGTATCCGTATCCGTGCTGCTTAGCTGCAAAGGTTTCATCTTTCCAGTCTGATATTAATAGTCATATGCATATAAGTATATTGAAGATTTGAAGGCATTAAAGTTTGTTATTGAGGACTATACCAATCGAATATGCTTGGAAAACCTTCCGTATGTTAATCATTATAATATTAAGGGTGAGTTCCAATTCTCAGCTCTACTCGCCTCATCAGGTAAGAAGAGGTAAAGCAACGGATGAATTGACCAGAAATAGAACAACACAAAATGGTGTGAATCAAATGTAAAAGTGTTACGGGAGACTTGAGAATACATGTGTTTGCTTTTATAGGACAATAGGAATATTTAGGGTGTCATATAGAAAAAAAAAACACACACACACAAGAGACAGATAACTTAAAAACTGACCAAATCGAGAGAATATTCTTAATCTTGAAACATCATGAGATAATTTCAATTCAACCATTTTAACGTCAAATTAATCAGTGAGCAACAGTGAAATAACAAAACAAACAATTTTTTCTCTACCAGTACAATGCACCATACCTCAATCAATGAATCGTGAGCCTCTTCAGGTATTTTAGATTTCAGACGTGCTATTAGCTCATGTTGCCGCCATCCTTGAAAAATGCGTTCCCCAAGAATGCATTTTCTAGTTTTTGCCTTTCTACAGTCTGACCATCTTCTATACGCATCACTTCTGTAGAACTTCCCATAGTAGTATGAAAGCACATCACCAACAGTCTTTGTACCCAGAAACCTGCTCAGCAGATTGAGATTTTTGCCAAAAATGTAGAGCCCAAGGAGAAACAGCTCTACCTCAAGATCAGTCCAAAGGGCACTGGGCAAATAAGGCAGAGGATTTAATTGTTCGGTTCCTATTTGCTGGATCGTTGGAAAACTGGCGATGTTCAAGCCTTCTTGAATGGGGCAAGGAGACACTTTATCATCATGTGCTTGATTAATGTCACAATCAGTCTGAGCTGCAGGTACCACTGTATGTTGATCCTGGAATGTTGGATCACATTTGCTTGTGTTATTGTTGATTGGACATGTCGAGGTCACCTGACTTTGCACATCTCTGCTGCTGCTTCTTGTTCCAGATTCTGAAACTTTTTGCATTTGTAATTCCTCTTCCTTCTTATTGACCGCGCTTGGTGATGCCCACATTATTGGTAGAGCTAACCCAACTACAGTGGGGTAACCATTGAGTGAACCAGCCAAGAGCTCACGGCGCTCATCCTCTGTAGCCAGATTGGGGATTTCTGCCTGGTGCTCACTTCCAATGCATGGAGGTACTGGTGAGTCATCGTAGATCACATCTGAAGCAAGGGAAGCTTCTGAGGAAGGTTGGTTGTCACCATTGTCTTCAAGATTGAGTGACTCCGACTCCATCTATCACAATTGGAACAAAAGAAAAATGTGAAGAGAACAAGGCAAGAACATGTGCATCATCAGCATAAATAACGAAGTTAGCCATGTAAACCAGAAGTGCACAAGAGAAACTTCTTTTTCCAGAATTCGTATGCGCTTACATGCATCCGGCATCCCTATGGTGCATAATCACTGTAGAACTGAACTGTGTTATACGCAAAAAGAAAGTAACCAACAGTGGTAGGTCACTACCTTTGCAGTGACAGTGAGCAGATAATATAGTGATATAACAGATACTAGAATTACTACATGGGATGACTGATGCCACTGCTCCTAACTAAGCATCTGTGATGACAAGAATCTCACAGATCATTTCGAATGCAAGATTAAAGGGAGGAATGCTTTGAGGCAAGGAATCGACTTTCCTGACTACGACGAATTACTTGAAAATCTTGCTGTGGCATAAACAGCACAATGCTATAGCATTTCCTTCCATGCAAGCAATGTTAGTAGTGGAACAAACAACATAGCATATAGTGTCATCGAAATGATCAGGTTCCAACAGAAAAATTGCATCACACAAATACAAGCAACAATTGTACTTGCAGGCAGGAAATGAAGTCAATGCCTATCATGTATATGCTTCATCAAAGAGGGGCCATTGATGAACATAACTCTCAAGTATAAAATGACTCGCAAAAAGAAGAAAAATCACGTCTTGATGGGCTGAATCCACTTACAATCAATGCAAAATTATTTATCAGCATCGAGCACTGCACCATCATAATCAGAACCTATCAACCAACACGCTGCCAAACTCTTGATCGTTGTTCATGTCGCCACAAGCCTACATGACACCAACCAGAGCCACTAGACCTTTTAAATCAAGTAATTCCACAGACTCAGTGCCACCGATTGCATCCTGTGAATCTATCTCAGGTCAAGCATCAACCCGATCCAACCCGCGACCGCCCATCCCGTAGGCACCGTGGAAGCCAAGAAACCGATGACCAAACCCCGAACGGAGCAAGGCAAGCAAAGGCGAGCGGCCATGCCGACCAAATCCACGCCCGAGCCAGAACCCAAGAACGCCCGCCCCACGGGTACGAAGCACGGATACGAGCGTATCGAAACTCCCCAGGGCCGCGTGATCACGGACAAAATCCCCATAGCCGAACCCAGGAGCACGTCCGCCGCAACCACCCCCATCGCAAAACAAGGAACCGCGCGACGCGCCACCAAACGAGACCAGCGCGGTCCCCCCGAGCGAGAGCACGAACGAATGCGAGATTAGAAGGAGCAGGGCAGCCGGACAAACCTTCGGCTCCATGCACGCCGGGACGGTGGTGCCTCCCCCAGGCTCCGGCCACGCCAAGCCCTCCGGCCTCTCGGACGAGAAACGGACGCGGCCCCCGGCCTGGAACGAGACAGAATCTTAACCGGACTCGAAGAGCGGCGAGATTCACCGACGGTTTGCTGGAGGGAGGAGCATGGAGCAGCGCACGGCGGTGGAGGGTGAGGAGAGAGCACGGCGAGGGCGAGGCCGCGCCGCGGGGCGGTGGTGGGTTGGAGTGTAGAGAGGGAGAGAGGAGGCGGAGACGGGGTGGAGAGAGGGGGCGCTCGGGCTTTAAAGACGAGAAGAAGAGAAGAAGAGAGAACGGTGACACGGGGACAGAGCGACACACAGAAATTGGTGGTGTGGTGGTCTGTGGTCTCACGGTAGACCGGCGGAAAACGGGCCGGGCCAGCGTTGGCCCGGTAGACATAGGTCTATGTGCCTGCATTGTGAGAAACGGAAACGCAAGAAAAATGCTAAGCCACGGCATATAGTCACGTTAGCCGTGCAGTCGAAATAGGCTACGACACACCATCACGCTAGCCGCGCATTCGAAATGGAAGTAAAAGAGAAATACTCACGCGCTATCAGCCGCGCGGTCGAAATAGAAATGAAAGAGAAATAATCACGCTACCAGACCCGCTCATACTAGCCGCGCGCGACAAGGGTTGTGTATCTTGCGTGGATTGAAGCCCACTTTTCTTGTCGTTTGGTGGAAAAGATATAGGTGAGGCGGGATGAATCTTCTAACAAAATATTTAATTTATTACTAACCATTTAAGTTGGTGCATAATAGTTGCTAAACTATTTTTTGGGAAAACATATATTACCAACTATCATAGATGTTTACACAAATACACAAAAGATCAAGATTCTACCATGGTGTGTGTTGTAGTGGTCTCATGGTGGAATAGCGGAAGATGGGTCAGGCTAGAGTTGGTCCGATAGACACGAGGTCCATGTGCCTGCCATACTAGATGAAACGGAAACGGAAGACAAATGCTAAGGCGCTACAGCCCACAATCACGCTAGCCGTGCGGTCGATATGAAAACAAAATAAGAAAAGCTGACACGCTACCGGCCACGCCACACTAGCCGCTCACGACAAGGGTTGCATATCTTGCGTGGCCGGAAGACGTGACGTTTTTATCGTTTGGTGGACCAATTTTAAGGAGGGATGGATTTGCTAACAAAATATTTCATCCAATGTCGTCAATTGAAGTTGGTATATATCATTTATCAAAATTATTCCTAGCGGCAAAACATATATTACCAACTATTAAATGTTCCCATTGAAATAATAATTCATATATGTTTACACAATTTCTATAGAAAATTAAGATTTTACTATGATGGGTCAGGATAAAGTTGGCCCAAACACACAATGTCTATGTGCGCACCACGGTGAGAGAAATAAAAGTGGAAGAGAAATATAATACAGCATATGGCACGATCACACTAGGAGACACTATGTGACACGATCACGGTAATCATGCAGTCGAATGAAAGCGAAAGAGAAACATTGAGGCGCTACATGTTGCACTCATACTGGTGACTTGTGACCGGGGCTGCGCACCTGCATGTCTAGAGTTGCGAATCACGCATATAAAAAAGTTGCTTTGGATCAATACTCAAACGTTGTAACTTCGAGTCCATGATTACAATTTCTGTTGCACAACTGAATTTGTTGTAAGAATATTAAAAACAAAATCTATATTACATATGTTTTTAAATGTTTTGTGCACATTATGCTATCCATTATTTATTATTTAACATCGGCTAGCTCAATTTACTATCGTCAAATATTAGAGCACAGAGGTAGAGGCAAGCGAGTACTATTGAAGATCGAGTAGGACAGAAGGAGCCCTCCCATTTTCAACATAAGCAAGTATAGAGATACACGGGGTGTGGCATGCATCCAACCAGAATGTTGAATGTTGCACCTAGGCATTGACATAATCTTCAACCATAATGTTGGCACGCCCCTATTTGTGACGAGCGTGCCTAAGAGCATTCTAGAACTAAATGATCTAGTGGTTTTTATCAACAATGATTTAAGGACAAGTCGTGTTTTCAAACGGTATGGAGTGTCGTATACATACTCTTGCTAGCGGTTTGAGACATTGCTAGATTACAGGCTACTCTTTGGGCTCATACTATGGACACAACTCCTTCAAAGGAGGAGAATGACGACAACAACAACAACAACAAAATGACTTCAAACGATTAATATTTTCATCTTCCTTGATTGGGATAGAGTTTATTTTGGAATTGGGTGGAACAAGATCAAGTGACACATTTAAATACAAGTTTATATACTATCAGATATGAATACAAGACAGATGTGTCGAATTCAAAATCACAATTAGATATTTACTCGATAAAAATATATCAATTTGCTCTATGAAACATGGATAAGATATCACCAAATCGTTGTTCAAGTTGAATTAAAATATGAGTATATAGCATACGTGTTGAAACATATCAGTACATCACCAATAAATATTTCAACAGATATTGACATAAAAATAATAGAAACTATTAATGTATAAATATTACAATAGCTGAACCAAATTAATAGATACATAAAATAATTTTAATAAATAGTTAAACAAGAGCATTTAAATTAATATGGTTAGCCACATAAAGTAGTTGATTATGTCAACATTAACTAAACTTAATCTTTATATATCCTTAGTAATCTTAAGACTGGTTGCGTTGATCGTGATTCCTAATCATTTTTAAAATATTGAAATGAATATATCATTCATAGTATAAAAATTAATATAATATATTTTTATAATTTATAAAGATAGCTCTTAGATACCCACACATGATACTTTATTTTCTAGAATGCAGATACTGTTGATAAAGTAATGGAAAATAAATTTAAATACACCTACGTTAGTACTTATATTAGAACGAGATAAGAATGTCAACATATATATTTATATTAAAATTAATATGAATATTATACTCTATATCTAAATCTGTACCCTACCTACTCAGTTGCTTGTCAACTATTTTTTTTTTAGAATTTGGTTCCATGGCATCGAAAGATAACGATTTTTTTAGACACCACCAAACGATCGTGCCACCATAAAGCGTAGAAAGATTGTAATGTTAACAAAAATTGGCATTCCATTATATTTTGTCTATGAAAGGCTCATTTTCACCTATTTGACGAACATAACACGAGTAAAATGACGTCCATTGTCCTCCCAATCTGGTAATCTGGTGTCTCCAACCTGTTGCTCCACCACGCTCAATGACACACCAACGCCGTTCATCTCCAGCACCCATATTTTGATACTGATTAGGAACTTTTGAACATATTGTGGGCTTCAAAACTTGTGAAAGTTATCATGAACTTAGATAGATGCGAGCATATAATTGTTTCTTGGACGGAGGATCAAAGCCAAGTGATGGATGGGGAGAATGAGCGAGCATATAATTGTTTCTTGGACGGAGAATCAAAGCCAAGTGATGGATAGGAAAATGAGATGTAGTTCCGGACCCAGTTCAAGCTGTAGATGAATGGGTAGAGGAACCAGAACATGGTGCATCAGCAGCTGGACCTAAAAGTGTAGAGAGTGTTGACCCTGAGGGAGATCAATTGGAGCTGACAAAAATTGGAGTTATTTCAAGAAGCAAGAAAAAATATCTCAAGAAGGAAATGGAGAAATGAGAAAGTGCAACATTGAAAAAGAAGAGAGAGGAGACAAAAGGGAGGGCATATGAAGTGATGGAGCCAATGGTTGAGATCAACCCAATGGTAAAATTAAGCCCCTCTTATTTTTGTTACTATGTTTTGTTTCATAATAAACACCAAGTGATGAAGCCAAGAAGGATCATCTTCTACTCTAACTAGACCACCAAATACACCACTAAGTCTAGGGCCTACAACAAGAAGAATGACATTAACATATGATCCAGAGAGATTGCTGGGAGGCTCGATATAAACTAGACTGCTTAGAGCTTGTCATGCATGTTCTAATGTGTGTACTATGCTAGTGTGAATCTTATATAGACCTCGTTTAGTTATTGTTGTGCTCAAACAGTGATGCATAGAATCCTTGCTGGGCTAAAATTTAATCTTAATAGTTATTATTCCAAAAAAATTAATCTTAATAGTTGTAGCTGTTAGTGTTTGAAAATGCCTATAATGAATGTTGTAATGGCATGATTATAGCGTGTTATGCAGAGGTAGCATGTTCCGGTGCGGAGATGGTGTTGTTGGTGTCTCTCACGTGTTGTAATGTTTTGATAGTATTTTTTGTCCAACATAACATAGCTCTTGTCTAAATCTAACAAAATGCTAAGACATGTTAACATTTGAAACTTTCCATGGTATTTTGAAGAGGTGAGATCTGTCAATGATATTTTACATAAGAAGTTGTTTAGTTCGTGGAAAAGTTCTCCAGAAATTTACTGTTCATTGGATATTTGCTTATTCCTCCCTCTCACAGAACACGCTTTCCAACAAAGTTGTTATAATACATTTCCTCACTTCTCCACCAACTAAACAAAGCCTAAGTCATGATCTTATGAAACTTCCTTTGCTAGGACATGTTTAGATCCTAAAAGTATTTTTACTTCCTATTCATCCCTCTCACAGAACACGCATTCCTAAACATTCTCTTTTCATCTTTTTTATTCATCTCCCTCACACGTACCCTAGAAAAAAAATACTTTCCCCTGCTTCCTAACACACTCCGTGTCTCGGAGCTGCCATGAGGTACCTTGCAGGGCAGCTCCATCGGATTGATGCCCGTGCGCTCAAAATCAACGGCCATAGGCTGCCCTGACCACGCTGCGATCACACAGGCCAGAATCAAACAGCCCAAGGGGAGAAGGGCAGGAGCCGAGGCCCCGTCCGAACAAAAAAAACCCGCGACCAAAACCCCCTCTCGAGCCGCCTCCGCCCCCCGCACCCGACGCCACTCGCCACGCCCACTTCGCCGCCGCCCGCGCCGCCGCGGACGCCATGAGCGCGGGCTGGAGGACGCTGCTGCTGCGCATCGGGGACAGGTGCCCCGAGTACGGGGGATCTGCCGACCACAAGGAGCACATCGTGAGCACCCCTCCCTCTTCCTGCCCGCTGTTTCCCCCATGCTTGCGGTTGGTCTCAAAACCCTAGGTTATCTGGGCGCCGATTTGGTCCCGAATGTGCTGGTTTAGCTTGAGGCGCGCTGTGTTTAGTTGTCAGTGCTGTTGGTCGGAGCGGGCGGGGAGCTCAAAACCCTAGCCTGCAGTTCCATTTACTCACAGGAACGCCTGAAACCTAGGTTTTGGGTTTTTTGGGTCTCAGTGGTTCGAGCCGGTTAAAAATGTTAGTGCTACTGAATGGTGGTAGTGCGATTGTACCGAATGCTGATGAGTCAGAACAAAAGTGCAGGCAGATCACGTTCCATTTAGAGTCTGATAGCAATTAGGGAGTTCCAATGCAACCATCTGCCTGAATGTTTGTTTCCAGACCTTACCAGAACCTCAGCATTGTAGTTATGCTTGTCGGATACGGTGTAGGTAATATTGTAATTCGAACTACTTAGATTCTATCATGTATGCATAGTAGCACATTTTAATGAAAACATTGTGGGAAGAAAATGAAATTCGATGCAAACTACAGATTATTATGTTTTGAGCTTTCCCAGCTGAAATTTTTTCACACATCGATATTTGTGCTTAAAATTAGAAATGAAGCAGTCCATGTTCTAGAATTGCAAATCTACATTTTGATTGTTTATGAAAGTCGCAGGTTGTATCTGTGGAGCGACTTTACAGCTTCATTGCTTGCTGTGCTTCCGCTATATGCTATTTTTGTTAGTGAATCTGTGACAGCAGTTGATGACAGTATGGTAAAGTTAATGCCAAGTTATCCTTCATATGGTCCATCATATTGCTTTTAACTAGTGCAACAACTGAAAGTTTTTGATATCACTGTTGTTTATGAAGTTCTGTTTGAATTAAATGATTTCACCAGGAAAGATTTAACACGATGCAACTAGGTTGCAAAATAATGGGGCATAGTGAATTTCTGCATGGAACATAATTAGAACATTGTTATATATTTGTTTTCGTTTGATATTCACCCCATCATATGTTTTTTTTCAACTCATGTACAATGATATGAAGAGAATGATGGCTTCATGTGTAATTTATCTTAAAGACCTCTTCGGATTACTTTATAGGAAACTTGTTATGGCGTGCTAAGTCGAGAATATGAACACTCCAGAGACGCTATATTTGAGGTCGGTATGCAGCAGTCCTGTTTGTTCACACACCGCTTATATTTTTTTAATCAAGTAATTTCTGTAGTACTTTTATGTTTAACTCTATGGATAAATTGAATATCAAATCGATATGCTCCTAGATGTAGTCCATTAACTAAGCACACACGCACTTTCAAGTTACTTACTTTACTTTTACTATGGCTGGGAGACATGTCATATATAGAGCTGAAGGAGGTTAATGTGCTAACTGAAACATTCTTTTTGCCTGAGCAGTTTCTCCTTGAGTGCGCAGAACAGCTACCTCACAAGATTCCTTTCTTTGGAGTTTTGGTACGCAAAAGTTTACTTTATATCTCATAGTATATTGATTTATTGCCTTTTTGCTAAAATTATGTATGGAACATCATTCTCATTACAATTTAATTTGCAATTGTGATCTTAATTTTCTTTTAATGTCCAAGAAATAAAGGATAACAAAACTTTTACTAGTATTATAAAAGAAAATTCCAGATGAACATTTTGTTCCCTCTATCTTAAGCATTATGGAGTTATCTCCTTATGGATCTATGCTCACATCGTGTTTAGGTCACTAACCACAGTGACACGGTATAAATCAAATCAAGATTTTAGAATGATGGTTTACGTAATTGTTGAGAGTGGATGGTAAAGTTCAGTAGTTCACATGTCTTTGATAGCTTGTATACTTCTGAATTGCATGACTTAACCTGCCTTATTATCCTCTGTATGATTGTTTATTCTTGCAATGCTGATGCCAAACATATATTTTTTTTGGGGAACCCATCCATTCCACATTTGTTCGGGAACTAGCAAACGTTCATTTTACAAAATACTGACAAGAATTTGATTCCTTCTTTCGTCTAAGCGAAATTGATTCTTCCATCTAAGCTTTTCTTTTTTCTAACCAAGCTGCTCCATAGTTATGGTGAATTGGTGATGTTCTCAAACACTAATGTAAATGTTACTATCAATATCCTACACCAGTGGCATCAGAATTTATTGTTTGATACATGGTGATTTGTTGAGCGCAGGATTTAGCCACATGGTTATATTTAATCAGTATAACTCTTTCTGATGGTACTTTGTTTTCCTTCAATTGCAGATTGGTCTGTTAAACTTAGAAAATGAAGACTTCGTCAAGGATATTGTAGATACCACACAGGCCAAACTACAGGTATGTACCCTTATTTGCATATTACATAGTACCCCCTGACCCCTTCCTCCTTTCCCATCCCACCGATGCACTTGTCAGCTAATGTGGAAAAACACTCTTTGGTTCCTCCATTTAAGATTACCATAGTCCATAGGTTCAAGAGTAACTGTCATCTTAATTACAGGATGCCTTGTACAACGAAAATCGTGATAGAATCAGGATATTGCTGCGATTTCTAAGTGGCCTGGTAAGTAACACAGCTGGTTTTGCTTGGTTTTATTTTATTTTGTTGTCTCGATATCCTTGATGCTGCTTTGCTGTCTGTCCTTACTTGCAATGTTATAGTTTTACAGTGTAGCATGCTATTTTTTTAGTGGACTGTGAATCTGCATGGACAATCTACATGCCTCTGATTTTCTAGTATTTGCCACCCTTCATGGTACTCAACTAACTTTGGAGTCAAATGAGCTGAAAATCTACTCAGTTGCACATTGTGACTATGTCACTATGAACCATGCCCATCCATCCCCTCCCAATAGTCATCTTCTGCTTCTCCCAGCCCTGAGCTGGCCCTCCCTTTCTCGCATTGCTGACTCTCTTCAAACAGCCCCACCCCTGTTGCCTTCCCCTTCCTGGGTGATGACTGATGTCACCACTTACAGCTTCGTAGCTGGCTCAAACTCATCTTGCAATTCCTAGGCGTTGTAACTTAGCAGATCTTGCTGTCCCAATCTCCCTGTGCGCTAAATGTGGTAACATTGACATTGACAATATATTGGAACTTGGCTTGAAGGATGACCTATCGCAACTGGTGGTTTCTTTTCTTGATCAACAAACATAGAATGATTTCTTTAGTCTTTACATATTGCTGTTGAAACAAAGACCAAACCAGTCACTTTTTAGATGAAGTTTAGAAGAAGCCATCATTATTCAGACCTTGCAGTTGCTTAATGTTCAAATGTGATGTGTCAGATCAATAAAATGTGAATCGCTCTATATCTATGGATTTGCATCTAATGTATGATATCTACTCCCTCCGTCCCAAAATAGATGTCATTCTCGCTTCCCAAGAAAAACAACATCTTTGAGCATTAGCCAATTATATATAAAATAATATTAATATTTATAATACATCATTAGTATCATTAGATAGATATTTGAATCTAGTTTTTTAACAAATTTATTAGAGATATAAATATTGCATATATTTTTCTACAAATCGAGTCAAAGTTGAGAAAGTAACACATGCACGCATCCCATAACGACATCCTTTATGGGACGGAGGGAGTATTTGTTAATCCAAACTCAGTATTTTACTGGCGCTAACAATGCCACTGCCCTACTGAACACATCAGTGTTCTCCTTAAGGCACATTGATATGTTTGCACATGTGTTTATGCTCCTTTGCGCGTGGCAATTTGAAACTTCAAATTCTAAAAAAAAGCATTCTTTACTAAAACTTGGGACAATAAAGCCTTCATTTCTCAAAGAGTATTTCATAGAATCACACCTTCTGGTTCGGCTTGGGCCACCACAACTTAGTTGCCAAACAGGCTATTTGCACTTCTCAGATCTGCAGCTATAGGGCAATTTCCAGCTCCTGCAAATGGAGCTTATATCCCAGAACCAGAAGGCCTTTTGCCCCAGCTCATTGGATATGTTTATTTTCATTAATTTATTAGATATATGTCTGCAGCTTTTTGCTAACACTTTATGCATTGTTTTGTGATGCTTGGTTGATCACATTAGACTGAATTGTATTTGATGAGCTGATTGTTTAGGATAATCTGTCTTGACATTAGACTTTGAATTTGCAATTTTGCATGCCCTATTTGCTTCTTTCATAAGAGTTGATATCAAATATAGAAAACAAAGAATGCTTTTTTACAGTTACACCTTGGAGGGATTATGTCTGATCTTTTTATGGCATGGGCGCATGGCAGACATTGTCTCTTATATCTAGCTCAATATGTGTATATTGTCCATTATATGCTTTAGATTCGTCCTGTCAGATTGGCCATTGTTTAACTTACAGTCCTAAAAATTAGTTTGGTGAACCGGCTATTAGGAATTAGGATAGTGCTTTTTTAAGTAGGGTCTTGAATATACTATCTTTTATTCCTGCTTTTGTTTGAGTTGATATGAAGTTTGTGAAATAGGCTTTTATACCACCCTCTCTTCAAAAGAATGGAGGGTCTCCGACCATTTTATTGCATGTAGAAATGATTTCTTATACTGTGCACCTTATGCATATATTGTGGTTAAAATATAGCATTTTCCTTGTTCGTTTAGTCAATTAACTTAACCATATATATTGTATTTGCTATGTAGATGTGCAGCAAAGTTGTAGTTCCAAATTCAATCATTGAGACATTTGAGACTTTGTTGTCATCTGCTGCAACAATATTAGATGAGGAGACAGGAAATCCTTCGTGGCAACCACGTGCTGATTTTTATGTTTATTGTATTTTGGCTTCCCTTCCATGGGGTGGTCCAGAGCTGTTTGAGGTAATTTTGATTGACTTCTATCAGTAACTGCTTTGCTTTCAGGGATATCCTTCATTTGTGATGCCAAATATGAGTAATATAGCCACTGTCATACTTTGCCTAAGCCTCATACACACAAAGAAGAATATCATATTTTTTTTTACTGTTTGTACTCATCCAAAATAAAGAGAATGCTATATGCACATGTGCAAGATTTTGACAGCATGATGAGATGTCATATATGTTGTTTACAAAGCCCCCCCCCCCCCTGGATCTGGGAACCTTTAGAGCTGTTTATCATGTAATTACAGAACTCTTAACTGGTAATGAAGCTACTATCTTTATTTGAGAATAGTCCCTAGTACTAGTAGTATTATCAAGTTGTATGATTTGTCACTTTGGCTCCACGATTAGTCCACAAATTGGTGCTGGAGTATGTCTGGAGAACCTTGACTCGACTTGTTGACTAATCGTTATTAGTCGAGACGTGCTTCAGCGTAGCTGCACTAATTGCTGCTCGCACACGGCTGGGCCTATAGATCAATCGTTCTAGGGAAAGCCTGAAGCCCCAGTAGAGCAAAATACATGGGAGGTGGGGTCGTGGGGAGAAGAGAGTTGAGTAACTTGTTTGTTTATTTACGAGAAGATTTAACAGCTAGGAAGTCATTGATAAAATGTGCTTATGAATTGTTCAATGCAGCAAGTTCCTGATGAGTTTGAGAGAGTTTTGGTTGGTATACAGTCTTACTTAAGTATCAGACGGCATTTTGATGATATTGCTTTCTCAGTCTTTGAGACGGATGAAGGCCACTCTCCCAACAAAAAGGTACTGCTCATCTTCTTGAATGAATGAACTCAAACGTTGTTTTTTTTTCTTGGTTAACCACTTAACCTAAACCTTTTATGTGAATATTTAGTTCAAACACTGTCCTTGCAGGATTTCATGGAAGATCTATGGGAGCGCATTCAAATTCTTTCCCGCAGTGGATGGAAAGTTAAAAGTGGTATGCAAAATATAACCTTTACCTGACTCTGTTTCAGTGGCATCTATATTTGAGCTGCAAACTAGTGTCTAGTGATTATTTCATAATCCGTTTCAGCTGCGAATAAAATTCTTACGCACACAATTTTTGAATTTTGAAATATTTTTTCTTTTTTCAAATCAGGTTGCGTTCTATCCAAAATCTTATACCTGCTTGTGCCTGCTCTGTATATACTTTCTTGTTATGACTACTTAATGGAAGTCTAATTACTTCCTGGCAGTTCCAAAGCCCCATTTGTCATTTGAAGCTCAACTAGTGGCTGGAAATTCACATCGTATTTCGCCAATTAGTTGCCCTCCGCCTAATCCGTCGCAGACTTCTTCTGAAATATTAAAAGGACAGGAGAAGCATGAAGCTGATCTGAAGTATCCTCAAAGGCTTCGTAGACTCCATATCTTTCCGACAAATAAAGCTGAGGTAGTTTGCAAATTTATGATTTGGAGACACTTTGCATGCTTTGGTTCTATGTTTCTGTATGCAATATAAACCGATCTTGAATTTGCTTCTCTTTATTTGTTTTCATTGCAAAATCTCAGCTATACATACGCTCCAAAGAGCATATGATTGGTAATATTTTGTTCAGAGTTCTGCTTCTATTTCTATTGCTTGCCTAATGGCTTTCTATGGCTTCAAGGTAACCTTGTACTTTGGTAGTAGCTCTGCCGTCCATTGAATACCAAGTTATAAGTTGAATTTATAAATCTATATTTTCATTGAAGTGGCACATGCTGAAATAGGTTGCTAAATCCCTATCTGCCTTTGGAACCTGAGACTATTGCTATCTTGTTAGTGGGATAATATGTCAGTCCCTAGCCTGATAAGACTATTCTCTCTGGATACATAACATCTTAATATTGTGTAAGTAACCAAATCTGCTTGTTCATCCTGGTCGATTCAGTCAGATAGTGTAGACATTCTAAGTTTGCAATTGTACATCTGTGCTTTTTTCTTTTGGCACGCGCGCATGTCTACACTAGCATTGTCGCCTGTACACTGTGTTCTGGGTGTTTCCCTAGGAACCAATCTATGCACATTAGCTTCAGATAAAACCCAAAGTTCTGATTTCCATCTTACTATTCATGTGTTGATGCTATATCCTACTAATAAGTTGTGTAACTATACAACCACATATGGCAACTGTTAGTTGTGTTGTGCATATCTAATCAACTACTGTTGTTTCACAGAGTATGCAGCCTGTAGATCGTTTTGTTGTTGAAGAATGCATATTGGATGTTCTACTTTTCTTCAATGGCTGGTCAGTTCGTGCATCTTGTGTTTTCTAAATTTGAACTTAATTTATTAGCTCATTATTGTTAGTACCTCCATACACAGTAGGCTAGTAGCAGAATCATGTGATTTCAGAGGTATTGTATCAGCTGTTAAGTGTATCCATGGAAGATATCAAGATATGAACTGTTAGATTTCATTTGTCAGACTGTAAATTGCCTTAGTGGTTTCAATAATGGCTATGCTTTTTCTTCTTTAATTGAAGCTTGGCTATATTACCCCCCTCTCTTCTATCCATGATTGGAGTTATTTTTTTCCCTGAACAAAACAGGAGAGCTGTGTTTCTGTATTTAGAAAGAAAAAAAAAAGTCGAACAAAGGCACAAAGGCTAAAATAACTAACACACTCACCCACACAAACATTCACAACGACCACCACTAGGTAGTGCCACACAGACAAAGAACACCAGTACAAAACATGCTGAGTGCACGAAACCACAAAAAGCATACCCACAACACAGGGAACATACCAAAGCCAAAGAACCCAGGAACATCCATTGAACTTTCTGTTTATGCTCCTCTATTGGGTTAAAGGGCTTCAGCTTGTGTACTGATTCCATCTTGGTTATGTTTTTCTTTGAAGGATAGTCGGAAAGAATGTGCATTTTATCTGGTCAGCTTGCCTGTATCTTTTCGGTACGAATACCTGATGGCTGAAACCATATTTTCACAGGTATCACTTTCTCATTTTAATATTAACCTGCTGTGGGTTTAAAACTAAATATAAGTTTCTTTGTACCTTCCATATTTATCACAAACTATATTGCTAATTTACTATTTGTCTGGAATACTTGTTTTATTTTGCATACACATAGAACAATAGATGATTTAATCCTTAACTGTTTGATCTAATTACATATCTCTGTAACCATACTTAAAATAATTACACATCTCAGTTACATATCGACGTATAGCTGCATGTGCCATACCTGTGAACAGCATCTAATTTAGACTGCCAGTAGTTGAGTATAGAATGAATATCTTACCTTCTTGCAATTTGTGCAAGATCTTTTTAGTTAAACCAGAGGGTTGGTTACCAAACACTAACACTGCTTCACAAGTTTTCCTGTCAAGAAAAGAATCAATCTTAGTAAAAGACATCACTATGAAGTAGTTTGTGCTTTGTACAGAGAAGACTTCACCATGAAAAACAGGTGGGGTCCTTCACCACTTTTCGACCTGGATCAGCTAAGGTTACTAGTTTTGATTTTGAAACCTTAGTTTCCACGAAGTGAATGCTTCTAGAAGCACTTATTGCATTCTGTCTTAGGAGGCATGATTTGCTGTAATATTTCTTCATGTACTGTGTCTTACTTTGAGGTTCTCCTTTCCCCATTGTTGGATGCTTGTGTAACAATTTGTCTTATATATATTGTTTCTTGGTACCTTTTACAGCTACTGTTGTTGCCAAATCCACCTTTCAGGCCAATTTACTATACATTGGTTATCATTGACCTTTGCAAGGTAGTCCTTTAATGCTTCAAGACTCCTTATCCACCAGTGCTTTTCTTAACCTAGTGGCATTTTTCTTTTTAAACCTCATTATCTAAAGGTTTCTTTCAGGCTTTGCCAGGTGCATTCCCTTCAGTTGTGGTAGGAGCAGTGCATGCTCTCTTTGAAAGAATTAGTAACATGGACACGGAATGCCGCACCAGACTTATCCTATGGTTTTCACACCACTTGTAAGTTGATTTCCAGCTTGATTTGTTTTCTTATTTAGGATTTCTGCTTTGTGTTGTGTGTGATTATTTGGCTATTTAGCCTAATCACATATGTTCTTCGTGTATTATTTTGCTTGTTACGTCCTTAAACATGTTTTAAACCTGAATCCCCAATAGTCACCTCTACAGCTTCATGTGATCATTGTATTGTTGCTACAATTGTCTGAGCAAGTGACAGCAGAGAGCAAGTGTTTTCTATCCAACAACTGGTGATGTTATAACACTGATTTTTAATGATATTTCTCTACTTGTACAGGTCAAATTTTCAATTCATTTGGCCTTGGCAGGAGTGGTCTTATGTCAAGGACCTCCCAAAATGGGCTCCACAACGTGTTTTTGTCCAAGAAGTGTTGGAAAGGGAAATACGCTTGTCCTACTTTGAAAAAATTAAACAGGTTAGTCTTGGTCATTCTTAAGTTAGTTTAAATGTGTAATTTCTTTTAACACTATGTTTACATTTCATACTTTTTTTTTTCCTTTTTCTCTGAGCGCATGAGATACATTTCATACTTTTAACTTACGGTAATTTTGTTTTCTGATTTTTGAATGGTATCTTGCATCACCTCCTTTGCAGAGTATCGAGGATGCTGCCGAATTAGAAGAACTGTTACCCCCAAAAGCTGGCCCTAATTTCAAATTTGTTGGTAATGAAAGCAGTGAAACCACTGATGGCCATAAGTTATCAAAGGAACTTGTTGGCATGATCAGAGGAAAGAAGACTGTACGTGATATCATTTTATGGGTGGAGGAACATATGATTCCAACAAATGGTGCCGAGTTTGCCCTTGATGTTGTTAGCCAGACACTTCTTGACATTGGTTCAAAAAGTTTCACCCATCTAATCACTGTTTTGGAGAGATATGGTCAAATAATATCTAAGCTTTGTCCAAATGAGGAAATGCAGTTACTATTGATGGATGAAGTCAGTGCTTATTGGAAGAACAGTACCCAGATGACTGCTATATCTATTGACAGAATGATGGGTTACCGTATGATATCAAATTTGGCTATTGTTAAATGGGTCTTTTCTCCTGCCAATGTCGAGCAATTCCATGTTTCTGATCGCCCATGGGAGGTGCGTGCTTTGTCCTTGCTATGCCTGTCCAAAATGTAGTATACATAACAACAGAATAAAACAATATTTACAGAGGTCAAAAGAATTTTCTTGTTTAATAATTTTTTTGTTCTAGTTGCGAGAAGTGTTCATTCAATGGGATTTTTGTTTCGTGTGGATGCATATTTACCATATTATGCATCTTCAGTGCTCTCTCTTTTGCCAACTCTAGTCTAGAATTTGCTTGTTATAATGTGGTCCTCACGTTTTGTTTGAATTTATTATATATCTGATCGAGGTTTCCTCCAGCAGATTCTCAGAAATTCCGTTAGTAAAACATACAATCGGATCAGTGACCTACGGAAGGAAATTCAGTCACTAAAGAAAGGTCTTCAGGTTGCTAAAGAGGTTAGTGCAAAGGCCATAAAGGAGCTGGAGGAGGCTAAATCAGTACTTGAGATTGTAGAGGGACAACCTACACCAGCTGAAAGACCAGGTAGGCTAAGGAGGCTCCAAGTATACGCTGACAAGGCAAAGCATGAGGAAGTAACTACAGAAGAATCTTTAGAAGCAAAGGGAGCTCTCCTTTCTCGGGCTCTTGAAGAAAGCAAGGTGCATAATTGCTTTTGTTTGCCCTCCCTCCCTTGATATTGCATAATCGTTCAATATCTTGCGGCATGCTTTACTGTGACAGTGGCCTGTTTCACTAACTTGCTGTTGTCTGACCATTTACAGACATTGCTAAAGTTACTATTTAAGAGGTTTGTTGACGTGTTAACTGAACGTTTGCCACCTGTCTCTGCTGATGGAGAGATTCCTAATCTTCGCGCTGGAGATCAAAACGTAAATTCTGAGGCCCGAGATCTTGAAAAGGCAACAATGGAGATAGACAGCGAAAATGGAGCAGATAAAAATAGGTCAGTTTCATGCTCAGTTTGCGCGACCTTTATCAGCATAACTTCTTGTCTGCTTTTACTGGCTTTAGGTTTTCTATTTACGGTACTGTCATCTTGCATATGTTGCTTTGCTATTTTGCTCATGATTTCAATTTCAGTTAACATTCTCTCAGATAATGGACAAAATTTGGATGTCGAGTAGATTATCTCTAAATCACTCAAAAACTAATAGGTACTAATAGGTTCCTAGATAAAGTAATTCCTGGCTATCAGTAGCGTTGAAAACATGAGCCTGTAGTATGCCTGTCATTTTGATCTCATGTAATGATTTGCCACATGAACTTGTGGTAATAACCCAGAGATAAATACATACTCCCCCCCCCCCCCTCTCTCTCTCATACTCAGGATCAGGACAGCTGCGTTTTAATTGCATTAACGAAAAAAAAATCATTAACAAGATTATATAAGAATACAACACACAGACTGGATATTCTAGGATCTAGTGTTTGCCATTATATACATCTGGACTATTAACTTGTTTTCCATATCTACAGTGAACCAAATGGGCCAAACACAAAAAATAGCTACAATGTTGGAGAGCTTGAGCAATGGTGTCTTTGTACACTGGGTTATCTCAAGTCATTTTCCCGCCAATATGCAACTGAGGTTAGTATTGCTAAGTTCTCATACTTCTGTATCGATATCATGTTGACCAAATCGCTTTAGAAATGTTGGATCAATTGGATTGTCTACCTTCTGACCTCAAATGGCCAGGATGTGTACTGAAATCAAATAAAGATTGCATGTTTCAAAAGGACTGCTTCAGCAAATTATTCGTTGGCTTGACAAACGTTTGATTGTAGCACTGATCATTTGATATCTTGCACAGATTTGGTCTCACATAGCAATGTTGGATGATGAGGTGTTTGTCGGGGATATTCACCCTCTTATCCGGAAAGCTGCTTTCTCAGGTTTGTGCAGATTTACCAATGAAGGGCCACAGCTCTGATTTTTGGACCCTCCTTTCGAAAACGGAGTGTAGTTGACCTGTATGACACAGCAGACAAGATTTAGCCATGTTTCACTAATTGGTCCACCGCCAAAAGCACTTAAAACTATGGTTTTGGTTTGTCGTGGATTTTTTCCCAATTCTTTTCATTTTGTTTATTGAGGAAAATGATGAGCGCACTGCAAAACTAGAGTGCTTATTAGGTAATTAAATTATTCTAGCTTTACGAAATTCTTCCAAAACCCGTTTGATACTATCACAATTCGGACGAATCCCACAGCTAGCAATTGCGTGGTAAGATGACGTACAACCACGTGACATTGCAGCTGCAGCCTGCGGTCCACCAGGAGATCCGCCGACCTTTCTTATTTTTGAAACAGCAGGCACGCTGTCCTCGCTCGATCTTCACGTCGTCAACACCGGCACGGCCCTTAATCCCTTATTAAAAGAAAGCTGTCAAAGCTCATATATATTTCAAGTAAAAGAAATTGGCACGGCACGCGTTTCGTTGTGATCTTTTCGGGTCCGTCATCGGACGTACCATCATCTCCCAGCCTGCATAGGGATCACGCTGAATCGCTGATGCAGTCCGGGGGCCGTTTGCGGCGCTCTGCTCTTCACGCAAGCGAAAGAAACACATCGTCCAAGAGAACGAAGAGATGGGATGGGGTGCCTCGTGTCCAATTTGCCACGCCGTTGGGCCTTGAGGCGCACGCACCGACGCACGGCAAGCCGCCAGGTTCATGGAAAGCCCACTGGGCCAAAACATCAGCGATATTATAACTGAAGCAACAAATACAGGAAGATGTTCTCAATCCTTGATACAGCCACAGAAGCAAATTATTTGACGAAATAAATATAAAAAACAAATAGCAGAAAAAAGTAGTTTTCAAAAACTATATAAGCACCTTTATTCAGTAACATGATTTTAGGTACTCCAAGCCATAAAAAACCATAAATAGAGCTAATACTATATAATATACTACACTTAAATCTACTACGATATGCATGTCTATATCCTATCACTAAAAAAAAAATCTAACGCACTAAACCGACGTAGTCGAGCTCCACCGAGCCCAGCCACAGCTGTCCGTCCTCCGCGACGTCGCTGAGAGTCACGCCCTTTGCCGCCGTCAGCTCCTCCACCTCCGTACCGTTCGCGCCCAGCCGGACACCCACCAGGTGCTTCACGGGAGCCGCCGGCGCGTCGAGCCGCGCCTTCTCCTGGTTGAGCGCCACCCAATAGCCTCCCCTGGCGTCGCGCCTCACGTTGTCCGGGTACCCAGGCAGGTCCGCCATGAGCTCGTACTGCCCGGCCTTGGGGCCCCTGAGCCAGTACCTGAACGCCTGGGACGGCACCGTGTGCGCCACCACCACGTGCGTCCTGTCGCTGCTCATCGCCACGCCGTTCGGGTACGGCAGGTCAGCCTTGAGCACCGTCACCTGCTTCGTCCGCGCGTCGTACCTCAGCAGCCGCCCCGTCGCGTCGGCGTTCATCATGATCTCCGTGTTGAACCTGCGCGGGTACGTGGCGCTGCTGTCCGTGAAGTAGACGTCCCCCGTGGCCTGGTCGACGTCCAGCCCGTTCACGAAGTGGAACGCCGCGCCGTCGTCGGCCTGGGTCGCCAGCACCTCGGCCTCGCCGCCGTTGGGCCCGACCTTCATGAGCCCCAGGTAGGCGTCGGCGATGTAGAGGTCGCCGGTCTTGGCGAAGAACTGGAGACCCAGGGGGCGGCCGCAGATGCTCTCCGTGTCCTGCGACGGCACCACGGACGCCGTGCACAGCGGGATCTTCCGGTAGTTGGCGCTGTGCGCGAACGTGGTCCAGCCGAGCGCGCTGCCTCCCCACTTGAGGACGCGGCCGTCGGAGACGCCGGCGTAGGGGCCCTGGCCACGGCAGTCGAAGGCGAGGCTCTCGGCGCCGGTGACGCCGTCGGGAAGCGGCAGGTGGAAGCTCCACTGCGTGGGCGTGGTTTTGATCGGCTCGGCGGCGGCGCAGAACGACGGCGAGAGCAGGAGAGCGACGGCGAGCAGGAGCGACGCCGCCACGTTGATGCGCCCCATCGTCTCGATCACGTTCTTCGTTGTCGATGGAGCTGATCGAGTAGAGCAGCAGCTTTGCTGGTTTGATGGGACGGGGCGTGGTGGGCGGGTAGGTGGCGTTTTATGGCCCAGGGTGCGCCGGTGGCCGTTTCGGAATCGGACGTCGCCGACGGGGCCGTGTGGACTCGGACATGGCCTTGCTTCGCCGTCGGCGTCGAGGACTCGAGTTCTTTTCTCTCTTGTCTCCGATCGGTCCTCCGAGTCCTGCTGGGCCGCCGCGAACCGGGAGTCCGTCTCGTGTTCTCCATTTTTTCAGGTGTCGATGTTCTGAACTTCTGATGGAGTCGGTTGGGAGTTTTGGCTCCGCTCGGCTCGTATTAGCTGCAATTCGAATGGTTTGGGTTTGTGCAGGGTGCGTCAAGATCCATTGATTTTTCTGTGATGAGATGAATGCATACTACTGTGGGTTCCGGTGGAAAAGACAACCAAGCTGCGCGCGGGGGGGGGGGGGGGGTAGATGATGAGCAGATGAGAGGGTAGGTTGCATTTTTTTGACGAGTACATAGGTTTGCATTACCTGGTGGCGATAGAGAGTGACCGTTAAAATTGCACTGTTTCCTTTTCACATTGTGTAGTGTAGAGATTATTGAAGTTGGAAGTGTCTATTTGCCAATCGGTTGATATTTAGATTGAAATAATTCACCGCTTACAATAGATGGATTTAGAGACAATGGTCTAGATCCGCACCCTTCTCTCTCCTTACATTTTCTTCTTTCTGGCATCGTCATTCTCTCGAGCTCCCTAGCATCGTTCTTTTTCCTCTTGCGAGATCCCCAGCTGTACCCACCTTCCTCAGGCTCTGGCGGCCTTCGTCCCTGATGCTGGGCCACGGCGGTAATCACTTGGAGCTTGATGCCTATGGGGCCACCGGGGTCGCCCACCGGGGTCCCCAGCCGCTCAGCTCCGACGACATCCTCACCACCTTTGCTTCGCCACCATCTCTTTCGCTTCCACCGTCCGCGGACGAGCCTACCTGGAGTTCTCTTTACGGCTGACCGGAGCCTACATATTTTTTTATATGTACATTGTTAGGGTAAAATTAGTAATTGTTTTTTCCTTTAAAAACTCATGTATTAAACTTTCGTCACGTTTACGATGCGCTTAATGGACTATGCATTTGTTAAATAACATAGAATTTTGGTTTAATACATTTCTTACTCGAGTTTTAATATATCTTTGTATTCTTTTATTTTACCAAGAAGCATCTTATAGACAACTAGTTACAGTGCCATATAATGAAACACTGTCTAATTTTTATTTATGAAATTTCTAGGTCCAAATTGTTGTGATTTTACTAGGCCTTCAGTCAGTGATGAGTTGATGAAAAATAGGATAGCTATCATCATCATCATGCGCTCATGTAGTCAGGCCTAGCAAAGAGACATGAGGTACTCGTTGCAAGCAAATTAAGAGAACATCATCAGTTTTTTTTATTTATGATTTTTCTAGGTCCAACTTGTCGTGATTTTTAGGCCTTCAATCCGTGCTGAGTGATGACAGAAATAGAATAGCTATTATTACGGATCGCTGATCACTTACGCTCACATAGTCACATGTGCCATGGGCGATGTGCCCGGTGGCCCCGGCCTAGCAGAGGGACGTGAGGTAGTCGACTAGTCGTTGCAGGCAAATTAACACAATAGCCTCAGTTTTATTTGATCGCGCCGCCGCCGCGGGAACGGGGAACCTTGAGCCTTAGGGGCTGTTTAATTTGGTTGCAGCCCTGGGCTGAATTTGCCTGGCTGTGCACTTGCCTGAAGGTTGCTGCATCTATCATCATCATATCTATGATTTTCGTATACCAAATTCATTCCACCATGCAGCCACATCGTCATCCATTTGCAGCCGCACGATCTTTTTGGTGCCGAGATCTGTCCGTTGCTAGCTCTGTCATGTCATTTAGATGCTTGCATCTCCCGATGGGTTCCGTGATTGCCATGTTTTCTGTCACCCTGGTTCTTCCCCACGACACCTCAAGCCAGCCGGCGACCGCAAAGCTCTCTCCTCTGCCAAGATGACGTCCCTCGGAGCCCCCACACGTGCTCCGCGCGCGGTGGAGACGGTGGCGCTGAATTCCATCGACGCACAGTGCTAGCTGCGGCTGTCGGAGAAGAAGCCGCTATATATACACGCGCGCAGTGTCGCAGCCTGCCGTGCGCCCGTGCATAGGAGCCATCTCTGTACAGAGGACAGCGCCCTATCCCCAGCTCCCTACGAGGCGATGGGGGCTTCGTCCTTCGGTCGGCATGGCTCAACATTGCCGTCAATCCGTCATCCACAACATCAGGTGTGCATCAGCGCATAATTGATTGCTTTTATGGCTATATATGCGTGCTTGCTACCTTGGCCTCTTGGGATTCAGTTCGTGCTCATAATATCACGAGTTTCTTCCTACATTACGCATTTGTCTTTACATGATTCGGTACAAGGCTGGGGGATACCAGCGAACATGTAAAGCAGAAAAGCAACGAAGGTCTGTCTAATCCTGTTACAGTGAGGGATTAAACTTCGACTAATACCAGTCGACAGAACGCCTGACGGTGTGAAGCTCTGGAGCCATTCCAGTACTCGCCGTGATAGTCCTTCCACCTTGTGGTGTTTGGTTACGGTCCCGTCCTGGAGAGCAGCAACCTCCGTTAGGCGGCTAGGCCAACAAATTTGAACGCCTAGCCCAGGCCGGTTGTTGCCTGGCGGTTAATGGCAATGATTACACACTAATCAAAATATCAAATCATATAGATGCATGCTTGTCCCTTCCGTAGTTTCTTTGTCCACATAAAATCAATCAAATGATATTTGCACAATATAATACAATTGTTTTTAAAAAATGCATAGCATAATTATTTTTTTTAGAATTATTGCTTAATTTAATTTCTCAACTTATTTTGATTAAGTAAATAATTTTTTATTTTAGAATCTCATGAAGACATAATATAAAATCGTGCCAGATTATGTGGATTATGCTGTGTTTAGATGGGTGGAGAAAAAGAACTTTTTTTTCTGGGATGCGTGTTATGTGAGGAGGATAAATAGGAAAGGTGAAAAAGAAATTTTTAGGATGCGCGTGATGTGAGGGGATAAATAGGAAGTAAAAAGAACTTTTGGAAACTAAACAGGCTCTCAAGCTTGTCTGGCCAGCCGGATTTCATCCTGTTTTCAATCAACTACTATTATGCGGTGCGTGGGACTGTCGGAGCCTCGAAAGTCAACGGACGAGGCTTCCTTCGTAGAGATATGTCATATGCGTCAATATGTGCAACAGTGCAAGCGACCGTGATCCGTCATCCGTGAAGAGAGAGAGCTTCAACAACAACGGCAGCCATGGAGGACTCCACCACCTGGTTCACCTCGCCGCAGCTCCTTCTCTGCGCCTTCCTCCCACTTGTCGCCTCACTTCTCTTCCTGCTTCGCCATGCCCATGGCAGCAAGAACACAGCGCCAGCAACCAAGGGGCAGCTCCCTCCGGGCCCGCCGGCTCTGGTCTTCCTCGCCAAGTTCCTGGCGCTCCGGCGATCCATCTTCGACCTCGGCCCGCTCCTCCTCGACCTGCACGCGCGCCACGGCCCCGTCATCTCCATCCGCCTCTTCCGCACGCTCGTCTTCGTCGCCGACCGCCGCGTGGCGCACCGCGTCCTGGTCCAGGGCGGCGCCACCTTCGCCGACCGCCCGCCCCTCGTCGAGCCGGGGATCCTCTTCACCTCCGGCGCGCGCGACGTGAGCTCCTCGCCCTACGGGCCCTACTGGCGCCTCGTCCGCCGCAACCTCGCCTCCGAGGCGCTCCACCCCGCCCGCGTCAGCCTCTACGAGCCGGCGAGACAGGCGGCGCGGGACGCGCTCGTGGCCGATCTCCTCCTCCGCGCTCGCGGCGGCGGCGGCGAAGGATCCAGCGCTGGCGCCGCCGTCACGGTGAGGCCGGTGTTCCGGCGCGCCTTGTTCGAGATGCTCGTGTACATGAGCCTCGGCGCCAGGCTGAGCGCGGAGGTGCTGGACGAGGTCCAGGCCATACAGATGGATATCCTCCGGCCCATCACCAGCTTCCCCATCTTCTCCTTCTTCCCGGCGGTCACCAAGAGGCTCTTCCGCAAGCGGTGGGAGGCGTACGTCGCCGTGCGCCGTAGGCAGGAAGAGATCTTCCTCCCGCTCATCCACGCACGCCGCGCCGCCGCGCGCCGCGGCGACGACCCGCCGTGCTACGCGGACTCCGTCCTCGCGCTGCGCGTGGCCGAAGAGGGCGGCCGCGCGCTCACGGACGCCGAGGTGGTCAGCCTCTGCTCCGAGTTCCTGAGCGCCGGCACGGACTCCTCGTTGACTTTGCTGGAGTGGATCATGGCGGAGCTCGTGAACCACCCGGATGTGCAAGCCAAGGTGTACGAGGAGGTGAAATCCAAGCCGGAGCTCAGCGACCGGGACCTCCAGGAGGCGCCGTACCTCAAGGCCGTGGTGATGGAGGCTCTCCGGCTGCACCCGCCGACCCATTTCCTCCTCCCGCACGGCGTGCACGGCGACGACGCGGCGGATATCGACGGCTACAGGGTGCCCAAGGGCGCCGAGGTGAACGTCCTGCTCGGTGGGTTCGGCCGCGACGGGGAGGTGTGGACGTCGCCGATGGAGTTCCGGCCGGAGAGGTTCCTGGACGGCGGCGAGGGGTGCGACGTGGACCTCACGGGGAGCAGGGAGATCAAGATGATGCCCTTCGGTGCCGGGCGACGGATGTGCCCCGGGTACACGCTGGGGTTGCTGCAGGTGGAGTTCTTCGTGGGGAGCCTCGTGAGGGAGCTGGAGTGGCTGCCGCCGGCGGAGGTGGAGGCCGTCGACATGACGGAGCAGCTGGATTTCACCACCGTCATGAAGCACCCGCTCCGGGCTCGCATCATACCGAGGAACTGACTGAGATCGTCAATGCCTGCTCTGCTCTGTGAGAAATCAGAATAATCGGAGGTCATGTCCGCTAGCTGCATTTCGTTCTATGTACTCTTCGAAGCATTGTTTAGTCGAGGAAGTTTGAAAAAGTTGGAGGTGGGAACAGTGCATTCTATAAACGTGTCTATAGAAGATGTTACTCGATGTAACTGGAAAGTTGGTGAAAGTTTGTGATCGGCCCAAACAAGGCCAAGCGAAACCATATTCGACCAATCAAAGACATCGTAACATAACATCTTTGAGTCCATGCCAAAGTTCTGGATATAATTCTGTCTATGGGTAACTTGAGTGATTTGGGGGATTTTGTCACTTGAGTGACAGAAACCCCCCAAATCACTCAGATTTTGGACAAATCAAAATCTGAGTGATTTGGGGGCTTCCATAACTCAAGTGACAAAACCCCAAAACACTCTGATTTGAAACAATGCCAAAATCTGAGTCATTGGTGACATTACATCACTCAGATTTATAATGAACAACAACCAAATTTCAACTCAAATAAGAAACTAACAGATTAGAAACCTGAATTCAAACAAAAGACCACCAGATTCGAATTTAACAGATTCTCAACCAGATTTGAGACCAAATTTCAATTAACAGATTTGAACTAACAGTCCAATTTGAATTTGACTGACTAGCAACTACAATTCAAACTAGATTTGAAATTAACAGATTTGAACTAACAGAATTCAATTTGATAAATTTGCAACCAATTTGAATTTGACTGACAAGGAACTACAGTTCAAACCAGATTTGAAATTAAGAGATTTGAACTAACAACCAGATTTCAATTTGACAGATTTGCAACAGAGATGTGCAACCAGATTTGCAACCAAATTTCATAAAAACAGTCTGAATTTTCAAATATAAAAATTTGACAGGGCTTTGAAAGTACATGACAGCTAGATTAAAACTGTCATCATCAAGAGTCTAACTGTCAAACATTTCTAGGGTATAACAAACACCTAATATTCAATATAACAGTCAATTTCTAACATGGGGCTTGAAACTTGGAACATTCATGACAACAAACAAAGCAAAGTGGCTACCAGTTAAAGTTGTAACTTGAAATTCATTGCTAAGCAGCAGTACAAGTTCCAACTATAATGACAACAAACAAAGAACAAAAAAATAGTAGATGCAATAGACTGACCAGAAAGAATCCAACCATTCAGCCATATTAAAAATTCACAGAAAATTAAAATTGAAATGACATCTATATTTTAACTGTCATTGTACCTGAAATGTACTGTGAAAAATATATACTCAACCTATAGTCTAAAAAACAATCTACTTCACATATAGTAAGCACTTAAATACACTTAAACAGCCAAAAAGGAGTGGTTCATTAACATTGGTATGAAAGAAAGGGAGGCATAGTGTATGTAGCAATACACTACTGAACATGACTGCCTTGCCAACCACCTGAAATGAATAAAATTTCCCAATTTCAAATCCGAGCACAACAAACTACTCTAGGGAGAGCAGATACATGATATCAATTACAAGGGCCTTTTTTATGTTACCTTGTTGCAACCCAGCACAAGATCATGCACTAACTTCAAACTTTGGCTGATCTTTTCCCTTCTCACCTGAATTTTAAGACAGAAGCAAGAAACAAACATCTAACTCTACAGCAAGGATGATAGCAAGAACAATGAAAAAAAATATTTTCTTCAAACAACATGATATCTTCAACAAAAGAAAAAGAATTACTCTTAAGACTAAGCTCAAATTGAAACAGCTCTGCATACAAGCAGAAGAATTCAAAGATACCAAAATAAGAAACCCTACACAGGGAGAGCACACTCATGAAAGAAGGCGAAAAGTTGGAACACAAAGCACACTCCGAGGAGCAGATTGTAGATTACTTGGAACTTGAGCCGGACCAGTGCCATGGAGTTCCACCTCCACCTCACAAAAGTTGAAACAGACAGTCAAAACCCACATAATGAAAAAGGAAAAAAACACAAACCTTGTTGACAGGTGAAGAGTACTTGAAAAATGAAAAGCCCTTGACACTGAGAAGAAACAGGGAACGGCAGCACACTAGAAAAATGAAAAATGGAAACTGGTAGATGAACCGAAGTTATTATGCTACTAAACTAAACACTTGACAATTACCAAATGGATTGGAACTTAAAATTTCATAGCTGACAAAATTTAACTCAAAATTTAAAATTGACAGCAACTTAAACTTAAAATTACACCTAGATTAAACTGTGAAACTAACTAAAACTAACTGAAATATATAATTTCGAACTCCAGTGGAAAAAAACCCAAATGATACTATAAAAACCAAATTCATATACAAAGATCTGCAAATACAGAGAGCATAGCACTCTAAAAGATTTTGAAATTCTCAAAAAAACAAGACTGACAGAAGCATAACATGCAAGGCTGTGGTAGGAAAAATATGAAGAAAAACATCAGCTGACAACTACCAGGTTTCAAAATATGAAGTATGAAGCGAAAATTAGAAGCACTACTGGATTGTATATCAACTACAACAAGCTAGTGTTGAACCTAGCTAGAGGTCACAATAGATGAAAGGGGCAACATATATACCAAAGGGTACTAGTAAAATACAGATTTCATATAGAAGTTCAAATAAATCCAATTTTGCGAAGATAGTACTAGCAACCAACCTGATAAAAGCATGGAACAAGTTGAATTAGTACTTGTGCATGATGTTCTTCATTTGGTAGTAACATCTGCACTGGACAAACACCCTCCCAACCCTTCCTCCAACCTGAAACACACAACAAATACAACAGAAAGAGAAAACCAGCACACAGGAAGAGAAAATAGACAGAGACAAGACAAAAGTAGAAGAACAACAACCAAATGGAATACAAATAGTGAAATTTCAAAGGTATTATGTAGTTTTCAAAGAAAGAAATGTTAGTGGGAGTATTGAAACCCCACAAAGGCAAATGGCAAAAATAAAATGGCAAAAGTAAAATGGCAAAACTGTTTCTATAGTTCTCAAAATTAGAAATGTTAGGGAGCCCGTGGAACTCCCACAAAGGCAAATGGCAAAAGTAAAATGGCAAAACTGTTTATATAGTTCTCAAAATTAGAAATGTTAGGGAGCCCGTGGAACCCCCACAAAGGCAAATGGAAAAATCTTCAAAAGTTTCCAAAGAGAAATACAGTGCAAACCTAGAAGCACAAAAAAGTAGAAAATTACCTTAGATATTTTGACTTTTAATTGACCTTTAACTTGGAGTAAAAGTAAGGGTTCATGGCAGGCATGGAACCGTGGCGTACATCCATCCCAACGGTTGGGAATGGATGTCTCATGGTTTGATGACAACCATAAGAAAAAGAAAAACTATCGGTCACCCAAGTTAAAGGTCATCATATGTTATCCAGAAAAACAAGCTGGATACAAATGCATATCATCACAGGCAGATTTGAAAATTTCACAGTAAGATATAACTAAAATCACACCAAGATTATAACTGTCAAAGTAACTGAAAAGTATTGTGAAACCTGTAAAACTGAGCCAGGAGCCCAGGAGGTACTACCGCAAGCCCAAAATTCAAAAGAGGAGCAAAAATTCAGATATCATGGTACCAGATATTAAGGACAGCATAAGGCGACAAAATTCACAACCACTACCAGATTGTATATCAACTACCACAAGCTAGAGGTGACCCTAAAATCTAGATGTGACACTAACATAAGCTCAAAATTCGCAAGTTCCAGAAGCTAGAAGTCACTGTAAAAGAACATTACAAACCTGGAAAAAGATTTGTAATGTTAGCAAAGAGCAACAAACCTGATAAACACAATAAAAACATGAACTAGTGCTATAGATGAAATTATATGTATCACTGCATATTGCAATGTTGGATTAGCACGACCTAAATTGATTAGCAAGTAGCAGTATGTTATAAAACAACCCCATGTCACCAACTTGCAAACACAACAGGTTTCCTTTGTACACTACAACCATGCAGAACATTTTGAAGAAGAAGCAGACACATGAATGATGTCAACCAAGTACTGGTAGACCTAGACATGCAGAGCAGACTCACAATTGGAGGGAGAGCTCAAACACAGAATGCGAACAAGGTATTCATTATTATTTGACAAAGGACGGATGCAGTTTAATTGAATACATGGCAGAGATATAAAGTTTATAGCTAGAATGAAACTATCAATTTAAATAAATTTAACTGTCAAATTATAAATCTGAGCTGTAAATGAAAAATGAAGCAATAAACTAGACTCTGAAATCTTGGTGTTATAAGTACTAATCATAACCAATAAAGAGCAATGAGGAACTAACAATGTGCATGGAATGAAAGAAAAATTGATTAGGCAAACAAAGAAAAGGAATGCACATTTACAGACTAAAAATATATGTTTGCGCCTGTAGGAACACTAAGACCTAAAAGCAGAGCAAGACCCAAGAAAAAGAACCCCGTATAGAGAGGAGAAAGAAAGAAAAAGAAAAGAGGAGTTCAAACTGTCTAAGAAAAAAAAGGTACAGGTGTCCCTTCTTAAAACTATAATGCAAAGGAACAAATTTGATATATTGAATATCACTACAATAGCTAAAACAAACAAAGTTCCAGTCACACTGTTATCCCTCATTGCTATGACGAACAAAGGAACAGAAGTGTTATCTAAAAACATATTCTACATAGGCAAAACAAAGTGTTGTAGAGTTCTTACAGATTTCCAGTAAATGAGCTACGAGATATCAAATAATCTAGTTCTGAGCCAGGTCCTGTTCCAAACGAAGAAATGCACATTTCATGAACAAGAGAACATAAATGCTAATTTTTGCAGGTAATGACAAAATCTGCAAATGCAAATAAAAAGCCAAAATGTTGCATGGCAAAGATAAAATCAAATAAACATATCTATTTGACAACACAGTAAACCATAATTTACTCTTGGGGTACAACTATCAAATTGGATCGTATACACTGTAAACTACAAATCTGCTACATAGAGAGAAAGCAAAGGAACCCAAATAGAGAGGTTGAAATAAGGCCATTTAGAGAAGATGAATGAGCTGATACAGGGAGAAGTTTAAACTTTCCAAAATGAAAAAAAAATCATGTCAAAATTGGAAAGCGGAAAACAAAGAGCGTTGGAACCATCAAAATTAACAAACATAATGTATACTTTAACAAGTACAGGTGTTGCGAAGGTTGTTGAACCACTAAAACTCAAATCAATAATATGCAGAGAACAACCCCAACCGAGTAATGTAGACTGAACTGGACTCAACCTATAAAATATCAGATGCAATCTAGCTACTACGGAAACTGACCAAAAAAACTCTAGTTAAAACAGGTAATAGGGAAATGGACAAGGAAGATATTTTGTTATTGATGCAGAGCAAAATTTTAGTCTTATAAGCACTAATACAATCGAGATGACAGAAAATATTGACAACATCTAAAAAAATCATACCGTGGCTTGAAGGAAAATAGTCAGAAAGAAAAATACCCAGACCGAGAGATGTGATCGGGCGTGCAAAAAAATCTTACATTCTTTCCTTCCATAATTGACAGTACAAGTACAACTATCAAAGACTAAAAAATAAACTGTCAAGTCCAACTTAGAGATAAAAATACCTAAGCACGTTAGAAGCATAGGTGATTTCAAAAAACAATAGGTTTTATCTTGTAGGAACACTAAGACCTAACCTGTTTCATTCCTGCAGAATTGGTCTACAATGATTAGACTTGCTGATGTACTATTGTAACATGTGTAAGACACTAAATATCAATGCACAATGGGACAACCAGGACATTAAAGAACAAGCTGCAACTGTACTGGATCAAACAACAAAACTACAAAACTACCAAACTTAGTTGTGGACACTAGGAATCATGATTTGATTCACTCTTAAACTAAGTTGCAGCTGGTGAAAGTTTCAGAGCCAAGCAGACTACAGCAGCAGGTCGAGCTTCCCGTTGATTCCTAAAAACTCAATCAAAATTCACACCAAAATCAAGCTACTTGCTCCAGTCCATAATAGAAAATGGATCCAAGAGAACAAACTGCAAAGGATTAAGAACCCATCATTTATTTAAATAATTCTAGAACACCTTAGGTGAATAAGGCGTGCGGCGACGCCATACACATACCCTGATCTACAATAAACCAGCACAAATACACATAGATATATAATATTTTTGCTGCCAATTCTGGAGCCCATGTACCACTAATTCACACATATAGCTGCCTACTTATATAGAGGGTTAACAACAGAGCACCAAGCACAAGCCTCTAGCAGTCTCTAATATAATTGCACAAGCAACCTGAACTATTACAAATATACTACAAGAACAGAAGGGGCGAGAGTGCTAGATGGAGGGGCCGGAGCCAGGGATTAGGGGACAGGAGTGGCTGAATTGGAACGACACAGTGCTGCCACTGCAGATGCCGCCCCCTTCTCTCTTTACCTCTCTTGCTCTGAATCCGTGCTCTGCACAGATGCTCTGAAGACTCAGAGAGGAAGATGTAACTATGTACCTAAATAGAGTATTGCGAAACAGAGTACTGAAAAATTGAATAATAGAATGGTAAACAATCAGACCATGACATACATGGACCTTGCATTAGGCAACCTAATATACTATATGATCTATTCACAAGGGTAGCAACAATTTCTTCAGGCATCACCCATCTACCTATCCCAAATCAGACATCAAGGCTCATCTAAATTTTACTGGAACCATTTCCGACAAAGGAGATTACAAGTGAAAAAAAAGAACAGCAAGCTTATCAAGGGGAATGGAAGCAGAAGGGAGGAAATCCCACGAAATCACATATTTAAAACTCAATTAACGGCAGCAGCAAGCCTAATTTTGAAATAAACTGAAGACGAAACAAATAGACAATCCAGATTGTGAAACACGAATTCAGACAGCAACTTTAATAAGGGGGGAATCGAGGTAGGACGAGGAAAATCCCACCAAACCAAGGAACAGCATGAACCCTAATCTCGATAATGAATTGAATACGATACATAACCAATCCAGAAGAGGAATAATCACCACGAATCGTTGGAAAAAAGGGAAACCCAAGGGAAACACAAAGCGGGTCGATCCATGAAGAGGAAAAACAAATCGCATCCATGCAGGGAGGAGAAACCTGAGCAGCAACTAACCTGCTGCTGCACAAAATGGGGGAGACGAACCAAAATTTCAAACAGAAAGACAAAAGGGAAGGGGAAGACGGAATATCAAGGCAAAATCCTAGCGAGCTCCCCTGTTCGAGCTCAAAAAGACAAAAGGGATGGGGAAGGAGGAGCGACTCCCTGCTCGAGCACGGAATGGGGAAGGTGAGCGGCGAAAAGGAAACCCTAGCGAAGCAACTCACCTTCTCGAGCTCGAAATGGCGGAGACGAAACGAAACCCTAGCATCGTCGCCTCATATGCCTGGAGTCGAATGAGGGAGAGGAAATGAAAATAGAGAGGGAGACGAAGAGGAAGACGCGTGTAGGCGCGATAAGCAAAACTCAAACAGTGCAGCGTCCCCACATATCAGTGAGCGATCAGAACAAGAGATGAGGCAAGACAAACGGAAGGACCAGATGAAGCAGAGGACACATCGAACGGACAAGAATCTGAGTGACAGGAGGGCTCAAATCACACGAGTGAGCTATAGCTTTTCCTTATAATTATTAAGAAAATCATCTAACGATATTGGGCGCGTTTGGTTAGGCGCATATGGCCTAACCTGGCTCGATGGATGCAGGTCCCAGCTGTTCGGTTACCTGTACCGTGATTTGGGACTGGCTCAACGCATGGAAATTGCCCCGCCGAGCTTGGCTGCCGCCGTACGAAAATGAGATCCGTTTTTCCGTGGCCGGGCTCGTGCGAGACGGAGCGTGTGCGGATGTAGTGTATTTGTTGTGCAGCCTGTAGTTAATGCAGCCATCCAAACAACTGCTCTTTGCATCGTGTATGTTGTCATGCAGTGAACCAATCACCGAGATCCTGCATGTCGGTAGCCTGGTCCAACTCAGCCTGGCCGGTGGATGCGAGCCAAGCTCTCTTCGTACTGAAACCAAACGCGTCCATTGATTTCAATCAAATGAACAAAAACAAACATACATCACCCTCTCTAGGTGGCATGTGGTTGTGGTTCCAAGAGGCCTTCAAATGTATAGTAGAACTAAATAGATAGAAGCGGCTGATTAGGATGGTAATGGATCGGGTTCGGATCGTGTGGAGTGTCTAGGCGCCAAACACAAAACCTGAACCTAAAATCCGAATCCGACCCAAACTCCTATTCGGGTGAAATTCCATCCCCAAACCCAAACCCATAGATTAACCAAAACCCATGGATTAACCGAAACCCAAGAATATCATAATAAAATCAGCATTCAGAAGCAACAACAAAATAGCAATTTAGCATACAACAATATACATCAAAGAAAGTATCCAGATTTCATAACATTCATACTCCCTCCGTCCCACAATATAAGGCGTAACTCCTTCAACACAAAGACCAATAAACGCATTTAATTCTGTTTTAGCAGCCAATAGAAAGAAACATAACATAATAAATATGTTATTTACACCGAATAGTCATTTATTACACAAGGGGCAAGAAGGAGGCGCCCTGTATTTTGGGACAACAGAGAAAAGTGGTTACGCCTTATATATTATATATTAGGACGGAGGGAGTACAAAATAAGGAGCATGATACACTTAGACACGACACATGACTACTTGACAATTTTTTTTTTATCAAATCTAGGTAGACAACTTGGAAAATTCATCTTGACTTGAGTGGGCCTTTAGTGGGCTGAATGTTTCGGGGCCCTAATGGAGCTCCATGGGTGAATTTCAGAATCTGGCGCAAACCCGAAGTACTTTAGATATCCGAACCCGCAAATCTGTAGCCACAAACTAGAAACCAAATCAAAACCCAAAATCCGTGGATATTCGGTTCGAACCCAACCCATTGCGATCCCTATGGCTGATGCCATCCGAAATGGCATTTCTATTATTTTTTGAAGTAAAGAAATGACATTCTTGGCACAAGAATTGGTATGATACTATGCGTACACACCCCTGGTAAATTTATGAAATAGTTAAGGCTCCTTGAAGTCTCCAGGTTAAGTCAAGATCCTTAGGTGGACACTTAAAAAAATAAAAAAAATTATAGAAATTCTCATAAAAATTAGAAACATCTAACCATTCATCGGCAACTCTGATTATAATAGCCGTTAGATCTATTATTACTACTATAAATAACCCATATGTCATTATAAAAATAGGCTAAAATAACCCACGTTACCTACCTTGCTAACGGCCTGCGAGTAGCCCAACGCGGCCCGGGGCGTGTTGGTAGTAAGAGGCCCACGAGCCACGAGCAGTGCTTATTTGTATGAAGTATAGACAAATACAGTGACTGTCATGGAGAGTGGCCTGATTTTTCAACGTATCGATGCTTACACATCTCTGTATGAATTAGACAAATACAGTCACGCGTCAAGAAAATTGGGAACTTTAATAAAGTTACCAACGTGCACCTGAGCTCTTGCTACTACGGCAAAGCATGATTATCAGGAGCTGGTTGACAGGCGTATCAAAGACGTACGTCCGACCATGATCCCACATTTCGGCCCTCCGGCGCTTGGGCATGCAGGGAGCTGATATTTCCCGAGGGCTCGATCTGCTTCTTCCCAAATACCGGAACGTACGCTAAGGGTTCGTTCGTTTTGGCATGATTCATGGACTTATTCCCACCCATTCCATATAGAACCCAACCAATCCATACCTAACCGAACAAGCTCTAAATATTATTTTGAAATATGATTCCTCAAACGAAATCAGAGTGGTGCAGCGGAAGTGTGGTGGGCCCATAACCCATAGGTCCCAAGATCGAAACTTTGTTCTTTGTTCTGATATACTTGTTGTTGTTTTTTTATTTTCTTCAACCTTTTTTTTGCTTTTCTATCTCCTTTCGGGTTTTGAGAACTTTTATGCTCCTCCTCATTTGCTCTACGTTACTATATTATCTCTATGGTTTCCCAGAACTTAGAAGAAAAGAGATGCTAAATTGCTAATTATTTACAATAAATGTGGAATCTGCTTTTAGTCACACACACTCACATCGTGCAGTGATCTTCTGTTTTCTTTGTCCAACTAGGACTAGGACTGCTGTTCCGTGATCTTGCTATATCTATACTATAAAGGATTGAACAAATTGAGGACATTTCTCACCCACAAACACACCCTTTTACCCTTCATAGTGGACCTACCTATCAGAGCTGAACGGTGGGACTAGGACGACCAAAGGAGGGGGGGATTGATTTGGTCGTCCTCACCCGGTTAAAAAGCTCCCCTCCCACCTCCTCATCTCCAAATTTTTTTTCACCAACAAATACACCCAACAACGGAAGTAAAATAGGAAATATCCCCCCGCTCTCACTACATCCCATCACAACTGCAAGAAAAATGGAAAGCTCCTTATATCAATGAGAGAAATAAAGGAAATAAAAGATGTGCTATTAAAAGGAAACAAAAGGTGTGCTAGTAAAACAAAATAAAAGATGTGCTATGAAAAGGAAATAAAAAGCACCTCTCCATGGCCACCACTTGCTATCTCTGTATTCCAATGGCAAAAAAAATAGAAAGACCTTCTCTCTAACACAAGAAATAAATCTCTCTATGGCCAAAATAAAAGAAATCTCTCCATTACACGGTTTATGAACGGACGACATGGATGAGGATGTCCATGCCCTCCATATTTCGCCTCAACCGCTGCTTCAAGTACTCACCATAGTCGCAGTCACAGCAAGCCAGGCGGCGGTGCCGGGGCCGGTTCCCGCCGCAGTGGACGAAAGAGGAGTTGGTGCAAGTGTTTTTTTTCAGTCCTCGTATGGTCTTTCCTTTGATTGACGGCAAGAAAAATGGAAAGCCCTTATATCAATGAGAGAAATAAAGAAAATAAAAGGAGGTGTTATTAAAAGGAAATAAAAGGTGTGCTATTAAACGGAAATAAAAGATGTTCTATTAAAAGGAAATAAAATGCACCTCTCCATGGCCACTGCTTGCTTTCTCTGCATTCCAACGGCAAGAAAAATGGAAAACCCCTGATCTTCTCTCTAACACAAGAAAAAAAATATCTCCATGGCCAAAATAAAAGGAATCTCTCCATGACGCGGTTTATGGATGGACGACACGGATGAGGATGCCTGTGCCCTCCAAATTTCACCTCAGCCGCTGCTCCACGTAGTCACCGCAGTCGCAGTCACTGCAAGCCCAGGCCCAGGCGGCGGTATTGAGGGATTGTTGTTAAGTAGCTACCATTGGCAAATTGGCATCACGATGAGATGGAATTGGAAATCTAGATCTCCATTTGTTTATCTCTTGATCTAGAATACTCCCTCTATTTCAAAATATACAGGTCATTTTACTTTTTCTAGGAAAGTCATTTTACTTTTTTACATCACGTTTTATTCGAACATTTATGCAAACATGGTCAAATTTACTTACATGGGTATTTTTTCTTGCTATGTAATTGTCGTGTTTTTTTTATTCCATCTCGTAAACAATATGATATATGAAGAAGGCCGAATATAATATTCTCGACTTTGACTTTTAACAGGATGCTTGGTGGCTAACAATCTCGTATTCTTAGTTTTTATAAAGATGAAATAGACACATCTATGTCAACACTCAAATGTGGTTTATTAATAAGAATAATAATTTATTATTAAATATTTTTATTTCAAGCTAAATTTTTACCATGTACCACTTTTTCAGTAATGACAAAAGCATACACACCAAGGCTCCGCAAAAGAAATAAAGTTGATGTTGCCACGCGAATGGGCCGGGAGATCTTCAAAATATCTCCGGTAACACTGCTGCCAGAGTTCCATGACAACTACTCCCTGAAACATGAAATATAAAAAGAAATTTTTTAATACATAAATTTTATAAGTTTGTGTTTGATATATTAAGATAAGAAATTATAACTTTACAGTAAATTCTTAAATACTCTAGAATTTGTCTCACATATCTTTTCATCTCTACTATATTTATATCTTTTGTATATGAGAATTTAAATAAAATATAATGAAGCTAAACTTATTTTTTTTATTATTTTAATAGCACGTGCGTGTCGCACGTGACAATAGATTAGTATGTATAGTACTCGTAAAATTCCTCTACTAATTATGGTGCTCGTATGCTTTGTCTTTCACTGCTGAGACTGAGAGATCGAGCTGGGCACGGATTCGTTTGTGTGGGACCGTGGGTGGATGCGGTGATCAGGCATGCACGCGCCATTACGGCAACACAAAAAGCATGCATGCAGCTCAACACCCATCTATATATATATCCAGCATCCAATCAGTAGGACTAATTTACTGCAATCAGTGCGCAATCTCATCCGATCCCCAACAAAAGCAGTATCGTACGCTGATCTCATATCGACACACATCAAGATGATGAATGAAAAAAAAAACAATATTACACCATAGCTTTATTGATGGGGATCGACCGGACAGAGGCTAAAACAAATGGTCGCAGTAGTACACGCGTGCATCGTTCTATCCGATTTCCCAACCATGGACCGTCCGTGGATCTCGGATAGCCCAGCACTACAAGTTACTACTGTAGTAGCTAATTAATCCTACGTCTACTGATGATGATCATCATCATTCACCACACACAATACATGAATTGAAACGAACTTATAACACGTACGTGTGCACGTGCACCACAGGAGACATTCATTTTGTAGTATATATATGCCTACTACTAGGCGTCTACTTGTACCGTGTGGTGCCGCGCGATACATTTATGCATACTACAACACAAATTGGTCGTACACATGCATACAGAGTAAATTAATAACCGAACGTGTGTGAGCGGCAACAATAGTTAGGTCAGTCGTGCACGTGTGCGCTGCATCATCTCAGATCGATGTGCCCACCATCATCGATCAGACCACCTCCACGGCCCTCGGCTGGGGGATGAAGATCGCCGGAGGATGCGGTGGCGCCAGCGGCGGCGACGGCGCCCTCTCCGCCGGTAGGGAAGGCGGCATGATGTCCACGACGACGACGTCCTTGTTGTCGTCGTCGGTGGTGCTGGTAGCCACCTCGCCGTCGTTGGCGTCGTCGGGGGTGACCACCGCGACGTGAGGGGGCTGACGCGCTTGCTGCTGCTCCTTCTCGGCGTCAGCCGCCGCCTCCTGCGCGACCTGCACCTCCGACACGGCGCCGTTCTTCTTGGGGTTCCGGTACACGAAGTAGAGCGCTATCTGGGCCAGGCCGAACAGCAGGCCCAGCACGTTGGGCATCTGACACAAAAAAATGTGCAGGCATATTATTAGCACGTTCATTTCATCAATCAACTAATTACAAAATTTTCCTCCTAGAAAAAACAATACAATATAAATTTTCCCTGATGAGATCGTGTAACTAAATACATCTCAACTAGTATTGGCTACGGTTTGTAGTCGTTTCATCGTGTGGCTTGGTGGCTTTTCAAGGACACAGGAGCTAGTTTGAATTTGAAAGATTGCTAGATAGCCACTTCCATGCGGCTTGGACACATGAGCTAGTTTAGCCTTTAATAAGTATCTGATTTATAGTACGTACACTACTATTGCCTTTTACGCTTGCAAGTACGTTTTGTTCTGCTTTTGCAAAAGATGGTGCACTAGCTAGCATGCGGAGTTTGATCTCTTCTTTGTTAGGTTCTGTACACAGAAAACAGCTGGCTCGTGGGTCGTGACACAAGCTCAACACCTGTCCTTCACTATGTGCGATGTACATAAAAGTGCGAGTATTAAACCAATTAACCGCACCTTAATAAGCTCTCTAGCTATCTATTTATACCTTTGCAAGCCTGCTTGAAAAGTTAGGAAAGCTAGCTATAGCTAGCAGGGATGATTAAAAGCGAAAAAGGAAAATAATGGAAGATGATCGAGTATTAGGCTTTATATATTACCGCGATGAAGAAATCTTTCATGAGGAGGCCGTAGAAGAACCAGACGACGGCGCTGATGGTCAGGAAGAAGGAGAGCCAGAAGGGCATGAACTCCACGCTCTTGGTCCGGATCACTTGCCGCTGTCGCGAAATTATTTAAATGCACCGTACGATTTTTAATTAGTTGATCAAATCCAAGTAACTACTAGATTTACTAGCTGGTATATAGTGAGAGCTTACGATGATGGCGAGGGGAGCGACAAAGACAGCGAGGGCGAAGGCGGAGCCGACGCCGCCGGCGATGGTGACACGGCGCTGGCCCTCGACGTAGAACTGCAGGATGGCGACCATGGCCCCGAAGCAGCCCATGTTCACGATGGACAGCAATTTCATGGTGAAAACCTGCGTGCGTGGATCATAATAAACATGCCGACGATGTAAATGAGCATGCTTAAATTATTATATATGTAGTAATATCATCCGTCACGATAGATATGCAAGTATACCATTGCGTCCTTGGGCGCGTAGACGAGGTAGATGGCGAGGTAGACGGACTCGACGACGCAGGCGATGGCGTTGATGGAGAGGAGGAGGACGTCCATGCTGAGCAGCGCGTAGTAGAGCCACAGCATTGCGCTCAACAGCGCCACCACGTACGGCACCGACTGAAACGACTCCGTCGACTTCTTCTTGTACACGCGGTAAAACGTCGGCCTGTAAATACATATTGTGACCGTCAGGGATGAAGATTAGCCGGCCTCGTGTATAATTGCATGAGAGAGGCAGAACTTTTGAACAATATACTAGCTAGTGTGTATATACTCACACTGGTGCAAGGGTGACCAGGAATGATAAGATGTTGCCTGCAAAACCGACAAGAACAGGTTAGTTCGATCGTGTTCGATTCGTGCATACATGGTAGGAGTGTTCGATTTGCGAGTGATTAGTGTTGCCATGCATGCATGGTTTAATTTTGAGCTGGCATGCATCTCCTACAGTTGCAATAACTGTGCATGCATGAACTGCATAGGATTGGTGCAGACCAGACAGTATACTACCTAGGATCCCCACAGCGAAGACCAACTGGTGCCCAACGGTAATCATCTTCAAAGATCGGAGATGTATATATATAAATATGCTCAACACTAATCTCCCTGGCTAGCTAGCTAGCTTATACAGCACTGCCTAAGAGAGAATGTGAAACAAGGAGAGATCCCTCTTGGGAGGCTGGCTAGCTAGCTTCTGGTTTCTACCACCTGAATATGATAGTTCGACACAATGCAAGTTCCCTTCCTGGCCACCCCAGGTATTTATAGGGCCCGGAAAGAACCATCCATCAATTGAATACTCCAATAAATTCGGGGAGAGCGGAGAGTCTCGATGATCGCTGTGTTATCGGCTGAGAGAGCTTTAATTTGCCGTCCGGCGCATACGTGTGGCCGGGCGCACTTGACACCCCGATCCTAATCACATCCTTGACCTCGCTTATGTGTCGGTAATCCGCGACATGTCGCGCTAAGGAGGCGTCTCAGTTGACACATGCGTAATAATTTGCTTCGGTATTACTATTACATGTCTACATGTGTCGATATTCTGCGACGCTCCTCGTTCATGATAGAAAGAGTGTGTGTACGTTGATCGGTCTCTCTCTATATAAATCTTGTTGATCGACATGAATGCATGATGATCAGTTTTATTTTGTGCTTAGGGATCAATTGAGCTAGTAATAAACTTGCTCTGATATGCTTAATATTTGTGTGGAGATACAAATATCTATATGGACGAGAAGCTAGCAAAAACAAACTCTTCATATGGGGATTCACTGCTAGTCTACTTACTACTCTAGCTATTTCTTTTTTTTTTTTTCAAATTTCCCATAATTTAATTACACGAGGCTGGTCTTTGTCAACTCTTTTCAAAATCAACAGTTAAAGTTTAGTTTTAAAATTTGAGACTGCACCATTCGATCAATCAATCATACCTTAATTATATTTTTGTGTTCGACAAAAATATCTTAATTATTTTTTTGAAACGGGGATAATATGGAAAGTTAGGTTTAAATATATACAAATGAAGCTCACTTGTATAATTAAAAGAGGCCAAAAGATTGGATGAGTGTTTTTCAGTTCCTCTGTAAAAAGAGTGGATTAAAAAGATACTAAGCACATACTTTGTGAAGGAGCTGGAGTTCCAATTCTCCGTCATTTCATTTGACGGTTACACAACAGAGCAGCCTTTTAATCCTTTTAACCATCACCACTACAGTGACACTGGCATAGTCATATATCCGAACTTTGAAGTTCTCATTGGCGATTAATCGGGCCTAGAAAGCGGGCGAAAGTTCTAGACAAATAGTTCCTTGCGGCCATGCAGGATCTGGCAAAGCTGCAGTCATACAAAGTAAAATAACAAATCGCCCTTTTTACGAAGTTAATAAAGTGTGAAGTGTGTGCTGTGAAAAAAAAAAACTTACCAGCAACAACCCCTAGTGGCACGGTTACTTTGGACCACCACGACCATGCATCCATGGGTGCTACGCGGGGCGGCGCGGCGAGTCAAAAGCTTAGCGCGGTAAGCGAGCGAGCACCCAGCGGCTACTACACACACGTCGTTAGGCCGCGACGCGATCAGAGCCGTCCACTTGCGCAGCCTATGCTAGGCTCGAGACGATCACACGGCCGTAGGAGGGCGTGCGTGCACCGGCGAGCTGGCTGGCCAGCTGCATCCTCCGCTTTTCCAAGGTTGTTATTCTTTTTTAACGAACGGACACGAGACTGTTTGCTCCGGTTTGACCAACAGCGACTTGAAGTATGTTTGGTTTGTAGTAACAACCACGATTCAAAGTACTCCCTCCGTTCCGTTTTCTAGGTCGTTCTAGCTCCTGATAAAATTGTCAAAATGTAGGTCGTCTTACTCCCCCGCAGCTCATTCCGATATTTTCTTTTCCTAAAATGCCCTCGTGCAGTCGCGCTCTCTCCTCCGCCTCGCAGATTCAGCCGCCGGCCTCGCTCCACATCCTCGCCCGCCTCGGCTGCATCCACGCCGCCGCCTGGACCAACCTGCTGTCCTGCCGGCGCGCCTCCCCGAGGTCGTCCTCCGCTCTCCCTCCTCGACGTCCGTTTCCCCCGCTACCCTATGTTCCGGTCCGCCCAGATCTCCTCGTTGTTCGACGCTGCCGCGGCACTGCAGCCGACGAATCTCGTCGTCGGTGTCACCGTCTCTAGGCCTGGCGTAGTGGTGTTGCCCCGTCTCGAAATGCGCGGCGTCCATCTGGTCCTGCCGCTGCCTTGGAGGCCGAGGGTTCGCCCATGTGCAGCGGCGAGGAGGAGGTGCGCTAGATCTGGGGCATGGACATCGTCGGACCCAAGTCGCCACTGGTGGACGGCTACGGCATGAGGTATGCACGGTGGAGCTTGGCCTAACACCGGCAGAGGAGGGCAGCAGATCAAGGGCCCTTCTGCATCGAGCAGTTACAGGTGCCCCATCTCCTTGCTCCTGACCGGCATGTGGCCTTTGGCCAAAAAAATTTGCATCTTTTCAACGATCTGATGTACTCCCTGTTATTTGCGATTCCTAGGCTGGTAAATTTGGATTTTGGTTAGTGCTACTGTAATGTGTTGCTTTGCCTAACGTAGTTTTGGTGCTTTAGTCAAAGTTCAAATTTGTTTCAACATTTTATCAGTTTCTTTCAGTCTTACTTTAATGGTCCCTGCTTCTTTTCCCTTTTTGAAAGATCAAATCTGCCGTTACAACAAATTCCAACTACAGAGTGCAGAGTACTTTTGCATTTGATTTCACTTGTGACCTTGCCTCTAATTGACATTACAAATTGGTTCATGTACTTTTGCATAGCAGATAGAACTACAAAGTGCGTAGCTGTTTGTCTGGAGACATTGATGGATTAGCAAGGAAAAGTTTATTACCAAATCAAAGGTATAGATAATCTTACCAATTTTTTTTCAAGAGCAAAGTGTAACGGTTGGTGCATTTTCCATGCTTTAACGGTTGGAGTATTGATTAGTGGATTCAGATAGGTATATGTGCCATATCATGTAACTGATGGGTTCTTTCTAAATTGATTTCTGCTTCAGCCATTTTTGCTATGTACAGTTATGGTGCACGAACTACCCAAAAAAAAAAAATCCTCACAACTGCAGTAACAAGCAGAGATAGCATTCATATACTTATTTCATAATTGTTGTGATTTTGAACTCATTAATCGGCAGGTTTGGTTTGTTCCCTTCATCCTCCATACATAACTGCATATGAATGGTGGTGCTATAGGAGATGAGATAAAGAAGTCAGCCATGACTTCTTGCTTGCTGCTAGTTTCAAGCAGTTCTGAATTCAGGTAATAAGCTCCAAAGCAAGGTTTAAACTTATCCTTAATGTAAAGTACTCGAAAGCAATTGTGAATACAAGATAGTTCTGAATTCCTTACAAACAAAGTTACAAATTGACTTACTATAGTTATATCCAGCAATATAGTACCTTTCCCAACCTAAATATAATACTCATGTGTATACAATAATAATATTACAACTCCAGTTCCTGTGCAAAACTTATTTATAATACAAACTTAACCGTATTGGGCTAGTTTGGCTAATGCACTATCGTAGATATCTTTATCACATGACAACCGATGAGGTAGCGCCCCTTCTCTTTCTAGCCTTCTCTTATTCATGTGTGGATTTCTATACCTATTTCCTCCTCCAATCTTCATTACCTCTTTCATGCACATCTGGAGACTTAGGAACACTCTATTTAGATTATCCTCGTCATATGCTTCAAACTCTTCCTCCACACCTTGAATTAGCTCTTCAATAGTTGTAGGGCTTCTACAATCAGTTAAGGACTGCAGGGATCTGAAGAAGCCAAGGTCTAGTACATTCATATCTGGGGAGTTGGGTGGTTGTTGCATCAACCGGATATCTAGCCCTGTAGCTGCCACAGCTTGAAGGAAGGCTGGGTCATGTGGACTGACATGTGTTCTAGCATTGTCCTGCTGGATGAAAATTGTCTCATGAACAGCATCTTGCGGCCACACTGATTTGATTGCTGGAATAACTTTTTCAATCATATATTGCCTCATCACTTGCCTATTGACTATGATAGATTTTGTTTCTATGGTTCCTCTTTCTCTATTCCCGCTCTTTCTTGCTGCAGGCACCTCTTTTACAAATGCCCACACACCAACCTTTCCAGAAAACGTCACAATCCCTTGAGCATTGCGTCTAGGCCTCCCTACAACTGTCAGTAGCATGACTTTGCCAATACTATTCTTGTTCTGAACAGTCCGTACAGGGTCATCCTCTTCTGGCAGCAAGTAATACTTCCTTGACTTTTTGGTCATATAATACCATTTCTCATCCATGTGCAGTATATTTTGCATGTCAATGAATCTAGGATCAGCATTCCCCCCTAGAGTTGTCTTATCTATCATTGAAATGCAAAATTGGAGCCTCTCCTTCATGTTGCCTTCTTTCAAGTATGGCTTCAATGTATTGGAGTGGCGTCTTAGCAAGCCTAACTTGAACTTCCTGTGCAATGTCGAAATACCAACATCTAATGATCTAGCTAGTGACCTTAAGGTGGATCTTCTATTTAGTGGGATTGTGGCCATTCTAGATAGCTTGAGGTTAGCTTTCTTGCGACCGTATCGACCAGTTCTTTTGTTAGACACATCAACTTCCTGCCCAAGTGCAATCTGCTCCTTTGCAGTCTTCCAAATCTTTTGGATAACTCGAATTTGAGTCCGAAAGAATGCGGCAACTTCCTTTGTTGCCTTACTTTGGTAATTTCCCATTTTTGCTCTTTGCATGCAATGAAGTGTAAGCAACATATCTTTGACCATCTGTTAACCAGTTCCTTATCCTCATTTGTGGTTGTTGTACACCTAAAAGAAAAATTAGTATTGTTATAAATGTGCAAGTTTTTATATGCACATCGAAGTAAAAAAAAATAACAAATGTATATGTTGCTTTTCTGGTGAGGTAATTCAAAACTACTCCTGAGTGTTTAACAATTCCTTACATTATTGATTGTAAAAAATAACAAATGCATTTGTTAACCAATTCCTTATATCATTGATTTTATAAGTTCATATTGTACCTACAGCCTCAACATGAGTGTTGATTTCAGCTTGAATAGGAGCAATGCCTTCATCCTGAGATATAGCATCGATTTCCTCGTCGGCTGCAACTTCGCCTCCTATAGGTAAGATTTCACCAACTAATTCTGCTGGGGGAGTACAGTTGATGTCCAGTAAAACACTTGCTGCCATATGAACATCTAAAAGGACAATTAACAAAACAAGATAATTAGATTGAATCAAATCAAAGATGAGGGGTAATCATAATCTTAGTTGGAATTGTGGTGAGGTAATTCAAGAGTCTCATCAATCTTGTTTCTTCATGTTGTACCTGCAGCTGCAACATGAGTGTTGACTTCGTCATCTTGAGCAGGAGCAATTCCTTCATACCGAGCCATAACGTCGAATTCCTCTTCAGAAACAACCTCGCCACCAGGTAGGATTTGACAATCTAATTCTGCTGGGGGAGTAGAGTTGATGTCTAGGTAAAACCTAGCTGCGGGTACAATGCCTGCTGAGGGAGTAGAATCAAATCAATAAGTATTTGCTCAAGTCAGTTTCACCATGATTAAATCTGTATGGTCTATTAGTAACCAGTCTGTACAAGTATGAACAAAATTACTCTTACTGCATATTGTACTTGTTGCTTCAATGTGTGCATTGGCTTCTTCATATTGAGCAAGAGCAATACCTTGATCTTGAGCCATAGCATGAACTCCCTCTTCAGCTAGAACATCTCGTTGTCCATGTATGCTTTCATCCACAAATTCTGCCGGAGGAGTAGAATTGATGTCTAGAAGAACGCTTACTGCAGGGTGAATCAAATTAGATTGAATCAAATTAACAAGTTTCTGTTTACTCTTGTAAAGTGACATTTAACAAGTTTCTATTGTTAAAATGACACACTTAATTTGTTTGTTTATTTTTAAAGTCACATTCTTCTTCTCTACATGGAGTACAGTATGAAGGTTACCTGCAGGATCAGCAGGAGGATCAACGTCCTCGTCAGCTGTGGCCTCTCCTACAGGTAGCATTATTCCACCATCCAATTCTTCTACTGCGGATATGTTGCTGCTTTGTATGCCTATGTAATTCTGCAATTTGTTGCTGCAGGTACATTGAAAATGAGGGCAAAAACTGACTGGCCACGAGTACTTGCCAGAGATCAAAGTGTTGGGACTGCTTGCTTACCGAAGATCGTCACACATCCTGGAGTTGCTTGCTCCCCAGAGATCGCACGTCCAAGCTTTAGGAGATCGCACATCCAGGAGTATCCTTGCCTACTGGAGGGTGCCCATGCTGAGGAGTGCTTACCGGAGGTCGCACGTGTAGGTGGTGGTCGAGGAGCCCGGCCGGCTGGCCGGATCGCCGCCGGAAGGAGCGATCGGCGGGAGAATCGCCGCTTGGTTGCGTGCGGAGGACGAATGGGTTCAAATTTCAAATTGGCGTGCGTGGAAGAGAGGGGGTTGCATGTGCGTGTACAGTTGGTGGGTGGGAACAGCTAGATGAGTAATTGAGGGGTATGGTTGTCCTTTTGTTGACAGAGTACTATTTTGCCTCCCGCTGATCAGAACGACCTAGAAAACGGAACAGAGGGAGTACCACAAAATACTTTTTTTGTGAGCCAATAAATGAATATTTTATATCGTCAAGTCGTAATGGAGTGTTTTTTTTATAAAACTCAAGTGAAATCTCCTATGCAAGTCATTTTTAGGAGGACTACGGTGATGGACATCCTTGCCAAGCAGAAGTGTTTCAAACTTTTGTCAGGGCAGGGAGTTTAATTTGCCACGCTTCCCATTTGGATGGAAGTCGTAATAATGAATAGCTTTATACATCTAAGAAAAATACTCCTTCCGTTCTAAGTTACAAGTTAATTCAACTTTTTGAAGAGCCAAACATTTTCTATTTGAAAAAAATTATAGAAGGGACCACAAATGTTTATGACACCAAATAGATATACTAAAATATATTAAATAAATAAACTAATGATACTTATTTGGTATCATGAATGTTAGTATTTTGTTATATAAATTTGGTCAAATTGAGATGTTTTGACTCTCAAGAAAGTTGAAATGACTTATAATTTGGAATAGAAAGAGTACACCCTAGCTAAGTTGATTTAACGTCTGGGATAGTTATGTTCCATTATTTAAAATAATCGTGTTTAGCTCAATTCTTTTTAAATCAATTTTAGCCGCAGTGGTGACAGGCATTGTCACAACTGTGGGCTGTGGCAGGATAGGCCTGAACCTGAATTTGTCTTTGAAAAACCAAAGTGGTGAACATGAATATTAGTATATGAGATATTTGTGAACATGCTAAGATTAGCTAAGGTGGTAGTGACCTCGGACGCTTTGCATGAGAAGGGCATGTCATTGGCTGGTCAAATTAATAACCCGTGTTATCGTCATAAGCAACTAATTAACAAGGTAGCATCATCACCATCATCAATGGAACGGAATAAAATGGAAACCCAAAGCTTGTGCCGGCTGCAGTAGCTTTGTAGCTTGGCGTCGTCAATCTCTTTCTTTTTGCCGATCCAGATGTCACCAGATCACTGGGATATATACAAAGACTCAAAGAGATAGCTAGAGACTAGAGAACCAGCCTATCCGATGGTTCAGTCAGCAGCAGCAAAAAGAAAAAAAAAACTTCTTCACCTGATCGTCACAGCCTTCAAAATAACACTATAGTAATATATATAACAATATAATTGTCTTAAATAAAAAGTTATATCAAATTTTCACAATGAATAATCTAGTAATGCAATATGGTGCTGTCGTCAATCCATATGAAATTTTAGATATACAGATTGATGTGCTTATACATTTGTGATCGGAGGAAGAAGTAATGTATATGCACCAATCTCTAGTGCTGCAAATTTAATTGTCACGCTAGAGAGCACTAGCATATATCTTACATTAGCTATCTACAGGTGAAAGCATGGGGCGCATGTGGATGTACGGAAGCTGGCTGGTAATGAACATGCATCCATGAACAACGGAGGAGATACGACGACAGGCTATATGCTGCTGGGCCTGCTGCAGTTGCATCCACCGATTGCATCATCGATGTGCACTAGCTAAGGCTCACTGGCTCAGTGCGTGCAAACACCACCCTTAATTAGCTTAGCCTCAGTATAGATATATAGATATAATGATATATGTAGAAAAAGAAAAGGTAGTTCAGTTCTTGGTGGGACATGTGGCAGCAAAAGGAGTCTGCGACTTGTTACGTTCCTTGGATATGCATGGAAAGGCAAAGATACCGCAGGATTCGCACGCGCAGCTCGGATAGTGATCTCGGCACTGTAACATGCATCATGTAAAATGCAGCTGAGGAGACTACTATTGGCCATGGAATTCGGATGCGCCACTGGATGCCCGACAGCAGATCGACCATGCATCCTTCTATACATGCATCTATCGGCTTGCTAATGCGGCTTTCATCTGTCCCCGACATATATATTCTTTTCGCTTATTTAATATGTAAGTGAACTGATGATAAATGGCATTATTCACCGGATACTTGGTAATACTTCTTTTGTTCCAAAGGTACTACTCCCTCTGTTCTAAATTATTAGTCATCCTGGATGTTATTTTGGGTGTCTAAATTCATGGCATCGTCTATGAATCTAGACATATATATACTTGTCTAAATTCATAACATCATCAATGAATCTGGTAAAAAACCAGGATGACTAATATATTTTGGAACGGAGGGAGTATATACTAATTAATAACTATGTATTATCTAAATATGCCAAGACACCTTACAATTTGGAACTCGAGAAGCACTAATAAGAAGCAACAATCGATGAGAAGACATGAGCATGCATGCATGCATGATAAGCACACGACGAGCGCCATTTTACCATTTTCAAGGTACACTAGGAAACCTTAACACCACTGGATCGTTCAGCAGAGGAAAAAGTGGCTGGCCTACCTCCCGGCTGTCATTTGCGGCCTACAACAACCGTGCCGCGTCGCCTACTGAGTTTCTTCACCCATGGCAGTTGAGTAGAGTGGAGTGGATGGGTCGGTGGCGCAAACCATCCACTCACCATGTGAGGGTATGGGAGCTATAAAGAGTGGATTGGTCGGTGGCCCAACCTGTATCTTGCTTCATTTAATTCGCGGATGTTAGTCAAATTTGAAACTTGAAATTGTTTGACTCCTTGGTAAGCTAGAGTTGCATTCTTTTGTAGATGGATGGAGCATTAATTATTATGACTTCATACAACTCTAGACAAGCTTGACTAGTGATAAAACTTTTTTTAGGCGGCAAAACCAAAACATGTATTGGACTATGATATTTAAAACAAAGTGAGGGTCAGAGTATACTTTCCATGCATGGTAAAAATTGTGGGTCATCAAGGCTAGCTAATCCGTTGAGTTAGTGCGTGCAGAGTGCATATAAGAAATTAATGGATAGAGTAGTCACTTTTGATGTTTCATGAATAGACAATGCCGGCCTTTGCTCCTAACTGAACAGTGGGGACTGATTTGGAGATCTGAGTGGCATAACATGGGCGGGATCTCTCAGCTAAAGAATTGAAGAGCATAAAGGAACAACGGGAATTAAAGAACATAACACTGTCTGTTCTGTGTACTGATCATTGTATGCGAATTCCTGATGACCTAACTTACAAAAGAGTAAACAATTTTAAAAATATAGATAGAAATGTAGTGGAATTGTATTGCACTTTTTTCTTTCCACAGATTAGCTAGTACTACTTCCGTTCCAAATTGTAGTTCGTTTGACTTTTTTACCCTAACTTTGACCATTTTTTTTCATTCAAAAGAAATTATACAAACATAGTCAAACTAAAGTCATTCTTAAAGAACTTTAATTAATAAAACAAGTCGTAGGGCTGGAGCTTTTAACTATCTTTGGCAAGCCTCCCCCCACACCCCCCACACACGCGCACACACAGCATTTGAAATCTATAAATTGGACACTATTTAAGGACCCTAAAAGTCCCTTGATCGTTCAGGGAGAGCCTTTTAATTAATTCGCAGTGTTGACTAAGCTCAATCTTCCTGTTTTTTGTCATGCTATAAAAGAAATTGAGAACTGCGTATTGTGTGCATTTTACATGATGAATCTCATAAAAGCCAAATGGTCCAAAAACAGAGAAATTTTGGTCGTATAAAAGCGTGCATTGCACATGTTGACTCTTGCATGGATTTGATGTTGTTGGACACAAGGCGAAGATTGTTGATGTGATTATGTGTGCGCATGCCTACCGCTTTTTATCGCTTCACCACTGGGATGTGCCCCTGCTGCCATTTGGCAATTGGCATATAACTTGTAATTAACATAAGGTGGAGTAACGACGACATGCAACCTAAGCGATTAAGGTCCTAGCATTGAGTATAGACACATGTACAGTGATGCGGTGTACTGCACACCGTGTTGACCACACGTACAGGTATGGCGATCCGCCATTGGCGATGGAGAGAAGAAAGCTTTGACGATGTACATGAACTAGCGAGCTGTCGGGTTGGGCGTGCCAAAGATCCAGAGAAAAAAATATAGACGGCGATTCTATGTGGGAGCTTGGTATTTATTGTATCTAGCTCATTTCCGGTCCCTGTCTGTAAAAGGAGTAACCTTGCCGTTTGTTGGAGACTTCTTTTTTTTATGCCACTCGTCTGGGTACAAGGGTAACGTTACAACTTACAACTACACTGAACCTGGAACACTTTTCTCAAGAGGGGTGCTTCAATTCACATTTCCTTTGTGCCTTCACATATGAGATGTTTCGTATACGTATTTTTATTTGAACCAAAGGTCCTCTAACGTAGTTGGTTAAGGGTTTCAGCGGTATGGTCATAACCAGTAGATCCAAGTTCAATTCCTCGTAGATTTATGGGACTGGTTTTTTTTTTTTAAAAAAAACTCCTCGTCGGCATAGTCAAGATTCATGGTTTTCTACCCTTCTTAATGAAAAATCGAGGGGCTCCTACCCCACCAGGTGTAGTTTTTTTTCACGTAATTTCATTTGAAATGTTTACATTTTGAAAACCGAATCACTTGTTGAAATCTTTTGAGTAGTAATGTTTTCAAATCCAGACTTTTTCAAAAATGAACTAGAATCAGTGTGAAACACCTTTTTTGGGGTGATTCTTGTTCGTAGTGTTACAATGAGAAATGTTTCAGGTGATTTATGGAGAAGCATTTCTTGTTTTTTACCGTTTGGTACAAATTTTACTAAATCTGGCAAGAATAAAAATCTTGCAACCTAACGAGGCCTTAGAAACAAGCCTTGGTGCGAACTAGGAGTCGGACTCCCCACCAATAGTTCACTCATGTATGAGGCTACCCACTGTGGCGGCGGATAAGTTTCACTTGGCGTGAGTGTTGTTTCAGTTGCTAGACACTAGACTCATAGTCATATATACCTGACTTTTGTCCATCTTATAAAAATACTGTGTGATCGCCATGCTAAAATCAAATTATAGGTAATGAATTTTTGTATTGTTCCAGATATGGGGAGTCTAGTCTATTAAAAACTTGTATAGCTAATTTAAAGTATCTTATGCAATTTTAAGGCAAATTCATGAAAATCTTATAACGCGTGAACATAAGGTTAGAGATATTAAATACAATTGCTAATATCATGTTGTATTCCTTTATGAAAAGGGGCTGCACTATGTCATGCTATAATTCATCCAACAAAAGTACCAAAATCTCTCTATTTTAAAATATAGGTCGATTAAGTTTTATTGCAAGTCAAATTTCTCTACATTTCGCCTATGTTTAGGGCAGTCCCAACCCAGACCTATAGTAGAGTCTATTTGTATTAATTACCTTGCTATGTAGGCATTTTGCTGATGTGGCAAGCAATTTAATGAGGAGAGATATGAAAAAATATAGAAACTATGTCTAAGTTAGACACCAAGTCTACGCGCTAAACGAGAGAAATATAGTTGAATGATTGGAGAGGACTATAATTTAATGATTGAATAGACTCTAAGATACAAAATCTGCATTGGAGACTATAGTTTCTTGTGATAGAGTCTTCAACATATGGACTCATAGGTAGAGTCTGGGTTGGGACTGCTCTTAAAAAAAAAGTGATATATATTACAAATGAATGCACTATCAGGATAAGGATGGATTTGCCAAGATTAATTTGATGTGGTAAATGTAAGTATGTTTTTTTATAAAGATTGACACTTTTGGTAATACAAACGACCTATAAATTCTAGACCAATGGGATGACCACCGAGCCGTTTGGATGAATACTATTGATCTGTTGCGCTTGCGCTTGAATGAAACCCTTCGGCAACTTATGAGTAATTTCAACTGGTACATACAGTACAGGGCATAAAACAGCAAGAAAGTCGGCGTTACACCTATCTAGTAGGGGACACGTTCGTCGTATGTGTGTTGAGTCTCAAATCAATACTTGGCATTCAAATTCTGTTCTTTTTCCTGCGACCGAAACGGACATGATTGATGTACCTTTTCCAAAAGCCTAGCCGGCTCCCGGAGCATCACCTTTTCCATGGTTGATGGATCCCCTAGCTAGCTAGCTAGCTAGCTAGGACGAAGCTGCTGCTACATGTCGCCCGTGGTGGTTGCGCGCGGCCGTGTACCGAACTGCCGCTGTATATTAAAAGGGCGACCTCGCTCTCAGTGGAGGAGGTGACCGGCCGTCTACTCCATCGACTCGATCGGCCATGGTTCTTCTCGAACCTTCGCCGTGTGCATCCGTGCTCTGCCTTTTTGTGTTTGGTTTTCACTGGAAAGCAAGGCGACGACGACGAGAAAGATGAAAATCGATAAGGTGTGTCCGTGTGTGTATGTCGTCGTCGTGTCGATCGCTGTCGACAACTTCATACACGACGGCCGGCGGCGGCCAGGCCGCCGCGCGTAGTGCTCCGCCTTTGGTGTGGTCGCGTCGATGCGAGGCGGCCGAAACCATCTTCTCGGCCGGGCCATGGAACCGATGCGATGCGCGTACGTGCAGGTCAAAATGCTGCCGCGCGGCGTAAGGTCTGGGCCGTGCTCGACCGTGCGTCGTCGTCGCCCTTTCTTTCTCGGAGATGTAAAAGCCGAGTGCGATTGGATCTTCACTACCATGATGACAAGCAATATGGTCATGCATGGCCCTCTCAGCTCGATCAGGCACGGGGTTTTGACTGGTTTGGGTTTTGACTTTTGACTGCGGCGCGCTTTTGGTCGAGTACGACTCGAGAGTCCTCCGACCGATCCTACCACCATTACACGAGGGGGGACAGCGTGCTAGTAGTGCTAGCCGTACGTTCAGTGGCCGGCCGCGCATCATATATCAAAATCGATAGGGTACGGTGTGCAAGCAAAATGTGTGCATCATATTCTACTCTAGAAGCTGCGAGGTGTCCAGCTGACGCATCTGGTACTCTAGCTGCTCCGGGTAGTGATGGAAAAGCATTAAATTCTTAAGGTTTCGAAAACAATGTGTAGTAAAATTCAAGAATCAAAGTTGTACCTTGGTAGATAGATCATACTAGATATATGACATTGTCTATGTTTATATCACTTATATTATTATCTAAAAGATACTTTTTTTTACCAGAACATTAAGGACTTCTTTAGTTTGAGAAGTTGGAGAAAGTTGATGGTGTGAATAGTGCATTGGTAAGCGTGTCTGTGAGAGAAGATGTGACTCGATGTGACTACAAAGTTGGCGAACTAAACAAGATCTAAGATCATGGAAGAGCCAAGACACACCTTGGGTGGGAATGGACGTTCCCTGTGATTGTAGTGACTGACCTCTTCCACACACCGACAATTGTGATGGGGTGGGGGGGGACCAATACAAGTTTTCGGCATTCCAGTTGGGTATAGAAGGGGCAGCGCCGAGAAACTTAGCCCCATCTTTATTTCAGCGCTCCAGAAGGAAGAAATTCACCGTACAACGAACACTACAAGACAACTATTGGGTCGATCAAATCTACCCATTGACGACAGGGGCAGAAATTACAGAGTATGCCATTTTATGGGAGAAAATTTAATCTCAAGGACGCAACCACAATGCCAAAGATGAGATCACTTGGAGATGAACGACCAACTGAGAATACACGATGAGAAGCGCATGCAGTTTTAGGGTCGGTTTAAGAATCGTAGCATTGGTCCAATATGGTGATGATGTTGAGGGCAAACAAATAGTGTTAAGTCTATTTTTAAACTGATATAGGTTTTCTTAATTTTTTTTTTGCAGTTAATAAGGACGGAAGGTAGCATACTAGCACCTACTCATCTTCCTTCCTTCTTCGTTTCTAGCAACCTGTTCTTTCATCTAGGACAAGGAATTTGTGAAGTCTTTGTGGTTGCATGCACCATCCTTCCTTTGAGTTTGAGACCGTCATTGCCGCTGTGACCATGACCTCGGCATCCTACATATATTTGAGTCCAGAATAAAGGAAGTATTTTGAGAGTTTATAATTTATCGCACAAACTATTTCTCTATATTATCTAAAAAAACTATTTCTCTATTGGGCCTGGTACGAGAAGGAGGAAATTCTGGACGACATATCAGACATATTTCAGAAAAAAAACTCACGGTGAAAATTGAAGCAAGGAATTGAAGGTCCGGTGGTTTTGTTGGGCTGCAGCGGGCTGAATGACGGTTCGACTTTGCGTGGTGCATGCGAAGAAAAACTTTCTCCGTTACCACGAGGCCCAGGCCCAACAAGGTTTGGAAGATCTCGTCAAGAAACAAAAGATTAAATAGGCATTGATGATGGCTACATGTCAAAGCTGGAGTAGCTCAGTTGGTTAGAGCGTGTGGCTGTTAACCACAAGGTCGAAGGTTCAAGCCCTTCCTCTAGCGTTTTTTTATTTTTTTTTAACATTTTTAAATTTCCACCCAAAGATAGATTTCATGCAAACAGTTCAAATTGAATTCAATAATTTTTTTTAATTCTTGTTCAAATTGAAGTTGAATTCAGCCTAAAATCACAAAGTATACTAACCTTCACCGAAAGATACAAATCAAACCAACTGTTCATAATTGAATTTGATTTTTTTTAATTTTTTTCACATTTTTAAATTTCCACCCAAAGATAGATTTCCTACAAACAGTTCAAATTGAATTCAATGATTTTTTTAATTCTTGTTCAAATTGAAGTTGAATTCAGCCTAAAATCACAAAGTATACTAACCTTCACCGAAAGATACAAATCAAACCAACTGTTCATAATTGAATTTGAATTTATCCTGAAATTACAGAGTATACTAACCATGTCCGCACTCCGCGAGTATTTCTGCAAAGGAAATCACCTCCCTGTTTTTTTCACCTTTTTAGCCAATCGTGATTTCTATAAATTTTCGTCCAAAGATCAAATTCATGGAAACTGTTCAAATTGAATTTAGCCTGAAATTACATACTACTATGACACTAACCATGTCCACACACAATATTTCTGCTCCCATTCAGCCATTCCCATCCAAACGCTCTCGGCAGTCGGCACACCACACACACACGGCCACCCCCGGAATAACTCCATTTCCTGTGCACTGATTTATACATACACCACTCAAAACATTCCATAATCCATATACATGAATTGCGTCGCATTGCTGCCGTGCGCCCACGAAAAGTTTCCAACAGATCAAGACCACGCAATTCCCGCACAAAAATCGGGAACAACAAGTAAAGCATCACACACCAGCCCATCTTTCTTGTATGCCACTATGCACATTGCACGCGCGGGACTTGCCTACGTACAGGACACAGGAGCTTGTTGAACGCTTGATCGCTCCTCGCGAACCACCTGGATCGGCAACTAGCGTGCCCGGCCGGCCGGCGACCTCCCCGCCGAGAGATGAGACGATCGATCACGAGATGGAGTGGCGGCGGCGGCGCTGGAAGAGCACCTTGGCGTCGGCGGTGGCCTTCGCTCCGAGCTGCTGCAGCCCCGGCTCAGCGGCGGGTCGCATCCCGCGGAAGAGCCTCCCGAGGCTGCGCGTGAACCCCCTGAGCAGCCGGTTGGCGGGGCCCACCCTCACCAGCTCCCGCTTCATGCTGACGTGGTCCTTCTCCAGGTCGGTGAGCCGCATCCGCATCCTCGCCACCTCCAGCTTGAGCTCCCTGTTCTCCCGCCGCACCGACGCGTAGTTGTCGCGCGGCGACATGGCGCCGCTCCCCACGCCGCTCCCCGACCGCATGTTCATCACGGCGCTCCCCTGCGCGGACGCCGAGGCAGCCGCCGCCGCCGCGCAGCCGAAGAAGAGCGCCGTGTCGTGCCCGCCGCCCATGCTGCTGCCGGAGCCGGACTGGATGGCGCTGCGGAGGCGGAGCTGCTCGAAGTAGAGCACCTGCACGGCCATCTGCACTGGGAGTCGCTCGTTCTGCGCCGCGTGGCTGCACGCGTCTGGTGTCAGCCTCTGGCAGTCGATCGCCTTGCATAGCCTGTACCTCTCCGCCTCCTTCACGTTCGGGTGCACCTGCACGACGCACGCACCCATGACCCATCATCAGCGAGACCGAGAGAAATAAATATGTAAAGGAGATTGATTGGATTGAATGAATCAGCAGCTAGCCTTGAGGAAGATGTCGACGGCGCGGTAGAGGCCGTCGGTGACGAGGCGGGCGTGGTCGGGGAGGAGCTCGGCGAGGGAGATGAACTTGGAAGGGAGGATGTTGGAGTCGAGAGCAACCTCGGCGAGGTAGCTGTCGAGGAGCTTGGCCGCCTTCACGAGGAGGCTCTGCTTCGGGGACCGCGGGCTGTCGTAGTCGAATCCCCCCACGTCGTCCTCGTCGTCGTCGTCGAGGTTGAGGAACACCGAGAAGATGCGCGCCACCACGTCCGTGTCGTACAGCCCGTGCTGCTGCTGCTGCTGGGCCCCGGCGCCGGAGCCGGCGGCGATGAGTATGTCCTCGAGGATGGCCTGGTCGAGCTGCATGCCGATGCGCTTCTCGAGGTCGGCCCTGCAGATGCTGGACGCCGACACCGCCATGGCCGTCTTGAGGAGACCCGACAGGAAGGCCATCGGCACGGGGCTCCTCTTCGACTGCGCCGGGAGCAAGCCCACGATGGCCTCCACCACGGCTCTCTGTTTCTTCACTGCCTCGGCGTCCGCGCCGCCGCATTTATTGCCGCCGTGCACGACGTCCCTCGCCATGAGCCCGTGCAGCGAGTTCTGCGCGTAGTTGATGAGGATCCGGGTCACCGTCTCCTGCTTGAGCCCCTTGGCCTTCACGGCGGAGAGCAGCCGCTGGAAGAACTCGAGGCCGAGCCCAGCCACCGACTTGCCCCACCACTCGCCGCCGCCGCCCGGCGACGGCGAGTCGAGCTCGACGACGAACGGCTTGACGACATGCGCGCCGCACTGATGGTGATGCAGGTCCATCTTGGAGAGCCCCGAGGTGAGCTGCTCCTTGCACACGTTGGTGGCGATGGCGGAGATGAGGCGTGGCACGAGGCCGGCGTCCTCGGCGGCCGGGAGCAGCGGCTCGCAGCTGCGGAGCACGGCGACGGAGCTCGGGATGCTGGGGAGCACGGCGTCGCGGAGGAAAGACTCGGCGCGGAGCTCCAGGTTCTTGTCGGAGAAGTCCTCCGTCATCTGCAGGTAGTGCGCGGCGCAGCGGAGGGTGGCGACGTTGGCGACGGTGACGTCGACGTGGACGCCGTAGCAGAACTTGGCGGCGAGCTCGAACGCCGGCGCGCCGCCCGGCGTGCCGTGGAGGCTGAGGCGCGCCAGCTTGGCGTCCTTGGACTCCGCCACGAGGCGACGGATCTTGCCGCTCCGGGACACCAGCGGGAACTGCGCGAACAGCTATGCCCCCGGCGTTAGCAAAGCATGCACATAGTTTCGTTTTCTGATGATGTCCTTGCGAAGCAAATTGTTTTCTGTGATGATGAGCTCTCACCTTGTGGAGGGCGAAGCTGGACGTGCCGACCTCCACGGTGAGGTCGCTGGAGACGTCGGTCGGAGGCCTGCAAGATCGAACAAGGAATGTTCAGCAAAGTTCAGAGAGCAATGTTGCTATGATCAAATCAAACCGGCAGTGGATGAAATGTTCAGTTTTGACAGTTGCTAGGAATCCGAGGAGGAACAGAATGAGTTACCACTCATTGGCGTGGCGGCTGATGAGGCTCGGCCGGAACGTCCTCTTCCCGGAGATGCTCTGCTTCAGCTCGGTCACCGTCGCCACTCCCATCTCTCTGTCTTTCTCTCTCCTCTCTCTTCTCTCTCTCTAATGAAGTAAGCAGGAACTGCAAAGGGATGCACGCCTAAATATGTTTACGTGGGCGTCAGGACAGAGGACAGTGCAGCGAGCGAGCGCTTTTCAAGACAGTGGCGAGTGTGTGGTGTGGGAGTGCGTGCAGCCAGAAAGCTTGCTACAGCGTGAATGAAATCTGATGCCCGGCCATGGGCAGTTCAAAAGCTTCTTTCTTGCTGGCGAAATACTACGGCTAGCCATGGCAAATCGAGGATGGAGGTCTGATGATGACTATGCCGACTCCAAAGCCATTTCGGCCGCTTGAGTGATGAGTTACATGGACAGAAAAAAAATATGCAAGAGGGGACAGTAAGCATCATGTAGGCTTTTTTTTTTCTCTCTTGAGATGTTATCATGCTTATAGGCTTTTACATTCTCCTAACGGCAGCTTCCTTATGATGCCGGGAGAAAATTGGAAGAGCTGCAATCATGTGGTTCATGCCATTAATTCTTTGCAAAAAAAAATTGTGGTTCATGCCAATGTGTTTGGGATAAGATTCGGAACATTCTGTAAGGTATGCGAATACCCTTAAATACTACTCCGACTACCAAGTAAATTGAATCCATTTTTTTTAAAAAAAAATGCTCTGGCACAGTGCACCTTTACGACACAATTATGAGTGTTGGAAATACGGTTACATTGGTGGTTTGTGAGGTTAGGGCTTAGGGGGAGTGAGGCCATGGGATGCCCTGAGCCTGGTCAGTGTGGTACAGCACAAAGAATGGTGCAATGCATAGCCATGACAACACTAGTGGATATAAGGGTGGTGGAGGTGAGTTAGAGAAGTGCTTGTGAATAAGAGTTAGATAATGCATGTAGCTCTATTGTGCTACCTGTTGCAAACAATAGGTGCCTAATTTTACAGGTTAAAATACACTACCATTATAAGTTCTCAAAACCCTTGCAAAAAATCCTATACAATTTTACGTGGCAAGTACATAAATGAATGATAACTTGGCATCGTGTTGGCTTCATCTATTGATCGATTAAAAAACTCCCGTAAAAAATCATATTTTAAAAATTAAAGGCCAGTTGCTACTACATCAATTTAGCTACTTATCTTAGCCAAAAGTGTTTAAGGTGTATTTAGAATAACGTTTCTTTTTTTAAACGAAGCCTAGAGGCTTTAGAGAATTTCTATGTGCCAAACTTGTCAGTTTTTTACTCACCACTTAATAAAAAAGGATAATGTGACGTATATGACTGCCAGAGTGTCTCTAAAGGCCCAGGGAGTATTTTGACAACGGGAACTTTTACTATGCTTGTGACATACAAAATGGCAGTACTGCTGCTAGGACCACTTGTTAATTGCGATGAACCTATGATGCACATGCCAGCCCTGATCTTGATCTGTTTAAATCTTACTTGTACATGGATTCGCATGCTGTATGCTATCAGATCACTACTATCAGTAGTAGTACCTCTCCTAATTAAAAACCTTTCTGGGGATCCCTATGCAAACGACCACCTGTTTTAATACAATATTAACGACGAGTTGCGCGTTCTGCCATTCTTTTCGTTTAAAAGCTTTGTGAGGAGCATATAATTCATTTCATAGAAGTGGCTCTGCATACAGGGTCGTACACATGTATATCCTTCTCATATTTGGGTGCAAATGTTGATCTGGATGATTAACCACACCAAAGGACATGACAAAAATTGTTAAAGTCCTCAGTGATCTATCGATGTGCTAGCGAGCTTGGTCCTAAATGTACCCACGCTAAAATCCTTAGTTATTTTGGAGCATGTACATGTATACTGGGACGGGAGTATAAGGAATTTACAAAGTGCACAAGAAAAGCAAAGCGTGTGCAGTAAACAAGAAAAGATTCGATCAAACGCAAAAGAGGAAACGAATGGTCCATGCAGACGATGAATATCGATGTTTAAAATGGTAGTAGAAAAAAAAACCACACAGCGGCGATACGATTTCCATCACTGACAAAGAATCTAGATTCCACTTTGAGATGGCCTATCACCAAATTAAAAATAAAGGAAAAGAAACTATTCTGCTCGATGATTATTAAGCTTAGTTCCCTTTTGTGAAGAGCGAAATTATTGGCACCTTATTTTAATATTTGTAAAATAAGATTGATATCTTAGTTGTTGCATGCAATGACTAGCTGGATTCCTACGGACCAGGCCAACAGCAATGGCGTTCGTGAGAAAGTGAAAAGCTCCATGATGGCGAGTGCTATGCCATGGATTTTTTTAAGGGCAAGGAGGGATCAAAAGGAAGGCTTAAGGAAAAAGAGAAGCAAAGGCAGGCTTATCATTTAATAAGATAGGCAAATTAACAAGAGATATTAGGTATTTTTTTTTGCCTGGCAAATTGCCTGGAAAGCTTAGCATGCCAGCACTGCATTGGCCCTGCTTCTAAGTCCCTCACGTCTCACCAGTCACCTACCAGTTAGTAATATATTAACTGCCTAATAACCAACGGAATGTGCCTAGCTATTGGTGATTCCATTTCAGTGTGTGACTGGAAAGAGCCTGCCGGAGTCAGACAGGAAATCATTGGGATGTGGCAAAGTGAAGAAGCATCTTGGTGTTCTTTGACAAAGGACACGGGCAACAGAGGTTCTTGCTTTAAACCCCCTATTCGCTCGTGTCCATTTTGTATGTTTTCTTCCTTGAGAAAATAGTCCTTTTATGTATCCCAATTCCCAGTCCTAGCTAGTCCTGTCCTGTGATGCATAGAACTACTTGCATTCCTAATTACCAAACTGGCTAAGCAATGCAAAATAGATGCTAGGTGATCAGTAAGTACCAACCATAGATGTACCTTTCTCACACTACTTTCATATTGGCACCACCTCGTGCCTTTTCGTTCAAAAAAAAATATTGCTGCAATCTGAAATCTTCTCTCTCTCTCTAGTCTCTAGGTGCTCAATCTTGATTCTTGATTTTATAGCTATGCACTACAGATTAGGTAATCAATTTTGAATATAAAACTGCTGCTACATGCATGCTACGCAAAGATCTCACACAACACATCACTGAAAGCCAGAAACCGCTGTACTGACGCAGTGACGCTTAGGTGCAGAGCCCGAGAGGCGAGAGCCCGTTCTTGGCTTCTTGTTTGCAGCACAGAAATCTCTGCAACGCCTAACAAAATGGACACACGCACGGCATCCCCGCCGTCGGATCAAAATTGCGGCGAGATCGAACTCAGGACAGACAGCGACTAGTAACATTTTTGTCGGCCTGCTCAACGCATTTTTCAGGACAGAGACAAAAGCAGACAGGTTCCAAGTCTCTCTAACAGCTAGCTGAAAGTGCCGTAGCCGAAGACCGGCCGGCAGGCAGGTACCTGAATTTTGGGAGAAGAGATGAGACGAAGCTACCGAACGAAAAGACTGGACACGCCGGAAGAAAGAGCTCAGAGTCGAGCACACATGACAGAGCAGTGGTTGCGCCAAGGTTTCTTGTCTTGCCACTGGTTGCGCCGATGCAGTGTGGCGCTTGGAATCATTAGGCGGCGTAGGGCGAACCAAGTGGTGGCTGCCGCCCGACCGGCCTCGTCATGGTCATGGCAGACCAAATAAAAGACAGCAGCAGCTCATCATCCTTGCTTCGACTCGCAGATCGGCCGCCCCATCCCGAGTAATCCGACGCAAGCAATCATCATCTCCTAAATCCAACGTGAGATCGATCGATTCTTCTCTCCGTTGAGGCTGTAGCCAACATCATTTTATACATTCATCCACTAGGATTCAGGTCCCGATGATACACAATTTTTCAGTTGAATGCAGATACGCAGTACGTGCCTGGAGATTACCTTCATTATATTACCTTAATTAGAAGGAAAACAAAAACTACAATCTGCAGTGCAGGTCCCATTTTTGGGATGGTAGAAAGAAAGATCAATGGTGGTTGTGGTTTTTTCGCCTTTGCCCTAAACGTTTTGTGTGTGTGTATGGCGCTACATGTATACATAGTTACATACACGAATTTTCTAGCCTTTCCAAGCTCATCATGGGCGATGCCGATGCTTATGAGCTTATACTACATTTGTTGCTGGGGAAAGGTGGGTATCGTTGGCCGGTTGCGTTGCTTGGCGGAGCAAAAGGTTGCAGGAGGAAGAGGAGGAGAAGGAAGCAGCCGCTTTGCTCTGGGAGTTTGAGGGGAGAACGTGGTCTGCGCGAGGCGCTTTGGGCTTTTGAGCTAAGCTAATCATCACCGCCGCTTCGCAGCGGTTGGGCTGTGATGTGCACGTGAATGACTTCGGCTTTTGGCTGCCACCTCCTCTGTCCATAGCTCAGAAAAAAAAAGGGACTCGATCGGACTGCTCGATGCGATGCTCCCTGTGTGCAGGACGAAAGTATATCTTGTGTGTGCTAGAGCTTCACTAGCTAGGATCACGAGCGCGTCGTGCTGATGTGCAACTGTGCAAGCTGAAGTTCGACAAGCTGCTAGCTGCTCGTCTCGTGTGTGTGCGTGTGCAGAACGCCAGAATCTTTGCCCGACTGCCGACGATCACCATCACTACGATTATCTCGATGACTAAAATTGCCACACTTTTTTGTGTTTCAAGCAAAAAAAAAGAAAAACGACACGCAGATCGTCCCGCCCTGCTCCCCGTGGTCAACTCTCAACAGTGGCGAGCCCAAAGTTCGTCCACGTAGGCTTGGGCCAATATTTTGTATGGGCCAGACCGAAGAAATGGCTTGCTCAGCAGCATACAACGGGCCAGCCTCTCTCTCTCTCTCTCTCTCTCTCTCTGGGTCTCTCCACTACCACGCCGCCCTTCCCCCTCCCCGTCACCTGCTGTACCGTTGGCGAGGAAGAGACATTCCTCCTCCCCGACGCCGCGGGTTTGATTTTTCCATGCGGGCGGCTTCTCTGCACTACAGCTCGTGGCGAGCGCAACAGCGCAGAAGATCTCCCTCGACTGTTTGGGCAGGTCAGATGATTATAATCTAAACACTTGTGCCCTGCACCTGTTCGATGAAATACCTAACTGCCTAAGCTAGCTTAGACAGCTCATTATGGAGGAAATTTTTGCCAATACTATACAACCGTGCTGATGCATTAGCTATTAGCTACTGTCCCTAGGCCTGCTATTCATATTTGTATATTTCTGCTTAGTTGATTTTTGTGAGTCTGAAGAACAAATTGGTCTTGGTCTTGCTTTGCAGACCTTGGCATGTGCGGTTGGACTTAAGAGGAATTTTGGATGGCCATTATTGAATGAATCCATGCTCTCAAATAGACTGGCACCCTTACTTTCCAAGGGCTGTATTTCTAGCCTTCGGAGATCCTCATCATTTTCCTCGTCCCCAATACAACCGTGGTTATTTGTCGGTCTTGGCAACCCTGGTGAGAAGTATCAATCCACCAGGCACAATGTAAGTTGCGCACCTAACCTTTTATTTCAAAAGCTCTCAGTATATCGTAATTTGTCCTCAGATTTTCTTGCACGTTGTTTTTCTTGAAGGTGGGGTTTGATATGATAGATGCATTTGCACAGTCTCAGGGTATACCACTAACTACACATTACTTCAAAGCACTATTTGGTGAAGGTTTGGTTCCATTTACGCACTTCCCTTATTTGTGATGCATGGTCTTGTTCTTAATACAAGGGTCAAGTGAATGTGGTGTCCTACTCTTAACGCAGGGATGGTCGATGGGGTCCCTGTTCTTCTTGCCAAGCCTCAGACTTATATGAATCTCAGTGGAGAATCTGTAAGCAACAGTTCTGGGAGTCTTTCCTAGTTCTTGTTCCATATACTTTTGTATTTTTGCACAATTTGTCTCTTGCACTCATTTTCTAAGGTGTCAGCCTGTGAGGCTTTAATTTGGATGATGGAATTAAAATACTACTGCTACAGTGCTACCTCTTGAATTTGGAATACCATAGCATGACATGCAAACATAACCATGCCAGTTCTGTTCAAGGATAGCATTCTTGGTGCATTATGGCCTTTATTCTGTATATCTTTGTTTAACTGGACGTAAAAATTGTTAACACAATTGTTTATGAGTACTAGTGATCAGTCTCGATTGTTACATATTGCAGGTTGGTCCACTTGCTGCCTATTATAAACTGCCACTTAATCGTGTCCTGGTGGTAAGGGTTTGTTTCTAAAATTTACAAGTGCTACATTACGCGACAATATCTGACTTCTCTGATGTATGAGTTTCAGGCATTTGATGACATGGACTTACCATGTGGAGTTCTCCGTTTACAGCCAAAAGGAGGTTTTGGACGGCACAATGGGTTGGTATACTGTTTTTTCTATTTGCTTTGCCAGACAGCGAGAGAATCTTCCACCTGGAAAACCATCTTTGCTATGTTTAAATTCATAAATCCGCAGAGTGATACCTACTTTATCAGTTACAAAATTTTTCCATCGTCGTAGTCCCCTAACCTATTTTGTTGGCAAGCTTTAGGAGACACTTGTATCATGAACTTGATAAACAAAATGCTAAGAACCTACAGTAAGCAGAGATGCCATTACTTATCTTCTAAAGTTTTGCAGCTATTTACTCCCTTGACCCTTCATCCCAAAAGCATAAGGTGCACTGCATTTCAAGATTCAGACCTTGTAATCTTTGACCAACAATTAGTCTAACAACATGAACATTTGTGGTACAGTAGTGGTTATATTGGATTTGTATTTAGAAATACTTTCTACTTTTCTAGCAATGGAACTTTTGTTGTCACAGATGAAGAAAAATTAGTGGTCAAAGTGTAAACTTAAATCTCTTTGCCAAGTCAAACAATGCCCTATATTTTGGGACAGAGGGAGTTCTCGTTTTATTTCCTTTTTTTCCTGTGGTGTAGTATTCATTCATCTAGCTCACTTTCTTATTTTCCTTTCATTTTTCATAGTTCTTTTAGTATGACTTTCTTTCTTGCACTTACCATTTTGCATATCTTGTCTTATTAGTTCTCTGAAAAGGTCATCCGTGTTTTAAAGCACTCTTATGTGTGACAGCATACTCCCTAATGTTAAATATTAGATTTTTTTTTGTTGAGTGAAAATAAAAGCATCAGCTATATGATATCTATTTTATGTTGGCAAATGGTTTATCTGAACTTGACAACAAATATTTACCTTTTTTAGTTTACCAGGTTGAAGAGCGTGATATACCACTTCCGCAGGAATAGAGAATTTTGTCGATTAAGGATTGGTACTTTCTACACTTTGCACTCATAATTCCTTTACTTCCGCTTGACAAATAATCCATCTTAGTTTATTTAGGAATTGGACGGCCACCTGGCCAGATGGATCCTAAAGCTTTTGTTCTTCAGAAGTTTAATAGGACTGGTCGTGAACGGGTAAGCATCCTCACAAGTAATTGTACTTCTATAGTTGTTTATGCTATTTCTTTTACTATTATTGAACTCTGCTGCAACTAACTAGCTATTGATGGACTATGAAAGATTCACATTAGCATGTTAATTGTATGGTTAGATATTATCCGCAAAAAAAGTATGGTTAGATAATTTTGTCACCTTGTCCACTAATATAATTTGTTGAATTTTCTCTGACAGATTGACCATACAATATGATTCCACTGTTCAAAAAACTTGTATATATGCTAGCAAACTTTAAATTTAGTCTAAATTTCAACATAATCGACACAATACTATCATCAAATAGGAGACACACTGGAAGACTTTCTAATTTGGTGGGCACTTTTCTTGACATCATTCTGGTTTTTCATATTCCTAAACATTTTTCATGGAAGCATAGGGAAATACAGTTATGCCTGTTTGATGTGTGTGTCTTGAGAAGATTGACTTAAGCTTTTAGTCAGATTGAATATGGTGTCAAGGTTAAGGTCAAGGTTGGGATTTGCAGTTTAGTGAATTAGGATCGAGCTAGATCTGAGCCAACCTCTTGAAGATGGCAGACCTTAAGCTTCCTTAGTGTGCCATCCTTACGGTTGACCACTTGATTCTGTCACTGACATGTGGGGACATCCGAGTCTTTGCCACTGGACCAGGGTGGAAAATATGTTGCTATTTATACACAAAAGGATAGCAAATAGTTAATTATTTCCCTTGAAACTGAACTGCTAGATTAAATTGAAGTTAAATACTGTTTGCCACTGTTATCACACGGAAGGATGGGAAATCACAATCTCGTACTCCAGAGGTTTGATGGGTCATCAACTCATTCTACTAGTACCGTTTTGTAAAAAACATCAGATCTGTATTTATCGTTGCATTGAGGCAATCTATATTCTATAGTATTGACAACGATATTTATATTATAAAAATGTGACGGATCACTATTTAAGTTCCATACTGGTAAAAGCACGGTAAATAGGATACCATCTTTATTCAACAACCAGAAGCTAACCATGCTTGTATGCTTTGTTTCGACCTAGATTGATTCTGCTATAAAAGAGGGTGTTGACATTCTGAAGATGGTGGCCATCAAGGGTTTGACAGAGGCAGCAAGATTGTCAAATGCAGATCAGAAGTATAAGCATCTAAGGTCACATGATCTTCAAGACTAAAAATGACGAGACTCTTCTTATCTACAGCACCGATCGTTCATCATACCTCTTGATGCCCCTCATGCTACTTCTATTGGATGGGCTGAATTGAGAATAACAGCGAAGTGATCTCCCTGATGCTCTCTGCATTATGCATCTCTTTGGTGCTGGATATGGAGTTTTCGATACTTCTCTGTGGCCAATTTCAGTTAACTCAGACAGTTGTTGATGTTGAACTGGTAATTCAAGTGCAAAGCTTCTAATTAGAATGAAGCATCTTTTGAAGGGTCAAGTTAGGTACACAATGCTTTGAATTAGTTGTGTTCATGTTGAGAAAATCAAGTTTCTCATGACCCCACTTATAGTTTAGGGGGTTATGTAGACTTTGCTTATAGTTGAGGGGAGTAATATGGACTTTTTTCTTTTTTCAATGTTATGGGTATTTTACTAAACTTATACAACTTTATTTGACCAGGAGAAATATTTGATGTGGACATAATAAAACTTTAAGAAACCGATTTCCTGTTTTATGTGATGTAATAATGAAAATAACATGAATGTGCATGATGATTATGGCATTCGTTGTCATTTGTCCTTCAGAAGATGTTCAACTGAGCAAATGTAAACATTATTCTTAGTATTGATGCTTTGTCATATGACCAGATCAAGTTAGATGTGTGTTGTATTAATCTGGTTTACTATTAGTAGTTCTTGCATATGTATGTGCTTGATGGCAATAGAGCCTTGTGCGAGGTCAGAATATCCAACTTCATGGAATTACCGAATTAGTTGCATGGCTTGTTAAACAAATGCTATACTTACTAAAAACAATCTGTTCAGGAGGAAATGGAATAATTCCCCTAATGTAACTTTACTGTAATGAGGTGAACACAATTGGGAAAGCATTTCGGTCTGACTTATTTCCACAAATATTCTCATTGAGCTGATCAATATTTGTAAAGTACAATTTTCTTGCACTTCTGCCTGGTTGCTGTGATTTGGTGCCATAGAAATTGCGATATAAGCAAAGCATGTTTTGATTAAAAGTAAATGGTTATCAAGCTTTCTATGTATATCATATATTATGCTTCCTATTTTCTGAAAAAACTACTCTGGGCATGCTCATGAAGTGATAGATGCAATAAAGTATATTCTATATGCTGTATTGAGTTGTGGGTATGCCTAGATATGCTCGTGTTGCTGTTTGTAAATTTTTTTTGAGGAAACCGGCATGGAAGCTCCCTACCTTTTTTTTATTTTTATTAATTTTTTTTGTAAATTGCAATGACATCAAGTTTTTTGTTGTTTGGAAAGAAAATGTTAGTGCGATGTTGCTGTGGCACCAGCACAATGTGAACCTTCTGAGTTTTGAATACTAATCGTTGAGCCATTTCCATAATCATATTAGCATAGACGCTAGGACAATATATATCACATCTCTATTCTTGCTTTTTGTGGAAAATTACCACCGCATTCGCATACATAAACACAGAGACAACACAATCATATAAGTCATACTTAATATCTTAAATCCAGCCCACAAAACATTGAGGACATGGCAAGCAATTCATAGAAGTACAATACTACTCTATTATGAAATAGTGCTCAGATAAAGCCAAGCTGATAGATTATCTGATAATGGATGCTAGCTGGTAGCTTCACAGCTAAGTATATACATCTGTTGCTGCCTTCCTCTACTTGCATTAGAGGGGAATATGCTTGACGAATTGGTTCTTCAGAGTTTCTTCAAGTACCTTGCTGTTTGTATAACCATCTTTCTGGTCAAGGAAAATTATCATCATGCTCATTGCAAAGTTTCTGGCTCGCTGTAGAACAGGAAGTAGAGCACGATGCTCGAAGAGTGCTTGATTTAGTGTTTTCCATGCATCATCAACAAAGGAACCGATCTTGGTCAAGGCAACCTCGCTTGTGACATTGTGCTCATTCATGTAGCACTCCACAGATGTGGCTACATCCATTTTGTTCCTTCCTCTCTATGACCAAGATGTAGCTGATTAGTTGAAAGCGCCATTAACTTTGCATGTGGATATTAAGCTAGTTGTAGTCATTTTACAATACTTGTATGGCACATTCACTTAAAAGAAAACCTAAGTTGGTTAAGGAAAAGGTTCTTTGCACATAAAAAAACACTTAAATATGGCTAGACATTGCCCTCAAATCAATCTTGAAATGAACAAAATATATTTCACTTGAACTAATTCCTCATAATCTATTCGATTGCTTGTGCATGACCACATATTCAATCAACATTGACATTATGGTTATTTGAAAAATGAACTTTCTAGGATCAACCTTTTCAAGTGACGATGGAATGGAAATTAGAAAATTATTTCTCCATGAGGATGAATTATTTTCAAGACTATTATAGTAGGAATCTTAGCTAACTTGCAGTGGAGCCTCTATCAGAATTATATGTGGATCCCCAATAATCAAGCCCTTTCGCCATTGAATGTTTTTATCATGGTCAAGCTACTAATAATGTCTCAATAGATTTATTATTTTCCTGATTTTGAAAGGAAGAAGCTATTTTTCTATATGTTACATTATGCATAAGATACCTATAGTGCCCTCTCACCCTAATTTCAAGTTGTTTTATACTTTGTAGGTTAAAACCTTCTTCCTAGTACCTTTAAAATAGTTTGCACTAAAATACCTTGAAATCTGCCATGTCATCCATGAAGCGGGACACCTCTCCACATGCTCTTACGGCATCAGTGCTACCAATGGCCCACTCGAATGCCTCCTTAGTTGCAACACCACCCATGCCCACAAGCAACCCAACACACATCACTTGACCACCTGCTGATATGGTGGATACATTTACATGATCATTGAAGCTTGGTATGTAATCATGATAAGACCATTCTGCTTCTTGGAGATAACTTTTGGATATAAGCTGCAACTGGATGTGCCGAAGAAAGACATAATGTTAGTATTTAATCAAGAAAAACTATGGAGGTGTGAGGGACTTGAATCTTGATAGAAAAACGAGCTGCATCTTTTTTTTCAAACAAATGGATCTCAACATTTTAAATATCTCCATGTTAGATGATATAACTTTTTAAAGTTTACAATGTTTTTCCTTCAGTATAGGTTTACACAAGATTTTTTTATGATGCTTACATTAGGTATACAATGATATCTTCATTGCCAACAATATTTTAGAAAGAAGGGAAGCCAAAGAGTAGAAGAGTCGTTATCTAAAAAGGGGATCATAGTTGTTACGTACCGCTTTTCTAGCATATGCAATGCGGTGTTTCTCATGTGGTTCCAACTCATCCTCAAATTCCTTGAAGTTTCTTATCAGCTTGAGAAAGAATTTCTTTATGTACCCAGGTAGAGAAGAAATATCATTCTCATCCCATCTGCATGTATGCATGGCAAGCATTAAAGCTACTTATGGCCGCGCGGTTTATGTTTATCATTAATTTTTATTGTCAAATTGATTAGTTCGCAACATCTTATTTCTATGGATTTTTTATTCTATAGATGAAGGTTAAGCAAAAAAAATAAACAACCTTTCTATAGCCTTTGTGAGCTGTCGGCTCTCCTCCAAAGTAGCATGCTCATCATAAGTGTCATCTAACAAAGATGTTAGCATGAATAACTTAACGAGGATCATCCGATCCCTCACATATTCCAGACCAATCTCTTTAGAAAGACTCTTCCACCACCTGGTACAAATTAAGTAGGGGTAATTATCAACCTTGTACAAAATGATGTGAAAGGTATCATACTTATCAATCTAGATGGAATGTCTGACTTACACCCTCCGACTATAATAAAAGTATGTTTTCCATTTTATAATAATGTAAAGAACTAAAAATCATAATTGACATTTTAAATCATAAAATAATGAAAATGATACCAAAAGTTTTCTAAAAATGTAACCAATACATCCATATACAATTTGGATTTATTTGGCTATTATTTGATCATCTTTCTAAAAAATACTAGAAATAGGAAGAAATCAGACATAAATAATTCTGAACAGAGCACAAACAGATAGGTTACTTCCAATGGAGATTGGAGTTTCATTGATTTTTTATTCCAATGGAGATGCTGAAGATATAAATACGTACTGAGAAATTTTCTTGAGTTCCTTTTGGTGAAGATACTGAAGACGGTTGAAATCTAGCTTGGCAAGCTCCAATATCGCAGGGTTGTACCTTTGGTGTAGACGGTACTCTTGGATATATTGTACTGCTTCTACCCTCTTCAAGGTCCTTGGTAGTGGTATTTTAAGGGCACGCCAAACTTGGTTTGCTCGAGGGGATAGACTACCTTGCACCGATTCCAATTGTTGCTTTGCAAATACCAGGGCTTCTTCAAGTGTGCCCTCATTGTGAGTTAGAAGGTTAGTTGCATTGAATAAACTTAACAGTCCCTTTAGGTCATTATTAGTTGTTTCATCGATAAAGCTCCCATTTTCAAGCTTGAACTTGTCAAACTCATCTGCAAAGCAAACACATATAAGTTATATTAAAGCAATTGAGTGCACCTTTAGGTATACTCCCTCCTTTTTTGTTTATAAGGCACATAGGGATATAAAGTCAAACTTTAGAATCTTTGATTAACAATGATCAATAGTTTTTAACTTTTAATATAATCTTAATATGGTTAGATTTATAATCAAATATATGCTATTACAATAGTGAGTTTGTAATCGTACTCAATATAATATGAAATAAATGAATGGTCAAAGTGTAAGATGAGAGTCCGTGCCAAGTTAAACTTCGCCTTCTAAAGAAGAACAAAGGGGGTACTGTATTAGATCTTAATTACCTGCAGGAACATTCACACACAAAAAAAAAATTACCTGCAGGAACCCACAAACCGTGCTGCCTAAGCAAGCGAAAACGAAGGGCGACCTCATGAAGGCTTGAGCTATTGAATTCACTCTTGTAGATATTGCATAAGGTGGTGGCTATTTGTTCCTCAAAATGGTGATCTATTCCCAAACGTTGCAGCACATCTACCAGGTCCATTTTTTCCACAACATTCGTGCAAGCTTCAAACATGCCACTTACTTCCCATTTCAATTGGTTGAACCTATCTAAAATATTGTCATCAGAAATCTGCCATCATGAAAGGAGATGTAATATCACTGGCTGGTCTGTTCAGAATCATTCACAATAAAAATAACAGCACATATGGGTATTGGTATGATCCATAACTAATTATAGTGGAATTTTCACATTGCAAAAAACTGCCGTGCTTGTTAGAGGATTATGAAATGATTTAACATCTGAGAGACACTTGAAAATATCAAGTTACTTTTTATAAAAGAAAGTTAGGATATTTCACGGTTGTAGAATCGATTATAGAAGCCAAACACGTTTATACAAAATTCCATAGTGAACTTGGGAGAGATTATGAAAGAGCCACAGCCATTCATTTTGAAGAAAAATATTTTATTAATTAGCAATTCAAGTTGCCCTGCACATACGCACCAATGATGCACCTAAACACTATTTATTGCTGCTTTCTCCAATATTGTGGCTTTTTTAAATAATATAAGTTCATTTAAATTTTCTAAAAAAACTTGGTTCCTGGAATACACTATTTTGTTGCAATGACTGAAATTACTAAATCATCAATGAGATTTAAAATCATTAAACACAGTATTCCCGATATATTAGTGAATCGATAGTACCATACACTTGATCAGCTTAGTACGATATTATTCGTATCGACAAGGAGACATTAGTGGCGGGATGTACTGGTCCAATATTTTAGAGGCATTTGAGCAGTGGTGTGAGTAGGCATGAGTGTACAATACGCTTTATGTGAATGCCGGGAAACAATAGAACTACTATATGTAAATAAATAGAATTAGAAGAGCTAAAGTGGTCGTCGCCTGTTTCATGCTTGATTTTTAACGTGAATACATCTCCAGCCTGGTCAGTAAAAATAAAAATAAATAAATAAATAAATAAATAAATAAATAAATAAATAATGCATTATTAGATCCGTCGGATGGCATTATGTACAATTCTCTTGAGCTATCTTTTTGACAGCTCAGCTTGAATATTGAGATTAAGAGTTTGCGAGAGCTACAATGAATTATTAGGCTTAGCTAGGGAAAGAAATTAAAGCAGTTGTATTTTCAGTAAAAAAAGATAATAAGACTTGATAAAGAATGGTCTGCAGGTGAATTTGCAGTAATTCATATGAAAACATGCCTGCAGTGGCTCTGGAGTGTAATTGATAAAGAAATCCCCCCATACACTTGGTTGAACCTCAGGCGCCGTCTTCCACGATGTGGCCGCGCTTGTACTAGGTGCCATGCTTTGTTTGTGTAGTATCTGTTGTCTGTCTGTACATTCTGATCAGTAGGGTGGTATGCATATGCATTTATAGGCAGCTGGGTGTAGCGCCCATGGGTTTTCATGTTTTTCAGGGAAATTTCGCGCATGATAGATCGAATCGACGTTTGACGTGAAGGCACGGCTGTCCGCCTGTCTTCATGCTTACCAATATGTCGCCATGAAAGGCTCGTGGGCAAATTTAATTGCACGTGCCAGGGTTCTACTTCTAGTCAACTAGTACAGTATACTCTAATAGCCGCCTGCTACTGTGATGATGTACTGTAGCATAAGGACTGTATGGATGTGCAGTGAACCTTCATTCCCATGTCCATGAATGACGAGCAAATACTACCGATGTGCAGTGAAGCTTCAGATCATGTGCACACTAATTTTTTTTTTCTTTGCCCGATAGCTTCCATTTGAAACACACGGCTATTCTCTCCACCTAATTTTTTTTACTCATGTAAGCATGTTATCATCACTTTCATTTCCCTTAGAGCCTGCTTGGATCCCTAGAATTGAAACTCATTTCCATGAATCTTTTTCCTGTATATATTGATTCGATTCAATTTTTTTTGGGTGGACATAGGAGTCTTTGGATCTTAAATTTAAATTCTAAATATTGTTTGGATGATTGCTTTCTGAACTCGTGATCCTTTCTGAACTCTCTCGTCCTTCTACACACCCCTTCTAAACTCTCTCATCCGGGCTATGCTAAGGTACTCCATTCACCTCCTAAAAGGTAATATCTCAAACAAATCTCAGCCATCAATTTTTAAAATAAATGAAACATTTTAATAATTAATATATAGAGAGAAAAGAAAAAAAATCATATAATATCTAACACCTTCCTTGACTTTCCTTCTCAAGCCGATCTCTCCGGCACAGACGCACGGTCTCCTCCTCTTTCCTTCTCAGCCACGGGCCCGTTCTCTCCCTTCCTTTCTCTGCCACAGTCCATGTGACGTTGTAGAAAAAAATTGTTATAACCCACCCATGTCACACTAGGAGAATATATAATGGGCTAAGTGCTATCATGTCACATTTGATAAAATTGTGTAACATTTCTTTTTTGGCATGCCACGTTTACTTGATATCACGTCTCAAACGTTCATTTGTCACGTAGATAGATATCCATGAGACCACCATATCACGTTCACGTTCACCTATCATGTGCAGTGATAAAAAAAGAAAAGGAGAAAGTGTATTTTTCATCCTTCAAGTATCTTGAAAGTGTGATTTTCATCCCTAATGTTTTAAGTGGTGCAAATCGACCCCTTAAGTAACTAAACTGGTGCACTAATCATCTCAACCTTGGTTTACTAACAATTTAGTGCCCATTGACAACAGTTTAAGCCCTCTAACCATTTTACTTGTATACTAACAATCCATGCTATCGTATAATTGTTAGCATCAACACCACATATTTCTTTCTTGCATCTATGTGCCCCATTCATCTTTACTTTTTCATAGCTTTTCTCAACATTTATTATTTATGAAATTTGTGTCTCAACTTAATTATTAATTATCTTTGCTTAAGTATTGATTATTCACTCTTTTTTTTGAAAAAGTAAAGAAAAACTTTTATGTTCATCCTACTTTTTTTTAGAAATTACTCTACATTGCTTATCCTAAATTTGAAGTTTAGTGAAAAAAAAACATATAGAACTAAACCTGCGTGTGGTCTGGCATTATATGACCCGATGTTTATGTTGCATATAACGTTAAATCACTTATATATCAAGACAAGGATGATTAGTGCACCCGTTTAATTAGTTAAAGGGTTGATTTGCTTCAATTAAAACATAAAGGATAAAAGTCACACTCTTACAATACTTAAGGGATGAAAAATATACTTTTTCCAAAAGAAAATGCTTAACTTTTGGGGAAAAAACGTTACAAGCTAGTAGTGAGACCAAAAGTTCCTGACACATTCCGTGGCCATAGATGAAACATTATTTTCCTATCACGTTCGGTGGCCAACTGGCCATTCATGAAACGTTATTTTCCTTTGTTGTAACATTCGTAGCCATGAGATGATCAGTACTCCAAACCTGTGACACAAAAGGAAAAAATAAAGGCAAATCTAACTCAATCAAATTAGATCTAATATAAGATATTTTCTCAGATTTAAAAATATAAATAATAAACATTAAACATATTACCTAGTAGGAGGTAATATGTCCTCAAACTTTTCTTTTATAGACATTTGAGAGTACCATAGCAAAAGCCCCCTCATCCTTCTGATTTCTGAACATTAAGTCTGAAGATCAAAGACACTACTCTTCTACTCCACCGACATGAGTTGCGAGGCGTCGATGCTGAGCTGCGAGGATTCAGGGTCCACCAACTCTAACCATGCAGACAGATGGATGATGCAGGTGCGGCCAGGAGCCCAAGACACATGCATATATGATATCAGGAGCAAGTTCAGTCACATGATGCCTGACGAGTTGCCAGCCAGGACACTAGCTACCTCACTGTTCACTGAAATTTCTTCCCGTAAGGTCTTGCTATTTTTTTTAATATGTTAATGAGGACCAGTGGTGGTCACCCTAAGATGATGAGTGATTGACAACCGTCGTGTGTGATGTGCTCTTGGCTTTGATGTGCAGGTGTAGGGTGCGACGTGGCGGTCGACGGTGCGTGGTGAAGGTCAGGCGCGAAAGGTCACGCCGATGGACCGTGGTGAAGGCTGAGCGTGAGTAGGCTTGGGCCATGGAGGACAGGCGAAAGGTTCAGGCCGAAGGACCGAGACGGTGAAGGGTGACATGAGTAGGCTTGGGCTGAAGGACCCGAAGATACCGGGCGGAGTCACGGGCGGCTCGTATGGTGCACGGACGAGCAAGAGTACATGGTGAAGATGGCGTCGGTCAAGTCAAGAAGGATGGCGATGGCTAGCGTCGAGTAGGCTTGCCGTTGCGGCGGAGGCGTGAAAGAACTCGAAGGCATCGTGGCACTTGGCGGAGGCCGGACACGCATCGACACTGAGGGTTTGACCGGTTTGGCCTCAAAACCGGGGCTTCGGCAAGTCGTGCGGTGACTAGCTGAGGGGTTTCGGGGGGTTTTCCATAAAACCACCACGGAGGCAGGTTTGACCGGTTTGGGCCTCAAAACCGGGGCTTCGCCACGGCGTGCGGCGTCGGATGGAAGGGTTTCAGTGGTTTGGCCACAAAACCACCCAGGTGGAGGGTTTTCCGGTTTGGGCCTCAAAACCGGGGGCGAGTCCGGTGCAGCCGGGTGGCGTCGGATCGGAGGACGCGTGGCATCATCGCGAAGCTTGCTTCGAGGTGAAGCGAAGTCGTGAAGACGTCGGGTCCGTCCGGTATACCGATAAAAAGTTGGACGAGTTTACCTCTGAGGGGTATTTGTGTTGTAGGCTTCATGTAGGGGCATTTTGGTCTTTAGGCCAAATGCCTATATATATGAGGGGGCTGAAATTTCATATATCTCTTTGGCTTGTAGGTGGTGGGCTTCTCATTTGTTTGTTTTCTGAGAGCCTTTGGGATGGGAGAGAGATGAGTGGCTCTTTGTGTTAGATTTTAGTCATCCTAGTTTGGATTAGTGCAAGGATTGGCTTGTAATCAAACCTATGGAGTGAATCAAATCATCTATCTTGTGTCTAATATTTTCATCCCAAATTTATTGTTTTCGGTGTATTTTCGGAGTTTTTTTGGGATTTTTCGTGCGCGCAATTTGAGAGCGAAATTCATGAAATTTTTTGGAGGATCTTGTTGCTAGGAATCTTGTGAGCAATCTTCATGTGATCCCCCATCAAATCCTTCACGAGGTTGGCTTGAATTTGAGTTTTCCCCAAAGTTGTTCTTCATGTTGTTCATTTGGTATCATTTTAGCTTAGTATCTTTGTATATATATGCTTTGCACCTTTGTTGACATGTGGCATGCTCAAGCCTTATCCATTCAATTGATATCATGGTGTGATGCTTTAACTCCTCTCGTTTGGTATCATTATCGCATCTTGTAGCATGATTTGAGCTTTATGTTGCTTTTGGGCTTGTCTTGTCTTTGGGTTGCATTTTTCTTCTCATTGAATTTTTCCCTTCCTTTTAATTGGTATTGAAGCTTTTATTTTTGCTTTTGAGTCCCTTCTTTTTCTAGCTTTTGTTTCTGCTAGTTGTCTTTGGTTGAGAGGGAGTTCGGCTTCATTTGAGAGGGAGTTGGTTCAATTGAGGGGGAGTTTGGATTGAAGAATTTAATCATGATTTGGTCTCCTCTTTTGGGCTTTTAATTGGATCACCTTTTGATCCTTGAATTGGTATCTTATCTATGATGCTCAATTGGGATCTTTTGTGATCATCTTTTCTGATCTTTCAATTGATATCTTTTCCGTGGTACTCAATTGGGATCATTGATGGTCATCTGCTCGAACTTTTAATTGGTATCTTTTCTATAGTACTCAATTGGGTTCTTTGGTGTTTGCCATTTTTGTAGAGGTTGTTTCCCTTTTTATTGGGATCCTTAATGGATGTTGATATGTAAGATTTTTACTCGATCTGTTTTGTATCATACATGTTATTCATCACATTGCATTTTGTGTCATAATACATATGTATCATACCTTGCACTAGATAAGCTTCTTTTATATACCTTGAGTATTTACTTATACTCCTGAGAACTAGTGCATAGGATTGTGGTGATTTTGCAATGTGCTGCTTATGCTCTTGATGATATTGTCATATAAATCTTGTGAGCTAAGCTTTTATTTAAATGAATTCTGAAATGCTCATCACCTATAAGTAGCTTTTAGTCATGTGGTGCTCTTGCTTGAGATGCTAGATTTATGTTAGCTTATGCTCGGACGGCTTATTCTTTCCACATGGCTTATCATTGTGCTTGCTTTGCATTACCTAGGGGGAGCATGTCTTGTATGCTTCACTCGTGTCAAGGGACACTTCATCAACCCTGGTTTTATTTGTGATCTGATACTTGTGCTAAAAATGAAAGAAGGCAAATGATATGCATATTTATGCTTTTATGTCATATGCAAATTTAAAAATCATTCACCGGGTTGCTCTACTGTTATATGTGCTTGCCTTAGAAGTAGGCTCATGGTTTCAGTGAGTTTGAAAATGAATAGGGATGTTTGCAAGTGTTAGCAATGATCTTTGTTAATAATATGTTATCCTTTTATGAGCTTTTGTGATCTAGTTTGACCTTGCTTGAGTTATTCATGGCTAGTTGCTTGCTCATGTGGTGATATATTTACAATCCCCTAAAATTTGCACCCCTGTTTTTGCCTCTTGATTATATCATAATATCCTCCTGTCGGCTATTTGTGCTTGCTTATGACTTGCTTCTCTTTGCATTAGTTCACTTGAAATATTAGTAAATGCTTATGGTCTATCTGAGAAGCTTTATAAGTCATACTTTGTGTTCATAGCATGCTTTTATCCCATATCTTATACCTTTATGTTTGCATTGTCAACAAGAGGGAGAGAATCTGAATTCAAACCTCATGTCAAAGGGGAGTACTTTCTTCTTGTTGGTGCATCATTTAAGAGGGAACTTTTATGGGGAGTTGCATTGCATATGAGCTTTTAGTCAGGGGGAGTTCATATGCATTTGTAGCATATTTTCAGGGGAAGTTTGTACATTTGAGTTTTTATTTGACTCTTTGTACTTTGCCTGCTTTCGATCTTCACATAGTGTTTTGATGGGAGCTTTATTGTTCACATGATCGGTGTTGAGCCCTTTTGCCTCTTCTTGAGGGGATCATGTGATTTTGTCTCAGTTGCATTGAGTCGTTGCCCTTGTCTTAGGAGACTGAGACTTTCGCTCTTTCAGTGATCTTTATTTGCCTTTTGACTTGGCTTTTGATCATTGGATTGAGTTTTACCAGGTTCATTTTATTTTTACTTTAAATATCATGAAATCAGTGGTGTGTTGTCAATGCACTCATCAAGGGGGAGATTGAGGACCAGTGGTGGTCACCCTGAGATGATGAGTGATTGACAACCGTCCTGTGTGATGTGCTCTTGGCTTTGATGTGCAGGTGTAGGGTGCGACATGGCGGTCGACGGTGCGTGGTGAAGGTCGGGCGCGAAAGGTCACGCCGATGGACCGTGGTGAAGGCTGAGCGTGAGTAGGTTTGGGCCGTGGAGGACAAGCGAAAGGTTCAGGCCGAAGGACCGAGACGGTGAAGGGTGACATGAGTAGGCTTGGGCTGAGGGACCCGAGGATACCGGACGGAGTCACGGGCGGCTCGTATGGTGCACGGACGAACAAGAGTACATGGTGAAGATGGTGTCGGTCAAGTCAGGAAGGATGGCGATGGCGAGCGTCGAGTAGGCTTGCCGTTGCGACGGAGGCGTGAAAGAGCTCGAAGGCGTCGTGGCACTTGGCGGAGGCCGGACACGCATCGACACCGAGGGTTTGACCGGTTTGGCCTCAAAACCGGGGCTTCGGCAAGTCGTGCGGTGACTAGCTGAGGGGTTTCGGGGGGTTTTCCATAAAACCACCACGGAGGCAGGTTTGACCGGTTTGGGCCTCAAAACCAGGGCTTCGCCACGGCGTGCGGCGTTGGATGGAAGGGTTTCGGTGGTTTGGCCACAAAACCACCCAGGTGGAGGGTTTTCCGGTTTGGGCCTCAAAACCGGAGGCGAGTCCGGTGCAGCCGGGCGGCATCGGATCGGAGGACGCGTGGCATTATCGCGAAGCTTGCGTCGAGGTGAAGCGAAGTCGTGAAGACGTCGGGTCCGTCCGGTATACCGATAAAAAGTTAGACGATTTTACCCCTAAGGGGTATTTGTGTTGTAGGCTTCATGTAGGGGCATTTTGGTCTTTAGGCCAAATGCCTATATATATGAGGGGGCTGAAATTTCAGATATTTCTTTGGCTTGTAGGTGTTGGGCTTCTCATTTGTTTGTTTTTTGAGAGCCTTTGGGATGGGAGAGAGATGGGTGGCTTTTTGGGTTAGATTTTAGTCATCCTAGTTTGGATTAGTGCAAGGATTGGCTTGTAATCAAACCTATGGAGTGAATCAAATCATCTATCTTGTGGCTAATATTTTCATCCCGAATTTATCGTTTTTGTTGTATTTTCGGAGCTCTTTTGGGATTTTTCGTGCGCGCAATTTGAGAGCGAAATTCGTGAAATTTTTTGGAGGATCCTGTTGCTAGGAATCTTGTGAGCAATCTTCGTGTGATCCCCCGTCAAATCCTTCACGAGGTTGGCTTGAATTTGAGTTTTTCCCAAAGTTGTTCTTCCTGTTAGGGTTTTGAATTCATCCCAAATCCGTGTACTTTACTTGAGCCTTTTTGGATATTTTTCTTGGATCTGTTAGCTCATGCTGTGGCGCATCTATAGCTGGAGTTTCACTTCGAATCGTTGAGTATCGACGGAGTATTTTAGATTTGAAGTGCGCTTGTGTTCTTGCGTGTTCTTCTCTGTTCTTGTTGTGCAGGCTTCGAGCGGACGAGCGTGGAGGCACCGCAGCACGTGCGCACGCGGTGCTCTAGCGGCGGCTTCGGCACAGCAGCCCAGGCGAATCTCGTTCCGGCCCACGCACGAGCACGGCCCAAGGCGAGGCGCACACAGCGGCGGCCTGCTCACGCGCGAGAAGCAGCCAGCAGCGGCGGCAAGCCATCCACACGAAGCGACACCAGCAGCTCGGGGACACGGCGGCAGCCTGCAGGTGCTCTCTCGGTCCAGGCGTCCGTGCACCAGGACGGTGCGGTGCACCAAGCGCATGAACAGCAAACAGCGCGCACACACGGTGAGCACAGCAGCAAGGCCAGCACTTGTTCGTGCAAGCAAGCAAGCAAGCAGGTTGTTTCTTGGCCTTGAATTGATTTGTGCAGTGTCGCTTTCAGTCTACAGTAAACATCATTTTCTTGATTTATTTAATCCATCTAGCATTTGCTTGTTTTGATCATGTGCTGAAATGAATTGTTCCTTGCTTGTTTAGCGTGACAGCACATACACAGGATTCTCTGCTTATCTCTGTTACTTCACAAATCAAGTTGCTTAATTATTTTGGTTTGGTCAGATAGCCTTTCACTTGCATGCTTGATCCGAAAAGATATTAATTAATTGCATGCTTTGTCTATTGAGGGTTTAGTCGTTCCTTTAATTCTCTGTGCAAATTATTCGAGCCTTGTATTTTTTATCGCTTCCGCATTACTCTGACAAATTGCATTGTTCGAGATTTCATAGTCGTTCCTAAGGTGAGCTTGTCACTAGTTGGCTCGTGTCATCTTGACGACTAAAAGAGAGGTGTGTTAGGGTAGCAATCGGGACATAGGCCTAGTTCTTTGTCGGAAGAATTTTTATCGGGCTCCCATTCACCCCCCTCTTATCACCCTGTTCGGTCCCATAGTTAACGGAATGCTTCATGTAGGGTAAATGGGTTCGTCGGGTGCGTGTCGGTTACTGTTCTTCAGCATCTAGCTAGCTACAGGTATTTGTTGAATAGCTGTCCACACTAGCTAGCCACATTGTCGGTTACTGTTCTTCAGCATCTAGCTAACCACATGCTTTGATAGGATCTCTATTTGTTGAATAGTTCGGATCGCTATTAGGGACTAGGCAGGTATTTGTGAGCAAGGTTTTTTGTCACTACTCCATGATAAGGTCATCGACAATGTTCATCTAGCATGTGGTAGTCTGAAAATGATCACCATGCATATCTTGACCGACCATGGAGGCTTACCATAGCATCCATAACATAAACTGCTTATTAGATGCTAAGTAGTACATGTTGACGCAAGAAATAAAATACTACAATCCAGTGCAAGTATTATTAGAGCACGTTTGGTGTATTCTGAATTAGCAGGGCAGGCTGTTGTCTAGAGCAGGGCAGGCTTGAGAAACAAGCGCCTGATGACCCCCTTCAGCCCGTCGCTGAATGTGAATGCATCCTTCTTATCACCATACATTAGCGGCATGCTGACAGTTATGCTGAAGACTCGTTGCACTGCTGGAAGTAGTTCATTGCGCTCAAAGCGTGTTCTGTTAATAGTTTTCCACGCATCTTCAATCAGGGAATCTATCTTTGCACATGCAGCGTTGGCAGTGACGCCATGCTCACTGATGTAGCATTCTACTGAGCTGGCCACATCGTTTTTGTTCTTTCCGCGCTATGGACAACACATCCATTATTAAGTAGTACTCTAAGGACAAATGGCTATGATTTGTACCTTTGGGAATATCGATTCATACCTTAAATGAAGCAAGGTCATTCATGAAACGTGTCACCTCTGCAAAAGCCTTGACAGCATCAGTGCAACCAATTGCCCACTCAAGCGCCTCCTTGGTTGCAACATCATCTCCCATGCCAACTAGTAACCCCACAGATGCAAATGGCGCACCTGAGCACACAGTAGATACCTTCACTTGATCTTTAAATCTTGGTTTGTGAGCACCATGAAACCATTCAGCTTCTTGAAGATAATTACTTGATAATATTTGAAACTGCAAATGAAAAAGAGAAAAGTATAAGTTTCCCTTTTACTTCTTCCTATGAAACAATCTAACAGTTTGACAAAATGGATTCTGACTTATGAGGTCACGGAATGAATGCAGATGTACCATTTCAGTGCTGCCTATACAAAGGTGGATTTTATACCTACCAGAAATAAGTGGTAGCATATATATCGACAATGAGTTTCTTATTCTAACTTGCGCAACATGTTCAAATATATAGTTTTTATACTTAAACAAAGGAGGATTCGCATGGCATATGTATCCAGTATATAGTTCTGTTGTCTTGTGTAATCATTTGCAAAAACATAAAAAGAATTAAACAAGGTTTACCACATAAACTTCAAAGACCAAGCACACTGACGTTATGAGGAAAATCACATTTTGGGGGAAAAAGATGCTGTACCGCTTTTCTACTAAAAGCAACTCTGTACTTCTCATGTGGTTTCAAATCATCCTCAAACTCCTTAAAGATGTTCATCAGCTTGTGGTAGAACTTCTTCAGGTACTCTGGTAGAAGAGTAATAGCACTCTCTTCCCATCTGCATGAAAATTAAGTAGTCACACCTTCGAGTGCAAAATTATATGAAATGATGTTTTGCTTTCTCAAATTAATAAGATTAAGCTGGAGCACTCCAACCTTTGTATAGCTTCATTGAATTTTCGGCATTCCTCCAAAGTAGCACGGACATCGTAAGTGTCGTCTGTCAGGATTATTAACGCAATTATCTTGGCAAGGATCATCCTCGCCCTTGAGTATTCTTTCTCATAGTATGCTGTATAGGACCACAGGTAGCATTCAACAACACGATCCCGTGAGTAGGTCAGCCCCACTTCGTTGTAAAGATCTTTCCACCATCTGAGATTAAATTAGATGGCTGTTACTGTGTTGCATATAGAGAACTGTAGGTTCGTTTTATGAGAAGAATATTTTGAAAAGCATCGTTTTAAACTTTTTGGATGATAATAGAAAGGTTCTTCTGCAAACTAACCTATCCTTTTCTGCTGTAACAGATAAACTAATCAATGGAGTTTAGAAGTACTTGATTGTAGGTATGTTAGGCTATAAAGTAACCTCTGCTTGGGAGCTTCTCCCATAAAATTGCACAATGACAACTATTCATGTAGTTTATGCATACTGCAATCTCTTTCCAATTTTTTATTCTGCAGATGCAGTACATTCATACGATGCAAATAAGGTTTAGTTTGGAAGATCATTAGATCGTTACAGAAGTCCAATAGGACACAGTTTCAAACTATAATATGGCACACTTTTGATGAACTGAGAAGCTAAACATATATTTGAAGTTTGACACTTCTTAGAGGTTTCAATGGCCAAAGATTGAGGCTCGTACTTATGCATTAAAATCGTAAAGTCATTAAATTAAACCTCTTGTCTGTTTATGTGATGCATATAGGCAGATAGTGATTATACCTAGACAGAGCCTTGAGCTCCTTCAAGTGGAGACGTTGCAGAAGGTCAAAATCCAGCTTGGCTAACTCCAGAATGGATGGTTTATGTGTTGGTTCTCCTTTGTACTCTGAGATATAATGTAAAGCCTCAACTCTTTTGAAGGCCCGTGGCAATGGTAGGTGAAGGGCACGGTTCACTTGCTGAGCCAACGGGTATTCAAGGTTATTTTTCATCGATTCAAGGTGTTGCCTTGCAAATAAGATTGCGTCTTCAAGTTCTGCCTCTCCATGAGTGAAAAGGTAAGCTGCATTGTATAAACTTAGTAGTCCCCTTGCGTCATTAGTATCATCAACACTGAAATTCCCATTTTCGTCTTTGAACCTGTTGAATTCATCTGCAAGATCGAACAATCAGATTGTATGCAAGTCATGCATCTTATGAGCTTATTAGCATTGACTTATCATGTCTTCTGCATGTGTATTTTTATTGGTGCAGGCAAGATTTCTATGTTGTGAATTGCTATGTTTATGTACCTGGAGATACCCAAAACCCTTGCTGCCTCAGTAGGCGGAATCGAAGAGAAACCTCATGGAGACAAGTGCTGTTGAATTCAGTACCATGGATGCTACTTAAGACGGCAAGAATCTGTTTGTTAAAATGATGGTCTATACTTAGATGCTGGAGTGTATCCACTAGCTTGAGTTGCTCAGCTGTAGTTGTGCAAGCTTCAAACAGCCCACTTATTTCTTCTTTTAGTTGGTCCATCCTCTGTGTCATCTCCTCTGGCTTCTACATTCATATTGAAATATCATTATTTAGTATCGTCTAAGGAGAGCATATTTAAGCAACAAGGCATGCATTTTTTTACATGTTGAGAAAAGAAAGGGTGATAGTGTATAAGTCTTGGTAGGCATGATCGTGCTGACTATTCCTTAAACAGAGACAAGAGCATGTCACGTTCAAACATTTCTTTTAAAGCAGAGGAAAACAAAAATCTGAATATAGTTCCACTTTAATCATAACATATCCAAGTCAGGAACTTTCGATTACGAAGTATTCTTAATGCTACTTTTGTAGAGATTCATCGCAATGCCTATTAAGATGTACTGTATTCTTAATGCTATTTGTATAGAAATTTATCATAATGCCTAAGAATATTGGGTGATTAACATTATGTCCTAGTTCTGTAAGTGCTTGGGAGTTGGACTAAACCATATTTGCTTTTTTTTTTCCTTTTTTTTAATCGTCGAGGCAATTCCCCATTCCCTGAATGGAAATTTTAACAGTCTGTAACACAGAAAAGATGGGGAAGCAAGACAGCACCTAAAGACCCCTACGGCCTACCTTGATTCTAAGCATCTGTTTGTTGTATTGTACTATGGCATCTGCTTGTATTTCACTTCAAGAAGAGCAACAAAACAGGATCCGAGCACATCTTGGGACCAAAGTACGTGATGCCATAGGTGTGGAGCCTGTGGGCAGCAGCCGGCCCCTTATATGCTGATACTCAACATCCTTTGTGAATGGAGAATATACAGCCATTGGATCCATATCGTTACTCTAATGGCAAGTGCTCATTCAGTCACGAAGATGTGATTTAGACCTATCATCCTGTATTAGGCACTTATAACGGTCTGCTATTGTAGTGTGGTTAATGTGACAACAACGCGGTTCTTCTATTGTAGAAAATGCACTTTCTTGTTTTATTAGAAAGCGGTTGGCTCATACTCAATATTGGTTTAGAGTGCCAATGAAAATTGGAGAAAACTGAACCATGTAACAGTGGCATAAGGTCTAAGATATCCATCAACGAAGCGTACCTACAGTTCAATATTTCCCCAAATGCTCTGGAATTGCATTTGTGGCATTCCTGTGAATATTGGTTTACAGCTAAACTAACCCAAGGTGAGGCACTTCAGAAGCGCATCCAAACAATATATATTCTGAGTGAACATCTCAGTGACTCAAGGTAAAATTCAAAGAAACATAAACAAGCTGGAACATAGCATTCTATAATGCAGCTGCAAATATGCATAACTCCATACCTGTAATGGTTCTGGGCTGTAGTCGATGAAGAAGTCACCCCATAGTGTAGGATGGAAATCAGATGCTCTCTCTGGAACATTAGCATTGCAAGGTGCCATGTTTATCGGCCTATGTGTATCCACTGCTTGATATCAAGGTTGCAGTAGTATGCTTGCGTTGGATAAAAAGGCAACAATGCATGGCCTTATATAGACGGCCTGGACCAGTGGCCTTCTGTATTATTACTGCAATAGCTGCACCGGTCTAAAAAGCGCAACCTTAACCTTTTAGACCATGCCGACACACTCAAAACGACGCTTATTTATATATTTTTTAATAAATTATTTATATAGTCAACGAGAAATTAATTCTGAACAGGAATATCTACGAAAACGATGCATGCAGAGTTGCAGACGGCTGCTAAGCTCTGGATTTCAAAGTTGAAATCATGGTGCCAGGAAGGGAACTTAGGATGCCATTGCCGTTGCTGTAGCTGGAATAACTTTTGCCGCCACCCAACTGCTGATTTTTCTTTGGACCCAGCAGTTATCACGTGGCCAAGTTGCTGCTGATGCCGTGAAGTACCGAATGACATGGAAAATACTCCCTCCGTCGTAAACAAATTATAGTTTTGTTCCTAGTAATTTTTTCTAGACCTGATCAACTTTTTTTAAAAAAAGAAACAACATTTACAAAACGTACTAAAAGTTTCTTTCGATCCACCACAATGTATGATATTGCATATTTCTTCTTGAGGATTTTTACAGCGCTTGGAAATAATAATAACCGTTCATTACCCTAGATCTAATGGTTAAAAGTTAAAAGAACCTATTATGAGGAACTAAAATGGTGGGCCAGGAACTAATTTTAGTGGGCCAGGAACCATTTATAAAATTAATTAGAAGGGTACATTAGTATTTTCATCTGGAAAAGCTAAAACAAGAGCCCTCTGCTTTGGCCGCCTCTCCGTGCCTCGTCGCTGCAGCTCCGTGGGTCACCGCGAGCCGCCGCTTGCCGCTGCCCCGTCGCTGAGTCCACGTGCACGGCAACCTGTGCAGCGCCGTCGTTGACACGACGTGGGTGAGAGCTCGCTCACAGCGCGTGCAGGCGCAACAGGCAGCGAACAAGCTTATGGTAGGCAGCGTGTGCGATTGCCGATGGCACGGACAGCCAGGCTAGCGCAGCCATGCGTAGAGGATTGTTAGGATGGATTGGATTTGGAGTAGCAGGTACGGTCTCGTCGTTGTGATTCTGTGATTGGATTTGAAGCAGCAGACCAGGATGACGGCGAGCAGAGCAGGAAGAAAGGGAAAAACAAGTAGCAGTGACGGCAGGGGTACGGTGGTTCAGCCGATGGCGGCAGCTCCGTGCGCGACGTCGGAGAGGCGGCAGCAGCTCCGATAGGATTAGTGTGGAAGACTAAATTGTCCTTTTTACAATAAAGCATATTTTTTCGAGATCAACGGTTGATAGTATTTTGGGAGAAAGGAACCACCGGTTCCTTCCAAGCACCGTAACGAGGCTCTTCTTTAAAAAAATGTATAATCAAAGGTAGAGCTATTTGACTGAATAAGCTAAGATGAACTATAATCTGTAACACATGTAGACTAGTATAATACTCCTAGATGGGATCGTCCCACGTAATTTGTCTCCGCCATTATTAACTTATAATTGTGTGACTAAATCTAATAGAATACTAAATCCTTGTTCGTTCTCCATGCTGTCCAACCTATCCCCCTTCGTCCTCCTCCAGCGAGTGATTTTCCTTCGATTGCATATGATCCGAGATTTGATTTTTTTTTTCATTTTTTCGGTGGATCCAGTATCACAATCAATCAAGGTCAGTGCCGTCAAAGTTGGATTTCAAAGGTAACGGAAAGGGAGTCGGCAAGCAGAGGGCGGCAAGCCCAGTCCTATCCTTTCGCTTCCGCCGGTGGCGATCCACGCGTGAGTCATGAGGATGCATGCCAGATCATATCTTCTTGATGGGCATCCGCACAAATTGCTTTCATTGTTCTTGCTGTTCTCGGTACGGCGAACTGGCGAAGGCTGCGTCGTGGAAGCCATCGGGGCCTATTGTCTCCGTGTTGAATAATGGAACTTTGCTGTACCTCGATTGGTTGTCGGTGTTCAGTGAAGTGAGCGCTGAAACCATGAACTGCAGCTGCCGCAACTCAACTCCCACGTGTGTGCTTTCTCGTTTATTTCCCTGGTATAGCTTCCTTGTGTAGTTGTGTGTTTGTCTGTCGGATCCGACGAGTACCGGTGCTGGAACACTGTGCGTAACTGCGTAATGAAGCTTCAACTGTCTATAGCTCGTGTTTGCGTAGTTTCTATTCATGTCGTTAGTGTTTGCTGTTACGAAGAAGCTTGCCTGGCCTCCAACGAGACTAATTAATTGAGGACCCACAATAGCCACCACAAACTGCGTACACAAACATACTTTCTCCGTCCTAAGAATCTTAGAATGACTCAGAATTTAGGATGGTGGAGGTATGTTTCATGCAAATAGCCATCCATCGTGTCCACCTCGTCGCCGGCTCCAGGGGCGGTGGCCATATGCATTCAGAGAGAGCGCATGCTGCCTCGTTCGCGACACCCACGGGCCACGGCAATCCGCGTGTCCAGTCGTACGTCGTCGTGGTTGTATACGTCATCGCTTATCATTAACACGGGCAGGACTGCAGCAGCTAGGGGCACGCACGCCGGCCTATCAGGAAAAGGCCGGTTGATGCAGAGTTGCAGACCTCATCCTACGCTTGCGAAATGAACATATCCTAAGGCCATCTGCAGTGGCCGCGGTGCATGGTTCTATGTAGCAGCAGTGAATCGGATCGTTGTCACCGGATTGAATCGATTCGTTGAAGAGAGAAAGAATTGATTCAAAATATCGATCTAATTCATGATGCATCCTGTGAGAAGAAACACTTGAGCAAAAGAAGAAGAAAACTAGTTGTTTCTTTTGCAATGGGTCCATCGATGTGATCTTGTACTAGAGAGAGAAATCATGTGTGCTTGATGCTGGCGTGGAGAGTATGAGTCGATTCACTAGTAAAGATGTCCGAGCAAGTAATAGCAGGCGAAGAGCAGGCTGAATGTGACATGGAAGAGAAAAAAGTAACAGAGAGAATGGAGTAGGCAGATGGCGAGACGCCCTCTCGAGTGGGCACATATGCGATGCAGCCTCTTTTATTGGTTACAACTGCCGATGTGCATTAGTTTCAAGTGGGGTTCGACACCACCGTGGAATGCTTGCAACCCGCAGCTGCGTGACCCACACTACCGGAATCCAGAAGTTTGTTATGTGCCCACTGCACACGGCAAAGGCCCAAATACACACGCAAAGGGTTTGCCGTGTGAGGTCGACGACAAAAGCTTGACGACGAAGATAGGACACGACGAAACCGGCTTTGCCGTGTGCCTGAGGGCACACGGTGAAATAAAGTGCACGACGTCTCCGTGCCACCGTCATGCTCTAAATCCTTATGCGAACATTGTTGCCTTGCCGGAACCTCTTGCTGCTGGTCTTTGAGGGTCGACACCGTAGATCATGGGTTAGTAGATAACTCACACAAATCAAAATGGGCCGAACAAAGCGGGATCTGTATATGGATGTGGGTATAGGATCAACTTGGACTGAACACGGGAGGGCCAGGCCTATTCGATGGAAACTAATTAGAAGATACTCCTAATTAATAATTGTCCGGTTAGCTAGGTCTCCCTAGGTGTTGGGGCCTGTTCTGTTAGGATTCTGGTTGGTCGTTCCAATGAACTCAACTCCAAACTTTGTAATTTCGTTGCTCCATGGTAATAAAATTCGGGAATCCCCGTTGTGGAAAAAAATAATTATCTGGTTGCTTTAATATGCACGTGATTTCCTAAAAGAGGTATCTAGAGGATTTCTCCATAACTTAAACTAATTAATAAATCGAGACATGGCACAACATATGTTTTGCACAGCACACGGCATCAATGGTTTGGCCATTAGTCTAATCAGGCGCATACACACGCAACTCAACAAAAACACATTGAATCACCTTGCCAATGACTCGTCACAACTATGGACTTGATCCTTTCGTGAACAAAGACCATACCCACACAACTTGATGCGTATGTATCGGTGCGCATGGTACGTCGCCTTCCGTTGAAAACCAAACAGGAAATTTATCCCAAACGACCAAACAAGTGGGTGGGTGGGTGGGTGGGTGGGAAGTCCACAGCCGTCATTCAAAGGTAGTAGAACCGATCGAGCTTGTTAGCCGCCGCGTCGAAAGCAGCCCTAGCCGTCGCTGTGGCAGCCAAAGCCGTTTGCCGGCCGCAAACAAGGAACCGGGTGGTGCCGGTGTGTGAGCGCGCACGCGCCCAACAAGATGGGCACAGATGGCAGTGGTGCTTGGCTTTTTTTTATATATATAAATAAAAGCAGGTGCTATGTCATTTAAGGAGAAGAAGCAATTGTTATATAACGCGTCGAAGCGGATACCACCACACGAACAAACCCCCAAACACACCCGACACAGCACACCACCACCCCCGACCACATAGGAGAGAAGATCGAAACAAGCCATCAACACCTGCGTTGTTGTCACCAACGATGTGCCACGCCAAAGCCGCAACCCGCTGCAGGACCGGACGCCCCCCCCCCCCCCCACCAAGCTCATGGGGTAGACACCTGGAGCCGCCCACACAATCGTCGGAACCTCAACAACCAGCGAAGCTTCAGCAGACCGCTTCGGTGCTTGGCTTCTGGATGGGTTATTTCTTTGCATAACCGTGACAATGTGTGCAGGCTACACGACATGCATGGTCAGAGGCTCAGAGCCATAGTTACCAGCAGTGACCAATGAGCCAATTATCGGTAATGGTATGGTGTAAGGGCTTCCATAATGTGAAAAAGAGTAAAGTGAGTCACCGGTCCCGAAACTTAGTACCGTTGTGTCATCTTGGTCCCTAAACTCACCAATCGACCGATTAAGTCATCAAACTTGTTTGGTTGTGTCATCCCGGTCCCTAAACTTATCATCACGCGTTTAGATCCTCAAACTTGTTTACTTGTGTCATCCCAGACCTTAAACTTAATTTTTAGTCTCATCATAGTCAAAACAAGATGATTGAAAATTTCATATAAAAAAATTATTCATAACTTGTTCATATGAACTCGAATGAAGAAAACATATGTATCAAAATTATAACCCTCGACATGATCTACAACTTTGTAGTTAAAAAGTTTTTCCTTTGAAGTCGTTTTTTGTCCTAAAATTTAACTTTAAATTTCAAAATCTGTAACCATGTAATAATATTTTGAGACTATTAACATTTTTAATTCAAAAACTTTTCAACAACAAAGTTGCAGATCACGTCGAGATCAATAATTTTGATATAAATTTTGTTTTCATTTGAGTTTTTATGAAAAAGTTCTGAATTGTTTTTTGATATGAAGTTTTTAGATCATCCTGTTTTCACTCAAATGATACTACAAACTAAGTTTATGGAGTGAGATGACAGAAGTGAACAAGTTTGAGGACCTAAACAGCGCTTAGGGACTGGGATGACACATACGAACAAGTTTAAGGACCTAAACGGTCGATTTATGAGTTTAGGGACCGGGATAACACAATGATACAAGTTTAAGGATCAGTGGTGTACTTTACTCGTCAAAAAAATAGCATTAAGCAATAAATGCTTGCACCATAAGAGGCAATAGCCATTGTGGAGATGCAACTCAAGTAGATTTTTCTTACGGTGCACCTCAGGCTTAAGGTCGACCGCAAGCTAATAGAAAATAGTTTCTCTCTCTTCACCGCAAGCTAATAGAAAATAGTTTCTCTCTCTTCTATCTTCTGTTTCCCTTCATCCCCGTGCGGTCGTTGGCCTGGCGCCACCGGTGAGAGTTCATCGACCAGAAGAACAGATTCCTTGCGCCATTGCGAGGTCCATGGAGAACTTCTGTGAAAACTCGATCTACTTCCCTTGCGCCATAGCGAGGTCCGCGGAAAGCTCACGCAAGAACTTGAGCAAGAAATCGATCTCGTTGGTGTGGAGATTCATGCAGTGAAGAGGGCATTGACTTGGCTACACGAACTTGCAACATAATCAAATAACAAGGATTGCACAACATGGGAGAGGAAAAGACATTGTTCCACCTTCCACGAGATTGGACGGACCTGTGTAGTTCCTCCCCTCCTGAGATCTGAGATCTAAGACCTGGGCGTTGTGGCTCGATTTGTTGTGGGGGAAGTCGATCCGGTGACTTGGACCTTGACCTCGCCGGAGAGGCCCTCGATCTTGCCACGGGAGTTGCATCCGGGAGAGGACTAGAGGAGGCACAACCGCAGCGGAGGGCATCGTCTGTTGGGGAACGGAAGCAGTGGAGGAGCGGTCCGGCTTGTCTGGCATCCTCAAGGAAAGTCACAGAAACAAACAGTCATCTGAGTCTTGGTTCACAGCGGCATGACGTTTTTCACTGTAGTGATTTTACTGTGCCAATTTCACTGTTCTCAATTTACTGTAGATTCATCACTGTAGCAAGAGAACTCACCCATCCATCTGCGATCTGGTGGGCCAAAACCAGTGTTTTGCTGACTAGGAAGTCAGACAATCCAGACCAATGGACGAGAAGCACAGGGATCGGAAGAGCCGAGGGGGCAGGAAAGCAAGTGGTTGATGGCTCTACTTTTTCAATGCAATCGTGGGGTCCACCTTAAGGCTCATTTTAGCCTTGCACGTTGTGGGACAGAAAAAATAACTAAAGCTCATCCATGTGGGGCTCATCCCTAAGGTCGTTTTGACTATACACATTGGTCATGCCCTAACGTAATCATCTATCTCTCTCATCTCTCTGTAGTCCCATTTGTTTGTTGGTTTGCTCAGACACTTAGTGTCTGAGCAAACCAACAAACAAAGCCCAAGCAGTGGCAGATGTGGCTTCTTGTGCAAACAAACAAACAAAGGGACTATCAAGCGTCGTTTTTCATGAGAGCTAACTTTTTATCTCTCCCACACACGCATTTTGTCATGGTTCGAGACCCATTGCTCTTCTGCTTCGAAAGGAACAGGTGTTCGTATAGCCTAATACGAGCGGTGAGCGAACTACGCAAAATTAAAATCCTAGCATGTGGTTGCCAAATGTTTTTTGATACTTTATGAGTAAAGTATACCAGCGCAAACTTATCACGTTGTGCCATCCGGTCCCTGAACTCGTAAAATGCAGATTTAGCGCACTAAACTTAGCTTTGGACGCCATTCAGGTTTCCAAACTCGCAAATTGCATATTTAACTATCTAAACTTAGCTTCGGATGTCGTCCTTTCTGGCAAAAATAAATCCGCTAAACAAATAACCCAAACCACGGCCCTCCAGGCGTTCCCACATGATTTATGTTATAATTCAGATTACATTAAACAAAAACGCTATAATTTTATTTTGTTTTATGACATTCGGTCAGGATATGTATGATTTAATTTAGTCAAAAAAATGTGAATTTCATCATTATAATCATTCAAAATTACAATAAACGAGTCCACATATTGTGACAAAAGCTATTTTCTCAAACGAGACCAACCAACAAACTTCCCAAGTTCCCGACAATATTGGTCCTCATAATTTTTCTTATTTTAAAGAAAAAAATAAACACTATACCATGCATACAATAAGCATGGCTAACCTCTCAGGGTGGGTCCTATTGATAGCTATGCACTTTATCCTAATGTTTATTTATTCTTCTCAAGTAATACAAATAGTGACCATTACACCATAACTCTTTAGTTTGGCATTGTGTTAAATTTTATTTTAAGTAATTAAATTAGGATGCTTACATAATTAGTTATGTAGGAAATAAATAAAGATAATGATTTTTATGAAGTAGATTAATGCGCAAATCAAATTTACAAGATAAGTACCCCGCATTCATGCAAAATTACGAAGCTTAAAAGCACTATTATTGTCTATTAGCTCTAAGGCCAGCCTCATCACGAAAGAAGAGGTTTCCTGCTTGTCCTAGCGCTGGTGGTCGTCATTGCTCCACATCAATAAGGAGGATTGATGAAACTTGTGGATGAGCCACCAAGTCCCCAATGTCCCAGTACACCAAGTCTAGAAGGTTGGTTCACTCCTTGAACCACACAAACAACAAAGTCATCTCTCTATGTGCCTATATATAGGATAGTCTAGCACTAATCACTACATAACTTGTGTCAACTGTCTTACATGATCAATTTAGCGCTTATGTGGTTTGAACTTGTGTTTTTAACTGATGAGTATTGGGGTATATAAGTATCTAAAAACGTAAAATATATTTGTTGCTCCAACTGCCAGAAATGCAGTGAACACCGGATAATCTGATAGTCACACTTCGAATACCATCCAATTATGTGGCGCACTCCTCTAAGCAATATAGCCGTTGGACAACCCTACTGTTCATTATCTAGTGATTACTCCGCTATTATTCAGTATTTGTATTATGTTTTGCTTCATTTAGCTCAAATCATGCCAACATGCTCTCTGCATAGTCCAATTTCCGTCAAAATTCTAGTAGCTCCATCAGATCATCCAGCCAGTGCAATTCTCTGCACACCAGACCTTCTTTCAGTGCACTTTTGTGCACACCGAATTATCCAATGATTATTACTCGACACTAACATTGGATTATCAGGTGAGTATAGTCGTTTCACACTTCATATTTTATGCATAACTTACTCTAGACTATGGTTATGATTATTCTAAGCTCTATAAAATACTTGCAAAATGCTCTATATATAAGATTGAGAAGGAACCGATATAACTTGATAATAAAATAATCAAATATGAAACTTTTGTGTGCATCGAATTGTCCTATCAATACTACGATGAAACCGATCGTATTACCCGGTGAGTGTAATTTCTATACTTTGTATTTCGGGTATAATTCTTTTTTTTCAAATTCACATTTTGATGGTATTACGTGTTATAAAAGATTGTGAAATGATCTATCTGAATTGATATGGTGAATAGAAAATCAGTTTTTTCCGTCCTTGGATGCTCTAGATTTTTGCTATGATTTGGATGTCAGCTCACATTTGGATCATTTTTTGATATAATGACTTGGAATTTTTCATTGGGACCTAAAAGACCATTTTCCTTGCATCAAGCATTATTCCTTGGTGAGTTGTAGCAAGAATGAGACCGCCATCATTATCTAACGACTCATTAATTATGACTTAGTTGAGGAGTGCTTGAAAAAATAAATGTGGTTGACACCATCGAAATTTAGATGAATACCTCCCTAAAATATTATATATCTGTTGCAATTTTGAAACAATTATTATTAAGGGACAGTGCCAAAATAAACTACAATTCAAAATAAGTTAAATACTAACAAAGCATATGTGTAGGTGGTGAGGTTTGGCTAGTCTAGAGTGCTTACTCCCTCCATCCCTTAACGTGGGTCATCGGACAAAAAGATCGCTACCCAATGCAACAGCCGAAAGACACTGTTACCCCTAATAGCATGGTGTCAAAACGCGGAACGCGAACAGAGAAACGACGCTAGTCGAACCTGACTTGTGGTTGTGGGAGGCCAGCAGGAGAGATTAGGATAAAGGCTGCCGCAGCACCTACGACTGGTAGCGGGCCTGATAGGCCTGGCTGTGTCGACGACAGATAATTAGGGACATCTCCCTGTAGCTTCAACGACATATAAGAGCAGATTTAATGGTTGACGACTTGCCGGTGATGTCCGACGTGTGAGAGAGAGAAACAAAGAGAGAGATTGGGATGGGCGTTTCGCGGTGCGCCTGCTGGGAGCCGGCGGAAACCAATCACAAAGAAATACCTTGTCTGCTAATTGGTTGGACTCATTGCCAGGCATTAAATCTATGCAGGACCCACCACCACCACAAGCCACCTCAGCGCACCAGACGCCGGGCAGCGGGCAAGTTCATTAAACATGCTCTAATAAGGGACAGAGGGAGTATTGTTTAACATGCATAGAGTAGTAATATTTTAGAGCCTATAGGTAAATGGAGATACAGATGGTGAACGTGCATTGCGCACCCGCTGGGATTCTACTTTAAAATTTTGCGCGTGTCTACTGGTAAACCACGAGGTCTGCAAGGACAATAATGTATTCAGTCATTGATGGGGCCTCATTTTCAGATCTTGGGTTCGATTCAACTCGATGCATCGGTTAACGAACTGTCACTACTCAATAACCAAAGGCGTGGAACACGAGTTGAATTAATCAAATCATATAAATGTTAGTTTCAATGGGAGGTTTCGGAGTTTTATGGACATTAAATTTACTGACACATCATCAGTTTTACTAACATGATAGGATAATTAAGATGAGAAGTTTCATAGGATAGTGAGAGGAGATGTGGCAACTGTATGTCTGTGTCTATGAAACAACCACTAAGATAGGCCTGAGGTTACTCCCACTATAAGTTTCATAGAGGTTTCATGCCTATTACATAGCATGTCACATATGATTTTAGGATTACATAGCATAAAATTTAAAAAGAAGATCGGTTTCATTTAGATGAAACCACATATACACAATATAAACACTCTCTGAGTCATATTAATTAACTACAACAGATAACATAAGAAATTAAGCACATTATGCACGAGGGATAGTTCATACATTGTTCCATAGTAGCTTTCTTACTTATGTATCGTAGAAACATCAACATGAAACCTTTCATTGGGATTGGCTTTAGCAACCAGCTGCAACCCACGCCGCACCCTTACTCAATATAGCACGTGGAGCCCAGAAAGAACCGCTAGCTTATTAACTCGATGTAGGAAGCCGATCGACGCTCAACGTCGGCAAGATATATCGCCGCCGCGCCGCAACACGATGCGTCCCTTTCGTTCGTGCGTTGTGCACGGATCTTCAAAAGAATAATCTAAAAACTTCTTTCCCCCGCATCGCCCCCGCGCGGGCGACCAAGCGGAACCCTAGCGTCGCCGCCCCTCTCCCCTCCCTCCACCACCTCGCCGCTGCCGGAGGAGACCCGCCAGAAGCTCGGTGTGCCCCCAAGGATGGCGGCGGCGAGGCCTTCGCCTGAGGTGCTGCGGGCGTCGGATCTCGCGCGGGGACTGCGCTCAACGGCCATGGTGGCGATGCCGACGTGTGGCACGGCGGGGCACGGCAGGACTACGGATGAGGAGCCTGGGAGGTGGAGGAGGATGGCGTGCGGTGGCGATCCTCCCCTGCAACGGTGGCGATGAGATCTGGTGGGCGGCGGCACCGCTGGATTCGGCGGCGACGACATCGGGCTTCGTCGGCGGGGCTGTGGTGCTAGATCCGCCGTCCAGGTGTGCTGATCTGGCACCCCTAAGCCCGTCTCAGCGTGTGCCATCCTACGGCCATGCGCGTGATGGGCAGGTGTCCTTCGGCTGGCCGTGCGTGTGCCCCGCGGTGGCGCGGCGGGTGGTGGTGGAGGCAGATGGGGCGAGTGGAGGCTGGCGCGGTGCTCTGCACCACTGTGGTGCTCTTCTCATTCCTCTGTTTGTCACCTGCGAGTGCTGATGCTTGCGGCTCTGCCATGATGGTGGGGATAGGGTGGCCTAGGCTACGCGGCAGTTCTAGGTGTGTTTCGTGGCATCGTGGTGGTGCTGCGGGGCATGCCGGGTCACCCTTCCGGCGTGGTCTTCGCGGTGGCGTCGGGGATGTGGTGGCCGTTGCAAGCGTTGCCCGCCGGCTCGCTGCCGCGGCTCGATGGCATGAGGCGCGCCGTGTTGGTGCAGCGGGTAGGGTGTTTCACTCCGGGCGAAAGCCTTGGCTGGCATGTTTGGTCGGCGGTAATGGCGACGGTGCACTTAGACGTCATTCACCCCGTTGGGGGCGCCATTTTGGAGCTGCTCTGCCTTATGTATGTGATGTCTTTGGGTGAAAACCCTGTCCACTCGTGGACGAGCGTTGGCGGCGCCTTTGGCGTTGTGTCCTCCTTGGAGGTGTCGCTTCTTGAGACCGGGTTAACTTGAGATTGTGGCGTGTTGCCAATGTTGGTGGATGGCCGCTATGGTGGTGGTTCGTTCGGGTGGTGGCGCCTCGTTCGTGGCGGTGTTGGATTGTGCTGAGGGCCCATGGTTGTTGTTACCTTTGGGTCGGCGTTTGTGGTGCGATGGTGATCTCAGCGGCGGCAAGGCAATGGTGGAGATCTTTGGGCGGCTCACTGAGCCACGACGACGGAGCAAGTCTTGGCAATACAGTGTCCAACGACGGAGTGTCATTTTAAGGTGGTTACTTCTTTGTGAGGCAGTGGATGCAGCGAGGCCCCCACGCCTTTGAGTTGTCTTGGAGGGTCAATATTTGTTTTTGTTTCTTCGTGGTGGTGAACTCTCTCTCGGTTTCTGTTGGTGTGAGGCTGCGGCTAGGAGATCAACGGCTATACGCATGTGGCATGAGGATGACGGTGCCATGGTGGAGGAACCATGGTTTCTACTCTGGCTTGCAGCGGGCTGCGTCAGGATGTCGTGGAACAACGTCGGAAGACGACGCTTGCTTTCATGGTTTCTTGTTGGTTCCTCTCCCAGGGTGTGGTGGTGTGGTGTCGTGTCGGTTTTTCGCTTGGTTTCCCTCATTAACTGAGCATTGTATGGTTTGGCCTCGTTTCTTCTTCTTATATGACATGGCAGTGCTCCTGTCTTTAATTTTTTTTTAAAAAAAAAGAATAATATCTACTGATCGTGCGGTGTTCACCATGTGGCATTTCTCGGAATAATGGCAAATTGGTAATCATGCACCTAAGATGTGGCGGTTAGCTAGCAATGCAAGGCCAAGATATTAGGCCTAGGGTACGTGGTGTTGTAATGACCTCAAAAGAAAAAAAAAAGAAAAGAAAATCGCATACTACTCGCTCTGTTTCGCGCACGGGTCTACGTCTATAAATACCAACCCAGCGAACACGATGCAATCGTCTCTTAAACGGCCAGAAATCACATCTGATCAATGGGGACTTGTAACCCCGTTCCCGCTCCGCTATTCTCCGCTCCCGAGCACAGGAAGTCCAGGTCGCCTGCTTATTACACCCCGAGCCCCTGGGGCGACTTCTTCCTCAGCCACCAGCCATGCGCTCCATCACAGGTAAAACAATGGAATGTAATGTAATGCCGATATGAAGACGTCGACGACATCTAGTACCTATCTAGGCAGCTAGTATAAATTAAACTCATTCCATCCTTCCTTGTATTTTGAATATATACATCTATATATGTGTGCCGTGTGCGTCGTCGCAGCTCCTGTCCATGAAGGAGAGAGGGCACGAGTGAAGGAGGGGGAGGTGAGGCACATCGTACGGGACGCCTTCGCCTCCTCTTCGGACATGGCTCCCAAGCTGGAGCTCGTCGACACGCTGCAACGGCTCGGGGTGGGCTATCATTTCAAGGACGAGATCGATGGGTTGCTGCGAGATGTTCATCACCGCGACACCCACCAGCACAACCAAGAAGGCGTCTGTGGCGACGACGCTGATGAGCTTTACGTCACCTCGCTGCGGTTTTATTTGCTCAGGAAGCATGGCTACAGGGTCTCTTCTGGTAGTAGCTAGCAGTTAATAACAACTCAAAGCAACATTAACAGCTCATGTTTACATTAAAACAGCGCCATATCTTAACATGAACAGTACTGTATATTCTATCTACTCGCATGCAGATGTATTCGTCAAGTTCAGAGATGACCATGGCAACTTTGCGAGCGGTGATGTGAACAGTTTGTTGGTGCTGTATGACGCTGCACACCTCAGGACTCGCGGAGAAGAGGTGCTTGACAGCGCCATCGCTTTCACCAGGATCCGGCTCCGATCACTGATAGACTCTCTAGAGCCAGAGCTGGCCAAAGAGGTGCAGTGTACACTGGACACGCCTCGGTACAGAAGGATTCAAAGAGTGGAAGCGAGGCGGTACATGGCGGTGTACGAGCAAAAGGCAGCAGCTACACGCAATGACACGATACTGTTGGAATTCGCAAAGCTGGACTACAGCATTCTGCAAGCTATGTACTGTGAGGAGCTGAAATCTCTGACGATGTAAGAAATTAGACGCACATTGTTACTAGTTTTTGCAAACTGAAATTGGCGCCGTGATGATTACAAATTTAGTTGAGTTAATTGCAGATGGTGGAAGGAGCTCCGGTCACGGGCGGACCTGAGATTTGCACGGGAGAGAGTGGTGGAGATGTACTTTTGGATGCTTGGAGTAGTAGAAGAGCCTCGACACTCGTATTCACGAATACTCTTGACCAAGTTCTTTAAACTTGTGTCACTGATAGACGACTTCTGTGACAGCTATAGCACCACGGAAGAGAGCGAGAACTTCACTCTAGCCATTGAAAGGTTCGCCTAAATCATAATCACTTGTTAAAACGGCAGGTGCAATGCACAAAAATTAACCATCAAATTGGTGGCAGCAGGTGGGATGAACAAGATTTAGAGCTATTCCCAGCATACATGAAGGCGTTATACACCAACATACTTCACAATATAAACGATATCATCCAGGAGCTAAAACTTCGGAACAACAGTCATGCTGGATTGGTCAAAGAACTGGTAACCTTTTATTGCTCCAAAGTTGGAACCAAAACTAAACACAAATTTGCAAATTCTATTTAATTTTAGCTTGATTTCTAACATTTGTTCCATGCATGTGCAAATTCAGTTAATTGACATCACCCGATGTTACCATGCCGAGGTGAAATGGCGCGACGACCACTACGTCCCAGCAAAGGTTGAGGAGCACCTACAGCTGTCAGCGCCCAGCAGTGCCTGTATGCATATAACCAACCTCGCATTCATCTCACTGGGAGATGTGGCCACCAGGGAGGACATCCAGTGGGTCTCCTCGTATCCCAAAATCATTAGATCCGTCTGTATCATCGCCCGTATTAGCAATGACATAATGTCGCATGAGGTACCCATTCTGAGTCTATTACATTGTTTTCTATCAGTAAACGAACTCTTTCCTCTCTTTTATTTTTCTTCCTTTGATGAAGCGGGAACAAGCTTCAGAGCACGTGGTTCCACGGTGCAGACCTGCATGAAGGAGCACGGGTTCACCGCGGAGCAGGCCAGAGAAGAGCTTGGGGCGCTCGTCGACGGGTCATGGATGGACATCGTGGAGGAGTGTCTGGACGCGAGACGGCCCATGGAGCTCTTGGAGAAGGTGGTGAACCTTGCGCGAGGAATGGATCACATGTACAAGCGCGAAGACGCCTACACCTTCCCGATTGGTCTCAAGGATGCGATAACGTCAGTGCTCGTGGATTCCGTGTGAATCATCTCCATCTGATGACGCGATAATCGCATATAAAAATTCAGGCATATATACATCTTTGGGGTTTGACTACAGCAAAGAGCAACCAACTATATGAAGCCTAGTAGCCACTAGCCAGTGTTCATTCTCCACCCAAAAAAAAAACTATGTACACGTATCAGTTTCTCTACAGGGGTTGCATTCACAAGCTGATATATGTCTGAATTCTGAAAGAACCACAACAGAGCAAAAACAAAGGAAGAAAAGCCTTTCATTTGCTCTGAAGAACGCAACAAAAAATACACCATGCACGACTATGAATGACTAGCCTGAACCGTGTCAATCAACCTGCACGCTATCGTCTGCAATGACAACGTCGACGGAGCGTCCGGTGGTGACAATGTTGCTGGCGAGATTCATTCGGAGTTGCTCGACGCTCTGCCCCAGGACGATTCTGCAGGTGCTCCAGTCGTCAGCCTCTATCTTAACTCCCATGTAGGTCAAATGGTCAGAAGCGCTCCAGAACAGCACGAACACACTCCTGAAGTGAAAAACAGAGAGATGTACGAATTGATGTTGAGGCACGTAGTTAGCAACAAAGTGAAGCTACCAGGTCCGATTGGAAACAGGTGCTCACCTACTACAGTTTGGGTCTTCACCGCTGCCATCGCAGACTTGAAAGACTGTCTTGCCATTAACAGTATGTTCCCACACCTAATACGTGTATAAATTTTGAATGATGTGCAAAAATACGTGTGTATTTTGAGTCAGGGAGCACTTCAGAATTTAGCATGTACTGGTTCTTGAAACAGACTCAGACAGGAGTTGCGAAACACTTCAGAATTCAATTCAGGAAGATTCAAGCCAAAATAGCATATACTAGTTCTTCAAACAAACTTAACAAAATGGCAACTTAATTTATTTTAATATAATTCATTAAAGAACCAAAAGTATCTGTCATTATAAACTATATAGATCCTCATATCAATTAGGAAGGGAGTAGTGTTTGCTATGCTACCAAGCACATAAAGATAAAATCATGTCGTCATCGAGTTCAACCCTTTAGTTGAATTCAGACAGATAAGCACAACAATGAGACAATTTGGGCAGATATTTGCACATTACACTTCCTAGGTTTGTGCAGAGGCATACCTCTCTGGGGAAGTGCCGATACGTCAATTGTGGGAGGAAGAAGAAATAAGGGGGCAAATGAGGAACAATATCATGTTCATGTGTTATTCTGATTGTTTTTGGAACAAATTTGGCGAAATAGGAGGCAAAAGCAGCATTGCCAACACGTGGTTGACCAAAAGTCATCAGATGAACTTTGTCACTTCCAAAGTTGATCTGTAAACAGAGACATTTCAGAGATCGTGAAAAAGAAAAAAAAATATCCATGGCCACCAATGGTAGTCCATTGTGGCTTGTGCAGTAAAGATGGAACATTATGCCAATAAATATATAGTTAGTATTGGATGGTCACTTACGGCAAGATCAAGCGCACAAAAAGAAGCGATTGCACCTCCCATCGAGTGCCCAGTAACAATTATGTCACAGTCTCCATGTAATTTCTTTGCCTTGCGAACAGCATTCGTGATGACTGGACGTAAAAGTGTATTATTGTAAGAAGAGTAAAACCCAGTGTGGACCTTTAACCAGAGCAGAAATCTCATTAGGTAAAAAAGGGCGAAAATTAAGACATGCTGTACACTTAAAAAAGAAGTATAATTATATAAAACGGTTAATGGCACAAACCTTAGCATTGGGCATGTTTGGATAATTAAGATCAACCTGCTTCCATATCATGTCCTTAATCCAATTCTGCACGCTGATCAGGAAATTTAAGAAGTGCAGCATCATGAGATTGAAGCTCCACGAAATTAAAATTGATCATTAGAAGTTTGTCAATTATTTCAGAACCTGTTCTCTTGAGTTCCCCTTATTGCAACAATGATGGCATTGAGATTGTGGTCAACACCAACAAATGCCTGCCGCATTGGATGGTCAATATCAGATGTGTATTTTCGTTTCAATGGAACTGACTCAAACACACTCCGAATATAAGCAATAGGTAGTAGCAGAGACCTGCAGGCAATTCTGGACATCAACAATTATACATGTCACCTTGAAGCCCTGTTTTGTAAAAAGGGACCCACAGTGAAGTCAGTGGAAAGCACATCCTTGCTGACTTGCTGTGCTTAAAGCCTTAAACTTGAAAAAAAACTACATTAAACTATTACTAAACACAAAACTCCAATATATCATACTCGAGTCAAGTCATTGCATCTTGAGCATGTCCATGTATATAGAGCCGTTAGGTCTGTCATATATACCTGTGTATCAGAAAAAAAAGAGTTTTATTTATGAGAATATTAAAATATAAAAATTAAAACTAAATTAATGAGAATAAGTTAAAAGAAAAGGTTTTTCTGACTATGAAATGTATGAAAAAGATGGGGGAAATGATATAAAAAAACACAAGTTCACCTAAAATGAAGGGGGATAACTTACAGCTGAAGCATATTCCTCAATAGCCTTGGCCAGAGTATAATTAAAAACAAAACTCTGCCCATTGTCTCTGACATCAGATTCTGTGATAATCAGAGCACTTGGTTTACATACAGGGCAGTGTGATAGTAAGAATCCCAATCCAAAGTCTTCCTTATCGTTAACAAATACTACCAAGATACTGCTGATTTAGAATGAATAAGTTGCTTACTTGTGTTGGGCTCAGTAGAACCGACTAAAGAAAGTGGGGAATGGAAACCCCAATCTGAGAACAAGGACAAGTAATCAGAGCCTGTTTCGATTGGCTTCCGCAGGAATTTCACTCGAATGAGACGAATAGAAGAAGTACCTCTCCTAGCTGCTGCCCCAGGAGGAGCCATCGACAGCAGCAAGAGCAGCATAACCGCCGCCGCTTTGACGAACCATCTCCTCCTATCCATGTGGCCCCGGCTACAAGAACACCGTCGGAGGGCGCCTCGAACCAACCTTGGATCGCCGGCGGGAGCAGCACTCCCAGCGCCAAGACGCGCGATGCAGGCACCCGAACTGCAGGAGCAAGAAGGGTAGAGGCACGAGGGGAAAAGAAGGGAGAGGAAGTCGAAACTTGAAAGGAAGCGTAATGACTACTACAACTACTACCAGAGGCACAGGAAGAGAAATCCAAACAGGAAATACACATCAGCGCCATAGTCGTCGCCCAGTTTATGAACGGGGACAGCGACAGGACCGAAGGACGGAGCGGTCGCTATCAGCCTGCCATGGCGCCAAGACGGCTGGACCAGGCACCGGGACCGGGTCCTCCCCCTCCTCCGCCTTTCCAGTAGCCCCGACGAGCAATCGAGAGAGATGATGACTGGCGAAGGCGGAAGCAACGGGAAACGGGCGCCGTGGCCGTTATCGGGCCGCGCGGGGCCGAATTGCATTATTGAGGGGCACGACGGGAAATTTTTTTATTTTTATATTTTTTATTTTACGTTATTTAAAAAATGTATACCTGATAAAGTTTTTTTCAAATTTGTCATCTTGCCGCCGTTTGGTCCGGCGATAGGAGCATACCGCCGTTTGGTCCGGCGATAACTCGCCTGGACCATGGCCCATGGGACATATCGCCGGATGAAACGGTTATAACCGTTTCATCCGGCGATAAGTGCTACCGCCGCGATGTAGCGGCTGCAGCCAGATGGAAGGGCGGTAAGGCCTACCGCCCGGCGGATTGGGTGGGCCGGCATACCGCCGTTTGAAACGGCGATATGTAGGCTTACCGCCATTTGAATTGGCGATATGTTGTTTTTTAAAAAAAAATTGCATTATATAATGGTTCATAATGCTAGAAGAAGTCGAGGGTTCAACTTAACGAAGTTTTCTATAGGTTTTCTAGTAATAATAATTGAAGAAGTCGAGGGTTCAACTTAACGAAGTTTTCTAGTAATAATAATTGCTCATAAGTCATGCATAGACTTTTTAGTGTTTCATGTGAACACATAGACACGCATACAAACAGTGAGAGAGACAGGGAGGGAGGGAGATCAGTACAATGGCATGAGCGGTACCTCTAATTACTAACCTATAGGTTACCGTGCCTACGGATAACATGCCTTAGGTAACGTAAAATGACAATAGACAACGAACAATCTACTGGGTGGAGCGAAGAAATTTTCTCTTCTTGTTCCTTCCATCGCTTGTGGAAGATTGTGCAGGCTCCTTGTACCGATTCTTTTGTTCCTCCGCTTCCCTTTTAAACTGTGCTTCACGAGCTTGGAATTGTTCCTCTTGAATCTTGAGGGCCGCCTCTCTCTGACCTAACTCAGCTCGCCGTCTCTTTAGCTCATCTTCTTTACCCTTTAAACGGATTTGTTGTTGTCGAACTCGCCTTTCTTGTTCCTCTCTTGCAAGACGTGCTTCCTCCCGAGCCTGAGTGTGCCTTGCATAGTATTGTCCTTTGGTTTCAACTTCGTTCAACGAAACCCTTCCTAGTGGACGTGTGTCGATCCATTGCATGAATGTGCAAGCCTGAATATAAATTAGTGTTTACTTGGATTAGTTAAGGGAACAAAAAAGACTACAAAAGATATTAGAAATGAAAGTACCTTGAAATCATCATCTATGTCAGGACACTTAAAGAACCTACACCCTTTCTTGCCTTGAGGTAATGGGTCAGTCCAAACTTGCAGCCATGTACGGAAGCCGCAATGGCATTTGGGCCGCTCATTCCATGGAGGAATCGCATTCGGGTCATCCCTCCATGTCGACATAGATATGGTTGTTCAATGCGCACTGGGTGCATTCATCGTTGGTGGTAGTGTGTGTTATATAGAGCACCTGTGTTGGTCCATGGACTACGTCTATCTTACTAGTTTAGTGAAAGCTGCATAGTCCAAGAAATCCGATGTTGTTGTCCCTGCAGTGGATGGTAGCTGTAAGTCATTATTACTGTAGAAGAGCCTTTATAGAGTGTACGGTATGCAGTCACGTTTATAGGAATCGCATGATGTGATGCATCAAAGGACCAACGTTCAACCAGTAGCGGATACCACAATTATTAAACACAGTTGCATGTACGAAGAAGTAGCCATGCATACAAAAGACTAAACCACGGTGATCGTAACGACTAGATGCGCCCACGCTTTGGCGCCCCTCTCCTGGCACGTCTCCCTGCAGCCTGTGCCGCTCTGGTATGGTGCCGCGGGTACGTCAGTGGGTCCGGGGGAACTATGTCACGACCTGGCCGACGACCTGCCTCAGGAAGTGGTGTCAGGTCCTCCTGCGTGGCTCCCTGCGTCGGTACTGGTGCACCACTAAGCTGTGAAGGGCCAACAACGTCATGTTGGCCACTGCCGTAGTACTGCTGAACCCACTCCTGGTTGTCGAACTGGCCCATGTCCTCGTCGACGTCGTCGTCGTCTGTCCCACCAATGTCTCGGTACTCTGCTTAAACAAATAAATGTCAAATATCTAACATAATAGATGCTTGCTATCGTAGTTGTGACACGTTGTTTGATACATACCTAAGTTGGTCATGGGTCGTAGACGAGACGTAGATCCGCCCCCGTATGCACCCATAGGAGAAAAAGACGACGAGCCTGCAAGTACACCAACAAGGGTTGCGCATTGCATATTTAGTTTGAAATTGTGTTCTATTATAAGTAAGAAAAGCTATCTAGTATTTATGGTGTACCTGGATATGGCGTGTACATGGGTGGAGGAGGACGAGGTGACGTGGTCGTGGTAACATAGGGTGCCGGAGGAGGCGCACCCCATGCCGTGGTGGAGCTGCCCTGTCGTGTACCCATACCTCCATACGCTCCCGGACGTGGACCACGAGGTGGAAGGGTGGTGTCGTCACTACGACAAGTGACGGCTCGGCGAAACCGACCGCAAAGCTCAGCAATCTTCTTGTACGCGCTTAGGTGTTGCGCGTGCGTCATGTCGGAGCAATGGGCAAGGCTCGACGTAGCCTCTGCCTCAATCCCTTGTATGACATCGTACTATAGAGAATAAATAATGTGAAAAGTTAGATATAAGAACTCAAAAGAAATATAAGTTCAAGTAAGAAAACATACCGCTACCGCGAAGTTCTGGTCCCTCACAAGGGGGTACGTGTCAGACAGCTGCGCCATAGCCATAGGCGCCTCTGGAGGAACATGCACCATGCGCGTGCGCGTCCTCGGAAGGTACCACGATAGGTACCGAGAGAACGCCTCGTCCGTGTGTGGACGGTTCTCCAAGACCAAGTCGTCCAAGGCCTGGTCCCAGGACTGAACGAACGGGAGGACCTTTGCCGCCCATAGTGCCCCTGGAGGCTGACCCTGACGTGTCCACCTGGAATAATACAAATATGTCAGGCTATATGTACTGTTCTTTTTCAGAAGATATTACAAGTAACATACAGATCCATACCTGTGCACGTGTGCCGGAACTGAGTGTGTCACGGGAACGGGAAAGTCCTGGTGGAGGCCGAACTGTCTCATGACTCGGTGCACGTGGTACTCCTCAATGTGGATGTCGTAGATGACTGCCTTCCTCGTCATCCAGTACTGCTGGTCACGTAGGCACAAAGAAGAAAGGCCGTTCGGTGCTCGTGCAGCAACATCGGCAGGACTGTACGGGGTCCACCTCACGTCCGTGTCCACAAGGGCGTCGAACTGACCAACAAAGTCAGGGTATGACTTCTTCGTCTGCACGCTGACCCAAATAGGCTGCGGAAAAGAAAATGATTGTTGTGAGCATTTTACTATACAAATTGACAGTTCAAATTGACAGTTAAAATAACTAAATCAACATCACATACCTTCCTGAGACACCACAACGAACCCATCGTAGGCATGTCGAGCTCATCGTGGTCTGGGGACATATCAGTGTACGGGTCCAAGTTTATCTGGGGACAAGTTTATCTGTACGCATACACCCTGAACGGGCATTCGCTTCTCACACAACGAATATCATATGTTTGCGGACTGCTCTTGAGCACTTTGAACTGTCTTTGCAAAGATAGAGTGGACCAACGTTTTATTGCTTCTTTCATATTATCAGCATTAGCATACATTGAACCGACGCAGACCTCATTCTCCCTATACTCCCATTGCACCGCTTCTGCATCATTTACACTTAGCCTCGAAAAGTCATACCCGTTCCAGTTCTGCGGGACACAATAATCATCTTCATCTGAAGATGAATCATCCACTGCATGCTCTTCACCCTCTTCACCCTCCCTCTGAAACTCATTGACTATGCAGGGATTGTCTTCACCCTCATCAGCCTCGCCAGTTGCTTGACGAGGTTCCTGTGAGCCATCTCCATCTTCAGCTGGTTCATGCATCGTATCCGGATCTTCATCAGGTTGTCCATGCATCGTCTCCGAATCTTCTAATACTGCATCCCCCGGGCCTCCATCTTCGTCAACTGCTTCAGTACTAATTGTAGCCTTTTCGAACGCTTGCACAAATAATACCAGAGGTAAACCTCGACTAGTGGTTAGATTCACATAGTTCCTCCAGTTTTGGGTGCCTTGAAGTGGCAATAACTCCCAAAATACTGGTTCTCTCCGATTTACAACGGCCATGATCGAAATCTCATGTTGCTCTCGATTAAGTCCGAAAGCTTTAAATAGCCAATTGCAGATTGAAACCCAAGTCCTCTCTCTTGCTCGGGGTACTTCCTTTCTGAAGGAACTAAAGTCTGACAAATCTACCCCTTCAGGACCATATCTAACATCCCCAGACCCATAAAACACTTGAAAAGGTAATCTTTCTGACATGCCTGCCAACACAATTGACAACGATTTCTCAAACTTAGATATTTAATCTGGGGGCAAAAAGGTTTCCGTTCAAATAAATTTAGTCCACCTAATCAAATATTTTCTAAAGAATTCTAATATAACTACACAAACTAAACAAATATTTCTGTTCATAAAATTCACTGAATAATATTTATATGTAGATATTCCTAATTTAAACTACTATGTTTCTAATTTTACTGACTACTATTTCTTTTCAAATAATTTTTCCTATTAAAATATTTAAATGCAAAATATTTCTAATTTTATTGACTACTATTTCTATCAAACTATTTTTTCTATCTATCTAAACTATTTTTTATTCTCACAAAATAAACTAAACTATTTTTTGAATCTCACAACCTTTTCGATCTATCTAAACTAGGCTAAAATTGGGATTTGCATTGGACTAGTCTATCTATCTAAACTATTTTTTCTATGTGTCTAAAAAATTTCTATGAAAATAACTAGCTAATATTTTTATCTACAGAGACATATACATTACAATCTATAGAGATATAGAGATTAAAAAAAATACCTAAACCAGAAGACAGATCTAGCAGAGCAGCACCCCACCCCTCCCCTCCCCTCCCCTCTCCTCCTCTCCTCTCCTCTCCTCCCCTCCTTTTCTTCCTCCTCTCTTCTTCTCTTCCTCTCCTCTGGTCACCAGCGCGACGCGGCACGCCTTCTCTTCCTCTCTTTCTGGCAGCGACGGGCAGGGAGAGGGCGCGGCGGGATTTATAGCGGCACCTTCCGCCGGATGAAACGGCGGTAGGTCTGCCTACCGCCATTTGAAATGGCGATAAGCGGTGGGGCCCAGGCGCATTTAACTCGGGCCCGCGCCGCGTCTACCTACCGCCGTATGAAACGGCGATAGGTGCCTGGCCCATCGAGGCCCACCAGCTATCGCCGTTTCATACGGCGGTTAGTGCTGCCGCTGGCCCAGCTGGCGGTTTTTATACCTATCGCCATTTCATTTGGCGGTATGCTCCTATCGCCGGACCAAAGGGCGACAGGGTGACAAATTTGAAAAAAAAATTATCAGGTATATATTTTTGAAATAACGTAAAATAAAAAATATAAAAATAAAAAAACCTCGCACGACGGCCGCGCGGGAGCTTTGGGCCCAGCCACCAGATTGTTCTTGGAAGCCATGGGCCTAGAAATGAATTCAGTCACGGCAAATACAAGTTTCTCTATATATCATCTCAATTCATATGATTGGTTCCTTTTCTGAAACACTACTCTTTTGTGAAATCTGGAGATGGTTGTTGCAAAATTCTAATTTAAAAATTACAAGATTTTTCGTTAGAAAAATATAACACGTCTAGGATAGGCTAATTAATTGATTCTCTCTTTTTAAAAAGAATGGTTTTAATTCTTCTTTTGCCCTAATTTGTGTACTCGTGTGTGTTCGCTAGTAGTTTTGGCCCATCATGGCCCATCAAAACTATTGTAAATCTTAATTGACAGTGTCCAAACTGAACCATAAAGAAATCATATAGGTCAAACTAAATACTTCTTGCGACAATATATAAAGAACAGATAAGTAGTGTGGTATGTGAAGTCAACGTTACAATTTGGTACAGCAGAACATGAAAAAGACACTATTGCTGTTCTTATTAAAATGGTGATACGATTCTCGTCTTTATTATGCCGTCTATCAGACTGAACTTGAGGAAGTGACAATAATATAGGCTTAGTAGAAAATAATATGCATTTCCAACAAAATAATATATAAGCTATTTCCAATCCTTTGCAAAATAGTACAAAATGTGTCGTGTTGGACTCTGCAACCAGTGTATATAACTATATATACGCTAATTTTGCATATTTTGTAATGAGACGACGAATGCCGCAGTTCATCTTGGACTGGAATAGAATACATAGAATTTAAGCTATAATGGTGTGTGTATCTTGGCTGCTGATATGTCTAGATCGATGGATGAATCAACAATAGCAGTCTGACGAGCTGGCTACGGGAGGACAGGGGGAGCGACCCTGCAGGTGTTGTGCGACTGGCAGTGGCAGCACTTGTGGCCCGGGACGCTGGAGAAGACCTGCGTTGTGTCCCTGCAGTCGTTGCACACGATCCAGCCCTGTGCAAAGCACAACCATCAGCATGGTGTTAGCAACTCTGCAGCCGCATGTAACGTCTCAATTTTTTTTGCAACTGCTTCGACATAATCAGTATCTGAATCTGATTGATAAATGTACTGAATTTTATACGAGCAAATGCTCTATCCAGAAGCACAAAAGAGCAGATCAAAACGGGGTCCAGAATGTTGGAGTTCGGAGACAGAAGGTTCGATCGTACTGAATCAGGTTAGTAGGTAGACACTGACCTTTCCCAGGTAAAAGTAGCTTGCTTCCATCTGCAGAGAGGAAGAGAAACTTTCAGTATTCTTTAAAAAAAAACGACCGGTACTTTCAGTATATTCAGACAAAGATTACTGGTATAGTTCAACTGGCGCAATTACACTGGCCTTTGCCACATGACCTTGAGTATTTGGCTATACTCTTTCAATCTTTATGCACTAATACTAGTTTTGGCCATACATGTTTAACCCCTTTTCAGAAATATACTAGCAACCATGCCCGTGCGTTGCTACGGGAAGACAAATAGATAATGTTACGAGTTGCATAAATAAACTATTTTGTAACATAATTATTCTATGTTGGCCAATATAATTTTATCCCGTTTTGCAATCAATTTAAAATATGTTTTAATGTAAAAAATTGTTGCTCATAAATACCCATTCTAAAGCGTGTTTACTGGAATAAATAATTATGCATTTTGGTTTGTTCGTGCCTTGAAGCATTTGACTAATAGACTCTCGTGTAAATACTCATATACGGTGGCTGGCCTCAGTGCCACAAAATGTTTTGGATTGCCCTTAGTGCCATAAAATTTTTTCAGTTATAAGTACCTTGCATGTCATTTCGGTAATGGGTGCTAACGTGGAGAGAAAAGACTATTTTGCGCCTTTGTCAGTGCCCACATCTCACATACTCAGCAAACGTGGATCTGGACCTGGATGCTAAACGAAAATTTTCATCAATTCTATGTTTTTCTTTTTTTTTCCTTGGGCAGCCTTATCTTCTTTGCGCTGGGACCGGGAGCAAGGAACATACGAGATACGACCACTATTTCATCTCCGACCAGCTTCCAGTTCCTGCTCGATGCTCGTGAGCTCGTATGCACCATGAACGCACAGCTGGAGCTCACCCAAGCCATGGCTGCCCAGCCTTAGCTCGCCCGATCCATGGTCGGCCCCGTTTCCCTCCTCTCCCCTGCTTCTCAGTCTCTTGGTCGAGCCAAAGTCTCAGCTCACCTGCGCTGCTCGCCATGTTCGTTGGGAATGAGCTCAGCTGCGCCGGGTCGGACGCGCCTGACCGCTGGCCTCGCTGGGGCGGAGATCGAGCTCGCCCAAGCGTGGGCTGCCAGGCTCGCCGGGGCGGTGTTCCTGCTCATGCAGCACCGTCTGCGACAGATCGCGCAGCACCGGCTGCGAAGAGGAGATGCGGCGTTCGGCCTTCGGCCAGCTTGAGCCGAGCATGGCGATGGCGAGTTTGATTCGATTCGATTTGGGAGTCGACCAGAGGACGGAGGCAAATGGATGGATGGAGAAGGGTCGAGGGAGGGGCGGGCAGTGCCCCAGGTGGCCAGGTCACCATGGCCGGGAGTTAAGCCGAGAGAGGAACGGGAGGTACGGAGAGTCGGAGACGGTGAAACGCGTGCGCTCCTGCTATGACCGACTGACAGGTGGGCCCCACGACGGACCATGAAAAAGGCAGAATCATTGCTTGCTTTAGATTTAGAAATAGGTATAGATAGATATAGATAAGTGGAGATTATTACTGTCACAACCTAGATAAAAAAAAATCACAATCTTTTCTTTCAGTCAAAGACCAGATGCTTATTAGAACATGCTAAGAACCTTGCTGAGAGATTTGCGCACCTCTGCATCCAAGGCCCTCAGGAACTTGTCCATGTCGAAGATAGACGTCGAGCATATGGGACAAGAGAACCTACATCACGGATAGCATTATCGAGCTAGGAAAAACAGCCTCACACGAAAGAGAGGGAGATGCCAGTAAAGCAGCATGGGCGCTTACTTGTCGTGCTTCAACATCTCGTGGAAGCACTGCAGGTGCATCGTGTGCCCACACCGGAGCACAGACGTCTCCCTCAACGAATCAAACATGTACTGCCTTGCAAAAACAGTTCAATTTTCACATGATCAGCAGAAGTTGATCTCACGGAGAGCAGGAAACAACGGCAGACAGGCACACCTCGTAGCAGATGGGGCAGTTGTTCTTCATCGAGTTCTCGATGCAGCAGTGCTTGTCGCGCAGGGTAGTCGAGTAGCACGATCCTGATGGCAGAAACGCAAGAATCAGAGTAAATCGTCGAAATTGAGGATACGCAATGTATTTTAGGACAATGTTTAGTGAAACGGCTTAATCCATCCACAGCACAGAGTAACTTGGGTAGTAGGAAGAAAAGGGAGATGCAGAAGAAATCTTACCACACTTCTGGCAGTGGAAGAAGTTTTCCTTCCCTCCAACCCTTTCAAAAAAATTTAGTCAGCTCAGTATCTTCGAAATAGGAAATATTACTTCAGATATTACAAATAAATCGCGTTCCCACTTTCAAACGAAAATGGACCAAACTAAAAGGGCAACTATTCAGATCCTACATGGGAAGGGGAGACACACCTGCAGATGCCGCAATCTCTGCAATGATACTGCTCCTTGTCAACCTACACAGCAACATCAATACATCATCTCCTACACAACCAGAATAGCCGAAATAATCTAGCAATGGCAGCGCCTGAACTGTGAAAAGAAAAACATCTCACATCATCGTCGAAGAACTTGCACGTCCTGCAGAAGTACTCCCCCATGCATACTCCGCAGTTGCAGCACACCTGTGCAACCTGAAGGACAGAAGGAAAAGTTACAAAAGAAAAAGGAGACATGAATGGATCACCTCAATTCAAAGATGAAATTGTCGTGTCCCGATGGGACGCTAACACAACAACACGGATCCAGTCTCACGTGGGCTATGGCATACGAGTAAGATGAGTTCACGCCTGGTTGAATTGAATACTAACCGGCTGCTCGGTATCACAGACAAGGCAGATGACCTGCAAGGCGAGCACAAGTCAACCCAAGAAGAACACAAGGGTGGCATCGGGAGCACAGGAGGAGGAAGACGAGATAGTAAAGAATAGCAAAGAAGGTGCACCGATTGGACGGCGTGCCTGTCCAGCTCGTGCCCGTCTTCCTGCGCACAGTCCAATTCCAATCCAATCCAATGACGCGAGCCAAGAGCAAGAAGAGCCAATGAAGAAAAGAAGGAAAAGTAAAAGAAAACAGAGCATAACGTCAGCGCGTCAGGTGTTGCTCGTGAGCAAGAAATGAGCAGGGGCGGAGCACGGCACCGTGGACTCGTTGTGGCAATGGCGGCAGTGGAAGACGTCGCCGCAGCAGGGCGCGCGGATCCGGCACCTCCTCCGGTAGTGCTTGCACCTGCGCGCACGCACATCGAGAGAGGCCTGTCAAACAGACGAAGGCTCCATCCTTTTCTTTTCCCCTCTCTCTCTCTCTATCTCTTCTGCGTGAACCCGAGAACGAAGAGCGCGTACATACATACCCGAAGCCCATCCTGGCGAAGCCGCGGCGCGCCTCGGCGTCGTGCTCCATGGCGAGGGAAGGCGAAGCAGGCAAGAGGGCGGCGTCGAGATCTGGGGGAGGAGCGGCGCAGGAGCAGGTCAGGGGAGGAGGCTTTCCCGCTAACGCTCAGCGGGCCGTGGTGGACTGGTAGTGGACGAGTATTTTATACTCTCTCTCCGGTCTCCACAGCTTGTAGCGGCGAAGGGCAGACTCGCCCGCCGAAAACGGCAAGAAACTGGAATGGAGGCCGCGGATTGGGTCGCCGCCGTCAAAAGGGCAGGGAGTGATTCGGATTAGCTGGCTGTAAAAGGAATGCAAAAACCTCTTCTTTATGCTACTGCAGCAATCTATTTCTCCTCTCTTCTGGGGTTCTTGTTGGCCGCCCGGCAAGAAGCCTTTAATGCCACGCCATGCTTGGAGTACAGTACTCGTAGTGGTCGGCCTCTACTTGCCTCTGCTAGTGCTAGTAGCCTGCCGGGCAGGCGCAGAGAGAATCAACCTAGAACTGCCCCCGTCTGCTTTCTTTACCTTATCAAGATCCAATCCCATTCAGGCATCAGAAGCCTTCCGATTTCTTTCCCTTTTCAGGAGGGGAGCCGTGCCGGCAAATCAAAGCACCCGCTAAGGCGCAGACCCTGGCGCCTGCTGCTGCTCGCGTCATCTTACGGCGATTCTCTTGCTGCTTCAGCTCTGCAACATTTTTCTTTATATTTTTGGCGAGAATCACCACGGCAACTTGCAGCAGCAGCTTCACCTGAAAGCCCGATCGATCCCCGTGCTTATCCAGATTCTAAAAACCGATGGTTAGTGTGATCCCATCCGGACCGAACTAACGCGACTTGTTTTCTTTGTGCTGGCAGCATCTGACCGTCGTCCCTCGGTGGATCGAGACTGGCCTGCGAATGATCAGGTGGTGAGGAGGATGGACTACTTGTTGATGCATTTTCTAGTGTATAAACTATGCTTATTCAGAAAAAAAAAATGTAAACAGTATATAAAGTATGCGCGAGGATAAGGTGTAGATGCATGTGTTTGCTTCAGGGACCCCCCGGGGGTTTCGGCTGGCGTGAGGTGAGGGCATTCATTGACCTGATGCTTCTTCCATACCTGCACCGCCCCAGCTACACGCACCCGTACCCGCGTGCAGGATTTCTGTCGCGCTCCCAATACTGGGGAAATCTCGGCTTGGTGCACGTTCGGTACTAGGGTGAGTTTAGACTAGGAGAAAAAACACTGTAGGTCGTGCTGAGAAGCAGCATGTTCTGTGAGTGGAAAAAATAGGATGAATAAGAAAGAATTAAATAAATAATATTTTTTGAGAAAGTTGGATGAATTATACGCACCCCTAATGTAATATTGTACCCTGTTTGTTACCACTCGGTGACGCACTGACGCCCAAGCGTAATCTTTGCCGTTGAAAATTGAGGTCGTGCTTCTTTCTCCCATAGTCAATAGGTAGATTGATCAAAGATATTGGAATCAGTGGCAAATGGTCCCTTGAGGAACTAAACGAGGCCTTAGTCTATTTTTCGATTAAACAATATTTTAGTCTATTTTGTCATTCCTAAGCGCAGCAGCCTATTTGGATTGTGCTATTGTGTTTCACAACTACTATATGCTTATCAAAATGCAAGATTTTAACCATTCTCACGTTTCGATCTGTAACATAAAAAATGCAAATTTACGTCTGCGACTTGCGAGCAGACACGGATGCCAAACTGAAAAGAAGCGCTCGTCGACGCATGTGCCCTGGTGCATAAGCATAACCTTGAGGGCGTCCTGTTAACTTATGCCAATATGAGAACTGAAAAGGACGGCTGGTGAGCTACCAAAACTTCAATACGACACTTCCCAAATCTTCAACAAACACTACGAGGAAAAAACATACCTAATATCCTCAGTACAAAAGGAGAAAAGCAAAGGGAAATCGAGCAACCATGGCCGTTGGATAATCTGAAGGCTTTCTCCGTCTCCGCCACAGGTCAGCGATCAGGTAACCATCATTTAGTTTCCCACAAACAAAAGGGGAATCATTAGTAGCATTTAGTTTACATTTGTGCTTCATTACACTCAAGATGGACAGACAAACATCAGGACAATGTAGTGTACACAAGCTGCCAACATCAAACTGTTACGAAAACTTCTGATGATGAATACTCTATATTCCAGGTCACCTCTAAAACATAAACCACTTTATATGCACTGTGCCACCTTCTGATACAAATCCTGTGGCCAATTCCGGCTCATGTTGTTTGCTACTATGTTTGCAATCTACGAAATTTGAAATAAAAATGCATCAGAAAGTGTCAAAATTGCATTTATGTTTAGCAAGATGTCATTTCAATGCCAGGTGCGCATCAGCAAAAGAAAGATTTTAAACACGCATAGTTTACACCTTTTTTTAAAAAAAAACAATAGTCTACAATTCAAAATGAACAATGTTACAGAAGACATAATGTCAGGTGCATCATCTTCCCCATGAGATTAGTTTCAGCCAATCTAGACTAGTTTTCATTTTCCAATACCAACAATTATTTGCATGGTATTTAGTTATTCCAAATCAACAATGAAAATACCTACAACAGTAAGGATTAAGCAGTGCCAACTGCCATGTAGGGAACAAATTTTAATAAACTTCTATTTTCTGGCTGGTTGTTATAGGGAGAATGTGTATATGCCATCAGGGGATATTAGGTATGTCGCTATGAGCTAAGCAGGTATCAGAATGGACATAAAAAAGTTTCACCTATTTCAGAAAGTTAGGTGCCAAATTTTCCTATCCTAGTCAGAGAGTGCCTACATGTTTGTGACGCTAGTCTGCTGACAAATGAATGGAACACAAGAGATACCTTGGATTTGACAGTTCGCAAGGTCCCATCAGTATCCCTAACGTTATCGATGCTATTCAGAGCAACTTTTAGGAGATCTGGTATGCAAGCTTGAACATGGGGTGATAAATTCCTGAAAATATCAAGAGTCACATTTGGAGACTGAGGGTCCAAATGGAGGAAGGGGAGCCGGATAGTTTCCCTCAAAGCATCTACAGTCTGTCCAGCTCGAGCTAGCCTATAAATATGGAGAATAGCTTCAAGTTGTCTCAGAACAGTTTGTTGCTCAGAAATGAGATCCTTGTCTTGAAGGCTGCAAGCAAGTTTCCACAAGATAAGTCATAAGTTATAACAGGTTGAAACATGACAAGAAACAGCACTGCGCTAGGGTAGAGAGGAAATAACCTGGCTTCAGAAGAATATCTGGCTGCCTCCAAAATCTCATTGCCAGAATGGATTAGAGCTGTAGCACGACTCTCACCATCTAACATATTGCGTGCCATGGCACAGACAGCATCAGAGAGGCACTTGTTTATTATCTGAAGTGCCATGGCAAAAGCTCCGACCCTTTTATAAATTTCCACCGCCTGTCATGTGAAGATGAACCAAAATTGAATTGATGCAGATCAGTTTGACAAAAAAATAAATAATGCCAGGTTGTATCCACTGGTGACTCTTGAAAAAACAAAGGGGGGGGGGGCACCGAAATATAGATAGATAATGAAAAGTAGAGTCCAGAAAATGGACACCTCATATTCGACCCTCCTAAGCATAATTTAGTTGTATAGCTCAATAATACTTTAGCAGCATAACAGCTGTACATGCAAGGAACTAGAAAATACATTACTTCAAACACATTAAACGGATAACAAAAGTTGATTGGGCATGTCTCCTGCACAGTGGCATTCATATGCAAAATTAATTAATTAGGATTGTGCACCAGCCATTCTATTAGGATAAAACAGATGGTTTTCTTTAAGAAACTGAGTCAGTTTGAGATTCATGTGTGACGATTGGAACATGGTCTTTAACAGGAACCTTTGATAACTGTTAGGGTTCCAAATGCTTTCAATTATACCTGTTAAATGATTAAATACAATAGCAGAAAAAGAGTATGTGCTTTTGAAAAGCTTCTACTGTGCCAAGCAGAGCCTAAGATTGATCTTTTTCAATCAAATAACAAACAGGTGCAAGATTTCAGAAGAAATATAATCCTATCATGAACACATAGCACTGAACCAGTCCGGCTACCTTCTGCATACCTTATGTTCGAAATGAGCATGCAAAATTAATAAAAGTGCAAGAACCAAAAAAGAATAAACATTTAATTCAATAAAAAGGTTCACTTACTTTGTCATAGAGCCCCGCCTCCTGACATCGATGCGCTGCTTCAAGTAAAAATTGTTGCCTGCTTCTCCAATCCATCATATATTTCTTTAGTTCCCCTTCTTCCCCCATTCCGCTTGGACCAAGCAGAAGTTGTATACCACCATCCCTTAGCAAAATCTCTGTCAGGAGTTGCTTCAACATCAAACTTCGTTGTCGCTGCTGATCAGCATTTCCTTGGCCAATCCATGATACCTCGCCTCCACCCATCGCAGCGGCAGCTTGCGCATAATACTCCAAGGCTAAATCAATATTACCATTACGCAAATAAATAGAGCCATACTGTCGTATTATACTGGCACACTCTGCACAAGCATCCATGACACCTATCTTCTGGCCTGATCCAACACCGTCGGGGAGAACACCATGATCAGCTAAAGCAATTGAAATATGCACAGCATCAACATGGTATCCATCCTCCCCAACTTCTTTAGACAGATAAAGTATCGATGGGAGTAACTGGATGCTTAAGAACAGAACATAGGGATAGATTAAGGGATCTTTTCCATTCTTCGTATAATATGATGGCTCAAATTTGTTCAAGTAACTTTGCAGATCATCCAGTGTATAAGGCACCAAGCCATCATTCAAAACATTAGAAGAAGATGCACTGTTGTAATCTCGCAGGGCTGACAATTTAAACCACAAGAAATCCTCTATAGTATTGAAAAGTGTTGGCAGATCTTTTAGCAGTCTGTCAATTTGCCGTCGACAACCACAGATTATGGCATACAGCAGCAACTTCTTCCTGTCATAACCAGGACGTCCTGGTCGATCGCCCATTCTGAGCATTTTATCACATTCCTCAGAAGCTGCCAGAGCAGTCTCTTGCGATACAGCACCATTAGTAGAAATCCAGTCTGCAAGCTGTGGAAGAATATATTTATCAGTAAGTAGCAAGTCCCCTAACACAAACAAGATCCATCAGAAATTCATGATTGTAGAAAATTTACCAGTGGGGCAAAGTTATGCGCAGCACGAGATGATTGGGCAACTTGTCTTGCTTCATCATAATATCCGGTTCTCAAACAGAAATAAATCTGCAGAAGTGAAGCTTCAAATCAAAGATAAGCTTCAAAAGTTCTACAAAAATTGATCAGTGAAGTACATGGATTTACAATTGAAGGGTTAATTCAACAAAACCACGAGACCCAAGAACAAGCCAAATTTTCTAGCACCAGTGCTCTAAAAGTGAGCCTACAAGGTTGGATGTAAGATCATACATAAGAAACCAGATGTGCTTTCTATTATAAACAGAAACTCACATTTAGATGCAGTAAGTCTAGAAACAACCCATTGACTACTGCTGTCATTTTACGTTAAGCTACAGCTACTAAACTAACCAATTTGATTGTGGGTTTCAACATGCCATTAAATACCAGGAATATGGATGCTAACTAAAAAGTTCTTTCAATGCTATAGTGTGCAAACAAAAACAAAACCTGCTGCCAGGTTGTATCCACTGGAGGCTGTCTGCGTAGATCAGTTGCGTCGAAATCCAGCACACCTTGATCCCGCAATCGTACCTGTCAGGTCATAAGGACAGAAAACGCATTGGAGTGCAAATATTAGCACAATAGAAATACTGCAATAGTAATAGCGTAGAATAGCGTAAGAGTCGAAACCAACCCTCATGAATGCCCGAATCTTCTGAAGATTGCCAACAGATCCACCAAGAGCAGCCTAAAACAGCAAATCAGACAGTGATCGATTATCAGGCAATGCAATGGGAGAACCATTTTCATGAATTGAAAACACACAAAAGAAGTCCAAAATGCAAAGCATGAGAACATCATATGGTAAAATGTGTCACTATAATAACTTAATAAGGACTAATCGAAGTGGAGACTTCATGGTTTTTTTTTTTTGTGAGAAGTGCAGACTCATGGTTTAGATGTAGAAAGGTGAATGAATAAAGCTTGAAGTCATTCACCATGTCAATTCGGTAGTAAATGAGTGAATTATGTCTTTAACTTCTGAAATATGATACCAACCAAGAGATATGCTCATGATCCTAGAACTTACCACTAGATACTGTCGTATAGAAACTCGCAGAGATAGTAATAGTTCACAAGCTGAATGGGTTATGCCAGGATCCAGAATTTATAACTAAACATCTAGTAAAAAAAATCTCCCACAGATAGCACTGAGCGTGTGCGTGCGTGCCAGATTTAGTTTTGTATAAGAAAATCAACGGTAAGGTAGGATAGCATGAATGCATGATTACTAAGGGCAAACGGAATAATTGCCATGATCACTTAAATATATGCACCAAATCATCACTACAAGCTTTACACAACTTATTAAACAGTGTACTGACTTCCATCATAAGGAAATAAACTTGCGAAGAAAGTAATCAGTAAAAAAAAACTTGTGAAGAAAGTATCAGTAAAAAAAAGAGTAAACAGAAATACTTACGAGAGCTGGGTGGCTGTTGATGGTCTCGAGTATGTACTTTTCATGACCCCACTCTAGATGGCGTCTTGCACCTATCACTAGTGACATTTTTCTTGAAGCATTTCGATGAGTCAACCCTTCCCCAACTAATGCCTGAATTAGACAAACAACAGAAATACCAAAATTAAGTAACAATAGAGGAAAAAATGTCACATAGTGGAACAATGCCTTCCAATAATGTATTCAAATGGTAGTGAGGATGAACAAAAAATGATATAAAATTACTAAGTCATCACTATTACCTGAATTAGATGCCACATTTTCTGCATTGTCACTGATTTTGTGCCAACAGCATCAACAGATAATGACTCATAAGCAGCCCTGAACGCCATAGCAGGCTAAGCAAAATACAACATTAATAAGCAAAAGTGTAATTATGGTTTGTATAAAAAAAAGAACTTTTTTATGGTTGAGTAAATGATAACAACATCAAAAGCCATACAAGAAAGGAAATTGGACTATTCATTAACATTTGATAAATTGGAGAATAAAATTTGTAGGTGGCTGACATTTATAACCTAGAAACTCCTTATGGTGGATAACATGTTGAATCTTGACACAGATGTAAAGAGAGCTTACGTTAAAAGGTAGACTGCGTCCTCTAGCATCATTAAGGTCTCTCACAACCCCAGCATAAATTGAGGATTTATTTTCAATAATGGTCCTGTTAGGTATAGGCATAACCCCTGTAGAGGGCAGGCCTGATGAAGCATGAGGACTTGAAGTTGATGGTGGCATCAAAGCAGGGCGAGCCAATCCACTGGTTGAGATATTAGTGTTTCTCTTGGGTAATGTAGAAAGCCGGCTTAGACTCTGCAAGAAGTCTCTCTTCTCTTTCTGCCAGTCATCCTACAGCAGAAAAATGATACAGTTATAAAACTCAAGGGAACCAAAAAATATTCTAAAGTTAAATGACCAATGCGCTAATAAAAAAAATGCTGAAATGTCAATTCCCTAAATGGTGAAATTGAACCATTATAATAAGAAATCAGGTTACAAATCTATTATACCCAAACCAAGGCTGTTCCCAGAAAGGTGCAGTAAAAGCTGTCTAAACAAAAACAAAAAACAAAATCCAGATCATAGAGAAACTTGAACAAATAGTGAAATACATACCAATGCCGATCCAGGAAGTGTCATCTAGAAGGCGTTTGCGGCAGCTACTAGCCCTGGTCGAAAGTAAATAGAACTGAGTAAAAGGAAGAAGCAAACCAACCTCAAGAACTTGCATCATGTAGTTGTTAAAACTCCTTAAGTTGTCCTTTTGAGCTTCTTGGATGGATGAAACTATGGCCACTTCATGAAGCTGGAAACATATAGTGTTTATACTCCATGAAACTCAAGTGACTGTAAACTGCGAGGGATATTTTAAGTGTTTACCTGCTGCAGGTACTCCTCAACAGAAGTTGCTTCAGATGGAAAAACATCCTCAAAGGTTGTCTGCAAACATCAAATTTAAACAGCAAGATTTACACTCATTAGCAGTCCAGCAAGTGATATTGAAAAGCCACAGAAGCACATATAGGAACATCAATGAAAAGGGTAGTGAGGTTTTCTTCTGAAAGTAGGCACCTGTTTGGCAGAATTTGCCACATCAAGTGCATGCACATTAGGTTAAACACTTAAACTGGAATCAAAATGGTGTGGAGTAATTCCTCCATCCCAAATTTTAGATCATTTTGGCATAGATTTAGATACATAGTTTTTAGTATGTATGCTGACATAGTGTATAGCTAAGTACATAACAAAATCTATGCACTTAGAAAAGCTAAAATGACCTAGAATTTGGAACAGAGGGATTAAATCATATTATGTATGTTATATCCAGTCTCAAACTAGTCCACTATCTGCATGTTTCACAAACAAACAACATCACACTTATCCTAAACAGCGGTTTCCAGCTCAGTTCGAGAGTACTGTAAATGAGAGTAATACTTCAGTAGATTCCATCCACTATTCTGCTTCGAACAGTTATCCTCAAGAGCATCTCCAGTGGGGGCATGTAAATTTGAGCTCCCAAATCCTATTTTACAAGCCCACATGTAAAATTTAGGAGCCTAAATTTCCATCCAACTCCAGTGGGGCATGCATCCGTACACTAGCGAGGCATGAAAAATGGTGGGATCCATGGTTTGAGAAGAAGGAGGATGGTTTGAGAGGGAGGATGAGAGGCCCCCAAATCGGGCTTGGAGGGAAAATTTGGGAGGGCATGTAAAATAGGAGTTTAGGAGCCCGACTGAAGAAGATTTTTTTGCTTTGGCTCCTAAAATTTAGAGTAGGAGCCCATTTAGGAGCTCCCACTGGAGATGCTCTTAAAACCACTTCGAGACTCAAGATGTCCAAAAAATAAACCAAGAGCTCGATTTTTTTAATCTATAACGACACTGCCCCTAAATGCACTATTCCCAGCTCAAACGATACGCCCGTCTCCATTACCTTGAGTTCGAATGACTTGAGGTCCCTGGCAAGCTGCTCCGCATTAATCCCCTCGCGTGCCAGCAACCTGCAGAAGTACAGCCGAAACCCTAAGTCCTCAAAAAACAACTTCAGAAGCGATGCTTGCCATTCGGACGAAACAGACTGGATCACTGCACACGGAGGTCCCCAGGCTAATCAAGTGGGTTGCGGAGTTCGATCTACCTTGTGGCGGAGAGCGACTGAGACGGCGCCTCGGCGCGGATGGTCTTGGCCTTGAGCTTGGTGGAGAGCGCCTCGAGCTGGTCCAGGTTCCTCTGCGCCACACGGAAACGAACCCGTCAGGGGCGGAGGCAAACACGTGTAACCTACATCGGCATCAAGCGAGGGAGAAGAAGCGGCGCTGGCGGAAACGGGGCACATCGTCGGGGTGCGCACCTGAAGGGTAGGGAAGTGCGGGGTGGGCGCGGCCTGCTCGAGGAGCTTGGTGGAGGTGTTGAGGAGCCCCGTCCACCCTCCCATCTCCGTGTCTCCCCCGCTTCCGCCGCTGATGCCGGCCATCGCCGCCGGGAGAGGAGGGTTTCGCTCGAGGTTCGGGGAACGGAGAGGGGCGCGGGGCTGGAGCTGTGGGGTTTTGGGGGGTGCAGAGGGGAGAGGAGAAGCGGTGGAGCGCTCTGGTGAAATGGTTGCTGGGCTGGGCTCACGCGCCTCGTCTTTCTAAGGCCCATTTTAGCCCAGTCGTATCAAATTCGTTTTAAAAAAAGGAAGGAGAAAAACACCGACGCAATCCCTCGTATAAAAAAGTTTGCACTGTTCAAATATTCTCTGTGCTTTGGTTGGAGAATGTGGTAAATTTACTTTTTGGGTGATGAAGGTGATTCAAAAAAGATGTGATGAAGTAACACAGCCACTAGTAGGTTGGCAATGTCTTGATGAATGAAGCCAAGTCCACTGCCTGAGGACTTGGCTTGTATTTAAGAGTTCGTAGCCAGCGATTTGGCCCATGGCTCGTGAGTTGTCAAATTTACCATTTTTTCTTCTTCTTCTTCTTTTTCAAAAACCCGTGCCACGATTGTATATTATCATCCATTAGGGCACAAACTTTGCAGTGCCACAGTAAGATTTCAATTAAGCAGGTTTTACAGATGATGTTATCTGCATGCTATGCTCAAGCTGATGTTATCTGCAAGATCAACCTGACATTATGAATTTCAAATTTAATCTCCCAAGCTACATTACAAGTAGGATATGCAAAGAAAATGCACTTAAACAAATTTTAAATTCAATCTCCCAAGGTTCCTTACAAATGGGACATACAAATAAACTTCGAAGCAATGTGGGGCAGTTCATCCAACCATGAGACTCTTCATTGAAACCACCGGTTGAAAATTTCCATTGAATTGATAAGAACCGATGATTATATAAGGTAAAAAGATTGTTACAATGTAATGGGGCGTACCAAAATGCTAGAGATCTAAAGCTTCCACTCAAATTAATCTAACATCAAACGCAGCTGCTTCACGAGCAGGAAAGACTGAAAGAGAACCTAATGTACAGAAGTGCCTACTTCAACTCCCTCCCCAGCCTATACAACAATGTCCAAAAAAGATCCTCACATGACAAATTACCAACAAACTAATTATTGTTGCATGCCTCATTTGCAAAACTGCGTGCAGGTACCACCAGAGAGTGTTTGTCCATATTGACGTCTCTTTACCTATGAATATCGATCCTTAGGATCTTACCAAGCACGGGCAGTGGCTGGTTGCTTAGACGAGCGCCCTGACTTGTGCTTCCGCTTTTGGTTCGCGACTGCAGCCGGATCAGCCAATGGCCCAGACCAAGTAGGCACAGCTCCTTTCTCATAAGTGAACACAGTGCTGAAGGAAGACGGGTCGGGGGGTTCATATAGTGGGTCCATATGATTTGAAGAATCCAAAGGGACACCAACCGCACCATCTTGATGTGGGGGAGGGAACTTTTCACTCTTGCTTTTAGCATTTGTATGAGTGATGAACCTCCTTTTCTATAAAAGGAAAAAGAATAAGCACAAGTCAGCAATACTGTAAAGTATGTTTTAGGATAGTATGGGCTTCCTTTTTGGACCATGGTTTGTAGAAAGCAGAGGACCTATCGTGGTAAATAAAGTCAGACTACTTGGATGAAGGATAGAGTTTACAATGCAGAGTTTATGTGACCAGACTGAGACTGATAGTGGTTGCACCACCTCAAAACATTGAAGAACTCTGTCCTAAGCTTATCTTAGACTCAGTGACATCAAAGAAACTAGTTCATAGAAATTACTTGTACCAGAAGTATAAGTTCACGTAACATACATCAATAATTACTTGAAGTTCAGCATTCGCCTCTGGAGCTGGAACTGCCTTAGGTCGGTCACGAGTCCTTGTCTTCTTGGATCCATCACCATTAGCTCTACCACCAGCAGCTCTTAAACTGTTGGTCATGGTGGATAAGTCAGGTAGCATCATAATTGACATGAAGTGGTGTCAGAAGTACTCAGTTGACATGAGAACACAAACAAAGAGATGGGTCAAGGGTAGTGATAGGATATTTGGTTAGTTGCATATACGGGGACATGTAATCAGTGAAACTCAGTCAGAAAAATGAAACCATACTACCATAGATGTCTTTTGATTCAATTATGAGGTCTACCAAAGATACTCAACAAGTAACCAGAAAAACAGGAGTTTGGGTCTTTGGGACCATTACCAATACTGCTGCTTTTAGTACAATTATGCGACTTATTTTACCATATTTATAGTACTTAACTACAATGGCTTTGAGACAAGAAATACCTATGACTTTTGTGTTCTAATGGTAGCATAAACTAGTACTACACCACATGCCCTTTAGTCGCATTCTCACCTTTTCCCTCTTTTATCAACTTACAAAGGACATAGATACCAATATCAAAATACCAGAAACTGGGTCAATTTAACCAGCTCAGTTTTTAGACTTAACATTTAGCAGCTGAAAAGCGGACGAAACATCATTTACAGTCACTCAATCATGTAGTGTTTTACAACTTTTGATTTTAATATTAACAACTTGTGGTGACTAGAGAGTAGCAGGAACTCTTCTAGATGTAGATCCAAATATCCAATGCCTAATACTGTGTTTGTTTCAGCCACTAGACAAAGTTAGTGGTCACAAAACCCTCCCATGATGTCCATTCACGTCTTTTTCTTGTCGATAGTAACCACTCACTCACAAAAAGAATGGGACCATACACTAGTTTTATACTCAGGATTCGTGATATCAATACGAACAATATCTTATATGAACGATTCAAAATATTGAACTTGCAAATAAGTAGTGAGGCACCATTGATGAAAAGGCCGTGGCTTCATATTACAAGAAAACAAAAGACAAAATATTATGATTTTATGTGTGTAGGTATAGTACTGTTACCCCGAACCACACGTATAGGCTGCAGTTACTGTGCTCATAGCGTTCATTTGCATATCAACAGAATTGTGTTACTGTACTCTCAATGCAGATAAGTCTAGGACACTGTAGATCATCATAAAAAATGGAACAAGTATCAAAGTGACAAACCGTCTGGCTTCTTCGTCTCTTCGTTTTGCATCTATTTCTTTGCTTGGCGGATATTTTGGGAGACTCGACGGTTCGCATGCAAAAGGTTCGGTTGTAAAGAACTGCATGCGTAGAAAGGTAACATAAGGCATTAATACATTATGCCAAAAAAATATGCTACAACAGGTGACAAGAATAGAAATATCATATCAGATGCTAGAAACCCCTACTGCCTCTGCTAGCCTAGATTCATGTTGGATTATGGTGTTTCTGGAATAACCATATAATACTTTAGACCCAATGGAATCTTGAGAAACTGAGAATAAAGGTCTAAGTTTCCTCTTATTGCACAAAGAATCAGTCAAGTTGTTCTCTGGATATGCAAAACAAAGTCACCACATTTACAATGGCTATGGATGACTGTAAGTTCATGCGTTGAACCTAAATTTAGACCAATGCGTACTATTATGCCAGCAAAAGAAATATTCTCACTAAATTGATTAAATGTTGTATTCATGAAAGTTATTGATGACTTTAACACAAATAAATAATTTCAAATGTTTTGTGCCAGCAAATAGTGGTAGGAACTTACATCACTTCTTAATGCAGAAGTCGCCGTTAAGCGATCAGCTGGATCAATAGCAAGTAGTGTCTCAATCAACTGCAATGCTGATTGTGGAAAATCTTTAAACGTCTCTCTTATTCGCCTTTTGTATGGCTGCTGAGGCTTAAATATTGTCGCATGAGGCAGCTTCGATTTTTTCCAATATTCTTCTGTTGGGGAGCCACATAATTTAAAAATTTTATGCAGCTGTTCCACCTAAAAGAGGCAAGCATGACTTTATCAGTGAAATATGGAAAATAAATGCAGTTGATATCATAAGGTTGGATGGCATGGATAATATTAGTGAACAAACAGCGTAAAAGATCATAATTGACTTGGATGCAGAAGAGTGAATGTAGGCGCAAAATGAAAGAAAGGATGAAAATTCTCAAAATAAAAGGGACAGGAAGATCTAGAAATGAATGTTGGAATGTGGCAATAGTATCAGACATTCAATGCACAATAAGGTTCTCACGGAGATATTACTTGAGAAACAATTTCTATGCTATCCTGATTCAGTTACAGCAGCTCTGATTCAGTTATGCTGAAGAAACTATAGTGGCATTTCTTAAAGAAATACAAAATTATTAAAGAAATAATCTTCCAACTGTGACTTGGTTTGAGTTCTCACAAGTCACAGTACTATGATGCACACAGGTGTTTTCAGTTTTCACCTGGGTCAGGAACAAACAAGAAAACATGTGCTCTAACGAACTCTCTGCAGCCCATCACCAATGGTCCAAGAATAGGAAAACTCAGATTGGGGAATTTTCTTGAAATCTATGGCAGGACTACACTCAGTCCTCAACTGAACCCTAGTTTAGCTGGAATTCAACCAAACACAAGGCATATCTGATTGATGTATTGGACAGTTAGGTATGCTAACCTCTGTTCGTCCTGGCATAATTGGCCTCCCCGCCAGCAACTCAGCCAGGATACACCCTGCACTCCACAGGTCCACGCCCACCCCGTAATCTGTCGCACCTAGAAGCAGCTCCGGCGGCCGGTACCATAGGGTCACCACCCGGCTTGTCATTGGCTGCTTACAGTCTGGGTCGAAGAACGATGCGAGACCAAAATCTGCAATCTTCAGCATGCCATTGTTGTCCAAAAGCAGGTTCGAACCCTTGATATCACGGTGCAGTACCCCTCGGTCGTGGCAGTGCTCCAGACCCGACAGCAACTGATGCATATAGCACTTAACCTGCACTCACTCATAAGCTGTGAGTGTGTGAAGCCGATGGCACCAAATGATGCAATGCGGTAATGGCACGGGGATCTCAGAGCTGACCTGCGGCTCTGTGAACTTGATATCCGGGCTGGCAGCGAGGCCGGCGAGGTCGTGTTCCATGTACTCGAAGACGAGATAGAGGCTGCAGGACATGCGGGAGGTAACGAGGCCGTCAAGCTTGACGACGTTGGGGTGGTCGAGGCGTCGGAGGATGAGGATCTCGCGCGCCATGAAGCGGACGCTCTCGGGCTCAAGATTGTCAAAGCGCACCTTCTTGAGCGCAACGATCTTGCCGCTCACCGTGTCGCGCGCCTTGTACACGTTGCTGTATGTGCCCTGCCCGATCTGCCCGGCGCGGCGCGCACAAAGATGCGAGCTTTTGTCAGTCCCAGTATTTACGCCAATGGTGGCGGCTGCCGAACGCCACGAACCGCAGACCGCGGGGGGTAATGTATGGGTGAGCCGGGAGGATGTACCTTGTCGATCTTCTCGAAGGAGTCGGCGCGGCGCGGGGTCCAGCCGTCGATGGCCTCGCCGGCGACGGCGGAGAGCCAGGCGGGCCAGCCGGCGGCGACCTGCTCCCCGCGCGCCCTGTTCGCGAAGCTCCCGCCGGGGGCGGGGCGCGACGAGCGGGAGCGCCTCTCCCGCCGGGCCGGCTTCTCCGCGGGCGCCGCCGGCTGCTCCGACTTCCCCGCAGCGGCGGCCTCCTGCGGCGGCGCGGGGGGCGGCTCTGGCGGCTGCGACGGCGGGCAGTCGGGGCTGGACGCGGAGGGGCGGCCGTGGACGCAGCCCATGGGTGTGTCTGTCGTCTGTCACCGGCGGCGGCGGCGGCGCATGGGGGTGGGGACTGTGGGGAGTGAAGTGGAGCGGGCGCGCGTGAGGACCGCACCGGGGGAGGGGACCGAGCTGGCTGTGCTTTGCTGTGCTCTGGAGGAAGGGGAGGGTTTGACTCCACAGCCGATGGGTCTCGCTCTGGTTTGTCCTCGGTGTCCGGATCAATGGATCGTGTCACGCATGGATGTGGATGTGCTCATGCCATGTGACGCTGATATGGCCATACAGGGACGTTAAAACGTGGTCACACTTTTTTGCCTGCAACGGAAGGATCACCTTTTGCCCGTATTATACTTGGAATGGATCGTTGATTTTGCTTGGTTAGACTTTCGTTTGGTAGCTTATTTTTGTGCTTTCTGCATGTCTCTGATCCTTGCTTGACTTTTTAGTCTCTCTGTTTTTTTTCTACAAAGCACGTTTGGTCAAGACCATGATAAACAATTAATCAATCAAAGTAGTTATAAAAATTTTAAAAGTATTTTTAAACTACGAATAATATAACTTTTATACTTAACTAGAAATAATATCAATATTAAATTTCTAAAATTGGTGGTGCTAGCATCCAGATGTTCGATGGGGGCATCTCACATTGGGCAGTTTTTGCAACATCCGAAAACAACGTCTACAATATATAAACAAAATATATGTGATATTTAAATATATAGGTGTGACATTAAGGAATACGCAACATTGAAAGTATCTGGAGGAAATTCCGGTTGCAACATCAACACTATATTTCACGCAACTCTTTACTATAAAACATGTGAAAATAATAGTTGTAACATTGGATATTAACTATTGCAATATATCTTGGAGCATCCGATTTTTTTTCATTGGATGTCCTGCAGGTTAACCGTTCTAAAAAATAAGTGCTTGTAGTTTTGTTCTATGTAAGACCATGTTCGGCTTGATTAATTTTATAGAAAAAATAAAAACACTATAAAATGAGTTGATGGTAAATAAGAATCAGGTGTTTATATATCTGACCAAAATTATTAATGAACTAGCAATTTTTTGTTTTAACTTTTAATTCTTGCCTAATGAAATTAATAATTCGTAAGGATTAGTTTGGAGTTTGGAGTTTGGAGTCGCATGTGATCGTTTCCTCACAGGTCACAGCCTCGATCCGAAACAGCGGCAGTAGTCCCGACTCCCGAGGTAAAAAGAATCTAGAATGAAAGTCCACGCCAACAATCAATGGCTCAATGCAATGGACAATTGTTTCATCTTCTCGTGCATTTCCAAATAGTAGTGCGTACAGAAAAAAAGAAGGGGGTGAAGGCCATCCCGTTCATAAATGACCCCTCAAAAAAAAAACTCAGAAAGCATTTTGCATGTCTTATATGTTAGTTATAAGTATATATATATATTTTTTTTTGAACGAGCTTAGTTATAAGTATATGGCCATGCATGTTTGATGTACCTCAACTAAGGTGTTATTTGGATCTGCTAACTAAACTTTAGATGGCTAGTTTAGCTGCCATCCCTATATCTCTTCGCTCCCTGGGGCTTTTTAATATATTGAATGGCAGCATGTCTCTATTGTTGCCATTTTTGGACAGCTTCTGAGTCGGGAGGTGTTGGTTGACTTGAAGGACATGCTCCTAGTGGCAATAGCAAGAGGCACTGACAAAAAGATGGAAGATGGGAACCGTCAAAGGTATGTTTAGCAAGGGCGGTAGATCTAGTAACTCGAGAGGTCAAGTGGTCCACCAATTGCGAATCAGCTGCAATATTGGTTGCTTTCGTTCAAGAAGCACAGTGTGTACCCCTCCCCCGCCCCTAAATTAGCTACTTTCTTTGTCTCTAGATATCTATTGTTTCGAATGTTCGTATCGTATGTTTGATTGAATTTGTAGAAAATATGTATAACATTTAGTTCTATAAATATTTAAAAACCAACATTAAAATATTTATCTAATGGTATTTTATTTAATTTATACTATAAATTTTAATATATTTTTATATTTGGTCAAAGTTAATTTTTTTTACGAATCACACAATACAGACGCAGACACTCATATACACGCACACACACTTGCCCCTACAAACATACGCACGCAACCCTATCCCTATGAGCACCTCCGAAAGACTAGGCCGGCAAATCCTCTAAATTGACGAAATCACCACAGGCACGCTTACCAATACACTATTCACACCTCTAACTTTCTCCAACTTCACCGGACTAATGACTACTTGACGTGAACCACGAGCATCTATCTGACTGTTCGTTTGCTGCTGTCACTAGATCTTTGCTTTCCCGGGGACAGCAACAGCTGATGCAACCTTTTCGGACCAACTGCCGCTGTGCTTCTCCAGAAAAAAGGCACCGTGCTGAACTGTGAACTCGTACTGGAGTCCGGTTCCCAGCGAAATCAAACCCCAAAAGAAGGTGCTAGTGCACTGAGGAATTATTCACCTAATGCTCCATGACACTGGTCGGGTTTATAATGGCGTGATGCGTGGTTGGTTTCCAGCTGAATTCTTTGGTTGATGCGACCGCACGTTGGGGTTTAGGTACCAGATGATTTCAAACACCATGTGGGAGGCACAGGCAACAAAGTCCCTTCAGTTTCTATCAGAACAAGCACCACGGTCCAGTACGTACTGGAAAAAGTTCAAACGTCAAGTGCCTTTTCTGTAAAAGTTCAAACGTCAAGTGCCTTTTCTGTTTCTAGAAATACAGAAATACCAGAATAACACATGCTAAACATGCGTTCAGCACAGGCATATACTAAGGCCACTATTAGTGGGAAGGTCATCACATAGTTACCAAGACTGCAAACTTAGAGACCCTCTCCTCTCATCCCATGATCCTCTTTCTCCTCTCTCCTCATAAATAACCCAGCCATATAAGCAAATCTGCTGATGTGGCATGATATTTAATGACATGACCCTCCCACTGAAGCTTCTCTCACGTTACAACTATACATGAAACGCTGGTGGCCTGGTGCTCTACCGTCTCTACTCTCATGAAACGAAACAGTGGTGGAATTATTAAAATAAAAAGAAACAATGGTGTGGCCTGGTGCTCTACCGTCTCTACTCTCATGAAACGAAACAGTGGTGGAATTATTAAAATAAAAAGAAACAATGGTGGAAACTGGAAAGTGAACTATAAAACAAGCAGGAGACACGGAGGGCGTTCATGCGGATATAATTCCCCGTTCAGTCTTCCAGGCATGCCAGCTAGTAGAAAACCTGCAACTCTCCAGCATACCACCAACCAACACGTAGAACGGTAAAGCCTGCAAATTCTCCTCCAGCATACCACCAACACGTAGAAGGGTAGCCAGCATGAAAGGAGCTCTATCTCAGGCTCTCGGCTGCCTAGTTACCAATTTGAATTACAAAGCATGAACAATACTGGTAATTTATGAGGCTGCAGCAGCAAAAGTTAAATTTCACCAATCGTCCAGACCGATTAAGTACTTGAATACAAGCCAGGTTCCAAAACAATTAACCTCAACATGGTTACTAGCCTGTAATATTCATTCTACAGAACAAGAGTCCCAACCTTCGCCACTTTGACTCTCCCTACTCCAATGAGTTCCTCACTCATCACCGGCGTGCTTTTTCTTCTTTTTCTTCTTATCTTTCTTACCAGACTCCTCAGTTTGCATTGCAACATCCTCACCGTCCGCATCAGATTTCTTCTTTTTCTTCTTCTTCTCGCCTTCTGCAGCAGGCACAGCAGGCTCCTCGGTATCCTTAGACTTCTTTTTCTTTTTCTTCTCACCATCAGCAACAGCCACATTAATCTCCTCGGTTTCCTTGGATTTCTTCTTCTTTTTCTTCCTCTCCTGGTCACCGTCCTCCTTGATTGATTCTTCTACAGGCTCTGACGATGGAGCAGTCTCCGCCTCATGTTTCCTCTTCTTTGAAGTCAATTCTGACTTCTTTGGTGTTTCTTCAGTCGATTGTCCAAGTACAACATCAGCGGCAGGGTTGTATGTCTAAAATCAAAGCAAAATATCAGTTCAATGATGGGTGCAGTATCTTTGGATATCCAAAAGAAAAAGAACCAAATGCTACAAAAAAAAAGGTGCTGACATAAGGATGCTTCAAGCAAAACTCAAGAGATCGTTTTCGCTAACAGATAAAGCAATCGGTGCTAGAACAGTCAATGATTTGGGCTTCTTTGAAGTATTTACCAAGTTGGCAGTAAGGAGTGAGCATCAAAGTTTTAACCCGACCATGCACCATATAAAAGGTTTTAATGATTTTTTTACAAGGGAAGAGAACCATGAAACTGCTTTACCTTAGCAGGAGTAATTAAAGCCCCAGCACCCTTCTTCCTGTCCTTTTCATACACTTCTATCTTGGGCTTTCCTTTTGTGGAACCAGCAGATTTCCCTAAATCCTTATTCTCAAGAATTTGAAGCCTTGTCTCAAGCTGTTCAGTTGTCATATGTCAGAAGACAATCTATTGTTTGTATTATAAAAGGTAAAATTGTTTCCACGTTGCAGATACCTTGAGTCGACTCTCAATGCCAATGGAGTTGTCCTCGCCATCACCAAGAGCATCATACCGGATGGCAAGAGCAGTTTTTGCAGCAAGGGAACGAGAGATCTTTCCCTTGTTCTTTTGAGCTGCCTTGCCAATCAAGGATGCATGGTAGATGAGGCCGTACTTAGGTGTAGAATGCTTCGTCTTTAGAGCTCTGAATAAAGCCTGGAGAGAAATACAATCTTCAGTAACTTAGTGGAGAATCGAACTCCAGTAGATAACATAAAGAAATAATCTTAATTCATGCAATCAGTATACTAGTGAATATAAGAAAAAGATCACACAGGGAAAACAGAATAAGAAATGAAAACCACAAATAGGACACACCTTCTCTGCACCAAGTATCTGGATTGTGCTACCAGGCTGCTTGGCCAAATTGAGCAAACTGCCACCATGTGCAATAAGGCGAGCGCCAACTAATTCGCCAACCAGTGCAGTCAGATTTGGCGCGATGGTGTTCATCCTGCTTTTTAAATACTCATACAACTGGGCTCTGTACTCAGAAAGAGCCAGCACTTGATCACATAGCTCTCTGATATTTAACAAGTCAAGATCACTAACTTCTGTTCCCATGGATATTACTGCTGCCTCCTTTAGCTGTGCTTCTACATCATCATCTTTCAGTATCTATAAATAATAGAGCTTATTACTAAGCCATTTTCTTCATAGGCATGTAAATAACAATCAGAAACGTCAATAATTTACCTCAGAGAAATCAAGGTTGGCTGCATTGGCTCGGTTGCCCATCATCTTCACAACTTTTGCATAGTCTATATTATCTGTGACAATTTTGGTGAGCTCTGGAAAGTGCCAACCATACCATTCCCGAACCCTCATGGCATAAGTGTTAAGCTCTTTGTCAAGATCGTCCAATAAGCCAATGGCCTGAATGATCATAGTATCAACCTGTGGAACCAAAAGAATAGTAGTCATCTCACTTGCACAAGTCATGAGTAATTCACAAACACAAATGTAATTATCGAACACACAAGATCTTAAATATTATGAATGTTCCAAAGAAAATTAGATATATAGCATCACCAAAGGGCAAAAAAGAATTAAACACATTAATACACTATCGGAACTGGATAAATATGTTTAGCATCACCAAAGGGCAAAAAAGAGTTAAACACATTAATACAGTATCGGAACTGGATATGTGAAGCAGCAAGTAATGGGTAACAGAAGAGCCAGTAATCGAGGACATAACTAAATAGCAAATTAGCAATGGTATCAGACTCACCTTCTCAGGACTGAACTTCAGCTTATACCTAGACAGGCTGTGGGACAGTCCCAAGCTCATCGGACCAAGCTCTTGTGCACCCAACCCAGTTATAAGCTCAGTGAGCTGATTTCTCAGCCCTCTCATGAGCTCCATCACAGCAGTATTGTGTAGGCAGTCAATTTTCTGCAAGAACACAACAATACTGTAAGGAGGGGCAATCATTCTGCAAACAAATAAAAAAAATAGTGAACACCACTGACCAGTTTTTCCTTTATAGCATTTCCAAGTTTAGAATCAGCAACAGCTAATGTTTCACCCTCACAGTGCTTCTGCAAGAACTTGCGCAGACTCTTACTAGGCTTGCTATCAATAATCAGGGTCGCAGCGGATAGAGCGTCAGATGTGTTCTCAAACTTGTTGAAAGCCTTCAGCTCAACCACCTACAGGGAAGTTCATTACAAGTAGTCAGAAAAGAAAACTAATTACAGAAGCAAAGAATATAACTATGATACAATATCATAATTATCAAAAAAAGCTGATCAAGTATTTTGCATTTAACCAAAAACCGCTTTGTGTTTGTACGGGCACAAGCAAAAAATCTTCTTGTGAATCTGTAGAGGTGATATGCATCATTACCACGTTTACCCATTCTGGGTATAGAACATGTATCAGCAGGAAATAGTAAATCTACAAGATAGCTATGGGAACTTTACAGCTTAACTCTACAAGATAGCTTACAATAAACACATTCTGTAACATTTTCAACTATTGCAAACAAAGTTTGCATTGTACCGGTAAAATCCAGTGTTCCACAAGGGTAAAAGAGTTACATTGACATCATCGGGTTAAAAAGACATTGACATCACTGGTTAAAAAGACATGGGGGGAATGTCATAGTGTGCCAGATACAAAAGAAAAACTCGTTTACTTCTTGGAAGGTGGACAGAATCACTAACCCTTCTCGCCGAGTCAGATGTCGTGAACTCCTTCCATAGATCCTACGAGCCACGAACAGAGGACATATCACTGTTAGTTCAACAGCGCAGAGCACGACTACATAGCAAACCAAATTTAATTGAAGCAGCGACCACTCACCTCGACCTTGTCGAGCTTTCCCTCGTCGAGCACCTTGAAGAGGGCGAACCCCGCGGGGGTCTCGAATAGCACCAACATATCCTCCTCGAACCGCGACTAACTCAGCTGCAACAAACCAAGGCCCCCTCCCGTAACCTGCATCAAACGCACGACGCAGACCAAATCAGAACGAGTAACGCTCGCGGAACCCAGCCGAGCTTCTGAGACGCCAGAATCCGTCGAACCTGTGGGGATTCGGCGGTGGGGAGGGCGAGGCGACGAGGGGGTTTCGCCTGCGGCGGCCGGCGGGGGCGGGTGGGGAAAAGAGAGGTAGCCGCCGCAAGGGTTTTAGAGCTAGGGCTTGGAGTTCGGAAATTTATAGAGAGTAGGCGGAAGGGACTCAGTGTCCCATCTCGCCGTTGTTTCGTCGGGACTGGGGTGCTCAGCCGTTGGATTGATTGTCTGAGGTTTTAGGTCGTGGTTGGAGTTTAACGACACCGGTGTTTTTTTTAACTTTTTTAATTGCAACGACACAAATTTAAAAATTAAAACAATACTTGTGTGTCATAAGGAGTTGCAGCTTTTTTTAAAAGGCAGCTTATCCTATAAGAATGCAATTCCTATGAAAACTCAAATCTAGGTCACATGATCTTAATCTAAGTAAATGTTGGGTGGAAGAATTTGCAAAAGTACGATTTAGGTGGCGGTGCACCAAAATCCTTTGTCACTTTACAAGTTTCAACTTGAAATAACCAATCTATGATGACACGATGATTTGTAGCATCCACATTTTTTTTGAGATTGAGGATTAACAACCGTGAGTGAGACCATTATGTTACAACTGGGGTCTTTTAGCATGCAATCAATGATATTAGCACATTTTATTACACATTAGTAGTTATTATTATTTGTATATATAAAACTTAGCAGTAGTCAATTAGATCAAGTATAAATCGAGCCCTAGACAATGTAGATATTGGAGCACGTGATGGATAATAACATTTGTATTTGCAATTTTTATTGGGCGTAAGTTTGACTACTAAAATTCTAAATGAAATGTAGTGTACTTAAATATTATTTATATACTTATGCTATTATCACATTAATAAAATAAAAACAATTGGACCATACCTCCTTCTCCAAAAGTTTTTAAAAAATGTAGAAAATATCAATCATTTTAGTGAGAATGAGAAAAAAATACAGTTGCCCTAGAAACAAGAGTGATCATTGGCTAAATGGGGGGCTAGTTAAATGTTGTTCACCTTAATGGTGAATATTGACTAGCGTGTGGGCTATAGTTGTAGAAGATGATTAAATCACAATAAATATTTTGGCTAGAGATTAATTTAAGAGTAATATCCACCCAAACTAGATTGGCATTGTTTTTAATGAAACAGGGTCTGATTGGTTTAAGTAATATGGCAAAACTAGGCTCCCCATAGCCAGGCCCTGCACATGCAAGGGCAGCATATCTGGCTGCTAGGATGGTTTGTGCCCGGTTGCAGAGGGATTTGTTGCTTTGATGGATGCATACAAATCTCAGTGTAAAATGTCTCTCCCGTCCTGACCACTCCATCCCGGTAATTACATTGGAGGGGGCTTGTTTTCATCTTCACCTTACACTGGAAGGTTTGTCTGGACAGAAGTGTACGGTAGGGGATGTAGGTAACTGAGTCTAAACTAAGCTATTTTTCTTTTTAGTCCTCAATTTATTTCAGTCCACTAGAATCCAAACAATGCATTAGAGGTTCCAGCCCACTAGCTCCCACATTAATCTGGCCCCAATAATCGTATACATTGACCTTGTTAACCGTTGGAGGACACAAGAAGCTAACATTAAGGCTGAAATATCACCATAGATTCATAGCTATTTCACTGTCGACGAGCATGTAATTTACGAGACTGGCTTGTTCCACAAAACACATATGGCCATACTCCTATCCGATTTTTCTCTCACCATGGCCGGTCAAAAGGCCTGGCCAACAGAGTGAGAAAAGTTTGCAAAGTTTTTTTTTTCTGCAAAAAGGTTTTTGCAAAGTTTGTGAACTAAACATGGCCTAAATTCAGCGTGAAATTGTGTGTGTAAATTCAGCGCAAAATTCTGACCCGGCTGGGGTGTGCAAACGAGACACAGGGCTCTGGGCTATAGCCCACAGATTAATTACACTGGGCCAAGGCCCACGTAAGGTAAGGGCTTAAAGGCGTCACTGCTGACGCCACCTCACCCCCGCCACGTCGCCCCGGACTCCGCTCCCGTAGGTTCCTGCGTCCGAGCCGTCCCATCCCCACCAACGGCAGCATCTCCCGCCCCCACCGAGCCAGATCTTCCCGCCGGGCAGGGGCAGGTGCAGCTCCCTCTTTCCCGGTCCCGTCCCTGTCGAACCATGGCGAACTGCTGCTCTTCTCCTCCGCGCCTTTTGTCCTCGCCTCGTTTCCTCTCCCGGGCAACCCAACCGCCCCCATCTCCTCCTCGACAACGACCACCTGCCCCGCCGCCGTCGCTGGCTGCCGGGCCCCGCCGCCCCTGCGTAGGGACCTCCCCTCCGCGCGCCATCGCCATCATCCCGAGAAAGAAAAACAAAATGAGGAGCTGCTCGCGCCTCGCGGCAAGGCACAGAAGCTGAGAGCCGGCTCACGAGCCGCGCGCCGTGCCGGGTCACTAGCCTAGCCGGTCACGTACACCCCCACCCGGCGCGGTGACAAGGGAACCGACGAGATCACGGGGACACCTGTCCAGCGCCGACGGCTAACCAAGAGGGCTTGGCGCCTTCGCGTTGGCGGGGAAGTCAGTCGCCGAGCAGACAGGTAGCAGAAGACTAGAGCGAGCCGCACGGGCGTCGCGGTCGTCGTCTCTCCTCTCGCGCTCACGCCTCCCGTCGCCGTCGTCTCGGCGTCTCCCTTTCCCATCCGCCCCTCTCCGCATTTACGGCGCTCACGTTTTCTCGCTCCAGTCCAATCTCTGGTCCGCCTCCTCCCTTCTTATCCCCCAAGCAAAGAGGCCAGGACAAGAGGGGGAACACAAGGGGAAGCCAAGCAGGGCCCGTCTCTTCCCTACCTGCAGAATTTGCATCTCATCCTCTTGCTCAGTCAGTCCTGCGATCCAGTGAGCAGCGGCAGCGCTAGTCATCGCAAGTCCAGCTACCAGCATCCAGAAGGATGGGCGAGGAAGACCACCAGCGGAAGCAGACGGTGGGTTCGGAGCGAGACCAAGAGCTGGAGCAGCGGCCATGGGATGAGGAGGAGGAGGCCAAGAAACCACCCGCCCCCGGCGAGACGGAGCCCGGCGCCGGCGAGGAGGCGGCGAGCTGCGACTACTGCGGCACCGCGGCGGCCGCGGTCTACTGCCGCGCCGACTCCGCCAGGCTGTGCCTGCCTTGCGACCGCCTAGTGCACGGCGCCAACGGGGTCTGCTCCCGCCACGCCCGCGCCCCGCTCTGCGCCGACTGCCGCGCCGCCGGGGCCGTCTTCCGCCGCGTCTCCTCCGTGGCCTGCTTCCTCTGCTCCAACTGCGACTTCGGGAGGCACCGTGACGGCGGCGCCGGCGAGCCGGCGCTCCACGACCGCTGCGCCGTGCAGCCCTACACCGGGTGCCCACCGGCGAGCGAGCTCGCCGGCCTCCTCGGAGCGCCCCTCTTTGACAAGCCCGCCGCTGAAGACGGTGGTTGGTGGAACATGTGGGAGGAACCGCAGGTGTTCAGCTTGGAGGATCTGATTGTGCCCACCACTCCCTGCCATGGCTTCCAGCCTCTCCTCACGCCGTCATCTCCCAAGGCACTGACTGCTCTCGCCGTTGCAGAGAATTTTGAAGATCCTACTTCGATTAATCCGATTTGAACTCTCGATTTGTTATTCTCTGCAGAAGAACCGGAGCACCTCGGCGGACGAAAAGATGAACGAGGAGATCCTACGGCAGCTGGGTGAGCTAGCAGAGTCAGACGCAGGGGTGCAGGCAGCACTGGGTCATGAGGAGGCAGATCAAGCTGGAAATCAACTCCCTTTATGGGCATCACCACCACAATATACCACTGAAAATGGCAATTTTGGAGCAGAGAACAACCGTGAGGTTGCAACCATGCCTACTCCTGGTTACGAGGTTTGATCCATGGACTAGAATTTCTGTTATGAGTTATACTCCTACTTTGCTGCACTTGTTCAACCACTGACAAGGCATCTAGCGACAACATCATTCCATAGATGAATTTTTGCATTTCGAGTTTCAATTGCTAACCCCGCTGACCACGAGGTGTGAAACATAGATGGATTATTCAACATTCTATATGCTTAAAACATGTTCTCCATTAAGTCATACATATCTCGATGAGGGATATATTCTGAAAGTGCACAAGTGTCAAATTTCAGCATGCATCTTTCCGCTGACTCACTGTAGTTAAGATATTTGTGAATTGTGATGACTCACAGCACCAATCGAAAACTTGTGCCAAGGTGAGGAAGAGAGAAACAATAACAATACATATCCTGCATCGTATGCTTAGCACACTTTCCATTGAGCCATAGCTATCTTGAAGAGGGATATATTCTGAAGTTCCTTCTGTTAACAACATAACTCTTGGAATCTGAACGAAGTCGTTGTTGTAAGAATCTCCGCATATTCGATTTTGATAGCCACAATAAGAGCAGCGGATTTGCTAATGATGTATCAATATGGTAAATCTGGTCGCATTTTCTCTTTTCTATCCCCCCCCCCCCCCCAGTGGCAATGACCGGTTTCTGGCTATAACATCAGAAGATGATTACCGAACATGAACAATAATTTGATATTGACATACCTCGCTCAGGAAGTACTACTACTACATGCTGTAGTAGAACTTGGTCATGAAAAAGAAGCATAGATCAAAATTTATGGTGTAAAAGCTAAGAACTACGGAAAACATAAACTACTTGCAGTTGTTCTTATTGGTCATTATTTTGTTTTGTACAAATCGCTCGCTTATTTGGACATCAATTAATAAGTTTTGCTGTAGTAGAACTTGGTCATGAAAAAGAAGCATAGATCAAAATTTATGGTGTAAAAGCTAAGAACTACCGGAAAACATAAACTACTTGCAGTTGTTCTTATTGGTCATTATTTTGTTTTGTACAAATCGCTCGCTTATTTGGACATCAATTAATAAGTTTGTTTTATCTGGCGTGCAGAATGGCACTTGGAGCAACAATGACTATCATGTCCTAAGTGATCCCTGCAAGGTTGAGCTCACGTATGATCAGGCTCCAGTCAGCTCAGCTGAAGCGTGCTTGTCATCATTTGTTCCGATGTCGGAGATCTGCCCCAGCATGAGCAATGGTAGCAGTATGGAGGAGGGCCACCAGGCTAATCCTGGCCTTGGCACGCCTATACAACCTTTCCCCAAAAGAACCGGTTTTGATGTTATACCCTGCCCTGATCGGGGCTTGGTCATTTCACGCTATAAAGAGAAGAGGAAGACGAGAAGGTGAGACATGGATGTCCTGACATGATTATTGTTTCCACTGACATTTTCTTGGTAAAGATCAGTTTTTAGTTGGGTAGCTGTGTTTCTTCTTATGTATATAACTGTGTTGCAATGGAACTCTTGCAGATTTGACAGGCAGGTTCGGTATGAATCGCGCAAAGTTCGTGCTGATGGCAGGCTCAGGATCAAGGGGCGTTTTGCGAAGGCAAACCAGACATAAACCTAAAATTGCAATATGCTATTCATCTTCCCACACAGAAGAAGAAATCTGATTAGGATCCAAGATGATACAAAATGTGCCAGAATTTTTGTTTGCCTTCAGTTACATAGCTGATAGCCCATAGCCTCATATACAGTTAAAATAATGTATGTATATTGCTGTCAACTGCCTTGTGGCTACACTTCTTTGAGGAGAGATCCAGACCCTGTAAATAGTCCTACACCTAAGAACTCTATGATTTATTGATTTTGCCACGCCGCAGATATCATTGTACATGAGGGAATAGTACCGTCATATATGCTTTGGTACGGTCATTTTGGAATTTGTATTCCCAATGTAAAAGCTTCCTTTCACTGAGGTCTAAGGAGCGTTGAACAATGTATAACAGTGCAAAAAATCGAAATGAAAAGATGTCAATATGGTGGTGCAAGAAAAGATAAATATTTTTTTTTGTGGTTTGGATTCCTTTGATCAATTTAACACTTTTGAGTGTTTAGAAACAGTGGACAAAACATATATTGCACACAGAAAAGATTTCATCATCCTTGATTTGAACTGGAATAAAGATTTGAGACAACAAAATTTATCTTCCTTAAAAATTAGACAATGCATTGACTATGGTACAATCAAATCGCAGGTTGTATTTGCATCATCAGCAAGTAAAAATTCTCACCTCTCTACATTGTCGGCCCAGAATTTACAAGCTCATTGCCGCCCCGGAAACCGGCAATGGAAAAGGCCCTAGAAGATAGTTTGCTCGCCGAGCTCCTGCCCCGCCATCCCTTCCCTTATCACTCTCTCGAAGAACTGCTCCAGCGTGTCCTTGCCGTAGCTCGGCGTCCTCTCGTCGCTGTACTCCCCGGTCTCCGGGTCCAGCAACAGCATGCTCTCCGAGGCATAGTACCTGCCAATCTTGCCGAACTCAGCGGCGTCCTCCAGCCCCGGGAACAGCTTGGCCAATCCATCGAGCACCCAGATGACGGCGTCCATGAGCTGGATCGGCACCTTGATGAACTTGGGCTCGCGCCCGAGCAGCCGGAACAGCATCTCCCCTTGCTCCAGCGGCGTGAGCGCCTTCCCCGGCCCACCGATGGGCAGCACCTTGTTCATCTTGTCCTCGTCGTAGATGCAGTCTGCGATGAACGCGGCGAGGTCCTCCTCGCTGATGGGCTTGCAGGCGCAGAGCTTTCCGTCGCCGAACATGACGTACGGCTGCCCGTTCTTGACGATGTCGACCTGGCCGCCGAGGCTCTTGAAGAACGCGGTGGGGCGGACGATGCTGTAGGTGAAGGACGGGTCCCGCGCGGCCTCCGCCGCGAGCTCCTCCTCGAACTTGAGCTTGGCGCGCTGGAACTCGAGGAGCGGCTTCTGGACGCAGATGGCGGAGAGGAGGACGAAGTGGGCGGCGCCCAGGCCGCGCGCGGCCTGGAGCGTGTGCAGCGTGGCGCTGTAGTCGACGCGCCACGAGTCCTGCACGCCGCCGCCGCGGCTGGCGAGGCAGCAGACGGCGACGTGGACGGGCCCGTGCGCGGAGAGGTCGGCGAGCAGCGCGTCCGGGTCGGTGACGTCGGAGAAGATGACCTGGGCAGGGGCGAGGTCCGCGACGACGTCCTCGGCGGAGTTGCGGCCGCGGATGCCGCTCCGGGCCCGCGCCACGGCGAGCACGCGGTGGCCCCGGCGGAGGAGCTCCCGCACCACGTAGCGGCCGATGTAGCCCGTGGCGCCCGTCACGAGGACCGTGGTCTCGGAGGCCGGCAGCTCGCGGAAGGGCTGCGCCGCCGGGGCCGGCGCGGGCGGCGCCGCCGCGGACGAGGCGAGGAGCGGACCCCGGCCGCGGCGCCGTGCGGTGGCGGCGGCGGGCGCTTTCGGGAAGGAGATGAAGCTGGGAGCGGGGCGGGTGGATGCCGGTGTAGCGCTGCTGCTGCTGGCGGTGGTTGGGAAGCGGGAGGAGAGGAGGAGGGCGGCCATGGCTGTGGCCGCAGACGTGCTCGGCGGAATGCGGGACGCCGGTGGCGGCCAATTGGGAAGGGGAGAGTGTCGAGTGCGAGCCGTGCGAGGAGGCTGGGAAGCGTTTGTGGCGGTGGCAGGGTTGGGGGATTCCGGTGGTGTGATTCTGGCTTGGGACACGGCGAGGAGAGAGATGGCAAGGGATGGATGGATCACATCATGACATCATCAGCTGTCCATTAGTCCATGATCTTTTTTCAACCAGTAGGCAGCAGCAGCAGCTCAAGGGCGTGTTTAGTTCGTACAAGTATTTTTTACTTTCTATTCATCTCCCTCACAGAACACGTATCTCCAAAAATTCCTTTTTTACATTTCCTATTCATCTTCCTCACATAACACGTATTCTAGAAAAAAATATTTTTTTCCACCCTCAACTAAACACGGTCCAAATCTTTTCTCAGTCCATGGCCACGGCCCAAATCTTTTCTCAGTCCATGGCGCGGTGGACTGACAGGCGGTATTCTGCTGGGCCCTGACAGGCAGCAGTATTCTGAGTCCATGGCACGGTGGGCTCAGAGTACCTCCTGTAAGGGCCCAGCAGAGATGATTGCACTACATGGGCCTAATGGAGACGGACACCTAAAGAACTCGCCCATCAGAGCCCAGCTTTTCTCAGAAAAAAAATCAGAGCCCAGCTTGGAGAAGCTTAAAGCGGGGCGCAGTAACGCACTTGCCCGACAGAAACCCTAGCTTCCGCGCCGCCGCCCGGTTTCTTCCACGGCTTCGCCTGCCGCCGCTTCTTCTTTCTGTCTTGGTCTACGAATTTCTCGTGGCCTCGTGGGGATTTCGATCCTTCTTCGCACCGCCGGGAATCGTTTCCTTGCGTTTCGTTTCTTTCTCCGGATATCCATCTTTGCTCGCTTGGATTTCTGTGCGTGATACGCAATCGGTTCCGTTTCTACTGGATTGCTTGCAAGAAATCATCCTGTTTTGAGTCAATCTGGTTACCTTTTTCTTGTTCAGAATAGAAAGGGGTGAGGTTTCTGTGTAGGTTTTCAGCGGTGCCGGTGATGACAGCGTATGGCATGAGCCTCGGTAACTATTTTGCGCTTCGGGTAATCTCTTACCCGGGTTACCGACGGCGAAGATTAATGTGCCAAAATGCTAATCTGAGGCCAAATATTGATCTTTTGTATTTTTCGTGAGCAAATTCTTTCAATTATCCAAATTATTCCGGATCCATCCCCATTCACCTGATTTATGGATTGTTCAACCATAACAAATCTGCAATTTCATGTCGCCTTAAGGCGTTTGATTGAATCAAGAATGATGCTAAATACCGTTGGTTTTCTTATCGAACTAAAATTGCAGAGGATTGGACGTTTAGTGTCCGTTGAGCTGGGAAGATCATGTTGAAATGTGATGGGAAGCAAATGCCGTGCTAACTATTCACAGGGATGTCAATTCAACTGGTCGTGCGGGCACCCGAGACCCGCCCGAAAGGCCGAAACCCAGTGGGTGCGGTTTGCATTTTGTTTCTCCATTTAACAGTACAATCTGCAGCAGACAAACAACAAACCAAACATTTTCCATTCTTTCAGTTTCGAAAAAAATGATAAATATCTTTCTCTCTGAAAACATGCAAGGATGTCCAGTTTACAATGTCCTTGTACTGTTGTGACATTTGACCTGAACAGATCTAGAAGCACCGCAGATGTGCAGTGTAACCTGATTGTGCTCACTGATGGGTTTCATGCTACAATCATGGCTAACGAAAAACAAGCATTGTGCATCTAACAAAATGGCATTTCCTCTTTCTAGCTTGGCCTTACTGATTTTGAGCTTCGAACATCTTTAGAACAACTTAGAATGAATGGTTGATCTTCAATCGTCAAAGACCGCCTTGAGATCAGCTGTTGCATAATGGTTCCTTCGACTACACATCGATGTCCTTGGGTAGACTTTTGCCATATTTCAATATTTGCGCCATTGCAAGCACGAACAAGGGAGGCGCGAGATGAGATATTGTGGGTAGTGACTAGCAACAATGAAAAAAAATAGTATAAAGGAAAACAAGCGGTAGAAGCTTGGAAATGAAAAGAAACTGCTATCACTCGGATATCTCTTACCGAGTAACCGACGGCGGAGATTAATGTGCAAAATAGCTAATCTGAGGCCAAATATGGATCTTTTATTTTACTAGTATAGTGCCCGTGCGTTGCTACGGGCAAAAACAAACTATATAAGGAACAACATAGATCATTGCAAAAGACAATAATTCAATGCTTCTTTCGATATATATTTGCTTTATATGTCACGACATTAATGACAAAAATCTACTACATTGCCATCGGATCATGTACACATGTGGAGTACATATGTAAGTATCTTATACATGATTGGCACAATCGTGTTCTGATCGTAAACAAATTGAAGTGTTTCAGTTACTTCAATTTTCGACGCGCTAATGTGTTGTAGGATGAGGAAATCATTTGAACACCTATGTATGTATTGATTCTAAAACTTCTACTATAAAATTTAATATATTACAATAATATTTGCATCCAATTAAATATATTACAATAATGTTTGCATCCATGCATGGTTGGCATCGGCACAGCTTAACCGAATTCAAACCAAAATCAACAGAGTGCGTTTTCATGTGAACTCGATCAAAAAATTAATTTTTAGAGCTAAAAAAACATTAGAACTACAAGTATCATGCATTTTTGCCAAATAAACATAAATGCAACTGAAGTACTGTAGTGAATGGGAGTGTGATATCTGAATGTTAGCGCAATTTTCATTGCAGCAAGATTAATCCGGATGCTTCGTCCTATCTGAGGCAGAAATCACATGTGTCGCAAAGGTTTGGATATTGGCAGCTTCAAAGAATTAAACACGATTAACTTATGCATTTGGCAATTAAACAATAAGCAGAGCCCTAAGTTTGCTTTAATTTAGCTAGTGACTTATAAAGACGGACTATTATCCACTAAGGTATTATTGTGATTTGTATACATGAGTGATGAATGAAAACAAAGAGAGCGAGGAAACAAAGAAGAGAAAATCCTTAAAAGCAGGTAGGTATCCAGCAGACCAGCATCACTTCTCAAGCTACTTTGGCACAAGACAAAACATGACTGCCTCCTATAGTCTACATGTATCATGCGCGCATTGTCTAAATACAGTTGCATGAAAAAATAATCCTGTTATTTTAGATGCAACTATACATGATGCAACATTTATATGGCAACTGCATTGTTTAATGGAAATCTAGTACCAACGAAATTTCATAGAGTTTTATATTTCAGTTACAATCTGAACAGTTAAAGGCACTCACAGAAAGACTTGAGCAGACCCTTTAATACAAGATAAATTTGAATTTTTAATAGAGAGATGCAACAATCCATGATGCACCATTTATATGGCTGACACTGTCTTGTTTTTAATGTAAATCAAGTACCAACCAAATTTCATGGAGTTTTATATTTCAGTTACAGTCTGAACAGATAAAGGCACCCACAGAAAGACGAGCAGACTTTTTAATACTACACGATAAATTAGAAGTTTTAACAGAGATGATCCAAATCAACATTATGAAGGCATCAAAGAAGATGAGATCAGTCTTAATAGAAATGAAGTAGAATAAAGAAGAAAACATGAGCTACGACATACAGGAAACCCCTTTAATTTCCTACTTGTGGATGTCACACATGAAGAAAACATGAGGTATACATAAATATATAAAAAAAAACTCTACATAAATGGAGCATACAACAGCTAGTTCAACAATAATTTAAGGGAACCATTTGTAACCCCTAAATTCCACAGAACATTTGCATGAATTTTATATTTAAAGAAAAATAAAATTACAGATTGACATATGCAGGGCTGGACACGATGGCGATTTGCAGAGATCACAAGGGTTTGAATATTAACAGAGATAAAAATTTCAGAGATCAAAAGAGTTGAATAAGGCATTGAGTAGATGGACCTCGATCAAGCCTGCCGGAGTTTGTATGGTTCGCCGCGACAGGTATGTTGTCTGGCGGCGGCGTAGCCTGCGAAGTGCGGCAGGTGCGGACGGTGTACGGCGACGTCGTGGCCGGCAGTAAATGGCGGACGGCGGTGCGATTGACAGGCCGGGGATCGGCGGCGACGTTGTGTCCGGCTGACGACAGCTGATGGCGCCAATTATCAGGCGAGTGATCGGCGGCGGCACGAGATTGGCTTCTGGACGGACTAAAGCGAGGAAAGCGCGCACCATTCGTAGGAGTCTCTGCAGCATCTCCTTGGATCCGAGCATCCGGCGATATGCTCGCTTGGCTGATGGCTAGGCAGGTCACTGTATGGACACCTGGGCGAGCTCCTGCCCTCCCGTATTGCTATGTCGAGATCCATGTTGTCCAGGTCTTGTTCATTCATCATGCGTTTGTTCGCCGCGGCTACTGGATGCACGGACGCATGTTGCCCCGTGCGTGCTATTTGTTGACGTCACGCCGGTGAGTTTCCCAGTTGCCCTTACGGCCGTCGGCGTGCTCGGGCTCGGATCGATGGAGGAGCGCAGGAGGCGAGGAACGAGGAGGTGGCACACCGGCAGTTGTTGGGTCACGGAAAATTAAACCAAGACGTCGATGGAGGGAGATTGTCGGCAAGGCCTGGACGGGGGCTGCTGGTGATCAATGTCGTCGTCCTGGTACGAAGACGTCGATCGAGGGCGAGAGGTGGGATGCTGGCCGACATGGGGGGCGTCGTGCCCTCGTGGGACGGGAGAGGCAAGGAAAAACCATTCATCGTACGGTAGAAGGTAGGAGAAAAACCGGATGGAGGCTTTCTCAACCGCTAGCTGGCGGACGGGCGAAGAGGTGGGCGGACCGACGTACGACGATGGTTGGGAACAGGCAGACGATGTACAAAAAATTTGACCCCCTAACGTGCCTTTTAGGAGTAGAGATGATGAGGAAATCCCTTCAGCTACCAAAATGCTAACCTGTCTTGTCTGGAATCTTTTTTACAATCCATTGTTAATCAGAACAATTGAAAATGGGTCAAGAATCCATCCCCATGCACCTGATTTATGGATTCTTCAACCCTAACGAATATAGAATTTCTTCAGTCAAGAATGACCTTAAAAACTGTTGATTTCTTATCGAAATAAAATTTCAGAGGATTGAACATTTTGCCTGTTTAGTTGGCAAGATTTTTTTTACCAATTTAACTGGGAAGGATCTGTTAAAATGTGATGGAAAGCTAATGCCATGCTAACTGTTCGGCCCAAGAAGCCACTACTGAATTTTATTCAACCCAGCATTTTGTTTCTCCATTGAATATTTGAATACAACGATTAGCAGCAGATAAACAACAAACCAAACATTTTCCATTGTTTCTGTTTCTAAATGAAAGATAACATCTTCCTCTCTGGAAACATGCCAGGTTATGCAATTTACAATGCCCTATTGTTGCGAACTGGGCCTGGACAGATCTAACAACACCACAGATGTGTAGTGTAATCAAATTGTGCTCATTGATGGGTTTAAAGCATTTGATTTTAACGTTGTACAAATGAGTTCGTATATATGAAATGTTTTCCCTTATAAAACTAGTACATGCAACTATCATGCAATAATCGTAGTCAGACAACCTCCATGAGATCAGCTGTTGCATAATGAGAATTCTCATCGAGTAACCACTTATGATCTCGGGCACGATTTTGCCTGCGAGCCTGCAAGCACAAAACAAATATTGGGTAGTGACTAGCAACACAGGAAAACAAGTGGCAGAGGCTTTAAAATGAAAAGAAACCACCTATGCCCGTAGCTTAAGTGCTTAACTATTTTAGAATTTGTACTAGAGCATTTCTTATTAAAGCAAGACCTCTTAAAGTTCAAATTACACGGACACGATATACTTGTAAGACGCCTTGGTACAATTACTGCAATACCCCTTGATTCGGTTTGCTCCTACTGAATGCGTGTCATGTTGGTACACTATTTCCTTACGCTATGCTTACTTCCTCTATATATAGTTCGCTCTACCATAGCTTTGCCACGACAAGCTCCTCTTCTTGAATCATGTCTCGTTTCAATCTCTATGCCTAACCTCTTTAAACACTCTATTTTGCATGATCGTGGTTTTTGAAATTCTTGCTAGTATAAAACCAAAAAGTTGTGTTATAGCTGGCTAACATCAATGGAGTTTATGGATGTCATATTTATTTCATTCACCAAAGTGTCTACGAAGATCTTTGCAAGAATTGCAACTTCTTAATGAGTTAATCTTTGTGGTGGGCTACAGAGGTTAGTTTATTTTTCATGTCATTTTGATTACTATCTTCTTACTTTTTTTGTGGATCTGATCCCTTATTGCTATAGTTTTGTTTTATGCTTATCTCTTTCAAACTTGTTTTTTTAATCTTAACTGTTCCAGTTCAACTACATGCTTTTTCAGAAAAAAAAGGTCTAATTGTTTACCACTAGTTATGTGATTTCGTAATTTTTGTTGCCCTTGATAATCATCATGTGGCCTCCATTCCGAACAACATCATAGCTTAGCAAAGGGCACATCAGGCTCCAAAACCAATCTACCATTCTGGATTTTGAAATCAAACAAGCTGCTTTTCAGCACAAGGCAGATACATCTGGACGTGCCCATGGAAGCGAGCCCACACCCACACGCCCAATAGTGAAAGCAAGACGCCGTTGGAGGCGTTGTCCTACCTTGCGATCGTCCCCACGGCAGCCAAGAACCAGCCGTGCCGGCCACCTCCACGGCTGAAGGCTCCAACGACCAACGTTCCAACCTCCCTCTTCAGATCAGATCGGTTGGTAGATCGATGACCGGGCTCGTGGTCACACTCGCACCAACCCGTGGAATGGCATGCAGGCATGGAGGAGTGATGGAGGCATGGTGCCAGCCGAAAGCCATCCATCCCGTTGGGCGTTGCAAACCGCAGGCAGGACGAAACGCCGGTGGCCGTAGAAGGCGTGTTGCGGGCGGCTCGGCGCCGCCCACAGCCCACAGCCACGTTCCACGCCCGCCGCGTCAGCCCGTGTGGCATGGGCATGAGTGGGCCCCGCACGCCAGCCCATAGCCCAGAGCCCCGATCCACCACCGGCGCCTGCGTGGCGCCCCCGCGTTCCCAGTCCGACGTGCCATCTTATCCACAGACAAGCTCACCCAGTCACCCACCCGCAGCCGCTGGCCCGCACAAAAAATGACGGAAACGCCCCCGGCGCCGTGCCGACGCGCCGGGGACAACCGCCGGATCCACCAGGCCCCACTCGTCTTTTCGGACGATAGGCCCACCCGTCATCCGGCGATCAAACTGGGCGGCGCGGGAAGATCCCACGCCAACGAAGGTTTAGGCCCCACCGGCCAGTGACGGGATAAACGCGAGCGGCGCTGGAAATCCCGGCGCGATAAATCCTAAACCACCTGCATTATTGCGGCCAGCGGGCTGCCCTGCCACGTGGCGGCTGCCTTTTCTGCGCCCCCAAGGTTACCATAAATATACGAGCGCGAAAAAATTGAGGTAAAGAAAATCATTAGTGCTCTACTACCAGAGAGCAAGCGAACACACACACACCAAGCGAAGCGAGCCGAGGAAAGTGCAAAGCGCAGCGCGTCCCCATCAGCTGACGTGGTGAACAGCAGCAGCAAGCCATGGAGGCCGTGTTGATGCAGCGGGCGGCGGCGGCGGCGGCGGCGCAGGCGATGTGGCGGTGCGTCGGGGAGGCGGCGATGGCTGGCGCGGCCGGCGTTGTCCGGCTCGGCGCGGCGCGGCGTGCCGCCGGTGGGGCTGTCCGGGCCAGCAGGCCGCTCGGCCCCGTGCGGGCGCAGTTCTCCGGTGAGCGGAGCAAGGAGCTCGCCGGAGACGGGGTGGTGGTGGAGGGCGGGGAGGAGGAGGCGGTGAGGCTGTTCGTGGGCCTCCCCGCGGACGTGGTGGTGTCGGACGGGCGCGGGGTGGGCCGCCCGAAGGCCGTCTCGGCGGCGCTGCGGGCGCTGAAGCTGCTCGGCGTCGACGGCGTGGAGCTGCCGGTGTCGTGGGCCGCCGTGCAGCCCGGGTCCGGGGACTGGTTCGAGTGGGCCGGGTACCGGGCCGTCGCCGCCATGGTCCGCGACGCCGGGCTCGACCTCCGCGTCTCCCTCCGCACCGACGGCGACGCGCTCCCCGAGTGGGTGGCTGACGCCGCCTTCGCCGACCCCGACGTCCTCTTCACCGACCGCTCCGGCCACCGCCGCGAGGGTTGCCTCTCCTTCGGCGTCGACGAGCTCCCCGTGCTCGTCGGCAAGTCGCCGCTCCACGCCTACGAGGCCTTCTTCCGTAGCTTTGCTGACGAGTTCAAGGACTTGTTGGGGTCAACCATTACGGTAAGAGAAAGGGAAGAAATCTAGGAATAGAATAGAAGACATTTTTTTTTCTTCTTCCGATTTGTGCCGATTTGTAAAGTAAAGGGCTCATCTTTGACTAGTTTTCTTGAATTTTATAGGATGTGACCGTGAGCTTGGGTCCCAACGGCGAGCTCCGGTACCCGTCGTACCCGCCAGGGAGCAACGGCGGCGGCTACTCCGGCGTGGGCGAGTTCCAGTGCTACGACAAGTACACGCTGGCGAGGCTGAAGCGCCACGCGGAGACGTCGGGGCAGCCGATGTGGGGCCTGTCAGGCCCGCACGACGGACCACGGTACGACGAGTCGCCCGAGAACTCCGCCTTCTTCAGTGAGCACGGGGGCTCGTGGAAGACGGCGTACGGGAAGTTCTTCCTGTCCTGGTACGCTGGTGAGCTCCTGGCGCACGGCGACCGCGTCCTCGCCGCGGCGTCGAGGGCGCTCGGTGGCGGCTCGGGCGTCGAGCTCTCCGCCAGGGTGCCGCTCCTGCGCGGGTCGTTGGAGGCCGCCGTCGCGGGGCTCCACGGCGGGTACGGCCCGGTGGCGGAGATGTTCGCGCGCCATGGGTGCACGGTGATCGCGTCCGGCGTGGAGGCGCGGCTCGACGCCATGGCGGAGGAGCTCATGGCGGAGATCAAGCGCGCCTGCTCCGAGCACGGCGCGCGCCTCGCCGCCGAGAGCACGCCGCTCGCCGTGGCGCGCGGCGGCGAGGGATCCGCGGGCGTGTGGCTGTTCACCGGGCGCACCCGGCCGCGGCAGTTCACGTACCAGCGGATGGGCGCGGACTTCTTCTCGCCGGGACACTGGCCGCTGTTCGTGCAGTTCGTGCGCGCGCTGGAGAGCCCCGAGGGGGTACACGAGGATGACCTGCCGGGCGGCATCGTCGGCGGCGAGCGGCTCACCGTGCCGTCCGCCGCCGCGGCGCCGCAGGGCGGTGCAAAGGAAGTGCAGACCGTGTGAATTGGCACGGCGTTATCGCGTCTTGTCGATGTACATACGCAGTAGTATAGTATCGCATTTGGTAGGATTATAAGCAGTAAATTTTACTAGCTGCGATGAGATGACTTGATCTTTGGGATCATTGGAAACCAAGAGCGGGAGTGTATCACTATATTGTACAACTCCATCTGTAAATCTTTTCGTCGCTTTTAAAAATGTGTACCATTTTTAAGGCTACTGGATTTGTACTACGATCGTGATGGCAATGAATGATGTATTGTTGCTGCATCGATAAGCTGAACTATGTCGTGACGTTACCTCGAGAATCAAATGAGATATTTATGCTCCAATGATCTTGGCATGCCATTTGCATATTTTTACAGCATACGTGTATTGTTCTTTTTTAATAATAATACATGTATTATTCTATTGTATTTGTATTGGAGATGATTTTGGGCATGCTATGCTATTGTGCCAAACTGCCGACAGAGAGATCAACGAGATGTGAGCTACATATTGCAAATCATGTGGGTCTTCCCTTGGAGCTCATGGGGGCTTCAGCTCAACTCTGGATTCGACCGCGACAATTGTCGAGTGGATGTAATAAAAAGTGCATTGAAGCCCGAAACGTTTTGCACGATGATCCTTTTGAAATCTGCACGATGATCTTGAACAAACATGAACCGAAACACCTAGTACTAAACATTAAAACTCAAGAACTAGTACAGAATTATGAATTTATAATATCTGTATGACTGTATCACTTCCAGCCTCCTATTCTCAGCCAACAATGGCCACGCAAGCACAAGCCGTCTTCGTCTCTTCTACTTGACTTGCCGACACCGGCAAAGAATGCTCATGTCGAAATTAAGACGGAAAAAAAAAACAAATTTGGCGCCACAAACAAGCCGGGACCAACTATGAGTAACTATTTACGCAGCAACTCATAATCATCTAGGAGCGACTTCTTCAGGGGATATGGCATCTCCGGATCTCCCAACCCTCCCGGTTCATCATCAAGTATGAATCATGTATGCAGCGCTGCTTTTCATCATCCATCTGCCATCGTTGTCCGGCACCTACAGGTAGACGAGGCCGAAAGCTTTGTTAGGAAAGGTGGAGAAGGCAAATGTTTTATTGCCCAAGCAAGCCAGCGCCTAATAACCTTTTCTGACTTCGGAAGGAATGAAAGGAATAGTTAGATGGAACCATACTTCAACAAAAAGCCTAACAATAATAGATGCACAAAGGTTAACTATGGACAGTTTCATCCCCAAACCTGGAAACTGCATGTTGAATTGATGAATCAACCGATGTACATAATGGAGATCAGTAGAAACTTATTATGGAACAAATCATATGGTAAGCATCCGCTTCTGAATCTAAAAATATCAACCGGATATGGGCAGACCCAAGAAGGGTTAGATATCCCGAACAGCACTCAAAGCTAAGAGATTTGGTCAAGGCTCACTATCACCAATTTTCTAGAACAAGCATGAGAGATGCATATCTTTGTATTACGAGAGAATGAGTGGTCCAATTACAGTAGCATCCTCATTTGGACCAAAAGTGAGGGATGTGGGATTTTAGCAAAAAGGAAGCCTTACAAAATAAAAAAAAAATGATTATGTAATTAGCAAGTAGGAACACTGGCATAGAAAGGACAATAGATTCAGTGACAATCACCTTGCGTCATTCGCAGGCTATTTTGGTATCAAAACTGCTCAAACAAATTGCAAAAGCTTGAAATGCTGATATTGGATAACAGTAGTCCATGGTGAACAAGTCCTTTCCAATCTTTCCAAACTGGAGAATCACCTTGTCATTCTCCTGGTTACCTGAACCGTTGTCTTTAGAAGCCACCAGCTGAAAATTTTTCACTGAGGCAACAGTAACCCGAACCGTTGTCTTTAGAAGCCACCAGCTGAAAATTTTTCACTGAGGCAACAGTAACCCGACCACGGAAATTCAGGCACCAACACTGCAGCTGTTCGTGCCACCTAGGAGACTTATTCTTCAGCACCAACCTATCTTCCTTCTGAGTGGATGATTGCAAAGTCGTGTCTATTCGAGCTGATTTAGATCTGAAGAATGGAATTGATGGGAATGAGTCAAGGCTGCTAAGAGGAAACTCAGTCTGTGTTGGAGCTTTCCCTCCTTCCTCAACAGCTGATGCGGGGATGGAATCCATAACACAGTTCATCCTTCTTGGACCTCTGCATGGTAACCAATAGGACAGTTTAACATATCGTCAATCCGTGTGTAATACATTTAGTTTTCTTAAATTGCATCAATCATCATTCAAAAGTTTCACTTATCAAATGAGATTATATGCTCTTGTATAGTTTTTTTAACCATGGAATGTTAGCTAAGATCTAATTAGCCCCAACAATTACGACATACAACGGTTCTAATCAGTGAGCTGGCTGACCCATCAATGAAGTTTCAATATCACCGCCAAATTTCCACCTCAGATTCACATATAATGTTTTTGCTACTAATCAAGTCTCAAGCAGTGTTCGCCAACACAGCCGTTTATGCCGTTTACATGGCGTGTAAACGCTATACGATAGGAAGCCGTGTAGGCCGCTTAGCCGTGTAAAGACGTGTAAACCCGTTTCAGCCGTTTAAACGGCCGTGTGGACCGACTTTTTGCTAAACGATGGGTCACCGACCGTTCACCGTTTAGCGTTCAGGCTAACATTGGTCTCAAGTGTATGCAGCAATGTTTATGAAAGCATCAACCAGATTTAATTTGTTGCAATAAAACTATCAATGTTCATACCTTGATCCCAGAACATTCAGCTCATACGAAATATGTGACACAGGATAATTTCCAGCAGGAATTCGGGGGGAGACCTGGTTCAAACCAACCACACGTGCAGAGCGACTCTTTGAGACAACAGCTCCATCATATGGTGGGTGAGCGTCATAGACAGTGAACTTTGTTCCAAGGAAGTTTGATCTGTTTAGAGAGATTTGGTTAGTTGACCTTATATATATAATTTACTTAATGAAAATACTTCAGGCAATTTAGTCTGTACTCTGAAGTACGAATACTAATACATCTGTGTGTAGCAGCAAGGAAGATGGACGGTTTTTAAATAGTCTCCACAAAAATTGTTGAAAGCAAGGCGTTTTTTTAAATTACTAATACTAATACTAAGCGTACGTTATTTGATATAAGGTTTAAGATTAGTGGATGATAGGGATTTGTGGGTACAAAATATGGACAAAAGGATAAAAAAAGGAATTAGTACTTTCTTGAAAACTTTGAAGCATATATTCTGAAGTATCAGATGTGACAAAAGAAAAACAAAACAATGCAGTCCATATTTTAACTGAAAACCCTTGTAGTATTACTTAAGGGAATTACAACTAAAAATAAAACTCAAGGATATTGCTTGTGTATTATATTAAAAGCTAGCACAAATCGAAGCTCCAATGTATACTGAAATCGTATCTCAAAAGCCGACCTTAGCTTGCCAATATAGGTGCTGCTTCCCTTTGACATATCAACTTTATCAAGAGAAATAAGGTAGTCTGTGCATGTGGGCTTCCGGCACTTGCGTGCAGCAAGTAGAAACTTCCCATCATCTGCCAATGCTGCAAGAGAATTTTTTGAAACTTAATAAACGTAAATCCATTTTTTGAAGGAATAGCTCTAGATGGTTTGCTCAATGAGACGATGATTGATAAAAAAAAAACATACCTTCTGTCAGTCCAATATATAGATAATATGTCTGGGTAGTCCGGTTCCTCCTGATAAAACATTTAAGAGTGCCATCCCTCGGGCCAGGCTGAGAATAACAGAGATAACAGTACTAGTCAGAATAATGTCTTAAAACTTAGATTATAAGCAGACTCGTCAACATGCGACGAATTCTTGATAAAATAAAAAACAAAATATAATGTATTTACTCTGGGTTTTACATGCTAAATTTGTCAAAAGACTGCATCAACAGGGAAACATATCATCCAGTATAATTTAATCATGGTTGGTTTCTCAGATGTTATTAGTACATACTTTTTGTGACCAAGTTTGTTTTCTCAACAACCGTCCATCTCAAAACACAGAATTCATTGAAGTATGATTATGCAGCAATCCAATGTTAGAAGCTTCTCAGTGGGTTTGATCATTGACTGCTCCTGTGAAAGAGATAGTCCATTCCTTAAGGGTGCACCGGTGCAGCAACAGCCATTCAAAAAACGTAAGGAATGATTCAACAAAGGCATGCTGGAGCATTCATGAAGCACAAATAACTATTCAACTCGGGCATGATGTAGCTGTCATGAGTCGCCATCCTTAGTTGCTTGACCAAACAAATTCACACATTACCCTTAGAACACTCTTAGCTGCTTGACCAAACAAATTCACACGTTACCCTTAGAACACTAACTATGGAGCAATTTTATGGTTCGTTAGATACCAAAATAACACTGTATATATCTACTAAGCGCTCAGATGATAATAGAACAAAATGCACAAGCACAATAATACCAGCAGCAATTTATATCTAGCACGACTAACAAGGATGATCGAAGACCGCAGACCTGTTTGAGCGAGATGGGGAACGTGAGCTTCCCTGACACCTCCGGGACGCGCACGGCCTCCTTCATGATGCCCCGCCAGGTCCGGCAGACGCCGGCGCATGACAAGACGTCCCTGCGGGCCGGCCACCAGCTCTCCGACGCTTCGATCCTCACCAGCACCTCCCGCAGGAGCTCGGGGGGCAGCTGCGCCCAGCAGCTCTGATCCATCGCCTCCGACGGCTCCGCGGCCACCGCCCGCGACGCGTTGCCGGCGGACCGGTGGGACCGGGACCGCAGGGTGTGCCGCGAGATGCTCCCGAACTCGTCCCTCATCTCCTGAATCAGGCTCCTGAAAGACATCCTTCTTCTTCTCCTACACCGTCCCTCCCTCGGCAAATCAGCTCCAGGAATCTGTCTGTGGATGCACCAAGAATCTACCACCAGCTGACGCCACCAAATCTCACATCTATGAGCAGCAATAATGGCAAATCCAGTCACGTACATGTCATCAGCATTCCGAATAAATCACCAGAAAGAAAAGCGGGGTGAATCATGTAACAGGATTCACGGAGTAGCAACCAACCTCAGTTTGTGGTGCCTTGAGTGTGTTGACCTCCATGGCGTAGGCACCGATTTGAGCTGGAGCCAGGCTCAATTCTTCGCCGTAGCCTGCAACAAGTAATCACCGGGTACCAAAGTCCAGCTCAAGTACTGGCTGGAGCAAGAGGCACCCAAATTCTAACTCGCCAAGAAACCGCCCGCAGGAAGAAACCACACACACCCCAACCTTCCCTCAAATTGGCCTAAATAAAGCCTCGAATTGACCTGCAAATAATTGTGCCGAGATTCTTATTCTTGGTTTGTGGAGGAGGAGGAGGAGGAATTCCACCAAAAAGGAAAACAAAGGAGCCACCTTTTGCAGATTGGAATGAGGAATAGGTACCTGGAATTTTTACAGGTGGGGAGACGAAACGGCAATTTGTCTATCAACGGAGAAATGGAATTGGGAAACTGATGGGAATGGGGTTCGTCCTCCAGCTGCTGGCTTTGTCTGGGTCTGGGTGGCTGAAAACGATGAGTGGGCATCTATATACTACCTACCGACCCATCCATTCTAGGCCCCTCTCGTTCCTATCCAATTAATCAATTGATCATTAGCACACTAACAAATGTGCGTGTGCATAGTGCAGTTGATTGCCTTGGCATAAAAGTAAGGGAAATTAGGAGCAAGGACAAACAGATTAATACCTTATCACTCATGACACGCTGTCCCATGTCACTGTCAGACTCCTCAAAGACTTTTATCAGCAAGGCCAGCGAATGAAAATCACCATTGTCGTGTCCCCAACCCAATCTTTTCCCTAATCAGAACAGGGTCAGGAGCGCTTGACACATGAGTACATGACTGGCTGTCCTTCCCAGACAGCAGCAGTGTGGTTGAAGCACAAGAAAAGAAGCGTCTTTGGGCGCCGCCTGTCAGTTAGGCAGTGTGAGGGAAATGTTGCTGTCAATTTGGAAATGCTGCGCCACCCGCATACCTGATGGGAACAAAATATGCATGCCATGCAGCCCTGTTTCTGTTTATAGCATAAAATTCTTGTCTGGCCAGGTGAGAGGTGAAATGTTGCTGTCACTTCAACCTGCATCACTTTAGTACACCTGATGATAGGATGAGCGGTTCTTTCTCTTCTTTTTTATGGTCAGGTGAAAACACCACAACGGGTTATCTTTCTCTGAAACTGTTTTTATTTAGGCTTTACAATTGCTTATTGCCGAAGGCCTGAATGTGCTGCTGTTGCTTTAGAGGAATTAGTGGCCGGCACCAAACAGCGGGGTGTGGAAGCATCATGCGTCCTCACAAGTGTCGGGCGTTTTGGCTAACACCACTCCAAGAAATATGTCGTGCCTGTCGTTCTCTTCATCGTTGTTTCTCTGAAAGGCCGCGAGTGATATGATTGCTTGTAGCTAACTACTGTAGTTACATAGGCTTGTAGTAGCAAGGTAAAACAACGACTGAACAAGCTAAAATCAATAATTAGCAAACACAGATGAAGAATTCCGTGAAAACTTGATCATCACTAGTTAATTAAAGATAAAAGAAACAAGACAACTAAACCACTATTTTCCCTAATCATTTACTGGAAGCCATCCGAGTTGAAAGTATCACGCACGCTTTTGCAGTCTGGGGGATCTGAAGCCGGCAATAAACCAAACGCCTTTTTTCAGGTGAACTGCTCTCGCAAACTCGCAGATGGCGCGCCAGGCTTTCGCTGATGGTGCTTACTGGTGATCAACTGATCACCAAAATCAACAATAAACAAATCTGCACATGCAGCATCAAGAACAAGGAGACTTCTTCTAACTGGATGTAGATGGCAGTATGGTATACTGTACTAATGTACTGTTCGTAGGATCGAGGAGAACAGAGGCACTGTACTGTACAAGACAGAGGCATGTGTCCGTGTTGGATTGACGAAGGAAGGAAGACCGAAGACGGGCCACTGCTGGCACAGTATAGAGCCGGCAGCGACAGGCAGCCAACGCTGTCTTGCCGCCCGGCCAGCGATTGCGGGCGCCGCCGGTGAGGACCATGGTGGACAAGGCAGGACTGTCGAATTCGAATCCAATGGGAGTGGCTCCGGTGGAGAGGCCGGAGGTGGCAGCGGTCAGCGTCATGATGTGGGGCTGGCGGCAACTAACAGCTGCACGGCCGCTTGTGTGTTGTGTTAAGCTTGCCACGTCCATGGCTAATCATGCGCTAGCCTAATCTGACTTGTATATTATGTCGCCATTGAATTAGCTATAGCTAAGCTTTTTTTTTAAAAAAAAGAAGAACTCAAACTAATCCACACAGCTCACTTTAGACCTCACTTCTAGTAGTAGTCCAATTTCCAATTGTCAAACCACATAGAATAAAAGGCTACTACGTACAAAGTAAACTCCCGGCTATGGCGGCTATTACAGCTTAATGGAGCATATACAATGGAGGTGCTTAGTGAAAAAGGTTCACGCCTTTAGCATTGGATTATTTTTTTTTTTAAAAAAAGAAGGGGATAAACATTGTAAGTCTCATGGTGCTTAACAAGATGGTTACGTGATTACATCTATTTAAGCACTAGCTTGCATCATACGTGTCTTAATAATAAGATAATACGAGGATCTAAACACGGCCCGACGTTGGGGTCGACTCTTGGGGAAAAAAAGAGAGCAGGAGATACTGTATAAGCTAACAGGCATACGGTCAACTAGTGCCAACACGAGCTTTCCTCTTCCGGTGAGAAGTAGGAGGCGGCCAATCATTCGCCATCCCCGCGCAGGCCTTACCAAAATGCCAACAAAATGCCAATCTTGTTCGCTGCTGACGCGTGACGCCGCCGCTGTTCCCGCGAATGGATGGACGTGCCGCGTGCGTATCCTCATCAGATTCAAATCAGATCGTGTCGCATGGTGGCATCCCGCAGCGTAGGCCGCGGCGGCCACAAGTCTCTGTGCAGCGCTTGACGTGCGCGCCCCAGCTCACCCGGGCCCCACACCAGTCCACGTCTAGGCCCAACCGAATATCTCTACACGGTACACGCACGCGTAGCTTGCGGATTATTTTGCTGCCGCCGCGTGCCCCGGAAATTCGATCCCCTTTAATTTCCCCGAGATATGCAAAAGGGACAGGCATGCATCTTTGCTTTTTCTTCAAGTGATTTGAGTTTGGTTTGCATGATCACTGCTCACGGATTCGCAATGACACTCTAGTTGTTCCAAAAGAAAAACTAAGCAGGATCACAGCTCTGTCGAAGGAATGGCATCGTGGAATTAGCTTTTCCAAGCTAGCGGGTCATTAATAACTCAAGCACCATCCATCACCGGTTGGAAGATTCCTCCTCCACTATTCATGCTTTCTCTGTTTCTTTTTATTCCTATAAAGCTTTTTTTTCCCCTTTTGGAATTGATATGGGTCCACACAGTGGATAAACAAAAAGGAAAAAGGAAAAAGAAATGCGCCCTACACGGCACTTTGTTCTGCCACTCCATTATCGCTCTTGTGGATAAGAGGGATATTTAACGTTTTATCACAAACGCCACCTCCTGAGATAGCACTTTTTCAAATGGTGATACACTAATACCATACGAGAGAGAAATTGCATACGTTTTTACCACATTCGCAGACGTGGCATGCCAACTCACTCGTCCACCTTGGATCCTAGTCAGCACAAACATGGGAAAAGACCCTCTTACCCCTGGGCAACTCAGTCCCCCAGAACCAGATCGAATCGCTCACGCCCGACTCCCCTCATGCCCGACGCCCCCACCGACGCCCCGCAGAAGTTGCCGCCCCCACCGACGCCCGGCGCCGACCGACGCTGCCGCCCCCCACCGACGCCGCCGCCCCTCACCGACGCCCCCACCAACGCCCCGCAAAGTCGCTGCCCCCACCGACGCCCGCCCTGACGCAGGAGCAGCAAGCGAGTAGCAGGCTGCGAGGAGGAAGACGGGGGCGGCGACCGCCGGCGACGACGCTGGTGGACCAGCAACCATGGAGTTCTCCCTCGATCTCGCAGCCACCATGCTCATCGCGATGGTATTTCCTACATCGATCCCATCCATGGCTGTTAGGGTTTGGGTTGTGGATTGATTTGCTTTTTTTTAAATGCAGTTGACCCAGTTGATGTAGTTGATGTAGCTCGTCTCATTGCCATGGATTCTAGCGGTTGCCCTATTTGGTGAGTTAAATCTTTACCTCAATGCTAAATGAACTGTGTCGTGTGGGTTCCTGTCTAACAGGGTGTTATTTTTTCCTTTTGATCCATTCTGTCAGGATTGATCCTGGCAACACGTTTAGATTAGTTGTTAAAGTTTCTAAGTATGTCGCGGATGGGGAATATGGCAATGTAGAAATGGCTGACCAAGAGCATGAGTTATTGTTTGATCAAACTGGGCATTTCACTCTAGAGAAATTTCATGATGAGATGGCCACAAAGATCATCGGGGGGCCATCACAAACGCTATCAGTTTGTGTACTTATACAGATAGTGGCTCTAAATGGAAAGTGAGAAGGGATGAACATTTTGATCAGCTTGTAAAGGACAGATGGGGTGTCAGAGTTGCTTTTCTTTCAGTTGATGTTGTTACAAAATATGCAGACTCAAGTGAAACTAGTTCTGCTCGTAGAGGTGTGTCTGGTGTGACCACTTGTGAGGGCAGTGGAAATGCAGGAGGCAGGAGTTCTAATACTATACCTGAGAATGCAGAGGGCACTGGGGATACTTGTAGTTCTCCACCTCCACCTCCATCTGTTCCTCCTGATATACCAGAGTCAGTTGATTGGGACAACCTCACCATATTACCAGATGTGAATAATAATGGTGATATACTTGTAGCTGCAGATGAGGACAAAGTATATGAAGCAATGTGATTTAAGGTTGTAGATGAGAGGGCAGAAGCAGCAGCAAGGGAAGCAGTGCCTATTCCTTCAATGACAACAGAAATGCAAAATGATATGAATGAAGCTGTTGTTCCAGTTGATGACAATGTGGTGGAAGAGCCAATGTTTGAGTGGGATAGGGATAATCCTGACATGTCTGTTGGGACTTGTTATCCTAGTATGAAAGATTTCAGGCTAGCAGTGAGGCAGCATGCCATAGTAAATGAATTCGAACTTGCTACTGCTCATTCAGACACACAACGGTTTAGGGGACATTGTGCCTCTCTTGGCTGCCCTTGGATTATTAGAGCTAGGACACAACATGATGGGAGTGTCAGGGTATATTTTCTCGTTTGTTGTACGACTAACTATTATGTCCTTCACATTTTCTCGTGTCTTTCTTCTTTACATGTGACTTACACAATATTCTTCTGTCAAATTGCAGGTGCAAATAAATGAAGGTGATCACATTTGTGCTTCTAGAGCTAAAGTGGTTGGGACTATGGCATCACAGGCTTGGGTGGCAGAAAGGGCCATACCCCTACTAAAGAGGAAGCCAAGCATGGGTCCAAAGGAAGTGCGGGAAGAGCTGAAATATAAGTACAAAATAGAGATTCCATACCAGACTGTAGTTTATGGGAGACAAAGGGCAGCTGACAAATTGTTTGGAAAATGGGATGATTCATTTGATTGGCTGTACAGATTCAAGGCAGAGGTTGAATCGAGATCACCCGGAAGTATATTGGAGATAGACACAGATACTGTGGATGACAAAGTTCATTTCAAAAGATTTTTTTGTTGTTTCAAGGCTGTAATTGATGGTTTCAGAAATGGTTGTAGGCCCTATATAAGTATAGACTCCACAGCCCTAAATGGACTTTGGAAAGGCCACATGCCTGCAGCTCAAGCTTTGGATGGGCATAACTGGATGTTCCCTTTGGCTTTTGGAATTTTTGACTCTAAGACAAAGGAAAATTGGACATGGCTCATGGAACACCTTAGCAAGGCAATAGGCCATATGCCCAAGCTAGCTGTTTGCACTGATGCTTGCAAGGGACTTGAATCAGCAGTGCCCAACATTTTCCCTGATTGTGAGCAGAGGGAGTGCTTCAGGCATGTGATGGACAACATGAAGAAGTACTACTCAGGGGATGTGTATGCAAAGAACATGTGGCCTGCTGCTAGAGCATATACACCCCACAAGTTCAAGTACTTCTTTGACAAGGTTGTAGAAGCTAGTCCAGATGTGCTTGACTGGATGCGTCTACATCACAAAATGTTGTGGGCAAGGAGCAAGTTTAGTCCAGACATCAAATGTGACTACATCAATAATAATCTGGCTGAGAGTTGGAATGCTTGGATCAAGGAGTACAAGGATCTACCAGTTCACTGTTTGGCTGATGCTATCAGAGAGAAGACCCTCAATCTTTTTGCCAAGAGGAGGAAGATAGCAAATGCCCTGTCCCCCAGAATACTACCTGCAGTTACCCATCAGCTCCAAGGTGACTAAAGGTCACCCATAAGAAGCAGAAGTGACTGAAATTTATAAAGACGAGGAGGTTAGAAGACATGTTGTGTATCTAACACAACATATCTGTACATGTAGAGAGTGGCAAGTAACTGGAAAACCTTGCCCACATGCCTTGGCTGTTATTACAACACAGAGGCAACCCAATATGGACCAATATGTGCACTCGTACTACTCGGTTGAGAAATTCCAGGCAGCCTACCATTGGAGAATACCCAGCATAACAGATAGAGGACAATGGCCAGAGGTGGAAAAGGGCTTCAAATTGTTCCCACCAATTATGAAGAAGAGATAACCAAGGCGACAGAAGAAGAATATGTATCTAGGTCCATCTGAGAGGAGTGGCAAAGCAACAAGACATGTGAGATGCCTTACATGTGGTGAGTATGGCCACAGAGCTGGAAGCTGGAGGTGTGAGCTGATAGGCACCAAAAAGAGGTAATGTGCACATTGTCTTGTCTCATTGCAACAAATACTTACATATAACCTAACACTTGCATTACAGGAAAAGAACAAAAAAGACAGCCCCTAAACCTGAAAGAAAAAAAGACAAAGATAGATCCTACACCTAGTGGACAAGATCCACCAAGGACAAGAGCGGCCCTTGCTAGAGAAGCAGCAGCCAAGGCAGCAAGGGAAGCTTAAGAAGCTGCAGCAAAAACATATGCAGCAGCTGCCGAGAGGGATGCGCTAGATGTGCTCCCCATTGAGGTTGATCCTGCACCTGCTACATCTACTAGAAGGTATGACCCTAACAAAGCTTTTATTATCTAAATTGTTCTAATTCTTAAAAAAAATATTGTTGTACCAATAGGAATCTCTGTATGGATGTGCAAGTTGTCACTGATCTAGATGAAACAAACATTGCACCTACTGACCCACTGCATAAGAAGATGACTCCAAGAAAGAAGCTAGCTACAAAGGTGAAAAAGAGTCCAGCCAAGAAGTATGTGAAGAGTCCAGCGAAGAAGGTGAAAAAATGAGCACTAGGAAGGAGGAATTTATTTTGGCTGTAACTAATGCAAACTGATGCATCTTTTGTATATGGATTATGTCTGTATGTGGCCAGAAACACTGTATGTGGCCAGAAACACTGTATGTGGCCTAATTGTGTGATTGAGAAGACTGTTTGTGTTTTATGTCACTGGATATCTATGATTTTTATGTTCTCTGATTATTGTGTTCCATTTATGTGGCTAAATTATCTATTTTTATTTCACTATATATGTGTTTCATGCGTCTTCATTTTATTTGGTGATCACTATTTGTCACTGATTTTAAGATGTGCCATGTGTATAAATTATGTGTGGTAAATATGTATGCTGATGTGAATAGGACGACAGGGGCAAGGGGGTCTTTTCCTGTGCTTGTGCTGACTAGGTTCTAAGGTGGACCAGTGAGTTGGCATGCCGCATCTGCAAGTGTGGTAAAAATGTATGGAATTTCTCTCTCAACTGGTATTATTGTATCGCCATTTGCAAGGGTGCTACCTCAGGAGGTGGCGTTGGGTATGATGGTAAAAAATTAAATATCCCTGGATAAAAACGGGCACATTGGTTGAGGAGCTACTCCCTCCGTCCCATAAAACATACAATTCTCCCTTCCCAATAAATTCCAGAATCTTAACTTTGACTAATTATAAATAAAAAAAATATAAATATTTATCAAATAAAATATATATCATTAGATTTATTTTTAAATATAGTTTTAACAAATTTATTTAGAGCCATAAATATAAATATATTTTTGTAGAAATTAGTCAAACATGAACTACTTTAACTGGCACGCATTCCAAACGCGCATGTTTTTTGGGACGGACAAGTAGCTGCTACAGTATTTTGGGAGGACGGAGGATATACAAGATCAGTATGAACGTCGAGCGTCCCAAGGAATTCGATGGTGCTACGGCTAGAAGGGAACCTGCTCATCAAGGTTCCTTGACAGTCCGGGCACGGCTTTGGCTCATGACGTCGACGCTGTCTCCAGGGTCGTACCAACGGTCGGAGCTCAAAGGACCAAGGCAGCAAGTGCTTCTACAAATGCCACCGTCACACGATATTATGAGATTCGTTGAGTTGAGGCCAGAGGGTGAAGAAATATCATCATGTTTTCATGTTACTGTTAGCAAACATAGCAGAGCTCGTTGCCGGCCCGGACTCCGGACCGGACAACAGAGTCACCTGCACTGCAGGCCCAGGAAGCCCAACTCGCGCAGTGGTAGGTAGGCCCAGACTGGAGTGAAGCGTGAGAAATTTGAGAATTGTGAAGTGACTGCTGGGCTTGGAGGGGTGAAACTAGCGGAGAAGACTAATTAATCTCTAACATAAACTAATCTACTAAACGCTTCGGAAAAGAAAAACAAATCGTTTAACATAAGCTCATATACTGAACTCTTTAGAGAAAAATCTACATAGCTTTTGCTGCTGACCGATTTCCTTTTGGAATTTCTATACTATTACTCGAGTGTTTTACACATCCTCCTACGCTCATTTTTTTTTTCTTCCCCTCTCTTTCCCTTCTTCTCTAACACCGGTGGGCTTTTAAGGTTGTAGGGTTAGGGAAGAAGAACTTAAAGGTGATCGACGGATGTAGAGGGAACTTGGGGCGGCATAGTAGCTGGGGTGATGACAGTCGAGATGGTGGGGGAGCAGAGGTGACGCGGCGGCAGCGCCGGAGCCAAATGATGGTAGACCCCAGGCTAGGTTGTGAGGCACGAACCTCCAATCGATTAGTGCAATCGCTGGTGGAGGGATATGGCAGCATGGCAGCATCGCCGGAGTCGGGTCGGCGGGGGCGTCGCCAGAGACAGGTCAGCAGCGGCGCGGAAGAAGGAGGAAGGGCGGCAGCAGAGACGACGCTAACCAGGTTGGCGGGAGCGAGCATCGGCGTGGATAAGGCAACAGTTGAGGGGATAAAAAGGAGTTGGGTCCTTGTATCTGGACTGTCAATTTTGGATCCAACGGTAAAAAATCAAGTTTGAGAGGGGGATCGCTCGGGTGTGCATTGGACATTCACTAATACTATTTTTTTAATATTAAATACTAGCCCATTCAGTACCAGGTCGTCCAAATTACCAAATCATTCGGTGTCGGTTCATCCAAGATAGTAAATGGATGTTTATTTCCATTTCACATAAAATGGTGAAAAACTAGGATTTTTCTTTTGCAAATTTGCGAACTAAACAGAACCTTGTATGGCCAAATTTTTTTTTTGCAACTTTGGAAATTTAGAGATGCACAAATTTTAACAACAAAATTATTAGTCAACTGGGATGAGTACTTCGCTGTAATCACAGAAGTTTTTTATGCTTTGTAAAAAATGAAAAACAATTCGCAGCAGAATTTTAATGTTTTGGGTGAAAAAAAAACGCATGGTAGAATATAAACCAAATGAATATCTTACTGGCAGACGCCAGCCGGACGTTGCGGAATAGCAACGCAACTTGACTCTGCTCTCTCGCTCCGGCTGCTGCGCCTACAAATCCATCACACGCGCCCATCCTCCTCACCCGCAGCATCCAACTACCCCCCAGTCCAGCAGCCAGCCCCCGCCCCCGCCCGGGAACCTTCCAGAAGCGCAAGATTCCGAGGACGTCGCCTTCCCATCCCTTTTCTCGCCGCGGGGGTCGCCTGAGGTATGTGCTACTTGACCAAAACCCCACGATTCTTGGGGGTTTCGATCGCCTCACTGTGCTGTTACTCCGTATAATCTACTCTGGTCCCCGATTCCGTCGGAGCGGCCGCGGTTGGATCTCAGATCGTTGGTGCGGTTCCTCTTTTGATTCGGGTTTTCCCTTTTCTGCTGCCGTTAGCTTGATCGTATAGTCAGATCTTTCATGCCATATGGCAATCTTTGTGCGTCTGAATTTGTGATCGGCCCTATCTCGGGTGTCACATGTGAGGAGGTTCAAGTTGTCTCCTTTTAGGTTTTTTTTTCGAAGGTTTAAGCGCTTTGAGAACTTGTTTCTCGTGCTTGGTCTCCCATGTAGGAGCTGGTTGCGGTTAAGTACTTGCTGCTGAGAAAAATTAATTCGTATATGCAAATCATGTGCTGATATAACAACGTGGTATATCGATGTTTGGAGGTGGTTTGTGCAAGGTTGATGCTTTGGTGTGCGGTGGTGATTCTCCTGATGCTATGTTGGCTATTGAATATTGATAGAGTAGAACTGTGGAATTTTTCATGTTTGGAGTTTGGATTAACCAGATAGCCTGTGGATATGTTGAACAGACTCCATGTTTACCCCTCACACGAGTACTGGCCTCAAGAGTTAGAGTTCTCCAGCATCTGACCAGATAATTATGAAAGTTTTGAAGTGTGTACTGGCATCATGATCTTTGTAGAAAAAAGGGGTTGAAAGCTGGATAATGCTATGAGTTGCTATAGAAGTTACATGTACTATATCATGATTCCATCCTATTGATATTAGCAGTTTTGGAGTATGTTTTAATCACATGGATTAGTCTTGTCATGGTAAGCACAGTATATTATTGGATTGCTGGCAATCTCATGTCTTTGTGCTATTTCCACCCACTTCAATTTGCTGCTGTTGTTAATTCTCAGTATTTTTTATGTGTAAAGGGCCATATGCCCGTAAGTGTTTGTCTGTTGGCTATCATATTGGATGAGTGTACACGTATATGTGGCTTCTAGTATGCGGAAATGGACATTTGATTTTCCGAAGTTGGGCGATTGTTCTATACAGTTGTTGATAATTTGGTATCATAAATGTAGACGTTGTTCATATCTGCTCCTTTACTTTTCAATCTACCACTTAATAGGATATGTGTATCTTAGAGGTCAGCAGCTCAGCGCTAAAGTGTCTTGAGAGATCTCACTAATTGTATTGAAATGCAGATCACATTAACAATGGTGAAGGCTGTTGCTGTGCTTGGTAGCAGCGAGGGTGTCAAGGGCACCATCTACTTCACCCAAGAGGGAGATGGTAAGTCATTACATATTCTATGCTCTGTTTTGTTCAAATTGATTGTTGCGTTCACCTTGTTGCCTATAACTGGTTGGATCAATTGTTAGGCCCCACCACTGTCACCGGAAGTGTCTCTGGCCTCAAGCCTGGCCTCCATGGGTTCCATGTGCATGCACTTGGTGACACCACAAATGGGTGCATGTCAACTGGTATTTTCTTTTTTACTTCGGCCCATTTATGTTATCAGGATGTGTGCTAAATTATTGTCCTTTGAATTTTCTACTTATTGATAAACTTGTTTCATAATTAAGGACCACACTACAATCCTGCGGGCAAGGAGCATGGAGCACCAGAAGATGAGAACCGTCATGCCGGTGATCTTGGAAATGTGACTGCTGGGGCAGATGGTAATGATCTCTTTCTCCCTTCTTTTGTTTTTCTGAGGCTGGTACATGTGCAGGTGTGATAAGGAAACTGCTTCTGTGATCCTTAGCTCTTGTCTATAACTCCATTGACATGTTGTGTATATGATACTACACTATTCTCTTTACTGATAGTTTATTTCTCTGCTACCAGGTGTTGCTAACATCAATGTTTCCGACTGCCAGGTAATCAGACATATTCTTTGCATACGCCCTTGTGACTACTAATTTACACACATACCCTAGCCTTCTCCTTAGCTTTATGGTCACTAATGGTTTTGCTTTTGACAGATCCCACTGACTGGGCCAAACTCAATCATTGGCAGGGCTGTTGTCGTTCACGCTGATCCTGATGATCTTGGAAAGGGTAATGCTACTAGCTGTTTACACTTGTGCCTTCTTTGTGTAGATAGGGTGCTTTTCTTCTGTTTTGAACTAAGGTTCTTCTATCTATTAGTGAAGTGGTTCTGAGTTCAGCTGGACCTATAATCACTATGCATTTGTGTCATGGATGAGAACAGGGAACAGAAACAAGTCCGAGGAAGCGTCTCCCTAGATTGTTCATTATTAAATGCTGGAGGAAAAATATTTATAATAGCGCGTGCCATACTAGTACCACTATCATGCTATCCCCTGAAAACTGTACTGTCAGAACTATCGGCATTTCTCAGCGAGGATAAATGATATCTGAATTTCAAATTAGTCGAATGTTAGGTTATGGACTTAATAGTGTACTCTTACCTGTGTCGTCCCTTTGGCTATCCTGTGATCAACTGTTCATAATTTCTTTTACCCATTTTTTTCCTGTGTACTCAGCCAAGGTTTCCAAACTGAAGTCTCTATTTTTGGTTTTATTGAGAGCCATTCAGTTGAGTAGCCCATATCAGGTAGTACTAAGCCTAACAATTGTTTTACATTTGTTTGTTCAGGTGGGCACGAGCTGAGCAAGAGCACTGGAAACGCTGGTGGCCGTGTTGCCTGTGGTACGTTGGGCTGTTCCCAGCTCCATTCCTTCATATAAACAAGCATCCTATTCTTTTGTATGCTTCATGTTATGCTCACTGGATTTCTCATTGCCTTGTATCATCATTTACAGGTATCATTGGGCTCCAGGGCTGAAAGTGATCATCAGGCTTGTCACTTGTGTGCTGAAAGGGTCGTCTCCTGCCGTCACCACCAGACAGACTGAGCATCGTTGGATATGTGAAATAAGAGCGCCTGATCTATGATTGGCGTGTTTGTCGTTCGCACTCGTAGCACCTGCCGATGAACTGAACCTGTGTTGATATAAGCTGTCTCGCCTGAACATTGTGTTACATACGTGTGGCTCTGAGAACATCATCCGAACGATATGTGTAATAAGAGGGCATTTGTGAAACGCCTTGTGCTGTGCGCCTGCCCTTTGGCATCTGCTGACACTGTTGGCTATGGATGGAGCACGATTGCAGCTCTGCTCGTAGCCGGCATGCCTGACCGCGCAGCGCTGACTGACGGGTGATCATTTCCCTGGGTTGGGTCATTGTGATTGTCAGTTTGTCACGCCATGGCCCATGGGCGCCATTTGAACGGGAGGGCGTACTCGCCTTCGCTCCTTTATGTTGCCAGACGCAGTGGCTGTCGCAGTGTGGGTAGCTCGTCTCCGCAGGGCGTTGCACGGAACGAAGGAAGAGCTTGGTACTGAGATTTACGTTTCAGCAAATCAGATTCACATCAAACGGGCATAAAAAAGAAAAAAGGATTTACAGCAAACGGGATAATAAGAAAGGAAAAGATTCACAGCAAATGGGCATAGCAAATCAGATTCACAGCAAACGGGCATAAAAAAAAAAGAAAAGAAAAAAGATTCACAGTAATAAGAAAGGAAAAGATTAACAGCAAATGGGCATAGGAAAGAAAATTTCAAAAAAAAGGGGCATTCCGAGAATCGAACTCGGGACCTCTCGCACCCAAAGCGAGAATCATACCACTAGACCAAATGCCCTGATTGATGCCTAAATGTGGATTAGATACTAATTATACAATCTTTCCGAGCCGGACCTGACCTCCCGGTCGGGCCACGAAAATACGAAAATTAAACAAACCAGGTGACCAATACCGCCATGCCGCCGGCTGCCAGATGCACGGCCGTGCCGTCCTTCTCCGGCCCTTTCTTCTAGAAGGCAAGCGGACCTCGTGCTCCATGCTATGCTGGTGGCCTTTCTTGCTTCTAGAAGGACGATCGGTCGGCCGGTGGCACTGGCAGCCGGTCAGAGTCACCCTCGGCTGTCGGCTCCTCGCTCGCTCGCACCTGCGTTTTCCTTTACTCGATCTCACGTTGCCCAACTTGCCAAGTGTGTGTTTCCTTTGCCAAACATGTGCGCCTGTCGAGGCTCAGCCAATTATAGTTTCAAGCTTTGATTTGATATGGGATCAATCTATAGGTTTACCAACTTCTATGATCCAATTCCAATCACATGTCGATCCAACTCACAATCTACAGGTTCACAGACTAGCGCCCTGTTCGGCTGGCTGGAAGCCAGCCAACGCTGGCTGCGGGTGAGGGGCTGACGCGTTGGCCCGGTGGCTGCAGGCCCCACCCATCAGTCTCTCATCCGCAGCCAGTGCTGGCTGGCTTCCAGCCAGCCGAACACGGCCTAGGCTGATCGCGTGCTACCGTGCTATGATCATTTAAAATAAATCATTAAAAACATGCACAAAAAATTCTAAAAAAATTGAATAGATAAGTGACGCAATAATGTATCATCATGAAAAAAAATTGGAGATGAACAAAATCGTGTGCAAGAAAAAGCAGTCAAAAATCAGTATGCAAACAGGTTAGGTCGACCCTAAACCCGAATCTGTTCATATGTTGATTTGTCATTTTTTTATTTCATCTTTAAATTTTGCATGATGATAGATTATTGCATCACCTATCCATGCATATATATTTTTGGTAGAATTGTTTTTCACGTTTTGGTGATTTATTTTAAGTAGAGCACGACAACACGACTAAGGGGTGATCCAAATAGGCCAGAACCTTGTGCCCCAGCCTACCGTGCTTGTATTTGCATTGTAAACTCACCGGCACCATCACCATACCATTACACAAGACCAGCCATACGCTCCACAATCAACCGTACACACACCCCCGTGCCACAAAATCGCAGCCAGATGCTGCTAACCAGCGTGATGTTGCGCTTCTAGAAGCAGGTGCCAAAAGTAAATGTGATCGTGTCTGGTTTATCCATCTAACGGTACCAAGTGTGCTGTCAGCGTTAGCGTGTTAGCTAATGCGCTGCGTCGATTAAGTGCTTGATCCATTGGGACACGTATCTGATACTGTGGGGTCCGGATAAAAGGCCAACGGCGCAACCGCGCAAGTAGTACGTTTTGTTTCCTCCTCGTCGGCCGTCGCCTCTGTGTTTGGCTTTGAAACGTAGGATATTTTGAGGAGAGTTTGCAAGTAGGAAGGAATTCAAGTAGGAACGAGGAATTAGTTCCTCCTATGAAGAATCCAACCTCTATTTATTTTCAGACAGAATAATCGTAGCATGAAAAGACTCTTATGCCCTACATGCAACTTAGTAGACTTTCTAGAATAGGGGCTAAAAGTTAGTTTTACCATGTAAATCAAATCTAACTACCTAATTATTTGTAGGATTACACTCTTAAGAATGGGACATAGAAACCACATTACAATATAAATAAATACACGATGTGTTATCAAATAATAAATAAATTACCCTACAATGCCATAAGCATAGATACAATGTGCACCGTTGGCTACAAAATCTTATAGGGGGCAATCATAGTTAGGGATGCACCCGCGGATTCGGGTGCAGAGTGCAGCGAAACCCCGCCCGCAGCCAAACCTGATTGATCGAACGTCACGTATTTGCGGCAAGAGGTAGTATGATGCCTTAAATACAGGACCGTGTCTAAATTCCTACAATGTCCATGTAAAAATCCTGGTATGTTCTAGAGAGAAGCGATCCCCTCCTGCTTAATTCCCCCCTAATGTTTTCTTTTTTTTATTTTGAGCCCTCCATTTTTGCGCGTCCTTCTAATTAGCACCAAACTACTGGACGTTCCACCACCAGCCAGGAGGTGGTAGTAATTAAGCCAAGTACAGGTACAGCCTGCGGTAATGCAAAACCAAGCAAGCCATGGCCCCTAGGAAAGCTACAGTACTCGGCCAGGCAGGAACGGATTTGCTTGCTTCGCAGATCCAGCAAGTTAAAACGACATCATTTGTTCACTTGTACTGTAGTAGGCTGCATCCCCACGTCGACGAGTCGCCATCGGCCCTCACGGCGACAGCCTTGCTCTCCTAGTCCTTCACCTCCACCCCCTTCTTGATCGCCTCCTCTCCTCTCCGTTCCATATATATTTCCAGTCCTACAACCTTTCAACGAATTGACGAAACCGAGAGCCGCGAATCATCTCACGCCTCCACTTCCTCTCCCGGTCCCGGCCGGGTCTACATATATATATAGCGTCTCCGAAAGCCTCTCTGGTCGATCGATGGCCACCGTGCAGCCACCGGGCGTAGCCCCGCGCCGGCGGCACCCGCCGCCGCAAGCGCCCCCGTCGTCGCATCCGCCGGCGGCACGGCCACCGCATCTCCTCCCCTGCAAGAGGGGCCGCGGCGACGCCGATGCCGTCGCCCACGGCAGGAAGCAGGAGAGGGTGGCGGAGTCCATTTTCCCGTCGGCGCGGGAGATGGAGCTGGTGGTGATCGAAGACGACAGCGACGACGAGGACGACGGAGGCTGCGGCAGCTGCGTCGGAGGTGGAAGCACCGGCGAGGGACAGGACGACGATGACGAGGAGGAGAGCGGGAGCGTCGTTGTATGGTGGCGCCGGGAGAGCACCACCAGTAGCAGCAGCAGCCGCTGCTCGCTCTGGGCGGGCGCCAGCAGAGCCGCCAGAGCAGCATCCGGTGACGAGCTGCACGGCGGCGGCGAGCGCGACGACGAGGACCCGAAGGTGGCAGCGGCCAGGCGACAGGAGGAGGACCGCAAGTTCTGGGAGGCGTGCCTGGCGTCCGGCTACCCGTGATTGAAGCTCCAGGACTCCAGCACGGCCAGATGGGATCAGTGGCCTGGCCATGCTGCCCTCTTCAGTTTTCCTGTCTGTTGATTGATTCCACAGCCAATTTCTTCCGGCAAGTTTCTGCTTTGGACATGGTTGCAAGTTAGCTAGAATTTGTTTTTTGGCGTGCAAAATTCAATCTCATGAGACCTAAATAGATGTTCAGATAGCTGCATATTACGAACTGACCACCCTGGCAGGCTGGCACCCTGCCGTGTTGTACATACGTCGTGCGTGCAAATTGCGAGTTTGCAATTGCAGTGACAGGCCTAGCTTATTGATTCTTTCGTTCAGAAAGACAGTAATAGCGTTACGCCGAATGTTGTGGCTATAAGAGCATTCTTTTTTCAGTGGCTATACAAAGGAAGGTGCCCTTTGCTGTATATCAACTGTTCTAGAATTCCCAACAGAAAAAAAGTACATCTTGTGCATTTCTTAACCCGCGTTCAGTACAGCCCAAAGCAAAGCACTGTGCCGAGTTGCTTGTGCTCTTAAAAAGGAATTAAGGATCTGCTTTCCTGTCGGAGCCCAATCAAATCGCTTTTAGGATATGTTCATGCACCTCCTGCCTCTGTTTAAGGCAGAAGACGAAACCAGAGGATCAACTAACAATTTGAAGTCGGTCACCGGCTGGGGGCGGTGTTAGATGTGTCGCTCTCAGTTGAGAGACACTGTCCAATTCATCGCGTACCCCAACAACTTGAATGATATGAACTGGCAACTAGGAAATCTGTGGATCTATTAGCAAGCTCTAAGATAGTCAAAGATGGAGCAGTGTCCCCCACGGCCCCACCAACAGATGAGCATCGCAGATGATTTGCCACGAACCAAACCGGAAGTTATATCATGCTGACAGGGTATATGAAGTCATTGTTTTCAGAGTCATATGAAAAGGATCTGGCGGTTAATTAAAATTCCTTCACTGGAGCGATTTTGATGGAGCCGACATGGCTATTCACCTTTATATTCATATGTTTGTCAAGAAATGTCGTTGTCATCCAAAATTTGTGATGGTTTTGTATGATGGCTTACCCATTTAGCTGGGTCTTGGCGCCTTTAGATTAGTTCTCTGCATTTTTTCTCCCGCCCCCTTCCTTGTTCGTTCCTGGAAATGGAGCCCCATTACCTGCAACAATGTCATTGACAGTTGCTTGGATGACTTCCAACCAATAGGGTCAAGTTGTCACGAGTACACCTGTAAAGCAACACATTCTGGGTAGATTTCAACCCATTGTCACACCACATTTGGAACTCAAGAAAGGAGGCATATCGCACTATATGTCAGCCTAACTTAGCCTGACTAAAAGCACTTAGCACATGCCATTATCTTATATAAAGTTTTGTACCTGAAAGGGAAAGATAGGCTGCATGGAGTCATCCATGGAGAATCAACACGCCTTAACAATGAAGTGTGCCACTGGGAAAGATCTAGCAAAGCAAAACAAAGGAAAAAGTCTATTTTTGGCATCCAACTCTTGCCTCAGTTTGGTTTTAGCCATCGAACTCCAAAACCAAGCAACTGCCTCTGGGCCCTCCAACTATCAAAACCTTTCAAATTTGGCCATCGGGCTGTTTTGATGAGTGATTTTAACTTTTTTATTTACAATTTAGTCCTTAGATTTTAAAATGATTATTACTTTTTGCTTGTAACTCCGATTTAGGTGATTCTTGTGGTCACGTGTTACTAACGGTGAGCACTATATTTTAAAGTGATCTTTATACTATTTTATCACTACTTGTTATATTATTCAAGAGCAAAAGAGATCAATGACTTCTTAGGCACATTATTATTGCATAAAACGTACTATGATAGTACAACTTTTGACTTTTGAGGGAGTGGAGAGACACTTCAAAAATTCCATTCCATCGGTCTTAAAGGGTCCTAGGTCTCAGCAAATCGTCACAGATTCTAACACTGATAGGCAACCTTTCCACATTGACAATAAGGTGAGAAGATAATGGCAAATCAGTACAAACTTCACAGCAATTACAGTTACTGGAAAAGTTTAAGGAGTCGGGCAGGTACCAGTCCTGCATGATAGTTCTCAACAAAAATGCAATATCTTTATTTGATCTGCGCATGATTGTACAAAGCAACATAAGGGATGCAAGAGAACTAAGGGCCTGCCATAATTACGGCTTTGACCTCAAATACACCACTCTTCTGCGTTATACACATATTTACATCCAATAAGTCATCACCATCCATAGTTTTTGGGGCTCAGGATCATTTTTAAAATGGTGATCCAAGCTGCCGCATGAACTTCACCGGTGGCTTCGTCTCTATAACAGGGGCCAGTACAGAAGTGCTGCAATGACCCACCAGTGGGAAGATAACCTGGCCGCAAACGCTGCACCATATTATTGCAGATGTGTTACAGCAACCACCACAAGGATAAGTTTTGAATAAGAAAAAAAAAACGTGAGATGATATCTACAGAAGGAAACAAATCCAAATATACAGATTGCAACTTTCAATTTCGTTCCTGACCTCTGTCAGGAAAGCACACATCAAAGTCCCGCTACTTATTTTCATATGCACCTTCAGTTATTATGAAAAAAATCTGCGAAGCTATTGCGACTGCTCAAAAAAAAATCTGCTCTATGTCAGGAGAGCATACACCATAGTTTCGATACTTCACTTTCATATGTTCCTTCAGAGGGGAGGGAGAATTTGTTGCCCCCAGGTACTGAAGCCAACAAATACCACTAGCTCAATATAATGTTGGAAAGACATATATTGTAAACCCAAATTTAGTGAGTAGTTAGTAATTCCATGTACTACAATGATAGAAAGACATTCACGTAAGCTTGTAAACCAAAATTAGATAGTAGCCTAGAACTCAATCATTGCCATATGATCAGGTATTCAAGTAACAGTTAGTTCTTTAAGTTCTAGCACCTAAACGACATAAGTCAGTCACGATTAACAGATTTCAGATTAAGATAGTAACCACAAAACATTGGCATGTAAATTTCATAATATGACTTGTCAACAGACCATCCTTAGACACTACCCAGCATCAAGTATTAGCAACACAAGAAGCTGATAATTGTTTAACTGGAGTACATATTAAGTTAGTAAAGTTGGTATCAGTATTTTTTTTTTTACACTGACAATCCAAGCAATTCTTGTTATAACTTAACAAACACATCGTGGGAAATCAGAAGAAGAATAACTCACAGACAGATGCTGCAGGTGATATTGATGAGAACTTGCTGGGAGGCTTCGAAGTTCCCATACCTGGTGGCATTGCATTGAAAACAACAGCACGAAGTGGAGGTGCTGAAATCCTTGGGTGAAGTGATGGTGGATCTACATATGGGCCTGAAGCTCCATAACTATTTGGAGAAGCTGCAGGCACAATATGGAGAACACCCTTCATGGGAGATGAATAGTGCTTAGCTGTGCTGTTTTCTTTCTTGCATGCACAGGTAGAACCACAGCTCTGAAAAGTAGGTGTGCTGTGAAGAGGAGCAGGAGCAGGGGCCAAATGCTGTAAACTCTGATGACTATGATCGTTGTGGTGATGATGGTGATGGTGGATGTCGTGATGGTGGTGGCGGTGGTCGTGACTGTGATCCTGGTGGATTGAGGGAGGTTGATTATAAGGTTGAGGAGCTGGACTTGGGGAGTGAGCATTGCCTGAGTTGTTCAGTGAATGCTGAAGATAGGATGACAGACTAATCTGCTTTACTCGTCCAAACACAGTGTGGTTCAAACCCAAGTTTCCTGAAGAAGAATTTCTTAATGTTTGGGCTAATTGTTTCAATCTTTGCAAGGATGGTGGTTTGTTATCTGCACCGACAGCAAGAAGAACAGATGTTTGAACAACGGTAGGAGGCACAACTGTTGAGCCATACAGATTTGTCAATGTAACATATAGGATCTGCATTTCAAAGGAAAGAGTTACTGAAGAATAAAAGAAGCACTTGTGATAAGCACAAAGATCAAAGAAAAGTTTGGATAACAGAAAGTTTGAAAGCAGTAAGTACAGTATGTGAAGATTGATGATTGAGTGAGCTTTCAATTCAAAACAATAATATAATGCAGGATTAGTGGATATGTTTTTCTGTTAACTAGCAAGTATTAAGACCAATCAACAGAGAAGAAACATGTTTTAGTTTACAGTTGGTGGAAGACATGTACTAAGTAAACATCTGTTGATAGGGAGCGTATCCTATGGAAACCAGGTTTCTGTGGAAACTATGGAAACTCAAACCAGAACCATAGGATGCCCATCCAATGACTAGGACAAGACATGATATAATTTTACAAAGAACTCCTCCCACCTATCCCCTCAATTACCTTCTGTTACTTCTGTTCCGTCTCCGTCGCCCATCTCCCCTCGCGACTCGCGACCTGTTGGTTCCGTCGCCCCATGACCCCATGGCTATCTCGTCGCCCGCCTAATTTCTGGTCGGCACCCAACAACCCCTGACCGGACAAGGGATTATTGCCTATATCTTCCTACGATGCAGGTATTTGCTTCAAAGTTCCAACATCGTATGATCTGGACTCTGGAGGATGCTTGGAACGGGATAGATCCTCCTCGATGCAGGTGTTTGCTTCGAAGTCAAAGTTCGGAATATCTGCTCCCCAGTTTGCTGGACACAGCACTGACCATGAGCTTCTACGGAGGTGCGCTAGCCTAGGGGTCGTCAAGTGCCAGCCAGGAATTGACTGGGCGATGAGATCGCCAGGGGGGCATGGGGCAACGAAACCGACAAGATGCGAGAGGAGGACGACGGAGATGAAACATTTTCAACTGAAAATAATTAAGGGGATAGGTGGGAGGGGTTCTTTGTAAAATCATCCCACATGTTGTCCTAGCCATTGGATGGGCATCCTATGATCCTGGTTTGAGTTTCTATAGTTTCCATAGGGACCTGGTTTCCATAGGATACGCTCCCCTGTTGATATGTACTAAGTAGCATAGCAAGAATATGGGTTAAATGATCGTTCACCAATAAAACCTATTTGGATTTACCAACTGACTTCAGTCCAAATATTCTCCAGTATCCATGAGATTGCAAGTGGTTCATCAGTAATGCTTTAAACAAATGAATTAGAACTTAAATAGCACAAACCTCATGTTCACTAAGAAATAACCCTGATTTCATCTGGGCCTTCAATTCGCTCAGTTTGTCATTCGCCACATCAATGGGAAAGTTCAATGAGAAATTAAATAATCCATCAGGATTCTGGGGAACAAAAGCAGTTTGTGGTGGTATAATTGTTATGCCGCCAGGAAACCTCAAGATCTCAAAAGAAGAAGAATTCCCAAATAGAGATGGTGTCAAATGGAGGATAGACTGCTGTATAACCAATGACACCAAAGATGACCGCAGTATGCTTAACTCTGTTGGTGATAGGGTGAAATTACTAGGATAGGGCCAAACTCCAAAAGTCACTGTAGTCCAGTTTGATTCACCAGTTGGATCCAAGGAAAGTACAGACACCTAGAGCAACAGAAGGGTCAAATAAATTGACTGGCTCATGTACAATCGCCATGGATGACAAGTGAAGTTAAACATACCGCAGAATTGTTCGTGCCAATCTCTTCAAAAATGTCATACTCAAGTTTTGATTTATTTCCACTAAGCTCAGAAATCATTCTTTCCAGCCTGAAGCTTGCAACCACATCAGCTGTAGGTGAAATAGAATAAGCATATAAGATAATCGGAACAAAAAATGTTATATTAAGGACATGTTATGCAAAAAAGCATCAGAACATAACATGCCACCATGCCCCCCCCCCAAAGAAAAAAAGAATGAGAACTAGGCGCAGGGCAAGAGCACAACAACCCCGATTGTCAACTGCTAGCACATAGGACTGAGTCCTACCCTTTCCATATTTGTGATACCCTGGTGTGGAGTGAATTTGAGATGAAAATATCATCATGCACTACAATAGCCAGGCACAACATATTTGAAGCTTGGACGAATGGATTCTGAACTGTTCAGGTTACATTTGCACCTTTTGTCAGATATATGGATGCTCATGAGTCATGACAAAGGTTCCTGGTTGACAATTTGCCAATGCAGTTTAGCAAATCTTGCAACATATAACTCGAGATATCAATTCTGACAGATGTTTCTGGGCAAATAACTAGTTACCAAATCAGCTGAGCATGAATTTGACAGTCTCCACAGTTAGCAAGTGGTCCTATTCTTTTATCAACCACCACCAACTGCAGGACAGTAGACCAACTAACAATACCAGCAGGCCAACCATATTTTTGGCAGAAACCGATCAGACAATGATTCCACATCCATCAACGAGTGTTCTAATCTCTAATAATTAAAAGGGCCGCACTTCTCATCCAAACAAACCATATCGACTACCACTGTCGACATCAGCATACTAGCAGAATTCCTATGTGGCTAGCCCTGCAATATCGGCATACAATATTGTCCAATGCAGCATCTAAAATTCACTCAAACTAAAGCCAAGGCGTGTGAAAATCACCACTCTATTGCTAAACAATGTATGGGCACGCCCCAATTATAGACAAAATTGCAAACCATCCAACGGCTCAGCATTCCAAGCTCGGCTCACTGGAACCCCAATCGAAACTCCCAATTGAGCACGTCTGGCCACAGAAATCACACGACCAAACAGCTCCATACCCCCCAAATGCGAGCACAATGACAAGACAAAGCGAGCGACCTGCATTCCACCACCCCTAGCCAAGCATCAGCCAGCAACGCGGGCGGCACTCACCTCCGCCCCAGGGGTCGGCGCGCGCCTCTTCGTCCCTGCGCCGCCGCGCGGCGAACGGCGGCAGCCAGAACAGCGCCGACAGCACGACGGCGGTGCCGAGCAGGACCGCGGCCGCGCAGCGCCACCACCTGCGCCGCCCGCTCCCCTCCTCCCCAGGCGCAGCCTCCCGCGAGCCCTCCCCTCCGCCGCCTCCTCCTTCTCCTCCCGCCGAGTCCGGCGGGTCCCCCGACGCCTTCCCCATCGCCCAGCAGATCCGCTCACCGCGCCACACCCCCCGCCGCCGCCGCCATTTGCAAGCCGAACCAACAAGCGGCTAGGGTTCGCTCCCGCCTAGCTCATGCTCCACGCGCTCCTCCAATGGGAAGAGGGAGAAGGACAGCGAGCGAGGAGGAGGAAGCACTACCGCCGAAGCGCAGCGGCAGCGAGCGAGTGCTCGGGTACTGCCGTGAGTTAACCCTGGAGCGGCTTCCCCAGCTACCGCCAAAGCTCGGACCCGCTTCTATGACCGGTGGGGCACGAAGCGACACGGCCCCGCACGTCGGTGACGAGCGGCGCGGTGGTGGCGGAGGGTGGGGGGAGTGCCCGGGAGGAGAGGCAGCCAGCCAGGCCAGGTTGGTGGGAACGTGACGGGGGTTGATGACGACAGCGGGGGGTGGACGGGTGGCGCCCGGGCGTTGAGATGTTGACTGAACTGACATGTGCCCGCGCGGCGCGGGTCCTGTGGGCTGTGGAGTGTGGACGAGGGGCGCCGCGGCGTGTAAGACCGCGCCTCAATGCGCTCACGTGCGCCGTGCAGGGGCGATTCCACCGCAGACCTTAGCATTTTACGGGCCGAGCCTGGTTTGTTTCGTGCGGGCCTCTTTGGTTCACCGCCACACTTTACATGCGTAAGTTTAGGCGAGCCACAAACCCTGGGCAACTGTTTGGTTTAATATTTTGCTGTGGCTGCCATAAGTCCTTGCTTCTGTCGTTTTCCTTCTCCTGCGTGTCGTTTTGCAGTGTGGCGGAGTGTGGCTTGTGGCGGCAGTTTTGGACGTCACAGAATGCATGGCGAGCCATAATGAGCATGGTTGTGGCGCATGTGGTGTGGCTAGCGGTGGCAGTGAACCAAACATCCTCTAAAATTTATGCCCACATCCATCCCATGGGTAATGTCGGACCTAGTTTTTGGGCCAGGCTCGGGCTGGGCCGTGGGCGGGCTCGGGCTTCCTGCTCTTTTTTAATTGAAATATAAATGAAATAAATCGTTTAGGTGGGCTTGGATCGGCCAGTATTTTTTTCGAACTTGTTTTTCGCTATCTAAGCCTATCCCATTAGGAGACGTGGGCGGACCAAAACCCACCAGGCTTGGGCCGGATCCACGAGCCGGATCGGGCCATAAATGCTCAGGTCTATTCCGTCGTCAGAGTCCTCACCTCTGCCGGTCGCGTGAAGAACAGAAATGAAGAAGCTCGAAACCGACACCCGAACAAACTAATTTCATGGTTTGAATATTATACAGCAAAAAAGATATGTAAACACTGAACGGTGAACGCTTTGGCTAACAGGCATAACGGGTGCCTACCCTTCATGAAAATCACCTACAGTATTGTATCGATCGATGGGAAACCCTACCATAGAGAGATGGAACTGTACTAACATATCAGAGTAGCTCATAATTCCTAGAGTTATTTTTTTACATGATAATCCCTGGAGCCTTAGACACCGCAACTCGCGGAAGAGGTCGCCATCTCAACCGGTAGAGCAAAAACGGATCATTCGCTGATGCGGCAGACCAATGAACCGGCTCATTCAGTAAAGATGCTGATTCATTGAGGAGAGAGACTTGAATCGGATCAAAATCTAGAGCCGGTTCATGCTAAGCAAGAAGTAAATATGAACTTTAACCGAGAGTTTGAAGAATTTCCCGACTGACCCTTGGGAACATTTATTATTTGCCGAGGGTTTGATAGTCGCCGACAGCACAATGAACTACTCTTGGCTATTTGATAGAATGGCCAACAGTTTCTATGATGAACAAATGTTTTATTTACCACGGTCGGCAATGGTTATAAATGGCCGACGGTTTCCTGTTTCCTCTTGGTTAATTATCCAACAAGACTCCACGATCCATGGCAAGAGCATAAAACGTGGAGGTGGTTTTCAAAACACGAAAGACAGATCTAAAAACTGCAAAAGGAAAAGCCTAGCCACATCTGTGTAGATCTTGTCGACGTCGGCGTTGCTCGTGCTTGTTGACGTTGGCACTGGCCGGCATCATCGTTGCAGGGAGGACTGTAGGTATCCTTCCGTCCTCTGGTAGGAGTCCTAATTAGTAATCTGCATCTCACTTTCCTCGTTAATTACCTGTTTGCAGCGCCCCCAGCTGTCTCCTAGCAGCATCAAATGCACATATAGATAGAACAAGGTCGTTCGAGAGCTGCTATTGAATGGTGAGAGTAGCTTGTACATGCACAATTTTAATCTATCCCATGTTGCGCATTCATATGCTATTTCTTTTGCTACCAATAGATTTATTTGACGTTACTACATGAAACAGTTGCCTAAATCAATGTTTCTTCTACTACCTTTTATCATCCCACATTCTTTTTTTCCTAATTACGTCTCAGAATCCAGGTCTAATACAGTTATTTTCATTCATATTACTCAATCTGTCTTGAAAGAGCGCGTGCTAAAAGCATCAAGGATCTACAAGTCATAGAAGGGGCAGCCAAAATATTTTTTTTTAGATTGTGTATGCACTAGGTTGTTTTTTTTTAGATCATGTATGCACTACTACCTGAGAATTTTACTTATCTACCAACATGTGTAGTGATTCTTTCATTTTTCATGAGAATCCGTTTGATTGCATGAAAGTTCCACCGTTATCAAATGCAATACAAAAGCTTATTTCAGCTGAGTTTTTTATATTCCATATCCGCATAATATATGCAGGTGTTCCGACGAAAAGAAACATCTCCCGGATAGGGGAGCTATTTCCTAACGCGTACATAAATAAAATATTATGGGCGTGCCAGTATACTAAAGTATACAAAATAAATAATAAAGACAAGCAAACTCAGGGAACACTGATTTTTATTAATTCATATGAGAATTACAAGTATATGTTCCCACTAGAATTTACATTGAAATGCGCCTAATACATCAGACTAAGTAGGTCGATGTGTTGTTCTTGGTTCCCGTGGCCTCGTGAAGCCGCCGTTAATTACATCCATGGCGTTGGGCCATGGAAAACCTCCGATTAAGCTACGCTGATGGTTGTCGTCTTGAAGTCTCAAAGTGTGTATAATCTGTAACATGAAAAGGATAACTGTGATGGGCCAAAGCCTCGTCGGTCTTTGGCGGGCAATATCCGGCCTCGTTGGTCACGGAGTTTATATTGAAGTCTGCAAATAACAATGTTCGGCCTCGTCGGTCACGAACTAGTGCTTGTCCAGCCTCGTCAGTCAGGACAATGGAGTTTCCGGCCTCGTCGGTCACAGAAGAAGAATATGACTGAGTTATCCCTGCCTCGTCGGTCAGGGAGAGTAGAGCAGACTTCGTATAAACGCACTGAGTGTTGACAATGCCGAAACAGCCAGGGCCGAGACTAGACGAGTAACTATCTTTCATGTCACTGGAGCCGGCCGGGTAATCAGTGGCCACTGCAATATGAGAGGGCCACAAGCATCTAGATCAGTGTGTCAAGTACTTTCGGAAACCATAAAAAAGACGCACACATTTATCTGGAGACAAGCTAATGCTCAGTAATATTTTGTAGTAAGGGCGTACTGTCGTTAGCCTTTTCATATGGCAACACTGCTTTGATCCACTGAAAGTTACGTGCTAGTTCTAACAACAACTCTTTCACGGGCCTTATAGCAGGACACGAGATAGTCATGCTTTTGTTCATGTCGGGCAGGGTCGTAGGATAGCATTCGCTTGAGCATTGAGATTACCATGGAACGCAGCTCTCAGCGATGACCCGAGAGGAGCACAATATCCGAACTGATGAACTGATGTGTACAGGCTCATATATGCTATGTGTGTACAAGCTCATATATGCCACGTATATGTGAACCCGCATGCACTTGCATGGGTTCATTCTGAGCTAATGACAATACTACTGCTAATCACGTAGGAGGGGTGTTCATGCTCCCTGGACCTTTAATAGCCATGATGCTCTTATCACTGGGACACAAATGTTAACTGAAGAAGAGGCCTTGCCGCGAGGGCCAGAGCCAGACTGAATTTATCACAAGAAAATATATACATGTATATCTCAGGTTGATTGCTTGAAGAAAGAATTTATATCATACTGATTCTTCTCATCTGAGGATTGTACATGAGACAAACATATAAAATTACAGAGAAACAATCCATCGAGCATAGAATTTTGGGTACATCTGGGCAAATCTACTAGCTATGCCGCAGGAGAATACTAAGCCTATTTCTAATTTCGTATTGCTTCATCACTGAAAGCTAAGCAGCCAGCATCGTAGCCTTTTCACTGCTCAAGACTTAACCACTGCCAACTCTGTATATGTATATACATCTCTGCCTGCATGGAACTACTGCAGAGACAAGATGATTAGCAAGCCCAGCCTGAGCCTGCTGTCTAGTGATGTTTGCTTATCATTCTAAATGCTTTTGCTGACTGAATATGTATCGAGTGCTCAAGTACTGTATTGGTGCTGCACAAGTTCTCACAGCCTTCATTGCTAACCTGCTATCTAAACTGTCATGTAAAACTTCTATGTAATTATTTGGAGGCCCTCTCCAATGCTTCTGTTTGCATCTGAATTTTCTAAAGTGCAGCTTGCTTGCTTCATCTCTGAATTCCTAAACTGGGTTTCCTCTGATTTGCTAAACTTGTGATGCCAAAACATTAAAGCATCCTTTACTAGAAGGACTACAACACTGCCGGCTTCTTACTGCACATCACTGCATCCACCAAGGCACCAACTGCAACTCAAAGGTGATGATATGGGACCTGATTACTGCCCAAAAAATATACTCTCTAATCTGCCACTTAAGTTGATATGTATCAATCTGCACCTCTGATCTCCAACACGACCAGCCCATCTTCTATTGCTACAGATCATAACTAACAGGCGCCACACACTGACAAGGGCTGCGCAACAATCATTGATACAGCGGCCATGATGGCAACGACACAGCATGCTGCGACCTCCAACAAGCTGCTTATCTCGGACTTCTAAATCTCTTCTTGCTAGACACTCATCTTATCTTGTAGTGGTCAACTAGTACGTCTACACTACACAGAACTCATGACTAACATCATGGAGGACTCTTCTATGACTGAGCCCTTAACCTGCTGATGGTTGCGATCTGTATCTCTCAATGAATGAACTTCTTTGCTACTGCACGCACCCATAAACCACTATTTCTCCATCTGAAACTATGCCATGTCTAAATCTACAACACCACGGCAGGGGCTTTTCTCTAATTGAGGATATCTCCTTTGCATCTACTGAACAAGGAGATCACACTACTTGTAGCACTTGCACTGCCAAAGTACATCGACTTCTCCTACACTTGCATCAACAACCGTGAGGGCCTGTTGTTACTCTCGCTGGCTTCTTCAACGGCATCGGCAACAAACACCTGCTAGCAGTCACAAGATACAAAGAAGCCACTATCGTGGAACTCACCATTGGATCCGGCCATGCCGATCTCGGGCAACACGCGGCGCTAGCGTCAGCTCCTCCTTGGCGTCACCGGCAGCGCTAGCACTGGTGTATGTGTGTGGATGCGGTGTCACTGGCAGCAGGGTGCCGGCGTGGCGAAGATGGAGGTGTGTGTAGCGGCGGTAGCCTGACGACGGGTGAGGGTCCTGGGCCCTTCCCCTGCAGATGGAAGCTCAGGGCTTTTTATAGGAGAGTCCTAGGGTTGACGGACAACGGAGCCCTGGAGCCAAGCGCCGCCACGATGCTGCTGACGAGCGGCCGCTTCTACCGGGCGACTCCGAGGATGAAGGGCGACCGTACCACTGTAACGCTACGTGGTTTGATCAGTTCCGATTTGAATTAGCTAGAGAGTTATCCCTTCATACGTGTTCCAGAACCTTCGAGCCTGGCAGCCCAACAGACACATGTGCGTAGCTAAGGAAGAAAGCTTACGGTTGTACTTGGTACTCGCATTTCAGCCGGTAGACACCATCGTGCATGTACACGGCCGCGTATCTCGTATATATACCGATGGATGCTCGTAGGCTGGCTAGCTGAGATCATATGGGCCGGCCTTGAGCAATTGATTAATTCACCAGGATGAAAATGAGAGAGAGCATCACCCTGCGTCGGCCCCAAAAGCAAAAAGGCTTCACGCATACTAATGACAAGCAGGCCCAGTATTAAAGATTATATCAATATAATGTTTGTACACACATAATTTCCAGCAGGTTAATTAACGAATCACAAACTACACATTCGTGCCATGATGCTCATATATCCATACAGGCCGGCTCAATTTAGTACATGGCCATGCAAATACACGTGGATGTGATCCTTAGCTCCATTAAAGTGGCAAGCAAATAGGTGTAGATAATCATATCTCCACAAGGTATAACATGATGACAGGTGGGCCCCATGCTATATACATTTTTAATAAATCATGACAAAATCTCATATTACAGCAGGGAGCATGACAATTGAAACTAAAGAAAGCTCAAGATTCAGAAGAAAAAAAAAACAAGTACAACACGAAATTAACATGATCAAACTATTTTATTTTAAACATGTGAAACTAAATGGCCGAGAGTATCAAAACCCTCACATTACATAATGACTGGCAATATGCCTATTAGCCTTATAATGGAAAGGCTAACAGTGTACCATCAGTCTTTTCCCGTTGGGAACTTAATGGCCGTCGTCCCGTCGGCCATTGGTCGAATGGGCGACCATGGATGGCCGAGGGGAAATGACTGACGGTGTACGCTCGGTTATTTGCTTTTCCGAGTGTACAAGTTAATGGCCAACAATTTAAAAACGCTCGGCTTTTGTTTCAATTCTTGTACTGACTGTTTGTAAGTTTGTCCTCTATGGATTTTTAATCGCAGCATGGAACACGTTGCTCTCCTCCGCTCATGAATCGAATCAAAGTAATAACTACGTGGCTATCCTTGGTTCATAATGAATCGGGGCACCAGTAGAGATGCTCTAAGGGCTTCTCTAGTGGCGGGGTCATGAGTCGACGTGGAGTCTATTGAATCGATTCACTACTAGTGCAATGATCTAGTTCATCTAGGAGAGAGAAGGAATCGATTCATTATTTTGATCCGATTCATTCATGTGAGAGAATTAGTGTGGTGTATGAGAGGAGAGATGAGAAATAGAGAAGAAAATTGATTCTTTTTTTCTTTTGGTGGGTCCATTGATGTGGACTTGTATTGGAGAGAGATTTTTTTGCTTCTGAGGGTGGCCACAATGTAGTCTAAAAGTGGTTCATAGAGATAGAATATTTCTTTTCAGCCACCTGAACCATTGTGCAACCTAACCGTAAACCAGTTCATAGGTTTAGTCGCCATAAGCATATGGACCGGCTATAAGAGATAGAATAATATTTTCCTCCCTTCGTACTTCTCACAGGAGCTGACTTGAGGTGCTTGGACTCACGCTCTTAGGGCCGTTTGAAAGCTTACCAAAGCCTGCCACGCCACCAGTGCGGCTGCGCCCAAAGTTTGGCGCTGAAATCGTCCGCCACACTTCTGGCGTTGCATGGCGCAAAAATGAATGGAGATGCTGCAGCGGCGCCGTAACTCTGGCCACGAAGCAAACACTGGCCGAAACTGTGGCGCAAAAGTTGTGGCGTGGCCTGGCAAATTGCGGTAGCAAACCAAACGCGCCCTTAGCACGGCATCCAACTATTTATCTTTTTTTACTCCAATATTGTGTAGGTAGCAGTAGCTAATGTCTACTGACATCGAGTCCACCTATTTAGACCGGTTGAGTCAGATACATTGGAGTCACCCTGATATGGATGGATGAATCGATTCACTACCAGAGATGCCCTAATATGCTATAAGATACAAAAGTAACACGATTGTGTACTTTTATACCAGAATGGAACCAGGAGACCCGTTTAGATTCAAAAATCACCTCCTCCCCCCAAAAAAGCATCATTCATCTATTTTTTTTCTAATCTTTGTATCCCTCCCACTCACAGAGTACTACTCCCTCCGTCCCAAATTGTAAGTCATTCCAAGATTTTTGGAGAGTCAAACCCTTTTTAGGTTTGACCAAAATTATAGAGTGAATCACAAAAATTTATGGAACTAAATAGATATAATCTAAAAATATACTTAATGAACAAGCTAATGGTACTTATTTGGTATCATAAATCTTAGTACTTTGTTATACTAGCAAAGACGCACGTGCGACACGCACGTGATAAAATAAACTATCAACTATCAATGCAATGCATTATTATTGAAGTGTTAGGGCAACTAATTCAATTATCAATGCAATCCAATTCTTCTCGCCTCTTATTAACAATGATACGTTGTATTATATACTTATATTGATGGTTGATGAATTTTTTATTTCACTTACGTGCTCTAAGTACATTTTTTACTGGTGTAAATAATATTAGTTAGTTTTGGTAATTGGCTTCCTATTTAAATATTTATTTTTACAATCTAGGTCTAGCAAACTCCAAGGCAGCCAATACGGCAAAGGGTTCGAGCAGCCGGCAGCACGCTGAGTCGTGACTTCCTTAGTTGCCCAGGTTCCAAGCTGCAAACCTTTGGTTGACCTGTCAAGCAGCCAGCCCTCAAGTTTTGAACGGACAGTCCTTTTGACGAGCGAATGGGCTCAAGAGCGCAAAACGGGAGGTTCTGCTCAGTGCTCATGCGGGCCGACCGGCCGACTTGCCTGGGCCGCGTGCACCTGCTATTGGCCTGTTGCCTACCCGCCTCAACCGAGCCGATTTTTAACTCACCGATTCTATTTTTTAGATCTGAGAAAAGCGGAGGGTAGAATAAACCACGGTGACAAAAGAAATTAGTTTTTGGCAGAAACATTTTCTAAATATCGGTTTTGGTGGGTTTGACCACCTTCCCACCTCCGTTGACCCTTACACGTGGGTCCGGCGTGAGGGGTAGGGTGGACCCAAATTTGGTGAGAAACGTTTTCAATTTAACTCGTTCTTTTATAGATAGACGCACGTGCGGCACGCACGTGGTTTTGAAAGATTTTAGTATAAATTTATTTATATCTTTTTTATTGGTTTTTTAGTTGGTTCTTGTTATTGTGTTTAGCAATTTTATTTTTGGAAAAAAATCATTTGGGCCACGAGCACACCTGGGCCATAAGGGTAAAAACATTTTAATTATTCAACCTTACCAAAAGTTATTAAAATGGCTAGTGGAGATTAAATTTTAGGATCAGTGCTATTGAGGAGATATGAGTTTTCGGGTAAGGGATTAGAAAGGAATTTCCTTTTTTTTATTCTCTCATAATTAATTTCCAAGGTCATTACATACTCTTCCGTGGGATTGGTTGGTAGCTAACTCCAACGCCTAGCGTTTTTTAAGCGAATACTCTAACGCCTAACTGCCTGCGGCAGCAACCGCGTCCGACGGCCAAGTCGGCGAGTAGTAGCCTACCAGGCCGCAGCAGCTTCATGGCCCAAGCGACGCCAGGCTCGGCGGCCCACGCGATGGAACACGCAGCTGGCGCTTAAGTCGGGGACACCAGCGCCACGTCTGATAAGAAAAAAGAAAAACGATTTTGGTTGGAAAAAGTGATTCGGCACGGGTAGACAAAATATATGTGACAAAAAATATTCGATTTTGGCAAAAACATTTTCTAAATATCAGTTTCGGTAGGTTTGACCCCGTTCCCACCTCTGTTGATCCTTACACGTGGGTCCGACGTGAGGGGTACCGTGGGTCCAATTTGGGTGAGAAACGTTTTCAATTCTACTCGTTCTTTTATAGATAGATAAATTTGGTCAAACTTGATATAGTTTGACTCTTCAAAAATCTTAGAATAACTTACAATTTAGGACGGAGGGAGTATTCATATACTGTGTTTTTTTATCTACTGTGTTTTTTCTTTTCGGGCCCAATCTAAACACACCGTAAAAAAATACCATAATGGACCCATGGAGGGATTTCTTTATGGGCTTTTGCGTAAAAATGTTCGGAGGCAATCTCGTCAGGCAGATCGTGTCCCTTTGTTGTCCATCCAACGGCTGTGGTTTGCTGTTAACACGGCACTAATATCCTCCGTAACATGATACATTCTCGGAGGGTCTATTAGCTATTGTGATCCTACCTGAATATAAGTGGGAAGCGCCCTTCTCTACCGCGAGTCTGTTCTAGGGTTTTTGCCACACCGCCGCCGCCGCTCCTCTCTAACGCATCCCCTCCCTCCCACCGAGACGCCAAGATGACGGCGCAGACCGCCGAGGAGCTCGCCGCCCAGATCGAGCAGCAGAAGCTCGAGGAGGACAAGGCTGAGGTGAGATTTTGCACACCCTCCCCTTCTAATGGTAAATCCGAAGTGGAACCAGTGTCCGTGTCTCGTAGACTGGAGATACTGTGATCCAGTAGGAATCCGAAGTGGAACCAGTGTCCGTGTCTAGTAGGCTGGAGATGCTGTGATCCTGTAGATCCCCGAGCCCGAATAGATTATTTTCGTAGATGATTATTTTTTAATCATGTAAAGTTGCATCTTTTGGTTGTATATCTACGGCAGGTGGAAATGGTTGGGTTTGGTTATTCGTTTGCTGTGCGGTTTGTTCATTTGCGCGAGGCCTCGTGATCCTTTAGTCTCGCCTGTTTGTGTGATTTGATTTGATCTCTTTTTCGTGATACCCTGTGCATATTCTAGTATGGTACTGAATACTTCCCATTTGAATGCCGTGGACAGGTGGAGGAGGTCTTGGTTGAGGATGAGGAAGATGACGACGAGGATGACGACGACGATGACGAGGGTTAGTTATTATGATCATCTTGATATACGCGCTGTTCGTTCTGAAATTAATTGTGGTTATCTTAATGCATATAATGCCTATAATTTGTTGTCATGGCCTGGTTATTTGAAGTGTCGCTCTTCATTTGGTAAATTGGTTTGTCAGTTCAGTTCCAATGTTCTTGTATGCTCCATGTATCAGTATATTTTTTTATTGTGAACACTTGTACATGTTAGATCATTTGGGCATTTATGGTTTTGGGCATTGCAATCTCACAAGCGTCATGACCTCGTGATATGTGAATTCCTTTTAGAGTGTTAGTGGAGTTCTTTGTGACCAGGAATTTCCTATTTCTGATACACGTAAGTCGCTTAAAGTTCAATGGTGTGTACATGTTTCTGTTTATTTTTTAGCTTCTTATTGGCATTTATATCATTCTAAAAGGGTGGTGAAGCATAGTCACCAGGTTCCTGGAACGGTGGGAACATGGAACGGGAACGCGGTACGCGGAACTCGATCTCATAAAAACATGGTACGAAGGGGGTATACTCCCTCGGGACGTCCCAATCGAAACGGGAATGTGAATCAATAGCTTTTGGAACGATAATCTGGAACGATTATCGTTTCTATGGCATGTTCTGTCAGGATCGATATCTGTTGGGCTGAAGACAAGTCCAAAAGAGAAAAAAGATGACAGTTTGGCCCGTTTGTTGTTTGGGCGGTTAACTGGGTTGTTTCCAACTTCATGGGCCAGGCTGATATGCATACTAGCTACAACTCAGCCTGTTAGCGAATCGATCGATATCGATCTGGTGTACTGCTCATCTTCTCTACACGACCGACAATTCCAGATCGATGGCCGCCACCGCCGCCACAGTCTTCCAAATCGACACCACCCCGCCGCCGCAATGTTCCAAATCGTAGTCTTCCAAATCTCCACCGCTGCAGTCTTCCAAGTCTTCACGTTCCCCTTCCAAGCGAGACGTCGATCCAAGCTTCGTTCCATTTGCTTACCATGAAGTTCCGCGCTTCGTCCCGGTTCCGCGTTTTGGAACGAAGTTCCCGGGACGCGGAACTATGGCCCGTCCCGTGTTCCGTGTGACTAAGTGGTGAAGTAGGCGGTAATGCTTAGGTTACATGTTCAGCTTGTTGTGAACTCATATGGCTTATTGAATTTGTTCTTGTCAGTGGCTATGGTTGCCTTAGTACACTGCCCATGTCAATGTTTTAAAGGCGTTGTCCAGGTAATAAAGCGCATCCAGAACGCCACAGGACGTGTTATCGCCTTAAGAACAATGGTCAATGTAGTTTTATCTGTATCAACTGCATGTTAACCACATCCATAGTAGATAAACTGCATGTTAACTACACATAGTTGGATACCATGCGTAGAAGACAAGTAAACTGTTTTGTTTACTTATGTGCTCTCATTTATTGATGATTGGTCCTGAAGCCTGTGTGGGCAAGAAAAAGAAAATTATAGGCCACGAGTTCAGTTTTTCCCACTGTCCCTGTACCCTTTAATGGGGATGTTGCTGAGTGTTTTGTTTTTACTTTGGCATGTTACCTGACAAGTATTGGTTTCATTTTGTCGTGTTCAGGACAAGAAGTCGATGCCAGCGGTAAATCAAAGCAAAGCAGGAGTGAGAAGAAGAGCCGTAAGGCCATGCTGAAGCTTGGCATGAAGCCCATCACTGGTGTCAGCCGTGTCACAGTGAAGAAAAGCAAGAACGTGAGTTTGCTGTCACTCCTATTGGCTAGTCTCTGGCTGTTTGGCTAACTCTTAACTGCTTTTCCAGATGCTCTTTGTCATCTCCAAGCCGGATGTGTTCAAGAGCCCTAATTCAGACACCTATGTCATCTTCGGTGAAGCCAAGATCGAGGACCTCAGCTCTCAGCTGCAGACCCAAGCCGCAGAACAGTTCAAGGCCCCTGACTTGAGCCAGATGATCTCAAAGCCTGAGACATCTGGCACCAGCCAGGAGGACAATGAGGAGGAGCAGGAGGTCGATGAGACTGGTGTCGAGCCCAAGGACATTGAGCTGGTAATGACCCAGGCATCTGTCTCGAGGCCGAAGGCTGTCAGGGCCCTCAAGGCTGCCAATGGAGACATTGTCAGTGCCATTATGGAGCTGACGACTTAGTGTTATTTCTGTTGCGGTCAAAACCATTTTTTTCTCCACTCTTGAGTGTTATGCGGCTTGTGCGTTATCTGTGGACCATAATGCTTGGACAACTTTAGCATGCTCGCTTGATTTCAGTCAAGTTCATTACAACATGGTTACATGTTTGCTGGATTGCATACTGCAACCGTTCATAGCCGTCATGTTTGTCTCTGATTCATATCTCAGCCATGCCACTGTTTTCTTACTTGAGTATTTCTGCCTTTATGCTTGTGATGTGATCACTGGAGAACCGGGATGGTTTATGCTCCTTGCATATAGGAAGGGCTTTAACTGGAGAACTGGGATGATTTATGTTGATTGCATATGGAAAGGGCTTTCGGTGGAGAACTGGGATGGTTTTCAACGATTCTATGCTAAGGATGCTCGATCGCTTCGGTATGGTGTTGCCCGACGAGTTGCTATCGAGATCCCTAAAATGTACTCAATCTGTACTGCAGCCGTAGTTTGGTGTAAAGCCAGGCCGCAACCACCACGCCGGCGGCGCATGGTTAGATACTGCTGCGTGGAGGCGCTTCCGCACGGTTCACCGCCAGCGAAACTCTTGGCGACACAGCGAGGGACAATTCCGAGCCCCAGGATGCTTAATCCACCCAGCACCGTTGGATAACAACGTGCTCCTGGTCGCCAGTCGCCATGGGCAGCGAAGCTTCGCAGGAATGCGAGGACAGCGACCTTGGCACAAACCAGCGACGTATCAACGTTCGTGACAAGGACAACGCACACATGGCATCGATGCTATCCATCAACTGCCCATGGTTCAAAATTCAGGGACGCCTCACACCACTCCGCCACCACGTGGTGGCGAAAGTCCACCTGGAGATAAGCTCAGCAAGACGACGACGGACTGGTAATCTAGCCTAGTACTGTATGTGATAAGAATTAAGAATAAGAGTCACAGATAAAGAAGCATCAACGCCTCAACGGCATCAGTTAAGAGTGCAGGCTGTGCAGCTGACAGCAATTTAACAGTTGCCCATCTGACGAGCATCTAGGATCAGGCTGAGGGTAAGTTTAGTTTATGGAAAAAAACATTGTAGATAAAAAAAAAACACTGTAGGTCGTGTTGGGAAGTGTGTGTTCTGTGAGTGAGAGGTATGTGATGAATAGAGAAAAGTTGGATGAATAGTGTTTTTTTGGGAGATGTTGGGTGATCTAAACGCACCCTGAATCTCTCTGCCCAGCCAGACTTCTGCTGAATATTTGCCGTTTACCTCTTCGTTCCTGACAACCATCCACAGTGCTTAGCGTAATCGACACACGTTGGCAGGTTCAGACTTCAGACTTTCAGATTACAGTCAATGATTGAGATCTCATGCAGGGCAATACCGCGGCAAGCTCTTCAGTGCGTTTATTTCAGATGCTGCTGGTATCATTGATCAGCTACTACAGCCTACCACTACCCCTTCTCAAATGAGACGTCCATCACACAAGCACATGCGCCATTGGCTAGTTAAGTCAGAAGGGTCATAATCAACGCATGCTTGATAAAATTTAAGCGCATTGCAAGTAGCAGTATACAAATGGCCAGCAACAACGGCCAATTCATCTATATAAAGAACCATATAAATGCATGTCATTGGCAGAATAATTAACTCTTGAGGGTAGGTACCATGACGTCAAAACAAAAACTACTACTCCGTAGCTAGGAGAGCCAGACACAGTGCCGGCAGATAAGCACAACTGTCTAGCCAAGATGTGATAGACCTGATGGCATAAACGAATGGTCCAATGTAAAGCAGTACTATCTTAGAAGGCCTTCTAGAATGCGCAAGCACAGAGACAGGTCAGGTGTTTGATTTCACTATGATAAGATCGTAATCGCCCATCTGGCCATCTCCTTTGTTTTAATGGTTGTGAAGCCGTTTTAGTGTTTGTGGATAATTAGCAGGATATGTATTATACATTTCTACTGCCACAATAAATAATTAGCGGAATACGGGCCCACATAACTGTAGTCCCTTCAGAAAAGGAGTTGAACAATTGTAAGCTTATAATTGCCTGCGAACTCACAAGTAAAACAAAATCGAGTAGCTATGGTACGTGGCAAAGAATTATACTTGCAAGGAGAAACATTATGTGGCGATCATAACAAGCCATACAGTACAGATCGAGTACTAAGATCCCACACAACAAAGCTCATTAGACCAGTGTATTGACTAAGACGGTATTGTGAACTTGAGGGAGATTACCAGACTAATCTAGCGAGAACTTGATGAGCGGAAAGGCCACAGGAACGAGAACGGGTTCCTTCTTCTTTGGCGCCCACTAGTTCTCCCACTGCTGCTTGAACTACTTGAGCTCTGGCTTTGGCTGGTTGATCTTGTGCGAGAGCAACTAGCTCCAGTAGTAGAACCCTGCGTTGGAAGCTCGTAACGGCAAACAGGGCAGGAATTATGCTGCTCTAGCCAAGGAACTATGCAATCGGAGTGGTACAGATGGTTGCATGGCATCTCTCTTGCTTCTGATCCCAACTCGAACTTCTCCTTACAGACAGGGCAGTGTGAGTCTCCACTTAGATGCCTCTGAGTGATCTTAACAGTGGGCATAGCATCAATTGAGGACTGTGCAGCTGGGGGTGGTCCACGACGATCATTCTGAGTCAATTGCTCAATGAGATCATCCAATCCGGGGCCAACAAAGTAATCTGCAATGTTTGCCCTCCTCATGCCAACACCACGCTGACCATTGATGAACACATCGAAACCATTATCCTCGGTGAGATGACCAGGGAGCTGGCCACGGAATAGCAACCATGGCCCTGAGCCAAACTCCATCTCTAGGTCTGAAAAGATGTTTGGCCTTCCTCTCACATCAACCTCCCTGTTCATCCCAGCCATACCATGCCGCATCACGGCTGAGATTGCCTCCATGATCCCAAACCTTGGGTCGCGACGGAAATCAGGATGCATCCCAACAACGTGGCTCATTAGAGCATCAACATCATCCATTTCAGCCACAAACCCAGAATCACAGTAAGGACACACCATCTCCCGGCCACGAGGCCTTACCCGCTGTCGGCATTGGTAGCACCAGTATGATTGCCTGGCGCCTGACATTTCTTCCAGCTAATGCACTCCCTCGCAAAAATTCAAAGGTGAGCCTGAACTTCCTTGGCACTGCAAACAAAAAGTTCAACTGGGCATTAAAGCATATTAAATTTCAAACACAACTTGATCCAACTAGACCATGTATACAAGCTTCCACAAAGACCCAATATAACGAAGTCAACAAGAAACTATGGTCAGAACTATATACAACCTACAAGATTAAGAAGACTTAATTGAATACCCATTTTTTTTAAAAAAAAAAAGCTTTCCAGATAAGCAGTTATAATAATTCACTTTACAATGGAGACAAGTATTTCTATCGAGACACAAGTAAACTCTTAAGCTGTCTTAAGAACAGTTGGATGTGAATTGCAACGATCTAAATTACAAAACTTAGGAGTAGACAGAAGCTTTCTCCAACCCACTCTCCAAACAAATCTCGTGCCTCTCGCCCTCTGCTCGAACCATTTTTTCTTCAATAGGAAGGCAAACAAAAACGAGGGAAGCGGCAAGCCAATTTATTCCAGAGGTAAACACTAAACAGGTTTCTTTTTTATCTAGTTATCGAATACGTGCGGTCGATGTGTTCCAAACACAGTGACAACCTGGAAAAACTCAAAGTGGAAAAAGAAACAACATTTTTTTTTTGCCACAAAAGAAATTGCACCCGTCACCTCAATTGGGCAACAAAGTGTCCTACGGTGCGGCACTCACTGACTGGGATCGGTGGATCGATCTTGCGCGCTGAAGAACACGAACAAGAGAAAACCTAACCGCCGCAGATACAAGCACGAGTTGGATCTCTAGGGCACCACGTGGCGCACGAACTGCGCTACAGACAGAAGAAGGGGAGGAAGAAATGCGCGGATCCGGCGGGGAGGCGCCAGACCGACTCCCGCAACAAGGGCATGCGTCCGAGTAAGCTCTACTCACCGACGGGCCGAGGAGCCGTCGATGCCCCGCCCCGTAATCCGCGAGGGAGGAGCGCAGCGCCGCGGCCACCAGAGGAGGAGAGAGGAGGAGGCCGCAGCAACTCCGCCACGAACAGACAGGGCGGTGGTGGTGTGGGGAGCGGAATGATGGAAAGGGAAGGAGGCACGGGGGCCGCCAGAGACCGCGATTTACACCCGGCTTGACTCCGCTGGGGCCCACCACCCCCGGAGACCTCACTTGCCGAAGTCGCTCCACCACGTGGGGTCCACTCGGCAGCGAAGGCCTGCCCCGGAGGTGGGTCCGGCGGGTAAGGAAGTAAGGAGACGCATCGACGCGATGCTCTCTTTCTCTCGGGCCCCGAGCCCAGGCCGCGCGCGCGGCCCCCACCACCTCGCTTTCTGTGAGATGCTTCCGCTAGTGGCCGGGGGACGGGGGCGGGCGCCCTGCCGACATGTGGGCCTTGTATTAGGTGACCCCACCGGTCGGCGTCGGGGTTGGAGTGGGACGAGTGGGTGGTGGGGAAGGCGCTCCGGGGCCCACGTTAAATGTTCCCTCCGGCCACGAGATACGAGGCTGGATCGGCCGTCCGTGGGAGGAACGGACGGATGGATGGGAAGGTCCCGTCACGTGGCACTGCGTCATGGTGTCGGGGGGTTTGGTTATGATAAGGTTCCTCGTGCAGTCGTGCTGGTGACGCTGCGAGGACGCGCTAGTCTCGGTCGCTTCCACGTGGGCCTTTGCTAGAGTAAAGGCAAGTATCGTCACTACGGGTAAAACGGATGAACCGAGTATCATGAGCTATTCGATAGGTATAGTTAAACTTTTAACAGTTTGATAAACTATTTAAAATGTCATTGTAATATTCTAAACTATCAGGCTTTGTAAAATATGCTTTAATAGATACAACTATATAAGGTAGTCAAGGTACTTCAAGATAGTAAAAGACAAAAACACACCACATACCTTTCATTAGATACAAGAAAGCTTCCATATCCACATAATATCATTGTGTCTTTTAGGTTGGCATGCTAAGAACATGTACTGCAATTATGGAATTCCTATATTCTTAATGAAGCTCAGATGTCACATTCACCATAAAAGAAAAGTTAAAGTATTCGAACACTCATGCACACAATAATTATGAAAATGCTCGGAAGCAACTTGCGGTCATTAGAAGCGACGTCAGACAGCTAGCGGCTTGTCTCACTGCTATTCTCCTTTTATAACAAAATTCAATCACGTCCTTAAGCTAGTTCATAGTCCATTGATGCATTTGTAAGTTGTAACTTGTAAGGCCTAAACGTTGAGCCCAAGAGGCAAAGCCCAATCGAACAAGGCTTTTGTGCATCATTACTGAACGACCAGAAAACAACACTATGGTCGTAAATTTAAGAACTCCGAGCATGCTCATGATCTTTCAATTGCATGATCAATAATTACAACTATGACTTATAATAAGATTGATCGGGTAGAGCTAGGCTACTTATTTTTAAGCCTTTTATTCTTATGTGGGCGGTCACTTCATTCGTTCTTGTTGGTTAGCTTTTTATATATGTGTAGCCAAATCCTTAGAACTGTATGTCTATATCTGTCATGTATAGTCATTATTAGCATCGTCAGGCTCCCCATCCTAGCCTTCCCCTATGGTCAAATCCTTGCTCCATTATGGTACATTGTCTATAATATGTTAAAGGACATATAAGATGCACTCCTTCCGTCCTAAATTGTAAGTCGTTTGATTTTTTTACTCCAACTTTGACCACTCGTCTTATTCAAAAAATTTGAGCAAATATAGTCAAATTTAAGTTATTTTTAAAATTCTTTTATTACTAAAGCCAGCCATAAAAAAATATGATATTTTGCAAAAAAAAAATAAGACGAGTTGTCAAAGTTGGGGGTACAATTTGGGATGGAGGGAGTATTGTTCTACGGCACTACTACAGAATAGATTTTCGGAGGCGGTCAAAAACTATTTTCGGAGGCGGTTTATGCGTCCGCCTCTAAGATGGAGCTTCTGTTAATAAGACATTTTCGGAGAAAAAAATAAAAAAAACAAAAACCCTAGATGAGCCCGACGGGCCCAGATCTGGGCCCATCGAGCCCATACAGGACGCCACCGATGGATCCATGGCCGTCGTCGTCGTTGCTAGGCGCTCGCGGAGCTGCTGGCCTCCCCGCAGTCACTGCGACTCACCACCGCAGCTGCGCCTCGCTACCGTCACCGCGACCGTCGAGGCCACCACCGCCAGATCTGAGGTCTCCATCGCCGCCGAGGCCACCTCTGCAGGATCCGAGGCCGCCTACGATGGATCTCCGGCCACCTAGGCCGGCGGCGCTGGATCCATGTCCTCCGAGGTTGCCGAGGCCGGCTGCGCTGGAACCACGGCCACCGTGGCTGGCGGTGCCGGAACCACGGTTGCTGAGGTCGCCAGGGCGGCGGTCGCTGAGGTCGCCAGGGTTGGCTGCGCTAGATCCGCAGCCACCGAGGCCGGGGGTGCCGGATCCACGGCCGTCGAGGTCGCCGAGGCCGGCTAAGCTGGATCTGCGGCCACCAAGACCGGCGTTGGAGAGGAAAAGGCCTGCGCCGGGAAGGAGAAGGGACCTCTCCATCCTCGGCCGACGGGTCCATAGCCATCGATGGGGTCGTGGGTGATGGGAGGCGCGCGGCGGAGAAGGAAGGCGCGCGCGCGGTTCTGGCGCCGGAGAGAGGCGGCTGGAGATAGAGAAAGTGGATATGGGATTTAGAGTTAGCTAGTTCGTATATATATTAGGTATGTAATCGGGCCAAGCAGGCCCAAGGCCTTTTTCTGAAACGGGCTTTACAACTATGCGCCTCCGAAAATCGATTTAAGGAGGCTGACATCATAAGACATCCGTCTCTGAAAATAGATGATTTTCAAAAGCGGTTATTTTACAATGTTCGCCTCCGTTAATCGATTTTTCAAGACGGTTCGATACAAATGTCTTCTAAAATAAAAAGTGACCGCCTCGGTTAATGGCTACGATTAACGGAGGCGCACGGGTTTTGTGTCCGCCTCTGAAAATTAAATTGCAGTGTCTCCTAAAATCCTATTTGTAGTAGTGCGGGGACGTTATAATATACTCCTTTTATTTATAGTCACGCTGGTATTAATTTCGATTATATTTCTATATCTCTTGTAACATAAACAATTGTTACAGTAATAATGTCTCTTAGTCCTTGCTAAGAATTACCAATCCTAATGCAAAATAAACACTACTATGGTCTTGTTCAGTTTTCCAACTTTCCACCAATTTGTCACATTGACAACCATACCCTCTCTCATATAAAATACCAACTTTTTCATCTAAACAAGGCCATAATAATGCGCTTAGAGGGGGAAAGGAAATTCGAGTATTACAATGACAGTAGAGCAGTTAAGGCTCCGTTTAGTTCTCAAAAGATTAAAAAAACACTATTCATCTAACTTTTTCTTATTTATTATATCTCTCTCACTCCCAGAACACTATTCATCTACAGTGTTTACTTTTCCTTATTCATTATATCTCTCCCACTCACAGAATACTATTCATCTATAATGTTTTGTAACGAAAAGTGTATTTTTAAGGAATTTTTCCCCATTGCACTGGGAAGTGCCTACTCCAATCCTCCAATTCGCTCCATCTACCATTTCCAAATTTCAACAACCCCCAGGCCCCAGGAGCGAGGAGCTCCAGATCGAAGCCACCGTACCGAACGCTCAAGCCGTTCAAGGTCCCGCAGCGAGGGCCAGGCAGCCCCATCAGGCATGGACCGACGCGGCGAGGCGAGCCACCGGGGCTGGAGCTCCTCCCGCGGCCGTGGCTGGCGAGGACGCGGACGCAGTGGCGGCGGCGGCGGCCGCCCCTCCCCACCGCCTCCTTCCTCTCCCTCCTCCGCAGCGGTCAACCCCGCCCCGGCGGTTACCGTCAACGACGCAGCGCCGATCATGGGCACCTGCCCCGACATGTGCCCAGGTAACCTCTCCGACCTCCGTGGTCCGTGCTCACGTCAGCCCTCGCCGCATGTTCGGTGAAGGTGGTGGCACCAGCCGTGTTGATGTTCCCGTGGCGCCAACGCGCACCACCCGTTCGACGAAATCACGCGAGTAGCGCGATCCAGATTGATCGGTCACATGGCGCTTGGGCTCATGGCTGCCATGGTTTCCGTTGCAGCGAGGGAACGGGCGCTGAGGGAGCGGCTGTGGGACCTGGCCGTGCTTGAGCGGGTAGGCGGCGACCCCTCGCGCACTTCTCCTTCCCTCGCCGTCAAGAAGGTGAGCCGTCCCTTTTACTATTGGCCCAGCGTTTGTTCGCGCTGATGTGGGGGTTTTGGTTCCTTGCTGGTCCTTTTGCCAATATGTGCTTAGCTGCTAGTAGTCTTCTCCCAAGGCAAATGGTCTGATTAGTTTGTCCCTTCCATGTGGTAGTTAGGTTAGTGCCTGCTCTCTGTGGATTTATGGCCTTGGATGCATACTTTCATGCAACTGTCCATGTATTTTTGCTTCAGGGTTATCCTTTTGTTCTGGAATTGCGGATTCTTTACGTCAATTGCACTTTGTGAACTATTGCTGCATAGCTGTCAGCACCTGCCGTCATGTGTATTTGTTGTGTCGAATCATTTCCAGGACAAAATGAAGCTGGATTGTTATTATTGATGAGAACGTACTGCAGATATTGGCCCTTAATTTTAGTTAGACCAGCATGTCCTTTTGTTTCCGATTTCTTTCTTTTCTAGTAAGTTATCGGATAAGAGACTGCTTCTGGATGGCTGAATGGAAGGTAGACAAGGAATAGGCTTATAACTTGTAAAAGAATTATGCTTTGATTAATTTGTCATCACATCTGCTGAGAAGGAACGAAGTGTGCGATATTAGATAGTGGCAAATCAGTAGGGCTCTCCTAGCAGCCGAGGAGGCCATCTTTAGAGAAATTGTGTTATTATCTCCTCAAATGATGACAAAATTATAAAATCATGTCCTACATTCTCTTGGTCCTTACTAACTGCTGAAATTATAAATGTTATAACTAGCAATATGCTAATGGCAAGAGTTAGTTTTGGCTGTTGGTTCAAACCTGAGTTTCCAATGCTGACATTACTTGGAAGTCAAATGGAGCATGCAACAAATGTTGGCTAGAAAATCGTAAATTGTGTTGGCGTATTCCACAATATTAAAACAGTTCCATTTAGACCCACATGGTACAGCCTATTAATCAGCTGAAAAACATTATTTCAGGCAGCTGGTTATGCTTTTTTGTTTATCTGAGTGATCACATGAACTTTGTATAATTATCTAAGAATGAAATAGCTAATAAGTCCATGGATTATATTTTTATTTTTCTAACCCCTGGTTTCATGCTAGTTCTGCAGAACTATATCTTCCACAAATGTAATGGCATCAGATATACGTCCTCTGCCAGTTTTGCGAGAAACCATGGATTATCTTTTGCATTTACTGGATTCTTCAGAGCATCCGTTTGAGACAATCCATGATTTCATCTTTGATAGGACAAGATCTATAAGACAAGACCTCAGTATGCAGAATATAGTGAATGATCAAGCAGTTCAAATATACGAGGATGTGGTATATTCCCATCTTGTGAACTCCCTTTATCTCGTCAACCATGTTTTATAATCCTAGATTACCTTGTTCTTCTTGGAACTTCAAATTTATAACATTAAACTTTCAATAGAGTTTCGTCTGATAAGACCCTTGAAGCTAAGTTTGGGGAGGTCAGATAGCAGTTTCTGTTGATTCAACGACCATATTTCAGTTCAGTTTTAAGTTGGATTTTCTGTACCCTACAAAACAGTATTTTTTTGTTCCCTTTCCTTGAAGGAATGTTGCAGTGTTTTCAATAATGTTGACTGAATGATCACTTTATGCACATGAAATCAGGCAGAGTAAATAGATACACTCAAATGACTATTTAGCTTCGCTTTTGTTTCCATTCCAGGAGAGACATTATGTTTTGCTTTTCTGAGCTATTGTTTAACGGGTGATGGTTTCTGCAAGGCATTTATTTTTGGCATAAGTTTTTGCCCATCAGGTGTCCTTTTTTTTTTATGTCAGACTGTTGCTGGCATATTTTTTTTCAGCTGGAGTAATGTCATTGCTTCCAGTGTAAACTTACATTAAAGGATTCCTCTGAAAGCTTCATCTAATACCTCCCTTCTTCACAGGTAGCGTTTCATATTAGGTCCCATCAAAGACTTGCTAGGTCTTGCCAGGATTCAGATGCATCTTCGTTGTGTTTCCTAAACATGGAACAGCTAACAAAATGCCTGCTTTCTCTGTTTGATATGTATCATGTAATTCATGAGAGCGGTACCCACAGCAAAAGGGAGGGCGAATATTATTCCTTTTATGTGCTGCTACATTTGGGCTGCAAGATACCCAAAATTGTAAATTGTTTCCCCATTCTTATTGCTTCCACGTTCAAATTTGTTCTATCTACCTACTCAAGTTATTTGTTCTCTGCCTTCATATAATAAATAATGCATAGCTGACTTTTTACTTATCTTCAGGTAGATTCACTTTCTTTGTGGTATGGCCAATTAGCAACTCCAGTTAGACGGTCAAAGGAAATGATATTTGTGAGGAATTTATTAAGGTAACTTCTGTATGTATTGCTTTCCAATGTGAACCTTTGCTTTTTGTGTGTGCTCCTATTTCATTCACATTATTGAGCCCAAAATCTATGGCATCGTTTTGATTTTCCGTGTGTATATCCATCTGTATGATTAGTCATAAACACATATATTCGAAGCTGACTCCTTCCCGTGCCAGGCCATGTTTTTTTAACCGTAGATAATTGTATATATTTTCTGTAGATACTACCAACTAGGAAACTTCAAGCGCTTCTTTTGCATGATAACAGCTGAAGCAACAGATCTTCAGTTGTGCCTCATAGAACCTTTTCTCAATGAGGTGAGTCCAGATGAGATGGCAAGTTTGACATTTTGAGATGAAGGCATAAACTTCTCCTTTCTATATTGATTTCTTGTTTTTTTTAACAAGCCTATTTTAATGCCCTCTAAGCCTACATAATACTGAGTATATGATCAAAATTTTGTGCCAAAAGATTTTCAAATTATCTTGATTGATTGTGTTTTGATCCTTCCAGATTAAACAGTACAACCATCTGACTAGTGATGTTTGTTCCATTGTTTCATATCAAAACTAGTACCATCATGCTATCCTTTGCCTGGTGCACAAGCTGAACTATTGCTGATCATTTTGTGTTTGACATCACTTCAATCTCTCCCACTTCACTGCTTCAGGTCCGAGCTAGAGCATTAATGTACTTCAACCATAGCGGTTACAAACTCCAACACCACCCTTTGGACCATTTGTCACAAATCCTAATGATCGAGGTAACCTTACCATGAAAGTTAGAACCTATCACCTATGAATCGCGCTGTTGTTAGGCATTTGGGAATGACTGTAGCTTATTGGCAATCTTTTAGGAGTCAGAACTGGAAACTCTTTGTGGAATATGTGGACTTGAAATCAGGACAAACGAAGGTAGGAAAGCTTTTGTGCCTAAACAGGCAAGCTTCAGCATACCAACATCCCTGCCCCAAAGTAATGGCATCTACATCTCAAGGGAGGTTGAAGGATGAAAAGAGCATTATTATTCAGGTTCAATGAATTGTATAATCTAGAATGTGCATAAAGGAAGAACTTGTCATGCATGCTACTAGTAAAACATTTCTCGATGTGTCCCACACGAATACTTACTACTGTTACAAGAAAACGTTATGAATGTACGATTTTTTTGCTATGATTTTGAGACTCTTCATGCTGGGCTGTTAGCAGCTTGCCTTTTTAGCTTCATTGCAGATGTTCGTGATCTCGTCCGTTATTTGTTAATCTAGCTCGTGTACGCAAAAGAACTTCAAATTTTTAGAAAAGGATGCATATTATTCTGTGAAATAGTACTATACGACGTTGCATTTTAGCCTAAGCATAAAAGCATGAAAAATAAGTTTCTACTCCGTAGCACTGTACTTCGTTCTTTTGACAAATATAAGATCTATCCACTGTAAGAAAGCACTCGTAAAATATGCAAACTAGACATAGAAGATACTGAACTGAACGGAAAACCAGCGCGCGTTTTATTTGTTTGCTCGCGTTCCTAGCCTCGACCTACAGCTACAGGAAAAACTTGCTGCACCTCCATCAGCCCCAGCCCGATTTCTTGCTTAGCTACGTAAAGCAGTCGCCAGCATAAGACCCAAACGTGTCCTATTTTCACAGGTCTTGACAAAGAGAAACCACAAACACACAATGTTTGCCAGCCACACCAAATGACCACCAAATGACCAGAATCCCTCAACTGAAATACCAAGCCACAACATAGCAAATTATCCCCTAAGACTTAATACCATCCACTGATTAGGATTGGCGTCGTAAAATGCCTGATGACTAGAGTGCATTAGCCTCTTCAACAACGACAAAATCCATACAGGCTACACTAGATCCCACTCCATCGTCGGGGAACCAAAACTACATATAGAGACGATACGAAAGCTTCATAGTTGAGCAGGATTTCAAACTCCGCATGAACCAGAACCTAGATGTTTATCTCTGTTTTCAACAAATACTTGAATTCATCAGCCATACAATAAATAAACTACTCATCATCCTCTGCCTTGGACTTCTTCTTTTTCTTCTTCTTGCCTTCAGTGGCTGTCTTAGGTTCAGCATCCTCTGAAACTTCACGGCTCTTCTTCTTCTTCTTCTTGGGAGTTTCCTCAACTTCAGCGTCCCCATTGGCAGTGACATTCTCCTGCTCCTGGTTCTCTAGCTTGTGCTTCTTTTTCTTTTTCTTCTTCTCGGTTCCAGGCTCAGCTTCGCCATCAGCAGCTTTGGAGGGCTTATCCAGGTCCATTGCATCTGCATCAGCCTCGGTTTTGGACTTCTTTTTCTTGCTTTTCTTGGCAGATGCATCAGTCCTCTCATTATCTGCGTATATTGAAGGACAGCAGAAGCATCATCCAACATGTTGCCTCAAAAACATATCCAACATGGAATAAATAATGCTTGTTCCTGAGGAAATTGAAATCAAAAGCGCTTGCATTTCTGATAGATGAAAAAAAATAGCCTATGCGTACCATCATCATCAATTGAGGCCTCATTGACCATACTGTCAATAGCAGCTTTCATCACATCAAGATTTTTACGAGGTGCAACACCCTTGTCATAGAATTCCAGTCTCTCCTCAACTTGCTCACGCAACTTTTGGCCAAAGACAGAAGTACTAGCCTCTGGAGTCAGATATACAAAACAATCAAGATGCCTTCAGAATGAGAATACTCAGCATGCAAAAGAGTCTGTTACAGAACCCTCTGATACTGACCTGAATAGCAATCAATGCGTGACGCAATCGAGCATTTGTTTGCCAGGTAACGAGCCATTCTGCCCTTGTTCTTGGTTGTAGCTCGGCCAATAAAGGAGGAGTGGAATATAAGACCATATTTTGGTGTGTTCCCTCGAGTTTTCAGCGCTCTGGTGGACAATACAAAGAAGAGTAAGAACCATACCAAGCATATTATTGCAATTGTTTGCCAAATACCAAAGTTTACTTATATAGGATCTGTTTATAAGAAAACTATTTAAAGTTTAAACTAGAATAACAAACATTAGGAAGCCAAAAGATGTAGTGGGCTGTAACCTGAAAAGTGCCTTCTCAGCACCAAGTATTTGGAGAGTGGAGGCAGGACACTTGGCAAGATTAGAAAGACTGCCAGCATGAGAGATTAGGCGGGCTCCGACAACTTCACCAATCAATGAAGTCAGATTCGGTGCAATATCATTCATCTTAGTCACAAGATATTCATAAAGGTTTTTACGATATTCAGACAGATTCATAACCCTTTGGGCAAATTGCTGGACATTAATCAAATCAATTGGCGACAGATCCTGGCCTGAAAAGAAACCATCACAAACAATTAGTGAATTTACTACGAGGCACTACAGCATAATAAATCAACTGCACCAAAATGCATTACCCATTGAGGCCTTTGCTGCTTCAACAATTTCTTTAGCCTTTTCCACTTCACCAACAATATCAGACAAGGCAGGGATATCCTTTTCCGCCAAATCAGACTTGTTCACGATAAACTTAGCAAGTTTGGCATATATGTAGTTATCATTTACAATCTTCACAAGCTCAGGGAAGTGCCACCCGAACCACTCCCTGCATTTTTATTAAGCACGCAATAAACATTCAAACTACCACCACACTGATACTCAGTGACTCCATACTACAGTCTACATTAGACATTTATTTACCAACAAATGTTGCAGAAGAAAAGGAACACACCTAACTCTCATGGAGAAGGAATTAATGTCCTTGTCAAGAGTATCCAACAGAAAGATTGCCTGAATCACCATGTTGTCAACACGATTCACATTGAACTTCACCTTGGCCCTGCTGTAACTATGCCCCAGGCCGAGCTGGGCCTTCTCCAAGTCTGATTCCTGCAATAAAAAACAAGACCAAAAATTAAGGATAACCATGCGTTCAAATATGCTATCCGCAAGCCCAGCGGACAACACTTCACAAGCATATTGCATACTCACGCAGCACAGGGCAACAACGGAAGCTACGGTGCGAACATATGATGGGAAAAAAAGGGAGCTACCTTGAGCTCCTTGATGAAGCGGTCGAAGTGGAGACGGACGCCGCGGAGCAGCTCCTGGACGAACTCGTTGCTCTGGCAGGGGATGCCGGTGACCTCGGCGATGTGGGAGCCGACCTTTGGCTCGACGACTCCGAGGCTGTACTTGGCCTTCTTCCCCTCCTTGGGCTTGGGGAGGTTCAGCTCCAGGAAGCTCCTCAGCTCATCGGTCATGATCCCTGTCCGAAAAAAAAAATGACCAAAGCCCGGGTCAAAACTCACGCGTCTCGCAGAGAGGCTGCATCATAAGGTGGGGGTGGAGGGTGGGACAGAAGCAGACCTTCGGATATGGCATTGCACTGGTTGAGCGCGTCGACGGCGGAGGAGAAGGGGGTGAACGCGGTGAGCTTGACGGCCTTGCCGAAGCGGTCGAGGTCCAGGACGGAGGAGCGCACGGCTTCCACGCTCTGGCCAATCTCGTCGATGCCGTACGCGTGGAAGAGGCCGTAGCCAGAGGCCGACTCGAACAGCAGGTACAGCGCCATCTCGCCGGCGGATGGCGGCGGCGGCTGCTGCTGCTGAATGGGGTTTGGGGGGCGGCGGAGGGTTAGGGTTTTAGGAGGACAAGGGAGGCGAGTTCGCGCGGGGGCAGATATATGGGCTCAGGCTGGGATCTTGTGGCAGTGGGCGTGGGCCGTCGGATGTACCTTTTTCCATTGTCACCCTCCTCTAATTGATATTTTCTCAATTCGTGAACTGGTTAGTGGTTTGTGGCTTTGTGCTGATGAGGTTCAACACTATCTACTGAAAACAACTTTGAAATAAGAACGTGAATAACCATCTCCATAGCAAATAAATGCACTTGCTCTTGTGCTTGTTTGTACATGATTATTCTCATGGTTCATCATTTATGTGCTCTTTGTTTTTCTTGTTCAGCTGTTCCTAACTAAACAGTGAGCACATTATACTTAAGAGTGAGCATGACCACATCTCGTCGAAGAAGACAATTAGATAAAGAAGCATGGCTCGGTGATTTGCATCGAGGAACTGCAAAGCTGCCTCCAAAAATCTTGAGTTCACATGCTGAGACAACACATGGAGAGGTAGCCCTCGGCCCTCGCAGAAAAAAAAGGATACGAGCGTGATGCACATAAACTTTTAGTTTTCACTAGTTGTAAATTAAACCTTTATTACGGTGTATATCTCAGTTACCGGACAAATACAGTAGCATCGCAACAAAATACTGTGAAAATCCAACTCTCTGTAGGAGTCTACGTACTTGTCCAGCCCACAACAAAATACTGTGAAAATCCAACAAGCCTACAATTAGCCATGGCCCAGCCCACAAAGGCCCATTGTCTCACGGGCACGCACGTGCAACGCACGGGCGTCCACCCGCTCCCATCTATCGCCTCTCAAAACCCTAGCTCCCCCGACATCGTTGCTCCCTCTCTCTCCCACCGCCTCCTTCGACTCTTCACCCCCTCCATTCTCTCGCGAACCCACAGGAGAACCAAGAAGAAGAACGAGGGAGAGGGAGATGGGGAAGAAGAAGGAGAAGCCGGTGAACGTGTCGGGCAAGCCGCGGCACTCGAACGACGTCAACCGCCCCAATGACAAGAAGGGCGCGGGCGGCGGCGGCGGCGGCGGGGCCCGGTCCGCGGCGACCGTCCGGCGGCTCCAGATGTACAAGACGCGGCCCAAGAGGGACCGCGCCGGGAAGGTTCTCAGGAACGAGTTCCAGTCCAAGGAGCTCCCTAACACCCGCATCGAGCCCGACCGCCGGTGGTTTGGTGAGCAAACCGCCCCGAAGCCCGACCTGACCGTCTCTGTGCTTATATGCTTTTGATTGGCCTCTGTATAAGCTTAGCTGGTGCCTCTTCCCTTTAGCAATCGTTGCTTATTTCCATGTTTGCGGCAAGTTATGTCCATTGATGGATGCTAATTGCTTGTACATATCTTATGTTTATCCGGTTCTTGGTAATCGCAGGCAATACCCGTGTTGTGGGCCAGCCACAGCTTGAAATGTTCCGGGAGGAACTCCAGAATCGTCTTTCTGACAACTTCAGTGTCATCCTGAAAGAACGGAAGCTACCGCTATCACTCCTGCAAGATCATCAAAAGGTGCTACTCTTTTGTATGTCGTTATCATCTTTCATCCTGTGGAAAATGTTGGTGAGAGGGGCAAAAATAACGAGCATGTGACTAACAGTTTGAAGCAACTAGTGCCCCTGTCCATATTGTTTGCCTTTCTAGTTGGTTGAGGTGTTTTCTCAGTTAGATAGATTTAGTAAAAAGGAAACAAGTAACCTTTCATTCCACCAACTGTAAATTACCCTGCCTTCTATGCAAAGTTGTTCTTATGTAAGTTTGCTTGTCTTGGTGCAGCAAGCGAGAGCACATTTGCTTGATGTTGAGCCTTTTGAGCATGCTTTTGGGCCAAAGGGCAAGAGGAAACGCCCGAAACTAGTTGCTCTTGACTATGAATCTTTGCTGAAGAAAGCTGATGATTCCCAAGGTGAGTCATGTATGTTGATGATTTATTTTTACAACAACAACAACATAGCCTTTAGTCCCAAGCGAGTTGGGGTAGGCCTGTTGATAATTTAGTTTTGCTTCTGAATAATTATAATTCAAAAATAGTGCTTGCCACTTCACAATTGCGCAATTTGATTGGTTTCATTCAACTTGACTCCAGTATTATTGGTTAACAAATGCTATCAGCCATCGATATTCCATAATTGCTCTAGCAGAACATGCAATGTGGAGTTTTGCTGGATAATTAAATTATAACGTGGTCATTTCTGACATCCTTGTTTGGTTTACCTTTTGCTTTAGTTGTGTTAAAATGTACATTGTTTTATCTTCTTTAGATGCATTTGAGCAAAAGTATGCTTCATCAAAGCTGCCAAGGGATGAAGAAGAAGATGGTTTGCGGGATCTAGTGAGGCATACGATGTTTGAGAAGGGACAGAGCAAAAGAATCTGGGGCGAATTGTACAAAGTTATTGATTCTTCAGATGTTGTTGTGCAGGTTAGTACACAGCTATTTTTGTGTAAAAAATTACTAAGTTAACTCAACCAAAGGTATGCTAAAACTTTATTTCTTTTTTTTTTCCTGCAGGTGCTGGATGCTAGGGATCCAATGGGCACTCGATGCTACCATCTAGAGAAGCATCTAAAGGAGAATTGCAAACACAAACACTTGGTTTTCTTACTAAATAAGGTGCCAATTTAAGCTCTGCAGCTTATCCCTGTAGAAAAGCTTCATCACTTTCCTCTTGTGATGTCTGATGGCCTGATGATTGATTGTTCCATTCTTCATTTAGTGTGATCTAATCCCTGCTTGGGCTACCAAAGGATGGTTAAGGACCCTGTCAAAAGACTATCCCACCCTAGCATTCCATGCTAGCATCAACAAGTCATTTGGCAAAGTAAGTTTGCATTTTAAATTATCTTTTCCAGTGTACCATCTCTGTTATTGTCTAATTGCCCCTTCAATTTTCTGAACACGTCCAGGGATCTCTCCTGTCAGTATTGAGGCAGTTTGCTCGCTTGAAGAATGACAAACAAGCTATATCTGTCGGATTTGTTGGGTACCCCAATGTTGGGAAGTCATCAGTTATTAACACACTGCGATCGAAGAGTGTAATTCTCGCCTCTTCATGCTTTCAAGATGTCATTTTCTAGTGATCTTTCAGATTGTTCTGATGATTGTGTTACGCCTGCAGGTTTGCAAGGTCGCACCAATTCCTGGAGAAACAAAAGTGTGGCAATACATCACTCTCACTAAAAAGATCTTTTTGATTGACTGTCCTGGCGTTGTGTATCAAAATAATGATTCGGAAACTGATATAGTTCTAAAGGGTGTGGTATGTACTTTCAGCTCTGCACTTTCTCTTTTTTTACTTGAATTTTAGTCTTTTTAGTTGGATTGGCCAAAAAAAATTCTGAGGCAAAGAGATAAAAGCTAGCTACTAGTTAGTAGTCAATTTATAACCTCATTTCAATACATATGCAGCATTTAACGACCCACGTGGACCCATGTTCTTTCTGAACGTGTTATGCCCAGACCATTGTATAGGTTATGCTACATGACGTGGACACCCTTTAGCTAGAAAGCTATCTTTACTATTGGAGACACTCCAAGGGTTTTAGTTCTTCATCAGGCCCAACTCTACACCTTTTAGGGAGAGGAGTGTTGATATGTCCTAATGCTCGACACTAGTTTTCTTGTCATCCCTTTATCAATACATGTATTCTTTCTAAATTATGTACTTGTCACTAGGTACGAGTGACAAATTTGGCGGATGCTGCTGAACACATTGGTGAAGTTCTGAGGCGTGTTAAAAAAGAGCATTTGCAAAGGGCATACAAAATTCAAGATTGGTACGTTGTTGTTTTCAAGAAATTGGGGATTTAGTATACCTCTCATCTTTCATGTTGATCAAAACACGCTAAGCATTATTTATATACAGTGTGCTCCTTGCCTGATGAATAAATTTAGCAGTCTGTTCAGCTTATTTCTATGTAGGTCTTTTAGTTGTATGTCAGGCATCCCCTCTCACCTCCTTCCCCTGAATGTTAAGTGCATCTGTTTGTTGATTGTGAATGGCATGTAGCAAAATTGGCGGTGAAATTTGATACTACTAAAAAACATGACTTGGTCTTATGCTGAATCTATCTGTTCTGTGCAGGAATGATGATAACGATTTTCTTGTCCAGCTGTGCAGGACTACTGGAAAGCTTCTCAGGGTATTGCATGTGTTTTTAACATTTTATGAGTCTTACTATATTTTTACCAAATGTTTCTCCCAGCTAATTTGCAGGCAGATGGATAGTGTTTATATTATATACCTGATTATTACAACTCTCTACATTACTCCTGTGTTAGAATGTTAGAGTATGACATATATGTATTTAACAATTCACCTCGTAATTTTATTGTTTGTCCTAATTATTATGCTTTTGGTTCTCAGGGTGGTGAGCCTGACCTGACAACTGCGGCCAAGATGGTTCTTCATGATTGGCAGAGGGGTAAAATTCCCTTTTTTGTACCCCCTCCACAACAGAGTGAAGATGGTGCATCTGAAAGTGCTGAGCCTCTTGAGAGAACCGAAGAGGACGGAGTAAGCAGCGACAGGACTGCCGCTGCCATGAAAGCCATTGCAGGAATAATTTCCTTGCAGCAGAACAAGAACATACCCTGCCATAAGGAACATGACGCAGATAATCAAGACATTGAGAGTGAAAACGAAGACATCGAGAGTGAAGATGACGAAGACAAAGAGCAATCAGAGTAATCTTGGTACAGACGTGGAGTAAAGTTGGTGTATCAGGGCTCAGGATTTTATAGCTGCTTATAACCTTATTATCATTGTAGTGCCAGGAAAGGATTCATGTTCGATCAGCTGTTACAAGGATGGTGATTTGCTTAGCAACTGGTCTCCTTTTTGTAACTTTATCGTACCTAATACCTAAATCTTGTAATAGGGCGTAGAGCAGTTTTGCTAGCTGCCTCGTTGTTTGCATGTTCATCTGTACTACAAATACAGTTGCGTACATCTCAAAAATCCAGTCAAGTCGTCCTTTAAAATCTTACTAAAATTAGGCGTATATAATGAATTATTTGTTTTTTCTCTTAATTTAGTTAGGCTCTCTGATATGCCCGACTGCTTTGTGTTTCACCCTTCGTTCTTTTCATGTGGAGACACGGGACGCAAAATGCACACAGAAATTATATTAAACAATGAGATGAATATATGGTTAGATGGAGCATGAAAAACTTAAGCTAATAAAAACTTGTGTATAGATTTTGTTAAAAAAAAAAGACAGCAGAATAGTGATGTGTGGTGGTGTTTTTTCAATGTTCACTTCTCACTCGCTGTCCGCTACTATTGATTTTATGCTATATCTATCCATATTTTTATTGTTTTCCGTGCACTTTTCGCAGGTAGTTGGAACATATTACGATAGTTATAAGCTAGCAAATCGTTGTTAATTTGATCATGCCCTTTTGCCAAACTTCTGCGCAACAATATACGTTATATATCATCATTGTAGTCCCTTGGATGAAGTTTAGTTGCTATGTTTTCAAAATTAGGATGTTTTTTTTGTTGTATTATCTATATACCTACTTCTAAAAATACGTAAGATTTCTATCATCTTTTTTTCGTCCGTCGTACCGACGATGGGCTCCACCTTTTGTCCAATTTCTAACCAATATGCGTACGTTGTTCTCCTCTGGTTTCATCAATTCGAGTTCGACTCCAGGAGCATCAAACCACGGAATCACCAGATCATCTCAATCCTACTCCTACTAGAACACAAATAGCTCAGATTGGGACCAGAACAGACCAGAGCTCGATTGCAACTGGAATGAGGTGAAATAAAATAGAAAATAAAGAGGAAGAAGATCAAAATCCAAGGTGAACAACTTCTGTAAATGAAAGGAACCTCCTCCCTTCCAAACCTCCACGTTAGCTTCCTAGCATACATTACTGGAGAAGGAAAGAAAATCGGTCTGAAATTTTCTGAGGAAAAAACAAAAAAACAATCTAGATCTCCATAGAACCTACCCAGAGCAAGTTTGATGTACACATCGTGGCAGAAGCTCGCCTGTGCAAGGGCGCCGGATTCTGACGAGCATCGCCTCCTAGACATCTTCTGCCGGCGTCAGAGCATCCGGCCCCAATTGCGAGCTCTACGAGCACCTAAGGACTTGATGTGCTCTGTCCGTTAGCTTGTTAACCTAATCTGCTCTCATCCATGTTTAATTCTGGATCCATCACTGGATGAAAGGCTCGAGCCTTGAGAACTCCTAGGTCACATTCCATCATTTAACTAATACTCAATACGTTTCAAATTATAAGTCGTTTGACTCTTTTGGCCTCAACTTTGACCGCTCGTCTTATTAAAAAAATTGTGCAAAATATTATTTTTTTTTTGTTATAGCTTGCTTTTTTACTGAACATTCTTCAAGGATGACTTAAATTTGGTTGTGTTTGCACAAATTTTTTTGAATAAGACGAGTATTAAAATTTGAGGTAAAAAAAGTTTGAAACGACTTACACTTTGAAACGGAGTAAGTAAGTTTCAAACATTTGTTTCTTACAAAACCAATAAGTTAGAACCTACAAAAAAAACCTCAAATCACAAACTTTCCATGACACTCCTCTAGCTAACATAAGGCTATAACTTGGAAATAATTGTCAGTTTTAGCTAATCTATCTTTTCTTGCGTTGGTTCTTACTTTTGATTAGTGGCGGAACCAGGGGTGCCAGCAGGGCCATGGCACCCTAATACGTGTTTCTAGAAATCCATGTATATAGTCTGCCTAGCTCCAAGCCAAATAGATGCTGTCTACCTGTGTTTAGCAATTAATTCTTCAGACCTTCAACTAGTCAGCGGGTAGTTTAGACTTCTTAAGCGCATGCAGGTCGGTAGCAACAACAGCAGCATGGTGATCGGGAGCGGGCAGTTTAGACTTCTTAAGCGCATGCAGGTCAGTAGCAACAACATCAGCATGGTGATCGGGGGATGCTCGCTTTCAAAGAATTGCAACACAACAGTGTAATTCCAGGAAACTCATCTATAACTGAAGCTAGGAAACACACCGTAACCATCCGGTCTTGCCTGGTTTCTAGTACAATAGCAGGAAGAGCACCAAATCCTGACAAAAAAAAATTAAGTTTCTTTTTTGGCTTCTATGAATTGATGAGAAAGATATCGCAATATTATTCTCATACATGTACATTAGTGATGATGTTTGTTTCAAAGTTACCTGAAATAGAATTTTTGTGTATCTTTCACCAAAAAAGAAAATGTTTGGTTTATACAATCATCTTTATCATTATTTTTTCTTTTGCACATCACACACATAATAACCATATAAAACAAATAGTAAATATATTTATTTATGTATGCCTAAATTATAACGTGGCCGATGTTTGTCCAGTCGCCCCTTTTAAAAAATCCTTGGTTCGGCCACTACTTTTGATATCATGTTTTGTTTTAGTCATTTTCTAATGTTTGGTGAACTAGATTTGTTGCCACAAAGATTTCTATATTTGTGGGGGTCATGGATTAGAGGGCTCACTGTCAGGGCGCCTGCGAACGGCGCACGAACGGAGGAAGACCCTGGCAGCGCTAGTTTCGACTGGTCGGAAGGCTCCGTCTCGCCCGACCTGCATGCGCGCTGCTGCGCTAGCAGCCAAGAAGGAAGCTACCGCGAAGCTGCCGGTGGGAAGGTGACGGACACGCGGCAACCAAGGAAGGGGTCGCCAAGGCGCACTAGGCCGACAGCAAGCAACCGTCGGGGGCGTCCGGCCTTCAAGGGTAGATAGGTAAAACGACATTGTAAAGCTGCCCTCCTCTTGAGCTATAAAATAGGAGGGCTTCCCCCTGCGAAGGGAACCGATTCCAATTTCTGGACTCTCGATCTCTAGAGCACTTAGTCCCCTACACGCACATTCCACACACAAGGCTTGATCCGGTCTTCGTTGTAATCCGCCGCCAAGAGAGCAATACAATCAGGAGCCCGTTGCACTCGACGTAGGGATCTCTCCCGAACCAGTATAAACCCTCTGTCTTGCGTCTCTTGAACCATTCTCGACCGAGACGTGCGTGTTCTGTGATCGACACTCGGCGGCGTGAGGTACCTCGTGTGCCACCCGCCGACAGTTGGTGCGCCAGGTAGGGGCCTGCGCACGTCTACGTCTTCCTCGACACCCGATGCGAGATGGCTGGTTCTGGTGACCATCAGTTCAGGTTGGGCACGACCATCCGCTTCGGCAGCCTCGAGTTCCTCGTGAACGAGATGCCGGACGCTCGCGGTGGCGCGCTCCCCCTCGTCCTCGTCGACAACCCCGACTGCCCGGCCGCCCGCGTGGGACAAGTCCCCTGTGGTGGCCCGGCAGTGTCCTCGGCTGCCTCGGAAGGGGCCGTGACGGCTACGCAGGCTGTGAGCATCGTCTCTCGGAACTCCATCGCAGTGTCCAGGGTGGGGCGCGAGCAGATCATGCACCGTCTTGGCGGGAGCGACGACTCAACCCAAGCGCTCCAGATGAAGCGTCCGGGTTCGTCTTCGTCACTCGGCTCCAAAAGCCGAGTGACCAAGAAGGTCGACGCGAACTCACGAAAAGGCGAGGCGTCAGCCTTTCCTTTTGGGCTGAGGAACGCGTCACAAACTTTCTCCGACTCGGCGCGACGCTAGGCTTAGAAAGGCCTCAAAAGGGCGCACGCCAGGGTGCGCCTGCTAAGGTACGAATGCATCTTGGGGCGCTACTCGGCCTCGAGCGCCATGACCAGCCTGAGCGAGCCTGGACGGGAGAAGGATCTGGAAGTGCACATCCCCCCGAGGATGGGCACACACTGTCCCACGCGGGAGTGCTTCACCGAGGTTCCCCCGAACGACGCAGACCCCAAACTCTCCCGACCCCAAGGACGGGTGCCACAAGGTCAGAGACGAGACGACCGACCCCAGGGGTGACGACCCAACGAGGGCCAGACCCCCGACTACTTCGAGCAGCTGCTCGAGGGTCCGTGCCCAAACCACGCGACCCCATCAAGCACAAGTACCGCGAGTGCGGACTCATGAGGAAATTCCTCATGGGTAGGCTGGATGGGGTCAGCTCGACCTCTCAACCACAAGGGAAGGGGGCGGCGACCGACTCGTTCCCCGAACCCGACGAGTGCCTCATGATCTTCGGAGGCCCAAAGGCGCAGGCGTCAAAGCGACGTACCAAGTTGATGGAGCGGGATGTGTTCACGGCTCATCCCACAAATCAGGAGTTCCCCCGGTGGTCTGAGGCCGCAATCACCTTCGACCGGTCCGACCACCCGAAGTACGTCCCACATCCGGGGAAGCTTTCTCTGGTCGTGGCTCCAATAATCGGGAGGAAGCGTGTCTCCAAGGTGTTGATGGACGGAGGGAGGAGCCTCAACATCCTACATGCAAGCACACTGGATGCCTTGGGTGTCCCGCGATCCCACGTGCGCCCGGAACGGGCTCCCTACTACGGAGTAGTCCCGGGGAAGGAGGCTGTCCCGTTGGGACAGATTACCCTCCCGGTCACCTTCGGAGATCGGGAGAATTTCCGCACCGAGACGCTCTGCTTCGAAGTGGTGGACTTCGACGGCTCCTACCATGCTATCCTGGGCAGACCGTGCTAAGCTAAGTTCATGGCCGTCCCAAACTACGTCTACCTCAAGCTCAAGATGCCGGGTCCCAATGGCGTCATTGTGGTAGGAACATCCCCTCAGGTGGCGTACGAATGCGAGAAGGAGAGCTGCGCACGGGCGACAGCTCTTGTCGCGTGTCGCCAGCTCGCCAAGGCCAAGGCGGCCGTGGAGGCCTCCAAAGAGCTCGCCGTCTCTGAAGCGGCGGTCAAAGCCATGGCGGTACTAGCTTTCATTCCTGAGGATTGGGAAGCGCGCGACGCCAGGGATGATGACGGCCCCGCACGCAAGAGGGCGATGCTCGAGCTGGAGGTCGAGAGGCAGTTCCAGCTGTGACATCCCTAATGTTAATACATTGAAAACACATTTTGAAACAGCTTAAAAGGGGAACAATGGTGTTTGAACACAAGATTTGACCAAAAATTCAAATTAAATTCAAAACAAAGGCCTTTTTGACACCCAACCGAAATCTCAAGAAATTTGTACTAAACTTGAAAATATCCAAAAATAAAAGTTGTTTGTCATCACAAATAAGGCCTAGTCACTGTTGGGAACTTTTTCAAATTTCGTAGTTAAGCCCCTCAAAAACTCGAAAAACAATTCTGAACGCTTGTTTGAAATTGGTTTGTTTGAGCTTGAAAAATTTGAAATTTCAGGTTCACACCAAAAAAAAAGTTGTGTCCCACATCTCAAAGTCCAACTTTTATTTTTACACGTTTCAAAGTTCAGTTCAAATTTTTGGAGAAAAATCGAAAAAGTCAAAGGAGCTCCACGGGTGCTGCCAGCTCACCCCTGGCGCGCTCTGCTCCTGGCCGGAGTCCGGCTGCCACGTGGCCGGCGTGCGGTGGAGACCGCGCCAGGCCGGCCGAGCCGCGGCGGCGGGGAGCGCTTGTCCTCGCGTGGGCGTCGGGGCTTGCTGTGCCATCACGTCGCGCGCGACAGCGCGCTGCTGTCTCGCGCCGCGGAGCGCCATGATGGCGAGCGAGCTCGGCCACTGGCCGCAGCCGCGCGCGCGCCGCGCAGCGCTGTCCCGCGGCTGGATTCGCTCCCCCTACGCGCCAAGAGGCCTCTGCAGCGTATCTCACTCGATCACGCCACGATCCCCCTCGCCCAACCCCGTCGCGCGCTCTGTCCGAGCTCGGGGGCGCATCAATGGCGCGTCGCGTCACCGAGCTTCCCTCGCGCGCGCTCCCGAGGCAACTCATTGCCCTCTAGCCCGCCCAAGCACTCCACCGAGCAGCCTCACACTCTCTCTCAGCCCGCACTCAGCCATTCTCGCCCTCCTCACGCTCACGCACTGCTTCTTCAACCTCCGGCCGTGTAGAGCCGAGCTCGAGCTCCATCGTCGCAAACCGAAATCCACCACGTTTCCCTCCACAATTTCCCAATCCCCCGCACGTGAAGCTCAGTCACTCACCCAGCTAGCCGCTCGAACACTCCCCAGCTCGAATCGAGCCGCACACGCCGGGAATCGATGCTTTTCCCCACCGCTCGGCCATTTCCACCGTGAACACCACCTCCACGTCGAGCTCCATACTCCGGCCATCCCCATCTCCGCCAAGCCTCACGACGAGCTGCGCCATCGTCCGGTGACGCTCACACGCCTCTCCACGCCTCGTCTCGACCATCGCAGCCGGCTATCGACGTCGTCGGAGCAAACCGCTCCGCCGCTCACCGTCGACGAGCCGCGCCGCTTCACCTCCGGCCACGAGAGCTACCTCAAACGACGCGCGGTGAGCCCCTCATCATTTTCCCCCACTTCCCCCGCACTGGCTCGTCGTCTCCTCGCCGGCGTAACAACGCCGACGAGCCCAGGGACCCTTTCACGTTCCCCTTTTTAGTTCTAGGGTCCTCTGCGCAAATAACAAGGACTTGGTTGAAAGGTTTTAAAAGTTCTAGGGTCTCCGGCGTAAAAAGATTCTTCAAACCTAGATCTATTTTGCTGAGATCTTGTAAAATCCACTAAAAATCGTACAAAAATCGGAAAAATGCACAAAAATACTCTCTGAACTCGTGAGGTTGTAAACTCCAATCTCATGTTAGCATGTATACACTTTTGGTGAACTAGTTTTTGAATTAAAATTCAAACTGTGAATTTAGAAACTTGTGCACCATTTCAAATCCTGAGCTCCGCTAGAGCTGAACTTTGGATATGTTTTTTGTAGTGACATTAGACGTCTTGTGCCCAAAGGAGACCTAAACATATGGACTGTAGCTCCAGTTATGAATTAATTTGTGATTCCTGTCTTAGTTTAGTCCTGCAATTATTAAAAATAATCCATGCAGCCAAAAATCACCATTGTTCTCCAGAGGTCTAATAACTTATTAGCACATGTGGTAAAAATTCTAAACTTAATTTTTGACCCTATTTAGACTAGCAAATAAATAGATGTGGGTTTTCGGATAGAAAATTGTTGAGGGCTGTCCAAGTGTTATTTTTAGCCACCACTTGGTCAGAGCCTTTCTTTCACTTGTGAGTAGCTCTGGTGAAAAAATTATCTGATTTGAAGGTATTTTCAATTTTATATAAACTTATCTTGTTTCTTTAAGCAGCAATTTATACTATTTTTAATAAATTCCGTGTAGCTCAGTTTTAGCTAAATTTTGGAGTGACCATAACTCTTATACTCTAGTAGCTGTCATGAAGTTTGTAGATAAAAAGGATGAACAGAAACAGAGAAACAAAAATGAGAAGAAACTAGAGTAGAAATGGGTTGTTTGAAAAGAAATAGGTCAATTTTTATAATTAATTAAAATGGAGCATGGAAAATCTCAATTCCAGAACTGTACACTTGCTTAAGAATAACAAATTGAAATGTTGTATATGTGCACACAATCACCATCACAAGACATAAAAATTTTCCAGACCCCTCCTCTAATTTTGTGAAGAAGCAAAGTAGTATACTAGCATGTCTAGGTGAATATGGCCTTCAAGGCCTTGGTTTTAGATCACTTAGGCAGCCACTATAAAATTATGCATCTCATGTAGAAAGCGCTCTTGTTGAAGGCATCTACCACCTCGTCCCCGCCGACGAAGAAGGAGTCCCTGAGAGCGGTGCCAACGAAGTCACGGTCGACCCGGAGCCTAACAGTCAGCTAGCTCAAGAAGGCAAGCCCCGGAGCATGACCTAACGTTCAATTCGTGCAACTATGTATTTATTTATGCTTGTGCATTTACGTTCTAGGTGTTGTTTGAATAGCTTAGTTGCATGATTCTAGTACCTATGACTTGAATAGTAGTATGTTAAGAACGATAGAGCAATGCCTTTAAGACCGTTACAAGTCGAGTGATTTGCTGTCACTCGCGAGATATAGGAATTGCTTGTCTTTACTTATGTTGGAATCATAAGGATGGACGGGCGGGATGGTATGTGTAGATCTCCCATCCGTGTATGATAATTGGATTAAGGTCGAAACGTGTGGTTCTGCGTGTCAAGTTTTTGAACGTACCACATGCATGCCGACTTATGGGAATCGGTAAGCCCGGTACCTAATTGAAGCAGCTAGGGCCGATAGCCATCTCTCCTTGGAAACATGATGTTTCCCTTGCCGTACACATGTGGATATATGCGTGATGCCGTGAGTGAAGCGGTAAACCTTTATCGATGGGAAAGGTTGGGGAATGCTTGTACCTTTTATAGCAAGCATTAACCGTGTGTGTTGGGTTTCCCCTGGCCAGGTAGCTAAATTCGGTTCGAACTGTCCGCTTCTCGCGGTTAAGGAGACTGCTTGACCGCTGTGCTGCATTGAGTAACAAGTGGAACTATGAGGATGATGAACTTGTGTGTGTATTAATTTGTATTGCACCACTTGTATGCTTAGAGAGGATGCTAATCTAGAATGGTTAATTCTACTAGAATATGATGCTAAAACCATGAAAGTAAGGATCCACTCTTAGTTGCTTTTTGGCAAACAAACCCACCAGCCAAAAGCCTCTCATGTCTAGAAGTCGGTGATGTAGTTTTCACCCGACGGGTAAGCCTTGCTGAGTATTAGTATAACCAGCCTTACTTGTGGCTATTATTTCAGGTACTGTGATAGATGTGGCAGTCGATGCCATCACTTGGCCTACCCAGGTTCCTCCTGGATGGCACGTCGAGTGGGTTCTGTCCTCTGCCGAGGATCGGGAGGAGTAGCACCATGGCCGGCTTCATCATGGTGTTACTATGCATCGTCGCTAGTTTAATATTCCGCTGCAATGAACTTTGATACTCTGATTTGAAATTCAAACTTGGTTTGTAATAACTTTATGATACTAATTATGTATAATTATGTATGATGAATTTGTGGAATGTTGTAATTTCTGGAACTCACCTTCGTGTGGGCGCGCTTGTTGTTTCGATCGTGAAAGTACGTGGTTAATCGGGTATAATCCGACGGCGCTCCAGCTTATTCCGGATTAAGTGCCTGACTGCTTGATTAGCAGTCCAGGGGTACTTAACTTGGAATAATTTCGGAGTGGTCCGCCACACCAGCCATTGAGCGACACGAAGAAGGTGCTCCTTGACCCCCAGGGCTCTGGGAGCAAGACGGTCATCATCTCCTCCACCATCACGGAAAGGTAGGAAAGCGCGCTCGTCGACTGCCTCCGGGCGAACATCGGCATGTTCGCATGGGTTCCCGCAAACATGCCAGGAATTCCCTGGGAAGTCGCCGAGCATTCCTTGGACATTCGCAAAGGCGCGAAGCCTGTCAGGTAGCCCACAAGGCGCACCAACGAGTTTAAGCGAAAGATCATTATCGAAGAAGTAGCCGAGTTGTTAGATGCAGGGTTCATTAGGGAGGTACGCTACCCAGAGTGGTTGGCAAATCCTGTACTCGTCGAGAAAAAGAATGGGAAATGGAGAATGTGTATCGACTACACTAGTCTCAATAAAGCTTGCGAAAAGTTTCCCTATCCCCTCCCTCGCATCGATCAGGTCGTAGGTTCTACAGCAGGGTGTGAAGCCCTATGTTTCCTTGACGCCTACTCTGGGTACCACCAGATCGCGCTCAAAGAATCCGACGAATTGGCCACTTCCTTCGTGACCCCTTGCGGTGTATTCGGTTACACCACGATGGCCTTCGGGCTAAAGAACACTGGCGCAACGTTTCAGCGTTGCATGAACCAGTGCTTAGGGGACCTCGTCGGGCGAACCGTCGAAGTCTACGTGGACAACATCGTAGTCAAATCCAAGCGAGCTGACGATCTAGTCTAAGACTTGGAAGCCACGTTCGATCGCCTCCGGGCGAACCGCGTAAAACTCAATCTAGAGAAATGCGTGTTCGGGGTCTCAAAGGGCCTCCTCCTGGGAATCGTCGCCTCCGCCAGGGGCATCGAGGCGAACCCCGAGAAGATTGCAGCCATCACCAACATGGGACCGCTCAGCTCCGTCAAGGACGTCCAAAAACTGACAGGTTGTCTCGCTGCGCTAGGACGGTTCGTAGCACGCTTGGGTGAGCGGGGGCTTCCTCTCTACAAGCTCTTAAAGAGGGACGGCCGCTTCGAGTGGAGCGCGGAGGCCCAGCAGGCGCTCGACCAGCTCAAGCACATGCTCACCAAACCACCTGTCCTGGTGCCCCCACGCGAGGGGGAACACTTGCTCTTGTACGTGGCGGCGACCACTCAGGTGGTGAGCGCAGTTCTCGTGGTGGAATGCGAGGAGGAAGGGCACGCCCTGAAGATACATCACCCGGTCTATTACATCAGCGAGGTGTTGACCGAGTCGAAGACGCGCTATCTCCACATCCAGAAGATGATCTACGCCATCCTCATCGCCAAGCGCAAGCTCAGACGCTACTTTGACGCCCATCGTGTCACCGTCGTCACCGAGCACGCGTTAGGAGAGGTGATCAACAACAGGGAAGCGGCGGGGAGAATCGCCAAGTGGTCCCTCGAGGTTATGGGCTACGACATCTCTTACGTGCCAAGGTCAGCAATCAAGTCTCAGGTCCTTGCGGACTTTGTTGCTGAATGGACGGAGACACAGCTCCCCCCAGCCCCGGCTGACCTCGAATACTGGGTCCTTCACTTCGATGGAGCCCAGAACCGAACAGGGTCAGGGGTGGGGGTCGTCTTCATCTCTCCTATGGGGGTGATGAGGCGTTACGCCATACGGCTACACTTCCCCGCATCGAACAACATGGCGGAGTACGAAGCTTTGCTCGTGGGGCTGCGGATAGCCAAGGAGCTAGGCATCCACAGGCTGGAGGCTCGCGGTGACTCTCAGCTCGTGGTTGATCAGGTCAACGGCGACGGCAAGTGCCACAATCCGAAGCTGGCGGTTTACTGTGAAGCGGCGCGCAGAGCGCAAGAGAAGTTCAAAGGCTTGGGCTTCGTCCACTTCTGGCGAGAGTATAACAAGGCGGCCGATGAGCTAGCCAAGCTTGCATCCTGGCGACAGCAAGTCCCGCCTGGCGTGTTCGCAGACGACCAGCATCAGCCGTCAGTGAATTTCAACGATGGAGCACCTTCCTTCGGGCCGAACCCCGAGCAGTTGATCGGCCCCGAGGGAAGTCCCGACCAAACGAGGGTAGTAGCGGCCATCGTGTCTGACCCTGACGAAGGGCCGAACCTCGAGGAAGAGCAGCCTTTGGAAGACCCACCTGAGCCAGAGAGGGATTGGCGCACACCCTTCTTAAGCTTGGTCGTCGATGGGGCCCTCCCAGCTGGACGAACAGAAGCTCGGCGCCTCGTCCGAAGGGCTAAGTCCTATAGGATAATTGAGGGCAACCTGTACCGCCGGGGCCACAATGGTGTCCTTAAGTGTTGTATCCTCAACGAAGAAGGGAGATCGCTGCTAAGGGACATCCACGGTGGAGTGTGCGGCCATCACGTGGCGCCTCGATCATTGGTAGGGTCGGCCTTCAGGCAAAGATTCTACTGGCCCACAACTGCCGCAGATGCCGAGCGAATCGTGCGAATGTGCGAAGGCTGCCAATTCTACGCCAAGAAGACACATTTACCAGCCAGGCACTTCAGACCATACCCATCACCTGGCCATTCGTGGTCTGGGGGTTGGACATGGTCGGGCCGCTGCCAAGAGCGCCCGGGGGTTTCAGCCACATGTTTGTCGCCGTCGACAAATTCACAAATTTGATTGAAGCGCGCCCTTTAACGGAGATCACGTCGGAGCAAGCCGTCCGCTTCTTCCGTGACATCCTGTGCCGGTTCGGTGTTCTCAATACCATTATCACCGACAACGGAACTCAGTTCACGGGGAAGTAGTTCACCCGTTTCTGCGACAACTACGGGATCGAGGTGGCATGGGCGGCAGTCGCTCACCCGCGCACAAATGGGCAGGTCGAGCGCGCCAATGGCATGATCCTGCAAGGGTTGAAGCCACGGATATTCAACTGATTGGTCAAGCGCATTCACAAGCTCGGCGCCAAGTGGGTGGAGGAGCTACCCTCCGTCCTGTGGAGTCTGCAGACGACTCCGACACGCGGCACGAGTTTCTCCCCGTTCTACATGGTCTACAGGTCTGAGGCGATCCTCCCGACGGACGTAGACTATGGCTCTCCAAGGGTTCAAGCCTTCAACGAGGAAGCGAATGCGACCAACCTCGAGGACGCCGCGGACCAGTTGGAGGAAGCTCGGGAAGTAGCAGTGGCGCACTCGGCCAAGTACCAGCAAGGCTTGAGGCGCTATCACGCGCAGCGAGTGCGTGGCCGCACGTTTCAGGTGGGTGACCTGGTCCTGAGGCTAGCCCAAGATCGTCGAGGCTTCACCAAGCTTTCACCTCCTTGGGAAGGGCCCTACACCGTAGTACGGGTCCTCCGCCCAGGTTCGTATAAGCTGGCAATGCCGGATGGGACCCACATTTCCAATGCCTGTAACATTGAGCAGCTGCGACGCTTCTACCCGTGACCTCCCGTGGAGGGGGAAGCGGGTATGATCCCAACCCGCCCGACCCCACGGAGGGGTCGGCCGCACCCTGTCAGCACTAGAGGTTCGGCGAGGACCCTCATAGGGAGCAAGGCCCAAAAGGCCAAAATCGAAGTTGGGCTAGGACTGAGCGCAGTCCAGTCCTTTCCTTTTATGGGAAGACTCCGATGGCGGATGATATCCATTTTTAGTACCACATCGCCGGCGGAGGGAGGAGCTGCACAACTTAAAAGCAGTTCGTCCATGGGCGAACCACTCGGCGGTAATGCCCCGGAGGCAGAGGCCGCCGCCCAACCGATGGAGCCCCGTCTCCGGGGGCACTATCGCCGACCGCAAAACCTTCGAAGCTACAGTAACCGCGAGCCCCTGGTCGTGACAACATCCTCACACCAACCACAAGCTCACGGTGCTACGTCAACTCCTCGTCGCGCGACAGAAGACCCGACAGGGGGTGCCGCAGAAGCCCTCCCCCTGGCCTCCAGCCGACCAGATAAGTGAACTCTCTACACTCCTATTTTTTCTAATTAAATTCATTTTTATTTCTTTTGAGCTTTCTATCTGTTATCCGGCCCTATGATTCTGAGCAGACCCGGGCGCTGTTGAAAAGGTAGGCAGGGACGTCTGGCGCAGCTGCGTTGCGACGGCCTACGCCCCCGCGGCTACAGATCGCACGGTTGACGAGCCGGACGACCGACCCTGCCAACGTACCCAAACGAACACGGCCGGGCCGGGGGATCCGTTTGACATGAATGAGGCCGGGAATGCACAGAAGCATTCCAGAAACGTAGCTTAGATGGAAGAAACTAACTATGTTTTGGACCTACTGGGTCTATCCTTTTGCAGGGGTCAACGGCCGGTCGTTGGGCTGCGCCCAACCGCGGCGAGGGAGACTTCACGTAGAGGCTCGGGGGCTCGAAGATAATTTGGCTAAGAGACCGCTCGGTACTCAGATCCTCCAGGAGTGCGAGGCTCGGATCTGAACCCGCCGGCCTTGGAGCCTCAAAGATTCAGCCTCCCAAAGTCATCTCACAACCGACCTCCAGGGCTTGGATGCTTGGGGGCTCGGCAGAACCATCGGGTTTGCCTTGCCCGCCTCACAGCCAAGGTCAAGGGCTCGGGGGCTTGGCACAACCATCAGGTTTGCCTTGCCCACCTCACAGCCAAGCTCAAGGGCTCGGGGGCTCGGCACAACCATCAGGTCTGCCTTTGCCCGCCTCACGGCCAAGTTCAAGGGCTCGGGGGCTCGGCAGAACCATCGGGTTTGCCATGCCCACCTCACAGCCAAGCTCAAGGGCTCGGAGGCTCGGCAGAACCATCGGGTTTGCCTTGCCCACCTCACAGCCAAAGTTTAAGGGCTCAGAGGCCCGATCGGTAACCGATAATTACCAAGAAACAAAGCTAACCCCGTAAAGGCCGTCTCAAGTGGCGCCTCCCAACCTGTTTGCAAAGAAACTAGAAGGCAGACCCCACTCGGGGGCTGGCAGGGGCATAGCCATAAGAAAAACAAATAATAGTTCACACGTACGGGGCCAAAAAAAAGACGACAAAAAAAAGAGAAGTAAACTAATTATTACAGATGTTTAAAGTATGGGAGTCCCATCGATGCGGAACCCCCCAGAAGTTCAAAGTTTAAATCCCTCTACGCGAGGGCACGACAGTAACCGCAGAAGTAAAAAATATTTTCAGAGGGCCTGGTCGGGGTCGGCGCCGTCCACCGGGTTGCCCTCCGCGTCGGTCGCAGGGGCCAGGCCATTGGCTAATTGCTCCGCGGGAGCCCTGAGTTCCTCGGCCATGGCGTCCAGGGCCTCCGAGGTGAACTCGTTGGGCAAGCCGGCGGCCATCGTGTCGAAGTGGATCCCATCGTAGTGGGAGCGCACCAGCGTGAAGGCCTCCTGAACGCCGCGCACCAGCGACTGTTTGGCGAGGGCTCCGACGTGCACAGGGACGTGGTCGAGCTCCGCCAGGAGACGCGCTGGATCTCCGCTCATTGGCACCTCGAGAGCGTCCAGCATCGAGACGGCCACGACGCACAGCTCTCCGCAGCACTCCGCCGCGCGGTGGAGATCCCCATGGAGCCACTCAATGTCCTGGGACAGAGGGAACCCGAGCCTCGACAGGACCGCCCCCGCCGCGTCACGTAACATCCCGAAGCACGACAACAACGTGTTGCGATGGGTGGTCCCATCCGCCACGCGGGACTTGAGCGCTGCCGAGGAACGAGACAACGGTTAGGCCACGGGCAAATATACAGTAAGGGAAGCTGACAGGGATGAAGAGCGAGAGAAGGTGAGGGAGAACATACCGTCAATCTCCGAGTCCTTCTCCTCCAAGGACTTGTGCGCCGTGGACAGGGCGGCCTCCAGGGTCTCGACCCGCCCGGTGGAGGTCTGCGCCTCGGAGCGAAGATCGGCGACGAGCTGACTAAGCTGGGCGCATGCCCCCTCAGCATCCTCCTTCGCGGCCACCGCCTAGTTGCGCTCCGCCTGGGCGTCGACGCACGCCCAGACCGCCGCAGCCCTTTCCTCCCTTAGAGTGTCGATCTGAGCTTGGAACCCTAGAAGGCCGGCGCGTGAGATCGTTGCCAAGCCAGTACAAGTACTTGAAGAAAGAAATGACTATGAAGTGGAACATACCGCTGCGAACATCGGTGGCGTCGGTGCGGATGCTGCCCAGCTCGGCGCGCAGCGCGGCGAGCTCCTCCTGGTGCACCGAGGCCTGAGCGGCCAGCTCACGCTCTAGCTCCGAGATGCGGTAGGCGCTGCCTGCGGCCTCGTCGCGCGCACTGGCCTCAGCGTCCCTCGATAAGTTGGCGACATCCCACGCCTGGTGAGCTTGGTTGATGGCCTCCTGCTCGATGCTCCGAGTCCGGGAGAGCGCCAGCAACATCGACTGCGTTAAACCAAGTCAAGGCCATGACGAGGTCAGGCCTGAAAAACGATCGTGTAGCTAAGCGAAGACAACAAGAAGGGATAGATCACGTGCCCGGCTGGAGGGGATTGCCACGGTGCAAAGTGTCAGGGCCATCTGTAGGAGCGTCGCGGGGAAGGCAGCCATCTGCTGGAGGCTCTTCAGCCAAGCGTCGATCTGCATGATGTGCTCAGGGTCGACCGCAGGCTCACCCTGGGCGGGCGGGGCGACCCCATGGTCGTCGCCCGACCCCGAGGGTCCCGCTGGCACGGCGGTGGATGGCGGCACCAAGACCGACACCAGCGTAAGCGCTGATGACGCCGCGGGAGGCTCTGACTCGGAGCGCGCACGCGCTTCCGCCTCATCGAAGAGGTCCTCCACGGACCACCGGCTCACCTCCACACCCTCTCTAGGGTTCGTCGAGAGCGGCTCGGTGGCGGTCGGCGTGACTGGATTTGCGATGGGCGCCTCCACGGGAGCGCCCACCACCGCGCCCTTGATAGGCGCTGCAGCAGCCGGGAGGGGCTCCGTGACGCTCGCCATGGTGCTCGCCCCTGGCTCGCCACCCGCAGCGGCCTCCGCGGACGCCTCGACGTCCATCGCCTGCTCCGCCGACCCCGCGACCTCCCCGGCCACGGGCGATGAGGCCAGCACGTATGTAACCCCCGCTCCGACCGGGAGAGAAGGGGCTGGTGGAGGCGGAGCGGCGGTCATCTAGGTAGCCTCCCCGCTTCCCGGAGCAGACGAGGAGCCCCCAAGGGCGGGGATGGAGCCGACCCCTCGGCTCTGGTCGGGCACGGGTTGGCGCACCAAGGCTCGGCGGGCGTCCTTGGCTCCAAGGAGTCAGGGACAACCGCGGGCGGTGCGTCTCGATGGAGACGCTTCACCGGAGCTGAGCCGGGACCCGACTCCTGGCCGATCCGGCTGCATGCATGACGACATTGATGTAAACGCTAACGGTACGAGTGATAACGGGAGAACGGAACAACGAGAGAACTTTGACGAACCTGCTCGACGTGCCAGGGCGGCGAACCGCCAGTCGCATCGGCTTGGAGGAGGAGGACGAGCACGCACGGGACGCCCCCGCTTGCGGGGCGCTGGAGGAGGGGAGGGTAGCTCATCCACGTCGATGGGCGCCGACTGTTGCCCGCCGTATGCCACGGGGTCCTCCACGGTGCAGTCCCCCAGCAGAGGGGAAGAGCCTCCGGGGTTCTCCTCCTCGTCGCACGAAGAGGCCAGATCCGATCCGACCTCTCCTCCCCGGCGCTCCTTGTGCTCCCTCTCGTGCCTCCGCTCTTCCCTATGGAGGCGCTTCTTGGTGTCCTCCCTCTTGCGCTTCCGAGCGGCCTCCCCGGCCTCACGGTTCCTCCGCCGAGCCTCGTCAAGAGCGGGTTGCTCTTTCGGCAAGACCCCTCTCGAGGCGCGAAGGCCCCCGGGAGCCTCGCGAGACTGCGGGTCGGAGACGTCAAGTTGACTCGCGAAAAAGAGAAAAGAAAACGACCAAGACAGAAACGAAATACGATGGGAATAAACAACTTACGAGGTCCAGAGCCCCCGAACCGGGGAGCATCGGTGGCTGACCCGGGGTGGGGATCACCATGGAGGCGGCCCGCTGAGAGTCGACAAGCTCCGCCAGCCGAGCCCGTATCTCGCCTCCGAAGGGACGACGCACGACACGAGGCTGGCGCGGAGTTTAGCCTCAGAGGTTGTGGGGAGCATCTCGAAGAGGCGCAGTGGCCGGGCCATGAGCGAAGCGACGCGGCGCCGGTGGAAGGCCTCCGTGATGCCAATGTCGGTGAGGCCGCATGACCGGAGCTTGGCGAGGCAGTCGAGGTGCGGCGCCAGCTTCTTGCAGTCGGAGGCCTCGGGGCCGTACTGCCAGTGCACCGGCTCCTTCGCCGGCGGCGAGCTCGTGGGGTCGAACGGAGGAAGGGTGGCCCCGGCGTGGTTCTTCAGGTAGAACCACCCCTTGTTCCAATCCTTGTTGGAACCCCGTAGCTCTGAGCGTGGGAACTTGTCCACGCGGGACTGCTTCGCTTGCAGCGAGCAGTACCCCCACGAGGCCAAGACTCCGTGCGGGCGGACGAGTGCCACCTTGAAGAAGTGGAGGAAGAGGTTGAAATCCGGGTCGATGCCTAGGTAGCCCTTGCACAGGGCTACGAAGTTGGCCATCTGCTGGACCCCGTTCGGGGCGAGGGCATGGAGCTCCACACCGAAGTGGTGGAGCACCTCGCGGACGAAGCGGTGAGCCAGCACGGCGAAACCACGGACGTGGTACGCCATGAAGCTCACCACGTACCCCGCCGGCGGGGACGGAGTCTTGTGGGAGGGATGCGGCGAGATCCACTCCTTCTGAGCGGTGCGCGGGCAGAGGAGCCCTCGAGAGACGAGCGAATCGAGGACGGCGATGGTCGCGGTCGATCGCGCCCACGGGCGAAGCTGCGCCAACGAAGAAGAACCCTTCGAGGCCATCTCGACGATGGTGAGCTTGGAGGGAGGCGAGATTGAAGATTGGATCAACGAAGACGATGAAGAGCGATCTGGAGCAGAGAGATGGAAACAGCGACGGAATACGAAGAGCATACCCTGTTACGCCGATGTTCCCGTATATATAGGGGCGGCGGGGTGGCGGGCGGCCGTACCGAGGGGGCGCACGACCGAGCGCCCTCAGCCCTCGGTTCGTATCCAACGGCTCTAGGCGCACCCGACGCGCGCGTGGCACGAGGCGGCGGATTAGGGCATTAACTGGCCTCCACGCCCGCACGCCTCGTCGGGCCCACCACGACCGCGAGGTCAAATCCAGAGCCTGACCACCGCGTCGCGTCGCACTCGATGGGCGGGTCTGTTCCCGTCAACAGCTGGACAGGCCGCCGCGATTCGTGGGCCCAGCTGAATCCCCGCGATCCGCCGCGATCCTGGCCCCACGCTGAAGGACACAGGTCGACACTTCACGAAGAAGGTCGAGACCTCTGTGATATGTTGGGCACCGGGCATTGCCGTCGAGGCATTTCCCTGGTCGCGCCCCCAAAATTTCGGAAGTTACCAGGAGTTAGCAAGAAAATGGAAGGAAAGAAGAGCCCCCAAGGAATCCAATTCCCCGGAAGTACGGACATGACCTCACAAATGAGTCCTTGACTCCTCTGCAAGGTCGAGGGCTACTGTGGGGGTTATGGATTAGGGGGCCCACTGTCAGGGCGCCTGCGAACGGCGCGCGAACGGAGAAAGACCCTGGCATCGCTAGTTTCGACTGGTCGGAAGGCTCCGTCTCGCCCGACCTGCAAAGGACCCGGGAAGCGTGGGGATATAAGCCTCCGTCTCGTCCGACCCCGGTCCCCTCCAGACGACCAGGGGGTGGAAGGGGTCGGGCACGTCCATCTCGCCCGACCCCCGACCCCTCGGGTCGGAAGGGCAGACCCCCTCGAGGGGTCCCGTCCATCGATGAGCACGCACGGTGGAAAGGGAGAGTCCCGGAGACCCTCCCCAAGTCAAATCTGGCTTGTGAAGGAGAAGGCGTGCGGCCTACGCCTTCTCCCGACCGACACCCGACATCACCTGCCCGCCTACCAACTGAAAAAGCTGATCTGCAGCCCTGCGCTTGGGAAAAGGTAGCTGCATGCGCGCTGCTGCGCTAGCAGCCAAGAAGGAAGCTACCGCGAAGCTGCCAGTAGGAAGGTGACGGACACGCGGCAACCAAGGAAGGGGTCGCCAAGGCGCACTAGGCCGACAACAAGCAACCGTCGGGGGCGTCCGGCCTTCGAGGGTAGATAGGTAAAACGACATTGTAAAGCTGCCCTCCTCTTGAGCTATAAAAGAGAAGGGCGCCCCCCTGCGAAGGGGACCGATTCCAATTTCTGGACTCTCGATCTCTAGAGCACTTAGTCCCCTACACGCACATTCCACACACAAGGCTTGAACCGGCCTTCGTTGTAATCCGCCGCCAAGAGAGCAATACAATCAGGAGCCTGTTGCACTGGACGTAGGGATCTCTCCCGAACCAGTATAAACCCTCTGTCTTGCGTCTGTTGAACCATTCTCCACCGAGACGTGCGTGTTCTGCGATCGACACTCACCGGCGTGAGGTACCCCGTGTGCCACCCGCCGACAATATTCTTTCAAATATACAAAATATTGTGGCCTCTTTTCTTCACAACAATTTATTTTATTGTTCCATATTTGTGGTTTGTATGGTATATGCATTTTTTAAGAACATACAGTGATAAGTATTTTCATTATATTGTAACTTTGTCTTGAGAGGGTCCAAAACAATGTATTTTTATTGTGTTCCTTTCACGTACCAACACTACTATTCTCACGATTCATACCTATATGAAAGTAAAATTATAAATTCATCAAACGGTATGGAGATGTACAATTATTTGTTATATATTTTCACATGTCTCGTTCTATCTTTTTTATTTATTAGTAAACTTTGCAATATGTAAAAAAACATTTATTTCAAACTTTTCAAGTGGAGTATTTTGCTTATGCATGGTTGTGCAAAGTTGTCTAAAGTTATGGACCTTTTTGAGCATATAAAAGTTATGTTCAAAAGAGTCGAAAGTCCAAAAAACGAATAAAATAATCTAATCCATAAAAAGAGTTTGGAAGCAAGAAGAGACATACATTAAGTATTGGTATGAAATGTGTAGTATTCCTATAACGTGCTGTTTTCTTATTTTTGAGCTTTCTTATAAGTTGTAAAATGTCTTACATGAAGTTGAGTACAAATTAAGTATGTTCAACCAAATGCAAACAAACATATTATAATTTATAGAACATAAACCGGTGACTATAAGCAAAAGAGATACAGAAGAAACAATCTTATTGTATGGGTGAGAAACAATCAAACCGGTGTAACATTTAAGATCCATATATCATTATGCTTACATTAAGTCAGTAAAGAATGGGTTAAAGGAAACAAGGAACATACTAGGCAAGAGAGGAAATGTAATGACTCATGTTTTTTGTCAATTTTTTTATAAAAATAAGTGAACACATATAATAATCAAATGTCAACCTGGTCATTTATTGTGTCGGGTCAGTTTTAAATGACCTACCAAACAATGCCAAATAATACATGTAGTTTTTTTTTGCGGGTAAAAATAATACATGTAGTTTATTGTTTACATTTTCGAATAAAGTTGTTTTTTTTGTTTCGAGTAAAAATAAAAGCCTATGCCCGACTTGTGTTCTATTGGGGTCGTAAATTTTGGCCTAGTGCGCACCCAACATTTTTATCGTGTTGGATCTTTTCGGGCGAGTCGGGTTCAATAGCCCATGATCATGTCTTGTTGAATGTGTCTTGGGCCCATAGAAGATCTAAATAAAATTTGGACAAGTATGATGTTTCTATAGCAGATATATTGTAACCTTCGCCAGAATTTCTTGTGCTATGTAATCCATAAAAGAGGAGCATTGGCGTTTCTATAGCAAATATAATAGGCTACCTTAACATCAATTACTTGTACAGGCAAGATCGAAGATGGTTCATACAAAAAAAATCATTGACCATTCAAAATTTTTGATAGATATGAAGGCTTTTACAGTTTTACGAGTGGTCAGACCAACGTGGACACGCGAGGCTGCGTTGGCTGAAACGTTCGTAGGGGCCAGCCCAAATGACGATGAGTTCAGCAAAAAGCCATATATTTGGGTAACGGATACGGTTCACATCAAATTATGACGCTAAACTAATACTCCAAAGCCACTCTAAAAATACATCATTCGTACAACATCTGGCATTCCTCGTACTCCAAACGCTAAACGGGAGTACTAAGCAAATTTGCTGGTGAAAAGATTCCAACAACATCTGGCATTCCTCGTATTCCTAAGAATACATCATTCGTATTGTCGCCCATGTATATTAGAGATGATATGCATGTCTTTTCCTTCATATAAATTCTAATTACCAAAAAATAATATTTTTTACGAAACAATGACGTTTATTGATGACGTGGTCGACTGGATACAGTCTCAATGTATTTGAAACTACCAGTGCAATTTTGTTTTGTTTTTAAAGTTCAATTCATCTGCTCAAACTTTGGAGTAGCTCGGAAGAGAACAAACAAAAGTAAAAAAAAAAGAGAGATGAAAACGAAGGCCACAGTGCTCCAAAATCCAAGAGCCTCTCTAGTGGGCGCACGTACGTTGGGCGAGCGAGCGGAGCGGAAGCCCCCCTTCCCGTTTCGCTTTCCCTGCTCGCCTCTCTTCTCCTCTCTCTCTCTCTCTCTCTCCCCACCACGGCCAAGCCAAAGCCATGCCTCCTTCTACTACTTCCCTCACCACGTCACAACAACGCCTCCACCCCCACGGCCCACCGCCTCCCTCCCCCTCCGCCTCCATCCCCTTCCACCTCGCGAACCCTAACCCTAATCCCGTCGCCGCAGGCGACGCGGGACCGGCCCGGCTGCCGCCCACGCCGCGCCTCCGGCGTCCTCTTCGGGCTCCGCGTTCTCTCTCCCCGGCACCCCTCATCGCGCGGCGCGCGGGGGCGCTAGGGTTTTCGTCATGGACCCGCGCCGCGCCCCCCCGCGCGGTGGGGGCGCGAACGGCGGCGGCGGAGGCGGCGGTCTCTCCTACTCCACGCTATTCAACCTCGAGGTAGCTGCTTTGTTCTGTGTAGTTCTGCTATCTCGCACGCGAAACGGGGTTTCTCTGCGCGTTAGGGGATGTGTTGGACTGGGGCACTGCACGTTGGATGCAATTGGTTGGTTGCCGAGCTCGTTGTGGCCCGGTTTTGGGTTAATTCTTGTTTGGAGGGCTACTTGCTTTGTTGCTTCCTTTTGGTTGTACTTTAGCAGTCATTTTGGGTTGGACCCCCCCTTTAGCTCTGGTGTTAGGGGTAGGTTAGTATTGGATTAATGTATATTGTTTCGCAGTGCTGTTCGAATTCTTGGTTGATGTTCAATGTTACTGTTTAATTGGTTTGGGTTAGCAATCAATTGCTGCATTGTGATGCACTGAACTAAGTTAGTTCGAACTGTATTGTTTTCTTTGTAGTGTATAAGCGTGGGTATTAGTGTATCGAGGATTCACTATCAACTGGTGTGCATATTGTCTTGTTTAACTTATATATGAACTGCCACAGTTTGTGCTTGGTCACCATTATTTTTATCAAATTTCTATTATGTCATTTTCATGCATCGTCATGAATTCGTTTTAGCACATTAGCTTGCCTAAGTTATTGGTCTTAATACTATGCTTTGATTTACAGACACTGTTTATTAGTTGCTGTGATCTCTCCATGCTCTTTTGTTATCCATTCTGTGATCGCGGCCTGTTTAGTTTGCAGCATGTCTTATTACTATTGTTATTCTTGTATTCTAAGCTGGTTTTGCTTGGTTTTCATTCTTGTAAGTCTGCACACTGCTTTTTTTTTTTTTGCCACATGCTGTATTCTGACAGTTCTTGACATGCTATCTTTTCCATAGTTTTTATCAGAAAATTCGTAGTAGGATTTGATTTTATGATTTTTGCATATCTTATGAATTTTGGGTTGTCATGTCAGAGTTGTTATCTGTTCGCATTTTTGAGCTGGTTAGCCATCTATTTGATCTGTGTAGGCTCTTTAAACCTTGTAGTTTCAGCTAGTGTAGAAATACGTAGAGTAACACTGTCATTATCTTGACACTATCTACTTTTATATCTTTCTGCCTTATATCTTATTGTTATGCCATTCTAATGATGGTGTTGTACTGGAAATACCGTTGCAGCCTTTGATGAACTTCAGGGTTCCTTTACCAGAAGATCTTCCTCGCTATGGGAATAACAGCCCGAATGGTAGTGCAACCAGCGAAGGTTGGCCACCATTTTTTTTTTGCCTTTATTCTGATAGTTTCTGTTTAAGAGCTGTCTCTTGAACAATAGCTTGTTTTCGAGATCCATTGTGCAGCTTCAGTAGCTTTGTTACCCATTTGCCTTACTTCTACATACATTATTTTTCTTATTCAAATTTTCCTTTTTTAGGTCAAGCATCCTTGTTGGATCAGTACAGCGGTATAAATGATGCTTCCCATGGGCTGCATCGGAAGCGAAAGAGGCATCTTGATGGTGCCAGCGATGATGATGAGGCAGATGCCTATAGTAACAAAATAACAGAGGAGCATTACCGTACAATGCTCAGTGAACATGTCCGGAAGTACAGGAGGTCGAAGTTCAAGGAGGTTGCTTTGGGTTCTGATCCTCCTCGTGTGTTAAACCCCCAAATACAAGACAAAAATGGTGGAAAGAAAACTATGAAGCACAGAAGTGATATCAGGAATGTTGCAACATTGTATGAAGTAGGAGCCTCGCATGAGTCCAGTGGGATAGAATGTATTAGAACCCATGGTGGTTTTAATAAATTTGTAGCCTCCCTTGATTCAACCTATATAGATATGGGGGACAATATACGCTACTTAGTTCCAGAGGGTTATGATAAGTTAGCATCATCCCTAAATCTGCCTGCTTCTTCCGATATACGTGTCGATGAGCACTTCTTGGAGGGCGTGCTAGATCTGCGCACCTTAGCATCAATGCTTGGTACTGACCAAAAGTTGGAGGCTTCGAATCGTGGTGGATTATCTGAACCTCTGCCACAATTTGAATCTCTCCAGGAAAGGGTAAAGGTGCAGAAATTCTCTCTTCAAGTTACTGAGGACCCATTTGCAATTCCAGAAGGAGCAGCTGGAAGGATAAGGCGGTCTATTATATCAGAGGCTGGCATTTTACAGGTCCATTATGTTAAAGTCTTGGAAAAAGGAGATACATATGAGGTTGGTCCTAGTTGATATGATTTCAGTTGCGCTTTTATATATTCATTCTATTTAGCAACCATATGATATCGTAAATGCAGATTATCGAGCGTAGCTTACCAAAGAAGCAAATAATAAAGAAGGAACCTTCTGTAATAGTTAAAGAAGAGTCGGAAAAGACTTATAAACTATGGCAGGCTCTTGCTACTAAAAGCATACCAAAGCATCACAGGAATTTCAATGCTTTGCTGAGGAAACGACAAGTAGATGCAAAACGCTTCTCTGATAGTTGCCAACGGGAGGTATTGCACCCCTTTATCTTTTTGCCCCGTATTGTACAATTTTCATGTGTTCTTGTTTATAGCCTTATTGTTGCATGTCTGAAATATCCAGGTAAAGCTCAAAGTTAGCAGGTCACTGAAACTGATGAGATGTGCTGCAATTCGCACAAGGAAGCTGGCTAGGGATATGCTCTTATTCTGGAAACGAGTAGATAAAGAGCAGGTTCTTTTATCCCTTATATGCTCACTATAAATCAATTCTGCTGAGTGATTTTAAATTTGTACTGATTTTAAATTTATACCTTTTTTTGCGTTTTCAATTGTATTTCATTACCTGTTCATTTCTACACCATGCACCGATATGTGTTGAAGTTCAATATGTTTTCTCTTCCCTTCCCCCTTGCATAAATATTATTTATGTAGTCCAGTTTAACAATTGGTTGCTTTCCTCCATTGGTTATCTTCAAAACTAGGCATCTTCAGACCATGACACTCGTTTCTTTCCTGTCTATCAGTACGAATTGAGGAAAAAAGAAGAAAGAGAAGCTGCTGAAGCTTTGAAGCGTGAGGAGGAGCTACGTGAAGCAAAAAGACAGCAACAGAGGCTAAACTTTCTGCTGTCACAAACGGAGCTTTATAGTCATTTCATGCAGAACAAAGCTGGTGTTTCAGCACCGCCTGATGAGGAAGATGTCCCAGATGAAGATGAGGAAGGAGATCCTGAGGAAGCTCAATTAAAAAGAGAGGCCTTGAGAGCAGCTCAGCATGCTGTCTCTCAACAAAAGATGAAGACAAATGCATTTGATAGTGAGGTTGTGAGGCTTCGTCAAACTTCCGACTCTGGTCTTCCAACTGATGATTCATCTAGCATAGACCCTAGCAAGATTGATCTATTACACCCGTAAGTTTTGCTTGAGAATTTCGGTAATATTTAAAACAATGAATGGGTTCTCTAGAACTGATTTCTTTGGCATTATCTTATTTTTAGCTCAACAATGCCTGAGAAGTCATCTGTGCAGACACCAGACTTGTTTAAGGGTGTGTTAAAAGAGTATCAATTAAAGGGATTACAGTGGTTGGTTAATTGCTACGAACAGGTAAATTGTTAAAAGCATGTACATTTTCACCGTTTGGTAGGAGTGCTATTGTTTGGCTTATTTGAAAATTTGGAATTGTTGCAGGGGCTGAATGGCATTCTTGCTGATGAGATGGGTCTTGGCAAAACTGTTCAGGCTATGGCGTTCCTGTCTCATTTGGCTGAGGTTGGTGGATTTGTTTGTCAACCTATAGCTTTCTATCCACTGGCGCTCGATTATTATTTTATTCCATGCTTTACTTGACGTTTGTGATTTATCTCTGTTGTTTTTCGAACTCAATCTGTCCTTATTTTTTCCTCCAGTTATTATATCTGTAAATTCTAGAATAGTATATAATATTATAATCGAGCACCTAGTGGTACACTGATCATTTGATATTGACATTGGTATATCACGCAGGACAAAAACATATGGGGCCCCTTTCTAGTGGTAGCTCCTGCATCTGTTGTGAATAATTGGGCTGAGGAGTTGATTAGATTCTGCCCTGACCTAAAGATACTTCCTTACTGGGGCCCAGAGAGGATGATTCTCCGAAAGAATATCAACCCCAAGCGTCTTTACCGCAGGTACGTTGCTAGCTAGAGCACAAATTTATGGTGGTGACTCTGTTCTCCAGAAGGTTCATAACATGAATGCCTAATCGTGCGACCTGTTCTCTTTTATTCCTGCAGAGATGCTAGCTTCCACATTCTTATTACTAACTATCAGATACTTGTGAATGAAGAGAAGCTTTTGAGGCGTGTTAAGTGGCAATACATGGTACTGGATGAGGCCCAGGCTATAAAAAGTTCAAGCAGGTGACTTTATGTTGGAGGTTCTTTGTAATCTCTCTTTTATTTTTATCTTTAAAATTCTGATTCGCCCAAGTCTTTGCTGCTTTGTTCTGGAATTCTCCTATATACCTTCTCTTCCTTGACAAATTGCATCACTCTGTTGCAGCCAACGCTGGAAGACATTGCTGAGTTTTAACTGTAGAAATCGTTTACTTCTCACTGGGACACCAATACAAAATAATATGGCTGAGCTATGGGCACTTCTTCATTTCATCATGCCCACTCTATTTGACAGCCATGAACAATTCAACGAGTGGTTCTCAAAGGGGTACTGCTCTCTTTGTAGTTTTACCTTCTTGACTTTGTCTATCCTCAAGTGTTGCTGACATTTTTTTTGGGTTTGCCAGTATTGAGGGTCATGCTGAGCATGGAGGCGCTTTGAATGAGCATCAACTTAGTCGACTGGTAAGATGTGGTCATACGTGATTCTGTTGTTTTTATTGCATATTTTCAGGTTTGGTACCTTTTTTGCCCTTCTACTAAGATTATCTTGACATTTCCTCATTTCCACAGCATGCTATTTTGAAGCCATTTATGCTCCGCCGAGTTAAGATTGATGTGATCGCTGAAATGACCAAAAAGAAAGAAGAAATTGTTCCCTGCAAATTGAGTTCTCGTCAGCAAGTCTTCTATCAAGCCATAAAAAATAAGATCTCTCTTAATGAGTTACTTGACGGAAGTCGTGGCAATCTAAATGATAAGAAGCTACTTAGCCTGATGAATATTGTCATGCAGCTACGGAAGGTAGTTTCTTTATAATGTGTCTTTCTTTTGACCATACGTGCAAAATTGTTTATAAGAACTCAAACTGTCCAATGAAGTTCCTTCCCTGTTGTAAATTTAGCTTTTTTTTTTGTTTATAACTGGATTTATTTCTCTGCATCACTTCTAGGTCTGCAATCACCCGGAGCTGTTCGAGCGCAATGAGGGAAGTTCGTACTTCTACTTTGCTGATATCCCAAACCCACTTCTCTCTCCACCATTTGGGGAGTTACAAGACGTACATTATGCAGGCAAGAGAAATCCTATAACATTTGAGGTATCGTTTCTTCTATTATCTTGCCTTTGTTTTCTATCGGATACGTACCTCCAGCATATATTTCTCCATGAGCACAAACAATATATTAATATCTGTCTTTCATAATATCCTCAGATTCCAAAGTTAGTTTATGAGGGAATCATCTGCAACATGGAAATTTCTGGAAACGGCTGTGGATTTCGGAGTGGATATTTGAACAGGCTGTTTAATATATTTTTACCTGGCAATGTCCATTGTTCAGCTATTCCCTTTGCTAATTCATCAAATGAATCTGTTCTATCGTCTGGTGCATTTGGGTTCACACGTTTATCGAATCTGTCACCAGTTGAAACTTCCTTCTTGGCTACCTGTTCATTCTTTGAGAGACTAGCATTTCTAGCAATGCAATTGAATAGGAGCTACACTGATGAAATTATGGATGCATTCCTTGATTCAGAAGGTCCTGATGTCCACTCCTATCAGAATGATGCCACAAGCATTCGTGCAGTTGCTCGATTATTGCTTTCTTCTACAAAGGCTAAGCCCAGTGTGCTTAGAACAAAGATTGGGACTGGCCCAAGTGATTGTGCATATGAAGCACTGGTTCTTTCTCATCATGATAGGCTTGCCTCAAATATAAGGCTTCTTCGTTCAGCATATGCTTTTATTCCACCAGCTAGAGCACCACCCGTGAGTCCATTTTTCTTTCCATGTTGGTTTCTTTTGGATAGTGCATTGCATGAGGCCATCAGTATCTATGGGTCGTCTTTGAATACATTTTAGCTTTAATGCTGAAAGTTTGGAACCTTCGTAATGTTGGAGTTGTTCTTATTAAATCTATTTGTTTTATTGAATATTGCCAGTGCTCATTAACATTCCTCCCATTCCCCTTCCCAGATAAATATTTCGTGTGCTGATAGAAATTTTGCCTACAAATTCACCGATGAAATGCATGATCCTTGGGCCAAGAAATTGTTCCTGGGATTTGCTCGCACTTCTGAGTTCAATGGTCCTAGACAACCAGTTGGTCTTCATCCTTTGATACAAGAACTGCATACTGATTTGCCCATCCTTGAGCCGATGCTGCAGCTACCATACAGGATTTTTGGGTCATCTCCACCGATGAGCAATTTTGATCCAGCTAAAATGCTCACAGTAAGTCTTCAGCACTTTGTTGTGTTATGCTGCATATTGTTCATTTTTGTTTTTTCAGTTGCATAATTTCATCACCCTTTTATGGACTTTCTGTTTGGATACTTTTTTATTCAATCCCTTAGATTAGTTAATTCTGGACTAAACATTACAAATTTTAGCAGAAATCCCACATCCAAATAGTGGTCCAAAGTTGGGAGTTGAATTTGTGGATCTGAACACCTTTCGAACTGCTTATACAGCTCAGAAGAGCTCAAATATATCTGTCTTTGGACAACATGCCTTGATTGTTAGAACATTTTGAGTGAACTCCTTAGTCATTGTGGTGCCCTGTTACTAATATGAATTGTGTGACGACAGGATTCTGGGAAGCTCCACACCTTAGATATGCTACTACGGCGTCTTCGAGCTGAAGGTCATCGTGTGCTCCTTTTTGCTCAGATGACTAAAATGTTGGACATCCTGGAGGTATTACTTGTTTTCTTTATTCATTCCAATTCCTGTCGAAGTACAATTCCGTGGACAAAATTACATGTAGAATTCCAAAGAGTAATTCAATTTGATAAATTGAATGAGAACTAGTAATCTTACAACAGCAGCAGCAACAACAACAATGTAGCCTTTAGTCCCAAGCAAGTTGGTTATTTATAAAGAATGTAATTTTGAGTCTGGTTCGCTAAATTTGCATCCTTCTAATTATGATTATTATATGTTATTTTTCAGGACTACATGAATTTCAGAAAATTCAAGTACTTCAGACTTGATGGTTCTTCTGCAATCTCGGATCGCCGTGACATGGTCCGAGATTTCCAGAATAGGTAAGCATATATCAATGAATTGTTGGAAGAGTTGAACTGCTGCACTTGGATGATATTCTGTTGAAACATGGTTTAACCTATTTTTGCTTCTCTGTAGGAATGATGTATTCGTTTTCTTGTTAAGCACAAGAGCTGGGGGGCTGGGAATTAATTTGACTGCTGCTGATACAGTTATTTTTTATGAAATTGACTGGAATCCGACACAAGACCAGCAGGCAATGGATAGAACACACAGACTTGGTCAAACAAAGGAGGTAGTTGAAACTTAAGCTTTTGAGTGATCATTGAACTTACTTTTGGACAAATTTACTGCAAACACATAAACACTCGAGACATTTGACTGTGTATGATAATTTTTATGATTAACTTGCTACATATTTGAAGTTAGATCACTTGTTACAGAAAACTTGTGAGGTGATTAACTTTGTGTCCACTTTTAGTCATCTTCCGTTTCACTCAGCTTAGATTGAATGTATCCAGCACTCTTTTTTTTTGGCCCTAGAGTGTGTTGTTCTATAATAAAGTCAGACCACTGTCAAATCTTCAAATAGCATTCCATGGAGTGTCATTTCATCTCATCACAAGTCTTTTTTTCCTTTGGTATTAACATGATCTCCAAAGCGTATCTTTAAATGTTAATCCCTATTTTAATATGTTTATAAACCCTTAGTGATAAGGTACTTTCTCAGACAAATCTGTACTTGGTTTTCGTGTTTCCAATGTATATGCTTAAATGGATACTTAACTCAACACAAGGGCTTTGATTAATTGAAGGATGGGTATCTGTTTCATTTGGCTTTTCACCTTTAAACATTGCACTGTAAAGGAAGGTCAACCTTAAAGGAATTGATGACTATTTGAAAGAGAACACTGAGTAACTCATTAGCACATCACTAGGCTTCCTGCATTTTAGCGTACAATGACAGCCGTTACTGCATAGCATTAGCATGGTGGCGCTCACTTTGCTTTCAGTGTCATTGTAATTGAAAGTTGCAATTTGGGCGACAGCATTGCAATGTTGCGAACCAATGATTGTGAATCTAGGACCTTTTTGGATAGAGGATTTGTGAAACCCCCATGATTCAATTTCCTAGAGCAATCATCCTAAATCCTAATTTTTCCCTCGAACTACGCAGAAGAGCTGTGTCATTTCATTAAGATGGAAAAAAAAAAGTACAAAAGGTTAGGGAAAGCCCCTAAACTCAGTACGAAGACAACACCGCACTAAAACAACACTAGACTAGCATGCCACTTATACAGGAAACAAAACACTACCCCCGACCAGGGTCGCCATGCCTAGGAGGCAGGTGGTAAGTGACCTAGCGAGCAGCTCAGCTCATCTAATTTTGAGGCTCCTGCCATGTACCAGAGAGTACACCATCCTAATAAAAAAACCACTTAGCTTGTTTGGAAGAGGGTTTCTGCTCCAGAGACTTTTAGGAATCAACTGGTTACATGGAAGCAGCAAATCTGTTGGGTGCTTCTTCGCAAACTGTTAACTGTGGTTTTTTGTATTGTCAACTGTTTCTAGAACCAAATTTATTTGTTGTTTGTGGGTATAACTTTTAAAATGGCTCAGTTACTTATATTTTCTTTGAAATATGCAATTTTTAGGTTACCGTGTATAGACTTATATGTAAAGATACTATTGAGGAGAAAATATTACAAAGAGCAAAGCAGAAAAATGCAGTGCAAGAGTTGGTCATGAAGGGGAAACACGTCCAGGATGATCATTTGATGAGACAAGAGGATGTTGTTTCATTACTTCTTGACGACACACAGATCGCACATAAGTTGAAAGAAATATCCATGCAGGTAACATTGCAGTTTCATTTTCATTTTTTTTTTGTCACTTATCTTATGCTTGTAGCCCATATCCAATAAGATACATTTTGCCATGTCTTGGAAATATGGCACATAGTTGCACACGTAATGGGGTCCAATATTTTTGTGGCACCAATGCATAGGGATATATATATATATATATATTAACAAATATTGAAAGAATTCTGAATTTTCTGATGCATCATCTCCAGTACTTAATGATTAATGATACCTTCGAGATATAGCAATACGTCTCTCACATGCTCAGCTGCACTGTAAGAGGCAGGGAAATACAGACAAAGACTCAATTGGCAGTCTCTAGACCCTCTAAATAGGGGAAAAGGAACTCATGAGTCAAACATGCATAGATAACATTTTTTTAACTTCTAATGTTGGTGGGAAATACATTAATCTTGTTTGGGCTATTTGGTTCTGTGCCTTTATAGCGAGTTATTAGGTACATCATTACAATTATACTTTTTATTGTGCTCTGTATTGTTCAGTTGTCCTGAAATTTACTGTTATTACCAGTAGTTGGGGTCTGAATTTATGACTACATAAACTCTACCTGTCCATTAAACATATTTACGAAAGTATGGCCTCTAGAAACAATTTTGTATTAGTTGATCATATCATTTCCCTGTTCTTTTGTAAAAAATGTTTTATTTAAATTCAATGTTAAACATCTTGCGAGAATACCCTTTTTTATCTCCATTTACCATTTTAGGCAAAGGATCGACAAAAGAGAAGACGAACGAAGGGCATCAAGGTTGACAAAGAAGGAGATTTAACACTCGAGGAGTTGGATGACGCTACTGCAGAAGCTGTAGATCAAGATAACGCAACCAGCAAAAAGGTACATGTGAAACATTTGGGCAATTGATTCACCTGTTTATTTGTACTAGGAGTATGTCACATCCCTCTGAATATTCATTATTTGTTTGATTGTTTCTGATGTGTACCTACAATCTCAATTCACCATCTTTTCCAATGTGTTCCTACAATAATTCAATATGCAAGTTTGAAGTTCATTGAAAAATTCAATTTGTGACTATGATTTCTATGGATTGAATTTCATTTAAGCACCCTTGGAAACCTTGTATCGTTTGAGCTTGACTTGCGTTTTAGTCCATATGATAAAATATAATCGCTGTATATGTCCAATAGTGATGCAAATTGAGAGCACGAAACAGGAATACTTGACTTGAGAAATCTCTACTACTCTGAGTTTCTTGTATTTGTCTCCATGTGCTTGCATCTTGCTGTCATGTTCGGCTTCCTTATCTTGCAATTCAAAACTACTGTTATATTTGATGCTCTGCTCATATTAATCTCCATTTTTTTGCTACTGTGTTTTATTCACCACTTAGATTCTTTGTCTGGCCTTGTGTTGTATAAAGCCTTGCTCACTCATTCAAGTCATGGCTAAAATATTTGTAGAAAAAGAGTTCACACAAGAAACATCCGAAGGCGCATGATCACGATCATGCAGACAAGAATGGAGAGGCCCCTATGGGAGGTGATCAGCTGGATAGTGGTCATATAGAAAATGAAAATATCGCCGAACCTAGGCCGAAAAGGTCAAAAAGGCTGACGAAGAGCTTGAGTGAGGATAAGGACTCTGCAGCTGCTGTTGATCATGAGAAATTAGCAGATGAAGCGGAAAATCACACAGCCCATGATTCTGGTGATACAGAAGAGATGCAAGATGGCACTCCAGCCTAACCCCTATGGTGCTACATGGCTTGAGAGTAATTTATTATGCTGAGCTTGGGCCTTGGGGATGGGTGCAGATCAGGAGTCTTCTGTGATAAAAAGTAGTATTTAACCGCACAGCTCCCATACTGAAATCAGCGAAATCGGTGATTTCATTGTCAGTGCGGTGGCAATAAGCTCGCGAAGGTTGCCTTTTAAAGGCAGAGGGGTTATCCTCTAGAGGTTAGCTTGCAGATGAGATCTGCAATATTCATTGTGCTGGCTGTGACCATTGTGTACATAAGGATGGAGAGATGATCCATTACCAGCACATATAGAAATAATTGTGTAAAGAGGGTAGCTATCTGTATCAATCATAGTTTTGGGGTTGATAACTAAAGAAAAGGAACACGGCTGGAAATAGCTGCCGTGGGGTTGGAATCTGTCTAATCATTTCTGACCGTTAGGCAGGTATGCTAACAATGACTTCCTGTAGCTCAGATGTTTGTATCTGAAACATGAGGAATTGCATAGTATCTACGGATTATCGTCTGTACTCTTCTCCGAAAAAAACGATGTCATCAAAAGATATATGTTCCCCTAGTTAGTTTGTTGTCACCATGCATAAAATAGGTGTCATTTTAGGAACTGGGTATATATTTATCTAATCATACACGGAGCATATATTTTTATTTAGTTACGAATACATGTGTTTGTTTTGGTACTATGGGTCTCATTTTCTTTGAGTCGGTAGGAGTGTGCAATTCATGTCAAATGCGCAATTCATTTTTCTTTTTTGAAGTTAGCGCTTGTGCAATTCATGTCAAGCAGGGAGTATCTATCAAATGTTTAAGCAGAATGTGCAATTCATGTCAAGTAGACGTTCTATGCTTGTGCATCTGGTGTACATGAAGGTAGCGATTGGTACCTTTGATCTAATCTAAGTACGGATAGGAGATATGCATGGCCAGACTAAGCTATGCTACAACAGAAACTGTTCTTGTTTGGTTCAACTGCATAAGCTAAGTGGACTAAATGGTTCTTGTATGGTTTATTGCTTCTGAATGAATCAACAAGATGCCACCGGATCTAGTTTGTTTCTTTCTATCATTCATCTCCAGCATAGTCTCCTCAGGTCAGCAGCGAATGAAAATTTATAACCACAATGGATTTGATCGTGTTGGGTATAGAAACCCCAGGTTCCCTGATCAAGCTAGACTCCTACTAGGACACCTTGTCCTACTAGGACTCCTCAATTGTAACCAACTAGGAGACTTACCATGTAAACCTTGCCCCCTGGGATATATAAAGGAGGGCAGGGGATCCCTAGATTAGACCATGGGGCAACGCCGTCAGGCATTGCAAAATCTCATCAATACAAGATACACCATACAGGACGTAGGGTATTACGCTCCGGCGACCCGAACCTGTCTAAACCGTCTCTTGTCACCTTCGGCTCTAGATTCTCGACGACTTCTCCCTAAACCCTTCTCTCGGGGCACCCCCTCGAGAACCTAGTCAGCATAAATCGCCGACACTTTGGCGCCGTCCGTGGGATCTGCTCGTCGAGAATTTATTAAAGAGTCGATGGCATCCTTCAGCGCCTCCATCAACGTCAAGTTCGAGGAAGGCGCTACCTTCGTCTTCGGTTCCTGGCTTTGCATCGCAAACCAGGACGGCAAGCTCCAACGTGCGGTCGCGTCAGCTCCGCCACCCGCGCAGATCACTCCGCGAGGATCTTGGAAAACTCCAAATTCCGACGCGATCCTCGGATCGTATCCAACTCAGAGAAGTACCTGGAGGCAGAAGCCGAGTTCGACTCGGAGAAACGATGACTCTGGCCTCGTTGCCCTCAAGTATCAAGACCAAGCAGATAGTCGTGGTACAAGACTACTTGGCGGCCTGAGGATCATCTCCAGCATCCGCCAGAGTACTTCAGTAAGGACCGTGACCTCTGTCATCCAGGAGGCCAGGCCAAGATCAACCCTGCGACTCGTGGGAAGTGTCGCCAGGGTTCTTTTCCTATCCGAGCAGGGTTCTTTTTTCGACAAGAACCCAGACTACGGCAACCAGCAGGGTTCTTTTTTCGATAAGAACCCGGACTACGATGACCAGCCGAGTTCTTTTTCAACAAAGAACTCCGACTCGGCGCGACTTGATCGACGAATCGTCCACGAATCAAGCTAAGTCATATGTTTCAATTATCTATTCGTATCTACAAGTGGATACCTTCGCGGTCCATGCTTTCGTCGGTTTCTTCATGCGCCTTTTGCGTTTTCGCTGACTTCTTCAGTATGTTCGGTTTTATCCCTAAAAGTCAAGTGTCTTGAGAAGTTTTTGTCTGACGATGCAAACCGTGCTTTTTCCAAGCCGATGTGTTCTTGACCGGGGTATCGCGGGGAGCACGGCTAGCGGGACAAACTACTTAAGCATGCGATCTTGCCGGGTTGTTTTCGCAAATTGCATGTGCTTTATATCGATTTTATATGCTCGTGTCTTGCACGTTTTCTCTTAACGGTTGCTAAAGTACTCGGGTAGCACACGCCTTAATCCGTGAAACCTCGACTCTTGCGTGCCGCCTACATATAAGCCTCCCTGCTGAGCAATGTAGTCTGTGGTAAGCCATCCTCTCCGTGAGCAGTGGTTAGCAAGATAGGTGCTTAAATGTAACAGGCTAGCTACCCGGAGAAAATATGCGGCCTAACAAGATCAAGACGCCCAAGAACTTTTTGTCTTTGCGCAATGCGCAATATCTTGTCGATTCGTCGACAAGACTGAATAAATTTTAGTTTTTCAAATATTCTTCAACATTTTCTACATAATATTTTTATTTTTGCAGACCAAGCTTCGGCACACCATTGCAGTTCCGCGCACTTTTGTGCTAGGGGGCTGATGTAAGCCGGGTTCTTTTTTCAACAAAGAACTCGGATCACTACACCAGCTGAGTTCTTTTTCCATAAAGAACTCGGACCACCACGCCAACCGGGTTCTTTTTTCAACAAAGAACTCGGACCATGACGCTCGCCGAGTACGTTTTCAGCAAAGTACTCGGACATCTTCGCTCCATCGGAGTTACATCAGATCTTCTACAAATCCTGGAGTCCAGATCCTTAATCCGATTTATTAAATCGGATCAAGGCTCGGGGGCTGCGGGTATATCGTCAAAGATTCTTCGGAATTTTTCAGTTAATACCGAATCTCGGAGGCAACGCTAGGGTTCAAAAGAACTCGGATTCTTCGGAAATTGAAGCTCTTCGGGAAATATTCATTGAAGACCCTCGAATTCCTTCTTCAAAGCAAAACGAGGCTCGGGGGCTGCCCAATTGGGCGCACCTTTACGGTGCGCACCAATGAGATTCTCCAAGAAGTTTTTGAGCACCTCAAAGTCTTCATACAACCAAGCTGAGAGAACTCGGATGACTTCAGAAGAACTCGAGTTGGCAAACAACTCAGCAATATTCCAAGACTCACAGCAGGGTTGTACTTCAGGTAATGAAGCGCTCGGGGGCTTGTTGGGTATAGAAACCCCAGGTTCCCTAATCAAGCTAGACTCCTACTAGGACACCTTGTCCTACTAGGACTCCTCAATTGTAACCAACTAGGAGACTTACCATGTAAACCTTGCCCCCTGAGATATATAAAGGAGGGCAGGGGGTCCCTAGATTAGACCATGGGGCAACGCCGTCAGGCATTGCAAAATCTCATCAATACAAGATACACCATACAGGACGTAGGGTATTACGCTCCGGCCACCCGAACCTGTCTAAACCGTCTCTTGTCACCTTCGGCTCTAGATTCTCGACGACTTCTCCCTAAACCCTTCTCTCGGGGCACCCCCTCGAGAACCTAGTCAGCATAAATCGCCGACAGATCGTCACTGCTCAATAATCTCACGAGTCCTCTTCTGTACAGCCAGAACCTTCATCAGGCATCCGTCATGGTGGATGCCATGCCATCGAGATATACACGTCAGCTCTCTTTCCTCGGCGACAATTCCACGACGTTCTTACTCACCGTTCGCAAGGATAACATTATGGATATGATAAGTTAAGCTCACATCAATTAAACATATATTTATTTTCCTACAAATTTCACAAAATCTGGAACGCACAAGTAGGCAATTGGATCACATTGGGACCTCTTTTTTCATTATCTAAAAAAAGGCAACTGAATCAGTCGGTCAGCTAGCTTGTCTTACTACCTTTGTTTCAAAATATTTGTCAGTATTGACTTTTTTTTTACAACTTTGACGATTCATCTTATTTTAAAAAAATCTTGTAAGCATGAGTTAACTTTTTATGAGTTACAACTTTTTGTATGTTTGCAATAAATCTTTTAATAAGATGAATGATCATAGTTATAAAAGAAGTCAACATCGACAAATATTTTGATAATAAGGTAATAATACTGTAGGACATATCACATATACGAACTAATTGATCGTTGAATGTATTTTGTGCTTGATATATGAAGTGGAATGTATCTATGAAGAGGCAAATAATAGAGAATCTATATATAAACTTATCGATTTCCAAATAGCCAATAGATAGAAGTAGAAACAGATCCGATATTCATGGAAACAGAATGTCTGGCATATCTTTTTTTTTCTTCTGTTTCTATCCCTACCGATAGCCATAGGCGAGGTTGTTACAGTTTCTCTATTTAAATAATGTTATCTCAGAATAAGAATTCCGAATCTTCTTCAACAGCCGCTCTTTGACCCCCGCCGCCGCCGTCGCGCTGCTCCGCCCAGGGCTGCTCCTGTTAGGAGCACGGAGCTCTCGCCGCCGTTTCGTCGATCACCGGTTCGTGATGCAGTTACACCCCGTAAAAAGCTCCTTTCGTCCATTTGCCAAAGATCTAATCCATTTTCAGGCTGCCTTACCCAGGAGGAAGATGGGGAGGCGGTCAAGGAGGAAGACGAGAAACCCGGCGAACAAACTCACCGACGACCTCATCGTGGAGATCCTGTCGCGGCTGCCCGTCAAATCGCTCTGCCGCTTCAAGAGCGTCTCCAGCCGCTGGAATGGCCTCATCTCTGACCCCGTCCACCGCAGGAGGCTCCCCCAGACCCTGGCCGGCTTGTTCTACGACACCTGGAATCAGGCGCGGTTCCCCGAAGAAGCTCGCCATTTCACCAGCCTCTGGGAGAGACGTCGCCCTTTCCCCGGCCCCCCTCTGTTCTGCCCTTCTTTCTCCTTCATACCCGACTACGAGGACGTAGACATTAGCCTAACGGACTCCTGCAATGGCCTTCTTCTCTGCCGTCGCCCCAAGAACACTTCCTCTGATGAGTTCTGCTACGTAGTGTGCAATCCAGCTACTGAGAGTTGGGTTGTCTTGCCTGATTCAAGCGCCGGTGGCAAGGTGCGCAATGTCAGATTGGCTTTTGACCCTGTTGATTCCCCACACTTCTATGTCTTTGAGTTTGAGTTTGGGGGCAGAGGGGTGGATATCTATTCTTCCCAAACTGGAGAATGGAGTTACAAGAAAAGTGAATGGTACCAGTACCGTGGCATATCTGGGGAGGAAAGCAGTGTGTTTTTCAACGGTCTTCTGCATATCGTCACTGTTCAGTTTCAGTGTATGCTAGCCGCTGTAGATGTGGTGGGGGAGACATGGTTGACGGTCAGTTTGCCAGAATATGTGGGTGAGATGAATTCTCGGGATCCTGGTTTTGTTGGTCAATACCATGGCCAATTGTGCTATATAACTCAGGGTGATTGTGAAACTCACATGTCAATCTGGGTTCTTGAGAACTATGCTTTCGAGCATTGGACATTGAAGCATAGGGTTAGCGTTCAACGGCTGACTGAAAAGATAATCCCTCCACCCAGCAGCTACCGTCTCGTCACGATCCATCCACATTGCAATTGGATTCTCTACTCTGCTGGCTGGGACCAAACTCTAATGGCATATAATGTTGATCGTGGGGAAGTGCATGTCATCCGGAATCTTGGATCAGACTGCTTAATGCCATATTTTCCATATGTTCCACTGTACTCCGGATCATTGACAGATGGGCACTGACAGTGTAATATTGCAGCTCCTTTTGACATTTTTGGCCCTGAAATGCTATCTAGTACTGCAAGGGCTGGATCATTGCTGAAATGCAGGAGCTTGGTGGTTCTTATTTAGAACTGGAATTATTCCAGATTTCCAAGATCATCTTTATCCAATGATTATTTACTATATTGTAAGCTAGCTTTGCATAGGCTAATATTCAGTGAATTTAATAAGACTACTTATCCTATTTAGAGATATTAGTTGATGATGTATTTTGCGCTTCTGGGGAATTCAATATATTGCTACTTATTCAGTGAATCTACTTGTGATATTTGTCCTGTCGTGTGTTTTGTTATGAATTGAGGAGTTCAATTTACATGTATCACATTGTTTTGTGTTTGATGGAGGTGTAACCTCACTACTGGATCATTGAAATATTTTGAAACTAAATTTCTTTATTATATATGTTTATCCAAGCTCCAAGGGATTAATTAAACAAGTCTATATTGCTTAATATAGTGTCTGTCAAATAGCCTTGATAAATGGGTGGGGGACACAATTAATATGGTTTTCTATGAAAAAGAATATATGATACATCGGTGACATACTCTTGAATGATATTGTTTTAAACATTTTCGAATGGTCTATTTTTTTTTGTGCATAGTTGATTTTTATTATCTATTTGTTTGAGTGCTGTTGGGTAGTTCAAAACATCATTTTTATCAGGTTGGGTTTTGTTTTATTGTAGTGAAAAACAAGGAACTAAATGGTTATCCACTTATCCTATGGTACTTTCAAGGTCTGTTCAGTCATAGCCTGAGAGTTTTACCTTGCGTGCATGTAGAATTATCGTTGTAGTTCTTTTCAGAGTTTTAAAACATTGGATATAGTTATTATTTAACTTTTTAACAGAAGGCAATTCAGATAAAAAAACTATTGCTAGTTGTATTCTGCAACATGAACATGTATATTATATATATCCATTTTATGGCTAGTCTACATGCTTGATTTATTCTGGATATATATCGACCATCTTCCTTCAATACACACAAAAAAAGGAGCATTTCCACACACCGGATATACCTATCAAGAAGGGTTTCTCTCAGGTCACTAATGCTGTTGTTTATAGTAGATATTTCTAGCTAGGCTTTTCAGGAAAGATGAGAAACCATAATATGAACTTCTAAATGTAGCCTCTGTCACACTCTCAGGTATATTCACATGTGACCCATATTTCTTTTGATACAATATGCGGTTCATTATCACTGACAAAAGCACACTCACAAAAAGAATCCAGATAATTGAATCCCAAATATAGCCACTTTTAGACTATCCCTTGCATATACACATAATCCATGTTTCCTTTATTGAGCATACAAGACACATTGTCATTGTAATACACACAACCCGGAAAGAAAACAGCATCGAACTAAGTTAAGCACAGCATCGAACTAAGTTAAGCATGTAAATTGCAAACCACAGAAACAGAAGTGTCAAACTGAAAATAAAGAAAAACATGGTGAATTGGAAGTTGTTTCCTGCAGATCTCAGCTCTATAAAAACCCTCGTGCTACCCCCTTCAATTCCACAGCCCCGAGTGTCTCTTCCTCCCTTGTGTTCCAAGGCTCCAAGCCCCCTTCCAAGCTACGGATCAACGCCGATCATCCCCTATAACTTGGTTAGGAATGGCGGACAACTGCTGCTGCAGGAACAACGTGCATGAGATCGACGACGTCCACCGCCTGTTGCCACCGGAGATCCTCAAGGACATTGGCATTACCAATGCCGACGATCAGCACCTCATGGTCTCGTCGAGGAGCTCTCCTCTCGTCTCGCCGCCGTCCTCGGCGCCGCCATGAACAATGGCTCCCAACACCGTCACCTCTCTTCTCCGTCCTGCGCCACGACCAACCCCTACCAGCACCATTACTACCACCACCGGTCCCCACAACCGCCACACTACTACTACTACCGGCTGGTGGTGGACGACGGCAATGCCAACGCGGCGAGAGCGGAAGCGTGGCCATGGCGCCCCAACAATGGCGGAACATTGTTCGGCATGGACATGGCCATCTGTCAGCTGCCAAGGCAGCTTGCTCCGCCGCCGCCGGGGCCGCGACAAGTCCTCCACGGCGTTCCACCGCCGGCGGCGAACCACGGCAACAGAGGCACCGGCGTCTTCCTGCCGCGCGCGCAGGCGTACGGCGGCCACAATACGGCGAAGGCGCCGAGGACGACCGGCGGTGGCGCAGACGCGAAGCAGCAGCAGTGCCGGCAACAGCAGCGGCGACAGCTCCATTTCCATGGCGACGACCGTGTGAACGCGGCAAGCCGCCATGGCTATCGCGACGAGCTCGGGTCCCACAGGAATGGATCTATTGATCGTTGGATCCGATGATAAGAGAGAGACCTAGCAACAAACGTAGCCATAGTAAACTAGCAATGCGGAGCGATTATCATATATGGAGTTAGATCGGGGGGTAAACAGACCATGGTTGAATTCGAATACCTGAGTGGTGGCGTGAATTTGTGGGTGAATTCAAGCACTACAGCTTGTATATTTGGAGGGTTGAGGCGTTAAAGAAAAGGAAAAATCTCGGCACACACAACTACTCGCGGTCTCTACTTTATTTTGGAAGATAAACTAGAACGAAGTATACTTGTGCCTTCATCGGATATCCATATCCAACGTCCAATTTTTCGATATATTTCATAAACCAGTGCACCCACTAGCGCACCTCAATTATGTCATGGACACCACCGTTGACACCTTCACCACCCACTTCTACTTCTGTGAGGGTCAAATTTCGTCCTCTAAACTTTCTCAGTGTGCCGAAACCCATTATGAAACTATGAAAGTAGCAAAAGAAAATTCAGAAAAAACCATGTCAACAAATTAACAGGGGATAGCTTGACAAATAAAATTAAACTAGAAACTCTTAAACGATTAAAAAGTTGGAGCGCAAAATATGCAAACATTTGAAGTTTCTCTTCTATATCTGCACGTCGATTGAAATGTACGAATGTAGTTGCATTTATGTTTGTTTATAAATTAAAGATCATTTTTACAGCACATGAAATTCATATGCGATGTAACTCCAATAGACAGTCAGAAATACATTTAAATTCTAAATTCTAATTCGCAAGACCTTGTCAAGTGTGCAATGCAGGACCTTATTATTCATTGGCAACTCATCGAACCACCACTTTCAAGTGTGCTTGCTCTCGTATAGCTTCCAGTTCTCGGTGCAATCATCAACGCATGCTGCAGCAGAACTGGCATCAGGTGGGCCTGGCAAATCAGAATGAGAAAACACAACAATTTCAGAGACAAAACCCAGCACAAGGTCTGAAGAGTGAAGACCTATGAATTCGAAAATTATCAAAACAAGATTGCTGTAAAAGCGCCTCTTACCATCACTTGCCTCTGCTGTGCCACAGATGGAGGAAAGGCATATCTTGGAGCAGTCGCCAGAACCGAAGGCGGCAACAGGCACCTCGCGGGGAGCGGCGGCACAGTTCTCCACGCACTTGGCTGTACAGAACCACCCTGGGTGGCCCTCCCTGCATCCAGGGTAGCATTCGCCGAAGCACCCACAGAACCCGGCTACATGCCGCTGGCCTGACAGCATGACGAGCACGAAGTGCAGAGCAGCAACTCCAACTCTCTTCCCTTTCATCTTCGGCGACTGTTTCTTCCCTGCAGTAGAGCCAGAGAATGATGAAGAGGTTTGGTCATTCATTGTGCAAAATCATATATGTTACAGTACAGCGAGTGCAGTAGCGAGATGCTTACCAGTTACCAGCGATTGTTTCTTCAGAAGCCAAGGGACTTGAGGTTTCTTCTGTCTACTGCTTACTTTGTGCGATGGCATTCAGATAACGCTGTCTATTTATATGTACCACTGGGGCAAAGGTTTTGTAACCTTTTTCTGAACTTGTGATACATTCTTGCAGAAGCTTTCCACAGATCACTATGTTCACTGCTACATGAAGAATCACCCCTTTCTGTTTTACATAGGCATGGAGGACAGGAGTACCGCAGAAGTATGCAATGTTCAGGCCAATTTCAGCTTGGGGAGTAGAATAACTATCTCTAATTGTTTTGCAGCACATATTTGATCTCACCGTGTCCAGAAAAAGAATACCATGATACAGGCAGATGTACCAGATGTCTCAAAGTTGTTGTGGACGACATAATCATGGTTACTATTAGGGACACATAAAGCTGTTATAATCAGGCAGAAAACTTTCCTTTTCAGAAGGATTCTAACTGCTGATCCAAGAATAGCTTCTGCAACAACAATGGTTCCGACACAATATCAGATCAGAGGCATGCTTTTTGTTGGGACTTGAGAATGCACAGAAGCATATTGGTTGGTCAAATATCTGAACCATAAATAGGTTGCACGGGTAGGACAGCTGTTGGTTGCAATTGCAAACTCTCTTACCTAAGCCATTAGATGTTCAGACGTAGAATTTAACAATGTTCAGAAAACCAAGAAGCTGCTGTGATACAACAGCACTTCAATATGCAGATCTGTCAAAGTGGATATCATGATACGAATCGTATCTGAATATGCTTGTGTTGGTAATGTAATATGTTACCTTACATCGCAGGACCAAAAGGAGGCCTCTCCTGCGTCGAGTTACTGTTACCAGCATCCAGTTTTTTTTTGCCAGTGTGAACGCGAGTAGCGTGCCAACACGCGTTGGTCTGGGCATCAAACGGTTGTTGTCGTATATTTATCCGTGTCAGATGGAGGCCTACGCAGCTGACATGCACATCGTATTTGCTACCTCTTCCCGTGACGAGAGCACCTCTCCTACTTTGATTTACCCCTAACGTTACTGGACACGTGTCCTAGCATTCTACTGTCCTCGCCTCCTCGGGCCGGCTTAAAAAAACCATGCCCTGACCGTCACGTGGCAGGAGCATCGTTGGTGTCCATTCAACAATTCGCCTTCGTCCGCTTTGTTTGGCCTTTGCCAATCACAATCTCACATTCTCACTTCCTCACTGCCATCTTCTTTGCTTTTGTCTTCCACACTGTCGCCCATCGCCAGCTTCCACCCAACCACTCCTTTTTATGGCATAGAACTAACCCAGGTGCCTTATCGTTAGGAAGTCTGATCCAATGCCAGTGTATTAAGTATGCACTTTAGTAATAGATATTGCTGCCTTCAAGATATTGATTTAGTTTTCTGCGGTAATGGTCAACAATAGTGTGTAAAGCCATATTGTCCGAAAGTTTACCTTTTCATTTTGAGTTTTTAATTTCAAGTTTATGTCAACCTGACACAACACCAATTACAAATATAAGGCAACAGATTATGTGCAGCATCAGTTTTACTCTTTTCGAACAATGGGAGACGTACAGTTTCTAAGAAAAAAAAAAACTATTGAGGTTGCAGCTAGCTAGCTTGATTGTAATATTCTACTAAGCTAATGGTAAAGCTGCACATTCCTTCATATATTTGCACATTGGATAGCTTCTCACCTGGAGTTAGAAGAAGGCTAAAATTGTCAAATTATGGAATTTGGTTTGTGCAGATGTTCGTGTATTTTTAATGATCGATTTGTAAATTGTGGCCACGACATATGACTTATATATGTTATGCAACAACCAAAAGTAGAATCATATTACTTTAGACCACTCGCATTGACTGGAAACTTATTCAGAATATGCATAGCATTCGTTGCAGGTTTTACTTCCTTGCCTGTGGACAACTCGCAAAGTTCCTCCTATTTTCAGACACTGTCGCAGTTCATTTCTAGATTCAAATGAAACTACAAATGTATTAGGGAGCTATTGGTATTTTTTTTTAGTCAAACCATATGATCAAGATTCGAGTTTAACAAGACTGTAACCATACCTAATGTGTACCAGGGAAAAAAAAATAGTTATCTTTCCATGTTCAATGCAACTTAAAAGTTATTTGTTCCTGTCTGCTGTTCTTTTACTGTGCAGCTTAGTCAGCTAAGCTGATTAGCATATATGCGGGCGCGGCGTAGCGCGCCTCTCATCCTAGTTGATACTTATCCATTGTAGGCACAGAGAGTATTGAATAACTAAACCTGCGAATCTGAGGGACATGTTAGAAGAAATGAATTGCAGCAGCATGGCAGTTGGGTCATAATGCTTCGTCATGAACAAAATAGCACAGCAGGCGGAAGCACATAGATTTTCGAAGGACAAGAAGAAGGCGCGGAACTGAGCAAACCTGGCGTTACCGGCGGCTTGAGCTCAAGGGGACGAGCGCGGGCGGCTGCTGGCTCCTCTCGGATGGCCGCATGCCTGGGACTCGATGTGGGAGCAGAGAGTGGAGGAACGGGATCCTAGAGCTTCATTCCTTCGGATGGTATGGGTCGGATGGGTTTTAGTGTTCCAGCGGGCGCGGAAGGGGAAGAGGGCGGCGCCGGCGGGGGCGGAGAGGAAGAACAGAGTGACAAGTTCTAAAACGGAAGCCAGGGGTGCAGTTGGTAAATTTCAGGGGTCTGTATATATAAATATTAGGATAGCGATTAATAATCACGATCCAGATAGAGGTCTTATGTGTAAATATTTGGATCGCGATTAATAATCGCGATCCACCTAACTACCTAAGGGATCTATATGTAAATATTCGGATTAATCGGGATCCAAATAGGATTTTGAAAAACATATGGATCGCGATTACTTGTCATATCTCTGGCCGGCGACGGCGAGCCCCCCTTGCCGCCGGCGACCACCGCTCGCCCAGCGCGAGCTTCCGGCGCACCAAGCCGTTGCGCTGGCTCTTTCGTACCTTCCCGCCTATACTCCATGGCAGCGCGCCAGTGCCGGCGTCGAGAGCGCGGCGGGCAGGCCGCCGGCGGTGAGGGAGCAACACTTCAACAGCCGCCGTAGCTTGGGGAGGGGAAGCAGTGCGTTCCGACGAAGACGGCGGGGAATGGCGTTTTCCCGTGTTGCTAATCCATCGCCGGCGAGTGGTGCGGTCAATCTTGGTGCCTGTCTTCGTCGTCGTCGCCGAGAGCCAGAGACCCGGGAGGGGTGTCCGTCTAGTCCAAGGCCATGCGACGGTGGTCCGGACCCGTGAGCTCAACCGCGCGACGCCTGCTGGCTCAAGAGCTTGTCTCCACCAGGTCCGGCGAGCAAGCAGGGAACCTTCCCGGTCAAACTGTTCCTGCACTGACTGCTGCTACTTGGGGAGAACATCCCAACACGATTACTAATAATTATCAAGCAATTTGAAGGCTTGTTCCTCATTATCTGCTTTCCTGGTTCATCTCAGAATCGCATCGGGCGCTTAACCTTGCTCGATCAGAAGTTCAAAACCAAACGGACGCCGTCCAAGCAACCTGAAATTCGCTTGGTGATCTAGCCGTTTGCCATACAGAATTACAGATCAGGTGCAGTTGTGCCGCTGACGCGTGGGCCCGTTATCCGTGGGCCCACTTGTCAGCCACGCAACCGCATGTTAAGTGACTGCACAGCCGTTTGTCACTCTGAACTCTGATTGAGCAACAGCGCATAAGGATATATATTACCCAAAAAAAAAAACTGAATCAAATATAGCCACTTTTACACATCTGACCCGCGTGCCTATAGATCACGTTTGTTTTAGAATGCATAAATAAAACACGTTGTCATTACAACACACGCGAAAAGATTTACACAGAATTAGCTGTGGTTTCCCGTGTGCTTGTTCTCTCTATAAAATCATCCTCCATTTCCAAAAGCCCAAAGCATCTCTTCCTCCTCCCCTGACCAAGCTCCAAACACCACCTCTTCCAAGCTCCAACCCAAGCTTCCTTTCGACAGATCAAGTTTGCAACAATGGCTGGCTACTACAACACGAGCATGCAGGAGCTCGACGACACCTACCGGCTGCTGCCACGTGAGATCCTCGAGGACATTGGCATCATGGACCCCCCTGAGCAGCAGCTCCATGACGTCATCGAGGACCTTGCTGCGCGGCTCGTCGCCGTCCTCGGTGGCACTGGCACCCCGAAGACGAAGCCGGTGAATAATGCTTCACGTGGTGGGTTGGGTGAAAGAGAGATCCTTGCCGGCCGTGGTAATAATGCGCCAAGGACAGTGGCTGCGCCGCCGCCGTTCTCGCCGGCGCCAGCGATGGTGCGCCGCCGCGCTGGCACCGGCGTTTTCTTGCCGCGGAATGAGGGTAACAGTAAGAATTTTGGTTTCCCACATCGCCGTGGACGACAGCAGCAGCCAGCAATGGTGATGGTGAAGATGCCGCCGCAGCAAGAGATGCAACCAATGGCTGGCGGAATGGATTCATACTCGCCCGGTGTTCTCGCAGAGCCGTAGGAATGAGCTTGTTACCAACAAGGCACGGATCATACAGTGATCCTGGTTCATGGCAGCTTTCAAGCATTACGTGCATGTTTGGCACCATTTGATTTATACCAAGTAAATAAACACAGCCCCAACATAATTGCTTGCTGAGTTATAGCTATAGGGTGCTATTAGAGCCAATGCTGAATAAGATGGACAGATGATTGTGGTTCTTGTAAGTTCAATTTCGAAAGGGTAACACACAAACTCAGATGATGGTTGTAGTTCTTAGGGATGAAAGTGGCCTGGAACGGCTGAGAAAAGACTATTAACCACTTTTGTTTTTATTTTTCTATTCGGGTCTATGGGAACGAAATCGGGAGAGCAGAGAGCTCGGTCGGAAAGCGAAATAGGATATATACGAGATATTAAAGACGAAACAATTTGATAGGAAACACGTTGATAACAGTTGGGAATTGATAATCAAAATCGGGAACACTAAATATAAATAAATGATTTGTGATGCTTGTCTTGCACATATATACATGAATAATGGATAAATGTCATGTGATGTGATTTTCAAGCCGCATATGGCAACAGATAATAACAGGGCTTTATTTTTTCTAGAGTTAATTGCACCCACCATACAACAACTTGTCAGGTTGGTGCAGATTGGTCCAACAAGTTGTAAAATGCTCAGTTTAGTGCAACAACTTGATATGTAGGTGCAGGTTGGTCCAATAACTTGTAAAATACCCAACTTAGTGCAACAACTTGGTAAAATAGTGCATGTAGAGTCCAAATATTACGTTGACTTGTATTTGGCCACGACAAACAACAGATACATGGTATATTTGCATAGATTCAAAAAATTAACCATAGCGTGTCCATTGGTATTTACGTTACAGTTAGTAAATATTTATCCAAGACAAGAACCTTTATTATAAATTAAAAAATATACACATGTTAGAAAATAAGAGATATTTTGTTTTGTATATATAAAATTATTTTCTTCGAATTCTGACAGACAATTTCTATAAAACAATATAAGCTTGATTTGCGCCTATTTATGTGCTTTAAGTTTACATAAAGAAATTTCCTTTAATTTGAACTTTAATTTTTAATAAATAAAAACCATTGGTTAATTCACTAAGGCTATATCTATATCATGTACATGAATAGTCAATTATAAGTAGATTTATATGAATCATTTAGTGTTTTATTAATCTTCTAAAAAGAAATTAATTTCATTGTGGTAAGATTATAAATATGGTAGTGTGAAAAATTATAATAACATTTAGATTGTATATGTACCAATTTGCCAAGTTATTGCACTAACTTGAGCGTTTCACAAGTTGATGGACTATTGTGCACCCATATGCCACGTTGTCGCACTAAACTGAGCATTTTACAACTTGCTGGACCAATCTGCACCCACCTGACAAGTTGTTGTATGGTGGGTGCAATTTACTCTTTTTTCTATTGCCATAAAAATACTTGAAAAACAAAAAAGAAAGAAAGAGTTGGATAGATGGTCTTCGTGAGCACAAAGCAGAGGACGGTATGAGATGCTATAATAGTAAGCCAGGGCACAGGGTGTGCAGCGGGTACAGCCGCATCTGCTCAGGGCTGAATGTAAGGTTAGGCTTATAACCGGTAATACCAATGGCTCAAGAAAAAAGGTAATACCAATGGGAAAAATTCTCTTTTTTTTTCTGGCAGTATATATGTTATGCGGTGTTGGTTGGTATTGGAAATTTTCTGTTTCTACTTTTACCGGTAGTTCTTGTGTAAATATAATTTTAGCACACTTCAATCAACAATTGCTTGGTTATGCAAATTTTCCGTCTCTAATTTCACTCCTTGTACGTGTAAACAAAATTTCAGCACGCATCAATCAACAATATTGATTGGCTTCATGAAACCTTGTGTATTGATAGTAAAATGATAGTAGCAAAATTGGCATGGGACTAGGTGTCATGTTTATCCAACAAATCTTATTTGCGTGTCTTGTTTATCCAACAAATCTTATTTTGAAAATGCCCTGTCGTAAAATCAATATTTACGATAAATTCCCATATGCCCACCGTTTAATTCATTCGAGAAAAAGGAAATAAAACTTCCATGCATAACACAACACACCAAAGCAATATACTGTATTTGCTTTTGTCTATCCACTATGATCTTACAAAATCAATTAGGAACACCTCTTTCCATGTTTTCGAGATATTAATTAATGTCCAAAGTCCCACATCACATGTACTACACAAGAAAGCTTCAAAAAGATCCTTTCACTAGGTTAAATTAAATGAGATCATGTTGCACTAGGAAAGAAAAATGCACAAAGGTAAGGGTCTATCGATCCTTCCCTTTTCTAGGAGATTATATCTTCCCCTCGAAGCCATATGGCTCCATGAAGCTATAAACATAGCGTGTGCTGAATACTAGGCACAGCTCCATCTTATCTTTCCCATCCCGGTATTTTGCTCGCAAGACATATAGGATGTGTTAATAGTTGTTGTTTTCTAGTCTCCCTGTCCCGGTATTTTGCTCCCAAGTTTTGGGGAAAAAAATTGGGTGCAGCCGGGCTGCAAACCTCCTTCTATGCAACCCTGCTCCCGATGTGTAACACGTGGACAACCATTGAATCCGACGTTGGCCTGGTTTTCGCCTCCCGCACCACACGCATGCACGCTCGTCGCTAGGCTCTAGGCGCTGATGCTGCGGCTCGGCTCGGCTCCGACGCCCGCTGGCCTCATGGCTGCCGGATGTGAGAAGGCGTCACCTCCATCACTGGAGGGCACCGTGGAGTCGGCCATGTGCGAAGCTGCGGGCCTCGGACGACAGCCTCTCAGCAGTCGGCACTCATGGTGAATTCGTTGGCATGCAATCGAGAGTATGGGTGCACGCATGGCGCCATATGGTAGCACCTGACCTGCAGAAACAGTAGTTAATCTGCCAATACTTTGATTTGTGACAAGGTAACCAAACGAAACATCTCCACGTCTTTTCTTTATTCAAAGGTCGGATGCAGTTTCCATCGGTTTCAGAAACTGCACACATCACGAACGTCATTGCGCTGCTCACTGCCAATCTGCGGTCTGCCATGGAGTATTTGGGACAGATCTTCCGCCAGGGCCCAGGGGAGTTACCTGCAGGCAGTCACCATTGCCTCTAGATCGAACACACCGCGATAACATCTCCTGCCTAGCTTATGCAGGATCGATGACATCCTCTAATCAGGCATCTGGGGACAAGATGCTCAAGGTCTGGCGCATCGTCGACCTTAACTGCCTCGAGTTCATCTACGGCCATGGTGCTATTTTTATCTACTCTGTTCATGTAATTGTCTTGAATTATGTAGTGATTTTCTAGATTAAATGGAACTGAATCTACTGTTTCCAACATGCTACTGTCCAAAATGCATTTTTTATGCTTCAAGTTTTCATGAGTCCATCGTCGTTGCTCGTTTTCTGGTAGTGTATTGTTTTGGTAATTTGCTAGACAGTGCACAAAGCAAGTGCAAAAAATTATACATGGCCGTGCGATACACAAAAGATCCAAGGCGGCACAAGGCAGACATTCTCCAATTTACTTATGTCATCCATGTTCCATCTAACCAGAATTCAATGAACTTTTCATTAACAGCACACAAGCAATAATACAAGAAAAAACTATACAACTCCTAAAAGATGTTATAAAAAAAATATCCAAAACCTCAATTTAGAACTCCGCATGCTCATATAGAAACCCACGTCTATCTCGGAGAGCATAGAAAGCACGTTGTCTCTCTACAAACATGCGAGAAAACGTGCACAAAATTTAGCAAAACCGCCCAAAAGAGGTACAGCGTTTTGAACACATGCATATCAACTGGTTTAATGACAGCTTCCTGCCTCGGCTCTATATTAATCGCCCCTTTACCTCCTCCCATTTCCACAGCTGAAAGCCTCTCTTCTCCCATTCTCATCTCCACAGCTCCAACAACAAGCTTACCGTGCGCTCAAGCTAGCTCGATCTCTACACTTTATCTCTTCTCAACCGCTAATCGAGTTCGCAATGGCCGACTACTGCTACCGCCCGAACATGCATGACGAGCTCGACGACATCCACAGGCTGCTGCCACGGGAGATTCTCAGTGACATTGGCATCGTCGACCCCGCCGAACAGCACGTCGATGACCTCGCCGCGCACCTCGCCAGTGTCCTCGGTGGCGCCCCAAAGAAAACGCCCTGCCACCACACACCTGCACAGGCAAATGCTGCTGCACGTGAGTCCCTTACCGGCGGGCCCAATCTGCGGAGAGTTGCTGCGCCGCCGCCGTTCTTGCCACCGCCGGCCGCCGTGCCATGGCACGTCATGGAGGGCTTGAGCCGCAGGAGGAGCAACATGGTTTTACACCCTGCAGCAACCACGCCTGCAGGTTTCACTTTCACTCCAGCCAGGCCGATCGCCGGCGGAGCGCAGCCGATGACGACGACGATGGCGCGTCACCGCGGCGCTGGCACCGGCGTCTTCTTGCCGCGCAATGATCAGGTCGTCGTCATCCGCCGCACGGCCAAGGCAGCAAGGTCGCCGCAGCAGAGCAACGGCAACCATGCTCGTGTTATTCATCAGCGTGGACAGCAGGCGGCCATGATGGCGGTCTTGAAGAAGCAGCAGGAAATGCGAGCTGTGGTTGCTGCCAATGTGGAGCGGATGTATTATCTTGGCGTCCATCCGCATACGGAGCTCGCGCTGCCACTTGAATGGACTTACTGAACGCGAAACGGGCAATGATCATTTCATGGCAACTTTGGAGCATTACATTACATCCTGCAACTGCAGAGGGCAAGCCTTTGGAGTCATGCGTGTTTTGCATCTAGCAAATGCAGCACTGAAATAAATTGTTCGCTCAGTTGTTTTGTATTTGTTGTGACTATGCAGAGAGCTAACTTGTTAGAACAGAAAAATCTGGGTTCTGTTCTTGTATAAATGCGGCGTGAAGAGGAATAACCTATATCTTGTAAGGAAAGCTTATGTCGAAAATCACGCAAACGATTCGACATAGTTCACTTAATACTTCACTTCAGCAAATCAAATTAATAGCAGATAACATCATAACACTACAAACATAGGGAATACACGTGCAAAGTAACACGAGTATTACTGAAAAGCATGACACCTCAATAATGGCCAACTCCATAATGTACTCCTATCATCCATTGGCATCCAGAGACAAACAAACGAAACAATGTCTTTGGTGAGGAGGGAAGCCTCATACAAGAAAAATTGTTCCTTTCTGTATCAAACATCTTATTTAGTGCGGAGATCCACAGCTAGTAGCAGAAAATGTTCCAGAAAGGACAATAGCAACAGTAAAATGGTAAAATGTCCGCAGCAGTGCTCATCATTAAGCCAAACTATTTTCATATAAAAACTTAAAAGACTACAAAAGGCAATTTGCCTGATCATTTCGCTTGCGGGTGTGAGGCAATGAAGTCAACTGCAACTTTGATGGAGTCTATTTTGTCAGCTTCGTTGTCGGGTATTTCGAATCCGAATTCCTCTTCCAGGGCCATGACAACCTCCACTGCATCCAAACTGTCTAGGCCAAGGTCGTTTTTGAAATGGGCATCTGGTGTCACCTGCAAGTCAGTAGAAAGAAACTGATTCAGGATTTGGCATCAACAATTTAAGCTGGCACATAAAAATGGTAACTGAGCACTCATGTCAGCATTTAGTTTTTTTTTTTGTGAACATAAAATATCATTTACTTAGCTAGCAGCTCAAGACCTGAACCTGAGCATATGTTTATTGCCCCATCATGCATTACTACAACAACAGGCAACAAACTAGATCGCTGACAGAACAGGTTTAGGGCTATTATGAAAGGTTCCCAGTTCTCAGCTGATTCTTGCCCACTACCTTGTAGTTATCAATTACCATGCATGGAAAACCAACTTATAAACATAGAGCACTGATTTCCGAACTCATCATATGCTGTTATAGCTACACTCACTCAGTGCTAAGTATAAAATTTACCTACACTCATCATATGCTGTTATAGCTACACTCAGTACTAAGTATAAAATTTCACCTACACTCATCGTATGCTGTTATAGCTACATCACCCAGAAGTAACAGCTTAAGGTAATTCAACAATGGTTCATAGGGATCAGATACAGCCTGTTAATTTTTTTTATTTTTTTTACAAAAAACCTAACATTCATATGAATTTGTTTGCTGATATTAAAACAAAGTGACCCCGAATTAATAGCTCCAGACAGTCCAAAAATGACTCACATGGATGATGGATCAGAAATTCAGAACTAACACTTTGCATTCCATGCACACTGTTTATTTTTTAAAAAACTAAATCGTGATATTCATATGAACCGGGTACTGGTCAAATTTACTTCAAAAGGTATATAAAATTTCTAAAAATACTATTGATCAATAACAGCCTACTTTTATTTTTTCAATTAGATATTACCAACAGAATATTTCAAAAACTTCTTTGACGCATCTGAAAACACAAAAATGCATGTTTCAGATTCCAAAATATAAATAAATTTCTGAAAAAATAGAGAAGATCCCAGGAAGAAAACATGAAAAAAATTACTCTCAAATCCCAAAATACAAATTAATTTTGTGAATTCTGAAAAACAAAGAAGATCTCAGAAATACTAGTTCAGCCCCTACTTACTAACACTCGACAACATCAGCTAAGAGGAATAAACACAAAAAAAGAAAAGTAATGGAAAACCATGTGTACCTAAATATAGCTTGCTTGACAGGATTTCAGCTTACAATCCACACAAAACACATGTAGAAGATACAAATGATAAATGCATATGCGAGACAGAAACCCCCAAATAGAAACAGCAGGAAAGCAATCATGTCAAAATTGTGCCTACCTTCGGGTATTTAATCCCCAATTTTCCCTCCATCCACACGCACTCAGAAGTCAGAACATCCTCATTGCCCTTAGCTACCATTACCATACCTCCCTAGCCCTATTGCATCGACAACTGCTCAAATCCCTGTTTGAAATGGCTGACTACCACACAGTGGAGCTCAACGAAGTTCACCGGTGGCTTCCACCAGAATACTTCAGGATGTTGGCATTGCGAAAGCTGATGAGCATGGCCCAAATATTATTGAGGAGCTTGCTTCTCGTCTTGTGGGAGTCCTCAACAGCACCATGGAGGAATACCAGCATAATCACCTCCATCATGCCAGGGCAAACAAAACCTACCGACACGGATGCCCTCCACAGCCACAGGCCTATCGGATGGATAGGCGGGTTCACTTTGCCAATGCACATACAACGAAGACATGGCCACTTTTGGGTAATGGCAGAATAATGGGCGGGGCCATTAATCAGCCAAGATTTGCTCTGACAAAGCAGCAACTAGTTGATACTGTTTTGTTGTCAGCAAAGCCGAGCAGCAGAGGAACTGGAGTTTTCCTGCCACGCACAGAGGCGTACAACCACATGACAGGGCGGGATAAAACTCCAAGGATTACTCATAGAACACCCCACCACACGCCACATTACATCAGGCAGCAAGGCCAACAAAAGGAACAGCAGCAACTCCATATGCATGCCCATGCATTGGTCATAGCACATGAGAAGCAGGAACGCAAGATGAAGGAAGCAAATGCTACATCTCATGATTGCTCCAATGAGCTTGACCTCCCACATGAATGGATCTATTGATGCATATACATGAACTGCACCAATGCAGGCATAAACCAATGGTTTGACACATTTGTAACAAGTAGCTGCTATAAGATTATTAAATAGTCACTGCCTATCGCTGTAATGTAAACTGGAAAAATAAGATCGTGGGGATGACTGCAGTTTTATGCGCGCTTCAGATTTTACATAAGTGTGGCACAAATTTGACTGCTAATATTAATTAGATTACATGGAAAAGGATGCAGATATAGCATAACGAAAATTCACCCCATAATAAACTATTAGTATTAAGTTCTTGCATTCATGTCTTCACCCTAGCTAGACTACCTGAACTGCAAATATTAATATGCTATGCAATTTAGCAACCTGAGTTGATTCAAAAGCTTGATTTCTCGTGTTCTGTGCAAGAGCTACAACCAATTTTGGACTAATGCCCATTTTCTTTCCCTAAAAATACATCGTTTCATTTGTAGTCGTTGCTCCATTTCCTTTAAACAGGAAAATAAAGCTTATGTACAGATAGAAACAACTAGCCTAAGTATTAATATATTCACTTAATCTAGCATTACAGTTCACGCAAACATAAATCCAGAGGTTAGTGAGCTTAATTTTAGCAACTATCCATGCAAATCAACAGAAGCAACTTGAAGGTTTGAACACAGAGACACAAGCAATAACACAACTTGCAGCCATTATGATGCCTAGCTGAAACCACTTTTTGAACGACTAATCCAAGTTCCCTAGAGCAATGACTATCATCATTGCACATTGCACATAGATCTAGCCACCCAGCTAAGCACCTATGCATGTGTTAGTGTGTTTCCCCGTCATCCACTCGCCGGAGAAATGCAAGTTCCTCGAACAAATTAATTCAAGGAAATGCTAAACAGAACGCACAGTCAGCGTCCTGATTATCTGACTACCAAGCACCCCTCGTTCAGTTACCCACCGATAGGGGCAGGGAGACACGAGTGCATACCTTGGAGGGGTCATCGATCTTCTGGAAGTTCTTGACGACCTTGATGATGCGGTCGGTGACCTCGCTCTTGTCCAGGAATGACCCCTTGGCCTCTTCTGATGACATCCATCGCCGCCCGCACAGCGCCTCCTGCAGCCGCCGCCGGCCTGAAGGACGTCGCTGACGACGGGGCCTCCGCCAAGCGGAGGTGCCTCAGAATCAGGCTCCTCGCCGCCGCCATTCGGGGGGTATGCCCTTGTGCTTTAGCCTCGGGAGGCGATCGGAGGCTGCGAGGCGGCGGCGGCGGAGGTTGTTGCGGCTGCGGAAAGGTGGGGAAGACGCGAGAGAGCGGTGGGTTTTAGGCCCTACGCGCGGATGGGCCTGTTTATTGTTGGCCCAGGTTTGTGATGACCGGGCCCGGCCTGCTCTTCGTCACAGTTCACACAACTTCACTCAAAGCCTCTTTCTCAAAAAAAAAATTAAACTTCACTCAAAGCCTGTGTTCCTCAAAAAAAAGAAACCCTCAAATCCTGTGCATGAATTTTTTTGCCAATATTGTACCAGTTGGATTAAAAAATAAAATGGAAAATATATTACAAGGATTTTTTTCGCTGATGCCATAATACCCAACATTTCGAAATCGGGAAATTGCGATTACATTTTTTTTTCTTTGATGAAGCGTGCGCACTCAATGCTTACACGTTACTGAAGAACTCATCACGACCGTCTCGCAGAGACATAATATATCCGTGACATAATCTAAACGACTAAACTAGTATTGCTTAGTTTAAAAAGGAGTTACTATGCAATTTTATTGAATTAAGGGTCTTTGCTTCTTGATTCAGCTAGAAAGGCTAACAACGTCCGTGGGGAAAAGCATGAAGCAAGAGTTGACAGAAAGACGCAAAAGTACTGGATTATGTAGATGTGCAAGCAATAAATGGGCAGATCCACTAAAGACCCATTTCACTCAAATTGATGGGTTGTTTTCCTACCAGATCCATGATGATCATTTGCAAGCGCTGATAAGGCAGCTGATGGGGCCCGGCAGAGCCATCATGCCCATAATTCAGAGGATAACAACGGCCCTCCTAGCGCAGCCGAACAGGGCGAACAGCTTTATCACCTATCCGCCGGGGCCAGGTGGGGCCACCGTTCGGACGGGAATCAGAGCAGGTATAATAACCGGCTGCAAGCGGGCGCAAGTCTACGTGGAGCAGAGAGAATCATGGAGAGAGAAGCACGCGGGCGTCCTGCAACTCGCCCGCTCAAGCCGGCGAAGAGCTGCTGCCGTTCCTGCTATTGGCTGCGCAATGGAGTTGTTCAATCAATGCTGCCGTTCCTGCTATTGGCTGCGCAATGGAGTTGTTCAATCAATGCTGGTAGGACCCACCATTCCGTGTGCCATGTCACATGCCTTCCAGCCCGCGGTCGGTGAAATCCATTAAACTTGCTCTCATGGAGGACGATCCATCCAGGCTCCATCGATAGATTGATTGGATTGGACGGCGAGTTGCGTCTCGCCGGGCCGGCCGTGGCGATACCCTTGTCGCGTCGGGGCCGACCTCCATGTGCGAGCCTCTTGCTTTGCGTTTTTTCTTTCGGTCACTGCACAGTGGGGACACGACCTACTACACGCGATGTAATAAAACTAATCAACTTCTTATCCAGGAGGGATGAGTACTTCCCCGATCGATCTTGTCGGCGCTTTCCGTCGGGAACTCCGGATTTAATGCTGTGTTTAGTTGAAGTTAATTATTTTTTTTGATACGTATTATGTGAGGGGATGAATAAAAAAAGAAAAGCGTATTCTGAAATGGAGATGAATAGGAAATAAAAAATATTTTTTTTACTGAGCACAACATAACTGTTGCCCTCCGCCGCTGCCTGCAGGTTGCACGTTTACCCGATGTCGCTTATCCTATTGGGCTCTTGGTGTGGACATCATGCTTCAAATGCGACACTGCTTTTTTCTATTTTAATTTTACTTTGTAAAACTGTGCTGTGTTGGTGCTTCTAAAATCGAAGAACCGGATGTTAAGTACTTGCAAGGTAAAATCGAAGAACGGGATGCTCGTTCAAGGAAAAAAAAAGTACTTGCGAGTTTTCTCACGGATAATAAATCACCAGTCAATTATGTTTCCCAAAAAAAAAAAATCACGCGCTTCAAACGCAACGCTGTAACACAACAGATTGCTGTGAACAGAAGAGACGATGGGCATCCGATCCGACCGGGTTCGTGCCACGGACCGCGTTCACCACCTCGTCTCCAGCCCGGAAGCTGCCTTGGAGAGGCGACACGATTTCCATCCGGCCCATAGCAGCAGCAAGGAAGACTCGCTCTCGGTCGCTGCCTGCGCGTGCGCGCCCTCCCCTCTCTCCTCTATAAACCGAGTCCTCGCCGAGTCCACTGGCAAGCAGAAGCCCTTCCCACTCACTCCACCGCAGCGGATATTCCGTTCCCCGTCCCCGCGCCGGCAGATCCATCAGGAACCGAAAGGTAAGCCGCCGGGAACGATCGATCCGCCCTCCTCGCGTCGATCGGTGTACTCTTCCGTCGTGTTCGTGCCTAGATCACCACCTGTTGCGACCGTCCTCGTCGTTCTAGATCTGCAGTTTTCCTCTCTCTCCTAGGGTTGGGGGTGCCTCGATCCGGGATTCTCTCGGTTTTTGCTTTCCCGTGGCTGGAGATTCGATTCCCCTGTTCTCGATTTCTAGCTGCGGTTTTGGGCGCTCCTCTCGCTGTGATCTGATTTGGATTTGTTTATCCTGGTGCGATCAGGGAAGAGAAGGAGGGGGTGTGAACCATGAGCGCCGTGGCCGTCTCCGCGTCGTCGCTGAACCCGGAGGCGCCGCTCTTCATCCCGGCGGCGCTGCTGCAGGTGGAGGACTTCTCGCCGCAGTGGTGGGATCTCGTCACCACCACCGCCTGGTTCCGCGACCACTGGTCCAGGGAGCACACCCAGCTCGACGAGATGGCCGAGGAGCTCGACGCCGCCGGCCTCCTGCCCGACGACGAGGACCTCTTCTACGACGACCTGCCCGAGGACAACCCCGCCGTCGTCGAGACCCCGCAGGAGACCGCGCCCGCCGTCATCCTCAAGACCGGTACGGATCTCTCTCGGCTGTTTCGGTTTGTCCTTCAAATTTGAGACATAATTGCGGCGACCTCATCTTTGTACCCGCGTGTACCTTTTTTTTTCTGTGCAGATGAGGTGTCCAAGGCGCTGAACCTGACCTCCCCGAAGGGCGACGAGGCGCCGCGCGGGTTCTGGGAGAAGTCCAGGCACGGCGACAAGCCGACCAAGTACGCGGGCAGCCCCAAGGGCAGCAGCGCCCCCCGCGTGATCCACCAGCCCCGCTAGACTCGTCGTCCTGATGGGGAATCGAGCGAGCGAGGCTGCTGTGTGGGTGTGGCTTTTGCAGCGTTTGCTCCTGCTCCTGGCTGCTGCCGTTGTGGTCTGGTCTTTCAAGTTTCAATCAAGTCTAGTAACTGGAAGAAGTAGAAGTAGTAGAAGTGTCCTTTTGTATAGCAAGCAAGTAAAAAATGACCAAAAAAGATAACAAAATGCAGCTGTTGTTCACCGCTGCTCTCTTTTAAGTTTGTGTTCAGTTCAGTCTTCAGTGTCTCTAGATAACCCCCAAAGAAATGGAAGGTGGATGTTTAGGATGCAGTCGTGTAAATGTTTGATGTGCAATGGCAGGCAGTCTAATGTTACAAATAGCCCTGGTTTGCTGTTCTATTGACTGTTTCTCGTCGCTCGATCATCAAGACTGTTTGATGATGACCTCATCCGCTTGAACTTGTCTAGGAGTAACTGAGGAGAGCCTTTTGACCTGAACAGTGGTGACCGTGGCATGAAGCCCAGTCTCACACACTCCAGCTGTTCAGTGTCAAGCAATGCACTCTTTGGTCTTCCAGGGTCTCCTTTTTCAAACGCTTCTTGGAAGCAACTGATTTTACAGTCTTCGGCAAGTAATATTCTACAAACTCATGGTATTGTTAGGAGTATTTCTAGTCTTTTTGTTCCATTGAAAACCATCTCACAAACTTTTGCTACAGTAAAGTTTTGCACCAGTTTGTCTTTCATGGCCGGCCTTCGTGGTAAGAAAGAGAGCAATATATGTTTAATATATGTTTTGCACTAGTTTTGATAGTAAATTACCCCCAACTCCAAACAACTAAACAACGCCTTAGCTTGTCTTTCTTGACGCCTGCACCAGTTCAACGCCTCACACTTTGATAAACATACAAACAAACAAGAGCTCAGATAAAAACATACGGATCTACCTGCCTTGCAGCTTCGTTCAGCCGGGTACATTTTGCATCCAGGGATGAGTCAAGGATAACGACTTGACAGATGATGAATGAAAAATTAAAAATGCTTCCCGTGATCCTATGAAGACGAGGACAGCTGCTGGTGATGGTTCTTAGGGTGTGTTTAGTTTGGGGAAAGATTCCCCGAAAATACACTATTCACCGAAAAAACACTGTAGGTGAATAGTGTTATGTGAGTGGGAGGGATGGAATGAATAGTGAAAAATTGGATAATAGTGTTTTTTTAGGAGGAATTTTTGAAACTAAACGGACCCTAAGCCATGATCAGTGAACCAAGCCCATGTCTCCAGGGTCCAGGCTTTCTGATGTTGAATGCTTCCAACCTGAAACTTGACTGTTCATGCACACTAGCAATTTGGCATCACAAATATACAAATTATTGAACCGAAAATAAGGTGATCTGTTTTCCCGGCACCAGACTAATCCTATTTGGGCCTTGCACTATGCTGTGCAGTGTAAACTACGGGTATACATAAATACAGAATCAGCAATCGCCTGTGTGCATTTTTGGGAGAAATTTAGTAGGTCTATTTGTTCATATAAAGACAGGATGCGTTATTTGCGTATTTTCATATCCGGTAAGGATACGAGCTACTCGTGGAACAAAAGAGAATTCTTTGAGGGTATGCAAGCAATTTTTCATCGGCCCTTGTGCAGCCGACCTCACGGTGATAGACTGATAGTCACCGACGCATGGGCCTGAATGCCTGAGCTTCCGGGGCCCACTCGCCGGTGACTAAGATGGATCAGTCGACACAAGAGCCCCGATCACGCAGCCTGCGCGTGACGTGACCTCCGTAACCTAGCGGCCCGCCCCTTCTCCTCAAGGCGGCGGCGCTTCCTCGTCTCACCCGAGAGAGACCGAGACAGACAGAGAGAGCCATGGCGTGGGAGGAGGAGGCCGTGGAAGAGGAGGAGTACGGGGAGGTGATGGCGGCGTCGGATTCGGAGGCCGAGGACGTTGTGGTGGGGCAGATGCCGACGGTGATGGTGCCGAAGCACATCAGGAAGCGTTCCCTCAAGAACAAGGCGCTCTCCGTCACCCTCGACAAGAAAGCCCTCAGGTGCCGCTTCTCCTCCGCTAATTCACCATCTCCATTCGAACCCCCGCAAGATTCTGTGGCGCATCATTCTATAAAATCCGCGTTGCTTGGGGCGTTTTTTTTCTTCTTTCCTTTTTGTTGTTTATTGTATCAATAGATGTATAGCGACGAATCTTTGGTCTGGCAGGGATTTCGTGACTGGATTTCACAAGAGGAAGAAGAAAAGAAGAAAGGAAGCGCAGAAGGTTTTGCAGGAGAAAGAGAGGAAGAAGAGAATCGAAGACCGCAAGAGGGTAATTCTCACACAATTTTTGTGTAATGTTATGGTTCTTGGATTCTTTTCTCGAAGATAATACTGGTTCTTAGGTTAGTGAAAGGCAATGCTTCCAGAGAATCGTGATTGACCATCAAAGATCTCATGCAAGTCACTTATCTTTATCTGTCAACAGATTTTAGGATTCTTCTGTGTGAAGAAATCATCTAGACGCATGTGATGTATACAATTATTCTGCAATATAATTGTCAGACTGAGGGTGTGCAGTCCCGTTGTACATTGAAATTTAAAAGACACTTACACAATGCCCATGACACCTATAAATGGTAGTCGATAGACATCACAACACTGATACATAGTAATTGATAGATATCACAAGTGAAGTAGCTATGCAGACATGTAACGTTTACCATGATGTTTGTGGTCCATGGAAGACACAGAACTGCAGCATGGAATGCAGTCTTGATAGCTGAATTATGTGTGGGTCGGTATTTTCTATATAGTGGGAATACCTCAAGTTTTTGCCCAAATAAGATTTGGGGACGACTCTGGAAGGGTTTAATGTTATTTTCAGTCAGCTTGTGTTGTGTTTCCTTGGTCACAATGGTAACATAAACTAGACTTCCAGTCTAGGTTACTGGTTACTGCCTGTTGATTTTTCTGAGCTATATATCATTTTGTTTCAGAGAAAACAAGAAAAAGAGATTGCTATGTATGGTAGAGTACTGTCATCGGATGATGTTGGATTAGAAAATGAAGATAATGATAATGATGGTGAGGAGATAGAAAATGATGAATCTTTGCCTGGTGAGTACATGAACTAAATTTATAACAGTTGCTACCATGTCACAGTATTGTGATGTTTCTGAAATCCAGCTTGTAATAATTTCTAATAATCGGATTTCTTTCCAGAAATCAAAACTTATGAAGATGATGCCACCAGAATTACAGTGACCACTAGCGAAATTACTCCTGAAGACGATGACATTGAACCGAGAACTGTTGGCCCCATGTCAGTGAGCTATACCAACAAGAATCCTAGCGCTGTGGCCAAGAAGAATTCCAGCTTAGGCGTGAAGAAGAAGCCACAAAAGAGAACATTCAAGAACAAGAGCAAGACGAAAAAGGGCGACAAGAAGCGGGGCGCGGTAAAGGGTAAAAGAAAGGGCAAAGGGCGGAAGTAGTGTTTTCAGTCTGTAGAGAAGAGTCGTACAGCTTGCTGGGCTGTGGGTAACCTCATATAACTTGATCCAGACTCGTTTGTTCGACTGCTGGTCATCCATACGGGTTGATATGCTAAGCTGTGTGTTGTGCTGCTAAGGTGTTGAGTTGTGCTGCATGTCTTCATATCAGCTGTCAATCTCAGGGTCCATGAAACAATTCTTTTGATCCTAGTTGAGATGATTTTTGTCACAGTTTTGGGCCCTTTGAGCTAACATTTATGACACGAACGCATGGTTATCTTAGACAAATTCTGATTTGCTCCTATTTGTTTGGTTAAATGTATGTATGGGTGATTATGGATTGTGTTTCAACCAAATTTGATGAACCATATGATTCTCACTCTTAATAGTAGATTGGTTTAGGTGGGATGGCTTCATCTAGGATGAGTTGATATGATTCATTCTTAGAATATGAGGAGTTCTATCAAAGGGGAAAAAAACTAAGGAGCTCTGCCAAAAGGGAAAATGGCCAACTGATTTGAGTGGGGATAATGGGAGAATCATTTTTCCATTTACATTAGGAGCTTTCGGGTGGGGATCATGAGAGAACCACTTTTCCATTTACATTAGAGCAAGACTAATAGTTTCGTCGTCACACCACCATGTCGAGTCCAGCTCAACCTAAACTGCTGAGATATGTTTGCAGGCCCTCGATCATTTAATGTGGTGTGTGGTCCAAGCTGTGACGTTGGAGAATTATATTGGGCAACCTGTGGATAGCTCCTGTGGATAGCTGCCAATCCTGTGCATTTCACCCGCTCGTTGCCGGCGTCTCTGGAACTGCTCGTTTTTCTCTCTCTCATGAGTTCTTTCTCCCATGTCGGACAACCGTGATGTGGCATAGCATTTCACTTGCTGAGGTATATTTATAACACCTGCTCTTAAGAGTTGAGAGCTAAAAAAATCTTTCCTCACCTTACTCTTTGTTATATTCTGGTGGAGATCAACAAAGAATCAATTCTCATGAGCTCTCAACCTAGCTCTCTCCTAAGAACCATTTCATTGGAGAATCAAGGAGTAGAGCTAAAGAATTAGATAGTGGAGCTCTATCGAAGAGACGATGACTATTAATATTGAAATATTCCATACATGAATCATATTGTATCCAATTAAACACTATCTCAATCGCCAACAGTAGCATTTGCAAAAAAAAAAAAATGGGCGCCTATGTTTCGGGGTCGAGTATGTATGTGCTGCTCAGGGGTTGAGTTGTGCTGCAATAATAGTCCGCTGTCAATCTCAGATCAGGATCCATGAAAAAACTGTTTTTTATCCTAGCTGAGATCATGTTCGCGACAGTTTTTTTGTCCCCATTCCGACATGGCCGTCTGAGCCAAATGCTGATTTGATCCTAGCTTGCTAAAGTAAGCAGAGCGCGGAGATGGGGGGCAATGTTTTAACTGATTGCCAAGATTAACTAGGAGTGTGTCAAATGATGTGGCCGTTTGTGCTGCCAATGGTATTAAAACCGGTGCCCTTGTTTTGAGCACAAACTGGATTATGTTCAGTTTGAAAAAAGTAATTTTTACTTCATATTCATCCCCCTCATATAACACGTTGCCCAAAATATTATTTTTCCACCTTTCCTATTCATTCCCCTCACATAACACTGCCCTTAACTTGTACGCTAAACAAACTGGTCGGCTACATCTATCCTAAAAGTCGTAGACAAATAGGCCATTCTCAAGCAATGCCTATGCCTGCTTTAACTGAAATGGTGTCCTGTGCACGCTACTGTCTGCTGCCTTGTGATACGGCGGCTGTGTTCAGTTAAAAAAAAATACTTTTTCTTTCTATTTATTCTCTCACAGAATACGCATCCCAAAAAATTAATTCTTTTTCACGTTTCCTATTCATCTCCCTCACATAATACGAATCCCAAAAAAGTACCTTTTTTCTCACCCCTAGCTAAACACGGCATTTAGGAATGTAGTGAAAAACCAGGTAGTAAGCAATAAATTCTACCTTGCTACCTGATAGTAAACACTGTGGAAGTTGGATGAAACTACTACTAGGCCATAAGCCTATTGCCGGCAGCAAGCGACTAAAATACAATATCCCCGTATAGGCTCTGTTGCTTTGCGAGAATGAGGAGAAAAGCTCTGGCGCAGGAGAATAAAGGGAGGCCGAGAAAGATGGTTTTTTAATCTAAGCTGGACCCACCTTATTTATCGCTACACAGGACAACCGTTGTGAAGTTTCACTTAACTACTTACTTACTACTTGTATGGGTGCCAAGGCTGTGTTTAGTTGTGGTGGAAAAAAAGTACTTTTTTTTTCTGGGATGCGTGTTATGTGAGGAAGATGAATAGGAAAGGGGAAAAGAAAATTTTTAGGATGTGTGTTCTGTGAGAAGGATGAATAGGAAGTAAAAAGTACTTTTGGAACTAAACACGGCATACTTACTACTTCCCGAGTATACATTGCTGGTGCAATCACACCGTGCAGGAACTCTACACGTTCGCTCACCATCTGGCCAGGCCGCAAAGGGAGGAGGAGCCGGCCGATGAAGAGGCCGCCCTGTCGAGCCGCGGCGCACTTGGCTTTGGTGCTGTACCTGCTGTGCCGCGGGGGCCGTGCCGGCGATGTTTTTTTAAGGAAATTTTGACTCGGACGTGCGTAACCGCCGCGCCACTCCGCGCTCCGTTCCTCCCCTCCCCCCTCTTCTCCCCCCTCCCTCCCGGAAATGGCGCGCCACCTCTTCTCCACTCCGCCCCCGCGTCCATCCTCTCTCCTCTCCATTACTCTCCGCTCAGCGATTCCGCACCATCTCCGCCCCGCGCCTTCGCCCCCCGCGCACACCCGACCGACCAATCGGTGTTCCCGCACGTCGTGCCGCGATTCCACGCGCCGTCGGCCACGACCCCGCCCGCGATCTGGAAGGGAAGGGAAGGTCTGGTGCGGCGATGACGGAGCGCCGGTGATCGAGTGCGGAGAGGCCAAGGAGGAGAAGCGAAGATGATGGTTGGCCTGGTGCAGCTGCTGGTGGCGTTCGTCGTCGCCTGGGAGGCCGTCGAGCTCGTCCTCCGCCACGGCCTCCTCCTCTCCGTCTTCAAGCTCGGCGTCCTCGCCGCCCTTGCCGCCGCCGCAGGATGCGTCGCCGTCATGTACGTGCGCGCCCCTCTCTTCCTCCCCGTTCAATGTAGCCCTCACGGGACGAATCCGTTCATTTTTCCTGCGCTGATATACGTTCGCGGAGTGGGATGGGCGCGATCGGCTAAGGATTTGTGTGTTGCAAACCCAATCGCAGCCTCCTCGCCAGGGCGGTGGCCTGGGTGCTCCGGCGCGCGGCCAAGCTCTCCATCGGGTGCCGCTCCTACGGCCTCAATTATCTGCGGGACATCACCATTTCATCTCCAAAGGTATCCCGGGGATACCGGTCCATCTACCTGCTTTCGTCCCTCCATGCCAATGCCAATCCTGAAATATGATTGAAAACTGCGGTTGCATTGTATTTCAGGGCGCGGTTGAGTCCATTTGTATAGGTGAAATTAGACTTGGCCTGCGGAAACCACTCACCCAGCTGGGATTTACCATACTAACTCACGGACCAATCCTGCAATTGCAAATCTCTGATTTGGATGTTGTGCTCAGGCAACCTGTGAAATCTGCAAACAAGAAGAAACCTAGCCCCCGCAAACCGTCCTCATCCTCATCCATCAAATCAAAAGGAAAATCCAAAGGTCAAGTGAAATGGAGGCTAATAACAAGCGTGGCCAGTCTTCTATCATTATCCATAGTGGAGCTGAGGCTTAAGGTACCACCTTCTATCTGATATCTAAACTCTATCAACCAATGTTGCATATGCAGTATTCTGGTCGTTTTAGTTATAGGTCAGTAAAACTTCAATTGTCAGTTCATCACTAGACGGTTTGTGGTTTAAACAACTCATATTTCCTTCTCAATAAATTCTCTCCTGCATATTCTTAAAAAAAAGAACCACTATATGTCTATATATTATTATGAACACTGGCATGTTTGTGCATGACATATCCTTTCCCAGTCATTTGGTAAACGTTTTTTTCTCTGTTATTATTTGCAAATGCTGCAAACATACAAGTTGAAATAGTTAGAGTGACATAATATGTTTCTTAAGCAGCACATTCATATCAAAAGGTTTAGTTGCCTGACAGATTTTTTTGCTAGCAGGAGATCTGTGCTCTGGTTCTGGTTCAGTATTGGTACATTTTGTATGATATATCCATATCCAAATAGTAAAAAAACAATTCTGCTCCTATTATTCATGTGTTATTAGGAGCTTTCCGACCTTGGTAAAACAGTATTTAGATTTATTCGACAAGAAATCTTCCACATGCATCAATTTTACATGGACTTTCTTATCCTCTCTCTTGCTTTTGTTTAAATCTATGGTATTTTTTCAGAAGACAAGGGTTATGTATGGGTCACAGTGGCTTTAGCACGTGTTCTCTGTCTTGTTTTTTTGCGTTGATAACTGTGTCTTTAATAATTGCAGGCTCCAAAAGCTGCTCTTGGCATCAAGGACCTTAAGATTGATATATCCAAGACTGGAGGATTGGATCCAGTTCTTAATGTTCAGATTAATCTAATACCTTTATTTGTACAAGCATTAGAATCAGACAGCATTGACAGCAATACCTCAGTGTTTAGTAAATTGGATTGGTGGGTTAGCGGACAATATTGTTCAGCCATGGACACTTCTGACTGTAGCTCATTCCTGTTTGAGGACATATCACTCTCATGTGACCTTCACCAGAGGTAATATGTTGATTGAATGTTTTGCAAACACCATGAGATTAGTAAACAATGAAAGAAATGAACAATAAAAACTATTCTTGACGATGCTGTTTAGGGATAAAGGAATTAAAGTCAAGAATTTGGACTTGATTCTTGGTCCAATTGTTGTGAATTTGGAAGAGAAATTATTCACCAAGAAGAAACAGTCTGCATCTACTGTTGCTGACCAAAAGGATGGATCTTCTGTGGATAATAAATCAGCTGTCAGATCTGAAGGTGGCAAACTTGCTTCACTAAACAAGAAGATAAGTCTGTTTCCAGAAAAGGTTGTATGAACTCCCTAGAGTATACTTCTCTTTTTAGCTATGGTCTAGCCTTTTGCCCATTTGCATGCGCAATTCTTCTTGTTTTAGCTTGTTTATGCTTGCTAATATCTTCAACTATAGTCATCTTCGTTCATTTTCACCATGAAATATATGGACATATGTTTTTTTTATTTATGTTGATTTAAAAGGAGGCTGCATTGCAGACTTGCAGTGATGTTGCTTAGCCGAAGTAAGACTAAATACTCCTGATGTATGCACAGTTAGTGCAGGATGTGTATTTATAGGCAGAACCACCAAACAACGTTTTTCAGTAGTGGTGATTTTCCATTTTAAATTGTTACCATGAACTTTTAACTTAAGTTGACTTTTGAAATACTGTTCACTAAAATGTAGTTTTATTTGGAAGGTTAGCTTCAATATGTCCAAACTGGATCTGAAGTTTTTGCCAAAAGATCATGGCCTCTCAGTCAACAATGAAATTGGTAGCATATCTTTGAAATGTACAAGGTTACAACCACAACAGGACTTCGGAGAGAGCGCAACACATCTTCGGTTGGAAACTGATGTAACGGAGATTCATGTATGTTTCTAATTGTTTATAGGAAATCTATATTTTTTCAGTTCTGGTCAGTTCAAGATGATTGTTTTTGTCAGGATTGAATCTGAACTTTTTAGAAAATTATTGTTTCTTTTTTCCAGCTTCTAATGGATGGTGCCACCTCAGTATTAGAGGTTGCAAAAATTTCAACAGTAGTTTCTGCTAAAATTCCCACTCAGGTCAGTTTGATCTATACAAACTTTCTAGTGTTTTGATTCTTTGATTTCCCTTGGATAATTTGTGGAACTTGATATATTTTTGGATAATAGTTCCCTTACACATAGATAAGACTTCCTTTCAATACACAGTTTTTGGTTTGAGTTGATCCAGATGGTAAAAAAGTTGGATCTAAAGCCAGCTGATTCCACCAAGTGGATCCTCCAAAACACTAAGATGTAGCAATGCCAGCTTTTTGTTATTTGCTTTGTGGTGTTGCGTAGTGAATAGTGATTTTCAATCTAGAGTCAATGAGTGTATCTGGATACGGAAAATCTCTTCATATACTCTTGAAAAACTGCCCATATATTACTGACAGAATTACGTGTACTTTTGTTTAGGACTCTGTTTGCCATGCAGTTTAGTTTATACATTGTTTGCCATGCAACTGCGACATAAACAAGAAGCATTATATTGAACCACGTCTCTGCCTGTGTTCACGGCATGGTTTGCCAGAATTGTTCATTGCAAGTAGGTTCATGAACTAATGCTTCGTTTCTGGCCTCAATCTACGTGATAAAGAATTACCCATTTTGTGTGAGAGCATTCATCTGTTTTTCTTGATCTATGCTTTCTATTTATGCTTATGTATCTGTAGTGCCCTTTATATGTTGTGGTCTCCATGTTACAGCGAAGCATCCTTTGCATGTGTTTTATGGTTTATACTTTCTTTCGGAGCTAACTGAATGTGCTGATGCATATTTTCCTCTCAGCCTTCATTGCCAGTTCAATCTGAAGTAGATGTCAAGATTAGTGGGTTCCAATGTAACCTCATTATAAGCAGAATTAAGCCACTGATTAGAATTAACTCAGATAAAAAGAAGCCCCTTGTTCTCCATGAGAATTCTCAACAAGAGAAGGCACCCAAAGAAAAATTGGCATTGGCTTGGTCATGTACACTATCAGCTCCTGATTTGACTCTTGTGCTTCACAGTCTAGATGATGTACCACTTTACCATGTAAGTATTAAGTACCTTATGCTGTTCCATATTGTTCTGTTCTAATTGGACTTTTAGTTGCGGCAATTGCATTACTCATACATCAGATGTAAGATTGGCATGTTCTATCTATAACTCACCTTCATAGTGCCAAAACCATTATATTTAGCGATTGATGGCACTGGTTTGAAGGGGAAAATGGCACTCATGGAGAGAGTATTTTGTAGGTGAGGAAGGGAATTTAACTGTGAAAGATATAAGCTTGCTACTAGTTCATGTTTACTCAATTATGTTTCATACAGTAAGCCTCGTTTTATAGATGGTTCCCATTTACATTATACTCCCTCCGTCCCAAAATACTAATCGTTTTGGCTTTTCTAGATACATAAGTATATGTCTAGATACATAGCCTATGTATCTAGAAAAGCCAAAACGACAAGTATTTTGGGAAGGAGTAGATAATACAACCTACTTATAAGTTCCACCCTACGCAACCCCTATACAACATAACTTGGAGTAAATTGCTGTGACTGCTAGGATGCAGGCTCTAGCAGCTGTTCATGACAATGGCCATGAGACTATGACTGTGTTCTGTTGACGTGGACAACTCATTTATTTTCAATAATACTTGGTCACACACCAACGACATTGAATTTTTCAAAGTGATTTTCGAATTGCTCTGCGTTTACAATGATTTGAGCCCTCCTGAGCGGAGCATTCAGATGACATGATACTAAATTTACAATTTATTTGGTGTTGGTAGATGATGATTTTCTTAAATCAGAAACTCTTGGTGCCAATAATGGGTACTTTCCAATTCTTTCACCTTGTCACAACAGGCCACCAGATTCCTTGATGAAATTTTGTTTATGCTTAGTGGTGTAGGAAGATTAGTACCAACAAGGGGTTTGTAATCATCATGTTTGCCCAGTACCATTATTCTTCAAAAACAACAATTAGCATGTTTAAATGGTTTGAGTTTTTTCAGTGTATAAAAATTATAATGCTAATCTCACTCTTTGATTTAATGCTAATCTCACTCTTTAAGTGCTGGATAATGCAGTGTCTTTTTCAGTCGACTAGTGTTTCTGCAAGTAAGTTGGTAGACCAAGGAACTCAATTGCATGTCAAGCTTGGTGAACTGAAATTGCTTGTTGCTGGGAAACGCCTACAGTCGATGAATGAAAACATATCAGGCACCTTACTGCACATTAGCCATTCAACTCTTGATCTGGAGCAAAAGGGCCCAGGCAAAGATAATGGTGAAGACCATGCTCAAGCCTCTATCTGTGTTAATATATCTGGAATCAGAATGTACGTCTGTTTTTACTATCTTGAGTCACTTTGTGCCAATGCAATGTCCTACAAAGTGTTTCTGAAAAGCATTTTGCCTCCTAAGAAACGATCTGTCCAGGAGAATGCCCAAAAGTCTAGCAAGAAAGCTAAAGGAGCACAGCTTCTCAAAATCAATGTTGCACAGTGCTTTATTATGTATGATGGTGATATGAGGCTGGAAGATATGACCATAGCCGATCCAAAGCGTGTAAATTTTGGTTCTCAGGGTGGCCGTGTTGTAATAATCAATGAAGCTGATGGTACCCCAAGGATGGCCTATGTAAATTCTACTGGCCCTCCAGATCATAAGAATGTTCACTTCTCCACTTCTCTAGAGATTTATCAGATTTGTGTGTCTTTGAATAAGGCAAAGCACTCCAAGCAGGTTGAACTTGAGAGCTTCAGACTGACACATAAAGAGGATCAGCTTGACAATAAACCTGTAGAGGAGACCAAGCTGTTTGATGTGCGTAAAGCAAAGTTTGTCCAGCGTTCTGGTGGGCAAAATGATGTTGCAACCTGCTCTCTCATCAATGTGACTGACATTGCAATCAGGTGGGAACCTGATCCCTATCTGGAACTGCTTGAAGTGGCCACACGACTTAAATCTGTTCTTCATAAGATTAAACTCCAGAATTCTGTTACTGAGGTGAAAGATGATACATTAAGCATGGATATCCCAGCAAAAAAGGAAGACCATGGCCAGCACGAAAAGGCACAAAGGAAGCGAGAATCAGTCATTGCCATCGATCTGGAATCACTGAAAATTTCAGGTGAATTTGCTGATGGGGTTGAAGCAATGGTTCAAGTAGGATCCATATTTTCTGAAAATGCAAAGATAGGTGTTTTGGTTGAGGGACTAGCACTCAGTTTTTGTGGTGCATGGCTATTCAAAAGCAGTCGCATGCAGTTATCTCGTATCCCGATTTCTGTTTCTGATAGCCATCCTGATAAGAAGCTACAATCTGCAGCTGTATGTGATTGGGTTATTCAATGCCGTGATGCAAATATTTGCTTGCCATTTAGATTGCAGCTAAGAGCTATTGATGATGCTGTAGAAGACACACTGCGGGCCTTCAAACTTATTTCTGCAGCAAAAACATCTGTTCTATTTCCTGAGAAGAAATCTAGCACCACCAGCAGCAGCAAAAAGAGCAAATCAAAATCAATGGCATTTCGATATGTGCGGGTCATCGTGCGTGACCTGATAGCTGAAATTGAGGAAGAGCCCATACAAGGATGGCTTGATGAGCATATCAGTTTAATGAAGAATATATTTTGTGAGACCACAGTAAGGTTAAATCTACTTGATGAGCTTGCTTCAGGAAAAAATAAGGATTCCCCCATGGCAAAACTGGATACTTCTGCTTCTGAAAAAACCAATGACTGCCCTGAAGCTGATGCCAATGTACCTGGCGCACACTCCATTGAAAAACTCAGAGAAGAGATATATAGACAGGCATTTCAGTCATATTATCAAGCATGTCAGAAATTGCCGATCTCAGAAGGGTCAGGTGCATGTTCAAGTGGCTTCCAGTCAGGATTCAAGATGAGTACCCGCAGATCATCAGTTATGTCTGTACGTGCAAAAGATGTTGATGTGAGCCTATCAAAGATTGATGGGGGTGATGAAGGAATGATTAGTTTTATTAAATCTATGGATCCAGTTTGTGCAAAAAATGATATCCCGTTTTCCCGTCTGTATGGTAGCAATTTTACTCTGAAAACTAGATCCTTATCTGTGTATTTGAGAGATTACGCATTTCCACTCTTCTCTGGAACCTCTGGTAAATGTGATGGACGCCTTGTGCTGGGTCAGCAGGTTAGAGCTCCTTTCTGTTCTCATAATTCAATGATGAAATATTTTTATAATGGTAACTGTTTTCAGTTAGGAGATACTCCCTTCGTCCCAAATTACTATTTGTTTTGGCTTTTCTAGATACATAGCTTTTGATATGCACCTAGATATATACTTATGTCTATATACATAGTAAAAGTTGTGTATCTGGAAAAGCCAAAATGGATAGTATTTTGGGACAGAGGGAGTACATTAGAATGGTTAATTAACCCTTTATCCATCAGAAAAGATATTGGCTTCATATAACTGCATGTGATTGTAGTTTTTCCCTTCTGTTTAAGCATGCCATTATTATTTCCTACGAAATAACATTATCGACATCCTTTTGTAGAATTCTTTATGGTAATTAAGCACCATTCTAAGTTGCACTGTTTGTTCTCCTTGTGGCAGGCAACCTGTTTTCAACCACAAGTTCGACAGGATGTCTATGTTGGCAAATGGTGGAGAGTAAATCTGCTCCGCTCCGCTACTGGCTATACCCCACCAATGAAAACATACTGTGACATACCATTGCATTTTAAAAAAGGAGAAGTGTCGTTTGGAGTTGGCTATGAGCCAGTTTTCGCTGATATAAGCTATGCTTTTACTTGTGCGCTCCGGAGGGCAAACTTAGCTAAGAGGTGGTTCTTTGATCGCCCTGAACCCCCTAGAAGAGAGCGTAGCTTACCCTGGTGGGATGATATGAGAAACTATATTCATGGCAAATTTAAATTGAGTTTTAATGATACAGAGTGGCATCTCCCTGCTTCGACAAACCCCTATGAAAAGGTGGATCAAATGCTAATCACATCTGATTATATGGAAATATGTTATGTGGATGGTTATGTCAGTCTTTCTTCGAAATATCTAAAGGTGCACATAACTAGCTTAGAGAGCCTAGCAAAGAAGACAAGTTTAGAAATTCCACATCATTCAACTATACCTTTCCTTGAAACCCCCTCGTTTTTTATGGATATTTCAATACAGTGGGGTTGTGATTCAGGTAACCCTATGGATCATTTTATATTTGCTCTTCCTGCTGAGGGAAAACCACGGGATAAAGTTTTTGATCCATTCCGCTCAACTTCTCTGTCACTAAAGTGGAGTTTTTCACTTAAGCCCTCAACAATTGAACCCATAGAACATCAACGGAAGAGTGATGTGTATACAAATGATTCACCAACTGTGAATGTGGGACCTCATGATTTGGTCTGGCTAACGAAGTGGTGGAACTTGCTTTTTCTTCCTCCCCACAAATTAAGATTGTTTTCCAGGTTTCCACGTTTTGGAGTTCCTAGATTTATACGATCTGGAAACCTCCCACTTGATAGAGTTATGACTGAACAGTGCATTCGATTTGATGCCATTTTATTGAAGATTAACAACATGCCTCTACAGCCAGATGATCCTGCCAAGGATTTGACACTACACTTCACAAAGTTTAGGGTTGAAATAGCTTTCAGCCGTGGGAAGCAGATATTTACCTTCGACTGCAAGCGTGAACCTCTTGATCTTGTCTACCAGGGCATAGATCTGCACTTGGTGAAAGTATTTCTTAACAGAACTCCTGAAGCATCAACTTTTAAGGATTCTAAGATAGAAAATAAGAGTACAAAGGATAGAGATAGTCCTGGTTGTGAAAAGGGTAAAAAGAAGACCAATTCAACTGAGAAAAGCCGGGACGATGGATTTTTTCTGCATTCTGATTACTTCACAATACGAAAACAAACTCCCAAGGCTGATGCTGCTAGACTATCAGCCTGGCAGGAAGATGGCAGGAAAAAATCTGAAATGCCATTAATCAAGTCCGAGTTTGATGGGGGTGATGAAAGTGATCATGATCAATCAGGTAGTGATGATGAGGGATTCAATGTTGTGGTGGCTGATAGTTGCCAGAGAGTTTTTGTCCATGGACTAAAAATTCTATGGAATTTAGAAAACCGAGCTGCTATCCTCTCCTGGGTTGGTGGTTTAACTCAAGCATTTCAGCCTCCAAAACCATCTCCTTCTCGCCAATACACCCAAAGAAAGATTCTCGAGAAAAAACAGTTAATTAAAGAAGCTGAGATGCCAAAGGATGGGGCTCTCAACTCTGTGTCCTCAGCATCACAGCCTTCAGAACCTCAACAGATCAAGAGTTCAGAGTCACCACCTTCCAGTGGATCCAGCAAGTCAGATCAGACATCAAGTAGTGAAACTGGTATGTTGAATAGCTTAATCCATTCTTCCTAGCTGTTGACATTATTGCGATCACCAAGATTAAGATAGTACTAATCTATTATTGATAGACACATTCTTGTTTACTATTTAGGCTTTAACAATGTGTTAAACACTAACAAGTAGCAATTTAAAATGTTCACTTATTCTGTATCTGTAGCACTTAAGCCTTCAAACAATAGTGATGCTGAAGAGGAAGGTACAAGGCATTTCATGGTTAATGTTGTGCAACCTCAGTTCAATTTGCATTCAGAAGAAGCAAATGTGAGTAAATTACCACTGCACTTCTTTGCTAAATTCTATTTTGAAATAGCATTTGGCATCTTAACTAATGTTAGATTGTTTATTCAATGTATAAATTCTATTTATTTATTTTTTACTAAATTCATGATCTTGTATTCTTGTCACATGATACCACTGCAAAAACTCCTCTGGGGAACTAGAAACCAACAGGCTGGTTTACTAAAGCAAATTCTGGTGTCAGTCTGTTTTCATCAATTGCATAACTGGATTCATATTTGAATCCATATCCAAAATTTAAATTAAGTAGATCAGATACCCTGCATATACAAATTACTATGATATAACTAAATATTACTCATTTGAACGAACTTTAAACTTCACAGTTCTTTGGGTGGCTCAGCCCTAAAAAGAATTCTTTGGGTGATTCATAGGAGATTATAGAGATATCAAGATGACAAGTGGAGCACTATGTGACAGCTGATAAATTTAGCTTCAAGCTTCACTTTCGTCATTTATTTGTTGGCAACATGATATTGAAATTTATGATATAGTTCCTTTCATCTTCATCTATTTATATTGGAGTCTTAGGAATGCTGCTGCAACTACTTACTAGATATCTGCTCAATTACACCAGGGTAGGTTTCTGCTAGCTGCTGGTAGTGGGCGTGTCATGGTTCGTTCATTTCATTCAATTGTGCAAGTTGGTCAAGCAATGCTTGAGAAAGCTACTGCTTCCAGCAATGTTGCCACTGGTGGGGACGAACCAGAAATGACCTGGTCACGTGTGGAGCTCTCGGTCATGTTGGAGCACGTTCAGGCTCATGTTGCACCCACTGATGTTGATCCAGGTGCTGGTATTCAGTGGCTGCCAAAAATACACCGCAGATCATCTGAAGTTAAACGAACTGGTGCTTTGCTTGAAAGGGTATTTATGCCATGCCAAATGTATCTCCGCTACACACAGCACAAGGGAGGAACCCCTGAACTAAAGGTTTATGCTCTTGCTATGATTCCATTTTCATTATTCTAGACACCTTTTCCTGGGCATGCTTTTCAACAACAGTGGAGGTAGCTGGATTATCCATCAACTATTTGAATGCAGGTTAAGCCACTCAAAGAGCTAGCATTTAACTCACCAGATATAACTGCTGGTATGACATCGCGTCAATTTCAAGTTATGATGGATGTATTGACTAATCTTCTATTTGCAAGAACTCCAAGGTACATCATCTATCTTGTAGCTACTACTTCCGGTCACAGCCATTAGTATGTGACATTTTGGACAGGACTGGAGAAATTAAGTAAGGATGATGTTTACATATTTTCCCAGTTAACTGTTTTGCCCACTTACCTCTCCATGAGAATTCTTTCTCCGGTGAGTAGAATAATTAATTTATTACTGAATATAGAAACAAAATATGTGGAAGACAGTAAAAAAGGTACATATTACAGTATGGTTGATGTGACAAGGTAAGGAAATAGCATTAAAGCTGCTCTCAACTTTCAAGGAAACAACATTCTGCTATACATGTGTAGGTGATACTTGAGCAGTTGAGCCATAGGCACCAAAATATGCTATCTACAGTACTAGTAGCTTCAAGCTTGTTGTGTCAGTGATTATAACTTGGACAGAGTTTGATAAAAAAAAAGTTTATGAACTATTGTATAGCCAGTATGCTTGTGTGTTTTATGTTTTATACCTAATGTTGGCATATTTCGTGCATTAATGATTCAAGTTTCATATCTGATTATTATCACTGATCATATTCTTGAGTATTTTAGGAATCAAACTCATACTATGTTGCTTACATCATACCCAAAGCATATATATTACTCAATATGTAGAAGATCCAATCTAGTAGACCTGTTCTCTGATCTGGCAGAGATAAATTCTTGTCTATCAAATTAAGAAACTTCAGTCCGTTCATGTGAAATAACCAAAATTAAGCATTTTGAATTAGACATGGCATTTGGCAAGACGGAGTTATTACCCCCACAGAGCTATACTTGTGAAATATATACCTTTGCTTGTTTTAGGATATTTCATGATTTGCCACGTCCTTACCAAGCAATATCGCAAGAAAACATTTTTTTCTGAAAATCACTTTAGTTTATGTTGATCAAACGCATCTGTATATTATTTGTATTTGCATCGCATAATCAAACTAATCGATTAATCAGAAAACCGAAGAGTAATCTAAGCTATCCCCTGGACAATGATGACGATGACATCGAAGAAGCATCTGATGCAATTGTACCTGATGGGGTTGAGGAGGTAGAACTAGCAAAGATCGGTGTTGAAGTAAAAGAAAGAGCACGAAATCTACTGCTTGATGATATCCGAGCCTTGTGTACCAGTGCTGAATCATCTCATGATCAGAGTTCATCACCAAAGGCTGATGATTCTACATGGATTGTTAGTGGTTCACGGTTAATGCTGGTATGTTCAAAAGTACCAAGCTTATATCCATTTTTTGTTTACATTAGTATAAATTTTACTTAGATTATATAATTGTATTCTTCACTAAACTTCATTTAGTAGTTCATAGCTTAATTAATACCTGCCATAGTTCAAATCATCATAAAGTTATGAATATTTCCTTGTTATGTCATTAGATATTAATTGCGTGGCTAACATAACCTTTTCCAGGTCAAACAACTGAAGAAAGGGCTCGTGAATATTCGGAATGGTAGGAAAGAGGCATATTCTACACTAAGAATTGCTATGCAGAAAGCTGCACAATTGAGGTTGATGGAAAAGGAAAAGAACAAAAGCCCTTCATGTGCCATGAGAGTTTCAACGAGAATAAACAAGATTGTCTGGAGCATGTTAGCTGATGGAAAATCCTTTGCTGAAGCTGAGATAAATGATATGGTAACTTGATTTCTTTCAGACAAACGTATCATATGTCTGTCATTCCTGGTAGGACTAGGTGTACTATGTTCAGATTGTGCTTGACAGTGGTCATAATTAGTTCCCGTAGAAAATTAAATCTCAATCCAAGCTTAGACTGCACTGATTTTCCTATTGATATATAGATTTTTTATTTCGACCGGGACTATAAAGATATTGGCATAGCGCAGTTGACAACCAAGCTGTTTGTCCTAAAGAATGGACTTGCTAATGCAAAATCAGATACTGTTCTGGCACCGTGGAACCCACCTTCTGAATGGGGCAAGTAAGCATCTATCTTCTTGTATGGTTTACATGACTATCTGGATGCTCACATGTAGCTCTTGCAGTCTTTTCATTTCCTTTTTAAGGATAATATTTTTAAGGACGTTGAACATATAAATAGTAACATGACATTACAATAATGATGTTCTGTGACATGCCTATAGAGCTTATGTAGTCCTTTCTATTTTCAGCAATGTGCTTTTGTCTATAACTGTTGATTCTTTCTTTCTTTTTCCCTCAAATACATGAGAGAGATGCTTTCACTTCTCAAGATGTTCGAATTGTATTCATCTCAAGCTGATATGCATGGTTGTATTTCAAATGATAGTAGTAATGTGAAGTACAGGCATGCTCCCCTAAAACGAAAGAGCAAGCTCCGCAGTACTGTTTAATAAAGAGACACAATAACCATAAACCACTATGGGCCTTGTTTGGAAGAGGGGATTGCTCTAATATTGTGGGGACTTCCCTAAATATTTTGGATGGATTCCCTCCTTTCCAAACAAAGCCCTACATGAGGTTGCCACATTTTTCTTTCTTTTTTCTCAAACATGCAGGGGGAGAAACTGTGTGCAATTGCGTTAATGAGAAATAGTGTTAATGGGTTACATCTGTTTATGCAGTTATTACATTCATGCCTTTTTAGAATTTGAACTACCAACACCAAACACTTTTCTTTCTATTTGTGTCATTCCTCTATATGTTAATTGGAACTGTGTTTTAGACTTTTAGTTTACTGTGCCAGTCCTCTGCCCTGGCACGTGGCAATCATCCTTACTGACTCATTTTAAATGCAGGAATGCAATGCTTCGTGTTAATGCCCGGCAGGGTGCTCCAACTGGTGGAAATTCAGTTATCGAGAGTTTCCTAGTAAGCCCAGTTGTATTTTTTCCATTGAACTTCTAATATTTTATTTTGAAGCCATATTTTCCTGTATTGCTATTTTTTTAACCACATCTTTAAGGTATATATTATGATATACAAATACTGTGCACTGACTAATATTTTTCGGGTGCACACTTATATGGATGTCAATAACAGTGGCTCTTTTTTACATTTGCAACTGCAGGTAGACATCTATCCCCTGAAAATTTATTTGACTGAAGCAATGTACAGAATGATGTGGGGATATTTCTTCCCTGGAGAAGAACAACAACCGCAAAAGCGACAGGTTAGATCATTTCATGTTCTTTGATGTTCTAAATGTTATGTGCTTTCATCTTTGATCCTTATTTTTCTTTTCATTGTACAGGAGCTTTTCAAGGTCTCCACTACAGCAGGAACAAGACGAAAGAAAAGTACTTCTGGTGTGGAGACAAACAGTCCCAATAACCAGTCCTCAAAAGAATCCACATTTTCTCAGAAACCAGAACTTCGAAGGACATCTTCGTTTGACAGAACATGGGAGGAAACAGTCGCTGAGTCTGTAGCTAATGAACTTGTTTCACAAATCCAGGTTCATTCGAATGCCCAAACTGAATCTCAAGACAGTGCTAAGGACTCCAAGTTATTGCGTCCTGTTCGCTCTACTCGTGAGGATAAGAAAATTGAGCCTAATGAGGTGAAGCAAACCAGACCTCAAAAACTGATGGACTTCCGCAATATAAAGATAAGCCAGGTTGGCATCAACTTCTCTGAATGCAGTTTTATTTGTATACAAACCTGGTGCTTGTAATGCATAACATGTTAAAAAAATAACCAGTTTTTTTAAATATTCCTTTAATTGAATATGCTTTCTATTTTGCCCAATTATAACAATTCAACTCTTTGTATGTTAGGTTGAATTGCTTCTCACATATGAAGGATTGCCATTTGCTGTCAGTGATGTAAGGCTACTTATGGATACCTTTCATCGTGAAGATTTTACTGGAACATGGCCAAGATTATTTGCACGAGTAAAGAAACATATTGTATGGGGAGTCTTGAAGTCTGTCACTGGAATGCAGGCAAGAAATTTTGATTTGCTTATAACTTTTGAAGTAATAAAAGTACTTCGAATTTGAAATGACTTAGCTGTCAACATAGAACATAATGCAAAGCCACATATGTATTTCGATGCCATAATTTTGTTGCTATTTAGCTAACTTTTCAGAAGGATCTCCTACATGGAAACACTCAACTAGTGAGAAAATTTACGTTTTCAGCTAATTTGACTACGGGGTTACTTATTCCTCTTCTACAGGGCAAAAAATTTAAAGCTAAATCTACTAGCCAAAAAGAGCCATCTGCTGCTTTGATCAGTGCCAGTGATTTTAATTTAAGCGACAGTGATGGCGATGATGCTGGCAATTCTGATCAACTTCCAGCATTTCTAAAGAAGCCTAGTGATGGAGCTGGTGACGGATTTGCAACCTCTGTTAAGGGCCTGTTCAATTCCCAAAAGAAGAAAGCCAAGGCATTTGTCCTGAAGACGATGAAAGGAGAGGCCGACCATGATTTCCACGGTGAACGGAGTGAGAATGAAATTGAGTTCTCTCCATTTGCTCGACAGTTGACCATAACCAAAACGAAGAAGCTCATACGGAGGCACACAAAGAAGTTGAACAAGTCTAAGGTTCACAAAAACGCAGGTGGGGTATTAACTATTGACTGGTTGACTCAACATCCACATTATATTCAATGCACAAAAGACACGGGACTCACAGCTAGGGTTCTGATATCTGAAATAAGAAGGCCCCCTAGTTTCTCAGGGGCAAAGAAAATTTCGTTGATCATTCCATTACGGCACATGTCTACGTATCTGGGCATCTAGTCTGCATAGTAAACTCATAATTAACCTTTTATTGTTTTTGTTAGTATACGATGCTTACAAAATTTTGCGTTGCACAGGCACTATGATGGATAGATTCTTAACAAATGACCAAATGAACTGAATTATAAAAAAAAAACGAGACCCTCCTAGGAGGAACTAACCAACTAGGTGGCTTTTCAATAAGAAGAAATAGGAACCCAAAGTCGAACTAGAGGAGACTCGAACCTGGGTGGTCAAGGTGCACAGCTGCACCTCCCACCCTAACTAACCAGTTGAGAAATCATTTACTTTTTTCTTTTGGGGGCAAAATGAAACAGATCCTGTTTTGAGTGGACTAGCTCCCAGTTCTGACTTGTCTGTTGATTTGTTCTTCAGCTACTGAACAAGAAGTGTTGGAACTGCCACCCCGTGCTCCTGCTGGATACAACACAGACTCCTCTGAGTCATCAGCAGAGGAAACAAGCCCGAAAGATTAGCCATTGCTGGCAGCAAAAGGTTGGTTCCAATCATGGATGCTTGGAAGTCCTGAGTTAAAACGCCTCCAGCTTACCGATCAAGCCCTGAAGTGACGTGCAAGTTACTTGGTTATAGCTTCTGGTTTTGATCGATCCATCAGCACGATCTTCGTTGGTTTTGTAGCCATTTGAATAGATGTAGATAGTGTTTCAGCATTTCCTCCCATCAGATGGGGTTTTGAAATAAACTGTAGTAGTGTCTTAGCAGAAGTTGTGACGCTCAATGCATGCTCCGCAGCCGAGACCAATTATCATATACTCCCTCCGTCTCAAAATAGATGTCATTCTCGCTTTCCAAGAAAAACAACATCTTCCAATATTATGTAATTATATATATAAAACAATATTAATATTTATAATACACCATTAGTATCATTAGACAGATATTTAAATCTTGTTTTTTAACAAGTTTATTAGAGATATAAATATTGCATATATTTTTCTACAAATCGAGTTAAAGTTGAGAAACTAACATGGGCATGCATCCCATAACGTCATCCTTTATGGGACGGAGGGAGTATATCATTGTTGAGGGTGATGGTGTCATAACTTCTTTGCAGCAAGAACATATACGGCCATTGCAAATATCGTCTTGGATTGTATCTAAAAGGAATATGAAAAACCTAGCTAGAGCGTATGGGTATATGGTTCCTGTATGTTTTGGGAGTCTTTTACGTGTATGCCATTAAGAAAGATGACGCTTACATGTGTGCCACTAAAAAAATCCACGTATGTTTTGGGAGTCTTTTAATGGCACACATGTAAAAGACTCCTGTTTTGGAGCTGCGGCACGAGTTTTCCAGCATTCCACAACAGCAATAACTGGAAGGAATTAGCCCGTTTCTAGTGTAGAGCGTATATATGGTTTTCTGGGAAGGTTCTCCACATGTGGCAGGCAAGGTTCAACAAGGCGCTAGGCGCTCCCTAGGTGGAATTTTGAGCTTAGGCGTGCCTAGGCGCGAAGGAATTAGCTCGTTTCTAGTGTAGAGCGTATATATGGTTTTCTGGGAAGGTTCTCCACCTGTGGCAGGCAAGGTTCAACAAGGCGCTAGGCGCTCCCTAGGCGGAGGGTCGCCGCCTAGAGCTTAGGCGTGCCTAGGCGCGTCTAGGCGTTGCCTAGGCGTTTTGTACGGTTACACAATACGTATACATGTATCTTTTAAAAAAAATAAAAACAGAGCTCATAATTGGGCCTAGAGTTAAACAGAAAGGCATGTTAAAGCAGCCCAAGCCCAACATCACCATATCTCATCCCCCGAGCGTTCCCAGTTCCTGCCTCCGTTGCCCTTATCCATTCGTCACCACGCGCCCCTCCTGGCTTCCTGCCGTGTGCGTCGTCCGCCGCCGCTTGGCCAGTCTGTGCCGCGCGACTCGTCCTCCCGCTCTGCAGCCCGACGGTCCCAACCTCGCCACCAGTCGTCGCCACCGTCCAACGTCCCCAGTTCTCCGCCTCCCCCCTGTGTGCTTCCTTCTCTGTCTTCACCCTCTGGCTCCACCTTCTTCGCCGCCGCCCGACGTCCTGCGTCCAGCTCGGTGCGGATAAGGGAGCACCGCGCGCCTTGGTGCCGCCTACCCCCCTAGGCGAGGCGGTACTCTTCCGCCTAGCGCATAAGCGCGACTAGGCGAGTGCGGAAGAGCACCTTTTTGAACCGTGGTGGCAGGACGTACTTACAGTAGTGCATCAGTTTCATAAATCTTGTATGATTTGTCAATAATTCAAACGTGACAGATATATACTTCCTGGTCTCTTACAGCCTTCACAAGTACCCTCTTAGGATTGGTAAGGCATTCCTATGTATTTCCTACATCAGGCCATGCTAATTGGGTGTTGATGGTGGTAGGTTACTTCACTTAGTAAGTCAGCATGGTGATTTTCTTCCCCTCCATCATTCTTTCGCTGCTGCTGCGGTGGCTAAAGCTTTTCGCGACCGTGCCTAGGTATTAAAAGGAGGAAGAAGAGTTACAAGAGACTGGCCCATACCATAGAGGGTGATGGCAAGAGATCAACAATGAGTTATTGCGATTATATAATAAGCACTTATTGGTGCAACCCTGGTTCAATAGCCTTAAAAAAATCCAACAATACACCATAACCTTTGTGAACCCAAGTTGAAGCCTCCTTTAGAATGCGATGTAGCACTTGATGAGAAGGCGTTGCGCAGGAATTGATGTTCCACAGCATCCTTGAGGTAAGGATGACTATGGAGTCCAATGCCTTTCTCGTCGATTTATGCACTCACTTCCTTGTCTGCAGCCACGGGTCCGCAATTTTACATTCAGAACAGGAGAGGTGGCTGAAGTTTAGATGCAACAAGTGTATCGACTACGTGGATTACCTTCAGCTATAGTGGTCAGAGATTAAAAAAAAACTTTTACAAGCAAATTGTGGCAAGAACTCTTCAGTCTAGCTGATGTGCAACTACATATGGGACCAGCTTACCATCTGTAGTCTCTTGGTCCGACTGAAAGCTTGAACCAGATTAAGAAAGGTTTTTACGTGGTTTTGTTAATAAATTCATGTCCTTCGAAGTCATTGTATTGGAGAATATTGGTATAAACGACCTGTCACCCTTAGCTATTGGAAGATCTCCCTTTGAAACTCTGACACTTCCATACTTCTGCTGATAGTGTTGTGACATGGTCTCAACTGTCTGACTAGCAATTGATGAAATCATTGATAAAAAATTTTCATGGTTTCCTTTCGCATGCTGATAAGCATACAACAGTTCAATGTTCCACATGTCTCAATTAAAGAATGTCGTATCTGGAAATTAGCAAGTAATTCCTTCCATGCCATCTGAAATTGTCAGGGTATCACAGAAAAGAATGGTCATGTACAAAGAGTCAATTATGTACAACAAGTGTTAACAACACTTTCATGTTTCCTTTTGCGCCAGCTTAAAGACAAGTGGAATTTCAACAGCTAGGATGCAAATCCTCCGTTGTCTCGTACCAAGAAAAGAACTAACCTAATTTTATCTAGATCAAATGAATAACATCTCTTAATAAGTCATGGAATTAAATTTCACATGGATTCTCTCTCATTTTAAAATGTTTTAATAATCTTTATCTCATTCAAGCTTGTTTAAATGGCCTTTGTTTTGTAAAATTTACAAAAACAATTTGCATTGGGAAGCATGCTACTCCGTATGTGAAAGCAGACATGTTGTCGGATGCAATTTTTTCACAAACTTTCCGATCTAAACAGTCAAATATAAATTTAGGTGATGGATACGCAATAGTACAAGAGTAAATGTCGTTCAAAAAATCCGTATGAATATTGAAGATTTTATTGGATTTTTTGAATAAAAAGAATTTATTGGATAGAGAAAAGAGAAGCTGCTCCACCGGTCGTCCTCAGTTCCTCACTAGTCACTCCGTCGTTCCGGTTCTGTCTCCATCGCCGCCACCGAACTGCTTCCCACCTCAAACCCTAACCCCAAACCCCTCCTCGCCGGTGCTCTCTCCCATGGAAAACCCCAGACCACAGCTGCCGGCCCTCACGCCTCCCATGGCTCCGCTCTCCGCCCCGCTCCACCCGCCCATCGCCCCCATCCCAGTCCCTCCTCCGCGGGCGCCCGTTCCCGCCGCCGCCGCCGCCGCCGGGGCCGGGGACGGCGACGGCGATGAGGCCGAGTACGAGATATCCGACGACCACCGCGCCGCGCGGGAGCGCCACGAGCGCGCGGTGCAGGAGCTCCTCCAGCGGCGCCGCGCATACGCCATGGCCGTGCCCACCAACGACTCCGCCGTGCGGGCCCGCCTCCGCCGCCTCGGCGAGCCCATTACGCTCTTCGGCGAGCGCGAGATGGAGCGACGGGACCGCCTGCGCGCCCTCATGGTCAAGCTCGAGGCCGAGGGGCAGGTCGAGCGCCTCCTCCGGGCGCAGGAGGACGACCAGGCCGCGCGCGCCGGCGACGAGGATGAGGAGGAGGAGCAGATCCAGTACCCCTTCTTCACCGAGGGCACGCAGGAGCTGCTCAATGCGCGCGTAGACATCGCGCAGTACTCGCTGCCTCGAGCTAAGGCCAGGATCGAGAGGGCCAAGCGCCGCCACGAGGATCCTGATGAGGACCCGGAGGCGGAGGCCGACCTTGTTGTAAAGCAGGCTGGGGATTTTGTGCTCGACTGCAGCGAGATTGGAGATGATCGCCCGCTCACCGGCTGCTCCTTCTCTCGTGATGCATCACTGCTCGCCACAAGGTACTTCCTCTTAATCATATATAGTTTACATGTGGTTCTTATATTTTTCACATAGTTTGAGCCCCTTAGGGAGGGATGCACAAACGTTTGGGTATCGATCCTATTTGATTTAGTAGTCAACTCTGTGTCTATCCACATTTTTAATTGTTGCAATTAAGCATAGAACTGTTGGATTTTGATTCAAACCAGTTGAGCAAATTTTAGTTCTGTTGATTGCACTTGTTCATTTCTGCTTCAACACAGGATATCACCAACTATAACTTGATAAGTTCAGATATGACATTCGAAAACATTGCCATCAAATGGTTTGTAGTTAATCGAGCCTGTATTTTAATGTTTGAAACAACTAGGCTGTTAAGCATCCAGCACCAGATTTGCTTCTCTTCAAATTGATGCAGACTATCCAAATAAGTAGTCATATTTCAGGTGGTGTGGAACAGTTCTAGATCCAATTCTCGGTATCCCATTCCCACCATATCTAGCGCACCCTTGGTTGAACACAAAGCTGAAATTATTCCTAGGCATCATGCAGGATTATCTGAATAATAGCAATGAGGTACCACGAATGATGTTTACATGAGTGTTTAACGCAATTAGTTGCAGTTCACATGCACCATAAATGGGTTGATTAACTAATGTTAAAGCTCACTTGTGTTGCTGTTTTATCATTACTTATGTCATGCTTTCATTGGTTATTTACTGAACCTACATTGGCCACCATACCTTTGCCTTTGTTTTGAATCCTAATATGGAAGATTATGTCTTGTACTCTTGCTTCCTTTTTCAGGAAATAACCCTTTACTTATCCGCATTCTGTAGTTCATGGAGTGGATTAATCAAAGTATGGAGCATGCCACAAATAACTAAAGTTGCAACCCTGAAAGGTCATACAGAACGTGCAACTGATGTTGCGTTTTCTCCAGTTGATGACTGCTTAGCAACAGCTTCAGCTGATAAAACTGCAAAGTTATGGAAACAAGATGGGTCACTTCTAATGTCCTTTGATGGTCACCTTGATCGTCTTGCTCGCCTTGCTTTTCACCCATCTGGAAAGTACCTTGGTACAGCTAGCTTTGACAAGACTTGGAGATTGTGGGACATCAATACTGGAACAGAACTGCTGCTTCAAGAGGGGCACAGCAGAAGTGTTTATGGAGTTAACTTCCACCCAGATGGTTCTTTGGCGGCATCTTGTGGTCTTGATTCATATGCTCGAGTCTGGGATCTGAGATCAGGAAGATTGTTCTTCACCCTCAAGGGGCATGTGAAACCTGTAAGTATGAGTTTTATTTAGCATGGAACTTGGAAGTACCTTTTCAGTATTTTCTGGGAGATTATACATATTTTGCTATGCTGTTGTAATCGTTAAGGGAGTGTCTCTTGTGTTATACGAACTAATTTTATTTTATATTTCAGGTCCTAGGAATATGCTTCTCTCCTAATGGTTATCTAGTAGCAACCGGAAGCGAAGACAATTTCTGTAGAATTTGGGATTTGAGGACAAAGGAAGTGTTATATTCCATACCAGCTCATAAGAGTCTTGTTTCACATGTGAAATTTGAACCCCAAGAAGGTTATTATTTAGCAACTTCTTCGTATGACACCAAAGCAGCTGTAAGTTTGATGTGTTGCTTATTTAGCTTTACTGCTTTCATCCTTCCCTGCCCAATTTATCTCTCATATATTCCATATTTTCAGCTGTGGTCAGCACGGGATTACAAACCAATCAAAAGTTTGGTGGGCCACGAGTCGAAGGTTACTAGTTTGGATATTAGTGGAGGTAACATATTAGCTTATGCTTTCTCTATTATTTGTTGCGTAAATAGTTATGTTCAGAATCCCTTTCTAGGAGTAACCAATCCCATCTGGTTTTATTCAAAAAAATATATTTGGGTTATTCAACTGTGTGGTAATCTAAGCACAGTTCATTTTAGGTCCTTCCCTTTTACCTTGCATGAGCATTCGAATTTCTTAACTAGAACTAGGAGTGGTAATTTAAGCGGTTATGCTATTGTATAGTGTTTAGGCAGGATAATTTCTCTTTTGTGTTTAGTAGAGCTGTGAGAAGCAGCACCATTTAAATTTTATTAGAATTGTTTAGGATCTCAACTAATCAGCTAATTATTTACTCCTACATCTTATTGTGCCCTTCATGGTCCTTTTGACCTTTGTTCTGTAATCTCTTGGTGTGTGTGTGGGGGGGGGGGGGGGATATGCCTCTTCTGAACTTTTGTCCTCAGAAAATGGGCATCATTCACTCTGTATGTTCGGTGATACATCTTATGACACTTTTAGGTTAATGATTTGCCTGTTGAGTTGTCCCCTTTTCTTTTTTCTGAAATTCCTGCATGAGCATCAACATGTTGTTCAGCTTCTAATGGGTCGTGTATGTGTGGTTTATACAGATGGACAGCAGATTGTAACTGTATCACATGATCGTACAATAAAGATTTGGTCGTGCAGAGGCAGCACTCAGGATAATGCAATGGAATTGGATTGACGTGTTGACTTCATTGCGTTTGCACTGTTCTGTTTGTCAGCTAGAAATAGATGTTCTCCCTTTCTGCTGATCTGCCGCACAAATTAATTGTTCTGGCATAGCATAGCTATTTTGTAGCATGTATAAACTCTTAGCTTGAGAAATGTGTTCTGCTATGCTAATATAACTTGAATATAACAAAATCATTTACAGAAACCTTTATTGGCATTTTCTATCATCAGTTACAACCTGGTGGGTCCTTTTGGTGTTTGTTAACAGTAAATAGGTTTGGAGTTAAAGTTTCTGCTTGAAACGCATTTGGTTGACTGTTGGACATGACTAAATCGGAAGTAAGAAATTTTAGTCGAGAATGTTCCGATCTTCTATGTGGGCTGCTTTAATGTTCGATTACGAGGTTGGGTTATAATTTTTGTTTGTATCGCGGTATAGGTTACGGAAGTCGTGAAGAGTACGTTTTACCATCAGTCGAAATTGGAAATGCTCCTGTCCTTGTGAAGGCTTTGACCGCTAAGGGCTGTTTCCAAACAACATTGGAGTCAAAACTGGCAAATTGAACAAAGAAAATGTAAATCCATTGAGTCTAATTGCAGTATTGCAATATGTTCTCCAAAAACATACTACTAGAGTACACATGGCACAGGCCTGGAGCAAGGGAAAACACAAACACAGGGGTGGCACTGACCGCATTGTTTCTTCCACTCTTGCAAGATACTTGCATAGTTCAGTTTGTCAATGCAATGTGCGTCCGTCAAGCTCTTTTCCCAACGGAGCTTAGGCCTGGCAATCTACGCTCATCCGGGAAGCTCTTTTCACAACCGACCTTAGGCCTGGCCATCTACGCACCTCATCCAACCGAGCTTAGGCTTGGCAATCTACGCTCTTCTTCAAAGTTCCAACCAGGGACAGGTACCCTTTGTCGGTCCAATAGCTAACATCCACCCAAGAAGACAATCCATCTGCTACCAACGTCACAAAGGCCATTTCGCAGAAGCAGATGGACAAAAGGGCGCCAAGCCGCCAACCATCACAGACCCATTCCATGCCATCCGACAGGGCAAAGTACCCGGTCAATAGCTCACATTGGCAAGCTTCTCCAGTTCACAGCATCTCATCTCTAGATATCCACTTCGGTTTAGGCAGTGCACCATTATTTCCCCGAGCAGCAGACAGCCCCAGTGCATGTGCAAACATTCTTCTAGCTGCTCCAGTTTGCTCTTTCTTCAAGCTCTCAGCAGTAACAGCTCTACTGTTAGCAGTGCGGCACTTTTGGTTGGATACAGGTTGATATGAATTCCTACCGGCTGAGTTTGGCTTACCATTTTGAACATAGCTCTCTTTTCTATTATCTGGTGCAACTGGGTTGAACTTGTTCCTGCTGCGTGTTGGAATATTTGGCCCCTTCGACGTCTGTTTTCCTCTGCCTTCTGTCAAGGCAACCGTCTCTGTGGAATTTTGAATTTTTTGACCAAGTGCATGTGCTATCATCCGTTGGGCAACAACTGGAACCTGTCTACATTTTACATATGATCTATCATTTCCCTTGGCAACATCCCCAGAGAAGATTCGCTCACGAGCAGCTCGATAAGCAGCTTCCCTCTCCTTCAGTGATGCTGCTGGGAAAACTTCTGACGGCTTCCGAGGCTTCAAATCTGAAAGGTTTTAGCTAACTGGTTACTCTTTCCTTTTTCAAAACTCAGATCCTGTTTATATAAAAATTATATTGCGATCCATGCAAATAAAATATGCTAAATCCTATTTTATAACCAGAATACTTAGTAGAGTTCATTTCCTGTATACCTGTAGTGTCTTTCAGTTGCGCGCTTCTAACACAAGTGTCTTCTTCGACAATATCTGCCTTCCAAGGCTTTTGAGAATCTGCTAGAAGAATCACAACTTGTTACACAGGATCGAGCGCATGAAAGCTTACATTGTTATGTCTAGTATACAGTGGTCATAACTCATAATAACATTAAAACTTAAATATGTGATGATGTATGTTAGTTTCTGAGGTTAACAATAGCAAGGGCATGGCATTGGCATCAAAACAAGTGTATCCTTTGAAGTATCAACATATGGCTGTACAGGCAGCAAATATACATTGCCAAATGAACCAGATAAAAAGGGATGAATTGGTTATCCACCCACTTAAAGCCCACATGGATGCATGGAGCGAGGCTGTAGATTTACTGCTCCAAGCCTCCAACCAGTTTTTACATCTCATGTTGCCATATGTTGCTCAAAAGACATTGCAACTGAAATAAAATTGGTTATGGCCAAGTGAAAGACACTTCCTACTTCTTGACATTTAAGTGAGTAATAAGTAACTTCTGTAATTGTCTACAGTCTTAAATAGGTGGATTAGAACTTTCTGTAAGTTGAAATACCAGATGCACATTATACAGCAGATCAAAATACCTCTATAAATGTGTGGCTATATTTTAACCAAAGAAATTACTCACCTGTATCATTTCTGGTTAGCACAACAGACGTAAAATCATCACTGTTGTCAAACTTCCATAACATATCGCTAACAAGGACGGGCGGGCTGCAACAAACAAGATAACTCATTCAACCTAAAAGGTCAAAAGGCAACTCCAACACAAGGAAAGCAACAGATAACATGCTGAGACTACAAGCTGCACCTGAATTAGCTGGGATAGTGTGGTACCCAAAAAACTATGCATAGTTCCAAATGACAAAAACGGCTTTATTTTAGCGCCCACATTTTGAGGAACAGAATGAGAGATGATAGAAACTGATATACAATTGGAAAGTCATGTTTAAGGAGTAGATATCTGCATGTGTGGCTTTAATTTGTTGCCCATGCATTCACCCAAGCTAAAAGATACTTGAATTATACTAATAAGGGAGTGGCACAATAGTGATTGTGATCTAATCTTGGAATATGGTTTAAGAAACAATAATAGGGACGGCAAAACAATAATGGACAACAGGTCATGAATACATCATACTGAGACCGAGGGAGATTTTCAAGAAATCATGGCAACATACATGGCAGTTTCAGGGCAGCGCTGGAGGACCAAGTGTCGATCCTCGCCTTCTCCAACTGATTCATGAGCGAACCTAAGCACAAGCAAGCAAAATTAGCTCTTACGCGGCAGTCAGTTATAGTAATACCAGCAAACATGACCCCGATTAAGCTAGTAGGCAGCGGTACCCATAGATTTCAGCAAGGCGGTGCAAGAGGAGGCGGTGGTAGGCGCCCGTGGGCTGGAGCTCTATGGTGTCCGCCTCGTCGTCATCCTCTTCACGGTCACCGTCGTCGTCGTCGTCGCCGCAGCGCAGCTGCTGGAGGACAGCGATGAGGGACTCCTCGGTGGAGAGGATGAGGTGCTTGCTGTGCAGGTTATCCTTGATGAGCGAGGCCAGCTCCTCGACCATGGCGAACTGGGTGGTGGCCATCTCGATTCAATCGGATTGGATTGCTACACTTGATCTTAGCCAAAAGGCCGAGAAAGGTATATCGGATTGGATTGCTTAGGGACGCGGCAGGCTAATTCAATCTGCCGAGAGCCTTATGGAAGGGAAACGCAGAGGAAACCCTAGCCTAGCCCCGCCGCAACTGCAATTGGGAATTCGGGGAGCGGAGCGGAAGCAATTGGGAGAAGAGATTGGGGCGAGGGGATCGGAGTGGAACCCTGGCCTGAAGTCGAAGCAAAGCAGCTGCTGGTTAGGGCATGGATGCCGTGGAGGAGAGGGAGCGAGGATTAAGCAACGGTAGAGTAGGCCATGGCCATCCGTACGGGCAGAGGAATCGAAGCTCGGGGCGGAGACGAGTCAGGACTCGACAGACGAATTGGAATTGGAATTGGAATTGGAATCGTGGATTCTGGTGGCATGCGGTGCGGGGACGGTCGGACGGAGAGTCGGAGACGCGTAAAGGGACATTGTTGCCTGTCAGTTGATTTTTCAGGGATTCTTTCTAGTATATTTTATTGAATGGTTATAAAAATTGTAATTGTTAGAAATTACTACTACTTCGTATATTTGAATATGAATCGAATGAGTATTCTTAGAAATAGATTAGGTTAGAATTACACTGCCAGAATAATAATAAGACAAACAGTATAAAATGCAAAACGCAAATTGGATATGTTATTAGTAATGCATATGGACCCGAATGCTCCGGATAAAAGGCAACAAAAATATTTGTACACTGAGTGACTTGCAGTTTGCTTTGGTGCACTTTTAATGCTGGGATTTTGTCATGCGAAGAACGGAAAGTAGAGATTTCTCCAGGGATGACTAGGTGTGTGTTTAGTTTAGGGAAAAAACGATCCATAAAAATACTGTAGGTCGTGTTAGGAAGCGTGATTTGCGAGTGGAGGAATGAGATAAATAAAAAAAATTAGATAAATGGTTTTTTTTAGAAAGTTGGGGAAATATACACACCCAGCAGCAATTGGTACCCTTTTATCAGTCACCAATCAGACGCGACATCAGCGAATAAATGGCTCACATGGAACCTAAGGCTAGTCTCAGTGTGAGTTTCATGAACAATAAATAGAGTGCCACATAGGCAGTTTTGGTGATGTGACAGTGAATTAATGAAGAGAGGTGAAATGAGTTTGAAACTCTCATACACAGTTACCTAGACAGTTTGTGTCTTGTATGTAACCTAGAGAACAACAATAAATAAATTATATATTGAGAGTGGGATGTTTCATACTAGTTTCAAACATTTTTTAAAATGACGTGGCACTCTGATAGGAGGCGAGAAGCGGACCCAATCCAATGGGTAAGAGGGAGAAAAACGAGACGGTGAAGCCGGCGACAGCGAATCACCCCGCATAACTGAGTCTGTCATTGGCCAAAATCATAGCTCAGCGTTAAATGCTAGTGGGCTCTCTATCTCTCCTCACCAGCCCATCGCGTGAGACGCCGGCTGAGCAGGCGTGATCACTATCTTGCTCTAACTTCGCCACCTATCAACATGTCCATGCAGATGTAGGACGCGTTGGAGCGGCAACTCGCAAACCCCCGCGCGAGTCGCGACGCGAGGGACCAATTCGCGGCTTACCGGAATGCGAGAAAGCAGGTTAGGCACTGCACGCTACTTTTGGTCTTTGAAGATTGGGGAGGGGCGGCCAGGCGAGGGACAGGTTGCTTTAGCCTACTTCCAACCCAATGACTAGGATGATATCCATAGCATTAAATAGGCTGCCACATAAGCAATTTGATGATGTGGCAGAGTAATTAAAGAGGAGAGAGAAGACATGGTGTCTTGCATGAGAAACCATGTCTATACAAGAACCAAGAAAGAAAGCAAGATGATAGGAAAAGTAAAGGAGGGAGAAGACATAGGATTGGATGATAATTTACTTTTAGAAAACTATGCATTGGGGAGATAGTTTCTATGTGTCGTGTCTAGTTGACATGGATATATGGATACTATAAGATGGTGTCTTAGGTTGGGGATGGCCTTAGGTCTCGTCTCCTCTGCAGGGCGTAGGGTTCATTTATTTTTCACACATTAATACATTATTAATCTCCACAAGTAGATTTCATTTTTTACAGGAAAAAACTGCAATGGTGTTAAATTCAGTACACACAGTTAAACTAAGCTTGTTGGCTAGACATGGTTCCAAACATTACAGCACTATGAAGTATAGCTATAAATCCTCACAATCCCCTTCACACACTGGACTAGCACTAACCGAAAAACCTTGACAGGACCATCCAATCATACAGCACCCCTATACCAAAGAAAACACTAAAGCCAATCACGAAGCTAACCTTGTCGGCAGTTTGTCTCGCTGATGGAATCGAGGCTGGATGCACCTTTTCTGAATGACAGGGACGACCCAGGATACTGCCACAGAGCTTTGGGTTTCCATCAAAACTAGACTTTGAAAATGTGCTAAACTGGCCTCCACTTGGAATTGGTCCTTCTAGGTCATTGTTAGAAACATTGAACTCAGATAGGAAATTTAAGCTGCCCAATGCAGTGGGTATTGGACCTTTGAGATGATTGCTTGACAAGTCGAGCACCATGAGGCCTGTGAGGTTGCACATTGACTGTGGGATGTCCCCCGATAAGTTATTTAGGCTCAGATCAAGAGAAGTAAGTGCCCCCAACTGACCAATATTCAGAGGGATTATACCAGTAAGGCCATTGTAGCTAAGGTTTAGTACCTGAGGGAGAGCGTTGATTGAGCGGTATTGGTATGCTGATGACAGATAAATAGGAACCTCAAAGTAATTTATGTCCAAATAAGCCTGAGTCTTCTCTGATTGCATCATCGGCAGCTCCATTAATGCTCTTGGGATTTCCCCTGTAAGACTATTGTTTGATATGTCAATATAGAACAGGGAGTGTAGGGTGTTAACCCAAGATGGTATGGGGCCAGTAAGTCGATTGTTCGCTAGCAACAACATCTTCAAATTTGTGAGCTTTGATAACCAAATAGGTAGATTTCCAGACAATGAGCAGTTATGTATACCCAGGACTTGAAGATTCTCAAATCCATCCATAGTTTCATCTTGTGGCATGACCTCATGCTTGAAATTCACACCAATTAGCAGGGCCTGGAGGTTCCTAGAGCTCTTGAGGATGTGAAGAGTATTTGTGATATTTGTAAAATTGTTGTGGGTAAGCGATAAGAAGGTGAGGGACTTCAGATTTTCTATTCTCTTTGACAACTGACCGTGGAACTTGTTCACAGATAACCGCAGCACAGCCAAATTGCTACATGAGTAAATGCTCTCTGGAATTGTACCTGTGAAGTTGTTGCCATAAAGATCTAAAATTTTTAGATTGGATAGGGTGGAGAAGTTGATTTTGGTAAGCTCTCCTTGGAACTTGTTCCTTCTAAGGCTGATGGTTGTGAGACTTGTGCACTTGCTCAAAGACGTTGGTAGCTCTCGTGTCATGTTATTGTGCTCCAGATGAAGCTCCTCAAGTTTCTTCAGCTGCCCTATAGAATCTGGGATCTTGCCACCGAGCCCAGTCATTGCTAAATCCAGGAAAACCAGGTTGCTGAGCTTATATATATGCGCAGCATCAAGTGTTCCTCCCAACCCATTGTTGGAGAGCGAGAGATATTCTAATGAGGTGGCATCAAAGAGTTCATCCGGGAGAGTCCCAGCAATCTTGTTGTATCCAGCCTTGAGCACTCTAAGGGCAAAGCAGTTACCTAGCTCTGGCGGTATAGGGCCACTGAATCGGTTGTAGCTAAGGTCAAGCACCGCTAATGAAGGCGAACTGATGCAGAAAGATGATGGCATCCGCCCAGTGAAACTGTTATTGCTCGCATTTAGTGCAACCAGGTTCCTAGTCTTCTCCCACGTGGTAGATGGAAAAGATCCAGTGAAGAAATTGCTCGAGATGTTCAGTACCTGCAGAGGTCGCCCAGGGGTTGAGGATGGCAGCTCTAGCAGATCCCCGCTGAGGCGATTGAAGCTGACATCGAGGGAAACCATGGTGCTAGAGAACATCACTTCCAGTGGAAGGCCGCCGCTGAGGGAGTTGCCAGACAAGTTGAGGTGCAGCATGCCCTTGAGGCTGCCAATGGACGGCGAGACGTGTCCTTCCAGGCCTCTGGATGCCAGAGAGATCTCGGTGACCTCCGTGTTTGCGTTGCAGGTGATGCCCTCCCATGTGCAGCAGTCTGTGCCGTTCCGCCACGACGCGGCGAGGCCTCCGTTCTGTGAGAGCCCCGCGAGGAACTGGAGCAGGGATCTCTCCTCCTGCTCGGAACATGAGCTGGAGAAGGAGAGGAGTAGCACAAGAGCCAGGCTAAACGATGGCATGGCTAATCTGCTGCCATGGTTCTTGCACAGCGAATGGGGGGTGATTGGCTGCAAGTTGATCATCATGAAAATTGGGCTGAACTGCTAAGCTTCTTCAATCAGCACTGAGTTTGCTTCTGCTAAGACACTGTTTATGGAGCAATTAGCAGGTACAGGTTGTAGCAGAACTTTATTAGAGGATGCCTTGTTCTTGACCCTACGCGTTTACTACTGACGAATGTTCCACAAGGTTTCTAAATAAAAGTTGGTTCTCTCTTGTGGCCCCAGGGGGCTTATCTGCAGATATTATGTTATGGGCTACCAGAATGTTTTGAGAAGAAATGTAGCTTGTGTGTTATAGGTCAGGTCAGCTGACTACGTTTACTAGTTAACCCTTGAGATGCTTGACTCAGCCAGTTTGCTCTGTTATTTTTGTATGAGGTTTTGGTTGTTGAGGGAGCCAAGGACGCAGTCTTTCATCTGTATTTTTCATATTTAAATTAGACACTTTCGTCATGAACAGAGAGGGTGGCTTTGTCTATGATTAAGGGACCTCTATTCCAAGTTTCAAACACTGTTGTGGTCTCTTCGCCAAGCGGATACAGGTAACCTTAAGGTGGTTTTAGCTGTGCTAATTCTGATGTAATCTTTTTCCAGTATCGCATATATCTCTGCTTGGTTGTCACCATATCAGGATTAACAATTGGTCAATCTTGCTTACATTCAGACTAGAGTGCGTATAATGTAATGCCCGAACCATCATATCTGCAGTTCTGCACTATATCACTTTTGTCTATTCCATTGTATGGGAGACAGGGAGGCATCATTATATTACTTTTTATTTAAATTCTTATACTGCCAAGTGCCGACTTATGATTACTTCGTCACAACAGTGTAGTAGCTGATATTAGTAATTCCTTGGCCAGATAATTAGATTGATGGACAGAAGTGGCAAGCAGCCTGAAGGTTTCATATAAAAATACAACTAGAAACTGGGCTTATTTAATGAGGATCTAACCAAAACATAAGAAATTCATAGAAAACATTTCAATTTCCACAGCATTAAAAAATATCCCAGTTTTCAAAGGGATGATACATTCTGATTTCTGGATGCCAATAGTTAGCATAAGGTGTTGTAGCAAGAGTAAGGAAACCTTTCTAGTGTTCTGAATATCAACAATAAAGGCAAACTGTAGGTACTAACCCCTCAGTCATAAAAAACAATAAAGGCGAATTGCTACTCCTTTCAACCACAAGCTACAAAACAATAAAGTTAGACCCAACCAGTATGCAGATCAGCAGGGATCTGACATTTCGCCATCCATTCAGGTGCGCTATTTCAAGCTCAAAATCTCCCTCTGTACAACTTTCGCTGCTTGTCTTCATTGAATGGTTCATATGGACAAATCTTTCTCCAGGAGTGCAGGTACCAAAAGTATTTTCAACCATCTTCAGCCTGGATCATTCCAATCGATTGGCTGAAGTTGCGGCAGCATCAGCTTAGGTTGCTCCGGTCACTTGGCAGAAGATGCTGCAGCAGCATAGAAGATTCATGGGGGACTGCAAAAGGGAAAATTTCATGCAAAACTAAGGAGAGAATGAATAACTGAACCTTCAGGCTTCTTGCCACTTGTATCAGTTGGATCCAGGTTGCTAGGACACCAGGTATACATGACAAACTTCCGCACCTGTTAGCAACAGAAACCAATGTGCTTCATGTGGTCAGGAAGACAGACAGACAGATATAGTGGTCACAGTTGGATCAAGTCATTCTTCACCTTATCCCAGTTCCGTCGAGCACGTCGTTTGCTCAGAATTTTCAGCATTCTGGTATCCTCATCACGAAGCTTCTTTATCCTGGCTTCACACTGAAAAGCCGTGTTAACTACGCAAGCAGAGCATATTTTTTTTTCACTGATAAACATACAGTTCTTGGTTATTCCTTTGTTTCAATGCCACAGAAAGAAGCCTTCTGTGAATAATACTAAATGATAACATCAGAGAACGTGAGGGAACCAAATAAAAAATATAAATAGTGTAAGGATTTTGAAATAAGTGTCAGACTAATTACATTCTTTGCAACGGAAAATGGTTTTAAAAGTTCTCACAGACAACAAGAAATGTTTTGTGAAGACTTACTTGAGCCATAAAGCAGAGACAAATTGCCACACTGAAGGCATAAAGGCCACCGATACTTGCAAGTACACTAACTGCAGATAACCATCACTGCTAGATGCTAGAAATGTAAATGTGCACGTAAAGGCGATGGCTCCATGACTCACCTGGGCCTACCACACTCTCATTGCTGATCTCCACAATGTAGTCAGGGAGATAACTTATATAGAGCGTAGCATTCACCACTCCATCCCTGGGGTTCTGCAGGGATGCATTCAGGCTGCCGACGTCCGAAAACACAGATCCTTGAGTGAAGTCCTGAACCAGCGGCTGCAAGATCCTTAGGTTACCAAGATTGTTGTATATCTGAGGGAACAACTGAATCTTCAGAACATTGGAGTCTCGTCCCCTGAAAGTCTTCATCTTGCCATCATCGATATAACCGTCAGAGTTCATCATACCACTCACAAAGCTCACGTGCTTGCTGTCACCATGCTGCTTTGCGGTCAGATTGAACTGGAAGCCGACAGCAGTGGCCGGCTGCCCCGGCAGGTCAACGAATTGCCAGGACACGTAGTGGTCTCTTGGAGGGATCCGACATTCGTTGCAACTGAGCTTAATTGATGGACCATTGCTCGTGTTTGTGCAGCTGTAGGTGAACAGTGTCGGAAGTGAAACCACCCTGAAATCCATGAAACCTGGTGTCCCCATTGCAAACGTCGAAGGCGGTACTGCTTGAGCGCAGGACATGCTTGAGACAGTGGTGATGTGGAACTCGAGATCGTTTACGAAAGACAGCAGGTCGGGGGCGTTGGCTGGCTTGACTTGATGCATCTCAATGCTGCGTCTTTTGATGGCTTGATACAGGAGCCTGTGATAAACGATAGTAAGTTAGCAGAATAACTTATAACTAATAAAAGCAAGCAGAGCAGCTGATTAATTCCAGTTAAAAAGGTCTATGAGCGGCACTTACACAGTTAATAATCCGGTGAAGATGATCAAACTAGCGACTGAGCACGTGCCACCCAACTCAGTTTTCCTTTTCCTTAGTACTTGCTGATCCCCCTGAATGAATTCAGGAGCCAAAACAATGCGACTTTCAGGATAAGCCTTTTCAATGTCCAACGATAGATGAACATCGATGGATCAAGTAAAAACTTATGATCCTCAATGACAGTTGCTGATAATATGCTTCAGCCTCCGGCAGAATTACAAGGGTGTTTGTGATTTCAGATTCAACTGAGAATAGTGCCGTTACATGTAATACATTATTCGGTCAGACCATCAGAGGGGACAGCAGGGTTATAGATTTGTGTATTAGGTAGGAGAGCGGAGATGTCAAACTGACCTAGTGGTGCAAGAAATTCAAATATCGCATCCACATTATGAAAAAGAAGCGATGCAAGTTGAAAGTTTCATTAACTTAGGAGAGGAGGAATCCAAAACACGGCATTGATGAAACTAAAATCACTTGTTCAATGGCTGATAATATTTTAACTCAAGTTTTATGACATAGAGAACCATATCCATAATTTATTGCAACTTACGATGAGAAAATAAGGCAATAATTGCAACTAGTCAAACAGTGAAGACACGTGGCTTCATAACAATTTGCAAAATTTGAAATATTCCAGATGAAATATGAATGAAGGCCCCATTTGAAATGTTAGGTGGAAAAAAAATCAATTCCTAAGCCCATTGGATTGTTTCCCTGTAAAATTTCTACAGAATTTCTCGTGTAATTCGAGTGTTAGGAATTGAAAAGACGAAGAGCAAGGAAGCAAGAGCAATGAGGAACGGACCGCCCAGTGGCTGTTGTCGAAGAGGAAATCGAGGCGGCTGACCCAGTACCGGGCCCGGAACATCCTCTTCTCCCCGCGGGGGTCCCGGCCGGCGAACCTGGCGGCGGCGCAGAAGGCGAACCAGGCGAGGAGCGTGGCGAGCGCCACCATGAGGAGCACGGCCTGGGACTGGGTGAGGCGGCGGAGGACGTCGATGGAGAGCACCGGCGCCAGGAAGTAGAGGCTCTGGTTCCGCGGTGCGCCCACGGCGCCCACCTGCCAGTCCCCCCACCCGCCGCCGGGCATCGGGGCGCAGCTCCCGGTGGTGCCGTTGCCGCTGAGGAGGTAGTAGTACCCGGGGTCGCACGCGCACAGCGTGGCGTTGTACGCGAACGTGCGCGCCGCCGCGCAGGACGCCATGGCCGGCCGAACCCCCCTCCCCTGCAAAGCTAGATCACCAGCTACCGAAGCTGCGGTGCCGCACCAGCAGAGATGGAAGAATCCAGCGGCAGCTCCAGCCTTCCTCACTTTCTCAGGGCAGCTTTTCCGGTTTTTTTTTCCTCCACTGTTTTGAAAGAAAACTTCAGTGTAGACTTTCCTTAGCTTGGTTGCTTGCTCAACTCAACAAGATGAGGTGTGGTATTATATGCATACTCTCCATTCAGATCAGAAACATGCCACTATGCCAGCCATTCTAAGATCCCACTTTGTTTAACACAAGGTCCGTTTACCTGTAGCTAAACAAAACCATCATGTATTCATGTGCAAGAGGGGGCAAACAAAACGTGTGCTTCGGATCCCTCATCTCTGGATGTCACTGTCACAACTCACAAAGTCAGCAGTCCTTTTATAACATGATCACCAATGGTTGGTTTCAAATTGCAGTAGATCGAATCTGATTAAATTTTGATAATTCCCATTCCTGATGGTAGATGGGTCTCCCCTGAGCTGATTGTGATGAACAAGTGAGGAATGCTGGATGATTCCGTAGCTGCTAAGCATACGATTGATTGTTTTACAACGACGAATGGACTCACGGAGACATCACCGCATCGATAGCCAAAGCTATAAAAATCTGGCTACTAAAATGACACATTTTTTTAGCTGCGTCTGCTTGCCTTGCCATTGCCTCATCTGGTCTTACAGGTCGACGACTTTGACAGACTGGCCACCAACCACATCCACATCCCCAGTTCCAAGTCCAATTATCGTGTGGTCAAATATCCGAATTTGAATCAGTATTCAGCTATAAACAAATCTCTATCACGGCAGGCAAATTGAAAACGACATCACTAGTCACTACAACTTCAACACGATTTGCATATTCGACTATTAAGCTCGGCCACGTCACCCAGTAAGTAAATCACAATGATCTTTAATCAATATAGTCAAATTACATACAGAACAATCAACTTACCACCAGCACCAAGTGCGTTATTTACCTGCACTTGTCGAAGAAAAAAAAAATACCCCACCTCTGCATCTCTCCCACTTTTGGGAGTTGCATTCAGCACACTGAACGCTAATCAAATCAACCATCAAACTCTCAAAAACATCATCTAGATTGGCTCTCTCAAAACTAGCATTTCCCTCCTACCACATTTCATGCCCCCAATAGACCAGCTTAGTGTGCACAGCATCATTGCAACCATATCGTGAAGGATGCCAACAAAAATAGGAGAGAAAACGTCTTCCTCCACTGGGCAACAGACGAAGCTTCTGAATACACAAATCTATGTGATTGCTCTCTGCATAGGGAGAAAAGAACACCAAGTGCTAGGTAAGAACAGGGGTAGGGTTAACTAAACTTGTGACTGTGGTGCAAACTTAATAAAATGCAGATAGTAAACTCACTTTTGTAGGCTTGAGAGTGCACCGCAGAAAATTGCATTATCAGGAAGATTGTTACTATTGTCCTCTGGGTTAACAACATTGATGTACACCTCTTGCCCCAAGTACCAGGTGTCAAGATTCTGCACACGCAAATTCCATATGCCTGCATTGTCCAGAAACACAAGAATAGCGGTCCAAGCCCCAGGGAATACCTGCAATCAAGAGACGGTCCAAATCAGAGGCATGCAAAGCCAACGCCTGTACAACACTGCGATGATGCCTCACAAAGCAAATTTACAGTGTTAAACTATTTATAGATTACAGAGTTTATTATGCCCGAAGCTTAGATTCATACTAAACACAAAAATAAGCCAAGATAGAGAAAGCATATGTTAATGTTTACCACCAGAACTTGCAGCTTGTCGCTTTCTGTAAACTTATGAGGTGTCTTGTCTCTATGTCACAGAAGTTGCTTAAACAAAGAACTATTTATCTAAATTCATATCTATCCTTATTTGAAATAACATGAAATAAGATGGCACAGAACTTATTCTAACCACTACAGGATTTCTTCAGACAAAACTATGCAGATAATTAAACTGCTACCTGCCACTCCAACTAATATTGAAATTACAGCAGTATTTGGCCTGTCATAAAGTTTTGTTGTACTACAATCAATATTTAAGTAAGTTTACTGATTATACGCAATTAATGTGATGGCTAACTTGGACATCCATAAAGTTAGACAACAAGTTTCAGCACCTGGATTGTAGAGCGTGCAACACCATCCCATTTGTTATAGGTGCCACGACTGTTTTCTGTCCACAATCCATAGTCCATCCTGAGAACAAACAGACAACAACCGTGAGGAACCAAAGAAGTTCTGGATAAAGAAGAGGGAAGAGGGGAGGTTGTGGCTTCTGCATTACCCGACAACAAAGAATGCATAGCCATCCAAGTGGTAACTCTGCACAGTTGTGGCATTATTTTGAAATATGATCTCCATGAAGCCCTTATAGGTGCCATTTATAATGGATGTATCGACTTTTGGTAGTCGGTTCATTGGATGGTTAGGAAAATCCAATTTGTAGACTCCTGGAACATTGAACAGTTGTGCAAGTACCAACGGAGTGGATGGAGGAATGTAAGAAATCTCATTCAGAGTAGAACGCAGCTTCCCATCGATGAGCTCAGGTGGTCTACTCTGTAATAGATACACATCTGTCACGGTAATGTCACCATAATGGAATGAACCCTGCGGATTGGGCCGAGCACCACTAGCTGTAACATTCCATCTGAAACAACACAGCAGATGGTACGTCAATAAACACATTTTGAGGTCACGAATAGGAAAATGCAAAATCTAATGAAGTACCTGATGGATCTTGCTTGGTTTATAGAGAACGCTGTGTCATACTGATCGTTCGGGGGATCAGGAAGAGGGCCAGAGGCCGGACCCTGGGAGTTGGAGTAATGGAGAATAGCGACGCCAGTCAACTTATCAACAACGGCGGCATCAACAAACCGAGCGCTTGCAACTACATAGTAATCGGTGCTGGCATTCTGATCCATGGTGACCAAGAAGGAGTAGGACTGGCCGACATGGATGTCCAAATTGGTGTAGTTCTGCTGAGAGGTGTAGGAGCCTTCGGTCTCCACAAGGAGCAGGTTATGGTTCTGGATCCTGAAGTTAAGGCTTGTGGAAACCCCAACATTGTGTACCCGAAACCTGTAAGTTTTCCCTGCAATGGCAACAAAGATTAAACTATTGATTTCATCCCCGTCTCCATCTAGTTTAGCAGATATAAATTCAAATGCCAACGCAAACCTGGCTCGACATTGATCCGCTCATAGACTATCCCCGGTGGAACCACGGACTCGTTGTACTGGTACGGCCCCAATCCATTGATGAGCACGCCGTCAGGGGCGCCTAGCAAGGTGCCGCCGTCGAGCGCGCTCCTGAGCTCCTTGTGGCCACGGTTATACCAGTCACCAATAAAGAGCGTGATGTCCCCGTCGGGGAACCCGAAGGGGATGGGTATGACGTCGCGGTTGTTGATGGTGATGCCGCCGTAGCCCCCGGCGGCGCGGTGCAGCGGCGTGGAGGGGAAGTAGAAGAAGCTGCCGACCTGGTCCTTGACCTGGAACGTGTAGGTCCAGTTCCACCCGGCGGGGATGGCGCAGTTGGTGCCCAGCACGCCGTCTTGCCACGCGGTCTTGCGCTGCTGCACGCCGTTCCAGGTGATGAGCAGCGGCTCGTCCAGCGCGTTGCGGACGTTCACCACGACGTTCCAGTTGGTTGTCACGTTCAGCGTCGGGCCCGGGAACTGCCCGTTGATGCCAATCACCTGACGCCATTGCCGGTGTCAGTGTCGATGCCACTGTTTGTTGGCTGATGCAAGGGGAGGGAGGGGATGACTAGAGGAGAGAGGGGATGGATGGAATGGAACCTTCTGCTTGACGCCCAGCGGCTGCGCGGAGACGTACGAGACCTCCCAGTCGTAGTAGGCGTAGGGGTCCCCCGCCCGCGCCGGCGCCGGCGACGCCGCCAGCAGAAGGAGCAAGAGCAGGAGCGGCATTGGCGTCCGGAACTCGACCGTTCCCGGCGGCGCCGTCGACCTCGCCCTATGGATTCGAATTCGAAATCGCTGGCGGCGAGCCGCGGCGGAGCCCGACCTTGAATCCGGTGGCCGGTCGGAATCGAATCGATCCCAGAGCGGAACCCACAGCCCTCAGGCAAGCGAGCCTACACGCAGGCGAAGCGAAGGTCGGGGAGAGCCGTGGTGGTCTGGTGGAGTGGAGGGAGAGCAGCGAAGCGGAGGGGAAGGGGAGAGTGGAGCGGCGACGGGAGGGAAAGCAGCGGCGACAGCGAGTGGGGGGAAGGCGGCGGAAAAGAAGCCGGCTTCTCCGCTCCACTCTGGAAAGAACGGCCGGAAAAGAAGCCGCGGCTTCTCCTTTCCTTTGAGATTTCTTCGGCCCAACGGTCTGGCGGACAACGGATCGGGCTAACTTTGTAAGCTCAGCGTCCAGCCCAGGGGATATTTAATTTTTTTTGCCATCATTACGGAGGCTACCTCTCGTATTGCCAGTTTTACGGTGACACTAATATTTTTAGCATCGGGGAGAGAGGATTTCTTACATTTGAGCTATTTCAGCATCCGTGGCATGCCAAGTCGGATCGCCAGCATGTCAAAGCCATGGGAAATGACTCCCCTACCCCTGCCGCACCACGACCAGTGACTCAGACCCTTTTCTCAAGCCACTGACGCGTAGGCCCCACTTGTCAGTTTCATCCTCAACCTCAATCCATCCCTCTTCTTCTTCCTCGTGCTGCTGTCATTTCTTCCTTTCGCCTGATTAAAATACTAGTCATTTCTTCCTCACGCCCCTCGCTGTGCATACACACGTATCAAGAAGCTAGCTATTTTGTTTTGAAAAGAACATGAAGCTAGCTACGGGTGGCATGCTTCATCGGGTGTGCTGCAAGACGAGCTCACGGGCTCAGCTTCAAGGCGGGGTAGAAAGCGAGGGGGGTCTGGCCAAGGTACTTCTGGCGGCCCCTCAGCACCAACTCGCCCTCGATCAGGGGCGCGCACACGCTGGTAGGCCTGTTCATGGGTTACCTAATCCACCCAATCCACCCACCCAAAACCCAATTCAAACCATGAGAACTATTAACCTATGGATTAGGTGGATATGGTTAGGATCCATCATGACCCATGGGTAAAGCTTCATTCACATGCCATCCTCCGTGCTTCTCTGATTCTCTCGCCAGGCGCCCGTGCACCCTGACCCCCGCCGCTCGCCACAGGGGCTTGCCGGCTGCTAGCTGGCGCCATGCTTCCCCTGTCGCCCCTCGCCGCACGCCGGAAGAAGCCGTCGGCCCCATGGCAGCACGTCGTCGATCGCGCAGTCGACGAGCAGGCGCAGCTTCTACTGCGTGATGTACTGCAGTTTCGAGTCGAGGAATCGAGAATGCACGCAGGCGCCGCCGTTGCCCGACGATGCGGTCGAGGAACCAAGAACACGCGGAGGAGGCCGGCAACCAGTACGGCCTCTCGCGCAGCGCCACGGAGCGTGGGGAGGGCGCCCAGGTCGACATCCCGAACGTCGGCAGCGAGAACGACGGCCTCCCGCACAGCGCCGCAGAGCACAGGGAGGGCGCCCAGGTCAACATCCCGGATGTCGGCGGCGAGAGCGACCAGTACGGCCTACCGTGCAGCGCCGTAGAGCACGGGGAGGTCGCCTAGGTTGACATCCCAAACGTCGGCGGTGAGAGAGAGCAGCGACGGATGGGTTACCCTTGTAACCCATTATATCCACCCAATCCACTACATCTAATTCATCCATACATGGGTGGGTACAAAATCCACCCAAATCCATCTAAACCCACCCATGAACACCCCTACACGCTGGTCACCCGTCGTGACCCCCACCAAAATCGACACTGTCACGCTCGCTAAGTTCATGTCCAAGCACCATCTCACCACGCTGGGGCGCGGGCGAAGGCAATGGCCTGCCCACCGCACGGAGCACCGCATCATTGTCCACGTCGGGCACCGCGCACAAGAACTGGAGGTAGTCACTGTACTCGGCGTCGAACACCAGCCCCAGGTCCAGGCGTGAGGAGGTAGAAGAAACTTACAGGCGGGACCCACATGTCAGTGGCATGGGAAAGGGGGGTTGAGTCACTCGTGCAGTGTGCCTTTGGGAGGAAGGGGCAGGGGAGTCATTTTCCATGGCTTTGACACGCTGGAAGGCTGACTTGGCATGCCACGTAGGCTAAAATGGCTCAAATGTAAGAAATCTTATCTCTCCGATGGCAAAAATATTAGTGTCACCGTAAAACTGGCAATCCGAGAGGTGGCCTCCATAAGGATGGCAGAAAATTAAATATCCCCCAGCCCAGTGTATGTGTATTATACCTGGAAGTGCTTTATCTCCGGTCATTAAAAAACTAGTACTAGTATACCTTATCACCATTATACGGTACATTTTGAAAATGGTGTTTTTTATCTTTTCAAGAAACCGGCACAGTTTGAAAGGGCTGCAATTTGACTACACTATCACTATAATTCTACAAATAAAAAATATATTTCATGATAAATGTAATATGATACCTTGTATCATAAATAGTACTAGTCTCATATATATTTTGCTCAAAATTGGGATAGTTTGACTCATTATAATACGAGAATGGTATGTTTTCTTTTGGGACAAAGGAAGTAGAGGAATTACGTCGAACCAGATAGTAATGATGAGGTTGGCTCCCCAAAAAGTAATGAAGAATGAATGTGTAAATCTGTTTTCAAAAGTTATTTTCATACGGTCTCGCTCTTTTTTTTCGATTTTCGATCAGCTTTTTCCTTTCCTTATTTATTTTTCTTTTGTGGGTACCGCTCCACTTGAGGCCTTGTTCGTTTTAGCATGGAATGGTATGGAATAGGCTCCAAACCATATGGAATATCTTGGCATAGAATCAATCCCAATCTACCCAAAATGTTTGTTCGGATAGGCATGGAAGGGTTTGAAACCCAGCATGGTTTGGTCCCGTTCTATGCCAAAAAGGCATATTTTATTCCATGAGTATGACCTCATGGAACCATACCCCATGGTTTGAGCGAAATGCATGGAACCACAAGCCCTGAATCGGACCCGGTCGTAGGGAGAGAGGGGAAAAAAACCCCGAATCGGACTTGGGAACATGAAGTCCGCATATCGGGCTCGCTACTTCTGAAGAGTTATAAATCCGTGCCGTGCCAACGATCACATAATCTCCTTCCTTGCCCCGTGATCATCCAATCATCCTGATGAGCGGTGCGATCGAGCTACCAGACCACGCTATGGCGATGGCGACGGACCGCATTGTCCTCTCGCGAGACGACAGAACGATCTCCATGGTCGAGATCGCTATGGCCACGCCGCCCACGCTCGATGCGGCGACCGTCGGCTTCCGGATCGTAGTCGTCCAGTGCTACGGCGCAGGCGTGGGGGTGGGGGCGACGCCGGCGAGGAAGACGACGACGCCGACACGATGGAGGACGTGGCGTGCCGCGTCCCCGTCGACGAGCTGATGATCAAGGAGAGCGGCCGAGGCGCGGCGGCGGCGGCGATCGACCGCGCGTTCGAGGAGCTGGTGTCCAAGCTCGACCACCCGACGCTGATCCCGGAGGTCTCGCCGGAGGCCAGGAAGGCGGCCGCGACGGTCCGGGCGATCTGCGCGGAGCGTGAGATCGCTGCCCTCGCCGGCGTCGAGTTCCGCCTCCGCGTCGTGTTCCTGGACGAGGAGGAGTCCGAGCCGGAGTCGGATTCGGAGGAGGAGGCCGGGAGCGACCTCGAGTTCGACGACGAGTGCTGGGAGCTCGGCCAGATCGACTGCGACGGCGGCGCACTCGTTTACCACGGCCAGTTCACATCGGACGCCGCCGGAGAGTGGCGGTACGAGCACGGCGAGGCTGACCTCAGCGAAGACGAACACGACGGCGGCCAGTTCACGGCGCGGCCGTTCGACGGCGCTCTCACACGGGAGGGCGGGCCGAGCGACGGGACGCTGCTGCTGTCGGGCTTCGAGGCGAGCGCCGACGGGCCCGACGAGCTCGGCGACCAGCAGCACGAGCTGACGCCCCGCGACGTGCGGCGCCTGGTGCGCCTCGCGTTCAGCGGCGGCGACGTGGAGGGCGACGAGGCGTACCAGCGGGCGCTGGCCGCCGGCGGCGGGCCCGTGTCGCCCGCCACGCTCGCCGCGATGCTTGACCGAGCGCTGCGATCCGTGACGCAGAGGCCGCCGGCGCCGTCAGGTAGCGGGATGCCACCGGGGCGGATGCGCACCGGATGGTAGTAGTGGCACGTGGAGTTTGGCACCTGTGTTCGTTGGTTTGCTAGTATTGTACGTACGGTAGCCATGTTGTTTGATCGATGTACGAGGAGCAAGCGTATTTTTTTTTTGTTAATGTGACTTTCAAACAAAGTATTTTTTTGTTGATGCACCTGAGAGCTGAGAAGCATGCGTCTCTGGTTACAATCACTAATCCTGAATATTCAATTACAGTCTCCATTTCGATCTACGGCCCAGTGCATTATTTGTTAATGCAATGATTTTTCTTTTAAAAAAAAGTTATCCAGTCTCCCACTATACAAGCAAATATACATCAAAATGGTAATGAAATTATTCATTTCATGAAAAACCGTAATTTCTCTTACAAATTTTTGCTACAATGAATTTCACCAACTAAACACTATCTAAACACCGTGCATGTTTTTCTTCGTTGCATCCACCGGAGTACTCCGAACTCCACTCAAGAATCGCAGCAACCGTCTGAATCCAATTAATGTCCCAGGGAACACTCTACAGTTTCTGATAAAACAATGTGAAGCCAGGACTCTCGAAAACATTCTCGATGGCAGCTAGCACGCAGATGAGCTTCCAATTCAGCTTAAAGCGGATCAGCAGCGGGCTTTGGCTGGTGAAGTACCTCGCTACCCTGCGCGCCGTGGTCTCGCCGGCGCGTCGCTTCTCCTCGCGCCGGAAGCCGTCGAGGACGTGCTGTGACCGGCCTATCAGGTCCTTGAGGTACGCGATCCACAGCCTGACGGCTCGGCCCCTCTCGCCCTTCGCGTTGGAATGCTCCTCGGCGTTGGCCAGTAAGAAGTGTAGATATACCAGGTGCAGCTCTAGCTTGCGGCGGAGTTCATGTGCGAGTCCATCCTTCCACTCCGCTGGTGGGGCTGGCGCGCTGCCGCTGGTAGCCATCAGGGGCTGAGAATAACCAGCTAGCTAGGGTGTTTGAGATAATATAGACAGATGCCATTGGCCCATTGCATGTTCTAGTGTTCGATTCGGAAACGGGTCAAATACAGACCGTAGATAGAAGCTTACCCACGATTATCTTCCGATCCGATTCCCATACGATCTGTTTCCTTCTTCTTGGGTTCCTTCCATTTCAAGCGTGTAACCATACGGTTCACTGAAGTTGTTTGGGATAAGTCCGATTTTTAACCTCCAACTATCGCGTTCTTTCGATTTTTACCTTCAAACTACAAAACCAAATATCTTACACCGTGCAACTGTCGAAATCGGACACTTTACACGCCTGAGCCCAAACAAACCAGTTTTGGCTTTGACGTGTCAGCGGTTTTGCCAACGTGGCTGCAACGTGTACACTCACAGCAATAGGACCTACAAGTCATACTCATTAGATACTGAAATTACTAAACTACCTTGGTCTTTCTTCTTCCCCTCTCCGCTCAAGAACTCCGTCTCCTTGTTCGGCACTCAGCACGCCGTCGTACACGATGTCGCCGGCGCCGGCCTCGCTGCTTACCTTCTCCAGCCCAGGCGAGTCCGGCTGCCACTCCATCAAGTCTGCACACCATGCTAGCGGGCCATCAGATCCAGACCCGTTGCCTCGAGCGTGAGTTTTTCCCTCCTTCCTCAAGCATCGTCGCAGCAGGGGATGGCAGGATGCGACACGGTGCTCACATGAGAGCAGCTTGCTGCTGGTGGCGTTGCTCACTTGTGTTGGCTCAGTTGGGTGGTCAATTGAGCTTGAAATTTGTTCGAATAGAGATACATGGGTGGTGGATCTAGGGATTCGAAACTGTGGCAGTGTGTAGATAAGCTTAAGCTGTGACTTGATGCTTGCTTTAATCTATTCTTATTTGGAAAATCGGTTGCTGGTTTGGAGAAACAAGATAACATAGACCACATGGCGTCAGGGAGATGGGGAGATGCTGCCGGTTGGTGCAGAGAAATAGGAGAGGAGAGAGGGGGACGGAGAGGTGGAGAAGATAGAGCTGACGGGCGGGTCCCGCTGTGGTAGGATGATGTGTCAATTCCATGTGCCACATCGGATCAAACCAGTATGGTTTAGGTTGGAGGGGGTATTTTGTCAGGTTTCAATAGTTCAGTGGTGTAGGATGTCTGGTTTCATATTTGTAGTGTGAAAATCAGACAAGTGTGATAGTTCAGGGTTGAAATATGGATTTTTCCCTTGTTTTAATTGCTGCTGGAGTACAAGCGTATTTTTGTTAATGTGACTTTCAAACAGAGTATTTTGTTGATGCACCTGAGAAGCATGCGTCTCAGGTTACAATCATCCTGAATATTGACATCACACTCGTCATTTCGGATGTACGGTCTAGTGCATTCTTTGTCGATGCAAGTATGAAATAAAAGAAAAGGCCGTTATACAGTCTCCCGCAATACAAACAAATACATCGAAATTGTAATGAATAGAAAATTTAATATGGTTTTTCTTCTTCTTCTTCCTCGCATCTACCATCCCCGTCGTCGTCTGTCACACCCGGTTTTATAAGCAAAATCGAATGCTCATCACATGTATATCAGGATCTGTTTATTCATACATGTGGCGATTACAAAATTTAATCATGCCAAAGTTAGCGTAAAAAACATGCAAAATGACCTGAGGTCTAAAAGAAAGTTTACAGAGTAGCGTAGATCATTGTCTTCAGCGGAACGGGACACCATCTCCACAGGCAGTTGACCGGAGGTACACCAGCCTAGTCCGAATCATCATCTTCAGGACTCTCCACTCCATCTCCAAAGTCTGAACAACAATGGGGAGAGACAACAGAGGTTGAAAGGGAAGACGGTGAGTATATCGAAATGTACTCTGCAAGTGTGGGAATAATATGACATGAGGCCAAATCAAGGAAAGGCTTACTCTGGTTATAAAGCACCTAAGCAACTCATCCTGAACCTTAATTACCTTAGCACCTATTTAACTAAATGTGATTCACCAGCACCAAAATTATAATATCATTGGATTCTATCCGACCAACATGAGAACATGGCCCCAGGTTCCATCTGAGCACCAAACCAACCACTGGATACCATCCAGCTCCCAACCACACTAGGGTACCACCACCTGATGACCAAACCAACCAAAGCCCACTAATCACAAAGAAGTCCAGGCTTGCTCATGACCGAGAACAACGGCTGATATATCAGTTTTACACTCTGCAGAGGTTGCACACTTTCCCCACAAGTCGTGCTTCACCTCGAACTGAACACCACAAAGGCGAACAGGATCATCCCACTACAAGGCCTTTCAAAAGTCGTTGATTTCCACCTGAGGACACCCACTAAGGTTTCACCGCTAACAGGGAGTCCATTTTTCCTCCACTGCAGAAGCCCCCTCTTGTGCCACTAAACCGTCCAACAATGTCAACAGGTGGGACAACCATCTAGTCGGCCAGGTCCAGAGATAGACCTCGTGGTTGTGCGGTATAGCCAGGTTACTTGTCCATGAACCGGACCTTAGAATCTAGAGTAGGTACGAGCATCAACCCATGTGTCCACGACACAACCCAAATCAAACCATCCGCCAGTTCTGTCCATCCTGCTCAGATTCTCTAATCACCATATTGCCACAAAAAATTACCAACTCAATTCTTGTTGCATAGAAATTAATCAGGTTTAATACTTTAAGCCCAACCAGACTGCAAAGCTAAGCATGAATCTACCCATAACCAACCAACCAGGGTTTCAAGAATGTTATCAGAAAATCTAGTCAACCATAACATGGGATTCCAATTTATGACTCAGCATGCCTAATATACTATCTACTCTATTAAAATAAAATAAATATAGGATAAGAATGAACAAGGACACTTGCCTCTGGCGGAAGAAAAATATACAGCTTCGAATTCTTGAACTTGGAGATCACAAACCGCTCACTTCCTAAACGCGCAAACATCCAGAGATAACACACAATAAATACAAAAACAATACACCAAACAGTAATAAAATACTTATTAACGTTTACTACTCGTCTCTACGAACGCATGAGCGCAAGAATGGCTTGAACGGATTTACGGTTAAACAGATATAAGCATTCTAGGAAATAGAGCTTTTATGCGAAACTGAATGAATAACAAGGATTAAACGAGTTGGTGCAAAAGGATAGTGGACAGAAATCCGAAATTAGGAAATGACTGATTATAGACATGTGCAGTAACAAGGTTTGGCTAAAACAGAGATTAGCAAGGTGTCAGGGGATTAGAATATAATAAAGATGTGTAACAGCAAAGATGTGCCGTGATTTGCAACAAGAGCAGAGGCTGAAATGTAAAGGCAGAATTTTATACAGCAAGGGTGCGTGTGATTTATTTGTGCACTGTTGTGTGGACTCGGTCTGTGTGCTCATGGACCGAAGGAGAAGGAACTGTGGTCTACGGTGAACCATGTCCACCACGAAGGGGTACACATTGATCTAATCTGCACCGTTGGTTTTTGATTCAAGGGCCACCAGATCATCTCCTTCCTCTGGACAGAAGGAAACCGTGACCAGGAACAACTCCATGAACGTAGAGAAACTGAAGCTCTGCCCAAACTCTAGATCGACCTAGGCTCTACGGAAATCGACCGGGAATAGCAAAACGGAACGTGTACGAGACGGGGATCTCACCAAGGGTCTTCCGGAGAGTTGCGATGGAGCGATTTGGGCACGGGACAAAGAAGGCGATGAAGTTCTGTACGGACGTAGAACAGCGACGACGTGTGGCAATGATCCTCCTTGGCTTCCCTGTGACGTAGATGAATTCCATACAGAGAGATGATTGGAGAGGAATAGACAACGGCTGCAGACCTGCAGTGACGGATGGAAATTCACAGGAACGAGCGGATCGACAGTTGCGTCCAGGAGCGGAAAGAACACCGACGCCGGTTGTGATGCGGTTTATTTGCAGATGAAAAAGGGAAGAGGAGGACTGGGCATCTCGCTTTAGAGGGCAGAACGGATGCGGAGCCTCGGCGGTTTTGCATGCACGACACGAGAGTTGGATCGTGAGGATGGATTGGGATGACATGCGGGGCCCACTGATCTAGACATTTATTTGGAAGGATTTTAGTAAAAGGCAGTCAAGATTTTGAGAGTTATTTTGACCGTGAATGAATCTATCGGATTTCAAAATACATTTTCCAGTCAATAAATTCCTAGTGCAAACTATACGGCATGATGTACAATACAAAACTATATAACCTATATTTATTATTTGTTTACAAAATATTTTCCCACTACCATTAAATATTTTCTATGAACTAACTTGGATATTTTAATAAATATAAGAAAAATCACTTTATTTAATAGTGTTAAGTGTTCACATCCCAAAATAGAAATTTTGGGGGTGTGACATCGTCTAAAATCGCAGCGACTGTCTGAATGCAATCAATGTGCCTGAATGCAGCAGCCCATCCATGATTAATATTTGGATGCGCCCAAGACCATAAAAACTGGAGCAGCAGACGGTCGTAGCAGTGTAGCACCACGTTTTGGTCCATAGCACATGGAGGCCATGGTACGGTTGCATTTGCATCGTGGCAACAAGCCAACAACCACCCAACTGGTCAGAGAAGTACCCAGAAAACCTGCATTTCGTAGAGGAGCAGACTATATCAGGCATTCCTGCCGAGGCTGCACAGTCTTGCCATTTTCAGTCTCAAATAGCATTGGCCGGCGCGGCTGCGGTCGACCGCGCGTTCGAGGAGATGCTTGCCAAGCTCGACCACCCGACGCTGCGCCGGGAGGTCACGGCGGAGGCAAGGACGGCGGCCGAAAGCGTCAAGGCGAGGTGCGCGGATCAGGGGAATCATCTCGCCAGCGTAGAGTTCCGCCTCCGTGTCGTCTTCATCGACTTCGAGGAGGAGGAGGAGGAACCAGACAGCGAGGAGGAGACGGGGAGCGACCTGGAGCTCGACGAGGAATCATGGAGCCGCGGCAATTCGGGCGGCGGCGACTGGCTGCACGGGCACGACGCCGCCGTCCTCGGCGACGAAGACGACGACAGCGGCGGCGGGCAGTTCTCGGCGCGGGCGTACGACGGCGCCTTCGAGCGGGAGGGCGGGCGGAGCGACGGCGCGCTGCTGCTGTCGGGCTTCGAGGCGCGCGGCGACGGGCCCGAGCTCGGTGAGCAGCACGAGCTGACGCCCCGGGACATGCGGCGCCTCGTGCGCCTCGCGTTCAGCGGTGGCGACGTGGAGGGCGACGAGGGGTACCGGCGGGCGGTGGACGGCGGCGAGCCCGTGCTGTCTCGTGTCGCGCGCGCCGTGATGCTTGACCAGGGGATGCGGTCAGCGAGGCCGCCGCAGCAGCAGCAGCCGGCGGCGTCAACGAGAGGGATGCCGCCTCGGATGCGCACCGGATGGTAGGGACGCGCGCGCCCGGCGACAGCACTGAAACATCGGCTTTCAAATCAGGCTCTCTTGGTTTTTCGTATATGATTTGTCTGTATCGCTCAATGTTTGAGCTGTTTTTTTCTTTACTAGGTTTCATGTTCCAATTACTTTTGCAGTCAAAACAAGATGAAGGCCTAAATAATGTTTCTCAGTAGCACGCATTGCGTTTGTAAGAATATAATACATTGCGTTTTATACATACCAAGTTCACTCCATCGAAGAGAGCAGAAGTTTAGTCAAGACTAGACTAGTCACATTGTAGCAAAACAACATTCTCTGTTACATGATCTATGTTCAAGACTAGTCATATTCATATGCTATGCATAACAAGAAACGGTCTCACAGTTGAAGCAAAACAACAATCTCTGTTACATGAGCTATGTTCATAACTAGTCATATTTCATATGCTATGCAAAACAAGAAAAGGTCCATGCCCGAATGGGCAAATATACAAATCAATCATGCGAGACGTACATCTCCAGTATTTCTGGGGGAAAACTTTGGAACCAGGAAACTAGCAGTTTAGATACTGTAATCTAATACAAAAACAACAAATACATTTCACACCAGCTTCCGTGAAAAAAATCCCGCGTCCAGATGCCTATAGCAGCTCATCAACTGATCCATTTTTCTAGAAACACTGATCTGTTGCAATTGTCCTCACTTGGTAAGAGTCTCCATAGATTCAAAGAAGAGAGGGACCATCTCCTTGTTTGCAGTTTTGACTGCACACTTTACACCAGGAACACCCACCACAGCTGTAATCTCTATGAGGAAAGGGATTCCACGGGGCATCTTGGCTGATAGATACAGAACATCCATGTTTGCATTTTTCCGCTTGGCTATAAAGAACACATTTGATGCTGCAAGGCGCTCAACAGTTGCATCTATGCTGCTGATGACAGAGCCAGGAAATTCTTTTGTAAACTCGTGATCATCAGGTAGAGATTTCCAGCCCTGCAGTCAAATAAAATCATTTCAAACTTCATGTGAAAGAATCAAAACATGGGTGACTTGAATCAACTACCACTGCAAGCAAGGACCTACCCACACACCCCTTCACGACTCAAACAAAGAAATGAGGAGAGAGAGAGAGAAAAAAAAAAAAGGAAACCCAAACACACATTTCGCTTTTTACCTCGAGAAAGCTGGTCCGCTCCATTTTTCCATCCTCAACAAAGAAAACATGAAGCGGAATTTTGTCATTGAAGTACCACACTGGCTGCTGGTTATTTTTCACGGCAACCTGTAGTAGCGAGTTTGGTGCTCCAGGGGAGATATTCTGGAACGGCACCATTTGTAGAAGTGTCCTTGCCGATTCGCCAGGTTGCAATGGAGCAACCTTAATCACAGAAAGACATCAGAGGCTAGTCAATCAAACTGAAAGTAAAAGGTTACTGGTATAATTTATTGAATAAAATCACTGTGGCACCTTAAGTGCTTCGCCAGCAGCAAGACCAAATGTGTTCTTGTTAAACTGAATCATAAATCCATCTAGGACACTCTGAGTGCCATTCTCAAAAGATATATCATAATATATCTGTCCATCACGGCGTGTTAATTGTGCGCTAATCTGCAGCCCTTGGCCAGTAGTCGAAGGTAACAAGACAGGTAGTGGAGGGCTGCAAAAGTAAGGAATCACACATAAGTATAGATCCTTGGACGAGACACAGAAAATGGATAAGTAACAGTAGAAATAAGACAAAAAAAACATCAAAACTATACTTACCCAGAAGGTGCTGCGGGTTCGTCGACAGGGACAATAGCATTATCCATACCCATCAGATCACCTAAAAGGTCTGGCATTGCAGCAGCAGGTGGGGATGCAGCTCCCGGATGTTTCACAGGTACATTAGAAGAAGTGCCAACACTAGAGGAAGGTGATGCCCCATCAACTCCCTGGGATGGTGACTCTGAATACCCTGTTTCACCTGTATCAGCAAATTCCTCATCGTCCGCCCTGGGTGCCGCCTTAACACGGCTGACAAATGATTCTGGGGGCTTGTGATATACTGATGAAAGAGTAGAAATGTTTGCTAGCAGCTCATCAAGAAGTGACGAGTCAAGCTGGTTGGAGTCATCACTAATCACAGGTTTCTCAGCCAAAACAACATCTTTTGCAGCCTGCAAAGCCAATGTAGCTCAGTGTTTTGGTGGGTATCTAATAAATCATTGGATTAATAAGTGCAAGCATGCAATACCTCCGGATCAGTAGAGAGAAGTCGCCAGTATATGTAAGCTCGATCCCTCAAATCAGGATTGTCTGTTTCAACTGTTGCATTATTGAGAACAGCCTACAGGCAATACTTATGTAAATTAGCAGTGAGATGTTATAGGCATTTTAAAACAACTGTTCCTCACAACATTGAAGATGAACCACAAAATTTAGATGCAAGGCATTATATGGAGAAGAAAACTACTTGCAACAAGCAACATAATTCTCAGCGCCCTCAAGACCCAACCATGTCATCCATGATTGGCTTAGAGAACACGATAGCAAACAAGTATATATTCGGTAATGCCTTAAACCAGGAAAGTCGTCATGTACAAGGTACTAAATAGCGTTGGTAGCGCCCGCAATAGCGGTAGCGGACCTCTGCCGCTACCGCTACTAGGTAGCGGAACCAAAATAGCATGTTTGGACTTAGCGTCCGCTATTGCACTTAGCATCCGCTATTTTGGGCCGCTATTGCTGATTTCAGACTGCTATTTGCTATGTTACTAGTTAAAGTGATAATAAAGATGAATCAAGTGACAATAAAAATGTTGAATATGGTGTTTTAAACAATAACAAAGAATGATGAGCTAACAAATTATGTTGTTTTTTGTATTAATTGGACAATTTAATGCTAATATACATCTATGTATCTTCTACTTATACATTTATTTAAACTTTTTCATGAGTCTTGTACCATAAAATACATTGGGTAAATAAAACCTTTAAACTTTTGACCAAATATGATGGTAATTGTTCAAATATGCCATAAAAAATTGTCTAATTTTTAAATTCCGCTATTTGGACTTAGCGTCCGCTATCCGCAATCCGCTACACGAACACTAATCCGCTACCATACCGCTAAACGCTATTTAGTACCTTGGTCATGTACTGAATGCTCTCTAATGTCTAAACAATATTGCAAGCATAAGTAAACAACTTAGCATCTGAAAATCGCAACCTGTATCATCTGTTGTGGACCCTCAGTTGGCTTCTTAAGAAACAACTTAACAGTAGCAGTTAGCAGCTGCAGTTGAACTAATGCCGGTTCTTCAGGGAATGTTTCCAAGAAGCTCTCAAGAAGTTCATCAGCATTGTCAATTCTTTCAGCATATTCTCCGATTATCCAAATCATTGATGCCTAAAGAAATAAAGACACATGAGTAAGCAAAAATAAAAATTAGCTTCCTTACGAAAATACAATAAATTAATAAGATTTGCATTGGCTAAGACCTTAGCCTCTGGTTCATCTAAAGTGTCCAGGCTTTCACAAAGTGTGGCAATGATAGACTCATACCTGAAAATATACAGAAAGAAAAAGCAGTTATTATACACACACCACTTATTGTGAAAGGCAAAAAGGGAGTTATTATAGTTCAAAAGTTCCAATATATAGAACATAATCAAAACAGAAGTAACTCACGTGTTAGGGTAGCGCCTGAAGATGTCTTTGATAACAATTATAGCTTCCTGAACAACATAGTTAACTTTTATCTTAATCAGCTCAAGCAAAACACTGATGCACCTTTCAGCAGCTCGCTCCAATTTAATTGCACATCTCCCAATAGCACGAACAGCTTTCCGCACAAAGTCAACATCAACCTCCGTGGCATACTCCTTGAACTCCAAGAGCACCTACAATAAGCTCTGTTAGTGCTTGAACTGAGACTTAAATAACAGAAACCACTTAGTACAAACACAACTCCTCTAATGAGATATAAACACGTTCAATAAATTTAGTCGCTGAATTTTGAAGTCTAAGATTCTAGGTATTGAACATTGTTATCAGAATGCTTTCTTTGTCATCTGGTACGTCTCTTGTGTACAATGTCAGGACTCAGGAATATTAGAAAAACCATAGCTAAAATGATCTTTTACTTCAATCAAACATGAGCAAGCATCAAGAGTAGCATACAAGCAAAAAGATCTGATTCTGTACCTGATCTATGTTACGATCTGAGGCAAGCTTTATCATAATCTCCAGCTTTTCCATCTTAACATATATAGGGTCATTGTACTTGCAAAAGAAGACCTACAGAAAAATACATTATTTGAGTCAAAGGAACACACTGTGACATGATCAAAGATTAAGACGAACTAAAAAAAATGTCACCTTGATCTCATGAGCAAGTATTGTAGGCCTCTTTTGAACTATCAAATTAATGTTCCTCAAGGCGACATACTGAATTTCAGGCTCCGCTGACAAAAGAGTAACAAGAGGGGGCGCCATTTTCTTACAGAGGTTCCTGACTACATCCGTGCTTGTAATGAGCTCCATTTGTAGAAGGATTATCTAGAAACACGTAGATAAAAGAAGTATTAACAAAAGATCTCATCTGGTAGATTACAGAATAACAAATTAGCTAAGTTTTTAAGGGGGGAGGGGGGGGGAGGAATGAGCAAAACTATTTCAGAAATCAGAAAAAGAAGAAAAGGAAATGATGCTTTTTAGTCGCTATATGGCATCAATAGTAGTCTTATACTCCTATTCACTTCAAAGGTCACAAACAGGGGGCAAATCCAGGGGAAGGTAAATCTGTTCAACAGTTTATCGTGATACAAATTCAAGTTGAACAAAAAAACAAGTCTACCAATCCAGCTACAATGCAATGAGGGCTTGGAAATACCTCAATAAGGATCTTGTTAGTTAGTCTGATAATAAGTTACAGTTATTGAACAAGCACATATGCAAACTGAACAAGAGAATGCCTAAACCTTATAATAGTCCTGTAGATGCACAAATCAGGTAATAAAGTACCTTGACAGCAGAAAGAACAACTGCACAATTTGCATGTTGGAGACGGGGTGTAACACGTTCCACTATGTTTTCCGCTTCCCTGGCATCTGCTGCTTTGTATCTTGACAAAGAATCCAAAATGAAGACTTGGCCCCACCTGCATATTTGCCAACAGGTTAAACGGGCTGTTTTGGTAAACTAGCACGAAATGGAAAAACAGATATATCAAGAAGTGTAACATACTCTGTGCATTCATTCAGAGCTGTCAGAAGCTTTGACAGTGTATGGCTGGTTATTTCAAAGATTGGCCGAACACTACTGTCTTGAATCTCTGCCAGAGCAGCAACGGCATTTGCTACAACCATAGGATTATTATCAGATATTAAATCCTTAAGGGCTTCTAGAAACCCTCTGTCCTCCACTAGCTCGGCATTTATATCATAAAGCTTAGCTACACAAATAGCTGCAGTCTTCCGCACATAGGGATCGTCGTCCTGTGGGAACAAATTTACATATATGGTCATTTAGATACTTAGATGGAAGAAGGGTCAGTTTGATTCAACAGTGTTCTAGAAGAACGAAGAAAGACCTTGAGGCATCTTTGAAGTGGATCACATAGATACTCTGTGATTTTGTCCACACGGATACAACCCATTGTCCTAACCGCTAAAGCACGAATCAATGGATTTGGGTCTTGCGAGTCCTGCAGAAATTTCAAGTTACCGATCATATGATTAGATATCTCTAGATCCCATATTTTTCATACAGTAATCTTTTTCCCTACACAATTGTTAATTAAAAGCATGGCTATATTTTCTTACCTTAACAAATGTGTTCACGGCAAGTATGGCAAGATCAGGTTGACTTTTAGCATAGTTGATAAGATACAAATATACTAGTTTCTTGAGCTCCAAGTTCTCAGTCTGCATGCAGTTCACGACATCAGTGAATAATGATGAGACATCTTTTCCAACAGTCATAGCAGCAATCACTTTCTTGACAGCATCCTTTCTCTTGTCCTGCAAGCCAAGTTTCAAACTCAGGCATCAGAAATTGCAAAAACTACAGCTTACTTGCTGAAAATCAAAAAGTAAAGAAAGAAATTTGGGTGGCATAAACAACACAATTACAAAATCCTAAATTTGTTCATCTTTGTAACAACAATGATAATTTTAGTATTACCTCGTCAAAGGTACTTATTTTGACTAACAGTCTACGAGTTCCAACTACCATAATCCATAGTACACAGTACATTTCACCTCTTCAACTAATCTCACAATAAGCCTAAAGGTACCATAAATTAGTACCATGATGGAAACATGACATTTGATAGTCATCTCAAGCCACCTAATTTGTGACATAGTGACGGCACATGGTATGACTGAAGACTGATTATTGATTGGTAAAGTTTTTTCCTTTCTTTCAGCCATAAATATCATTTTCAGCATATATCAATGTGTGGCCAAGAAAAGAAAATCACACAAACAAAGAAATAACTATGTCATCACTACTGGCTATAAAATGCATTTTCAATTCACCAAAAACCCAAAAAAATAGTAAGAGCGTATATTTGGTTGGGACACGGAAAATTATTGAATTCAACCAAGCACGCCTTACTGTCCCACTATTTCAGACGCACACAGTCACACATGTAGCATAGATAAATCGCTGAAAACAGTTCATTGAACAACAAAATGTGAGCTCTACATCATTCACATTATGAAATGAAAATACATTGGAAGCAACAGGTGAAGGTGTTCACGAATAGTGAGTGGGCATAAAGAGTATCTGAGTTTGTATGGACATGGTACGGGAAATGAACAGCCCTGAACCCATGCGCACACATTTTGCTATTTCTAAACTAATCCAATGTAATTGAACAATGAGCTGCTTAACCTCCGCTAATTCATCCTAGCATAAATTGGACCTTGAAATGACTGAACAATTTCCTACTCGGTGATTACAGTCCAAGCTTCGGGTGGATCAGACATCAATCCGTTCATATCATTCTAATCCATAGCCATTTCTGTCCGAACAGGTCTAACGCAGCTTGAGCAGCCCGGTTCAGCGCTGAATTATGCAAATTCCAGCTCGTTCATCCTCGACGTATCACCGAAATGTGCACTTTCTATGCAAAATCAGACCTCCCAATACGACCAAACCCCACGAAGAAACCAACCGAGACCCGCAGATCTAGGAGTGACCGCGACCGGAACCCCAACGCCGCGCCCAGATCTGGATCCACGCGCAGGACACAATCCACAGGCGTAGCAGGTCTCACAATGAGAGCGAGATAGAGACGCGGAGGGTGCTAAGGTGGGGCACCTTGTACTGGGAGTTGAGCTCCTCCTTGAGCTCGGGGATCTCCCCCTTCTTGGTGGTGGAGAAGTACTTGGAGTCGTGCCCGCTCATCTTGCCCGCCCCGGCGAGCCGAGCTTACGCTGCGCGACGACGCTCGCCGCCTGCTCCGGACGCCGCGTCGGCGCCGGTGGTCGCGGTGCTGGGCCGCGTGATCTGGCGCGCTCGGGGGACGGTGGGTGCGGAGGGAAGAGGCTGGAAAAGAGTTCGGGGATTTTGTCGATTTGGGAGATCGGGAGGGAGAAGGGTGGCGGCGACGACGCCGGTGGAGATCTGATCGGCTGCTGCTGCCGTGCCGCGCTAAATCATTTTCACACTTCTTTTCTTTCTCCCTTAATTCATGTAAATTTTCTTTGAAGTCGTAGTAAGACTTTCAAGATTGGAGAAGAAACTTTTCTATCAAAAATCCTCCGTCTATTGCTCCATCCCTTTCAAATTATAATTTATTTGACTTTTTTACTCTAAATTAATCATTCATTTTATTAAAAAAAATACAAATATAGACAAATCTAAGTTATTCATGAACAACTTTTATTAATAAAACAAGTCATAACAAACAAAATAAGATATTTTGCATAATTTTTAAATAAGATGTTTGTTAAATTTGAGTAAAAAACTCAAATAAATTATAATTTAAAACGAAGGAAGTACTTCAGAACAAAATTTACATCAATCAAGGACCTATACTATACGTTTCTATCTATAGGACTTGTACTTGAAGGCTCAAACCCTAATAAGATTAACTTCAAGGAATAATTAGTCGTGATGTGAATCTAGTATCTTGTTTAAAATTTTATATCAAAGACTAATAATTAAATACAAACATGGTATATATTTTTTATTTAAAATAATCCTTTTTATGACTATTTTATAGACAGGTATAATATCAATAAAATAAAAACCAGACAAATCAATAAATGACACTTGTTTTATCGGCTTTTGAGTGAGAAAAACATTGATACCATGATTGCAAGTTTACAACCATCCGAGAGCAGCTCTCTAATATATTACAAAGAATTGCTTGCCAGACAATGAACTAATCTGCATGCTTCTAGCTAAGTTAATTCATGAGCTACTCTATTGCTTACTTAGATTTTGATACAAATGACACATTTTGAAGAGCTATATATGTAATGCTTAATGATGGATAGCTCATCATAGGTCCCATCGTTTTACATGATGGACTTAACTCAGTTTGTCGAGATGACCAACAAAGTTGGGAATTTAGGCTGGATTAACTTCACATAGAGCTTGACTATTTTTAATAACCAGCCGCAATGAATTTTAATTTTATTAGCATCCAACGAAGCTACAAAATGTAAGATTTTTTTTAGCATGCTAACATTATATTCATCAATCTTTCTCACGATTTAGTATTTAATAATATATTTTTATTATGTCAATCTTGTAGGTTTTGTCCAATGGTTGAAGTGCAAGTGCATCTAGTGTTTGGAAATTAGACAACCATAGTCTTTTTTAATTGCTCTTCCCACTATATTGGTTTTGTGATTATGAATGATATATTCTATGAGACGGCTTAAGATACTAGAGAAACATACAAAAGTATAACTGAAGTAAGAGTTTTTTTTATCTCACTTGCATTTACGACCAAAATGTTACAATATGCTAGATGGGTGGGGAGGCCTGCTCTCCCCCACCCCGTGCTCAAAGTTTTTTTTCCCATTGGACATGCAGTATAACTGAAGTACTTCTCTGGCGTGGTAGTTTCCAGTTGTGTATTGTCTTTGGGCAGTCCAGGCCCCCGCGTCGCCCCCGCGTCGGGCGACACGGGTGGCGCCCTCCACCACCGTCCGCCGCCGCCCTCCACCTCTCCTCCTCGCTGCGCTGCTGCCGGAGTAGGTCGCCGGAAGTCCGTGCGACCCGCGAGGACGGCGGCGGCGTGGCTGCTCCTCTCCTCTCTCCCATGGTAGGCGCGGCTGCCTTCGGAGCCGAAGCAACCCAGCGCGGGGTGAGCCATGGAAGCACCAGCGGGCCAGATCAAGTGCCTCCACGGGCGGATCCGGTGTTTCCGGTAGTGGATCCGTCGTCGCGGCGACTGCAACGGCCTGCTGCTTCGGGATGCGGCGGCGAGGCCCGGCTTGGTGGCTGTGGCGACATCGACGACGGCGGGCTCGTATGGACATGGCGCGCGCGCGCGCCGAGGCGAGACGCGCGCAGTGGCCGTCTTCCCACACGGGGGCTGCGGCGAGCTTGCCGCCGACACAGCCGGGGAAGCTAGATCCGAGCCCCCAACAGCCGAATCCGGCGTCAGCGGCGGCGGCTACGGCGACGGCGGCGGCTCCCCTCGTGTGGCTCGTCGGAACCGTGCGAGCGTCCATGGGCATGATTCGGCGGCGCGGCATTTCGGCGGCACGGCGCGGCTGTCGGCGCTTGGGGCGCGCTGCAGCGGCGGGCGTTGGGCTACTGCGGCCGGCGCCCGGGGGGCGCGGCGGCGATGGCTGTTTGGCTGCGGCAGCCCCTCAGCCGGACTGTGGCTACGACGGCCGGTTACGGCTCCTCGCCTCATGTCCCTCTGAGGGCAGACCGGCGCCACGGTGGCGCGACTCTCCCTCCGGCGCGGCGCCGTGGTGGCGCGGCGGCTGCCTGCCCTATTGTGCGAGCCGCGGCGTCATGGTGGCGCACGCCTTCTCTGCGACAGGATTGGGCGGCGGGAGATCTGTGACGGCTGGCCGTATTGCTTCGGTCGTGGTGGCGGTCGCAGACGATGGTCGTGTGGCGACGAGGCTTCACCGGGGTGTGGGGACGACGGCAGGGAGATGATGCATCTGCGGCGGGATGTGTGGTGCTGCGACAGTGACGTCCCTCGGTCGGGGTGGCTACGGTGGTGGTGCTGATTTGCCGCGGCGAATGCGTACAGTAGGTGGTCTATGTTTTGGGCGAAAGCCCTCGGCAGATTCCTTCTGGTGGAATGGCGGCGGCGCTCTCCCTGCTGGGGGCGCCATTCTGGAACCGCTATCCTGCTGTACGACGTCTCTGGGTGAAAACCCGGTCCAGCTCTTGGACGAGCGACGGCAGCGCCTGTGGGCGTCGTGACCTCCTTGGAGGCGTCGTCTCTAGAGACACCTTTCACTCGACGACATAGTCGGCCTGCTGCTTGTGGTTGCTTTGGCCGGTGGTGGCATATCTATCGTAGGGCAAGCAAAAGGGGGCTTACCTACCCCACGTCAGGACGTCGGCCCTCCTGTTTGGTGGCTGAGGGTCTTCACTCGGCTGTTGTTCGGCTGCTCGCAGCGTTCCACGGCGCCTGGGGTTGCTCGGCAATCTCCACTGCGGTGCGGGACATCGTTGAAGGACGGCGCTTACGGCAATGGCAACCAGCGGGGACTCGGCTTGCAGCGGATCGCGGCGGGGTTTTCAGCACGGCTGAACACCCCCAGTGTGGTACAACGTCGAAAGACGGCGCAGGCGACATCTTCGGTCTTCTTGCTCGATGACGGCATCTAGTACGAGGGGAAAGCAACGTGATGATTTCAAACCACGGCGGTGGGCTGACGGCTTGATACGGGTCCCGGAAGGCAGGGCACTTCGTCTTCTATCTGACGGCAATCCCTGGAACGAGTTCGGAGCGTGGAGCCGTGCGGCGGGTTTGGAGGTCCCCGCGCACGAGAGAGAGGCGTGCTGAGTGGCGGGTTGGAGGTCCCCGCGCACGCAAGAGTGTTGCCCAACGGCGGAAGCGGTGTGGCCCCGCGTGTTGGGTGCCTTCGGATTCGGTGTTTCTTCATGCCGTCAGGCGGTCAGCTGGGGTGCAGCAGCACTGCGATGGTGGGTCTTACACGACGATGACCCTCTCGGTGCATTGGTGTCTGCCCCTCTACTCCCCTATCAGCGGTGGACCACTTCGGCGGTTTCGATACAAGCAGGAGCGCGGTTGCTGGGTGGATGCTGTGGTTTGTTTCTGTCTTCTCTGACGCCGTTTGTGGGTAGTGTTTGGCCGTGTTGACGTCCCACTCCAACCGGCCCGTGAGTATGGTCGAGTGGTAACCTGTGTTGATGTGCCAATCCAACCGGGCGAGTTTCCTGCCTATGATCTCCCAGGATCATAGTCTTATTTTATTCTACTATATCAATGAAACAGGCACTATCTTGTGCGCGGTTCGTTAAAAAAAAATGATATCTATCAAACTCTCTAATTTTTTAGTGATAATGAGAAGAGGCGAATATTTCAATATTAAAAGAAGACAAAAAAAGTCTTGGTTTAAGAAATAAGATGGTTCAACTCCATCTCATTCACTCAAAATTTGTCCGTCTTGAAGAATTAATGGAACAAATTCTATACGTCCGGCTTTTTTGAGAAGAAAAACGGCCTAAACTAGTGGGCCTAAACAGGAGTCGGTATTATGGGCCGGCCCACGTTGCCATCATTCGTGAGCAGAGACAGACAACACACGAACGAATGGCGCTCAATTGGCAAAACAAGTGGCCATTTCAGTAGCACAAAGAACCTGCGCGTGGCATGCGACGCCGCTCATCTGAACTCTCCGGCAGTGTTGAGAGCAGAGTATAGCAGATCAGAGGAGCTAAGGCCCCGTTTAGTTCCCAAAAGATTTCCCAACTTTTTACTATTCATCCAACTTTTCACTATTCATTCTACCTCTTCTACTCACATAATACTATTCATCTACAGTGTTTTTTTGTGAACAGTGTATTTTCGGGGAATCATTCCCCAATCTAAACACACCCTAGCTGGCCCTTCCAAACTGTTCCTCAACGGTCACGGTCTGACGTGAAGAGCATCCGCTGCACTCTCCACTGCTGTCTCCCAGGCCGGAGGGCACCTGAAACACGAGGAGCAACTCACAGGACCATCGCAATTCTCCATGTCCTCGGCAGCCTTGCAACTTCGCAGCAAGCTAAATAGGCACGAGGGTACATACTGGCTGTGTGTAGCTACTCCAGCTACCAAATTTGACCCTGTCCTTCCATTTTGCTGGTCGGTCCTATCTCTAAGTACTACTGGTCTTGATTAATTACTCACACTACATGCAAATTTCGTTGAGACATCGTTAGCCATGTGGACCCTGTCTTTGACCATCTTCCTCACTGACAGGGAAGGCACTGGACTTAAATCCAACCTAACAGATCCAGCTGGTTTCGTTAGCAACCACCGAGCAGGAGATAGCATATATCATTGCGTCAGTACTGGGTTATTAACATCGTCTCTGTGATTACGGGTCTGTTTGGAAGCCGCCCAACATAGGTCACGCCCGACCAGTGCCTGCGCCAGAGTTCGGCGCTGAAAATGAGCACCACGCTTGCGGCGAAATTTGGTAGAAAAAATGAACTGCATGCATACGGAAGGGGTGCGGCATGCCAAAGTTGCGGCGTCAACCAAACGCCTTCCATGGAATGCCGAAGTTACGGCGTGGCAAGCTGTGGCGCGCGTTGAACGTTAACCAAACGCACCCTACGACCACGGAAAGTGCAGCCTTTGAGATGAGAACTAGTTAAGAGTACTTACCGTGAAATGATGTGAGCAGAGCAACACCATTAACTATTTAACCTTGCTATCAACTTTTGTACGTGCCAACTTTGTACAATCGGCCGAAGGGATCTTTTCCCGGAATCAACCGTAGCACTGAGATGCACAACAACAGCCCAAGGACTATGATGCACTGATGCTACGTCTTGAAACATTGACTAGTAATTTGTGTGTAGTCTTACCCCTCTGTTCAAAATAAAATAATTCAGCCTTTTTATTTGGATATAGTCGTCAAACACATTTGATTTTGCCTATTGGTTTGTTACAAGCCAGCCTTTTGATCAATTGCTAGTCTAGAACTTAAGATACACCAAACTTGACTTTTCTGAAACGCAATATGCATTTGCGTTTCAAATGATGCAAGAACTGATTAGCAACACAAAAATTACTTTCGACACTTTGAAGTAGGTGACACCGCTTGGTTTCAAAAGTTCAGTAAATCAATACCCGGATAATATTGCCACTGCTCAATGACTCAAGAGAGCGTTTGATTTCCCAGCTTAGCTCAAAGTCAACCAGATCTGTCCATCGGATCTTGGAGTTAACTACTGAAGTACTGCTTTCAGAAAACAACTCGATTTCGCCTATTCAGTTCAGTTCACTGCACTAAACTTGACTTTCCTAACAGTTAGGGCGCCAGAATTTTTGGCAGGGACCTCAAGTCCAACAACTGGCCACAAAGGGCATGCCTGCAACATGTTGCGAGGATGTTTGTAGGATACTCCACGCCTCCACATGCTCAGAGCACAAGTTGGATGCATAGGCATGAGAGGGAAGGGGATAAGGTGCATGTGGGGATGGAGCCATGTAGCCTGTGGCTATGTGGGGCACCCATCCACTCTGAATTCTGAAAATCTGAATGATCCCTATCCTCCATTGCGCCAGTAATCAGTACACAGCACCTTCATAGTAACAGACAGTGTCACCGTTGTTCACTTGTTCAATAACACCCTATCCCCACCTCAAAACCCTTGATCAAGGGTTAGCCTGCCTGCCTGTGGAAGAGCGATTTGGCATGGAATCATTTCAGATCCTGTTCAGAACTTCAGATAAACTTAGCGCGTGTGAGCGGAGGCTGTTGTGCTGGGTCACCACCTCTCACCTGACGATTTCATTTCCCTGTGCGGTGGGTCTCCTGCTCAGTGGAGGAGCATGGCCGGCCTGCCACATGGTTAAGGGCATTATTGTTTGCCCTGCTCGTGCATACACGCGCCGTGCCGGATTGGTGGATTGGATCTGAAGGCCTAGCTTTGCCCGGTGGAAAGCGAGTCAAATGAGCACTTTTTCAATTTTTTTTTCCCGGGACATGAATGGATGGAGGCATGGAGCAAATGCCTCTTCTATCCAATGAATGCCCTCGCCGTGAGCGTGAACCAGTCGTATTCACGGTTAATTTTGTTGTTCTAAACTTGTAATGGATTTCTTTTATGATTGTGCCTTTGTTTTTACACACTTGCGATTTATGTTTTGGGCTCGGCTCATCGACGAGCTGCCGAACGCGGTAGCCCGAGCGACATGTGCACGGGAGACCCGGATGCCGTCGTGCACGAAAGCGTGACGTCCGCTTTGCTTGCTCGGCTTTTGATCAGATCTCCCCATCCGGCCATCCCCATCCCCATGCCATGCAGCAGAGCGGCAGTGCGCTCGCAACGACTTTCAGGGCCTGTAGCTGCAGCACTCGCCGTGTCAGCCTTTTCCTGTCTGCTTTACCTTTTTTATTATTCCTCTCTACTGTAGTGGGCCCCGTATTGTCTGTACTACTGGTACTGCCGTACTGCTCACCGGTCACTGGCTCGCGCTCGCTGGCTCGCTGCATTCGCCGTGGCCCAAAAGGAGCGAGCGAGCGAGCGACCTCATCACCCAACCCCTCGGAATTCGCTGGAAATTCGAAGCGCCCCATCGAAAATTCACATTCTTTTGCCACCCAAATTGGTACGGATGGAAGCGGATCGGACGTGGATCTACCATATTTTTTATGCGGATACGGATACGAATGTGGATGTCGTCAGATACGAATGCAAAACGGATAGTGCAGATGCGGATATGAATGCGGATGTTTACTTGATTTAGGAACATTGTTATATTTATTACAAAGACATTTCAAATGTGCTAACTCATTATACAATGAAGAGAGCAAAGTATGATTTTATAACTGTCTAGTTAAGAAAATAACAACTATTCAAAACATATTTATTCATAATTAAATAGTTAATAATAGTAAAAATACAAAATAAAAAAAATGAATATTTAGTAGAAATGACAATAATTATCAAAGAAAAAAAATAAAATATAAGTATATCTATAATTTTATTCAATTAAAATTAATATGATTAGTCATATAGAAAATATAGCTAATTATATTCAAATTTATAAATCTTAGTCTTTATATATGAAAGTATGATTGTATAACCGTTGTAGTTTAGAAAAAACAACTAATCAAAATATATTTATTCATAAATATTTAAATAGTTAATAGTAGTATAAAATATAAAATACAAATAAATAAATATTTTAGTAGAAATAACAATAATTATCAAAGAAAAATAAAATAAAAGTATATAATTTTATGGAATTAAAATTAATATTATTATTTATTCGAAATATAGCTAATTATTTAAAATTAATAAAGCTTAGTCCTTATATATCATTAGTAACATTATAAAACAATTAATAGTATTTGTCACGAGAAATGTGCGGGTGCGGATATTTTTGCTTCCACATCCGTATCCGGCGGTGATTCAGATATTCACTTCCACATCCACTTTTGCTATGCGAATTCAGATACTTCTACTTTGGCATCCACATTTAAAAACAAATACGGATACAAATATGAATATTGATGTTTCTGCGGACGTAAATATCGAATAATTTGGATAAACGCGTACCGCATTCCACCCCTACAAATATAAATTGGAGTTTGCCTAGTACTCTACTCGTAGTATTCTCGTATTCTTTCCCCATACCGTCGGTCAAAGAACAAAGCGGGCAAACCCACATGCAGGTCAGGCTCATGATGACGGTGATGCAGGCAGACTGACATGGCGGAAGGCAAGGGGCGCGCCCGCGCCTCCCGAGTTGCCCAATCTCGAGGGCTCATCTTCCCGAACGCGCAAGAATTCCATATAAAACCGGACAGGCGTGCGCGATTCTCGTCTCAGATGGGGAGCACGGCCTGCTGGCCTCCCACTGGACTCTTGTTCTTCCCTCAGATGTGCCGCGAGTGAGTGCTACAGCTTGTCGTCGTCCTCATCTGTCCAGCCAGCTCTCCGCAGGACGCCGAGGGCGACGGGGCTCTTCGATTGGATCCCCTCGATTCGAGACTGTCGGCACAAGCAGCAGGTACTCGACTACTCGATGAGTTTCGGATTCTTCTTGTCCCGATGGCGATCTCTTCGTCTGTCGCGTCTCCCAATCCCTGTCGATCCGGAGGTTCCTGTCATGTTTGACCGCTCGTTTGCTCTGTTCTGTTCAGTTCTTGTTTATCCCGGCGCATCTGTAGTCTCATTTCACCAGCAGTCAGTCACCAGAGGTGTTTAGGCTTCAGTTTACTGACGCCTCACAAGGGCAATGTCGATCCGTAGGCCAATGCATCCCTCTTGATTTGTTTTGTTTTGGTTTAAGGACAGAAATTCCTTGCCGATTTCTTGATTTGCGCGGACACGGAGAGAGTGGTTTGTGTTCCCGGCAACCAAGTCCACACTTTTGGTCCATATGATATTTCCGTGGATCTCGCGATCGAGACGTCTGAACCACCGCTTCTTTATTCTTCCTTTTTTGTTCTCTCTCGCTTTTGTTTTAAGTTTCCTTTTGCATGTTTGGTAATGGTCGTGATGCTGATGTGTGTCAAAGTTGCTTCAGACAGTCATCACTAGGCGGAGAGAGAGCGTAGCCGCACTCACTCGTCCGCCCGGCGTCATGGCGGAGAAGGCGAAGAGGAGAAGGAGCTGGTTCGAGCGCATCAGGCGGCTCTTCACCTCCGAGCCCAAGGAGAAACCGAAACCTGACAAGGTTCGATCACGCCTCCTGTCCTTCACGTGTCTTTCCCTTCCCTTTCGATTGTTGTAAAGAAAGAAGCTTGTCGATCGGTATCAATGGCGGATGATGAGCAACTCTGCTGATCCCCACAATGCGCAGAAGGCGAAGAGCAAGCGGTGGCTGCCGGGGAAGCTGAGGACGCAGCAGTCGTTCGCGCTCCCGGCGCCGGCTCCGGCTCCGGCGCCCGCGGCATCGGACCAGCAGCAGATCAGGCAGGCGGAGGACGAGCAGAGCAAGCACGCCATGGCCGTCGCCCTGGCCACCGCGGCGGCCGCCGAGGCAGCCGTCGCCGCCGCGCACGCCGCCGCCGAGGTCGTCCGCCTCACCGGCCCACAGCAGCCCCCGCCACGGCCTCCCGGGCATGAGCACATTGAGCGGGAGCACGAGCAGGCGGCCGTCGCGATCCAATCGGCGTACCGCGGGTACCTGGTACGTGCCCATGTTTTTGTTTGCGCAATCGCATAGCTTTGAAGCAAATGCCAGTTTCGAACGCGATCCCAATTGCGAAATGGACCAATTCTTTTTCTTTCTCTGTAAAATCAAAACACTATGAACAAGTAATGAATGTGAATTGTCCTTTTGGTTGGGCGACAAACATCCATGTTGACACCGGCTGACGGTGGCCACTCACTCTGGCTAAAATGCAGGCACGGCGGGCGTTGCGGGCGCTCAAGGGTCTGGTGCGGCTGCAGGCGCTGATCCGTGGGCAGGCGGTGCGGCGGCAGACGGCGGCGACGCTGCGCGGCCTCGAGTCCCTGATGAGGATCCAGGCACGGCACCGGTCCAGGTCCGGCGTGGAGGAAGAAGACGACGACGACGACGCCATGCTGCTCAGGCGCGGCCGGGAGCTCTACGCCGCCGCCGTCCACGTAAGTCGCCGGGATCAGAACAGAAGCACAGCGTGTCCGGGGGGGAACGTGCGAATGATTGGCGCCGCACATGCGCGGCCCCATGTGGTTGGCGTGCGGGAGCCGGGAGGGACAGGCAGGGGGGTGACGCGTAGGCGTCGGCGTGCGGTCCGATCGGCGAGCACGGCACATGCGCGTGTGAGATGATTCCTCTCGGGGTCGGGGTTGGAGCTGGAGCTGGGCGGTAGAGTAGCCGCCGCCGGGGCCGCCTCGTGTCCCGGGACCTGTTCTAGCTACGGCATCGCTAGCCTTGGTTGGTGTCCTCGTGCACATGGGTCACTAGCAGTAGAGAGCACACAGGAACCCCACGTCGTCGGCGAGCCGGATCGACCTGCCTGGCCCCGTTTCGACGCGTCCGGAGTAGCTAGCTCCAGGCAGCCGTCGTGCTTAACTGCAGGGTGGCTCCCTGTGCAGTGCAGGGTGTGGACCGCGGCCTCGTACTCGTACGCACTGCTAGTGGTAGGTGTGGACCGCCGCCGCTCAAGTACGTACGTACATGTTGCAGACGCGTGCACGTCGCACCTGGATCGACGTGTATTCGTGTACTATCACAGACCTTGGCCGGCGGCGGGTTTCGGTCGGCGCGGTGGCTGCCGGCAGGGCAGAGTGTCTGACATGCTGACGATTTTCGATTGTTCTCGTGCAGGAGCAGCAGCAGCAGCAGGCGGCGGGCAACAAGGGGTGGGACAGCAGCATCTTCTCCAAGGAAGAGATGAGCGCCATGACGCGGAGCCGCGAGGAGGCGGCGCTCAAGCGCGTGCGCGCGCTGCAGTACGCCTCCCTCCAGAGCGAGAAGCTCGGCATCCGTCGGCCGCCTCTGTCATCAAGGGACGAGATGGACACGGCGCTCAACCACCAGCGCTGGAGCTGGCTCGACGAGTGGGTCGGCTCCCAGCCACCCTTCGACAAGGACGTCCCCGTCGCGCACCAGTCGCCCTACACCACCGCCGCCGCCAAGGACGACCCCACCGCCAAGTCCCGCCGGACACCGGCCGCCGTCGACCCGCTCGCCGCCGGAGGCGACAACGACGACCGGCTCGGCTGCTCGGCGCGGCGTTCGTTCGTCAGGCCACGGCGCGCGCCGGCGAGGGCCGCGGCGGCCGGCGACTACTACTACTACTATGACGACGTGGCGGCGGCGCCGTGCTCCCCGGCGCCGTTCCCGGGGTACATGGCGTCCACGGCGTCGGCCAAGGCCAAGTTCAGGTCCATGAGCACTCCCAAGGAGCGCGCCGGCGGCTCCGACGCATACTCGGAGCACTGCTTCCCGTTCGCCGACCGCATGCTCTCGCCGATCCCGTCCATGTCGCCGATCCCTTCCATCGCCAGCGACATGGGCTTCGCCAGGTCCACCGCCAGGCCGCCGCCCATCGCGCAGCGGTCGCCGCGGGTGGCGGCTAAGGGCCCCATGACGCCGACGAGGTCGCGCTCGAGGAGGTCGACGAACCACCACAGCTTTGGCTCCGAGGCGGCGCTGCACCAGCTGCAGATGGAGCACTACACCCCAGTCCGGTGAACAACAACGGCGCTCTAGAGTGCCTTGCTTTGTGATGCGATGTGATAAACTCAAGCATCCAGTCCACAGTTCTCTCTTTTGTGAAGATACAATTCCCTGCTCCCATTCTTTTGTTTATTCACCTTTCTTGCCCAGAAGGGTTCAAGTAGTATGCGGTAATCGAATGTAAACATGAATCACAAACTTAGGTGACCAGCGCCACGATGTAAGGACAGAAACTATATGAGCAGTCAAAAGTATTTTGCATTGAGAAGACAGCAGCACAATCCACCCCTGTATTTGTTCTTTGTGTAATTGTATCTGAGCTGTAAACTGCTATCGCACCCAGCTGCCTGAAGAGATGGAGCAAACCTGACAATGTTGGCCAAAAATTACTTGTTCGACAACGAAGTGACAAAAGGGGTATTGATTGAACAATGTTGACATGGAAATTGTTCGATGATTCCAAAACGGGTATTGATTGAATTGAACAATTTTTACATAGAAATTGTTCAATGATTCCTTTAACCGATACAAAGTGTCAAACACACATGAAGTAGCTTCTGAAACTACTTAATCTTGTAGAACTCCAGCATCTCTTCTTCCAATGGATGAGTCTCGCCTGCTATGATCAAGCAGTGAAGAGGGGGGCCAAAATCAACGTCCAGTAGTTTCTCCATAGGCCCAGCAACAATCTTCTGATCATCACTTCCGAGGCGCGCCACTCCTATGCACATTGTATCCCTGCCATATGCTGGAAGCAAATGAACAATTTCAATCTAAACTTCACACTAATGTTAATTGTCAATTAATGGAACTCTAAGGGAAAATCGCTATATTTGCATAGCAAGAATCAAGACAAACTATTTTAACAGGAATAAGAGTATTGTTTGAAAAAAAAAATATTTTTTTTTTCAAAGAAAGGCAGCTACAGAAAGAAGCTTAGATATTTACCAGATCCCCCACGCGCTTCCTCCACCTCCAAAAGCTGACTTATTGCAGTGTTTACAGTCATGAATCTTGGTGGTTCATAGACCTTTTTCCCTCTGCAAGTGGACACCCAAAGTAAATAAAAATGCAAAAGATGTATTGGGGGGCGCTTGCATCTCACTAGACAGTAGACACTGAACAAACCTTGAGAGAAGAAATGCATTGCCAGAACATTTCAGTGCCAAACCGATCCTCAATCGGATTCAGTTATGCACTCCAACCAAGTCCAAGGTAATGAGAATGACAATCCAGAGACAGCAAAGTATAATATATTTACCTGGCTAAAGATTCCCATGTCGGCTCCTTCACACGGATATCTACATTGAATACATTCAATCAGCTAACACCGAACCAAGCCCTCTAGTCACAAGAAAAAGCTATAGCAGTATAAGAACAAAGACAAACCAGCGGTTTGCCAAGCTTTTCTTTAATGTGTTAATTTTACAGATAGAACCGAACCAGACATGATAAGAAAGATGTTGTGCTTCAAGTAATACAAATGACAGACTGAACAAAACTATACCTTAATTTTGTGGTAGTCATTTGAGCATTTCTTGTATTTGCTTACAAGAACCAAGATCTTATCATTTATCAGTATATTATGTACTGAGACTTAGCTATAAGGCACATTATACATCGCCATAAACTCATGATTACTTGCCTATTTTCTTGTTAACAATGAATTAAGATAACACTGAAAAGGTCGAGCAAGAATCACAAACCAAGTAGGCAAAGCGTGTGCAGCCCAAGCCGGAAATTGTTCTGGATCTTCTCGTAGAAGCTATCTGGTCTCCATACCTCCATGAAGAATGGTATTGATATAGTCTCTCCATACCGGTAAAGTTGCAACCCACAAACTCCAATTGCATTCATAACGGATGCATTGTGAATCACCTTCACTTGTACCCCCATTTTCTTGGCGCGAACAACCAGGTCGGTATGTGTAGTTGCCCTGAAAATCTCACCCAATGAAAAACAGAGAAAAATAAATAAATCAACTCACAACACTAACCAAAGCTCACAAGCAATCCCAATAAAATTTCCACGCATGCACAATGACATCCTTGTGTTTGTACATAAGCAGAAGACAAATAACTTAGTGCTTGCCTATTTTCGCTCAAACGTAAATATGTGCACATAAATTTAGCATGTAGAGATATGGAAGTGTCATTATGATAATTGATCCGATTTGAAGCCTCAAGGATGTTGAGGTATGGACTATAATAGGATGGAACATCTACATGCCACTATGCCATTCTGCAATAACTTTTACTAAGGACACACAGCCAACCATCATGAAGCCTAAAGAACATAGCATCAAATAATGGCCTATGAGTTATGACACTGAGATTAGAATGCACGAGCACGACTATTGCATAATAATGGTCAACCAAGGTGCAATCCAACAAATTGACGAAATTCAGGTACACACGTCTGCCCAAGAACATCTTAGTACTAATGATGTTTGGCGAATGATCTGCCAATGGTATCCTCGTGTTTTCATGAGCATCAACTCAACAACATAACACCAAATTCAGTCACGCCATTGGTATATACAGCCAAGTAGCCAACCCAAATAAGGGGAAAGAAGCAAAGCAGCAGTTACCCGAACGGGTCGCCGACCACGAGGAAGGCGACGTCCGCGTCAGCGGCCTCGAGCAGCACCTGGTCGACTCGCTCCTCCACCATCTCCCGGTCGGCCACCGTGATCTCCTTCCCGTACAGCTTCTCCTGAACGCAACACATGAGCAAGTGATGACGCCTGTGAAAAAAAAAAGTGCCCCGAACGAGTCACGCAGGCATTTGCTCGAACAGATGGCGGGCGGACGACAGAAGAGGCAGAGAGCCCGTACGAGATTCGCGAGCGCTGCGGGGTCGAGACCGAGGGACAGGAGGGAGGTGTAAGCCTCCATGTAGATCTTGGAGCAGCTGCGGACGGCTTCGAGACCCCGCACCGTGATGTCGCGCTCGTCGCCGAGGCCGAGGCCCACGATGTAGAGCATGGCGGCAGCGGCGGGTGGCGAAGGACGGAGTCGCGGCTGGAGGGGGCGAGCCTCGCCGTAGGGCGCTGAGCCCAAAGAACTGGGAGGAGGAGGAGGAGGAAGAGGCGAGGTAGACGGCGGCGTTTGCTCTGTGCAATCGGCGGCGGCGGCTCGCGTGTGGGTTTGCTCGATTTCGTTAGTGCCGCATGCTTTCACAGCCCTAAAGCGTTCGAATTTGGGCCGTTGAGCTTAGATCCAACGGCTGATAGGTGGGGGACATGCTCCCGTGCTCCACGGAGTGCTAACGGTGAGCGCCGCCCGCCGTTCTCCGGCGAGGCTCCAGGCTTCGAAAGCACTAGCCATGAAGAAGATCCATTCATCCAGGCACAGAAGAAATTTCACCAGGAGAAAAATAAAGGTACAAACACTGAGGTGAAAGGTACAAACGAAAAGAACTTGATCAGGGAAATATAATTCCCACAGTATCGCTAGTGCTTGATAACTTATCATGTAAAATTCTAGCATCTCTTGCTCCACCATGACGAGGCAGTGAGGGGATGGTCCAAAATCAGCGACGATCTTCTCATCGTCACATCCAAGGGGAGCCCACGCCTATGCATAAAGAATCCGCGTCGCGGAGAGAGCAGCAAAGTATTTAGCAAAGACTAGCAAGAAACCATTATCTTCTCCCCAACATGTAATGGCAAATGGCTACCAATTTGCCCCCTTTTTAACCATTTGGATTCAAACATGTTGAGGGAGGGCGAATGACAAATGAAAGGGCAAAAAAAATTGTGAGCTCAAATGATGGCAAAAGCGGGCAATACTTTATTGGGAGAAAACCAATTTGCCCTTTTTTTAAAGGCATAATAGCCGAGTTAGTCCTTCAACTTTTAGCTGAGGGTCAATTTGGTTCTCGAACTATCAAAAAGTCCAATTTAGTCTTTCGACTTTACATTTGAGAGTCAATTTTATCCTTCATCCTAGGTGGACTGCCACATCACCGTTAGACCTGAGCATTTTGCGGGCCGGGCCGAGAAAAAACCCGGTTTAATTCGGGCCGAAAATTGTGTGCCCACGCCCATCCCATGGGTAAGTTCGGGCCGAGTTTTCGGGCCGGGCCGTGGTCGGGCTCGGGCTTCCCGTCGTTTTTTAGTTGAAAAATAAATGAAATTAATCATCTGTGCGGGCTTGGGCCGGCCCGAATTTTTTTCGGGCTTGGTTTTCGCTGCCCAGTCCCATCCCATTTGAAGTCATGGGCGGGCCAAAACCCACCGGGCTCGGGCCGGGCCCACGGGCCGAGCCGGGCTGAGCCACAAATGCTCAGTTCTAATCACCGTGCCATGTCATGTATTCACCATGTCCAGTGGGGGAGAAAATTTGAGAGAAGGGAGGCTTGAGCAGCTAGGCATTTTGGATCTTGACTTGCCAACAAAAGAAATTGGTGACAGATTGCTGATTGAATTGATGGAGGGAGGAAGAGCAACTTCTGTTGGGTGCCAATTGGAGAGGGGAGCAAAAGGATGAAGCTGCTGGCTTGTTGTGTTGCCTCACGTGTTGCTTGGTGGAGAGAGAGGAGGCAGCAGCTTTGCTGCATCGGTGGAGAAGGATCGATACGCTAGTTGTGCTGCTCGCTCTGCCGACGGAGCGCAAAGTGTTTTTTTTTTTCAACCGAGAATGGATGAAACAGAGCTGGACATAGTGAATAGTGAATAGATGACATGGCACGGTGACGTGGCAGTCCACCTAGGATGAGGGACGGAATTGACTTTCAACTGTGAAGTTGAATGACTAAACTGGACTTCTTGATAGTTTGAGGACGAAGTTGACCCTCAGCCAATAGTTGAAGGATCAATTTGGCTATTTTGCCTTTTTTAAACCAAAGATAGAGATAGCGGGGGAGCCGGTGGGAAAGGGAGGGAAGAGAGAGAGCTGACATAGATTAGGAAAAGTGAATCTAGTCTAAAGTTTTGCCATTAGATCCAAAAGGGCAAAACTTGTGCCATCTTTTGTTGAGAGCAAAAGCTTTGCGCTTGCAACAACGTGTTTGGTTGGACCGTGACTTTTTGAAAAGCAGCTGCAGGTTGTAGCTTTCTAAAGAGCAACTGTGAGATGTGAGCTGTGGCTTTTGGAAAAGCTCGTTTGGTTAAACAACTGACTTTTAGGGTTTTTGATAAACTTCTCTCACTTACAAGTGGACCCTAAATTTCTTTGTATGTTCTCTGACATCATCATCTTGTTCCTCACACGGTTTGAACATGTCGCGTCGCCCTTGGGGCTAGCTCGTGGTGGAGGGCGACGCGAGGGTGACGGGAAAATAAAAAAAATGAACTGATATCCCACATAAGCAATAGCAAGTGGGTAATTTTTTCCCCTAAAAGCAAATGAAAGCAGGGGAGAAGTGCTTTCACTTTTATGCTAGAGCAAAAGTTGTTTTTACCTAAAGTAGCAGGTGCTTTTTACCCCTTTAGTTGGGCTTTTGGCTTTTGGTGACAAAAGCCAGGGTCAAAAGCTCAACCAAACACACCCTTAGTTTCATATATTAATTACAAAATATTATTTCCTTCTATATTTTTAAAGAAATTTGATGTGCATACATAATCATTTTTATGACTAGCTAAATTTACCATCACCCAACTAAAATTTAGATTTTTATCTACCGCAGGTCTTATCTGATAATCTCATTTACTTGGTAATCAACAAAATCTAAATGGATTCGAAAAAAAAAACAAAATCTAAGTGATCCAAATACTCTTGTTCCAAACATTTTACAAAGTCTTCAGACTACAAAGGCACGGCCGAACACTCGACACAACATCACACTCGCCCTTCCTCCACGGTTCCGTCTCTCTTCGCCTGCCGCCGCCGATGGCCGCCATCGCTCCCGTCGTCTCCGACCTCGTCGACTTCCTCAACGCGTCGCCCACCGCCTTCCACGCCGTCGGTACGCACACTCAATCCCCTTTCTTCTTTTCTGTTTCCTTCTGTTTTTTTCCTCGCGGATTGGTCTGAGTTGACTCCGTGCGGCTTTTGCTTTTCTTCCGCCGAAACCAGACGAGGCAAAGCTGCGGCTGAAGGCGGCCGGGTTCACGCAGCTCTCGGAGCGGGAGGAGTGGGCAGGGCTCGAGCCCGGCCGCAAGTACTTCTTCACACGCAACCACTCCACCATCGTCGCCTTCGCCATCGGCGCCAAGTGAGTCAGCTAGATCCGTTCGCTGTCCTCCTAATGCTTACCAGCCCCCTGGCTTTTGACTGTTCTATAAATTCATGCTTTCTGCAGTCGTTAGAAGAGAAAAATATTTAGTACGTATGGCCTACTTGAGTCGTTTGTTATGTTGATTATTCGGCTGATGTGTTGAACTGTTGATGTTCCACAGATACGTTGCAGGCAATGGGTTCCACATCATCGGTGCACACACTGACAGCCCTTGCCTCAAGCTCAAGCCCGTCTCCAAGGTGTCAAGCCTCAACTCTTGCTTATGTCATGTCCTGCAATTTTGATATGCTGTGGATTGTGTAACCAGTGATTCATGTAGCATTCGGGAAACAAAAGTTTGCTACTTTATTAATTGGAAGCTGATTATACTCATTTTGATCATTTAATAATAATATCTTGTTTCTTGTTTGCCAGGTAACCAAAGGAGGTTATCTTGAGGTTGGGGTTCAAACATATGGTGGCGGATTGTGGTACACATGGTTCGACCGAGATCTTACTGTTGCTGGTAGGGTGATTATAAGGGAGAAGAGGGATGGTGGCGTCTCTTATGCACATAAGCTTGTACGGGTGCAAGAGCCGATCCTGAGGATTCCTACTTTGGCAATTCACCTTGACAGGTTGCTATAGAATTTTTCGGTCACATTAATATCGTCTTTGTTACACTACTTGTTGCTACAAAATCACTTGTGCTAGCACACTCTTCCTTTTTGATGGCATGGTCTGTTGTTACAGTAACACTAAACAGTTAATATCCACCTGTTTACATAATGTGCAGGACTATTTCGTCAGAAGGTCTCAAAATTAACAACCAGAATCATCTTATTCCAGTGCTGGCGACATCTATCAAGGTGATACGAATGCACTGACCAGGATCTAAGCTTCTTATTTTCTCCATATTATCTGAACCAACATCAGTGTTGTTCTGTTGGATTAGTTATCATCTGATTGAGTAGTGAGTATGATTGCTTGCTTATGCCTTTGTTGGTCAAAAGGACAAAACTTGTGTATAACATATGCAACTAATCCTGAATCTTTGGCTTACAACAAATCAATTGAGGGTATATCGTTTGATTCTGAATATAAGTATTGGCTCATATTATCAATTTTTTTTTGGCAGAATGAAATGCAGAGATTAGTGGGAGAAAATGGCCCAAAGGGGTCATCGGAAAATAAGAACACGAAGCACCATCCATTACTATTGCAGGTATCCTCCTTTTTGGCATTGCAGACTTAAAATCCAACTAAATCATATAAAAAATAGATACTAAGAGCGCTTGGGTTCTGAAGGAAGTTCCATTGATGTTATTTTTTTGGCATTTGCTAAGGTACTCCCAAACCACTATAGAAGGAAAGTCTAAGGACATATTACCTTCTATGAAGTAATATGTTAATGTTCATTATTTGTATTTTTAAATCTAAAAAATAGGAAAAATATCTTCTTATTAGATCTAATTTGATTGAGTTAGATGTGACTTTCCTTTTTCTCTGCTCCCAAGGATTTACACAGATATTTTGAACAAAGAAAAGAAAAATACACGGCCTCATGGCCAGCCCACATGCATGGTTGCTCTTAACGTGTCAAGTGACATAAAAAAAGGAAAGGTGGCATGGTTTGTTAAATGTGACATGGTTGCACTTCACCCATTATATTTTCTCTTATTGTAACACGGGTGAGTTGTAACAATTCTTTTTCGCAACATGTTATGGACTAGTTCTAATATTTTAGTTCTAAACGTGTCAGGAGTGGTTTAAATTTTATTTTCTAGGGTGACATAGGTGAGTTGTAACATTTTTTTCTACATGAAATTGGTGAGCAATAACATTATTTTTCCAAACGCGACATATATTCAAATACTGACCATGTTTTCCAAAAAAAAAAAATAATAACCTCGTTGATCCCAAATCTGTGGTACATGGAAACAGATTGCATGCACGCATGCAGATGGGTTCTTCCTAGAGGCAAGTGGCCGATAGTCTGTTTGTTTCCTTTTTTCTTTGTCTGTTTAATTGTTTTATCTCATCTAATATTCAAGGGCCTAGATCTATTTAAAATCTTACCTCCTATGTGGTAACTGGAGTACCTTAGCATTGCCCTATTTTTTTTTTGTTACAGTTGATTGCCAAAGAGGCTAACTGTGAGCCTGATGAAATATGTGACTTTGAACTGCAATTGTGTGATACTCAACCAAGCGCCGTAGCAGGTGCCATGAAAGAGTTTGTCTTTTCAGGAAGGCTTGACAACCTTTGCATGTCATTTTGTTCATTGAAGGTTTGTCTTACTATTTAATTTACATACAGCGACCACATATTGTGACTTTTATTGCCATTGTTCCATATAAAATCTCACTTTAGCACCAGTTGTATGATTTTGGCGATATATCTAGGATTTTTTTTTCCTGGGGAAGAAGATGATGGTTTCTTGCTAGCCTTTGTCAGATACTTCATATAAGTCCATCTAGGTTTGACTAGCAGTATCTGTAAAAATATATTATCTAAAATGAAAAGAGTTGTCTATTGTTAAAGAATTTTAATAATAAATCTATTAATGTCAATCTTGTGTTGTAAATCTATATTAAATTTTAGATTGATGGGCAAAGTTGAAATTATGTTACCTAAGACAAACCTAGGTGCATTTTTATTTGTGACTAGAGGAAGTAATTATTTATAAGAAATTTTAGATGCATCATAGCATTATGCAATTTAAAGACAAAAACACTACAAACAACGGCTAATGAAACTGATATTTTGGAGGAGAATGAAACCTTTGAGAATGTTGAGCATGAATATATGTAACCTATGCTTCAACATTGACTTGTATTATCACCTTTTTTTTTTTCCTTCCATTTCCTTTTCAAAGGAAGTTATCACCATTCATATGTTTTTTTGACCAGATATCACCATTCATATGTAACTGGTTCCACTAATGAATTCCCAACTGTTTCAAGTAGAAGTAACTGTGTCTTACCAAGTGAGTTAGCATAGTTCAAGGCTAGAATACTTGTTAACTAAGCATTATCCTCTCTTTGGATAACAAGTCTTGTTCCTTTATACTTTTATATTATGAGGATTCTAACATTATTTTACTTCCAAACCTATAATGCTGAAAGCAATATCTTTCTATTTTTCTGTTCAAGAATAGGCAGGACTGCATATAGCATTCTCTTTTTAATAACAATTACTAGTTATTGCCATTTTCGCGATGAAATCATAATATAATCATTTCTCCAATACTGTTTCAGGCCCTAATTGACTCAACTTCTACTGAACACTCACTTGATCATGAATCTGGTGTACGAATGGTAGCTCTATTTGACCATGAGGAAGTCGGGTCTGATTCTGCTCAAGGAGCTGGTTCCCCTGCCATGTTGGATGCTTTATCAAGAATCACAGGGTCATTTAACTCTTCAAATTCCATGGTACTGTATGTTCGAACTTCTATAATTGTTATTATGTATTTCATCCTACCACAGTATTGCAGTTTTTTTTCACATCAGTTTGTTTCCGACTTGGTAATAGAACTGACAAGTATTCTTACATTTTAGTTGCTAGAGAAAGCTATTCAAAGAAGCTTTTTGGTGTCCGCTGACATGGCACATGCTTTACACCCCAATTATATGGTAAGAACTGTGAACTGTAACATTTTACATATATGCATCAAGATTGAAATACGACTCCAAATCATTTGTGATTTATTTTATAGGACAAGCATGAGGAGAACCACCAACCAAAAATGCATGGAGGACTTGTAATCAAGCATAATGCCAATCAACGTTATGCTACAAATGCAGTGACAGCATTTATCTTCCGGGAGATCGCTGAGAGGCACCAACTACCTATCCAGGTTTGTATGCTTCTCTCCCTTGAAAACTAGTATCTTGTAGGAACATTGTCATCTGAATGATTTTTGCAGTTTATAATGTATCTAATTGTTTCTTCACAACTTTGTCTTTGAAAATGTGACATCAAGCAACGCTCCAAGTTTTCTTCCCATCTATTTTTAGGAAACATTATTAGTAGCTGGTATTCCTGAACATTATAGATATGGAAAATCAAAATTTATGTAATGTAGGTAGAATCTTATTCATTGACCACTTTTTTTTGCAGGATTTTGTTGTTCGAAACGACATGGCTTGTGGTTCAACAATTGGTCCAATACTTGCTAGTGGTGTTGGTATTCGTACTGTTGATATCGGTGCACCACAACTATCCATGCACAGCATCAGAGAGATGTGTGCCGTTGACGATATTAGCCACTCATACGAGCATTTCAAGGCATATTTCGAAGAATTCACTGAATTGGATGGCAAGGTCAAGGTGGATTACTAAGGTAGTGAAATGCAATAGGTGTACTTCACTACAAAGCAGGACTAGATGAATAAGTAAAAAGACAAGTTTGGGAGGATTGTGTTCTAAATGTTTATCTATTTATCATCAAATCACACACCCCACTGCCCGTGTTTTAAATCATATCACGTACTTGAAGTTCTTGTGTTCCTCACGGTTCTGAAATGTAGATCGTGATGAACTCTGGTGTTTCTTACGGCTCTCAAATGCAGGTTGTACCGAATACCGAGTTTCTTTTGTTTCTCCTAACTCTCAAATCCAGGTTCGGCTGAAATCCTTTTTTCCTCTTGGCTCCTTAACTTGTCAGCCGATGTGTTGTTTCGTTTCGGGTTGGGTTGATATCATGTAATAGATTTGGAACATGTTATCTTGTATCGCCGTGTTGTTTTAAGAAATCTTCCGCTGTAAGTGCGAACACTTGTCAACATCACCTACCGGCAGGTGCAGCGCACTGTCCTTTTGAGAGGGCAATCGGCATATACTTTGTCACCCTCATAGATCATCTAACTCTCTGTATACATTTGCTAGATCTAACTCTCTCTACTCATTTGCAATTCCTTTTGAGAGTGCAATGCAATCGCCAAGGTGACTGATAGATCTAACTCTGTACACATTTGTTACAAGGTTCCAACGACTAGTGGGATTACATGTATAAGCTGCTTCTATGGGATTACGTACACTATGTATGCTAAAATACAGTGTATTAATAACAGTGGTTCACAGAATGCCACACGCTATGTTGATTGGACAGAACTGAATAGGTCCTTCCATTTCTCCGGGTCGGTCCCAGGTCCTTCGCCCTGAATTACATTGAGTCCGTCGTGTCAGTGCAAACAAAACAGATTGGGATTAATTACCACAAAAATAAGCAAAACTACATTGTTACAAGGGTCCATTTGGTACGCGACTTGGGTAACTATTTTAGTCGGAAAGGAAGCAAAGCTTATGTTTGAAAATTGAAGAATCTAGGTATGATAAAAAAAAAATGCACGCATGCCCTTGTGATTAAGTCTGGTTTGGTAGTTGTCTGCTAACCAGCTGTGAATTTTCTGGAATTTAATCACATGAATTCTCGTTTCTGTTCTTGAAAATAATCGATGATAACCAATTGTATTGTACACAGTCGGGGGGAAAAAACTGAATACCTTCACTGAATTAATCTCGTATATCTGTCCTTCTGTGGATTCAATATCTAAAGCTTGGATACAGGCCTCTGCTACCACCAGTCTGCTAACTTCCCCCACAAGCTTGTCACCTAGAACAATGGTGGGAAGTGTTAGAAGAACGACAACTTCATTAAAAAACCATTATCAAATGCCGGAGAATAACAAAAGAAATAACCTTTGCCTATGACTACTGCTCGTCTCTCTCCAGCTGTAGCTTTAAGAAGTGTATTAAGATCATAAGAAGTGTAGGGGCCATCAGTCAATCTTCCAGGCCTGCAACAACTCGTAACATGTCAGAATAACACATCCATTGTGTGTCCACAGTTACAGTTTATTGGGCATGGCATGAACCTGATAATGGTGAACGGTATCCCTGAACTGCGGACAAAGTCCTCTCCCATCTTCTTGTACTTGAGAACCCCAAAGAGATTCATGATACTGAAAAATGCATACATAATTTCTTAAAGATAAGGTTACGACTCTGTGTAACATAGGACTTGGTGGTATACATAAATATCAAGGTGAAAGGTGCAAAGACCTAAATGGTGGAATTGAGAAGCCAGAATGTTAAATCTGCACACGGAATATTAGGCTATGACTTGCTGACAGAAAATCAATTGCTAAATAAAACCACTATTTATTTTGTGTATATAAGCTGTTTCTAAAACAAGGGATTTACATAAGACCTGTTGCATATTGAGGTATCATAACATTTACCATTACTAAGTTGTCGTGAAGTTCAACTGCAAATATCGAAATTCATCCTAAGAATTATAAGGTATACCTCCATGGTATTTCATTGTATTTTGTAACGCCGATGGACGACACGAGAACCAGTCTCTTGATTGTCCGTGGAAGGGCGCTAACAAGATTTCGGATGCCATCCCAGTCTGTGAACATGAAATGTGTGTAATCAGTGAACAAGCAGTAAGGCAGTGTCTTACCTATTAACTAATCACTGACGCTATGTTGGCTTATATATGTGACAAACATGCATATATATAGCAACGATCATCGATACTGACAAGCATAATGCTCATAATAAAAACGTAAATGGATGTTTAGACCATGACGCAAACTACCACAGCTAAATTTCAGTTTTTTATTCACCTCATTCTGGAACTGAAAGTCCTTTGAGCTCCATCAAGATTATATCAAAACTCTTGCACCTATCTTAAATTTTGTGAGTATTCAAGCAACATAATGTTAAGTGCAGGTTCTTATTTTTTGTTTAGCACCGCAACATCTTTGTGAAAATTTAACTTCAAATGCAGAATATCAGACGGTTCATACCTACGCGTTCTGGAGTGTTATCTCCATCCCAGCGCTTTGATGGAAATGCTGTAGTTCCAGTGCAACATATCACATGTGTAACTCCCTATGAAAAGATACCCCTATATTTTGACTTATTCAATCATCATGGAAATATGGCCATAAACACTTAAACAGATAAACTGTTTGAGCTCAAAGAAACAGAGGAATCAAACCTCAAACATCTGAGGATCCAAATCATTTGGATTTCTTGTGTCCGCTTTGTAAATCTGTCATAATAGATAAATTCGTATTAGCACTTTGGCTTGGCAGGAGTCACCATACACTGTATTTTTATTTTCCCTGAGAACACCTGGGAAGGAGAAATAGAATGCCGAAGCTCCATATTTACCTGCAGCACATTCTCATCGTGCTTACCAAATAGAGAAACTGCCTTCTCGGGGTCTCTTAGGAGCAACCTTGACTTGATGTTCCTGTTCAGCAACGATGCTACAACCAACTGCCCTGCAAGGATGCACTCTGTTAATATTTTGCCAGTCGACCTAGCAAAGCTATGCTAGAACTACTGCCGCAGGACACAGCAACGCTTGTCGGGGAAAGTTTAAGATGCAATGCTTTCAAACCCGGTAGCTGACACTAGGAAACTGTCAAACGAAATCTTTCTTCCGATGAGGAAAGTACTACCAATGCTGGAAGAACAAAGCAGGGACATCGCTGCCTTACCAACGCCGCCGGTTCCCCCAACGACAAGAACCAGCTTGGAGGACGCCTCGGGGGCCCCTGCGGCGCCGGTCTCGCCGGACACTTCCGTCTGCTCCTGCACGGCCTGCGACTCGGCCGCCGCCGCCGCGAGGTGCCACCCGACGCGACCCACCACCGCGCCGCATGCGATCGGCCCGAGGGAGGCCGCACGCGATCGCGCGAACGACGCCCGACCGCGCCTACCCGGCGCCGCGGGGACGAGCGGCGAGAGCACGGGGTTGGAGAAAGCCACCGCCATCGTGGGGCCAAAGAGCAACCGCGCGTAGAGAAAATGGACGAGAGCACGGCAGTGCGCGCGCGGCGGCGGCGGCGGCGGGAGGAAGAGATATCGGAAGGGAAGGCGACTAGGCGAGGCGGGACGGGGACGGTGAACCACGCGACTCGGCGGCGGCCACCTGGCCGCAGCCCAGCCTGGCGTCGGACGCCCGGTGGGCCCGTGCGGGTGAGTGGCTCGACGAGATGCCACACAGTAGCTGAAACTGAACCACAGCACTACAGCAGTGGGCATGAGAGTAAAACTAGTAGGGTTGGTGCGTCGCGTCTAAACGAACATGTTAACTTGGACGGTAGAATAAAAATTACTTTTTTAATGAACTGAATCCAATTTTGAATTTAGATGATTGTTTTATCTTATTGGTCATCTAAGCAAAGTAAAACAATCTTAGATCTATCACATATGAAAGCTATATACAAAGTTAGTTAAATCATCGATTATTTTTTAATTGATGGACATTTGATAGTACCGTGGGTATGAATAGTTGTGGGTCCCACCAAAATATAATGCGGGTCACATGTGGGGGCCAGACTTCATGAGGAAGCCCCAAATCTTAGGACCTTAGTATATGTACTTGACTAGAGCCCACCGTTGAAAAGGGAGCCCGTTATTAGGGAGGGTGGAGAGTTCCACGGTTTTTCATTAAGATCTTCTCCGAGTATTTTAAGTAAAATGTACAATACATTACTAAACTAACATTAAATTCTCACATAAATCACTTAACATGGAAAAGGTATATGTTGCATCATCAAACTTGCATTCTTGTTCACCAGAGGCCTGTTTTTCATCATATAAGCACTAAGCACTAGTAACATAAGTGGGTGTAATGCATAATAGCAAGAATGCACCACGTATTTGTTACTTTCTCATGGCACATGAGGGGGCATGATGATTGATAAGGCTGGTCTGCACATGGATAAGTTGTAAAAGTACTCTATGTTCTTGTAACGAATTTGATCGAGTTCTTCCTCATTTATATGGATGTCCCCTTGGTCAACGATGCCGTGCCTGCCCAACCTCTTGAACTGATCCGCCGGTGAGCGAGCTATGAAAGCTCCGCAGCCGCAGCCAGTTATTGCAAAGTTAACTTCACGGGGTTTGCCTCATTGGGCTGTCGAAGCCCGTAGGGCAGAGGAGACTCATTGTTGCGTCCAAGGATCATTGCTGCATGTACATTGATCTATGACCATTAATTAATTAGTACTCCCTTCATTCTAAATTGTAAGTTATTTTAAGTTTTTAGAGATTAAAACTATTATTTTTATCTTTGACCAAAATTATAGAGTAGATCACAAAGATTTATGACACCGAATGGATATACTATAAAAATATACTCAATGAAGAAACTAATTATATTTATTTGGTATCATTAATGTTAGTATTTTGTTATATAAATTTCATCAGTCTTGAGATGGATCGACTCTCCAAGAATGTTGGTATAACTTATAATTTGGAATTGAGTGAGTAGTTGCTAGCTAGCTAATTGACGATGGATAGATCGATGAGCAATAGATAGGAGTAGATGCTAGCTGCTGGATCATATTCATATCGATCATCAGATGATGATGCATATACATATATTGCAACTTATATATCGAAGAAATTTGATTGCACGAGTCCGTCGGAGAAGCGGCCGGTTACATTCCTTCTATCTATCTAGCAACAACACGAAGAGGCTTCTAGAAGAACAAGGAATCAATACGAGCATATAGAAAGAACAGGTGCAAACAATTGAATGTTGTCTCATGCTCGATGAGTAACCGTCCCCTTTTCATATGAGGCAAAGCTGGTAGGTTGGCCATTAGTACCAATGCAATGCAACGTAATCGGTGTTTTTGTTTATCTCCACTATCTCACGGAACTGCACAATCTATTCCTCAGAAATGAGATGTCCATGCAGCCTATGGTCGAATAACAAAAAAAACGGAGGGTATATATAAGCATCCATGTTAGTTGCATGGAGACTTTTAGTTCTCTCGCTTAATTGGTGTCCTTTATTCGGGTTTAGTCATTCAGAATGCCTGGTGCCCAAATATGAAATATCTAATGCTTCACACCAGGGTTAACCAAACCGTCGGGAACCGGTCCGATTTGACCGGTTCCCGACCAAACCGCCCCGGACCGGTAGCGGTTCGGGGCGGTTTGAACCGGGCAAAATTCAAAATTTTCAAATTTAAATTTAAAAATGGAAAAATGTCGTAAAAATTGCTAAAAATACTTCAAGGTGTGTGTAATCTATTGGTGTAAAAAGTTTTCAAATATTTGCTCATTTGATATTTTTTTTTGGCAAATACAAGTTAAATCAAAAAAGAAAAAGAAAAAAAGTGGTTAAACCGGCCGGCTAACTGGTCAAACCGGCCGGCTAACCGGTCAAACCGACCGGCTAACCGCTCCAACCGCTGGATATGTGAATTTGAATTCAAAATTTGAATTTGTTCGGTTTCCACCGGTTACCGGTCTAACCGGTCTGGCTAGCCGCTACCACTGGCCGGCGGTTCGGACGTCCGGTTTGAAATAAAAAACCCTGCTTCACACTGTTATCGTCTATTCATAAATAACTAATGGATGCTAGAAAAATAACCTCATGCAATGAGGATGAACAATATGTAGCAGTCATTTGAAATTGCTGTCAGATTTAGAGCTCATTGTGCTTGGTTAAATTTGCAATAAAGTTAAAGTGTTACTCAGTTTGGCCGGCCTCCCTTTCTGCCATGACCTGCAGTAGCTAAACACTCATCTAGCGGTGCCTCAAGGTGTCTGATGAAAAGGTAGGACACTTCGGGTGAAGTCTGATAAAAATATGTCTGATTGAGGAGACTATTTACACATCAAACGCGAGATGAAGCCGAGAGGCTCACCACCAATTCGAGCACAGCTGGAGGATCTCGTCGACCAACCACGCTCGTCTCCGCGCTGGCACCGCTTGTCTCACGTGTTCTGTGCTCACTACCGCACCACCGCCGTGCATGACCCACTGTCATGCTGCGGCTGCAAAGGGCAAAGGCAACAATTGTCAGGCCTGCGAGACGAAGGAGAGTCTCTTGGCTGTGCGATCTCTTCTCATCGTGCATAGGCCATCGGCCGCGTAGAGCTCCAGGCCGACGCTGATGGCCGGAGGTCGCCGGTGGATGGGCAAGTCGGTACCAAGTACAACGAAGCAGGTGAGCGCTATTGCGCTAACTGCAATGTGGAGGTCAAGACGCGCCGGGGTGCCACTGTCTGAGGGTACGGCGGAGGTGGCAGCGCCGGTTGGGACTCTGGGACGAAGCGCGCGACGACGAGGCCTCTAGGAGTATGAGATTTTGCGTTTTGGCTTTTGTGTTTTGATCGGCTTGTTGGACAAGGTTGCCTTTTTTTTTTTGTAGAAGAGTAAAATTAGAACTCAGTAACCAAGGAAGAATGAAAAAACTAATGATCCTACTCTACTCATGGAAACAAACATAATGATACCGCTGTCGTGCAGCATTGTCATCTTTCAATCTTTCAATGGGATTTTGATGCTATATATATCCAAAGGTGTGTATTCTGTTATGATCTATTTTTTCTTTCATAGAAACAAACTTACATTGTTGATAGGATACACACGTGTGACGCTTTAAAGTTACACCGGCGCACAATTATCACAACAACCATAATGACTCGAAAGTTAAAAAAAATAAAATGAAAAAAACTCAAATAAGGGAGAATAGCATGACTACACAACTAGAACACACGAAGGTCGTTGTACTTGTAGACATAGTGGTTTGTAAGATTACAAATAGGTTAAATGAGACACGGCTTCCTACAAGCAGGAGATGAGCAATGTCGAGTTTGACAACTTTCTGTGCATTTTTGTCGATGTACAAGGATCTTGTGGGCTTTGAAGCACAAAGTCGGGAGAGACAGGAGATGAGCAATGTCGAGTTTGACAACTTTCTGTGCATTTTTGTCGATGTACAAGGGTCTTGTGGGCTTTGAAGCACAAAGTCGGGAGAGTAAAACATATTATAGTATCTGTCTCATACTGTTATGCTGGTATCGATACAGAAGGGTTCTTCTGGTTCGTTTGATGGCGAGTGCGGTGGAGGTTTGATGGGTTTTGAGTCGCCTTGACGATGCATGCTCACCTCGTGTTGTTGATATCAACCAATGGCCAAGTATCCCCATTCTCGTTCGCGGGAGGCGACCCAAGTAAGCTTGTTCGAGGGACCCTGGCAACTTGTATTTGAAAGGACGGCCTCGTGAGGAATCTCAGCATGATAAGACACATGACTTGTATTAGAAATTGGTGGAAGAGTCGTCGGGTGAATGGACATAGTGAGGTGGAGGGAGCCTGGCAACTTGTATTTGAAAGGACGGCCTCGTGAGGAATCTTAGCATGATAAGACACATGACTTGTATTAGAAATTGGTGGAAGAGTAATCGGGTGAATGGACATAGTGAGGTGGCTGAATATGATCCTATCTAGGGCCAAAACCCTTCCAACCCCGAGAAAACGGAAGAGCGTGTTAACGTAATATATAAGTTTCAGTCCCCTCTAATATCTCATCCGCTTGGTTTGTTGCCGCTCATGCCAAAATTCTACATCCTCTGCTGTCGAGATATGAACTCTGACTATTTATCACATATTATGCGCTGCCAGAGAAACCAAATCAACCAAGCTCTATTTTGTGATGAAAATGAGTTTCTAGCGATTCACATTTCTCGGATGACACGGCCCATTCAGCTGCCCACGGCTCATGCACTCCTCATGAAGAGGAATACAAAATCGTGTCAGCTTTTTGTTGCAGTACAAGATGTATGACCCAGCCATTGCCTCTATTGTGAAGTGGGCACAACATGAACATTCTTCTTATGATCCTTGAACTTCTTTGTTGCGGATCTGCCCCCTCTTCCTTCTATTCACAAAGCCATAGACCCATAGTGACCGCAGTGCTTATAACCTGTCACAGTGATCCTGCTGTTAGCCCTTCATGCTCATAACTCATGCTTGGATCTAGAACAGACTCTGGACGAACCATCTTGATGGCGGCGCTCTGTGTTATTTATGCATTCCGACGGAAAGAGCGGCGCTCTGTGTTATTTGTGCTTATATATGGCTCGTCATATATATGATTCTAACATCAAAGAGAGAAATAGATCAAAGAAAAAAAATTACTTCTCTCAAGTGGTCAAGTATTATGACTGAACACTGAAGTTCACATGACCTTTAAACGTTCACACAGTCACACCCCTAGTTCTCTGGAATCGAGGCCATCGCAGCACTAGTTGCGCTGGCATGTAGCGGTGTTGCGCCGATCGATCTCCTCGGAGTTCCGCCGGAGTGCGTGAACGCACGCCAAGTCCGCGGGTGCCGAGGCTCGACAGGTCAGGTCACACACTCACGGGCTCACGCCTCACGGCCGTGCCCCTCTGGCAACAGAAGAAACAGTGCCATGTTTCTGTTGCATCACACTGCACATAATGCAACGAACATTTCAGAGGCATTTTCAGGTGATGCACAGATGCAGTGAACACTTGCAGCTGTGTTTAGATTGAGGGAGAAAAGGTACCTTTTTCTCTAGGAAGCGTTATATGTGAGCGGAATGAATAGAAAAGGTGTAAAAAATTTTTTCGGGAAGCGTGTTATTTGAGGGGGATGAATATGAAGTAAAAATACCTTTTGCAACTGAACACGGCATTGTACCTTCATTCTGATGAGATCGACTGATCGGCGGGCAGGCCCTCCTACTCGAGCCGCTACAGCTTCCTTGCACGCGACGAAGTCTTCTTCTCCATACATACAAATTGTCCCTCCCAACAGTTTTCTACAGCTGGGCTAGATTCAATTTCTAAATATAACTATTAGATTTCCCTAAATTTTTATAATTACCAAAAATATAATCTTAACATCATTTTTTTTATAAAAATTGCCCGTCATTTCTGAGCAAAAAAATTGTCAGGAAAGATAACCACTCTTGCAGTGTGGCCAGGGCCCAGGGAGGTAGGGATGAAGCATGACTCGATGAAGCCATCGCCGTTGATGAAAATCTACAGCGCCAAAGTGTTGGTCTTGAGCGTGTGACGTGTGAGTTAGTGCCCCGAGAGTCCGAGACACTCAGAGTAACCCTAGTCAAAATCATATCACTTTCTACATGTTATATAACACTTATGTGGCACAATATTACGCCACATCAAGACCAATCAAGCTAAACATACTTTTCATTGTGCTGGGTCACACACTCAGCCCACAGGCAAGCTCGTCTGCTTGGAATCATGAATTTCTTTGTTTTGATTTGAGAACAATTCAGTTTATCAAACTCACATTTTGTACTGGATTCTTTATTTACAAATAAGGATAATCATTGTCATTTCAACTACAACCACAAATAATGAACTTATATTATTAATTAACTTCACAACCAAGTGTGACTAGAAGCATTGTGTCCGTTTCAATTTTTTCAAATGGAAACCTTACATGTGTGGAATCTTTTGTAAATCACACAACCAATAGACACAACAAATAGCTTGATTGATTCTTTAACTCTAACGTCGTGGCTTACCATAAGTGTTAATTTTGTCTATGCATAGCAGCGGCTAGGCTTTATTGTGAGAGTATATTATTATAACTTGGAGTAAACATTTTGGTTGCCTTCTAATATCTCATCTACATTCTTCTCATGGTAGAACCTAACACGAAAAGCCACTCCGAGAAAGACTCTGAATTCCTTCCTCAACTATCATCATCTTAAAAGGCCCTTTCTATTTATCACACCGTAGCATATTGCCAGAGCAACCTATAGCATTTTGTGTGATGAACATGATCTCTTAGTGATTCACATGTCTTTTATGCGATGAACATGATTTATTAGTGGTTCACATAACCACATGTCTAGAATGACCAGAGAAAGCATTCTTCATACAACCTATAGTATTTTGTGTGATGAACATGATTTCTTAGTGATTCACATGTCTAGGATGACCAGGGGAATCATTATTCAGGCTCGGGCAAAGCTAGATCTCAAGATTGACAGGTCACAACATGTGGCTCAGGCAAAGCTAGATCTAAGAATAACGCTGGTTAATTCTGGAAAATGAGAGTACCCCCTGTAGTGCTGCCCTTAGAGTGAGGTTCATGCATTACTCAGGCATCACCTTTCAATTTTTCACGGTAGGAGCGACCCAGCCATTACCATCTGGATGGAATTGACACAACTCGGCAGCCCCCATTGCAAGAACTGTTGAAGTATAGGGCCATCCTTAATACACATGGATTTCCAAATTGCAGCTCTCCTTTCCTTCGCCAAAAGCGCACCGAGACGCGAGGACGCTCACAGTCTTCTGTTGACTGCCACTAAAAAGCCAGCCAGCCGAGTTCGCGAGCATGAAGGCATTGACTGGAGATCAAGAAAGCAAGACACTCGTCCTAGTCAGAAAACACTCACTGTATTAACATTTAAATCAGGTTAGACTGATTTTGGTATGGAAAACACCCACTCGTCCTGCGTCATCTTCCTCGGTTATTTCTGTAACCAAATCCATGTATTTCCATTCTGGTAATGGAAATGAAGCCTTGATTCAAAAAATATGAACAAACGAAAACAAAACAAATCTAAAGTTGCTCCTTAGATATATTATATGAGTATCAGTAGGACCAGTGTGAAAGAGCAATCTTTTTTTTAAAAAATGGGAAGTTTATTAATTTCGAGAACGTTACATCAAGGTGATACAACAGAACTTGAAAATCTCCCAACCTCTGTGAAAGGATGAGAGAAAAAAAAAGCAGCAAACACACTAATGATCATCAATTCGAAGACTAGACCGCCACCCATGTGCCTGGTAAAAAATCCCTTGACCACCTGCACCAAGAATTGAGATGCCTCCACAACGAAGCCCTGGTAAATAGGTGAAAGCATCTAGGCCCCAAGATTAGAGTTTTGGTAATAAATGACAACACCTTGTGGACTAACAATTTCATTGAGCTTATGAATTAAGGTTAGTCACACGTATTCGCTATGAGATGTATAAAGCGAGGATGCTTCCGCAAAGAAAAGTTGATTTGAAGTGGCGAAAGGCTCAAGGCAAAGGTATAAATATAGGATTTCCTTTTTGCCGGTCAAGAGGTGATTAGAGAAGTAAATTGACCGGATTTGTAGGCTAGATAGCCATACTATCAAGAGGGATCAATTTACATTTACTTGACGAGTTAATAGTGCCACATTGCTCAAAGATTTGGATTTGCATGCTGAAAAAGAGCACGGCGGACGGTCCGGTCAGGCTTGGCGGACGGTCCGCCTCCATACAAAAAGTTACACAGTCTCTGGTGATTTTAATTGTCAACGGCGGACCGTCCGGCCCGTAGAGGCGGACGGTCCGGTTTTAGGACAGAAACTCAGGGCTTCTCTGGTGGATTTCAAGCTCCACCACGGACGGTCCGGCCCTGGGTGGCGGACGGTCCGCGGGCAAATGTTCGGACATGTCCGAACGTTGTCCGTTATATGTAAATGTGAAATGTACGACGGACGGTCCGTCCCTTGTGGGCGGACGGTCTGGTTTTTGAATAACGGTCAGTTCTGACACGCCGTGATGTGACACATAGCCGTTGGATTATAACGGCCAACCGTCCAGTTTTGTAGGGGCAGACGGTCCGCTTGTTCGCAGAAAACGTGGATTTTGAACATAACGGTTGGATTTGAGGCACCCCTCTATAATAGAGGGGTGGCTGGCGTGGGGAGTCTCTCTTGGCCATTCCACTCACTTGCAACACACATTTGAGCTCTCCACTCCTTCTCTCTCACTCACATAGCTTTGGATTGCATTTTTAGTGAGATAGAGAGGCATCTAGTGCTAGCATTCAAGGTTTGAGCTTTGGGGCACTAGGAGTTCTTCAAGCAAGGTTGTTGATTTGTTACTCTTGGAGGTTGCCGCCTCCTAGACGGCTTGGAGATTGGTTTTCATTGAGCTCTTCAAGAAGATTGTGAAGAAGTCTTTGATTGATTCTTGTGAAGAGGTTCATGAGCTTTGCCTCACCGGAGTGGTGAAAAGCATCTCTAGTGGAAAGAGGTTTGGAGCGGTTCATTGATTCCTGTATTGGCTCATACACCAAGTGGATTCTTGGTATAGAAGCAATTGGAAACTTTGAATCCACCTCAACATGGATTAGGGGTGACCGGCAAGTCATCGACACCACGGGAAAAATTGCTTGTGTCATCGGTTATTTCTTTCCCTCATTTATTTACAAGCAATTTACTTTGAGCATTTCTTTACCTAGAACTTGAATTGTATCTTGTCACCTAGGTTGCAAACCTTTAACATAGGTTAGCTTCACTAGTTGTAGATTTTAGTTAGTGTTTCTAATTAATTTCTCTACTGTTGTGCTTTTAGTTCAAAACCGCCTATTCACCCCCTCTCTAGTCGGTAATCCTCGATCCTACAAGTGGTATCAAGAGCCTAGGTCTCTGTTGATCAAGGATTTAATCATCCCGAAGTAGGATTATGGCTAGTGATAATGTTCATGTGGGGATGGCACTATTCTTTGATGGAACAAATTATGATTATTGGAAAACTAGAATGATGATTCATCTCAAGGCTATTAGTAGAAAAATGTGGAGAGTTGTTGAAAATGGCTATGTTATTCTTGATGAGGACAATAGAACAAATCTTGATAATGAAAATGATGCTCTCAATGATCAAGTCATGAATGTGCTATATAGTGCCCTTGATTTAAATGAGTTCAATAGAATAAAAAATATGGCAAATGCTCATGATATTTGGATGAAACTTATGGAAATTCATGAAGGCACCTCAACGGTAAAGGAAGCTAAGCTATTTGTGTTCAAAGGGAAGTTTGGAAATTTCAAAATGGAAAAAGATGAAGATGCTCCAACTATGTTCAATAGATTGAATGAAATTGTGAATGAATTGAGAAATCTTGGTCATGAGATAAAAAATGATGATTTTGCTCACACATTTCTTAGAAGCCTCCCAAGCAAGTATGATACAATTGTCACTATGCTTGTGAGAGAAGATTTGAAGAAGAAGACACCCACTCAAATATTGGGAGAAGTGACCACTCATGATATTTTCAAGAAGTCACAAAGTCAAGCTCATGGGGTTGCGAATGATGAAGGCAAAAAGAGTATTGCTCTCAAAGCTCAATCTTCAAAGGAAGATAAAAATGAAGAGAGTGAGAATGAAGGGTATTCCGATGAAGAAATGGCTTTATTTGTGAGAAGATTCAAGAAGTTGATGAAGGGCAAGAGCTATGATAAGAAAGAAAAGTTCTCCAAGAAAAATTTCCTTTGATGACAAGAAATGCTTTGAGTGTGATGAAAAGGGGCACATTGCTATGTATTGCCCAAACAAGAAGAAGAAGAAGAAGGATGGTGAGAAGAAAGACCACAAACCGCATGAACACCAGACCACACCATACGAGCAAACCGACACTCAAAAAATACATGTTGAATTATTTCATCTTTCTGACAAAAAACAACATTGTTTACTGCCTTGCCAATTATGTTTAACTAGGTTGTCTTTAGTTCAGATAACACCTCTACGAAGATACCATAGAAATATTTTAATCTTTAAGGGTGCTTTCAATTTCCAAAGTCATTTGTTGACATCTGGAATATCATTATAGATCAAAGTCAAATAATTAGACTTCACTGAAAACTCACCATTTTGATTCAAGTTCCATCGGAATTCATCTTCATCATGGCTTAGTACAATATTGGCGATTCGTCAAAGAAGGTTATTCCACATTACTAGTTTGTTACCAATAAGATCCCTACGCTATGAGATATTTGGTGGGTTGATGCCCAGAACTCCTGCCATAATATCCTGTTTTTGACGGGCAATACTATAAAGTTGAGGATATTGTTCATGAAGCGTCCATTTTCCTAACCACCTATCTTCCTAGAACCTTATTTGTGACCCATCTTTAATGATAAAAGCCCCAAAACGAAGAAAATCCGGTTTTGCCTTCGTAAGGCTGGCTCAGAAATGTGGCAAAACCTGGTGCTTGTTGACAAATTGTGGCAAATTAATAGTATTGGAGGTAGATTGTGCAATAGTGAATATGAGAAAATGCCTATTTGTTTTAGTTGTATATTATAAAAGGCAATAATTCACAAGTCTAGGTGGAAATAAATTGGGTCCAAATGTCCCATTTGGTAGGGTTTCTACCTCGAAGAAGCGGTTTCTAGTTCTGATAAATTTGAGAAACATGTTTTGTTATTTCTGATTTTTTGGTAGAAACCGAAAAATCATTTTAATTTTTGTTTCTGCAACTGAACAATCATTTTTTTAAGGGTAAATTGTAGGAGAGTCCCCACAACACTTCTTGTTAAAGAAAGGTTAAAGTTAGCACAGTTTGAAAGACAAATACTTATACAGGGGAGAGAGGGAGAGAGAGAGAGGAGGAGGAGGAGGAGGAGGAGGAGGAAGAGCAAGGAGAATACAACATTGGACAAAAATAACAAAACTTTGCACAAGTAATTCAAGCCATTGCAAAAAAAAGGGGCAAGTGGTGATATTCTCTGAACCGAATGGCTTGGAGTTGGAGGACAGCATGTTCCTTGAACTTTGCAATCCAATGATGCACACTTGGGTGAGCTGCCTCAAAGATAACATTGCGAAATCTTCCACAATTCAGCTGAGAAGGGACAGGGAAAAAAGAGGTGATCTCTATCCTGTTCTATATTGCTGTTGCGCAGAACACAATTCCATCTTGTATATTTAGGTTTCTCCTTCTTAATATGTTCCTTGTGTAATGAAGAATTGTCCGTAGAGATTTTTAGTTTCTGCATGAAAACCATTTGTGCTCATTCACTCTTCATGTTGGCAATTTCAGAATCATAATCCATCACATTTACAGGATGATAAGATAGGGGTCTTTCTCATGCACTTTTGGTGCTCGTAAATTTGAGAATCATATCTAGGATAATCCTCATTCTTTGCCATTTTCATGTTATAGGGCATCACATATGCTACAAACTGTAGGACTTACATTAAAATAAAAAGATGATATACAAAAATCTATCACTCTTTTTTCATCGATGGATTTCATTGCCATTTTATATTATACCAATGCTGCAAATGTAGAAAAAATATAATGATATATGAAAGCGACACTAAACATAGAAAATAGTGCTCTTTTTTCAACTTTTGTGCAAATGTGAAAGCACTCACGTCACGGATTGCACTCACAATTATACTAGGTTTTTTCCACTTTAACTCTCAGGTCTCCAAAAACAACCACCAATGCATCGTGAGTCTCGTCGCTAATCAGCGATAAGACTGCTCCAGCGACATTGCTTGTACGAGTACTCAATCAATATAAGGCTCAGCCTGTATACATATAATTTGAGTATGTTATGTAATTCAGTCTCCTCTTATATCTGATGCTTTTTTTGTTTATCATAGCCTTGCATCGAAAGCACCTCACATAGTGGGTACTCTTTCTCTACGAGCAAAACCTGAAATAGACTCGATGATGCTATTTATCGTATCGTAGCCTTGCCAAAGCATCCTAACCAATAACTAATTGTGATCAACACAACTTTATTGCGATTCACAAATCTAGGATGATGAAAGAGACTCCTTGTGCATAATCTGAATCACTTTTCAAACTTTCAGAGTCGTGGTATTTGCCCTGCCCCGGTCATTGCGTTCCGGGTTCAACTTGCTCTTTGTAGGCCCCAGAACTTGGGCCTTTGGTCAAACCCTGCGTCCGTGCCGATGGCCCTCTACAAAATACATACTGGGTCAACCAAACTTATTAAATCCACGAAAACAGGAGACACTATCACATTACAATGTCCCATTTGGATACTTGGAATTCAATTCCATTCTAATAATCACAATTTAGATATTGTCGGTTGTCGGTGCCTGATTTGGTCACACCGGCACAAACAAGTGATTGCGGTGCTAATCCACTCGTTGCCCCGATGGCGGGTGAAGAGACGGGGGGTTTTATCCTGGTTCCGGCCACGGGGCCGTACGTCCAGCAGTGGTGCTGAGCACCAGTTTCGTGTTGCTCGTAGTAGGGGGTTACAAGCAAGGTGGGAGAAGGAGATGAGCTCCTAAGTCCCCAAGTTCGGCTGTCGCTAGCTAAGTGGTGTGTGTTCTAGCGCGTGTGGACTTGAGTGCGTTTGGCCGTGCCCTATGCATGGTCTTCCCTTTCCCTTTTTATAGACCAAGGGGGGAGGGTGCGAGTACATGTGTTCGTGGTGCTGACGTTGCTAAGTGCACTGTGCTGCCCATGCTGCACACTATGCGAGCGGGAATCGCGCCTTCCAACTCCGGCTGACGGCGTGGCAACAGTTGATGTGACGTTCCTCTTGTGACGGTTCACGGCTTCGAAGATGGCAGCTTGCGTACGGCGCCCGGATCGAAGCTCCGTAGTTTCCTTCGAGGTTCGCCTTCGAGGATGGTAGCGCATCCGAGGCGAGCAAAGTGAAAGGAGTGGTTGGCACAGTGCTGCTGCCTAGTTAGGTCTGGCCGTGCAGCATGGCGCTCAGAAGTCCACTGTTGCGAGTGGATTTGACCGGTGTCTTCTCCGGGGCGTGGGTGATGGCGTGGCGCAGTGATTCCCCTGCTTTTTGACTGCAGAGGAGCGTCATCATGACTTGGAGTGATGGGTCGCAGAGCCTTGGGCGTCGTTCCCAGTGTGGCAAGCTCGAGCTTGGACCGTAAGCTCGTGCCTGCCGAACCTCGAACGAGACGGAAAACGCCCGCTCGAGGATGAACGTCCCCCTCGAGCTTGGCTGGGCTCGAACGTGACGGAAATCACCCGCTCGAGGGTGAACGTCCCCCTCGAGGTCGCTGAGCCTCGATCGTCACGGACATCCCTGCTCGAGGGTGGTCGTCCACCTCGAGCGGGATGGGTGCCGAGGAGTTGTTGCGATGGTCCTTTGCCGGGCTACGGAGCCAGGCTAACTTCGTTGGTGGGCCTTGTTACCGAGTAGTTCTCGGCCTAAGTTAGGGTACCCCTACTATTGGTACCCAACAGTAGCCCCCGAGCCTCCGCAGGAGTGAGGTTCAATCCTGCGAAGGTTGGTGTTCGTCGAGGCTTTCGAGGCCTTCGTTCCTTCGCGGGTTCTGGGAATCCGCGGGGGCGCGCTAGCGCACCCGCGGGTGTAGCCCTCGAGGCCTTGGGAGAGTGGTTGACACTCTCTCAAGGTCTCAGCTCGATGTGAGGGGTTTTCGTTGCTTCCCCAGGGGTGGGTCCGTCCATAATGCCTGAGGTCCTCGAACCTAGCCTTGTTTGACGTGGTTCGAGGAAATCTCGAGCTTTCTTCGTACCTCGTGGTCTCTTTCGAAGGGTCGAGGATGAGGCAATCCGTGCTTCCCACGATTGGGATCGTACCACGGATGCCTGGGTGAGCTGGTAGCGGGTAGTTCGAGCGGACGTCCATGCCCTATTCGATGAGGGTAGGCTCGTGGTCTTAGGACACGCCCGTGAAAGCTTTTCGCAAAAGTATGCTAGACGGGACTCGACCTCGTTCGATAGAGGTCGAGGGCACGATGCTCCCCCTCATGGGGTCCCTTGATCTAGGCACTTTCGACCAGCCTCGAACGCGCTTGACGGATCTCCTCGAACATATGGGCTCGAGGCTCTTATTCGTGGGTACCGCCGAGCGTCCCTGACTCGATCGATCTGGGGTGCCTGTGGAACCCTCGATGGGCCAGGTCTCGAACCCCTGATCAGTAGAACGATGACTTCCTCCCTTTGAGGGGGGATGCCTTGAGCGTTCCCTCCACGTGCCTTCCACCGCTTCGTGCGGGGTCATGATGACCATTAGGGCAGTTACTGCGACTTCATGGGGGAGTGGGCGCGCCTTTTCAGGCGTGGTGTGGCCTGGGCGAAGTGACCGCACGACTGCTCGGTCGGCGGAAGAGCGTCCTCTTCCCGGGCGAAGATGACGGCGGCTGGGATGACCTTGGCGGTAGGAGTGGAACCTGAAAGCCTCGGGACATCGAGCCCGAGTGTAAATAGTAGTTTAGAGACTTGTGTTTCCTGATGTAAGAACAGTTCGTTTGTTTTCATACATCCTACTTGTTTTCGTTAAACATCATTTGTATCGTTAAACGAGGTTTATTTTCAAGCGGTATCTCTGCGATGCACGTTGTGTCCAATGCATGTGCCTCGAAAGGAAGTCGCCACTAGGATCGATCGTACGTGAATGACTTAGGCGGAGGGAAGTGAGGTGCTGCCGTAGCCTCGAGGCGTAGGCAGGCACTCGGCTCAGGCGACCCTGCCCTTGTCCGTTTCACGCCTAGTGTCCTCCTTTCGAGGGTTGCAAAAGAGCACTTGGCGATACGCTCGAGATATCACAAGAATTTTGAAAAAGCATTGATTTTTTCGGGGGTTCGTCCCCCGTTGTAGCCCCCGAGGGGGGATGGTCCTAGCGAGGGTAGGACCAAACCCCATTCAAGTGTTAGTGGACTCAAGTCCACTTGATTCGTTCACAACTTGCGGGAGCTAAGCCAAATACTTAATCAAGAGTTTGTACAATCGAAAGTATGTACAAAAAAGGTTCGAGGGTCTGAAGCCGCTCTAGGGGTAGAAGCGACTTAGCTGTTGGATGTTCCAGGCGTCCGCGAGGATTTCCGTCGGCGGCGGGTCCTCCCACGATGAAGAACACTTGGTCCACCTTGGGGTACCCATTGGCATCAGAGACACCCCTCCACATGGAGGGCCTCGAGGCCCCTTGTGGTTAGGGTCCACTGCGAGGACTTCGTTTGTCGTTGTTGCCCTTCTCACTAGGGGCTCGAGACTTCTTCCCCTTCTTGCCTTGATTTTACTTCTTCGAGGGGTACCTTGGCTTGCTGCCCTCCGCGGGCATCTCCTCGGGACGTTTTCCCTTCTTGCCGTTGAAGATGGCGTTGGCCGCCTCCTCCCCCGAAGCGTACTTGGAGGCTACCTCGAATAGCCGGTTCGCGTCGGGGGGAGGGTTCCTTGCCAACTTGCATATCAGGTTGTAGCTAGTGGTGCTCTCGAGGAAGAAGTGAATGATCTGATGGTCGGTGATGTTGGGAAGCTCGGTGCAGCGCTTGGAGAAGCGCCGGATGAAGTCCCTCAAGGATTCGCCGGGTTTTTGTTTGCACCCTCGAAGGTCCCACGTGTTCCCGGGGCGTACGTAGGTGCCCTGGAAATTCCCCACGAAGGTCTCGACCAGGTCGTTCCAGTCGCGGATCCGGTTGGGGGGCAGATGCTCGAGCCATGTCCGTGCGGAATCTGCTAGGTGGAGTGGAAGATTGCGGATGATCATGTCGTCATCTGTAGCCCGCCGAGCTGGCACGCTAGGCGGTAGTCGTTCAACCATACCCTGGGGTTCGTTTCCCCAGAGTATTTGGTGATGGTAGTAGGCTGTCGGAAGCGAGGGGGGATCGGAGCGGTGCGGATGTTGCGACTATACACCCGTGTTCCCGCTGACTCCGGGGCCGCATCCCGGTTCCACCCAACGTCGGTGCGCCCGCGTTGGTGGGTCCAGGCTCCCTCTCGCTGCCTCATTTGGTTCAGCGTGTTGCGGGCGTCGCCATCGTTGATCTTGCCGGGCACCCGCGCGGGAAGTGTTCCTGCTTCGGGTGCACGTGGTTTGTTGGTGCGACGTCGCACAACGTCCCGGTGGGAGTTGCCCCGGGATTGCACTCGTGCCCTGCCGTTAGGCCGGGGTGAGTGCACCGATGACTCCCCTCCTCGTTCGCCCTTCAAGACCGGTGAGCGTCAAAGGCGGGAGGCTGAGCTCTCGGCCTGCTGTCGTGCGGCGTTCTCAACCAGCTTTTGGGCCTCCAGATGCAGCTTCCGTCCCTCGGGGGTAGCTGGCTCTGGCATGGCTCAGAGCAGCGCGGCCGCCGCGATGAGCTTTTGGCTCGTCCTAGGAGCGAGGTCGTCATCTCTGCCCTCGGCAAGGATGCGGGCCTGAGCTACTCGCCCCCACGCCGCGCGTCCGTGCTCCGTTCATGGCCTTGTTTGGGCGGCTCGTGGTCGGAGCGCGCCGGTGGTGAGACGTCGCCACCTCCCAAGTCGTGGGGGCGAGCAACTCGTGGCAGGCGGCGTGGATGCCGCTCGTCCTTGGAAGGCAAGTGATCCGATGGGTCCGGTGGCTGCGCGCCTACCGGATCTACGCCGTTGTTGCCTCCCTGGTCGTCATCTCCACCATCGTCGTCCGACGTCGATCCTTCGCTGACCCGCCCGTCGCTGATGACGAAACACTCCCTGGTCAGACCATACTCATCATCGGAATAGCCGAAGCAATAATCCACCGCTGTTTGGAAGGCCAGAAAGGCCTCTAGGTCGCGGAGACCCGAGTAGTCCCAACCAGGGTGCTCATGCTCAAAGGCATATCCATCTTCCGATTCCGTGTGGGAATCGTCGGGCGTCAGAGTGGTGAGGTCGCGTCCCGAGGCCGGATGACGGCCTGGCTGGCCATCATACGCACTCATGGCGGTGCGGACGAGCGAGGCGTACGTGGCCGTAGGGCCGCGTAGCCCATAGGGATAGGGACGTGCCGTCGTAGCACGTGGTGCATAAATGGGTCCCGGGAGGAAGGGAGCAGCCCTCTCCTGTGACCCTGATAGCGGGATCTCCCCTTCCCTCGCGGGAGGAGGGATGCTGACGTCGGCGGCGCGCCTTGTAGCGCGCGCTCGTCGTACGCGAGGTCCGGGACGACTCCGTCGTCGCGGTGCTGCCAGTGGCAGTTGAGGTGGCTCCAGCTGGTTGCTCGGTTCCTCCCGGAGGATGCGCATGTGGTAACCGTCGCCACATGCCTGGAACCGTAAGCTCCCGAACCGGATCTCTTGCCCCGCTGGGAGCAGATTGCTTTCGCCCAGCGGGGATCGTCCTTGGTTGAAGTTCGCCATCGGGAACGAGAATTGCGCAGCGCTGGTCCCCTACCTGGCGCGCCAACTGTCGGTGCCTGATTTGGTCACACCGGCACAAACAAGTGATTTCGGTGCTAATCCACTCGTTGCCCCGATGGCGGGTGAAGAGACGGGGGTTTTTATCCTGGTTCCGGCCACGGGGCCGTACGTCCAGCAGTGGTGCTGAGCACCAGTTTCGTGTTGCTCGTAGTAGGGGGTTACAAGCAAGGTGGGAGAAGGAGATGAGCTCCTAAGTCCCCAAGTTCGGCTGTCGCTAGCTAAGTGGTGTGTGTTCTAGCGCGTGTGGACTTGAGTGCGTTTGGCCGTGCCCTATGCATGGGCTTCCCTTTCCCTTTTTATAGACCAAGGGGGGAGGGTGCGAGTACATGTGTTCGTGGTGCTGACGTTGCTAAGTGCACTGTGCTGCCCATGCCGCACACTATGCGAGCGGGAATCGCGCCTTCCAACTCTGGCTGACGGCATGGCAACAGTTGACGTGACGTTCCTCTTGTGACGGTTCACGGCTTCGAGGATGGCAGCTTGCGTACGGCGCCCGGATCGAAGCTCCGTAGTTTCCTTCGAGGTTCGCCTTCGAGGATGGTAGCGCATCCGAGGCGAGCAAAGTGAAAGGAGTGGTTGGCACAGTGCTGCTGCCTAGTTAGGTCTGGCCGTGCAGCATGGCGCTCAGAAGTCCACTGTTGCGAGTGGATTTGACCGGTGTCTTCTCCGGGGCGTGGGTGGTGGCGTGGCGCAGTGATTCCCCTGCTTTTTGACTGCAGAGGAGCGTCATCATGACTTGGAGTGATGGGTCGCAGAGCCTTGGGCGTCGTTCCCAGTGTGGCAAGCTCGAGCTTGGACCGTAAGCTCGTGCCTGCCGAACCTCGAACGAGACGGAAAACGCCTGCTCGTGGATGAACATCCCCCTCGAGCTTGGCTGGGCTCGAACGTGACGGAAATCACCCGCTCGAGGGTGAACGTCCCCCTCGAAGTCGCTGAGCCTCGATCGTCACGGACATCCCTGCTCGAGGGTGGTCGTCCACCTCGAGCGGGATGGGTGCCGAGGAGTTGTTGCGATGGTCCTTTGCCGGGCTACGGAGCCAGGCCAACTTCGTTGGTGGGCCTTGTTACCGAGTAGTTCTAGGCCTAAGTTAGGGTACCCCTACTATTGGTACCCAACAGATATAAATTAAACTAATGTAGTTACATGTGGAATATACTTGTATATTACTGTTTGCAGTATTGTACTTCTGCTATAGGGAAACGAGTACTGCACTTCTGCTACTTTAGGGAAACTGAGGGTGCGTTTAGTTCCCCCAACTGCTACTATTCATCAGACTTTTCCCTATTTATCACATTCCTCCCACTCACATAACACGCTTACAGTACGACCTACGGTGTTTTTTTGGATCTACAGTGTTTTTTCTCCTAACTAAACTCACCCTGAGTTGAAGAGTGTGCAGTGTGCTATAAGTTGCACATTAGAAACATAACATGAGAATCTATTGTTTAGATGAAAAAGTTGGTGAAAGTTAGTGACAAGTTGGTATTTTCTATAAGAGGGACACGGTTGTCAGTGTGCCAAGTTGGTGGAAAGTTGGGTAACTAAAAGGCCAGAATCAATTTCCATTTCCCACCCCCATAAATTTAAGATAAGCTTTTGGAATTTGTGGAGTGCCACATTCCAAGACAAATAACATACTACATTAAGTAGATTCCAATTCCTTCAAAATGAAAGGATCCAAACGGTGCCTAAGGATATTCCTATCCTATTAGCCTGCGCTTATCACTTGAAAATGGATGAGGTCAGGTCTCAGGCACTGTGGGTTAAGTATCAGTGTTGCAGTGTTGCTGTTCTTTCTTTTCGTTGGAGTAACATAAGCAGCTTGAACGATCAGACTGATCAGAAAATAACAGACGTCGGCCGTAGTACATGATGATCATTACAGTGGAAAAACAAAATGAGGTATGAAACCCACAAAAAAACACACAAAGAAACGGTTTCTATTTCTTCTTCCCAGCTTTGCCTTCCTTCCTTCTGACAACCTCATCAGCATATCGGATACCCTTTCCCTTGTATGGCTCAGGTGGCCTCCACTTCTTTATGGTAGCAGCAAACTGACCGATTGCGCTCTTGTCATAGCCGCTCACAGTGATCCTAGTGTTCTCTTCCACCTTGACCTTCAGGCCTTCAGGAACAGCCATCCGAACAGGGTGTGAGAATCCCAGGTTCATCACAAGATCGTCGCCCTCCACTGCGGCACGATACCCAACACCCACTAATTGAAGCTTCTTCTCGAACCCTTTTGACACACCGACGATGATGTTGTCTGTCAATGTTCTGCATTGAATATTTGCACCCCGGTTATTTAGAGGAAGACGTGAAGGATAGGTGAGACTATAAATATTTCATAATGTGATTTCTCTAACACAGCCATAATCATTGATGCTTAAGTAAAGAAAATATACATACTCTGAGTGGAACTAGCAAATGTTTAGCTGAAGTACAAAGGACAAAACATAGTCAATATAGTCATGCATCACGCCTTTATGTTCAATTCTTGACGAGCATAAAATGCTTTCTCCAAGACATCTCTGCTTCTTTTATATTCATTAAGATGCATGACTATATTGACTATATTAATATAGTCATGCATCACGCCTTTATATTCATTAAGATGCCGGCAGGCCGCAGGATAAATCACAGCCCAAGTGGTACAGGCACTAGATGTTTATTATATTATAGATAAACAAATTTCACAGTTCCTGAACACCAGAAAGGAGCAATATCATAACCTATTTCCTTGGGACCATGCCAATACTGGACAGAGAATGGTAAATGCAAGAAAATAGACATTCACATGCAAATCTATGCGGGTCAACTAGAACGAGGCTGTTTTGCTTAAAGCAGATCGCTTAGTGGATATTGTTAAGGCATAAAGTCTTGTTTCTCAGGTCTACAACAAAGCAAGGCTATCATATATCAAAGCTACTGGTTATTGGCAAGACAAGAGGTCAGAGGAAAAAATGAATACAGCCATAAAGGAAGCAGAATATTGTTGTCTAGAATCTGTACCCTTGTAACTTATTCAAGGCACTGGTGGTATCACAATGAGATACTCATGGGAATCAAAACTGCTCTGGACTGTACAACTATAAGAGTTATGATAAGAGCTAGAGTTCACCAATTGGCAGATAATTTCAGGAATACATGTGGAAATATATATAGAACAAGGTATAAATGTAATGAAACGGTGTGAAACACATTATGAGAAGTAAATCAGTAAAAAATGATATGGGCAAACTCATTTTTTTAGTTTCCAGTGGGCATTTACCTGAAAAGTCCGTGCATCTGGTTCGCCCTCTTGGTCTCTACAGTCTTAAAAAGTCTCAGTTTACCAGATTCTTCTTTCACGACTTTCACTTCACCTGGATAGCTCAGTGATAACTCCCCTAGCGGACCCTTAGCTTTGACAAACTGCTCCTCGAATGTGAGAGTAACATTTGATGGAACTTCGATGGGTTTCTTTCCAATTCTAGATTCCTTGCATTCCACTACTGTTCTGACAAACCCAACTCTGCCAGCAGGTATAACACGAGGACGAATCCCTTGTGTCTTTCCAAGGAAGCCAGTTCTTGAATTGCTGCTTTATTTCAGAGAAGTAAGAAGTCCACTAAATTTTCCATAATAGATGTTTGAAGAAAACAATCCTTCCTATTGAACAGTAATGAATCCATTGACAGTAAACATACGAGATTAAAAAAATGAATTTAAAAGATAGATCCCGCAGTAAAACTTGCTACTGACTAGAAAAATGGGATCTAAATTTCTAAAGACCAAATAGTAAAAGGTATCAAATCCCAAAACTAGTTGTGAAATTGTGCCTTTACCTTGAAGTTTGTAAGTACACATCCAAGGTACCCTATCATGTTTCATGGCCACGAGATTACCGTGGAAATAAGGACAACTTACTGGATGGTCATTAATACCATATTTTGTGAGTTTCTGGGCTGGGTATTCAGATATCAGCAGTATAAAAACATATGGCAGTGGATTATCAATCAGTGAGCACTAGAAGCAAAACAATGTCTGCATCCAAGATATAGGCAAGACGAACTAATCGCTGCCATTTCTGTAAGACAGAACACTAAACCCATCGAAATTGTTGTCCCAGACGCCTACAGCACTTCGGTCAGGAGCCTGCAACTTCAATCACGAATGCAGTAAGATCTGGCCGACTGAATTCAACTGATTTTTCCTACTCCAAAACTAGACTGATTGTTGAAACGCTCCCACACCAACTGCATCCAAATAAAGAATGCCTGGAAGATGGAACCCCCACCAGCCACCACCATTCCACCCATTTCCTTTTGATGGTGAAGCAACTAGACAGTAGCCACGAAAATGCCGGTTATTGGCAAACAAGAAACCCAGCAAATCCATCGAGGTAAAACGAAGCAATCGCAGACCCAGGATGGTGGGACCGCAGCATTTGGGGTGTGTCGGCGCCGGAGAGCCGAGAAGGAAGCCACACTGTCCTACGAGCCCGAGGCAGCGAGGGGCACTGACAGGAAGGAGAGGGGACGGCGAGGAGGAAGGCATACCAAGGGAGGTGGAGGGAAGGAGAGAGGGACGCCATGGTCGGGCGCTCGCAGTCGCCGGAGGAGCTGCCCCCGCTCGGTCGGTCGCCCTCCGTTCAGCCGCGCGGTTTTCTTATCCTGACGCTCCGAGTCGGAGAGTAGAGGCTGTTATCCAGTGAGCAGGTGGGCCAAGCGAAGCCATCTGGGTACTGGGCTGGGCTCAGGCCAGGCCTGTCACAAATATGGGCTCCGAATCTGCTCTGTGTATCAAAAGTCAAAACGTAAACCATGGTGGTTATCTCAAAAAAAAAAATCAAAAGTCAAAACGTCTACAGAAAAGCTGGGTAGCACATTTTTAAAATTAGTAAAATCAGGAGAAGTTTTCACAAGCGACGAGCAAACTGGCTACATGAAAATTTTGTTGAAAGAGACACTAATCGAAAAAATTTCACAATAATCACAAAGAGGAGGATTGATATAACTAGCCCATGAGACCGCAATGATGAACAAATTCAATAAAAAACATTTTCAAAATAATGACAAAGAGGATTGACGTAACAATCACATAGATCCCGCAATGGTGAACAAATTCAATAAAAACAGGAGATGAGAAAAACCATATTTTCCTGTGGGCAACTGGGCCTTTGGACGCTAAATAAAATGCTAAACAAAAAAGTAAAGTAATTAGCCGTCAACCTCGTGTCTTCTTATAAGACCAATCTCATGATCAGAAAGCTTCGTTGTCATCGTCAGTTGGTCACCAAAGCCAGCCAGAAAGAAGTCACAAACACGAAGCCGGCCTCCTTCCCATTCAATCATTCCCCACACCTCGTGCTCGTCGGAGCTCAGAACCCTAGACACTTCACCGGCCAACTCCCCGGTCCAGCTGGGGAGGCTGCCGGAGATGGACGACTTCAGCGGCGGCGCACCGGGGGCGTGCTCCAAGAACAAGAAGCCGCGGCACCTGGCCCGGTCGCTGACCTACCACCACCACCCGTACCAGGGGCGCCACCTGCCGCCCTCGCCGGCTCCGCCCACCCCAACGCAGCGGCCGCAGTCGGTGGTCCTCTACACGACGTCGCTCCGCGGCGTGCGCCGCACGTTCGCGGACTGCTGCGCGGTGCGCGCCGCGCTGCGGGGGCTCCGCGTCGCCGTGGACGAGCGCGACGTCTCCATGGACGCCGCGCTCCGGAGGGAGCTCCAGGGGATCCTCGCCGCGCGTGGCCGCGGGTTCTCGCTCCCGCAGCTCCTCGTCGGGGGCACGCTCGTCGGCGGCGCCGACGAGGTCCGACGCCTTCACGAGTCCGGCGAGCTCCGTCGCGTCCTCGAGGGCGCCCCAGGCCAGGACCCGGCCTTCGTCTGCGGCGCCTGCGGAGGATTCCGGTTTGTGCCCTGCAACGCCTGCGACGGCTCCCGAAAGGTTTTCGTGGAGGAGGAGGGGCGAGCTCGCCGCTGCATCGAGTGCAACGAGAACGGCTTGGTACGCTGCCCCAATTGCTGTTCTTGATCCCTCAGTAGATGAACCTATCATGTTAACAGTAGTACGTGAACAAAAGAATAGAGATGCAGAGAGAAACAAGGAATTTCTTTGCCTGTGGTATGTCGTGGTTATGCACCCAGTTGGAGATTGGGTATGCTGCTGGAGTGCTGTCTGTTTGGGGAGGAGAACAAATGGTTTCCTGGTGCTGCATTGTAAAATCTGCAGTGTGATGATCGCACCTGGGGAATTTCAGGTGCCGTCTCAAAATACTCTACATGTTTGTGTGTATGAAATGCGGTGAGAAACCTTCTTCATAAGCAGAAGGACTAGAGGATTAAAGATTTAGAGGCTGTACATAGAGGCAAGAAGGGTGGAGCCTTCCTTGTTTCCATGGCCTGTTGTTTTGCTGAAAACCTCCTAGTTGTGTGCAGACTACAAAGTTGGTTATGGTGTTAGTGTTTCAGGAAGATAAAACATAGGGTTATTGGCTGTATAGTTGTAAATATTTGTGATGGGGAATCACAATTGGTGATTAAGGTGCCATCTCATGTATATTTGTGTGCGTATGAAATATTGAAATGTATATTGAACATTGGTATCTGGACTCTGGAGTGGGGTTGATCGATGATGTAAGCAATGGAGGCTGTGCTAAATATTATGCTTTGTATATCTTTCCCTATTCCTCTGCTGTTTTTTTAGATGTTTGCTTGACTCCTAGGTAAGCATTTCTTGTGCTCTGAATCCTGAAACATGTGACGCACATTATTTTTCTTGAACACCATGTCCATCTGGTTTTACAGTTATGTTATTCCTAGCTTAGTACCAACTACGAGCACATTGTCACAAAAAAAAAGAGCATTGCATGTCTGAAGAACCCTAGTTTTGTGGTTTACTATTATTTGATTTTGCAGTTCAATAGTTAAGTTTATGTTTGAGAACCTCATCTGTAACCTCAAAGAGTCTGCAATACTAAACTTTGTCTTGAAGAATCCTAGTGCTGTGGTTTGCCAATTTTGTGTGCATTGCGAAAGTGTTTTTAATTTCTAATGTTATAGAAAAGAAACCACAAATTTCAGATAAAATTTCTTAGGGGCATCGGCCGTCTTTCATATGTGAATAAGCTGAAAGTTTGAATTTGACAATTGCTTGTTATGATGACATTATATAAAAAAAAATGAATGTTATTTTTCTTACAATTATGATTATGCTTGTGTTTCAAATATGCTCGGTTTTCTTGACTATATCCACGGTTTACACGAACAAGATCTCTAGAATGAGATGCGACGGATCACATCCATGTTGCTGAGACGAAACTTCAATTTGTTTCTCAATGCTGCTATAGTTCTATTTGTTTCTCACGGGGTTCTAGTCTCCCGCGAAGCATAATTCGATATTTTGCCAGCATATATTTCAAAAGCTTCATATCTGGAGTCCATCTGTTTGAAACCTTGCAATTTTCATTTTACTCGGCACTTTCATTTCCTCTCTACTCCGGAAGACCGCATGCTCCAGATTCCGAAGTACCAGTACTGACCCTGTGTTCATGTCTTCAGCCCCTCCTAAAAAAGCTTGAACAAGGTGGCACTCCAGATGGGATCCTTTGTAGCATTTCACCATACTTAATTCTCAAGCATATATCATTCGCATCCCATAAGTTGCCATTAGATTCTCCTATATCACAGAATGGCAGTTCCTAGACAGTTCACATCAAAGATATCTCTACGAGTTCTACATCAGTACCATCCTGGTTTACATGAGATGAGCTAGATCCACTGGCAGCAGGCTAGAGAAGCCAAAAGACAATAGCAAACTAGAGCAGGCTAAAAAAACAGATTGTGGCTACAGCTCTTGCTAATGTGATTCACGACCTCAATAGGCCAGGACAGGGCAAGGAGGATGGGCTGCCTGATTACCCTATTGCTCCTTCCAGATTCTCCCAGTGACCCTCAGCTTGAGCTCCTTCCTGTCCCCGCCCGAGAAAAACAGGGCCATGTTCCGCTGGATGATCAGCCCGTCGTAGCTGTCACGGACCTTCCGGTGGCTGTCTCTGATGCTCCGGGGCACCCCTTGCCAGATCATCTTGCGCCCGGTGCCTCCCACCTCCAGGCTGTAGCTGTAGTTCTTTGCTTCCGCGTCGTCTCCCATGAACCTCAGGAAGGCAATGTAGACAGGCGCCATGCCCAGCTGAAAGGCCTCAAAGTGCAAGCAGAAGTATTGCCCAAAGCAGCTAAACACCTGCATGAGATAATCATAATTAGTTTGTTTACTTCCTTGTTCAAATCTTCAATGGTAAAATCAATAGGAAACATCACATTTTTACTGAACTGGAAGAAATCAGTGAGAGACGGTAGCAGATCAAGAAGCAATTTGAAGTATGTTTGCACTTGACTTGAATGCATGCATCGTGCCAGACTAATATTTGACAGATACACAAAAAAAAAAACTTCAGAATGTCCACAGTAGTGAAATTTAAACTTCAACTTCTCAGAAATGGAACACAATTAGAAAAAACCGCCCAATATAAATTCTTAATCAACACGTCGATGTAAAAGTAGTACCGTAAGCATCCAGGTAGCATTCTCGACTTCATGAGGGTTTGGCTTGACATAACGATGGTTGAAGGTGCAGCCATTGTGCATGTCAACTTTGTGGTCATCTTTCAAGTGATTTACCAAGTATGGAATATCACCAGCGACCGTGCATTCAGATCCAGCATATGGACAGCTATAGGGCCTATATTGGCACTGTGACTCATGCTTCAGCTTGCTGTAGTAAGGATATATGCCTGAGCACCCAAAGCTCTGGTACTTGCATGGAAGTTCAAGAGATGCAGCAACCTTTTCAAGAGCAAGGCATCTTATGTTACCCAGTTCATGCCTACAAGTTGGACAGCGATTATGAACCCTTGGTTTGCATCCAGAGCACAATGTATGACCATTTGAGCACTGCATAAAGAAAAGATGGCATTACTATCATATGAAATAAGACCTAATAATTGAACAGAAGATATACAGCAGAACATCTTACTGGTTTGCATCATATATACCTAACAAATAGCAGAGTTTGTGGTTTTTAACACTGTAGATTAAATTATACAGAAAACTTAAATAGACCAGACTGAAATTGCAAAAGTAATTCATGATACTGGAAACAGCACTCGAACCCGTAAACACCAGTAAACCAAAATGTTCATCCAAACAACTAGATTTACACATGGCTGATTTAATACAAGTGTACATGTAATACACAATGCATTGGTATGAGTGTGCACCTGATGAATAGGAGGATACATTGCACTCAAGCAGACTGGACATTCCAGAAGTTCACGCACACTGCTAGACACCACCACATTCGACTTTGGTGGATGTTGAATATGGTCGCCAGCGAGTTCCGTAACATCCAGTACCTCAGTCTTTGGGGGATCAATAACCTCAGAACAGGAATCATCAATATAACCAGCTGTGGCCATCATCAGGGCCTTGCAATTATATGGTCCTGCTCAAAGAAAAAGGACAAATATATTTCATTATAGCATGCAATTTAAAAAAAGGACAGGAAAGATACATTCTCTAATAAGTCAGCAGTCTGAACTCTGAAGATTCTGATACTGTTAACATGGATTATTTCATTGCCATCTCTTGTCCTAAGCACAAATTTACAGTTCCCCAATACAGTACAGTGATACGATTGGACACTGTTAAAAGATTTTCAAATAGACTACTTCCTCCTAACGCAAGTGATGCTTTCAAGTGTTGACCAATGACCAGGCAGGTCTTCCTACTTACGCAACAAATATCTCACAAGTCTCATGGACTTGTTCAAAGTTCTCGGGTAAGCCTCAAATCACACTTTTATTAGCATGTCTTTCACAAGGAGAAAAAGTTGTACACTTTGATAGCGGAGGGTGTGCGGTCATTTTTCATTCGTTTGTGTGTAGTATATGTGCCTTTGAAGTTTGAAAGTTGAATTGAACAAAATGCCTGATGGGGAAGCACTGAGATTTACCCAAGAAAGAAGCGCATCCAATCGGCACGAAATCGCATCAGATCGAGAAATTAAACGGGGGAAAAAATAAACCGCTCAAACCCTGCCAACCAACAATCCCGCAGTTAAACCCTCTCGCTTCCACCCGGTCGGCCACATTTGGATCGCTCGACCAGAGTCGCCTCGGTAACTCTCCAAGAAGTCCTTCCCACTCTCCCTCACTCAAAACCTAATCTTTCACCCAGAAAACCATAAAAAAAAATCCCAAAAAAAAAACGGAAGAAGCAAGGACCTCAGAGCATGGCTTTACCTCAGCGGAAGCGGGGACGGAAATACGGAATGGCTCGGCTCGGCCGCCCTGATCTCGCCCGCTTGCGGTTGCGGCGCGCCGGCGGCGATGGCTGGCGAGGTGAGGAGGCGGCGGCCAAGATGAGAGAGGAGAGAGGCGAGGGATTTCGAATGAATGCGGAATGGCTCTCTCTCTCCCTGTCCCCTCTCCCTGTGGTTGTTTTTGTTTTCTTGCTCTGGTTGGTCTCGTGAAAGTCGTGAAGCTTTTTCGTTCCGTGCGCCGTTTGTTTGGATCCTCCGGCCCTCGGGACTCGCCCTTCCATATCATTCACCCAGATACAATTTATTAAATTATTAAATCTCTACTTTAAAAAAAAGTGCAAAGGGATGTCGTGTCCCCCGCTTTACCCCGGCTTCACCACGGTACGTCCCGGCTTCACCATGCGTCCCTCGTAATCCTATCGTCCGCCTCCCCCCGGTCCTCACCACGAAATTTACACCTGCCATCGACGTCGTAGCAGCCAGAGCTGCCGCCTTTCTCCAGCCGCCTTTTCCGGTCGCCCCGTCGTTGCCGCAGCCGCCGTACCAGCTGGCGCCGGTGTCGCCGTCCCCGTTGCGCGGCATCGTCGCGGTCCCCGTCGCCGTAGCAGCCGGCGTCGTGCCCGTCGCTGCTGTCGAGGGCAACTCGTCGGCTGGCGCCTGGCGGCGCACGCTCCTCCCAGTTCCCGCCTATGCCACCATCCCCATCCCAGTCCCAGCCTGAACGGATCAGGTCGGCCAGCGAAGCGACGGCGGATGATTGGAGGCAGCGCACGCGGCTCCTCTCCTCGACGCATCGAGCGCCACTCTTCCTCCAAGCAAGTGCGGCGACGACTCGCTCTCCTGGTTTCCTGCAGCGCACGCGGCTCCTCTCCCTTGAAGGTATCCATTCAAATGAAAGGTGCATTTACATTTAAAGCTTCTGGTCTTTCTAATTTTTAGTCGATCCAGCTGGTGGCTATGTCATTGTGTCAATGCCCGCATCCAAACTGTACATGTTAGATTGCTTGCTACGCAATATCAATATTCAAATTTAGTGGTTGATCCAATTGATGGTTGTGTCAATACTAACATGCGTTATCTGTTCAATGGTACATGTGCAGACAGACATTATCTGTTCAATAAGTTTGAGGGAGGATGCCTGGTGCATCTGCTTAATAACGTTTTCTGCACTTAATCATCGTGGGTTGTAGGATCTCTATGGAAAGCTCAAATGCATGTACCACAAGAAATGGCTGCCAGATGCAAGCAAACACTATGCATCACCAATAAGTGTGCAGGTGTCATACTTACTATTTATTTGAGGTACAATCATTGAATCATTTTTTTAATGTTTGTGTACTTTCTGGTTCTCTTAACAGCCATGGCAACTAAGACAAGACGCTGCTCCATGATTTGCTCCACACCATTGTTAGATGCCCAAGGTTATTTGCTGCTTCATTTCCATCTTCTGGGCCATACATGATATGTGCACTTATGCACGTGCGGATGCATATGCACATTCATGTTGGTTTTGCTTTTCTATTTTCCTTTTGACAAGACATCCCGTTAGGCTTTTAAAACACATGATCAAGAGTCCCAGCCAACATGCTCGCTCTTACCTAAATTTTATCAGGTTTGTTGTTTATATGAGACTGTTAATGCTATTACATGTCCTAATTCTTCTGCCTTTTCTTTTCATGCCTAATCATATGTTTTTCTGTGAAGCTAAGTACGGGTTGCAGGTTGTTTTTGCTAATTAGTAATTTGCAATCCTACGTTGCAAAGTCTCATTGATTTCCTGACCGTCAATCTGTGCTCAATTGTGGCTGGAACTGCTCTCACGAAATAGATGGCATGGAAAAGGTACATGGAAAAGGTAGGCGTTTTCGTCTGCAGCACACATGATTGATCGATTCGCTGGCAGGAACTGATGTGCATGTGAACCGATCTGGTGCAATTCATGTTTTCTTGTCCTGCTTTGTTTTTTTCTCTGGATTTGCTTGATTGATTTGTGTGTCGTCCTGCTATTATGCAGGTGACCAATTTTGAGATTACTATCGTGATTTCGAATGTGCATGGCATCTGGGGTGAAGAATTAGATAAATTTTCATGGCAGTTTTTTATGCCTTAGCAGCTCATACTGTCCTCTTTGAGATTTGCATTTTATTTGATCAATTTCAAAATGTCTATATATTAACTCAAGATTGAGATCATGTCCTGCTGCTTAGTTATTGACTTGCTTTCCATCTATAAGTAGCCAAGGATGAGTGGAGACTCGAAGCTAAGAATGATGTTTTAGTTTTTTTCGTACTTTGTAAATATAAATTATCAATGGAGCTGTCGGTCTGCGGCGATGTACTCTGTAATTTCAGAAACCTTACAAATTTTATATTTAAAATAAATAACACTATAATACCGGTATATAATCTCATGGTATTGTTATCTTACATGTGTGATCTTTGTATTTTCAATGCAAAGCTGCTGTCCCGTGCAACGTACTGCTAGTAATTTTTAAAGAAAGAGACGCCATTAACAAATTGGTACTGGTAAAGTGTCAACTATTAACCATGTACTCATGGTTCGGGTAAGATGACGTCCTGTTCAAACCGTGGCGACGACGAAGAGAGGTATTTGACCGATTAAACATTGTCGGCAAGCAATCAGTAAATCTGACCCTTTTTTGAGGTAAACTTTGAATAAATTTGTGTCATCTGTCATGACATGATCCGAATGTTATTTTTGCGATGTAGCTGGCCTCCTGATCGGCTGATTCTTCTGGCCACCGGTGTAAAACGCGTCGCCGACGGCAAGGATTGCCCACGGTGTGGTAGGCACCTGATAGCTACCGGTGCCACCTTTATTTTGCCCGTTCATACGAGCAAGCAGCAATATACTAACACAAACTGAAAACATACTCTCTGAAATACTCAAATTAAGTGTCATCTTGTAATTTCAAGGCAATTTTTCCCTATTTATTATTTCTTGAAGTAAGGTCACTAAATAAATTACTTGTTCTTTTTCTAGTTGAGTAGTACGAAATGAAGGCAATAAAGTCTTCATAATTATTAGGCAAATTCTAAACATATAGAGCCTATTAACACCAGAGTAACATTTGCAATTTTTTTTGCCCTTTCTAGTGTGCAAATGATGGATGTTTATAAACGGTTTACCAAAAGCCGCCTATTGTTTCTTTCTGGGACCAAATTATAGTTGTTTCAAAATGTTGTTTCAACAGTTGAGTTGGACTGTGCAAGATCAAATTATCTATGAATACAATTAGTGCATAGCATGTTTTTCTTTATGAATGGGCTAGGTCAAATTGTTTATGAACACCACTAGCGCATAGCGTGCTCTTTTTTTATATAGTATGAATAGACAGTAGCAATATTGTCCTTCTAGTCTGTCTTTACTCCTCTCACCTTAGAAGCAAAATCAAATACTCTGTTATGTATAGTAAAAATTATAAAATTAATAATTGTCTTACCAGAAGTCACTAAGTAGATATATATATGTTTGAAACTACCATTTTCCATGACAATCGCTCAAACACCACATGTCTTTGACGGGCAACCATGTTTTTTTAGTTGCTTTTAGCCTCCATTGTAACTCAGGGCGTGATTGTGTCTCTAGCTATGAGGAAAACCATATAGACTTATCTACAAACTTATTATCTCTTATTATTGTTATTAAAGTTATTTTTATATGTATGGATAGTATAGTGATAAATTGCCTCACTTTGCAACCACGAACTGGCTAAAAGAATTAACGAATTCCATTTGCTTTTTAACTCTGAAATTAGAATTTGCGCATGCATTATATTAGAGCTATTAATCTATATTTATTAAAGATACCAATTGTAACGACCCAAAAATAAACTATAGTTAAGCATGGCATCATGAGCATCCTTAGTACTTAATTAAGTTTAAAACTCTCTTAGCAATAAACTTAGCACGTGGCCTTTTTCCTGTCACTGGCGGATGGTCCACTCAGGAGAGCCGGACGGTCCGCCCTTGCGCGACGCCTGTGTGGCAGCGGCGCAGAGCTTCCTCGCCACGTATGCTATCCTGTCCCACCCGTCAGGCCACCTGCCTACACGAGCTTAGCTCCTCCCTGAGCTCTCTCTCCACCCCATTTTCCCCTCCACACTCTCTTTCTTCCTCCTCTCTCCACCATGGATGAGCCCCCAAGGTTCCTCCGTTGAAGGCACCCAAGAGCTCGTCGGAGCTTCGCCGGAGCACCACGTCGTCGAGCCGCTCCTCCACGACGCCATCCCCCACCTCAAGCTTGAAGAAGGAGCCCGCCAAGCTTCTCCTTCTCTCTCCATTGCTCATCTCCACCAAGCTCAACCAAGGAGACGGAAGCCCAAGCCCCAAGTACCGCCCTACTCCAACCTGCGGCCCTCACCGAAGCTCCTGCATCACCGGTGAGCCTCCCCCTCCACCGATCTAGTCTCCATTGCTCTAGGTTTAGAGTTCATGGTGTTCTTGGTGTATAGATCACCATGGATGAGCTAGAGCTTCGAAAACCCTAAGCATGTCAAAACCACCACTTGAAACGAAGCCTAGGAGTTCCCAGCAACCTTTAGAAACAAACGGGACCCAAAATGACGACCGGAATCGCCGCCGGCGACGCTTGGCCGCGGTCCGGACCGTCCGCCCGAGCGGCCCGGACGGTCCGCCTTTCCCCCCAAAACCAACAGAGGCTCGGCTGAAACACGCCACTTAACCCTTTGAACTGCGGACCGTCCGCCCAACGCGGCTGGACAGTCCGCAGCTCATTTTATTTCCACCAGTGGCTGCACAACCCAACCCCCGAGCCTCTGAACTGCAGACCGTCCGCCCTCCAGGGCCGGACCGTCCGCTCCTAACACAGTTTCAACACTTCCTTTTTATACTTGAGCTACCCTAACTACTATAGGGTATGTCCGTGCACTACTACTTATCGGTACACATGATCTTGCATAATTCAAACATGATAATTGTTGGCTCTCATGCATCTCTTGAACTTATTCAAAGCATATGCACTCATTTCATCCTTGCATTCGTGTAGAGACCGAGACGCCGGAGGACGCCGAGTTTGAGACCGTGCCGGATCCCGTGGTTGAGGAGGCTACCTTTGAGCAACAAGGCAGACACCCTTTTCTCACTTATTTCCAAATGTAAAATTTTTTAATGATTGTGCATAAACCTCCTTTCTTAGCTCATGTGTATGAAATAGAGTAGAACCCACTAGGCATGACCTTGTTAGTTCTAGAACAACAGCCTAGTGAGTATGAATGATGGTCATCCGAACTAAATGGCTTAGTCATGTTTAGTCGTTAGAAGTCGAGAGGTGACAAGGGCATTACCTCTCGCGAGATTTAGGGCTTGCTTAATAATTCACACGCTTGGTTAGATAGTTTGAGCTAAAAGAAAACCACGAATGGATATGACTCGAGACTTGGGCAAGTAATGTAGGACCATATGAGATTGGAGCTCAGTGGTTAGGCTTGTCTAAGTCGATTAAGAACTGTGCCGTTATCGCCGTGATACTTGAGCACATTTTCGTACAAACCACATGCTTAGGATGGGATGGGCAAGCCAAGTACCATAAGCCGGATCTTGCTATGGGACGGTTTGACACGGGTTGTAATGAGGGGTAGATGGCATGCGTCCATTACCCCTGTACATCTCCGGCCGCCCTCTCATCGCCGGGTGTGGGTATGTGAACGGTTGAGGTCATGAATTAACACTTACCCTAGGCCTGGGGTATGGTTGTTGGTCTTGCGCCTCGTGTGGGAAAAGTTGTACACCCCTCCAGGGTTTTGATCTATTGCAATAGCCGCGTTCTCGGATATGAATACGCTCATGTACTTGGATTTTAACGTAGAGTTTCGGGAAGGGCTTATGGAAGATGGAACTCATGGTTGACGATATTTGATCACTTTACTTATGCAATTGTATTGGTGTATGATTTAGGGATTAGATATGCTATGTCTTTTGCTTATTCACTTATTAAATTCCGCTTGCAATTTCATACTTAAGTATTTAAAACTTGATTATCCCTTGTATCCACCATATAAAAATGTTTGGGATAAGTCCTGCTAGTACGAAATGTACTGACGGTGCTGCCGTTAAGTTGGTTCCAGGTGAGGTGCCTTCGGAGCCCGTCTTCGGGTACTTTCTCTCCGCCGACAAGCAGGCAGGGTAGTTGCCCCGTGTTTGCTTATTTCAATGAGTCACTTGTGGCATGAGAGTGAACTCATCTATTTTGTCATGTAATATATTTGAAGAGCGATTTTCAAACTTTCTGCTGCAACTTTTTCTTTTATGCAAGAAACTTGAACTTGGTTGTAAGCTCAAATTCTCTTATGGATGATGGATTCTATGTGTGTGAATGCTTGTGTGATGAAGATGTATACTTGTGCTAGTGAGGTGTGTCATCCTGAGCATTGTTTGGGACACATCTCAAGGACGACCGGGTTAAGTCCTTTTAATTAGATTGGTCAGTGGATGATGATCTGATTAATGGGGTTTAGCCTGGAGGTTAACTGTCTCAATAACTATAGTATATACTATAACTATAGATAAACGTAAAATCTATACAATCTACTTTGTCAATTTTCTATTTGTTTGTTTGTTGCGAAAGAAAAACGTGTTCAGCGCGAAGAACAAGAAAAACAGTAGAAACCAAAAGTCAAGAAAAGTCAAACCCCAAAGGCCCAAATCCACTACTGCCCGCCTCCCCTGAATCCCCAACTGTGATGGCGACATCTCCGCCGCAGAACCCTAGCTCCGGCGACCCCTCCGATGCCTCGAGCCTCACCGCCGCGGCGCTCGACGCTCCCGCGCGCGCATGGAGATCCCTCGTCGCGCGCCTCCCTCCGCTCCCGGACTCCTCCGGCCTCCTTGCCGCCGTCGCGAACCTGCAGCGCCGCTACTTCGGCGTCCGCCCCCGCCGTCGGCGCAGGCGCGCAGCTCTGCCTCTCCCGCTCCGCCCTGCGGCCGCGCACTCCGCTCGGTGAGGATTCAACCGCAATGATTAGCTTGTGCTTAATGCTGGTTCTTACCTCTTAGAGTACTGTAGCTACCCGCGTTCTTGGGATTCGAGCTCCGAATTGTTTGAACAATGTCGCTCCGGTGCTTCTGTGGGATTTCGCTTTGCGTGTGTTGTTATTTTGATCTGCAGAGTGACAATTAGGCACTAAACTTCGGCGAGTTTTGAGCTGTTTTTTTTTAAAAAAAAATGAGTAAGGCTGTTAGAAGTTGCGGGATTCATAGAACTCGGTAGAATATGCTTGGACATTGCCTAGTAAAAAGGAAAGGTCAACCCATGATTTTCTTTAGCTAATGGTTTGCTGGCTTATTCGCATGCCATTGATAACCGCGATGAAGCAGGTTTACTTATGTTCTGTCTTACATATTCTATTTTAGGATTGCTGGAGATATGCCTAAAGCCTTTGCCATCTTAGAGGAAGTTGTGCAACACACCCTGACTAACTTGCACAGTATTCACAAAAGCTTACTATTTTGGCAGGCCAAAGCAGAGGTATTAAGTTAATTCATTAGCCTTTGAAGTATTTTTAAGATCTAAGTATTTAGGGAGTTGCATCTTATTCGTTGTGTTATTTACTTTTTACTTGTGGAATACTTCTTCTCAGGGAACAAATTCTCAGAAAGTTTACTTTATGATCTTTGAGAGAGGTCCGAGAGCCTTTGTGGACGCAACATATCAAACACTCACTAGACTTGGGAGCAATGGGCATCCAGTTCAATACATTTTGCATTCTGCATCTGATATGGTGTCAACAAAACTTGCTGCCCTGGCAAGTATGCAACACTGCTTGGCTGCTTTTCTTGCAGAGGTTTGTTTATTTCACTTCGTCAAGTGCAATTATTATAACAGAGCAGTAGGAATCCTATAATTGTGATCACTCTGCTTAGTCTAGTAGATTAAAATTTTATCTTACATCATTGTTAACTTTCAAGGGTCTTTCAAACATAACTGTTGTGCTATTCTGGCCAAAATCCACTCAGAGTTTTCATCGTGGATTATATTGCATTGCGTTACGGGCATATACAATATCGCAGATTAATTTATACTCTAGTTGTCTCTTGTGTAGGTTCATTCTGAAGTTGAAAGATGCAGAGAAGGGTTAACTGCAAACTCAGATAAATCGCTACATACATTATTCATTGTTTTAAATACTACATTCTCCAAGCTGGAGGTATCACTTAGAAATGCTGGCGAGGTATACCATACTTATGTTTCGTATATTCTGATGTTTTGTACAGAGACTTTCTTTGTTGTTTTAACAAATTGCTTTCAGGGGCAAGATGAACTATTTACACTTGATGGAAACTCATATGAACTGTTTGAGAAATTGCCAGAAGTCGATGTAGAGAGTCAAGAATGGACAGAGGAATTATCAACAGATGGCATAAGTTTAATCTATCAAAACCTTCAGAAGTTAGATAGTTTTCTGTCCTCTCAGGTAAGCAATTCAACATTCCTAAGACAACCACACACGTGAAATTTCTGTTTAGGGTCAAGGTCAGTGGTCTTTGTTGTTAAAATAGATCGGAAATGCAATTCATTGTATTTGATCTATAGTTATAATAACATAATTTTGACCTTTGTCACTACCTGTCTGTGCTCTCTAAAAATAATGTTTAAAAATTTAGGAAACACATTGGACAAGAGATGAAACATCAAAATTCGTCACCTATATAAGCTGATGATCATGCGTTTGAGTCAGATTTTTATGGTTATATCATTTTTAAACTTTTTAATTGGCATTTTCTCCTGCTCTGTTGTTGCCGTTATGGATAATTTTTTCTGTGGTACTTGGCTACTTGCTACAAATAACATTGGCTTAGTTGCTAAATTGGCTGCTGTAGTTCTTTTTTTTTTCCTGAAAACTTATAGTGCTTTACAATTCAAATATATATATTCTTTATGAATCTATTGAAAGAATACCTGAAAAGAAGTTCTGTAATTGCAGCTCTCATGCCATAAAAAGCCCAGCAAATTGACCATATACTGGTTACCCTACACATGTGGGGCATTGGGTCTCTCTGTATGCTCTCTATGGCTTTTACGCCATAGCAGCTTGATGGGAAGTCCTGATATCGATAATTGGATTCAAGATGCTAAGGAATCAGTGGCTGGATTTTGGGATGAGCATGTTGAGAAACCAGTAAGATTCTTAGTATATATGCACTTCTATTTTTTCCCCACTATGCTAAAAGTAAATCATCAGTTGTCAATACATTTACATATATAAGAATTTATGTGAGCTACTAGAGGAAGCTCAATCTTATTAGTCTGTTCCTGGAAACATTAAAAAAGAAATGCAGAGAGTTACACAAAAAATCAGAAGCATGCTGCCTTTTGTATTATTGAATGTAGTATTTTGTTAGCATGATGTGTTCCTTAAAGGAGAATATGCGTATACAAACAAACAAAATTGAAAATTTGATGCAACTGCAAGCTGTTGTAGTGGTATACATAACTTTTGAATATTCAAGTTTTGTGCGAATCATTGAATTTAGAGAGCATTGCTGCAAGTTAGTCCATTTTAGCTGTGAACTCCTACTTATAACTGAAAATAAAATGAAATTCTAAAATTTTGAAGTTAGTTTCGAAATTCTAAAATTTTGAAGTTAGTTTTACTACTGTGCTCACTGTGTGACTGTTTGCTCTACATTTGTCACATTAGATCATTTCCATTAGAGATGAGCTTTTCGAGACATTCAAGCAAAGAGATAAAGGCGTAATGGAAAATCAGGAGGTCCAACTAACTGAAGATTCATTGCGCAGGTTACCCTTCATATGCTATCACTCTAATTTCTACTGAAATGTTGATTTCTTGAAGCCAATGTCTACTTTTACTTAGTCATCAAATAAATACAGAAATGCTGGTGAATTGCTATCCATTTGGCCTAACTTAGCTTCAACTATTTTGTTCGTATAAATTTAGGATTGTTTTACATGATTTTGCAAATGGGTATATCGATTTGCCAGTATATGCCGTTTCACTGTTTTACAAACATACATTTCTTAAAGCAAATACGGCGGGGAAAACGAGAAATAGTATTGTATGCAGGGGTGGTGAGGATCATGACCCTAATGCCCTGTCACATTCCAACTAAGTCCATCACCAGGATTTCAGCCTGGCCCCTTTTGAGCCTGGATTAAAATTTCTAGGCTAATTTTTTGGGCTCTTTACCAACCCATGTATGCAACTATTAAATGCAGCATGGAAGTCCTTGTACAAGTTGGTAGCTGGTGAGGGCCACCTCCTCCGTTGTGGGTAAACGGGAAACCTGACTCTACGAACCAGAGGAAAGTCTGCTGATGGTTATTAGGTCATTCCCTCTGTTTGAATAGTTATATGCTATCGTGAGGTACTTTCTTTTATAATTCAAATAATTGCATGTATGTATGTAATAGTTTCAGTCCAAGTATACCTACTTACACAGAGTTCACATAAACATGTGCATCGGACCTGTCTTTCTTTTGTCTGTGAACTAATTGCAATTGTTTCTCATAAAGTATATTTTGCATTGTTTAACCCCAATACATTGTATATGTTGGATTTGTCATTTGTAGGATGCTTGTAGCCTTCTGTGAGAAAGCAGAAGCTCGAAAGCTGCCGGAAGATTCTTCTGTGCAGGCAATGTTGGAGATTCTCGCGAAGAGGTACAATGTTTGAACTATGCCAACTTTGTTTTGTTTGACAAACTTGACATCTATCTCACAAGCTGTACCTGTTGCCATTTCCAATCCCAGTAATGTTTCATATGCTCCAGTTTCTTTAGTATGGTTTCCTTGTCCTCAAGAGAGCAATTTTCCCATTGCCTATGTCCGTTTGTCAAATTGTAACATTTTCAAAGGAATCTATTCTCCTTTGTTCACAAAAGGAAAACTTGCTTCATGGTATGTTATACACCTAACTGGAGTTTTATTGCTTTATGAACCTATATGTTGTCATCCAGCGGTAGCCCATAATCAACTAGAAACTTGTTTACACAATTTGCCCCTTTCAACTTCATGGAATCATGGTTACTCATTTTAATATTACCTGAGCTGGAAACTATTAGCAATCCAGAATTGAGTGGTACTACAATAGTTTCCTTCTGTAAATTATAGCTTCACAGTGGATTTAAACTTACACTGGAAATATAAAAAAAATCAAAATGGGAGTGACGTCAACATATTCTGAAAATCAGTTAGAAGTACATATGGATATTAAATAGTGAATACCAGAAAATAAGTACGGTATACACTTTTTTATCCTACATTGGTCTTGTGTTTACAATTTGGATTTAACTGTACATAAAGTTCATGAGGAAACTTTCTCAACTTTGAGTTGATGACCACTAATCTAGTTGCCACATTCTTCAGTAAACTAGCAACCAACATCGCCATGTATGCAGTATGAATCAGGGGGTTGTTGATGCCAACTTTTAGTCCTGATAATGCCACTTCTTATGACTAATTAGCATGATTGCATGTCATAATATGGATTTGCACCTACAAAATTGAGATTATTATGAAAGCATATTTTTATAACTGATGTACTTCTACTCCGTCAATTGGCTGATATGTGAGTTTCTCTAGTTTTGGATGACTAGTAACACATTAAGTATGATATTCTTCTTTTGTTCAGAGTCAAACATTCACAGTGTATTAACCTGTTGAGTGATGAAATTATGGGACCACATTCGTTTCCACAACTCTCTTTGATCATTTCCTTTAAGCATTGAAATGCATTATATCTATATGTGTGTTATGCAGATATGAAAAGGAATTGATACACCCAATTCAAAATCTGTTCACTGGAGAATTAGCCCGTGCTATGCTTATTCAGGTTCGTTCTCTTAAAATTATTTTTTCAGCACATTCATTGGAATTTAGTGTTTCACTAATCTTCAATTTTGAAAATTTCAGATTCAAAAGCTTAAACTGGATCTTGAATCGTAAGTTAATCTTTGTATGAAAATTTGAGGAAACTAAATGAGGATATATTTTGTTATGTCATTTACTGGTACTGATAGTTGAAGTGATATTTACACAGGGGGCTACTGGAAATGGATCAGATCCTTAGGGCAAATGCTATAAACTTTGCTGTTCTGGCAGCTCTTCCTGCTTTTGGCCTTTCACTCCTGCTGCTTATGCTATTGCGAACATGGATTCAGCGTGTATGTATATAAACCATGAAAAAACATTTTCCCATTCACAATGTCACTTCTGGGCTATTTGCAGTAGTCGTAGACCTACTGGATTTTGGTATTTTACTCTTTAACCTGTTAGTGTTACTAAACTTTTATAGTTGTGTGAAACTGGATGGAAGGTAGAAACTAGAAAGTGCAGTGATTTTAACTTGACTAACTAATCCTGTACTTGTTCAACAGGACCATGGTGCAGAGGGAAGGGGTAATATTGCACGATGTCAACGGAGGCTGCTTCTTGTCGATGTAGAGAGAAGGCTCATGGAGTTTCAGTATTACAGGGATAATGGAATGGTAATTTCATTTTCATCTGAAATTAGTCATCTATCTCTCTGTTTTATGGAAACATTATATTTATTGCTCAGTGTTAGAACTCACCTAGCCTTCTATTGGTGATTGTCTTTGCTATACTTATAGCACTTCATAGTCCCTGCCTCATCTTATTCTATCACCATATAAGCCAAAACCACCTTTTTGTGTTTTGCATGTTTACTAATACAGAAGGCACCGTGCACCAGATTATAGGAACCAATTTGTAAGCCTTCCTTGAACTGGCTTTCTTGTAGGAGGAAGAGGCATTGTGCAAGTTTGGATTAGTACTTTACACTCTTGATAGGCTATGCAAAGCTGTTGAGTCACACGCAAAAGAAACAGGCGAATGGTTAAGGTCAGTCTCTCCGCTTAAAGTCCTTCACTCGCCCTTCTTGGTTGCTTTCGATCTGATGTGTATGAAACTGTTTGCAATGCAGCTTGAGAGAAGACATCTTTGATCTGGCAAAGCTCGACATGGGAACGACAGACAAGATGGTCGTTGTGTCACGACTGAAGTGGATGTATAATTGCTTGCTTCCATTCTCATCTAGCCGATTGCCGCGGCTCTAGTTTGCGCCTCAAGTTTTCTTGTGTGGTGAACTGACTGTCATGTTTTTTTGGCCATACCGTGCACAAGGTTCAACAGTAACCGCCGAGATTTAGTAGGGCAGTTTTGGAGGAGTTGACACGGAATGCCTGGAGGTTTATTGGCCCTTGTATGACGGAAGAACGGTTCTTTCCGACATGCAAAATGTTTTGTAAATTTCATAGATGTGGACAATGCACATCGGAATGAGGTGGGGGATGGAAAGGTCCTCAACTTGAAAAATTCTTGTCATGTTTAGCTTGCTATAAATTGAATGGCTTGTATGCCTACCAAACTGTTCGCGTCGTTGCAAACATTATTCGTTTTGTCGTTGCAAACATTGTTCGTCCTAGATGAATGAATTCGTCGCTGTCACATGCTCGTTGCATATCCGATAGTTCATGGACAAGAAGGATGTTGCTCTTTTATCAAAACTTTGAGCTCAGCGGAAACAAGAAGCTGCGTTGCTACAGGTTCCATTTTTTTCCAAAAAAAAATACGACTATAATCTTATTCAAACGTTTCATCAAAAGTTGTGTCGCTGGGTTTCCTTCACTTGCCGATCATGGCGAGCAGCGCGTCCTTGTAGTGGCCGTGGGTGTTGCTGGCCACCGCGTCGACCAGCTTGGCCCCGTGCTGCTTGGCGTAGGCGTCCTTGATCTCCTCCATGTCGACGTCGGCGCGGGACACCACGACGCGGGTGAGCGCCGCCTTGGCCTGCCTGTCCGCGTCGTCCATGAACGCCCTGCCGATCACCTCGGCGAAGTACTTGGGCGGCGAGTACAGGCACCTGACGGCCTCTTGCAGGCACGGCTCGCCGACGAAGTCCTGCTCAGGTTCATGCGCGGGATAGAATCAATATAGGAAATAATGAGGAAATAACCATTTATTCAAGCAATCAAATCTGAATGAGCAGGCATGCACATCTTCTAGCGGTTTGCCGTGGAGGTCCTTGTAGATCTTGAAGGTGGCCCTGAGCTGTGGCTTGCTCCTTGTCGCGAGTATCCTCACCACCTGCTCGTTCTGCACCAGCTTCGCCGCCGGCGAGGCCTTGACGACGGCCGCCGCCAGCGCCTTGGCCTCCTCCGCCGCCAGCTCCTCGCTCACGCGCTCGCCCTCGTACCTGTACGCGGTCACCAGCCCAACCAGCAGCTGCAGCCAGATATAGCCAAGCATTAATTCACCAGACCAACATGGCAACAAGTGATGATGTGTGGTGACAGAATGAAGGGGGAGAAGCAGCGACGAAGGACGCACGGCGGCGTTGGGGTCCTTGAGGAGGTAGGCGACGTCCTCCTCGAGCGAGCGGTGGTGGAGCGCCTGGTACGCGCGGCGGGCGCCGAGGAGGTCGTCGGCGGCGCGCGTGCAGGCGACCTCGACGAGTGCGACGCCGGCCGGCGCGCCGCCGTGGTGGTGCAGGGCGTGGTGCGCCCACCGCGCGTCGCGCTCCCACGGGTGCATCGCCCACAGCACGGCGGCGTCCTTGAGGCGGGCGAACTCGACCTCGAGGTGGCGCAGGTACTCGTCCTCGCACCGCTCGATCCCCGCGGCGGCGCCGCCGCTCACGGAGAAGAAGCCGTGGAAGCTCCGGCGGAACTGCGCCCGCCGCTCCGGCTGCATGCGCCACCGCCCCATTGCTGACACCAGCGCCGCCTCGTCCACGCCCAGCCCGCCCATGCCTTTGGTTCGTTCGTTGCCGTTTCATTCCAACAGGATCGTGTCGTGTCAGCATTTGCGCACGAACATATATGATATCTCCATGGAAGCAATGGACGTCTCACAACATTAATAGCGGAAGTATATATGTGCACCTGCGAAGGCCCTGATGAGGTCCTCGTTCTCGTCGACGGCGGCCATGGGGGGCGGCGGCGGCGGCGGCTCCCTCTCCCTGTGTTGCGTGTCCTTCTCCTGCTGCTTCCGCGTCGCCTGCCTGAGACGCGGCGGCGGAGGCTGGGGAGTCGCCGGCGGCGAGCTGTGGCTGCTGGCTTGTGCGAGGACCTGCTGCGGCATCGCCTACAAAGATCGCCGCGCCCGCGGCTCTCCACTCCAGGTTTATGCAATGGTTCGACCAAAAGGAGTCCTGCGTTACTATTTATACTAGGAAAAAGTCTATATCACCCTCTATAAAGGTTGGACTACGTAACCCTCCAACCTATGAAACAGTCTATATCATCTCGTGACATTCTCAAAACTGATCAAATTACCCCTAAAGTAGTTTTAAAAAATCATAGTAAACTATAGAAAAATCATAAAATAGAAAATCAAATTGTGTTGGACTCCAAATGAGTAGATATACACATTGAACATGTAATATGGTATATTTTAGTACATTTTTTCACTATAGCTTTAGATCTATAATTTTCTCCATAGTTGTAAAAAATGTATTAAAGCATATCATATTATATGTTCAGTGTGTGTATATACTCATTTGGAGTCCAAAACAACTTGATTTTCCATTTTATGATTTTTTTTGATTTACTATGATTTTTCAAAATTGGTTTAGGGGGTAATTTGATTGGTTTTGAGAAGTTCAGGGGGTGATATAGACCGTTTCATAGGTTGGGGGGTTATGTAGTCCATCCTCCGTAGGGGAGGGGGTGACATAGACTACTGGGAGCAGCCGTGTTTTCTCCATCCTACACGTCACTACTAGGAACTTATAACCGACGAATGCATTGCATGCTACAGAACCAATTCAGATACAAAAACGCTGCACAGGTTAATGGAAAATTTATGGCGCTTGTTAATTTTGCAACGGTGTAGATCGCCGTTTGGCCAGCTTGGCCACAGTGCCACACGGCTAGAGGAGCGTTCACACGGTCAGCACTCAAGCAACGGGGAAGCGTGTTTTGTCCAGCATACTGCATACTAGCATTGTGCCACAGGACAGCAGCTTTGCATTGAAAATACAAAGATCACACATATAAAATAACAATACCATGAGATTATATACCGGTAAAATCTAAAATTTGTAAGGTTCCTGAAATTACAATCACAGAGAGTACAGCGCCGCAGATCGACCAGCTCCATTGATAATTTATATTTACAAAGTACGAAAAAAACTAAAACATCATTCTTAGCTTCGAGTCTCCACTCATCCTTGGCTACCTATAGATGGAAAGCAAGTCAATAACTGAGCAGCGGGACATGATCTCAATCTTGAGTTAATATATAGACATTTTTAAATTGATCAAATAAAATGCAAATCTCAAAGAGGACAGTATGAGCTGCTAAGGCGTAAAAAACTGCCATGAAAATTTATCTAATTCTTCATCACAGATGCCATGCACATTCGAAAAGTGATTTCAAAATTGGTCACCTGCATAATAGCAGGACGACACACAAATCAATCAAGCAAATCCAGAGAAAAAAAACAAAGCAGGACAAGAAAACATGAATTGCACCAGATCGGTTCACATGCACATCAGTTCCTGCCAGCGAATCGATCAATCATGTGTGCTGCAGACGAAAACGCCTACCTTTTCCATGTACCTTTTCCATGCCATCTATTTCGTGAGAGCAGTTCCAGCCACAATTGAGCACAGATTGACGGTCAGGAAATCAATGAGACTTTGCAACATAGGATTGCAAATTACTAATTAGCAAAAACAACCTGCAACCCGTACTTAGCTTCACAGAAAAACATATGATTAGGCATGAAAAGAAAAGGCAGAAGAATTAGGACATGTAATAGCATTAACAGTCTCATATAAACAACAAACCTGATAAAATTTAGGTAAGAGCGAGCATGTTGGCTGGGACTCTTGATCATGTGTTTTAAAAGCCTAACGGGATGTCTTGTCAAAAGGAAAATAGAAAAGCAAAACCAACATGAATGTGCATATGCATCCGCACGTGCATAAGTGCACATATCATGTATGGCTCAGAAGATAGAAATGGAGCAGCAGATAGCCTTGGGCATCCAACAATGGTGTGGAGCAAATCATGGAGCAGTGCAACTTGCCGGCGTCTTGTCTTAGTTGCCATGGCTGTTAAGAGAACCAGAAAGTACACAAACATTAAAAAAAAAATGATTCAATGATTGTACCTCAAATAAATAGTAAGTATGGCACCTGCACACTTATTGGTGATGCATAGTGTTTGCTTGCATCTGGCAGCCATTTCTTGTGGTACATGCATTTGAGCTTTCCATAGAGATCCTACAACCCACGATGATTAAGTGCAGAAAACGTTATTAAGCAGATGCACCAGGCATCCTCCCTCAAACTTATTGAACAGATAATGTCCGCACATGTACCATTGAACAGATAACGCATGTTAGTATTGACACAACCATCAATTGGATCAACCACTAAATTTGAATATTGATATTACGTAGCAAGCAATCTAACATGTACAGTTTGGATGCGGGCATTGACACAATGACATAGCCACCAGCTGGATCGACTAAAAATTAGAAAGACCAAAAGCTTTAAATGTAATTGCACCTTTGATTTGAATGGATACCTTCAAGGGAGAGGAGCCGCGTGCGCTGCAGGAAACCAGGAGAGCGAGTCGTCGCGGCACTTGCTTGGAGGAAGAGTGGCGCTCGATGCGTCGAGGAGAGGAGCCGCGTGCGCTGCCTCCAATCATCCGCCGTCGCTTCGCTGGCCGACCTGATCCGTTCAGGCTGGGACTGGGACGGGGATGGTGGCATAGGCGGGAACTGGGAGGAGCGTGCGCCGCCAGGCGCCAGCCGACGAGTTGCCCTCGGCAGCAGCGACGGGCACGACGCCGGCTGCTACGGCGACGGGGACCGCGACGATGCCGCGCAACGGGGACGGCGGCACCGGTGCCAGCTGGTACGGCGGCTGCGGCAATGACGGGGCGACCGAAAAAGGCGGCTGGAGAAAGACGGCAGCTCTGGCTGCTACGACGTCGATGGCTTGGCCGGACGGACGGCAGTCAGGGAGGGAGGTGGCGGCGATCTCGTCGCATTGGGGGCTTGGGGCAAGGCCTGGCGTCGGACGGGAGGGAGGCGCAGGGCACGGTGGAGGGCAGGTGACGAGAGGGAGGGACATTGCTTCAAAGATGGATCGTGGTTTTCCTTTTAGCGGATTGATTTCGATTGTGGTTTCCTTTTTAGCGGATTGATCTCAGGAAGGCAGGTGTAAATTTCGTGGTGAGGACCGGGGGGGAGGCGGACGGTAGGATTACGAGGGACGCATGGTGAAGCCGGGACGTACCATGGTAAAGCCGGGGTGAAGCGGGGGACACGGCATCCCTTGCACTCTTTTTATTATTAGTATTAGTATTAGTATATATAAGTAGAGATTCACACGCTTCCTCCCTTTAATTTTAATAGAAAAAATTATATCTATAGCATCAAATGATACGATGTCAGATATGTATACCATTAAAAAATCAGTTTAAGATATATACCATTGGAATATTTTAATGTTACAGATATTTATCATCCCATTAACTTCCGTTTCTAATAACTATCTTGCAGATCCAATGTTTACCAACTTCTGATTCTGCCCTTGGACAAAAACACAACAATGGACATGTTATATCTCGGCGCCAACCCCAGGGTCAAAAATAAGTATAAATGGGGTTGAAACGTAAAAAATATTCAAAAATGGCTAAAATAACGAAAAAAAGAGAGCGGCCTTTGTTCTAAACCGAACACACTTGCCAGACAACAGAGAGCGAGACACCCCAAAGCCAACGGCACGACTCGAGCACTCTTCTCTTCTTCTACTCTAGCGCAGCCTCGTGACTCACGTTGCTCGGCTCCAATCCGCCCTACCTGCTGGCCGCTGACAACTGATTAATTCCTCCATTATTCTTCATCCTTCCACGATTGCACGTTGCCTCCACATCGATCGCGCCGTCCCTCCTCCACGTCCGGCCCGGCCGTTCGATCCCGCGGCAGCGATGGCGCCCGTCGCCGCCGCCGCCGCCGTCCCGAACCCCGCGCAGGCGGCGGCCGACGCCGAGAGCCTCCGAAAGGCCGTGCAAGGTAACGGCTCTCGTCCCGTCGATCTGCGTCTCCATGTTCAGCACTCTTTTGCCTTTGATCGAGCTCTCTGCGGCGCGGCCGCGGTCTCCGGTTCAGGGTGGGGCACGGACGAGCAGGCGCTGATCGAGATCCTCGGCCGGCGGACCGCCGCGCAGCGGGCGGAGATACGCTGCGCCTACGCGGGGATCTACAGGGAGTCCCTCCTCGACCGCCTCCGCTCCGAGCTCTCCGGCGACTTCCGGGTACGATATGAACCCCATGCGCAAGCACAGCAGAGCGTGTTTCCTTCCTTGTCCCAATCCCTCGTCATCCGCCGAGCCGATGGTTCACTGTGTTCACAAACAACAAATATAATTCGGGAAAAGCTAACCAATACATATAACTCAGGACGCCATGGTGATGTGGACGATGGACCCGGCGGAGCGGTGCGCGAGGATGGCCAACGGCGCGCTCGGCGCCGGGAGGACGTCGATGCGCGACCAGCACGCCTGGGCGCTGGTCGAGGCCGCCTGCGCCTCCGCGCCGGACCACCTCATCGCCGTCCGCCGCGCGTACCGCTCCCTCTTCGGGTGCTCCCTCGAGGAGGACGTCGCCGCCTGCCCCGCGCTCCAGGACCCGCTCAGGAAGGTAATCTAATGCCTGCACCAAAATTCGAGCCGTCAATCGATCTCAGCTGTCAATCACGGTGTGATCTGCAGCTGCTGGTGAGCCTGGTGAGATCGTACCGCTGCGAGACGGAGCTCGTCGACGAGGACGTCGCGAGGCTGGAGGCGGCGCAGCTGGCCGAGGCCATCCAGAAGAAGAGGCAGCCGTACGGCGACGAGGTGATACGGATCGTGAGTACGAGGAGCAAGCGCCAGCTGCGGGCCACGTTCCAGTGGTACCAGCAAGACCACGGCAGCAACATCGACGAGGTACCTGCTATTACCCACTCCGTAGAACAACAGCCACTGAAGTACTGAACTTGTTGCCCTGCTTGCCTGCCAGGACATCACCAGACACTGCAGCAGCCAGTTCGCCAAGATCCTCAGGAGCGCCGTCTGGTGCCTGACATCGCCGGAAAAGCACTTTGCAGAGGTAAACCTGCGATAGGAAGATCTTCAGCCTTGCTGATAGGCTTACTTGGTCGAAATGCTGTAACTGTGCTGGATCTTGTGTATGTTCGTCAGGCTATTAGATACTCCATCTTAGGACTTGGAACGGACGAGGAAACACTGACCAGGGCGATCGTGTCGGGGGCCGAGATCGGCATGGAGAAGATCAAAGAGGAGTACAAGGTCAGGTTCAAGACCACGGTCACCAGCGATGTCGTCGGTGACACCTCCGGGTATTACAAGGAATTCTTACTGACATTGGTGGGGAGTGAAGATTAAGTAACCTGCTTCTGTTGGGCAGAGGATGTAGATACTGTATCCACAAGACCAGAACCAGAAAATAAACGGTTTCATCAGACCATCAGAGATTCAGAGTGCATCCTTTACTGTTCATGCTGTTCTGGGGATTTAGTTGTGCACTGTAAACATGGAAATTTGTTGAAGCTGTACAAAACCGAAACAATTGTACTATAAACATTCGTGCTTTTAGAGATTTCAAATGGTTCATATTATGCTTAGATAAACCAAACTACTCCTTTTTCTTTTTGCCTATTGATATTTCTCAATAGGCCCTTTTCCACTCAAAGAGGCACAAAACAGAGTGTTCTGAGGCCAAGCGACAATTTGATAATAAGCACATAAATTTCTGATACACAATGAGGAATGAACTCATCTTGGATCAAGTAATTATCTCTTATTTGTTATATGGTGGCAGCATGTTCTGCAGCCACACAGTACAACAGTGGAAATGTTGGAGCAATATGATTCCTGATTCACAGGGGTATCTTCCTCTCCTCAGTACTATCATGTTAACAGTACATATCTCTCGTTTGAACACTATGCAAGCCTAGTCTCACACGCAGAGTACCAAAAAAATCACCCTCCCTTCACAGGAAGAGCAAGAGTTATGTCCGCTTGCCATCAAAGTTTTTGCCCACCTTGATTTCTTATCGACTTCATAAGAGTTCCTCATTTCTTCCTGGATGAGGATGACGAGGCAGCAGCAATTATACCACCAGCAACAAGCCCCACAAGTCCAAAAGCGCCAGTGATGATAGCCATGCCAATCATACCATCTGTATTCAACCACCACCAAGTAATGTTAACCCAAGTCAGAAGAACCATAAACAGTGCACAATTTTAAGAGTTTTGCTCTATCATTCTTTTTTATACGGTTAAGGTATTTTTCCTTGATCTCAAATTTTTGGGGTCCCCAGCCGACAGCTAGTGGGGAGGTCCCAGATTGGGGCATATATGAACTTCTCTCCTGATCAATACATTTGATCTTTTCTCAATAGGCATTATATGGTAACGCCCTGTTCGGGGAGGTCCCAGATTGGGGCATTATATGGTAGGCCGTAACTTATTGGGCATTCATTTTCCTACCATGACATTTGTAGTAGTGAGTGGAAAAACAATCCTACCTCTTCTGGTTTTTTCTTCAACGAGCCTTTGCAAAGTCAGGGCTTGCCTCCAGTCAGGTTGAATCTGAAGAAAACGAGGAAATATGTCGGTCAATATACATGCATCAAATTTTGGGGTGCTTTGGTTAATGGTACATTATGAGCCTTGAACAAATTTGGTAGAACTAAAGGAAATAACAGCAGAAAGCATTTGGTGACCAAACCTCTAAGCATCTCTCTAAAAGCTGCCGGCTTCTTGTATAATCCCCAGTTCTGTAATGTCCAACAGCCAACAAATAAAGCTTTTCCCTCATTTGCAGTGGGCTGCTAGACCTGTCCAATGAAGCTGGCAATTGGCAACAGATAACATCATGAGCTCTAGTGGGTCTGTGAGCGAAGGCATGAAGTACAGACTGAACATTTAGAGGGCCAACAGAAAAGAAATACATCGGAGTGAAGTGAACTAAATTGGCTTGGTTCAAGTGAATTTTGCAAGATTCTAAGCCAACTGCTTCTATTTTCAGTAATGTAGCCCTCATGTTCATGACAGTGCCAACTGGGTCTCTCCGGAGAAGTGAGTGTAGGAAGTCTAACTGGAGCAATTGAACAGAAATCCATGTGCTAAGGCACTTCTTATAACATGGCATGTAGGCCTTTCCTTCTATATATTAGCATCACATTCCACTATGTTAATGATGATGTCGACACAGGTTTTAATAATTAATATTCTATAAGCACAAAAATGAAAGGGTGTGAGATCCAACTATGACAAAGTGGTAAATGATTGAAAACCAGAGCAAAGAAGAAAACAAACATAATTTCTCTTATAGTTTTGGGGTCCATTTTTAATTTTTTATTCAGGTTAAACTACTAGACACTAAGTGGTTTCTGTATTGTTCACCTGATAATACTAACATTTGGGAACAGTAAAATTGTCAGGCCATATTTATGTTTTCTGAAGGAGTAGAAGAAGAAGTCATATAGATTTTCTCAAGTCATACTTCTCAACAAACCCCCAACTAGTAACACTTTGGGAAGTTAACAAAATATGGATATATCACCTTGAAGCATTCCAATGCCCCTGTTGACATCTTCAGGCTGTCTAGAGTGAACAAGTGCCCATGAGAGCCTCATAAGGCTATCACTTTTCTGTTCTTCATTTGTAGCCTCAGCAATCTCGCTCTCAAAACCCTGAAAAAAAATTATGATAAGACTGCATAGCACCAATTATGCCGCAAGACCATCAAACGCAACTTGACTCGATAACACGATACAATCGGATACTTGGTTTGTAATCCTCGGTGATCGCAGTAGCGCAACGGTGGAATGATTCTGATTCGTTGATTTAACAGAAGACATTTATTAGTGAATTATTCCCCATGACTGACTCCAGTCTCCATGGAACCTGTCCCATAATTCGCCGGGAACCAGCGACTAGCCACACGGGCAACGAAACCCGCGCCGAAGCTGATTCGTCTACCGCTCGCGCGCATTCGACCCCGAGATTGCCCCGCATCGAAGCGTCAAGAAAGTAGAGGAAGAAAAGCGGGTCAATTGGGGGGCACTCATCAGTCGTCACCAGCCGAGCCAAGGTTTCTTGGTGAGAAGAGAGGGGAAAGAGGGGGCGTGAGGAGCTGCGGGGAGGAAGGGGCTTACAGCGATGATGTCGCGGTCGCACCAGGGGAGGACGTCGCCGCCGCTGAAGATGGAGCCCACCGACTCCATGAACTTGCCGACGTGCCCGTCCATGCCGCGCCCTGCCCTTCTTTTTCCTGCCTTTTCAACGGTTTTTCGAGGGGTGGTTTGATCCGTGCGAGGGCGGTGACAGTTTTATACGGGGTTTTCGGTGTGCCAGAAGCCCAGAAGAAGAATGGACCGAGGTAGCCTTGCGGGCTAAGCAAAGAAAGGAAGCCGTTAGCGAGCTGAGGCACCGAACATTGGCCGCGTGACGAAACTTAACGCGCTGAGCACGACCTGCCCGGTCCAGAAGACTGGATGTGCTTGGACTTGGATGGAGGGACACACGGGACGGGACAGGGTCATCTCTTTTCTAGGGATAGGACGGTTCACTCTATTTAGTTGAAGGGACGGAACGATCCTTGTTTTTTTGTTTGGTGGAAGAAATCAGGAGACTTTGGATGGAGGGACACAGCGGACGGGATAGGGCCATCCCTCTTTTTAGGGATAGGACGGTTCCAGTCTATTGTTTGGTTGAAGGGACGGGACGATCCTTGTTTTTTGTTTGGTAGAAGGAACCGAGACTAGATGATTTTGGATGGTGTTTTCCTCTGTTCGTTGTAGAGCTTGCATGTCATTCGGACAAAGAAGCGGGACCCACATGTCAGTCTCAGCAAAACAGAGGATGGAGCTCGAGATGCCGATGTCGTCGCGCCGCTGGAGCTCGCGCTCCCCGTGTTGCGTAGCCCGAGCTTCCTTCCTCCGCGCCGGAGCCTAACCTCCCCTGCTCCTCCAGCGGAGAGCCCGAGCCTCGAGGCTCCCCTACGCCGTCGCCCGACCTCCCTTGCTTCGCTACCAGGATCGCCCACCCTTCCGTCGCCGCCGGAATCCGCGCACTCTTCCACCGCCGCCGGAGCCCGCGCACCCTTCCACCGCCGCCGGAATCTGCGCCGATTTGGCTAGCGTGGAGAGGTGGGGTTGGGTTGGCGTGAGGAGGAAGATGAACTCGAGGTGCGGGCGTGAGTAGAAGGGAGACGGGAAGGAAATGCTGTGGACGGAGGACGAATTGGTTCGGCACTTTTGGAGGGATCAACCCGTCCCTCGTTTTGTGGGTATATTCCTCAAAGATGTTGTCTCGGCCCTCCTGTTGCTTCAACCAAACACCGCTAAAACAAGGATGTCCCTGTCCCGTCCCACCCCGTCCCTCCATCAAACACATCCTAATATTCGTGTAACACAAACGTTGGTTACACTGGATCCAGTTAGAAAAAAAAACATTAGGTGTTGAAGTATATATGAGCTGTCATTGATGGGTAACATTGAAGATTTGTTTCAATTATCTCGGAATTCCTCCTCAGACGAAGTCAAGACTCAAGAGCATTGGCATAGCCTAGCTATCTAGTCACATGATTTTTCTTAATAACAACAACAATGAACCATGGATATATGTCTAATTCTTCTAAGTTTGTATATGTTTTCTCTAACAATTATCACTTTGTCTAGTTTCAATAGGATATTGTAAAGATATGACTGTTATATGTGTGACATATTGATAATGATTTTCAATATAAATCACCATTGTGTTTATCTGCCAGACTGTCACTAATAACCGCTGCAAGTTACAGATGATTTCTAACCTTAGTGTATTACTTTCGGAGTACTAACCCCATAGTCATGTTTATTTTACTTCAACCACTTTTCTATTTATCAATTGAGCCATAGATCACATCAACCTGCAGAAAAATATTTATTTATGCCATATAGATACTTATATTAAAAAAATAATTGCTCTTGGACCGCTGGGTCATGTCTCTAATGAGTAATGACCATATAGAAACCTCATTTTCATCTATTTTAGTGTATTGTGCTAACTTATTTTTTTTTATAAAGTTTTAAGAGTTTATATAAATTAGAACTTTCATAGATATATAAAAGTCCTATGACTTAGATATAATGTATTTTTAAAAAACATTTTAGATGCACCATTTTATTTAATACAAAATAGAAGCAATCTCTAATTCATATTATATTAATGATATAAAAGTAAAATAAATGACATGCCATATAGTCAAATTTTTACATTTATTGAGTATCACATGAGGTTGTTTTAAATCCAAACGTCGCTATCAAATGCTATGATAACATGCCCTATCTATATATTGCCTCGGGTCTTGAAAACAACACCCTGAACAATACCAACCACAACTCATGTAATCCATATCTAGAGAATTTGATCATAGATTAAATTCGATGTGGATATTACTAAAATGTATTTCAGCATTCAAAAATATACCGTTTGGATAATACAAAACTTACCTGCTACTCGATACAACATTTTGCTTGCAAGTAAATATATGTTTTCTTGACGCGATAGGTTGAATCGACATCTCTATTCAATTTTTAACAAAAATAAATCTTTAATGAATACGAGTCTTAATAAAATGTTTTAGATAATATATGATCTAGAAGGTTCAGTTATTGTCCTAAACTCTTAGGATAAGCTCATCAAAGGCAATCAATCTCCGATGAAATGTTCCAGAAAGGCCCAAACCCATGTGGTATTGTGGTCCAAAACCCAACCGAAAACCTTGCCGAGAAGAAAAGAAACCGGAGCAGTACACACCACACCATACCCAGCGAGGAAAGAGCAACAGAAAAGCCACCGCTTTGCCGCCGCACGGCCGCACCGCCCTCGCCTCGCCGCGCGCATTTCACATCACATCTCCTGATCTCCACCCCTACCCCCAGCGACATCACATTCCCGGTGCCGGCCGCCGAGCCCCGCGACCCTGCGGCTGGGCCCCCACCACACCAGCGCCGCCGGAAATGGCCGCGCCGGCGCTGCGCTCGGCGGCGGCGAGGGCGCGCGCGGCGGCTGTCTCGGGAGGACGGTGGCTGGGGACGTCGTCCGCGGCGGAGACTGAGAGGGAGATGGGGAGGGGGAGGGGGATGGAGAAGGAGGAGGAGAGGGGCCGGTGGGAGCTCTCAGTGGCGCGGGAGTACTACGACTACCGCAAGTCCATCTACGGCGACGTCACGCACCGCGCCCTCCTCGTCGACGCCGTCGGCACCCTCGTCGTCCCCGCCCAGCCCACGGCACAGGTCAGTGCGATTTGCCGCTCCCTGCCTCTCCAAATCCGCTTATTCGTGTTCTCGCAGCTTTGCTGCGTTACTGTGATCTTCACCTCAGGGGCTCAGGGCGTAGTGTGATTCTATGATGTGCAGTCTGGATGGCGATTACGTTGCGCCCCTGTAGCAGGATAGGTTGCCTTCTGATCAATGCTGCCTTGGATTGAATTGTCGTGTGTCAATTTTGCGCTGGCTTAATGTGGCTCCTGTACTTCATCTGTTCACGATGAAACTTTCCTGTAAAAGCTTGTTTTCTGAATTGCTTGTTCGTTCCCTCTGCTAAGGTGTATAAGAGCATTGGTGAGAAGTATGGAGTGAAGTATTCAGAAGATGAGATCTTGATGAGGTACAGGCGGGCATATGAGCAACCATGGGGTGGATCTCGTCTCAGGTGTGGATTTCTGATGCATACACATGCTACCTACTGTCAATTTATCTTACTCTCGCATGGTGCCTGTGTAGTGTAGGAATATCTGTTTATTGATAGTAATCTCTAAGATATTGTTATGCTGTACTGCCCTGTTCCCCATCTACATATATTCTTTTAATCGTTTTGGTTAGGCTTGGTGAGTGTTTTAGTTTGTTGGTGTGATGCAAGTTGATCAGCTGAAGGGTCATTTTTCTGACAATGGAGATCACTCTTCTTCCTTTATCATTGATTTGATTTTATGCAAGTGTTTTATTTTGTCAACTCCATATGAATCTGTATAAAAATTGGTGTGAGGTGCCATGTATGTTGTGCAAAACGACATTTAACAGTGCTCAGTCCATACAAGGATTGAGGACTCCTAGTACACGACAGCCTTGTCACTTGTACGCATAACGGTTCTCAGTTCAGCTGTTACTTATTAGCAACCCTAGATTCACATGCAACGACAAATTGGGAAAATCACTTGTATGCATAACGGCTGTCAGCTCAGCTTCTACATATTAGCAAATAGCAGATTTTGGGGGGGAAAAAAAAGAAAATTAAGAAATAGTGACACGTTTAGACAAGGCATGCTATTGCATTGCTTCGTCTTTTTTTTTAGTTCGTTTATCTTAGTACCAAGTAGCATCCTTAAAGTCAATTTCTGCATAAACAGGTTGCTGTTTAAAGCTTCCATATCTTTACATTCCTAGACGCATATAGCTAGGCATGTCTTTTATGGATGCTCAGATAGCGAACTCTGCAAAAAATATTTTTTTTCCAGAAGAAATCGTATGGCTGGTGAAGAAGTCAATGCTTGTGTATTAGAGCATGACTGCGGTGTTACTTAATCTACTCTATGTTCAAAAATTGGAACAGAGTTATAATTTGATTTATTTAGTGTTTGTAATTCTAAGTTATCATCTTTGTTAATTTCTTTACTTTGTGATGATGTTATATTTTCATGATCTCGTAATTGATGTAGACACATTTATTTGTTGTGTTCCCTAATCAGATAGTGTGATTAGAACCTTACCTTAATGTGCACTCATAGTACCAATTCAGTCTGCTCCATGATATTTTGTTTCCCATTACTTGGCACTGTATCTATACTTATTTACATAGATTGTTTTTGTTGCTAAATTCGCCCTCTTCAGAACTACCAAGAGAGTTTCCTTGGTACAAACAGCCAATAAGCTGTTAAGGCCACTTCCCTTCTTGCAGTCCTTAGTTCTTTCATGATTACTTATCGCAGCACCCATGCATGGAAATCATTAAAACAACTTATTTTGGGACGTGTTTGGATGTGGGTCTGGGCTGATCACTGCAGGCCTTTTATTTATTTACTCTTTAGTTTATGTTTTCTTTGCACTGATGTATGGAAACCATTCAGAGATAATGTTATTTCTGGACATGTTTGGATGTGGATCTGGGCTGATCATTGCAGGCCTTTTATTTATTTCTCTTTCGTTTATGCTGTTTTTGCACCCATGGGCCCATGGCATGTCATTGTTATACTTGTGCTGTAGTACTTCATGCTCCTGCTATTCTCATCATTTTTTTAGGATGCCTATTCTCTATATTATCATTGATCAATTTTGAGATTATAAGTAGTTATACCAACATGGACTAGATACGTGGATGATGGGAGAGCCTTTTGGAAGCACATAGTAACTTCTTCTACAGGCTGTTCAGATGCACAATACTTTGAGGAACTGTATCAATACTTCATGACAGAAAAGGTTAAATTAATTATGTTTTTGAATTTTGTCTTTGTCATCTCTGACTTCGACCAAACTAATAAGAAACATTTTTATGCTTGCTAGGCTTGGAAGCTTTGTGATCCTGATGCTGAAAATGTATTTAAAGCTTTAAGGAAAGCTGGTATTAAAACTGCTGTTGTCTCCAATTTTGATACCCGTCTACGGCCACTTCTACAGACCCTGAAATGTGACCACTGGTTTGATGCAGTTGCTGTCTCTGCAGAGGTATGTTGGCTTATCTTGTCATTATGTTTGTATTCTATACTATTACCTTCTACAGTTGTGATCTAGTGATTATTGTTTTCACACAAAAAACTGCGTATTCAGTTTGAAATTTTATTGTCGTATAGTCATTAGTTCTAGGGGCAATGTTCTGTGTTGAAAACGCTTGCCTCTGTATACTACGAACAGGTTGCAGCAGAGAAGCCAAATCCAACCATATTTTTGAAGGCCTGTGAGTTTTTAGGTGTGAAGCCTGAAGAAGCTGTGCATGTTGGCGATGATCGCAGAAATGATCTATGGGGAGCTAGAGATGCAGGTTGTGATGCCTGGCTCTGGGGCAGTGACGTTCACTCTTTCAAGGAGGTATTTCTTTTTTTTTTCGTACACCTTGCCCTCCTGGACAAAGCAGCCTGCGTTTCTTGTTATGCTGGTTGTAACTTGCAAGTAGTTTTGTTTCGTAATTAGTGTCACTACGCTCAGTACGCTGTCACTTGCAAGTGGTTCCAGAGGTTTCTTTCCACGGGGCAACACATGCCAGGATTGTTTTGGTCTACGGAGTAGGACAGTAGGATTATTGCTGATATGGCTCATTGGGCTGTGCGGCCGGCCGTGCCGGCTGCTCTGAATATTGATTAACGGTTACGGCTGCTCTGTCAGACTGCCACGCCCCCGAGGGAAATGATGGCCCAGTGAGTCCCACTTGTCACTAACACACAGTGTAAATAATAGTCCGGACGCGAGCAGATGTTCGTTCGTGTTTCGGGGCACAGAATTGTACTGTATCTTTTGCGGACGAAAATCAAAGCAAGGTTTCTGATACTGTTCGTGTTTGCTCTTGGTGCAGGTGGCTGAGCGGATCGGCGTTGAGGTGGCGCCGGACGCCAGGAGCGATGTACAAGAGTGATGAGTGATCCAACACCAGTGGCGCCGGCTTTGGCAGCGACGAGTACAGTACAGCGCCCAGGAGCGAGGTCGTGACGATGACATACATAGGATGCTGGAGTGAAGCAACCTGTCCGCACTGTTGCTGGGACGTGTCCGTTGTGCAAGTTCTTTGGAGTAGCCGAGTGGGAAGGAATACGTATTGCTCTAGTGGTGTTAGCTAGTGGTAGTTGAATGGCCCTGCTTGGTTTTACTAGGCTAAATTTTAGCCTTGTCACATCGAATGTTTATTATCTAACTAGCATAGTGCTCGTACGTTGCTATGGGGGTTGAGGTAACTTTTTTATATATAAATATAGTACCGTGTCCGTGCGTTGCTGCAGGTCAACAAAAATCTAAACAAACAACATAGAACATTGCAGAAGACAATAATTCAGTGTTATAGCTTTTTTTTAAATAAAACAATAGGCTCTATTAAATATTTTGACCCGTGAGGTGATTAAGACAATGTTTGTGTCGGAAGCATCTTTCAACGTGTGTCAAGACATCATAGTAAGCAACTAAGCATCTAACCATTTTGTACGATGGCAAGATGTGATATCAATGATTATCTATTGCAAGAAAGAAACACTCCTTTATTTTACTCACGCAATTGGTATTATTACACGTCCTAGCTAACATACCACAGTCCTATTGAAATGACGTGTTAGAACTTAAATTCATGAACATTGCATCTCCTAAGATAAAAAAAAAATAGAAAAAGTCTATTTTTGACCATCCAACTTTTGCCTTAGTTTGATTTGGCATCGAACTCTAAAACTGGGTATCTCTGGCCATCCAACTATCAAAACCGTTTAAATTTGGCCATTGGGCTGTTTTAATGAGTGGTTTTAATTATTTTATTTACAATTTAGTCCTTAGATCTTAAAATGATTATTGCTTTTTGCCCGTACCTCCGATTTAGGTGATTGCGGTCATGTGTTCCTAATGGCAAGCATTGTCTTTTAAAATAATTTTTATATTATTTTATCGCTATTTGTTATATTATTTTTTGTCGTTGTATAGAAACAACAATATAAGAAAAGTAAAACAAAAAATTATAAAATAATATAATCAACATTTTAAAATGTAAAGCTCATCGTTACGAACGCATGACCACTAGAATCACTTAAATTGGAGATGCAAGAAAAAAATAGTAATCATTTTAACATCCAAGAACTAAAAAGCACTAAATTAGTCCTTTTTAATCCTTGGATCTTAAAATGATTATTATTTTTTTCTCCTATCTCTGATTTAAGTGATTCTACTGGTCATGCATTCGTAACGATGAACTTTATCTTTTAAAATGATGATTATATTATTTTATAATTTTTTGTTTTACTTTTCTTATATTGTTGTTTCTATACAATGACAAAAAATAATACAACAAATAGCGATAAAATAGTATAAATATCACTTTAAAATATAGTGCTCACCGTTAGGAACACGCTACCACAAGAATCACCTAAACCGGAGGTACGAGCAAAAAACAATAATCATTTTAATATCTAAGGACTAAATTGTAAATAAATAAAGTTAAAACCACTCATCAAAACAGCCCGATGGCCAAATTTGAACGGTTTTGATAGTTGGATGGCCAAAGATACCCGGTTTTGGAGTTTGATGGCCAAAATCAAACGGAGGCAAGAGTTGGATGGCCAAAAATGGACTTTTTTCTAAAAAAACTTGAGCTAAAACATACACGTGTGACCCTGCCTTTATCTTTTCCACTTTGACAAAATGAACACTTAAATTGTGACGGAAGAACAAAGACCATGTGAAAGGTACAATTAAGAATGAGAAACCTAGAAGGTATCATGCAGAAATTTGTCAATAGCGTTAGATTCCTGCACTAAAAGTAGCATTCAAAATATGAAATGTTGATTAGGAAAGAAGGTGTAGAGTTTTTTATTGTCCTAGTTCTCCAAGCCAGTAATACTTATGTTGTTTATCTAGCTGCCAAAAAGTTCTTACTGCATATTTCTAGTTATCCAGGCCATGATGGATGAAAGCCTCATTCCAAAACCCAATCAAATCTTGTTGAAATGTTATACATACAAAACACCACATCAAAGGTATGAACCCCTCTGTCTCTGTATCCAATCAACTTTAGAGAAAAGGAACAAATTAGAAGTTACTAAAGCTTTGAGAGCCAGGAATCCTTGTCCTGGTGCATCCGTGCATCCGACCTCTGACTCTGCATCCAACCAACTTTAGAGAAAGCAACAGATTATAAGCTACTAAAGCTTGAATTAACAACAACAAATCCAGCTCCACAAATTATAATTGTTTGGGATGCTACAATTCCAGCAATCTGCATGTGGCAGAAAGGCTTGCCAACCACACCTGGATAAAGACACCTGCGAATGCGATAACCAAGAGATACTTGTGTTTTCGATAAGTTTACAATATTTTTTGTAGTAGAACATAATCTTCAATATTTGACCGTTCTTCCTTTTTTTGGCAACATATAAATATCTTCTTGTAAAGATGAGAGACGTCATGATGAATGAGCGAGCAAGCTTCCGACCTTAGCTGGCATATTCCAAGCCAGATAGGTGATCTCATCATGCCTAGAAATGGAACTTTTTTGGAAGAGAAACCTTCTAAGAAAGAACTTTCAACTGTGTCCAAATAGCGCCTGTATTTTTTTTAGAACAATCAGTTTCAATAGTATTCGGATTGTCCAATGCCAGGGTGCTCCATCCTAGGCATCCTGATGCATGAAGAACATATATATCAAAGCATAACAGTAGTAAATACTTCATGGGACCCATCACAATCCACGTGGGGAATGGATACCTGCAAATGGGAGCACAATGGCGCACACACAATGACACAACCATCAATTGGCCAAATTAGGTGCCAAAATATTTCCATAGACCATTCAGTTTCTAGCACTGATTTTGCCAATGTAGATGTATGTTTATTTTGGACAAAGAATTAGAACAATCTACCCTGATAAATGGTCAGATTAGGTACTGTAGAATTTAGACATGTCATCTTAATGTACGTAGAGTGTCTATCCTTTACCTGAGTGATTGGGAGTCCTCTTCACTCAGATTTTGGACCATCGCATCCAAGAATGGATGTCTCAAATCTATCCTCCCTTAACCTCCTCTGATGGACCCCGCTGTTTCTATCATAAGAGTTCTTGTTTCTTCCATCAGTGTTTTTCTCCTCTCTCTCTCCTCCTCCCGGTTGATCCCTGATTTTTCCCATCAGTGTTTTCTTTGTCTTATCTATCGTAAGAGCTCTTGTTTCTCCTTCTTTCGACTGTTGGTGACGGAGCCCATTCTGGGGCATCTTCTAACTCAACAGTGGGGACTAAGGAGCTCCGATTCTGAGAGGCGCTTGTTACCGGCAGCCGTTGCCGCGTCGAGCAGCGGGAAGCCTCTGCGGAAGCGGATGTCGTCGTAGTCTTAGGCCCGCCGCGAGACAGAAGGCGCGAGACTAGCGAAGTGCGAGACCCGCGTTCGGTTGGGTTACCCAATTATCCATTAAATGGGTCAACTCAACGAGTATTCACACCAGAATAATGGGTCCCTCGAGAAAAATCTGTATCCCTGGCCGTAACCGCTGGCGCCCTCACTGATGGCGACCTCAAATGGAAGGGGATCCGCTTAATTATTATTGCCGAATTATTTTTGGAATCCAATAGGACGTTTGTGCACAGGTCCTCAATATAGTCTCAATTTCGTAGAACAGTACACTTATTACTATGGTAGAGCAAAAACATAGAAGTAGCTTGCCAACGCCGAAGTTTTGGTCTTCATTTGTTAGACTTCCCCCCACAGTCGCAGGCTCGCAGCAGCCCAAGCCAGAGACGGCAGACGCCGCCGCCACCGCCGCCGCGAGGGAGAGCGAACCGCCGGCGCCGCAGTGCTCGCAGTGCAGGTAACGCTCGCTCCCTTTCCCTTCTCGTCACTTCCCCCAATTGCTCAGCGCGATCTCGACGTCCACGCGGCATTTACCGTCACGCGGATCTGGGCTTGCCCTACCTCTCACTCTCCCACTCCCGTCGCCTCCCCTACCGCACGCCGCCGTCCTTACCGTCCTCCCTCTCACTCTCACTCTCCCACTCCCGTCGCCTCCCCTACCGCACGCCGCCCCTCCTCCCTTCCACCTCGCCGTCGCCGCCGTCCCTCTCTCCCTCCCTCCTCTTTTCCTGCTGTCGCGCCGTCGCCCAGCCCAGGGGACTCGTGGTCGGCCCTCAGATCCGCTTCAGACAGGGCCTACCTCTCCGATTCTTCCCCTTTCACATCTCTCTGTTTATGTCCTCCTCCGCCGGCGAAGAGTGAGCGAGCAGCACTGTAGCGGCCGATCCGCGACGCCTTCACCGTGCCTGAGCACCCACGAGGTATACCCGAACCATCTCTTCCCTTCCTGCTGTGAGAAATGAAGAACCCCAAACCTGTATTCGTATCGCACCTAGGTATAAAATTTACTTGCTAACTTCGATTTGTTTGCAAAAATTGTTGGCAATATATCTAACTCCAATGCTGGGTCCGCCCCTGGTTCCAAACATTTTTTGGGATCACTTGACTGTCAGAGTCAAGGTAATTTACGCTGTTCTGGCCTAAGCCTTGGGAGATCTGTGTTATTGTTCCAAGTTACTGATTGAGATCCACATTATGGCTTTGGATTGTCATCTGTGTCATTGGGTGTGTTGTTGTGATTTGACTACCTTCGGAAGTTCGGATGATGCTTGATCTGGTGGAATTATCTAAGCATTAGCTTCCCTTTACTATGTTTTTGCACTACTGTTTCTCTTGATAGTTGTTGAGTGGGAAAGGTTTTCGGCACCCTGTACTCTGTCTATTTATGGGTATTGCTCAGAACAATCATCAGAAATGTTATTTTTGTTCATATACCTGTTTATAAGGGATTAATTTTGGTTATGTTGTTCTTAAGTGCCTTTTTTCTGTCAATAATCCATGCAGGGTGAATATGTCAGCGAGCACTTTGAAAGATCTCAATATTTCTCAATCAACAGAGCTGGAGAAAGGAAATGACAATTCTGTGAAATCCTGCATCAGCAAACCTGTGTTGAATGGCAGCAAATGTGGAAATAAGGAAGAAAATGCTCTGCCTGCTTGCCCAGATGCTGTGACTAATGGAAATGAGGCTGGAAATGTGGACGTAGAGTACATAGAATCTGAGAATCTAGTAGATCTCTCAGATGTTGATGCAACTCTCAGTGTATGTATGCCACTGTCTGCTTATCGATGATATTTTTGTTGGACAGTTTCACTTTCTCTTTTGTTCTAGTCAAAGCTAAGTTTCATTTTTTCTATTTGTTGAACAGACCTTAATTAAAAGATTGGATTCAAAGGACTGGGTTATGACATGTGAAGCTCTCAACAATGTTCGTCAATTGGCAATATATCACAAGGAAAGATTGCAGGAGCTGCTGTAAGTTTCCCTGCATATGCATAGAAATGTGTTTTCAGTCTCTTCTCGAACCACTTATTTATGCCAGTCACCAGTGGTATAGAATTGCATGTCATCTCCTTTGTTAGTTGTTCGGTATGATTTATGAACTATTTTAATTGCAGGGAGTCTCTAGTTCCTCTTATTGTGAAATCTGTGAAGAATCCAAGAAGTGCTGTATGCAAAACAGCCCTAATGACCTGTGCTGACATCTTTAAGGCCTATGGTGACATGATGGTGGACTCAATTGATCCACTGGTGTGTATTGCTATTCAGATTTGTTATTTAGTTTTCCTCTATAAACTATATAGTTTCTGAAAACATCTTTTTCTTTCAAATGTGTTCACAGTTAGTGCAATTGTTTCTAAAAGCTTCACAAGATAAGCGCTTTGTCTGTGAAGCTGCTGAGGCAGCTCTTATATCGATGACAAGTTGGATTTCCCCTTCATTACTGTTACCAAGAATGCAGCCCTACCTCAAGAACAAGAACCCACGGATTCGAGCAAAAGCATCAGTGTGTTTCAGCAAGAGTGTGCCTCGCCTTGTAAGTGAAACTCCTTGCCTGAAAACTTCTTTACAGTTGCCGCTTCTGTAGCCCCAATTATTACTGTAAGGAAACTTAAGGTAGGAAAAAGGTTAATTTAGTTCAGATTATAGTTTGCTTATTTGATGTCCCAAGTGATCAATCAGGTAGTTACTGATTTAGTGTCAGTGCATACTAGTCTCCATCCAATATATCAAAGATCTATTTTTTTTGTACTTTATGTATGCTCTGAGCATTGAACCTCCTGTGTTATAAAGTGGAGTTGGGTGAGCCAAACAGTTGGTTAGTCCATGTGTTAGAGATTTGATTGTCTGATAATATTAAGATGGCCGATCCATACTTAGCGGTAAGCTGTATGTTTAAAATAGCTTCACACCTTAACTCGTAATGTTGCTGCCGTGCCATCTTCAATAGAGCAACATAAATGGAAGCTGAATACATCAATTGTGTGCTAGGTCTGTGTACACCACGAATACTGGTTCTCCTACACATGAGGGATGCATTGTTCCTCCTGTTTTTTACAACAATAATGTTTTCCTTTTATCCAGGATGTGGAGGGAATCAAAGAGTACGGGATGGATAAGCTCATCCAGATTGCAGCAACTCAACTTAGTGACCAGCTTCCAGAATCAAGGGAAGCTGCTCGCAACCTAGCACTGGAGCTACAAGTGTTCTATGAGAAGTCTCAGGCCTCAACTGTTGGTGAAAATGAGGGTGAACCTTCTGCCTCACCTAATGCTGAATCATGGGAGGCTTTCTGCCAGTCCAAGCTTTCTGCCTTAAGCGCCCAAGCCATCCTCCGTGTCACCTCCACTACTTCAAAGGAGGGTGTCACTGCAGGCGTCACTTCTGCTCCAAAGGAAGGCATGGCTGTGGGTTGCTAGCACAAGGAGATAGTAGATGCAATGAGATTGCGATTTTCCATCCAGATTACCCTTTTTTCTGTACATGTTTATGGTTGTTCATTTGTTACATCCAGTCCAGAATTCATTGATTATGGGTTTGGGAATTCAGGTCATCGGGTGTGACCCGCTGCGGTGTTAATATCGGTGCGAGATATATCCATTATAGTTGACTTCCACTACTTGGTATTGTTTGGTCAGGTGAATGTAGAATTTCATCCACGGTTCAATGTTATATGGTCTTTTTTCCCCTCTCCTGGAGCTGTTCTGTTATTTTGATGTTCATCACTGTATTTGGTGGCAGTCACGTAAAGCATGTTTCTGTTGTGTTGCTTTCACTGTGAACTCAGAATGCCAACCCGTGCTGTAGTGCTGCTGGCACGCCTGTGTTCCTTGCCTGCTTGACGCCTTGGCATCTTGGAGCCTTGTCCAATTTGCATCGTTTGCTACCATGTGCATTCTGCTATCTCAAATTCAACCGAACCCTCACTTGGACCCCGACGAATGAGGCCCCCTCATTTTTCTCCTCTCGACTCCTACATCTAGGAGGTCTTCTTCTCAACTCTCATCTAAACTCTCTTCTTCTCAACTCTCATCTAAACTCTCATATGACGCTTCGGTTGGAGTGGAGGAAAAAAGCAGAGGTGACATTCATGATGAGAGATCCTCATAGAGCTAAATAAGGGTTCAAATTTGAGAGTTCCATTAGAGTTGCCCTTGCTATGTAACCATCCATTCCATACTTCCATGGCTATGTGTACCATTTCATGGCAAAATCCTTTTTTGAAAGCGGGGTTTAGCGTGAGAGCACAACCTCGCGCAAAATATTTTGCATTCGAAACCATGCGTGAATCGATTCTCCGGACTAAAATTACGAGATTGCCCCTGGCCTTGATCCAGAATCCCGAACTCCCCCCCCCCCGGCCGCGGCGATCTCGTCCCCGGCCATCACTCCCTGCGCACGCCGACCGGCCTGCGGCTCGTCGCTCCTCCGCGAGGTCGACCCCCGGCCCTGCGCGCCCGACCAGCCGCCCCGCCCCGCCCATGGAAGCACGTGCCTTGCTCGCCCGGCCGGCCGTCCGCCCATCCAGAGTCCAGCGCAGCGACGAGTCCCTGGCTCTTCTGGCTAGTTGACTCCCTTCGGCCTAGGTAGTAGATCTTGTTGTCGCTGAGGTGTCCAAATATTTCTACATCTCCAATAATTTAGCCGCGGATTCGTTTGATGCGTGGAGGCACCACCAGTTTAGTCCTATCTAACCCATCCCTCCTCTCCGTGATCTGATTAGGTTGTTGTTCTTCAGAAAAAAGGAGAGAAAAAATTGATCGCCCAAGGTGTTCATTTTCTTAGATTTCCAGCGGTACGGCTTGACAGCTCATGCCCGAGGTCAAGGTCGCCACTTCTTCGACATGAGGCTCAATAAGGTGCAAGTTAACCTTAGAAGGCTGCTGGAAGCGGCTCCTCGGCAGCAGAATCAGGCTAAGCTTGTCCACGTATGTACACCTGGTTCTTACGAATTTCTTAACTAGTTAGATTTCCATCCCACTTGGTCACGTTGGGCACCTGACTTTCTGAACTTCTTCTGAAAGGAAGACAGGATTTAGCCTCATTCTGGTTTATTTCACCATATTAGTTATATTTGAAAACTGTGTGCTAATCACTGATGTATTCCATTCAAATGCAGTATGTAACCACAGCCAGGGAGCTATTGGAGCAATTAGGAGCGGAGACCACACCAGAAGGGATATCAAGGTGTGCTTTTCTGCAATGGTTGAGAGCTTTTCGGAACACTGATATTATGATATTCTGACTGACCCAGCTACTGTATGTCAAAAAGTACTAATTTTAGCGGAAAGGGAAACCAGTTGTCATTTTACAGTACAAAAGATGAAAAAACCATTACAATTTCTTTGTCCACTGTAAAACTGTTATGCATAGATCTCGCAATGAATCAGTATGGCCATCCATCTTTTGTATTTTCACTAAAATCTCGACGTGTGTACCGGTAGTGCTAGCTGCTAATTAGTGAATACACCTTGTTGGCAAATTGTTTTCTTGACTGTGAAAAGACACAAATGAGGACTGGAACATTATCGGAGTTGAGCCAGCTCTCCTATAATCTGGATACAATCGTACAAGTGGGATCACTAACCTTGCTAGTTTCATGGAAGGCACCTGGGTTCACTACTTCATAAAAATGTTTGTCTTTCAGATTCACTAATAAACTGTTTCTGAAATCTGGACACTCATTTCTATAGAGATATGTTAACAGTCATAAGTTTGCCTGTGTTTATTTCAGGGTCTGCAATTTATGAAAGTATCTTCAGATATTGCTTGCCTTTTTCATGCATCTGACTCTATGGCATTACTAATTTGGTTCAGCAAAGCAAGCATTTTTTTGTGTGTTAAAAAACTTTGCATTCACTGTTTATGTGATATTTTTCCCATGCGCAGAATAACATGTTTTTAAGGAATTTGTTCTTTTTCAGTGTTTCAAAAGCTAAGCTTTCTGAGTATTCAGAAAAGATCGAAGCTCTAGCTGCCAGGCTTGCTGCTCCAGTGGTATGTTATTATTGCATTGATTCATTTTTTCCCCCATTACCATTCTTAGTCCATTTCCTGGTTCTTCACAAAATGCAAAGCTATCGCTTGTTAACATTTGTATTTGAACCTTTGTCTCATATAGCTTCTTCAAACATTTCTTATTTCTATATATACTGTTGCTGCAGCCTGAAAATGAAAAGCCAGTTGTTGAATGCACTAAAGAAGAAGTATCTGATGAAATAGCTAAAGTAGAAAGTCCAGTATCTTTATCATCAGGACTGCGAAGGAGATCATCGTAAGTAAATTTGGTCCCCCTGTCTCCCTTTTCTTTCCGTTACAACTACTGATCTAACAGATGCAACTATATAGAGCTCATCAGGAGAGAAAAGGAGATGTTGGAGCACCTATTAAATTGGATGCAGAAGCTCAGGCTCACATTGAGAAGCACAGGTATGCTATTTTGCTAAAGATTAGTTCATATCTCCGGTCTCCAGCTCAATCCCATGAGTTATTATCCACAGTTTCTGTATAGTACACAAGCAACCCGTTATAGGGTCCATTAATTTGACTTGGTTAACTAAGGTGCTATATTGGAAGGCATACTCTGCCATTTCTGATGTTAGCTTCCTTTTTGTCCCAGGCCTTTTAAGATGTATGCATGAAAAATTTAGGTCTTACAATGTCATCAAATGAATACACACCGTCTGTTTTCTTACCTTATCTTCTTATGGTACAGGAAGCTGCAAGAAGATTTAACTGATGAAATGGTCGAGCTGGCACGCCAGCTGAAGGAAAGTAGCCTTATGATGAACCAATCTGTGCAAGAGACAGAGAAGGTACGTTTCTTTCGTTTAGTCTTTTTACAGCTTTCTGTTGTGTTGACATTGGGTTTTATGTGGATAACGTTATTGTGGTGATACTTTAACTAAGATCTCCTTCAGTTGGGTGCTTGTTTAGAAACTTGACTTAATTTGCTGATGCAGATCCTTGATTCCACCGAGAGGGCCGTGGAGCATAGCTTGGCAAGCACCGGCCGCGCGACCTCGCGAGCGGCAGAGGTCTACTCGCTGACTTCCAAGACAACGTGCTTCCAGTGGCTGCTCATCTTTGTGATGACCTGCATGTTTGTAATGGTGGTTCTGCTCATACGAATCACTTAGCTTGAAGGAGGAGGCGGCACTCTAGCCTTGTAGTCACTCGTCTTTGTTTCATGGGCTCTAACATGATCAGAATTCAGAAACACCCAATCCATGGATGGTGTACCGTGAACCAATGATGTTCTGTGAACACTTTTGTGGTCATGGGGTTTTGACGACCAAGTGTCAGCAATGCGTGTAGCTGGATGATGTATATTAGACGAGTCTCTCTAATCTGATCAGGTTTAAGAGATACTCGGCGGAGGAGGCTTGTAACTTTAAGACATTAGCTTCGACAGCAGGATCTGCGCTTTTTGCTGGTTTGTGAGCTTTGCGTCTGGATTCATCTGAAAAAAAAAAATAATAAAGGAGTTTCAAGATTCCTCTGCACAAGCACAATCGACAACATATTCGTTGCGTACATATTAAGCATGATCAGTCTGAATCGCCGCTAACATAATCACTTCAGGAACAACACATGAACGCGCAGCACGCACAAGTCACAGACGGCGCCGCACTCGATCTGCTAAGCAGCCGCACGCGTCCTATCGATCGTCGTCGCTCGAAGCAGGAGTACTCTGCTAGTAGTTGATTAGCTGATCTTCTTGTTTATTCAAAGCTGCTGATCTTTGTTTCGATTCTGACTTTTGGTGCCCGTACGTACGGCACACGCACGTAGGTAGGTCGAAACATGCAGATCGAAACACGATCGGCCGGATCAGATGACTCGCGCCCAAACGAGCAACCGTGACACGACCCGTCGTACGTCCTTCCTGGATAAGCCGCGCGTGCATTACTGCTGCTGCTGTGTGCTATACGTACGCGCACATTACTAGATCCACACTTGCGCGTTGCGTTATTGTATAGTAACAGAGCATGCATCACACGTGTGGAAAGTAAGGTGCTCGTGACATCGACCACAGCACACGGATGTCAACCCGAAACCCACCCCAAAGGCCAAAACAATGCCGTCGCTCCACAAGAGACGATTGACTAGTATATAACACTACAACGTACGTACGACTAGCTGGTCGTCGTGCTAACTGCTGGCTAATTCAGACACACATGCTAGCTGCATGTAAAATACAGCCGCGACGCAACTAATTATGCGGCGGGCTAATTAAGCACGGCATAGAGATAGCCATAGTTAATTATAGACTGGATCTCGTCGTCGTCTCCCGGTTCTCCACAGCCTACGTACGTGCTCGGAACCACCGCGCTGACTAATTGAGCATGTGGAACAATACTACAACAGGGCGGGTTAGTTGTTTAATAGTATAATTGTTTGCCCAAATAGCGTCTATTATAATAATTCTTGAGCGGACAGATCTCTTGCTTACATGGTCTAGGACCCGCATGCCAGTGAGGTATTGAGAGCTAAATTGATCTTGAATCGGCGCATAGGCGAGTTGTTGATTATTCAATTATTCTCCCCGATCCATGTTTCGTACCACTAATAAAAGTATAACGCCGTTAATTCTGAAATAAGTTATAGAAACGATACAATCATTTGATGGACATAATAGGTTCCACCAAAATAAACCTAATCCAATTTTCATATACATGAACATTGATTTTTTTTGGCAAACACGGACACACAGTTATTGATATGTTCACGGCAATACAAAACTACAGCATGTATACGTAACTGCCCGTGGAATTTACGGAACAGAAGTCAGTTTCTGTCTTGTAATCTTGCTTAGTAATTTCGTGTTACGAACTCTGCTGCGTGAACCGACTACATATGATGCAGGCGTTTCTCATTTCGTCCACGGTTTTTATCTCGTTCAAGACGCTACCTTCGATACTCGATCGGCCCCTGTTTTGGTTCTTGGCGCGACGTACGTACGCGCATGACTTTTGGTTGTTCTTTTCGGTCGCAAGTTCTCGTACCGTTGCATGCAAAAAAAAGAAAAAAAGAGGTACCCACCAATCCTAAGCCTATCATACACACATACTCTGAAAAAAGAAAAAGAAAAGAAAACTGCTACATTAATGGAAAGTGTACGTGTCGACACGGCACTTGGTCTGTGCAATGTCCATGCTGGAAGGTGAAGCTCAAGTTTTTTTTTTAAAAACACACACACACAATACAATTGAAGGCGCTCACAATCACACAAACATACCCACCCTGACTGGACTAGATTAATTAATCTGAATATATTGCAAAGTGTTCATTAATCTGTATATAGTCTCGTTGGTTATTTATATATATGGAGCATACATGGTGGCCTGGATCTCATAATCTTTGATTATTAGATGAAAACTGATCATATAATTTGCTATAAGGTATCTGCATAGGTACGTTACGTACGTAGTTAGGTACTTCATCTAGATTGTTCCTATTTTTGGCAGTAGGTATTGATCGATCGATGCGGATAAGGTGCTTTGCATTAATTAGGTAGCGCCGAGTGTCAACAGCGTGCTTCTAGTATTTGCTTTTGATCTCAAATGACTCAGAATTGCATGCCATTGCATAGCACGGCGAATTTCGCAGCACCTCTGTGGACTGTGGAGGATCGGATCCGGTTCCAGCCATTTCCAGGCCAGGCGCTTGCGAGCTCACGTAGTCACGTGAGGTCGTGAACTGCCTAGCGCCTGCGTGGGGGGTGCTAGAGCTGGCTCGCTCGCTCGCTCGCATCGGGTCGCCAGTTCAGTTGGCCACCACTCGCGATGACACGGAAACCTTGGCGACAGAGCACAGACTAGCTAGCTAGTGCTAGTCATCCGCGCGGCCGTTCACGGTTCACCTGCCCGCTTTGGCCTTCCATTTCCCATTCAGCAGTGTGGGCAAGCCTGATCTCTGAGGAAACTGCATTAGAGCCAGGCTCCAAGTTGGGGTTCCAATCCCAGCCTGCCTTGCCTGTATTCATGAAATTTCATATCGACATCTATACAGTTGATTTGATTTCCTCCAACAAAACAAGAGAGCTAGATTGGTCTGCACATACAAAATCATCATCAAATAAAAACCTAAAAACTGAACTAAAACTGTCTACCAAGCACAGCCATCTGCATGCTGCTGATCTATTTTCCTCCGAATCCAATTGCTTCAACAATGATGCAGCAGCAAGCATGGCCATGGATCACCACCAAGCTACCCCGTTCGATCGAGCAAGCTAAGCGCCCTGCTATCTTTCTCCCTTGCCATCGAGGCCCAGCAGCAGCCTGACAGCCACGGGCGAAAGCCTCCCGGGGCTCACCGCCGCCACGAACCCCCTCCTCCCCTTGCGCTCCTTGATCGTGTCCAGCCGCGGCGACCACGCGCGTCCCCTCGCCGCCCCCACCAGCTGCTCGTAGTGCTTCCTCAGCTCCGGCGTGCTGCACAGCGCCCCGGCGCACGCCTCCTCGCCGTCGCCGCCGCCCCCGTCCTCACCACCGCCGGCCTTGGACGACGACGTGACGGCGCCGATGAGGAACTCCGGCGTGACCTTGATGACGGTCCGGCCATCGTCACCCTTCACATACTCAAAGGGGCTCTTGGGCGCCCCGGCGATGGACGCCGCTCCGCCGGCGACGACCCTGTCGTAGGAGAGCGCCGCCAGCGACGCCGCGGTGAGCGCGTCGTGCCCCTGCTGCGGGAGGCGCTCGACGGGGAGCACGAGGTAGGTGGCGCCGCCGACGAGGCGGTCCTCGATGGCGAGCACGGGCGCGGGGCGGCCGAGGTAGAAGGCGTCGGCGGCGCACACCACGGTGCCGGCGAAGTCCAGCATCACCTGACCCGCCAGCTTCCCGTGCCTCGCCGCGCGGGTCTCCCCGCCCCATAGCACCAGCCGCGCCGCCCGCCGCCGCGACAGCAGCGCCGCGCAGAGGTACGGCGCCAGGAGGCACCCTCCGCCGCCGCCATTATTGCCGCCGCCCATGGCCAGCACACAGGCACGTAGGGTGTTCGATGGATTGTCGATGAACTAAGCGAAGATGCGAGAGATCGAGCGATTGCCAAGGGGAGTAGGGTTTACTCTGGAGGTAGATGATGGATGGATGGGTCTGTACAGTTGTTGATGAGACGAGCTGGTCGTTGATGGATATATGGGTGTGGAGATGGCCGGAAGGGGTAGGTTTGACCGCAGCGAGATAGCGCACGGGAGCAAAAACAATCGAGGAAGAAAGCCGCGGGTAGCTAGCTAGAGAGAGGTTGGTTGTCGATGGGATGGGATGGCCATGGCCTCGTCGGCAGTCAAAGTCGACGGCGTTCTGTATGCGCGCGTGCTTCTCGCTCGCCCGTTGTGGTTTGCTTTCGCCGCGAGAAAAAGTCCAAGAAAAACCTTTTTAACGAGACGTACCGCTAGTGTTTTGCGTGACGGTGAGGCATGAGCATGACTGGTCGGTCGTCCGGTCCGAACAAGAACATACAAGCAAGGTCGTCTTTGCGCCTTTAATGCCATCGATCCAGGCAGCAGGACGATTAATTTTCTGGTTTGTGGTTATTAGCTGATGGACGCCAACAGAGTGTTCTTGTAATAATACGTTAGTTTTTTTGTGCGAGGTTTACGTAGCGATGGTAATAATGCTCCAAGTCTTGGGTTGGTTACTACAAAGTCTTGGGGTTGGTTTTCTAACATCCTCGTCATCCCAGCCAAGTTTGGCCGGCCCGTTTACCCTAGTTACCCTCCGTTCTCTGAGACAGATCACAATTCACAGCTAGTGTCGGCATAGAGTCGCCATGTGTTCCTTGATGTTCCTTCGCTCAAAATTCTATTCCTTCTCTTCTTCCATAAATTCAAAAGGTGACTATACAGAGCTCCTAACGAAGAACCCATTTCAAGCTGAGGACCTTTCCCAACTTCACAGGACGACTTCAGAATCATGTTTTTGAGAGTATGAAGCACTTTTAGATGGCGTATTTCACTCTAGGTAATCGTGTCTATAACACCTCCATTGAGGATGGCCTTAGGAGTTTAACTACGTCCGAGGATTTGGATGTTTCAGCTCCCAGAACAGTCAATATTTTTTTTTTATCTCAAAACTGTCAAGAGTTGGCTACTAGAAGGAGCCTATTAATTAGACGTCATTGTAACTTGTGTGGTCATTCTAGCTACTTGTAGATGCCGTACTAACTCGGATTACTCGAGTAATCTATGCGTAATTAGCTGGGTTTAAGACGAGATCTTCTTTTGACATTTCTAGCAAAGTTGCCGCATATCGCGGTTACTAGCTAAAAGTGGCGCCCTTCATTTAGCACACGTTTGGTGTCTCATGACCCCTTGCATATATACATCTTGTAGCTTTTCGCTCCTTTTGGTTTTGGTGGTGTTATTTCTTTGTATGTTCATTACTTTTTTTGTGCTGGTGTCATGGTGAGCATGGAAATCAATTGAAAAAAAACACCTGACCAAAATGGTCTTTGGTATCTTTTTGAACTTTGGCTAAACTTTTACCTCATTTCAGTCTCATGAGAGTTTTAAGAAATCATATTTGCATTGTGCTCTCTGAATGAAACTTGAACAAAAATAACCTTCATTAAACATGCAGACTAGCTAGAGGGAGATAAAAAAAAAAGCAAACTGAGATAACTTGGCATCGGCTGTCAGCTTTTACAAAACACTGTTTTGTCCAGGATTTTTTTCCTCATCGCGATCTCATCACATTCATTGGATTAGATATTATATTAAAATCAGGCATTCATGCGTCCACGGCTGTAGTTGTAGGGTTTAGTATAGTTTTTTTTTTCTCCCATGACGAGACGCTGGAGATGGGAAATAAAGAGTGGCGATCATTATCCTACTTAAAACATGGGATGGGGGCGCCAATCATTAAAAGAAAAATGGAAAAAGAGATGGCCGGGAATAAATTATGAGCACACAGGAGATATATGGGAAGGTGCTTTTCGCCATATATACACACTACTTACTCGCAAAAGAACACAAACAAAACCATTGTATTCATAGAACCCATATTTTTCGTTCAGGCTAGTAAATGAACCACTGACATATATACAAATTCAGGCTTCAGCTAAAATTCACTGGAAATTACAAATTACAATCTGCTGACTCCTGCTCTATTAAATGTTCCCTCCGTCCTTAAATATACTGTGTTGTTTACTTGTTTAGAACAAGCTATTTAGTTAAAAAATGATCTAATTTGCTTGTCTTGAGCGACATATATTCAAGGACGGAGGGAGTAAATCCTATGCATTGACAAGCAATGCAAGTCGTTACGAATTTGTAATTCTCCACATTGTCACCCCCCCACAACTTGTTAAGCGATGACCTAGAAGTAATAAAGGCAAAACAAGGTAAACTGAACCTCCAATTAACTTAGAGATTTACTCAATCAATTCTGCGTGTTTAATAACTGAGATGAAACGATCAATGGTCAAGTCTCATACATAAGATTTTGATCAGGCCAGATCCTTAAAGTACCCAGAAAATTAAACACTATATTAGTCAAAACTAATTACTCAGAGAGGTTGTTAATTTGGTCAGACATCAGGATCAGTGAGGTCAAGAAAGATACGTCAGAGCCGTCACAAGACCAAAAAGAAACAGCACGGGCTGGGGTCCCCGGTCTTCACATGGTGGTTGGACAAAAAGCTTCAGTTCAGATGGAAGAACGGGTTATTTTGGCTTATTTTACGAGAGGAGATTAAAAAGAGATTATTAGGTGTATTTTTCCGAACGAGGAACACATGGGGGAGTCAGACATAATATGTTCGAATTCTTGCTCAGTTCTCTACACATTTTTACAAAGCACAAACCGTCACTCCGGTATATGTCAGTTCTTGTTTTTTTCCCCAATGGCCAGTGATTATCAAGCCTTTAAGGGAGCTTTTGAACTTAAAATTAGGATATAACCGTGAAGTATAATGACCTCATTTGATTCAGATGCATCTCTAATTTATTCAATTTCATGCTTAGCCATTCAATTTTATCACGAAGTTGATTAACTAAATACTAGTTTTGTATGTATATATAGAAGAAAAATGAACATGGATTAGAGAATTTTGAAATGAACCTTTCGTCGTACTCCAAAAGAAGGCTTCCTTTCTTCTAGCCACGAGAGTATCCGAGTCCAGGGTAGTCCTGAGGACGGGCCCCAGCTTCCAGGGTAAGATACCGGAATGTGACCGTGTACATAGTACATCCTTCACTATAGGCCATGTTTAGACACTGAAATTTGACCAATGAAATTAACTGATTTTTTCACCAAATTTCACACTAAAATTTCACCAAAATGTCTCAGCGTGAAATTTTTTCACCAAATTTCACCATCTAAACATGCCCTATATCTCCCTTTCGGAAGCATCTTTTGTGTCCATGATGATTAGTGAAGGATGTGCACCCACGTCAGCCCTTTGGAAAAAAAAAACAGGAATAATTAAGCAACACCACGCCATTAAGCAACTACTGTATCTCCCTTTCGGATAATGAACCACATTACCCATACACACACTTCCAAAACGTGCGTTTATTTTCAAAGGTCAGTCCTAGCAAAATCTCTCTTGCTCTAGCATCTGCTATATGCCAATTGTCCAGATCGAGCCAGAGGTAGCAGCTTGCTAGCCATTGTATCTCGGCGTCAGGTCGAGCTAGTTCAATTGCTTTCTTACGTAGACCAGCGGCAGCCGGTCTTGGAGTAGGCGACACCTGCTACTGTCTTCATCATTCGATCATCATCCATGATCCATGTGCTCACAACCAGCATAGCTCCATTTGTTTATGACCTCGTCGTCGATCGGTTGATCTGCTAGTCTAGGCGTGATGTACACCACCAGTGTGTATGTGGTCAATCAATCCATTATTCAAGATTAAGTGGGTCCCTAATCGTCTTAGACTTTTGCGAGCTCCACGGATGATTTGTCCAAATTCATGCGTATTAATTTGTGCGGACTGGAGTCTTGGAAAAGTCTGACATGATGGGCACATATGATAAATACAACATGCATGCATATAGCAACTAGCTAGCTAGCTCTCTACTCCTTGTGACAGCTTGGTACTACTAGTAGATGTGGCTCAACAGTCACCATACGTGCATGTCGTATAGTTTATGATGAAGCAACCAGCAGCTAGCTTGACATAATTAATTTAGGTAGCCGGTCAACGCACGGTGCTTGATCGGCAGATTAGTATTATACTTTCATTCGCGACGCATGTGGATAAATCTTCGTCTCCTAAGTCCTAATAATAGTGTTATAAGTAGCTGTGGTTGTTGATATACGATCAGAAATAAACTGATACCTTTCGTTTTTTTAAGTGAGATCTAGTTTTTTTTTTGCGAGGAAAATGAGAATGAGTTGACTCACTAATAGCACGTAGAAATCGTGTTGCGTGCGTATATGATTCTCCACCGGTCATTCAAAAAAATAGCAGTACAAATACAGACTAATTGGGGTGATGATAGAATACATGCAGATGAGTGCGCAGCGGCACGTTTATGTGTGTTACTGTATGTAGTGTCATACTACTAGTATGTATATATACTTCGGAATTTGTATGTAGGTAGATTGCAGAAGAAGGCTTGGTACGTGGCAGGGTCTGAACCGTCCGATCAACCCGATCGACCTCTGTCGAAGAGTGTTCGGCCCGGCAGAGCGAAGCCACTCCAACGACATGCAGGCAACAAGCGGAGCTAGCCTACTGCGGCTACGTACTGGTGGCTCTGTGGCATCGATACAATCCCGATAGAACTCTGCTACTAGCTAGCTTTGAGTAGCTACCTGCACCAGTCGTTGCAGTTGTCGGACTTGCAGCGCTGGTAGCAGACGCCCCACTGGAAGAGGTTGTTGATGAGGCACTTGACGCGGCACGTCGCCTCGCAGATCTGGCAGTCGATGCTGCTCACCAGCTTGCTCCGGCTTCCACCACCACCACCTCCCCCTCCTCGCCCTCCTCCGCCTCCTCTCGTCGTGCCGTTGCCGTCGCTCTCCGCGTCGATCGCCGCCGCCGCTGAATCCGCCGCCGGGGCCCCCTGCTGCGCGGCCGCCTTCGCCAGCAGCAGCACGCAGACTATTATTATCGCTCTCGCCTTCACGGCGGCGGCGGCGGTCGCCGGCGACCAGCACGGTGTATGGTGGCCCATGGGGTACTGCGCTGAAGACGACGGTTAGTTTGGGGATTCAGATGGCGGGCTCGAATTGGCGCGAGAGTGCAGGGAGGGATTGATTTGTACGTGTGCGCGCGTGGTTGGTCTTGGATTGCATGCCTTGGGCGTGATGGCAGCGGACGAATCGGTGCTGGTGCCTGGTGGTTGGGTCATGGCATTGTACGTGTTCATTGCCACTGGATCGGAGTTGCCCTTTCTGTTTGATCTCGATCAGCTACGACTCCTTCCAACTTACTCTCGATTGAGTGAGGTTCGATCGCCTACTTTGATTGGTGCAAAATTGCAGATCGATCGATGGAAGTGGAACGCAATGATCGATATAAGTTATTGCTCGCCGTACATAGTCTTCTGTATCTTTTATTTGGAAGATGTAAAAAGTGACATGAGAGTTCAGTTATGCGAGTAGGACGTGACGAAGTTGTTAAGAACCGGTGAGGATATTGGAATGTGTAGCTGTATAGTGGATGGAAATAAGCCTGAAAATTCTGCTGTGACAATTCAGTTATCGATCCCATTGCAAGTAAAAAGATTGGCGCCAAGCTAAAAAAAAAGGCTGCCACCTGCAATGAAATTCCTGTTCATCGGTTAGCATATTCCGTGGCCACCATGGAGAATCACCACCTAGAATCATTGGGTTTTTGCTAGGACCCGTCCATGCCGCACGGCTGTTTATCACAGTTAGTACAAAGAAATCACAAGAGTTTCATGAGAATCACCACCTAGAATCATTGGGTTTTTGCTAGGACCCGTCCATGCCGCACGGCTGTTTATCACAGTTAGTACAAAGAAATCACAAGAGTTTCATGAGAAGGTTTGCCAAACAGCGGGAGAAGGACGCACCTGTTCCGGTTGGACTAAGATGTATATATTAAGAATCAGAATATATGCATGCATATTATGAGAATTGCAGACAACCGTGCGTGTCGCGCGGTGGTAGAGGTCTCCGAATCGCAAATTTTATCTGACCGTGGCCTGGTCTGCTCGGGCGATGCGGGACTAATAAATGTGCGGCCCAACAGAATTATGTGGGTAGATTAAGCCTAGACCAGCCCACCACATGGCCCAGAAGAGCACAAACAAGCATGTGGTAAGTAGCCCAGTTAAAGTCTTGGCCCAAAATTGTATCATCTGTTTTCTTCAACTTTTCTTCCTTCCAGTACATGGGCTGGGGGGATACAATACAACAAGGCCATGATGCGTGGCGCAGGCCCGTGCGATGCTTCACTTTTGGAACAAAGTGCGCGGTGATTGTACTGGGAAAAAAAAATTACTAGTACTCCACTACTCCATTGTTTAATCTTACGATCAGTAGAGTACACAGATTGTTCTGATTTGTTTGTTTGCATCCACCAGAGATTGTACAAGGCACTTTTCACAACGTACGGTTTTTTTATTTGTCATAAAACAAAAGAATAATCAATTGACAATTGCCACATGCATATCTGATTCACCTGGGTTCCATGCATGAGAATCCTAGGAAGCAGGGTGGAGCCCACACACAACTAACGGGAAGGTGACACGGCCGTGTCAGCTTAATTGGCCGTCGCTTTCTGACAGACAAGCATCATCATGGACAGTATATGGCCGGAGGGACAGCCACATTGGGATCGCAGACAAAGCACAAACCGGACTAGTGATCGTCGCAGTGCTGCCAAAATTTTCTCTCTTTCTTGCGGGTCATGATCGGTGACAAAAGTTTTATTCGAATAGTACAAGGTTTCAATCTACAAATGTTTTTGCCTGTCTTATTAAAAAATATCGAGGAAGTATAACAAATTAAAGGCAGGCTGTCAAGTTAGGATAAGGTGACAACACTTGTCACATCAGCCCCAAACATAACGAGCCTAGTGAAACTCTCATGTGGCATTAACCTAATGAGAGGTAGCTAGGCCTCACGTCCCCCTCAATCACAAACAGAATCGTACTGGTATCGTAACCAGTCTTGGAGGTTTCCATTACGTACGTACCTTGCTCAAAAAATTGACAAAGCAACAAATCACCACCACAGCTTGGTGCCATGACATGATGACAAAATTGTTGAAGGCTACTCCTTATGATGGCGCCGTATTTATTCCAAACACGCCATTTCCCTCACAAAAAAAAGAAAATCTCAATCAGACAAAATGCACCAAAGGACAGAGAGACTTGCTGCTGCTAATCTGCTATCTCGCGAAATCACAAACCAAAATATTTTGGCGTCCCACTCGCAGTCGCAGCCAGCAGCGTTGGGTCCCGTGAGCTGGCGCGCGGGAGAGCGAGGGGGGCAGGGCCTCGCCGGAGAGAGGCGGGGACAGCGAGGGGCCGGGGCGCCGGCCGGGTGGGTGGAGCACCGGCGGGCCCCCCGGCCGGCCACCGTGTCGCCCGTCCCGGCGGCAGCCAGCGACGGGCCGCTCCCCCTCGCGCTGGTGCTCTCCCTTTCCGCGCCATCAATTGCCGCTGCTGTGCCATTTGCCAAGACCGGGAGGCCCGGGGTCGTCGCCGGCCAATTGGCCGTCCGCGCCCCGGCACGAACAGCTACGAGCTGGTGCCATTAATGGCCGTGTCGTGTCTGCGACTACTCTCCCTGCGCTGTTGGACGTGGTGCTTCCCGTTCCCTGAAAAGAATGTAGATGCACCGCGTGTACGACACTGTGCAATCCAATGTTTTTCGCAAGATCGGATGTACGAGTATCTATCTATTATATTATTACTTGAAGAAAAAAAAAACCACCACGTTCGCCGAGAGGGTCAAGAAATTCCCACGTTAATCGAAAAAAAGAGAATGATTCGGGCCGTCGGATTTAATGAAGATCTAACGGTCTATAAAATATAAAGAGTCCATATAAAGTGCAACTATTAAGTATTTAAATTCGAAATTAAAAAAATAGAAGAATCAGTATTGGTCATATACGTATCATTAGAGTTAGAATCAACTATGAATACAACTCCAATCTCTACATGGAAAAAAGACTTATTTATTAGACAATGGTTCCAAAAGGGTACGTAAGTAATAAAGATGGAAAAGGAAAGAGTAAAAGGGTCATATGTATAAATATAGCTAAACCGAACAGGACTTGAAGCAAACAGCTATTATTCTTCGCCATTACCTTCTGGTGGCAGAGGGTTAACAAAAGGGAAGAACGCAATGGGCTGAAGATCATGATGAAAGGTGACTCATTTGACCACCTAAATGGAAGCTAAACAACTATTATTCTTTGCATTTAATGAAGATCTAGCGGTTTATGTTAGCCTAAAGAATCCACATCAAATGCAATCTTATAGATGCATATATTTGGAAGTAAAAAGGACAGGAAATTGGCATTTAATTTGTATATATATTTGGAAGGAAATAGATGAAACATTTGGAAGTAAAAAAGACAAGAAAATCGGGTGTTTGATTTGTGTACAGGTTTGGAACCAAATAGCTAAACACAATTCGGTAGAAAAAAAAATATGCACATTGTAGTGGTGCCACGTACGGTTACGTCTCCGATGCATCCAATTTGCAACCCCCATGTTAAACAAGAAGACTTTTATCTGGATATAATGTTAATGTTAAAATTAAATATTAAGAAAGGAGACATATGACTTGCGGTGATTTATTGATTAAACAAATAGATCTCTTTGCAATCACAAAATTCCCATAATAATAATCCAGAAAGGAGAAGAACTTAGATCGTTGGATTATATGAACTTAGCTCAAAGAATCTATGTCCAATATGGTTAGCAATAAATTAGGCTAAAAAATCCATATCTAATACGACTAGCATTAGACTAGACTGAACAGTCCATGTCAGATATGACTAATAAATGTACCATGCTAATAAAAAAGAATTCATATTTAATATGAATAATAAATATATCATCTTAGTAATAAAATACAATAATCTAAAGAATATACATTATTGGATTTAGTTTGGAAGATGTAATGGCCTACAATAATCGGGAGATTCCACACTAAATACAATGAATGATATTAGATTAGGAAAAAGTCCATATTACTCCCCTGAACTATAAGCAAAGTGTATATAACCCCCTAAACTATCTTTTGGTTCATTTTACCCCCTAAACTATATAATTTGGTCTATTCTACCCCCTAATACAAATTGTCTTTTTTATTTCTCCATACACAAGTTGAATTTTAATTTAAAATTTTGCTTGATTGTAGTAAACATCATAGTGTATATGAAAAAAATATATTATGAATTTTTCGTTATTAGTTTTTGTATAATTTTGCATCTTAAGGATTACTTAATTATTAAATATATTACCCTATCAAAATAATGACAAAAAATAATTTTATATTTTTCTACCATGCATTATGATGTCTACTATCATCTCACAAAATTTGAACGTAATATGACACTTCTACATGGAAAAATAAAAAGACAAATTATGTTAGGGGGTAAAATAGGCTAAATGATATAGTTTAGGAGGTAAAATGAACCAAACGAGAGTTTAGGGGGTTATGTAGACTTTGCTTATAGTTCAGGGTAGTAATTTGGACGTTTTCCATTAGATTATTACTAAAAGAGAACAAATTAAATAAGATACACAACTATTTTACTATTGTTGATCTTATATAAGTTGTTAAAAAACAACCACGACTCGATTGTAGCATAAAAAGAAATATATTACTGAGTTCCGTAAGAAGGAAAAAGGAGGAGGATATATGCAAGTTCTTTTCGTGCTCTACCTGATAGACGCACTGTGTTTCAGCCTCAATACAAAGCACGCGTGACACATTATTTTGGGAAGAAAGTAGGTTTCATGATTGTTGTATTCCACGGATATAAAATAGCATTTTTATATGCATACAACTTGACCGAACAATATATAGCTTTTAAAGAGGAAAAAAATTATACAAATCTATGTGTGTAAATCAAGACAGTCATGAAGCATTCTAATTTTTTTTTTTATGAATCACCACCTCGTGAATTTGGATGGTTGCAGTCTACATAACGCGGAGAGTCCATACAGAATACAACTTATAAATAGCTATGTTCGAAATTAAGAAAATAGAGAAATTTGAAATCGACCAAAGAGTCTGTATATAGAATAAAAATACTAATAGTTTTAAGTAGTCATAAATTCATATTAGCGCATATAATTTATGTCATGACAAACAGATAGACACAAGCAGTTTAGAATAATTTATTTTCAACTAATGTAGTACACGTAGTCCAAAGAGTCTATATTTGATACGACCCACAATAGATTAGGCTAAATAGTCCATGTACAATACAATAGACTAGATCAAAGAGTTGAAGTCTAATAATACGACTAGCAGTAGAGTAGCCTTAAGAGTGCATATCAAATATGTCTAATAAATACTTTTAAATTTTTTTGCTGAGCCAATATACTGATGAAAGAGAATAAAAAATTTAATGTCGCTGACATAACGGCCGAGTCATGAACCATCCAGTGCTCGCAGAGATATCAGAGTGGTGACATAGCCAGGACCTCCGATCAGCTTTGCTTCTTTTTTAAATGAGTGCAACAATCACAAGCCACAGTGAGGTCTGGCCTACCCCTACCCAACAGAATCGTGAAGCATGAGTCATGCAAAATCAAACTAAAACATAGAGGAATAAAAGCTATAGTGGTGGCTAAAGGTATCTGTAGATAGAATTAGAAATTATCTCAATGGATTGAGTTCCCCAACATCTAAATTAAAAACGTTTACTCTTCATCTGTCCCTTCTCTATACAAGCTAGCTGTGATAGCAACCAAAACAAATGGAGAGCTAAGTAAAGCAAAGGTCACATGGGCAGAAGTCGATGGGTCTAAACCAGGGTCCAAACCGTCGGGAACCGGTCCGGTTTGACCGGTTCCCGACCAAACCGCCCCGGACCGGTAGCGGTTCGGGGCGGTTTGAACCGGGCAAAATTCAAAATTTTCAAATTTAAATTTAAAAATGAAAAAATGTCGTAAAAATTCCTAAAAATACTTCAAGGTGTGTGTAATCTATTGGTGTAAAAAGTTTTCAAATATTTACTCATTTGATATTTTTTTTGGCAAATACAAGTTAAATAAAAAAAGAAAAAAAAAGTGGTTGGCCTATTAAGGCCCATTTTTTTTGGACGCAAACCGGCCGGTTAACCGCCAAACCGGTCCGGCTAACCCGTCAAACCGAGCGGCTAACCGCTCCAACCGCCGGATATATGAATTTGAATTCAAAATTTGAATTTGTTCGGTTTCCAGCGGTAACCGGTCAAACCAGACCGGCTAACCGCTACCGCTGGCCGACGGTTCAAGGTCCCGGTTCGAAAAATAAAACCCTGGTCTAGACAAAAATCAAGCGCGGTAGCAGATGAAGATGGTCAAACGTGGGAATAAGCAGAAATTTACACATCGAAAGGCTAGAGGTCGGAACACTGGAAGAGTTGGTGAGGGCTGGAGCTATGGAGCTGGGATCGATGGTAGAATCCATGGGCAATGATAGGGCTACACACTCCGATCTTCTTTAGACCCGAAGTGTTCATCTGTTTTTTGACAGGGAAAAATGCCTCACAAAAATTACCTTAATATTTCTTTGGGCCCGTGAATCGAACTCAGTAATATTCCTATCGAACCATAATTGCACTCACTCTTTTTTTTCTCCCCAAAATGATGCAGCACTGGAGCTGCCTTAATATATACCAGGCATTGGTGACGTGAACTCTAGCAATAATATCGTGATGACATCAGGAAGTCCCGCTGGTGATGATGGGGGGTCACTAAGAGATAACTAAGTTGTGCCTGTGGATCCTAGAATAATCGAGGATGATGTAGTCAAACTTGAGGAAGAAATAATGTATTGAAAAATAATAAAAAAAACTAGCTACCCGCGCTATTTGCGCGGGTCACCGGCCTAGTTGTAGAAACGACGTTCGTTCGCTTCTCATGCTGAGTTTAAGGCGGGGGAGGAGACATATGAGCACTACGCCAAAAGTATGGGAGGGGAAGAGTGAGCAGCCAAATTTGGCTGGTGTGGTCGCCCCGCCATCCTCTATGCCATGAGTCTGACAAGTAGGTTCTAGTGCTTATGGGTGACATTTTGCTTCAACCGTATGTTCTTTTCCCTCTCTTCCATAAATTGAAAAGTCACTATATCTAGCTCCAAAATTCGTGCCACTTTTTATGCAGATAGAACAAACAATAGAGAATTCATTTTAACTAGGTTCAACTCAAAATCTCTTACAGATTTTAAATTAAAATTCCCTGAAGTTGAACCTTTTTTCTTGCTACTTGAACTTTAGGGTACCAATTTATTTTTTTTAAAACAAGGAAAACATTTTAATTTATGTTAAATTCAATAATAAAAAATATAGCATAATGAGATTTGGAGGGTAAGATTTGGCTACTCTGCTAGAGTGTTGAGCAATATGGAGAGAGAATCTTTTAGAGTGGATAGCCAAATGAAAATATGGAAGGTGAGATTTGCTGAGTCTGCTGAAGATGCTGTACTACAACTACCTCGACAAGCCAAAATGCAAATCGAGGTGCAAAATGATGAAGCTAGCCGGAGCAGCCGACGAAGCCTAGAATTTGGCATTACCGGCTTCGGCTCTAGGGTGCGACATTACTATGCATTGTTGCTATAATAGGTGGAGCTGGAGCACCTGCGGTGGTTGCACTTGCACCAAATAGGCCTAAGATTGCACTATTTCTTTGGCTCAACCCATGATGACTTGATGAGGATTTGCTAGCCCTACGTCTTGTTGGAGTTCTCTCAATAGAGAATAATACACTAGCAGCATCTGAAACCAATGAAAACACAATACTCCTATAATGATACCTTGTTATTGGTGAAGGTTGTGGTATCAATTTTCCTTTTATCAAACGCTAACATAAAATACATATACAAATGATTATAGTTATCAGCACCATTATTGTTATTATTATATAGTGGAAGTGAATCATCATTCATTCATTAAAAAAAGTGTAAAATATAGAAGCAAATATTCGACCCACACAAACCATCCGACGGCTATAATCCTTTTTGTTGATTGATACACACGCAAAAAAAAAGATTTAGTTGTTGACGCCTTGTTGGAATGGAATTGTTTGCAAGGATATTACAGATCCGGCGATCCTATTCCAGAATAGAAAACCTCAGAAATCACGAGGAAAATTAAGAAAACAAGCAGGCACGCACTGACGCACCTCGTCGCACGTTCCACCACCCTCCCCTCTCCTCCTCCACTCCTGACCCTCCGACGCTGCGCCCAATTTTTTTTTGGTTTCCTCCTCCCTGGAAGTGGGCCGCCTCCCGATCTCCCCCTCCCCACCGACAATGCCGCGCCGCCGCGCGCGTGCGCGCGGCCGCCGGCGTTGCTAGCCTAGGATCCCCCGCGCGACACCTCCACGCCGCGCCGCGGCCGCCGGAGTGAGCCCACCCCTCCCCGTCGACCACCCCCGGCGGGCACAGGGCGACCAATGCTCGAGCGCGCCCGCCACGCGACCCGCGTGTCACCGATGCCGCCGCCGCCCGCGGGTGGCGAGGACCCCGACGCCGACGCGGCGCCCTCCAGCAGCGGCTCCGCCGCCGACGAGGCCGACGCGCAGGAGCGGTCGCTCCCCAACGGCGACATCTACACGGGCCAGTGGCGCGGCGCCGTGCCCCACGGCGCCGGCAAGTACCTCTGGGCGGATGGGTGCATGTACGAGGGCGAGTGGCGGCGCGGCAAGGCCACCGGCCGCGGCAGGTTCTCCTGGCCGTCCGGCGCCACCTACGAGGGCGAGTTCCTCGACGGCTTCATGCACGGCGCCGGCACCTACGTCGGCGCCGCGGGGGACACCTACCGCGGCGCGTGGGCGAAGAACCTCGAGCACGGCGCCGGCGAGAAGCGCTACGCCAACGGCGACCGCTACGACGGCGAGTGGCGGGCGGGGCTCCCCGACGGCTGCGGGCGCTACGCCTGGCGCGACGGCACCGAGTACGCCGGCGGTTGGCGCGCGGGCCTCATCCACGGCCGCGGCGCGCTCATCTGGGCCAATGGCAACCGCTACGACGGCGGCTGGGAGGGTGGCCGCCCGCGAGGCCAGGGCACGTTCCGATGGGCCGACGGCAGCCTCTACGTCGGCTTCTGGGGCCGGGAGGCGCCCGGCGGCGCCGTCCACCAGAAGGGCGTGTACTATCCGTCACCGGCGGCGGCGGGCAGCTCCCCCCGGTCGCGCGACCCGAGGGAGGTGTTCGCGCGGGAGCTGCCGGAGTGCGTGCGCTCAGGCACCGAGGACCAATCGGCGCTCACGTCTCTGAGATCGCTCAAATGGCTGATGCGGTCGGTCAGCGGGCGGGGTAGCAGCTCCTCTGGCCGGAGCAATGCCTCCTCTGGAGGCAGCCTCGTGCACTTCTGGGGTTCCGATGGCGAGGTCAAGTGTGACATTGGGGACGACTGGAGGCGGCGGAGCGTCAGGGAAGGGAGGGGGCTGCCACCGCCATCGCCAGCCCCAGCACCGCACCTGACCAACGGTGGCCCCCTGCGGGTGTCCAAGCGGCAGGGGGTGACCATTGCCACGGAGCACAAGAACTACGAGCTAATGCTCAACCTGCAGCTCGGGATCAGGTGCATTTCTAGCTGGCCATGATGATTATCTTTTTTTTTTTTTATGACCTGCAGTTCAACCTGGGGTAGTCGAGAAGCTGGAAACTGGTAGTAGGTATCTCACATAGTTCTTAATGAAATCTTCAATGGACAATGTGAATTAAGCCTTAATACTGCCTCTTTGTGATAATATATATATATCTATCTTTTGGGAGTGCGATGAAGCACTTCAGTATCTTTTCTTGGAGAGAGGATTTGGTCTTTCTTCAGAATGTCATATTCCTTTCTGACAATAGAAATAAATTCCTCCTTTCCTGATTGTGCTTTATGGGATAGGCATGCAGTAGGAAGACAAGGTCAAGCTATATTAGACCTGAAATCATCAGCATTTGATCCAAAGGAGAAAGTGTGGACAAAATTCCCTCCTGAAGGCTCAAAATATACCCCTCCACACAATTCATGTGATTTCAAATGGAAGGATTACTGCCCAAAGGTGTTCCGGTTGGTCATCACTCCCATAATAAAGACACATAGTATATTTTCTTAACCGTTTGATAGTGTTATGCTCATCAATGCACACATCTGTTCAATTGCAGGACACTCCGTAAACTGTTTAAGGTTGACCCAGCTGACTATATGTTGTCCCTCTGTGGAGATGATGCTCTTCGTGAACTCTCATCCCCTGGCAAGAGTGGAAGCTTCTTTTACTTGACGAATGATGATCGCTACATGATTAAGACAATGAAGAAGGCTGAAGTGAAGGTACAATCTTTTCTATTTTTTTGTTTCCAAACACTTTCTAATATTCTCATATTGGCAGAAGTTTTGTTCTAAATGCACGTATTACCTGTTACGATACAGATGCTTCTGAAGATGCTTCCAGCTTACTACAATCATGTCCGCGCATTTGAGGATACGTTAGTGACAAAGTTCTTTGGTCTACATTGCGTAAAGTCTGGAGCACACCAGAAGAAGGTTAGGAAACTATATTATTGCCCATTCTGTCCTCATCATTTATCCTTTTTTTTTTCTTTTGGAAATGGATGGCAGGAGCTACTTCACTAAAGAGAAAGTAGAGTTTTAAAGATACAAAACTGACAGCAATTGGTTTTGCCAGGTGGTTAAACACTGACACACCAATTTCACGCTAACACATAAACACTGAAACACACAATTACATACCAACGGCTTGTTATTTGTCTATGAACAGAACATGTTAGTATTGAAGCATCATTTCTTTGGCTGATTGTTTGTGTTCTTGATACTTACTACTCAGGTTCGTTTTGTTATAATGGGAAATTTGTTCTGCTCTGATCATACTATCCATAGGCGATTTGATCTGAAAGGATCATCTCTTGGCCGTATAACTGACAAGCCACCAGCTGAGATTGATGAGTATACAACTCTCAAGGACCTTGATCTTAACTTCATCTTTCGGTTACAGAAACAATGGTACCAAGAGTTTCAAAGGTGTGAACATATTATCCCTGATTGTCATATCATTATGATCTAAGAACTGTCCGTAACCTTGTTACTTCTACCATTGCCTAATATAGATGCTAAAATATCTTGAAGCAGGCAAGTGGACAAGGACTGTGAGTTCCTTGAGCAGGAGAAAATTATGGATTACAGTCTATTGGTGGGTGTACATTTTAGAGGTAAGGATGACATCTGCTTCTGCAGGTTGGTTGGTTGTTTGAAAACTCATCCTGACATGATTATGTGTCATTCACTGAAGGTGCCATCGACATCGATGGTGAAAAGCCTGCCACACCTCGCCTTTCAAGATGGGATAGGGATCACTTCCGTTCTGATCCAAACAGGTAATGTTCCTAGGATATAGGATAATAGTAGTCCTAGTTTGATTCCTTATTTATCACTTTGTACAATGTACCAGAACTCAAGTCACCATTCAGTTCTTCAGTCATATAAAGTGATAATTGGTATTCACAGTTGTTCATGTATTCGAGCAGTGAGGTAATTATTTTTCTTTGGTTTAGCAGGTGGTCAAAAATTAAACTTGGGGCAAACATGCTGTCAAGGGCTGAACTGACAATCCGAAAGAATGATAGTGATGTTTTGGGAGAGCCATCTGGGGAGTACTGTGATGTTATATTGTGTTTTGGGATAATTGACATACTTCAGGACTACGATATTGGCAAAAGGATAGAGCATGCATACAAATCTTTCCAGTATGATTCGACATCCATCTCAGCAGTCGATCCAAAGCAGTATTCCAGGCGCTTCAAAGATTTCATATACAAAGCTTTTCAAGAGGATAAAGTAGACAGCTAAAAGCATTTTGAGACCGTGGGGCTGATAGCGTCTGACTTCAAAAAGTAAGAGACCAAGCTGGGAACAGTGCGGGTGATACATTTGCTTGACAGGCTTGTAAATTATCGATTTACTGACTACACATGAGTTCAGCAGCTTCCTTAGAAGCCATCAAGATTATAGTTGCTGGAGCTCATGGCGGACCCTCGTTTCTAGGAATCGGACTGGCTGTCATGTAAATACAAGCAATATGCACAAATACGGGAGTTCAGCACGAACAGTAGGAAATGTAATTGAAAATTATACATAGAAACATGCAACCAAAAGTGTAAAGCAATTCAGGGGCTGTAAATGTTCTTTGCCTCAGGAATTATTTTCCTGTCTGGGAGCCTTTCGATAGAATTAAGGAAAAAAAAATTCAGATTCTCCATTTGGCGCTTTGTACTTGAGGCATCCAATCGAAGATCCTAATTCAACTCTTTTTTTTTTTGTGTCCTCAAACGCGCTGGAGAACTGCATATAGTTGCATAAGGATTTGTACCTCTATGTCTTTATCCATTAATCTGGATGCTTCCAAGAGTGAAGTGCGATGATGGCTTTTTGTGAATTTATGCAGTGAGATTCATTGTATCAGTTAACGTCAAGTGGAACATCATCCTGCTGACAGTTTGTTGAGAATAATGTAGGCATTTGCTATGCAGCTCAATTCTGAGGTGGGCCCACTTAGTGGCAGCTGAGGCAGTGTATCAGTTTTTTGATTGAGTCCAGATCAGCTTGTGATGATGCGGTATCCAAGACGTTAGGTTACGTTAAATTTTCATTTTCATAGTTTCTACGAAGAGGTTGATTTCCACTTGATACGTTGTCAATTAAGAATGATACACAATCAATAAATCTAAATGAACTCAGCTGACTCGGTTATTGGGAATCGAACGATGACCAAAGTAAGGCCTAACAAAGATGTTGAGCCTGGCCTGGGTCCTTTGGTAAAAGGTGTCCAAGTGGCTTAATCTGTAAGACCCTAGATTTGGCGGGTTTTATCATATTTTTCTCTGGATTTATTATGGATGAGAAATACATAAAAGTATACATGTATTCGATGGTCAAAACGTGTGCCTACACATGAGTACATTGTGTTGTGCGTGGCTTTGTATAAACTCCAGCAATCAACTTAAGAAATATGTCCACTACCAACAACCAAATTAATTAAGGGCAAAAGGTGTAGGTTTTCTGGCATCAGAATAGTGTTCCTTCGAGTTAGAAAAAAAATACTATCTTCAATAATATCAAATGTACTAAGCTTGATATAGTTAAGAATTGAGGGAAGGAATTAGTATATAAAGGAAAAGAAATAAATTATTTTTTATGCAAGTTTAATGTAGGATAAAGAGTAAAAATAACAATGAGACATTTGATAAATGTGGAAAATTTTTAAATAAAAACGAAAAAACAGTAAAAGGGTAGCTGTGGTACGACATGGAGGTTATAATAATCTAAAAGCATAAAAGTCCATTACATAAAAATGGAGATAAAATAAAATGTGATCAATTCTTGAGAAAACAAAAAAACTATATAAAATCTAACTATGCTGCAAGTCGTCTACGGTAACTTCAGCGCTCAATCTATTGAAGGTGCTTGCAAGTGAGTGTAAATGCCTAAACAAGCTAGATAAAGCAATTACACAATGGTTCCATTATTTGTAAAAATAAAAAAAAGAAAAAAATGTAGTGTAATATTGTGGTGTTACGTTGTATTACTTATAGAGATGTTAAATATGCACAGCATACAACTTTATACATTTTTTTTGTATATTCTGATATACATTATAACATTGTTCTATATACAGCCGCGTTTCGATCATGTATAGATGTCATGTTATATTTGCATAAAACATAAGATAAAGACACACAAACTAGCGGAATTCAACTAAGGACAACGGTTGGCTGGTTGCTGAGAAAAACCGACACTGCTGGTGCCTGGGGAGGCATGTATCTAAAAAAGGGGTCAAAAGTGGCTGGAATCATGCAAAATCCAAGGCTTTTCTAGTAAGCTGGAGCCTAGAACAGGATGACGTGCGTCGCTGCTGTGGCGGCACGTGGTCGGGAGACGAACCCGGGAGAGCACACAGCTCGGCGGGGCGGGCAGCGAGCGGGCGCGCGAGCTCGGCGTCGTGGTGGAGCAAAACTTCCGGGGGGCGCGGGGGAAGAGAGAGAAACTATGAAAAGATCCGGTTTTGCGGGGGCCGCGGGTCTGGATGGGGACAACACGTGCGGCATTGCGGAGAGGAGGTGCGAGGGCCACGCGGGAGGAGGACGAGGACCACGACGACGACGAGGGGGCGCGCCGCGACGGTGAGGGTGGAGGACGCCGGCGATGGTAGGGGGCTGCCGCCGCCGTCGCCGGCGACGGGGCCCTACGCCGGCGGCAGGTCGCGCGGCCCGCGGCGGCAGGGAGAGACCATCGCCAAGGGCCACAAGAACTACGAGCTCATGCTCAACCTGCAGCTCGGCATCAGGTAGCTGCCCACCTCGCCCGGCTCTCATTTCTCGGTCTCATTGGTTCTTGCTGATGGTTCCTTCCAAAGCAAAAGCGTTTCTTGGTTGAACTCATATATTCTTGGGCCTTAGGAAATTGTTCCTACATACAATTGTTGATATGCAATGTAATGTCATTGCCACGAGGGTCAAGGAATCTGCATTTGGTTAGTGGTCGAATGTTTATCATTGGAGGATTAGATCATACTGGTTCGATGGCAATGCAAAAGTTGACAGATTTTCCCTTTTTTTATGAGATTATATTATGAACATAACATGTCGGTCCGTAAATAATGTCTATCAATGATTGGTGAACGCTTTGTTTTCCCCCATCCATATGTGACTTCGAGTATATAACCTTGTGGATTGTGGCCAATGCGGTATCTTACAACTGTTGAGAGCTAAAGTGATGGTGGCTAATGTCCTGTGGATGTCGATGCCGTTGAAGAGAGGATTGGTCGGCTCCTTCCAATTGATTCAGAGGGCACAAATGTTAGCGCTGCGCATTTTACTGAAAATTAACAGTCAGGGATGAATGCAGACAAGTACTTCAGGGCATGAATGTCAATTTCGTGTGCCTCTATCTGAAAATTAAAAGGCAGGCATGAATTCAGACAAGTACTTCAGAGCTTGGCACATGATTTTTGGTTGGACGCTCATGCCTGGAAAGTCATTTTTATATGAGGGGGCCTCGTCTTTTAATCATAGAACTTGAAAACATAAGAGTTCAACAGATTGTACACAGAGAAGCCAATATGCAAGGACACTAACAAGATTCAGTCAAAAAAAGGACACTAAAAAGATTTATAATGGTGCCATGCTATTTCCTCTGGCATTTCAGCTTTGACAGCAGCTACTTGATTCAAGTTATACAAGATCATAATTTCTGCTGAGGACATTAAGTGGTGTAGCATAATAAGAAATATGGAGCTACCTTGTGGCAAAAGATAGATACTTCAGTTACAATGTAGACATGCGTATTATTTCTCAAATTAAGAATGCCATACGCCTTTTAATATCTGAATGTAAGTATGTTTACACACCAACCATATTTTCTGCATAACAGGCACGCAGTAGGAAAACAAGGTCAAATTACACTTGATCTTAAATCATCAGCTTTTGACCCAAAGGAGAAAGTATGGACAAGGTTCCCTCCGGAAGGCTCAAAGTACACCCCTCCACACAGTTCATGTGATTTCAAATGGAAGGATTACTGCCCACAAGTATTCCGGTTGGTTATCACTCCGAGCCATAATATATATGTTATACCATCCTTATTGTGGCATGCATGCTCATTAGCAGTTAATTTGTTATGGGTGAATATCAGGACATTGCGCAAGTTGTTCAAGGTTGATGCTGCAGACTATATGTTATCCCTTTGTGGAGACCAGGCTCTCCGGGAGCTCTCATCGCCTGGCAAAAGTGGAAGCTTCTTTTATCTTACGAGTAACGACCAGTACATGATAAAGACAATGAAGAAATCTGAAGTTAAGGTTTGTGTGTTGTCTCTGTCCAAGTTCCTCAAACTGCAAAGATACTCAGTGTTTTTTCCCTTAAGCAACTGAACATTTATTGTTATGATATCATATAGATATTTCTGAAGATGCTTCGAGCTTATTATAATCATGTCAGGGCATTTGAGAACACTCTAGTCACAAAATTTTTTGGTCTTCACTGTGTCAAATTAGCTGGAGCAAACCAAAAGAAGGTCAGAAATTAGTATTTATTATCATGGTATAGCTAGTTAGCTGTCATGATTAGTAGAATGACTCTCTCCTAGCTTGCCTATCATGGCTATATCCTGATTGTCTGTTTACTCTGGTACTATCACCCAGGTTCGTTTTGTCATAATGGGAAATCTGTTCTGCTCTGATTACTCTATTCATAGACGATTCGACCTGAAAGGTTCGTCCCTTGGACGTACAACTGACAAGCCGCAGACAGAGATTGATGAGTACACGACTCTAAAGGATCTTGATCTCAACTTTATATTTCGTTTGCAAAAACATTGGCACCAAGAGTTCCAAAGGTGAGAGGTGCTAGAGCTGATAAGAAATCAACAATATTACACGTATTAACGTAGAAGTTAAATCTGTTGAAGCAGGCAAGTCGACAGGGACTGCGAGTTTCTGGAGCAGGAAAATATCATGGATTATAGTCTCTTGGTTGGTGTACATTTTAGGGATACTAGGGATAGGCTATTGACCGGAGGTTGGTTGAAACAAAACTATTTTAATATTCTTTATACATGGTTATCATGTACCTTACAAAGTTCATTTCCCATTACTTGAAGGTTCATTTGATAGTGACAGCAGCAGAGGATCATCGCCTCACTTGTCTAGAGGAGATACAGATCCAAAAAGGTAAAACAAAGACACTCAATTATTTTTTACTGTAGTAAAACAAGATACGGTTGAAACACTTTTCTTAGATGCAACAGCATTTGCACCCTGTTCATCGTACCTAGACCAATTTTCCAAGTACATCTGCTTGGCATGTCCCCAAATCCCACCCATATGTTAAAGGGAAAAGTCTATCTTTCACCCTTCAACTGTTACAAAAGTATGAATTTCAACTCAAACTACAAAACCGGACACTAAAGGCCCTCCAACTATCCAAACCATGCAAAATTATCCCTTTGGGTGGTTTTGAGGGTGATTTTGGATTTTCTAAACATAGCAGAAATATTATTTAAACTTTAAAAAACCATAACTAATTCATTTTGGACCCAAAAAATATGAAATCAGTGCCAAAAGTTCTCTTAAAATGTAATCAACCTATTGGCACACCATTTAATGTTATTTAGGTATTATATTTATATTACTAGTGTCTTATTGTTTTTTAAAAAATAATTAGAATAAAAATAAATAATATGCAAATAACTTCTAATGGTGCACCAACATGTAGGTCACATTTTTAGAAAAACATTTGCACTAGATTCTAATTTTTCTAGTTCAAAATAAATTAGTTATGAATTTTGTAATACAAAACTATTTTTTATTTTTTTTTTAAAATACAAAACCATCTTCAAAACCACCCAAAGGGCCAATTTTGTATGGCTTGGATAGTTGGAGGGTGTTTAGAGTGCCAAGGAGAGCCGGAGCGGGTGGGGCAGGAGAGGACGGTGGTGCAGCCACCAGCGCCGTGGTGGAGGACTAGCTGGGAGTGAGACCACGGGTGATCTCATCCAGCGTGAGGTCGTCCATCACCCGCTGGAAGGTAGGGAACGGCTGCGTCCGGAGGATGATGGTGCGTAAGACGTGGTAGTTGTCGTTGAGGCCGTTAAGGACCGCAAGGACCAAGCTCCGGTCGCTCATAGGGGCGTCGAGAGCGGCAAGAGCGTCGGAGAGGCCCTTCATCTTGCGACAGTACTCGCCGATGGAGAGGTCGCCCTGCCTGGTAGCATGGAACGCCGCGAGGAGCTGCGTGGCGCGCACCTCGGCGTTCCCGAGAAACTGGTTCTCGAGTGCCGCCCAGACCTGACGCGCGGTACTGCCAGGAGCACGGACAGCTTCCTGGAGCTCGGGGGAGAGAGTCCCCAGGAGCCAGGACATGACAACGCTGTCCAGCCGCCACCATGCCACGTCAGGAGCCACGGGCACGGTAGTGAGGACGTGGTCGTCGAGGGCGTAGCGGCGGAGGGCGTGGAGGATCTGGTCCCTCCAACGCACGTAGGCCGGCGACGCGGTGCTGAGGACGACCGAGACCAGAGACCGGATGTTCTGGACCCCGGTCGCCTGAAAGTGAAGCTGAGCGACCACCGGGTCCACTGCGTCACGCCGGGGACCAGGCTCAGGAGGACGAGTCACCCGGGACGACGAGGCCGTAGTGTCGTAGACGGTGGGCAGGTGATCGGTGGCGGCGAGAAAGGAGCGCTCCGCCTCAGCGAGTCGGCGAGCAAGAGCGTCCGCCGCCGTGCGCTCGCGCTCCCAAGCGAGAGTCGCCGCATGAAGGCGCTCCTGGGCAGCAGCGGCCTCGGTCTTCGCCGCGAGGAGGGCGGCGGCCATGGCGGCCTCAGTGGAAGCGACGGTGTCAGGGGCAATGGTCTTGCCAGTGACGTGAGGGCCCACATGCTCAACCAGAGTCGACGGATGGCTGGAGGGGAGGAAGACGTCGTCCTGGCCATCCACGGCGGCGTCTAGGTCGTCGGTGGCGGCGGCTGCTGCGGCAGCGCGCGGGTCAGCCCCACCCGGGCCAGCGGCGGCGGCCGCCGCGGCGTGCGGGGCGCCCCCGCCTGCGCTAGCGGCAGCAGCGGCGGCGGCGTCGTCCTCGCCTGCGCGCCCGCCCGCAGCAGCCGCGGCGTAGGAGAGAGGGAGAGAGGAGAGGGGAGGGAGGAGAGAGGAGGCGGAGGTGGCGGCCGGCCTGCCATGGCCCGCGGCGGCGCGGCGGCCGGAGAGCAGGGGACGGCGGCGGCGGCGGCGCTAGGCCATAGGCGGCGCCTGGGCTGATACCATGTTGAGGGATGGAAATCACAGTCTTGCCACTCAAACCCTAGAGGGGTAAAATATATATAACACTACATGAGCCTCTATATGGGCCAGGCCTTATGGGCCTCTATACGCTCCAACATTATTGTCCGGTTTTGTAGTTGTGGGTTGAAAATCAGACTTTTATAATAGTTGGAGGGTGAAAAATAGACTTTTCCCTATGTTATATTTTGGCATTCCCTTCGTGTTCTGGCTGAGTTGGCTCTAGTTGCTAATTTTGTCTGCATTGCATTAATGCCTTGTAAGGTTAAATGTAACAAATACTGTTTGTTTGGACAGGTTTGCCAAAATAAAACTTGGATCAAACATGCCGATAAGAGCCGAACAGACAATAAGAAAGATTGATGTTGAACCACAGATAATTGGAGAGCCTACTGGGGAGTTCTATGATGTTGTATTATATTTCGGGATCATAGACATACTTCAAGATTATGATATCAGCAAAAAGCTTGAGCATGCATACAAGTCTTTCCAATATGACCCAACATCCATTTCAGCAGTCGATCCAAAACAGTACTCGAGACGCTTCAGAGACTTTGTATTCAAAGCGTTCCAAGAAGAAAAGTTTGACTTGTGAAAACATATGAAGCTCAGGAGCCACCGTTGCTGCTGACATCGATACCACCAGTGTTGAAATGTAGAAACATGGCGCTGCTAGCATTGTAGCAGAGCTTTTGGTGACCTTGCTTGCTACTTCCACACCAGACTGCAGCACATGACAGAAGCTTCAGTAGAAGGCATCAGGTTGATGAAGCCCCTGCCTCCGGACTCTCAGGGATTCAGCTGGATCTCATGTACAAATAAGGCTCCAACTTGAGATATCGGTGCATTTCAATAAGCAGGTTCAACAGTATTTTTTTTCATAAAAATAGTTCCTTGGCAAACTGCTTTAGCTCTGCTGCATTTCTACAACTGCTATGCCACACTGCACTGTGTACCATAGCGCAGCGATGCCAAGCTATGCCTAAAAACAAGTCTACATGCATATAGAAATCACTGATATTAGTGTAGACGCTGACAACCTACAGAGAAATTTGTAATGACAGTTCAGGGATGTAAATCTTTTTACATGAGACGACAGGTCACAGTTATTATGCTTGTCTGGTGTAGTACTTGCTAGTAAATATGTACATGGAATCTATATTCTGATCAAATTGTTGGGTTGGATGATTTTAACTCTAACAGCATAGTGAACCCTGGATCCTTCTTTTTGGGAAGTGTCTGAGTATAGTGGTACTGGTATCCTGCTCCTACGTCAAGATCTATCCAAGGAAGGTGAATTTAATTTGACCGAATACGACCCTAAATAGACTTCGTCTTGGACTCGATACGCATTATTATGGCAAGTTCCCCAAAACCATGGAAGGTGAACTCGATCATGATTCACCAGCCACCGTTGAATAAGAATAGTATAATAAGACCACGATCTGCGCCCCCTCGAGGTCCAAAACCACCCCGGGGCCCCGGTGTTTCATCCTTGTCGAGCTCCTTCCATGGATACCTTCCTGCTCGACGCCGACGTGCGCCTCGTCGCCAGAACAGGTGAAAAAACACGCGGCGGCATGAACATGTCGTCTTTTGTTCAGCCGAGGAAGATGGAAGAAATCGCCTGCGCCGAGAGCACCAAGGCTATCATCGAGCGACTGATCCTGGCAAAAGGAAGCGGCTTCGAAAGCGAAGAAGAGGAACAGGAGAGGGGCTTGGTGGAGTGGGTACGGGAGGGCTTGGTCAGGGTCACCATCGACAAGCCCATCCGCGCTCTGGACATCCTCACCATGTCCCTCCACCTTCCGGCAGATCCCGGCGAGATCGCCCGTCACATAGAGGGCGTGACCGTGATGGGAGCCAACGGGCAGTTCATCGTCCTCTCCACCGGCCCAAAGCTCTACGACTTCGCCTCGTCCGGTCACTACCTCGTCTTCGACACCAGAGAGGACAAGCTCCACTTGGTGCCCTGGATCGATTGGAGTGAGTTCAGCGAGGACTTCGGGCAGATGGCTGTCGTCATGGCTGGCCATGACGACCTATGCACTTTCGTGCTGGCCCTGGTGTTGTTCTCATGCAGTACCAAGAGGCACTCCCTGTTCGTGTACACGTCGAGCCACCACTGCTGGGTTCAGAGGGAAGTCTCCCCCCCAGAGACGTCGTCGAGTACCCGTTCAGCACGGACGTGGCCTTCCCGATCCATGGCGATCTTGGCTGCTATGGGTCGACCTCAAACTGGGCATGCTGCTGTGTGACCTGCACTCGGACGGCCCATGTGCTGCCAGGTTCGTGCCATTGCCGGAGGGCTGCCAGCTGAGCTCCTTCCCGATGTCACGCGGCCGGCCGAACGTGCACTGCACCGTGGGCTTCCTCAATGGCAGCGTCAGGTTGGTGTACATGGATGGCTATGTTGACCTCGACGAGTGCCCCCGTGACCAGGTCACCATATCCACTTGGAGCTACAAGGGGGATCTCAGTGCCAAAAAACCTGACCAAGAAGGCGAGTGGGTTCGAGACGATGCGACGCAGCTCCGTGTCGGGGACCTCTGGGATGACGTGTCTTTCCGTGCGATTCCTGGGCTGCCAAATCGCCCGCCAATGTGCCCAATCCTGAGCCATTCGGACCCAAACGTGGTATACTTCTTCACGAGTGATATTGGCTATGTGGATGGGCACACCGCGACCAGAGGTGAGCATGTGCTCTGTCTGAACATGCAGAGTAAGACGATCCAGTCATGGAGGAAGTGCCCTCCTGGGAGAAGCTTTATACTCATCCCGTCTCTCATTGCCATCGAGTTACCTGTGGACCCACGGTTTTCTGATCTGGATGATCAGGTGACTTCACAACTGTAGCATGTGACTCGTTTGTATGAAGTGGTGCAATGTGTTGGTGCCTGAGATCATAAGAATAGGATTATGCATTTATTGCACAAGAGTATTTTTTTTCTTATGGTAACAATTGTATGTCGACAGTGATGCAGTTGAATAAAAAACCGATAGGATGTTGAAGTGGCGCAAGATTGGAAAAGAATGCAGTATTATGCCCAATGAGATCACAAAGACGCAAGTACAGTTTTTTGTGTGTCTTCTGTATGCCAAATGAAAAGAGAAAAAAAAATGCTGATCCGTTCATATATTTGTTAGTTCAGTACGATCGAAAACACTCACATATAAGCACACACACTCACCTCTGTTGATAGTCCAGTTCATTGATCAATAACCAGCATTTTTTCAATTTGGATCTAGCTTAATGAATAATTCTAGGCTCTCTATTTTAGCGTCTGGCGCAATGGAATCTCATTTGATCATATAACTTGTATCATCGTTCGCAGCATACAGGGAAGTGCTCATTTTTTGGGAATTTCAAAAGACAGAAAACGGAGCTGCATACAGGGAAGTGCCCATTCGGTCATTCCAGCCAGTAGAGTTAAGCTACCATATCAACTAGCATTAATCAAGCCATCAATATAACTAATGCATTCAGACGAGTAGTTGATGTCCAGCATACAGGAGAAGTTCTGTCATGGCAAAGCTTTAAAGAACAGATACTCTTTGATCAAACCGGGACAGTCGATTCAACTGGTGGGTCAGGTGCAGAACCTGAAGCAGTACTTGAAGTGGCCCAGTTTCCTTCGCCTCAGCTGAAAAGAGTACATTTAGCAAAACAGTTAAAAACAACGGAAAACTCAGAACATACTACAAACAGTTCCAAAATGAGCACGTCCTTTCTGTTGAGGCACCAAACGCAATACACAAACCAGGACATGGAAACTTGGACAGTACCCAAAACTTCAAATGTATAGACATTATCCACCACAAATTTAAATATAAATATAAAGCAGACGTAACATAAGAAACATGAAACTGTAAATCATCGATAAGTTCTGAGATGTGAGAACAGTTTTCCTTTTTCAAGAAACAACCTATAGCAGTTATGGCAACCAACTAAGACTCTCAAACATGGACCCATATCATGCTTAGATAATCTCACTAAGGCCAATTTCGGCTAGTTGGAATTCATTCAGGAATCATTCCACCGATCAAAGGTTATAGAAATTAGACAAATAATCCAAACGGACCCTAATGTGGTCGATGGGGAATGGGACGAAGCAATGCCTACCTGGCTGCTGTGGCCACACTTCTTCTTGCGGCAGTTCTTGGCCCCAGGGGGCAGGGTAGCATAGCACCTGCAGGGGAAACAATGGTGAATAAAGATGTACATTGTAAGCACGAATGATTGACCGACTTTTTATGGGGAATCCTTAACCAAATTATGATATCATTAAGAGAATCCAAGAGACTTACGAACAGGCAAGAGTTGCAGTTTAAATGAATGTGATCTTAAAGGTTTTTTTTCCACTATAACAGAAATGTAAACAGGTACATTGTTGACGCACTTGGGTCAACACATGAAAACGCTAGGCCGCGCGGTCGTCGAATTCTTCTCGCCGGAGCTCCTGAGAGCAGCCGGTCAGACCGCCTGTAGGGGTCGGTCAGACCGCCTGTAGCAGAGGCGCCGCGAAAGCCTATGATCACAACCTCGGGAGGGACCCCGTCAGAGGCTGCGAACCTAGGATTGTTCTAAGGTCGGCAAGGCCACTTAGAACGTCCTAAAACATCGCGGAGACGAAGAAGGAAAGCAAAGGGGTTGAAAAAGGTAGGGTTTAGAGATAAAAAGTATAACAATGATCTGTACGATTGGGTAGAGGTCCTCAATCGGCCACGACCCTTTATGTTTATAGGGTGGGGAGGTCTTGCCCTGCAAGAAAGTACTTGTACAGATCTAAAAACGTGCAAAAACCTGATTCTACTCGGACTCGGGGACAGGCGGTCAGACCGCCTGGCACATTGCCAGATTGGCTACAGGGCCCAGCCGGTCTAACCGCGTGTACAGGCGGTCGAGACCGGCTGTCCCAGCCTGATCGGCTTTAAGCCATTTTTGGTCGTCAACATATGCCCCCCTGTTTTTTGGTAAAACTTTGTTTACCACAAAACATTTAATCAGACTAAGGACGACCCTATATTGTCGGCCATTTTTTCCCTAAGGGCGATATCACATATCGGCCATATTCTTTCAAGCATGTTGCCAAACACTTGGATGATATTTCTTTAAGTATTTCCCATTGAGCGCTCTTGGCAACTGAAATCCTTGGAAAGTCTCCACCACATAGGAATTCCCAGAATAAACCTTCACAATACGATATGGTCCTTCCCAATTCGGCGACCATTTACCAAATTTGTTGCTCTTTGTTTCTATAGGCAAAATAGTCTTCCAAGCCAATCACCAACTTGAAAGTTATATGCTCGAGCCACTCTTCTTTTATCTTTTTCAATCTCCTCTAAGGCCTCCAAACGCTTGTCGGTCACATCATCAATATTATCCATCATCAAAGCACAATATGTACTAGCATCAAGATCATTTTGCTTAGCCAATCTATAAGCAGCCAGATTTACCTCTACGGGCAAAACGGCCTCTTGACCATATACAAGCTCAAATGGAGTAACCTTAATAGCACCATGTCTAGAAATACGATGCACCCATAATGCTTCAGATAATACCTCGTGCCACCGCTTAGGATGATCTTCAATCTTCTTCTTTATCAGCTTGATCAAAATCTTATTGCTAGACTCAGCTTGACCATTGGCTTGAGCATAATACAGAGATGAATTGAGCAATTTAATACCATAGGATCCAACAAACTCACGTACCTCTTTAGAAATAAACGACGTCCCTTGGTCTGTCGTCAATGTTTGAGGAATCCCAAATCTATGAATAATATGCTCAGTAATAAACTCAATCACCTCCCTATGTGTCATGTTCTTGAGGGGAATTGCTTCGGTCCACTTGGTAAAATAATCAGTAGCCACAATCATAAAGCAATGACCCTTGGATGAAGGAGGATGAATCTTACCAACAAAATTAAATCCCATCCCCTTAAAGGCCATGGCTTGATGATTGGATGCATCAACGCAGCAGGCGCAATCTGAATATCCCCGAACTTTTGACACTCTTCACATCCTTTGTAGTAACGAAAACAATCAGCTATCATCGTAGGCCAATAAAAACAAGCCCGTCTAAGGAGCCACTTCATCATTCGAGCCGATTGATGTGTACCACAAATCCCTTCATGAACCTCTGCCATAGCTAATCTAGCTTGATCAGGATCTAAACATTTCAAAAGCAATCCATCCATGGTCCGACGATATAGTTCACCATCAATCAAAGTAAACTTGAAAGCCCATCGTCGGACTTTTTGATCCACTGACCTGCTAGTATCCTGCAAATACTTCACCAGAGGCTCCCTCCAATCACCAGCATCGGCCACAATAGATTGAAAATCATTAACAACCGAATCGGTGTTTTCAGAGGTGCAGGCGGTCAGACCGGCTGTAACAGGCGGTCGAACCGCCTGTTCCAGAGCAGAAACGTCGGTTTCACGAAACATCGACCTCTTTTCATGAAAATTTCTTTTCTGAACATTATAGCGTGATGCTTGCTGCGCCAACCGCATTAGCTCTAGGATTCTATTCTCTTGGTACATGATAAATGACAAATTCAACAAAGTAAGATATAATATCTAAACACTTATCAAGATAAGCATTCAAAAAACCATCCAAGCATTGACAAACTTTAGATACTTGCTGAACTACCAAAAGAGAATCACCATATGCTTCTACATGTTTTACTCCCATGTCATGTAACATCTCCAACCCAAATAATAAAGCTTCATATTCGGTTTGGTTATTAGTGCACTTATGATCTAATCGGTTAAGAGCCTCAAAAATAACACCGTTTGGTGAAATAAGAATAACACCAACTCCACAACCACTTTTGCAAACCGATCCATCAAAATGCAATTTCTATGGAGTAAAAGTAATATAGTCGACATTTAAATCAAGATGTTCACTAATCCTATGTTCAACAATAAAATCGACAATGATTTGTCCTTTCATAGATTTCAATGGCTCAAAGACTAAATCATATTCAATTAAAGCATAAGCCCATTTGCCGATTCTACCACTTAATATAGGTCTATGCAACATGTATTTAATTATGTCGGCTTGACTAGCAACTATGCAAGTATTTAATAACAAATAATGCCTCAACTTTGTACAAGCATTATATAATGATAAACATAACTTTTCAATGAAAGTATACCTTGTTTCAGCATCCAATAATCTTATACTTGCATATGAAATAATATATTTGTAACACCCTATTTTCATCACATTAAAAATCTATTTAGGCAACTAATTTTCCTAGTTTTTGTTTTTAGGAATTATTAAATTGCAAATTCAAATCTTGGTTCTTAAATATTTAAACAACATTTAAATTAGAGTCAATAAAGTCTTTGTTGCATTCATGCTGGTTTGCATATATTTTGAATGTTGTTTGATTTTGAAAAGGTTTGCAAAAGTTTAAACTTAAATTTCAAAACCTTTCTTTTCCCTCTCTCTCTTTCTAGCCGGCCCAGTCTTCTTTCTTCTTTCTCCCGGCCGGTTTCCGGCCCAGCCGTCGCGCGCAGTGGCCCAGCTCGCGTGCTGCTTTCGGCCAGCGCGGCCCAGCTGTCCGTTTCTCTCTTCTCTCTCTGTCTCGCTGACGAGTGGGCCCAGGCTGTCAGCGTTTTCTTCTTCCTCGCGTCGCCGAGCCGGACTCGTCGTCGAGTCTTGGCCGCGTCCGACTCGACCTTCGTTTCCCCTCGCGCAAGGCTTGTTTCCGGCCTTTATAAGCCGCTGCCGAGCTCCATCGTTTCCCCGAACCAAAAGCCGCAGCCTCGCTGCGAATCGAGTCTCCGCTGCCGCAAACCCTAGGGTTAGAGCCGCCGCCTCGATTCGAGCTTTCGAGTTCGTTTTCGTCGCTTTGAGTTCATCGTCGGGGTTTGTGTGGAGGTAAGGAACGCGTAGAGTCTCTTTTCCCTCTCTGTCTCGCTCTCTCGAGGTTGCGCGTGCTCACCGTCGTTCCCGAGCCGCCGCTCGCCGTCGAGAGCTCCCCGCCGTTGCTCAACCTTCGTTTAGATCCACCAAAATAGGTTCCCCGTTGTCCCAGCTTTCTCCCAAGCCAATCACGGCGAGAAACCGAGCTCCCTAGCGTCGGTTTCGATCAACTCCGGCGAGATTCCGGTGTAGCGCCGCCGCGTGTCGTCGCCAGCGCCGCCGCGGGTCGTCCCCTTTGTCCAGAGCCGTTAGATCAAGATCCGACGGTCGAGATTAGATCGAGTTTTATCCTATACCGGTCAATCGAGTCAGTCGCGCGGTTTTGCAAAAAGCCCCTGATCTTTTTAGAAATCAACCCGCGGTCCAAGCCAGTTCAAAAATAATTAGATCTAGGTCCTTTTCTTTTTGTTTAGGCCCCTGGTCTTTCTAAAAATCTAACCCGCCGTCCGGTTTGGTCGTTTTTCACAAAAGTCCTTCTGTTTTTATATAAAATTATGTTTTAGGTCCCTGGTTTCTTCTGTTTAAGCCCCTGGAGAGTTAGATTTAGTTCAAAGAAGCCCCTAAACCTTGTTTTAGCCATATCTTAACCGTTTTAAATCCGTTTTGAGTGATCTTTGCGCTCACGCGATCGTCTTTTCATCAAGAATAGTTCTAGACACGTCTTTGCGTCTTTAAAAGTTGTTTGGTGTATTGTTTTGCTTTTATTGATTGAATGCTTGTGCGAATCGTGTAGAGAACGGTCCATTCGAGGGAGATCAAGATCAAGTCTACGAGGAGGAGCCACCGCAGTACTTTGAGCAAGGCAAGTGGATTTCCCCCTCAGCATACTCTTTTGAACCCACACACATTGCATGACAACAAAGTTTATATTCATGTTCGCGATGCATTAATTTGATGGGTCCTATGTAAGGATGACTAGTCTTTTACACATAAGCCTTGATACACCGGGTTTACCTTTATGTTGGGTAGCTATGCTAGTTGCTTAACCTTGGTTCATGAAGGGTTCTATCCAACATTAATGAATATCCTTATTATTTATATCTTGTCATGATAATACAAGATCACCATGTTAATCGGAACATGAAGAACCACCCGAGATTTACCATACAACCACAATACCATATGGCTCTGGTCTTAGCTGAATAATTAGATGGACTACATGTTGTGTTTGTGCTGCCTGTTGGGCTGTTATTGGTTTGTGGATGTGTTGGTGCGGGGATCGGAAGAGGGTATCTTCTGTTGAAACCGTCGGTACTGGGAACAAACACACATGTAGGAATTCTTTGTAAAGGCTTCGTAGCGTCCCTATGCAGTCACACCTCGGAAGTGTGGTACGTGCCTGGCCCGCACTGCATGGTTGGGTCTAAAGTTCTTCGGAGCTTTTACGCGAATTGTGGTGAAAGTGTACAACCTCTGCAGAGTGTAAAACTGTTATAACAGCCGTGTTCGCGGTCATGAACGGCCTGGACCCTCACGTGATTAATCTATCGAAACATGAAATCAAATCATTGCATGCATATGTTATTGGTTGTGTTTATGATTTACTTTATGCTTACTTATTGATAATACGTGGGTTGGTATATACTTATATCTTAGTAAATAGTTGCTTGTCAATAAAACTTGACCAACTAAAATGCTAACCGCTGCAAACCAAGCCTTTCCTTGATAGCTTGCATATTTTCCCCCCACTTGTTGAGTACCAACCATAAGTGTACTCATCCTTGCTTATATTGGATCAGAAGGTAATAATGGAGCGGAGTACCTCAACGATCTTGATGAGTTCTAGGCGTGTGTTCCACCAGTCAGATGCCTGTGGAGTGCTTTTGGAGTTATCGTCTTAGTTATCGTGTGAACCAGTTTATTTTGGCCTTTGTGCCGTATTCGTGAGTGTAATAAATACTTTATTTATTAAATATTCGTTTGAGTACTGTTTCTGCTATTCACTCACGGTCTATCATATGTGTGAAATTTGATCCTGGCACACATATGAGATGTACTCGGTTTTCTTTCTAAAACCGGGTATGACAATATTCCTTCCCTTCGGTCTCTTGGATCAAAACAGCCCTAATAACACTTTCTTTGGCCGCAATATGTAATGTAAAAGGAACCCCTCTCCTAGGTGTCCGAAGAACCGGAGGCGAAGATAAATAATGCTTGATCTCTTCAAACGCATCTTGCTGTTTTGCCCCCCAAGTAAATTCAGCATAATCTTTCAACCGAAGCAAAGGAGTAAAAGCATTCACCTTTCCCGACAAATTGCAAATAAATCTTCTCAAGTAATTCACCTTGCCCAAGAATTTCTGCAACTCTTTCTTAGAACTAGGCGCCTGTAACTTGCCAATAGTGTCGGCTTTCTTTGGATCAATTTCTATTCCATTTTCATGAACTATGAAGCCCAAAAACTTCCCAGCCGACACACCAAAAGCACACTTGAGTGGATTCATCTTCAAGCCATACCGACGCATTCTATCAAATGCAAGTCTCAAATCGGCCAAATGAGAAACTCTTCCAGCCGATTTGACAACAATATCATCGATATAAACTTCCAAGATAATACCAAGCAAATCATGGAAGATCAAATTCATCGCCCTTTGATAAGTAGCACCGGCATTCTTTAAACCAAAAGTCATAACAATCCACTCAAACAAACCAACAAAGCTTGGACATACAAAAGCCGTTTTGGATATATCCTCTTCGGCCATGAATAATTGATTGTAACCAGCATTACCATCAAGAAAGCTAATCATTCTATATCCAGACGCAGCATCGATAAGCATATCGGCTATTGGCATAGTATATTCATCTTTAGGAGTAGCACGATTAAGATTTATAAAATCAATACACACTCTAATCTTATCCGTTCCTTTCTTTTCTACGGGTACAATATTAGAAATCCATTCAGCATATCGACAAGGTCTAATAAACTTTGCTTCTAATAACCGATTTATTTCCTCTTTAACTCGGTCATAAATTTCAGGATTAAAACGGCTAGTTGGTTGCTTATAAGGCCTAAAACCAGATTTAATAGGCAACCGATGCTCAACAAGCTCTCGGCTTAAACCAGGCATTTTATGATAATTCCAAGCAAAGCAATCGACATACTCCTTTAATAACTTTATTAATTCAGATTTAAAAATAGGATCTAAATTCTTATTTACAAACGTCGGCCTGGGTATAGAACCATCACCAATGTCTACCTCCTCAAGAGGATTGGCCGACGTAAAACCACATCCTAGCTTGCTTATATCATCAAAGTCTTCGATAGCTTCACACATATCGTTCTGATGTGATCGATAGTGTTCAAGTCTCTGCTGCAACCACTCTCGATTATTCATAAATCATATGAGATGATTCAGCCGATTATTCATCGGCTTTATGACAACAGGGATGAAGCCATTCTTAGTACAGCTGATAAACTCAAATTCAGAAAGATCTAAGCCTGACAAACATCTAACATCATCATGAATGCCAACCAAAGAGCTATCAGCTAAAGTAACAGAAGCAGAAGTATCACCATGCACAACCTCTACATCATCTATCCATTGGATCAAACATTGATGCAAAGTAGAAGGAATACATTGGTTTGCATGAATCCAATCATGACCCAAGATTAAACTGAAGTTACCTTGAGTCTCAGCGATGAAGAAAGCAGTGGCCAAGGTCTTACTTCCAATAGTATGCTCCATAGAGATCACCCCCTTGGCACCAATAGGTTCTCCTCCTCCAATGCCGCTGACGGTCATGTTGGTCTTGATCAGCTCTGAATCTGAACCACCAAGTTTCTTGTACAAAGAATAGGGCATTAAGTTCACAATAGCCCCTCCATCGACCAACATCCGCGAGATTGGCTTCCCATTGATATGCCCCTTCAAATATAAAGCCTTCAAGTGATTGTCTTCAGCTTTAGGCTTCTGGAATATAGCTTCCTTGGGACCAAAATCAAGATAAGCAACCTCCTCCTCCGAAAGCATGTTCCTATTCATGGACATATGAAGCACATTCACATCAAGATTCATGCGCTCCGGAGAAGAACTGTAATCAACAAGCTGTTCATCGTCCTCAGCAGTGGGAACCGATGTTGACTTTCCATCACGAACCGAAGAACTGGAAGAAGAAACACCGGGTGCTTCTGCGTCACCCGGACTGACCGCCTGTACACGCGGTCTGACCGCCTAGGCCGCCGGTCCAGACCGCCTGTGCAGCCGGTTTGACCGCCTGTGGGTCTTCCTTCGGCTTCCACTCCTTCTTCTGTGGAATCATGGGCTTCACTTGGTTGAAGAATTCATCTCTCTGCTTCTCCAACTCTAGCTCTTGTTTTTCACGAAAACGGAGTCTCTGAAGCTTCCTCTTCTGCGTGCGAGTCAACCCTTCAGGACACCATCTTGGAAGAAAGTGCTGCTGAACCTTGCTAGTACTAGCCCCCTGATCTTCCACCGTCTTTTCACTAGAAGTCGGCTTCATAGCCAGACTTTTCTCAATAGGAACATGCAGTGTCCCAACTTGAATAATGTCGAACTCAGTAGTCCTCTCTGAGTCCACATCCATGCTCTGCACCTCCTCCTTCCTCTTAGGTCGATAAACCTGCCTCGGAGGAATTCTTGGCGGCTGATCCTGACGGGTGGTCTGACCGCCTGTGCCCGCTCTTGACCAGATTGACGAAAAGCCAATCGGTCTCTCCTGGGATAAATGATCCTGTCCTGCACACGTCTTTTTGGACCTTCCCAGCTAGGATGAAACGAAGGCTTCATGTTTGAATGATATGACACCCACATCACTCCATTGTCATCCCACACCGGATCCAACTTCATACGAGGAGGCGAAAGAACCCTCTCGTTCTGAATCGGTGATCTCATTCTATTTTAACGGCCGATCGCTTGGAGCGGCCTTTTGTTTGGTGTACTTGTCATAAAGCATATCAAACGTGACTTTGGGCTTCTGAACACCCTGCTCCTTTGCCACGTTCATATTCCAAGTACCAACTTCTGGACGCTTCGGAATTAGCATCTTCGGGCGTCCATGGGGACAGGCGGTCTGACCGCCTGTAGCAAACCAGTCCCAGGCGCCCGCGATATAGGAATAGTGACCGATCCTTGCCCCCCTTGTCCAGAGGATTTTACAGTGACCTTGAATGACTCTTTACCATCAGCTGTCTTCTCATAAGTCACCTCTCTAACTGACTCTTTTGAGAACGGTCTTTCCTCTCCAATCACCACGTTCTTCCCTTTAGTAGATTCGGCTTGATGCGGCCGAACCAAGACCTTGGGCTGCTGCAACTCCATGGTGTTGACCGGAAAAGGAGTCTCATCAATTTGCATCTCATGAAACTTCAAACGGCTCTCATTAATAGCCGATTGAACCTGCCGACGGAAGACATTACAATCATTAGTAGCATGCGAAAAAGAATTATGAAACTTACAATAAGCACGCTTCCTCAATTCTTCCGTAGGTGGTATAACATGAGAAATCTTGATGTAACCAAATTTATGCAATTCATCAAATATACGATCACATTTGGATACATCAAAAGTAAACTTTATGTCTTCTTAACCGATTCTTATGAATCGGCTTAAGAGATGAGCATGACATAATTTTCTTATTAGCAGGCCATACAAACTCTGCTAAATAAACATCATTATCATCGTCGGTCGAATCATCGGATTCATAATCAACTATATGAACATTAGACCGACGTGTCTTAAAACTCTCTTTTTCTTTATTCATTCGGCCTTCAGCTACTTCAGCTCTAATATGCACTTGTGCGACCGAATAATAATCACAATTATCTATCTTCTCTCTAATGAAAGATTTCAAAGCTCTAAAGCATAAGCCAGCAAGATCTACTTCAGAAATAGACAAATTAAAGCAACGGTTTTTAATATCTTTAAATCTTCTCATAAAATGAGAGACAGACTCATCCCGACCCTATCTAACCGATGCTAAATCTGCTAATTTCATCTCATGACTGCCACTATAAAAATGATCATGAAACTTACGCTCTAGTTGATTCCAACTCATGATAGAACCAGGGGCTAATGAAGAAAACCAAGCAAAAGCAGTACCAGTAAGTGACAATGAGAACAAACGTACTCTAAATGCTTCATAGTTTCCAGCCTCCCCTAGTTGAGCTACATATTGACTAACATGTTCCCAAGTGGTGCGCTCATCATCTCCACTAAACTTTACAAAATTAGGCAAGCACCACCCATTGGGAAAAGAAACAGTATCAAAGCTAGAATGATAAGGTTTTTGATATACTCTAGTATTACCAAAATCAACACCTAGCTTATTTCTCATCACATCAGACAATTCATCCCTGAATCTAGTAAAGTCGGCCCATTAGGAGTCTTGTTGGGCCGAAGATTGCATAGAATTCATATAATTCAAGTGAGGTGATTGCCTATTCTGCATATCTCTATGTGCATTGAAAACATCATCGGGAACACCACCCGAATTTGAAGTATGCATAGTCGTGGAATAAGTAGCGCCTGCTGTAGCCACTGGACCAGCACGGCCAGCGGAGACCGAGTTTGGAACAGTAGACAGCACCAAAGGTTGCTCCGGCACGAACACCATAGCATTGGTCAAATTTGCCTGACCACCAGAACACGCGGTCTGACTGTCTGTAGCCATGGTCTGACCGCCTGTCGCGGTCTGACCGGCTGCGTTGGCGGTCTGACCGGCTGCAGACCCAACCGTTGCCGAACCACTTGCATTGACCGTGTTCGGTCTGGACATGTTGGGTGGTGGCGGGGTCTGTCCAGCAAAGTAATTCGATGGCATACCATAGAAAATATTACGCTCAGGCAAATCACGAGTATCTATAGATTTACCCTCCAATTTTTCGAGTCGTTCTAATAGTTGTTCAACTAATGAATCACGATCCGAAAAAGTTTGACCCATAGGAGTAGATGCAGGGGGTTGAGGTGCAGAAGTGCTTACATTGTCAATTACCTCAATTTGCCCCTTACTCATCTTGAAGGAAGGCATTACGAAGTCTCGAACACTTCTCGCCGAACGATCTTCACGACCTTTCCGGAACGTCGTCAAGAACTCCGCCTCGAGGTGCTTCTGGAGCGCCATAAACCTCTCATGATCTTCAGAAGAAAGATCTTCAAGCGAGGCCGCAAATATACTCCGTCCCGGTGAGTAGCGCGCCCGCCAAGTCACCTCATACCCCACCCCCTCATGTCAAGTACTCCCTCCGTCCTGTTTTTCTCGCTTTCAGAAAAAACCTACGGCCAATTATATATAAAAATATATTAAAATTTATGTTATAATATAAATACTATTAGATAGATATTTAGATCTAGTTTTTAAAATTATTTGGACAAGTGTTGCACGTATTTTCTATAAATCGAGTTAAATTTGTGGCACGCACAGACCGAGGAAGTACGTGAAGTGCAGGACCTCTAAAATGGGAGCCCTCGTCCAATGAGATTAGCCATGGACTCAAAATGACTGGAAGCCTCCAAATTAATTATTGGGCGTATTTGAATCTCTGGGCTAAAGTTTAACATGTCATATCAAAATGTTCGGATGTTAATTAGCAGGGCTAGCTAAACATGAGTTAATTATCAAACTAATTGTAGAAGTCCAGAGTAATTCATGACAATCAAGTCTATTTAGTCTATCTCATTAACGAATGGTTAATGTAACATATCATTGTCAAAAACATAGACTAGTTATGCTTGTGTATTAAATTAACTACTCAAGTACTCATTGCTAACAAGAGGAAGAGGGTGCTCAACATGGATTGGGCAGTGCAGCTCCCGTCCAATGTGGGATCCAGAGCTCCAAACCAAGCGTTGGGAAAATGAGCACACGACCCTTTCTGTTAAGTTCTGTTGTTTATTAGTTTCTAGTAACCGGGGTATATTTGCAAGGAGAAAATTGTCAACCATTGTTCCTCCTTTTCATTTTCTCGTCAATACACTATTTGTTGCTGGCACACGTACGGGAATGAAGACACAAGTGTCACGAAATAGGTATCACACCACAAGTGTCAAGAAATAGGGATCACACTATGTTCAGAGGGAACAAAGATAGCCTTTACGAAATATTTATAAACTCATACTATGAACTGGTTCTCATGTGGTCCCTATTTTCCTCATCCTTTTGTACTAGGTATGAATCAAACGGCCATACAATGAGTCAGCCTATCCAGTTTCTATAACACACAAAATACATATACACCGACATATCACTAGAAAAGGCTTGTCTAAAAGGCACCACCTTCCACCATAACATTACATACAGAAGACTACATCACATTCACACCCCCCACTAGAAGCTATTCTCACGTAACATCGACAGCAAAATCATATTGAAGAACAAAATAGATTTATACTCGGGTAGGCAGTTTTCTACAATTGACTGATGGGGAAAAGAACCACTACCGAAGAATATACAATCATGGAATTGAATGGCCATTCTACCTTGGGTGGTTCCAAGGAGAGGGTGGCTTGAATGGAAAACCCTGAGAAGCAGACCCATGTCCTAAATCAAGACTATGGAGTTGTTCCATCAGTTGCGACCTCCGCTCTTTGAAGAAATCTAGTCTAGTTGTTAGTTCTACCAAAGTGGAGGATGCCATCATTGGTTGCCTTCCATATTCAATGCCCTGGCATGCAAAAAATGTAAATCGTCTTAAAATTTAGGAAACATATTTAACCCCCCAAATAAGGGTCTGAGTCCCCCTACCTCGGCTAACTTTGGGACATTGATGGCCACAGATGTGTTCTCTGTTGACATGCTTGTTGAGGCTTCTGTGCCTCTTGATTCACTCGAAGAGGCATCAAATGAAAGCTTACGGGTGAGTGGCCTTGAAGAACCATAAGGTAGCACATGCTGCTTGATGTTTCTCCATTGTGATGACTCCATTGAACTCTCCTGCTAAAATGATCTGATGTAAATATTGCCAGATGCAGTATCGTCTACCAACTTTTCGTCAGATTTAAAGGGAATGCCACAGCCAATTATCATATTGAAATTTCCGATTGTCGGAACCACTATTGAATCAAGACAGTTGATAATGGATGGATATGTTGAGTAACATGCTATGAAGACCAAGCTAATGCCCAGAAATATTTACTGTGGCATGCAATTTCTTACTCATACTTTGGTATTTGACTGGCAACCATCTTTACAAGGACAAACTCAAAAGGTCAATACATGGAAGTTTGATAATTGTAAAACCTCCAAACTACTGGTCCATTTTTACTGAACCGTTGCAAACCTGTGGAATTAATTTTAAAATTACAAGCATGAAACTCAATGATATTCGACCACTGATAGATTTACTCAATCAAGGCATGACACCTGCTGAAAAGTTTTTTCTATTTCCTGTTTAACAGGCATGAAAAACAACAGTACCATTCAGACTGAAAATTCGTAATCAACATAGCATTTCAACATGGCATTGAATCATGGATGTGGATAACAGGACAAGCCAAACTGTAGGGAGTGACATTTCGACAGTTTGTGTAACAAGAGCATTTCATAACATACCTCGTTTCTCTGCTTCTCCTGATTGCAGAAAGCAAGGTTCATATCAAATCCTTGTTGAACAAAGTTTCTGACAGGACAAAAATATTATTTCAAAATCAAAATATGTCATATACAGCACATGTATAGAAGCATCAAACTGTTAATTATAAATGCAAAAATAATGTCAATGACAGTGTGTGCATGCATAGTCTATGTTACATCTTACAACCAGGTTCAGCATGATTAACTGATACTTAACAAATGAATTTCTTGTATGGCATAAAACTATTGACAAGTCCCTTTGAATTCAGAAAGTTGCAAGAAATTAAAAAAAATACTATTACCACAGATACAGAAAGTCAGAAACGTCTCAAAAGAACTTAAAATAATAGAATTTGTATCTTACTGCTGCAAGAAGTGACCAGGAAGGCGGTGATGACGATCATTTGCCTCCACTGTGGAGCCGTACTGGTGTTGGCGTTGTTGATTAAGTTGGAGGTGAAGCTCTGCAACCTTCTGTTTTAACCTTGCAACATCAGCTTCAGCAAGAGCAATCTCCTCAAGCTCTGCCCTTGTCTAAGGTTAACAGGGAGGAAAATGAGGCTCCATCCATAAAATAAAGCCAGCAAGTGTAAGGACAGTTCAAGGTAAGCAAGGTACCTTCACATCCATCGAACGTGCACTTGAAAACTGTCCAGAAGACATGCTCAAGCCAACCTCCAATGCAGCTCGAAGATCTCGCTCAGCTTGTAGCTGTTCTTGCAGCCTGGATACCTACAGTAATAAAAAGTTGCAGACAACACAGTTTAGAACAATTATAAAACCATCTATATATCTGAATTATTCAAACAGTAACAGCATCAGAAAAAATAAGGGGAAAGTACCAATGTGACCCCTCAACTTTGGATGTGCAGTTTAAGCCTTGAATTTAGCAGAGGTAATAATTTTGACCCCTTAAACTTTTGAGTTGTGTCTGATTCACCATATACCTAGCTTACCAACAGAATACGCCCATCTATAATTTCCAACAATAGGCAGGATACAAAGGGCCGAACGCCAGCCTGAACATCGTTCCTTCTAATTACCAGAAATCCTAGCTAGGACTGAAAACTCCAAAATCAGTAAAACCTGGGCTGTTTGCATGCTACTCTAAGAATCACAGAAATTTATTGTTGTATCATAAGTATAGAGAAATACAAAAACAATAACAACATCGACGATGACGCCTTTTGTCCCAAGCAGGTTGGGGTAAGCTATAGAGAGATACAAAACTAAAAAAGAAAACAAAAATGTGTAAAACAAACGAAAATAAAAGGACATCGGAAATTTCATCTCCCAACAAACAAGTTCATAGTAAATCTCTTGAGTTTGATATACTTCTCCTAGATGGGGGCTTATACCTAGAAGTTCAGGTAAACAGGGCCTAACCGTGGGACAGGGGGACCAAGATATACTTTCATCCTAAAAACATAAAAAAGCATGCTAAGTAAAATTGGCAAGGTAAGGGAATGGAGCATACATCCTGTTCCAAAGCCAATCTGCGTTCATGTAGTGCTTGCTTTCTTCTTTCCAAACTTGCTTGTAGAATTGCATTCCCCCTAGCCTGAGAGGCACTTTACTATTAGACTATATAGGAAGCCACTAAACCAAGGTTAATGGGCCCATGGGCACTTTCTTCGCTTACCTCTTTGGCAATTCTGTTTTGCAAATCATTCTTCGCAATCTCAAGCCTTTGAATAGCAAGCCTGGAATGTTTATTTGTGTAGAAGTAAATAAACTAAATTCTGGTTACATGCATTGAAGAAAAAGGACAGGAAACTACCAAAAGAAAGTGTGCTTTGTTTGTAAATCTCTTGGGACAGTTGTGGCAACATTAGCAGAAGACTAAGATACAATTACCTTCATTAATAAGTAATGATCTTCAACTACACACTATGGGTGTGTTTGGTTTGATGCTCAAGCTAGCCAAGCCAAATTTTGGCTGCTTTGACCAATTTGGCCACCATTTGGCTGGATGCCAAATTTTGGCTTGGCTCCCTCCTCCTTTGGGCCACCTAGTTCATTGTGGTGGCCAAAATTTGGCTTGGCTAGGACATGGCATAAACCAAAGGGTAAACCAAACACACCCAATATTTCACATTTCTAACGAAGTAGTAAGAAGGGACAATACAGGTGCTACAGGACGAAGAACTGTCATAAATATATAAAGTGCCCTCAATGCAATATTACTTCAACAAAATCTAGTACATGAAACATTAGTGTAAACACAAATAATTAGTTCTTCTAGTGGCAAAGAGCTTACTCTTCTTCACCAGATGAATCAACTGATTCCGACTGTTGGCTCTTTCTTGTCTGCATGAATGATGCATATGAATCAGAATTTTAAACCAGACAATGCTTACAAAAACTCCCAAGAATAAAATGGAATTCAGTGAGCCAGAAAGAGGCTTTGCTCATACTAAAAAAATCAAGGGAAACAAACAAAAAATAGAAGTAGATTTCTTTCTTACATTATTCCGTCCCCAAAAGTTGCTCCGCTTCACATGCGGGTGAGATCCATTAATTTTGGTTGACTGTTGCTCTACAGAATATTCAGAACTTTGACTAGGTACAGAAATTCCAGGATCAAAAGAAGAAAGGATCTCTCCCATAGACAACGGAGTCTCATGACCAGATGTTGGATTGGAAGGATTGTTTTCACGAAGTAATGTGTCCACATTTGCCGAACCATTTTCAACTGAACGACTATTTTGTACTTTGCTCAAATCCACATTTCCTTCCAAGACTTCCACAGGGCGTTGTTCAGCATCTGACTCGTCAGCATTGACTGCCTGTTGTCCAATCAAGAAAAAGACAGCAAGGTAAAGACAAGATACGGCATGGAAATTAGCAAGTGCCCAAATAGAGCATCAAATATTGTAATGTATTAGAACATGCTATAAAAAAACTAGACATATGAACATCGAACACAAGGGAACTTTGGAGCCAGAAAGGAATTTAACAAGCGACCATGCTATCATAAAACTTGGGAATCTGTCAAACCTTAAGCACAGTTCCTCCACAGATATATCCAAAATTTAATACACTAACACAGACAAAATGAAACTTCTGTCATAAACTGTCATTTTAATTGGATACACACTAGATGCTGCTAGAAAAAAAAAATGACAACACTTTCACCAAATCATTCATTTCCATATTGATCAATGCCAATAGAACACATAACATGTGTTACATGCCACCATGTTACATCGTATTCTGTATGCTGTTATGGGTTACTGCATGGGCCAAAGGCCCAAGAAGACGACATAGCATGTGAGCCCTAGCAAGGTCCATGTAGCGCTCACACCGAAGATAAGATCAGTTTGCTGCCCATTAAAGTTGGAGATGGTTAGGAATTAATTTCCTTTTAAACAGGTTTCTATAGGGCACTTGGTTGTTAGGTAAACTGTCTATTTAACCAGAGGAAGATTATAACAAAGGGTAAGCAAGACCTACGAAGGAAAGATAACTTCTTGATATGCCATGGGCTAAGGCCCTTACCTGGCCATCTCTCTCCTTCCCTTCCACCATACAAGTGAATTCATACATAACATATACCGGTGCCAAACTCAGATTAAAGACTCACAGTTGTCGTAGTAATAAAACCACCAACCAACAATTATCAGAAAAATCAAAAGTATGAAGGACACAGCCAAACCTTATAGTCATAGAGATCACTGCCAGCATATCCACTGCTCTCACTCAATTTTCCACTAAGTATACGTTCCGCACCATTGTCATCATCCATTTCTTGATCGGCATCATTTTCTGCATCATGAAATCCATTGCCCTTGGCATCCAAATTCCCATCATCAGTTGATGCTTCAGTAGCACTATCTTCAATTTGAGACTCAGGTGACAAGGAGCATCTCAGGTGTTCATCCTGTAAAAATGGTAATCACAGAAAATTAAATATCTAACATCGGGGGTGATGCTTTCTTCTCTCTCTAATGTGCAAATTTGAAAGCACCGCTAACAATATATATGCTCGGAATAGATTCGATTTTTAGATCCAAATTCAATGAGTGGTAAATAATACTGTAGAGTAGAAGAATCTTACATGGAAAATGCCCTCATATTCCTCTAAGAGAGTTGTGATGATGCCTTGGGCACTGTTAGCAGCATTTGCAGCAGCAAGAAGCTGAGCAGAATCGTCACCATCCATATCAAATACCTCATCCATTTCGCACTCACCAGCCAGAAGTGGACGCAACAGAAGTGGTGCCATACAGGCAGCAACTGCTGATGCAGTCATTCTATTTTCAGAAGTATGAGATGCAATAATGTGCATCATTTTCAGAATTCTACAATGAAAGGAAAAAAAGAAAATATTAAAAGTCTACGAACAAGTTTCTGTAATAATAACGTGTTTCAGTAACCCCTTAAAAGATGCTTCTCATCATTAATAGCAGGTATGAAGAAAATGGAACTACAACGAAGAAACAACCAAAGACTTCTGCGGCGTAACAATTAGAGCGTTGAACTCTGGGGGTCGATGAAACCCATGTTGCCAGCCCAGGTTCAAATCGTGGTACCAGCTCCTTTAAGACAAAATCAGAGGGACATCTGACATCTCTCCCTCCGGCTGAGTTTATTTTTTAAAGAAACATTGTGAAACCGTACTCTGAATTCTAGATAAATATTGTGAAGAATAGGAGAATCAGTGATTATTTAAGTTCAAGCATCATCTAATGATATAAAGGACAATGATAGCATGCTCAGGCTCAATAACCAGATGTCACACATAAATGTATTACACAGTGCATTTAGCATTAGCCGGCTCATCAAGAAGTTTAATGATAACTTACACAAAAAAAAGAATGTAGATGATACCTACTAATGCTTAAAGACATCGTTATGATAAAAATATAAACTAACCTCTGCAGCAACCTCCGATTGGGCTCAGGAAATGTCTCTGATATAGCTGAACGCATAGCATTTATCTTGGCATCCTTAGTTTCCAGGCCTATGCAGGTAAAAAGGGTAGGAACGGTTTAACCACATAGAAACATCAAAGGATACGAACACTGTAGAATCTTGGCCGTGTCCATCAAACCATTTGAGTTACAAAATGTAACACCCTAATTTTATCATCACATTAAAATTAATATAGGCAACTAATTTTCTTAGTTTTATTGTTTTAGGAAATATTAAATTGCAAATTTAAATCCTGGCTCTTAAATATTTAAATAACATTTAAATTAGAATCAAATAAAGTTGTTGTTGCATTCATGCTGATTGCATATATTTTTGGATGATGGTTTGAATTTGAAAGAGTTTTGCAAAAGTTTAAATTAAATTTCAAACCTTCTCTTCTCTCTTTCTTTTCTAGCCCAGCCCGTTTCTCTTTTAGCCCAACCTTTTTCCTCTCTTTTCTAGCTCGCGGCCCAGTTCTTTCCGTCGGCCCAGTTTCTCCTCTCCCGGCCCAATCCGCTTCAGCACAGCCAGCCCAGCTCTGCCCTCCCCTTTCCTTTTCTTTCTTTCGCTGACAGGTGGGCCCGGCTTGTCACCTTCTTCCTCGTGTCGTGGACGAGAAGGACTCGATGGCGAGTCCGAGCACCGTGCGCGTCCGCGTTGCTCTCTCTTGGGCGCAGGACTTGTTCCTCGGCCCTTTATAAGCGCGCCGCTTCGAACCCTTGATCCTCGACCTCAAACCCCAGAGCTTCCACCGCCCTCTAGCTCGCAACGCCGCCGCAAACCCTAGTTTTGCGCCGCCGCCGCAATCCGAGCTCTCGAGCCCGCTTCCGCCGCTTCGAGTTCGCCGCAAGGTTCGCGTGAAGGTGAGGAACTCGCCGAGTCGTTTTTCCCTCTCCCTCTCGCTCTCTCGAGGCCGTGTCGCGTCGCCGTCGTAGTCGAGCCGCCATAGCTCGTCGCGAGCTTCCTCGGTTGCGCAAAGCTCGTTTAGAACCCCCAAAATAGGTTCCCCGTGTTCCCAGCTAGCTCCCAGGCCTTGAATCGTTCAAAACCAAGCTTCCTAGCTCGAGTTTCGCCCAACTCTGGTGAACTTCCGCCGAGCGCCGCCGCGCGCCGTCGCCTTCAGTCGCCGGAGCTGCCCCTTTTGATTCTAGCCCTTGGATCAAGATCCGACGGTCGAGATTAGATCCAATCTAATCCCGTACCGGTCAGGGTCGATCAGCCGCGCCTTTTTGCAGAAAAGGCCCTAGGTTTCTTAGAAATCAACCCGCAGTCCTGTCTACTTCAAAAATAATTAGATCTATGTCCTGTTTCTTCCAGTTTAGACCCTGATCTTTCTAAAAATTTAACCCGCCGTCCTGTTGTGCAGTTTTACTCAAAAGTCCTTCTGTTTTTATATAAAATTATGTTTTAGATCCCTGGTTTCTTCTGTTTAAGCCCCTGGAAAGTTAGATTTAGTTCAAAGAAGCCTCTAAACCTTGTTTTAGCCATATCTTAACCGTTTTACATCCGTTTTGAGTGATTTTTGCGCTCACGCGATCGTCTCTTCATCAAGAATAGTTCTAGACACGTCTTTGCGTCTTTAAAAGTTGTATGGTGTATTGTTTTGCTTTTATTGATTGAATGCTTGTGCGAATCGTGTAGAGAACGGACCGTTCGAGGGAGATCAAGATCAAGTCTACGAGGAGGAGCCACCGCAGTGCTTTGAAGAAGGCAAGTGGATTTCCCCCTCAGCATACTCTTTTGAACCCATACACATTGCATGACAATAAAGTTTATCCTCATGTTCGCGTTGCATTAATTTGATGGGTCCTATGTATGGATGACTAGTCTTTTACACCTAAGCCTTGATACACCGGGTTTACTTTTATGTTGGGTAGCTATGCTAGATGCTTAACTTTGGTTCGCGATGGGTTCTATCCAACATTGATGAATATCCTTATTGTTATATCTTGTTATGTTAATACAAGATCACCATGCTAATCGGAACATGGAGAACCACCCAGGATTAACCGTACAACCACAATACTACATGGCTCTGGTCTTGGCTATTTAATTAGAAACCTTGGTTAGGAATGATCTTACCGAAAGGGCATGGGGGGTGGCGGTTGACGGTGTATAGCCCGGTTCTCTCGGGAAGTGGGCTTAGCTAAGACACTATACCCGTTAGGGAGGGTTATGCCTGCTTCCGATCTGGAAACCTTAGCGGATTGTTTCTAACTAGGGAATCTTTGTAAAGGCCTCGTAGCGTCCCTATGCAGTCACACCTTGGTAGTGTGGTACGTGCCTGATCAGCACAGCGTGGTTGGGTCTAAAGTTCTTCGGAGCTTTTACGCGAATTGTGGTGAAAGTGTACAACCTCTGCAGAGTGTAAAATTGTTATAACAGCCGTGTTCGCGGTCATGAACGGCCTGGACCCTTACGTGATTAATCTATCGGAATATGAAATCAAATCATTGCATGCATATGTTATTGGTTATGCTCATGGTTTACTTTATGCTAATATATGGGTTGGTATATACTTATATTTTAGTAAATAGCTGCTTGTTAATAAAACTTGACCAACTAAAACGCTGACCGCTATAAACCAAGCCTCCCCTTGATAGCTTGCATATTTCCCCACTTGTTGAGTACCAACCATAGGTGTACTCATCCTTACTTTTTGGATCAGAAGGTAATAATGGAGCGGAGTACCTCAGCGATCTTGATGAGTTCTAGGCGTGTGTTACACCAGTCAGATGCCTGTGGAGTGCTTTTGGAGTTATCGTCTTTAGTTACCGTGTGAACCAGTTTAATTTGGCCCTCGTGCCTTAGTCGTGAGTGTAATAAATACTTTACTTATCAAATATTCGTTTGAGTACTGTTTCTGTTATTCACTCATTGTCTATCATATGTGTGTAATTTGATCCTGGCGCACATATGAGATGTACTCGGTTTTCTTTCTAAAACCGGGTATGACACAAAAATGCTTTAGGAAAAATTAACAACCGTGAGAAATCTATAGGTGTAACAACAACAAAGTTTTAGTCCCAAGCAAGTTGGGGTAGGCTAGAGATGAACCCAACATGAGACATCAACATAGAGAAATCCATATGTGTGAATCATATAATTATATTTGGCAAGTGGTATCTGGCATGTCTCAAATAAATTTTACATGTCCAACACCTACACCAGAGTCAACTCTGAAAAGAGCTGCCTTATGTTTATAACAAAAACAATACAGAGCACTCCCTTCCCTGATATTTTTTATGAATACAAGAGTTGTATCTGGTATGAACTACTCCATTCAGTCAGTAAAGTGTTGTTTTGAACATGGATTTAGTCTTCTAATTTCTACGATACATGTTTAGTTGTTTACAAACCATAGCAGAGTAGATTACTAAGAATACATTTTTTTGAGACAAATCTACCGAGTACCCTTTCAAGTTTCAAATGCTTGATCTTAACGTATACAAAGGTAATGATTATCGAAGTTTTGATAGGTTGACCACACACAACCTAAACATCACGTGCCTACAGGAAGTACCTCTGTTAACTACAGTAATAAAGAAGGTAATGCATAGGCAATCATCAGCACCGTGCCACTGCCACACCATGCACAACGAAATTTAAGACAACATTTACATCATATGCCAGAACATAGATAGCCAAGAGTAATTGGCTTAAACTAAACATAATACTTACGGAAAGCTTCCAATAATGCTGTACAGCAAGAAGCAGGGACAGGGGATGATGGTAGCTCTCGAAGAACATGCTGCACAGGCGTTCCAACAGATACAGCTGGTGAGAAACAAGTATCCATAGTCTTGGAACACCAAAAATGTTGAAACTAAAATGGCATAGGTACCTTTACGCAGTCACCAACAATGTGAGCATCCTCATCTGCTGAAAATTCGGTCCTTCCTGGTACAGAATTGAAATGATTCACAGGTTAATCAATAAAAAGTTGCCATACGAATATAATGTAGAGCACTAGAGCTGTGAACAGCAAAGACGTAATCAGAATGTTCTTTAAGGCGTGTAAGATGAACCGTGTACCCCCCCCCCCTCCCTCCTGCATAGGTGCTGGTAGGCAACGACACAATAATATAAAAACAACAAATAATAGCATACAGGAGAAAAGATAAAGCAAAAGGAAACAAAAGGGGACTAACCCAGCCCATATCTACCCCGTCTCTCATTAGTTCATTCACTCCCATAAAGATACATCTCTCAATGCATCTCTGTACCTCGGTCGCCACTCTTTCCCATTCCTCTTCAAAGCAGCACCAAATGCTAGCTCCCTCATGCAGCAGCTCCGCCGCTCCTTCTTGTCGCTCCCCATGCCCCTAACTGCCTGTGCCAACCCTCAGATAGAATACCACCTCATCTCCCTTACATGCTGACATGCTGTTGACTTCTGTCACCACTCCCCTCGTGATAGACTGCCACAACAATAGACTGGAGAAGATGATGCCTGGCCCCACAGTGCTGGAGCCAGTAGGCAGGGGCGGATATGGGCCTAGGGCCACGGCCCTAGGCGTGGCCCAAAACACCTTTATACCCTTCTTTATTTTTTATGGCCCAGCAAACAATTCTTTGAATTGGCCCTAGGCCCAACAGGCCAGCAATCTCTGCCTTAGCCTAGCGCTGCAGCCGGCAGCCCAGGCCGCCTCGCGAACCTCCCTCCGCTCCTCTTCCTCTCTCGCCCTTCTTCTCGCTCTCTCCGACGGCCGCGTAATCCTAGCGGCTAACGCCGCCGGCCGCCGCAGCCCGCAGACGGCGCGTCGCCGTTGGCCGTCGTCCCCTCTCTCGGTATACAGACATCCAGTTCCAGGCGTGAGGCATCCAGCAGCAGGAGGCGGCGGTTTCCTGGCGGCGCGTGGAAGATGCGCACACGCAGGCGGCGGCGGCAGCATGGCGTCGGTCCGCTGGCCGTGGGCCAACGATGGCATGGACGCATGGTGCAGGCTGCGGGCAGCGGCGCGAGGAGCTGAGTACGAGGAGGGAGCGTGCGGAGCAGCGCGTGAAGCCACGGGCAGTGCGGTTCTCAATCTCAGTGATGACTAGGTGATTTCCTCGTTAATCTGGCAATTCATAAACGTCTTGTGTTGCAATTTGTGGACACAATGAAGGACCAAAGTTAGAAGAAGAGGTGTAGGACACTGACATCCTTCTATTCTCCGGCTCCTACTCTGGTAATTTCATCAAGCCTAGTTTTTGTGCAACCCGAATCGAAAGTAGGAGGAACATCAACCACACTAGAACAAGAAATAGGATAAACTAGCAATGCTAATGTGAATAATTAGCCGAAAACAGAAGAAATGTTTGGTAGCAGTGATGCTAATGTTGTACTTAATGATGGTGACATTATATTGTTGATCCTGGGTTACGCATACCAATTGAGAAAACAATTTCAAACATTAGGGATGCAGCCAAAGGCATATATTTCCAAGGGTCCATGCCAAATCATAATTATCCAATAAGAAATATATATGATCGCACTAGGTATTTTCATGATAAATGATCCGACAATATCCGTGGTTAGAATATAGTGTTGCTAAGTTCTTTTCAAGAACTGAGGAGTCTGACAAAAAGCTTCCAATGACGTCCAGGTGGGATAGTTCTAGGTGGCAAAAAGTTCTTTATCATTTCTTAGACATTGAATTGAGATATACTCTTTTTAGTTGCCTAGGTGCGCTATAGCTATTGTTATAGTCACGTGGGATAGTTTTGGTAGTTTGGTCGCCTTAATAAGTGGCCCTAGGCGTGAAAATGATTTTGGTCTGCCACTGCCAGTAGGGATGACGGCTTCTTCGCCTTGCTGGCCAGTTACCATCCTCTCTACTCCCACCCCTAGTCTCACTGAATTCGGCAAGAGCCAGCAAGAATAGCAGCTTCTTCACCTTACTGCCAGTTACCGTCCACTCTTCTCCCTCCCTCACTCACTCTCACTGAATTTGGCAAGGCGTCAGGAACGAGACCTCGTGAGCACCCTTGTCGCCTAGCAACACCTTAAGAACACTGCTTAATAATAACATTCAAAAGAAATTGATGCCAACCTTGTTCGTATTCCTGCAACCTCCTATCAACCTCTTCCACATCTGCAGCCTGCCGCAAAATTCCTTCCACCTTTATTCCTGCAAAACAAGATTTGCAAAACCAACATAATTCATGTCAAGGAAATTAATATAGCAACATGTAAAGGCTTCAGGCTCAAGATAGTGCTTTCTCCCACCATGTTTCTCAAGAAAGCACAGGGCTTTTTCTAAGAAAGAAGGACTGCCATCTATATCCTCAAGTGCAAGCAGAATTGGCCTGCCTGTCACCAATGACTTGATTGGTCTTTTCTCTCTCCCTGCAGACAATGGGGTAAGGGATCATTGATTAAGTTCCAAAGTTGAGAATGACTAGATGAAACAGTTTAAGACACCAACAATTTGGAATAGCTCCTTCATATGTGTCAGCTGTGTCATTTCGAAATATCCCATTATGTCCCATCACAAGAGCTGCATTTGGAGCTTGTGCAAGAGCTTCTTCCAATGCAGTTTTCCACTCAAATAAATCTTCAGAAGTTTCTGCCTGTTTTATGATTTACACAGCGGTGAACATTTTGAAAATAAAATATATAAAATGCACAAAGATATTTCTTTTGTTATTTAAATCCTCACTTTTTTTATCAGAGGAATCTAATTTTTTAGTTGAAAAATAAATGTTGATACCTTGAGAGTGAATGCACGACCATCACGGCCATCTGGGAAAAGGACTGTTAACAACTTTTTGTCTTCTCTGACTACCACACTGCAAATTAGAAGTGCTCTTAATAGAGTATTCCTGATGCACAACCTCACAAAAAGGAAGCACGAGAATGAGACAAATGCCTCCCAGAATTATTCAAATCTATTCCTCCTAGAGTAACATTCACTTCACCACCTCTCTGAGGCAAGGTATTCTACAATTCCAACAAGAGGTTACTTAGTCAAGTGAGATAAGGTGTGCTTACACAAGATATATATTGGATTGGTAGAATAACAAAAGAAAAAATAATTGTTCATCACATAGTTCAATGAATTTCACTAAGAATGTTGGGAACAAGAACAAGCTGCTCCCCTCGGCACAGTTAAGGATATTGATCCATGGACTAGAATGGAATTGGAGCAAAGGGTGTAGCTGTAGTGGACAACAAGCCAAGGGTTAAGGCCTCATTACCGGCTAGGCTAGCAGTCACGAGAGTGGTTTGTCTAGCTGATGCGAGATACCCGTCTAATTTATGCTTATTCTGTTACAATGATCCTCCTCTCTTCAAAAAATCTGGAACTAATCAATAGAATGCAAGTCTATTTAAAGAATCAAATATCTAACTTGCTTGTCTAATTTAGCTAACTTAATAGGTGATAAACAAATCCTCATTGTGGGTCTGCTGCTGCGAATAACATGTGGCTTATATTCCCAGATAACTAGATATTTGATGTAATGAATAAACAGAGCTATAATATCCGATAACATAAGAAAATTCTTATATGTCCAAAGCAAAGAAGAACCACAGTACAAAAGAGGAAGCTGTGGCACACAATAACATTATTTGCTGCCTGTAAAGTACATATGCAACAGAGTCTGACTTATAAACATATCAAATACTGCAATCACTAAGCAGTCTGCTATGAGGAAGCAATCCAGCGAATATTCATGCATATTGTTAATTTCTGCACACATGCAGACAAAAAGTGAATTTCAAGGTTGCAACGTGGACAGAAGAGAAGTATCCAAATTCTAACCTACTAAATTCAAAAGCAGTATACCTGTAGCAGTTTTGGAAGTCTACAACATTTACCCTCAATTTATGTTTTAAGTTGTACACTTGTGCAAGAACTAAGATGTTGCATGTCATGGAAATTTCTCTTTGAAATGAGTAATGTAGAAGTTTGATCTGGCCAAGTATAGAATTCTGCCAATAAAGAAAGTTCAAGTGCAGAGGTACTAACAGGATCATTCTTGAAGAAAACCAATGATGTTCGTGTAAGGATGAACCAACGCTTCTTCCACGATTTCCATCCAATCCCTGAAAAGCATGGATACATGAGTTCTCTTCCGCCAGAAACACTAAGAGGCATGAACAGAAGTAAGCATTCATACATGAGCAATACCAGCCAATAACCATGTGGTGGAATTGAACCGAAGAAACTAGTTTCTCACTCGCAGGATGTAATAAAATTTTAGAGCAAAAAAGTTGTTTTCCTTGCTCTATTTGCCAAGTATAATCATTTCAAGCAGTCATTTTGCTTGAGCAAATAGATGGAGAGGTCATTTAGTTGGTCAATTTGTAATCAAGATAAATACAATTCGAACTAGTCTTGAATCTGTGATAACCGATTTCCATTTTAATTTCCCACTTAAGTTGATAAACGACTTACATAGCAGCAGTCACGTTTAGTACAATCTGAAATCAGGAGAGAACAGGGAAAATATTCTTGGTACAAACATTAATGATTTATTTTCATGCGTGAAGCAGTCTTTTACGTAAAACTCAGAATTGTTTTTAGCTCACATTGATAAAATAAATTTAATTTGATTGCTACATCAAGGAACTAACATGACATGAGCTCTGTGTGCAGAACACTGATGAGAGAGATAGGGGATAAGGGTTTACCTTTGGATGATATGAAGAGAGGCCCACTCTTGAAAACCTGATCAGAATGCTTACAGCATCAGACATGTAGTAAACTAGTAATACAACAGCAAATGATGAGTAGAGTTAATAAGACTGCAATGTGTAGCCCACCCCAAAATCCTAGTTTTTAACCATGTTCCATCAAAGGCCAATCCAGTGTAAGTAGTAGTGTAGTCAGGCAAATAAAGAAAATGTCCTGCTCAGTTAATTATTTTGACTTCAGTTCTAGTAATAACAGGAAACGTCGTTTTATGATAAATGTGGCAAACCTCAACAGGTCTTAGGAGTAACTGAAGTATGGAGTGCTTTGTTTTTTTATCAATTGATGTGTATGTGCTTATTGAAGAAAACAATGCTGCCATATCAGTATCTTAGCTGGCACATTAACACTAAATGTCTTTTTGTATTTTCATGAAATCTGCTTTTTTTGTAGCTATAAGCACGTTGATCCATAAAGACTGCACGTTTTGGATGATTGATGGAAGGTTTGCAACGGTAAGTGTGTTTCCTATCAGCCTCTTACATCCCGACACCCTCTCCTTGTATTGTTGCTTCTTCCAACCACAGCACCGATCGTTGTTTAATATCTTTCACATACTATATCATATATTCGTACAATTTTTTCTCCTTGTTGTATACTGTTAATACCCTAGCTTCGAGCGCCTAATATGCCTTTTCCAACCTGCCAACTTTATTAATATCACTTATCTCAACAGCACTCCAAAAACCCTGTCTCGTTCTTCGCCCAGTCACACCATTTAACTGCCTAACTGTTCGCAGTTATCAACACCCACAATGCTCCTCTCACCATCTGTGATATTTGTGTCACACCCTGATGGTAAATTCACCTACACGCAATCCGAATCCAAGCTGCATTGCCAGTAATCCACCAGTATCACCATCACTCCATACGGGCAAAGGTACTGAGGACTCAAAGAGGCAGAAATTCGAAGGAACGTCACATCCAACACGATCTAACCAAGGTCCAACCCGACCTATTAATAGTAACAGAAGCAGCGACGAGCCGACAAGGCGACAGCTCCGGCCAACAGCAGAGTGGAAGAGCGCATCCTTGAAGCTCAAGCCATGCGAACTCAGCAAGCAAGCAAAGCTATGGGCCACCCACCCGAGAGACGAAATGCGGGGGAGGGAGACGCCCATCAGCATCGGATACCAAAACCGCACCAAACCCCCCAACCGCCAGCACACACACCCACACACGCAAAGGACCGCGCTAAACGCACCGTGCTGCCGTTGGCCGCCGCCGCCGCGGCGCCACCTCCACGCTGCTGCTGGTACCGCTCGAACGCCGCTCCCGCCACCGGCGCGGACGACATCCTACTGTGTCCGCCTGCGCCTGCGGCGCCGGCGCCTCAGATCGGCCGCCCCCGCGCTACGGCAGCCGCTGCATTGGATCCGGTGCAGCCGCAGCCGCCGCCGATCTGGCGCGCCTCGGAGGGGCAGCGGCGGCGGCGGGTTAGGGTTTGGGTTTTGGGCGGCGGGGTTGTGCAAGGGGAGGAGGCGGAGGCGGAGACGGAGGAGAGGAGGTGGTGGTGGTACGGCGAGGGAAGGGGGGTGGAGGAGAGGAAAGCGACAGAGACGGTAGCGCTGTGAATGCGATGGCAGCAATGGCGCTGTCCGTCTTTCCCCTCTCGCCCACGTCCAGCTGTGGCTGGCCCGCTTTGGAGCCTCTCCGGGGGGAGTGGGGGGCTTGCTCTCTACGCTTTCTCTGTTCTCTCTCCGTAAAGCTAAGCCGGCGTTCGGAGTAGGTGATGCGTGTTAATTTTTCAGTTAAACCCCGGCCGATGTATTTTGGGGTCTCCATTTTTCGACCCGCCTAGTTTGGAAAATTGAAACCAATGAGATACCTTTGGGACTGGACGGGTCAAACTTAGCATTGTCTTTAATAATAACATTTGATTTTTAATATTTCCTGTAATATAATGTTTGGAGCAACAAAGGTATTGTAATATGAAACTACTATTAGATATGAATACAATGATATGATCGTTAGGAGACAGTTTTTACTATACAAGATTAATTATAGATCAAAGTTTGAATCTTGAATTATGTGTGCGCCTTATAAACTTGGACGGAGGGAGAAATATTTAAGTAAATTTACTTCTGTATTAGGCAGGCAACGTTTTGCACTGGTAAACTGGTAGCGAGGTGGGTTTTGGCGAGGAAGCGAAGTGGCAACGAGGTAGGAACAACATTGAGACAATGGTAAGAGTTCATACTCCTTGCTTTACCATTACAAGCCTCGGATCTTACGACAGGAACTGTAAGACTTCGTTTGGAAGTAGATATTAGAGGGTGTGATATTGAATTTGCCTAGAATACCAATGCTGAGGGGAATTGGAAATGACCTCAGATACCATTGCCATTGTTTGCATGTGCAAGTAATTGACAGTTGGAATCAAAGAAAATAACCAATTCCAATTCATGTTTGGATGCACAAAGGTGGAATTATAGTATGGGTTGTCTACAATGGTGCAAATATGTATTTCATAATATAAATATTTATTGGATGATTATATATATATTACTTTACACTTCAAAAATAACGTAGAGAAGATATTTTAGTTGTAGAGATGGAGAAGAGATTTGAAAGATACTCCACCACTAGAATAATAGAAATTACCTTTTGATTGTTTATTGAGAGTCAATTATCTTTTTATTGTTTTCTAAAAAAGGCAATTATTTTTTATTGTGAAGAAGAGAGCATGTTGCACTTGGATCAAAATAGAATGAACTAAAAAAAAAGGAAAACAAATACAGCGGCGGCGGCAGCTGCAACTCCCGATGAGCTCCATCCAAGGCATAGGTATCGCCTCCGCCGCTGCTGCCGCCATTGTAGCCGTACCAAGGACGACTGCTGCCGGGGAACAGCCTCGCCGCTGTCACGACGGCCACCGGCGCCACCGCCACCTCCGCCACACCAACGTTGCAGCGGACAATGAGGCAGTCCTCCGCCAGCAAGCTATCATGTCGCCTCTCCATCTCCTCCCTCACGTTGAACTCCTGTCTCCCGAGATCTGGGGAGCGAGATGCAGAAGAAGTGAGGGAAGGGAAACGGGCAGAGATTGCCTGGAGATGCATGAGTGCAAGGGGAGGGGGTGGACGTCGTGCACTTGTGCTGGAGAAGGGGCGGAGGAGAAGGGGCGCCGGCGGCGGACGGAGACGTGTCTCGTGCAGTCGCCCGCAGTGTGTCGTCCTTTTTCGTGACAAAAACTGAAGGGGTATGGGGGAGGAACCAATTCAGGGCAATACAGAGCGGGGGACCTCCGAATTGGGGGCAGTGTCGCCAAATCGCCCGCAGATTTGGACAATGATTCCGTCGCCAAATACCAAGCCCATCCAAACACCGGCATCAGAGGCTACCGAATGCCAATTCCCAATTCGACCCGTGAATATCTACTTCCAAACGGGGGCTAAGAGATACTCATGTCAAGTTGTAAAAGGAAGGGGCCATGACAATGGAGGTTATTTTTCCAAAATAAAGAGGATGGAGACAATTTGAATACAACCAAATATAAGGTCGTTCAATAGCTTATAAATAACTTCTTGCAAAACTCAAAAAGATGCTCAAACTAACAGCAGACATACTATCAAAACACTACTTAGTGTGTGTTCGTGAAATTTCTTTATTCGTATGAACTCTTTATAGTTCACAGTGCGATTCACCCTGTGCTTTGTCAGTAACAAGTGGGTGAAATCGTTAAGCACATGTCAAGTGGTGACAATGGCAACACATACAAAACAAAAATGCATGGCTTTATCAGCTTGTGGTTAGTGCCTCGCCATCTTTTAAACAGCCAAGGGCGTTTTAGCTAATGCGTGTTAGCGGGGGTGGAGGTGGTGGCCTGCCTGCCTTCCTTTTGGGTTAAAACCCACAAAACTATGATACTTTTAAAGGTTATCGAAATTGTGTGCAATAAAAAGCTTTCTAAAAGATAAAAATGCTAACTAATTATACTGTGGGGTAAAGTAATTTATAAAATTAATATCGATAAGTGTATTTATAAAATTAAATCAAAACTTTAAGTTAGTGTTTGTCACTTATGATATATATTAATTTGAAAATTACTTTATCCCGCGTACAAATTTAATCATTTTTATATAATTTGTTGGAAAGTGTTTATGGCATAAGATTCAGATAACCTTTAAAAGTAGCATAATTTTTTGAATATTAGTTTTATTATGTTAAATGCTATATATTTCTTTATATGTGAAGTGGGTTCATCTTTATCGTTATATCACTACAAAATATTTCATAATTTTTTAAGATGATTTGGATATCATTTTGATCACTAAAGGAGTAAGGGAGAATCTGTGGCTTACTGTTTACATGAGTTAATTGACGTGTTAAATAAGGAACAAAACTTCAATTCAATGTCATAGAGGGAAGCTGGAAATTTTGAGGACCAAATAAGGAAGGCTTCGTTTTAGTAGTGTCATATAGGAAATTTTCTCAGTTAAAAAAATGAAAAAACAATAATGATTAGTTGCACAAAGCACTAGTAAAGAAGGGACTAATTTCTCCTTTTTTAAGAAAAAAACCAGCAGGAGCATTGCTATATCATATAAGGAGAAGCAATCAACAGAATAAGGAGCAACTTGATGAGCCTGTTAATTTAATTCAAGGAATGGAGGTGGGTGCTGAAATATATGATCAGTGGTCATACATATGGGAAAAGTGGATGTGGAACTCTGTAGTCGAGGATGTCAGAAATTCTTCTTTTGGTTGTTATTGAATGACGGACTAAATATAAGGAACGTCTTAAGGAGGAAAAGAAGAGTGTTGGATGATTATAGCTGTCCTCTTTGCTCTAGTAATTGTAGGATCGAGGATTACTGACTAGAGGGAGGTGAATAGGCGGTTTTAAACTAAAAGCGCAACACTAGAGAATTTAATTAGAAACACTAGATAAATTCTATAACTAGTGAAACTATCCTATGTCAAAGGTTTGCAACATAGGATGACAAGATGCAATGCAAATTCTATGTAAAGAAATGCTCAAGGTAAATTGCTTGTAAATAAATGAGGGAAAGAAATAACCGAAGACACAAGCAATTTTTTCCGTTGTGTCGATGACTTGCCGGTCACCCCTAATCCACGTTGAGGTGGATTCAAAGCTTCCAATTGCTCCTCTACCAAGAATCCACTTGGTGTATAAGCCAATCTCGGAATTAATGAACCACTCAAAACCTCTTTCCACTAGAGATGTTTTTCACCACTCCGGTGAGGCAAAGCTCATGAACCTCTTCACAAGAATGAATCAAAGGCTTCTTCACAATCTTCTTGAAGAGATCAATGAAAACTAATCTCCAAGCCATCTAGGAGGCGGCAACCTCCAAGAGTAACAAATCAACAACCTTGCTTGAAGAACTCCTAGTGTCCTAAAGCTCAAAACTTGAATGCTAGCACTAGATGCCTCTCTATCTTACCAAAAATGCAATCCCAAGCTATGTGAGTCAGAGAGAGGGAGTGGAGAGCTCAAATGTGTGTTGCAAGTGAGTGGAATGGCCAAGAGGAGCTCCCCACGCTGGCCACCCCTCTATTTACAGAGGGGTGCCCCAAATCCAACCGTTATGTTCAAATTCCATGTTTTCTGCGAACTCGCGGACCGTCCGCCCCTACGGAATTGGAAGGTCCGCAAGTTATAGACCAACGGATATGTGTCACATCACAGCATGTCAGAACCAACCGTTGTTCAAAAATTGGACCGTCTGCCCCCAGGGGGCGGACCGTCCGCCATTCATTTCAAAATTACACAGAACGAGCAACGATCGGACAAGTCCGAACAATTGCCTACGGACCGTCCGCGTCCCAGAGCCGGACCGTCCGCCGTTGACATTCAACTCCACCAGAGGGCGCCGAGCCTCTGTCCAAAAATACATTCAACGCCGGACCGTCCAGCGTCTCTGGCCGGACCAGGGATGGCAATGGGTTTAAACCCTCTTAGTTTTGCTATCCCAAACCCATGCCCACGAATATGAATCTTACCCGCGAATAAACCCATGACCCGCGTCGGGTTCAAAATTTGACCCAAACCCATGCCCAGCGGGTTTGCGGGCACTAGCGGGTCTCTCGTGCCCATTAACAATATAAACAACTAACCACTACTAATATGATCATTGGGACAAATAATAGCTTCAAACAGTACTAAGGCCGCCAAATTAAAAGGTTCAACTAATGATGAGCAAGAGGAATGGAATTTGTAGACTAAGTTTAGGGTTTGGGAGCACATCAATTATTTATACAATGTTAAATGGGCCATGCTTTGGAAGAAATTTGGAGCAATATATGGCATAGTGGCCTGTTATTGTATATTGAACCGGGTTTTAAAAACCCATGGGTTTGTGGGCATGGGTACCTTAGTCCCAAACCCATGCCCACAAACCCGCTGGGTCTAACATTTTATCCACTGATAGACCCATAGCTCTAGAAATTAACCCACACTCGTGCCCTAATGGAGTAAAACCCATCGGATTGCGGGCACCCATTGCCATCCCTCGGACGGAAAGTCCGTCATCGCCCATTAAACCCACCAGAGAACACACTGGCTCTGTGCAACTTTTCCTATAGAGGTGGACTGTCCGCCGGGCCTGGCCGGACCGTCTACCGTGCATATTTTCAGCATATTGAAGTTAACGACTAACTCTCATCTATATGCATCCAAATCCAAGAGTTTAAGCAATGTGGCACTATTAACTCGTCAAGCAACTGTAAATTGATCCCTCTTGATAGTACGTCAATCTAGCCTACAAATACGATCAATTTTCTTCTCTAATCACCTCTTGACCGGCAAAAAGAAAATCCTATCTTTATACATTTGCCTTGAGTCTTTCGCCACTTCATATCAACTTTTCTTTGCGGAAGCATTCTTGCTTTTTACAATATCATATTCATGGCATCTCATAGCGCATATATGTGATTAACCTTAATTCATATGCTCAATGAAATCATTAGTCCACAAAGTGTTGTCATTAATTACCAAAACAATAAACTAGGGGCCTAGATGCTTTCAGTAATGTGGAAGAAACTTCCCTTCATCTCTTCTTTACTTGCTCTTTCAGTCAATGGCGTTGGCGGTTTCTAAATATTCAATGGGATAGAAGTTTGCAGATAATAGAGATGATGATTCAAGGTAGAAGGGATTTCAATTCAAGCATATTCAGAGAAATTGTGATGGTTGCTTCGTGGGCTATTGAACACATAGGAATGAAGTGATTTTTTATGGTGTTCCACTCTCTCTGAATAGGTGGAAAAAGATTTTCAAGGACGAATATAGTCTTATCTTGCATAGATTTAAGTCGGTCTTGAAAATTATATTACAAATTTGGTTATGCAGTTTTCATTAAATTCTTTTCCCTTTTATCTTGGGCCTGAGGCCTTGTACACTTCATATATTTATTCATTCAATGAAAAATCCAGTAGAGCCCTCCCCTGCTGTTTACGTAAAAAATGACAAACTCAAAGCTCTTCATTCTCCAAGCAAATCGTAGAGGAAGGAAGAATATATAAGTGTGGACACCATAAATTTGGTGCACAACCAGCAAATTTAGTTGTCACCAGCCAATTGAGACTTGGCTGATGGAAATCCCTCATCATCAACAACAAGCTAAGGAGGCAAACTCAAGGCTCTTCTTCTCTAGGCAAATGGCAGACGAAGGAAGATTATTATCATGCATTTGTTGGAAACAAATGAAGGAATTTGCTACTCGAATGAAACTAAGGCCAAAAAGCTATTCGACCATTTCATTAAGCATTTTGGCAAGCCGAGTCAAAGAGAAAGCATGTTTTATTGGGATGTTATATTGGGAAGAGTTGGGGCTACAAAGTATGACTGTCTCATTTGAGGGAGGCCTTCACAGAAGAGGAGGTTAAAACAGTAGTACATGACATTGATGCATGATCTGTCGCATTTTTTCAAACAGAGCGGGGAGGTCATCAAGCATGACATCATGTAGGTAGCCCTTTATTTTTTTGGAAAAAGTCTAGATAACCCCCTCACCTTTGGATAGTTAATTACTTCACCCCTCCACCTATAAAACCAGGTATTGTGCACCCTAAACTAGTCTAAACCGGTTAATTAGCCCCCTATGGCTGTTTCGTGGGGTGGTTTTGCCTTCGTGGCCCTCCAAGCTGGATCTTGCTTCCACGTTGGCTGCAAACCCCACTTGTAAGAGGTGTATTTTCCTCTGCATCTTCATCTTCTTTAGTCTGCATCTAGTCCCCTCTGCTGGCTCCTCTCTCTTTCTGTCGTCTCTCCCGCCAGCGAAGTGCACGAGGACTCTATGACCACACAGAGGTTGGCTTCATAGGATTGATGCACGAGGTCCATATGTGTGTTCACCACTCAGTCCCTCTTCTTTTCCCCTAATCTCTTGCCGATTCGAACAGGGTAGCTGTCGTTGCCTTGGGGTTTTCAGGTGGGTCTGGTGGGGGAACAGAGGAAGGAAGGGGAGTCGGGGGAGGATAAGGCCATGGTGAACGAACCACAATACCACACCATTCCTCACAGGGAAACTCCCAATGAATTATGCATGTCCCTCCCACCACTCCTTCCTCCTAGGACGTGGCCGTCGCATGAGTACTATCACCGGCCTTGCACCTCCCTACAACGCTACTACCATGCCAATGTTCACATTCCCGCTTATCGTCATTGACACCTGCCTCGATGTGCTTTGCGCTGACATATGATTCTGTCGAGATGAGTGGGGAGAATATCCTTCTCTTCACCCACATCGCCGGTAAGCTTGTCAAGTCGATTACCGCCACATCAGAGAAGAGCTTGTCCCCACCGAAATTAGTGGCGGCAAGTCGGCGAAGGAGCTCGTTTTCGGCGATGGCGTGAGACGGGCTACGACAAAAAAAAAAGAGAGAGAAATGAAGGTGAAAGAGAGGATGATATAGCAATGATATATAGGTGTGGCCCACATGCTATGTCACCTAAAACCGTTATCAAAACTACTTAAGAAAGTAAACGAACCCAAAATAGACTTGTGACTAATTTGGGGGTTAATTAATAATATATAATTTGCATGCCACGATGGCGCCAACGAGGCACCAAAGTCACAGGAGGCAAGGGTTCGTCAGGCGGGGTGGTGGTCTATCGGGATTGATCGCTATTTTCATAGAAATAGCGACTGCGATTCCCTCCTAATAATATATATTAATGTTTGAACTATTTGATATTCGAATAATCATCAATAGTAAAAAAGAAGTCTATAGTAAACTATTTCCAAATAATTTGTTTTCTGTTCCAAAAGCAATCGGACATAGTACATAGACCTTACTTCTTGCAGTTTTATTGTTTCCCACTACTACAAAAATCGTTTTCAGAGGCGGGCATATTTGATTTTCGGAGGCGGAAATCACGTCCGCCTCCGCACTCGCGCTTCCGATAATCAAGTAAAAAAATAAAAAAGACAAAACCCTAGATCCGGCCCGGCGAGCCCATCCAGGGTATCCCTGCCGCCGCTCCCTCGCCAGCCACCAGACCTGGGGAAGAAGGTCGCCGCTCGCGATGGGGAAGGTCGCCGCTCGAGGTGGGGGAGGTCGCCGTCGCTGCTCGTGGTCGCCGCCGCCGCCACTGGATGCGCGTCGGTCGGCGCTGGATCTGCAGCCGCCGCCGCTGACGCGGGGGAGGAGCAAGAGTCGCGCCTCGCCGTTGCACCGCGGAGAGGAGGGCTCGCTCGCCGTCGTGCCAGCAACCTGGCCGCGCCACGCCTGGCCGTGCTGCTCCGCCTTGCCGCACCTCGCCTGGCCGCGCTGCCTCTCTTGGCACTCCTCGCCTGGGCGCGCCTCGCCTGGACACGCCGCCTTGCTTGGCCTCGCCTAGCCACGCCGCCACACTTGGTCTCACCTGGACGCCTAGATCCGGCGAGGAAGCCAGCAAAGGAGTGGAGGAGGCCAGAGGGCCGACGGAGGAGCAGAGGCGTAGCAGGCCTGGGAGGAGAGGCGAAGGAGAAGAGCCGGTCGGGTGTCGCGACGGGAGAGAGGGGGCGCCGCCGGGGAGAATGGAGAGAGAAGTGAGGAAGGGAGGGTTAGGGTTTTGGAGAGAGAAGTGTTTGTATATATATTACGAAGGTAATCGGGCCGAGCTGGGCTTATTGGGCTTCAGCCTTTTTCGGAGGCGGGCCATATAAGGGTCCGCCTCCAAAAATCGATTTACGGAGGCACACACATTAAGAAGACCGCTTCCGAAAATAAATGATTTTCCAAGACATTTTTTTAAATGTCCACCTCCGTAAATCGATTTTCAGAGGCGGACATATTGAAACGCCTCCGTAAATAAAAATTAACAGCCTCCGTTAATACCTGGGATTAATGGAGGCGAACGGAATTTGTGTTCGCCTCTGGCCTCTGAGGCTGAATTTGAAGTGTCCAGCAAAACGTTTTTTTAGTAGTGACCAACTCTTAACATTGGTCTCACAAAGGAAAAAGCGAAATGTCATGACAAAGAACAAAGCAAATATAAATGTGTGTGTGAAAGATATAGGTACCCTGGGGCCCATTACGGCCCAAGTTATCCCAGGGCCCAGGCCCACCTCTAGCAAGCAGGTCGAGAGTCCACGACTGAGACCCACTTATAACAAGAATCTGAATGCACATGTCGCTCCATGCCAGGTAAGGACAGATAAGATAAGATAAGAAACATCAAAATATCCTAAAGACTCTATAGACAATTTTAGTTATATACAACTGGGATTAGATTGAAACCGACTTATAAAACCCTAGGTCGTCGGATTATATAAAACACCATAGGATCTATAGGTTTCCCTCCCCCCACCCAACACCCCAACACAAGGGGACATCGAATCCTCTGCTAGATTTTAGCCTTGTAGCTTCAAGGTCCAAGGTTGTATACTTCTTCATAGCAATATATACACAACTAACGATATAGAATACAATGTATTATGCTTTAGTGGTCCGAAATCTGTATAAATTCCTTGTCTATGTCATCGTCGTCCTCTACGACCCACCGCTTAAATCTACTGCTTGATATATTCCCTTGCAGATTGCCGGAGGTATATGTTGTTATCCATCCTATGGTTGATTGCAATTTTAATCCCTTTGAGCTGATAAATACATCAAGCTGCAAGCCGGTAATTGCGAGTCAATAATTCTCCACTGCCCCGCAAGGGAAAAAGAAACTTTTTTTTTTGAAGGTAATGGAAAAAAAAAACTTACCGTTGTCATTTCTATTTTTGAGACGAGCGCACCGCAAGCAAAAAAGGATCGAGGCACTGGTCTGAAAGTTGTTCTCAATCAATTCATCGCGTCTGCTTTTTACCTTTGCCGTTGCCATTTCGAGGAGGGGGGTCTCTCTTGTGATCTCCTCCCCGCCGCTTGCTGTGCTTCTCCTGAGGGTCTGCTGCAACGTCTGCTCCCAGTAATTCATTCGGGTGAGACAGATTACGCGGTGGATCCTATAAACGGCGGCAGGAGGCAGCTAGCGAGGAGTTGATGGCGACATCGGCGAAGTCACCTCGCGTTGGGTAACCTCTCTTTCCCCGTCTGCGATTTGTTGGTCTGTCTATTCTATCTACAGTCTCTTTGCCTAGTGAATCTTTCGCTTCTTCAACGATTGATTGCGTACTAACCATGGCTTGTTTCGGATTGATTGTAAGCTTGTTTCGTGTAAAGTTGTGAGGTTGATGTTCAGAGTACGGTGGAGTTAGTTGGTTAGCTTGCTGGAACGTGGAGATTTGGGCGAGCGGAAGATAATGGATGGATTCAATTAGAATTCAAAAAAGCAATCTAGGTGTGGAAATATGGAGATTTTGTGGTGTTTTTTTTTCGATAGCATAAATTGGATCTGCAACCCGTGTATCCATAGAAATTTGTAGTCGCAAAACCTAGATCTTTGCAGAGTAACAATCCTAGATCTCTTCGTGTTGTCTCTTTAGTCCGATGGGTATCTATCCCCAACATAGGAATGTGATGGTTTTTTTCGAGAATACACAGGCGTATCATTGTATTAAGAAGAATAGTTTCAATGTTTTACAACGCGGGCTAATCAAGGCGCACGCATCCCTTCCAGGTTACATTAGAGGACTATACGGCCAAATAAATGACCAACTGACTCCCTACACCTTAGACTATGCTAATGGTGAGGTCTCCGGCCAACCCAGAGCGCCCATCCACTTGGCTCCGGCTCGCGCCCACAAATCCCTCTTGGGGAGGATCTTTCCAATCACCTGCTGGACCGTGCTCGCAGGGCAGATGTTGAATGTCCTGCTGTTTCGCTCCTTACAAAGGCACCAAATTGTTAGCATGACCACTGAGTCCAAGCCCCTTTGTTTTAGTCTATTGTGCCTCCCTCGTAGCTGTAGCCACCACTCCAACAATTTGTTCGCCGTCGACATATAGGAACCTGATGGTGCGGGCCTCTTAAGGTCTTGTTTGGTTCCTTGTGGATTCTTAGATTTAGCTTTTACAATCCGAAGCTAAAACAAACAACATAGATTTTGGCTTAGGTTCCATATACCGAACACTAAATCCAAAATCTTACAATCCACTCTCCCCAAGATTAGTTCAATAGTCCACAATCTCACAATGTACCTGATTGTCATAGCACACAGATTCTTACAATCTAGTATTCCATAGCTTTTTACAATCTAGCAGATTCTGAGAAGCCAAGTCAAAATAGACATGCCCTAATGCGTGATCTCAATTGTCAAGAAACCATACCACTAGGCTCAGGCGTTTCTGATCAACCCGAGCCATTTGCTTGCATCATTGAATTCTGTGACAAACGACATGGTGCTAAGCTACATGATTTTGAACTGGCAGTGTGCATCTTGTTCCTCTGTGGGTTATGTTTCCTGTCATCAAAGTTCCTTCTGTAGGAAGATATTTTTTACTCTATTTCAACTTGGATTAGAGCAACACATGGTTCCTTGCCTGATAATAGTTTGAGTGTAGCTTCTTCTCCTACATTCTTTACGCACGCAACCCATGGTGTGGCCTTAGATATATCAAAATGGCACTATGTTTTTTCTATTAAATTGTTGTGTCAAGCAATTATGAATCATGCGAATATTCTGATCCATCTTTTTCCTCCAGATTTTTCATTTCGATCCTGGACCTCTAGTGGGTTCTGATTTAATATTTGATCTTATCCAGATGACATTTGGTTTTGTATGCACAATTAGTGAATGTCAGAGTGCAAACTGTGGCTGTTACTGATTTTCTTTAAACATTCTGAACATTTGTTTTCGTCTCTTATTTGTCCCAGTCCGCATATACTTGGTCAGCAATAGATCTTCCGCAGATATCTATTTGGACTTTGACTAATTCCATTCTTCTTTTTTCCGAAATGGTACAGCACAGGATCTGGTTCAGTTACTATCTATCCTTGCCTCCTTGGCCAAAGTGCCTGAGATTTCATTAGGAGCAGTCATATTTGTTCTTAACTGAAGGCATGACTTTAAAATCAAGTAGATGCTCAAAGCAGATCTACAGAGAACCCCCTCTATGCCGTAAGAAGGAGTTTAAATCATCTGTAATAAAAGTTGTTGATTCATCCTGGAGTTCGCTGCCTGCCAATAGTCTTTCTTCTGATCCTGCTTCAGAAGATGATTACCAGTTGACTAAACGGAGGAAGATGGATGAGGAATATAACTCCCTTCTGGCAAATGTTCATACAAGAGAGACTAATACAAAAAGCTTGGCAGCTTCTGGATGTAACTCATCTCGAGCACAGAACGGCGATGGCGAAACATTTATGGTTTCAAATGTAGATATTTCACATTCTGGAGCAAATACTGTTGGATATAAAGGAGATCATGAAGAGCATGAAGAAGCTTCTGCAGGAACTCATTTGAGAAATTCGGCAGGCTCACAATCTGGTGTGGATAATGGACCACAGTCATCAACATCAAGCATGCCAGCTTATATTGTTCACAGAATAAAAGATGCTTGTGAGCATTCATCATCTGATGCGTATGCTGCAAAACCAGTGATGGAGTTAATATCAGCAAGGGACCTTTGCATCTCCATTCTTAGAAGAGAAGATATATTGCCCACTAAAGAATCACAACTAAACCAAAAATTGGCACCTAATGATAATGAAAAGAGCCCTTTATTTGAATGCATGGGATGTGAGTCTATGGAAGATCCATCCAAAATGTTAATATGTGATCGTTGTGAAGGAGCATTCCATTTATCTTGCTGCAAGCCACGTGTCAGGAAAATACCACAGGAAAAATGGTATTGCCAGGTCTGTTCAAGAAGGAAACCTAAGAGGCAGAGCGGAAAGTTGAGTCCCAAACATAAATTGCCTACACCTATCAAAAGACCTCGCCGGGGTCTTGGCACAATTCATGATATGTTGGTGGATGCTGAACCATATGAAACTGAGGTGAGGATTGGTACAGACTTTCAAGCAGATGTTCCAGAATGGTCTGGTCCTATTCCTAGGTATACACACTTGTCCTTGATGAAGTGTATTTCTAGCTTTCCAGTACTAATTTGATAGAAAAGGAATTTTCAACTTTCATTAATGAAAATAGTATGACCAAGATAGGTGCATGCACATCTATTTGCTTGTTTTTCATGTATCCTATTATCTTCTTGAGCAGAAATTGTTATAATTGCTCCAGAATATAATGTATGGCATCAGATTTCTCATGTTAAATTAAATGAAAATACAGACAAATATGACAAGTCCTAAATCTTCATGTTTATTTTACCATGCCAAAGTGTATTTTTGTCTGTCCTGTTCTTTCATGCTACTTTGTGATTCTAAATAGTTTTGAGATTATAAATACAATCTCCAATGGAAACTCCACATTTTTTATGCAGAAATGAAGATCAATTTGTCGAACCATCTGAACTTGATCCCAGTGAAACGACGATGATGGGTGTATGTCTCATTGACACAAAATTACCTTATTACTTATCACAAAACACCTATTTTGACATGCTATGCTGTACTTGCAGAGCTTACAACTGTTCAGGGATAAGAAAAACAGCGTCGGTAACTGGATTCAGTGCCGAGAAGTCCTAGACACAGGAATTGTTTGTGGCAAGTGGCGGAGGTAATATACTCAATCCTACTTTTTTTTTCTGCTTCTAGGTCTGTTCATGCACAACCATGTTAATGTGTAACAGTGATATATTTATATTTTTTCTCCTTCATGGAAACCTTTCAGGGCACCTCTGTTTGTTGTTCAGTCAAGCAACTGGGACTGTTCATGTTCAGTTACTTGGGATCCTGTCCATGCAGATTGTGCTGTTCCTCAGGTATTTTCCCTGTGAAATTGACTTTGATGCAGTGGCCTTTTTTTGGGGAGCTTGTGAGAACTTGTGCATGCTCGTGTTATTTAAGCTACTGACTGCATTAGGATTTAAGCAAGTTCTTCAAAACTGATACCAAATCTTGGTTGGCTTTGTATATGTATTGACCATTTGTATCCCCTTCTTTTGATACTAGGATGTTTTATGCATGTGCAATATATTTTCAGCTGTGCATCTATTTGAAAATTTTGAATTTGCTGTCTGTGATAAATTGTGGCACCATTATTGCTACTTCACATTGTTTACATCTTTGAGCAATTAAACTGTTACTAGTTTGTGAAAAAACTGATTTCTAGATTCTCACCTGTTGTAGGAATTGGAGACTGATGAAGTTCTTAAACAACTGAAGTACATTAATAAGGTATGTGCATTCTTATCCTGTTTATGATCGGCACATTCTTAGCATGGTTGGGTTTCATAATTGCTGTATGTTACCTTGAAACCTCTGCTTTGACCCAGCATTTGGACAAGACAGACAGGGAATTGGCTGCAGTTTTTCTTCTTTAGACCTGATCTGATCTCTCTGTCTCAAAATGTTGTATTTTGATATGGCGCAATCCACCAATTTCCATGTTGGTTAAAACAAATATCCAACCTGACACCAGTAATCCCGTTCTTACCACTAGATATTAGGGAACCTCCTTTCAAAAAGGATGTGGTTACTCCAGTCTGGATCATCATTCAGGTGATATTAATCGTTTACCTGAGCACAATATTTTCTCTTTCTTGGAAAAAAATAGCTGCAGGCCAGGAATTACTAGTTCTCGCGCCATCACTGAAGCTTAATCAGTTGCTGAGTAGGCCAATTACTACACTGTATGTCTTGAAAATCAATCAATATCTAAAAATGGACATTGTGTGGCATTTCAGTTTCTCGCTGCTCATAGCAAAGAAGTTCAAAGCTGTCTGTGCAAAGAGAGATTGAATTGTGGGCCCTTTTGCTAGACAGTCTGATCATTGTGTCCTTGCTTTCGCACCATTCAAACTGTATTTGCAGTTGCTTTGTCAGAGATCTGATGTTTGGAACCAGTCTAATTGATTTTATTTTTGAAGCTGAAGGACCGGCTGGGTGAGAGCAACAAGAAACGCTGAAAGATGTACGTCAATCAGAAGTGAGTTCTGCATGTTCAGAAATTTCTTAAAAATCCTTTATTAATTTGTCAGCCTGTTTCATTCTACCTTTTTTTTTTTTGTCTTTGTAATCTGATGGATTTATTTTTCTTTCCTGGCAGGTTTTGCATACAGACAGCAGATGAGCATACAAATAGGGAACCATCGCATAGTCACACCACAACTCTCTGTTAATATCGCGGCTCAATGCTGGAATGCAGCATGTAACTACTGTATGACGTTTGGAAATAGAAAGTACTGCAGTTCAGTTTTCCAGTAGCTCAAGAAAAGGAAGAGGGCGCTGAAACACCAAAAGTAATATCTGACACACTTGTTTGCATTTCAGTTGCTCCTTTGTAAAGAAAAGAGAGTTGCTCCTTTGTAAAGAAAAGAGAGTAAAACCTGTTGCTGCTGGAGAGTTACTCTACTGGGATCAAAACTGAGATTTTCGGTTGCTCCTTGCGCTCTGGAATCTGGATAGTGAGTGTAAATGAGTAAACTGCTGCGCCTACAATTTTGTTATTTGCTCCTGTATAGACTGGATCTTTAATGAGTGGAAGAATGGATTACGATGCCTAGTTTTTCTTTCTAAAGCTATCATAAATAGTTTGAGCAGCTAAAGTTCAGGAATGCGCCGAGCATATGCTAGCGTGGTGGCGCTGCAAGGCCCGCCAGGGCTGTCCCGCGGTTAATCATCGCTCATCAGCAGCCACCCAAGCCAGGTTGCTCCCGTTGTAACTCCAACGCACCGGCCGACGGCGGTACGCCGCGCGCCACAGCACGCGGCGGCGCCATGGCCGTCGATGACGATCCTGCAAAATCAACTTAGGGCCCATGTCTGAGCTTCTCCGCAAAGTTTCCAGCCTCGCAACAGGACAAACAAAAATATAACTGGTGCACGGTGCAATAATTCCAGATGTGGTACCCCCATTGTACAACTCACCTCAACTTACAGACGAACAAGTTCACAAGTCTGATTTGAAAAGGAAAAAAACAAGGTTCAGAACTGAGAATGGATATATCCGTGGTTATTTTGCTTTTCCGACAACTTGGGAATGTACTCTCGAACAAATACCGAGTTATTATCCACTGATATCAAGGGGTTATTATACATCAACAGACCGCTCACGGCAACACTCTCCATGTCAAAATAAACTTGACAAAGGATGTCCTTGACCATTGGAGCTAGAAACTCTCATCCCTTTGGAACAGTATTGAGCCGACCATGACTGCTATTCCAGTTACTGCAATTGTGAAGAGAAGCCGCTTGTGTTGTGAACCATGAGGAGGACGCGCTGGTCTTACTGGTGGCGGAGGTCGCACGTCTCTCTCTGGAATAGTTCTGGCACTTAAAAGAAGTGTTTGATTAGCCCAAGAGTTTCATAATACATGGCAATTGGACACAAATCGCCATCAATATTGTTAAACATGGAAGACCATTTTTTGTGTTTGCGCGTGTGAGCCGGGCCGGTGGGGTGTATCATCTTACTACGAAATCAAAACTTAATTGGCTTTATTTTACATTATTGTCTTGATCAAATCACCCAACAGTGATATTAACATATAGACATGAAGACTAGGGTATTTTTTTTTTTTGAGAATACACAGGAGAGCTACGTATCATTATATTAAGAAGAAATGTAACATAATGAAGACTAGGGTATTTGACTTGCATAATAATGAATATGGTTTGATAAGAAAATCTAGGACCATTAGACAAAGACTTACAGTATGTTATAAATGTTAGAAATGAATGCAATCAGTTCAGTATTGTTAGAAGAAAAATTTCCGTGCATACCTCGATGTTTCTGCAGAACCATTTGAGTTTGTATGACACTGTATTTCATGCCCTATCCACTCACTCAGTCTAATATACTTCCTGCATGTTTGGCAGTGTTCTGTTCTGTTTCCACATACGTCCTGTGTCACAAAATGATGTAAGCAGAGACCATGTTATGATAAATAAAATTTCAAAGGAAATGACAAATTGCACCTGATGTTCGTTTAGATCAACTGCAGGCAGTTCGAACTCGCAATATTCACAGGCAACCATTCTTTGTGGGCACTTCTCACTTTTATGGAGATCCCAACTGTCACGCTCTATCGTTTCTTGGCAAAGGGTGCAATTCATCTGTATGTAAGAACATTTAAGTAAATACACTAAGGAATACTAAACCGGACGTTCTATATCATGGGAACAAAATGAAGCTGACTAATCAGTACAGGTCAACAGTCAACAGTGTTTTGCTTCCGTCAACTTAACGCAAAATAAAATGTACTATATGATAAGCATAAAAATAAGCTACCATAACCACACTATCATGATAATAAAAATAGAAAAAAAGACAGTGCTGAACTTGACAGTAGCATTGACTCTAATTCTATGCATTCTCCAATTAACTTAAAAACTATGAAGTATGAACCCAAGGAGATGTTTCTACCTCCTTTTAGGACAAGCTCCTTAGTTCATAAACATCATATATTCAAATCAGAGGGTTACTATTATACGAGCTAGACATCAACAAAATTGAAATGGAAACATGTTTTGTACATCGTACAAAAGAGAAACAGTATGGGTGATATGATTAAAGCCTAAGGCATCACACTTGGGATGGCTGCAGACATACCGGCGCATGGCTTTCATCGTAATGTTCATCCATAAGCTTCCTTGGAACCATTTCCCCACAGTGCTGACACTTTTGGAGGTTCCGGGCGCAATGTACAGAATGCAAGTCGATATTCGATGATGGGATCTCACGTTGACTGATGAAAAAAATAGAACATTAAGTGCATGGAAAACAGTTTTCATCAAACTACAATGGACCAAGTGAAAAATTGCATAAACGTGACTAGCAATGGTGATGGGCTGATTTTAGAATGAAAAATAGCTGATCCCGGGCAAATCCCTATAACCCTGTCTGTTTAGAGTCTGAATCTCCCTCATTTGATTTATCCTAATCAATAAATGAGCCCCAAATGAATAAACATGCAATGCAGTTTGTCCTGGTTTTTTATAAATACAAGTGCCCTGGTAATGATGACACAAAACATAATTCGGTGTCTTCTGTTTAGTTCCTTCAAGTAACAATTGGTTGCTCCATCTAAGTTTAATTTTACAATCCACAATTTGTGTAGAAATGCATATGTCATCTAATCATCAAATAACTCATATTTATTCCGATTTGAAATTTTTTGGTAGCTAAGTGCAAAAGTTATATGCATAGGCATGTCTACGATCAGGACACCGCCAAGTTCATCTTCTTTTCCATCATCGTTAAGCCCAAGTATCGCGACACACCAATACCATTCTTGATCACGGGATACGCCAGACCAGAACCCAACCACCGCGCAAATCCCCCTTCCCAGGCTCCCCTCGATCCAATCAGACCCCTCCCCAGCCCAGATCCAAGCCCACGAGATAACCGCATCACCGACACGTGAAAACACGTGCACCCGCCAATACACCGGGAAGCCGCGAGGGACAGAGCAAAGGGGCAAAAAATCGGAGCCAGGAACGTGAGCGGCCACGAACCAGTGCGCGCAGGTGGAGACGGCGGGGGCAGCCGCGGCGGGATCGGAGTCGCCAGCGGCCGCTGCCATGTCGTCCGTCCCTTGACCTCCGGGTCCCGATCGGATCGGCGACGGGGCGGTCTCCTCGGTGCGGTTCCTCGCCGCGGCCGAGACTGGCGACGGGGCAGAGCTGGGACGCGGGTGACAAGGATGGGCTCGGCCGGAGGTCCCGAGGGAAGGTGGGGAGGGGAGGAGACCGGGCGACGGGGGGTGGGGAGCGGTGGAGTGATTGAACCGTGGAAAGGGAGAGAGAATTTATGGGAGGGCGAGAGCCGAGAGGGCTGGTTGGATTAGCGAGCGAGGTCAGGCGTGGCATGCTCGAGTTCTTCTCGTTTGCCTTGCCGCCGGGTGTTTTTTTTTAAAAAAAGAATTGCCGCCGGGTGTGGAGTTAATGCAGCAGCAGCACCCGGCCTTGGGTTGGGTTTGCAGGGCCTTGGCCGAGAGAGCGAGTTTTGGGCCGTCTCAAACCCGGCCCGGATGGGGACCAGCATGTTGGAGGTGTTCATCTTTTTCATTCCAATTCCAACATGCTAGATTTTGGGGCATTTTAGATGAATCTAGTATGATCTTACTTGCGAATCACACAGTACAGACGCAGACGCTCACAAACACGCACGCACACTTGCCCCTACAAACATACGCACGCAACCCTACCCCTATGAGCACCTCCGAAAGACTGGGCTGGCAAATCCTCCAAAATAACGAAGTCACCACAGGTGCCTCGCTATCGACGGGCACGGCGCCTACCACTGAATGAATAGCGCCGGTTAAATCATGGAATAAATCCAAGAAAATACAAGCACCAGTGTCGAGTCGAGGACTCGAACCCTGGTGGGCTGATTCCACCACAAGGAAACTTGCCAGCTGAAGGGACCATGCTCGAAGAAGGTTCATGCCCACGTGCCATTTTTAAAAACAGTCATATCTATGGTTGGCATTTGGCAAGATTTCATTTTAGGGTGTGCTTAGATTGGGGAAAGATTCCCCAAAAATACGCTGTTAAAAAAAACATTGCAGATGAATAGTGTTCTGTGAGTAGGAGAGATAGGATGAATAGGAAAAAGTTAGGATAAATAGTGGATTTTTGGGAAAAGTAGGTGAATGTAAACGGGTCCTTACAAGGTCGTCACTCGAACTCCCAAACAGATGCAGTCCCCCCCGCTGACCCTGCACAGATGCAGTCCTCGCGCGGTCGCACGGGGCACGCTTGGCCGCCGTCGTGCCCGGTCCCGTCGTGCAGCTCCGCGCGCTTGGCTTGGCCCCCCGCTTAGGATTGGCTATATGGCTCACATGAACACCTCTTTTTGCCAAACCTTGCCTAAGGATTGGATAATAAATTATTGGCCAAATCTTGGGCAATTTTCGACACATCTGCCTTTCACATCATGCATTGAGCATTGCAATCTGGAGCTTAATTGGAAGTTGGAACAAAGGATGACAAAAACTTCCACCCAAAGTTGGCAAAAACTTGCATGGCCAAAACCTCATTGGACTGATTTGCCTCCTGCATCATTTTCTTGTCTTCATGGCTCGTTGTTGGCGAGTGTGCTGTCAAATACCTCGCTCCTGTTCTTGTTACAGCTCAAGCATCTTGCTGCAGTTCAAAAGCATCAGTAATTTTGTTGAACATGTTGAGGTCATCATGATGCCAACAGAGGCAAGGCAACGGAGGCAGGATGGGAAGGTGGAGACCGGGTCACCGCCAGCCGTTCATCCTAGTATTGCTGTGCGCTGCAGCAGAGGAGCGGAGGGGACCGCGCTCCGATGGCGGCGAGTCGTCGTGCCGCGTCCGCCTGATCTGGCGCCTCCGCGCCGCCGCCCAGGCCGCGGCCGGCGTTGATATGCGCAGGGTTGCACAGAGCCTGGCTCTGCTTGTACGCTCCTCTTGCTGGTTGCGTCGCGCCACCGGTCTGCGGCCCCTACTGGAGCCACGCCCACGGCAACGGTCGGCCACGGGTCCCGGCGCTACGTGCTGTCGTAGTGCCACGCCTCGCTGACCCTGCACAGATGCAGTCCCCCCGCTGACCCTGCACAGATGTAGTCCTCGCGCGGTCGCACGGGGCACGCTTGGCCGCCGTCGTGCCCGGTCCCGTCGTGCAGCTCCGCGCGCTTGGCCTGCCCCCGCTTAGGATTGGCTATATGGCTCACATGAACACCTCTTTTTGCCAAACCTTGCCTAAGGATTAGATAATAAATTATTGGCCAAATCTTGGGCAATTTTCGACATATCTGCCTTTCGCATCATGCATTGAGCATTGCAATCTGGAGCTTAATTGGAAGTTGGAACAAAGGATGACAAAAACTTTCACCCAAAGTTGGCAAAAACTTGCATGGCCAAAACCTCATTGGCCTGACTTGCCTCCTGCATCATTTTCTTGTCTTCATCGGACCTTTGCAGTTGCGCCCAAAACCGAAGCCAATGTGTTCCCTGGAAGAGTACATGTAAATTTGTTCTCATAGGAGATTTATCAAAGACAATATCATTCCTACTAAGCCATATAGCCCAACATAAAGCTGATGCTCCGATTAAAATTTATCTTTTAATTTCGTACCAACCTCCTAAGCCAATTACCAACCATATGAGTAACACTTATAGGTGGTGGTAGCTCAAAGGCAAACTGTACGGCTCTCCAAAGGAATTTGGCTACTCGCAATAAAAAAAGAGGTGTTGTATCGTCTCTTCACTGGAACAAAAGGCACATTGTTTATTGCCATTCCAATTTCGGCGTGCTAAATTATCCTTAGTAAGAACCACCCCTTTTTTAAATACCACATGAAAATAATGATCTTTAAAGGCATCTTCAATCTCCATAAATTCTTATCAAATTGCACATTACCATTGGTAATAAAAACATTATACATAGAGCTAACAGTAAGCAGACCCAACTGGTTAAGAACAACCAAATCATGCTAATTAATAAGGACAGTTTATACAAGGTACCTGCATTGTTGATGTTTGCAGGTATCCTACAGCTTAGGAAATGCTTCTATCGATAAGATCCTAATAACAGGGGACTTTGTAAGCAAAGAGATATAATATTTTCTTCTGCTCTCGTCTCATTTCGATTGATCCTTTCATCTGTGTTATCTCCATTGTGCAAATTTTTATTGCCAACGGACACCGGTTAGCATTAGTTTTTTTTTTCTCGAAAGTCTGAGGGTGCATTAGGATGTTGTTACTTTCAAACACCAACACAACACTGGTGCACGTCTACGACTCTTCTTCACGGCCCAACAACTTCCTACCACACGCCCACACGCACCTCCCAGCCAGCCGCCGCCACACTCGTGAAGACTGCAGAAGATAGGAGTAATGCAGGTTGATTTCGTTGAAGTTTGAGATCCTTATTGCAAAATGACTAGATGTCACACAATCTGGGCTGTCCGTGCACCCGATCGGACGGCTGCGGCGTGGCCGCGACGTGGCCACGCTGGCCGGCCAGCTTTTGGGACCAGAATTCGTGTTAAGGAGATGGGCGCCCAGAACCTTTCTTGGCGGGTGACCCTCCCTCGGTGGTGGTGCCTCCGATCCACCTCCTCTCTCTTTGGCACGCCTCTCCGTTGCTAACCGGCTGGCCGGTCACCTCCTCGCCGTCATTGTCGCTGCCTCCGCCTCACCGTTGTTGAAGGGACTGACATACGTCGGTTTAATTAATCGCTAGCAGGGTTTTGGCGATAACCCACGTTTAGAGATTCATCCCAGGGGTGTAACATGCGCAAAGGTGCCAAACGTGGGTGATAGGTGATTTAAACAGGATCAGGCCCCACTGCAGACAAAAGGTCGAAACAAATGTATGTTTGGCCAGTCTAAAAAATAATGAAATAAAATCATGATGAGTTACATAACAGGAGGCACATGGCAATTCTAGGAATAGAAATGCGGAAAGTAAACTTGCTCAAAGTAAAGAGAAGAGTAAGAAGCCGATTTTTTCCGAGGTCTCGAGGAGTCGGCAACTCCCCCTAGTCCTCGTTGGAGCACCCGCGCAAGGGTACAGCTCCCCTTTGATCTGCACAAAGATCAAGTGCTCTCGTAGGGGATATCCATTTCCCACTCCGGGACGGCGGATTCCCAAACCGTGTACACCTTCTTGGGGCTTCACACAATCTCCACGTGAGCTTCCAAGATCAACACCACCAAGCCGTCTATGTGATGCCGAATCACCAAGAGTAACAAGCCAAAGATCTTCACTTGACCTAGACTAGACCAAGAGCTAGATGGATGCACACTTGCTACTCCCAAGCACTAAAGAGAGTCCTTAATCTTCACAAGACCAAGAACACCAATCAATCTAAGTGCCTCTCTTGCCCTCAAACACTCCCCAACAGCAGTTGGATGAACAGTGAAACTCGTGTGACAAGATAGCTTCTAAGTAGGTGAAGAGTGGCTATAAATAGCCCACTCAAAAGCACTAGCCGTTAGTGCTGACGCAGAGGGACCGACTGATTCGGTGTCCTGCAAAGATGGCCACCGAACCAGTCGGTGCCTCCTTGGATTTGAACTTTCAACGGCTAGCTAGTGACCACCGACTGATTCGGTGGCCAAACTCCGTGCAGCACCGAATCAGTCGGTGCGCACCAGTACCAAACTGGTATTTCCAGCCATAATGACCGACTGATTCGGTGCTGCCCACCGAATTAGTCGGTCCCCCTTGGGGACATGGACATGAGCTGGATCTCGAGGGCCACCGACTCATTTGGTGGGTCTTCATGGGGATCACCGAATCAATCGGTCCCCCTCCATTTTCACTCAGTACGTAACAACCATTTCTAGCCAATATGACGGACTCATTCGGTGCTGGCCACCGAAATAGTCGGTCCCCTCTGGGACTTAGGCTACCAAATGGCCAAGGGCACCGACTGATTCGGTGGGCCCTGCTGACAGGGACCGAATAAGTCGGTGCCTCTGTTTACTTCGCAAAGCAAACAGAGCACCGACTGATTCGGTCACTGCCCCAGTGTACACCGAATGAGTCGGTCCCTACTGAGCAAAAAGCTTCAAAATTCTTAAGGCTGAAACTCGTCCAATTCAAATTCTTTGAGTTACCAACCTTCTCAAGGGCTTTGACATAGCTATCTAGCACTAGGTTTCACAAGTGTGCACCACACCTAAACTCTAGATTTATCTAAGTCAAGCTACCAATCCTTAACCCCCCTTTATAGTACGGTCAAAGGAAAACAAAGACCTAAACTACTCTAAGTGCCTCTCATCATCCAAACGGCACTTAGAACTAGCTTATCCTTAATCTCCGAGCATATCCTTTGCACCAATACAATCATTCGCGAATGATGGGGGCCAAAAATACTGTGAAAGCCCATCATTGCACTAACTTAACTTAGTTTCTGCAAAACACTCGTTAGTCGCAATGATAATGTTGTCATTAATTGCCAAAACCGAATTAGAGGCCTAGATGCTCTTTCAATCTCTCCCTTTTTGGTGATTGATGACAACACAACCTCTAAAAGGATATGAGAGAATAAAAAGAGGTAAAGCAACAATAGGATAAGCTTGTTTTGTATGAACTTTGAATAAAAACGTGGAAGCATGATAGATAGTTCATACAAAACAAGATAGACAAAGCGCATAAGAGATATGAAAGGAGGTAAACAAGCGCTTAACAAGAATATGTGAGAGACATGACATAGGATAATATTAACAAAAACACATGTCAAACACATAGAGTTCCAAGGGTAGCATAACAAGCATCACACATAAGCATCACACATATAAACACAAAGACAAGTGCATGAAGTAAACATGATGCACGAGTTCACTCAAAGAGTCAAAAGCCTATGCTACCCAAGCTCCCCCTATCTCTCATATCTCACTCTCTCCCCCTTTGGCATCAAGCACCAAAGCTAAGCGTCGGAGGCGGGAGGAGCGCTCGCAGGTGGGTCAAGAGCCATGGAGGTAGGAACTGCAGCAGCTGCTGCTTCGGCTTCCTTCTCAATCTCATCAAGAAATGGAGTAGCTCCGGAAGTGGTACGCACTGGAGGATCTGGAAGTGGAAGATCAGCACCTGAGCTGATGGCCTCAAGGATCTGCGCCTCAAGATCTAGCTGGATAGCTGAGTCTGGCACAGGCTGAGGCGAAAGCTGAGTCTCAGGAGCAGGCTAAGGCTGACTCGACTGGGGTGTGTATAAGTTATGAAGATCCGTGTAACTGCACCCCAACTGACTGGACCCTGGAGAAGTGAGTGGTGTGGTCTCAGTCATCACTGCTGTCACTGCTGGTGTGCTCCCAAACTGACCAACAAAGGCATACGTAGGTGTGCCGAACGTAGTAGGTATGTCATGAAGTCCGACGGTCACACTCGTCGTGGCTGGCTCATACGGTGCCATCTGTGGAGAACTGAGAGAGGCCATGGGACGCACTGGTGACATCGGTACTCGAGGAGGTAGATCAGGGTGAGTCGGGTGAGGTAAACTCTAAAGTGGAGGCCCTAGGAACACCGGTGGAGGAGCAATACCTGTCTGCTGGAAGAGGTACTGAAACTGATATTGGGTAAAGTCTGCCTGCCTCCTCATCTGCTCAGCTAAGGACTGCATGAGCTCTGCATGCTGACGTGTCTGCTGCTGCTGCTGAGCCTACATCTGAACAATGGCGGAGGACATGGTCTGAATTGATTGCATCATGACCGCCATTATCTCTGCAGTAGAGGGCCCAGAGGTAGAAGGAGGAGCTCTAGGCTGCTGAGGTGCCTGAGAGACAGGAGCGGCCTCGGTGACTGGCACAGACCTGGACCCTCCAGCCTCAGTGTCGTGAGCAGCGCTGAACGGAGGGACAAAGGGTATCTCAAAGTCATCGTCCTCCGAGTCAGTGTCAGGGAGAGAGTCGCTGTCAAGTATCTCCTGGATTCCCTCAAGGCCTGCCTCGATCTCTGACTAGCGTAGCTGCTGATCCTCTGCCTCATACTGGGCTCGCTGCTCGGGTGTCCACTGCTGGGCCACATGATGAAGTGCGCGCTGACCACGGCGACGATCATTTGGCTTGGTAGGCTTGTAGTCAATGAACATAGGAGTCTTGTCAGCAAGTCGCTCTGCCTGAGCCTCATCTCCACAACTAGCGGCTAGGATGCAGCTGATGATGTGTGCATAAGGTAAGAATCTGCAACCTTGAGCCCATCTGCTATGACATCCTCAATCTCACATAATATGAAGTCAATGACATCAAAGGACATGCGCTGGACCATGTGAGCTAGAAGCCACTGCTGCAGAGCTGTCACAGCCTCTCTGTTTCTAGTACGGGGCAGCAGAGAGCGACGAAGAGCCTCAAGAAGGATGTATGCAAGCTGTGTCAGGCCAGAAGGGTACCTCTCAGATGCTGCACCAAACGGAGGACGGTAGATGGCAGAGGAAGTCTCATGATCTGGTGCATATATCCCCACTGAATATGGACGGCGAGGAGGCTCCACATTGGGGTATGCAAGATGATGAATCCGCGGACCCTCTGCCCTGGCACCAAATACTCCAGCAATCTGAGCACGTGTCAGTCGATATCGGCGGTTCTGAAACATGTACTCAATGAACCTATGCTCGGGGTCAATCCAGACTGAAGCATAGAACTGATATACCCACTGTTTGACAACTCTACCAGGAGTCGTCAGGATCTGAAGCAAACCAGGCATATAGGCAATGTAACGTCTGAGCTCTGCGACTGTAATACCAGCAGCCCTGGCCAGAGTCTCTGGAACAAGCACACGGTGACTGAAGAACTGAGCAGGAGCGTTGATGTAAGCTATGCAGAATGCTTCCTGCCTGTCAGTCCAGAAAATGCACTCATCTGGGGTCTCCCGAGTCTCCGGGAACCAAGCCTGAGCTTCCAGACTGTCCCTGTTGTGGCCTTCTTCAGCTCATGATAGGATGGAACGGCTGCAGGAGTGTGAGAATCTGAGCCCTCGGGTGCCTCTGGAATCTCTGGCAGAGTAGAAACAACCTCATGCACCCTCTTCTTGCCACGAGTAGTAGTGGGTGTGGCAGAAAAAGTGGGGCGTGGGTGGGTCTTCGAGGTAGTAGACGCTGGAGTCTCTGACCCAAGTGGCTTCGGCTGAGAACGAGTACGCCCTGAGCGGCGTGGCTGAGGAGGCTGTGGGCCCTCAGGAGCTGCTGGTGACCCTGAAGTGTCAACAATCTAAAACCGCTCAGCAGCTCTGACGGCTGCCATGGTAGCCTCCCAGTTGTCAGGTTGACCGGGAGGAAGCTTCTTCTTCTTCTTCTTTACAATAACCTTGGCCTTGCCCTTCTTTGGGTCCCGTGGGGGACTCGAAGGAGGTAGATCATCACCCTCAACACTGCCAGAACCTCCCTGAACATCTGCCATATCTGTAACTGAGAGAGCTGGACTGTGAAAACCCCTGAAACTGGCAAGGTCCTTGATCAAGGCTTTGCCTTGACTGTCCAGAAAAAGAACCCGAGCCTTTGCGTCAAGCACTGTCACTGCAAATTGCCTCTGTCACTACCACTGCTGTCGCTGACCCTGTCTCAACAACCACACCTGCTCGCAAAAAGAAAATATATATATATAGAGGCATAGCTAATTAGTAGAGAATCCTAGAAAGCATGAAATAGATAAGAGCTTAGAAGCACGTCTATCCTAGGATATGATTGAAATGTAGCTCTCATTAATTCGGATAAATTATATGAATTATAATCATCAAGAGATAATGAGAGCAAAAATTATTCTAGCTCTAATTGTGTCATATAGTAAGAATATGAATGAAATTCTACTCATGAGCACATAGAGCATAGGCAAGGTGCATTTGTCAAATTTTAGTTTGAATTTCAAATTTTAGTTCAAAGTTTCTCATCTCTCTAGGGTTTGAGATCCAAAAAGGAGTGAGAGAGAGAGGAAAGAGGAGGATTTGCACCTTGCTTAAGAAAAGAGGAAAGAGAGGTGGATGGAGTCCATGAGCTCGAGGGGGTCCCATTAAAGTGCCAGTGGAGGTGTCAGCGGCGCTGGGCGACGACGGCGGCGCTAGGAGAAGGCGGTGTTAGGGTTTGTGGCGGGTGAACGGCTGGCGGCGGTGCACGACAGTGGCTGTAGTGGTGGCAGCGCGACGCGGGAGGAGTGGCGAACGGCACAACGACGGCGGCGCGCGCGACAGCGAGGGCGGCGGCGCTGCTGCGGCTGTGCGGGTGAGGGTGGAGGAGGAAGAAAGGACTGCTGACGAGTGGGCCCCTCAAGCGGTGAAAAGATAGGGTAAAAACAAGATGAACAGACGAGATTGAACGGTTTTGAATCAACGGTCTAGATCTGCTCGGCTTCGGGGAGGACCGACTGATTCGGTCGTACACGGTGATAGGCATCGAACCAGTCGGTGGGGTGTGGGTTTGACCCCGCACACATGGAGCATCGACTGATTCGGTGGCCTCCACAGTGTACCACCGAATTGATCGGTCCGCACCAGAGCCAAACACGCATTTAGACAAAGATTGACCGATTGATTCGGTCCCCTCCAGGAAAAGCATCGGTCCTTCTGCAGTGAGTATTTTTCAAGGATTTTTCGCGGAATTTTCTTGTCTCAAGTCCATGGATCCAAAGAGAGGCAAATAAATATGATTCTTAGACAGAGACAAGCGACCCTCTCTCAAACACTCATGTTTCAAAATAGTTTTATATATGACCAAGTGGCTTAACATAGTTTTGAAGTTGAAAACCAAAGCCAAAGCACCAGAGGGCACCAACACCTAGAGAGAGCACAAGGGATGACGATAGCAGTCCATGCTCCCCCCTAAACATATGCCACAACCAAATACCAACAAAACGACTGAAAGAACATAATGCAAGATGCATGCAAGTGCATAGACAAGAATTTAAGGCGAGAATTGAAATCTATCTTGCCAAGTTTGAACCCTTTGCAAGTTTACTCATGGTTTTCACCACTATCTTCCAAAGGTTAGACAAGCTCCTAATGCATATGAGATATACTACACATGATATGCAAAAACAAGTCTACCAACTAAGTTTTTGAGCTTTTCAAGCATATCTATATACAAACAACAATGAGCATTCTAGGGGAAATTAGAGAAATCAACCACATTAAGCTCATTCCGCAAGTTACAAAACCTATTCTCATCCAAAGGCTTTGTGAAGATATCCGCCAACTAATCATCCGTCCTTACACCATGCAAAGATATATCATCCTTAGCTATATGATCTCTAATAAAGTGGTGATGGATATCTATGTGCTTGGTACGTGAGTGTTGGACGGGGTTATTGGCAAGCTTTACCACACTCTCATTGTCACAAAGCAAAGGTACACTCCTAAGAACTAGGCCATAGTCTAGGAGTGTTTGAGTCATGTAAAGGAGTTGTGCACAACAAGAGCCGGCGGCAATGTACTCGGCCTCGGTGGTTGAAAGAGCCATACTATTTTTCTTTTTGGAGGACCAAGAGACTAGCGACCTACCAAGCAATTGGCACCCACCGGAAGTGCTTTTTCTATCCACTTTGCAACCCGCATAATCCGCATCGGAATAGCCAACGTGTTCAAAGTGTGCTCCTTTGGGATACTAAAGGCCAATGCTCGGTAAATATTTGAGATATATAAAGATCCTTTTCATGGCCTTAAGGTGTGCTTCTTTGGGGTTGGCTTGAAAGTGAGCACACATACATACACTAAACATGATGTCGGGCCTAGATGCGGTAAGGTAAAGTAGACTATCAATCATAGAACGGTAAAGAGTTTGGTCTACCGGTTTACCTCACTCATCAAGGTCGAGATGCCCATTAGTTGCCATGGGGGTCTTGATGGGCTTGCAATCTTCCATCTTGAAACGCTTGAGAAGGTCCTTGGTATATTTCTCTTGACATATAAAGGTGCCTTCTTCAAGTTGCTTGATTTGAAATCCAAGGAAGAAAGTGAGTTCACCAATCATTGACATCTCAAATTCCCTTGACATCATTTCACCAAATTTCTAGCATATCTCTTCATTTGTTGAGCCAAATATAATGTCATCAACATAGACTTGGCAAACAAAGAGCTCGCCATTCTCCTTCTTGGTGAAGAGTATAGTATGAACCTTTCCAATCTTGTATCCCTTGGCAATGAGAAAGTCCCGGAGACGCTCATACCAAGCCCTTGGAGCTTGTTTGAGTCTATAGAGTGCCTTGGATAGCTTGTACACGTGATTGGGGTTGTTTGGATCTTCAAAGCCCGGTGGTTGATCTACATATACTTCTTCATTGATGTACCCATTGAGGAATGCACTCTTGACGTCCATTTGATAGAGTTTCATATCATGACAAGAGGCATAAGAAAGGAGAATGCAGATTGCCTCTAATCTAGCCACCGGAGCAAAAGTCTCTCCAAAGTCAAGTCCTTCAATTTGAGAAAACCCCTTTGCAACCAACCTTGCCTTGTTTCTCACAATATTCCCTTGGTCATCTTGCTTGTTTCTAAACACCCACTTAGTTCCAATCACTCTAGCATTGCTTGGCCTCTCCACCAAAGTCCACACATCATTCCGGGTGAAGTTGTTGAGTTCTTCATGCATTGCATTCACCCAATTTGGATCAATCAAGGCTTCTTTAACTTTGGATGGCTCCTTCTTTGAGACAAAGGAGAAGCACTCACAAAACATTGCTTGTTGATTCTTTGATCTTGTCATGATTCCTTTGGTGGGGCTTCCAATAATGAGATCCTTGGGATGAGCTTGAATTCTTGGATTGTGTCTTCTAGGTGGTTGTTCTTGAGGAGCCCTTGGAGCATCAACATTTTGAGTTTGAGCCTCTACCTCTTTTTGTGGAATATGAACATCTTCATGAGGAAGTGGTGTGTCATCTGCATTGTTCTTGCTTTCATCCACATTCACTTGAGGCGCCATGGAGGAAGAGGATGGTTGATTGATCTCTTGCACCTCATCATCATCTTCCTTGGGCTTGATGACTCCAACTTGCTTGTTCTTCATAGCCTCCCTCAAGGGTTCACCACCTACATCATCACAATTTTCCATTGCTCCTTGGGAGCCATTAGATTCATCAAACTCCACGTCATATGTTTTTTCAACTAAGCCGGTGGCCACGTTGAATACTCTATATGCCTTGGACTTAAATGAGTAACCAAGAAGAAAACCAATATCACAACGTTTTTGAAACTTCCCTAGATGTTGCCGCTTCTTGTAGATGTAGCATTTGCAACCGAACACCCGGATGTATGAGATATTTTGCTTCCTCCCAACGAGCAATTCATATGGAGTCTTCTTCAAGAGATGGTGAGTAAAGAGTCTATTTGATGCATAGCATGCGGTGTTGATTGCCTCGCCCCAAAACTTCTCATATGTGTCATATTCATCCAACATAGTTCTAGCCATGGTGATCAAGGTTCTATTCTTCCTCTCCACTACTCCATTTTGTTGAGGTGTGTAGGTTGCGGAGAACTCATGCTTGATTCCAACTTCATCACAATAAGCTTTAATATGGGAGTTAGCAAACTCGGTGCCATTATCACTTCTAATCTTCACCAAAGAGACTTGATATTCATTTTGTGCTTTCTTGGCAAACTTCTTGAAGACTTTGGAAACCTCAAACTTGTCATGAAGAAAGAATACCCAAGTGTATCTAGAGAAGTCATCCTCTACCATAAGACAATAGAGATTCCCACCAATGCTAGCATAGGTTGTTGGTCCAAACAAATCCATGTGAAGAAGCTCTAGAGGTCTTGATGTAGATACATAAGCTTTGGTTGGATGAGTATTTGCTACTTGTTTGCCAGCTTGACATGCACTACACAATTTGTCCTTCTCAAACTTGATATCCTTTAAGCTCACAACCAAATCTTTCTTCACTAGCTTCTTGAGAGTACCCATACCAACATGTGCAAGTCTTCTATGCCACAACCAACCCTTAGAAGCCTTGGAGAATAAGCAAGTGCACAAGCTTGTTTCATTTGAGTTGAAGTCAACGAGATAGAGATTGTTATATCTAAAACCCTTGAAGATTGCTTCATCACTTTCCTTCTTTGTGACAACCACACCCTCATCGGTAAATGTACACTTGTAGCCCAAATCACACAATTGACCAACGGACAAGAGGTGGAAGCTCAAGGTATCAACTAGTAGCACATTGGAAATGGAGTGATCATTGGAGATCTCAATCTTGCCAACACCTTCAACCTTGCCCTTGGAGTTATCACCAAATGTTATCTTCTCATGACTTCCACTCTCTTCTAGTGAGGTGAACATCCGGGGATCACCGGTCATATATTGAGTACATCCACTATCCATAACCCAATGGTGTCCTCCGGTCTTGTAGTTCACCTACACCCACAAACCAAATCACGCTTGAGGTTTAGCTACCCAAACCTTTGAGAAAGTTCAGGAGCTAGAGGTTGATGATGATGTAAAGTTTGACTTGTGTGGTTCACTCAATTTTGTAACAAGAATCTTGGGCACCCAAATTTGCTTAGGCCTAGTTGAATCCTTAGGTCCAAAGAATCTCACTACCACCTTCCCATTTGATATCTTGGACACACCATAATGAGCATTGAAGGCTTTGGGTCTCAAGTGATCTTTTATCTTTGGAGGAGGAGGAGTATTGCATTCATGAGCAAAGTGACCTTCTTGTTGACACTCGGTACAATACTTAGTCTTGGGCTTGTATGACTTGGGTTGAGATATCTTGTTCTTTGCTTCAACAATCTTGGTGGACAAGTACCCAAGCCCTTGAGTGTTATAGTTGATTGCTCTATCGGACAATATTTTGCCAAAGAGTTGATTGCCATTTGTGAGAGTGGTGTAACCGGACTTGAGATCATTCACTTGTTTCTTGAGCCTTTTAATCTCACTCATGGCATGCTTGTTCTTGACTTGAAGGTCCACATAGTCCTTGCCAAGTATGCCATTTGGTGACACACCCAACACAAACTTTCCCTTGCATGTTGCACAATTTTTGGTTGAATTTTCATTGCTAGAGCCTTCACCTTGATTTGAGTGACTAGCCTCCATTGGGGGATTAGGCAAATCACTAGTAACTTCATCATTTGCCTTCATTGGAGGATTAGGCGAGATCTCAAGCAAATCATCACATTGAATTCCACAATCAACTTGCACTATGCTTTCCTCAAGAAGGTCATCACATTGAATAGTACAATTTATTTTCACAATCTTCTCCGCATCTAATTTCTCACTTGATAACACATTAAACTTTTCTTCAAGCAACTTGTGGTGGGTAGTGAGCTCTTGGAACTTGGTTTTCAACTTAACATGATCACTAGCAAGCTTAACATGCTCAAGTTTTATCTCTTTGTTCTTAGCTTCTATCATCACATTTAGCAACTAGTTTTGCCTTCTTTTGCTCAAGCCTATCAATTTTCTCATTTGATTCTCTAATGATGCTAGTATATTATTTAAGATAAGCTACTAGATCATCATAAGAGGGCTCATCATCATCATCACTATCACTATCACTTTCATCCTCATGATGGGAAGACTTTCTCACCTTGCTATCACCCTTTGCCATGAGGCAAAAATGTTTTCTTGACTTGGAGATTGAATGAGGCGGTGGAGGGATGGATGCACCAATTGCAAGACCAGCAACTCCTTCATCTTCACTTTCATTTGATGAGTTGCTTGAAGTGTCGTCGTCGGTGATCCATTCCTCAATATAAGCTCTCCCTTACTTCTTCTTGGTGGGTGTGTAAGACTTCTTCTTGTTGCCATCTTTCTTGCTCTTGAACGTCTTCTTCTTGTAGTCACCATCATCATCACTCTCCTCCTTCTTGTAGTTCTTCTTCTTTCTTTTGTCGGGGAGAGAACATTGATGTGCAAGATGGCCGAGCTCACCACAATAATAGCAATCCATATCCTTGATGGACTTCTTCTTGATAGAGAACTTCTTGCTCTTGTGGTTGAAGTCAATGCCCTTCTTGTCAAGCTTCCAAAGCATCTTGGTGGTCTTCCTCACAAGGAGAGAAACTTCATCGAGCTCCTCACTCTTGCCATCGTCATCATCTTCACTTGACTCCTCAACAATCACCTTCTTCATCTTCTTATCTTTGCTAGCTTTGAAAGCAATGTCTTGCTTGACGGAGGAAGATGAGCCTTCATACTTCTCATATTTTTTTGTGTAGCCCATGTAATCTTCATGACCCTTGATCTTCCCCAACATCTTGGTGATTGTGTGAGAGTTGAGATCATCATAGAAGTAGACGGTGACGATGCCGGAGTACTTGTCACTTGGAAGAGCACTTAGGGATCTTCTCTTGACTTCAAGCTCCTTCATCTTGGTGACATCAAGATCATTCAACTCCTCTACAAGAGCATTCAAGCGTGAGTACATTGTACGAGCACATTCATTAGGAAATTTTTTGAAAGCATTAATTTTATCCATAGTGACTTTGTGGCGCTCCTCTCTCTCATCCTTTGAACCCATGTGAATCTCAACAAGCTTCGTCTACATTTTATGGGCTTTTGTCTCACTCCTAACTTGGTTGAAGTTTTCCTTGTTGAGACTTCTAAGGAGAGTGTTCCTAGCCTTAGCATTGAGCCTCGCATGAGACACCTCAAGTGCGGTGAGGTTATTCTCATCAACGGGCGCGGGAAAACCAACTGTGGTAGCCCTAAGCACATCAGCATCCATGGTATCAAGGTATGCTTCCATACGGATCTTCCAATAGGAAAAATCATTGCCATCGAAAACCGGGGGAGACCCTTCATTAGACATCTTGCTCTAGGCGGTGAAGCCTATCCTTTGAGCAACGAGGATCTGATACCAATTGAAAAGATCAAGATGCCTAAGAGAGGGGTGAATTAGGCTTCTACAAAAATTTAAGCAATAAAATAATCCTATGCAATAAGCCAATTCACCCCATGTGCCTACAAGTGTGGTTTGTGCCTAGCTAGTGTTGAAGAGGGTTTAACAACCTAGTTCCAATCCTACTTTAACATGACAATTCTAGGAATAGAAATGCGGAAAGTAAACTTGCTCAAAGTAAAGAGAAGAGTAGGAAGCCGATTTTTCTCGAGGTATCGAGGAGTCGGCAACTCCCCCCTAGTCCTCGTTGGAGCACCCGCGCAAGGGTATAGCTCCCCTTTGATCCGCGCAAGGATCAAGTGCTCTCGTAGGGGATATCCATTTCCCACTCCGGGACGACGGATTCCCAAACCGTGTACACCTTCTTGGGGCTTCATTGGAAGTTGGAACAAAGGATGACAAAAACTTCCACCCAAAGTTGGCAAAAACTTGCATGGCCAAAACCTCATTGGCCTGACTTGCCTCCTGCATCATTTTCTTGTCTTCATCAGACCTTTGCAATTGCGCCCAAAACCGAAGCCAATGTGTTCCCTGGAAGAGTACATGTAAATTTGTTTTCGTAGGAGATTTATCAAAGACAATATCATTCCTACTAAGCCATATAGCCCAACATAAAGCTGATGCTCCTATTAAAATTTATCTTTTAATTTAGTACCAACCTCCTAAGCCAATTACCAAACATATTAGTAATACTTATAGGTGGTGGTAGCTCAAAGGCAAACTGTACGGCTCTCCAAAAGAATTTGGCTACCCGGCAATCAAAAAAGAGGTGTTGTATCGCCTCTTCACTGGAACAAAAGGCACATTGTTTATTGCCATTCCAATTTCGGCGTGCTAAATTATCCTTAGTAAGAACCACCCCTTTTTTAAATACCACATGAAAATAATGATCTTTAAAGGCATCTTCAATCTCCATAAATTCTTATCAAATTGCACATTACCATTGGTAATAAAAACATTGTACATAGAGCTAACAGTAAACAAACCCGACTGGTTAAGAACAACCAAATCATGCTAATTAATAAGGACAGTTTATACAAGGTACCTGCATTGTTGATGTTTGCAGGTATCCTACAGCTTAGGAAATGCTTCTATCGATAAGATCCTAATAACAGGGGACTTTGTAAGCAAAGAGATATAATATTTTCTTCTTCTCTCGTCTCATTTTGATTGATTGTTTCATCTGTGTTATCCCCATTGTGCACATTTTTATTGCCAACGGACACTGGTTAGCATTAGGTTTTTTTACTCGAAAGTCTGAGGGTGCATTAGGATGTTGTTACTTTCAAACACCAACACAACACTGGTGCACGTCTACGACTCTTCTTCACGGCCCAACAACTTCCTACCACACGCCCACACGCACCTCCCAGCCAGCCGCCGCCACACTCGTGAAGACTGCAGAAGATAGGAGTAATGCAGGTTGATTTCGTTGAAGTTTGAGATCCTTATTGCAAAATGGCGAGATGTCGCACAATCTGGGCTGTCCGTGCACCCGATCGGATGGCTGCGGCGAGGCCGCGATGTGGCCACGCTGGCCGGCCAGCTTTTGGGACCAGAATTCGTGTTAAGGAGATGGACGCCCAGAACCTTTCTTGGCGGGTGACCCTCCCTCGGCGGTGGTGCCTCCGATCCACCTCCTCTCTCTTTGGCGCGTCTCTCCGTTGCTAACCGGCTGGCCGGTCACCTCCTCACCGTCATTGTCGCTGCCTCCGCCTCTCCGTTGTTGAAGGGACTGACATACGTCGGTTTAATTAACCGCTAGCAGGGTTTTGGCGGTAACCCACGTTTAGAGATTCATCCCAGGGGTGTAACATGCGCAAAGGTGCCAAACGTGGGCGACAGGTGATTTAAACAGGTTCAGGCCCCACTGCAGGCAAAAGGTCGAAACAAATTTATGTTTGGCCAGTCTAAAAAATAAAGAAATAAAATCATGATGAGTTGCATTACATCTAAGCATAGCGAACAAGTACATGATTGACCAGTCTAAAGAAGAAATAAAGAGCTGATTGGCCGGACAGGAATGAGGAGGCACACGACCATTTGGAGGCAAGGAAACAAATATGATTGCAAGACGAGGGTAGATGAGGGGCGTGACCAATCAAATTTGGAAGAAGAGTCCGACATTCCATATAATTGATTTGTTGATTGCTTGATTGAGAAGCTATTTGTTTCCTTTTTTGAGCCTCCGGATCAGCTCCTTTGGCTATCTCCCACGATGGAGACCCATTACCAATTTAGGTTGCCTACATAAACTCACTTCTTCAACAGACGACCCATCCTCCTCCCTTCCTCCTCCCGTGAGCACACTGAGGCCACCATTGTGCTGCCCATGAGGTCTGCCGGCGAGCTCTGCCGGCCATGGGTGAAAGGATCAAGATGCCTAACAGGGGGCGAATTAGGCTTCTACAAAAATTTAAGCAATAAAACAATCCTATGCAATAACCCAATTCACCCCATGTGCCCACAAGTGTGGTTTGTGCCTAGCTAGTGTTGAAGAGAGTTTAGCAACCTAGTTCCAATCCTACTCTAACATGGCAATTCTAGGAATAGAATGTGGAAAGTAAACTTGCTCAAAGTAAAGAGAAGAGTAAGAAGCCGATTTTTCCCGAGGTATCGAGGAGTCGGCAACTCCCCCTAGTCCATTTTCACTCAGTACGTAACAACCATTTCTAGCCAATATGACGGACTCATTCGGTGCTGGCCACCGAAATAGTCGGTCCCCTCTGGGACTTAGGCTACCAAATGGCCAATGGCACCAACTAATTCGGTGGGCCCTGCTGACAGGGACCGAATAAGTCGGTGCCTCTGTTTACTTCGCAAAGCAAACAGAGTACCGACTGATTCGGTCACTGCCCCAGTGTACACCAAATGAGTCGGTCCCTACTGAGCAAAAAGCTTCAAACTTCTTAAGGAAGAAACTCGTCCAATTCAAATTCTTTGAGTTACCAACCTTCTCAAGGGCTTCGACATTGCTACCTAGCACTAGGTTTCACAAGTGTGCACCACACCTAAACTCTAGATTTATCTAAGTCAAGCTACCAATCCTTAACCCCCCTTTATAGTACGGCCAAAGGAAAACAAAGACCTAAACTACCCTAAGTGCCTCTCATCATCCAAACGACACTTAGAACTAGCTTATCCTTAATCTTCGAGCATATCCTTTGCACCAATACATCATTCGCGAATGATGGGGGCCAAGAATACCGTGAAAGCCCTTCATTGCACTAACTTAACTTAGTTTCTGCAAAACACTCGTTAGTCGCAATGATAATGTTGCCATTAATCGCCAAAACCGAATTAGGGCTTAGATGCTCTTTCAATGGGCCCCATCGTGCGCGAGCCCTACCGCTGGCCATGGGCTCCACCACTGGCTGCTGGTGAACTCTGCCCAGGAAGAGGAGGCGCGAGGCATGCGGGCCCCCGCCTGCCGAGGTTTGGGTCGAGGGGAGAGAGATGCATCTTTGGGTTCCTCGTGGAGGAGGACCCAAAATGGGTCACGGTTTGGGTTCTATGTTAGAGACTAATTTCCCCCAAATCTTCTGTGCAAGACCCATATATAGGTTTGGGTACTCTGATGGGTCTCGTGTTGGAGATAGTCACTCTTAGGAAACAACAGGCGTAGTTCATTTTTTTGCATCCAGCAACCAGTTGTTTTTTTTCCTATGTATTTTTGCCTTGATCAGTCAGCTTTCATCAGAATTGTTAGTAGTTTGTTACGTCTTTTTTTATGTAGCTTAATCTTTTTTATAGCTTAAACTTAATCAGTGTCGTGCATTTGGACAGTGCCTGGCAGTCTTAAATGAACACGGACACGGTGCGCCGTAAGGGGTCAGGTACGACCATTACAACCTTAATTTGGGGCACCACATTTTGGTCATCAAGTTAACATGTTTTGATTAGTTCATCACACCCAAATTGGTCATGGCTGCTATATTTGTTTATGCTAGCACATGATCTTGGTTGAATGGTTGTTACTGTTAGCGACACGTGTTAGGAAGCTTATTTGTGTTGTGCAAGTTGCAATTTATTTGTTTATTTCCCGTTGATCCAATCAACATCGGAAGTTGCATAAATCCATTTGCAATCAATTTCTGCCTCGCTAATAGCAGAGTCTGCTTGCTGATCGTTGTTGCTACCTGTAGCATTGGCGACATCAAGATAGATCAATTATCCCATGACAATCGAATAACCATCTGCAACAGCTACAAGAAAGAAGAGCTAGTGTGACATCCCTGATGTAAAAAATATTGAAAGTACCTTTAAAACAGGTTAAAAGGGGGAAAAATGGTGTTAGAATTCAAAAATTCATCAAAAATTCAAATGGAAATTCAAAAACAAAGGTCTTTTGACACCCAACTGAAATATTAAGAATTTTGTACTAAACTTGAAAATCTCCAAAAATAAAAGTTGTTCGTCATCACAAATAAGGCCTAGTCACTGTTTGGAACTTTTGAAAGTTTTGCAGTTTAGCCCCTCAAAAACTCGAAAAACAGTTCTGAACACCTTTCTGAAATTGGGTTGTTTGAGCTTGAAAAATTTGAAATTTCAGGTTCACACCAAAAGTAAAGTTGTGTCCCACATCTCAAACTACAACTTTTATTTTTACACTTTTCAATGTTCAGTTCAAATTTTTGGAAAAAATTCAAAAGGGGCAAAGGAGCTCCACGGGGCTGCCAGCGCACCCCTGGCGCGCCCTGCTCCTGGCCGGATTCCGGCCGCCACGTGGCCGACGTGCGGCGGAGGCGGCGCCGGGCCGGCCGAGCCACGGCGGCAGCTGGCGTTTGTCCTCGCGCAGTTGTCTGGTCCCTCCCGTGCGGTCACGTCGAGCACTGAGGCGCCGTTTTGCCTCGCGCCGCGCGGACGCCATCATGGCTGGCGGAGCGCCGCCGGTGGCCGCGCGCGCGCCGCGCAGAGCAGAGCCGCGGTGATTCTCTCCCCACTACGCGCCAAGGTGCACTGTGGAGAATCCCCAGCGCCCACGCCACAATCTTCCCTCGCCCAACCCCCTCGCGCGCGCTCTGTTCGAGCTCGGAGCGCTTCAATGGCGCGTCGCGTCACCCGTCCCTCCTCGCGCGCGCTCCCGAGGCCGCTTATTACTCTCTAGCGTGCCAAAGCACTCCACCGAGCCCCTCACACCCTCTCCCAGCTCGCACACACTGCCATTTCTCCTTCCCGCGCTCAAGTCCGTCGTCTTCAACCTCCGGCCGCGCGGACCGAGCTTGATTCCCGAGCGAAATTCGTCTTCATCCCTCCACCATTCCCAAATTCCTCACGCACAGAGCTAGACCACTTCCCTAGCTTCCTTTTCCCCCACTTCTCGCGAGCTCTCCCCAACTCTCCGGCGAGAAATTGGATTTTCCCCCAAATCCGTATTTCCGGCCGCCGGAGCACCCTCACGTCGAGCACCTACTTCGAGCCCTACCCGAGGTCAACCAAGCATCCCAATAGCTTCACCGAGTCCCACTGGTGCTCACGGACCCCTCCAACCCCGGCGACAACCACCACCCTCGCCGGAATCGAGCCCGTGGCGGCCGCACCGCCACCGCACGTTGCCGGCGAGCTCCGAGCCTCCTCCGGCCTCCCAACCGCCACCATTCGACTCGTGGTGAGCCACTGGTTCTTTTCTCCCACTTCCCCGACCCTCTCCCGCCGTCGTTTGGCCGGCGTAACGCCGTCGACGAGCCAAGGACCTATGTTCATCTTCTTCCTTTTTCCAGGGTTCCCAGTGAAAAAGGCAGGGACCTGTTCGCGAATTTTCAAAAGATTCAGGGGTCGTCGAGTAAAAAAAATTCTTAAGGTTTAAACCTTTTTCCCGAAATCTTGTAAAATCCACCAAAAATCGTACAAAAATCTGAAAAATGCACAAAAATACTCCCTAGACTCGTGAGATTGTAAACTCCAATCTCATGTTAGCATGCATATACTTTTGGTGAACCATTTTTGAATTAAAATTCAAACTATGAATTTAGAAACTTGTGCACCATTTCAAATCCTGAGCTCCGCTAGGGCTGAGTTTTAGATATGTTGTTTGCAGTGACATTAGACACCTTGTGTCCAAAGGGGACCTAAAAATATGGACTGTAGCTTCAGTTATGAATTAATTTGTGATTCCTGTCTTATTGCAGTCCTGAAATTATTAAAAATAATCCATGCAGCTAAAAATCACCATTTTTCTCTAGAGGCCTAAGAACTTGTTAGCACATCTGCTAAAAATGCAAAACGTAATTTTTGCCCCTGATTAAACTATTAAATAAATAGATGTGTGTTTTTGGATAGAAAATTATTGAGGACTGTCCAAGGGTTATTTTGAGCCACCGCTTGGCCAGAGCCCTCCTTACACCCATGACTAGCTTTGGTAGAAAAATTATCTGATTTGGAAGTAATTTCAATTTTATATGAATTAATCTTGTTTCTTTAAGCAGCAGTTTATACTATTTTTAATAATTCTGTGTAGCTCAGTTTTAGCTAAAATTTGGAGTGAGCCTAACTCTTATACTCTAGTAGCTGTCATAAAGTTTGTGGATAAAAAGGATGAACAAAAACAGAGAAACAAAAATGAGAAGGAACTAGAGTAGGAATGGGTTGTTTGAGACCACAGGGTTCTTTGAAGAATCAACCCTGTGACTCGTAGGAGATGTCCCCAGAGTTCTTTTTCCTGACCAGCAGGGTTTTTTTTCGACAAGAACCCAGACAACGGCAACCAGCGGGGTTCTTTTTGTCGAAAAGAACTCGGTCCGCAATGACCAGCCGAGTTCTTTTCTTGAAAGCTTAAGCTTTGCACCACACGCCCTGTTTAACTTATGAAGAAAAGAGAAGTACACTAGCATGTCTAGGTGAATATGGCCTTCAAGGCCTTGGTTTAGATCAATTAGGCAGCCACTATAAAATTTTGCATCTCATGTAGAAGGCGCTCTTGTGGACGGCATCTATCACCTCGTCCCCGCCAACGAAGAAGGAATCCCGGAGAGCGGTGCCAACGAAGTAGCAGTCGACCTAGAGTCTAACAGTCAGCTAGCACAAGAAGGCAAGCCTCGGAGCATAACCTAACTTTTAAAGTTTATGTATCTATGAATTATCTATGCTTGTGCATTTACGTTTCAAGGAGTTGATTGAATACCTTAGTTGCATAATTCTAGTACCTATGACTTGCAACACTAGTATGAAAGGATCGATAGAGCAATGCCTTTAGGTCCGTTACAAGTTGAGTGATTTCCTGTCACTCGCGAGACATAGGAGTTGCTTGTCTTTACTTATGTTGGAATCATAAGGATGGACGGGCGGGATGGTATATGTAGATCTCCCGTCCGTGTATGATAATTGATCTAAGGTCGAAACGTGTGGTTCTGTGTGTCAAGTTTTTGAACGTACCACATGCATGCCGATATATGGGAATCGGTAAGCCCGGTACCAGATTGAAGCAGCTAGGGCCGATAGCCATCTCTCCTTGGAAACTTTTGTTTCCCTTGCCGTACACTTGTGGATATATGCGTGATGCTGTGAGTGAAGCAGTAAACCTTTATCCTAAGGAAGTGGACCCGGTTCCGAATTGTGGATCGATGGGAAAGGTTGGGAAGTGCTTGTGCCTTTTATAGCAAGCATTGTCCGTGTGTGTTGGGTTTCCCCTGGCCAGGTAGCAAAATTCGGTTTGAACTGTCCGCTTCTCGCGGTTAATGAGACTGCTTGACCGCTGTGCTGCATTGAGTAACAAGTGGAACTATGAGGATGATGAACTTGTTGTATGAATTAAATTGTATTGCACCACTTGTATGCTTAGAGAGGATGCTAATCTAGAATGGTTAATTCTACTAGAATATGATGCTAAAACCATGAAAGCAAGGATCTACTCTTAGTTGCTTTTTGGCAAACAAACCCACCAGCCAAAAGCCTCTCATGTCTAGAAGTCGGTGATGTAGTTTTCACTCGACGGGTAAGCCTTGCTGAGTATTAGTATACTCAGCCTTGCTTGTGGCTTTTATTACAGGTACTGTGATGGATGTGGCAGTCGATGCCATCACTTGGCCTACCCAGGTGCCCCCTGGATGGCACGTCGAGTGGGTTCCGTCCTCTGCCGAGGATCGGGAGGAGTAGCACCATGGCAGGCTTCATCATAGTGTTACTATGCATCGTCGCTAGTTTATTTCCGTTGCAATGAACTTATTATTCTGCTGCAATGAACTTTGATACTCTGAATTAAATTTCAAACTTGGTTTGTAATAACTTTATGATATCATTATGTTTGATGAATTTGTGGAATGTTGTAATCTCTGGAACTCACCTTCGTGTGGGCGCGCGTGTTGTTTCGATCGAGAAAGTACGTAGTTAATCGGGTTTAATCCGACGGCGCTCCAGCTTATTCCGGATTAAGTGCCTGACTGCTTGAATAGCGGTCCAGAGGTACTTAACTTGGAATAATTTCGGAGTGGTCCGCAACAGCCAGTAGGGAAGCATCCGTCAAGAACGAGGGGACATGTCAGATTGTTAGGCTGCTACGTCCCTTGAGTAACCTTTCCCTACCACACGAATTTTCTCGGCTACCTATATTTTTTAATTCTCCAGTGTTTTTGAACGAAACTGTAAACAATACAACGGGCAAACTTAAAGATTTAGCAGGTAATACCGCACATAGTTCCGGAGTAGCAAGAGGAACCCTGGAGCAGCAATTTAGTTTTCACATTTCAACCCCTCATAAGAAACTGTATCGAACGGAGGAAGGTATATTACAATATATTACAATATGTGTAGCAGGGGCAAGTAGACCATTCACATTTAGAGGTCAAGAATAACAAAGCTTGCAGGAAAACAAGGACAATGCTCTGAAATCTACATGACACTGTAGGTGAGCTCATTTGTTTTGACCTAATGCATCGACAAAAAAGAATAATTACATAAACCTTGTATAGTGCCATTTCCTGGACAACAAAACCTAGTGTTATGAGCAATGTACAAATTTCATGATAAATGTACTGAAAAAGTTACTAAACCTTCAAGATAAATGTACATGCAGTAGGGCAATATAGTGCCAAGAAAATTAGGAAAGCGGAGCACCTGATAATTTTGCAAGAGAATGGCATATCAAGCAGTACATACTAATCATAAACAATGTTATCATAAATTCAGGCACTTTTTAGAACTGTTAGACTCATGTTTAGTATCCACGGGTCTTCACACTTGCAAAACTTAACCAAGGGCTGCATGCTTGGAGAGTTCACAGGATTTGCAACACTCAGACATGGGTTAAGAATTACTCTCAAACAGAAAAGCTGCATGCACAACCAATTTATTGCATATATGTAGACAATTTAGGTATTTAGTGCACATAACTAATTATCCATTTTGCTATTTTCCTTCACAAAATGACCCAAAATGTAAGAACTGGGAACTACTTGAAAGTAATATTGCCACTCAAACTGAGGTATTGTGAGATTTCATATTTTCTGTGCATAAGTAGTCAACAGCAAATTATCTCTTATCATGATAGATTAGTACAAGCATCTGGGACGACAAGATAAATAATCAGCCACATGCATATCAATTTGATCTCTGTTGGGAAGGGAAACAAGTACAAACAACCTTCCAAGTGTAGCTCAATGAAGATGACAAGCAATTCTGCCTTTGATATGAACGGTAATAAGCATGCCAATTGCCAGCGACGTAGAAAGCATACCAGATCAATGTCCATACCAATGATGACTTTCATCATGCATCCTCAATCCTAGTGAGCTTATCTTTCCTGTCAGGACGAAACAATGAAGTATGTGATATTTGATTTGCCAGTTGTGACTTAGTAAGGTCAATGGGATCTTACAGTAGAAACCTGAAAACCAAGAAAAGAAAACAGAAACCCAAACATCACATGAATTCTCTAAAAACCTGAAAGCCAAGAAGAAAACAGTAAGCATTTCTTTTCAAGCTTGTCACCTGATGTCCTGGTGAAGCACCGAATCCATCTGAATAGAAACTGAGTAGAAGAAAATGGATGACCAACAACGCATGAGAACTAACAGACATAATAATTCAAGCAGATTAAACTCAACCACTATTGGGCAACAACTTACATACCTTTTGATGCTATTTTAAATTAATGGTTACCACCATATCCGCAGGAGACTAATCTGAAATAATGAGAAGTCATTTTTTATGTCAGAACCATATGAAAGGCTATGTACTTTGATTATTCATTATTTTACCTTCTTAATAAATTCCAAATTAATCTGATGCTTTGCTTTTAGGACCCCCCCACCCCCCAGTACACTAATTAGGACAAAGTAATGAATAGCACCCAATTTGACAGACAAAAGGTCTTGTTTTATAATACTGATGGCTGATATGAAGTTTTCACAACAAAATCAACGCAAATTCATGAACTTCATGATAATATATGGAAGAAGACTGAAGGCCAAATATTGTCAGATCAAAATGCATATTGATAAACCAAATTATAAAACTGACTTAGTTTTCATATAACTTGTTAGTGATATCACTATCATCAAAATGTCAGGGACACCAACCTGAGTTATACTATCCTAGGTAATTTGCCACGTTTAATTTGACCATGCTCTAGTAACTTTATCTAGCACGTTTAATTTGATTTTTTTTGGTAAATCTGTAATCCTCAACGTATGCTTGCTATTTGATCATGTGTCTGCATTCAAAGAAAAAAAAGGATGAGCAAATCAAAGCAAAACAAGCATGATCAAGCTGTGTTAGAAGCTTCTAGGATCTTGTGCATCTTCCATAGGCACACCATGACGTCTTAATTCAAGCAAAAGTAGATCTAGCAAAGGTGTCTAATGGTTTAGACTGATGCTACTGGGGCAAATATACTTCCTTAAGATGGATGAAGGTAAAATGCATAGCTAATGGTTCAGATTAACATATGAGGGTAATTCAAGAGTCACACTGTATTCGAAATACTATTCGCAGCAGTTGACTGGGCATATAGGGGTAAAGCACTGTTTTGATGCGGTCTGCACGAGCAGCACCAAATCATGCTACTGGGGAAATGGACTTCCTTAAGATGGTTGCAGGTACAACGCATAAAAAAGATTTCCAAGTTATGCCCCATCAAAGAACTGAGAAATAGAACCATACAGAAGAATAAATTAATTCTCATCCTCTCCGAACTATTGTGATTATCTTGTTCTGATGACTAATGTAACGAAAGCAGAATGAGACAGAACTAAAAAAAAAAAAACTGTTCCTACCTTCTGTATCCTGGTGTCTGATTGCGGTCGGCGGCCGCAATCACTCCTGTCGTCTCCATCGTACTGCAGAAATTGAACCCAGCATAGCTGCATCACCACGCTGCAATCCAACACAAAAACCCAAACTCATGTTTGCACAAATTTAGGACCTAAATCCAAGCAACCTGGTTCTGCTGGCCTGCGTGGTCCGGCTGGTTCTGGCTGCGGCTGTGGGCGAGCTCGGTGGCCGAGACTGATGAAGCCGTCGGCGTCCGCCTCGGCCATCATGCGCACGAGCTAGTCGTCAGAGGCGGCGTGTGGCCCAGCCTCTCGAACAGGGCTGCGACCTCGTACCGCGAGATATTATTGCATTTTTTTTGCCCGGGGATGCAAACACAATCAACACGGGGAATTGGTTCCTTTATTACGTGGGGATATTGATTAGTAGTACGTTGGTACGTTCTCTCCTGAAACCGTGTATTCTTTCCTTAGTAAAACAAAAAAGAAATAATTGTGCCCGTGTATTGTTTCCTTTTTTTTTTTTGCCGTGGGAATGCTGTGCAACTTGATAGGGGGGTTCTTTCCAAAAAAAAAAATTGCCATGGACGTGGGATGCTGAGCGATCTGATCAAGCAGGGTCTTTCCTTTTTTTTGGGATCAGATGCTGAGCGATCAGAAAAATCAGGGGGTCTTTCCTTTTTGTTTTTCCGGTGGAAAAAAAATGTGGGATGGACCAAGAATAAAGAAAAATTTTGCCAGAATAATTTTGACAAGACAGTCAAAAATACTATTGTTGCAGTGGACGGCTATATAAAATATGATAACGCAAATGGTCGGGCTTGATTAACACAACATAGAATGTACCATTACATTGCAAGGTCACCATAAGTACATAACACACCATATATGGTAGAGCCAAAATTAAGATACCATTGGGAGAGACAATATCACCATGTATCAAACAAGTGAGAGAAAAGGGAGACTTTCATGACAAAGTATGTCCTCAAACTGAGGCGACAGGTTCTCTTACAACCCAAATAAAGTCCTAAAATCATTCATATAACGATGGGTAAGATAACACGGGATCTGGAAGCAACAAACTAACTTATTCAGAACACTAACTTAATGGCACCATCGCCACAATAAGACATGTGGCGTCTTGAGTTGTGTTTGATCATTCTGAGTTCCACTTTCCCATTGCCGTCATTGATATTGGCAGTCCCATTGCCGTCACGAACACACCGTACCACATCCACGCCAGTCAAAACAGTAAAATACTCCTCATCTAAACCATCAGAATCAAACAAGGACATGAGACTTGGACTACAGAAAAACCTTGCAATGCAGAACCTGCCAGAGCCCAGGTTGACAAGCTGAGAAGGCTGCACCTCTGCCCACTCTTGAGGTGCCTCAAACTCCTTCCAAGTGTCTACAAGCTGTGGCTGGAAGTCCATGTCCATGGTGGAGAGGTCAGCAGCACCCAGTTGCATGTCCTTGGCACAGATGCCAAACCACAGCTTCAGCTCTGGTACATACTCAACCTTGCCTACGAAAGGAAGAATCCAATCGCCAATCTGGGTCCAAGTGTGTGTCACTGTGTCCAAGCTGTAGGTGCCAGCACGATCCACCGATATGCAGACTTGGGAGCCACCGCCGAGCACCGCGTATGAGCGGATCCTGGGGCGTGTGCTGGTGTCAACATAGTACTTGGGGTTACAGATGAATGGCGGCGGGGGGAGGAGTTGGTGCTGCCAGAACTTGGTGGAGTGGGTCGAGGGCCTGCAGTATGTAAAAGCCTCAAACTGACTGCTCAGTGCTCTGGCGTCTCCCTGCTCCAGTCTAGGAGCGCGCTCCATGATGAAGACGCTGACACCTCCATCGTTGTCGTCAGCCCAAGGGACGGAGATGGACACGGGCACAGACTTGGGCTTGTGGAGGTATGGCATGGACTCTACCGATCGTGTGTCCGCGTTGAAAAGGGTAGCACGCCCAGATTGATCAGTGCAGAGCAGATTGCCACCTGCAAGCGGGAAACAGTCCATATACCAATCAAAGCCCACTGCTGACGATCGTAAGTTGATGCCTGGGGCAGGAAGCCTAATCCTCCGCATCCCGTTCTTGGGGTTGCCGGCCGGAAGGGTGGTCTCTTGCGGCCCTTCTGATTCAGAAGTGTTTATGTTCAGTGGCAATGCAGGTATTGAGTTGAACAACTTGTGGCGCGTCAGGTCAACGAAGCAAAGTGATTGGGCTCCAGGGATGCGGATGTCCACGAGCAGACTCAGAAACCGACGCGAGAGGCCCATCGCCGATTCAATCGCCAACTTCAAGTCTATCAAAATAGAAGAAATCATTACAACCCGATACACTCATCGTAGAGGGGGAAAAGACTAGGTAATCTCCTTGGTTTGAGTATTAGCTTCCGAGAGTAGATCTAGATCTAGCGATTGCGAAGAACGAATAGCACATACCACTAGGAGCAGGCTGCGACAACTCGAATCGACTCCCAAGACGAGCGGACCTTCCTTGCTGTGTTCTCTCTTGCGATCGATCCAGCCAGGTAGCAAAAGCCCGCAGCGATGCCTGAGGGAGAGAAAAAAAAAGATGCTTTCGATCAAATCTGTTACAGACGGGTTGGCATCACAAAAGCCTATCAAATATTGCCGAAGATCAGAAAGTTAAGGAGAAAAAAATATCTTTCGATCACGTCGGGTAAAGATGAAGCAGATCCGCAAGGCGGCTGACCTGGAGAACGGAGGGGGCAGGGCGGAGCTCCCAACCAGTGTTCACCAAACCGTTGGGAACCGGTCCGGTTTGACCGGTTCCCGCTCAAACCGCTCCGGACCGGTAGCGGTTCAGACCGGTTTGAACCGGACAAAATTCAAAATTTTTAAATTTAAATTCAAAAAATGGAAAAATGTCGTAAAAATTCCTAATAATACTTCAAGGTGCGTGTAATCTGTTGGTGTAAAAATTTTTCAAATATTTGCTCATTTGGTATTTTTTTCTGCAAATACAAGTTAAATCAAAAAAGAAAAAGAAAAAAAAGTGGCCGGCCCATTAAGGCCCATTTTTTTGACGCAAACCGGCCGGCTAACCGCCAAACCGGTCCGGCTAACCGGTCAAACCGAGCGGCTAATCGCTCCAAACCGCCGGATATGTGAATTTGAATTCAAAATTTGAATTTGTCCGGTTTCTAGCCTATTTTTTTTGACGCAAACCGGCCGGCTAACCGCCAAACCGAGCGGCTAACCGCTCCAAACCGCCGGATATGTGAATTTGAATTTAAAATTTGAATTTGTCCGGTTTCTAGCGGTAACCGGTCAACCGGACCGGTAAACCGCTACCGGAGGCCGGTGGTTCGAGCAACCGGTTCGAAAAATAAAACCCTGCTCCCAGCGCCGGACCGGAGCAGAATGGGTGCGGGGGGTGGGCGTCACGAGCCCAGTCACAGGGAACGCGGTACACAGCCACGTACCTTGTACCGGGAACTTTCGTTCCGGATCGGGAACGGGAACGAAGTGGTACATGAGACGGAACGATGCCTGGGACGTGTTCCTGCAAGTCAAGGGACGATGATTGGGTACCTAGGTGAGCGGCGGCGGCGTTTTAGGCTTGCTGTGAGATTACTGTGAGCTCTCTCCAAGGTACTATGATAGAGCATATCTGGAGAATGCAACTCCTGGGGGCACTCAAAGGAAACCACCACATGAAGATTTAGAGGTTATGGAAGGCGTAATGGAGGCTTTACGTCGAATAGCAGATTCAGAACATGAGTATAAAGTCTTGCGTGAGGAATTTAATAGTTTTGTTATGAAGAGGGGAATGTTTGCACTTCCTGCTGTTAAACTTGATGCAGCCACAATGGATCCAATTAAATGGTGGTCCAGCTATGGTGCCCAGGCTCCAAATTTGGCAGCGGTGGCAACGAGAGTTCTTTCCCAACCTGTTAGTAGTTCATCAGCAGAGAGGCTTTGGAGTACCTATGGATAAATCCAGAGCGCAAAGAGGAACAAGATGAATCTCAAGACAGCTGACAAACTAGTCTATATTCATCACAACTTGCGCCTTCTGTCGAGGACCACTGAGGACTACAAAAACGGAGCATATGCCAACTGGGATGTAGACCCTGAAAATTCTAATATCGATCTAAGGGTAAACACTAATATACAAAGCTGAAAAGAATCTATTTTCGTTTTCTTATTAGCAATACATATTATTAATCCTCCTGATCTTATAAACTTGCAGACGTAATCTTCATGACAGCAAGACCAACGGGCTACCAGCAAACTTGAGATGAAGCTGTGCTGTTGTGGACTGCGGACATGCAAATGGAGTTGTCTTTTGAAGCTTTTATCTATAATTAGCATATAATTTTATCTTTATGCTTGTTGAATTCGGACTTATATTATATAATTATTATTACCTAAAAAGTTCCTGGATCATGATCCTTGTTCCTTTCATATGTTCCATGTATATCGACTCATGTACCGGGTTCACGATCCTCGTTCCATAACTACGTTCCGGGTACATCGTACCAATTATTTAGGGATCATGATCCCATTATAGGGTACAGCGTACCGAAGAAGTATACCCCCCTATGAACCGGGAACTTGAAATTATCGATCCACGTACCATGTACCGCGTTCCTCGCACCTTCCGTACCGGGAACATTGTGACTGGGGTCACGAGAATACGAGGGAGGATTTAGGTCTGGACGTCTGGCGTGAGAAGATATTTTAATTAGAGGAACCCTTCGGGCTGTCCGTGGGCTTTGTTTCCTGAGGAGATCATGGCCCACGGGCCACTTTTCAGGGCGATTGGTTGCCCGCATCAATTTTGGGGCAGGCTCCCGAGATGCAGCTTGCGGGGCAGCAAAAAGCGCCCGTGAGCCTGGCTCCCGGGATACGCAAATGAAGTCTGTTTCCCCCACGCAAGGCTCGCCGGATGCACTGCACGCTAGCAAGTGATGGATTAAAATTCTCTGCATACGGGTTGTACTCCCGTCCCCGTACAGCACCATGCCGATTTCTGCCATCTGTAACCGTGATTCTCTCGCAAGGGATCAGCTTGGCTCCCTCGGCGACGGACTCCATGGTAACTGAGCCACGAGCGGATTCTGCCTCCACAAGGATCGAGCCGATTCTGCATCCCTTATGGTAACCACCATGTGCTCAATATGGTAACCATCATGTGCTCAGGGAAAACAAATCTCTATTACCCTCGTTCCTGCTGCCGCCCTCGACGGATCTTCAAAATGGAAAACTGCTGCAGCATCGACGATAGAGCCACCGGCGAGCAGACTGCCACCGTCGAGATCATGCCTTCGTGCATCCTAACTGCTGACCTAGGTGCCGGCAATGAGAACACACCGCCGATATCATCATCAATCCCCACCGATGGTTCTGCAGTCTCAAAGGTTATGTTGTTGATACTAAAATCAAGTAATCAACCAAATTAGTTTTAGGACAAACATATTTGTTTTAATTTTTATAATTACATTACTTTTAGGTAAATATTCCTACCATACTGTAGGTGGATGATGAACGAGTTCAAACTGTAATTGTACCTGAAGTTGGAATGGCATTCAAATCTGAAGTTGATGCTTGGCATATGTATAATCCATATGCAAAAGATATTGGCTTCAATATTAGAAAGAGCAATACAAGGAGAGGAGATGGAACTATTTATCAGAAGCATATTGTTTGCAGTAACCAAGCGGAACGGTGTAGTCATTCAAAACATGTCACTGTGAAAGAAAATGCTAGTACCAGGACATCCTGCGATGCTCGTGTTCAACTTAATGTTAGCCGAGATGGAGTTTGGACAGTGCAAAAGGTTGTACTCAATCATAACCATTATCTTGCTAGTCCAAATAAGGTGCATAAGCTGAGGTCCCATCGACGCATTGAAGAGGCTGATAAACTTCTAATTGGTTGAATATGAAAATCTAGAGCAAAGCCAGCCGAAGTGTATGAGTTTTTCGAGCAATGGTATGGAGGATCAGAGAAAGTTCCATTCTCACGAATGGTTTGTAACAACATGATTGGCCGTGAATGCAAGAAATATTTGCCAGCTAATGTAATTCACAAACATTGTTGGAATACTTGAAGCATAAGTAGATTGAGGATCCTAATTGTTTCAAGCTATTATGGATTATGTGTGCTTTGGTGATGCTGTGTCATTTGACGCCACGTTTCAAACCAATAAGTTTGAAATGCCTTTTGCTCCACTCCATGGAACCAACCATCATAAGCAGACAATCATCTTTGGTGCTGCACTATTATACAATGAAACTATTGAATCATTTGTTTGGTTGTTTAAGACATTTCTAACATCAATGTTCGGCAAACATCCTGCTTCAATTTTCACAGATCAATGCGCTGCTATATGAGCAGCAATTAGAATGGTATTCCCAGACACAAGGCATCGTCCTTGTTTATGGCATATTTATCAAAATGCTGCTAAACATCTTAGTCATGTAATTAAGGACCATCCTAAGTTTCTTGCTGATGTTAAGAAATGTGTGTATGAAGAAAGTTCAGTGGCACACTTCGATATGTTGTGGCATGAATTGTTGAAAACTTATGAACTTGAGGAGGACTCATGGCTGAACAACTCAACAACCTATATGAGTCGCGGGTGCACTGGGCTGCTGTCTTCCGTGACAGTTTTAATGCTGATATGACCACAACTCAAAGGAGTAAAGGTATGAATAATGTTTTCAAAAAGATATTTCTCAGAAGACTTTTTTTTTATCTTTCTGAACTTCTTGAAGAATGTGAAAACTGTGCTACTAAGCTACGTGAGAATAAGTTTGATGAAGACCATAAGTCATGATACACTAGTCCAATTTCTTCTATTCCAGGCCTACCAATGTTAAAGACCGCAACGGATTCATATACTAGTGTAGTAGTGTGACGCCTGTTAGATGTGCTAATTGTTAACCGCAAGTGCACGGATCATTGTAGCTCTTTCCCTTGAGTAATTCCCTCAAGGTTTTATCAATCCGTAGAACTAAAGACAAAGATTCAATCTAAAGTACACGAGATCTTTTAAATCGAAAAGATGTGTTTGTCGGAGGTTTGCTCTGGCAATCCGCAAGAGGTTAGCCAAGCGGTAGATTTTAAGTAGGGAGCATGGAACCAGGAGCACGATGGTGACACAGAGGGATGCAAGGTTTATACAGGTTCGGGCCATCGGAGCGTAATACCCTACGTCATGTGTCGGTGGTGTTGTCTGTATTGCAATGGATGGGGTTCCAAGCACGAGTGTTGTAGGCTATGGTTCGAGAGGTGATGCCTTGCCCCCTTGGGGTCCTCCTAGGCCGCCTTATATGGTCCAGCATCCTAGAGTTACAAGTCGGTTGGGATCTAATCCTATCGGTTTACAATAGAAAATAATATATCTTGAGGAGTCCTTCCTTATCTTGCCAATCCTTTACTTGGCTGACACTTCATGGGCCATAATGAACCCTGGGGTATCCATATCTGTCAAGCCCCTGAGCGATGTGTAGCCAAGCAAAGTATGGGTGCACAAGGCTCAAGAATTAAAATTCAAAAAATCCCATGATCAGCCGCCCCGAGAAGTGCGGAACTGAACAAAGGGTTGAGAAGCAGCCTGAATGAGCAATTCTGGATTGCTCAAACAATATTCATGATATGGAGGGCAGCGCAAGACGCGCTCCATATGGAGCAGCCCCGAGCATAGGAAGGATTAGAATAATCGTTCCTACCGTCCTACGGTAAAAAAGTTGTAGCATATCACAGATGATATACTCGGCAAAGCTTTAGGAGACATGCCGACCTGACCTAGGGCGCCCAACATGATGGGGTCTACGGGAACAAACCAATCAAATGTTGCGAATAAGAGATCAATCATCATTAATTGCTGATATCTAGCCTCCAAGAGGAAGACTGATGGAGCCACGGAGGCATACCGACTTGAGACTCGGCGAGCAGCCCCCGAGCGTAAAGGCTGGCCGAGCTGTACAAGCACGCCAATGAATAATTCGGCGCCAGCCCCCGAGCGTGAGGGCTGACCGAGCTGTCGAAGCACGCCGATGAAGAACTCAGCGCCAGCCCTCGAGCGTGAGGGCTAGCCGAGGTGTGGAAGCATGCCGACAAAGAACTCAGCTCTAGCCCCCCAACATGAGGGCTGGCCGAGCTGGAGAAGCACGCCGAAGTAGAGCTTGGTGCCCAGCGCCTGAGCGTGGGGCTGGCCGAGCTGTGGAAGTGCGAGTAGTGGTCGTCGAATCTTGAGTTGTAAAGGTCATAACAAACATTATGTAGCATAATGCAGAATATCTAGTAAAGGGAAGAGTCCAACTCTATTCGGTGTGAAAGCAAATTCTTGGGCGTCCTGCTCTTGTCAGGCCACGTATTTTCCCCGGGTTGTTAGCCTGTTACGTCTAAGCACAGTCTCGCTAACCACTGCTCATGGAGAGGACGGTTTACCATAGGCTACAACGCTCAGCATGGAGGCTTAAATGTAGGCGGCACGCGAGAATAGAGATTTCATGGATTAAGGCGTGTGCTACCCAAGTATTTTAGCAACCATCAATAGAAAAACATACAAGACAAGGGTAAAACAGTCTGAGCTATGTAGGAAAGTAATAGCATGAGCTAAAGAAAAGTAATACCATGAGCTAAACACCCTAAGAGGTGTAGCGCGACTGCCCTTGTAGTGGACGGACCGAGCTGTGTGAGCAATCGGATGCGACCTGGGAGGTCGGCAAAAGTCTCGGAGACGTAAAAAAGACGAGGTGTATGTAGGTATATGGGAGTCGTAAAATATTTAATTGAAAGTGTGTGACTTAGCTTGATTCATGATGCGAGATGGAGCCGTGCCGAGTTGTCGAGAGCGGAATTTCTATCGGACTCACAAAGGATCCCACGATCTCCCCTACCTGGCACGTCAACTGTCGGAGTTTTGCTCTGGAAATTTTAGGCAGAGAGCGTGGAACTAAGAGCACGATGATGACACAGAGAGACGCAAGGTTTATACAGGTTCGGGCTGCCAGAGCATAATACCCTGCGTTCTGTGTCGGTGGTGTTGTATGTATTGCAATGGATGGGGTTACAAGCATGTGTGATGTAGGCTATGGTTCAAGAGGTGATGCCTTGCCCCCTGGGGTCCTCCTAGGCCACCTTATATAGTCCGGTATCCTAGAGTTACAAGTCGGTTGGGATCTAATCCTATCGGCTTATAATAGGAAATAATATATCTTCAGGAGTCCTTCCTTATCTTGCCAATCATTTACATGGCTGACACTTCATGGGCCATAATGGACCCTGGGGTATCTATATCCGTCAGTATTAGCGGCTCAAGCGACACCAAAGGTAGCAAGAGAGTTAGAGATAACCGATCTAGATCACCCAGACCAATGCATAGTCGTAGTTCGTAGTTAGATAAGGCAAGATAGATGTGAATCTCAATAAAAGCATCTTTAAATCACGACCTCCAGTGGAACCCTAGATGACCGCATCTTACATGAGGATACACCCTGTCGCAGCACTATCCCCTTTGGTCCACAAGTCACTCGAGCACGTGAACGTGTTGAACCCCTCTGATAGCTCCGGTAAACTCTTAATCACCACGGCTACAAGATCATCATACGTAATTTATCTCGATAATAGATCTAAAATAAGCACACCCAAAAAGATGAATGAAATTCTCAAAAGGAGGTACTCCCAAGTGCCAACCAGAGAGATACTCGATCGCTATGTATTCGGAACACATGAATCTTTACCATGAATGATAGTACATCACAAGATCACAACCATGGCATACCATGATCTTGACCTAGCTCTAGACGATGACGTGGGGGCACCGTGAAAGGTTCCCATGTTGACTAGGGTGACCCCTAGACAATTAGCAATGGCCCTCGACTCTCCAGAAAGGTGTCCCTCTTTTTCTCTGCTCCTCGGCATCGACTGCGATGCCAAAAAAACTTGTTGAAGACTCGAAATTAGGGACCTTTTATAGCAGATACGACCTAGGTCAAAGAGAAGGCCGAACCTCCACAGGAAGGGCCTGGGCCGGCCGGCTAGGTGCCAGGCCGGTCGGGCTGCCTGTTCCCGGCTTGCGCCCTCTTTTCTCCTCGTGTCTATTAGGTCTTCTGGAGTTCGTGTCCTTCTTTGATCATGGGTGTTTGACGACGTTTTCTTCAGGAAATCTTCGGAATAAGGATGGATATGTGAATCTTTCCTTAATCCTCAATTGGTTCACCTTCACCCCAAAGTAAACTTAGAATTGGATAATATCTTGGACCCTTCTAGAAACTTGGACCTTCATATGTGGGCTTGGGATTGGACTTGGAAGGCCTTGGACTTGTGGGCTTTTCATCCTTCGTATGGGCTTAATCAATTTATGCCTCAAAATATTCCAAAATCCTGCAAAATCACAAATCCTCCAAAAACATATGTATATGTGGAAATGGCCCGGTTAGTGAGTATGATCATTAGCTTAGATATCTAATTCATGCCATTATTGGAGATAAACAAGGGTAAAAGTATGCCGCTAAGGAGCGTCAACACCCGCCCCATGCTTAAACCTTGCTCGTCCTCGAGTAAGTCTCCAATAAAAATCGGCGTTGCCTTCAATGTTCAATCCTCGCACTTTGATCATACATAAGAAAACATAATGCTCTCAAAGAATAATTTGATTTTTGATGTATGATGGGTATATATGAATTAAGCGCAACCCCACAAAGATTTAAATATCATGCTCTCAATTTTAAACAAGTCTATGGAATTATAAAATTAGCTCAAAAAGAATTTCTAAACCAAGATCAATAATTTAAACCTTAATGCATTTGGTCATGAACAATTCAACTCTTTCTCGTCTCTCCAAAATGTGGAAACTCTTTCCTTTCCTCTCATGTAAATGTAGGCAATATTTGGGGCTATAGGAAAGTTAGTCCTAGCAAGATTTTCAGATCAAGATATTATCAAAATAAGAAATATATCTCATGGGTTTACCAAGACTCGTAAAAAAGACCATGGAAAAATAATTTCTATGTGGAGAGGGAGATGATGGGCACACACTTTTTAGATAGTGGACATGTGCAAATGGCAAAATGTGATATCAAGGCACTAGCGAAGTCCTTGTTATCGGATTGCATATGATTGGAATAAATGAGTATAGAATATTCCCTCAAACTTCTATGGTTTAAATAAACTAAAAGAACTAAGGAGCATTTTCTTTCTCTTTTTTTTATATTTTTCGGCATTTACATGGGTGAGAGGATCTTGTAGATGCCTAGAGGGGGGGTGAATAGGCGTACCTAATATAACCTGAAAATTCTTTCACCACAAGTTGTCAGTGAGACCGGATGATCCGAGAAACTGTAGGATGATCCGATGGTCGGATGATCCGAGTAACTCTAGGATGACGATGTTAAATAATAGCTATGCTCGACATTCAAAATCTAAGAACTTATTCTCAAATCCACTTGAATAGAAAGTTCACATATGTACTCTAAGAGCTATATAACATGATCAAACACAATGGAAACTAGTATGGAGATAGATCGATCAATATATAACAAATATGAGAAAATATGAGCAAAAGTAAAGTGAGCAACACAAAGAGACACGAGATTTGTTCCCGGAATTCACTCCCAAGGGAGCAATGTCTCCGTCGAGGCACCCACAAAGGGTAGAGTCTATTTCAACTCGTTTTCTCCGTCAACCTACCAGAAAGATCAAGATTAAGTTACTTTCAAGATGGTTCCACACAAGGAACGGGTAATACAAACTTCCAAGGCGCTCCCACAAGCTAGGTGCTGCACTTGGCAACTTCTAACCATCTAGGAGCAAGCTTCAAGAGTAACAAACGCGAATCACATGCCATGGATGCTTCAAGTGCTTCTTGAGATGAACAAGTGCTTCTCCTCACTCAAAGTCAACACCCAATCCTTAAATCTTTTCCCTCAACCAATCCCCAAGTGAATCTTAGCTAGGGCAAGGGTTGGAGGGCAGTGGAGTGATGGAGAGAGGGCTAGAGATGTGTTTTTCTGTTGTGTTGTGCGAGAGGGAGTGAAGTGGTGAGTGAGGGGGTATTTAAAGGAACCCCAGAAATCTGACCGTTATGTTCAAAATCGGGCAAACCGGATCTTCTGGGAAAGACCCTGATCTTCTGGATAGGCTTAGGTTTCACTGAAAAAAGCTAAGTGCCTAGTAAAACCAGATCTTTCGATTCACAAAACCGAATCTTCTGATTTCATGCAGTAAGGAACCGGGTCATCCGGTGTACAAAATCGGATCTTCCGATTTTCTCTGAAAAAGTGAGTTTTGTCGTGTGTGTCTCTCAAAGTTAGTTTTCATCTCAATATAGCACTTTGACATTCTTATTTATCAGACACGCCCCCCTTGATAGTATGGTGTTTCCTATACTCAAATTCAAAGAATAAATTCAATTTATATCCTCCTTTTGAGCTTCACACCATATAGTTTTGAATAGGGTCCTTTATAGATTTCCTCATCTCTTTTCATTTTACGCCTGCACATGTCTCAATAAAAGTATGAAACCTCCAAATTATGGTTGTTATCAACACCAAACCACTACGGGGCCAAATGCACTTTCAATGGGCATGCATATTTTATTAGCTTGGACATGACGAGGTGCGGCATCTCTCTCGCTTTAGACATGACGCAACCGAGAAGAAGCTAGTAGCACCACGGCCTTGAGCTTCGGCTTGGATTTCACCTCCTTGTACTCCCTCCGTCCAAAAAATAACATTGTTCAACATTAGCCAATTATATATAAAATAATATTAATATTTATAATAGAGTTAACACATCATTAGTATCATTAGATAGATATTTGAATCTAGTTTTTCAACAAATTTATTAGAGACATAAATATTACACATATTTTTGTATAAATCGAGTCAATGTTAGGCAAAGTAACACGTGCATGCATCTCATAACATCATCCTTTATGGGACGGAGGGAGTAAACTTAATTAGCTTGGACATGTGGGTGGTTCACGAGCTCTGCTCCGCCATGATCCGCTCCAGCAAAATCAATGAACAAGTCCGTGCCGGCGTTCAGGAACTCGGAGCACCCCACTCGTCGGCCACGCGTCGTGGATGAGAGGGAGGAAGATATCGTCATGTGACGGCATTGCGGATCTCGTCCTATGTCCTAGAACCTCGTCTCGGTCCACGTGGGTAGGACCGCGCCCTGCCCACTACCCCGCACGTACGCTTCGCCCGGGATCCGGAAGCCTGCTGGCCCTGTGGGGGGGGGGCTTACCTGGGCACACACCGGCTGCTTCCGCGTTAGCCGGCGCTCGCACGGTCACGCTGCAGCCGTCACCACGCTCGCCTGTGCCTGCACCGGCCGTTGGCCCTACCTCTACGCACGCGCTACCTGCCGTCCTCGCCCCAGCCTCCGCGCTTTCTAGCCAGCGCCTGATGCGCATGAGGCTCCAAGTAGCGCGACGCCGTTGTGTAGGTAGCTCAGTCAGGGTGCTGCGGGGCAAGTTCGGCAGCCAGGTCCGCCGCCGTCCAGTCTCGACGGTGAAATAAAAAAATAAGCAATTTGTAACAAAATTGAAAGCAAATGGAATAAGAGTAGGTCTTGGGCAATCAATTTTGCTTATTTCTTGGTGCCAAATGTAGACCGTCTGTGATGAATTTGGCCAGTGCTCAGTCTGGTTTCGTGGGCAAAGGAGATAGAGAAAGCGAAGAGAAAATGAGGAAGACGAGGCTCAGTTGCTCCTGCCTGTGTGGGACCTTCCAATCAGGAGAGGGGAAATGAAAAAAAATGACGTACGGGCCCCGTATGGACAGAAGGGTAATTTGGACATTTCCAGGCCCGGTCCCACTCGTCAGGTGCAGCTAACGGTGAAAAACGGATGGAGTGTGGACGGAATGGCATAGAGGTCAAAGAAGTTTAGGTCAATGACACGTAGGTCGGGATGATCTTTTTTATGGCATACAAATAAAAGTCTCTTGAAAATTGGTAGCGTGGGCCGCTACGAGTCGGCACGGATGCCCCACTGTGTTTGTAATTTGAATTTAGCTTGTTCAAACATATAGCTTTTTTTCTTGATGATGACAAGATCTGTATGACCTATTATATTTTTGTGGAATAAACAGTTTGTAAGTCTGTTGACGGCCCTTAGCCGCGTCAATTATGAACCGCAAGTACACGGTCTATCAATCCGTGGATCGACAATGAACTTACTAGGGATTTCTATCTAATCTAACGGGTCTATCCTAACATGAAGCATTGAATGCATATATAGGGTAACCTATGAATGAAGTTGATGAAAACTAGGGTTCCCGATCTTCCGAAAGGTTCGGATAAGCGACGATTTGGTGGAGTCGCGACACACGTCGATCCGGCTTCCGAACAAACACGTTTTGAGCCCCGCAATTGCAGCACGACGTCTCCTCAGGTTATCGACCGACGGATGCATGGTTGACCTCGCCAAGAAGGCTAGTCCCTGCCTGCAAATCGAAGAACACAAGCAAGAACAAAGTAGGATACAACCAAATTACAGATGTATGATTAATCTCACGAGTTGGGGTCTCACAAATCGATGCAACAACGAAACTTTTCTTGGACAGATTAATCTAAGCAAAACCCAAAACCTAAGGATGGCAGCGGCTACTGAATTATAGAGCTTAGGGTCGTGGATGACCCCCTAGCCACGCCCCCTAATGGGCTTGATGACGATACATGGCCCAAATGCCAAAAGACGGTGACGCAGCACCGGGACAGATTCTTGATGCCACCTTGTTTGGATGATTCCCGACGACTCAGGATGAATTTGGGATTCAAACCAACACCATTGGAAGCTCTATGAAATCTTCTTTCCAACCATATCTGGATTGTCGAAATCGGACTCCGTTTGTGGCCTGGGCGTCTGTTTTACCGAAGACAGCTCCTGGACTCCGAGGTGGACTCGGAGTTGAGTTGTATTGGGCCTCCACCTTGACTTGGGCGCCCTTGCTAGTCTCCTAAGGTGGTGGCCAAGGTGGAGGACATCCTTGATCATTTCTGAAGCTCTTTCCATATGCCTGGGGACTACTTCTTGGGCCTGGGTTCCATGTGTGAATAACAAGCTCGCGAGGATATTGTAATAACATATTGGTACCTTCAATCAAATAATAATATGGACATGTGGAACCAAGTGAATTGTATAACAAATCATCATGCAAATGGAGAAACAAGTTCACCTTATAACCAATGTTCGTATCCGAAGGTGTCATGTCCTCATCAGAAGTGCGGGATGATCACATCCATGAACATAGGTAAAGATAAAGCATAGCCAAAGGTATGACTAAGCTTATGCGCGCCTTCTAGATGTAGTTCCAGCTAATCAAGTAAGTACATCATACATCTCATCCTAAGCTTCTTTAAATCATGACCTCCAAATTGACTTCCAAAACCCCAACCTTACACAAGGGTACACCCTGTCACGACACTATCCCCTTCGGCGTTGTAGTTTCAAGGCACGAAGTAGCGTCGAACCCTCTTTGATATGTCTGGTATGAACCAATAGCCACCACGGGAGAAAAGATCTAAAAACAAGCGCTTCAAAGAACGAACGAAATCAATAAAGGAGGTACATGGCGCTAAATAGATCGGATGACATGAAGACATTACTCACATAATAGATTCGATTGGATTATTACCACCCAGTATTATAACACCCTAAAAATGCCCTATTTAAAATTTAGTAAACAAATGACTTTTTATATTAATATGCTCATAATTAATATAGGGAAAATAAAATTCTGAGGAAAATAAAAGAAAATATAAGGAATAGAAACATTATTGTTGCATTCATGCTGGAGCATTTCTTTTTTATTGTTGAATTCAAATTTGAATTTGAAATTGAATTCAAATGAGTGTTTCAATAAAAGAAAAACCAATTCTTTTTTCTCCCTCTTTTTCTCTCTCAAATCAGCCCAGCCAGCCGATTCTCTCTTTCTCTTTTTCCTTCCCTGTGCAGCCCAGCTGGCCCAGCAGCGGCCCAACACCACTGCCCCAGCGCAGCCCGCCAGCCGTGCCTCCCTCTCCTCCTGCCGCTGACACGCCGGCCCCACCTGTCATCCCCCTCCTCGCGCAGGCCGAGCCCAGACCGAGCTCGAGCTAGGGTCCCCTATGCCCCGATCTGCGCCCAGATCCCAACCACAGCTCAAGTTTGGTGCGCACGCCAAGGACCCTCTCTGCACCCCTATACAAGTGCCGCCTTTCCCCCTCTGTAGCCCCTCCACAAAACCCTAGCGCCACCTCACCTCCGAGCTCGCGCCGCCGCCACCAATCCGCTCGGCAGCTGCCGCATTGCTGCCTAGCGCTCGCCTCGGAGCTTCGCCAGGAGGTGAGGAACCTCCACGACTGGCTCTCGCCCGCTCTCTCCCTCGATTTCACCCGTGCGAGCTCGCCGGAGTTCCCGAGCCGCCACCGCTCAAGGCTAGCCGCCTCCGTCGTCCGATCCTCGAGCACAACCCCCAAAACAAGATCCCCGTCGTCCACTCTCTCTCCAGGACCAATAGCGGCAAGGTTTGGAGCCCCCTAGCACCGGATTTGCCCAACGCCAGCGAGCCCTCCGCCGTGCGCGGCCGCGCCTCCGCTGTCTCCGGCGACCAAAAGCCCAAACCCACCAGCGCCGTCCAAATCTGATCCAACTGCTCAGATCCATCCCGAATCGAGTCAGCCTAGGTCAAACTGGCCGCCGTGGAAATTTTGCAAAAGAGACCCCTGTTGTTTTTGGAAATCAACCCGTAGTCCAGTGTAGTTCAAAAATAATTATAGTTAGGTCCTTTTTCTTTCGATTTAGCCCCTGCACTTTTGAAAAATAGTGGCCACCGTCCTATATGGCAGTTTTGCCCATAGACCCTCGGGTTTTTATACAAAATTATATTTTAGGTCTCTGGTTTCTTTCAAAAACACCCCTGGAAGCCTAAAACTCTCACCAGCAAGCCCCTAGAGCCCGTTTTAAGCGCAGTTTCTTCGTTTTAACTCTGATTTGAGTGATTTTCACGCTCACATGTTCGTAGTGAAGCATACAGTAATTCTAAAGCCTTGTTTTCATCATTTGTTTATGTTTGGTGTACTGCTCTAATTAAATACCTTGTTTGCATGTATGTGTGGATGCTTGTGTGGTGATCGATGTGAGTAGTTGACGAGCCGTTCACGTGGGGGGGGTCAATGGCGTCCAGAACGAGAGCGCAATCATCGCAACGTGTAAAGCTATCGTACATTGGGCGCTTACATCACAGGACTTTGCCTAACGAGACATAGCCAACGGATAAATCCGTCCTCGATGGATCAAACTATACTCTCACCCATGCTCCCCACGTACGCCTTTCGGTAACCCCTGGCGAGCTAGAGACGTACAAGCTAATTATCCAAGACCAGAGCCATTATAGTTCCAACGGCGGCGAACAAGTTCCTGGGTTGCCGCTTTAAGAACCGGACCTTACGGAGAGACATTAGAATAAAGCACGAAGCACATGCTCTAATTCCCTAAACCAAACCTTATGGAGACACTAGAACAAAGCACGAAGCACAAGCTCTAGTTCCCTGAACCATGTTGCTAAAAAGCATCTTTTAATAATCATTGAAGTGAACCATTATTTCAATATTGACAATTAAATAAATATTGTTCGAAGCGCATAGCAAATACTAACCATAATGCATATAACCTGGGTAAACAAGGAATAAGGTAAAGACTAGGAACATCCTTAGTGTATAACAAAATTAGACACATGCATATGAACATATGATGAAATGGTGTATAGGTAATCAAGGATTGTCCGTGTTATACTTGCCTTCCTCAGAGAACTGCTGCTGCACCTGCTCTTCGGGAAAAGGGGTCGTCGGCAAGCTCGAAGCACCACACAAGCATCCACACATACATGCAAACAAGGTATTTAATTAGAACAGTACACCAAACATAAAAAAAAAGATGAAAATAAGGCTTTACTACGAACACTTGAGCGCGAAAATCACCCAAATCAGAGTTAAAACGAAGAAACTACCCGGGGTGTTTTTGAAAGAAAGCAGTGACCTAAAACATAATTTGGTATAAAAACAGAAGGACTTTGGTGTAAAAAGATCGGACAGGACGGCGAGTTCTATTTTACAAAAGCGCAGGGGCTAAACCAAAAGAAAAATGACTAAACTGTAATTATTTTTGAACTAGCCTGGACTACAGGTTGATTTTTGAAAAACAGAGGGGCTCTTTTGCAAAAATTCCATGGTTGACCGGTGCGCGCTGGGTTGACTCGATGCGGGTTGAATCCGAGCCGTTGGATCAGATCTGGATGGCGCTGGTGGGTTTGGGCGATCTGGGTCGCTGGACTGCGGCGGCGCGGCCGGCCCCGCGGCGGAACCTCACCGGAGTTGAGCAAATCTGGCGCTACAGGGCACCAAACCTCGCCGCGTTTAGCCCGAGAGAGAGAGAGGGGACAACGGCGAACCTGTTTTGGGGGTTGTGCTCGAAGCTCGGGCGGCGTAGGCAGCTGGTGACGTGCGGCGGCGGCTTACGGACGATGGCGAGCTTGCGCAAGCGCTACGGAGCGAGAGAGCGAGGGATTTGGGGCTTGATGTGTTCCTGTGCTTACCCCGAAGCTCCGCGGCTGGTTCTCGTCGTCAATGGGGCGGCGGAGCGGGGATTTGGCGGCGGCGCTCGGCTAGGGTTTGGCGGCGGCGCTGCGAGCTCGGAGGCGTGGCGGCGCTAGGGTTTTGCGGAGGGGCTAGCGAGGCAGGGCGGCACTTAAATCGAGGGTCCTAGAACTGCTTGGCGTGCGCGCCAAGCTCGAAAGGCGGTTGGGTATCGAGCTCGGACCCGGCGGAGTCCTGCTCAGACACAGCTCGGTGGAAGGGATGAAGTTAACAGGTGGGCCCCGCCTGTCAGCGCAGAGAGAGGAGAGCGGGCTGGCTGGCGCGGCTGGCACGGTTGCTTGGCCGAGCTGGGCCGCGCGAGGAGGAGAAAAGGACTGGGCTGCGCAGGAGGAAAAGGGGAAAAGGAAAGGGGAGAGATTGGGCCGGCTGGGCTGAAAGAGAAAGAAGTGAGGGAGGAAAAAGAAAAAGGTTTTTCTTTTATTCAAACACTCATTTGAATTCAAATTCAAATTTGAATTCAACAATCAAAAATAAATGCTCCAGTCTGAATGCAACAATAATGTTTCTATTCCTTATATTTTCTTCTACTTTTCTCAAAATTTTATTCTCCCTATATTAATTATGAGCACATTAGTATAAAAAGCCATTTATTTACTAAATTTTAAATACAACATTTTTAGGGTGTTACACCTGACGCCCAGCTTCGAGGCATGAAAACCACGGTCGCCCCTTTCTTTCTTCCTCTCCTCTCTTTCTTTCCTCCCCAGACGCGCCCAGGGCCACCGCCGGCGCCGGCCTCCTCCGCCGCCACCCTCATCAAGGAGCAAGGTAGCCTCCCTCTCCTATTCTTTTTTCATCAAGTTCTTGTTGTCTTCGTAGTTGAAAATGAAACCCTAGGTTTTGAATATATGATTACTTAAATCTTTTATTATTGCGGGGATTAAGTTGAATTAGTTGTGTAGATGGACAATATGGATGTGTGTGACCGTTTTGCTAGCAATTTTATCAATTTCTATGATATTTGTTGTGTTGTTTAGCAAAATGAATATGAAATCCCCTATGTTTATTGGAAACATATAGGAATTTCAAATTGAAAGTTTGATTTGAGGTTCATGCAATATTTGTGATGCAATTAAATTGTCTTTGTTGGAATAGATGGATAAATTAGTCACATTGTGTTATGGTGGTAACGTGAGGACAAATCGTATGGGGGATTGTGAATTTGAGAAGATGGAAGTGGTTTCATTGTTTTTCAATGCTAGACCATCGTATGGTGTGCTTGTGCGACGAATAAAGGATAGTTTGCAATGGTCAGAGTCCTGTGTTGATGTTGAGGTTCAAGGAGTCATTGATGTTAGGTTCAATGGGAGAAAGAACAAACGACTGATCCCAATTGCTGGTTAAGTGGATTGGAACAATTATGTAACTCTTGTGATGAATAGTGAAGTTAGAGCGTTGGATTTGATTGTGGGAAGGTGGTGAGACAATTATCTCGAGGCTTGGTGGCTGATCTAGGTCGTTGTGAGGTTACGGTGACGCAAGTACCGAAAGAAGATGATGTGGGAGGTGGTGGTTGTGATCATGATATGGCAGGTGATTTTGCTGATGATATGGGAGGTGGCTTTGCTGATGATATGGGAGGTGACATTGTGGATGATCTCATTAGTCATAAGTGGTGGGTTGGGAGGAGGAGGAAGCCATCGCTGAAAAGACTCGTAATTCTTCGACGAAGATGGCCGAAAGAGAAGGATGCGTTCATCCACCTTCTCAGGACCATCGATCCACTGAAAGAAGTTGCATTGCTCCCAGTCCTGCATCAAACGTAAAAAAATTACCGAATGTGTTGAGAATATTGTATCGGCAAGTATGAATCTAGGATGGCAACTACTTACACGATGATCACCGCACTTGTAGTACGCTCGAGCAGCAGTGTCGGGATGCATCGATTGAGTCACCCGCGCGGGCTTACCACACTCACATTGCGGACTAGGGAGAGCGGGAGAGACTGGGGCATCCTTGGAAGACACATCGGGATAGTTCTTTTGAGCACGATCCTTCCACTTCTTCTGACGCCACAAGTCATCCATAACTAACAGTTATAAAAACAAAAACACATATTAGGCTCTGATTTTTCACAACTATACCTATCACTTTTATACCTATCAATGTAGCACAAGTACTCACACACATATTTGCCACCACATACATTGACATTCTAGACTCTTCACTTCTCCTAAAACCACATACACTATGCTATTTTCAACAAAATTACTAGACCTAGGGTTTCATGTTTTTCAATTGACAAGCAACAAAAACTAAACTAAAATGAAGGGAGGAGAGTGACCTTACCTTTCCCAACGTCGTGGTGGAGGCCAACAGCGACGAGTGGACCTCCCGGAGTGGGGGATTTGGAGGGGGGTGGGAGGAGGAGGTGCTGGACGCCCCTATGTTCTGTTTGAACAGAGGAAGAAGAATAGGGCGGCTGGGGCTCGGCCCGTGGGGTGTGTTTAAGTCGTCGAAGCTGGACGCCAGGTCCCTTAGCGCCCAGGTTGAACGGGTGGGTGCCAGGTCCCCTGGCGCCCAGCTTCGGCGTCCGATTTAGGGTTCCAGCTAGGCTAGAACCCACGTGGCAAAGGTGGGCGCCAGTCCCCCTGGCGCCCACACGTTTAACCTGGGCGCTAAGGGACCTAGCGCCTAGCTTTGGGTCCATTTTTTAAAATCTTTCGTCCATGGGTCCATATGTAAAAATCTTACGAGAAAAGGGGCAAAATGAAAAAAATTTACGCGTGGGAGAGGGCGGAGGCGGAGCCAGGACCGAGGCGTGCGTGCGGCGTCGGTGTTGAGTTGTTGTCGGGGAGGACTCAGATAAAATGCAGTGGTAACTGCTACTGCAAGTTACCACTGCATGTAACGTGAGCCCTTCATTTTTGGCATTGGATAGGTAGGATTGGTCGCTACAATGTTTCTCGCTACAGTATTTGTTGTACAACGCTAATCGCTACAGTAGTTGAACGGCACGCATGAGAGTAGTTCTGCCCTTTCTCTCTTTGAAATTGGGCCCTTGTTGCTACAGTGCTACTGCTTATCTTGTAGTGGCAGTAGCAACTGCGTGGGATCCAAGTCTGGTCGGGGAAGGGGCGAACAACGAAACATGACGGCGCGTGGGGAGAAGGGGTGGGGTGGGTTGGTCAGCTGGTGGCTAGGGTTTCTTGGGGCCGTGGACTGGTATATTGGACCAGGCTGAATATTGGGCTACAATGTGAGCGGCTCGTTAAGCTCGTGAGCTGCTCGCGAGCCAGCTCAGCTCGCTCGTTATTTTTAGCAAGCCAAAACTGCAGCTCGGCTCGGCTCGTTTTCCTACCGAGCCGAGCCGAGCTGACTGCGAGACGAGCAAGCTAACGAGCATCGAGCATTTCGTCCAGCCCTTGTCCCAATAATGTTTTCAAGGATTATTGGGAGAGGTGCTTTTGCAGTCTTCCGGTAATCTCACCCCATTTCTAACTACCATATTGGGAAAGGCTAAACTCTTTATTTGAGGAGAGTTGGAGTGATTTATTGGTTTGTCGCAATAATTTTTTTGGGAAAAGGGAGATGTAATGGGAGTCTGCTGGAGTAGTATTTCCATAAAACCTCTCCCAATATGTTGGAGTGGGGAATGGGAGACCGCTGGAGATGCTTTTCAGTTCCTGACTTCTTGTGCTTCACCTAGTTTTTCCAATGCTGCAGGTCATCCTCCACATTAGAAGACTTTGATTTTCCTTTACCCTTTCCCTTTCTCTTTAATTTTGCTTGCTTTTGTCCCTCTTGTCTTGTCCTCCTGTTTGTCTCCCCTTCTTCACTGCCTCGATTGCCAGATGTGATGTACTCTCCCGATTCAGAAATCTTGGTTCTCTTGATGTGGTCACTCACCATCCTCAACTCTCCACCATTTGGACTGTTCCTTTTTGAGTTCTTTCCATACATACTCAAACATAAAGGGTTTATTACCTTTTGCTTCTCCTTTATAAATTGCACGAACATTATCCATGAGCATGTCATCTGATTGTCCACTAGGCCAAGCACTTTTAGTTCGACTATAAACACCACCGAAGTGTTTGACAGGCTTGCTAATTATGCCCCAATGGCTTTTGCATTGCTCTGCTGATCTTTTTCTACCACCTGCAGGGATGTTGGAATTGAACTATGCTGACACATTCTGCCAATAAGTCACCCTTCTGTGAATTCCTTTTAGAGATTATTCTTTATTTCACCCTAAAAAAACTATTCATCCCTTTCTTGGCCCTGAAAAAGTTTCCGTTCCCTATTTTGCCAAAACTTCTTGCTCCATTCCGTTCTCAGCCCTGTCGTCTGTTTCCACCCTTAACGTTGTTAACTAGGATATTGTTGACATCGGATTTTGACAGACAAATCTATATTGGAGAAGAGCCAATTATTTTATTCTCAGAGGCTTGATGGCATCGGCTGATCCGGTAGAAATAGAATAAAGAAAGCGCATGCAAAGCATGGTGGTCAGAATATTATATTATTTCCATTGGAGGTAGTAGCACATGTTGATCCAGAGGTGAGGAATCGGCAAAAGCAGACAGTACCTACCGATAGGCGACAGTCCGATGGTTGGCAGTATTTTTCGATAAATAGTGGTACCTGCCAATGAAGCCGGGGAAGTTGAAATCAATTCTAGCAAATTCAGGTGTGACAAGCGGGATGTACCATTGGCTGATTAAGTAGATGGTGACCGATTGCAGCATGACCGATGGCCGATTTGGTGTCTGATTGCAGCATGATGGTCGATGGCCGATTTGGTGTCCGATGACCGATTGAGGCACGATGGTCGATTGATGATGGAATTAATGATGGCCGGCTGCATGCGGCAATTGACGTGAGCTGATGGCCAAAAGAGAAAAGGTGCTGCATCACGGATACGTGGAAAATAGAATAATCAGATTGCCAATTAAAGGGTATGGTTACAAAAGGAGGAGTGGCAATCGGATTAGCAGAGAAGCATATCGGACAAGCCTAGAAACGGCAATCGGCAAAGCGACATCAGCATCGGTCTATCAGTGTACGGTATAACTAAAGAAATAGTGGTAGCCGATTTTGCTAATTAAGAAGTCTATCTGTAGACGGTTACAGAATGCAGGAGATAAGCAAAGGGTCCGAGTCTGACCATCACGTATGCCTGCAAAGATGATCTTTATTTAAGTGAAAGGATACAGCTGCGTGATAATGCTTTCTAATTTGGTTATCTTGGCTGAAATATATTCAAGAAAGGACAAGCAATCCAGTCCGTACAGCCACATATGTGTGTCATGTTAACAAGGCGAAGAACACAAATCGGACTCACAATCGATACTTTCTACCCAAGTCCGATTGCTTATAACCGGCTGGTAGGATTCTTCTACGGCCGATTATTTCCAAGGCCGATTATTTATGGCCTAGTTCGCAAGACCCGCCGGCTACTTGTCTTGACCATGAATGACAGTTCCTAGTCCGATGCGGGCATGGGCAAATTAGAAAGTCATGTACGTATCTATGCATGTATTATGATAATGAAGGGAAGGTGGAGTTGACACGTGAAAAGGCATAATTAGGATAGAAAAAGAGAAAGCTATGGCACCTGTGCTAGCTCCAGTCCTATACGGCAAGAAGATGTACTGGTCTCTACGGATAGATTGAAGAAGTCTTCATCGAGAAGGACTCTACGGAAAAAAAACCCAGAGTCCGAGTATTCTTAATATTTTCTATTATTTAGAAACTAATTAAAGTAGTCAAGTTGTAATTGAGATTGATCTCTATGCGTGCGTCGTACGTCTAGGTCCTAGTCCAGCAGCCTTATAAATATAAAGGGTGCATAGTTATTGTAAGGTTTTTATCCACGATCAAATAAACAAACTCTACTTCTTCAATACCTTTCCTTTTATCGAGTCGACGACTTCGCTATTTTCTTTTTACGAGTTCTTCGAGCACGTCAAGGGTGATCAGATCTCAGGGCTTGCCTCGTAAGTTCCGTAATAATCCTTAAGCTTTATAAACCGGCGGATCGTTGTTGCTTCGTTTAAGTTATTCAACAGCTATCGAATAAGTATCTAGGCTTTAGTAACCAGCGTATCGCTGTTACTTCGTTTAGATTTTATTCAACCTTTATCTAGCTTGGTACACGCTTTGGTCGGCTTTTACCTGTGTTATCTCGTTGCATCTCTTATCACAGCCGACTAGATCTGTGTCCAAGTGTTGCTCTGCTTAGCTTGTTAGATTACGCTTTAGTGATCTCACGTAGCTTTGCTCTGAATCGGTTGTCCAAGCCGATTTATTATTTTCCAGATCGGACAGCTTCTGTTGATTCTGCCTATAGAGCTAATCGGAATCCCAGCCGATACGCTCTAGTATTTTATGGTTTCATCTCTTGTCAATTAACAGATCAAATTGACTGGCACGCCTCGGTATTCATGGTCACAACCGATTTCGTGTGCTAGCACGTGAGGGTCTTTCCCGATTTTTGCGTCAACACATTTTTGGCACGCCCGGTGGAACACGAAAGTTAAAATTATCATTATGAGTTTCACGATTGATACAACTGAATTCCAGAGGATGTTCGATCAGGCTATTCATCATGCACTGACAAAACAGTCTGGCATCTGGATGAACACAATACATAATGCAGTCAGGGACGTCACTATTGGTAATGTGATTCAACAGCAGGGGTATGCCGGTCCACCAGAATTATCAATTGGCGTTGATGCGAAGGCTGCAATATATGATGCCCTGAAACAGGTTCCGAGCACGTCAGGCACAGAAAAGGTTCAAATTCAACAGCTGCATCAGCCAAGAAGTCCTTGGTCTCACGAGCCAGTTGCTACGGCATATCAAACAATTGTTCAACCTCCATCGGCTATGGCATATCAGTCGATCGCGCAACAGATGATCGTACACCAACCACAACAGCTGTGCAGTTACCAGTCACAAGCATCAGTTGCGCAGCCAGCAGTTTACTTACAAAAGCAAATAGATAGCTATCAACCCCATGCGTCAGCTCAACAGTGTGACATCCCCGATTTTTGAAAGGCACGAAGTTTGACCAAAGTCAAAATTTGGTCAAAATTCGACATAAATTTAAAGTAAAAATGTATAATCGATCAAGAAGATTGGGAGAACAAGTTTGACACAAAATTGGAATGAACTAGGGTATGGAAATAGCACAATTAAATGGAGAAAGAAAAATGAGAAAAGTTACTATTGCAAATCTGAAAATAGGAGTTTGAAATTCAGTTTTGGCCATGTTGAGCAGCAATGTTTGAGTGATCATAAAAATTTATTGGTTGATCTTTTGACCGTGGTACAAAAACCAAAGTTGTAAAGTAAGGTATAAAGAACAACTTTGTTTTTGGGTTCAGCGTGAGCTTAGATGTAAATCAAGGAGAAAAACGTGGTTGAAAATCGAATCAGAAAAAAAACTTGAGAAAATTTAGGGTTAAGAGGCTGAGATGAAATTTCTCAAATTGAGCTCAAACCGTTGAGAATTTGAAAAAGGTCCAAAAATAAGAAATGAAATTAAGGTTAAGGCAAAGAACTTTTATGTTCTGAGGAATAACATGTTCTATTCAAAATTTGGGAGTAATTTGGGTTGGAATTTCTGAACCAAGTTAGGGTTTCAGAATTCAGATGAACACCTTAACCCGACCGAGGATCCAAGCTCAAATTCGAGCGTTTGATCAAGAATTTGAGTGTGGTGCCAAAATAGAAAATGAAATTGAATGTGTTACGGACAAGTTCCATTTGGGGATCGAGGAGGGTTTGAATGGAAATTTGAAAGTAATTTGAAGATTTCAAATTTTCGGTCTGAAAATGGGGAATAAAACCCGCCGACATTGGAGCTTTGAATTCGCGCTATACACTGCTCGAATCGAAAGGGTTGCAACATGAAAGTTGGAGTTCTATGTTTCTTCTACAAGTTTTGTGTTCGGAGTTTGACAAGTTTAAAAGAAGTTTTGGGAGAAATCGTGGCCGCAATCTCTCGACTCCAAAGCTTGGATGGGCGGCAATGGCGGTTCGACGTCGGTGGCTCGGCCACGCGTCGTCGGGCATGGAATCGTCGTGGCAAAGCAATCAGCAGGAGCTGGCAATCATCTAGGGTCGGCTCTCGTCGATAAATACTCCTCCTTGGCCTCCTTTCTATCGCTTTCTTCCTCCTCCTCGTTTCCGTTCACTTCTCCGTCACCGGCGAAGCTCGCCGTCGCGTTTCCTTGTCCAGCCACCTCCGTCCGATTCCTTCTGCATATAGCTTCGCCTTGACCTTCTCTACCTCCCAGACCAGCTATCTTTCGCTCTCATCACCTCCAGAGCTGCCGCGCCATCTTCTTCCTCAGTGGCTTCGTCGAGCTCGGCCGGGTAAGCGCCGCCGCCGTCGAGAGAGGTCATGCTGTGGTGTTATGGAGCTTGGAGGGCACGGTGAGGTCGAGCGTGGGCTGGGGCTCGTGTAGGTCTTGTTGGTGGTTTGTTTGGGGGCTCGGTTCGGCGTAGACGCGTCGTCGCCGCCGTGACGCTCCTCCGCCATGGCCGGCGCACGTGAGCAGCCCTGCTCGGGCCTTCTCCGGTCGAGCTGCTGCTCGCGCTAGATGCGTTGGGGTTCGCTGTTGCTCGTCGGGGTGTTGTTAGTCGCCGTCTCGCTGTTTCCGCTCTGCTAGGCGTTCGCCGCCGTTCTCGCCGTGCGCGCTCCCGCCATGGCTGGCGCGGGAGGTTAGCGCGTTTCGCGCCGCGCTGATCGGGTTAGTGTGTGCTCGAGTTGTCTCTAGTCTCGGCGTTGCTCGTGGACCAGGTTTGGGGTTAGTTGGTGTTGTGAGCTCGCCGGAGTCCTAGCGCCGCCGTTCGTCGCCGCCGGGGGTCGTCGGGGTGCTAGGGTTAGCGCCTCTCTGCGAGGTTTCTAGGCTAGATGGGTGCGCGGTGATGAGGGGAAGCCGTAGGGCTAGGTGTGTTCGACGGAGGATCTCGCCGCCAGCGAGAATCCGGCCGTCAACGTCGGCGAGAGCCGGTGCTCTGTTTTGCGCCGGCAGGGGTTTCGGGGTAGAAAGGAGAGAAGTCCAGGGGGTTTTCTGCAAAAGTGTTTAAGGGTTTTCTAAATAGATTTAAATTTCGAGTATTTCACCTTTTAATTCATAGAAAATTATAGGAAAGTCCAAAAATGATGAAATCAATTTTGTTAAGCTTGTTTTAAAATTTATTATCCATTAAAAATGTTAAGTCATTAAGTGTAGATAATTAATTTAATTCCTTTGTTTAGATTAATCAAATAAATGTTTAATAATTTCTAAAATGGTTAAAATTCTTAATAATTCTTTTATAATTAGAAATGATTTCTAAAATTATTTTAGGTATTTATTTAAATGCTTTACCCTTTAGAAAATGATTTTAAATCATTAAAAATAAACTAAAAATGATTTAAGGCAAGTTTTATTAAAGGAAAAATCTAGGTCGTCTTTTAAAAATCTTGGGTAGTTCGTGTTGGCTTGCAACTTTATCGAGAAGGGAAAGTTGCTTAGCTTTTTCATAAAGTATTGCATAACATGTCGCTAACTTGCATTACGTTCTAGTCTCTCAAGCTTCGGAGTACGCGCTCGCGGGATTCGCGGAAGAGCAGCGACAGGTCAAGGAAGTAATCGTCATCGCTCCGGAATCTCGCATCGCGGGAGAATCTAACCTGCTCGTGATTCCAGGCAAGCCCCGGAGCATCTTTAAATCACCCATTATTTCATAATATTCATGAGTCCAAATTTTATGATTTTATGTGTATTAGGTTAGGGATTGGTTGAAACCTTTTGATGCATGAAATATTCCTTGATAGAACTATCCTTGCTTAGTTAAGAAATTTGATTAGCAATGTCTACATTGGCTATGCTTAGTAAGTTAAGTAAAACATGACGAACTAGACCATCACCAATCAAACATGATTCACGAAAGATTCGAGTTGAAAGATAGTGGGCAGAAGCTGGTAGGAGAGATTGAGGTAAGCTCGATCCATAGTTCTGCCTACTTGTTTAAGTGACTAAGGATCGATCCGTTGTTTATGTGATTGATCAAGTGATTCTACCTGGTTTCTTACTGGGCTATGGGACCAGTAAAGCCAATTAGATTAGCTGGCTCGTTGATTGGAAATATCGCTTACCGGTGCTTGCTGGGTCAGAGAAAGGCGGGATCGTAATCTGGAACTCACGGGGTGGTCGCCAGACGTGGGGCCCACGTGGCGATGTGTTCCCGGGTTCGGGTAAGGATATTTCCGGTCTTTGGTCCAACTGATTGAAAGGTTGTCGCGTACAGTAAGTACAACTGTGCGTGACTGGGGGCTGGGTATCTCCTGCAGGATGTACATGGATCCGGATCGACACAACTCTTGGTTATGAGTGCACTTGATCAGGTTTTAAACATCGTAGAGGAAACAAGTTGAACAAGATCAGTGTGATTCATAAATGCTGAATGAGCTTAGTACAACCTGTATGCAAAATATTTAATAACCTAGATGGATAAGTAACAACTCAACTGAGCATAAAATACATGAAATATAAGGATCAAGTTTTAGTAATGCTTTTTAGGCAAAAGAGTCGAGTCAGCCAGATCCACATAAAGCCCAATCATATTCCTTGGGAGTCTTTTCTTTGGTAAGGCGGGTAAGTCTTGCTGAGTACCTTCGTACTCAGGGAATCTCCCTTTTGTTTTTCACAAGAAGCTACGGAGGGGATCACCAAGAAGATCCAGAAGACCTAGATCATCGTGGTCCCGGTGATTCTAGGGGTAAGCCGGAGGCTGTAGATAGGTGTGATATAGAACTACCTAGACTGGTTTGTATCAAACTCTTAGTAATGGCTTGACTTGCATTTAAGTTCTCTTCAAAACCTGGCTTGTAATAAGTAAGAATCTTGGTATGTTGGGTAAAAATGATAATGCTCGTTGTGTTCTCCTTACCAAAAACGATCCTGATGTATGGCAAAGATACGAGTTAACGTGGTTTATCGAGGAGTCCTTGGGACACTCGACAGATCACCAGTTTAAACTGTTTGAAGTGCGTCCGATGACCGTAACAAGTCGTTATGGCGCACTTGAGCCAGTTTAAATTGGCGGTTCTGCCACAAACAGCCAATGGCTTATCAACAATCGTGGTCAGTGATTCAACAGTCGCAGCCTACAATTCAACAACCACAGACGGTGGCTTATCAACCGTCAATGGCTGTCCCACAACAATCATATTATTATTTGCCACAAACTTCGGTTTGTCACATGGATTATCAACCACAACAGTTAAATGTGCAATAGCCAAATGTGGGATCTCCAGTTGAACAAAATCCGATTGTACAACAGTTTCAAGAAGGCGATTGCCAATCAGCTATGCAACAATCTGAGCTAGAAAATCATCAGCGGAATATTGTGAACATTCACGACAACGAGTGGAAATCTGAAGAATTGGCTTATGAAGTATCTGAAAAGTTAGAGGATGACAATTCTAAATGTGAAATCTCAGCCAATGCTAAAGATCAAACTTACATCAGCGCCATCACCCTTGAAGACCTTGAGCAAGATGAGAGGGAAGCCATTGAGAAAGCTGTCGAGGAATACAGATTGGCCTGCCTCAAAACTTTCAGTATTACCAAGGAGGGAGATGTTATTCAAATTTGTGATTTCCCGAAGCCGAATGAGTTCACAAGTAAAGAGCAATGTGAAGAATTGACTTCTGAAGCGATCAAGGAATCAGAGCGTGATGATCTTAAAAATAAAATTCTGTGCAATATTGATGATATTACCAATAATTGTTTTTTAGTAGGTATGGCTGAAACTAGGGATGATGGGAATAAGGAAATTCACCCTGATTCGTTGGATTTTGAGGAATCTCAGGAGTATATGATCATTCAAGACAAGGTGCAGTCATCTGTTGGTGATCAAATTGGTTATCTTCAACATGAATCGACCCTGAAAAAAGGAGGCCGATATGATCAACATAGAAATATTTATTGGCTTGTTGGAGATAATTTAAATCATTATATTTCAGATGAAAAGGCCAATATGATGATCATTACAAGAATATTGGCAGCTATATGTATTAAGTTCAATCATGAGTTTTGCCTAAAATTGTGGGATCCAGGTGGACAGAATCATGAGTCTGCATACAGTTTAATTAATCGGCTCATTGTTGTTTTATATTAAGATTGGCCAGGCCGATTAATTAAACGAGGTTTACCTATTGTGTCATGGGCTTATTGGTCTTTTGATCTATACAATGAAATAGCCGTTGATATGGACATGGTTGATCTCGCCCAATATATTTTGCCTTGGTTAGTGTATCATGATCGGCACCTATGCTGCGTTGTTTTACGCGTTTATACTCATGATTGCAAGGTCTCAGAAGAGGAGTCAATGAAGTTAACAAGGTGATGGAGAAAAAAAAATGAAATCATGATGTATGGAATTGTAGTAAAATAAGGAGTCTAATATTTACTACGTGAAAGGTGATTAAGCTGAAACATGGAGCAGTGAATAGGCCGATGTGAAACAAATACAGAGCGCCGATTGACCAAGAGAATCGGCCGATTTGGATCAGCTAATAGAAGTAAATTTGCTACGTCTTGGATATTGAAGCTGATATTTGATGTGACGGTTGATTGATGTTGACACCTAATGAGTGAGCCGATGGAGCTATAACATCCCAATAAGCCGATTGAAGCTGCATTGGCTGGGTGACCAATGATGTGCTGCTAAAGTAGAATCGGCTGTCTTAAAGTTAAATACCTGACCAATCGGAGGAGTACATGATCAACCAATTGTCCTATGGTGAAGCCGATAGTCAACAGATAAGTAGAGTCAATGAGAAGAGATTGTTACATGCAAGTGGCCTACACGCCAAACCACTCAGTGATCAAATAATTATGCTAATTGTCTCCATTAGATAGTTCGTTGGCCGTGGGAGTATTTATTGGCTGGTTAGAACAATCTGGTGCATTGATGTTACGGCTGATGACCACCAATCGGCTAGTATTTCTATGTGACTGGCTTCATGTCCGATTGGGTTAATAAAGGCCAGCCAATAAAAAAAACATATATATTTATAACCCAATGGAGGAGATGGCATCTGGAAAAATGAAGCCTAGGATGCAACAATTAAATTGGAGCCAACATCAACCAGATCATCGGCGTCGGAGGATAACTCTGTAACTACACTGGCCGATGAAACTGGAGTCGATTTACTCTATAAATATAATGGCCGATATTGGAACCGATTCCTATTTCTAGAGCCGATGGTCATGTGCTAATTAATGCCGATGGCTATTGGCCGATGACTGTTCTATATAGAACCAATGGCTTGAATTGATGCAAGGAATCGGCATGCCAAAGGCAGTACTGTTGAACCATGAAGGAATTATATTACTTCATCATGAAGGCAGTCACATCGCTTGCATCATGGTCTACGCTGATAAGATATCTGGATATTGAAATCTGATCTGATCTGATTAACTGATTGCCGTTGACTTCGGAAAAGATCAAGCCGGATTATTGTGCTGATGAATTGATTGTCAAACCTGTCTCGGTTAGGCAAGTTATAATCTTGAAAGCCGACAAGGTATTTGAATCGGCTAAAGATTGATTTGTTTAGTATGATATTATCGGTTGATTGGTGCTGGTGTCATGAAAGGCTGACGAAATTATTATTGGAGCCGATTGTTTCAAAAAAGCTTAATAGGAACAAGTGGTCATGATGTCAGCTGACATAATTATTGATAGGGCATATTGATTCTTTAATGACAGTTGAAGATCTCAGCTATTTTATACTTAAGTATAGTTGGCTTGGTAGCTCATAATTTGAGGTGGAGCTGGACATCACGGACCACGAAGTGATTTGCATCGGCGTATTGATCGGCCACCGAATCGGAGTGCTCCAGGCATGATGATATTGATATTGGCGTTGTTGGCGATGTTACGAACATGTTGACGCAGAAGAAAACTACTGGCCTAGTGTTGTGGTCTGGTCTCTGCAGTTCTGCTCAAGATGCATCGGTTCCGGTGAAGGAGTTAACAAAATACGGGTCTGATGAGTACCGATTTCATCCGATGGCAAGAGGAACAAGCAAGTTAAGTGATAAATGATTTCCAGAATATGTTCGTGATTTCTTTCAGGATGACTCGACAAGGAATAGTTCAATATAAAAAAAAAAGAGTTGCTATTGCCGAGCCGTGTACGATGGATATTTGGTATTCGGCTGTAGAGTATATGTTCCTCAGAGGCGGGAAGAAGCTTATATACCAGTAGGAGGTCATCACAGATTTGGTCAACCGAAAAAAAATGATACTGTATAAGATTATTTTTATTATCAGCTGATTGGTCAGAGAGCCAGCGTTAGTTTACTCATCGGCAAGCACGTATTGCTCATCGGCAACAGAGGAGTATTGATAAAGATTTGGCCGATTGGCAGATCAGATCATCGGCAAGAGACCCTGGTTTGAATCGAAATCGGCATATCAGCAGGCGATAGGAGTAGTCACAACGGGCCGATAGCTGTTTGAGCTTTTGAGGATCCGGTGGCCATTTGTTAATTACTGCCGATGGAGCTGATGATTGTTTCTGTTATGAAGCTGATGGCTATTTCTTTAAATGGAGCTAATTGTCAATGGTTTGAGTGAACATAATTATCGGCAAGTACAGATTCCCAATGATTTGATTTCTAATAAGACAGGAAGGAGCAGGCAGTTGACGCTCCGATAATTCAAAAGTGCTGCTTAGCATTGGCTGTTTCAGGTGATGTGGTTGACGGGTTGGCTGGATTGCCGATTCTGTTCGCGACCGTGCCTTGGCTGGATGGCCGGATTGCCGATTCAGTATCGTGGTTATCCGATTTTCCATATGCTAATACCACCGCCGATGTTCAGTTCCAGATAACGTGATTGACGGTTTTGCCGGACTGCCGATTTGCCACCATTATGCTAGCACATTGCTTATGGATTTCACTACGTTATGTTGGTTATTGGCAGAGTCATTACTGCTATCAATTCCTAGGTACTATTACTGTTTATTAATTCGCCTTTAGGTCTTTCAGGGCAACCTCATATATGAAAGCGTAAGACAATGAAAATTTCCTGCTAGTAAAATTTGGTTACAGCTACTACATTCACAATTGATTCAGAAAGCTGTTTTGTTATTTTTAAGGGCTAATTGGAAATGTTACCATCACCACACATACATTCATACTTTGGAGATAAACAACATTTCGACAGTAACACATTATGTTAGATTAAATAGCTGCATTTATGTGCTAATGTGACACTTTTCAGGAGACCTTTCTTGCTTATAAAACTCGTATACTGTCCATCCAACTAAGACTATAAAACATCATCGCAGTATTCGCCTTTAAGAGAAGACTGTCATAGCACATGAGCACTGCTGCACTGTTTAGCGGTAAAGTTGGTAGACCAATAGAGCACCAGACCGATAGAAGTTAAGTCTTAACAAAAAAAAATAATTATGTTCCATACACCTTGGCGACTTTTGCCTCACAAAGTTAACACTAGTAATGCCATCTGCACCAATTTGATAAACAAAATAAACATGTGAAGGGACAACACTTCGAAGGAGCTCAGTAATGGAGGGGCTAGGGATATCACCCGTGGACCTATATAGCGTGTAAAAACCATGTGCAAATAAATAGTACCCTACACAACTCACAAGAACAGTAGAGAGAGCTTCTCGTGATCATCCTTGGATCGGTGAGACTTCTGGCCTCGTAGGCTCTCCTGGGAAAAGGAAAGTAGGAATGTGTAACTCTTATGAATGGTCTTTATTCAGAGGGCTAGCCGTGTTTCAGAAAAGATCGGCTTTCTTTTTCTGCAATTCTTGCTTCCATCTTGGCTGCTCATAGAATTCCTCTTTAGCCATACCAAATACGGTCTGGAATTCACTGTCCGATAAATATGTCTGCAGGACCAAAACAAAGTTACCCTATGAAATTGATTTTAGCATGGCGGCCAGTAAATAGAGAAGAGGCTGCCATCAATTGTAAAACATATTCGAATGAGAAACAATAACAAGTACGAAGTATCATCAATTTAGGTGCATCTCTAGAAAAGCCCCAGCTTAAAGCGCTCAATATCCTGCTTATGTTTCGACAGGGCTGTTGATTGTGCTACTCAGGAACTAAGGAGTCATGGTTAATCATTATAAGAGAGTATCAGTATCTTGACGATTATAGATACATCTGCATGAACTGAAAGGATAGAAGGATTCGATGTTCTGGAGTTCTAAAAACAAGAATATGGCTGTGATTATGATCAAATCTTGACACTTCCATTTGTTGCCCTTCTCTAGTTCAGCTCATTTATTTTCCGGATAACCTTCTTTAGTTCATGCTCTTCAAACCTTAACAGCAATTGCGGCAATATGCCTAAAATCCTGACTTATATTTTCCAAATTGCAAATGTTATAAAATAGTAACCAGCAGTTACCTGTGGGAAATAGGACCTTGAAGCTGAGTTCATAATTTCTTAAGCAAAGAAATTCTACTAGCATTCCTTGTGGAACGAGGAAACAGCAATCCAATAAGTGGAAAATTTCATAAAAAAATCCCATTTACTTTTTATAATTACGTTAAATACTCAGCCTGTTCACAAGAAAATGAGGTAGCAAAGCAGAACATTTTTAAGGATGCAGTAGAAGGTACAAACCTCTCTGCGTTTGTAATCTATCCCACTAACAGGGTCAGTGGACTTCGATATCAAACGTTCATAGCTTAAGATTGTCTGGCCTCCATTCTCGTTAGCAGTTTGTTCCTGTGAAACATCAGGCTCTGTTCGGAAATCTTCTGGAGCATCAGGCTCTGTTTCTGAGTGAGGAGTAGCAGGAGTTAATTCAGTCCTCTCAACATCTGCATCAAGTGAAGGTGTCAATCTCCGATCTCATCTACTTTATTGCAGTTACTCAGCGAATCATGTTCGTTAATTATAAGTAAAACACAAAGAAACACAGATAACACACTGCAACAGATTCCAGATCTCTTCTTACTCTTCCAGAACGAAACAAAAAGGACACAGCTTTGAATATTTCTGAAAAAAATCATGCAGAGAGCTAGAAGATAGTTATGGGAGTTACTGGTGACACAGGAAGAATACCAATTGGAGCTTGAGAATTTTTTCTAGTTTTATTATCCTCCTAAAAGTACCAAAACTAGAAATCAAATTTAGGCCCACAAATCTTACACTCTTACCTGCTGTCGGCGACGGCCTACTATTGCGGGGGCTATGAGATCCCTCAGCAGTCAAAACATTGGACAGTGCTGCAACAGCAGCGGCTCTTTGAGACCCTTGGCCTGAATGAGATTGTGGCTGTGTACTGCTGGATTTTGATGATGGATTAAGGGCGGATGACAAGGCAGCCATTGCTGATGCACGCTGTGTGTGTCCGCCATCACCTGAGCTTGTGGGCCTCTCGTCCGACTGAAAAAAAAACAGTATTGAGAAGCTAGGATAAGAAAAATTGGAAAATGTATCTTAAAAAAAAATAAAATTTGGAAAATAAATTATTGCCAATACCTGTTTTCCTTGGGAAGATGGATTCAGTGCAGATGAAAGAGCTGCCAATGCTGATGCCCTTTGAGTTGGCCCACCGTCACCTGAGCTCTTAGGCCCACCCTGTAAGCAATTAAAAATGGCATGAATAAAAAAGCAAAACAGTATGAATCAAGTAAATTGAAAAAGAAACGTGAACTTACCTCTGAACGCACTCCAAAAAGAACTGAAAGTTTCTTCTCGAACGAATTCCCATGGATCTGTTTCAAGGATGAAACATTTTATGGCACAGCATAACAAGTGCATATAAAGAAAACAGTGCGGCAAGAAACATAGCGTATTTAAAATACAGAAACTCCATTTTATTCTCGTGAACTCATGTAAATCAAGCTGGGCCTAAATGTACTCTTAGCGCTAAACATGGGAAAGTTTTTTTTTCCTTAAAAAGCATAGGGAAGCTTTCTGCTTATACAAATTTGAAGTTCCCCCTTAAATAAAAAATGTAAAAACCTTCAAATATCCTATACATATTGATGATTAATAGAACATAATTAGAAGGGGAAGTTAAATTTTAAAATAGAAAAATAAATATCTAAGAGCATACCACAGATCTTGTGCTATCCCAGGAGAAGTATGTCCTGAAGAAGCAAGGTTCAGTCCCTTCAGTGACTTTATAGAGAGGCACATCAGGAGAAATACCTTCAAAGGCCACTGCATGTTGTATGTATTTCTGGTAGGGAAGCAATCAGTGCTAGGAGTTGGACGATAGTTAAAAGTTAAAAATACAAAGGTTAACCCTTGATACCGTACCTGCCCAATTTCAAATGCTTTCTGTTTCTCTTTTGTATCCACACACTGACCCATCCAAACAAAAACCTCAGAGTGTGTATCAAGTATCATTGTGTCTTCTGTCAACAAATCATCTTGTGAAAAATTGAAAACTTCGGTAACCTGCGTAAAAGCAACCTTTCAGAATTTTTTAAAAAAAAGGAAAAAATCCATATTACTCCCCTCAACTATAAGCAAAGTCCACATAACCCCCTAAACTATCTTTTGGTTCATTTTACCCCCCTAAACTATGTCACTTGGTGTACTCTACCCCCTAATACAATTTGTATTTTTTATTTCTCCATGCACAAGTTGAATTTTAATTTAAAATTTTGCATGATTGTAGTGAACATCACAATGTATGGCAAAAAAATATATTATGAATTTTTTTCACTAGTTTTTGTATAATATCGTGTCCTAAGGATTAATTAATTATTAAATATCTTACCCCATCAAAATAGTGACAAAAAATAATTTTATATTTTTCTATCATGCATTATGATGTCTACTATCATCTCCCAAAAATTTGAACGCAATATGACACTTGTACATGGAAAAATAAAAAAGAGAAATTGTATTAGGGGTAAAATAGACCAAATAACATAGTTTAGCGGGTAAAATAAACCAAAAAATAGTTTAGGGGGTTATGTGGACTTTGCTTATAGTTGAGGGGAGTAATTTGGACTTTTTCCTAAAAAACTAATACTGCTGGAACATGATAAATTTGGACCAAATAAATACAACAACAAACCTCCAGCTTCCCTGATAAATGGTGAAGATGTTACCATAGCCAAGCCCCAAAAAATAAGAACAAAAATTACAGTCATTATAAAGCATAATAAAGCAGAATGTAAATAACAATCAGAGTCACTACTACCAACCATTCCTAAGAGAGAAGGTATACAAATGAGGTTCTCTGATAGCAACATCAGCTGCAACATTTCTGCTCGCATAACTCTGCTTTCCACCAATAGCAGACCAGAAAGCAGAGCTCTCAGTTCCCTCCTTGCAATGTTTGACAGCAACACCAGGCTGTAAGATTGGAGGATACAGATAATCCCAGTGAGCAATAGTGGCCAGGATAAGGAAATATCAATTATTTTAAGTTTTTATCAGAGCCAAGAACACCCTGGTAAGGAGGATTTGGCACCACATAGTTACGTGTCAGTATTGATGTTGCCACAAATGCCACAGCATATTACCACATGAAATGAGTATAACCCATAGTTACGTGTCAACAAAAAATGTTGTCTCAACCATGACAGAAATTGTGAATAACAATCATAATTTAAATATAGTAATACTGCTTAATTCACACATAAGCACTGGGTTTATATTATCTAAGTAAAAAAGGCAAGCCGTAGAAAATGTTAACCTATGTATCATATCTTAATGTTTCGATGGTTTTAGCTCATGTGCACATACAGCCCCTCACCCCTTATCTAGGCTAAATGCATATTGTAACACCAATTGTTTTGTATAGCCGGTAACTTCACATGGAAATATGCATTCAACAGAGAGATGTTTCCATTTATCAACCAATTGCATCCAGAAAAGGTATGCTTTAGATTCCAATCAACACCCATGCAATTAGCACATTCAAATTTCGTGAATCAAGAGTTAACCTTAAATTAGCTTGTGGTGAAACCAACATTTGTGCATACTACTATTACCTTGCACTATGGTTAACTTTTATTCTAAAGGTCATCTTGTTAGGGGCTTTCAACAAAATAAAGGTTCAGATTTGTTTTATTCCAAACGGTTTCTCTTTCTCCAGTACTAAGACTTTCCAATAAAGAACAAGAAGGACAGAACTTCAAAGAAACTTGAAAATATATTATAATAAGTGGTAAACAAGATTTTTTTTTAAAAAAAACATAGTGGAAAGAGAAGTACTACCTCCAGTCCAAAATTTCTTCAGAAAATGTTGCCATTGTTACATATGTTAAATTGCTAACACTTTTCGCATCAAAGCAGTATTATTAGATTCACATCCAAGGTTATCTGATATCACAATTATTTATGTTTGGTAATGAATACTTGAAAAAAGAAAACATGGAAATATCAAAGTCCTAAATGACCAAGGCCAAGTACATTTGAACATAGGGTACTATGAAAAATATGATTGTAAAAAGTTGGTTTCATTGCTCCTTACCTTCAAAAACTCAGCAACTTTTACAGCCCATTGTTGTTGTTCAAAAGAACTTGAGTTGCCAATCCATGCAAACAACAAGTTTTTGGATTGCAAAATGAAACAATCTGTTGAACTCATAGATGCTGGGACCTAGAAAATAAAATAACAGTAAGTTCAAGGGAGTGAAAGTTTGGATTTTTCGTAGTTGTTTACAGTTCAGGTTTATAGTAGCTATACAGACAATGCGACAAGGGTAAAGCTGCCTGTGTGTGCTCTTTCCAATTGGTCAGAAAGAACATTGCAAAAATAATGAGAGTGCTAGTACGCAGGACCATGATGAAAATAATATAGTGATTCCATCATGTATATTTAAATATTCAGTGATAAAAGTGACTGAAGTATATTCGGCCACTTCTAGCCCCTGTCAGTGGCCTAGGCATGAGGCATAATACTGAAGTATTATTGCCTACTTCTCGTCATTAGCTAAGCTTTTAGGATTGGTAGGTTAATCAAAATCAACAGTTTAATCTCATTTCAATATCTTTATAAGAGGTAGATGTAATAATACCGCATCAACTTGAAGTGTCTTATTGTTATGAACTGATGTTCCAGAAACTCGAACCAGAGCAATGCCATCAGCACAGTATGTTTCATCCTTCATACCCTTTTCTTCAACAAATTTCTTGTAACCAGAGCTAATGCCACCCTGCATGATTTGACAACTATATTTATCTCGTGATCTTAAGTGACGTTACAAATCATTCTTCATATCTATAAACTTCTCGAATCTCCATTAGTTCCCTGTGGAGCAACACCGTTTGTCATTAAACATGGCATAGTCACGATGTGAGACATACCTTAAGAATAACCATTGGCTGGAAAAGAGCAATAAATTGTGGTGGCTCTTTTCCTTGATAAATACGACCCTACAATAATAAAATCAACAAACTAAACTTTTCCATAGAAAATATTGTCGCATCACCAAGATATAATGAAACTCTTCCATATAAAATATTGTCGCATCCCAAAATATGAATGTGGTACCAGGACAGGTCTTCCTTTCAGCGAATTCCAAAGGGTATTAGCTATTTGAAAAGCCATCTCTTGATCTTCCTATGTCAGATAAACAAACGGTTAATTTCATACATCACAGCACAGTCGTACACATATTGTGTCCAGTGTGAACCCTTGTACAGTATATGTGACAAAGCATCACCACTAAACAAAACTGCGTAAGAATTGCTTCTATTTGGACGTGAGAAGAACTCGTTAGAACTTTTATACAAAAATAATAACAAGAAGGCTTCAGTTGACAATGTGATTATTGCACACAAAAAATAATATAAACGCATTGAAAAAAGGGGAAGATGCAAAGAAAAAATATATCGGTGCGCCAAGTATTAATTATTTGCATATGGAGAAAGCTAATTACCTGAACACTATGTTTCCCAATCCAATAAGTTAGATAGAACTCTTCTTTTTTGTCACCAGAATGATATGTGTAAAGAACAACATAACAGTCTCCACAGTAGAATTTTCCTAATTCCTCCTTTGGGAGAGCAGTCTTTGCACTGCCATTAATATACCAAACCTGAAATACAGATACTGTTCTTATGGTTTCATTTCCACAAATGTGTAACCTATTGTACTTGATAAGAAAATGCAACTTATAAAATATGAGGCAATCAGCTAAACCTCAAGCTTTCCACCACCATCTAGCAAAGGAGGAACTTCCTCATTTACTGGTGCACTACTTTTTGAGATTCCTTTGACATCGACACCTTTCTGCTTCAATAGCGCTGCATAAAACATGTATGCTATTAATAATGACAAAAAAATCAATTTTAAGATCTAATAAATAAATATAGTACCTGTAACTTTCCCTCGGCCTTCCTCCGTGTTGGCATTCCCTGTTGTGTTACTTACAGGCCATGACTCAAACTTAGACTTGAATGTATGATTCTCATAACCTTGAATCACTTGAGTTATTCTTGTTGTCTTTGGCCTATTTTCTTTAATAATGAATTTCTACAGGAGGTAATATTTAAGTAAGGATAATTTTTTTAACAACGCAACAAATCAAGAAAGCTGGGTTCTAGGGTTTACCTCAACTGATGCACTGGCAGTTTTCCTGTCCTCCACTTGTGTTACCCGACCAACCCACACAAATAGCTCAGCCCCACAGTCAAGTAAAAAGCATTTAGTGTTCTCCAGAATTGATTTTGAAAGAACAGTATCTTCTAACTTCAACTGGCCATTATTGATACTGCGAATATAACAATAGTAGGGATTAAAACTATTGGATTAGAGTGCAACTGAAGAATAGTAAGGTAAATACTAAATAGACACAGGGCCGCCAGACCTAAATATAAAGTAAGAGTCTTTATGAACCAACTAGAGTCTTCAATTATGCTGCGCAATTTAGTATGGTAAGGTTGTTTTAACATCTGAGCAGACCTATATAAAGCACTAGCAAACCAACAAACATATATACTGAATTGTTGAAAAGAATTCATTTGTGGTCATGAAAGGAAGTTCTGTAGAAGCTGTAAATTCAGCAGAACATGGATATTACTAATTTTGATTCTACCATTGAGATGTTCATGAGAAAGTTGCAGGTAGTGATTGCCACATAGGTACTAAGCCAAATAAGTTTTTTTTATTTGCAGCTCCCTTTGGGTTTCATATATGTGGCCTGGTTTTATGTTGGCTCGCCAAACCTATACGTGATCTTAAGTAAGTATCTAAGCCCAGGGGCGAAGCCATGTAGCTGGCTGTTGGTGCAGCCGCACCCCCCAAAAAAGTAGAAATTAGTTATTAATTCTAGTTTTTTACCCTAATTGCACCCCCTAGGCTCAATGTTCTGCACCCCCCAAAAGCGAAAATTCATCCCGGCAAGCCAAAGTCCAGCAAGAAAAGTCTGGGTAGCCCAACAGACATGAGACAGTAGCACTCGTGAGGCAGATTGGCAATGAATTTTTCTCAGCTCAACCGCATGCACGTAATTTGGACCTGCTGGTCTACTATGTGTCGTCCAACCGGCCATTCTTGAATTGCCGCTGCCGCCGACGCATCAGTGATTCAGTAGCAAGCATTAAAACAAACTAACAAGTAGCTGGATTCTTATTTCTTAAAAAGTTTCTAAAATTTTTCTATTTCTTTCTTAATTAGCCAACTAAATATGATCGTAAAGACAATATAAATCTTGGAAGTCCAGATGGGTTTTGTTATCCTATTAGGAAAATATTTATATTCATAAAAACTGTGTATTAATTGATATGGAACAAAGAAAAGCACCATAACCGGACAGTGGTAACAATTATCAGAAAAAAAGACGATGGAAGTCACCAATAATGCAGTAGTTCGTCACTTCATGAAAATGCATGTTTATAATCGGATTGTTCTTCCTCCAAGGAAAACATAAAAATTGAATCGTAAGTCACTTGTTTACCTTTTCAGGCCATTGGATCATCGACATCTTTGAAAGTATGAAATCAATTGGTGAATTTTGCTTATGTCAATATTATTTTATTAATGCACTGTCAAATCAAAATAAATATTATTATAGATATCTTTATTTAGGTAAATATATTTTTTCTCTTCTCTATTACCGCACCCCCCTCTATTTCACTCTGGCTTCGCCACTGTCTAAGCCCCATGCCCTATCCCAATCATCCATCCCACACTCCGTCCAGTGATCTTACAGCCAAGAATCACTACAGGGAATCATGTAACCGATGCATTAGGAAAAGTTTGGGATAGATATTCGATTTTCTTCTTAAGGTCCCGTTCGGTTCCTAGGGAACTTACACCCAGAATTATTCCTATTGGGATTGCTTTCCTAATTTTTATAGCCTTTGATTAGGGCTTGTTTGTTTTGGGCTAGAATTATTTTTGGAATCGTTCCAACTAAAATGCTAAGTCTATTTGTATTGAAATTGTTGAGCTGGAATAAATCCAACCTCATTTCAGGTCTAACCGAACGTAGCCTAAGTGTTACCATAAAAACATGAAAGGATCACAAGAAAAACTCTGCGGTACATATGAGCTAGGAGCAAGTGTTTTCAGGAAGGGATAAAAAACATTGTTTTCAGGAAGGTAGTGTGTGTAGATAAATTAAAATCAGAAGATAAAAGTTAACTAATTGTGCTTTTTTTAACCGAACTAAGAATAACTAATTGTGTTTTGGGTATGTAGTGTTGTACATTTGGTGCTCTTTCTTCATAATGGAGTGGCACATAGCTCTCCTTCGCATACAAGAAAAAAAGAATAACTAATTGCGCATTCATAAAAAGTACATACCTGTAAAGCTTTGGTGGAGTAGTTTCAAGAACAACATCATCATCATTTATAGTCTTTTTCCCTATTGGTGCAAAACCTCCAAAAATGACCCAGAATTCACCCGAATCTGATTCAGCTTGCAATTTCCCATCATCTATTATTAAGGAAAAAAGGTACACATGAAGTTTGAACTTGGTTAGGCTTTACATGTATGAAATTTATGTGATCCTCTTTTTTTTTTGCGGGTAAAAATTATGTGATTCTCAACTTACCAACAATTGCAACATTGCATACTCCGTCATGGTATTTCTCCTTTAAATGTTGAATCACTTCCAAAGCTTTGGCTCTTTCTTGAATATTGGAGTTTGTACCATTGAATTGAAATATTTTGTTTTCAGTATCCAAGATAAAGACATCATCGTGATTCAGTGATGAACGAGAAAAGGGAACCTGATATAAGAAGTCATTTAGCTCATAAACATCACAAGTTGACTTAAATAGTTTATCAAAGATTTATGAAGCAAACAGGTGGAGCACAATACGCATGCACCTCTTTAACTCTGATGGCCCTCTTTCCTTTGCAAATGTACAGCCGTATTTCAAACTTCTCCTCTTCTGGCTTTTTAAACCCAGAAGCAAATCCTCCCTCCATGGGTATGATGCATGGCTTAAAGTATGATAGGAATTTATCAGATTCGTAGCCTTGTGGCTCCCTGTGCTGTACTGCACGACCCCCAAGCATGGTGTCAAGCTCGACTGTCTTGATTGCTGCAGTTCCAGCTTCATCCTGCATAACATCAGTTCAAGAAGTGGGCATTGAATATCATTTCTCACATGTAAATTCTGAGGTGTTATAGGAAACCTACCTGGCTAGAATCTTTTCCAATCCAGAAGTGGATGTCAAAAGTATAAGCACCTCCTTTGTTACAACTCGTCTAAAGAATGAACAGATGCATTAAAAATCTTTTTTGTGAAGAGAAACATAAATGTGCCACTAAAAAGGAAGGGAAACCACAAGTACCTGCAGAACTATATACGAATCTCCACAGTAGAATTTACCATAATCTGATTTTGGTAAAGGAACTGGTTTAAAATCTTCAATCCTCCATATTTCTGTCCCTCTGTATTCAAGTTAAGGTGCATATATACAGCATAAAGAGAAGAGACGTACGTCTTGCATGGAAGGGGACAAACAGCTAAAATAAACCACAAGCGTGTTTCAAGACATCTAGGTAAGGATACGGTTTATGGCCAGCTCCTTGAAAAGCAGGATCCAGCACCACTTTTGCATTTGACATTGTGCAGTACTCTTACAGAAGTTACTTGAAGAGGCTCCCACCACCAAACAAGGCCACAGAACACTCGAAACGCATGAACTGCAAAAGTGCATAGAATGAAACAGAAACCATTAGGAACAATGGAATCCAGAACTTTTGGATATATACAGTCATGTTTGCAAACTGACTTGTTTCTGTACATAAACCAAAACACTTAGTGACTCAACTTTTTCCGATCGTCTGATTAACACGTTAACTCTTGGACAATCATGGTGTATCCAATTAGATAAGTTTGGTTCATGATAAAACAAATAAGATTACATGCAGCAAAACGTATCCAAGTTTATGAACTTCTCTAGATTGGAGATGCACCCTTACTTTTATGCAATGTTTAGTGTGGATCAGGTCAGGTACTCAAGTAACTCAACTATATACATCATACAAGCAAGCCAGAAAACGAGAGATGGAACCTACTTAGAATCATACAAATCTATAAACAGCTAAACTACCACGGTAACCTTCAACAGGAATATGACAGCGACAGAACGAACCTTTCTCGAGTTTTATATGGGCCAGGGCGCCACGGCCGGTAACATGCATGATTGGTGACGGTACTATAGCATAGTCAGTTAAATAAAATGACTGGTTTCATTACTTCATGTGAGCATAGTAGCAACAGAAATTGCCGTAGATCTCAGCCTCGTCATCACATCATACATGCATGGTTATGATTCAGTGCGTGTACAGGGACGCGCGCTGAAACTATACGCATGCATGCAGGTAGCAACATATATACCGGCGTCTCGTGCCATCTGACGTGGCAGCCTCCAATCAAGAGCACTAGAGCAGAGACGTTTAAATAGCTACCCATGCAAGACGTAGACGTCTGCTCCGGCTAACGAAATGTCAGGATCACTCTCAAGAGTAGCGCTAATATAATGACCGAGGAGCACGGCATTGGCCGGGCGATCTAGTCGCATCGCGCTCACGCGCGCGGAGGGAAGATCAACCCGCGGTGGCGTCACGGGATCCTACCAAAAAGGAGCACAAAACCAGCGGAAACAGAGAACCCAACACCGCGTCCGTGGTACCTGGCCGGGCCGGGCGAGAGAGGGAGCGCCGATCGATCGATCTCCGACGAGGAAGAGGAGGAGCGGGAAGGGAATGGCGTCGATCGAGCCGGACGGACACGGGGGGAAGGTAGCAAGCGACGCGACGCTGCGGAAGAGAAAGAGCAGGCAGGCTTGGAATGGAACGCGAGCGGATGGAAGGACGGATTGTACGCGGCGCCGCGCGTTCTGCGCCTGCCTGGTTTTAGAATTGCAACCCCCCCCCCCCCCCCTATTTATACGCGGCTCTCTTCTGCTGCCACTAGCGGCTTGTAGCCTTTTCTCTTTATTTTTTGGCGAAATGTGGGCTTGTAGCCTTGTGCATCACAGTAACAATTGTTGTACTATTCTCGCTCTCGGTATGCAATGGAACGAGCTCGACGTCCTGTGAACGCCGCAGCGCCGAACGCACGGTGTGCGTGGTGCCGTGGCACGGACACGATTGGCGTTGTTTGTTTCCACTGAAAATATATAGCACGATGTATCCTGGTGAGCCCGGACAGAAATACGTCGAGGCACCAATGGAGCTAGAGGACGAGAGCTATCGCTAGCTCGACCGGCCAGAGGTGAAGAATCCTTTTTAGCGCCGGATCCGGATGATGATGATGATCAGGACCCAGCGCGGTTTTCGTATGATGGAAGGCGATAATTGAGAGCTTTCGGTCGGAACGGCCGGATCGAGCGGGGCGAGACGCGCTCATCAATCAGCTTTGAGAGAGCCGGCATCTGGAATCAATCCCATACGGCCGTCAGGGATGATGATTAATGATGCCCACACACGCCATCGCGACCCGGCCGCGCACGCCTACTGGTGCGGTGCGGTGGTGCCGGACTGCCGGCGGGGGGGCATCCACGGTGGACTGACCAGCCGCGGCCCGCGGGGAACGCAAAACATGGACGCACTAGTTCAGACATGCGGGGTGTGTTTAGTTGGTGGGGGAGAAAAGAACTTTTTTCTGGGAAACGTGTTCTGTGATAGGGATGAATAGGAAAGTTGGAGGGAATTGGAAGGAAACTTTTCTGAAAAACGTGTTTTCTGATAGGGGTGAATAGTAAAATCCAAAAGAACTTATGGAACTAAACACACACGCTATCACACACCGTGTGGTGCGTGTGCGTGCGTGTGAAATAATTGTGAGTAAGCAGGATAAAGATCGGGGTTCACATACATACAGAATGGTCTAAATATCTATTTGTTCTCCGGCTATGAACAAAATGGCCACCAAAACATTCTCGGTGTAATATCTCCAGCTCAAGCAGTCTAGCTCCAATAATTTTGTATGTCAAATGCTGAACGTGTTTAAGGGAAATGTTGAACACACTGAAAAGAATTGTTAAGCATACGTGCAAGTTAATTGGGCCAAAGTAAGGTTTAAAAATAGACGACTTACCTATTTTCCACAATATAGATAGGAAGCTCCACGGAGCACGTAACAAACGATCAGATACAACGGGCCTTGCTGGCTTCCTACACCTTCGGGTCTTATGAAAATTAATGTCGACGCAGCTTTGTCGAAGAATGAGGCTCGGGCATCGGCTGCGGCGGCTGCTCGGGATGGTGAAGGAAAGTTCCTGGGCGCATCGGCTCTGGTTGTCGATGGCATCACAGACGCAGAGATAATGGAGTTGATCGCGTGCAAAGAGGGCTTAGCGCTTGCGAGCGACCTCGGCCTGCAGAGATTCAGGCTGGCGAGCGATAACTCGACCGTGATTAGAAGCTTGAAGGAAGGGAATTTGAGCACATATGGCCATATTGTGCACGAGATAAAGGCCCGAGCTTCAGGCGGCTTCCAGGTAGTTGATTTTGTGTATGAGGGACGGACATCGAATGTGGATGCCCATAAACTGGCCAGATGTGTTGTTCACTCTGAGTTAGGGAGACATGTATGGTTTTTTAACCCACCAGCTGGTGTTTGTAATTCGTATAGCCCTTCTAATCAATAAAGAGGGTGGTTGTGCTAAAAAAAAGATAGAAAGCTCCACGGTAGACATGTCTCCTCTAGCCTGGCTCCATAAAAACATAAAATGAAATTCATATTTCATGGGCTTCGCTCAATTGGTATACTTAAATCCCTCACCTATGAAACCCGATATTATATCCCCAAACTATCTAAAATTCTAATAAATGCATTTTAAAAGTCTACACACCACTTGAACGGTTGATTTCCGTCTACATAACCTCTTCACACTACTGGAATCCACCTCTTTCCCTGGGCTTTTTTATTTCTCTAGGAACAATTTGGCAACCCTGGGGATATTTACGTTGTTTTCCCTAGGATCTCCCTAGAACCTCAGCACTTTCATCGGGAGGAATTTGACGAGAGCAGCCACGTGGTTGCCAGGTAGACACATTCCCTAGGGATGCCAACAAAACTTGTAGGGAAACTATGGGGAAAAAATAATAGATAAGATTTTTTTTACTAGGAGCCCTGTGAAACGCGCCGCCGCACCACTTCCTCCCGCGCGTCGCGCGCTTCTCTTCCGCGTCCCGCGCCGCACGCCCATCCCACCTCCGCCGCACCCATCTCTCGGCGCCGCCGCACCCCATCTCTCGGTGCCGCCACACCCCATCCTCCCGTGACGCCGCACTCCTTCCCCTCGCCGCCGCACCCGAGGCCATCCTCCAGCGCCGCCACACCGCATCCTCCTGCAGACCCGCGCCGCCGCACCCCTTCTCCAACCGCCTCGCCACATCCTCCCACGGCACGTCCATCCTCACGCTCCACGCCGTGCCGTCCATCCATCCATGGGAGAGATGTATCTGAACTAGAGGCATGGGTCCATACTCATAGAGGTTCAAACCCTGAAGATCTTACATCACTGAACACAGAAGCAGCTACAGAATGTTTGGTGAGTCCTAGATGCACTTCTCCTATATTTCCACATGCAAATTTTCACACAATAGTTTGTATATGTGGCAGGAGAAATACAAGGCTAAGGCCATTGAGTTGAATGGACCAGATTTTGATTGGCTCCATTCACAAGTAGATGTTAGAGCTCTTTACCAATGCAATTGTGGTCGAAAACATGGCAAATGGGCTACGCTTAATGGGACTATTGATAACAGTGAAGCCCTTCCTCAGTTAGAGAGAAATCATTCTATAATGGCTGCCAGGAGCCAACGCCAAGAGGAAGAGGCGCGTTTAAGGAAGGAAGCTCATGATGGTCGTTTGCTAAGCAGTATGCTGAAAACATGTTGTAGTGGGGTAAAATGGTACAGAGTCGGGATGAAAATTTGCAGAAATTTATGGAGGTGAGATCTCACATAAATTTTTGTGTGCATTCTAGTGCTAATTTCACCACATAACTTACATACATCTGAACTGCAGAGTGTTGCTCAGCACATTGGTCTGCCTCTCACAACTGTTCCATCTCCACTGCCTCCCGCACCTCCTGCTCCAGCATTTGCCATTTCACCATCTCCAAACCCTTCTCATTATAATGTAAGTTTGATGAAAGATTACATCTATGTGTCCAATAAACTTTGCTTGAGGACAGTGTTGCCTTTGCACATGAAAATAGCTTACATATATTGTTCAGTATGAAACTATCAACCTGTGTGTCCATATCTTCATCACTTTAATGCTGGATTCAAATTAGATTAAGGTCCAAAAGAAACAAATGGGTTACTACATTGTTTGGTGCATATCTTGACTACCTTAATGCTGCATGTGGAGATGTTTGGCAGCATGCAGCCTTGAACCAAGTTGTTTTCTAGTAGCAGCATTGGCACTCTGTTATTTTTATCTGCATGCAGCCTATTGCTATATGTATGCGTCCTATTACATGTTGCTTTCATTGGTTAAATACTAAAGATTTAGTAAGCATGACATTTACTTGTCTAGGTTGGTACACATGGATCACACATTCGAGAGGAGACTCCAGATGAAATATTGAGTAGGATTGCTTATGGAGGGCTTGGTGCCTGTGCGGATACAAATGATGGGAATGATGATGCTGTCCTTGGGAATGGAAGTAGTGACAACAACTTTCAGTGCTCTGGAAATGGAACTACAAGTGGTGGTGGAAATTACTCTCCTCCCCAAGTGGATGAATTTTCATTCTTTTGATCATTTATGTCTAGGCATGTTCATTTTGATGCACTATGATGTTCAACTCATGCATGTTGTACTGTCACACCAACTTATCAAACAATTTGATAGTTCCTGGTGGTAGCTTTTGTTGGTGATAACTGATCACTTGGACATGACTTTGGTGACCATCTATATGTAATTTTGGACATGTCCTTAGTGTTAAACTCATATATGGTGTATTTCCATATGATGTTCGTTGAGAAAAATATTTACATGTCAGAAGTAGAAAGTTTGAATTTTAATCTGGTTCAATTTGAATTTGAATTTGAATTTGAATTCGAATCTGGTTCAATGTTGTATTTGAATTTTGATTCAAGCGATTCTCTAGGGAAATTAATCCTAGCGATGACAACCACAGTGGCAGGGCTTTCCCTACCAAACAAAGTCCTAGGGAAACTAGCTTTCCATCTAGGACATGTGCCATGTGAGCAGGTTTCCCTAGGACTCCTCTAGAAATGCGGAACTCTAGGGAATAAAGCTTTCCCAAGGAAAAACCCTAGGACACTACTTATTTCCCGTCGAAACTATCCCTAGGAATATTTACCTACTAAAACCTCTAGAGAAACATAATACCTACCGTTTTTTGGTCATTCCCCTAGGATTTTGGCCCTTGGGAAACAAGTGGATTCCAGTAGTGTCAACTATATAATCGAAAAGCCCTCAGAAGTTTTCAATATTGTCTTAGTTATTTTTTTAAGTCTTTTAATGATGTTTCACTAATGTGAATCGTTGCACAGAGGACGATCCTTATTTCGCCAATATATATAGATCATTACAGGACGAACCATCCAACTTCACCTCTTAATTTATGTCTTGCTAGCCACATGCTATGAGAAGGATGAATCGCTCTAAAAAGGAGTCTATTGATTCTCTCCCAATTAGTTGAATTGTAGAGATGGCGATTTACTTGATAGACGAGGTCTCTGGTTCAAGTCCAGGAAAAAGAATAGAAAAAAGCATATGACTCATCATGCATACTCCGCTTGGCCAAGGGGGGTATAATTCAGTTGGTAGAGCTTAAAAGACTTAGAAAGAAATTACTTAGACAATATTAAGAATTTGAGGTGCTAAATATCTAATTATATAGTTGAAGGGTTATGTAGATAAATATTAGTAGTTTAGGCTATAAAGTAGAGTTTAAAACATGTATTTGCCAAGTCATTGTTCATGTGACCTTGTATAATGCCACGTTAGTAAAACCACCGTAGAAGATTATTTAGGCGGTTTTAGATACAGAATACCTAGTTCTATAAGTGAAAGGTTAAATAAGCCAACATTAATACATGACGAGGGGGGGGGTAAATTAGACTTATTTCGCCTCAATTTGAGCACGTAACCAAATAAACACGTCAATACTTGCATCATGCTCAAGAGTGATCACGTTGGTCTGTCCTAGCGTTAATCAATCACAGCCATATGTAACGGCTATATATCTTAGGCACATCCACATTTGGCTTTAACCATAGTCCATATATGATGTTCTCTAAATAAACAAGCACTAAGTATATTTTGTATCCGGATGAATGGAAAGTTTGCATTGGATATTTGGATATACGGGTTCCTAAGAAGAAAAATAATCTATAAATTCTAACGAAGGATTACTAAATTTGCAAACTAAACCCACCTTTGGGACGGGGTTTGGTTAATTCTTGCATAATTTTGCCAAAACATTAGTATTTTGCCGTCACGGAGTGGCCGAGAAATAAGAAACTCAAAAATGGAAGAAGATTCTGCGTTCGGCAGACGGTCCAAATCGCCGCCGCTCCGCTCCATCATCCACGCTCGCATTATCCATCGTCTCCGATTAGTTAATCCTCCGTGAGACCTTGGCGCAATCGCCGAGGGATACTTCAATCGATCCTCGTCGCTCCACGCTCCTGCGAGTCCACATTGCGCTGCGGCACGCCATCGCCAAGGCCGAGGAGGACTTGCCGAGGGTTTCTGTGGAGTGCTCCTGTGTGTGCGCTCTCGACACGCGCGCGCGCACGAGACCAACCAAGGCGGAGGCGAAGCCACCGGCCGGCCGGAATTCGCCATGGGTCCGCCGCGGCCTCCTCTTCTCCTGCTCGTTCTGCTGCTCGCGCTTCTCCCGTCGCCTCCGGCCGCGGCGGCGGCCGGCGGCCCGTCCGCGTGGGAGGCGCTCCGCGGGGCGGCCGGAAGCCGCAGGGCGTTGCCGGCGGAGCAGGAGGGGGCGGCCGCCGGGGTGCTGCGCCGGCTCCTACCCTCCCACGCGCGCAGCTTCAGCTTCCAGATCGACTCCAAGGTTGGAGAATCGCGGTGCTCGTGCTTTTAAAGTTGCTCCCTGCTCATTTCGAGGCGGAATTCGTTGACTCCTTTCGTGGCTCCAGGGAAGCGTCTGCGGTCAATCAAGCTGCTTCAGGATAAGCAACGTCGCTGCCAATTCGGGCAAAGGCGGAGCGGAGATTCTGTATGTTGCTGTTTGATCCCCTGTTTGTTCCACGCAATATGCTGTGACAGTGAAACATGGTGACCTGCATTCTTGTTCTAGATTTTTCTGCCCTATGATCATTCCTTGTCTACCATCACATTGGCGAAGTGGTTTGCTTAAATTCAATAATTTTATCTTGACTTTGATTCCTTAATCGAGCATTGTTCTGGCTGGAGCACAAAGGTTAATGTAATCACCTCGTATGTTTATGGTGTGCAGGATCCAGGGAACCACAGGGGTTGAGCTCGTGTCTGGCCTCCACTGGTACTTGAAATACTGGTGTGGAGCACACATCTCTTGGGATAAGACTGGTGGCGCACAACTGGCATCGGTCCCTTCACCTGGGTCTCTGCCACAGGTGAAGGGTGAGGGCGTGAAGATCGAGCGTCCTGTTCCTTGGAATTACTATCAGAATGTTGTCACCTCTAGCTGTGAGTCATTTCTTGGGTTAGATTTCTGTTTTCGTAACCCTATTGTATTTATTCAAAAGCTATTCATATCATCAGCATCATGCTCTGTATCCCTGCTTTGTCCTTTCTTTCTCTCCATAGTACAAGGATACATACCTCTCCTGAGTGTTCGAGAAAAAAGAAAACTGAGTCCCTCATAACAGGCAGCACTCTTACTGTCCTGATGAGTGGAGAGTATAAATGCATGATGTTGTTTGTATTAGTATTGATCAGACTACTTCTACTGAAATACCCAAACCATTGTATCAGCATCTAGTCTCGCACATCCAATCCTACTAAATTTTGCTCAAGATTTTTGGCTTTGCTAACCTGTACATTGCAAACATATAACATTCCTATTGAACATTTTGTTATAAGCCCTAATTTCGAAATAAATATCTTTGGAACCTTCTCGCTACTTACAGGAATTCCCAACATTTTTTTAGCTCTGCTAAAATTCATGTAGTGTTTCTATAGACTCCTTTGTGTGGTGGGACTGGAAAAGATGGGAGAAAGAAATTGACTGGATGGCGCTTCAAGGAATTAACCTGCCTTTAGCATTTACGGGGCAGGAAGCTATCTGGCAAAAGGTTTTTAAGGTAGTGTCACAGACACATCTACAATGCTGAAATATTTTGATCATTGCAACTTACTTTTTAAAGCATTTTTTCCTATTAGTGTTTACACTTTATAACAGTACAATATTATGAATTATTCAGAATAATATCAATGATGGTGGAACATATTTAGACCTGAACAAAATCCCAACCAGTGTAAAAACCAGTTCTATTAACATTGTGTTGTGGTGCTCAATTATTGCCCCCTAGGTTAGTTGAGCAAGCTAAGCCAGGGTTGCCTGTCCTCAATAGGAATTAACCATTGAATACAATAAATTTACATTCTGTTCTAGAAAACTATATTCCAAAATGATCTAATAGCAGTGTTGAGCTATAAAGCCGTCCTAGCCCCTTCTCAATCGCTTAAGCTTATGGGTTGGACTGGTTAGGTGCACTGCTTCATGGTATCAGAGCCAAGAGGTCTCGAGTTCGAGCCCCGGTTCCCGCATTCCTTGCGCCACCCATTTCCCACGCTGCGCCCTAGCGGCAGCCGTCTGCACCCACGTGGGCTGCGCGTGCGGGGGGGGGGGGAGGGTGTTGAGCTATAAAGCCGCCCTAGCCTCTTCTCAATCGCTTAAGCTTTTGGGTTGGACTGGTTAGGTGCGCTGCTTCAAGCAGAACAGCTCACAAGATAATGAAAAACATCGAACCAATTAGTTCTGCGTGTGTCAAACTATTGAGAGTAGGGATAATAGTGTGACAAAAAAATTCAGTGTTTTCCTCTTCCTTATATAACTATACATTAAATATTGTCTTAACAACTGGACAATGGTTTATCCTTATTATATTGCAGACTCGTGCTTGCTACAAAATTAGCATCTCTGATCAATTGTCGTCATTAAAAACCTAGGTGAAACTTTCTTCATTCTGCTGCATGCTGTCACTTTTTTCATTTTTCTTGTCCTTGTCATTTTGAATCTGTGCTTGGATTTTGAGTTACTATCTAACCACTCATTGAGATCAGAGCCTTATTAATTGTTGGTTGTTATTTCAGAGTTTTAATGTCACCGACAGAGATTTGAACGATTTTTTTGGTGGACCAGCTTTCCTTGCTTGGGCCAGAATGGGGAACTTGCACGGGTGAGTACAAAAATTTATTGTCTATTGCTAAACTTGGAAAAAGTTGTGAAAATGTGAGATAAACAGTACCCTGACTATAAAATGAGCAAAATTATATTCTCTGTTGTGGGTGTTTGGTTATTAGTTCAGATAGGATGATTTTTTTTATAAGTTTTATTCTTCGTCGCCATAAGTAAATACATAACTAGGAATACCTTATGTACAAGAAAAAGATGACCTTCTGTTGAAAAGTGTCTACATCACGGCTTTGCCACTCTGAAGGTGATATCTCCGGAAGTGTTCTTTTTTAGGGTTTTGGTTCAATGAGACTTTGTTCATGTTGCTACATTGTATACAATTTATTAAAAACTTCTCTAGCTGCTTGATTCTCTCTCTGGAAATCAGGTGTTAAAATTCCACGTGACCAATAATTCATCAAACTTCATTATAGCACTGACTAAACCATTGCTGTAGTTAGACTATAATAAGATATTTTGGAGATAGGATCATTTGGTGGTATGTATTTGTTGGCCTGACCTAAAAGAGCAATGACTTTATGTTTTTTTTTTTAATCTCTTAGATGGGGTGGACCACTTTCACAAAATTGGTTGGATCAACAATTGGCTCTGCAGAAAAAAATACTATCCCGTATGATTGAGCTTGGAATGGTCCCTGGTATGGTTTGTTTTACTGTTAATCAATATTTAACATATGCCATCACAATTGTACCACCTTGGCACCTATTTTTCAAGTTTCATACGTTTGCAATTCTGTTTTTTAAAGTTGAAAGACTAATGCATTTTTACCAGTGATATTCTATCTTTTCAGCTTTTGTACTTACGGTGCACTACTATTATGCAGTCCTCCCATCGTTCTCAGGGAATGTTCCACCTGTGTTCACAAAATTATTTCCATCTGCCAACATTACCCGGCTTGGTGACTGGTAACATACTTTCTTACAGATATAATTTTGAAACCCTTTTGTAGCTTAGGTAGTAGTTATGAAGCCTAAAATTTGTGTCTGTATTCACAATGTCTCTTGAAAAAGAATACTTGACATGTTAGCTTATATCTTTTATTGTCTACGTGATATTTTCTGCTTCAGGAACACCGTTGATGCTGATCCTAGGTGGTGCTGCACTTATCTTCTTGGTCCATCTGATGCATTGTTTATAGAAGTTGGACAAGCTTTTATTAGGAAACAAATAAAAGGTATATACCTGTCATTTGTTTCCTTGCAACATATGGAATTTGATTTTGTTCCAAGTTTCTGAATCAAATAACTATAAATTCATAAAGTTGGACTTTTGATCTATGTTTCTGTGACCTTAATAATAAATTCAGCCTTCTCTTTTATCTTTTTGGATGTATGCAGAATACGGCGATGTAACTAACATTTATAACTGGTATGACCTACTAATCTGCTTCTTTATATCTCCTGAGTCCTGAATGTATTGTGATTGCTCTGTCTCCTTTGCATGTGATTGCTCTGCGTCCTTTGCATGTTGGTCACAAGGCTTAACTTTAAGATGCTATTAGTGGGGATGGTTTATGTTTCCTTGTTAACAAAAGTTGTTTATGTGAGAACATTATGACTCTTGGCACAGGAAACCTTTTTGTGCAAACAGCTCGATTTTAAAGATGTTTCATATGAGTTTAGTTTTGTAGCAAGGGATAGAACTGAATGTGGAAACTCTGAAACTATCAAGAGAAAATCTCAACAATACTGCACTACAGTTACTCCTGAGTTGTAAATATTGAAGCAATGCTTTAGGCTTGGAATATGGATGTCACGGAGAAGGCATATATTCTAATAGGTCCCGCTTAAATATTCTATGTTTTTTGTATAGAGTGCATGAGGAATTACAATTCTAGACAAAAAGTAGCATGGTGGTGTACTTAAGTAACACGTCTGCTCATTCTTTCTTCAGTTTGTCCTTTATTTTGCTCCCATGTGACTCATGTTATCCTGAGAGAAAAATGGTTCTTGGTTCTGTTTAAAGTATTGATAGAATGTGTATCATCTGGTTTAAGGCACCAATAGTGAATAGATCAAAATTTTTGTTTTATTAGTGCTTCATTAATCATTATGTCACTATGCTCGTATCACGCAGTTTGACATTCTGTGTATGCATGCTATTTTCTCATTTGATGTTTTTACTTTCTACATTCTGTACACATTGCACATTTTACAGTTGTGGCTGTTACTTTCAGTGACACATTCAATGAGAATACCCCACCGACAAATGAACCAGCATATATTTCATCACTTGGTTCAGCTATTTATGAAGCAATGTCAAGAGGCAACAAGAATGCAGTGTGGTTAATGCAGGTATGCTCACAGCTTTCTTTTACCATCGAAATATAAAGTATTTCTGCATTTTCTGTTTTCATGGTAGTAATTTGTCAAATAAAGGGGATGAGCAGAGTCATTGGGCGGAAAACAGATGTGTGTAAAGAAATATGCCATTCAGTCAAACAATCTTCACAGGAAATACTGTATAAAGTATCATTATTGATAGTGGCCCCTGCCCAAGTTTGTTAAAAAGAAAGTTTTGTCTTAACATGGTATCTGACTGTCTGTGAATATTCTTGCATTAAGCTACAGTTTGTTAACAGTCAATATCTAATGACTGGAGACTGAGCATAATTAAGTATGCTTCTTGATGCAGGGTTGGTTATTTTATTCAGATGCTGCATTTTGGAAGGAGCCCCAAATGAAAGTAAGCTCCTGTCTTGATCTTGATTAACTTCACTTTGAGCTCTCAAATAAATGTGATAGCCTATAGAATAAAGGTTAATGCAGAAGTTCCTTGCCCTTTTAGCATCTATTTGCAAATATTAACCTTCCCCCTTTCGATTTCCAGGCACTACTTCATTCTGTTCCAATTGGTAAGATGATAGTCCTTGATTTATTTGCTGATGTCAAGCCCATTTGGAAAATGTCCTCTCAATTCTACGGCGTACCATACATCTGGTATGTGTTCTTTAAACACACCTTCCCATCCTGTAGTTCCAAGCCATCATTTTTTGTTGTCATTTCTATTTTTCAAATCCGCATCAAATTCCCCATTCCTCAGCCACATTTATGATTAATTTCTTCATCTAGGTGCCTACTACACAACTTTGGTGGGAATATTGAAATGTATGGCATACTTGATTCAGTTGCATCTGGCCCCATTGATGCTCGTACGAGTTACAATTCAACAATGGTATGTGCACCCTTTTCTCTGATGCTGCCAGCAAATATATCATTTTTTACATTTTTCATGTGAAAATATCTATTGTCTTCTGTATCAATCAGATCATCAATGTTTGCTCATTTTTCTGATTAGTTGGTCATTCGTCTTTCATGAGGAGTATGCATGTAGATCTTCGAAACTCATGCATTTTGTATGGTGAATCTAATGAATACTTATGAAGTTATGTTTGTCACTTGCTCCTTTTTTTAGATTGGTGTTGGCATGTGCATGGAGGGAATAGAGCAGAATCCAGTTGTTTATGAGCTTACGTCTGAAATGGCTTTTCGTAATAAGAAGGTTGAAGTTGAGGTAAATAGTACAAATATAAACCTAGCCTTTTTTTAATTATGTTTCACTGCTCACTACATTTCTCTGGTTTGGAACTATTATAGTTGTATAGAGTATGAGGTGCCACTCTATGGATTGCACTTAAATGATCAATGTATACCATTACACAACTCTTTTATTTGAATTGCTAAAGATAACCAAATTGGTCAAAAGGTAGCTTCTGCCTTCTGCTAATAGTTCTTTTTTTCTTTGTTTGATTTTAGCAAGGCAAGGGAATTAATTGAAATTTCATATGTCTTGAGTAAGACGTTAGCAGTCACACTACCAGAAAATAATTGCCAAAAAAGTTCAATCTTTATAATTCTTGTAGTTCCTTGGTTGAAATCCTTTGTGCAGTCCATGGGGTGAATGAAGTACCACACTGTGCTACTTAGTACTGATCATACGTCTCTTTTCTTCCGTGGCACAGATCACATGTCCCTTTTCTTCCATGGTGAACTCTGTTGTACATCTGTTAAATTTGACCATATATTTTGCTTTGATCGGTTGATTACCATCTAACATTTGTCCATAACCTTCCAGGATTGGTTAAAAACATACTCATATAGGCGATACGGTCAAGCAAATGCTGAAATAGAGAAAGCTTGGAGATATTTGTATCATACAATATACAATTGCATTGATGGGATTGCGGTGTGATTTCAAACGTGCTTTTTATTGCAACTATCTGGTGCCTGTCCCTAGAGTAATATACCCTTCCATATGTTGGCTGCAGGATCATAATAAGGACTACATAGTCGAATTCCCAGACATATGCCCAAGCTCATTCAGCTCTCAGCTTTCTAAACAAAGGGGTATGTCAATTTCGAGTAACCACAGGAGATTTTTCTTAAGTGAGGTCTCTGGAAGCCTACCACATCCACATCTGTGGTATTCCACAAAGGAGGCCATCAAAGCCCTTGAATTATTCCTCAATGCAGGAAATGATTTTTCAAAAAGTCTCACATATAGGTACAATATGCACCCCTGTTTTCTTAAGTCTTGAAACTTGAAATCAGTTTGTTCCTTTTCGTCTGTTGCCAATTTTGTTCCTGCAGTAATCAATAGGTTCCATGTTCAATTCAGGGTGACAAATTATTGTTCAGTTTTGTGTGTGTGTGGGGGGGGGGGGGGTAGTGAATGGAATTACTTATGCCACTTGGGCATGATTTTGCTTTAACTAGTTTACTTAGGAGCGATGGCTTTTACCTCAGGTATGACCTTGTCGACCTAACGAGGCAGTGCCTATCAAAACTGGCAAATGAAGTGTACCTTGATGCAATGCGTTCGTACCAAAAGAAAGATTCAAATGGCCTGGATTCTCACACAAGGAAATTTCTTGAAATCATTGTGGACACTGATACACTGCTAGCTGCTGATGATAACTTTATCCTGGGCCCCTGGTTGGAAAGCGCAAAAAGTCTTGCTATGACTGAAAATGAACGCAAGCAGGTTTATTCAATGTTCTTCCCTAATATTTGGATCCTAGGCCAATCCCTTTTCTTTTTCCTGTTATCAAGGACTGAACTGAAAGTCTTTTTATCAGTACGAATGGAATGCTAGAACACAGGTGACGATGTGGTATGACAACACAGAGACCGAGCAGAGTAAATTGCACGACTACGGTAATGCCAAGCACAATAGTTTGTTACTTGATACCTGTTATTTGCGTGGTGCAGCCCTACATTTTACTTACTAATCCTGGTCTTCCTTGTCTGTACCAAATTATTACCAGCCAATAAGTTCTGGAGCGGGCTGCTGAAGAGTTATTACCTTCCAAGGGCGTCAAAGTACTTCGCATACTTAAGAAGGAGCCTGCAAGAGAACCGGAGCTTCCAGTTGGAGGAGTGGAGGAAGGATTGGATCTCGTATTCCAACGAGTGGCAATCGGGGAAGGAGCTGTACACCGTGAATGCCACAGGCGATGCCCTGGCGATCTCCAGGTCATTGTTCAGAAAATACTTCAGCTAGTCACGGCTGCGGCTTTGGTGGTGTCTCTATTGTCGCTAGGGGAATAATCCAGTAGCTTCGCTTCATCTTTTGTTCCAACTTCCAATTAAGCTCCAGATTGCAATGCCCAATGCATGATGCGAAAGGCAGATGTGTCGAAAATTGCCCAAGATCTGGCCAATAATTTATTAGCCAATCCTTAGGCAAGGTTTGGCAAAAAGAGGTGTTCATGTGAGCCATATAGCCAATCCTAAGCGGGGGCCAGGCTAAGCGCGCGGAGCTGCACGACGGGACCGGGCACGACGGCGGCCAAGCGTGCCCCGTGCGACCGTGCGAGGATTGCATCTGTGCAGGGTCAGCGGGGGGACTGCATCTGTGCAGGGTCAGCGGGGCGTGGCACTGCGACCGCACGTAGCGCCGGGACCCGTGGCCGACCGTTGCCACGGGCGCGGCTCCAGTAGGGGCCGCAGACCGGCGGCGCGACGCAACCAGCAAGAGGAGCGTACAAGCAGAGCCAGGCTCTGTGCAACCCTGCGCATATCAACGCCGGCCACGGCCTAGGCGGCGGCGCGGAGGCAGGAGGACGCGGCACGACGACTCGCCGCCATCAGAGCAGCCAGCCGAACAGGGCGCTAGTATTGCTGTGTGATGCAGCAGAGGAGCGGAGGGAGACCGCGCTCCAACATCGGCGAGTCGTCGTGCCACGTCCGCCTGATCTGGGGCCTCCGTGCCGCCTCTGCTTGTACGCTCCTCTTGCTGGTTGCGCCGCGCCGCGAGTTCTGGTCCCAAAAGCTGGCCGGCAACGTGGCCACGTGGCGGTCTCGCCGGTCTCACCGCAGCCGTCCGATCGGGTGCATGGACAGCCCAGATCGTGCGACATCTATCCATTTTGCAATAAGGACCTCAAACTTCAACGAAATCAACCTGCAGTACTCCTATCTTTTCCAGTCTTCACGAGTGCGGCGGCGGCTGGTGGCGGCAAAGCGAGCCCAACGCCACCGGCGCGGCGTGGCCAGGCGAGTCCCGGTGAGGTGAGACCGAAGGAAAAAAGGCTCTAGGCGTGCTGGAGCCCTACGTGGCTGCAACCCACCGATCCGCCGGCACAGGGGGGACGGAGCTTCACGTCGCGGCTGAGCTCCGCAGGCGGGATCGCTGGAGCATGGCAGGGGAGAGGCGGAGCGAGAGCGCTCGGGCTCGGCACCATGGGGGAGAAGCAGAGGCTGCCTCTGTGTGCACCGCCGAGGGCAAGCCGGCCAGGAGCAAGGCACGGTGCAGGCGGAGGTGAGGAGCGGCGGCCGATGCGGGCGTGGGGGAGAATGAGCATGCACCTGTCACATGCATGCCGCAGCTCCCGCGCCCCAGCTCCTTCCACATTTGGGAACGGGCATCCAAGGCAGCGGCGCCTCAGCAATCTTCGCCTGCCCCCACAGCCCACGTCCTGTTCGGCAAAATGTTGCAGAAAGCGCTTACCCATTTGATGCAAAGGCTCTCCTGCAACTGTTGTCGCACCGCAGCATCGCCACTCCCATGTGCCCCAATGGCCTTTCGATTGAGCTACGATCAATTTTCTTGCTTCTACAAATCCAAAATTTACTTAATGTTACTATTTCCTTTCTCTGATTTCTTCTAGATAGTACTGCCTTTTCCCATCGGTGGTTCATTTAATACATAATTTTGCAACTTGTAATGTCAAATATATATCTCATGGATGAATACATCAAGCTGTTTAAGCATCAGACTTGCACTTACGTACAACGGTTGAAGCCTATTGGTCTACTAGTATCTGCACTACCACTCGAATTCTACAATATGCCATACTTCACTGCAATAGTTAGATCTCAGTAAAAATGATGCACAACATACTAACTGCCACAGGGATTGTCATGTATATCAACCACATCATGATGCTTGTCAAACAACAATTGTGTGCGTCATATGTTTGGTGACTTTAGTGTCCTTCTTGATATTGGGCAACATTTATGCGGTGCTAGGCTGGTGCTAAACACAATGCAATTGTCATCAGTAAGTTTTAGCTCATAGCATATAGTCGGTCAACCAAGTCAAGAGTTTCACTGTTGTCCTTCGATCCATCATGTATTCATGTGTGATTTTAGTGCAGCTCAAAAGTCATAGCACTTCTTTCTTTACTGATTGTTTATACAAAGCTTAATATATAGTAGATGCCCAAAACTACGTGACTAGTAAGCTGTTATGCCTTGTGTTATAGGGAAGATTCACTCTGAGAATAACCAGATCAAGGAACAGCGCCCTGGAAGAATTCTGTAAGTTGCCAGTTTCTCTGATCCTGTTCTCTGCTGAATGTATCCATTTCATGATACATGTTGTCAGAGTGTTAGCTTTATTTGCTTACTTGGAACAATTTTGTGTTAACTTCATCTTGACCCAAGAAAACACTAAACTTCCTGCTGGCTGTACATAGTAATCCCGGTTGCTATTATAGTGTGCCACCTTCTTCCCATCTTCTGTCGATGTATGCGTATATTCTATGAACCAAGCTGTTTACTATTAGAACATGAGATTTTATTTCTCTGTAAACTAAAGTTTACATCATAATTCTTTTTTGATTTACGAATCATTGTAATTATAGCAAGCACACCAATCAAGTGGTTCCTGATAACCAGTTATTCAACTGCTTGTGTGCTTCATTGCACTTTTATAAAGGAACAATCTGAATTAATAGAGTATGAGATATGAAGTCCCATTACATTAGCTTCTGCTACGTAGAATGTAGCCCTTATGCAGAAATAGTACTATCTACGGCTAAGTCCAATTGAAAGACATCACTGAGAATGTGAGATCAGAAAGAGGTGGCCATAAACCCCCATGCCAAAGCCAGCCAAACTCCTCACCACATTAACACAATCAATGTCAAGTCTGAACTTCCTCACGCTAAGTCACTCACAAGTGCGAGCCCTTCTCGGCAAGCTATTGCCTCCAGCATCTCTGGATCCGATGGCCCCCTCCGTGACAACCACTAACGCTTCCATGAACGTCCCCTCGTCATTGCGTCCTACCACAGCCATTGTTGCGATGTTCATGTTCTTGGAGAGCGCAACATCTACGTTGATTTTTGCATAGCCCGACGGAGGAGGAATCCATCGAGGAACCTGTATCGGTGCCGCTTGCACTACAAGAAACATGTTGATATGTGACGTTTCAATTTTCACTGATCACAAAAAAACATCACAAACCAGTATTCGTAACGTTTTTCTAGAACATGGCGAATTGAGCGTCATTGATTACATCCGCGACGTCTCTATAAAGTCGTCACGGATCAATGCAATCTGTGACGTTTTAAAACGTTACAAACCAGCATTGGGCCTATGTAGTCCAGCCCGAGCCCAGCTTCAGCGACATAAAAAATCGTTACGGATTCATGCCACGTAGATCAAATATCATCACAGATTCGGTGATATGGACGCTTACACCACTTTGGACAATGACATGGGACCAACATGGACAATGACGTGGCGCTGATGTAGCACTGACGTGGACACCGACATGGCATTGACGTGGCGCCAACATGGATGATGACATGGCGCTGACGTCAGCAAAGATACTTTGGGCTACACCACTATTTTGGGCCGAATACTTTGGGCCTAAAAAAGGCCAATTGGGTCAAATTATACTACCAACAGCAAATATCAAATTGGTCCACCAGTACTAGTTTTCCAACCCATTCTCAAATTTACAATTCCCATTAATTTACTAATAACATCATAATAGACAAATAACACCAGATTTGACAATAACATCAATTAATATTGTTCTCAACCATAACTTTACATAACTTCACAGCCAACAGTCCATCCAACAAACCACAACCCATCTAGATTACATCAGGTAGATGCGACAACAATGTCACATACAACAGATCCATAGTCCACATCACAACATCACCAAAAGTATACCACCAGCACCAGCACCAAAAGTATACCAGCCATACCACAAAAGTAACCCAGCAGCACAATTAAGTTCTAGAATAAGCTAAGGATGGGTCTAGCAAACAAAAGGCTGCTGCAACAAGCATTACGTTCTAGAAATATACCACCATGAGTTCAGCTTGCTTCACTTCGAGATAGCAGAAGCTCTAGTTTGGCTTCCATCTCAGATTGTTTCTTCTTGCTCTCCTCTTGCTCCCTTAACACAGCACCCAGTTGTTCACGCAAGTCAGCATTTGCTCTCTTCTCCGCTTCAAGTTCCGCTCGAACATGCTGGACACTAGATCTAGATCGTCTAGGCTTGATACCCACATTCTGAAGAAACCGACTATGCTTTGTGTTCTTAGAAAGTACATCATCTGCAATCTCAGTTGGAGACTTGGGCTCTTCACCTTCTCTTGGTGTAGCCATCTGGTTTTCCATCTCAGTCTAGCAAGCAAGCAACAAAAATAGTTGGTCATGATAAAGCTTAAAATGAGAACATCAGAACGCACTGTCTGAAAGTTGACTTACAATAGCAGCTTGTACTGCAGGCTTGTATCCATTTGTTTTATGGCTGTAGTGGCATTCCTTGAACCAGTCAATTGCATTAGGCTCTTCACCCCCACGCTTGCTTCTCTGAAAACAACATTTTATGCGACAAGATTATCTACTTGTTCAAGTATTTACTTACTTGAAGAACCACCAGGTGTGAAACAAGATTACATGATGCATAGCTGATGGGCAAATTTCATCCATTTCAGTAAATATTACTAGTTAATTTTTAATTATGCCGATCAGATATGCAATTACAGAATATTTGATCTAACATTATGTTCCATAATTGAAAAAACACATAGTATGACAAGTGAATTAGGACAGTTTACCATAGAGCATGCAGATAGATTACATTAACAAGAATGTAGAAGATCAATGATGGAATAATGCTGCTGAGAGAGGAATATATCACTAAACAACCATCTATTAAAATGTGTACCTCCACTGAATAACAGCAATCATAGACACAAACACAGTAGTGACGGATTACTGAGTCACAAAAAAAGGCAAGAAATAACAAGCAACAATACTAAACCACTAAATCATCGACATGAATATGAAACAAATAAACTACATGTTCATTGTCGTGACTAAATAGAACCAAAGCACATTAAGCAAATCTAGTGCCTAAGTAGCATTCCTAACTTACCACAATTTCTGCATGAACCTCATAACTACATGAGCCAGTTCCATGAGGGAACATAACATTGCCTCAGTTTTCTTTGTTCTTTTGACATGTCTCCTATACATCGAAGATAGAATGCTTGTAAGGCACGTGTCATAGTAGTGTGTATAAGGCTAAAACCCTAGGTCCGCGATGAACCTATTGACAAAACAGTGCGTCAACAATGGGCTTTGAAAAATGTTCTCATGAATAACTCTTCTCCGTGCATACCAAATAGCCCAGAGATTAACCACTACTCTCAGATCATTGTGATCCAAGACCTTCATTGCTTCATGCAACCAATCTCTAGCATCACCTAGTGTATATTGCTAATGAACTGCACCAGATCTTCACTCTCCAACGCCCAAACACATCTAGCAAAATTACATTCCAACAACGAGTGCCTCCAGGAATCTGGAGTACCACATATCGCACAATTACTGTTGTTGGCCATATTTCTATGATGACGAATATCCACGGTTGGAATCGAGTGTCGTGCTAGCCTCCATAGGAACACACGCACCTTCGATGGGACTTTGACTCTCCAAATATCCGCCCAATCCTTCTGCTCAGATTTCAAATTGGATTGGCTCGCATTATGCTCAATCCATCGGTCCTCCGATCCTTGTTGTGAACAAGCATCATGTATACCGATCTAACTGTGAACACTCCCGATCGCTCGTAGTGCCACGCCCAAAAATCAGATTGGTGCTCAAAGGGATGTTTGCTATGACTTCTTGGTCCATTGGTAAAAATGATTTTTTTCCCTTTTCCGTAAGCGGTCCTGGGCTGGTTCCTGAAAAACGGCCCGTGGGCTGTGGCAGCCTCAGAAAACAGAGCCCACGGCCAGCCCGCAGGGTTCCTCTAACTAAAATATCTTCTCACGCCAGACGTCCAGACCTAAATCGTTCCTCATTCTCGCGACGCCCACCCCCGCCGCCATTCTGCTCCGTTCCGGTGTTGGGAGCTCCGCCCTGTCCCCTCCGTTCTCCAGGTCAGCCGCCTGCGGATCTGCTTCATCTTCACCCTACGTGATCGAAAGCCACCTTTTTTTCTCTCTCCATACCTTTCTGATCTTCTGCAATATCTGATAGGCTTTGTGATGCCAACCCGTCTTTATAGCTAATACTCCAACCGAGGAGACTGCCTCGCGCAAAAGAAGCCTTTTCCCCTCTACGATCGCCTTATCGGGTTGTAACAATTTCTTCTATTTTGATTGATATAGACATTATATTGAAGTTGCCGATCGAATCGGTGATGGGCCTGACGCGTCGGTTCCTGAGTCTGATCGTGGACAACCGCAGCCTTGGAGCCCAATCACTCCGCTGCATGGACCTGATGCGCCACAAGTTGTTCAACACAACACCACCCAACGGAAACTTGCGGAAGAATAATCCCAATGGAACCTTACTGCAGAATAAACAGGCGACGGCGGCGGCCTTCAAGATGGATAACATTTCGCTTCCCAAACCAAGCTTCTGCATGCGAGCATCAGACTTCGATCTCAGGGACCCACACATGCACTGCTTCCCCGCTGTGGAGCGTAGGGTGTTCTGTTTGGACCGCGCAGGGCGCGGCTTCCTCTTGGAGGCGGACACATCCCGTATGGTGATGCTGCCCCCTCTACACAAGCCCAAGTTGGAACCCATCTCCCTCTACATACCCTGCGATGATCTGCTGGATGATCTTGATGGGGGTGGTGGTGGCAGCCTATTTATCATGGACAGGATTACCAAACCTGAGCAGGAAACTGACTGTAAGTTTGAAGCCTTGGTCTACCGCAAGCCCTCCGCCAACTTCTTATCCTACTCCTGGGACTGCGACCGCCTCCTGCCGCCACCCTGCTTCCGTGACACCGTTCACAGCTGCCTAGAGATCAGCTCCTATGCTGTGGTCAAAGGTGGCTCCCAGATCTGCATATCCGTTGACGGTGTTGGCACCTACTGCTTGGACATGGTGAGCTTTGCATGGAGTGAGGTAGGAAAGTGGACGCTGCCCTTTCGAGGCAAGGTTGAGTATGTACCCGAGATGAAGCTCTGGTTCGGCTTCTCGGCCAAGGACCAGCACCTAGCTGCTGCTGATCTCTCCACCATGGACTCGTCCCAGCCGCAGCTACTAGACACTTGGAATGAAGTTGACCTACCTCAAGAATGGCAGCAACTACAGGATCCTCAGCTTGTCAACCTGGGCTCTGGCAGGTTCTGTATTGCAAGGTTCTTACACGCTGGAACAGCCAACAGTGTCGATGAATCAAGCAACCAGAATGTTACTGTCCTGACTGGTGTAGAGGTGGTCACTGCCTGTGGCATCAGTGGGAGATTGAAACTTGATATGATCAAGCATAAGTCAAGATGTCACAAGTCTAGCTGCGGCGAGGAAACCATCACATCAGTTTTCTGAATGATTTTGGGTTGGCTTTGACTCCCAATCCATATGCATCGAATGTTTCTGGTCGACTTTTATTGGAACTTTGTGCCTTGTCTAAATTGAGTTTGACTTGTGTTGTTCGCACTATTCGGTGATGCCTCCTGCAAAATCTTAATTTATTATTGGTACGTCAAGTGTTAATTTGTGTGTTGTCTCCTGCAATAGTAAAATTGTTTTTTTAAAAAAAAATAATGTTATTTCATTTACTGGCTCTTGATTAACCAAAAAGTGTGTCCATCATTCTGGTGAGGTCAACACCCGTGCTAGCCTGCTATGTTTGCAACCTAACTACTAAAACTTCTTTTTTTTAAAACATGTCACTATTCGGTGATTGCTTATTGGTACGCGATGAACGATTTGGCTCGCAGGAGCGTTCGACTCTCCACCAAGCCATCCATGCCGGCGGAGGAGAAGGCGCAGCGGAACCTTTGCCGCAAGCTCGGCATCACCAGCGCTGACTCGGCTCCAATTGAAGACGTCCTCCGGGAGTTCACCAGCACATTCAAGGGGGAAATGCCGCAGAACATCAAAGCGGCCATGGCGGCCATCTTCGATTTGGAAAACGAAGCTACTGATGCCACTGACGAGGCACTACTGGCCTATGCTGGCCAAGACTTCAGCGAGCTGCAGATCTACAATGATGAGTAGTCTTGTTAGGACACCGTCGTGCCTCTTGCAAATGAGGATGTATCAGCTTATTTTTCTCAGCATTACTTTCTGCACCTCTAATTTCCCTAAGCCCTGCTGGCTGCGACCTTCGGGCGGCGATGACTGGCAATGTGAATGCCTAATGAACAGAACGGCAATTTGTGGCAAACATCACGGCATGGTACCCTGTGCACGACTGTTTTGCATCATCGCCAAAGTGTGCCGCACACCCAAAGAGCACCACCGTTGTTTTAAACTGCAGCAATGCCTATTGTCGAGAGAGAGGCACCAATTATGATGCATAGAAGTATACAAGTCCTATCCTGGAATGTAAGGGGCCTCAATGCAGCAGCGAGATGCATGCTAGTCAATGAAAGATTAGCGGCAACACCATGCCATATTGCGTGCCTCCAAGAGACGAAACTCCACATGATTGACCAACCTTTGGCTCGCTACCTAGGAGCATACAGATTAAACTCCTACGCCTATAAACCGGCAAATGGTAGTAAGGGAGGCATCCTGCTATTGTGGAATGATTCCATAGTTAACGTCACAAATGTGCAAATTGGCAGGTACTCCATCACGGCAGAAGTCACAATCAGGCACTGTACATCAACCTATAGAATGACGACAGTCTATGGGCTGTCCAGGAGAGCAGAGAAAGACCTCTTCTTAAACCACATGCGAGAGATAAAGCCTGCTGATGACTCCAAATGGGTAGTTCTAGGAGACTTCAACCTCATATACCGTGCGCAAGATAAGAATAACAGAAATCTTAACCTGCGCCTTATGCGTAAATTTCGACAAACATTGGAGTACTGTGAGCTAAAAGAGATCGGTCTACAAAATCGAAAATTCACCTGGAGCAACGAAAGGCAAAACCCGACGCTGGTCCGCTTGGACCGAGTCTTCTGCAATCAGGAGTGGGACCTTTATTACGAGAACTGCTCTCTAACTGCACTATCATCATCACATTCAGACCATTGCCCTATACTCCTAGCAAACCACGACAACTTGAGAAGGCCAACGCCCTTCAAATTTGAAAACTTCTGGGTTAAGCTACCCGGCTTCTACGAAATTGTACAGCATACCTGGGAGGCACCGACGCAGCACACGGAACCTTTTCACCGCTTAGGACATAAGCTATACGAAACAGCACGTGCGCTCAAACGTTGGAGCTCCTCACTTTTCTCGGAAACAAAAATGAAAATGCTGATGGCGCAGCACGTTATTCTAACACTAGATGAGATCCAAGACCAGTGTAGCTTATCGCAAGATGAAGCATGGCTAAGGGGAAAATTGAAAAAGCGTATCATGGGCTGGGCGGCCCTGGAAAAAGCGAGGAAGAAGCAATGTTCAAGAGTGACCTTCATTAAGGAAGGAGATGCCAACACCAGATTCTTTCACCTTAAAGCCAACGGCAGGCGCCGGAAAAACTTCATACACCGCCTTCATAATGGGGACAATTGGGCTTGCTCGCATGAAGACAAAAAGGAAGTCATCCAACAGCACTTTGAGAGCATAATGGCCCAGCCAACACCAAGGACTAGGGACCTTAACTGGACATTGCAAGACATCCCTAATGTTAACCTATCTGCACTAGATGAGCCTTTTACGGAGGAAGAGATCCTCTGCGCAATCACGCAATCACTACAGGATAAGGCGCCAGGACCCGACGGCTTCACAGGGCTATTTTTCAAGAACTGTTGGACTATCATCAAACCTGATGTCCTTGCTGCTGTCAACTCCTTCCATAACTTGCGCTGTGCAGATTTCAATTTATTAAACAAGGCCAACATAATCCTCGTGCCAAAGAAAGACGGGGCGGATGAGATACGCGACTTTAGGCCGATAAGCCTGATTCACTCTGTAGCGAAGATTGTCACAAAAATGCTTGCCCTACGATTGGCGTCATTCATGAACCAACTCGTTTCTAAGTCCCAAAGCGCGTTCATCAAGGGACGAAGCATCCATGATAATTTCTTATATGTGCGGAACCTTGCGCGTCGGTTCCATAGAACAAAGTCATTGGCATTACTGCTCAAGCTTGACATCTCCAAAGCATTCGACTCGGTGAGATGGGACTACCTACTAATGATGCTTCAACGCCGAGGCTTCCCTCAAAGGTGGACTGATTGGATTGCAGCAATACTTACAACATCTACCTCGAGAGTCCTGCTTAACGGCCACCAACTCGAACCAATAACCCATGGCAGAGGTCTCCGTCAAGGAGATCCATTGTCGCCTTTACTCTTTATCCTTGCCATTGACCCGCTACAACGATTATTACAAGCGGCCACAGAGCAGGGTTTACTAAGCAAGCTAAATGGTCGGACAGCGAGACTCAGGATAGCCATGTATGCGGATGACGCAGTAATCTTCCTCAAGCCCACACACATGGATATCAACAACCTCAAAGAGATACTCATCAACTTCGACCAAACCACCGGGCTGTGCACGAACATCCAAAAAACCAGCGTCACGCCGATCAATTGTGATGGAATCGATCTAGGCGATATTCTCATAAACTTGCCGGTACGCCGACAGAGCTTCCCTTTGAAATATCTTGGTCTTCCTCTCACGATCCGGCGGTTGAGAAGAAGAGACTACCAGCCTATTATTGACAAAGCAGCTGCCAAACTATCCACGTGGTACGGTAGAAACCTGACACAGGCGGGAAGAGTTTGTCTGACTAAGTCAGTATTGTCAGCGCAACCCATTTACATGCTCACGGTGCTTAAGCCGCCCAAGGAAGTAACAGAAGACTTTGACCGGAACCGCAAGCGATTTATATGGGCAGGCGACAAGGAAATCTCAGGGGGAAAGTGCAAAGTCAATTGGTTAAGGACAACGCTCCCAAAGGAAAATGGAGGACTCGGCATCCTAAACCTTGACAAGTTCGCGAGAGCACTACGTATAAGGTGGCTATGGCATGAATGGGTATCGCCAAATAAGGCATGGGTTGGATCAGAAACGCCATGTGACGAAAAGGACCGGCTCCTATTTGCGGCTTGTACTCGTATCCAAGTGGGGAACGGACAACGAATCAAATTTTGGACAGACGCCTGGGCACAAGGAAGGCGACTAAAAGATATTGCACCCAACCTCTATGCGCGAACAAAGGGGAAAAATAAAACTTTGGCGCAGGCCCTGCACTGCATCAATTGGATCAAAAATCTCAACTATCGTCACGGATTCAACAGAGCCTTGCTACACGAATATTTCGCTTTATGGGACCAAGCTAACCAGGTCGAACTGCACCCCTCGCAAGAGGACAGCATTACGTGGAAACTAACCGAAAATGGAAACTACTCAACGGCATCAGCATACAAGGCACAGTTCTTTGGAGTTACAAAAAATCCGGCAATAGCATCAATATGGAAATCATGGGCCCCGTCTAAGTGCAAGTTCTTCGCCTGGCTCATAGTACAAAACAGAGTGTGGTCCTCAGACAGGCTAGCGGCACGGGGATGGGATCATAGTCCGACCTGCCCCCTGTGCAGGTGTGCGATGGAAACAGCTCACCACTTGCTCGCAGAGTGTCGGCTAACAAGGCGAATCTGGACCCTCGTTTCTTCCTGGATCGCCCAGTCTGACCTTCACCCAGAAAGATGGCCACAAAGCATAACAACCATACAATGGTGGAGCAACATTACTTCCACGCCCAACATCCCCAGGAAGGCTTCACGCAGTTTGACGCTACTCGTAATATGGGAGATGTGGAAAGAGAGAAATGCGAGGGTGTTTAGGCAATACGGTAGGCCGGCGACGGAAATAGTGGACTCCATAAAAGGCGAGGCCCTACTGTGGATAAAGGCTGGTGACACAGCCTTAGCGAACTTACTAGCGCGAGAATAATGTTCTTGTAAATACCGCTTAGGCGGCTTGTAACCACTCCTCTTTTTCAATGAAATAAGCACAATCTCGTGCTATTCGTTCAAAAAAAAATATGTAGCAAATTATTTTGAAAAGCGTGTCTACGGATCATGGTTTTTAGTGGAATAAAAGTTTGCAAAGTTTGCTAATCTAAATAGGGCCTAAAACACCTATCACAACATGTCAAATCCAACCAACAAATTGGAAGGCTTGCTAGAAATCAAAAGTTCAAAACCACAGCCCATTTTCCGTTAGATGACGAACTATAACATTGATAGTACCTATAACATTGATAGTACCATTTGTTGATTAGCTTGGAGGACCTAATATGGTGCTCAAAATCTGCTGGGTTAAGGTGGACGATATTTCTTTACTTCAAAAAAAGGGCGGGGCATATTTTTGTAGCAAAATATTTTGAAACCTAAAAGCTTTGCTAGAAACATCTTGAAGCTTCTTGCTTTGCAATTCGGGTTTCATAGCTTGTTAACTCTCATTTTAATTAATATCCTAGACTGGATCTGCATTTGTTTCAGTTTTTATATGTTACAACTGACAATGATACCTTTGTTTATCCATTGTGTTGATCTGTTGTTTATCCATTGTGTTGGTCTGGAGAATCATAAATGATATTCTTCTTTCAGACCTCACCGCTTTGACAATTGTAGTCACTATTCACTTGCAGCGGGCGTTTACCCCATTTACACGCCGTGTACATGCTATAGGGTGCCTAACCACGTTCGTTTAATCCGTTTAAATGGCTGCTTAGCCCAAATAAAAAGCTAAACGATGAGTGACAGCCTGTTTAGCATTTAGGCTAACACTGGTGGTACTAGTTTTTAAATCTAATTTTATTCTAAATTTGTTATCCAACATCAATTGAGAATCAGATTATTAATTGGTTCAGGAGAGCATCAAGCACAATTTGGCAACTATCTCCACTCATACCACATCACATCTTTATGAATTGGAAAAAGTCAACATTACTCCCCTCAACTATAAGCAAAGTCTACGTAACCCCCTAAACTATATTTTGGTTCATTTTATCTCCTATATTATGTCACTTGGTTTATTCTACCCCCTAATACAATTTGTCTTTTTTATTTCTCGATGCACAAGTGTCACATTACGTTCAAATTTTGCGAGATGAGAGTAGACATCACAATGCATGATAGAAAAATATAACATGATTTTTATGTCATTATTTTGATGAGGTAAGATACTTAATAATTAATTAATCCTTAAAATACAACATTATACAAAAATAATAACGAAAAATTCATAATATATTTTTTTGACATACATTGTTATGTTCACTACAATCATACAAAATTTGAAATTAAAATTCAACTTGTGCATAGAGAAATAAAAAAGACAAATTGTATTAGGGGGTAGAATAGACCAAGTGACATAGTTTAGGGGGTAAAGTGAACCAAAAAATAGTTTAGGGGGTTATGTAGACTTTGCTTATAGTTGAGGGGAGTAATGTGGACTTTTTACTTATGAATTTGCAATGAGTTTTTACAATGTTACATAGTAATTGCTTATTTTTATGAAGTAATTTATGTTATGATGCTTGTGAGTAAACAAGCTATGTACCCATTCTAGTGAGTAGTGACCGTGTGGTACTAAAGTTTCTGATGCCTTCACATCTTTATAATGCTGTAGCCATTTTGTTCTATCATGGGGGTAACATACTCTCGTTGTTTTTGCTATTTATTCGTTCTGGTGATTTTTACTTGGGCGTGGGTTATCTACCTTTGTCACTTGTCAGAGAAGAGGGGTGGTGGATGGTATTGGCTAGGATTCAACAGTGAAGTGAAGAAAATAGATGTTTCAGATAAGAGGCATGATAGTGATAGCATAGTTGCCGCAGAAATAAGGGGTAGTCATTTACAGGGAACAGTATTAACTAGGATAAGCAATTACTATGTAACCAGTAGGACCTGTTCAGGTTTTTATTGTTCTGTCACATGGTTGTGGCTCTATACATGATCTCCAATGTCTAGTGGATGGCAAAGTATTAGTGCATGCATTTCTCATAATGTTTCCATATATTTGAATTTGCTCTATAAATTTGACCAATGGGCCCGTGTTTTCTAAGACTTCTGCCAATCGTATCAAATTAGGTCATTGATTGTTTCAAGCAATCGGGGGACTCATTTAGAATTTAGTCTTAGCTGCTACTTCAAGCGTTTAACTGTGGGATTTGGAAAAGGCTTCATGAATCCTTTCTTCCAATGATACACTCATATTCGATCTTCTCGATTGTTTCCAGGCTTCCAGCAATGGAAGCGGGGAGCCAAGCTTTGTCTTCTGCTGATCATTATAAAATCTTTGAATCAGGGATTTTTTTAAAAAAAAAGAATCTTTGAATCATATTACAATCACTTTTTTTAGTTGTTGAATACCAGTACTCGGGCAACAAAAACTGCAGAGATTTCTTGCATTCCCAAGACTAAAATAAAACTGCAGTAATAAAAACATTGCTCAGCTATGTCCAGTTGACAGATCAGACTGAAATGAAAAAAGAAAAGGCAGAGGACAGTCAAAGACCAAAAGAAATATATCATATGCAAATTAAAATAGCACCAAAATCATCATACCCAACAGTGCAAGCAAAGTCTTATTTTGCCTGTACCACAAAGCTTGGTGCAATCGTGCCCACCTCAAATAAACAAAGAATATTTGTGAAGTCCAAATAGATTTGCAAACTCCAACCCACAAAACAGGGATGAGTCACTTTCTTTAAATAGCCCGTCTGCCAGGACACAAATTAGATCCTTCTGTACTTATGCTTCTATGATAAAGAAGTTAACATGAGTCCTATATGTGCCCTAGCAAAGCACAAAACAATGCAATTCCCATTGGAGGGAAGGGATAAATCCAAAGTTAGCGTATGAGCAGGAACTATCACACCGAAAAATAGTTATTATAGAAGTATCGTTTTCAATGGGATTTGTCTAATGTGAAATGCCAATAGCAAACGTGATGGTCCCTGTCAGAGTACTAATAATTTTCTTTTGTAGAAGCAATTACCTGAAGATTTCTTACGGCTAGGGGTACTGAATAAGAATCCTAAAACTTGGTTTAGCCAATTCCCCAGGTTTAGGATGATAACCAAACAAGGATACTCATTTGGAAATCTGATCACATTTTTCCATGCTTCTGCTTATCACTTTGAGGTGACTGCAGCATACGACCTAAGTGGCCATGTGTTTCCCCAAATCAACAAACAATGTCATTGGTGTACTTCAATTCACATGTTTATTTGAGCATGGTGCACCTTGAAATTCTGTATTCCATCTTTTTAGCCAGGCCTTGTTAGGGTTGGCTGCTTTCTGTTTTTAAAATATAAATTCTATTCGTGTTTGTGCAGGAGCTGAGGCTGGTGTCCGCAGCCTTGGAGACCGACAGTAGTGGATCCAGTGTGTTCATGGCACATCGCATGGTATGCTTCCCCAAGGCCTGCAAGAACTGATGAAGACTACTAGGGATCCTAATGTTCCGGACCACATGGTGATTTATCACCCAGAATTCCTCTCTCTTGAAGGTATTGCTGCCCTATACCTGCAGGGATGGAGAATTCTGAGAAGAGAGATGCCAGCACTTGGTCAGTAGATCGATTCATGTGATGCCATCCTGCAGCTGGACAGAATGCTCAGTAGCCATTACTATCTCATATGCCTTCATGACGACATGGTGAAATGCTGGGTGGGAGTACATAAACCCAAGTCTACCAGTATTCCCGCACAGCTTGGATTACCGAATTATGGTTCGGTAACGAACAAAAAAGCCCTGAACACAACTCAATGGGAGCAATTCAAAAAAAAGCTGAAGTTGGTATATGGTCATGGAGGTCTGAGCAATGCCAATACTGCAACCCATACCACTTCATCAGGAGCTGTGATACCCAAAAATCCTAAGGAAGCGGCCGTCTTGGATGTTCACAGGCATTGCTCGGCACATTTTGTTGAGGATGAATCAGTGAATGCAAAGAAGAGAATTGAGCTGAGAAGTAATGTCCATCGTAACTCTTTCCAGAAAAAAGAGATGGTCTGGCAGGATTGTATCCAGCTAATGATGCACAGGTTTGCTAATTTCCCTCACTGTTTGGTAGCAGTTTTTGAGAACGCTTGCATTTGGAATAGACTGGATATGGACTCAAAGCTTCCTATACCCAAGATTTACTATTTGCGCTCGGCCAAGCAATGATTGGTGGCACAATGGTCTGTGTGCTCGGTGCGAGTTGTGGTGCTCTACAGATTAGAGGATCGAGTTTTTTGGTAGCGGCGAGAACTTGCTTGGTGTCATGCCTGCTATGTCACAGATTGAGCCAGCCTGCTCATTTGGGCTGCAAAAGTGGCATATTAGAGTCCTGTGCTTCATAGGGAACTCTCTCTATATGTCTACTGTTTTGCTTTGTTGGCTGTCAATTCAACTGTTTGGAATTGTCTATGACTACTTATTACTGAGTAGTCATAGACAATTCCAAACAGTTGAATTGACAGCCAACAAAGCAAAACAGTAGACATATAGAGAGAGTTCCCTATGAAGCACAGGACTCTAATATGCCACTTTTGCAGCCCAAATGAGCAGGCTGGCTCAATCTGTGACATAGCAGGCATGACACCAAGCAAGTTCTCGCCGCTACCAAAAAACTCGATCCTCTAATCTGTAGAGCACCACAACTCGCACCGAGCACACAGACCATTGTGCCACCAATCATTGCTTTGCCGAGCGCAAATAGTAAATCTTGGGTATAGGAAGCTTTGAGTCCATATCCAGTCTATTCCAAATGCAAGCGTTCTCAAAAACTGCTACCAAACAGTGAGGGAAATTAGCAAACCTGTGCATCATTAGCTGGATACAATCCTGCCAGACCATCTCTTTTTTCTGGAAAGAGTTACGATGGACATTACTTCTCAGCTCAATTCTCTTCTTTGCATTCACTGATTCATCCTCAACAAAATGTGCCGAGCAATGCCTGTGAACATCCAAGACGGCCGCTTCCTTAGGATTTTTGGGTATCACAGCTCCTGATGAAGTGGTATGGGTTGCAGTATTGGCATTGCTCAGACCTCCATGACCATATACCAACTTCAGCTTTTTTTTGAATTGCTCCCATTGAGTTGTGTTCAGGGCTTTTTTGTTCGTTACCGAACCATAATTCGGTAATCCAAGCTGTGCGGGAATACTGGTAGACTTGGGTTTATGTACTCCCACCCAGCATTTCACCATGTCGTCATGAAGGCATATGAGATAGTAATGGCTACTGAGCATTCTGTCCAGCTGCAGGATGGCATCACATGAATCGATCTACTGACCAAGTGCTGGCATCTCTCTTCTCAGAATTCTCCATCCCTGCAGGTATAGGGCAGCAATACCTTCAAGAGAGAGGAATTCTGGATGATAAATCACCATGTGGTCCGGAACATTAGGATCCCTAGTAGTCTTCATCAGTTCTTGCAGGCCTTGGGGAAGCATACCATGCGATGTGCCATGAACACACTGGATCCACTACTGTCGGTCTCCAAGGCTGCGGACACCAGCCTCAGCTCCTGCACAAACACGAATAGAATTTATATTTTAAAAACAGAAAGCAGCCAACCCTAACAAGGCCTGGCTAAAAAGATGGAATACAGAATTTCAAGGTGCACCATGCTCAAATAAACATGTGAATTGAAGTACACCAATGACATTATTTGTTGATTTGGGGAAACACATGGCCACTTAGGTCGTATGCTGCAGTCACCTCAAAGTGATAAGCAGAAGCATGGAAAAATGTGATCAGATTTCCAAATGAGTATCCTTGTTTGGTTATCATCCTAAACCTGGGGAATTGGCTAAACCAAGTTTTAGGATTCTTATTCAGTACCCCTAGCCGTAAGAAATCTTCAGGTAATTGCTTCTACAAAAGAAAATTATTAGTACTCTGACAGGGACCATCACGTTTGCTATTGGCATTTCACATTAGACAAATCCCATTGAAAACAATACTTCTATAATAACTATTTTTCGGTGTGATAGTTCCTGCTCATACGCTAACTTTGGATTTATCCCTTCCCTCCAATGGGAATTGCATTGTTTTGTGCTTTGCTAGGGCACATATAGGACTCATGTTAACTTCTTTATCATAGAACCATAATTCGGTAATCCAAGCTGTGCGGGAATACTGGTAGACTTGGGTTTATGTACTCCCACCCAGCATTTCACCATGTCGTCATGAAGGCATATGAGATAGTAATGGCTACTGAGCATTCTGTCCAGCTGCAGGATGGCATCACATGAATCGATCCACTGACCAAGTGCTGGCATCTCTCTTCTCAGAATTTTCCATCCCTGCAGGTATAGGCATCAATACCTTCAAGAGAGAGGAATTCTGGGTGATAAATCACCATGTGGTCCGGAACATTAGGATCCCTAGTAGTCTTCATCAGTTCTTGCAGGCCTTGGGGAAGCATACCATGCGATGTGCCATGAACTTCAGCAATTAGATAAATTATGAAGTCCGAGAACCCCGAATATGAAAATGGATATTTCTCAGAGGTGGTGTTTGCACTAACAGTGGTAACATCTAGGCTAAGAAATGCTATGACATCTAACCCTGGTATGATGCCCACATTACCCTCCATGAATGCGCCATGCACTTTGTACCCGAGCTTCTTTGCAAAAAAATAAGTAAGATACCCAGATCTGATCCAACTTTTTGCAAAATCTGATGTGAACGTTAGGTTCGAAGGGTTGACCACCTCAATCAATCTATCTCTTGGCACTGGATCAAATGATGGTGTGTTTCATCGCTTCTTTGAGTGGGACAAAAAGCTGGCGATCCATTGAGATTCTTCCAAACTCACCACTAAAAAGGTAAACAAAATTTGAAATCAGACGAAATCACAAGGTAGAAACTAACGGGGATTGCCCAAAGAAATACGCTGGAGGAGTACGACACGAGGCTTACAGGAGGTAAGGTAAACAAAATTTCAAAACAGACGAATTCAAAATTTGAAATCAGACGACGAATTCACAAGGTAGAAACTAACGGAGATTGCCCAGAGAAATACGCAGGAGGAGTAAGACACGAGGCTTACAGGATGTAACATAGGCCAGGAGCCTCGTCCTCAGATCCCGCAGCAGCGTTGGTGGGGGCCTTAGCTCCACTGTCGACAGATACGGCGGCGCAGGAGAATTCCCTCACATGATGGGAAGACGCGAATGCGGCGTCGGCGAGGGCCTTGAATCCATGCGTGGCGGTGGAGGAGGACGATGCCCGATGGGAAGACGCAATTGCGGCGTCGATGGGGGCCTCAGATCCAGAAGCGGCGGTGGCGGTAGGTGCCTCGGATCCGGTGGTAGCGGCATCAGAACCGGTTGCGGCGGAAGCGGAGGCGGAGGAAAATAAGGAAGTGAGAACGAGGGTGCGAGGAGACGCTTCCGGCAGAAAGCGCGTCGCGCGGCACAGTTGCCGCAGAGCGGCCATTGGAGTGGATAGTTGCTCCGGAGAAGAGTGGGGGAAGAGTGGCGGCGGTCGGGGAAGAGTGGCAACTGGCGGAGGCGGCCGCCGGACGGAAGAGAGAAAGGTTTAGGGTTTCTTCTCGACCTCTCTCGAAGGGGGGTCGAAATATCATCGGCCTTATTTTGGGCCTTTTGGGCCAGCCAACCCCCTTGAATGAAGAGGTCGGCCAGAAGCCCAGAACCCCATCTCATGATCCGAAATTCCTGTCCATCTTTTTCTCGGAAGTTTTTTCTTCACGAATTTTCTCCAATATTTTTTCGTCACTTCCACTCTTTGCTCCTTTTCGTTTGTTTTTTTCACTTCTTTCGAATTTCGATTCGCCGGCCCGCATGTCATGCCGAATCTAATCGCATTCATTTTTTAACACAGTATTATTTGCTCGATTTCACACTTCCACTAACGAACAATAGTTTTTCTCTAGCGTACTTTGACGGACAATAATTTAGTCTTGGTCAACGTCTCGTTCGGTCGTGAGGAATTTTTGCCCTTGCCCCTCATATAACGTGAAGGTGGAATTATTTTTGAGGTAGGATGTCTATCGTTGCGAGGGAAGGGTTACCTCCCTCCAACATTAGGTAGAGCCCCTCCGTACTAAAAAGAACGTAATTCTAACACAGTATCAAGTTTCAGGCTAAGTTTAACTAATTATAGTCAAAAAATAGTAATACTTATTGTACAAATAAATATAATTATATTACTTCAAATATATTTTCATAATAAATTTAGTTAGATTCCAAAATATGCATATAATTTTTAGGAATTTGGTCAAACATGAACTACTTTATTTGACATGCAACCATAGTTGCATTCTTTTTTTTCTAAACGAACCAAGTAGCTACTGATCTAGTCTTCCTTGTTCTCTCCATGTGCTTATCTCTCCATGTGCTTCCTTGTTCCTTCGGGGATGATTGGTTGGCTACCAAAAGGTGCCAAACCAAAATGTAGGCCTGCCTATAAATTTCTGGCATTCACTTGATTGGAAGCCAAATTTTCTTGCAAAGTTTCTTAGCAAAATAACATTGTTAAACTCATTCATATTTTGGCACCTAATCAATTCTTCACATGTGTGTGGGCATAAATCATATATATTAGCATTTGTATTTGGCATCAATGTCATTTGGTAACATAATTTTAGCTATTATGTTTTGATATCAAATTGAGGGTTACATTGAAAATCTGACCTAAGTTTTGGCAAAAACTTTAGCATGCCAACATTTTGGCTTACCCGCATTTTGGCTTTGCACGTCTTGGGCTCTTCCGTCGAGCTTTCCCGTGAAGTACTGCCTCAAGGACTCCTAGTAATTTTTCGCAAAAAAAAACAAAGGAACTCTTGGTAATTCGTCGGCCCGTACCACGCAGAGTTGTCAGGAATCAGACTCCATATGTGAAGGGGCAGGGCAGGACTGAAGGGGTTGGAACCAAGGAGAAGATGGCGGAAGAAGCTATGCGTCCAAAGTGGGCCAAGAAACCAAACACTCTAGTTTATGGGCCAGAATGGTCTCGTTAATGTAAGCCCATGAAACAGGCCAGTCTTGCCACATCAGCGAGGCTTGTAATAGTTAGAGGGTTGAGACTTGGCAAGCGAGTTCCTCCTCCCCGTGTATCCAGACAATCTATCATAGTCTAATAAATCCCTCCTAGCGTACCTTTGTTATATTTTTTTATAGAATAACAGTACACACACTCACCCCTCGTTAGTCATTACATTGTCCCGTACTTTCAGCTGCTGGATCGTGCGGGCCCGTTGCAACCATGAGGAATGGGCCGCACCCACAATACAAGGAGGTTGCGCTTGCGCCCGGACCGAGGGAAGGTTTCAGGGGATCCTTTGAATTACTAGTCAGCATTTGCAGTAATGCCTTCAGCAAATAATCAATTAATATCGATTCCGTCTGAAAACAATAGCATGTTATATATTTAGCAAACAAATTAGTGCCAAATGGAAGCATGTAATAAAAATTCCAGGGACTACATTATCCTTCAAAACTACTGGACATCCAACATTTCAACCACAGGATAATATAGATCAACTCACCCCATAAAAGTATTACTGTACCCTAATATATCACCTACGTGGACAAAATGAGCAACATGTATTCTTAAAGGAAAACACGGACGCACGCACGCGCAGTTGATCGTACTCCAGCCACGAGCGGCAGCTGCATGAACGGCGGGGGAATGGCCGGCCACACTAGACGCCGCCACAGCGGAATGAAGGTGATCTTGCACGTCCTGCCGACCCTGACCACGTAAGTGTGCTTCACGAGGAACTCACCTGCCATTGCCGTTCGGGTCGGTGTGCGGCGACAGGCCCACCAATCGGTCCGCCGCGTTCCGGCACGGCGGGTAGAAGTTCACACGCATGCCCTGGGCCTGCCCTTCGAACACGCCTCGCAGCGACGCCGGATCGGCGCCTACGCCCTTGGCCATGAACTCCAGCAACCGATACGTTAGCTTTGCTGCTTCCGAAGAGTACGCGTCCACGGAATGCCTGAATTCATCAGATTAAAAAGGATTAAGATTATGAAAATACATATATATAGTTTATTATCACGATCAAATTATTCGTGATCACCTGAAGGATGCAGGGCGTGTGGGCCAGAACCGCGTGTCCCTGGACTCGATGGGCTGGACCTGGAGGTAGAGCATGTCTGCCCAGTCCAGCTTCTGATCGTCGGACACGACGAAGGCCTGGCCATAGCCTTCGAGGCTGTCGGGTTGCTGTGCGCATTCCTTCTTGTCTTCCAGAGGCTGCTCGAAGAACCCGGCCACGTCGCTCATCAGGTTCCCAATCACCTCATCCGGAACTCCATGGTTGACGAGCTGCACAACAAATGGTACCGTTCACATTTACTGACAAATACACAGTGTTTGATCTACAATCTATAATACGGCGTGGTCGATAATTTACATGCCTGGAAGAAGCCCCAGTGGCGGCATGCAGATGCCAGCCTGGCGCACTCCACCTCCGACGACCGGGGGTCAAGCAACCTGTGGAAATCGATGACCGGAATCGCGCAAGCGCCTTCGTCGTCGTCTCCGGCGACGACGACGGCCTCCTCGGCACTAGTAGGATCCTTGCTGAGGTACCTCTCGGGCACCTGGCCATCGGCCACGCCGTTGCAAGCCTTGGCGAGCTCCTGCACGCTGGCCACCGGGAGAGACCCGTTGGTTCTTGCCTCCGCCATTGCTAGCTTCAATTTCGCTGCCGCTCCTAGCTTCTTCGCTCTGCCAAAGCGGGCCTGGTCGTCCTCTTCTCTTCTCTTCTCTTCTCTTCTCTTCTCTTGCATATATGACGTGAACGTGATGATGCTGACACATGAAGTAGGGCGCGTTGCCTCTCGCTGTCTAGCTTGGACTTCTTGTTGACACATGGATACACATACATCGTCCATGACCACACACGCACACATCTATGTAAATATGTAATAGTACTCGATCCTTATCACACACTTCAACAAGTGGTCGACAACTCAAGACCGCCCGTGGTCCCTGGTATGGTATGGAATTTCATTTTGTCGTGCAGCCCATTTTTGCTTGTGGTTTCGTTGGAGTTTCAACGGCATCGCTATCGAAGCATCGCGACGAGAGGAAAATCAGGGCCTTTCTATCCATCTTCTGGAAAGGATCCAAGTCTATTTTGGTTCAATAAATTTACATATATGTTTATTATTTTCCTTACACATATTCAACATTTTACTTACACATGACACTTTTATCACGAGTTCTAGGCTGTTCAATAGGATCTTTGCCTTTTACACCTACCTGGGTTTACCACTAGGACTAACTAAACCTAGGGTAGAGCAATTTTTGCCACTAGATAGTCACCAGATGTGAAAAAAGGCTTCTCAGTACACCTTGCTATCTCACACAGGCTCGTAAGTTGCAAATGACCAATGCAGTGTTTAGTGCTCTTCCCACATTTTATATGTGCACCCTTTTTCTTGCCAAAAACTGTCATCAAACGAATTGATAAATATAGAAAACATTGTTTATGGAGGGGATATGATATTAATGCTATACGTGCACCAAAAGCAGCTTGGAGCGGCGGAGGGCCGGCCTGGCGGCGCCGGCAAGGAACGGTGGGAGCAGGGGGAGGGAAAAGGAAGCAGGTGAGAGGAGGTTAGGATTTGGGTATGGGATCCTACGAATCTCAAACAGTAAGGTGTGAAGCTCAAATCTAGCGAGAAATGGATAGAGATTTCGTTGCGTGAGCCCATTCCAACCATGAGGAATGGGCCGTAATACAAGAGAACGTTCCAGGGTATCCTTTGAATTACTATCAGCCTTTACAGTAATGCCTTTGATCCAATAATCGATCAATATCAGTTCCATTTGGAATCGAAAACATGTTATACTTAGCAAATAAATTAGTGCCAGATGGAATCATGTAATAAAATTTCCAGGGACTACATTATCCTTCAAAACTACTAGACATCCAACATTTCAACACCACACGATATAGATCAACTCACTCCTTCCTCAATTACTGCTGTGCCTAATATATCACCTACGTGAACAAAATAACCAACATGTGATCGTAAAGGAAAACACGGACGCACGCACGGACGCACGCGCATGCAGTTAATCAAACTCCGGCCACTGCACGATCGGCGGCGGATGGCCGGCGACATGATGTGGGCAAGCTAGCTATCTAGCTATACTAGACGCCGCCGCAGCGGTAGGTGATCTTGCACGTCCTCCCCACCCTGACCACGTACGTGTGCTGCGGCTTCACGAGGAACGGCGGCAGCCGCAGCAGCGCCTCGCAGACGCAGTCCTTCTGCACCTCCTTGAGCCACCGGCAGCAGTCGCGGTACGCCCGGAGCTCCTCGTCGTGGTGATCGTCGTCGTCATCGTCATCATCGTCGTCGTCGTCGTCTTCGTGGTCGTCGTCGTGGTCAGGGTCATCGGCGTCGTGGTGGTGGTCGTCGTCATCCTCATCATGGTGCTCGTCGTCATCCTCGTGGTGGTCATCGTCGTGGTCCGGGTCGTCGGCGTCGTCGTGGTCGTCGCCGCCGCCGTCCTCCCCGTCCCGGAGGCGGCCTCGGCGTCCGCGTCCACGGCCGCGCCGCCCGTGCCCGCCGCGGGTGCGGTTGCCGTGGTGGTGCCCGCCGGTACGGTTCCCGGCGGCGACGGCGACGACGGCGGCGCCATGGCTGCCGTTGCTGCTCGCCACCAGGTCCGAGATGCTGATCGAGGCCGCGCGGCGGTGGTCGCGATGGTGGTGGCGGTCGCGGTGGTCACGGTGCTCGTCGTCGTGGTGTTCGTCGTCATGTTCGTCATCGTCCTCGTGTTCGTCGTCGTCCTCGTCCTCGTCCTCGTCGTCATGGTGGTGGTGCTCGTCGGGAGGGCTGGGAGGCAGGATGGAGCACGCCTGGCTGGCGATGGCGAACTGGCTGATGCAGAACGCCTTGGCGCCCTTGGGCTGCGCCACGGCGACGTGGGCGAGGAGTGAGGGGAGGAGGAGGAGGAGCGCGGCGGCGAGCACGGCGGCGGGAGTCGTCGCCGAGGCCGCCATCTTGGGCGCTGGATTGCTACCACCACTCTCAGCCGGTGTGGTGGCCTGCTGGCCTCTCTAGCTCTCGCTGGCGACGTGTGAGATGTTTATATATAAAGATGCTCGTTATTTCGAGTAAGTAGTTGGGTCAGCCCCCCCCTGCACGGTCTGGACTAGGTGCGTTGTGCGTAACTAGACGAGTAGGAGTGGTGGTCATCGGTGCATGGTCTGAATTAGGTGCCTCATACCGGTGGCATGCATCGAGCCAGGACAACTTGCTGTTCAGCCATGGCCACCTTGTTGACGTGCATGCTTAATTTGTAGCATTGGCGGGTGATGAGAGGTTAGTGGCTCTTTGGTCATGCATGTAACTCGATAGCCTTTTGGGTTTGGTTTGATAGGGTGTAGATACTTGTATCCCAGGGCTTTGTGATTACAGGTTTGCTAGTCTACTACTCAGACATCCTGCCGAGGTAAGTTTGCGCTGCATGTCAGTTCTGGGTATCTCTTGGACTGAGTCTACTAAGATGCTGAATTTAAGACAAGACGTCAGTCTTCTTAGATGTTGCATTTACGATAAGACTATCTTGACGCCCAATAGATGAACAGAAATTACATTTGTGATAACATAAGATCAAGAGCGCGCTTTTCTTTAAATAACAAAAAAAAAAATCTTGAAACTGTTCAGATAGAACATTTGAGTGCTGTTCTGTTTGACAAGCAAATGCATGCAGCAGTCTTCACCAGATCCAACGACTACGGAGTATCCAGTAAGTGCGTGGGCTGAGGAAAATGATTTGTATTCACTCTTTGGCTTATATACGCTGTAATCAAACAGTTTGAGTAAGTCATCAGAGTAGCTGGCTGTTGCCTGCCAGGGGGAATTCGTAAATGGGCATCAACAATGTAGTCCCTCCAGATGAAATCAAAGACCGCGGCACTAAAAAATACATTCTAAGGCTACAATCGCTTGATACAAGACACCCTATCCTACAATTCAGCCCTCTTTGTGGTCGGACAGCCTACCCTAGGATACAGCTTTGTCACACTTCTGCTTCTGGAGAGCAATCCTGAGATACATATATACAAGGAAGCAAGTATCAGCTCCGACTTCCTGGAGAATCTCACGGGTGCCTCCATCCTGAGGTGGAGTGACCTCAGTCTTCCAGGTTAACCAAGTGAAAATCCCCAAACTAAGAAAAGCATCAACACCTGAAAGCAACTGGAGATCAGATGAAGCACAAAAGGCAATAGCAATCAGGAGTTCAGGACAATGCCGATAGAACGAATGGCTTACCATCGCGATACCACAAAAGGAGGTTATCGTGGTCTCCAGCCACCATGTCCTACAGCATGACATGTACAGTTAGCGTCCATAATTTTTGCTCACCAAGATAAGCTGCAGAAATTTTCATTTTTACTATACCCCCATAACAGCTTCATTTTAGCATATCATGCCAAGTAAATGGTATAAATGCATTTCTATTATTATGTAACATGAATTAGAATTAGTGGACTGAAAGCTCTACAATCGAAGTAATGGATTCCAAAATTCCGATCACAGAATCAACAAAAATGTGATACCATGTCATGTGTTCCCCCATCTGATCATTCCTTTTTTAACTGAAGCTTGTGATTTAAGCTTTGAAACTTTTTTACCATAACAGAAAAATAATAGCAACTCCATACAAGAAAACTAGATTTGCCAGAAACGAAAATTCATAGAAATCTATGCAGCTTGCATTAGGAAACACACCAAAGGAACATGTAACATACCTCCAGCTGCATTTGAAACTGGAGGCTCCAAAGAATGTCTGGAGGGAGAATAGTTAGATATCCTAGGGGGCCTAGACCAGCCTGCACAAGGCCCTGGTGGAGGCTCCGATGGTCGCCCATAGTGCATTGGGGCTGGTGGAGCTTCAAAATGGTCTGGAATTGGAGGAGGCCCTGCATACGACCAAACAACAAACCAAATCAACTCAGTGCTGGACAAGGATGGATCATACAACAACAGCCCATGGAAACGCATTAGCAAATCTCTGCCACTGTCAATTATGGTTTCAACAATTGCCAATGCTTTTACAATATCAACATGTTCCATTTATGCCACTGCCATACCAATTCTAGTGGCAAAACTTGTCCAACCCATGCCACTCGAAATTGAAATTTACAGTGGCGGCACAAGTCCGGATTTAAACACACCCCCCACCCCCCGAAAAAAACATCGCAAATATGATAACCGTAATTGGCAGTGGCACAAAAAAATTATTAGGTCACCCTTTACCATGATAAATAAAACAGGTTCGTAACCATGCCAAGAGTGTACCTGGCGGAAAAGGATATCTTCCCCTGTCAGCAGCCTCATGGTGCATTGGCCCCCTAATAGCTCTCTCATCAAAGTGATGTCCTCGATCGTCAAAATGATGTCTTCGATCATCAAAGTAATGGCCTCTGTCATCATAGTGATATCCTCTATCGTCATAGTGGTATCCTCTATCATCAAAATGATGTCTCTCATGCCCATGATGCCTTCTATCATGTCTGTGATGACCTCGATCATGTCCATTGTACCGATATCTCTCAGGATACGGTGGACAGTTATTACCCCAGTGATGTGGCCTTTGTTGGTGTTCTGGTGGCACAGGAGGGAATTGATTTGGAGGTGGTCGAGGGGGTGGTGGTTGCAGATGATATCCCTCGTTAGGAATTGATGTACCTGGAGGTCGATGATAGTTATTTCCATGGTATGGTGCAGGAGGTGCAGGGAAGTTGCCATGGGGACCAGGAGGATTGAGTGGTGCCATAGGCGGGGGAGGTGGAATCTGATTCGGTTGCCCTCCATATCCTGAATTATTAAATGGTGGAGGCGGCAATGGTGCAACAGAAGGATTCACGTTACCTGGGTGCTCTGAAATAGAATGAGGCTGTTGACCTTGAACGTTCTGAAAAAAGAAGGGAAGAAGTAGCCATTAAGTCCATGATAAATATTACCACAATCTCTTGCACAGGAACAAAATATACATACATATGCAGCTCTTGGAGGATGTGGCCCATTAGGATCAGATGCCATTTGTAACTTTTGCTGCATCTGTGCACTCTGCGGAATGGGTGCAGGTGGTGGTGGTGGCACAGGTGGAGGAGATGATGGCAATGGTGGAGGTGATGGAGGCCCATCCACAGGAAGGGGAGGACCAACAACTGAAGAGCGTTGATCAGATGCCATAATATTGGTGCCATTTTGCTCTGGTTCACATTTGGTGGTAACTTCAACGTCAGATGGTGGAGCTACATCCTCCATCTCAAGCTCACCATCAACTTCTTCAAGAATGCGGCGATGCTTCTCCAAAGGTGTTTGAGATTCTTCATTGTCATCATTATCCGGGGCATCGTGTTCAGGTGTAACAGCTTCAAAGCTCTTATCTTCAGAGGAGTTTCCATCTTCCTCCTCAAGTACTTTTGTACTAATTAAGTTGGGTAGCTGAAAACCAGCATTGCTGTTGAAATTATGGAACGCGTAACCATGAGAAAAATAAAGTATGAAATATTTTCTCAGAACAAAAAAGACGATGTTGCATGTTCTATGTGCACAACTCATTTGCTTAAGATCAAATTCAAAAGCCCTTGCACCATGATGCCACTGCTGCCACTGCATGTATCACGCATGGACCTGAAGTGCTGAACACCATTACATCATTTTCTTAAATATATATGTCCCATATCTATTATAAAAGGTGTTCACTGGTGATTACTAAGTCTTAAGCAATTTTCTATGTCCTCCATATTCCAGAGATATCTGTGCTGCATTTTTCACGTTATGCACTAGTCAGCATAGCAAAAGGTTCAGGAAATCAATTTGATACTGGAGCAAATTTCCCCATATTATTTACCATATCCACAAAACACAATAGCACAAAGCTTAACAAACCAACAAAAGTCCCACACAGAATGAATTAAGAAATAAAACACACAGTGCAAATAATTTCAGTTCTACATCAATACTTGCTTCCAATATTTTAGTCAAGGGCTCAAATAACAAAAAGAAAAGCAATGCATGTATGGACATTAGGACATACATATAAGGATATATATATAATCAGGCCTACCAAGAGCTAGCAAATGTTCTTTATGGCCCAGTAGTCAGTTCATATAGTCCTTGTCTTGATTGTGCATTGACACTATTCAAAAATAACTTAAAACCATTTTCCAATTTCAATATATGAATGAGGTACCCCCTCCATACCTCCAATTCTTTTATGTGTTGGTATGAAACAAATATAACATTATCGTCTATAGCACGATAACACACAAAATGACACATTGTAACGCTATCACTATTCCATATGGCTTAAACCATTTCACATTTCAGCAACACAAATAAGGGATAGCATCATACCTCCCATACTCATCAACAAGCATTCCTTCATTGTCACGCAAAGGGTCATTTAGAGCCCTCTCTGTTCTTGAAGGACGGCGAGAACTTCCAAATGATGCTTCATTGATAGTCTCAATTTCCCTAATATGGTGACGAATGATATATTCTGAAAGTGTTTTTCTTTCAAGCCAAAGTTTCAAAACCTAATAATCAAATGACAAACTTGTAAGAGGCAAAAGTAAAGGCAATGATGTACATTATATCTTTTCTACCAGACCATCAAAGGCATGTACCTTAAGGCATTGCTTTCGATTCTCCCATGCTGAGTTTCCAGGAGGCGCCGCAGCATAGAGTATTCGAGGCAGAACTGCCTGAATAAGAGATGGATACACATCTCCAGCTCCACCTGCATGATTTGTAACAGTTGAATAAATACCGTCACACAAATGTAATGAGCCAAAACTTGGGAGGCTATACACTTGCCTTTCTGATTGCGAGAGCATTGTGTTATTGAATCTACAAGAAAGAAGAGGTCCACCCTCTTGTATAAATTTGATTCCTTTTCCAGGTGTTCAACGATAATATCAATTGCCTACACACCAAAAAAAAGGTATCAGAAAATGTTGATAGATGGTCTCATGGTAAGCTAAACATGGCATATATGTTATATAAGGTTTTGAAAGTAAACTAGAATTTAGATGCATTGTCTGAAAGGATTCTATTTTATTTCCAAATCCTCATGTTTATGATATGGTTCTCGTACCATGTATAAGCAAATGGACAACTACCAGAAATGGCTCTCTTCGGTAACAAGCTACATACATCAAAATGAAATGCTTGCTCCTCAGGCGGCTAGCAGTTGGCATACAGAACATTAAATCACCGACAGGATATGAAAACAAAAAAAAATATTTGATAATCAAACCACCAACGATCAAGTATATCAATAAAAGCAACTACAATTAATAGATACAAAAGCAAACAAATAGACAATCTTAAAGAAAAACCTAGTTACAGAATATATACAGTAGAAACAGTTTCAGTGAAACATAAGGGGGGTATGCATGTTCTAACCTCACCAGCAATGCCAAATTTAGCACACTCAATAGCAAGACGTGTCGCCCGTGCTATACTTTCTTTTGTTCTCGTCATTGTACAGAGGAAATCTTTGAAAGACCTTCGTGCTGCATTGGCTTCGTCATGCCCTGCTAATTTCTTATGTTGAATACTATCAAAAGGACTCATTGAATGAACATTATCATTTGCAGAAGTGGACCTGGTTATCCTATTTGAAGGTGACAACTGTCTCTGTGATCCTTCCATGGGAGGTGTATTTACTGATGTTTCAGGAATATACTTGGCATTTAGGAAGTTTTCTGGAAAGGAAGTTGATCGAGAAAACCTTCTAGCTTGTGCAACAGCTATAAGTTCTTTCATTGGCATTGAATCTGGAGAAGTGCTCTTGTCCTTTAGGTTTCTGTGGTTAAGTTCTTTCAATGCCAAAGATGAGAATGTATGCCTGCAATAAAAAGTAAGGACAATCGTACCTCCTCAGAAGGCTGCCTTGTAAATTTAAATTTAAATACCAATTTGGAAGGAATAACAGAAGATCAGAACAGCAGACAACCATGTGTTCAGACACCTGATGTAACATATTAATAAAAAAATGTATGTGTTGCATAGTTGCATTCCAAATTTGCATAGGAGCTTCTTATGCCCTTACAGAAGTGGGGCATCCAATTCACAATGTCCGCGCAACTTCTTGGGAAGTAATGTTTCACATTATTTACCCAACAATGAAAATGATAGTTAAGTTTTTAAAAATGAGAATGCAATCATTGCAATATTTTCATTCCCGGGCTCTGCTATGCTGGGACAAAAGCATGTAGGTTGATGTCATCTCATAAGAAAATTTGTGGTCATTTATTATTTATTTTTCCTTATATTTGCTTCTTAGTCAGGTCAGTACACATGTTGGGTTTTGACAAAAGATACGACATTCAGATTCTAAATAAGCGTAAGGCAATCCAATATGTAATACAGATGAATTGCTATTTCAGGAAATCATTTGTGAATAAACCTTCCTGCTTAGGAACACAAAGGCTCCAAAAAAACATCAGGTCTAGAGCTAAATAGATATAAATATTAAATAAAGATAGAATAAACCTATTAATTATAGCAGCGTCCAAATAGAGTGACAGGGGCACAAAGAGATAGAAAACATCAAAACATTCCCCAACAATTTCACATGTTTAAGATAGTAAATGTGTACTGTGCAGCATAAATGAAACAATACGCAAAGATATGGGCAAGTTTTGTTGCTCGCATCGGTGGATCCATGTACTCAATGAGACGAGAGTTTGGTTCCCTACATGACGCATGCAGCCTGCATGAGCGGATGCCAAGAATACGCCCTCATCCTGGTCCTGTGGATATGCATGAATCAGCCGTCTCCGCTCATGCAGACTCGGTGGATGCATTATATTAGCTTAGGGCTCACTCGTCAATCTAACATACAATGTCACTCGCATCTATTAGTGCAATCAACGAAACAGTTTCATAGGGTTTACTGCATCCTCTTGTGCAACCAACCAAACACCCTTCTTTTTATGTGCATTGCATCCACTCAGACTGCTTCTCCTCATCCTGGGTATACAATGAAGGTCTACAAAACCTCATGCAAGCAATCAAACACACCCTATATCGCATTTCCATAAATGAAAATAAACAGAGTTTGGCTGCCTGCCACCATACATCCTAAGTTTTACTGTCTAGCCTATCTACATATGCCAAGCAGAATGATGAAGAATATGATGTACTATCCCAGGTAACCCATCACAGACAAATAATCAATTTTACATCATTCAAAAGATGAAAGAGCCTGTTGTAACACACGTTTGGAAACGAAGCATGTCAATAACAGAAATGGCACATGCACTAAAAGTATTGAAGAACAAAGATAGACGTGTAGATTGAAAATGCATCATGATAACAATAGATAATAGATAAATGGTAAAATTAGCATAAAATCAAGATCTTACACTTCAGAAGTCCGGGTGTCTGCATCAGATTGTATACTGGATGATTTAGTAGCCAATGAAGAGTTGCTTGCCGTATCCCCCACATTGTTCACAGATTCCACCACAACAGTCTCGCCATGGCATATCTCACTGGTGGTCACATTGTTGCTTGCATGGTTAACTGGCTCTGTCCTTGTTTCAACATTAGAGACAGCTAAGCCAAATGGTTTTGTCTCTTTGACATCGAGAGCCACTGCATTTTCACTAGCTTTCTCCAAAGACGAAGATAACCGATCAGGTACAGATGTGGTTTGTGTAACATCAAGAGCAGGCTCATTCGATTCCATACAAAGAGCTGAAGTATTCCTACAGACTTCATTGTCTAGTTCATTACAAACCAAGAAACAATTGGCAGTTTTGCTATCCATGTCGGTCTCTTCAATATTATCACCTTTTATCATGATATGTTTCTCATGGTCATTTGCCTTTGAAGGATCTGAAGCAGAATCAGAAACAGTTTTAGTTTGTAAAATTGAGTCTGAGGTATATTTGCCAGAGGGACTATGCACAAATTGTTTCTCCAAAGAAGGTCCAGGGCTTTGAACTATTCCAGATTTATTAGATGCTGTGACCACTGCATCTGCAGATGTACTAGAATCACTGTTTCCTGTCGACCGAGAACCATTCAGAACGATATCACCAGGTCTTGTCACTTCAGGTATACTATTGTTAGTTTCAGCAACATTAGCAGACATCGCTTCCAAGGCACGATGAAGGCGTTTTGATGGAGGCAAAGCAGCTTCAACATCCACTGACAAAATTTTGGGATGATATTCTTTATTCTTCCAAGAAGGATGGCCTTCCCCTGACAGGATAGGCATGTCAAATTTGGGCGATGGATTAGAAACAGTATTAACCACTGTGGGCAACTGATCAGCTGGGTAATCATTGCCAGGTATTGCAGGTCTACCATGTGTATCACATTGGTCTGCAGTTGTAGCAAGCTCTGGCTTCTTATTAGAAAAATCAATCTCATCAACTGATGAGTCCTCCAACTGTGCCCTTCCCATTCGGACTCTTGCCCTTTTGACCAGTGGCAAGTGCTCATCTCCATCTGACTTATTCACTTCATTCTTTGAATTAGGAGAATCTGGAACTATTTCACTGTACTCAGCCTGAAATTCTTCATCTTTATTTGGTGCTGTAAAATCTTTATTATTAGGAACAGGCTTTCTATCTGCTTTTCTTTTTCTCTTAAAAATTATTGCAGAGTTCATTGGAAGATTCGATGTACCATTTGATTTCAATTCTGTCTCTGAAGCTCCATTGTCAGATGATTCACTGTTGCATGTACTATCCACCTTAGCAGGAGGACTCAACTTTCTGTTGCTGTTACTAATCCCCAAACCTACAGATTGGTTGGATGTGCCTACGTTAGATTGCAACCAAACATTATCTGATGTAGAAACTGAGTTAGGTCGATCATACTCTTCATTCTTATGGCAATCCAAAAGTTCACCAGAAACTTGAGCCTTTCTTGATTCAACACTTATTGAACTTCTTGACTTCCGCAGTGATGGAACCCTACTACGTGTATAGCAATTTTGTGGTTGTGCATCCCTTAGCTTGTTTGAAAATGAATTAGTACACAAAGGAATATCCCTCATTTCATCAAGGATGGATACGTTTTCAGCAGGCTCATCAGGAGCAGAATTTACAACACAGGGCTCGTCACCACTTACAGTGGAAGGTCCATTAGAATTAACCACGTTACGATTCCTGGTAGTGATAGAATGTTCTTCCATCTTTTTATCAATGTGCATATATGAGCTACTGACCAGATTTTCAGTATCCATGCAGCCATTATTTTCGACGAGGTTTTCTACACCTGGCTTCACTTCATCAGAAGCCAAGTCACCTTTACAATTATCTTTTTCCTTTAAAGAATCATAAACTTCAATTATCTCATCAACTGCTCTCAGAAAATCAGCCCCTTTACCATGTCGCTTAGCAAGTAGAGACCTTTTTTTCTCTTCAGTGAATGCCTCAAGATCAGCATAATTGCAGAAAGCACTGAAACAAAAGGAGGCCAGAGTCATACATAATGTGCATGCTTCTTCATAAAGGTAATCTAGTTCCATACTACAAATTTTGTGCACAGCAGCATGCAGACCACAACCAAAGCATTAGGGGGCAGATAGAAGTGATTGGAAGGAGGCAGTTATTAATTGAAGTAATACTGTTACACTGCATATTTTTGTCACTTAAAGATTTTTTGTAGCAATATTGTCACCCTGCATACTTGGTTTCTCCAATAAGATTAACTTAGTATGTGTGTGTTTGGTGTTGTACGTTATTTTCCTTCATTAATCAAATTAGACGCAGCATTCCTACATATCCAAGAATTTGTTTTCCTCCATTAATCAAATTAGACGCGGCTCTCCTATATCTTCAAGAATTCAAGAAAATAATAAGAAGAATAACAATAATAATGGATATCACTGATCGAAAGCACAGAAACATAAGGTCTTTGGGAGTTTCATAGAGCAATAGCAACACAATTAAAGTTTCATAGTCAGGTTTGCGTACTCTCCCGCAGCAAAAAAAAAAAAGTACTAAATTCCTAGCCCCAAGAAGGGCCACCTCTGAAGCACTATCATGATTGTGTATTAGTGAGGTCATTCCAGGGTATCTCTTTACAAGGAATATTTTTAGGTTTCCTATCTACATAATCATACTGTGAGAGCAAGGGACATCTTTAATCAAATATGTTGGTTCACGGAAGGCAGGAAGGACCATATGTTGAGCCCTCATTTTACTTTACCACGTTCCGGCTCCTCAAAACACTACATGAATTTTATTAGCAAACCAATATAGGGAGTGGATTTGGGTAGTTTGTTTCCTCTACTATGGCAAATGGAATCTCCAAAGGCTTATGGTACTCAATTTGCTTGAATGCTTAATTTGATCACATTTTCAAAAGATCCCAAGTCAACTCTCTCGATTTTTTCACCTCAGGGTTAGGGACTTCGATGTGGCAATTGACTAGGGCAAAGTCGGTGTGTTTGTTCAGATGGAGGCAAGTATAAAGCCAGCACTTACAAAAGAACTACAAAATTAAAATTTTATCCTACATAATCATCCAAGAAAGCAATTACAAATAAATACAGCATGTTCTATTCATTCATAAAAAAACACTTGGTATCAGCCTTCCACAAAATAGAAAAGAACTACAAAAGTACGAATATAAGGTAAGCAACAGTATTAACACTTGGATGTTTCTAAAAATGATATTATGCAGACAAGAAAGCAACTCACATATTCAAATAAAAGTGAGAACGGTTCAGAAAAATAGCACTTACATCTGTTTAGTACCATAGAAATAGACTAGAGGCTTCTTTTTAGCAGAAGACTGGCCCCATTGCTCTGGCTCACTTATCTGCAACAGTATGTAAATTCACAAAATAAACCAATTTCTCCATATAGAAAAATAGTGACCTCTGAAAGTATATAATCGAAATTCATACAAGAAAGTATCTCATGCTGACATGAACACCTGCCTACTACTAGGGTAACCATACCTAAAGTATAGGGAAACACAAAATATTAAGTCTGCTATATCCCCACTGGGAAATGAATTTACTTGTGAACCCTAATCACTCTTACAAAAATGTCTACAGCTAAAGAGCAGACAGAAAGTTAACAGTATATCGCTTCAATGAATACAGGATGAGAAATTTTGCAAGGATATCAATGGAGCTGGAGTTTCCAACAGGAAGCACCTAGACACCCTCGGCATTAATATGGGAGGTGGGGAGCAGAACGCAAATAAAAATTAAGGAACTATTGAAATGGAATCATCACACCATCTGAATCAAACTATCAAGTCAGAAATGAAGAATATTATATTTGCAAGTGTTGTTATTGTCCAATATCATACATAGTACACATCTGTCATAAAAATAGCCAACATACAGCAAGTACAGATGTTCAACGGTTCAACCAAGTTTCTTCAATCCATTCTATTTGTTGAGGTAAGGAATTGCGGGAGGCAAGAGTGTGCTTCGGGTTAGTGTGCTTGATTCAGGCAACAAAGTCGATGCACTTAACCCCATCCCAAATATTCAGCAAACACCAGCTAAAATGCATCCCATGCCATTCCTGTACAAACCAATGCAAAGCTGACAATGGCCCACCAATATTATCCATGGAGCCTAGAAATAGTTTTTGATAGGAGCGCTTAGAGACTAGCTATCAATGTGCCTGAACCTTGATCTTTGTTTCTTGGGTTTCATCTCTAGCTACCCCAACTTGCTTGGGAGTTGGGACTAACGGCTTGGTTGTTGACGGACCCTAGAAATACCAATGCATTCTCGAGCTCTGACCTTCCGCCACACACATTTCCAACTGAACTTGTACATCCAAGTAACAACGCTATGGGCCCTACATTTTCTCTTGCTCTTCAAGCAAGCAAGTACGACTAGTAAACATGCAGGACCAGCTTTTATGATCTTTTAGAATCCCAGATGTGCAATATTTTGACATGTGCAACAAAGTATTGGCCAATCTAAAACACATGACTGGGCCATATATTTTTTAATTAACTTCAAAAATCAATCATGGTAATTAATAGAGATTGTATTCTTGTTTTCATACAATGGAACAGAATGCAGGAGTGACACATTACCAAACATTTAATCACAGCAGCCAAACAGAAGACTTACTGAAATAAGATCACCATTTATATGTTCAATTACAGTACTGTGATTAGAAGGATTGTGAATACATATGCAGTGGTTTAACGAATGTAGTGAGACTGAGAAGAGTATTGAGGTGAAAAATAAAAAAAAAATATAGTGAAAGGAACAGCAAAAAAAATTAGACTAACCTCAATGGAGTGCATGCAAATTAAAATCATTTTCTATCAGCAAACAGGCAGACAACCTAACAGTAGAGGAGTCTGTGGTGGAACTCCAATCCTGAAGAGCTAAATCAAGTAACTAAACACACTGATGGTAGGCCTACTAACCAAGGAGGGCCATTTTTTAGTTCATTAACCCTGCCTTGATCCAACCTCAAAAGAAAACATGAAAGACTATTTAAGGCTCAATTTATTTGCAGAACACTCTTTAGTACCAGCAAAAGGATGCATATATAAAATATATTCCACATAGCGATATATACTATGAAGGGCGGCCCTGGTGCAGCGGTAGTGCCTTACCTTCTGTAACCGGAAGGTCCAGGGTTCGAGCCCCAGCCTCTGCACTTTGTGCAGGTAAGGCTGTGCGCATACATCCCTTCCCCAGACCCCGCGCAGTGTGGGAGCCTACGGCACTGGGTACGCCATAGCGATATATACTATATGCCCACCATAGACCAAAGGCAACAAATTATCATATCCTAATAATTATCCCTCCCCTTGCAGTCAATCAGTAATTTCGCACGTACAACCTACCAAGGAAAACTGTCACAAATAAGAGGGCAACTCGCCTCCGTAGAGCATGCAGGTACTGATAGCAAATCACTGGGAAAAATCCACATCTGCAACAGCTAAGTAATGAAATCCATAGATCAAACTGAACCAAAATCTAACTGGCACATACAAACAAACACAGGATAGACAGACCCTAATCACCCAAATCCGACCTAATCCCCCTGCCACAGATCACCAGCAACACCAAATCAAGACAAGGAAGGGCCAACGAACAACCCACCAAGGATTGAACCAAGCTAGGTCAAAAATTGCAGTAGAAATTAGCCCTCCACCCCCTAAAGCTCAGTAGAAAGTAACAGAAAGGGGCATGTTTTATTAAAGATCCATCTTTCTTGAGCTAGCAGCAAAGATTAGCAGCTAGAATGGCCAAATCGAGGTGCACAAAGTAACCGAAACCCTAGGTGCACAAAGTCCCTGTGCTATGCAGCAACAGGACTAAAAATTTAGCACAGATTAGCAGCTAGAATGGCCAAATCGAGGTAGGAACACCAAAGGCAAACCTAAGATTTAACCGAACCGCACCTAGCGCAGCTCCAAGTCCTGGGTCCCAGGTCTCCAACCCCCCAGGAAACCCTAAGCGAGAAAAACCCCGCCCATCTGCCAGAATCCCCTGAACCCCCAGGGTACTGGGTACCATGCCACCATGAGGTTACAGATCAGCGAGCAGAGCAGAAAGAGGAAGCGAGACGACGCACTCACCATGGCCGGCCACGCCGGGAAGCCCTTCATCTTGGCGAGCACGAGGTCGCCCACCTTCCACTTGGCCGCTGCGGCCGCTGCCGCCGCCGCCGCGCGCTTCCTCTTGGCCGGCGCCATCGCCCGCCCCGCGCCCCGACCCGTCAACCGGCCCGCCGGCGCCGCCCCCGCCCACCACCGATCAGGGCTCACAGGGCGCCTCCGCGACGGCTACCGCCCGCGCACGTGGAGCAGCAGCGGCGGCGGCTCCAAAGGGAGCCACGGCTCCGCCCGCCGGTGGTCCTAGTTCTCTGGACTGCTGCGGCGACGGCGGCGAGGGGAGGAGGCATGGGAAGGGGGAGCAGGAGGAGGAGGAGAAGTGGCTTTGGGGATTTTTCTTTTTTTTTCCCCCTCCTCCCGTGCTATTATTTTCTGCTCGTTTTTAGTAGTTTACTCGAGCCGTCGACTGCGCTTGCGCCGTGCTCTGTCTGCCTGTCTGCGCGAGCGAGGAGACGCGGGGGGGTGGGGTTGGTAGTTCGGTGGAGAAGGAAGGAGGGCGTGGGGGAGAGTCCGGGACGAAAGTGGTGTGGATGGCGGTGCGCGTGATCAAGAGCGGCCGCGGTTATGTGGAGGGAGTGGCTTGCCGCCGCATGCCCATCTGCATATCTTCTTTCGGGCTTAGGGCCCTAGGGGTTAATGGGTTACGGGTTGGACCTCACTTTTGGGTGTGTTTAGATTGTTGGAAAAAACACCGTAGCATAAGAAAAATACTGTAGCATTCGTTGAGAAACGTGTTTTGCGATGGGGGAATAGTGAAAAGTTGGAATGAATGGTGAAAAGTTGGAATGAATGGTGTGAACATGGCCTTTGTGTGTTTTGACTTTTGACATCCTTGCTACCTACGGAGTATACTTCTTGAGTATTTCTAAAAAAAAGACCTATACTTAGTTCAACAACAAATAGATCATAACATTAGGGATCTGATAAACGTTTAGCTAAATCGAAGAATGTTAATTTATTTATTTATTTGAGACCTATATCATAGTGTGTGTACATTAAAAAATAATTATAAAACGCATTGGCGTCTAACCTCATGTTGATGTAAGGATGTTTTGTGTATTAATTGGGTTGTTAAAATCTATGTATTAGCTGTAAAATACTGCTAAAAATGGGTTGGTTACAGTATAACACTTGCTAGTGGCTAAAGACTTAGACTAGCCCAGTGCCAGCCTGTATTCAAACCTTTCGATTTTGTTAGCACTGACGGTCACATGTCTCTTTCATCTAAGCTATCCCGCTCATGCTATATGGTTTTGTCAGTGTTGTAAATTGGTACTTTCAACTATCGTTTATAATTGCAACGAAACAATCAAGCAATTAGTTTCAACCACATAAAAAACTAACTTGTGTTCATTCTCGTATAAGATTTCTTAGCATTCCCATTGGTCTTGTTCCTAATGAGAAATAGAAGATTTGAACTTTGGATAGGTAAATAGAAATAGGGGATCACTTTTCAACTTGGGTGATTATTTTGTTGCTAATATTGGCATATGGTTCTTGGAGTTATTTAGTACAAGAAGGGTATGGGACCACGAGGATCTCAAAATGGAGCTATACAAAGTAATTAAATAGTAAATTGTACATTTACAAAATCTAAAGAATGAGCTTGTATGTGTCTAGTATAAGTTACAACCATGCTCGAGAACATGCCCTCCATTTCTATGATCTTCTCGTAGTTTTTCTGTCTGGTCAAATAATTTGTTGATTGTATTATTTTTTCCCTGTATCATTTGTGCGCTCTCAACTTTCTAGAACTCTACAAGATATTCTCACCTCCAGTAAGAACGACATATATGGTACATGGTTTACTGAAATGATAAATATGTTGTTTCCGATTCATACATGCAATTTTTAGACTAAAAAATATTCAACTATATGAGCTCTATGAAAAATAACTTAGAGTTCATTCTTTAAACTTATTAGTTTGCATTGTATGCCATATATTTAATATTAGAGGCGATATTTAAGGATAGAGAAGATAAAATTCATCCTTTCACCAACAAACTATTTGAACACATATGAGCTATATATGTGTGCTAAAGAACATTGATGATACAATCCAATTCATATTTTAATACATATAAATCATCATGATTTTATAAATGATAGTGCTACACATTGCTCAACACTTGAGGTACGGTATATTATTCTACCTAAATTGTCATTACTTAACAAATTAATCGTGACCACTGAACCGAATGTAAAGTAAGATTCAAATTTTAAAAATCTTGACCTTTGATTAATATTGTATAATGAAAGCTTCGTTTCACAACAATATTATCATTATATTTGTAGTAAAAAGCAGTTTCATATGAATAAATTTTATTTCTATAAACATTTTGTTCAAATGTAAGTACCATTAACTTTGTTCAGTTTTACTAGCCTTATATTCTGAAATAGAGATAGTAGTAACTTACAACCGAAGTTCATTTCTACTTGGTCAAACCATGCCCGGATGGAAGGTAGTTTCTAAGCTCCATTTGGTGGAGGCTTAGTGAAGCCCTACCCAAACGGGTTTAAATAAAATGACCCACATAAGAAACCCCCATGAAGCTCCAAGACGGTTCCACTATGGAGAAAAAGTGGCCTAAATGTTGAAACCCTAACATCATAAACCCCATAACCCTAACCCACTACCTTCCACCGCCGTCCGAAGCCGACGATCACACTACCACCGACCACTCTGCCAACAACATGCTAGAGTCGAAGAAGAGCAACCCAAAGTTTTTTTTATCATGTTTCCTTTGGGAAGAGTTACTTTTCCATATGCTCAAGAAAGTAACAGAGATGTCTCCCTATTTAAGGCTAAACATAGACTCTCTCTCCCTTTTAGGGATGGCAATGGGTCGGGTTCGGGTCGGATATCCACGGGTTTCGGGTCTAGCGGGTTCGGGTTTGGTTTTGCTTTTCCACCCATGGTTTTCGGGTTCGGAGCTCTGAAACCTATCGGGTTCGGGTTCGGTTTTCCACCCGTAGATACCCAATGGATATCCAAAATAAATCATTTTGAATTAAAACTCATGTTTTATACTATACTAATAATAACTTCTTTACTTATATACTATTCTTAAACTCTTAGTTGACCCATGAAATTATTTACTATTTATTGTCTCTTATTTATACATGTGAATGTGCATATATATCATGTATATGTTTATAAAAAATCTTCATTTCTCTTAATATGTTGCCAATTTGCCATACAAAGCGGGTTTCGGGTATCCACGGTTTTGGGTTGGGGGATAAATTTTCACCCGAATTGGTGTTCGAGTCGGGTTCAGGTTTTATGTTCGGGTTTCGGGTTTGGGTGCATAGACACTCCACCCGACCCGAACCCGACCCATTGCCATCCCTACTCCCTTTAGATTTTTCAAGATAGTACAATTTACATCTAATTTTCACCTTTGCAAATTGCAACTGGCGTACACGGTACAGTACACCGATAGAGGGTTTGTGCCGTCACATAAATGCTGTTGTGGGCCCAGAGACCGCAAAAGTCGTTCACATTTTCCTCGCCAGAGCCGAGACAGACCTGACAGCCTGTGCTGCTGCTCCGCGGGCCCATGCCCGGAGCTCTGATGATCAGATTCCGCTATAAATAAACACCCGCTTCTCCCCCCTCCATTCTCTGGTTCTCTCCTGGAAAAAAAGGTCACGAGAAAAATCAAATCAAGAGACGGGATTCGAGAGAGCTCCGCCCGGTAGAGAAGGGAAGAGGAGGCGGACGGAAGGAGGAGCCGAGGCGGGATGGGGGCGGCAGAGTCCGTGCCGGAGACCTCCATACACGAATTCACCGTCAAGGTGCGGCGATCCCCCCCCTCCCGAGATCAAGTTCCCTTTGCGTGATCCTGTTCATCTTCTCATTTCCTCTCGCTAGCCGAAATAAAAATTTGGGGGATTTCTTCTCGGAGCAGGATTGCAACGGCAAGGAAGTGAGCCTGGAGACCTACAAGGGGAAGGTCCTCCTCGTCGTCAACGTCGCCTCCAAATGGTACCTGGAAATTAATGAATTCATTTTCTTTTTTTGAGTGGTCGCTTGGTTTGGGAGATGCTGAAACGGTTGGTGTTCTTGATGCCGCCAGTGGGTTCACGGAGACCAATTACACGCAGCTAACGGAGCTTTATCAGAAGTACAGGGACAAAGGTCAGGCCTTTGCTTGCTGCTGTTCTTGACCAACTTTTGTGCTTATTCATGGTCTGGACTCTGAAGTCTGGATCTTTGTGGATGTTGGTGTGCACAAGTGATTCAACAAGGTTCTGGTTAGAATTGTAGTAGTGAAACGTTGATGCTTGTTTGGATAGTGGCTATAGTCTTCTATTCCAAGTTGTAATAACAAAGAACTACCTAATTTTCCACCTGAAAAAAACGTGTCGTTAGTCTAGGAAAGATTTTACATTGTTTGCAGCCATCACTCACACCAAAAGCTTTCTTTGACCTTTTCTTTTATGGAGTGCTGTTGGCCGTTGCAAATAGTGTCATTAATCTTGTCAACTTTTGTAGCCTCTCTTTGTCTTGAACTATTTGGAGAGGATTAGACTTGGATAATTCTAAGGAGTAATAACCAAATTTTCATAGTTTGTTTGAGATTATAGACTAGCAATTTCAATCTAAACAAAATTTCAGGGACCACTTGGATAGTGGTTCTAACTTACAGACACCTTTTGAAGGTGAACGAAAGGTTCTGAAAGAAGGCAATGGGAACTCTGTTTTCCAATGAAGATATTTGTTTCCATGAGGATTATTTCCACAAATTTGTTGAACAACTCCATAAATTGAAAAATTATGTCAATTATCAGCCACCTAACATCAAATTATGGGCAGTATTCAGCGGAACTAAATCAAAACTGTAACTAGTTGAAAAAATACTTAGGAAGTCGAAATGATATTGATATGCTGTCACTTGTGCATCAAGTACTATACCCAGTTACACATTTGCATAGAAGGCTATCAAACCAATTGTTTTATGCAAAACCTTTGCATGGATTGATTTAATTTGCATGTGTCGATCCAATAATCTTTTGAATTTTTCTGTCTTTATTCTGTGGATCTAACAGAAACTGATTTTACTTTCAAAATTACCAGACTTTGAGATATTAGCATTTCCCTGCAATCAGTTCTTGCGGCAAGAGCCAGGGACTGATCAGCAGATAAAAGACTTTGCTTGTACCAGATTTAAAGCAGAATACCCAGTTTTCCAAAAGGTAAGAACTATTTGTCAGATTTGCTTGATTGTTAAGAAGTTTTTTTTTTAAAAAAAATCTTCTGGCATGTTATGTATATGTCACATGGTAGGGTAACATCAATTTGGAAAGTAACTCCATTCAGTGGGAAAAAAAACATGATACATTGCTATCTTGGTTTTTGTTGGCATAATCAGATAAGTTTAAGTTGCTTTGTACAAATGTGTTTAAAGATGAAATCTGCCTCTATGCTCACTGAATAATAATTTAGCTTATTTTCTTGGAAAGCATATTTTACATAGATTTGACATAACCAGGCAAGCCATGTGTCCTTTTTCTTTTTTTATCAAGGAAACTGATCAACTTTTGAAACTTTCTTTTTTTTTTTTGCGAATTCAACTTTTGAAACTTGGATTGCAGGTGCGTGTAAATGGCCCTGATGCTGCGCCAATTTACAAGTTTCTAAAAGCGAGCAAGCCTGGTTTGTTTGGGTCAAGAATCAAATGGAACTTCACTAAATTTCTCGTCGACAAAAATGGGAAGGTCATTGATAGATACGCAACTTCGACCGCTCCAATGTCAATTGAGGTCTCTCTCTCTCTCTCTACACACACGCGCACTATGAATTATTTATTTATTGTTGGTTTTTGTTTGGATTTGCAGAAGGACATCCAGAAGGCCCTTGAGGGATAGATCTCATGTCCTCTTGTTCCATCCATCACCCACCTGCAGAACTAGGCGCTTGCAAAAAAAATATTCCGTTGTAGCAACATTTAGACATATTTGTTTGTTTGTAGTACATTTGTGTTATATTACCCTGATTTTCACCCTCGTCTTGCCCTTGTTCCATTTTGTGTAAGTAGAGATTGTATTAACTAGCCATCATCTTCTCCATCCCACTCTACTGTGGTTTTCATGTATGCAAACAATATAACACTGGTGAAGCATTATCATATAGCGGTATAAGGTTTGTTATGCTTGTTCTCGTATCTAGATTATTTAGACACATGTTCTTCAGTTAAGCAGATATATCATACCCTAACCAGCTCTTGCCAGACAGCTCCAATCACAGATAACCACGAACATTTTAAACATTTCTGGTCGAGATATTTTCAGGCAGGATTGCATTAACGTGAAAATAAAGTCCATACTGGGCAAGACAGCACAAGATCCATGGGTTTGTTTGCACGTAGCATTTGGGTCAGGTCGCACATGTGAACCATAAAAGTGTTTGGCAAGGCTTGACAAGTGGGTGCCCAGCGATAACTGGGTCATCTTGATAATATATTTTTCCTGGACAACAAAGGCTTTGCCAACTGGACACGAAACACCCGTGCAAAGAACTGCTCGTTGTCTTGCACCAATTGGTTCGCACTTGCGCGTCGCATTTGCCCTCTTGCGCCTCTCTCTACTACACTACTCATGAGCCCAGACTTTGCCATGCATCATGCATGTGAACTACCCCATTTTCCAGAGCCTAATCACGCGCACACGAAGCTAGGAAGACAAGCGCAAAAACACGCAGCAACTGCACAATGCAGTCTGTGAATTCCACCAACAGAAAAGAGGGCTCAGACTTTATCAGAAGCATCATCTTCCAGCTGCTGCTGCTGCTGCGGCAGTGGTGGTGCCGTGCCTTCCACGTTCCTGACAGCAGCCAGCTTCTCCGCCAGCCTCTGCTCGAGCGCCCTCTGACCCCTTTCTCTGCATGGAACGGATAACAGCCGAATCAAATTTTGAAACTAGCCGGATAGTTAAGAAGGCTCAAGATCCACAGCAAGAACTTCAAGCTAATCAATGGGTAGGAAATCATGCTCAAAGGGTAGGAAAGCAACAGCATGTGCTCAACGATCAAAAGGTATCAATGATGGATGGCTAGGAAGATGAGGGAAAACGGAATTCACACCTCCTTCTGTTCGCCTCAATGGTTCCAGAAGCAGGGATCTGTGAGCCATCCAATGTCTGCCCTGTACCTTCAGATCTTGCAGATCGTCCACAGAAAAGTTTGTGGAAGATAGAACCTATCGGGTTCAAAACCGACCTGCATATGTTGAATGTATCAGTGGCAAGGACATACTAGATGTATAATACTGATAGGTTGAAAAGTGCAATGCATTCTCGCAACAATAGGATGACAAGAAGGAAATCCGTCCAAGAAACTTATGAAACAAGTTTGGATCTTTTCCTGTCTGGCATTGTCTTGTCTAACATAGATGGTTCATTTTTTTTAGAAATTATAATCTTCACAAAAATGCCATGAACAACTATTAGCAAAACCTAGAGGTAGAACTCTGAAAATGAACATGAAATCGATATGCTAGATTTCTGATTAATTACTAGGAGCCACAAGTTACCTCTAGCTTGCTAGACAGCAGGTTGGATGAGCACCTATTTCTGCACAACTAATTTTTTGTAGCTCTTTTTTTATACATAGTTTTGGAGGTAGAATTATTGCACGGGTAACGATTAACAAGGTTACTGTAAGTGGGTACTACAGAACATTTTTATTTGCACTTTGCAGATTTATTCATTGCATTTCCCAGTAGGTTACAGCAAGATCATTCAGGAAAATCAGTACCTCAAAAATCCAGGGAAGAAGCTTGAAAACGAGAATTCGTCACTTGGGTCCCCCTTTAGGCCTACTTCTAGTCTCCTTTGGAAGTAACGCAAGTAAACCCAACTCACATAGATACCAAATAATATGATGGGAAGATATGCCATTGATTCCTTCAGAAACAAGCTTACAGCAACCGAAACAAATGCAACAATAGATGGAATCCACTGAATAAACAGAAACAATAAATTGTCAGGAAACCTTCAAAAAACTAAAATTGAATGCAGAATTCGATGAAACTCATTTTAGAAGTGAACAAGCACCTTTGCACTAATCTTGAACACAAAAAGATTAAGCTCCTGATCAGGTAAAATCTGTTTGATGCCCACCAATAGTCCTGAAAGAACTCCATAAAACCCAGAAAGAGGTGTGTAGCTGCAAAATGATAAGAGGTAATGTCAATTTTGATGGCAAAGTACAACTAAGTCATGCGAATTGCAATACAATTCAATACTCAAGGGAATCAGAAAAAGAATGCATTGCTGGGTTGCTACATCTCCTCCAACAGGCTAAGTCTAGTTCTTTGAGACAGAATTATCATTTCAATTTACATTTGAGCGTGCTCAGAAACCCATTTGAAAGAGCAGAGGACTTGACTAGGAGATAGACCACATGGTGTTAATGGCTGATTCTGCAGGTTGCCTTTTCAACAATTTTGCAGATTCACTAAAGAACATAACAAAGCACCCACGTAATATCCAATAGATAAAAGTATTTGACTAGTAAGCTATTAAAATGTGACACTTACAGGTAGCTCTCCTCCTTTGTTATGTAGTACAAAACAATAGCAGTTACGAAGACACATGCTGAAGTTGAGAGATTAACAATAAAAATGAACTTGAGCAACTCCTTGGCACCCCATAAAGGCTCCAACACCTTCCCAAATAGAAGAAGACCAATTATGCTGACAATTACCTGGAAGCACATAACCCATGTCAGATATGATTGTCAACTTGTCATTGCCTAATGTAACAGATAATGAGCCTTCAAGGCATTATGGTGTGATGCAGTATCCAAGGTAAGAGAACATAATGATCAATGAACTAATTAATGAGCTAGGGACAAAGAGATTTCCTAGAGAGCTGAAGACCAACACACAACAGGATAAGACGATTTCAAATTAACGTATATATCAAGCACCATATCTCCTCAAAGTAGTTCACAGGTACAGGAACCGAAACCATATCACAGTATCAAAGCATTCCTAATGTTTTCCTGACATGCTAAGAGTCCATCGTTTGTTTCGATGTTTGGTGCGCAGAAGTGAAAACATAATCATAGAATGGTGCATGGGTATATTGGAGATGTGTCGAGCAAAACATACCCCTGGAATTGTTTGCTCGATGTAGCCAGCAGTTACCAGGTTCCAAGCAAATGGAATCGTCCTGTGCATAAATCACCACTAGTTAGTTAATCACCTGGAAACGGTTGTCCAGATAATCTACTATGAAGAAATGGTATGGATTTTAGTAGCAGATAGATGTAGTTATATATGAGTAGAAATGACAATCCAAATTTATACCAGATTCAAATGAGACGCAATGAATAGGAACTAGTATTACCTTACTCCCTACCAGAACACTAGACATTATATTGTTTTCTCATTTCAAGTGAAAGTAACCGAACTGTAGCTGACTACAAGTGCAAATTAGTTATTGCAAACCACGCGAAATTGCAGTTCTCTCATGTATAGAAGAGCGGTATCTAAGTTAACCAGATGGGTTCAGGAATCCAGTGGTACCTGCCCGGTATCAGCGCGAGATAGCCAACGGCCGAAGGGAAGAGTTGGACCAAAATGTGGGCGAGGAACAGGACGACGGCGAGGCCCTTGCACAGCTTGGTGAACCCCGTGAAGGATTTCCCTCCCTGCATCAGCGAGATCAGTCAGCACAGCACACGCAGGAACGCGCTAGCTCGGCGAGCGAATCGGTCCCGCCCAGCCGGGGTGCTCCGGGAACCCGTGCGTGATCCCCGTTCGTGAAATCAAATCCGTGGAACTCGATAGCAAGGCCAAGGCAGAGTGCAGGGGGCCAGGCCGGCCGCTTCGTTCGAAATGGCACACCAGAGACTAGCGGAAGCGGTCGATTTGATCCGGAGGTGGTCGGACGAAGCACGCGTAGATCACCGGGGCGGGCAGGAGAGAGCGGGAGTGGATGCGTACCGCTGCGGGGATCAAGGTGGCGGAGGCGCTCATCGCGTCGAGGCAGGGTCCTCCCTCTCGGCCCTTCCCCCGCGGAAGCCGAGGTCGTCGGTCACCGACGCTTCGTTCACGGGGGGTGGCGGCGGCGGCGGCGGCGGGGGCTCCGGACTCGGGAAGGACACACGCGGCCGGCGACTGGAGGGTGCGGGCAGTCGTGGCGCCCGCGCAGCAATGGGAGAGGATTTAGCTAGCCTCCTCTCCTCGGCGTCGTCCGTCGCCGGCGGTGAGCTGCCGAGTCAAGCCGCGGGTGGGCTTTATGCGGCGAAGGTGTGTGTGATGGGAATGGCCGAATGGGTGTGATTCAACTGGGAAGCCTTGGTGGGCCGGTCCATTAATCCGTTCCACTCGCAGGGAGGTCCCGTCGGTCCGTTGGCGTTGTGTTGGGTTGAAATCCACGCGATCAACTACGTGCGTGCGCACCTAACCGCCCGCGCTTCGCTCAAAAAAAAAAAAAAAAACCCTAACCTCCCGCGCGCCAGCGCGTGTGCAATCGAGCCTAGATCCACCGTTGGATGGGGCGAAATATGATTATATGAACGCAGCGAGTGGGCGGCACGAGTAAGGCAGCGCGGCACCATCGTGGACGCGTCCACCGCTGCCGACGACGACGGCACGGGCTCTGCTGCCTGTTTCTGATCGTGCCATGCCATGCCTCAGTGCCTACCCGGCTACCATGCCAAGCTTTTTTTCCATTAGGGGTTTTGCCCGAATTTCCTTACCAGGATAACGAAATTACATTGATCAGACAGATAGCGTCATGATCAGGATCCTACCAAGCTAACAAGTACGGCATCCAGATAACCAGTGTGGTTTGCCCGAATTTCATCTTTTTTGTCTCATCCTTTGTTTCTTGAATTCTGTTAGGAGGGCTGCATGTTTCAGTGTGGTTTGTACTAGTTACCCTTTTGTTTGAACTTTTTTTTTTATATATAAATATATATAACCAGTAGGGCCCCAGGCCCCTCCTGTTTCATAAAAAAAAAGTACGGCATCCAGATAACCAGGTATGACACGAGGACAGGCCCCTCCAGGGCAAACGCGGTATCGACTACCAGACTAGTACAGGGGGTCAAGGCGAGCTGTGCCAAGAAAAAAACCAGACGCCCATGCCAAGCTGGCGAAAACCAATCCGAAGTGAGTTCTGCAATTGCTATTGGCTTGTTTCACTGTCGTGCATTAAATTTCAGTAGGGCCTGCCACTTTCGTGTGCCAGGTCACCACGCGAGACGCCCGCTCGCCGGCGTGCTTATTAGCTTTGCTCTAAGCCATGTTTAGTTGAGGGTAAGTTTGAAAAGCATGCAGGTGGTAAGTTTGAAAAAAGAGAGCATAGAGTACGGCGCCGGAGCTACTACAGTAGTACAGTGCCCAATGTAGCTGCATAGCTTGCTACGTTCCTTGTCAGAACCTGCCGATCAGAGTACACTCATCAGACTCGTGAGATTATGCCTTGTCTAGACATGTGCTGGAAAGAAACCATACGGTACGAGAGGTACAAGAGATCTCAGTAAATTTCTCTACACATCACCAACATGTGCAGCAAAACTCAAATCCACGTTGCGGTGCACACTATTCTTTAATAAAGAAGTATATGAAAAGACAAGAAAAATACAACTACAGAATAATGAGCTTTCCAATTATATTACAATACATCAGCAAGAACAAGGGCTTGCCAATCCACCAAAACCAAAGTAGTAAGTGTTTGAGGCAGGTTGCACAATCAATGGGGCTGCTAAAATTCCTAGTTCTATATATACAACGAACATCCTGCAATCATCTGTTTCCTTTCCATTTTACACGTAAAACGAATCAAGCTGGACATCAGCCAACGACAACTATCTATTAACACACAGGGACACGTATTGTCAAGGGAGTTATTCATGTACTATGCTGTCTCAGGGTGCGTTTAGTTCCCTTCCCAACCATCCAACTTTTTCCTATTCATCTTATTCCCCCCACTCACAGAACACGCTTACCAAAGCGACCTACAGTGTTTTTTGGATCTACAGTGTTTTTTTACTCATCTGAACGCACCCTCAGTCATTGTTCTTGAAGAAAGAACCCCACTTCTGTGTCAAACCATCTATCAGGCCACCCGTCCGGCTCTTCTGAACTACAAGGGTTGCCCTTGTGCCATCCTCTCCATTAATTGACTGTGTCATCGTTTGGGATTCTGCCGTCACTAGCTTCCCGTTGGTGGTTTGTGCTGACGCTGGGGGCTCTGAAGAGCCAGTAGCATCAGCCAAAGCAATGTTGTTTACAGAAGGACTATCAGAACTTTGCACTGAGTCCGCTTTTGCTTCACTGTCGCCAGGAGCATCAGAGGACACCGAGGATGCATCGGGCTCTGATACTGCACCTGCCACACCACTGCAGTCTTCAACAGTATTGCTCTCTTTGGGAGCATCAGATGCATCTGATTGTGCATTTTTTGAATTTGACTGTTCATAGTCCTTCAAGGATTCAAGAATTGCTCGCATCAGCATCTGCATTTTAGAACAGTAACACGATCAAAACTGATAATCCACGGCATAAAAAAGGGATAGAAGTGCATTCAACATAATAAATTAATTAGGATCCATCCTTGTAATCCTCAATGTGTCATGCATCAGATATATAAAGTTGTATACATACGTAACTGATAAGCTCAGCAACATAAAAAGGGATGAATATTACAAAATAGAAGCACAAGCAACATAGTAATGAACCATCCTTGTAATCCACAAGACCTGTAATTACACGCATCAGACATATAAAGTTCTATACATACCTAACATGTCGGTCAAATTTCATGTTGTTAAGATCCTTTTCAAATTAGAGTGCTCATATGTACCAACAGTCCTTAAGTGGTACACTCTCATCACTCAACAACCAAAGATTAGCACAAACATATCATCACACCCTTACAATAAATGATCCAGGCACCCAGCTCCAGAACCTATTTTCATCTGAACTACAATACGATCCCGAGGCACTACTGCTATCAACTCCAGGCTTTTGTTCTACGAAGGTGCCGTTTTCCAAACATAGATTGAACTAGGGTTTCTATGACTCCTGGAATTGAACACTAACCAATTCACCACAAGAAGTTTGGCAAGACACTATTATAAAAGATAGGGCAACATATTGGCATGATTATAACTCCAAATGTTGAAGGAATTTGAGCCGACTTACTCTATCTTCATCTTCCACGGTGTAAGGCATATCGGATAAGCTATCAAATGAGTACTCCACATACTCGCCATCATCAGAGGTTGGAGTCAGCAGTCTTCCGTTGTGGCCATTGGGAGGAGTTGCTGTTGACACGCTAGACGAGGAGGGACCAACATCACTATCCAATCCCTGTTCACATAGCAAGCGAGTAAGATCTGTATGGTCATGCTTGATATGTGTAAATTTCTGAAAACTTTGCAAAAATTAGCATTCAAACAGATCACTGAAATTTATTAGTAAAGTATATGAAAAATGAGGCATCAAACAGGTCCACGCATGTTCTCAAACCAGATGTACTTGGCATAACAGTATCCCAGTCAAACAGGTCCAAAACCCATTGGTATTGAAACTACAACTCTGAACCAAAGAACACCTGAATTCTATGTTACACTTCAAATTTATACTGGCTATACAATGTACATATTGGCTGGTCAAGTGCATGGTCCTGGGAACATATTGTCCGGCCAGTCAGTAAGGAACAAACAGAATAGAAAAAGTTAGAAACTACCAAAGAAGCTTCAATTATGGTTAAGATGTGTGATATATTAGGAACAGACAGAATGGTCAGCAAAATATGCCGCAATGCACCTCGCATATGGAAGTGTGACATCAAATAATGTTCTAATCATCAGATACAATGTATAATGGCAATTTGCTATGGTGCCCCTTTATATATATATATTATTAAGTCACCAACTTGAACGCAAACAGCCATGTTATACTTATTTTCCAAATTACAGTTGCTGTAGAAAACTTAAGTGCTACAGAAAAGAAGTGAAACAAAGAAGCACGAAGAAATACCTCGGGTGGGTCAGCCCTGTCTTCTGTGGTGGCACCAGATGGGACCTGCAAAAACAATCATAAGAAGGTTAAACTATGATTGCTACAAGAAATAACAATGCAAGGACAAATATCAGGTTACATCCGATTATAGATGTTGATACATTTGACCAAAAGCTATGTTGACAATATTTTCCGAATTTGCAATTTCTGAGGATTGTCCCAAAATGAACATTGTAACTCTTCCATTCCCTCTATTGTCCAACCCGTACTTTTGCTAATTTAGGAATATTCATGTCGCATTTTACACAATGTGTGCCTGCTCAGTTATATGCATTTATTCAAACTTTCGGAGTATTTGAAAATGGATGCATCGAGCTGATTGATAATGTCTGGAAGCATAGTGTGTGTATTTAAGAAATCATTTAGAGTACCAATGAATCAATGATAGAAACACCCACCTCCATTCTACTCATGAGCCTTCTAGATCGCAACTGTGCAATGGCATCTTCTGTGGTAGTTGCACTGGCTGTTCCTGATTTTTTTTAAAAAAAATCAAACGCTATTGCTATAATTCATATACCAAAACTAAGTGAAGATCGAAGGTTGCAAACCATACCTCTGGGTGATTGAGCGAACCTATATTCTATGTCGTGTTCTGTATCCCAATGACCCTATTAGCATAAGCTAAGGTAAGTAAAGCCAACATATTGCAATAGGCTGTGAAGAATATTGCTCTATACTACCTGACCAAGGCTGCCATGTGGTGTCAGGAAATAATGATCCTCAGGCACTTCAGGAGGGTTTAGCACATTATGGAAAAATATTGTGATCGAGTCGAAGTAGAATTGAGGACGGGGTGAATTGTGATCTCCATCAAATTTTATGATATTTTTGTCACCCTGCAGGATTTCAAACAAACCATAACCAATTTGGCAGACAAAAGGTCATGTGTGATCTACATTTAAGGGCGAAATGGAAGCTTACAATATATGATTCATATATCTTGTCTGAATGGTGGGGAAGTATAAAATCATCCTCAGTTGCATGTCCAAACAAAGCAGGAACGAAACAACGTTTTGCTACCTGCAAGGTTACAATTCCAGTAGTAAGTACACATTTACGTGAGCCAGTTCATCTGATACTCGTACGTGAGATAGACTCGTTATTTGTAAGGGACCATTTCTTCTCTCTTTAATACTCTCCTATGTGTTCAAGAAAAAAAAAAGCATATTTGAGATGGCCATCATGAGATCATCCCATGAAATTTTGTGGGACAACACTATTCCAGTATTCCTTGTGCTTGTGGGGGATAGGCTGGGGAATTAAACCCTTCTGTTCTTCAAATAATACACGTGGGTTAAGTTAGGAGCTAAGATCAGATGATCCATCACCTCGCTCCTGAAAACTGAGTAGCCTACACGTGCTCTAATGATCTATTGTCTATTGGAGCATAGTTTAATAGGCGGTTGGTGCAAAAAAAAAAGGTTTTCTGAAGACAAAAAGGCCTGCGTATCACATGTTTAGTCAAGGAATTTTCAAACAGCTAATAGAAATTAACATCATTTCAGAACGAATGGAGCAGGTTTGAATAAAGAAAAAAAGTGCAACATCCTGACCAAATGTGAAGGTTTGTGATAATAATCTAGGAAGCTTAAGTAAAATAATGGAATTTTAAAATGTTTTTTGAAAGCAAAAAGGAAAATGAATTATGGACACAGCGGGAAATTTGATGGTCTGATATCAACCACCTAACCTTGCTCAAAGCCTGACGCGATATCAATATTTAATACAGGGAAAAAATAATATCAAGATGATAACAAACCTGAATAGTATCAAGATCCATGATGTCAAAATTAGCTTTCCTCTTGACAATCTTCCGCATATGTTGTATTGCAAGTTTGACCTAAGCAAAGGCAGAAGCACCACAATAAATAAAATGAAACCTACTGTACAGAAGTATGCAAAAAATCTATAGATATGTAAACTGTTTACAAAATTAATATACAAGTCAACAGAAACTGGTGTATAGTTTTAATTAAAGAAAATGAAGTCAACGTAAGTATCAGTCGGTAAACAGAAGAGATGACAGTAAGACATGCAGGTATGCAGCACTGAGCACTGGAACTAATACCAGTTGATACAGGGCACTAAATTCGAGTCTGAAAATGCAGAGGTTGCTCATAGTCTAATAGGAGTTGGAATCTAACTTTCTTAGTAATTGTTTGGCTAGGTATGAAGGTTGTCCAATTTTATCTGGCCTTTCCACCTACTATCAAGTTGGCCATGTGTGTTCTCTATATGTGAAGACTTTTAGTTTTTTTGACAGTTCAGTTAAATTACTCATTACTATTGGCAAATACTTAAGAGAATTGTAATTTGGAATTTCATCTAGTTCTTCACGTCTTTTTCATGTACCTCTTGTTCTCTATTGGTGCCATACTGCCATATTCTAACCAGTGCACAACTACGCCCATGATCGGGGTGACACTACCAACATTGAAAAGTAAAAAACACACTCCCTGGGCCAAAAAGCCCATTGACACGTTAATAGTAACAGCTAACAAGTTGCTAAGTATTTGTCATCAAATTAAGTTTACCGTGAATTTTGGCAGTGGATATTTGTATGTGTCCACTAGCTCCATCATCAAGTCAACCAAGTTGGAGAATGGACTATCAAGAACCATTCCAGCAATTGATGGATCCTCAGCTCCATACATTAGACTGAAAATAGTAGTCAAAGGGTAAATACGCTTTAAAGATAACAAAGATGTCTGTAAAGACACATGGAGTGGCTATGTTTTAAAGATAAATGTCAGTTACAAACTTCAGAGAAAAGTAGTCTTTTTATGTGCTGCATGTGCCTTTTGCAGCATCAACAAAACTGAACTGTGGAAATAAAGTTCCAATACTTTCCCCTTATATTTATTTTTTCATGATGGTGAGGGAAAAGGGTCAATTACTGTCCAACAGTGCACTACCGCAAACAAGTCAATTAAATTTACCACTTCTAATAGCTGGCTCAAATCAATAATCTTATTGCTGCACTAAACTGAATGATGTGACATAGTAATTTACTCATTCAGGACCACATTCATTTGAACATAAGGAATTTACCTTGTGACAGCACCCATAGAGCGACCCCATAAAGCTATGCAAGATACATTCCCATCAGTACGCAAATAGTTAACAACAGCTTTCAGATCTTCTTTCTGTTATAAAAAGGAGTTCATCAGCAGGCGCTCTTCTATGACAATTAAACTAATTACAAAACCATGTTGTGGCCAAGACATGTTAGTTCAGAACAGAAGGGTGAGAGACAATGGGATCAAGGGAGGTTTCAAGATACTAATCAGTCAGATACTCAGATGGAGAACAATAATAGTTCCATGCTAAAATGTCATATACCTTTGATTTGTCTTGGATGTCCATTAGCTTTGATAGAAAATATAGAATAAATACCAAATGTTTCATATGATTCATTTCTAATTTTGTCTGGCCACATTTATACTAATATGGAATACAGGAACTACCCAAGCAAACTGAAACTTCGGTATGAACAAGTTTGGTTTCTATCTTCTATAAGCACAAGAACTCACTTCATTCCAGCCTAAGGTGACATGTTCTCCTTCAGAGAGTCCAGATCCTGAAAAGTCCAGTGTAAAGACGGTAATGTTTGATGGTAGAAGAATAATAGCAGCTTCACTAGCATCAGCTCTGCACCCACTGGAAAATAAATAATGCAGATCATTAATGCCAAGCCAACACAACAGATAGAATATCATAATAAATATGTGTAAGGATTGAGCTTTGTTATAGGTGGGAAGCCGTTTTGATTTTTTTTTAAAAACAACTCACACTAATATGAACATTCATGAGGCCTTACCTGTTACCATGACAGTATATTACACAAGGGAGAGCTTTTCCTTCAGGAATCACAGCAGGCATATAGTGACTACACTGCAATTTCTTGCCCAGACCATTTTTAACCTGAAAAAGAAATACATAGCTTATTTAATTATAGAGATATGATTATAGTAAATTACAGAAGAACATAAGTTTATCAGGGTTAGCTTAAATTTCTTAGTTCAATATGTGCAATATATTATAACCAATAAAATTGTGAAAGACTGTAAATTAGTTTCAATGCATATTACTGCATCGCAGGAAAATGGCAACTGCATGATGGTAACAGAAATATTAAATGATGGGATAGATGTTATGAGACATTTAAATAGCAGCTAAAATAAACAAACTATTATTTATACTTCTCATCCAACAGACAATGTATCTTATATTCAAAATTCAACAGTTTCATATATCACAGGAACTTAAATATCAGTCAACCAATTTGACTGAATAAACAGATCAAACCATAAAATCACATATAGATATCTGTAATTCTGTATCAATATTGCTAGTTGCTAGTTGCTACCATTTGTGACTTATTATAATGTACGAATCCATATATTTTATAATCCCTCAAACAACACAGGATATTCCTGGAGATCCAGAAAAACAAATGATGTACAGGATCCTGTTACTCTTTCATTTGCGACACATTTATTGTTTGTCTAGCAGATCACCTACTCCACAAGGGACATTTGTTCTCAAAGATAGTGCAAAGTTACTCGTACAGTGCCAAGAGATTTGAGGTTCACAGCCTGAGTTTAGTTTGTTATCATCATTAATGCAGTACAGAGAAGATATATGACCTCCAAGTCCTTCCTCTGGAACCATCTTCCCTTCAGCATAAACTCCTGCTCTAATAGATCATCATTTGGACTGTAGTCAGCTCTGCCATGCAAGGAAATAGCAGACGAGTCAGTGATTCCAGTAAAGATGAGTTGCTCAATGGACCAAAACAGTGTATTGTCTGTTATTGAAAGTTACAGGACAATAATATCATTTATATTAGTGGGAAAAAAAACTTCCATTCGCCCTTCAATTTGAATAGATCAGTTTCTGTTGCTGAAATGGAAGTACTAACGACGAAGTTAACAGGCCAATAAGGACATGAAAGAAATGTCATAAAGACAGGAATCCGTTCAATAACATTTTGCAACATTCAGATTTGACCATGAGTAATAAGTATCTAGGAGCTCAATTTACTGGCATACAGTATATGCCAACCTCACACATATGTTGTCGACACAAAACACACCGCAGGCCAACTCAAACTCACCGAAGCAGCAGGCACTCTCTCTCATTTCAGCAAACCACAGACACTAGAATCATAAGAATGCACTCATCCTAATAGCCCCAGGACCATTAGCGAGTCGAACAGATTAAAAAAAAAACCCTCAAGGTTAGAACATCCTAATTCTGTAACTCGAGCAATCTCAAGCAGTCAAGCTACGAATCTACAACCACCCTGAGGCCTGAGCGACAGAATTGCTAGTCCCTCATACGCACACACTACCACACCATCACACGTAAACCTAAGACCAACCACGAATCCACCTCAATTGCAGGGCCTCGAGCCCCAACCCGCTGACTGCCACCAGAGGAATCCGAATCGACTGACCGGACCGTAAACCTCCGAACGCCCCAGCCAACCCCGGCAGGCAGCCACACTCCGGTCCATCCGCCCCACCGGAGAACCCCTGAGGCGGCGCGGCGCGGCCGGCACAGATCCAGACCCACGACTCCCGAATCGCGACGGCAACGAAGGCGGCGGAGAGGGAGCTCTCACCTGGGCGGGCGGATGATGAAATTGACGAGCTGGTCCATTGGAGGGGAGGGAGGGTGAGGGGATTGGAGATTCGGGGTAGACGAAGCAAGCAAGCTTGCTCTCTCTGATCGCTTCCGATTTCCCCCACCTCCGCTTCGCCTCCACCGGCTGGCTTTTTAATTGCTTTGGTTGCGGTGAACGGGGTGGCTGGGTTGCCTTGCGTTTGCGTAGCTGCCTTGTGCCTCTTCCCCTTTTCCGGCCTCGGCCTCGTCAGACGGCGACAGCGCATGCTGTTGGAGAGCCCCAAAGGAAAAGGAATGGTGATGTTTCACATTTGAGACCCTCTGTTCTTCTATTATCACTGTATTACGCCATTGACATAGTACTCCCTTCTGAATTTTTCATAAGTTTTATTATCACTGTATTACGCCATTGACATAGTACTCCCTTCTGAATTTTTCATAAGTTTTCAATTGTCTCCAGCTACCTTTTTTTTGTGAATAACAGTTACTCCATGCCTGATTGCGGGCGTGTTTAGTTGGTGAAGGGATAAAAGAACTTTTTCTGGGAAACGTGTTCTGTGAGAGGGATGAATAGGAAAGTGAAAATAAATTGAAGGGAAACTTTTCTAGGAAGCGTGTTTTCTGAGAGGGATGAATAGTAAAGTCCAAAAGCCATTCACTTACAGTTTTAATACTCCAGATGCAATTTGCCAGTTTAGATACGAGTACTATCTTCATCTCTACCTATTTTTTTTTGTCTTGGTTGGCTAACAAGAAACATTCAGGGGTATAGTGGTTATTTTCAAGATAGTGAAAACGCTCAAAATTGCATGTGGCCGGGACAAAAAAAAGTCCCTCATATGTTCGTCTTTCATTTATACTAGGACTATGTTTTGCCCATAAATATTTGAATGGGTAATTTCCAAATTTTGTCACACGTGTGCACAAAGAGGGCATTTGCAGACATTTATGGCTACTATCATGTTATTAAAGTACATTCCCATTTATAGTAGCACATCAATGCATCTTTTGATAATGTTTTTGTTTGTGAAACTGCTATAGACTCATGAAACTTTTCCTTAAAAGCTTATGGATCTTCTACATCATATGAGTTGATATTTGTTTTGTTTCTGAAACTGTCCAGTATTTTTTTTTGACTCATACGTCTCCTATATTGTTGGTCTGTTTGATCTTTTTCCAGAGTGACTTTTCTTTTAGGGAATGCACTAAAGACGTCATAGACTATTGCGAGACACTATAAAGACATTTAGGTTAGACAAGAACCATCAAATGGTAAACATAATTTATAACCATTTACCCGAATTTCGTATCATATCGATATATTCAAATATCAAAATGTCACAGGACTACAGGAGAATATTAAATTAATGTTTACTCCCTCCATCGAAAAAAATAAAAGTGTATAGTAGCAGATTCTAGACACATTATTAGACGTCCCTATTTATTCTAGTCGTTGTTCGTTGTTCGAAAACAGGTTTTGAGTCCAACATGACACATTATTAGACGTCCCTATTTATTCTAGTTGTTATTCAAAAACAGGCTTTGAGTCTAACATGACACATTATTAGACGTCCCTATTTATTCTAGTCTCATGGATGGAGTTATCAATTGTTTTATGTCCACGGGAGGACTTGTAATCCTTTGGCTAAAGCCGTTATCTGCCCGCCTGCGTGTTATACCAAAAGCATTTTCTAATAGTAACAACAACAATTGACGCACTACTTTGCTTCATGCTGTGTTTAGTTGAGGGGTAGAAAAAATACTTTTTCTTCTGGGATACGTGTTATATGAGGGGGATGAATAGGAAAGGTGAAAAAGAAACTTTTTAGGATACGTGTTGTGTGAGAGGGATGAATAGAAAGTAAAAATTACTTTTTGAACCAAACACAGCAAGCTCCACCGTCAAGCTGCAGTCATAAACAGACGATTGGTGACACAGGCCGCCGGACCCTACAGCGGCCGGAGTCCCGAATAACAAAATACTCAGAGCGCCAAGGCCTCATCTGCAAAACCGACCCGCCGCCGCCAGCCCGTAGCCCAGGAAGAGACTGGAGGTGGGCCCGTCGGGGACCGTATATTATACTAGTAGCAGCTGCCGGTAGCCATTGCTGGTGGGGCACGTGCGGGGCATGATTGGGCCACGGCGTGCGCGCTGCTTGCCCCCGCTTGGCCCTGCTGGCGCCTGGCAGCGCTGCGGCTTCTGCTGCGCCGGCCGCTTTGACCGATGCGGTTGACTCCTCGTTGTCCGGGACTGGCTCCGTTGGTTGGACTCGCCGCACGAATCGTCTCGGCGGGAGCACACAGTACCACGGCTACTGGCCCACCATCTAGCGGGTGGCGCCGTGTGGTTCTCCGATGCTCCTCCGAGCACCGGCGCTCGTGCCGTTGCCGCGAAGGTGGAGGGCCTGGGCGGCTGGGCCAGCGGATCCCATCGGATCAGAGGATGTCACTCGTCACGTGTTCGACGCGGCCACTCCGGCCACCAGGTGCAGATCAGCAGACGCGTCGTTGCTATGGCAGAGTATTGTTTTCTTGCTTGTAGTATCCTTTCATAGTACTCCATGCTGTTATACATTTTTTTAATAACGAAAAAGAATAGTCGGCCTCTACAAAACGTACAAGATATATCAAATTGCTAATAGTCTGGAAAGACAAACAAAATTCATCTAGACCAATTTTATTATTATGCTTCCATCCAAAAATTAGCCTCTCTAATGCTATGATATCTGAAGATGAGCTCATTCACTAAAGATCCTCTTTGTTGTGTCTTTATACTCCAGCTGCTCCCAGAAACATAACTAATACGATGTCCCTGAAAATAGCCTGCATATAACGATGAACGTCTTTTTGTCAAAAACAACATCATTACGACATCTTCAAATCACCCAACAAATAGTAACAACCCACACAAAAATCATATCTCTCTTATTTTTATTTACTAAGGAAAGCCAACTCCCAAACATATGGGATATCGAAATAGGTGAGGGAAGATATGTAGCTAGATACACAATCATCCAAATTTGTTTTACATGGCAACACTCAAAGAAAAGATGTCTAATTGTTTCGTCTAAGTTACAAAAACAACATTTATGATTTCTTTTCCGATTCCTTCTCGCCAGATTGTCTTTTGTAAGTACCATCCCAAAAGGAGGTACCACAAGAAATCTTGATCTTGAGAGAAATTTTGAGTTTCAAAATAATTTATTTCGGAAAGGTACATGTGGATCTATCTATCAAATAGATATACATCGAGCGGACCGAGAATTTTCCACTCTTTTGAAATACCATATGAATGTCTCTTCCTTCCGTAAAATTGACGTTTATGATCCTCACTGCAAGGCTGAGCAATTCTCTAATATTTTCATCCACCAATGATCTCCTAAAGGATATATTTAGTGGTCTAGCGTGGTATGTGGATGATGCGTAATACTGTGCAAAGCTGGATTTTGCTCCTTGAATAACCGTTGACCTACCAAGTATATTTCTAAAATCTCGTTTGATTTTCGTTGTGTACTACAAAGTCGTGTTCAAGACTTCATCCTTAATTTTCATAAGACTTCTCCAAAAGTGAGTCATAAGGTTTGGTCTGAACTGGTGGAGATTTCGACTTTAGGTTTTATTCCTAAGAAGAGATTGCCATGTCTCATATGTATAAACTTTATTCGCATTGAACGTCTAAAATTTTCACTCAGTAATGACAAGCTCCGCATTCGAGACACGTTCATACAAAAATATAGCAGATCAAGTAGCATGCCAGTCCGTTTGGGTAATTTCCCTCCTCGAAATAGTATAGTTCCTTTGTTTGAAAGGATATAGTATAGTACCATATATATCATTTTTATCAATTTAGTACTTTTTATAGATTATAGATATAATCTCAGTCGTGAGCTCGTGATGATGCATTTTCAAGTGAGATTGGAACGTCAATTGACTCCTTGCCGGTGAAACTCACCGATATTCACACCAGTCAAAGCGTTCACAATTAAATAACAACAACAACAACAACAACAACAATAGAAACTAATTCTAATTTTGATCATGTCTTTTTAATTTGATGCTTCGATATTTTTTTATAATTTTTCACACTACCATTTTTTATATTTTCATCTTACAACAATGGAATTAATTTCTTTTCTAAAGATTAATGAAACTCCAAATGCTTCCTATAAATCTACTATTCATTTATATGATATAACTATAGCCTTATTGAATTAACTAATGGCTTTTGTTTATTAAATTATAGTTCAGATTAATGAAAACCATTCTTTATGTGAACTTAAAGCATATAAATAGGTATAAAAAATCAAGCTTATATTGTTTCACAGAAATTGTCTTATAGAATTAGAAGAATATAATTTTATATGGAATATATTTCAGTAATGTGAGTATATTTTTTAATTTCATAATAAAGGTTCTTGTCTTGGATAAACATACTGTCACTGTAACATGAATATCAATGGCCATGTATTGGTTAATTTTTTGTTTCGATGCAAATATATCATGTATTTGTTGTTTGTCGTGGCATAATACACGTATATTTATACTATGTATGCACTATTTTGTCAAATTCTTGGACTAAGTTGAGTATTTATAAGTTATTGGACCAATCCGCACCTACACATTAGGTTGTTATACTAAATTGAGCATTTTGCAGGTTACTGAACCTATTTACACGCACCTAACAAGTTGTATGGTGGGTGCGAATTAACTCTTTATTTTTTGCGGTAGACAATTGCACAAGTGACGCTAGGTTTGCAGAGTGCGAAAGAGGGGAGCAGCGCGGAGAGACGCGCCGCTTCGGTTTCTTGTCGCCGCAGGGGCCGTCCGCCTCATCCTTCCCCGAACAAGGTACCATTTCTTCATTTCTTGATCGCCAAATCCATCTCCCTCCGTAATCGCGTTTATTACGCGAACTCCGCGTAGACTGGTGTGCCAAATGCGCCCAACCAAATTATATCTAGGTTTCTGCCGTGGGGTCGTACTTGATCATTGCCCGCCTCCTCTCCAGTGGCGGCCGTGAATGGAAGAGGTGTGAAGTTCTCTAGAGATTACCTGTGTGTTCTTAGTTTTTTATCTGAGCCTGAGACGGTACCGGCACCGGATGCTTCTAGGTGGGGTTTTGGGTTTTGCAAAGGGTAAATGAGATTGATGAATGGCGTTTCTTCAGTTGTTATGAACTAACTTATGATTCCTGATATACCATATACCTACGATTCATGGTTAGATATGGTCTACTCTAACGAATGCGTTGTCCAAATGTTCAGATGTTGTGATTCCACAAATATGGTGCCCAATTATAAAATTACAGGCTTCTTGTTCCAATAAATTTGTGATCACGAGGATTTACTTGGAACTAATTGTTGTTTGTATTGGTGGTTAGGTTATGGAGCCATCAGTTCGCCAATCTTGTAACCAAGACGGTGGTGCCGGCACAGACTCAGATGAATCTTCTGGCGCATATGCAGCTGATGTCCTGATGGAGGAGCTTCAGCAATCTCCGACTCATAAGAGGAAGGCAAAATCTTCAGGTGCAGATGCAGATCATGTTGCTATGGAGGAGTCTCAGGAAGTTCCATCTCCTAAGAAGGTCAACATTGACCGAGCTGTTGATCTCATGAGGTTTTTCTTCAGAGAAGGGACGCCTTTTCTGGACAATGGGTCAGGGAGATCTTTCGTGGAGAGGATGATTGGGGACATGTCATGCTTCATGGTCAATATGATGTTTCAGGATCCTGGTATTTCCCCACGGAATGGTCCGCCTCGAATGTGGACGATAACACCTACCCTTGACAAGGATATTGCTCATGCATTTGCTAAGGAAACAAGAAAAGGTATTGCCAATGAGATCCAAGGAGATTTCTATGGGATATATGTTGATGTGATGCACATACCTAGTAAGTTCCTGTCCTACATGGTTGTGTTTGTGCGCTATCTCAATGGCAAAGGTGATGTTGTGGAGAGGCTTCTTGGTGTCGTACCGGAGCCAGGTTATGATTCATCTCTTGAAGTGGAAGTGGGTTTGTTGCTTTCTGAAGCTGGATTGAGTTTGTCGAAGCCTCGTGGCCAAGGCCATGGCTTGTTTGGTTATGACGATGAAATTTTCACTGAAGTAAAGGTATCACTCACTAATGAAAATGCATTGGATTACTATGTTCACCCTTATCTCTGTGAGCTGCATTCCTCTCTCGTCTGTTCTTCCTACGACCAATTTGAAGTTTATGAGCTGTTAAAAACTGTCAATGTATTGTCAAATCTAGTCCAAGACTGTCCCCAGTTCACGGAAAAGCTTTGTGCCCTGATCCAAGGGACAGGGGTGAACTTGGACAGTGATCTTAAGAAGCCAGGGGAAACATGCTGGGGTTCATACTATGAGGCACTCGTGAAATTTGCTACTTATTTGGATCCAATTTGTGATGCACTTTACTTTGTTAAAAAAGCCGTGGAAAACAATGATCAAAGATATCTGGCATACAAAGTACTTGAAGGATTGACCTATGACTTTGCATTTGGACTGCTCTTGATGCAAGATGTACTGAGCATTACAAATGAACTGTCACTGGCCCTGGACAAGAAATATGTGGATGCAGATAACTGTATGGAGCTCCTCCAGGAGGCCAAGAGGCAGTTGCTGGTAATGAAGGACGAAGGATGGTCATCTTTTCTTAACAAAATCGGCATGTATTGCAGTGATAATGAATTTCCAATGCCCAATATGGGAGAAAAGTTCAAACCCCGGCCATGGTTGAGAGATAAAGCTACAACAATGACAAACTTGGAACACTACCATGTTGATTTCTTCGAGAAGGTCATCAATATCCACCTCAACGTATTTGACAAACGTTTCGGCGAGAAAAGTTCAGCATTGTTTCTTCTTTCGTCATGCCTAAACCCACAAAATTCTTTCCAAGCTTTTGATAAGGAGAAACTCGTTGGATATGCTCGGCTCTACCCGTCAGAGTTCTCTGATGCCACTGTTGCAGCACTAGATCTGCAACTCGAAGCCTTCATAATGGACGTACGCTTTGATGCCAAATTTCGTGAAATGAATGCTCTCAGCGACCTCTCTGTTAAGATGGTGGAGACTGGAAAGAACGCTGAGTATCCACTGGTCTACCTGCTCCTCAAGCTTGCTCTTATCCTTCCCGGGACACCAGCCACAGGCAAGACAGCATCATCTGCTTTGAAGTTCATAGAAAGCACAATGGCGAAAGATCCGTGCAGCCAGTGGACCAGTGACTGCTTATTGCTGTTCCTGGAGCGCGACATCTTCGAGACCATTACCAATGACACTGTCATTGCAATCCTTTGAGGCTCGGTTGTGGTCATCGTAATCATAACTAGTATTTCCATTGCAGTATGGTAGTACTGATTGCATGAACTGTTTATTTGCTTGAGCTATGCAACTCTAGTATACTCCCCATACTATGATGTTCCTTGCGTGTTTTCTTTGTTCGCCTAAATGTATGGCGTGATGCATGAACAGGGTTCATCGTTTGGAGCTTTGGACTTCTGTGTCGTATCTTTTGGTCGGATGAATCTTTTGCATATGTTTCGCGGGCTGGGGAGTTTCAGTCTGATACTAAGTACGGCGGGGATGTATTAGTTTACAGAATAGCAGGAGATGGATTATATTTGAGTTCTGATTATCACAGTCGAACCCATTAGATGTATACATCATGCATATTGTTAACCTTTTCTTTTGGTTACGGCGTGTTTTGTTCGTAGTATAGCTTGCCACATCTAAGGCAGCCACATCTGACCGACCGACTACGGCAACTTGGTGTCTGGTGCAACACCCGTTGGTCATTGATTCAGTATAATGCTATAAGGTTTGCCATAGCGCCGGATGCTTTGCTTGCCACCGAAATTCAGACCCAGACGTTCAGTAATTTGCTAATAGCATTGGAATGTTGCTATGTATGAGCAGCGCGAAGACGACAAATTGTATAGGCAATAAGAAGAGTAAAATCGGGTTGGTAATAACCAGTAACCAGCTTAGACGCATACAAGCGCATGCCGATGCCATGATTGAATAGATGATCTTCAGCAGTACATGGTACTACACAGTATCTTGTTTGGCAAAAGAATAATGCATGAAGCTGGTGCATCTAAACACAAAGACCATAAGGCAGTTATTATTACTTTATTGTTGCCCTAAATGGATGCGATCAGGCTCCCTGAGGCTGAGGGTTGGTCCTGACGGCAGATAAGGAATGCCCGAGTGACGATTACACATCCGCGTTCCTAGGTATTGGTACCCCTTGCCCTGCTGTCAGGACTTTGTATGAATTCTGGATTTGTCTTGTGACTGCACCAATTTTCCCATCCCCAATTTCACGCCCGTCAATCATTACAACCTAGATCAAAGCAGAATGTATGAGCAAGGGAGCAACAGTAGAATACACCAACAATAGTATGGGTTCATCTCAGAACATGCTTATATCTGAAAATAGCAAAGGGCAGTTGCTGGAAAAGCACTTTACAACAGGTCCAGGTGTAGTAATATTTGATGTCAGTTGTCAGCATGTAAAAGAATGAAGATCCATCTATTTAGGGTGCCCAAACCTCCTTTGATAATAATAAACAATAAAAAGGATGAGCAAATAATGCTCCTCGGTAGAGACGAATACACACAAGCAGTCATGCACACTATTCACCAAATCCAACTTGATTTACGGACTAGGGAAAATACAAACATGGCCAAATAGCAAAGCAAACTCACCGGTGTAATTTCACCCATTGTTCCGGTTGTCCAGACCTGCATGCATGTGACAATCACAGCTGTAAGAACACAGCATATCATGGGTGTGGTCAGACTAGCACTAATACATGCATGATTCTAAACATCAAATTTAATGTGCATGGCAGATCCTATATGGAAGCCTCTTGAAAGGAAAAAATCTGAGAACGCACAACATCTCGTCATGTTAGTTCATGGGCACATAGTTAGGACTCAAATTTTTACTTTTTAGTTAAAAGATCATATAAGTTGGCATACAAATTTGCTCGTGACAATACATAAATGTATCTGTAAGTGAAGTACCATACCTCATCTGCGGCATGAAATTCTGACAGACTAATGCGTCGTTCATGTAACACAAAGTTTTCTTTAACTACAAGATCCATGACCTGTTGTTTTTTAGTAAACAGATGAGCAATGTTAGAAAGATACATGTTAAACTTAGTAAATAAAATGTTTCAACTAACAATAATTCTGCACATTCCATATCGATGTATTTATGTAGCACTTTCTGATAACTAAAGCCAGCATACAGAACCAGAAATGACAATAAAAGGACACTGTAATACAAAATAATCATAATATTTTCCAGATGTAAACGAATGTTAACACATTGCAGTTTTTCTTCTTTGTTTAACAAAGGAAAATAGTTAACGAGGTTTCAACACCTTGGTCGCGCTAGGGGCTTGGTGCATTTGGAAGACAAGAAACAATATGGTGTTTAACAGAGTTGCTCCTAGAAATAATAGGACCCATCTTCTTGCACAGGAGGAGGCTGAATTCTGGATGCTTGCAGGGGCAAAAGGGCTTAGCGCCCTGGTCACTACTAGGCTTCCCGGCTAACTGCTGGAATGTGAGCCTAGCTGGTGTCTAACTTTCAGGCATGAGATTAGGATTGGTGCTTTTCTGGGTGAGTGCGTGTGTGCGTTTGTGTCTTGGGTGTGTGGGTGTTGTGTAGTGTAAGGCTATTTTGGCCAAAACTCTCCTACTATTAATACAATGATATGCAGTTCTCCTGCATATTCGAGAAAAAAAACATAGGAAAATAGTGTTCCATACTTCTATCCTCCAAATAATGCAAATGAGCAGGAAGAACATTCTTGCAGTTTCAGAAACATATATCTAGCACTATCAACACTCAACAGAATTTGAATATTGTGAAACCATTTAAGCCTTGGAAAGAGTATTAGTACCCAAAGATAACAGATAGGTTTTTAAAAAAAAAGTGTGTGCTTTTCTGAAAAGAAACACTTGTACAGACTGGCCCCAGCTGTTGCAATTGGAATCTGATTATACTTACAGTTGCCCGCGTGATGCCTGGAAGGCAATAGTCAGCATGGGGTGTTAATACAGTCCCCTTCTTAACCATGAACTGCAGTTAAATACAGTGGCAGTTTTAGGGCAATCATATGATAAATATATATTTGCATATATGCAAAGGGTATGCCTGCTTACAATGTTTGTTGCATTTGTCTCTGATACAAAACCATCCTTGTCTAGCATAATGGCATCCTCAGCCTGGGCAAGATTACCTTCAATCTGCATAAGAGGATGAATAATTGAGTACTGCTACCACTAATAATAATATCAAGAGACAAAAAACTCAAATGACAAATTCGAGAACAAAAAAGATTAGTACTACTACTAATAATAATAATATCAAAAGACAAACTCTGTTTTAGTTAAGGTATACATAAAAGATAACAAAAAAAAGAGCTCAAATAATAAGGGAAATGAACCTTCGCCAGAATATTGTTGATCAGATTGTTGTGATGTATCTTGGAATCTATACTCTGAAAAAAGTCACAGGAATAACCATGGTCATGTATAATTGTTAATTCAAAGGACAGAAATAGTAAGACAGTGTATTCCATAGTATTTGAATCGATATTGAATCATAGTCTGATGAAACATCGGATGTAATGAAGGACATTGAAACTAATGAAAAATGGTGTAGGAAATAGACAAATAAATAAATAAATAATTTGCACTAACTGTTGAGGATTCTTTGTTGAATACAAATGCACATTCCAGTCCACTTTTGTCTACTACTATCGTATCAAATATAAAGCATCTGTAGGTGAGAAGTGTATCTAGTGGTAAATTATCAGCCTAGAGGCAAGCTAGTAGCTATTAAGAAACCAAACTACCAAACAACAAATTCTTCAATATATATAATACATATGTCCAATATTTGGTTAGTCATAATCCATTAATGTTTAATTGTTTAACATGAGATGCCATTTCAAGATTAAGTCTGAGATATATAAGCTTAACAATGATCCTAAACATGCAGTAATTTTTAAACCTCAATTAGCAAAATGCCCGGAGGCTGTCTTACCCCCCACAGGTCGAGTTTTTTTCCCCTGCCCCATCCTTACACAACGGCACCGTTGCCCATGTGAGACGGCCAACGACCTGGGCCGGGCCTCAGACCTGTGCTTTGGCGTGGTGACAGACGAGGGGATATTTTTAACCCTAACCTGAAATTTGCTCCCACGGGGAGTCGAACCCAGGACTTGAGGAGTGCTACCGAGACCATCTAACCAGTCCAGCTATGAAAAAAACATGTTGAGATCACTAAGTATGATGAAATACTGGTTTCAGTTGGCACTGATTGGTAATGGTGCTACTACCAGTTGTGCCTGTTGCTGGTAACACAAACAATGATAATACTGGTTGACATTTGTCCAAGTTAATGCTGATAGCGCGAGCAGGAACTTCACCTAATAATAAAAACCGCTCCATATGCTCATGAGGTTCCAGAACCCTGCTTCTCTTTTGTGACTATAAGGATGACACATGTACGCACACCACGTTCACACACCTGTGAGTGCATCTCCTATAACATGCCTACAAATAAACAGCTGAAAGCACTCGTATGTGTGTAATTTGTGGCCACCAGAATTTGAATGCTGATGAGTGGAGTTATCACTCACGCCTCCGCTAAAAGATGGTTCGCACGATCCTACTTTTAAACTAAATGACCCCAGAGTAGCTGAAATTCACAAGTAATCTTACATTGGGAGAATTTCGACGTGTGGTGGCAGTTATCAACTTTATTCCATGTGAGTTATCATAAACTGGTGGTTTCCACTCTGCAAGCACTGAACGAAACAAAAGATTTTAGAAACTAGCAAAGCAACATCTATTTTGCCTTAGTTATTATTAAACTGGATCTAATAGTGGAATGGATTGCTTTCCTGGTTTACCCTAGTAGAAGTATGGCCAGTATATCAACAGATACACCAAAGCAAGGCAATATAAGTTTCCATCTTGTGCATTAGTGCTTGTGGATAAACATACCTTGTCTATGTTTGACGCACAACAGTTAGAGCAGGGGGGGATGTCCCACCTTCCATTTGAGTTTTCTTTTAATGTTCAAAGATGGATTCATGATGCAAAAGAGAAAAAGGTGCACATGGATGCAAAAGGAGAAAAAGGTGTACAGAGAGATTAATACCAATCAGGGCGCACCCATAAAGATTGAAAGCTGGACTCATTCCAGATGTCACCTTCACTTGAAAAAACATAGCCAGTGAATAGAATGAGCAAGTTATGCCTAGAAGGTGATATAACATAATCCTGGTGAATCTTGATCTGTATTTTACCTTTTTCCCACGGGTAAGTGTGAGTCTTAGATGAGCATTATCAAACATTCCATTTGCAATCAGAGTCTTAAAAATGGCATCCTTAATCTGCACCAAAACATGTGCAAAGTGAAAGCTCAGTTCAGATATAGTTACATCAATCTCTCTTTACTAAGAATATAGTGACTCTAAAATGCACATTGGACAATTCTTCTTTAATAAGGAGTTGGAGCTCTGGAACTGGCTGGGGCTAAGAAGCTTCAGGAGTTTGGGCTTGGTCATAGCATGGGCCTAGTTCAACCTAGGTCGGGTCATTTTCTTTTTGCTTTTAGGTGATTTTTCTTTGCTTTTTATGCAATCCCTCTTTACTCATAAGTGAGCAAGAGTGATTGTTTGTAAATCGTAAGGGACCAAGTTTTTCTATCTTATATCTTTAATACAAAACTATGCAGCTCTCCTGAGTGTTGGAGAAAAAAAGATATAGTTATAGCAATCCTCTCTAAAGGGAAATTAAGATTCTAAACAACCACAACAACAAAATACACTGTGCCTTTAATCGAAAACAAGAACAAGAAGGCATACAAGACATCAGCAGAAACAGTGTTGCAATACAATATACACTATGATTATTAAACTAGCAAGAAAAGACTGTTACCCAGTCACGAGTGGGCACATTTCTGAAGGCCATAGCTTTTGCTGAATCAAACAATCTGAATATAAGAATAAAGAGGAGGATCAGTCATCAGATAGATCATATGCTGACAAAGGATATAACTAGCTACGGCACCTATCCAAATGTTCATCTAGTTTGAATACTTTTCCATCATATATACGTAAACCTTCCCAAACAGCATCTCCTCCTTGCACAACTGAATCAAATACTGAAACCTTTACAAGATAAATGATTAGATAAAATAAAGGAGAGACTTATCATATGTAGCATACCACAAGGTACCGGTGATAAATACCTTTGCACTGTCACGAGGCAAAAGTTCATCTCCAACCCAAACTAGAATTTTTTTATTTGCAGGGACAGGTAGAGGAGGATCAGGCAATGGTATTTGCTGAGATCCTATTGTTCTCCTTACTTGGCGCTTCAGCATGTTGTAAAAAGGCAAGCTTTGCTCAAGGAGGTCATAGAATGAGAATGGAAAAGTCTGCAATCAAATAAGAAACTCCATTGTAAGTATGAACTGTGTCAAATGGTATACCGCAGCAAGATTACACGAACTGCATTTTGATAAAATATGTTAAAACAATGATAGCTTCCAAAGTATTCATTTACGAACAAGACACTTTCTTTCAATATGTGCTTCATTTTGTTTGGTTGGTCACGGCTTTATCATCATCCCAAAGCATCAAGTCATGCAACAGGATGCACAAATGTCAACAAAGTCGTGATCATGAGTTAGGTACTAATGGTGGCTTTTCAAGGAGAACAATGGTAAATCTGGTTTGGGATCAATCAACATCACATGTTTTTTTTTTGTTAACACCTTACCAATAACATTCTGCTAAAGTTTTCTGTGGAACAATGGCTGTATGATGTATCAGTTCTCAAGGAAAATCCACTAACAAAATATTTTTAAGACATTGGAGGTAAAATTGTTCAAGACAGAAATAAACTGAAGGCCAAGATGTTCATAGGACAAGTTCTCCAGCAGAAGATGTGAATAAACCATCTTCAACAGCAAATCATATTCTTATAAGGCACTGTCTACAACCACATAATATTGTTGCTTCAGCACAAGAAATTCTACAGCAAAACATATGATTCATTGTATCATGTTCACATATTCCCTAAACAACCCCTACTAAACTGCATACAAATTCCCAGTTAAATGTTCATACCTCCTTGAGTAAAATATGGAGATATTTATGCCATTTTTTCTAAATAAAATAATTCACTTTGTCATGATAGGTTTTGTCAGCCATTGCTGTCCATCATTTATTACCATTTACCTTTTTTCCAGCAGGTCCTTTCCAACCAATGTAGAACTGACTAAGCAAATATCCAGGACAGAAGTACAAATGAAATACTGCAAAATAGAAGCATTTGGAAAGCTTACCAAAGGATACTGGCGGGACTTAGAGAAACCTGTAGACTTGTGCACACTTCTATACCACCAGGGAGCCCATATACCATCGAATTCCCTGGGGCCAGCTTCCCATCTAAAAAAGGGCAACAGTTCTAACTGAATTAACAGATTGGAGCACTCTTAAAACTTTAGACATGATGAAGCTACATATCTGACCACTAAAATTAGTGTCGGTATCTACCATGTTCAACAGAAACATACATACTTCAACATTTGTGGCTGGAAAGGAATGCCCAGATCCTCACAGAGTCCCCTCAAGACAGCCTGCATGCAAGGTTCAAACAAACTGAATACATTGGACCGCAAATATAAGATTATGGAAAATGTAGCCAAGGATCAAAACCACCAAACAATTGCATCACAATATTTAAATTGCAGGGCTCATGAGTCATAATCATCAAAATTGATGTGAAGTTGTGAACTAATGTAGCACTAGAGCGGTTGGTAAAGCATTACAGCTGAGGATTTTAAAAGAACAACTAAAATGCCATGCCCTTCAAAGCAGCTTACTACACCATTATGGCAAATGGCATCTATTATTCTTAGACTGCAATCATAAGATGATAAAACGATGGCATTAACCAATCAAAGGTTTACCTCAGGTTCCCGTTGCAGGTCGTCTGCATCTATCACAGGTGGTGGCTTCCCAAGTTCAGATAATTCACTGTATATTGAGACAAGTTCGCCTATGCCAAGCTCCATGAAGGATGGAGGAACGACTTTATCGAAAGATGGCTGGGGTGTATCAAATTGAAAGTCATTAGTGGTAGCCAGTAGGTATTAGGTACACTATAAGATATGCATATGCATCTAATAGAAAGGAGATTAGTGGAAAGCATTTCAAGCATCTTGGGTTTCTATTCTGAAAAAAAAACTGCAAATGTCCTACAGAAAATAGAAATCATGCAACAGAAGAATATATTCAGCTGCGTGTGATGCTTAGACAAAAAGTTGACAGATACCAGTATATTTAGAGGGTTGCGTATCAATATGAAATGCTTTCCCTTCTTCATCAGGTCACTAGACAGGTTTGGGAGGCGTTGCTTTGAGATGTGCTATTAAAAAGAAAGAAAGGAGATTAGTGGATATAAACAGGGCTGTATTTCACAAACAGCTGTGCGCTAAAGTTTGAGTCATACCTTGCAGTAACGATATGTTTTCTCTCCTGGACCGAAAATCACTTCTTTGACTACCTTATTTCCATCAGGATCCTGCACCAGAAATAGCCCCAGTGGCTCAATTACACAGAAGGCACACATTGAATGATAGTATTTTCTGGAAACATCTGGTTGTTGCTTGCACAAGAGGCACATGTGATTCTGGTGCACCATATCATTTTCTATATGAAATGGGCCAGGATTAATAAGAATAATAGGAATGTTCCACCGAAATGGTTCTAGAGCCAGACAAGACACAGAGACAGGGCTTGTTTGGATGGCACCCTGAGCCAGAGCGATCCAGACCACAGGAGGACGAAATCAAGTGCAGTGTGTCCAGGATCAGAACCAAACAAGCCCATAATGCAACTATAACCGTTCTGCTCGATCTGGATACCAGTTCAGCATCACCAAAACTTGTCATCAGGTCAAATGGAATGCTAGTGGAAGCTTGCAAGTTATAGCTGAGTGTATGAGTGCACAGAAGCTGACCATTTTGGACAGGAGATCCTCGCGGTAGGGCCTGTCGACGCCGGTGACACGCAGGAAATTGGCATATAGAGGCTCGTCAAGCACCTCCATGTCGTCCCTCTGGAACAAGACAGCAGACCCAAAAAAGAAAACAAAAAATAGAGCAGATGAAAGTCAGTGTACATGAAAACCGATGATCAGTTCATGTGTCATATCGGGTACTCGCGCGCACTTGAACATAGCACGCGCCCGCCCAAAGGCAGAGCAAGCACCCCGACCAAGGAGGGCACTCGGACAAGCAGCACGTGTGCGCTCCCCCAACCCAAACCACCCCTCCTCGACAGAACGCTTGCCACGCAGTTGACCAAACGAGAGAGCGATGGGCACGGATGGCCTCCCCATCTGCTCCCTCTCTCACGATCGCGCCCCGGAATTCTCACAGGTCCAGCCGCGGCGGCAGCCAGCGACGGCCTCGTGTACCCTTACCCTCCTCAGTCCCTCTCTCGCGAACAGCGCAGCCGAAGGGAGAACGAGGCACGGACCTGGGCGAAGGAGTACATGAGGCTGGTGCTGAGGGAGCGCGGCGCCGACCACGCGTGGATGACCACGGGGCCCTCCCCCTCCGGCGCCGACGACGCCATTCCGCCCGCAGCGCCGCGGTTCGCTCGTCGGTGTGGTTGGGATTTGGGAATGGGGGATTCTTATCCCGCCGGGTTTGATCTGATTTTGATTTGACGGGCTGTTCCTCCGAACCGAATCGATCAGGGGCCTGTTCGGTTTGCTGGTTGGCTGGGGGCTGGGGTTGATTTTTGTGAGAGAAAAATACTGTTGGCTGACTGCTGGCTGATGGCTATGGCTTATTTTGTGTGAGACAAACACTGTTGGCAGCCAACCGAACAGGCCGCAGATGGGCCGATGATGAGGCAGGGAGAACCGGAGAAGAGACGAGCCGCACGCCAGGACACTGTGGTTCGTGCCCCCGCTCCAGTTGGTGAAGTGGAGTGGAGACTGCTGTATGTTCAGATTGGAAGAAGTAAGAAGTAGTTATAAATAGTACATTGACAAGCGTGTTCTGTGAGTAGAGTGAATAGGAAAAACTTGTTGGAGAAGTACTTCTTTCTGAATCTGAACACAGCCGTGGAGTCGAGTGGAGGCTTTCCATTTTCCAGAGACTTGGCCGGCGAGAACAACAGTACAGCACGACTGCAGGAGGCATGATGCCAAGACATGAAAAAAAAGACACTTATAAAGCATTCCGCATGCTATGAAAAAAGAAAAAGAAATAAAAAAACCCTACAAATGAAAAAAGAACCCTAAGACATGCCACAACAAGTGGGCTACAACAATCCATTTAGTTCACCCAAAGATTCCCTAAAAATACACTGTTTATAAAAAAACTATAGATACATAGTGTTCTGGGTGGAAGGGATGTGATAAATAGGAAAAAGTTAGACGAATAATGTTCTTTAGGAAATTTTTCTAATATAAACGCAGCCCCAACAAAAATGATGCGCTAATGGCGTGGCCGTCGGTTGTCGAGACGTGTCCGGTGGGGAGCGGAAGTTTTCATTGGGGCTTGTTTGGCGCAGAGGAGAAGAGAGACTACAAGGATTCTCTCGTTAAACATATCGGATAATCGGCATTGGAGGGCCTACCAATTCCACACTCAAGTGTCAACTCGTTTTTTTTTTTTCACCGTAAGATCAAGATTCAAAGGACACCCTTCGTCTTTTACCTCAATCCTCCTCATCCCTACCGTCGCTTAGGCCATCCAGCTCCACGTCGTGGCACGGCAGGGTCTCACCGAAGCGCGGCACTCCGACGAGACCCTACCGTGCCCGCGGGCAACCTCCCCTTGCCCCTCCCACCGATGTCGTCATGGCTACATCGCCCCTGCCCAAAACCACCTTCTTCCACCGCCCGATCAACGATGCCTCACCGCCCTGCGCCCACCACCTCTACCGGGTCGGCATAATGCCCATGACCTTTCCTCTAGGTCCGGCGATGAAGGATCCCGTCGGACATCGAACCATAAGCCCCAACTATAAATCTCGCGAGACGGAGGGAAGAAGACGAGGAAGAAGAAGCATCGCTAGACGAAGAGAAGGAGACGAGGAAGAAGAAGCAAAAAAAAAAAAATCCAGTGTGCGCAGGCACATGCAATACTCACACACGGGTTAGCTTTTCCGATTATTCGTTACGTGTTGTCGTTTAAGCATAATGCATAGGTAGGGCATTTTTTTTGTTTCAGATTTCTTCTCCCTTTCGTGTGTCATCTTGTGTGTCATCGTGTAATGCCAGACCCTTCTTTTTTTTGAATAAAATGCCAGACCCTTCATTTCCTCATAAATAAACCTCTTCAGTTCTGAAATTACCTGTTGATTGCAATTCTTCATTTCATAATTTGATTGCATGTTAATTGAACTTTTGAGTTGCCCTCAATTCATAATTTCATCATATTAATGGAAAAAGCAATACAAGTCATAACTTAACTAATAATTGTGTCTCTTTATACAACAGAGTAATGTTTGGAAAAGGAGATATTATTCTCAGATAGCATGTCAGTGTAAAGAAAAACACTCTTGTCCATCATGATCTGGAAAGAAATATAGTTCCTGCAAGGTCATCATGAAATTGATCCATTGCCTGATCATTAGATTGTGAGATTGATGTACCAACAATCATCTTTTGTGTCTCCATTAAGGTTGCATCTACAAAAAGTTTCACTTCATTTTCTACGTACGTACCAAACGCGTGTTCTATCACGTTGTGAATACTTGAATGCAAATGGTTAAAGAGCTCTTGCTCACCACCTGGAGTAGAACCCCTCAAATCTAGCACGTGATATCTTACAACCTACAACCTTGTATGACGGCAAGTACGTAGATCTATTTTGGGTATCCGGCATCAACATGATAATATTACCCTAAAGGCTCAGGTGACAAAAAGAAGTTTATTTAAGCATATCTATTGGAAGGATAAAATTGTTCAGCTAAAAACATGCAGCAAGACAAACATAATGAAAGTATCTACTTTGACGCATCACTTCTAGTCATCCACTCATGCTTTCTACCCAACCATTCAAATCTCTGCTCAGGTGTGTCCAAAGTCATAAACATCTCCCTTTCAGCCCTCCTGGTGAAAATCAGAGATGCAACGAAATGCTCATCGGTACCCGGCACAGGCCCACAATCCTTCACCAATGCCATGACATTCTTGATCGAAAAGTCAGATTTGTCCTCTCTCCTTGCAATAGACTCACAATATGCCGCCGTTCTTTCACTCATCTCCACAATTTTCCCCATTTGTTCTTGAAACCAATGGTCACTGTCATCATCAGTATCGGCTTCATCTTCATCGTCCAAACCAAATGGAGAACTCTCACAAGAAGTACTTCCTGATGAAGATGCTACACCACCAGAAGCACACCAATGTGGACTGCCGGGCAATCCACCGCGCCTCCCGCGTCTGCACCACCGGGCAATATGCTGAGACGTGGACTGGAGGCGTGCGCGGCAGCACATGCGGCCGCTGACGAGCCGAGGAAACCCGCCTGCACGCCAGCACCGAGGCCAGTCGGTCCTCCTGGCCATGCCGCCTCGCCCACGCTAGGCGACGCGGCCGTGCCGAGGCTAGGAGCGGCGATAACGGCGGGCGGAGCGGACCCGGCTGCCTTCGCTCCTCCTAGCATGGCGGCCGCGCCCACGCCGGCACCAGGCACATCAGGAACGGTAGACGCCGCCGCGGCCCCAGCTGGAGCCGATGCTCCTGGCCTCGCGCCGCCGCCGGGCCAACCGACGCCCGGATCGAGCTCTCCGCTCCCGGATTTGCCGGTTTCCCCTACCGGTACGGGCTCCGGCTCCTTGCGCGTGCTCGACGCCGGCCGGCGAAGGGGATTCATCCCTGCCGCCTGTGTGGTCTTCGGGGGGGAGAGAGAGCTGAGGCCGAACCGATGCGTGGCGAATCGATGCGGTCAGGAGTGGTGGTCCTTTGACATGGGCCGCCCACCCGATCCGGTACGTGCGCAGCCCAGCCGCCCAGGCCCAGGCGCCCAACCACGCGTGCATTCGTTTCAAATCGTATTGTTATGTTAGGACGCTTTGACATTTTTTTGATCGATTTGCACCTGGAAATTATTATCAGGGTGTGTCCTTTTGCGCTAATGGTCTCTCAATAAATGGTGCCAGTTTTGGCCCGTGGCATTTCAGCTTCTGGCCGGCTTCTGGCGCCCCTCTTCTTGGAATTGGAGGCTATGCAATGTGGTGAGAAAAGGTGCTTGCTATTGCACCATGCTTTGGTACCGTATAAGCAAAAGGAAATTGGCACTCTAAAGTGGACGCTGCCGTCTAAGAAAAAAAAAATCAACAGACTAGATGGCATCTTATTTTGATCTAGCTCCTTGATTTTAATACAAACCCTTGTTAATGAACGTTCTTAGTTTCTGCTGGATCGGAGTATCTTGAATGAATCTATTTTTCACCCTTCAGATCTTGTGTAACCCAGCTACTGAGATCAATGGTTGTTTTGTCCAATACAGAGGCAGAGCCAAAGCCAAACCATGAGCTGCTGGATCCAGGAAGCAGGAAAAAGAGACAAACAGAAAACTTTGAAACGATGTGTAAACGTTGCTGTGATTCGTGAGAACGTTGATGTGTACTAGATCAGTAGATTTAGGAAAAGCAGTTATTGTCTCAGCTACGAGTTCATCTGAACTTGTTGGCTGCACCCCGAAGGCCCCCCTTTGTCAGCTTTGAAAACAAGTTAAATTCTACGTGGAGGGATTATTGTCTCAGCTACGAGTTCACTCGACCTTTTTTTAATTTCTGGAAGTTTTTGACAGGCTGTGTAGTTAAAAGCAGCCTTTTTGCCTGGCGAATGTGATGCCATTTCTCGTCGGTTCATAGATGCTGTCTCGGTTGTGCGCAGAGCATCAGTCGAAAAGAACGGATGCAAACTGCAGTGCACTGGTTCACGTCACCAAGTTGCTGTGAGCTACCATTTGCCTATAAAAGTTCATCATGCCCGTATGCCTCTGAGCCTCTCGGAAGAACACTCCCAACAGTCCCAAGCAAGCTTTTGTACTACGCGATGCAGGCGAACAAGGACAAGGAGGCTGCCGCGGCAGCGGCGGGGCCCGCGGCTGCCAAGCCGCCGAGCATCTGCGACAGGCTCCAGAGCGCCTTCCACGCCCGGCCGGCGTTCCGGCCCCTCCGCCGCCTCACCGTCCGCCACCAGGACGCCGGAGCTTCTTCCAAGCCCGCGCCCGCGCCTGGGCCTGCTCCTAGTCCTAAGCACAGCGGCCCGCCGGTGCCGGCCCCGCCGCAGCCACTCACGCCGGCCAAGGCGCAGCCGGTTCCAGTGCACTTACCGGCCGTCGCTGAGAAGAAAGCGGCGGCCAGCGCGCCACCACCGGCTGGGCCGCCGGTGCCCGTGCCACCGCCGGACGTCACGGCGGGGATGGCGGCGGCGACCCCGGCGGATGCCAACAAGGCCGAGCAGACCAAGGCGAAGACCAGGGTGGGCGCCAGGTTCCGCAAGGCGCTGTCGTCCAACTAGCTAGAGAGGTGGCGAACAACGTGCGTCGACGTGTGGGATTCGGATTCAGGAAGCACGCGCACGCAGGAGACTCGCTTTGATTTGCTGCTCGACTACGTGGCTAATTAAGCTTACGGACAACTTCGCATTGATGTGAGTGTGAGCACGTTGATATGGATCCCAATACTTTCTCAGCACCTTGTGATTATAGCCTTGTTTTTGAGCACCAAAATATAAGGTATATTTTATTTTCACTACGACAAGACTTTAACATATATATAATTGCTCTAACAATTTATGTTTATATGACCCAAAAATCATAATTAGGACTAGAAAACGGCACAATAATCCCGGCCTCATCAGTCTCGCATAGAATGGAACCAGGACATATGAGCCCATTAGTCCCGGTTCTAAGTCATGGGGTGTGGGGTGTCTTTAGTCCCCGAGTTGTAATAACAACCTAGACTATTTTCCCCCATCAGTCCCGATTGGAACGTGTCAGAATGGAAAATTTGAATATTTTTTAGGACCTTGAGTATAAGATTTCTTATGACCATTGGCTGTAAACTTTTGAATACAAATTTAAATAAGGTTAAGAGTTACTTTTGGATACGATTTTAAACATTGGCGCTGTAAACTTTTTCTACATAACTCTTATAACTTTGATCTAAAAACCCTTTTTAACATGAATTTAAACATCATTTCTGAACCACAAAATCGTGTTCTATTAGAGTAGTGATTAGTAAAAACTTGTCCTACATAAACCTTTAAGATGAACAGTGTATATTACAATATGTGCAATCATATATAACGTGAGAGCCAAATAAGATCTAGCACTACTTACTACCTGACTAATGACCAAATTAAATGTTCATAGTGTTTGACAAATATAATGGAACATAGACGGTCAGTATAATGTTAAACTTAGTTGTTTTGAATACCAGAGAAGATGACCAGATCATAAAGGGAAAAGTCTAACTTTCAACTTCCAACTATTACAATATTTTTCAACATGTTACTACGGAACCAAACACCAAGGGGCCTTTCAACTATCAAAACCAAAAAAACGTTGTTTTCTACCCGCCAGCCCTCCTCCTTTCCCGACGCTATCGGCTCTGCATCGTTGTGAAGCCCACGCGTGCCCCAGCCGCCCCGGCCTCGACAACACTGTTGCGCCTCATCCTCCGCCACCTTCCACCGCAGCCGACACTGATCGTTTGGAGGTTGATGCCACCGCCGTCCCCATCGTCCAACAAGGGATCCGTTCTTGCCAGGCTCCGACGGCGCTACCGCGGCCCAGAGATCCCTCTATATCCTCCGGTCACCGGTAAGTCCTTCTTCCTCGACCCCCAACCCTAAAAGCTCGCTGTTGTCAGAGGAAAGGGGAACAGAAAAAAAAGTGGGGTGGGGGGGAGGGGTAAACGCTTTAGTTTAGTATAGCAATTCCGTAAAAAAAAGTGTTAGAAAATATGTTTCACATATACCAGAAAATATGTTTCACGCGGTAGGTTTAGTGTGTCCAACCCTTTAAAGATTCGAACGATCTAAGACGTTCAATAATGATCCAATGGATGTAAAATGCCGGACGTTTTTTATCCACAAAAATTGATCAGGCTGGGAAGTGCTTCAAAGGCTAGCAGCCTACTCCATAAAACCCACATAAACCACACCCAACTACCCAAGGCCTCTGCGATTCTGCCCGGAAGGACAACTATCCCCAATCCCCTCTCCTTGATCCCAGCAATGGCGGACCCCATGGTGAGTGCTTCTTCTCCTCTCCTCTTCTCTATTCGCCGTAGCGATCTAGGGCCAACTTGCTTCGCACGATCTCGCTCGCTTGTTCTACTTCTACGGTTAGACTGACGGTGTGGGCGTCGGCGCGCATGTTCCTCTACGCACGCAGGCCAGCGGCGGGTGGACCTGGCGGCTCCTCGCGGAGGACTTCTCCGCGCCCTGCAGGGAGGACCGCTTCTGCGTGCCCTGCGCCGCCGCCTTCTGCGACCACTGCTGCGGCGCGCGCCACTGCGGCGCGCGCCACCGCGGCCGGGGCCACGAGGTCGTCGCCCGCGCCGCCGCCGCCGCCGCCGCCTAGGGCGCCCAGCCCCAGCCCGGAGCGGCGCAGGGACCCGTCCGCAGCGGGGACAGGGACTCGTTCTGCGTGACCTGCGGCGCCGGCTTCTCCGCCGCGCTGTGCGGGCACCACGTCGGGCACGACACCTTCCGCGTCGTCGTCTTCGAGGGCCGCCACTGTGTGCGCTGCACGGGCTTGGAGCCGTGGTTCCACCTGTTCACCGGCATCGATGTACGCGTCTTTTTTTCTATCCCTCCATGCGTGGAATCAGTACCTAACTGCTACTGCTTAATTTGTTGTTGCCTCGCGGTGGATCAGAGATAGACGACGATCGGGTGTCTGCCACAAACTAGATATGATCACCCTGAATTTATGTATTTGAATCACGTTTTCCTACTTTGCCTTTGCAATTTGGGGTAGCAATTCACAAAATTACTGTTGTTTTGTGCTCACTTTATTTAGGTGTTTTCTAGAATGGGTTTGGCGCCCCCTGGACTCAATTGTTAGTAGGATATGCTGAGAAAGTCCATGCATGATGCGTCTGGGTAACTCCTACACAAAATTACATACGGAAGATTAGTAGTAGTATTATGAATAAAGGATGGTTGCTGCAAATCTGTTTGTGGCGTGTTTGGTTTGACGAACATTGGTGATTTACCATCCACGGATAACTTCGAACATAACCTACTTGATTGATTCATGATTTGATGGTATGTTAAGGGTACATTATTGAATCGTTGATTTATCAGCACCTCATCCACTGCAATAGACTATATCTGTCTAAGATGCATCGATCCATGAAACCAGACGGCACCCCAATAGATGTGGACCGAAACGATAATCCTTCTCGGTTTGTTTTAATTTACGTGCCTAATACACATATAACTGGTTCCTCTTATATATTGCGTTGTTTTTCCTTTTAATGTAAGACTTAGCATTATCTGCTCAAATCGTGTTGGTTCTAATGCTCTCCTCTGTTTGGGCTACCTTTTGCATGTGCAGAGTTACCGTGATGAAAAGGGTCACATCCTGGTTCCGCTGCATCCCCGCAGCAGGCAGAGGTGCAAGAGCTGTGGTCAGTGCATTCCGTAGATGAGGCCCGGGCACCGGCCAGTGAGCATGAACTTAGCTGCGTGCTGGCCGGCCATGGCAGCCGGTATTTGGTGTTAGGAGCTCCAAGCTTGTTGATACGCTTCTGGATTCTAATCAGTGTGAAAGAGACAATGATCGTTGTGCTGTAGTTTGATTTGTTCTGTTTCGTAACTCGGTGTGCCGTAGTGTACTTTCAGATTCTGAATTTTACTGCTACCTGCTGGATCTTGATGCTGTCGAAATTTATATTTCATCTTCAGTTCATGGTGTTCGATGGGGGTAATGTCCGGAATTCATATTACCGGGCTTCATGTTTTGATTGCTGATTAGCAAGTTTTCTAAATACATTTGTTCATGCTATATTCAGAGCATTCCCCCAGTATATCATTCATGCTACAAGGAGAGGAACCATTTGAGTAATTTTATGGAAGGTCCCATGTAGCATATCATACAATATTAGAATTATTAGTATTTTTTTTCATGGCCTGTTTGCATGATTTTTTTAGTTCTCTGACGAGCACTACATATTTTCCCAATTAGCACATCAGAATCTGCTGATAGCACACACACCACAATTTACAAATTTACAATGGTAATACCCTGTCTCTTTTCTCAAAGAAAATCAATTCATGCGACGCATCTCTCTTTTCCCTGTATTTTATCATTGTCCCCAGACTAACTGCAAAATCCTTCAAAAAGGACAATCCTTTGCCATGCCTCCTGAGACCCGACAGAAAAACCCTCCAGAAACACAACTGCTCTTGTAGGCTACATACATGCAAAAGCCCTTCTGGTATGGTTAACTGAGCTCTGAAAGCCCTCCAAGAGGACATAGTTCAATTGCCAACAGATGGCTTGAAGGTTTTGCGCTGATGATCATGTCAGCTTCTGGATTTGCTGAATGATAAGTTCCTTCTCCTCATCAAGTTCATCGTCACCTGTATAACAGAGCAAAAGCTATAAGCTTAGAATACTTTCATGACATTCATACATTAATGGTATTTTGGTCTGTTCGAATATAGATTATGGACAAGTGGTTAAATGTGTAAAATAAGGCATTCACGCACACTACTACCTTTACTTGTAGGAAGATTGTGGAGTAGCTTCAGCAGTTCTCGGCGATTGTTTAGCAAAGCTTCAATTATACAGCGAGGCTTGTTTGGATTGGCAACAAACACCTGTTCAAGCACAGGAAATGGTTAAACACATGCCATTCAAATGCACGGCTTCATAAGTAGATGAATGTACACTACCTTAAAAACGTGGAAAGCGCATATTCTGATATTTTTGCTTGAATCCTACAAAAAGTTAAAGGTTAGTGGAAACAGAGCTAAGTACAGACTTAAGTGCGTGAAAAAGTCTTGTCTTCGTGTAGGATAGCCTTTCAATGAATGCATAGATTCAAGGTTTAAAAACATTTCTACCAAAGTGAATAACCCGTCTAATTCACTTCACAGGATAAAAAATAGGATGTACAGTTTATGCAGGATATCAAGCCCGTCTTATCAAGAAACAGAACCACCATAACAGCTAAATTGGCCAAACGCCCAAAAATCAAAAGTTATGAAGACATGGTTTTCCGTAGGTCAAAACTTTTCAGTAGACAAGAAAATACCGTGGCCAACTGATAAAGTACGGTTCAGCAAATATAAACCCCAAAAAATTGCACCTGCACTGATGCATTATGACCTAGGTATTTGATATTTCATCAAAATGTGTACCTAGTGCAATACTTCCTTTTCCCTTCCAAAAAAGTGGAAAAGTCTGGTTAGCATAATCACACATGTATTTTAGTAGTTCAATTTGTCTAGCGTGCACAAGATTAAAAAAAAAGGCAGTGAAGTTATAAATAATACCTTTAGCAGATTGATCATAATATTCAAAAAACGAACTTCCACAATGTATCGCTTCATTATTTGAGAGTTAGCAGCCTCCAGTAAAAATTCTGAAAGAAACTGGCAACAACAGATAGCAGTACTGCACTGTAAGTTTTCCTTCTGAAGTGATGAGATAATAATTTAGTGAAGCTGAAAATAATCAAACCTTCATTGCCTGCCTTCTTGTTACATAATTAGTCGACGACAACAGCCTTGAGTAGAGTTCAAAAAACTGGAAAAGATTACAGGATCAGAATGATAAACAAAAACGGAGTAGATCTAGCATGCAGGTTATCTGATTGATTGTTCAAGTAGTGACACAACTGCAATACAATTTTTAAAAGGGAATTAGTGAAGCAACAACATATATTGCTATCCTTAAGTGCATACTTCAATAAAAACTTTATGCAACAAAAGTTTCCTGCTGACTTGTCTTTCTATCATTGACATGAGCAAAGGTGTCTCAGAGCAAGATAATGACCTGGTCATAGTGGGAACCCAAGAACTCTGCAACTACAGTTTCGTGCTTGGTAAGCAGATCCTGCAACAATCTTATAGGAAATGAACATCAATATTGATTCTTTCACCACTAATAGGAGTTCAAATTTGCTTGCAATAAAATTTGCACATATGGATTTACCTTGAAGGTGTTCAGAGCATCAGAAGCAATATCAAAGTTTGGCAGCTCAACATATTCAAAGAACAATTCAAAGCTACCAGATTCCAATATGTATCTGAAAGAGCACTTCGAAATCAAATACATGCAATTTAACTTTCAGGGAACTAGGTAATACTGTAGCGATCTATCCCTAGTTCTCAACAGAGTTGAGCATGGAAGACTAATGTAAGGATGTCGATTTGGTCTGACAGCTGAGTAAGTACACAATGCATTGGAAGTTGGAACTAGAAAGATATAACTGGTTTTGACGTTTTGTGCTATTATAACCTGTAAACTTGCAATAGTCTTGTCCTTTTGCTTCCAAGTCTAAATTAAGAAAAAACATCAGTCCAGCTTCTGTTTTTCCTTTTTACAGTGATTATCCTACATCATCAGAGAGCAAACTACTTTTCTGCGCTACTTACTATAGCAACGAAGAGTTCCCAGGAATGTAAACCCAAACACATAGATCGTCTCAATTTATTATCTCTTCGAGGCATGCAGTACTATATTTATTAAGGTATGCAGTGTCGTATGAATCAGGAATAAAAGGGAATCATAATCGAATGGAATTCTGAATGCTTACTTTGCTATTGTTGGATACTTAATGCATTCTCTTAACATATTCCCACAGTTCAATGCAATATCCAAATTCTTGTAGCTGTAAAAAAATATAAAAGAAGTAAGCTTAAATAAAAGGATACAACGCAGAGCCCTAGACACAGAAATGGACCAATAAAGTCACAAGTTATTACCGTAAAAGAATGAAAATCAAGGAGAAAAAGGCCAAGAAATTTTTGAACAACAGGAAAATGGCCCAAAATTTAGCTACACACAACTAGTTAAAGACCTCATTGACAATTAGAAAAGTCAATAAAGTGAATGTGGTGTAAGCTAAGCAAGAGAAACTAGCTAGCTACAGGCCACATAATAGCTTGCGAAAAGCATATCTAACCTATCTATAATTAAACTATCACTGCAAAATTTCATGAGCCGATGGTTTATTTGGCATCTTATAATCAAGAAATGGATGTCTTACCAACCAACAAGGAAATCTAAAAGCTCCAGATGATTTTCAATATACTGCACACAGCAATAGTTTTCATCAACTTTCTGCCTAAGCAAAATGCACCAGCAGTGAACCAGATCTTTTCTTACCTGCAGCCACAGAACTAATCGATTCAACATGTGCATATATTAAAGAACAGGTAAAGACGTTTAATGGAGAGCCAACGTACTGTCCAACCCAAGGAAGGTAGATTTTGGACAAAAAGGGAAATGACGTCCTCCTTGCAAATCTCAGTGGTTATTTGCAGGACCTGCTCTTGATTTGGTTCCACCTCTCCATCACCTGAGATCAATAATCTCAAGGATGAGATGTTCTTCTCGACCTCTTCCAGAGCCTGCAAGGAGAATATAGGTCATGTACTCATTTGTGCACCAAACAGTTTACAGGTCGTGTTCTCGTAATTTGATAAAGAACTAAAAGAAGCCTTATCACCAGCATAATTGTTAAGTAGCAGCTTTCAGGAGCATGGAACAAGGGAAATATGAAATGGCATCCTGTCAACGCGGCAGAGGTAAACAAAGCAATAAAGCACTGGAACACGACACCCTAACAACTCCATATTTCAACCACCAATTTAATTAACTAATCATCAGCATTCTCTGGTTCATTCAAGCATCACGAAGAAGGGTTCAACTATTCTGCATTATCCCATTTCAACCCAGCAATACATACCAAGAGAACGCCAGAACCAGTCGGAAACCAACGATTATTATATATATAAACAAAAAAAATGGAAATGATCCCCAGGCACAGGGGTAGAACTAGACAACATGATCTTGAGATGACCATCGAAACTGGACATCAACCGCCGCCAAGATCACAGCTTTGCATTCGATCCCATCACCTAGGTCAATCAAGAACCGGGTGCGCATGGATCGATCGGCCTCTACATCTCCAAAGAAACAGAAAAGGCGCAAGAACAGGAGGCGCGACAGGCGGGGACGCGAGAAGCAGGGGAAGGGGAGGACCGGAGGAGAGATTGGTAAATCACCTTGACGTGGGTCCTGGTGTGGAGCGCGAGGAAGGAGTCCTTGATGGAGCGGACCACCTCCTCCGGCGTCGACGGCCGCAGCCGCGATGCCATGCGGAAGAAGAAGGACATCTCGCTCTCGGCTCTGTGATTTTTCCCTGTCGACTTGCCGGCCGGCAGACGGCAGCAACGGGGGCGCAATAATACACACTGTCGTCAATGTATGGGGCCGGCCGGCCTCGGGCCGTCGGGCGGTTGCCACGCCCTTTTCCGTCTCCTCTGTCTCTTTGGCCGCGCGTAGCTTTTGCTTTTAACCCCTGCCTTTTCTTTCTTTTCACTCCAGAGTATGGGAGTTTGGGGGAAAATATCTATGAGAAAATCATTTGAATGCATAGAAATTTTTGTCAACAGATATAAATAAAAGTAAAACCTTTTTTTATTGAAGCAATGGTAGTTTTTTCATGATAAAAGTGAATCTTATTGAAGGGTGTTTGTTTTTCATGAAAAAGTCACCGGAAGCACTTCTAATAAATCATTTAAATACAGGAAGAAAGTCCATACTAGTATGTGTGACATCACAAGATATAAGAACTTATTTCTGTTATCACAAGACATGACATACTAGTCGACCCAATGCGCTACACAAGCATTTTTTGAAGAAAAAAGTTAAACCCCCTTTTCACCCTTGTCAACCATTTTCTCCTTATTTTCTATACTGTATAACTATGTGGTAGCTCTCATAAGAAACGAAAAGGGAAAAGTGATGTGAAAGTTCCTTTTGTGTCACTTTGATAACAAGAAATCCCAATAGAATTTCGTTTACTCATAGCAGGTTATTATTCGTATGGTCTCAAAAACACAGTATCCACATATGTATTTATTATTTAATGGATCAGTTATCTACAATCGCATCAAGTGAGACATATAGAAGGCATGAGAGAGGCATATGAATATTTATTTATTTTGTATTTTAATAAATAAATAAACAGAGCCATATAAATATGCCTTCGATCAAAGAAGTATTAATTTCACCAAGTACTACTTCGTATGAAATATTTGTTTGTGTTACATGAACTGAAATGTACAGTACGTACATTCGTTGCATCAATTAGTTTCCCCACCCTGCATACTAATCTGTACACATTACAACATCATATATACAAAACTGAGGGGTTGAAATGCACAATCAGAGAAAGAGATAGCCATGCATCATTTTTCTTTTTTTTTTTTGAGGCCATCCAAAATCCTCGTTTTGCGCCTGCCAGCCTTCCAATCAAGAAGACCCAGACCACAATCTTGTCTCGATGCTTTGCGTGCGTGCGTGCATGGATCTGCATATGGCTCGATCTATTCTTCCCCTCTGCAAGAACACTGTCTCCTACCATTGCTAGCTCCTCAGGTGCTGCATGCATGCTCGATGATCATCACCACTCCTCGATGACCGGCGACGAGTACCGGTAGAGGTCGTATGGTGCCCAGAGGTAGTCGACGGAGCACGGCCGCCGTGCGTCGAGCCGGAGCCACGGCTTGCCCTTGCCACTCCAGTGCAGGAGGCTGATGGGTCCCGGGTGGAGCCCCCTGCATCTTCCCTCGACGTTGTCCCCACCCAGCCCGTGCTGGTTCCACCGGTGGTCCACCGCCCTGATGTGCCCCGCGAACACCAGCAGGAACGGCGGCAGCGAGCCGAGGTGGTAGATCCTGCGCCGCTTCTGCACGGCCATCCACTCCTCCACCCTCCTCGTGTACCCTCCCGCCCGCCACTTGCCGACGTCCATCACCATCACCCCCGTGTTGAAGTAGCACGGCCGCCGCCCGGCGAACGTGCCGTTGAGCGCCAGGTGCGACCAGAAGGCGTCGGTGAAGTAGCCGCTGAAGTTGGCGTGGCAGTACTCGGGCGCCGCCAGGACGTGCCCGGCGAGGTCGACGGACGCCAGGGCCCGGATGTCGTCGACCACCACCACGTCGGAGTCGAGGTAGGTGACGCGGCGCACGTCCGGGGGCAGCGTGTCGGCGAGGTAGACGCGCGCGTAGTTGAGCGGCTGGTCGAGCTCCTGGCGGACCGACCGGGAGATGCGGTCGCGGACGCGGGACGGGTCGAAGCGGTAGACGCGGAGGTCGAGGGATGGGAAGGAGGCGCGGAGCGCGGCGGCGAGGCCGGTGTCGTCGGCCTCGGCGGTGAGGAAGTGGAACGCCATGCTCTCCGGGCACGCCGTGTGCTGAAGGATGGAGAGGACGGCGGCCATGGTGCCGCGGAGGTAGTTGCCGTCGAGAGTCATGGCGATGTCCACCCTGCCGCCGTCAGCTGCGCACTCGGCGCCGTTCCGGAACGCGGGGGCCTCCCTGAACATGTGGACGGGCTCCCTGAACATGTGGACGGGCGGCGACGAGGAGGATGGCTGCCGGATCATCATCATGGAGCCGACGCGAGCGGCGGTGACCGCATGGCAGGCGCCGAGGATAACAACGAAGATGGCTAGGACGATAATGGCGGAGTTGCAGGACATTGTCTTGTTGCCGGAGAGGGGGGACGCAAGGACCGAAAGGCGGCTGTGCCGGCGTGGCAGCGATGACGGTGGCGAAGGCGAAGCGGGGGAAGGTGGTGGCCGCCCTGGTCCTCGCAAATGGTGGGCGAAGGGCTTAGGAGGCGAGGGGGGCCACCATCGGGATGGTGGGGAAAGAAGGCGAAGGAGCGGAGGGCAGAGAGGTACATAAAGGTCGCGTCAATGGAGGACGGTGTTGCCGTATGAGGAGGAGGGTTAGGAGACAAGGTAGAGGAGGAATGGGAGATTCTGGCTAAGCCCTTGTTACGAGCTGCCTATACTTGGGTGATTCCGTTTTCCAGCATGGGTACATTGCTTGCTGCCTATACTTGGATTGTTCCATTACCTGAAAGAATGTACCAGGGGTCCATAAATCCAAGATGCCACGCAGAGAAGGATCCAGGTTCTCACACATGCATTTGTAAACAGGAGCTAAATAATCACTGTCCCAGTGTCCCGTAACGACTCTCATAGCTATTGGCAATTAGCATGTCGAAACAGACTCTTCTGAAACATGGTGGTAGACAAGGAATGGAACCAAGCAAAACGAGTAAACTATGTTCATCTAAGCCTGTTAGCGTCCAGTGGATACCACGGGGCACTGGTCTGTAGTCACAAAACTGATACAACTCAAGTGAAAATAGTACATATCGTAGACATCTTCCAAGAGGTAGTTCAAATGGGGAAACGACATCAGATTAAGGGGATCCCCCCACCAGCATATTCGACCTCCTGCCGTAAAACAAAAATAGATAATCAGTTCAGGCAACTGATATATACTGGTATACCCTACATAGCACTTGGAAAGCAAAACAAGTTATTAGGTCTGTTTTAACCAGTTCAGTACAATCGGCACATTTCATCAAGGCAAAAGTGTATGTTGACATGTTTTACTTCTGTGAATTATTAATTGGTAGATCAGCCATAAAAGACAGCTGTTCCATCTGATATCCCAAAATTATCCATGATTGAAATCATTACAGGCAACTAGTAGCAACAAGTTTCAAAAACATGGGTTAATAGCAAGCAGCAAGAAAGTAATATGTATCAGGTGGACAGTAGTTTAAAACTTCTAAAGGTAAATTTGATTCATCAAGCCATTTATATGAAACACTGAAAATCAAGAAATTAAGGGGGTATGGGCAACATACCCGAGCAGGTGCCAGCGAAGATACCCAATCAGATGGATTTGTTGGAAGAAGACCCAATGTATTAAGCTGCAGAAGCAATTATATTAATTACCTGAATGCTTATAAAGATTATTTTGTTCAACAAATCATGTGATTGGAACTTACCTTCCACACGCCCAAACCCATGGCAGCCAAATTGAGAGCAACGAAGAGCAACTTAGGAGCAATGGTATCCACCCTTGGGTCCTTAAATGGTTCAAAAACTGCAAAGAAAGGGAACAGATGTTTCATAAAAAAGTCTCATGGCTTGATTCCATGCTTTATATCAATTAAGGGAACGATTGATACATCCCAATCTAGAAAGAGAACTCAATGTAACATGTCCTGCTTCCAGCCTCCAGGAGAATAAAAGCAGTGTAACAGAAGTATTTGGTCTATGGTTAACTAGTTCTGGTTACAATTGCATCCATTTTTTTTTTCATGAAGTGCAGTTTTCACTGGGGAAACAAATAATCAGATGAGGGACACAGGCAAATAAATACTCATTCTTCTTCTTTTTTTTTTTTTTTGCAAAATGACTTTTTAGCTTTAAACCACGCATAAAGTGACACTGAAACTGAATTCTTTTACAAGACATATGTCACATATCATATTAAAAAAAACAAATAAATTTCCATACATTGTGTCTATAGAAGATCAAAGAGTTGCGCAAATTCATTACTAAAATGAAAACATGCAAGTTCGGTGATAATCTTTCAATGATATGGCTCCCCTCTATGCTAACTCTTCATAATGGCCAGTCACTGTGACATTACACATTGACAGTTTCACTGTAGAAAACAGTTGAATAGCAGCTATGCCATGCCCTGTTTCTGAGATTCAGCTTCTTGGAAGTCTTCATATCAAATTTGCAATGGTTCAGGATTTTAATTTTATAAGTCCAAAAATATATTAAAGAACTGGCATAGACCTTAATTTAGGAATGATAAACGTGAACACAACTTATTCATTGAACGACGATAGTAGGGTAAGACATTAAGTTATTTTCCAAGACTAAGATCCACCTAAGGGCCCATTTGTTTGGTCTGGACTGAGACAAGGAACTATATCAGCTGAATAGCTGGTCAATGTTAATACAAATAAGCCTATCATTCCAAGTTGGAATGGTTCCAGAGCACCATTCCAAAGTAAACGAACGTGCCCTAAGTCACTTGCACTTCCAGAATTAGAATAATTCAATGTGAGCACACTTCAGATGATTAACATTTACATTAGATTTGATTTGAACATTCACATTACGCTATCAACAGAATATAGATCAGAATATGGAAGCCAGCAGACACGGCCAGACAGTCTGGAAAATAAGTTACAGGATCTATGGGATAGGATACTGAAGGACGTCCTACCTCCTAAGTCCTAGTCTCCCTAGAACAGTTATTCTGAAGTGTTAAATCCCATCAGCTGGGTAAACAACACATACTAACTATGCTGATAAACGATCCTAAAGTGGATTGGAGAGAATTCGTTTGGATAAAAGGCAAGCAATACCTTTTCCGACGGATCGGAGAGCGTTGAGGGGCTGCCACAGAGCGGAGAAGGTGATGCCGATGCTGAAGAGGTGGACGGTGCTCCCGGCCATCCACATCATGAAGCCCATCATCATGAGGTTCTTGAACGGCGACTGCGCCACCTCCCACGCTTTCTGCTCGCACCAAGAGAGCACACGCGCATCAGGATCGAAGCCCCCCACAAAACCCTTCGCTATGCACCTCCCATCCGAGCCGCCAGGGGCGCGGCATCGGATCTGCATCTGCTGGGGGCAACCCTCTCGAGGGCATCGATCGGAATTTGACTAACCTGCGCCTTCCATGCGGTCTCGGAGTCCTTCCTCTGGCGCGCGCCGGCGGCGTCGTCCTGCGAGGCAGCGGATTAGCGGAACCATGTGAATTCCAGCTTCCTGTGCCCAAGCGAGCGGGAAACCGGCGGGGGTAAGAGTGGGGGCGAGGGGCTTACGGCGTCGGGCGCGGATCTGGTGAAGCCGGGGGGGTCGGGGATGGCGGAGGAGGCGGAAGAGGAGGAGGCGTCGTGGAGCTCCACCGCCCAGCGGCGGGCGAGGCCCTTGCCCTTCTCCATCGCCGGTGCTTGGGGATTCGACGACCTGCTCCGCCGCCGCGGGCTCCTGGTTTCGGCGCTAGTGCGAGGATGTGGGATCGGGACGGGGGACAACGGCGACTGCTCCTCCAGGAAGTTGCAACAATCCAACAAGTGGAACGGTGACTTTTCCGGATAGATCCTTATTTTGATAGCGTATTCACGTATTGGTCCCGTAGACGGTAGGCCGTACCGCCCGTAGGCCGTAGCCACCCCGGGAACATGTTCACGTGAGCTGTGCTGTGCACGCGCTCGAATACACAGATTTTTTATATATTTTATATTTTATGTTTTTTCAAAAGTATATATCTTACCAATCATTTTGCAAATTTGTCATCCTGACGCTGTTTAATCCGGCGATAAATAGCTATCCCTTTTGAAACGGCAATATCAAGAAAAATCACCATTTGAATCAGCGATCGAAACCGTTTGAAACTACGATAGGTCGATGGTTGAGTGGGCCGGTGATGGGCCAGCGGGCTGCTGCCGTTTAAACCGGTGATAACAAGCTTCAGCATGTGCCCACAAGGAAAACCACTGTTTCATCCGTGCGGAGAAGCTATCGGCGCCGGGGGGCCCACAAAGCTTTTGCCGTTTCATCCGGTGGTACCCGCTTCGGCCATTTGAAATGGCGGAAAGTGCCTACTACCGCCAATTCAAACGGTGGTAGGTGCCACAAAAGCCGGCGGAAATCGCCTGGAGGCCAACGAGGACCATTTTGTCACACCCCGAAATTTAAAATTTCGAGATGTGAATTAGAAAGAAAATTAAATAAACAATTTTCATTAATTATTAAAAAAAAATTTCAACATTTGTCTTATTTACAGGGTATTTAGTATAGGAAAACAATCATTTTCCTAAATCAAATAAAAATGCTTTGTGTTGCCTTAATTGAAATGTTGCATTCATGCCATTGCATCTAATATTCCTTGAGTGTGAGATTTCAAAATACGTTTAGATGCCGATCAATCTTTCCCTGAGAATTTTCCTAGATTTTTCCTAGGAATTAATTCTCTTTTCCTAAAGTCAAATCAATTTATTGGAAGGCTTTAAAATCTCTTTCATGAGCTCCAAATATTTTATTTTGGTTCAAAGTCTCCAACTCTATCTCTGGAATTTTTCCTAGGATTTTTGGAGATTTTGGAATATTTTCTAGTGTTTAAATACATCTTCTGGGATTTCCTAGAATTGTTTTTGAACTAGAATCTATTTCCCGAAATAATCTTTTTCCTTCCTGGGCCGAGCTCATTCTGGCCCAACTTCCTCCTCTCTTTCCCTCTCCACGTCGGCCCATTTCTTCTTCTCCCAGCCCAACCCGACCTCCCTCTCTCCCTTCCTTTCACCGACGTGTGGGCCCCTGCTGTCATCCTCTCTTCTCTCCCACTGCTTTCTCTCTGTCTCACTGACCAGCGGGCCCCGTTGTCAGCTCTTTCTTTCCCGTGCCCGACCAGGACTCAAGAGTCCGGCCGCCGCGTGCCGCCAGACTCCTCGACGTGCGCGCCACGGCAAGGGCAGGTTCCGAGCCCCCTATAAAACCCGAGCTGTCCCGCTACCTCTCCCTTGCCTCGCTCCCCTCCTCTATCCGAGTTGCGCCGCCGCCGCGAGCAGCTCCGACGGAGCAGAGCCGCCAGCGCCGCCTCCCCCTTCGATTCGCTGCGTTGGAACCTCGCCGGACCAAATCGGCTCCTCCACGAGCTTCGAGACACCAAGACGCATCTAATTTGCCTCTTCCCGTCGTCCTTCCGCCGCCGGAGGAGCTCGCCGCCGTGAGCCTAAGCCGGCGCCGCCGCCGTCTCCGATGCCAGGCCGCCTCCGTCCATCTACGCCGTCGGTGAGCACGTCTAAAAGTTCGTCTCGACCTCCTCTCTCTTTTCCCCTACTTCGCCAATCTCCCCTCTCCCTAAATCGCCGGCGAGTAGTGCACCAGAGCCGGCCGTCCGCTGCGGCCTGTGAAGCTCTTGGAGCTTTTGCAGAAAAGCCCCTGTAGTTGTTGCTAATAAACCCGCGGTCCAACCTTAGTCAAAAGTAATCAGATATAGGTCCTGTTTTTATCAGTTTAGCCCCTGAACTTTTATAGATTCTAACCCGCCGTCCTTGGCTGCCCGTTTTACATGTGAACCCTCGAGTTTTCATATGTAATTACGTTTTAGGTCCCTGGTCTCTTCTGTTTAAGCCCCTGGAAGGTTAGATTTAGTACAAAGAAGCCCTTGAGCCTTGTTTTATCCCTAGATTTCACGTTTAGTCCCCATTTAACCTTGTTTTTGTTGCTTTAATCTTCTATAAGCGTAGAGTTTATTTCACCACTGCTGTTTACCATGTTTCAGGTTTTGAAATAAATTAATAAATATTAATTTTCCTAATCCTTATTTAACTAGCTTTCTAATTTAAAAGCTAATTAGAGTTACACCTTCATGTTTTATAATGAAAGTTAATTTGGTCAATCATTATTGAACTAGCCTTTTATAATTAAAATATGGTAAGATTTATATTTTGTCTTCTCATAAACAAAGATGTTAATTTGGTTAATGTTTACTTCATATGTTTTTCTAAACAAAAGCTAGTAAGGTTATATATTGGTTTTTGTAAACTAATAATTAATTTGCTTAATGTTCAATGTTGAATCTTGTTTTCTAAATAAAACATGACCATGTTCATACATCGGTTTTTATGAATAAATGTTAACTTGATTAATATTTACTTCACTAGCTTTTCTAATTAAAAGTTATTTAAGGTTATACTCCGTTGTTTTATAAACAAATGATATCAATATGATTAATAATTATTGAACCAATCTTTTATAATTAAAATATGGCTAGTGCTTTACCCGTTGTTTCATAAAGCAAACATGCTAATTTGATTAATAATTATTGAACTCTCTTTTCTAATTAAAATCTGATTAGGTTTAAACACCGGTTTTGTGCAATCTAAATTAATATGATTAATTTCCAACTTAAATGTGCTTTTAATATTAACTTGTTTAGTTCAACACGATATATGAAGTTAATCGATTAGATGCTCCCTCATGCTTTCTTGCAAGTTAAAATATTTAATTGATATAATTATTATATAAATATTTGCAAATAAAATTGATTAGGCTTTAACCATCTTTTCATATTAAAGTATAATTTGATTAATTTAAATAATGAATATTTCTCTAAATATTCATTACATGTATTTTTCTTAATTAAAATAAATAAAGCACATAGTATTTACTTTCTTTTGTAATATAAATTATCCGGTAGCTATACCTTTCCAACCGTTGTTCTGTTTTCAACGTTTGTTTCGCCCTTGTGATCGTAGTAGCGAGTCCTATCGTTTAGTGCGTTCTTTTAAAGCTTTTCTTTTGATTGGTGTATTGTTCTTAGTTGTATCTATTTCTTTGCTTGCATGTTTGTGCTTGTGCTCGATGATTGCTACGATTAGAGGAGCATCGTTCCGAAGCTGTCAAGAACAAGAGTTGAAGACTGAGCAGTGGTATTCTTTTGCGGAAAGGCAAGTGTCCCTAACCATCTTTCTACCTATGCTTTATGAGATCATATGTGTTAATTGAAAACCATGGAGAACCACCCAGGATTAACCGTACAACCACAATACTACATGGCTCTGGTCTTAGCTGAATAATTAGATGAACTACATGTTGTGTTTGTGCTGCCTGTTGGGTGGTTATTTGTTTGTGGATGTGTTGGTGCGGGGATCGGAAGAGGTTATCTTCTGTTGAAACCGTAAGTACTGGGAACAAACACACATGTAGGAATTCTTTGTAAAGGCTTCATAGCGTCCCTATGCAATCACACCTCGGAAGTGTGGTATGCGCCTTTGTGGTGCAGCATGGTTGGGTTTAAAGTTCTTCGGAGCTTTTACGCGAATTGTGGTGAAAGTGTACAACCTCTGCAGAGTGTAAAACTGTTATAACAGCCGTGTTCGCGGTCATGAACGGCCTGGACCCTCACATGATTAATATACTTGAAGTTTATAATTAAATTGTTCCGGTTATTTCGGTGGCCTTGCCGAGTACCAACCATAAGTGTACTCATCCTTGCTCATTGCTGCTCAGTATTCAGAAGGTGTGTGAAGTTGTTGAAGGTGATGCTAGGCGTACGTAACCCCCAGTCAACTGTTGCCTGTGGTGAAGAGTTCAAGATTCCGCTGCTAGAATACGTTTGTATTGTCTTTATTTTATTATTTCCGCTGTAACTTTGAGTTCTGTTTATTCATGGAGTCTATTATATGTGTGAAACTTGATCCTGGCACACATATGAGATGCATCTGGTTTCCTTTATAAAACCAGGTGTGACACATTTTTATCCAGCCATGGGGAGGAGAGTAGAGAAGGGAGATTTGTGTTCCTAAATGGCGATTTGAGCAATTGTTCTCGTTTGTCATAAAGAAAGCTATGTTAGTGAGACGGTTCATGGATTGGGAAACTAATAGAACTTTCAGATTACCTCTCTCCGTGCAGGCATCCGCTTAGCTTGAGCGCTTAAATGAGGAGGTTGGTGAATTAGCTCTCAATGTGGATGATAATGACACATGGACCTATATTTGGGGATCTCCTATCTTGAGTTGCAATGAGGCTTATAAGAGTCTACGTGGATCCTATCCTGCCTCTCCACTCTTCAAATGGTTATGGAACTCGAAGGTTCAACATACATAGAAATTTTTTTTTTGGCTACTGCTTCGTGATCGACTGAACACAAGAGCACTACGGTAAAGGAAAAATATGCATCTTGACTCCTACCATTGTGTTTTATGCATGGAGAATGTTGATGAGGACATCATGCACCTGTTTTTTTAATGCCCCTTCTCTAGCGCATGTTGGATATTTCTTGATATTCATTGGGACACACCTCTGGACTTTCAGCTCATGATATTACGTGCAAGGGAAAGATTTGGTTCAATCATTTTCAGGGAGCTTATTATAATGGCGCAGTGGGCTCTTTGGATACATCGTAGCATCTTTGATGGATGATCTTTATCCTTTGTGGTCTGGAGAAGAATTTTTGTTGAAGGTATGATGTCGGTTACTCTTAGAGCTAAACATTATGTCAAGGATCAAATTATTATTTGGCTGAGTAGCCTCTAACTATCTCTCCTTTTTTCCTTGAGCCTGCGGCTCCGTAACATGTACATACTTTGTTCATATATATATAAAGGAAAAAAGGTAGGGAACTTCCTTGTTGGTTTAAAAAAAATAGTCTATCAAGTTTAACTCATTGCTCCCACTACAAAAGTGATAATGAAACTTGCGCTGTAATGGATCCCAAGATGTAATATAGCCCAGAGCCAACCAAGAAAACCAAGCGAAAGCAGTACCCATAAGTGACAAAGAAAATAAGCGCCCTCTCAAAGCAGACACGTTTCCTGTTTCGCCTAGTTGAATAATGTATGGACTAACATGTTCCCAAGTGGTGCGCTCATCATCCTCACTAAATTTTACGAAATCAGGCATGTACCAACCATTGAGAAAAGGAGCAGTATCAAAGCTAGCATGATGAGGTTTTTGATATAGCCTAGTATTACCAAAATCTATACCAAGCATATTTCTCATTACATCGGCTAGTTCTTCCTTAAACCTAGAAAACTCAGCCCAATTGGGATTTTGTTGGACCGTTGATTACGTGGAATTCATTTACTTCAAACAAGGATGGCTCCTAGCCTGCATGATCCTATGTGCATCAAAAACCTCATCGGATATAACATTACCCGACTGCGTTACTTGTGTAGTCGTGGAATATGTGGCGCCAGCAGTAGCTACTGTACCAGCATGGACAAGACTTGGTATAGTAGAAAGCAATAATAGCTGCTCCGGCACACATGATAGCATTGGTAGGATTGATGCGCACCTGCTGCGGTGGCGGTTGGACCGGCTGCACTACTGACCGGAGCCATCCCATCTGTATTGACCGTTTTCGGTTCGAACATCTGAGACGGCGTCGGGGTCTGACCAGAGAAGTAATTTGGTGGCGTCCCATAAAAAATTTTATTCTCAGGCAATTCGTTAGGATCTACTGATTTTCCTCTAACTTATTGTCGATGCGTTCTATCAATTGAGCTATCATATTATCGTGATCTGACATAGCTGAAGTATCAACGGGAGGGGTTTGAGGTGCAGGTGAACTTACGACATTGACTACCTCAATCTTGTTGTCGTTCATCTTGAAGATGACATCACAAACTCTTGCACACGCTTGGCCACTGCCTCACCACGACCTTTGCGGAAAGTCTTCAACAACCACTTCACCGCCAAGTATGCTTGATGATCCTCCGGGCTGAGATTCTCCATAGTAGCGGCGACGATGTTGTCCTTACCAATTTCGAAACCCATGGTGCTAGAGATAGTAGATCGGTCTCAGAAACCATATCTATTTTCCTAGCGGAGTCGCCAAAATGTATTGACGCCTTTTTGGGCCAATGCATGAGTGCGCTAGTTTGCGCGGTCGATGAAATCTCCTCACTGAAGCTCCTGCGCGCAGCTGGTCAGACCGCCTGTAATAGAGGCGTCGCGCGTGAAAGCCTACGAATGCCTCGGGAGGGACCCCGTCGAAGGCAAAGAACCTAGGGTTGTTCTAAAGTCAGCAAGGCCACTTAGAAGGTCCTAAACCGCCGTAGAGATGAAGTAGGAAAGCAAAAAGGTTGAAAAAGTTAGGGTTTGAGAGATAAAAGTAGGAAATAAAGATATGATGATTGTGGATAGATCTCTCAGTCGGCCATGACCCTTTATATTTATAGGGTTGGGAGGTCTTGCTCCGCAAGAAAGTCCTATTACAAGTTGAATTATACGGACTCGGGGACAGGCAATTAGACTGGCTATAACAGGCGGTCAGACCGCCTGACGTATTACCGCATCGGCTACGGGCCTAGCTGGTCATACTGCCTGTTACATGCAGTTAGACCGGCCATCCCAGCCAGATCGACTTGCTGTTATTTTTGTCGTCGACGCTAACCTTATGAACCAATTTTTCAAATAACATGATAGTGCTATTAGTCAGATGCTAGCTGCATTATCCTTGCTCTAAAGAGAGGATGGACAGAGAGCAAGATGCATTGGATCCTAGTGTACTCTTTTTACTGAAGGGTTTATTTAAATTTCTTTTTTTTGAAAAAAAAGCTGACATCGGGCGTGCTAGTACACGCTAAAAAGTAAAAACAATGGACTGGTCGGTGATATGCTGGCAGTAGTTTTGTTGCTCCGAGACGGCTACTCTCAGAGCGCTTCAGTATTTTATTAAGCCGATGATGACCAGTCCCATCTCCTTCCTATGACGCCAGACATTAGGAGCTTTTGTTCAAAACACAATACACTACTGTAGAGAAAGAATGCATAGGCATGCCCAAGAGAGGAGAGCTTTAGGCTGATTGCAGGTGGCCATGGAGTTCGCCATTGGGGCCATAGGCACCCTCCTCCCCAAGCTCTTGGAGCTTCTGAAAGAGGAGTACGATCTGCAGAAGAGCGTGAAGAAAGGGATCCAGTTCCTTGTGAATGAGCTCGAGAGCATGCAGGCTGCCCTGAACAAGGTATCTGAGGTGCCGGCGGAGCAAGTCGAAGAGGATGTGAAGATCTGGACCAGAGCCGTAAGGGAGATGTCCTACGAGATCGAAGATAAAGTGGACGGCTTCTTGGTGCGTGCCAGCAAGGGGGAGAATCAGCAGGCCAGTGCGAAAAGCATCAAGGGTTTCGTCCGCACATGCCGGAACTCACTGGCCAAGGTGAAGCTCCGGCACAAAATGGCGGCCGACGTCATGGACATCAAGTGCCGTGTCATGGAGGCGAAGAAGCGGCGCGACAGGTACAACTTTGACAATATTGTTCGTGGTAATACAAATGTTACAACTATCGATCCTCGCATTGGTGCCCTGTTCAAGAAATCGACCGAGCTCGTGGGCATCGAGAAGGCAGTTGACAAGCTCATAGACATGCTGTCGGTGGATGCGGAGGATGGAGACCCCAAGCTAGTCTCCGTCGTTGGTGTTGGGGGATTGGGAAAGACAACGCTTGCCAAAGCAGTATTTGACAAACTTAAAGTGAGGTTCCAGGGTACAGCTTTTGTTTCGGTGGGTCAGAATCCAGACATTAACAGAGTCTTCAAGGACATTCTCTACGAGCTCGACAAACAAAATCATAGCACCATCCATAGCATGTCGTTGGGCTCAACACAGCTCATCAAGTTAATCCAGGATTTACTTGACAAGAAGAGGTACTGTTATGCTAGCTATCTCTAATTTAATTTCCTCTCTTATTTATTTATTTATGTTGAGAATATACAATGCATACTTAGAACATTCTAAAAAGTAGTGGAAGACATGAGAACTTTGCCATACATGAGGATTATGGCAAAGTGAGAAGCTTCTAGAATATTTGAGAAAGCACGGGAGAGAAGATATTTGCCTTAGAAGAGTTTAGAACTATCTCTTCATGGCAAGGAAAAGAAGGGTCTGGATACTAGATATTTGTGTATGGCAAAAATATCTAGATATTAGGGTAAAGATAAGAATAATCTAGAGGTAGATATTTGGGATAGAAGAGTGTGGAATGTTGTCATGTGGCAACATCCTAAAGGTCATGTACAACTATAAATAGGGGAACCCTTCACCCCCATAGTAAGCCATCACATAGGAGCCATGACATAGAGTGCTATAGAGTCATAGGTAAAGACATGGTAAGGTTGTCATGGTGTACTATGTAGGTGTCATGGTATGATAGCCACATAAAGAAGAGTCCTCTCGTGTTATATCGAGTTGATGTGTGAATAAAGTTTAGGTTCCCTTGTAGAGAGTTGTCTCCTATATCGGTGTTAGGTGCAGGTGTCCACATAGTGAGTAGTGTGGGTAAGGGTCCACAGAAGGCATCGGTGTTAAGGTAAGGGGCACCGATTTCTCAACAATTTATTTTGAAATACCAACGCCTTAAACTCGCTATCCCCCGTCCACATAAATCCAAGTGCTCCTCCGGCTGGCCATCATGGTTAGGAAGGGCCTCTCCGTATAATAACAGTTAATTTGAAACTCTCATTTATATAGATTGAACTGAATTACTATTAAAAATTGTATGTGAGTAGATACTTTGCGATCTTATTTTCCATGTTCAGATTATAAATTTAGGTTTCAGTTACAAAAAATTATTTAGCAAATACATTAGGTAATTTAACTCATAACAGGATTCTGTGGGTGTTGGTATTTACACTTTTGGTAGTCCTTGGTTGCGGGTCTTGCAATGTGGGGAGGAACGATCAAGGCCACACCGTAAGGACATATGATTGGGTTGAACATCATCAAATACATCACTATGATCTTGTCACGTTTTGCTTGGTGATCATTGTTGTTTCTGTGTACTTGGGATCATTGGTCCACAATAGGGCGATTTTCTAAACTTGTTTTGTAGTTTCAGGCTCAGTTCAATACCTTTTTACATGTTTCTAAGTAAAAAAATGATACTTATATGTTATTATTTCACTATCTTACTAAACTTTTTCCATGTTATATATATCCACAGGTACTTAATTGTTATTGATGATATATGGGACACGCAGTGGTGGGAAACAATCAGATTAGCTCTGGACCAAAATTGCTGTGGAAGTAGAATAATCACAACTACTCGTAATCTTGATGTTGCAAAGAAAGCTGGAAACAACGTTTATCATCTTGACCCACTTTCTGATGAGAACTCAAAGAAGTTGTTTTGCACAAGGATATTTGGTCTTGAAGGAACATGTCCCCAGAATCAGCCATTTGATGTCCCCAACAAAATTTTGCAGAAATGCAATGGTATACCGTTAGCTATAATTACAATTGCCAGTTTGTTGGCGGGCAAACCAAGAGAAGAGTGGTCTACAGTGTACGATTCTATTGGCTTCTGCTATAAAGATAACGGAGATGCAAAGAATACTGCTAGGATACTATCCTTTAGCTATTATGATATGCCTCCTCATCTAAGGACGTGTCTGTTATATCTTAGTGTATTTCCAGAAGACTACATAATCCGTAAAAATATTCTGATACGGATGTGGATAGCTGAAGGTTTTGTGCGCACAGAAAGGGTCGCTGATTTATTTGACCTTGGAGAGAAATATTTTAATGAGCTCATAAATAGAAGCATGATCCAGCCAGTGGAGATTGAAGGTATAAAAGGCTTGGTAGATGGTTGTCGTGTTCACGACATGGTTCTTGGTCTGATTCGTTCATTGGCACGTGAGGAGAACTTTATTACAGTATTTGACCATGAATATGGCGCCTCAGCACAATGCAGTATACGCAGACTATCCATACAAAACGGAGATCACAACCTTGAGGCTGTAATGAACAAGATGACACATACAAGATCGTTGCTTGCATACTCGAGTGGTACACTAGAAACAATCCCATCTTTCCAAAGCTTTAAGGCTTTGCGTGTGCTAAACTTGGAACAGTCTGGCGACCCAAAAGGTGGGCTTGGCGACAAGCTCAAACACCTTGGAGATCTACTTCAATTGAGGTACCTCCGGCTCGTTGGTTGGAGCACCGGGCCGCTCCCTGAGGAAATTGGCAATCTGAAGTGTCTGCAGATAGTGGATTGTGAGAGATGGGGATGTGATAGTTTTTCCCACTTGCCATCAAGCATCGGGCATCTAACGCAACTGCTGTGCCTGCGTTTTTGTTCTTTTGTACCGGATGGGATCATCAGGAAGCTGACGTCCCTGCAAGACCTGATGATAGAGCTTGCTTACAACACCAACACCAACCTTTTAGCAGAGCTGGGCAACTTGAGGGACCTTAGGATGCTCAATGTTCACTTGGGCGAGCTGGACCAGAGACTCTTGGAAGCTTTCTTGGTGTCCCTACAGAACATGCACAAGCTCCGTCATCTTTCTATCACTGCTTGGCGTTCATCATCTCTGAGGTGGGAAGCTCCTGGTTTCGTCGTCCCAAGGCAACTACGATCTTTAAAGTTGATGAAGGAAGTTTCTCTGACAAGGCTGCCAACATGGATCAACTCCTCGCTTCTACCGAACCTCTCTTTCCTGTCAGTTCAAGTCTGGTCCATGGATTACCGGGACATGAGAGTCCTCGGTAGGTTGCCAGAGCTCTGCTGCCTTCACCTGTACACCAGGTCCTTGTTGTTTATATACGGTGGTGATGGCTACTTCCGAAAGCTGCGGTCTTGCTGGTTCAATTCGGCCGGTACTGTCATATTCAGACGGGACATGTCAGGAGCACCGGTTATGCCAAGCCTTGAGGACATTAGGTTCTACGTCCACCCGGAAGAATTGTTGAAATTCCACGTCCATTTGGGCTCACAAACGGTGATTGGCCTGGATAACATACCTTTGGTGGAGAAAATAGGAATCACCATCAATGAGTGGGACGAAGGTTACATGCAGGCACTGCAGGCGTTGAAGAATGAAGCTCAAATCCATCCGAACAATCCCACTTTTAGTGTCGGGACATATAAGTTCTCACCAGGCTATCCCTACTACAGTGAGGTCAGTGGGTTCTTGCGACCTAAATTTCATCAGTAGAACTACCTATCTGGACAATATTCACCTACAACTCCTTCCATTGGTTCTAATATTAAATAAACAAGAATAGTGATTTGGATTTTAGAAATGAACTAGTTCTGATGCCCAAATAGGTTCTTGTTGAACATGCTCCTTATTGCACTATTTAACACATTGCTCGGACTATTCTCTCAGTCACGCATATACGGGAGAGAAGTGATTCGGTTGCCAGTCCATGTGCGGGATTTAAACGACATCGACTATGGTTTCAATTTTCGGAAATTGTCTTCTTGCCCGTCACTTGAGGAAGTCATTGCTCGCATCAATTGTGAGGATGCTACCCTTTGCGAGGTGGAGGCAGCGGAGGAGAGCCTGAGGCGTGCAGTCAAGGTGCATCCAAACTCTCCTACCCTTCAAATGCAAAGGTTGGGCGAAGATAAAATGAAACTACCATGCTCACAAGCCCAACAGGTACCATTCTTCGTACCTATGGTCCAATACAGCTTATCATGACTAGACAAAAGGTTTTTAGAAATTATCACCGAGCTATGTTTCGTTTCCCTGATTCAAGGCAACCAATCATGATCTTGGAACACAACACAAGGTAGAGGATGTCGCAACGGAAGTGGCAGCAAAATTAAAACCTGACGAGGAGGAACCAGATGCTTTATCATCAATGGAAAAGAGAAATGCCAATTATGCCCCGCAAGCAGCAGGTATGTACTACGATTCTCTTAGCTCATTTAGCATCCCAAATTTTGCATCGAAATGTATTATATGCTCTAAATGTTACAGATAGGAACTCCATGCGAAAATAGGAAGTCATTCTTCTCATTTTTGCGTTTGTGGTTTGGCACGGACAGTGAGATTTGATTTCAGTAATGTACTAAACATAGTCAGTCACCATATTTACAAGTAGTTTTAGAATCATGACGCATATGTTGTAACCAGCATTGCTTCTTGATAGATAGTAATGTATAAATTGCCAATTTGGCAAAATGATATCATGGGTCACTTCTTGTCCTTCTCTCTAAAGGTACAACTGCAACGTTTTACTATGGCTGGATGTTTGTGTTTTCATTGGTTATGTTCTTCTAATACTAATTGCCATGCATGATTCCTTCCACTGTAATTATTGTTACATATGAACATGACACTCACTGGATCATGCATAACTTATTTAAAAATTAATTTAAGGCAAAACATTCTCTAAATAAATCTAGAACTAAGTTATACATAATCTAGTGAGTATAAACCTTTTAATACAGTTGAAGCATACAATAACTAGGTTGCCATAAAAATTTCACCATGATTGGACCGTAGAAAATGCAGTTATGAATTATTCTATTTAGTTATAAAAATATATATCTAAACCTATAATAAAACTTTACACTAAAGTATACCATATTATATATTTTCTATGTTGATGTACTTATATGGAGTCCAACAAAATTGAATTTTTCATTTTATGATTTTTTACTTACTATGATTTTTCAAAGTTTTAGCCAAAATAAATGAAAGAAGAAAAAAAATCAAATAACCTTCAAAACCGCTGATATCCATCTCAGGGAGGCAAAATGTATGGTTTCAAAACTTAAGGGAGGCTGGTTACCTGGTTTTATGGGCTAAAGAGAAAACTTAGACTCAACCTAATGCCCAAAGAAGTGACTTTTTTCGTTTCCTTTTCTTTTGCGCGGACCGCCTCTCTCCTGGCCCATCTGGCCCAATAAGTTTTGCACCCACTTTTAACATTTTCGTTTAACATTTCAGTCCAACACATTTGAGTTCAACATGTTTCAATACTTCAGTTCATCACGTTCGACAATACCGTTCGACATGTTCAACATTTGGCATTTAAAAAAAATGAATCTATGCATACAAGTGAATAGTTGAAACATTGATTTCAAAATGTTGAGTGCCATCTCCTCCGGTGAAATGGCGGAGCAACGGCTAGAGCTTCTTATCCGACGGAACGGCGACGCGGGCATGTCTCCCAGGCGGTGGTGTGCACATGGCAGCCACGCGATGGTGCAGCCGTGATTCACGGGCAGCGGCGCACGCCGGCATGCGGCGACGACTGACGCGCGGGACGGCTGGCGTGCAAGGTCGCGGAGGCAACGTGAGCACAGGAGGCATGGCGGCCGCGCAAAGTGGGCGAGTGGTGGTGGTTGGCGAGCACAGGCCGACGATGACGCAGGGACACGAGAGGAGTGGCGGCACCCAGCACCCACGGCGGCTGGCGGCCCACGCTCGCAACAACGCAGGAAGCGCATGGCAGCGCAACAGTGAGGGTGTCCACGGCGGGCTGCGCGAGGACGGCGGCAGCCGCCGGGCGGCGACGACGTAGTACGTACGGAGGATGGGAGGTGGAAGATGGATTAGGTTTTGGTGAATCCGACGGTTGTAATCGTTTGCACGAATCTCAACACACCAAAAGATGAGGAGCTTATTCATCTTCCGGAAAATGAATAGGATTTCTGAAGACCCCGCCAGTTTTTTTTTTAAACTAATTATTCGCTCGCTCGGCTCGATACCAGCTCGGCTCGGGTCGTTTATTTTTTTTTTACCGAGCCGAGCTCATGTTTCAGCTCATTTAGATAAGAAGCGAGTTCGAGTTCGCTCGTAGCCCCTCACGAGCTAAACAAGCCGAGCATATCAGCGCAGCCAACCAGGTCTACATGACGCAACCCACAAAGACCCAGCTACTAAGGATGGAAAAAAAAAGCTCGAGTAGCTCGGCTCGACTTGATTCCCAAACGAGGCGAGCACCCCTAGCCTGAATCAACCTCGATGTCTCTGACTAGTCAGACCCGTCCAGTTTGTTCGTCGGAACACCGTGAGGGTGAGGCGAACACATCAACTCTGTGTTTAGTTAGGAGCGGAGGAAAAGATCTTTTTCTGGGAAACGTGTTATGTGAGAGGGATGAATAGGAAAGTTAAAGGGAATTGAAGGGAAACTTTTCTAAGAAACGGGTTTTGTGAGAGGAATGAATAGGAAAGTTGAAAAGATCTTTCTCTTCCCCCTCGAACTAAACACGCCCTCTGAGCTAGGAGTTGATTTTCCCTGATCTAATCTAAATATCTATGTTGTGTCTGGTTCAAAAAGTTCAAAAGGTATTTTTCAAATTCCTATTCAATCCCTTTATAGAACATATTTTTCAAAAAATTTATTTTTCCACCTTTCATGCTCATCCCTCACAGAATACGCTTCTAAAAAAATCTTTTCTCCTTCAAAACTAAACACAGCACTAAAACATTTCATCCCTCACGTTTGTGGGAGAGCCCTCCTTGTGGCCATGGATTTTCTCAACATTTTCAGTTTTCATCGACAAGAGCTATGCGCCCAAAGAGGGAAAACATGTGGCTCTGGACGCCCTTCCTCGGCCCTCGCTGCCTCTGTGTCCCCACCTCCGTATGAAAAATCCGGGTCGATCACACCTGGCCCAATCACCTTTTCCCCTGCCGAGCCGCGCTATCCAGCTTCCTCCACACTCCTTCCCGCCCTTACCCCACACGGCCCACACCGCCTTATCCTCGCCACGACCCCAGCCGCCAAACTGCCAAAGCCATCCACCTCACTCACGGTCTCTAGCAGTCTAGCTGCTGCTCGCTCCCTCTCGCCACGCTCAGCTCGTCAAAAAGTTTACAGCTTGATTCACGCAACCTACTCGAGCTCCACTCGGCCATGGAGGAGCTCCTGCTGCGCCAAGCCGGCCTCCCGCGGCCGGTGGCGCCCCGCCGCCGTCTACGCGTCGTCGCCGTCGCGCTGCGCACCAGGCCCACCAGCCTCGCCGTCCCGAGCCTCCCGCCGTCGCCATCGCCATCCCCGCACTCTGCGCCGGAGCCCGTGCTTCCTTCTCCGCCCGTCGCCGCGGACGCCGCGGCGGTGCTTCTCGCGGCGGGCGTTCCGGCCGCTGACCTCCGTCGCGCGGCGGGGATGTGCCCGGAGCTCCTCTCCGTCCCGGGGGAGACCATCGCGGCGGCGCTCCGTTTCCTGACGGAGGAAGCCGGCGTCCCGGCGTCCGACCTCCCGCGCGTGCTCCGCCGCCGCCCCCGCCTGCTCGTCTCCCCCGTCGCGTCGCGCCTCCGCCCCACGCTCTACTTCCTCCGCGCGCTCGGCGTGCCCGACCTCCACCGCCGCGCCGACCTGCTGTCCTTCTCCGTGGAGGAGAAGCTGCTGCCCCGGATCGAGTTCCTCGAGTCCTCGCTGGGCCTCCCCGCCCGCGCCGCGCGCTCCATGGCGCGGCGCTTCCCGGCGCTCTTCGGCTACGGCGTGGAGGGGAACATGCGGCCCAAGGCGGAGTACCTGACGGGCGCCATGGGGCGCGACGTCGGCGAGGTGGTGGAGTTCCCGGAGTACTTCTCGTACGCGCTGGGCACGCGCATCGCGCCGCGGCACGAGGCGTGCGCGGCGCGCGGGGTGAGGCTGCCGCTCCCGGCCATGCTCCGGCCCGGGGAGGCCAAGTTCCGCGCCACGCTCGACGGGTGCGTCGGGTCCACGCCGCCGCGGAGGCGGTCGCCGCTGTGGCACGCGACGTGGGTGGACGACGCCGGCGCGGCGGTGTGGCGGCCGGACGATGACGAGCCGTGAGCGTGGGATCGACACGCGCATCTCATCGGTAGCGAGGGACTGGGTTCTCGGTGGTGTAAGTGTAACATGTGCATACGGATTGGCATTTGCCTGCTTGTAAGTATGATACAATGAATCTAGTTGGTTCCATTGTTGCCGCAGCATGGATTGAACAGAGGCATTGGCTACGTACGTACCTAGGATAGAAGAAAGAACTGGATCAGATATATATATATATATATCACAGAAGCATTCACAAGAACTTGTAACACCATGTTGAGCACATATAGCGTCCCTGGCGCTAGGGTTGCGGATTGACGCAAGGATTACCTCACTACCACGGTGGCACGGTACCACCGATCGTCTTAGTTCAATTAATTTTTCAACCTTGTTGGGGCTCTTGTTGGGTCACTAGCTGCCTAACTAGAAGGGGTCAAGGGGGTATGATGTCCCCTTCACTGACCACTCCGCTCACATGGAACTTTTGTGCGACGTACAGTTTGCAAGATTATCCAGGGATACGGTGCATTCATGACCATTTATCCTTTTGGATTGTACCTATACTTTTTTGTAGGAAGATGTTCACTTTAGTTAAGTATAAAAAGATCATATAGTTACTATATTAATGTGCATTTTCTTATCTACTCCTAATGTGTATGAAGAAAAGAAATCATAGGATGTAATTTTCATGGAATAGAGGAAGCACACTTTAACTGTTCATCCTAGCTCGATAAATACTAGTACGGAGTAACAGGCTTAGGGGAGAAATCGAACTCCCCGTCAGGCTTATCCACCCTAGCGATCGAGCTGAACTAACTGGATTACATTTTATACACTCTCCTCTTACTTAGGGTTACATAAGTGTGACTACTGAGCTGAGCTGTGTTTAGATTGTAAACTATTCACTGTAGCTATAAGAAAAACACTGTAGTTAAGTCCTGAGAGGCGTGTTCTGTGAGTAGAAGGAACAGTATGAATAGAGAAAAATTAGAATGAATAGTGTTTAATTTGTAATCTGAACAAGGCCTCAGCATCTTGTGCATATATATAGGTTACCTCGGATAGTTCGGTTACCGGACCACTAGAACCGAACCGGTGAAAGTTTGGTTAGTTAGGTGCTAGGACTAAACTGTTGCCCAATTTTGTCTATCTCGATTTGGATACGACGGTACCACACTAGAAGCGAATTGACCGTGAAAGTTTGGTTAGTTAGGTGCTAGAACCGAACTGTTGCCCGTTTTTTTTTCCCATCTCAGTCTGGTTACTTTGATTCAATTTTCAGTCAATTATGCTATGCCTAGTCCTAGAGATATTTGGTTTTGGTGTAATACTCAGCACACATTCATCTTAAGTGATAGTAGCATGTCCGGGTTCATTGGATACACTAATGGAAAGTGAGAACATGTCCAGGTTCAATGGCCGCTTAGAACACAAACCCTGCACACATGTCTAGTTGTTTAAGCACGTAGTACCTTTGTTGTGTACTTGTGTACAGGTTTCATCACACTCGTTTATGCCCGCTTTATGCCCCCTCAACCCTACAGGCCCACACACATAAAACAACCACAGTACAAATGGATTCATAGTTGTAAGACAAAATATCTTTGCAACACAACTGAGTCTAAAATATACTAATCTACATGTTTCACACAAACAACAACTTTTCAATGTGACGCTTAAAATCATTCCTTTATCTTTTGGTAAGGCGATATAACCCTACGCACCTAGATGTCACACTTTGACTGTTAATACCTATTATTATTTATTTCTAATACTTGGCAACTTTGATTAAGACACAATTGCTATTCACTTTTAAGGATGAAATGACCAAAAATATTTCTGTAAAGCTATCTTTTAGTGTTTCTAGAATATTTATACATTATTTTTGTAGGGCAAAGAAGAAAAGCATGTTTCGTGAACGTGCGGTGCCAAATATTATCAAACAAATAAAGTGGTAAAAAATAACATGTATTTGGAAACATAGGTTGATATAATATTTGTAATGTTTGTAATTAGGATATTTAATTATCTGTCATCTTACATTCTTACGCGTCTCTTCAAAAGTCATCCTTAAAATGACACGTACTGTACATATTTAGGCTTAGCTTGTGCTATGTCTTTGTGGGCCGTACGGCAGTATATGGGCTGACTGAAATATTTAGACCAAGCAGTCTCTTGTTCTCCTTGATTGCCGTCGGACGCCGATTCAACGGTGCAGCGGTTCCGACTTCTCCTCTGTCTGCGGTAGTTTCAACTACTTCTTGCGAGGAACCAGTCCATCCATCGCGCAGTGGTACACTTGCCTGTCTTCCGTCGGATCGCTCCCGTGCCTCCCCTACCGCCGCGGCGATGGCGTCCGGGGACAGCGGCAAGCAGAGGAGCGAGGAGGAGTGGCGCGCCATCCTCTCCCCCGAGCAGTTCCGCATCCTCCGCCAGAAGGGCACCGAGTCAGTACTCTCCCTCCAACTCCGTCTCCCCTCCAGCTTCCTCCCCCCCCCCCCCCCCCCCCCCCCCCCATCGTCTTGTCACCACCACACCACGGAGGCACGGACCATGCGTGCTCGTGATACTCCCCGCCGCAAATGGTGACTGTCAGGCTGCGAATCGATCTGTTTTTGCCTGGCCGAGCGATTATTCGTAGCTCCGATTTCTGATACCAGTGAGCGTCGATTGGTTGAGATTGCTGGGTTTTGAGCCACCGACTGAGGGATTCTAGCTCCTTGTTGATCCTCTTGGATTTTCATCGCAAGTTGACTTTGCTCTTGTAAAAGGGATCTAGAGCTAAAAAAAAAACGAACCAACTTGTTAAGAGACGGGCCCTAAATTGGAGGCTCTTTATATTTCTTTTTAGAGGTCAGCTTATAAAAATTTATGGGCTTCCAACTCTATTGGGGTGACTAAATTTGGAGGGACTCCATTTCTAGAGGCTTTGGACCACAGTTTGAAGGCCTCTCCAAAATAGGGGCTCATTTAGAGACCCGGCTGGAGATGATTTCTCTAGTGGGAGACTAAAACAAGGGATAGAGTCTCTTTTGAGGGCCCGGCTGGAGATGCTCTAATAACTTAATATAACTGCAGGCTTGCCATTTGACTTGATATATCCTGAAAGTTTGGCCCACCATAATTTCTCATTTCTTACCATGTGGCTTACTGTACATAGCTGACTTGTCTGGTTTAGACTTTAGAGATAGAAACGATTTTGTTCTGTTCTGTCCAAAGAAAAAAAGCATCTCAGTATTGTGGATCTGCACATGGCTTATAGAGGTCAGTGGAAATAACAGGGGTTGCATCGGCATCTAGAAAGGGTAAAGATAATTCTGTCTTTTTTTTCTCTCTTGGCGATGGATGAAATAACTCTTGCTGCTCTCTTAATATAGGAACTTGAGCAATTCTATTGTTCAAGCTAATATAGGCATGATTCAGAACTAATACATGATTTCTGTTGCCAAGATATCTTTGTTGGAAGTAAAACTCTTCTCATCTGCTCTGCAAGTTATGGAATCTCTCTTTCAGCCATCAGGTTCTGGACATTCTTACTCTGAAATTATTAGTGATATCAGTCTGGGACTCATGCCTTTTGGGTCTCCTTTTGGGCAGATCAGGATTCTGACCTATCCATTTGTAAATTAGTTGAAGCTAAACATGCGAGTCATTCCCAAACACAGCCATGTTTGTGTGGGAGTAGTCCTCAGTAGTCCATGATCATCCCATGCATGTGACTATCCTAACTAAGATGGCATGATTCAGAAACTATACATGGAAACTTGAGCAATTCTATTGTCAAACTAGTATAGGTATGATTCAGATAATATATCTGTTGCCAAAATATATTTGTTGCATGTAAAATTCTTCTCGTCTGCTCTACGAGTTATGAAATTTCTTTCAGACATCACGTTCTGGTCAGTCTTACTCTGGAATTATTAGTGATATCTAGAGTACTATATGAGTAACTCGAGAACTGTCCGTTAGCGTCAAAACAAAGGACAGAAAAGTCATGTACAAACCAAATTGGATGTAATTGTACTATAATTCATCAACCATTGTAACTGGAAATTAGTATACATAATGCATTTGTACTGATTTAAAAGAGGAGAAGCGTCTTATATTTGTACCATTGCTTTCAGTTATGGCATTAGAGTAGTAGAGTCTAGGTCTCATGCTTTTTGGGTCTCATTTGGGCAGATCAGGATCCTGATTCCTGACCCATCCACTTGTAAATCAGTTGAAACTAAACATGCGAGTCATACCCAAACAATGCCTTGTTTGTGTGGAAGTAGTCTTCAGTAGTCCATGATCATGCAATGCATGTGACTATTCCAACTAAGATGGCCGCCTTTAATGGACGGCACTCTTCAGCATTCCTGCTTAGGATTGTTGGATTAGTCTTTTATAACCTCCAAATCTATGTGCTAATCAGACAAGTACAGAAAAAATCTTGTGGGTAATATCATTTCAATTTTGATCACACATTACCACCTTAAACATTGAGGATTAATGCATTACTTTCAAATGCTTATGCATAGCTTGCTAGTTAGCGTAATAAGTACCCAGGTAGCTGACTTGTTTATTTTGTTTTTAATGATCCATCAAGCTCTTCAGAATATGTTCAATCATGGCTTCCCAAATAATAAGTACTTAAGCAGTGCAAAGGGGTTCAGAGACATTTGTGATTAGACTAGTTTACACTATGCCACATCCCATCACCACCATTGATCTGCCTCTGGAGTTAGAAGAACATATTAAATCTGCATTCCAACAAAAATAACCCAAGCATACCAAAACATCTGTTCCGGCATATTTTCTGTTGGCTTGGTTCAGAAGAATAATATCCTGTTTGCCGCTTGATGTGGAATTTTTTTTTAAAGTGAGATCCCAGCATAATAACTAACAAAGCATCCATGCTCAACCTAATCTCACAAATCACAATCATGCTCAGGTTACCAGGAACAGGAGAATACAACAAATTTAAAGCTGACGGGGTGTATAACTGTGCTGGCTGTGGAACCCCCCTGTACAAATCCGACAGCAAGTTCGACTCAGGTTGCGGCTGGCCAGCGTTCTTTGAGGGGCTTCCAGGAGCCATAAACCGAACAGTATGTGTTGATTTCCATTTATTTGACTGCCTCACATGCACCTTTTCTTTGTCATAGTTGATATATATGCTGATCACTTATGTTTCATTGTTTTAGCCTGATCCTGATGGTCGGAGGGTAGAGATCACATGTGCAGCTTGTGGCGGGCATCTGGGCCATGTGTTCAAGGGAGAAGGCTACAAGACACCCACCGATGAGCGCCACTGCGTGAACAGTGTCTCGATCAAGTTTACTCCTGCCTCCTAAATCATCTTCTCTGGATGAGGAATTGAGGACTCGCATGCCTGAAATTGTGTGAAGCGCCACTGAACGATGAATAAGATTTGTATTCGACAAGAAGTCTGTTTCCGTGTCTCCCTGTTACTTTGGCTATCAGCTGAAACTGTCATCAATAAATAAGTTATTACTGTCAGTGATCTGCCATTTATATCACTGTTATAATATTTTGCCGTGTGTAAAATCTCATCACATGCTTTACGCCTAAATCGAATCATCTCCCGAAATGCTGCGCCAATTGAATACGTGTGATCAACTGATCACCCTGCAGATTAAGCATGCTCTTAGCAGTTCTTGAAGGATCCTTCATTCTTTCTACCTTTGAGCTGCTCCTCCATCGCGTCCTCTGAATGTCCAACTGCGACAGGCTTCCGTCCACCGTCTGTTGCGGGGGTTTTTGGCCTTGGCAACGCCATTGTCTAAGGTCAAAGCATAGTCCGGAGCTCCGTCGCTGTGGCTTCGCCGCCGGCTGTGTCTATGCTGAGCAGCAAACCCTCGGTAGTTGTACTTGCCCATGATTCTAGTGGAAGTGATTAGAGAGAGGACGAGTTTGGTTCAGATGATGCAACAATTCTGAGAGCGATAGATATGGTTTTCATGAAAGATGCTCTCTTTCTTGCGTGCCCTTTTGTTTGTTTGCTCCTTTTCTTCCCTGCAACCAGCATCGCGTACAATTTAAATGATTATCCGAAGTAGTAGATAAAAGCACTGATACATAGATCCTCACCATACTACTTAGGTCCTGATGTTACCCAAGTTATAATTGTGCGCACTATACGTAATATATCAACGTCATCTTCGTCGTACTCGTCCCGTAGTCCGTCATTGTCTCTACGTGTTCTTCAGGTGAGATGCCTTTGTGAAATTTGGCCTCTGTTCTCGGTCATATAGTCCAAAATCAAACTATCACATACCTTATTTTTAATAAAGGAGTTTTATTTTGACCAATGGTGCAGGAGGGAATCCTTTCTCCCCCTTCGGAGATTGAATGATGATAAGGAAGGTAAAGTTGGAGCCGGCGAGCAATTGATGCTCTCGCTAAATCTGCGAGAAAAAGATAGCCTGTTAGAGCATCTCCAGTGGGGCTCGGTCCCTATTCTAAATTTTAGAAGCCAAGCAAAAAAAACCCGTCTCTAGTGGGGCTCCTAAACTCCCTCCTATTTTACATGTCATCCTAAATTTCCCTTTTAAGCCTCTGGATTTGGGAGCCTTTCATCCTCCCTCCCAAACCGTAGATCTCATCAATTAACCATGGATCTCATCAATTTTCATGCCCCACAAAAGTATGGATGCATGCCCCATTAGAGTTGGATGCAGAATTGGGCTCCTAAATTTTACATGTAGGCTTGTAAAATAGAATTTGGGAGCCCAAATTTACATGCCCCACTAGAGATGCTCTTACGAACCCGGTCATTGTCCCTGTAGTTAAGTCATTTGACTCATGTGGGTAGTTCATGTTTTGTTTGATTCTTGAATGGCTGCTAAGGACAATGTCTATTTTAGTTATCTGTCGGGTAACCGGGTAGGTGATGTAATAGGTGCTGGTCGTGCTCTCCATGACACGTTTGAACACTTGGAAACTAATTTGCTTTGTTTTCTTATGAAAATGGAGCAGATCAATGTTCTGCCTGTGCTTCTTATAACAAATCACTAAAGGTTTTTTTTTTAAGAAAAACCATCATGTTCGTCGAGACTATCTAAAACCTAACCATCATGTTCGTCGAGGCTATCTAAAACCTACTCCCTCCGTTCCAAATTATTAGTCATCTTGGCTTTTGACAAAATTCAATAAAGATGTTATGAATTTAGACAAGTATATTTCTAAGTTAGAAGATGCCATGAACTTAGACACTCAAAATGACACCCAGGATGACTAATAATTTGGAACAGAGGGGGTACTACTTTAATATACAACATAGAAAAATGTACATATTAATCTAATGGTCTAAATCAACCAAAAAGTCTTGACATAACCAACTAAATTCAAAATCAAAGTAGATGAAAAAGCTACCTTATTTGTTCTCAATGCATCAAAATCACAATACTTTTTAAAACACGGTATATGTGCAGATGTTCACATACATGTACGTATACTCACACTATGAATACACACATACATTGCTACCCTTATGAGTACATCTTGTCATCGACCAATACATCGCCTAACATAGATGAATAGCATTTTTTAAATACGAGCCCCCTTGTCGAGTCGATAATTCGAACCCGGTAGGACCTCGGTAGATTCCACCATAAAAAATGCTTACCAGCCGCTGAGTTCATAGAAATTACTAATAGTAATCAATGGAGAAAAAAATATTGTCTTGTTGTGTCCTATGATAGAGTTTTACTATAGAATTTCGAGACTAACATGTATATGTGATCACAATTCAAGTGGTGTAGCAATTTGTACCGACATCATCTAGAAGGGAAAAATGCTCATATATAATCTACCGAACGATGGCCATGGGCCATTGGCCATCAAGGAATTAAAACATGGCACAGTTAGGAATGATGAAGCATGTGGGCCTAAATGCCCAATTCGAGTTTGGTGGCATTGGAGGCAACTGGCGTATCAAATCATGATGGCCAAGCTTTTAGTTGTGGCCTTGTGGAGCCATTAGAGATAAAAACGTGTTGTGTAGCAAATGGCATTTCGATGCCCACAGCATGACTAGAGCGACTGTGACAGCTGTGTTTAAAAGTCAAATCCGCTGCAAGGTTGCAGTTCGAACTAGTCACCCTTTGCACTTTCTCCTCTGCTGCCCCGTGCATGCACCCGTGTGCTAGGTGGTGACACTACCACAGTAACGTCACTAGTATACACCACATAGACGCGGGAGGCCACCCATGGGCCATGGGATGTGACACGAAGAACGGAAAGAGGACACACACCAGCTGATCGCGATTTTCACCATAGAGACGGATGCTAACTAAACAAAAACGTGGAGTTAGGGACAATAGAAAGACACGCAACGCAATGGTGAGGAGAGGAAGGAGTGCGAGTGCGGTTGTCATTGGAAAACCTACACCATTCATCAAAGAGGCAAATATTTCGTTATAGCCACATCTGACATCTCTAAAACATGTTGAACGCCATGAACAATCACATATGCAAATGGACCAGGGAACTAGCTAGGGAAGCCATGGGTACAGACAACAGACTTGCAGTTATCTGGCGTGGAAACGTGTTATGAGCTTCAGAAAACTACACAAATGTAGAGGGTTAACAAAACAGCAACATCAACGATAAGGTTGCGAAGACACTAACGAACCATTTTAGCATTCAGTCTTTTAGGAAATGTTTGTACCGTAACCAGCAGACCCTAGCCTCGCTATATATTTCTCGAGCCACGCCTAGCTGGCCGGCTATATAAGCACGATCCCTTCACAAGCTAAGCTGCACTCGTCTCGACACAAAAAGCATCACGTCCTCCACGATGGAGTTCCTGCCACCATGGACGGGCTCCTTCCTCGGCGCAGTGCTTGCCACCGCACTCCTCCTCGTCACCGCGCTCCACCGCCGCCGCCACCGGCGCCGCAGCAGCAGCGCCACCCGCAAGCACTACAACCTCCCACCAGGCCCTCGTCCATGGCCGGTGATCGGCAACCTCGACCTGATCGGCGCTCTCCCCCACCGCTCCATCCACGAGCTCTCCGCGCGTCACGGCGGCGGCGCCCCGCTCCCGCTCATGTCCCTCCGCTTCGGCTCCGTCCCCGTCGTCGTCGCCTCCACCGTCGACGCCGCACGGTTCGTCCTCAAGACCCACGACGCCTCCTTCATCGACCGCCCCAAGATGGCCTCGGGCAGGTACACCGCCTACAACTTCTCCGACATCGTGTGGGCCCCCTACGGCGCCTACTGGCGCCAGGCCCGCAAGCTGTGGCAGACCACGCTCTTCAGCGCGCGCCAGCTCAGGTCGCAGGAGCACGCCCGCGGCGAGGAGCTCCGCGCCATGCTCCGCGGCCTCCTCCCTCCTCCGCCGCCGCCGTCGTCTTCGTCTCCGGCGACGGCGTCCGTGGCGGTGGAGCTCAAGGAGCGGCTGATCCTGCTGAACCTGAACGTGGTGTCGCGCATGGCGCTGGGAAGGAAGTATGTCGTGGAGGGCGGCGGCGCCGCCGGGTCGTCGTCGCCGGTGACGCCGGGGGAGTTCAGGTGGATGGTCGACGAGCTGTTCCACCTCAACGGCGTGCTCAGCGTCGGGGACTTCATCCCGTGGCTCGGGTGGATGGACCTGCAAGGGTACGTTGGGAGGATGAAGAGGCTAGCCAAGATGTTCGACAGGTTCCTGGAGCACGTGTTAGACGAGCACATCGAGCGGCGGCGGCGAGAGGGCGATGTGTTCGTTGCCAGGGACGTGGTGGACCTGCTGCTGGAGCTAGCTGATGACCCCAGCCTCGAGGTCCCCATCGGGCGGGATGGAGTCAAGGGATTCGCTCTGGTAAGACGACACTTGACTAGAGGGCTGCTAATTCACTCCTGTCCACTGTCAATTACACTTAATCATCCAGACAGACTTGTTTTGGACATCATAACGCAGTCTCCATTTCCCTAAAAATAGAGCAGTATCCAATAATTAACAATTTTAAAACTTAAAAATTTTTAAAACCTTTTTTTGTTCTCTAGGTATGCAAGGGCTGTTATGTCCAGTGAAATAAAAACCACATAGGCAGGCAGATGTGCAGAATGTGTCAGTCAGTTTAGAACAACAAGAACTTTCAGTTTCTCACCATTTTTTGCTGGCCTGAGTTTATTAAAATTTGTACACAGTACAGTTTGGATTTTGGAAAAAAAAAAAGGCAAAAGGGACGTACCAACCGGAGTCGTGGTCGTACGCTCGTACTTGCGTGTTGTAGTATCGTAAGACATCAAATGGATAGGGAAGACTGAATGCAGCCATAATTTTTTTTTTTTGCTGGACGACCATTATAGGTATTGTCACTACCGTTTCGGTTGGTACGTACTGTGCCCTCAACATCAGTAGCAATTTTGAAAGCTAAACAACAACGAACCACACTACGAGTGGCAACTGAGAATTATACGCGTCATTCACTCATGGCAAACGAAGACAATAGATCGGGTAGTCAGTAGCGGACCCAGAGATCGAATGAAGCCGGGGCGAACAAGCTACACACTGCCAAACCACTACTCCTCAAGTACATTCATGTAATTTTGACAGTGTTTTTGCATTTATAGAATGTTTTCAAGCACTAGATTAATGCCTGCTCGCTGCTGTTTTCCTCATGCATGCATGTCCGTTGCAGTTTTAAGCCACATAAGCGTATAGAGAGAAGCTAAGTAGCTTTGTGCCTTGTGGTGTCCTGCGTCCGGGAGCCCGGGCAGGTGCCCCGGCTCGCCGGGCGCTGGGTCCACCAGTGCGGGTAGTGTAGGGTAGGTGGTTTCGGCTCGGACAGTGACGCCATGTTTGAGGTATGTCATGAAACATGGAGTCAGACTGCAACCTTTTTTTTTAAAAAAACTATACCCAACAGGGTGAAATCCCGGGGGTTTTTATTAAAAAAGAAGAACCTTTTTCAGGTCTAGAAAAATTTCCGAACCCTGACTACTACGGTGGTGAGATGATTTTTTTAAACCTGTCGTGTAAATCTGCTTCCATGAGAAACGGGTCAACTGATGCGACCATACCACTTAGGTCCCTAAGGCTTGAGGACCTTTAGGTCAGATTGTGCCCTTAGCTCAGAGAAATTAATTACCAAAAAACTTTGTTGGATAATCAAGTAGGGAGCTCCCTGCTGCTGATTTGAAGTCCAACAACTGATGTTACCCTAATGAAAATCCTCTTATACATCTACTATAGGACCTCATCGCCGGCGGCACTGACACCTCGGCAGTGGCCGTCGAGTGGGCGATGTCGGAGCTCCTGAGGCATCCCGACGTCATGGCCAAGGCCACCAAGGAACTCGACACCGTCATCGGCCGCGACCGCCTCGTGACAGAGCATGACATTCCCAAGCTCCCCTACCTGGAGGCCATCGTGAAGGAGACGTTCCGGCTGCACCCGGTGACGCCACTCCTTGCGCCGCGGCTGTCCCGCGAGGACGCGTCCATGTCCACGGGCGGCGCCCACTACGACGTGCCAGCTGGCACGCTCGTGTTCGTCAACGTCTGGACCATCAGCCGCGACCCCACCGTGTGGGGTCCCACGGCGGAGGAGTTCACGCCGGAGCGGTTCGCCGGGAGCGCCGTCGACGTCAAGGGCCAGGATCTGGAGCTCCTGCCGTTCGGGTCGGGACGCAGGATGTGCCCCGGGTACACGCTCGGGCTCAAGATGGTGCAGCTGACGCTGGCGAACCTGCTGCATGGCTTTGAGTGGCGGCTCCCTGATGGCGTGAAGGTGGAGGAGCTGAGCATGGAGGAGAAGTTTGGGCTGGCTGTTCCGCGTAAGGTCCCGCTCGAGGTCGTCGCCGAGCCTAGGCTGCCGGCACACGTCTACGAGGAGCCGGCAGGGGCCTGAATGCCTGATACATACATGGTAGTATCTTGCTGCCTGTATTTGCGTGTAGTACAACATGGGGGGTACAACATGCATGAATGCATGATGCATGTGCTTGTGACGGCAATAAAGATGTTTCTGTGTGAGAATGCAGATTGTGCCGAATCTGTGTACCCTGAATGAATACCATTTTTCTCACGATGTACATCTGATTCGTGCTTGATGCAAGCAGATGGGTGAGGCTGCTTTGTTCGATGCTCTGGGCGCGACAGCGACGTCGGGGAAGTTCGACGGCAGCGCTTGCTAGTGCCTCAGCGAAACGGAATGAACAGGATCGGAACGAGCTCAGCTAGAGCGAAGTTGGCGGCGGTGACAGAGAGCACCAAGCCATCTCACAGCTGCGGTAGGAGGGTGGGATGGGATACTGGGATTGTGAAAGGCGTGGGAGGAGAAAATTTCGCGATTGGGAGTGCATGGCAGCGGTGGAAAAATGGCTCTAGAGTAGAGACCACTATTTTTGGGCTTTTGTAAAAAATAAATACTCACCTGTTTAGACCACTCGTGAAGCATGAGTTCTTTCACTGATCATCAAAAAAGATTTTAGGAATATGTTTTGGGCACGGCTAAAGATGCTCTTATATTATTATGTATGAATTTGGTTGCATTCATGTCAAGTCTAATAGGAATGTTAATATTTAGGATGCCTCCGTTTTAGCTTGCCACCAGCATCACTAGATGAGCATCCTTCCTAACCTCTAAATCTCCAACATCTCCCAGGAGATGAAAAATGCCAATATGTCTGGATTTAGAGAAGAGGGCATAATATAAGATTTGATCTAAACAGAAAAAGGAAATCAAACATGGATGGTTCGAACCCACACAGCCTAATATAATGCCATATAACGAATCAGTTTCTTTATTATGAAAAAAAATCTCTACACGAGACTCCAAAGAAAAAAAAAAGGTCTAACCAATCTTGAGAATCTCTCCGAGGTAGGCTGTTAGGCTCTAGTCAGGCTCAGGCACGTCAACACGTACTCATGCTTATCCGCCTCAGGTTTTTGGCCTGACGGACGCATATGTTGCTCAAGTAAAACGCGGAGGTGCCTGCAAAATGACTAGCTCCTTAATTCTTGTCATATGCTGTAACTGTAATCATCACTAGTGGAGTAGTGGTAGTCGTCGTCGTCGTTGTCATAATATCCGGTTCTCATTTTCCATGCCTTCGCGAATTTTCGCGCCATCACCTGTCCCCGAGCTGGCCCATAATGTGGCCCACAACAAATATAGATTTGCTCCTATTTTCTTTTGTATATTTATTTTCTTATTCCACGGTATAAAAGAAATGCAGGCTTAGGTCCTCCAAAATGCATCAGTGATGCTTAAAAATTATGGACGGTATGGAGAAAAATAAGGGTGCCTCCTAAACTGATGCAGCTTGTAAAAGAGTACGGATCATACTTATTTAGTACTCCCTTCGTTCCAAATTATTAGGCATCCTAACTTTTTATTAGATTCATTGAATATGCTATGAATTTAGACAAGTATATGTCTAGGTTCATAGATGATGCCATGAACTTAGACACTCAAAATGATATCTAGGATGACTAATAATTTAGAACGGAGGGAGTAATTGAAATCCACACATAAGATAGAACCTCATCACCCTGCCTTGTCCATTTGTTTCCTTGTGCAACAAATGAGTCAAATAGCAGGTGAAGCTACAGTTCACATTATAATAATGTTTGCTTATGAAATTGGCACTGGTGCACTACATACACCGCCTCTATTTTTTTTACGTCACTCAGAATCGGCGTCACATATTGCAGTGTAAGAAGTGACGCCACACACTCAGAAGCTCTCTCTCCTCTTTATTTAAGCATAACTAGCCACACACTATGAGGGCTCCTAGAGGTGCTTCAAACATAGAGAGCATAACATGACACCACTTTCCATGCTGCAGCTACCAATGCCCACACTAGTAAAATACAGAGCGAGGTATTACGAGCCCCAGTTTCATTCATGCTTCTCAGGAAACAAGTTTCATTTCCGTTGCCCGTGGGCCTGGCTGGCTGCATGCAAGTTGGTTAGCAGCTAATGAGTATGTGATTAGCATATATAGAATTTTTGCTTCAAAGAAAAGAAACCGGGGCATGAACGCAAGTAATTAAATAAATCTCATGATGCACAACCATGAGAACATGATGCACAGCCATGAGAACACGATCCATCTAAATTCAAGAGACAAAAGGATAAAGAAAGTTAAATCTAAATCAATCAAGTTAAATCTAACAAGAAGATACTTTCTCATATTACAAATACAAATAGAGCTCTTTTACAATGATTGGCAAGTACCAGCTGGTACTACCAGGTACTTGCAGGTACTTTAAGTACTTTTCCTGATACTTACCGGTACTTTTAACTAGAATTTTAAAAAACAAATAAATAATAATAAGGGTATATTAGTACTTTCATATACCCTGATTAGAATATACCCTCTCATAACATATCATGATAATTTTTTTTCCGCCGCCTCCTCCCCCACATCTGCGAAAAAAGACGTATATACCCTTTCTTTTTAATTCAAAAATAAAATAAAATAATTTAGGTGGGCCCATTTATCCGGTACTTGGTTCCACAATTTTGATACTTCTTGGTACTTTTGGATAGGTACTTTTAGGTACTAGACATTTTCCTATTGTTGGATTCTATATCCTGATAGTACCATGGTACTTGCCAATTATTGTAAAAGAACTCATACAAATAATAAACATTAAACCGATTACCTGATGGGAGGTAATATGTCCTTGGAGTTTCCTTTTATAGTCATTTGGGAGTACCTTAGCAAAAGTTATTAATTAATATTAGTGTTCTCTAAATGTGATTTAAGTGTTGATAAGCTAAACTAAGAGACCTTAAAATATACTTGTACAAAATAAATATCATTATTACACTTGTTTTAAAACTCTTATCTCATGCGATGCATTCTCGTATAGCCAACCAAACAACTTCTATCTGCAACCTGGCTGGATAAAAATAGTCAACCAATCAAACCACCCTTATATCAGCCTGGCCACCATCATAGCCTGGCTCTGATATACGAGCTCAGCAGGAAACCAAACGCCCAACGGCAAACGCCCCCATACCAAACCCCATCGCTGTCCTCTCGCATGCAACCTCCACAATCCACACCGCCCGATCAACCTGGTGGCGCCACGTTGTAGCACCCTTTAAGCCCTTAAACCAGGGGCCAGGGCACTATCTATCGTCTCACGGTTGGAGCGCAACCGGCGGCTCCCCTCCCAGCTGTCGTGCAAAATGCAAAATCCATTGAGATCTCAGTAGCGAGGGACGTACATGGATACTACGTTCCAAGCATCTAAACACTGACACCGACACAGCCCGTACAGTTGGCCGTCGTAATCGCGCTAGCACCGACATGATCGATCTGATCTATATTATGCTCACACAGTAACACTAGTCAGATCCCCCATCATCCCTTCCTTGTTCCCTTCCCTTGTGTTAACACACATCATCCACCCTACGTAGCGAATTAGCGATGGAGCTCGCACTACCATCGTCGTCGTCGGCCTCTTTCGCCGCCTGCTTCGTCGTGACCATTATTATTATCCGCCTCCTCCGGCGTCCCAAGCGCAAGCACAAGCTCCCACCGGGGCCCAAGCCATGGCCGGTGATCGGCAACCTGAACCTGATCGGCCCGCTCCCGCACCGCTCCATCCACGAGGTCTCCTCGCTTTACGGCCACCTCATGTGCCTCCGGTTCGGCTCCTTCCCCGTCGTCGTCGCCTCGTCGGCCGACATGGCCAGGTCCTTCCTCAAGACCCACGACCTGGCCTTCATCGACCGGCCCAAAACGGCGGCCGGAAAGTACACCACCTACAACTACTCGGGCCTCTTCTCGTCGCCGTACGGCCCGTACTGGCGCCAGGGCCGTAAGCTCTGGCAGGCCGAGCTCTTCAACGCCAGGCGCCTCGCGTCGCTCCACCACGTCCGCGTCGACGAGGTCCGCTCGATGCTCAACGGCCTGCACGCCGCGGTGGCCGGCGGCGAGCACGCGGTGGAGCTCAGGGAGCACCTGTACATGGTGAACCTGAACGTGATCTCGCGCATGGTGCTCGGAAGGAAGTACGTCGTGGATGGGGACGGCTCGCCGACGACGCCGGAGGCGTTCAGGCGGATGATCGACGAACATTTTTTTCTCAATGGTGTGCTCAACGTAGGGGACTTGATCCCGTGGCTTGGATGGCTGGACATTCAGGGGTATGTCAAGAGGATGAAGAGATCGGCGGAGATGTTCGACCGTTTCCTCGAACACGTGCTTGACGAGCACGACGACCGGCGGCAGCGGCGAGAGGGGAACGAGTTCGTTGCAAAGGACATGGTCGACGTGCTCCTCGAGCTTGCCGACGACCCCAACCTCGAGGTCCCGATCGAGCGGGATGGCGTCAAGGGGTTCACTCTAGTAAGCCTTTCGCAAAAGCCTTTCCTATTCACTGCATGTGCCTATGCGTCATACTTTTAGTGTGTCATATAATCAATGCGCTATACTATATATGGTCACGCACACAGGACCTCATCGGCGGCGGCACGGACACGTCGGCGGTGACCGTGGAGTGGGCGATGTCGGAGCTCCTGAGGAACCCCGAGGTCCTTGCCAAGGCGAACGAGGAGATGGACCGCGTGATCGGCCGCGAACGCCTCGTGGAGGAGGAAGACATCCCGAGGCTCCCTTACTTGGAGGCCGTCGTGAAGGAGACCATGCGGCTGCATCCCGTGGGGCCACTTCTCACGCCGCGGCTGTGCCGGGAGGACGTGTCCGTGGGCGGCTACGACATCCCCGCAGGCACGCGCGTCCTCATCAACGTCTGGACCATCAGCCGCGACCCTGACGTGTGGGATGCCCCCATGGAGTTCCGGCCGGAGCGGTTCGTCGTTGTCGGTGGCCGTGGCGGCGTGGACGTGAAGGGCCAGGACTTCGAGCTGTTGCCGTTCGGGTCTGGGCGCCGGATGTGTCCCGGCATGAGCCTCGGGCTCAGGATGGTGCAGGTGATCTTGGCGAACTTGGTGCACGGTTTCGCGTGGAGGCTCCCTGACGGCGTGGCGGCGGGGGAGCTGAGCATGGAGGAAACGTTCGGGCTCACAGTGCCACGCAGGGTCCCGCTGGAGGCCGTCGCCGAGCCTAGGCTCCCAGCTCGCCTCTATGCTGCGCCGTGAAGCATATGCAAAAATCTGCCGCTGTCTGCGTATTCCACATTTCCACGTGTGGCTGTGCCGACAATGAAGAAGAGAGACTGGGTAAGATGAGACACTCGTACTCTGTCATTGTTGTTTTGTGCTTGTCCTCGATTGTGTGGTTTCACTTGGTGACTCAAATTCATGTACCCAATATTATGATGAATCCGCATTATTAATAATTAAACAAAATATGAGCCCAGTGGAGTCGCTTAAGCTGTCAAGAATGATCAATAGGAGTACATAGGTACCGATTCGTCAAAACCTATACCACGCGCGAATGTTTGCTCGGCTATGGAATGAACACAGTTTTGTGGTGAAAGAGATGGCAAAGCAGGTACAAGTTCATCAGGGGAAAAGAAATGGCCGCCGGAACACCCCAAGCGCAAGTACATCCTCCCACCGGGCCCTCGTCCATGGCCGGTGATCGGCAACCTCAACCTGATCAAACAGAAAAGTCACAGATTATGAACCATTCGGTAATCAGCTCATATCTCATAAATTATAGGTCTATTGCTCACAAATTTTGGTAGGAACTAGTTCCACGGGTCCCCGAACTACTGACAAACTTTCAGCTCAATCAGACACCGTTTTCACCACCCAAACTGATCATCTAACAGAACTTCTCAGTCCTGAAACTGTAGTCACCCGAACTGACAAAACACCTTCCAAATCTGATGGCATGCTGAACTAAATCTCAAACCAACTGACTAGATTGAAGCACTCTAAATGTAGAACGATCTCACCAAGTTTGTTGTAAATCCAAGCATATTTGAGACTTCGATCATAAGTTTGTGACAGATCCGTCCAGAGCCACCAAATTTTGACAGATTTGATTCTCCTTCTCCGTCTCATCTCTTGGTTGTATTGTAAACACTTTTTCACTGTTCCAGACTTGTGAGAAGTGGAGCTGTTTTTTTTTTTATTTTGTGCTTTTCACTCCCTCTGGAAATGATCTCAACTTTTGATTTAAACACCAAATCTGCACACAAGCGTTGGGCTTGTAGTCTATTTTACCGTTGTTTGGTTGGCTCCAAATCATCCGTCATGTGGAGGATAGCCCAAGAATTTGCATCTTCCCAAATTCCAAATAGATCAAATCCACGGCAGTGTAGTGGCGCTTACCAGCTTCATCTAAAATATAGATGAGTTGTAAAATTTTACGGAGGTAAATCTTGGGGTGATTGATGTGCATGACAGAACGAGGCATGATACGACGATTTTTTTTTTTGAAGGTTTTACCAGAATTTCATTACCACAGTCCACAGATCCCGGGTAGGCCCTGGTTAGTGCCCAGCACTTGCAGGCATATTAGGTCGGAGAAGAATTACAGAAGAGGTGATACCTGAGTGTCTTGCTGACTATGCACGGCCCACGATCAGCGTACTGCAATGCTTAATTCGAAAGTTTGAAAAATAAAGTGTGTAGGCTGGCCGGCCAATTAACATTAGACAACGGACTAGAGCCAGTAAAAAGGTCGGCCCATTACCCTGATCGTCCCACCTCTTTCCCACGCGGCCCGCACCGGCCGTCGAAAACGATGACGCCCCCCGTGAGCTCACCGATGACCTCACACGCTCTCGGCTTGTTTGGATGGAGGCCTGGCCAAAATTGCCTGGCCTGAACACCTGCCTGTAGGTTGTCTGGACCACGTTTGGTTGAAGTCCTCGTATTTTTGCCTGGTGAGATCTGCCTGTGTAGTTGCCTGGGCACCAGGCCGAGAAAATCGTCCGCCTGAGCTCTTGCCTGAGCTGCCTGGGAAGCCTGGGCTATAATCACCCACCAACCCCTCCCTTGTCCTTTCCTTTTCTACTTCCATCTCCACCCTGTTGAGTGTTGACTTTGCCCTTCCCTCTATTCTCCTCTGTTCTCTTCACGCAAGGTTCCTGTGGGTGGAGAAAATCCAAGATTTAGACAAAGGAGAGGATCGATGTTGTTGGGATCCTAATCTAGCTTGTAGATCCGGTGATTGGCTTCTTCTTTTACTCCCAATCAATCTCCACAAGTGATTCTAGGGTATTTTTCCTGTGCAGCAAAGGTGAGAGCATAATCTTTTTCCCCCTTCTGATCTCTCTTTTCTCTTTGTTTCCTTGGTTCATAGTACAAATACAACCATAATCTGCTCTTGTTTTCTCATTTCTTTACTTCATCTTTTTAGATCAGATCGATAAAATGTTTTCTTAAAAAAACAGTACTAACTAAATGATATTTTTTTACTTTTCTATGACGTAAATGTTCAGATGGATGTAGAACATATTCCTGGGTATGTTGTTCAGCAAAGATCTCGAATGTTAAGTGTCCTAGCAGTTGTTTTGGGCATTATCAAATGGCGACGATGTAGGCGTCGTCGCAACAGAAGGTTAGGGGTAAAATATGGACCATTGGTGAGCAGAGATGTGATAAGACAAACAAGGCTAGATGAATTGTATAATGGAACTGATATAAATTGCATTCATCAACTTCGGATGAGAAAAGCTGTATTCTGGAAGCTTTCTGCCCGATTGCGTGATGCTGGTCTATTACGAGATACAATCCATGTATCTGTTGAAGAACAATTAGCTATGTTCTTGCACACAATTGGCCACAATTTGAGAAATTGTGTGATTGCATTCTATTTCAAGAGATCTGGCGAGACCGTAAGCCGATATTTTAGTGAGGTCTTGAGTGCTCTCTGTTTCCTTGCCAAGGATATGATAAATCTTAGATCAATAGAGACACATCAAAAGATAATCAATAGCCCGGGACGGTTCTACCCATATTTTGAGGTATATCATGCAAAATTCATTTGATATTAGTTTCCATTCCTACATTCAACACTGAACTAATAAGAATTTCCTACAATATCTGCATTGGAGCACTTGATGGCACCCACATCCCAGCATTTGTCCCTGATAATATAGCTAATAGGTTTAGAGGTCGTAAGGGCTATGCAACACAGAATGTGCTTGCTGCTGTGGACTTTGATTTGCGGTTCACCTATGTACTTGTTGGATGGGAGGGCTCGGCACATGACTCCGTAGTTCTAAGGGCTGCCCTTAAAAGATCAAATGGAATCCCAATGCCTGAAGGTTAGCATCGAGTCCTAGCATGCATCAATATGAATAAATTTTGATAAGACTGTAAAGCATTGTCTTGTGTGCTGTAGGAAAATATTACTTAGCCGACGCTGGATATGCAGCAAGACCGGGTATATTGCCACCGTATAGAGGTGTTCGGTACCATTTGAAGGAGTATGGGGGTGGGAGACGTCCAGAAACACCACAAGAGCTATTCAATCTTCGTCATTCTTCCCTTCGGACCACTGTCGAACGGGCATTTGGGACCTTAAAGAATCACTTTAAAGTTCTTTCAAGCAAGCCATATTTTCCATATAGAACACAGGTGAAAATTGTGATAGCTTGTTGTGTGCTACACAATTGGATCCTTGATAATGGTCCTGATAATATCATATATGATGAAGCTCGCTGGTTTAGCAATCTACCTAGGTCAGCTAGGACAGCTACAGATCAAACCACAGAGAATAGACAATGGGCAGCTAAGCGTGATGATCTAGCAAATTTAATGTGGAGTCAACGTTGATGTAGTTCACTGTAATATGTATCGTTGATCTACCATATATGTACCTGAACCATATGTATTAAATATTATATGTACCTGAACCATTATTTATTTACTATTGCTTGTTGTTATTACCATTATTTGTATGCTCTTGTAGTTCACATAATGGACACAGCTGAAAGTAGCTTCAATGCTAAGGGCAAGGGAAGTAAGAAAGTTGCAGGATCAAACCCAAGGGCAAAACCAACTAATTGGCCAGTAGCTATATCTGAGTTTCTCCTTGATTGGTATATTGAGAAGAAGCTGACGATGCCTCCCAAGTCTAGTTTCAAAAGGTTGCATCACACTGCATATACAGCAGCAGTAAACTCCAAGTATGGAACTACCTACAATATGGATCAGGTTCATCGTCACTGGAGGCGTCACCGGGATACTTGGGGACTTGTGGCCAAGTTTGTCAATGAGAGTGGAGGTGGCTGGGATGAGGAACAAAAGTTGTTTACTCTCTCGCAATCTTCTTTGGAAAGTTTGTCGGTAATTATCTATTTCCTTTATAATGTCTACATATATTTTCATGAACTTTCGTCTATTTCTTTTAGAACATCTAAAATTCTTATTGACTTATATTTTCATTCAGCAAAATGATCGTGGAATTCTGAGTAAACCTATTCAATTCTTTGACAAGCTCCAAGAATTATTCAGTGGTTCCACAGTCGATGGTTCATTTATGCAAGATCCTTCCACTGCAGCTGAGGACGATGATGCTGATATTGATAATCTGGACATGATGAATGATATGTCTACCTATAATGATGAAGATGTTCTACAAGGGGAAGACTCGGACAAATTAGAATCTGATAGCGATGACTGTCAGGAGGTGGCTGCCCTTGCTGCAACTGCTAGCCAAGTTTCTTCATCTAATGCCCAGTCAAGAAGCCTAATAAGAAGAGTTTTAAGAGGGCTGGGAAGTCAAAGACACTTCCTGCTACCACAAAGAATGACCGGGCCAACAAGCTGAGGTCAAAACTGTCTCATGCATCACATGGTGACGATGATATGGATGTCAAGCTAACCAATAGTTTGGATAAAATTGAACAAGCCCTCGTAAAACCAGTCCAGGTTGCACCTCCACCAGACCCTAATGCTCCTTTATGGGACATGCTCAAGCAGATTGCAATACCAGCAGATGACAGACTCAGTGTAGGGGCACACCTTTGCAAGCCAGATTTCCTAGTCCTTCGTGGGTTTCTTGTCAACATGGGTCAAGAGTACCTTGAGCGCTGGGTGTACAAGTATTTATCTGGTGCTGATCCTGACAACTAGTCATATTTCCAGGGAATTTAGGTTGCATAAGCTTTTGGGAATGTAGCTTACATATGACTTCTGTTGTAATTGATGGGGAGTGATTTTGTTGCACCCTTCTGATGGGAGTAGTATGTATGATATGACATGGTAACCAAGTACCATTAGAGATGGTAGTTAATTGGAGAACTTTTGTTATCTTAATCTACAAATTAGTAAGCCTCATGGGATAGTATATGTGCTGAGCTTTTGTATGTAGTCAAAATATCAACTAGTATTACCTTGTAATATAATGGAATGATTAGCCTATATTCTAATTTCTATTTGACTTGAGTGACGTGTCATTATTGCAAATTATATAGAATCGTTGGTTTATGATCATCCTTGCATAACAAATTTGTGGGGGTAATCTCACCACACTTCAAACTAGCGGTGAACAGAACACAAACAATTTTATGAGCCAAACACTGCCTGGCTGATGTACCCGATAAGGCAGAGTATCAGGACTGAAACCAAACGTTGCCTGTTTTTAACATCTGCCTGGCCAGGCAATACTGCAAAAAATAGCAGGCAGGTGACATTGCCAGGCAAAAGCTCGAGGCCTCCATCCAAACAAGCCCTCAGTTTCTTGGCCTCCAGGCCACTTCGTTCGGCCGCTGCGCATATCTGTCGGTGCCTCGCTCGCAGTCGCAGGTTAGGGAGAGAGACAGGTTGGGATTCTGGGAAAGGAAACCGCCCTTCCGAATACAAAATTCACCTGGGGCTGTCCTGATTAATGATTAGCATAAAAAGTTGTGGCTGTTCCTCAAGTGACACTGTGACAGTCGTTGTTAACTGCAGGATTAAGATAATCTCGCCGCCGGCGGCTAGCTATGGCCAGCTGACCTCACGGGCTTCTTGACCTTCCCTCTATTTATATTAACACTAAAACTACCCAGTGACCAGTGTACTCAAGCCGGGACGGACCGGCACATTACCAGCGAGTGAAGAACTGAGCTTGGTGCAGCGCCGCGTCGAGAGAGAATGTCTGCAGCGGCGAAGCCCGTCCTCCGCGTGGCCGGCATCAGCGGGTCGATCCGCGAGGCCTCGTGGCACCGCGGGCTCATCCGCGCAGCCGCGGAGATATGCGAGGACTCCATCCCGGGGCTGCGCGTCGACGATCTCGACATCGCCGACCTGCCCATGCTCAACACCGACCTCGAGACCGACGGCGGCCGCGGCTTCCCGCCCACCGTCGAGGCCTTCCGCGCCAAGGTCCGCGACGTCGACTGCTTCCTCTTCGCCTCGCCCGAGTACAACTACTCCATCACCAGTACGCACGCACACACACACTCGTTTTGCTATCGTATATACATATATATAACTTTACAGTACACTTTTTCACATGCCTTTTAATCTTGTGTGTCACCAACTTTTTTTAAAGTAAAAAAACTAATACGAATTGCAGGCCCGCTGAAGAACGCGCTGGACTGGGCTTCGAGAGGGGTGAACTGCTGGGCGGACAAGCCAGGCGCCATCGTCTGCGCGGGCGCCAACTTCGGCGGCGGCAGGTCGAGCTACCACCTGCGCCAGGTCGGGGTGCTTCTGGACATCCACTTCATCAACAAGCCGGAGCTCTTCGTCTTCTCCTTCTACGAGCCGGGCAAGTTCTTCGACGGGGACGGGAACCTAATCGACGCCGAAACCAGAGAGCGCCTCAAGAAGGTGCTCCTCTCCCTCCAGGCCTTCACGCTAAGGCTCCAGAAGAAGGATTGAATCAACTATCGGGATCAGTCATCAGTGTCAAAATAATCACCATCTCCGTTCAACATTTAGAATAATTTTAATATACCATATCTGGAACCTGCTCCGTATGAGAAAATCGTTAAGTCGCCGAGAGTGTTTAAAGATATTTCTATCATCTCAATGTAACAAAATTAATAAAACTTTTTTTTATCGAGAGATGGATTAGCCAAATTTATACTTAAACTATTGCCAAAAGTTCAATTTCTTCCATAAACTAAAAAATGGCTATTCTCGTCCTCAAACTTTCACAGCTGGCTCAATTTCGTCCCTGGTCCAACATGGAGGGCTAGCTGGCTCGCCGTGTCAGCGTTGGGACTGTGAAATACCGTTTGTGCCCTTGCCCTTTCGCCATCACATTTTCGTAGTGACTAAATTGATTCAGGTTTGATGCCTTGGTAATCTCTCATAATTTCTTTTGATACTCTTGTAACCTATGTTGGATGGCAAGGCTTCAGGTGCGGCGAAAGGGATAAGCCAAGGGCAATTGCAAAACAGTATTCCATATTGACTGGGCATGACTTGGCGAGGCAGCTGGTGCTCTACGAAATTGAGTTAGCCGCAAAAGTTTGAGGATGATAATAGCTGTTTTTGGCAATTGCAAAACAGTATTCCATATTGACTGCGCTTTCAATGATAGTTCCATGACGAATTTGGCTATTGTACCTTATCGGGAAAAAAATGGTTAGGTATTCTCCCTAAAACAGAATGGAAATAATTAACTCACTCCCCCTCTGTAGTCACTATACAAAATTCAGTACCTTCGTGTCAACGAATGACCCTAAACAAGGAAACAGAATATAATGATGGCAGTAGATTATATTGCTTCATCTCGCTGCGTATTGGTCTCTAGACGTCTGGCTAAAAATTATCTTTTTGGGAGCTAAACACCTCCATCTCACTGCATCATCAAGTAGTCTTGACACATGATTTATACCCGGACTGACGATTACTCTGATCCTTTCTACTCCCTTCATATTTAATTATATGTGATATGTAGTTCAGGACAAGCAAATTAGCGACGGGTGGGGGGGGGGGGGGTTTGCTCCCGTGTAGGATAGCTCAGTGGCCCTGCATGCATTTCACCACCAGAGAATAGTTCGTACATCCTGTAAAATTCCGAGCTTCCGTACCACCTCGCTTCATGCGTGTTCTCGATGTCTCCGGCATTTCAACGAGTCGTCACCAGTTGGTGAGCATCCAACATCCTGACTCTTCCCCATGATGGCAAGAGCTCGAACATGTATGCTCTTCGTTCGGCCAGATAGTACGGTTTCCACCTTCTTCAATCTTAGGGGTGTTTTAGAGATCAAAGCGCAAATAGTCCTTCGAGATTGTGCTTGGCATGTCCCCATAGACTCACCAAGATGGATGCATCGTACAATGACGCCATGAACCATGGATGTGTTGCGGATAACGACTTTATCATGGACATCATCCTCAAAGAGGCAGGCGCCCTCTTCCATAGGCCGAGCACGCTCATGGATGTTGGAGCGGCCACGACATGGCGGCGGTGGGCATTAGGAGGACCTTTGCACATGCACTTTGAGGCTATTATATACCCAACATACCCAACACAGGCCACACTCTCTGCATTTATCCTTTTCTCAAGTCAGCTTTTCTCGGTATCTTTTTTTTCTCACAGCTTCTCCAAATGCTGACTCAAGCTACTAGACCCTCTGTAGGACACACTGCATTGGGCATGGCCTAATTAGTCCATGTTCCCTATCCGTAGCCTGTCGGAGAGAGATTTTATAGGTAAATCATATACCTCATGCTCAATTCCAACATATAAGGTGTAACTATCCCCCCTCGCCCCGCCCCATGCTTACTTCTCAATTTCTGTTCATCAATGAGTAGGTGGCTGCAAACAAAAAATCTTTATTGTCTTTCTCCTAGTTGACAGAGAATGTGCATGACGAGATGGAGGTATGGAAGCTTGACAGAGATGAGGTTGATCTTTTTTATTTGAGTTTACATGAGACCATGAAATCAAAATATCGTGCGACATGAATATTCATGGGTTAACTTCCCTCACTCACTCACTGACACTATTACTCAAGGAAGAACTTCGATGTTGGAAACTAGGTCTAATATTGGCATAATTGTATAAGCACTAAGCCCTCCCTCCACGAGTGTATTGAAAAAAAATAACCACAATAGTTATCAATACACCTACTTTAAGGAAGCGGATATATGTTGGCTAGTGGCGGAACTAGGGGCACGTGCCCCCGAAATGTTTTATTAAAATGTAAATTTTTTGAACCAACAATTGTTTCTTTGCCAATGTTGCAGATGGAATAATGGAGTTGAACATGTCACCAGCAGTAAGCTATACGTTGCCATGGTCAGATGCCTTACTTGACGTGCGGAAAAGCCCTGTTGATATGTCACCTCCATGTCATGGTCCAATCAACCGTCTATGAGCGAGCTCATCCCATGGAAGAGGCTACCAGCCCCCTTAAGGATGATGTCCATGATAACGTCATTTTCTGTAAAAACATCCCGGATTAATGACATCGTTGTACAACTCATACGTCTTGGTTAGACTCCAGGAAGACGTGTCACGCGCCATCTTGAATGGTATTTTGTCATCCGGATCTCTAAACCATCCCTCAAGGTTGAAGAAGGTGGAAACCGTAGTATCTTTTCATTGCAGGCGATGAGGCGGAATGCCAAAGTGGATAGTCTCCCATGGCTCACCAACTGGTGTCACTGTCGTCGACTCATTTAAATACCATAGATAAAGAGAACGTGCATGAGGCGATGGAGTTATATGGAAGATTGATAGGGATGAGGTTGGTCGTGTTCATGGTGTCAGATGACGAATTTTATAGAGCTACGAACTATTCTCTTGCCACTGAGCTATCCTACGCTGGAGCATCCCTCGCTCAACCTTGAAGCTTTACCAGTGAACATGATGAATCCCATTAGTTTGTTCATCATCGTACTCCCTCTCCGTTCTCAAATATATGCCATTTAGTATAAGCTAATTAGTTAAAAATAAACTAATTAACTTGTCCTAAACGACATATGCGACACATATAGTTATGTATGGAGGCAGTGCAAAAGATCAAAGCAATGGTTCTGGGTCTAAACCATGAAACTGTCAAGACTACTTGATGATGCAGCAAGATATGAAGGTAAATTACATAGACTAATTAGCCCAGCGGCTGGAGACCAATTATATATAATAAATATAACATAATCATGAAACTAATAGCATTAGTCATGACTATTTTTTTTTGAAACTAAGGGCCTATTTGGCAGCACCCAACTATAGGAAATCAACTCCAGGATCTGCAACTCCAGTAAAACCAACTCTAGGATCCGTTGAACATGTTTGGCAAATTTGTGGATCCAACTTTAGGAAAGGGAGAGTTTGGTGGGGAAGGACTTTTCCCTTGTAACTGTAGCGCGTGCATAAGTTACTGTAGCACTTTTCTGTTCTGTTCTGTGGCACTGTAGCAATCTTTTTTTCAATTGTCCAAATATGCTTGTCATTAATTACAAAATGGAAACACAAGTACAAATTTTATCCCAATGGCTACGATCTAGTTCCAAGAAAGAGAGATTGTTGTGGCCAATTCATCACGAAAGACATCCATTGCTGCCCCTAATTGATGGAGGGCATTTTCCACTTGAGTTTAGACAAAAAATAATTCACACAAATATTCATACAAATTGATAGAAAGGAACAATTGTCCGCTGGTTATACATTGTTCAGTCAGGCAATCGCACAAATACATTATTTACGTCTATGAAACATCCCATTAGCTATTTCATCGCAAACTGTATTCATGTTTGTATCTTCTTGGGCTATTTCACCATCTTGGGCAATCTCCCCGTCTGCATCATCAGTGGAGGCTTCGGGCATAGGAACATAATTTCCATCTTCATCAAAAAGCAATCGTAGAAGAATGCTTTGACGGCGGGAAATTGGGGGAATACTGGTTTCAACAGAAACTTCACCGAAACTGGTTTCGGCCAATGGAATCGAACAGCCTCATGCACGACCCTCAACCTGTTAACTTGGATGAATCGGGCAGTTGATGGCGACAGATAGGGCACATGTTGCTGCGTCCGAGCCACTTGGTTATGCAGGCCGGGTGGAACCCGTGGCGGTGCGAGCACGGAATCACGCTGACCTCCTCGCCGTCCTCAAAGCCCTCCAAGCAGATGGAACACTCTGCTCCGCCGCCGCCGCCGCCGCATCCTCCCGTCGTAGCGCGGAACGTTTGCTTCTTCAGGTCGGCCATGGCCACGGCGGACGCGGGGACTCCACCGAACCCACCGCCGCGGTGCGTTTCTCCTTGGAGGTAGGAAACGATAGGTTCGGTGTCAAGCCTCCTCCCGTTTGCCAGGCGATGCTGCATCACGGCCTCCATGAACCGGCGGCGAATCATCTGGCCGATAGGGTTGTCGTCGTCGCCGTCGACGTCGCTTCTTGCAACCGGCGGACACGGCGGTGATGGCGTTGTCGCTGGCGATGGGCAGTTGGCCGTGGACACAGGGCCGATCGGAGCAGCCCAGACATGGCTATCGGCTATCTCGCTCGCGCAGGATGAGGATGATGCACGACACGGGTCGGAGGACCTGTGCTTTATGGAGCCCATGCCCAGTTCGAGTTGTTAGATTTAGTCCCACATCGGTAATTGATGGTGAGGGAGCACAAAATATAAGGTGGGGTAGTTCTCATACTATTAGGTTAGTCTTTTGGGTTGAGTTAAGCCTGAGTCCTTAGTTGTTGTTGGGCTCCGTGGACCTAGGCCTATGGGCGCCGGCTCGTGTGTATAGCGGGGCAGGCCAGATTCTGCTGCGCCACATGTCGCGTTAATTCCCTGAATAGTTGTGGCTATAATCTCTGCGTCTAGATCTAGATGTGACCAGGAGGCAATCAGTACCCTATTTTTTAACCACGTGTTGATCATTGTACTCCTATTGATCATTCTCGTCGACAGCTTAAGCGACTGTAGTGAGCTCATATTTTATTTAATTAATTTCTATTAGTAATTTGGATTCACCGTAATATTGGGTACATGAATTTGAGTTACCGAGTGAAACCACACAATCGTTACGTTAAAAAAAAAAAAGAAAGAAACCACACAATCGCTGTTCTTTTAGTGGTAGGCGACATGCCCGTCGATAGCGAGGCGCCTGTGGTGACTTCGTCAATTTGGAGGATTTGCCGGCCTAGTCTTTCGGAGGTGCTCATAGGGGTAGGGTTGCGTACATATATTTGTAGGGACAAGTGTGCGTGCGTGTTTGTGTGCCTGTGTGAGCATCATATAGATCAGATCGATCATCGGTGCTGGCGCGATTACGACGGCCAACCGCCAACGGTACGGCGGTGTCGGTGTCAGTCCTTGCGATGCTTGGAAAAAACGTAGTATCCATGTACGTCGCTCGCCACTGAGATCTCAATGGATTTTGCATGTTGCACGAGAGCTGGGAGAGGAGCCGCCGGTTGCTCGATCTTCATGTGTGAGCCGACAGTGCTACAACGCCGCGCCACCCGATTGATCGGCAGGGTGTGGGCCGTGGACGCTGCATGCGAGAGGACAGCGACGGGTTTGGTATTGTGTCTCCATTCTCCAACGCAACGCTCTAACTCTATACTCGTATTTTTCTCTACCGAATGCGATAATAAAATAAAGAAAAACGTCTATATTACTCCTCCAACTATAAGCAAAGTATACATAACCCCTGAACTATCTTTTGATTCATTTTATCCCATAAACTATGCTACTTGTTTATTCGACCCCTTATACAATTTATTTCTCCATGCACAAGTTGAATTTTAATTTTAAATTTGTATGATTGTAGTGAATATCATAATGTATTAAAAATTTTTGTTATTAGTTTGTGTATAATATGGTATCAACATCAAAATAGTAACCAAAAATATTATATATTTTCTATCATGCATTATGATGCCTACTATCATCTTGTAAAATTTGAACGTGCTATGACACTTGTACATGAAAAAAAATACAAGTTGTATTAGAGTATAAAATAGGCCAAATGACATAATTTAGGGGGTAAAAAGTTGTACGAGTTATTGTCCCCATGCAACTCACAGTACTTATTTTTTAATATACAAATTAGTGGATTTTGCATTTATTATGTGACAACTTATAAGACATTACCCATTGCATGGGTTGTCTATTGTTTCATCTCTAGTTGACGTAGCAATACATGAGACTGTCTATTAGACAATGTACTTGCCCTCAGGCCCAGCTCGTGCAAAAGCGACGTGCAGGCCTAGCCATGGCGTGAGAAGCGGCCCGTTTGGACTACCAACACAAACAACGCTAAAGCGAGAATGGTATATGTTTCAGCCCATTTGGACCAACTACTTCAGCCCATCAACTTCTTTTTACTTTTGGAGAATGGTATATGTTTGTTTTCACCAATTTTCTATCAACCAATGGAGTTGAATAGGGAGTTTAAAAACAGTTTTTTTTGTTAGGGCGGAGCTCTTTGTTGGACGATATTAAAGGCAATCAGAGCAATACAGGATGAACGAATGACATGGACAATTGGTGGCGCTGCGCTACCGCAAATTATAACTGTAATTCCTTTTATTAAGGGAATTTTTTAAAGAAATAATTGAGTTATTTTGAATAAACTTTTCTTGTAGATATTGGTGGAAGAACATATCTGATGTATATAGAAAGTAGAATTACTAAGATGACGACGAGTCAATAAATTTGTGAACAAAATAGAGTATATCATTTCTTGTAACTAGTAAAACGCACGACACGCAGGTGATATGAAAAAAAAAGTGCCGCTTGTGACTATATCTAATGGACTGAGTTAACGTGAGATAGGTCACGTGGTAGGAGAGCGCACGGCCCACCGCGGTGGCTCCTCCATTCAGGACGCCTCCCTTGTTGCCTTGGTCGCCTACTCGCCTCCGTTACCTCCACCGCCGCCCTCCCCTCACGCTAATCCACCGCGTTTCTTGCCCCCCGCCGTTTCCACTGTTAAATGGCTGTCTCCCACTGCCCACTTCGGGTGGCCTCTCGGCTGCCTATGCTTGACGGCTGTTACAGCCGCTAGAATGAAGCTCCTACCCAAGCAATCCCGAGAACCCTAACCTCGACGGCGGCGGCCGCAGGGTGGCAGGTCGCGCGCGTGACCCGTCAGTTTTCCATATTCAATGCATGCGTGGATAGGCGTGTGACTTTAAACTCAGTGCAGTGAGGGCACTTGCCATGCACGCCGGCCTCGCCTTGAGCTCAAGCTCTGTGGAGTGAGCTATTGCAGCTCAAAGTCACAGGAGGTTCAACGTATAAGAGCACTTCTAAAAATACCGTGCGGTTGCCGGAGATATCTTTGAACCTCGCCGGGGGTGGAGAGGGCCATCAGGACGTCGCCGGCAGCGAGGTCGACGACCAGCAAACCAGCGCTCCCCTTGTCCATCCGTGTTCAGGAGAAGCCGAAGTTGACTGCTTGTTTTTCTCCCTACTGCTTGCGACTTTTGCTTAACTTGGATTGGAAGGGAGGTTGTGATTTAAGCGAGATCAAGAATCCAAGAAAAAACGGAGAGTCCATGGCTCATGGGGCGGTGCAGTATTGTTTGAGTTTCTCATCCATCCAACGCACGTGGTGTTCGTCACGTCAGGTCGGGCAGGCGTGACCGCGTGTGTACCAGTGGCCGGGTAACAACATTAGTAACAAAAAAACAATTCGTTTTTGGCAGAAATATTTTCTAAATATCAGTTTTTGTGGTTTGACCTCCTTTCTATCTTCGTTGACCCTTATACGTGGGCCCAACGTGAGGGGTACGGTGGACCCAATTTAGGTGAGAAACGTTTTCAATTTTACTCGTTCTTTTGTATCTTGTATAAAAAGAATGAAGCAAGTAAAAAAACTATCGAGCCCACAAAATATAGGGAGCATTTCAAAATGAAAATATACGCGAGCAATAGTAGCCTTACGCTGAGAGGTACTCCATTTGCCTAAAAATTATTGCAATTGTAATTTTTCCCCAACTGATTATCAAATGATATACGTCCAATTATTTGTTTGTTTTAAGAAGATTAATGCGGGTTCATTCGCCCAAGGTCAGTGTCAAGAAACGAGTTTTTTTTTGTTATTGGGGGGGGGGGAGCCATAGCAAAGCCAGGGTTGATGGATTGACAAGTTTTCACATGCAATCTTTATATTGAGTTTTATTTGTGAACTTTCTCCCTTTCTGATGAGGACATCCTCCACTATTACCTGCTGGCAAAGACACAACAAAAAAGGGCCCAGCTGGCCCAAGTTGTAAGCAAGGTGGGATTATTCATAGGCTCACATGGTAGCCGCCCGACTAAACTTGGGGCAGCTGGGCCTTTTTTTGTTGCGTCTTTGCCAGCGGGTAATAGTGGAGGATGTCCTCATCATACTCCCCTTCTTAACAAGGACTCCGCTAAGCGAGGTAGAATAAATTCAGACGTGCAGGGCTGCCGCCTACACTGTCGTGCGCCTGATCAAATGACACCTACACTGTTGTGCGCCTGGCCATATCGTGCCGAGGATGTCCTCATCACTTTCACCTTGTAGAAAAATCATGTACGCAGACTTGCCATGGTTGCCTCTCAAACAATGTATTAATATATTAAAAGAAAGTGTCAAAAAAGAAGTTATTATGTTCCTTGAATACCACATTAATTCAAAAGAGAAAGGGAGCGTATCAGGTGGAAATAAACCTTTCTGTGTAAATTATAAAAACTTGAATATGAGCCACACGATGTTAATCTAAGGGGGAGCTGGGATGAATAATTTGCAAAGGGTGTGAGAGGTGAGAGGGGTGATAGGTGGGAAGAGTATTTTGCAAAGACAGTAAAGATTTTTGTTTGCACCCTATTGCTCATTCAGATGAAGAGAAACCGAGAAGGGCAGTAAGCTTGAGACATGAGGGGAAAAATGGTTACATCTTATATGTTGGAATTGAGTGTGAGCTAGTATTTGAGTTACTTATAAAATCGCACTCCGCCGACACCCGACAGGCTAGGAAACACGGACAAAACTTACAGATCAATGCAAACGTGCGTCTCCGCGTCATGGGCCATCATCATCGTATAGGTGAGCTGGCAGCCTAGGCTCAATTACAGCCTCGAGCGGGACCATCCGCGGCATGGACATCCCGTACTTCTCCTCCATGCTCAGCTCCTCCGCCACCACACCATCCGGAAGCCTCCACGCGAAGGCGTGGAGCAGGTTCGCCAGCGTCAGCTGCACCATCTTGAGCCCGAGTGCGTACCCCGGGCACATCCGGCGGCCGGCGCCGAACGGCAACAGCTCAAAGTCGTGGCCCTTGACGTCGACGTCGCTCCCGACGAACCGCTCCGGCCGGAACTCCTCCGCCGCGTCGCCCCACACGGCGGGGTCGCGGCCGATGGCCCAGACGTTGACGAGCACGCGCGTGCCCGCCGGGATGTCGTAGTGGCCGCCCACGGACGTGTCCTCGCGCGACAGCCGGGGCGCCAGCAGCGGCCCGGCGGGGTGCAGGCGCATGGTCTCCTTCACGATGGCCTCCAGGTACGGGAGCCTCGGGATGTCCTGCTCCGTGACGAAACGGTCGCGGCCGACGACGCTGTCGAGCTCCTCGGTGGCCTTGGCGATTGCCTCCGGCTTCCTGAGGAGCTCCGAGAGCGCCCACTCCACGGTCACTGCGGAGGTGTCCGTGCCGGCAGCGATCAAGTCCTGCACACGTGCGTACGTACGTGCTTGCATGTGAACTAGCAATTTGATCGAAATCCTATGGCGCAAGAAGAGATGCATGTGATCTTATTCTTTACCAGAGTGAATGCCTTGACGCCGTCCCGTTCGATGGGTACCTCAAGGCTGGGGTCGTCGGCGAGCTGCAGCAGCAGGTCCACCATGTCTCTAGGGACAAAGCCCTCGCCCTCGCGCCGCCGCCGCTCACCGTGCTCGTCCACCACGTGGTCCAGCAACTGATCCAACATCTTGCGCAGCTTCTTCATCCTCTTTACGTACCCCTGCAGGTCCATCCACTCCATCCACGGGATGAAGTCGCCGATGCCGATCAGGCCGCCGACGAGGAACAGCTCGTCGACCATCCACCTGAACTCATCCGGCGCCACCGGCGAGCTTCCCCCTTCCACGACGTACTTCCTTCCCAGCGCGACGCGCGAGATGACGCCGAGGCTCACCATGGCGAGGTGGTCCTTGAGCACCACCACCCCACCGGCGGAGGAGGCCGCCACGGCGCACAGGCCGCGCACGGCGGCGTGCACCTCCTCGTCGCGGACGTGCTCCGTCGACCTGAGCTGGCGCGCGCTGAGGAGCTCGGTCTGACACAGCTTGCGCGCCTGGCGCCAGTACGCGCCGTAGGGGGCCCACAGTATGTCGGAGCAGCCGTAGAAGATGTGCCGGCCGGTCGACAGCCGCGGCCGGTCGAGGAAGGCGACGTCGTGGGTCTTGAGGAAGAACCTGGCCATGGCCACCGACGAGCCGACGACGGCGGGGTAGGAGCCGAGCTGGAGCGACATGAGCGGGCCGTAGCGCGCGGAGAGCTCGTGCAAGGAGCGGTGAGGGAGCGGGCCGATGAGGTTGAGGTTGCCGATCACCGGCCATGGCCGAGGGCCCGGTGGGAGGTTGTACTGCTTCCTAGTAGAGCACCGCCGCCGGCGAAGGAGGAGCACGGCGAGGAGGAGGAGGAGGACGCCGACGAAAGAACTCCATGATAGTAGTGGCTCCTCCATCGGAATGTTTAGGATCGAGTGTTTGCTTGTACTGGGGTGTTCGTCTCAACTCTAAAGTGATGGTTATATGCAGCTTCAGGAAAAAAATCTACACGACAGCGTAGGGGATCAGAGCAGAGCCACAGATGCAGTCATGCAGAGTGGTGTCTTTTGTTGCCACCGCCACAATGAAAACGTGATGATATACTGTATAAGGCAAGGTTCAGATGCAGAGGGGAGATATATAATGCAAGGTTCAGATGATTCTTCGCGGCACACTGACAAGGGACATGCTTCAGCACAATATTGCTACATTCGTCCTATACTCCTAGGATCACGCGTGCTTGGTCAGATCACGAGTGTGACGGATCCGTTCCCAACAAAATCAAAGGACGAGGCGCCCCTTCTCCTTACGGGCGGCGACGTCTCATCGAGTGGTGCTCGGCATGAGGTGATGAGGGTGGTTGCATTGCAATTTGCAACTTGAAGGTTACCATCGCGCTCGAGACACGGCCACATGGGGGAGATGTTTTTGTCATTTTGTCGGCGTCCTCTGAACAGGAAGAATATGTCGTGTTGTTGTGCGAGGACTGCGAGGCACGGGCCGGGGGAAGATATTTTTGTAAACACCGCTCTGTCTATTCCCAGCCACAAATTTTTTTTTGAGACGAACTAATTATAGGAAAAAGCCAACTTCAAATGCCCTTCTATATTAGTATTATTATTCTTATGAGCTGGGCCATTTGGATGGTTCGAAATGATTTGATTTTAAGAGGAATACAACCATCAATACAAGGGTGTAAGGATCACTTCAAGCGGGAATTTGCTCTAGCTTCACTTAGAGCAAAGCGTGACTATCCAGATTTAATGTCTACATGCATAGACATGATGTAACCTTTTTTATCTTTTTTTGTTTCTTTCTTTGTTTCTCGAGCTTATTTGTAATTTTCTTAAAACTACAAATTTAGGGGGAAACCTCTCTTGTTTCATCAAAAATTATATTAAAAAGCATAAGCTCCCCAAATAGGAGTAAGTTACAAACTCTTAGTAACTGAAGAAAAACAATACTATACAAGAACATACAGAACTATGCTAGGGACAACAGGGTTTGCACATGCTTCGCCCCTGCAGTAATCCAAAGCGATGACTCGTCTTTGATCTTTTGAAGAACTATATAACTAGCCTCTTCTTTTTTTTTTCCTCAAAAATGCGGACGTTTCGTTCCTTCCAAATTATCCATGTCACAAGCATGATGATGGAGCATAGGCCTTTCCGTGAGACACATGGCAAAGATGCTAAGGTTGACCACCAATGATGAACCGAAGCGTATTGCAGCCATGTGTTTGGATGGTGTCGGTGCCTGATTTGGTCGCATCGGCACCAACAAGTGATTGCGGTGCTAAACCACTCGTTTCCCTGATGGCGAGAGATGAGACGGGGCTTTTATCCTAGTTCTGGCCACGGGGCCGTACGTCCAGCAGGGGTGCGGAGCACCGGTTTCGTGTTGCTCGTGGTAGGGGGTTACAAGCAAGGTGGGAGAAGGAGATGAGCTCCTAAGTCCCTGAGTCTAGCTTTTGCTAGCTAGGAGTAGTGTATGTGTCTGGCTGTGTGTTGTGTGTGTGTCCCATTGCCCTTTGCATGGGCTTCCCTTCCCCTTTTATAGGCCAAGGGGAGAGGGTGCGAGTATATGTGTTCGTGGTGTTCGTTGCTAAATGCACTGTTCGTCCATGCCGCGCACTGTGCGAGCGGGAATCGCGCTTTCCTACTCCGGCTGACGACATGGCCGTGGCTGACGTGATGTCCTTCCTTCTTGTGACGGCTCACGGCGTCGAGGGTGGTGACTTGCGTACGGCGTCCAGATCGAGCCTCCGTAGCTTCCTTCGAGGGTCGCCTTCGAGGATGGTGGCGTGCCCGAGGCGAGCGAAGTCAAAGGAGTGGTTGGCACAGTGCTGCTGCCAAGGTTAGGTCTGGCCGTGCAGCATGGCGCTCAGAAGTCCACTGTTGCGAGTGGATTTGACCGGTGTCTTTTCCGGGGCGTGGACGGTGGAGTGGCGCAGTGATCCCCTACTTTTTGACCGCAGAGGAGCGTCATCATGATTTGGATTGACGGGTCGCAGAGCCTCGGGCGTTGTTCCCGGCGAGGCCGGCCCGAGCTTGGACCGCAAGCTCGAGCTCGCTGAGACGGAAATGCCCGCTCGAGGGTGGAAATCTCCCTTGAGGCCGCTGAGCTTCGAACGAGACGGAAATCCCCGCTCGAAGGTGGTCGTCCACCTCGAGCTGGATGAGTGCCGAGGAGTTGTCGCGATGGTGGGCCTTTGCTGGGCTGTAGAGCCAGGCCAATGTCATTGTGGACTTTGTCGCCATGTAGTTTTAGGCCCAAGTTGGGGTACCCCTTTTATAGGTACCCGGCAGTAGCCCCCGAGCCTCCGCGGGAGTGAGATTCAATCCTGCGGAGGTTGGTGCTCGTCGAGGCTTTCGAGGCCTTCGTTCCTTCGCGGGTTCTGAGAATCCGTGGGGGCGCGCTAGCGCACCCGCGGGTGTAGCCCCCGAGGCCTTGGGAGAGTGGTTGACACTCTCCCAAGATCTCAACTTGATGTGAAGAGCATTCGCTGCTTCCTCAGGTGTGGGTTTGTCCACTTCGCCTGAGGTCCTTGATCCCGCCTCGTTTGGCATGGCAGGAGAGATTTCAAGCTTTCTTCGTACCTCATGCTCCTCGTTCGAGGGGTCTGAGGAGGAGGCGATCCATGCTTCCCTCGACGGGATCGAGCCATGGATGCCTGTTGAGCTGATAACGGGTGGTTCGAGCAGACGTCCATGCCCCGTTCGATGAGGGTAGGCTCGTGGTCATAGGACACGCCCGTGAAAGCTTTTCGCAAAAGTATGCTAGACGGGACTCGACCTCATTCGATAGAGGTCGAGGGCTCGATGCTCCCCTTCGAGGGGTCCCTTGATCTAGGCACTTTGCCTGGCCTCGAGCATAATCGGTTGGTTTCCTCGAGCGTTCGAGCTTCGAGGGTACCGTCAATTATCCCTGACTCGGTTGATCTGGGGCCCTTGTTGAAACCCTCCGAAGGTCCAAGGTTCGAACCCCTGATCAGTAGCACGATGGCTTCTTCACTTCGAGGAGGAAGCCTCGAGCGTTGCTCCACGCGGGGTAACGAGGCTTTCGAGACCTCTGTCCCTCGAAGGGGCTTCCTCGAGCCTTCGAGCTTCGAGGCCTTTCCTTCGAGGGTGGGCGCCTTGAATGCGCCCTTCCTTGTTCCGTGCGGGTAATGATGACCACCAGCGAAAATTTCGTGGTTTCGTGGGAGAAGTGGGCGCGCCTTTTCAGGCGAGGCGTGCGGGCGCAGTTCGACACGACCGCACGTCTGCCGCGCCAGACTCCTCGAAAATTACGGCGCAATCAAACGGTTGTACGGATGACGCGGCCCGCGCCGTTACGTCTCCCGGGGCGGGCCTGGCTGTCAGCCTAGGGGGCCGTCGTGTCAAGGCCGGCGTCCTGCCGCGCCTGGCTCCGCGGGGGGAGTATAAATGGCACGGCAGTGCCCATGCCAAGGGTACGCCTCCCTTAGCCTTCTGATCTTCGCCTTCAGCCCTTTGCATCATCTTCTTCCTTCGCCTAAACTCCCTTTCGCCGCCATGGCCCAATTCGTCGACCCCGCGCCGTGGAAGCCATCGAATGCCACCAAGACCTGTCTGGATAGTCTTGTGGAGGTTGGGGTGCTGCCGCCCAACGTCAACGGCGAACCGCCCGTTTGGATCTCGCCGGGGGCCGCTACGGAGCCCGACCCGCCGACGGGCTACGTCGTCAGCCTCGTTCGTTTCCACGAGCGGGGTTTCGGCGTTCCGGTGGGGAGATTCATGCGGGCGTTGTGCTTCCACTACAAGGTGGAGCTGCACAATTTCTCGCCCAATGCGATCTCGCAGGCGGCGGTGTTCGTCGCCGTCTGCGAGGGTTATCTGGGCATCGAGGCCCACTGGGACCTTTGGCGCCACCTCTTCTTCGGCGAGCTCTTCTCAGAGGGCATCTCCAAGGGGGTCCGTCGCCCCGCTCGCGCCGGTGGCCTCGTGCTCCAAGTCCGGAGGAGCCGCAGGGATCTTTACATCCCTTGTTCCATGGTTTCCAACAACCAAGATTGGGATAAGGGGTGGTTTTATCTCCGCAACGACGGAGGGCGTCTGCCGCCCTACACCGGCAAGCTGCTGACGAAGAAGCAGGACTACTGGTCCTTCGGGGTATCACCGCTGGAGCAGAAGGACAAGCTTGCTCTGTTGATCGAGGCGCTCCAGCGCCTTTCGAGGCATGGCCTCACCGCCGGTGGGGTCATCGCCAACTTTCACCGGCGGCGGGTGCTTCCCCTCATGCAGAGGAGGCTCCCGCTGTTCAGGATGACCCCTGGCGCCGACGTCACCGGCACGGCGATGGCGGCGGAGCCATTGCCTGTCCCCACCGCCGTTCAACGGGCGCGGCGCGCCGTCGAGAAGCTGCCGGACGACCCGTGGGTGGTGCCAATGCGGCCCGAGGATGGCCACCTGAGCTTCGTAAGTTATCTTTTGTCCCTTGTTTTTGCTTTTCGTTTCGGTTTCGTGTTTTTGACCTTGCGAATGGCGCTTCGCAGGGCCTGTCCCGCAGCTACTACTCCAAGCCCCATGTCCCCGAGGACAAGGCCGTTAACCGCGTCCTCGCCGAGAAGGCGAAAGAGGACAAGGATCGAAGGGAGGTGCGGCGGAAGCGGAAGGATCGGAAGAGGAAGAAGCACTTGGCAGAGAATCGCGAGCGGGAGGAGCAGGGGCTCTCACCGCTCCCGACGCCGGAGTCTTCCCCTGATCCCGATGGATCCGAGGAAGACGGCGGGGCGAGGAGTCCATCTCCTCTCGAGCTTCCCGTCTCCTCGCGGGCTCCCCCTAGTGGGGCCACCCAGGCAGCAGCGTCTGGGGGCGGGAGCGGAGAGATCGTCGACCTCGAGACTACTCCGTCGACCGTGGTGCCCACTTCTGGGAGCCCGTCGGGGGCAGCGACGGCTGCTCCCGAGGAACCCCAGGGTCGAGGCGAGGCTCCCGAGCAGCCGAGCGCTGTCGAGGAGGCCCCGGCCCATGGGCCGGGAGCGGAGGTCCCCCAAGTAGAGTCCGTCGTCTCTACGGGGGGCGAGGAGGCCTCGAGGGTGACCCCTCAAGGGGAGGCCGACGCCTCCACGGGAGGCGAGGCCTCGAGGATGGCTCCTCAAGGGGAGGCCGGCGCATCCACGGGAGGCGAGGTCCCGGGGGTGGCTCCCGTCTCAACCTCGAGGCCGAAACGGAAGCTCCCCATCGTGCGGTAAGTTTTCTTCGTTGCTCGCTTGTCGTTGATACTTCGCTTTTTTCTCTGACCGAGCTTTTTTCGTGTCGCAGTCGATCTGGGAGGCGGAGCGTGCCTTCCCTCGCGCCGACCAAGGCCCTCAAGGTCGGGCCAAGCTCGTCGCCTCACCCGTCCTCGCAGCTCCTGGGCCCGACGAACGAGGTCGTGCAGGACTTCGTCACCTTCTTCGACGCTCAGGCGGAGCTACAGGTCGAGCAGCAACCGCGCGAGGAGGCGCCCCGGGTCCTCGAGGAGCCAAGGCCGCCTCAACTCCTCGAGGGCGCTGTCGAGCCCCGCGTCGAGGCTGCCCAGTCCGAGGATGCCATCCCCGCGCCTGGGGAGGGTCTTCGCGTCGAGGAACCGTCTGCGGCGCCCGTGGAGGCGGACGTCGCGGTGGCCCCCCCGCATGAGGGGGGAGAGGGACGAACCCTCGGCGGAGGGTTTCCCCATCTGAAGGAGCTGGCCGAGGCTCTAGGGGTGGGAGCCCCCGTGACGCAGGGGCACGAGAGCGGCGGGGCCGCGTCGTCGACTCTCATCGTGGCTCCGTCGGGGCCGGCGTCGGCCGGACCCAGCGGGCCGCCTGCACGTGGATCCGCTGAGATGTGGCAATCCCGCAGCGAGCTTCCCGAGCGGTTCGTTGGTGAAGCCGTGGCGGAGGAGCGTCTATGGGACGTTCAGTCGGTGCACGGTCAGGATGTTCGCAGGGCGCTGCGAGACGTTCTCCGTCTTCATGATGAGGCCGGCAAGATCCACCAGGTGCGTTTCGGTGCAGCTAGTGTTTTTGTCGTAATTTGTTCTCCAAAAGAGGCTTAGCTCGTCTTTCGCAGGAACTCCGCCAGCAGGCGTTCGCGAAGAACGACCAGATTGCGGCGCTGTTGTTGGAGCATCGCCGCTTGTCGGGGGCGGTCGAGGCTCAAGACCACCAGCTGGACGACCTCCGGGGCGCTCGGGACCGGGCTGTCACCGAGCGACGGCAGAAGGGCGAAGTCATCACTCGCCTAGATGGCTCGGTCAGCGCCCTGCGCGAGCAGCTCGCGAACAGCAGCACCTGGCTGGACAACGAGCGGGCCACGCGCAGTACGGCGGAGTTGGCGCTCGAGGAGGAGCGGCGTCTCGTGGTCGAGACTCGAGACCAGCTCGAGCTAGAGCAAGCGGCTCGGGCTGCGGCGGAGCGGCAGGCTCGAGAGGGGGAGAAGGCCCTCGAGGCTGCCCGGGGTCAAGTCGAGGGTAAGCCGATTTGGCTCGGGTTTCGACCTTGTTTTGCTTTGTTACTCTTTCGTTTCTGACAGCCTTGTTGGTGCAGCGTTCAAGCAGGCGCTCCAGGCCGAGACGGAGTCGAAGGAGGCCGTGCTAGTGGCACACTCGGCGACCCAGCGCGAGCTCGATGAGCTGGTGCAGGCCGCTTCGGCGGCCTGCAACGAGATTGCTGGCGCCGATGTGCAGTCCGGCAGCTCCCTCGTCAGTCGCCTTCGAGCGCTTGGGGGGCACTTCACCTCGCGCGTGAAGGAGGCCCTTCTGCTCGGGGTTCGGAAGGCGCTTGGAGTGGTCATGACCCACTACCAAGCGGACCTCTCGAAGCTCGCCGCCGGGTACGTCGTTGCCGACGACCTTAACGACGAGGAGGCAGTGGCGGTGATGGAGGAAGCCGATGCTGCCGCTGACGGAACGGCGCGAGTGCTTGCTGGCCACTTCGAGGGCGTCCTCTTTCCTGGCGAGGATGGCAGCGGCTGGGACGACCTTGGCGGCGGGGGCGATCCCTGAAAGTCTCGGGCCATCAAGCCCGAATGTAAAAAGTAGTTTAGAGATTTAGACTTTTTTATGTAAGACTAATTCGCTTATGTTTCGCTAAACATCGTTTATTTTGCTTTAAACGCGATGTTATTTTTATGCGGCGTCTTCACGACGTGCATTGTGTCCGATGCTTGTGCCTCGAGAGGGAAACGTCACTAGGATCGATCGTACGTGAATGACTTAGGCGGAGGGAAGTGAGGTGTTGCCGTAGCCTCGAGGCGTAGGCGAACACTCGGCTCAGGCGACCCTGCCCTTGTCCGTTTCACGCCTAGTGTGTTTCCTTCGAGGTTTCGCAAAGGATTTTTGAAAAGTGACGATTTTTTCGGGGGTTACTCCCCATTTAGCCCCCGAGGGAGGGATGGCTCTACCGAGGGTAGAGCCAAACCTTCCTTGAAGCGAATGGAATAAAAGTTTGTTTTATTTATTTCCAAACCGTGGGGGTTAAAAAGTCGACACTTGATTCAAAAGACTTGTACAAATCTAGAGTATGTACAAAAGTTTCGAGGGACACGGGCCACTCTAGGGATAGAAACGACGTAGTTGTTGGATGTTCCAGGCGTTCGCGAGGATCTGCCCGTCCTCGTCAGCTAGCTTGTATGTCCCGGGTTTGAGGACTTCGGCGACGATGTACGGCCCCTCCCATGGGGGTGAAAGCTTGTGTCGACCTCGGTTGTCCTGTCGAAGCCTTAACACGAGGTCTCCTTTGCAGAGATCTTGATGCCGGACCCTTCGAGCCTGTTGTCGCCGCAGGCTTTGCTGGTACCTTGCCGAGTGGAGTAAAGCCACGTCTCGAGCTTCGTCGACCTGGTCGAGCGAGTCCTCTCGAGCCTGGCAATTTTGCTGCTCCTGGTACGCTCGGAGCGTAGGGGACCCATATTCCAGATCCGTGGGGAGGATGGCCTCTTCCCCATAGACGAGGAAGTACGGGGAGAACCATGTCGCTCTGCTTGGGGTCGTTCTCAAACTCCAGATCACCGATGGAAGTTCTTGTACCCACTTGTGGCCAAACTTCTTCAACTTGTTGTGGATTCTAGGCTTTAGGCCTTGTAGAATCATGCCATTGGCACGTTCTACTTGGCCGTTCGTTTGTGGGTGGGCCACCGCCGACCAATCCACTCGGATGTGGAAATCGTCGCAGAAATTTAAGAATTTCTTTCCCGTGAATTGGGTGCCGTTGTCGGTGATGATGGAGTTGGGAACCCCAAATCGATGGATTATGTCGGTGAAGAAAAGCACTGTTTGCTCAGACTTGATTCTACTGATGGGTCGAGCTTCGATCCATTTGGAGAATTTGTCGACCGCCACCAATAGGTGCGTGAAGCCCCCGGGCGCTTTTGCCATTGGCCCGACAAGGTCGCGGCCCCATAAGGCAAAAGGCCACGTGATGGGGATAGTTTGCAGCGCCTGAGCAGGTAGGTGCGTCTTGCGTGCGTAGAACTGGCACCCTTCGCAGGTTCGTACCACTTCCGTGGCGTCAGCCACGGCGGTGGGCCAGTAGAAGCCTTGTCGAAAGGCGTTGCCCATAAGCGTGCGTGGGGCGGCGTGATGTCCGCACACGCCCGCATGGATGTTGAGGATGAGCTCTTTTCCCTCGGGTATCGGGATGCAGCATTGCAAGACCCCCGAGGTTCCCCATCGGTATAGTTCCCCTTCGACGATGAGGAACCGTTTGGCTTTCCTCGCAACGCGCCTCGCCTCCGTTCGATAGCTAGGCAAAACGCCTCGATCGAGCCAGTCGAGGTACGGGCTCTGCCAGTCTCGAGGCGCCGGGGCCTCGTCGATTTCCATCGCCTCTGCCTTGTCCTCTTCTCCCGAGCAAGCCTCGTACCCCATGGGCTCGTCCTCATCCGCTAAGAGCTCCACGCTCGTGGGGTCGAGGGCGGCCGTTTGAGCGCTGGGTGTGGTCGGGGCTCGGGCCGAGGTGGCAACGGCAATCGAAGGTCCGTCGATATCCTTGGCGAATACGTTCGGCGGAACGGTGGCTCGCCCCGACGCGATCTTTGCCAATTCGTCGGCCTCCTCATTATATCTTCGCGCGATATGATGGAGCTCGAGGCCGTCGAACTTATCTTCGAGGTTACGTACCGCCTGGCAGTATGCCGTCATTTTTTCGTCGTGGCATCTGGACTCCTTCATCACCTGATCAACGACCAGTTGCGAGTCGCCACGGATGTCGAGGCGCTTAACGCCGAGCTCGAGCGCGATTTTCAGGCCAGCAAGAAGCGCTTCATACTCCGCCATGTTGTTGGACGCGGGGAAATTGAGTCGCACGACGTATCGAAGGTGCTCCCCGCGGGGTGAGATGAAAAGCAGGCCGGCGCCGGCGCCGGTCTTCATCACCGACCCATCGAAGTACATTTCCCAGCAGTCGAGGCTGGACTTCGAAGGGGGAGCTAGGTGTCGGTCCATTCGGCTACGAAGTCAGCCAAAGTCTGGGACTTGATGGCTTTCCTTGGCGCATAAGCGAGGGTTTCCCCCATCAGCTCTGTTGACCATTTCGAGATTCGCCCAGAGACCTCGCGATTCTGGATGATTTCGCCTAGTGGAAAGGACGACACGACGGTCACCGGGTGAGCCTCGAAGTAATGTCGCAGCTTCCGTCGAGCCAACACGATGGCGTAGATCAGCTTCTGGATGTGGGGATACCTCGCTTTGGTTTCGGACAGGACCTCGCTGATGTAGTACACCGGTCGCTGGACCGGCAGAGAGTGTCCTTCCTCGGTACTTTCCACCACTATGACCGCGCTGACGACTTGAGTGGTCGCTGCCACGTAGAGGAGGAGAGGTTCGCCCTCTTTCGGTGAGGTAAGGATCGGCGTGTTCGTTAACGCAGTTTTGAGTCGATCGAGAGCTTCCTGGACCTCCGCGGTCCAGGTGAAGTGCTCTGACTTCCTCAAAAGTCGATACAGAGGCAGCCCCTTCTCCCCGAGACGAGAGATGAAGCGGCTTAGGGACGCTAGGCATCCCATCACCCTCTGTACACCCTTTAGGTCGCGGATCGGTTCCATCTGTTGGATGGCCGTGACCTTTTCGGGGTTGGGCTCGATGCCTCGTTCGGAAACAATAAAGCCCAGGAGCATACCTCGAGGCACACCGAAGACACACTTCTCAGGGTTGAGTCTTACTCCGTGCGCCCTGAGGCAGCTAAACACGACCTCGAGGTCGCGTACCAGGTCGTCCGCCTTCCTGGTTTTTACGACGATGTCATCGACATATGCTTCTACGATACGACCTATATGATCCCCGAAGACGTGGAGCATACAGCGTTGGTACGTGGCCCCGGCGTGTCGAAGGCCGAAGGGCATCGTAACGTAGCAGTACATACCAAAAGGGGTGATAAAGGAAGTCGCGAGTTGGTCGGACTCCTTCATCTTGATCTAATGGTATCCGGAGTACGCATCAAGGAAACATAAGAGTTCACATCCCGTCGTGGAGTCTACAATTTGATCTATACGTGGCAAGGGAAATGGGACCTTCGGGTATGTTTTATTCAAGCTGGTGTAATCTACACATATTCTCCACTTCCCATTTTTCTTCTTCACTAGTACAGGATTAGCTAGCCACTCCGGATAAAAAACTTCCTTGATGAATCCGGCCTCCAAAAGCCTGCGTATCTCCTCACCGATCGCCCGCTGTTTCACTTCGTCGAAACGGCGGAGGCGCTGTTTGACTGGCTTGGAGTGGGGGCGGATGTCAAGAGAGTGCTCGGCGACCTCCCTCGGAATGCCTGGCATGTCGGAGGGGCTCCACGCAAAGATGTCAGCGTGGGCGCGGAGACAGTCGACGAGCACCACTTCCTATTTGTCACTGAGGGAAGAGCTGATCCTCAACACCCTGCCGTCGTGGCTGTCGGGGTTGAGGGGGACAGTCTTGGTGTCCTCAGCGGGCGCGAAGCTCCCCGGTTGCCGTTCGTTGGCGTCAGGGAGCGTGTTGACGATCGCTTCCAGGTCAGCTACGAGGGTCTCATCGAGGGCGAGAGCCTCCGCGAGCTCGATGCTCTCGACGTCGCACGCGTAGGCGTGCTCGACCGTCGGGCCGACCGTGATGATTCCATGAGGCCCTGGCATCTTTAGCTTGAGGTAGGTATAGTTAGGGATGGCCATGAACTTGGCGTAGCACGGTCTTCCCAAAATGGCGTGGTAGGATCCTTTGAAGCCTACTACCTCGAAGGTGAGCACTTCCTTGCGGAAGTTCGCCGGGGTTCCGAAGCGGACGGGCAGGTCGATCTGCCCGAGAGTTTGGACGCGCTTTCCGGGCGCGACTCCATGGAAGGAGGACTTGTTGGGCCGCAGCTCGCTGGTGCTGATCCCCATAAGCTCCAACGTTGGAGCGTACAGGATGTTGAGGCTGCTGCTGCCGTCCATGAGCACCTTGGAGAAACGCGTGTTGCCGATGACGGGGTCGACGACGAGGGGATACTGTCCGGGGTTCGGGATATGGTCGGGATGGTCTTCGCGACCGAACGAGATGGTCTCTGAAGACCAGTCGAGATATGAGGGGGTCGCTGGCCGGACCAGCATGACCTCCCTGCGTTTCCTCCTCCGCTGTCGAGGTTTTAGGTTGGCCGCGGGGCCTCCCGTGATGAAGAACTTATGTTCCACCTCGGGGTATCCGTCGTCATCCTTGCCGCCGCCATCCTTGGGCTGACCGCTATCCTTTCGAGGGATGCGGTTGTAAAACTTCCGCAGCATCTCACACTGCTCGAGGGTGTGAGCGACTGCGGTCTTGTGATACGGGCACGGCTTCTTGAGGAGGTCGTTGAAAACGCCCCCACCACGCGGGGGACCTCGAGGCCCCTTGTGGTTAGGATCGACCGCGAGGGCCTCATCTTCGACGTCGCCCGCTCCGCGGGGCGCCCGGAGCTTCTTTCCCTTCTTGCCGTGCTTCCGCTTCTTCGAGGGACCCTTTGTCTTGTCGTCCTCCGCGGACGCTTCCTCGGGACGCTTTCCCTTCTTGTCTTTAAAGATGGCGTTGGCCGCCTCCTCCCCTGAGGCATACTTCGAGGCTACCTCGAATAGCCGGTTTGCGTGGGGGGTGGACTCCTCCCCAACTTGCACACCAGGCTGTAGCATGTGGTGCTCTCGAGGAAGGAGTGGATGATCTGATGGTCGGTGATGTTGGGAAGCTCAGTGCAGCGATTGGAGAAGCGCCAGATGAAGTCCCTCAAGGATTCGCCGGGTTTTTGTTTGCACCCTCGAAGGTCCCATGTGTTCCCGGGGCGCACGTAGGTGCCCTGGAAATTCCCCACGAAGGTCTCGACCAGGTTGTCCCAGTCGCGGATCCGGTTTGGGGGCAGATGCTCGAGCCATGTCCGCACGGAATCTGCCAAGTGGAGTGGCAGATTGCGGATGATCATGGCATCATCCGTGGCGCCGCCGAGCTGACATGCTAGGCGGTAGTCGTTCAGCCATACCCTGAGGTCCGTTTCCCCAGAGTATTTGGTGATTGTGGTAGGCTGTCGGAAGCGGGGGGGATCGGGGCGGTGCGGATGTCGTGACTAAACACCCGCGTTCCTGCTGGCTCCGGGGCCGCATCCCGGTTCCACCCAACGTCGGTGCGCCCGCGCTGGTGGGTCCGGACTCCCTCTCGCTGCCTTATTTGGTTCAGCGTTTTGCGGGCATCGCCATCGTCGATCGCGCCTCGGGTGTCCTGGAGGCGTGACCTCGCGGGTACCCTCGCTGGAAGTGTTCCTGCATCGGGTGCCGGCGGTTCGCGGGCGTGGCGTCGCGCCATGTTCCGGTGGGAGTCGCCCCGGGACTGTGCTCGTGTCCTGCCGTTTGGCCGGGGTGAGCGTACTGATGACTTCCCTCCTCGTTCGCCCTTCGAGGCTGAGGAGCGTCGAAGGCGGGAGGCTGAGCTTTCGGCCTATTGTCGGGCGGCGTTCTTGACCAACTTTCGGGCCTCGAGATGTAGCTTCCGCCCCTCGGGGGTAGCTGCTTCCGGCATGGCTCGGAGCAGCGCGGCCGCCGCGATGAGCTTTTGGCTCGTTTTGGGAGTGAGGTCGTCATCTTTGCCTTCGGCAAGGATGCGAGCCTGAGCCACTCGCCCCGCGCGCCGTGCGTCCGTGCTGTGTTCGTGGCCTTGTTTGGGCGGCTCGTGGTCGGAGCGCACCAGTGGTGAGATGTCACCACTTCCCAAGTCGCGGGGGGAGCAACTCGTGGCAGGTGGCGCGGATGTCGCTCGTCCTCGGAAGGAGAGTGGTCCGATGGGTCCGGTGGCTGCGCGCCTACCGGATCTATGCCGTCGTTGCCTCCCTGGTCGTCATCCTCGCCGTCGTCGTCCGACGTCGATCCTTCGCTGACCCGCCCGTCGCTGATGACAAAACACTCCCTGGTTGGATCGTATTCATCATCGGAATAGCCGAAGCAATAATCCGCCGCTGTTTGGAAGGCCAGAAGGGCCTCTGGGTCGCGGAGACCCGAGTAGTCCCAACCAGGGTGTGCGCGCTCAAAGGCGTATCCATCCTCCGATTCCGTGCGGGAATCATCGGGCGCCGGGGCGGCGAAGTCGTGCTCCGAGACTGGATGACAACCTGGCTGGCCGTCATACGCACTCATGGCAGTGCGGACGAACGAGGCGTACGTGACCGTAGAGCCGCGTAGCCCGTAGGGATAGGAACATGCCATCGTAGCACGAGGTGCAGACATGGGTCCCGGGAGGAAGGGAGTAGCCCTCTCCTGTGACCTTGACCGCAGGACGTCCCCTTCCCTTGCGGGAGGGGGGACGCTGACGTCGGCGGCGCGCCTTACAGCGCGCGCTCGTCGTACACGAGGTCCGGAACGACTCCGCCGTCGCGGTGCCGCCGGTAGCGGATGATGAGGCTCCGGTCGGTCGCTTGGATCCTCATGGAGGATGCGCATGTGGTAATCATCGCCACATGTCTGGAACTGCAAGCTCCCGAACCAGATCTCCTGCCCCGCTGGGAGCAGATTGCTCTCGCCCAGCGGGGGCTGATCTTCGCCGAAGTTCGCCATCGGGAACGAGAGTTGCGCAGCGCTGGTCCCCTACCGGGCGCGCCAACTGTCGGTGCCTGATTTGGTCGCACCGGCACCAACAAGTGATTGCGGTGCTAAACCACTCGTTTCCCTGACGGCGAGAGATGAGACGGGGGTTTTATCCTGGTTCTGGCCACGGGGCCGTACGTCCAGCAGGGGTGCGGAGCACCGGTTTCGTGTTGCTCGTGGTAGGGGGTTACAAGCAAGGTGGGAGAAGGAGATGAGCTCCTAAGTCCCTGAGTCTAGCTTTTGCTAGCTAGGAGTAGTGTATGTGTCTGGCTGTGTGTTGTGTGTGTGTCCCCTTGCCCTTTGCATGGGCTTCCCTTCCCCTTTTATAGGCCAAGGGGGGAGGGTGCGAGTACATGTGTTCGTGGTGTTCGTTGCTAAATGCACTGTTCGTCCATGCCGCGCACTGTGCGAGCGGGAATCGCGCTTTCCTACTCCGGCTGACGACATGGCCGTGGCTGACGTGATGTCCTTCCTTCTTGTGACGGCTCACGGCGTCGAGGGTGGTGACTTGCGTACGGCGTCCAGATCGAGCCTCCGTAGCTTCCTTCGAGGGTCGCCTTCGAGGATGGTGGCGTGCCCGAGGCGAGCGAAGTCAAAGGAGTGGTTGGCACAGTGCTGCTGCCAAGGTTAGGTCTGGCCGTGCAGCATGGCGCTCAGAAGTCCACTGTTGCGAGTGGATTTGACCGGTGTCTTTTCCGGGGCGTGGGCGGTGGAGTGGCGCAGTGATCCCCTGCTTTTTGACCGCAGAGGAGCGTCATCATGATTTGGATTGACGGGTCGCAGAGCCTCGGGCGTTGTTCCCGGCGAGGCCGGCCCGAGCTTGGTTGTCCATTGTAAGCTGCAGACTATGTACCATGTTCCACAGATGCCCTGCTGCTGCATGAACATGCTAATGTGTGGGATCCTAGGGGCTATTGCAAATGGCCACTGTCATTTTCTTTTGAATTTAGGGCATGTTTACTAGTGAATCGATTCATATGGAGGAAAGAGCAGCCACACAAGATTCTCCTCCCTCTTCCATTGAATCGGTGCAAGAAAATGATCCGATTCTTCTCTCTCTTCCCTTGAATCGATGTACTCCAATAGTATGAGCGTGTTCATGAGGTGCCACATCTAGCTTTTTCTCCCCCACTAGAGAAGCTCTTAGCGCCGGCCGCATCATGTGTAACATGCAAAATTATTAAAACCATCGCGCCAAACTGCTTTATTAACACATTTCTTTGGGTGTACACATGTACATTATATCTTTTTTTTTTCTGCGGATACATTAAATATGCTTGGTGTTGGATCTAGATTCTTGAACATTTGTTTGGGATCTAAATCTCCTCACAAGTGATCTGTCAATCAAATTAAAGCAAGAAGAGACTTGGCGTCCCGGATACATTACGTATCCTTGGTGTAAGAAGAGACTTGCGCGTCTCAGATTTTAGACGACACAAAAAACTTTATCTTTGATGCTGAACACATGATTCAGTGTGGTCCTTTCTTGCAATGAACAATTGTATATTTTAGTATTTGCTAGAAGAAACTTTCTCCTTTCCAAATTTTAGTTTGTTTGACTTTTTTATCCAAAGTTCGAATGCTTGTCTTATTTCAAGAAATTGTGCAAAATTCACTTTTTTTTATTATGGTTTGCTTTATTAATCAAAATTCATAAAAAAATATTTAAATTTGACTATGTTTGCAGAAGATAAGTGGTTAAAGTTGGGGTCAAAAAGTCAAATGACCTACAATTGAAACGGAGGTAGTGTTAATCAAATCGCTTACACAAGTCACTACAACAAAGTAAAGGCGCATTTTGAAGCTCTCATCTTAGTCCTTAGGAGTTGCTCCACAAAAATCGGTAAATCCTAAAAATTCTAAAAACAGCAGAAACGTTCTGCCATTATTATTTGGATATATAAATGTCATAATTAGTTATACACGATCAAGCACAAACACAAAACACAACGGAGTCCGAGTATGCATCATGCTCGTTCTCCCCATGCACACAGAGAAGATGCAAGTAACGGGCAAAGCATATCCATCATGGACCGCCATATACGTGAGCCGGAAGCCTAGGCTCAGCGACGGCTTCAAGTGAGACCATGCGCTGCACGGACAGCCCAAACTTCTCCTCCATACTCAATTTCTCGCTTGCTATGCCGTCAGGAAGCCTCCATGAAAAACCATGCACTAGGTTCGCTAGGATCACTTGTACCATTTTTAGCCCAAGTCCGATGCCAGGGCATATCCGGCGGCCGGAGCCGAATGGCAACAGCTCAAAGTCTTGCCCCTTCACGTCCAAGCTGCTCCCAACGAACCTCTCTGGCCGGAACTCCTCCGCTGCGTGCCCCCACACGGCAGGGTCACGGCCGATGGCCCAGACATTGACGAACACGAGTGTGCCCGTCGGGACATCATAGCCGTCCATGGATACATCCTCACGAGACATCCGCGGCACCAACAATGGTGACACTGGGTGTAGGCGCATGGTCTCCTTGACAATGGCCTCCAGGTAAGGGAGGCTCTGGAGGTCCCCCTCTGTGACAAGGCGTTCACAGCCAATGACACGATCCAGCTCCTCGGTGGCCTTGGTGAGAGCGGCTGGGTTCCTCAAGAGCTCCGACATGGCCCATTCAATGGTCACGGACGAGGTGTCTGTGCCGCCGACGATGAGGTCCTACAAGCATAGCCAGAAGCCCAAAACTGAGTATTCCATGCGTCTCAGAATATTGGTATGCTTAGGTTTTCAGGAAGTTAAACATTTCTAAAGTAAAATATAGCTAACTAGCTCATTCTTTTAGAAAATTTCTTATCTAGGTGCAGTGCTGTGCTTATCCGGTGAGAAAAATTCTCATCTAGGTGCAGACTAGTCTCCGTTGAGTGCGGGATTTGTGCTTATCCAAGAATTTTGTGCAACTTTTGGATGAAGGAATAAAAAGAACATTTGCCATGCTTGTCCAACTCATTATATGGCTGGGAATTCTTGTGACTCTAGAACAGTCCAAGCATGGCTGAGAATTTTGTGCATCTAGACCACTCCTGTCCGCTCCAACTACTATGAAAAGAGAAGCATTACATTATACACGATTTTTTAATAAAAAAATATCTATTATGATATAGTTTCCACGTGCCCAACTTTATTTACTTCCTCCGTCCCTAATTAAATGTCATTGGAGCTAGAGAAATAAGTCTCCCAATAACTATCGTCCACTACCCAACACCGCCCGTGCCTACCAGCGTCGTGTGGGCATAGCTGTACCACACGGCACAGACTACTACATGCCTTATCTTCCCTTGGTCACGCACACATCAACCCACTAACTTTTTCCAAAAAAAAGTCCCATACTATCGGAAACTGCTAGTTTGTCATGTACCTGAATATTTACCGTGTAAATTATTTCGGACACACGGCCAAAATCACGGTAAAGAAAAGGCACACTAAAAACATAGTTTGTGCCGTGTGGCCAACTCCCGGAATCCGGTAGTGACAGGCTGCCAGCTGGGCCACACACATCCACACGCCGGAGGCTTTGCTCCTCTGCCCCCGCACAACCTCGCCGCACCACACGCCGGAGGCTGTGCTCCATGACATCGACTGAGGTGGCAACCGTCGCGCGCTGGCGTTCGCTACCCAGTGCGGCAGTGCAGGTCGCAAGACCGACGGGCGAGCAGGCGCGCGGCAGCAGCGAGCGGGCGCGCGCAGGGCTCCGACGAGCGGGCCCGTTGGAAGCAGCGAGCAGGCGCGCGGGGCTCCGGCGAGCGGGCGCACTGGCAGCAGTGAGCAGGCGGGCGACGCTCCGGCGAGCGGACGCGTGCGAACAGTGCCCGACACAACATATTAACGGACGGAGGGTGTAGATCGTTTGGTGTAAAAAGTTTGTAATGAACTAATGATCCACCAAACACGACATAAATTATTCTTAAGCATCAAACGAGGAAACAGAGAGATTACTACCATATCCAAACCAACGATATCCACTAAAATGAAACAACAATGGATCTAATAGTGAGTGAACATCCAGAGCCTTACCAGTGTGAAGCCCTTAACGCCATCCCGCCCGATCGGGACCTCGAGGCTTGGGTCGTCGGCGAGCTCTAGCAGCAGGTCCACCATGTCCATGGCGGCAAACTCCTCGCCCTCTCGCCTCCGACGCTCGTTGTGCTCGTCCAGCACTTGCTCCAAGAACCGATCGAACATCTTGCCAAGCCTCTTAATCCTCCTGATCTGCGGGTCCAGCCATCTTAGCCACGGGATCATGTCCCCCATGCTGAGCGCGCCGCTGAGGTAGATGAACTCGTCGATCATCCACTTGAACTCCTCCGGCGTCGTCGCCGCCGCCGTCGACCCTGTACCACCACCTCCATGGACGACGTACTTCTTGCTGCCCAGCACCATGCGCGAGATCGCTTTGAGGTTTGCCATGAGAAGGCAGTCCAATAGCGCCACCGCGCGCCCACCACCATGGCCGTAGATGTCGCGCAGCATGGCGCGCACCTCCTCGTCGCGGACATGCTCGTGCGACCTGAGCTGCCTGGCGCTCATGATCTCGGCTTTCCACAGCCTGCGTGCTTGGCGCCAGTAGGGGCCGTAGGGAGCCCACAGCACGTCGGAGTAGTTGTAGCCGGTGTGCCTGCCGGACGCCGTCCTAGGGCGGTCGCTGAAGGCCAGGTCGTGGGTCTTGAGGATGAACCGTGCAGCGTCGACGGACGAGCCGATGAGGACGGGGACGGAGCCGAAGCGGAGGGACATGAGCGGGCCATACCGCTTGGAGAGCTCGTGGACGGAGCGGTGTGGGAGAGCGCCGATCAGGTTGAGGTTGCCGATCACTGGCCATGGCCGAGGGCCCGGTGGGAGGTTGTACTTGCGCTTGGGGTTCCAACGGCGGCGGAGAATGGTTGCAAGAAACAGCACGGTGGCCAGCACGACGGGGACCAAGGAAGCCGGCGGTGGAAGCTCCATTGGAACATGCGTGATGGTACCGGGTGGTCGTTGCGCGCCAATTAGTCCACAACTCCACATAAGCCACTTGGGACTTCTTTTATTGACACAAATTGCATTACTCATAAGACTTCCGAGTTCCCCAACACCGCCTAAATGGTCCCTCCGTAATTAGGACCGATCACGAATTATTAATACCATTGTGGATCGTGCCAAAGTATTTTAGCACAATTCTCAAGGTGCACACTTGTACACATTTAGACTAATTACAATCCATAGTATCATACTCTAATATTCAACAATGCAACATAGGTTGAAAAATTTATTACAACTAGAAGAAACATTATCAACAATGGGTGCTATCATATTTCACTACCCAAGACAATTAATTGTTGTAAGGATGTGTCTATGAAAGTGAACCATATAAGTACACTTTGTGCCCAATATAAAAAAATAGTATCAAAGTTGTATGTTCCATAACATACATATTTTCTCTCTCCCTATTTAATTTGTTGTCACATCACCCAACAATTATCCTAGGTGGCTCCTAATTAATTACTATGATATTACCCACTGGGAGTAGCCTTATGGTGTTGTGGATGACACCTCTTTTCTAATCTCCAAGGCCTAATACTTCAACTTGTGATGTGTTGACGCTAGAACGATTAGAAGTTCACAAGCCAGCACTGAAGGAAAACAAAAGAGCCACTCTATCACCCAGCAAAAGCTCTTGTTTAATCAAGCTTATGAAATAATTAATTCAAGTGTTAACCGAGAGCATTGTTCTATTTCAAATTATAGTTTGTTTAGGGTTTTTTTTCCTAACTTTTGGCCATCATTTTAGGAATTTTATTTTGTTGCATGCAGGGGCACAAGAGTCTTTTCTCTTTTCATGCCATGACCAATCTATCTAAAATAACTAGAATTGCAATTTTTTTTCAATGAGACGAAGGGAGTATCCAGTTAATGGCATGATATTTCTGTTGTTTTTGTAATTTTGAAGATTTATCCAATTTTTGAGCAACTCCTAGGGACTAAGATGAGAGTGTCAAAATGCACCTTAGTACATACTAAAATTCCTCAATAAAATATAATATTGTTCACTGCAAGGACATCGAATCATGCGTCCAGTATCAAAGATCATGTTTTTTTTGTGCCATTTGAAAATACGATACACCGGGTCTCTTCTTGCTTTGATCAACACATCACTCATAAGGAGATATAAATCCCAAATAAATGTTCAAGAATTACCAATGATATGTAATGCATCCGAAAAAGGGATAAATTGCAGCCCATTTTTTAAGTGTCATGTAGTGCAGAGATATGAATGTATGGTTTCTAAAATCTAATGATAAAAAGGGATAAATGGCCTCCTCCTCCTCGTCGACCACACTTGTCACCGCACATCAGCAACTACTATGGTGGCGACAATCACGGTGAAGATAGCGGTGAGCATGCTGCTCGTTCAGCCGATCAGTGTTGGAGTGTTCTGCTCCCCAAGATCGCCCTTGTAACACCCCTGGTGTTAAGTGACTCTAAAATTACGTTTAAGTTAAGCTAAGCACATTTCAAAAGTGGAATTAAGAAAAATGAGGAAAATTTCGCAAATTAAGTCAAAAACCGTTCAAATGAAGCAATAAAGAAAACTTTGAAAACTTCGTAAGAACTTGAAAAAGTGCAAATGGGAAAGTTGGAGTATAAGTCAAACCAAGAAACTTCCCTTTTCAAACCATAGCCTAAAAATGTCTGGAAGCATCTCAAAATTCAAACCCTAAACTTGGAATTTGAATTTTCCATTTCAATATCAAAGCTGAAAAGGAATCTCAGTCAAATCTCACGATTTTACCACAGAACATCAAAATCTCCAAAAAGCAAAGTTGTACATCTTCACATTTCTGAACTTTGCCTCCATTGGCACTTTGGCCAATTTTGCCATCTAGCCCCTCGAATTTCAAAAATTCAGTTCAAAACAGGGTTTAACCCCCTTCTGAATTACGGCCAAATTTTCATCTTTTTCTCTTCAGATCCAGTGCTGGGACGTGTCTCATGAAATTCTAAACAACTTTCATGTTGGAAGATTTCCGAGCCATGTTCAAATTTTTGGAGTTTGAGCCATGCCAACCAAGTTGACCTTTGCCCGGCCGAGGCGCGCTCACGGGTTGCCCACGCCGCGCTCGCGCGTGCCGCGCTCGCCGCCGGCAGCCCCCTGCCGCCGCCCGTCCTCGCCTGAGCCGGCCAATGGCACGGCTGCGTGTCTCCGCTCACGGAGCACGCGTCTGGCCAGCTCGCGTGGCCCAGGGCGCACTGTAGCGCTGACCCGAGGCTCGCCGTCGCGTCGCCGCCGTGAGCCGCCGGACAAAAGCGCCGCCGCCGTTGTCCACCGGTCCAACGCGCGACTTTTGCGCCCACGCGCGTTGCTTTTCCCCTCCGTCCTGTCTCCTCTCCTCGCCCACGCGCGCCTGCCGCCTGCAGCTCGCCTGCGCGCGCGTTGACGCCGGGAAAAGACGCCAACGGCCGCGACAGCGCTGCTGCCGCCGCGACAGCTCACCGAGCTGCCCCAGCCCCCATTCCGTGCTGCCCGAGCACCCTTCTCCTCCCCTCTCACTCCTACTTAAAGCCCCAAACAGTTCCCTCCCTCTCCGCGCCGGAAAACACTCGCCGGAGCTCGCAGAGCCGCCGCCGAGCTCGCTCTCATGGACAGCTCTCTCCATTGCTCCTCCGGCCAAACCGAGGCTCGCACTAGCTTCCCCATCACCCACTGCCACTCCTCGACCAAGCCCCGACCCTTTTCCACCACCACAGCCGCCGGCGCAGCTCGCCGGAGAAGCCCGAGCCTTCCGCCGCCGCCCGCGCACGTGCACAGCTCGCTCCGCTCCTCCTCCGACTGAACCGAGGGCACCAACAGCTTCGCCGTGCCGCACTGGTGCTCACCGACCCCTTCCCCGACCTCCTTCGACCCCGACGCCACCGGTCACCGCTCGCCGGAGCAAGCAGAGCCGCCACCGCCGTCGCTGACCTCGTTCCCGGCCTTCCCCGACCTCGAGACCTCGCCCAAAGAACGCGCGGTGAGCCCCTCTCCGTTTTCCCCCACTTCCCCGGCCCGGTCTCGCCGCCGTTTGGCCGGCGTACGCACGCCGGCGAACTCAGGGACCCCGGTGTATCTTCTACCTTTTTACAGGGGGCCGACTGTAAGATGTAGGGACCTTTTTGTAAGAGATTCAAAACTTCTAGGGTTCACAGCGTAAAATAGATTCTATCTTTTAGGTTTAATTCGCTGAGATCTTCAAAAATTCGTAGAAACTCGTAGAAAAATCAGAAAAATGCCAAACCAATTTTGTAGTAACCAGTGATTCAAGAAGTCCAACTTCTTCCTTTGCACCTCACTCAGTTGAGCTTCAGATTTTGAAATATAAATTCAAATCCGTTTGGACCCTTTTCATCATAGTTCAAAATCTAGACATGCACTTGAGCTGGTCTTGGGATATGTTGTTAGTGTGATTGTCATTAGCTTAATGCGCAAAGGGTGCACAAAAATTCCCAGTGGATTCAGAGTTATGAATTTCCAAACATATACCCTGCTGTTTTGGCAAATAAATCACAGAAAATAATTCACTCAGTGAAAAATCACCTCCTTCACACAGAAACTTAATCAAGACATTAGAAACCTTAGAAAAATGAAAATGGTAATTTTTGGACACTGGAAAATGGCTAAATGATTTTTGGTGGTTTAAACATGGTGAAATTCCACAAAAATAACCATAAATCCATACCACATATAAACTTGCAGAGAGGTCACCCTTGGTACCCTAAGTCACTGTGCTAAGTGGTGTGGACAGAAACCTTGTAATTATTTTTGTAGGAATTTAGTTTGTTTTTAGGCAAAAAGATAAGAACATTTTTAATAAATTATAGAAAAATCATCTTGAGCCAAGTTTTGGGCTAGGCCCCTGCCTTGGCATGAGCAAGCCTCTGGTCAAGTGGCACCTAAAAATAATATTTCTAATTTTACCTTTTGAATAATAGAACAAGGACTTAAATGGTGGAAAAAAAAAGAAGAAAAGGAAAAGAAAAGAGAAAAACCTAAAACTCTAAAATCAAAGTAAAGGTTCAGAATGAAAAGGGTATATTCACTTATAATTAATGTTTATACTTTCCAATTCATTAACCAAGGATTAAGCAAACCCTAACTATATTAAGTCTCGATATTTAAACATTCATGCATCTCGTGTAGATTCGGGTCTCCCCGACGGAGTCTACGAGCTAGTCCCCGCTGCCGAGGAGATTGCCCAGGAGTCCGAGGTGAACGTGGTGCACGTGGATCCGAGCCCCGAGCAGGAGTACCGCTTCGAGCCGGAAGGCAAGCCCCGGAGCATAACCTAACTTTACTTACGCGATTTATTCGATTATATGTTTGTGCATTTAAGTTTCAAGGAGTTGAATGAAACCCTAGATTGCATGATCATAGGTTCCTTTGATTGAACACTAGTATGTTAGGTCCGATAGTCGCTATGCTTAAGACCGATAGAAGTCGAGTGTTTTCCGACACTCGCGAGATATAGGAGTTGTATGTCTACTCATATCAGAAACACTAGAGATGATGGACGGATGATTGTAGATACCCGTCTATCGATGGTTTAATTGGAAACATGTGGTACTTTTGTGTCAAGCATTTGAACGTACCACATATATGCACGGACTATGGGACCGGTAAGTCCCGGTATCCGATTGATGCGAGCAGGTCCGACAGCTCTCTGTCTTGGAAACGTTATCCCATGGGCACATGAGGGTAGTTGCGTGAGTCCCAGTAGTGGTAAACCTTTACCCTGAGGCATTGGGACTCGGGAGCCACTCGCAGAGAGAGGAGAAAGGATTGGGGTGTGTTGGCATTTCCAACCATTCCGTATGTGTGGGTTTTCCCTGGCCAGGTAGTAAATTCGGTTCGAACTGTCCGCTTCTCGCGGTTAATGAGACTGCTTGACCGATGTATGACATATTATGAAGTGAAACTTGGAAGGATGAAATCTTTGTATGGAATAACTGTATTGCAAAACTTGATTGTTTAGATAGGCTCACCTAGAATGGATAGGTTAAGGGAATTAAAATAAAAAATGGATAAACTAGAAATCAGCTTAGTCGCTTTTGGCAAAAGAACCCCACTAGCCAAACAGCCTCTCATTTTAGGAGTCGGTGATGTAGTGATCACCAGTCGGTTAAGTCTTGTTGAGTATAACTAGTATACTCAGCCTTGCTTGTGGATAAATTTTCAGGACCGTCCCCTCAGGAGGTAGCTGCCTCTATGGCTTGGGCCTCCCAGCTTCCTCCTGGTTACAGCATCGAGTGGGAGCCGACCTCTCCCGAGGATCGTGAGGAGTAGCGTCACGGCTGACTTCATCGTGACGATACTATGGATCGTCGCTAGTATCTCGTTTACTTTCCGCTGCATGAACTCAAACTATTTTATTCATCATTTCAATTTGGATGTAATAACTCTAAGACTTGTTGTAATTTGAATTGTGGAATGATGTGATCTTTGGAACTCACCTTCGAGTGAGCGTATGAACGGACGATCTTCAGTAGCAGTTAGTCGAGCTCGACTCGACGGTCGTACCCGCATTTGGGAACATTTTTGTGTATTAGCACCAACGGAAGGTGAAATATACTTAAGTGGGCCCATTTCTCGGGTAAGATCGCTACAGCTAGTATCAGAGCCGACGTTCATACACTCCAAAGAAAACATCAGACCCTAACCAATGTTTTCTGAAATAAAATCTACCAAACCCCGATTCCATTGCGCCTAAGCAAAAGGAATGAAACGTATAGGAACGTTAAGGACAAAACTAGAACGTGAAGTCCTTAAGGGTTAAGGGTTGCGCTTTGTTAGGTGGCATAGTCTAACTTAGGTTTGATGTTTGCTCTTCCATGAAACCCAATCTTTAAAAGGCTTTCGTCGCAAATCCTCTGACTGGTACGTAAAGTTTACGAGTAGGAGTCCGACTAGATCTATAGAGAGAGACGCGTCTATGCCTAGCCACCGGCACTAACTTCGAAAGTCAAGTCTGACTTAAGATGTGAGGACGTTTAGGTCTTGCATGCATCTCTTAACTAAAACCGGAATAATAATAAACTTAAGAGAGTCAAAATCCAACCGATCAAATCAATGCTTAAAACGGCCTTAATTAAAAGCTTAAGCACGTCCTTTATCTTCAGTTTCTCCCAGTTTCTTCTTTTGGTCTTTTAAACTCATGGTACTCACCTCTGAATTTTTGTTCAGATGGCCGTTCCCAGACACCTTGCTGGCGCGAACGAGAAGGTGGAGTGCCAGGACTGCCTCAGCTGGGAGGGGTTTCCGTCCCTCTTTTGGAAGATTCTGAAGGAGGTTGGCTACCCGTCTCCACCGGTATACTTTGGCAGAGAGTATGCGGATCGTGGTCAGGGTTAACAAAATCGTTGTATGTCTGGTTTCTAAAACCGAAAAAACCGGTCCGGCTAACCGGTGAAACCGGCCGGCTAACCGGTGGGAGCGGTTTTATAGTGTCGGTTCGGGGCCGGTAACCGACCGGTTTTGCAACCGGACCGGAGCGGTACGACCGGTTACCGCGAAAACCGGACCGGTTTGAACGGTTTTGTTAACCCTGATCGTGGTGTGAATCGGTGCAGTGTCCGCATGGAGGCACCGGTGCACCCCGAGCACCCCGACTGGCCTAGGCTGGGGGTCGTGGTGCATGGTCACCGTTTTCCGGACACTTGGGAGCTGGCCGCCTTCGCAGGGCTGAACCAGTTCACTGCACAGCACCACGACTTGGTGGAGAACACCTTGGTTGGTTTCCTGCCTTCAGCCCGCAGGGATGACCCTCAGTGGTTGTCACGTTACTTGGCTTCCTCGCAGTTGTTCCTGGAGTTTCCTCGGAACGCACCTGCTTTCTTTGCTAGCTGGATGAAGGCTAGCATCCGCATGGCAGAGCTACTCAAGATGTCTCAGGATTCTCTGCTCGACTTTGCCGATGCGATGGTGAGAGTGTCCGCGGACAAGGACATAGCCGGGATCTGCACTTCCTTGGACATGGCTGCCAAGGATAATCAGATCCGGGATTTGCAGGCTCGCATTGCGAAGCTTACCATGGAGAAGGAGCACTGCGCTCACCAGGTGGAGGTGTTGACGACTGCACTTGAGGAGGCACAGGAGGAGTTGCACGAGGCTAATGCCGAGATGGTTGAGTTGGAGGCTCATCTGGAGGTTCCCGAGGGGGACGAGGCAGAGGATGATGCCAAGTCCGAGCTGGACGACGAGGAGCTACCCCCAGTTCAGCCACCACTTTCCCCCACCGTGAGCCGTACTTCGGTGAACGACGTGGATGACTTCTAGAGCGTTGAGTTAGAGATTGGGCACTCTTCAGCATGGCTTTTCCGTGTCGCGTGGAGTTTAGCTAGTTGAAGATGAATAATCTCTTTGTATCTCATGTCCTGTTTCCCTTCGCATTTGGTGTAACATCTTAATTAGAATGTGTTGTCAGCATGTGTTGTAATGGATTCGTTGAACCATGTCTTGGATTAATGAAGTTGCTCATTCTATGAAATTTCGCCTTTTTATGCCACGTTCTTTTGTAACATTGAGATTGTCTCTTAATCATGCCGGTCATTCCCTTAAGAGCAAATGGTGATTCATGATATTAATGGACACTCAATCATGCAGATGGCAGGACCTACGACCCGACGGACCCCGGATGGTTTCGGGACAAATCAAGGCTCAACTAGTGCCCCGAATCAGCAGGTCCCGCCAGAGCAGCAGCCACCACCTACCCCTCCACTGCCAAATTGGCAGCAGATGATGGCTATGCACGCCGAGGTCATGAGGACTATGCAGCAGCAGATACAATTGCAGCAGCAACAGTTGACCCAGAATATGAACATCAGTGCTCAGCGTCAGAGTGGTTGCAATGCCCCGCCTGCTCAGGTTGCTCGTTTTGAGGACTTCCTGGGTACTCAGCCCCCACTGTTCTCTAAGGCTACTGAGCCTCTGGAGGCTGACGCGTGGATTCGGGCTATTGACTCGAAGTTTGCTATCCTGTCTGCCCCTTGCTCTGAAGAGCGCAAGGTCACTTTCGCTGCACAGCAGCTTCGCGGTCCGGCTTTGGTTTGGTGGGAGACTTATCGTGGCATGCTCCCCGCCGAAACTGTGGTTACCTGGCAGAACTTCAAGGATGCGTTCAAGGCGCATCACATTCCTAAGGGCCTTGTTGAGAGGAAGCTGAGGGAGTTCCTGACCTTGACTCAGGGCACTCACACGGTGTACCAGTACGCCTAGGCTTTCAACAACCTTTGTCAGTACGCTGGTCATCATGCTGACAATGATGATAAGAAGAAGGAGAGGTTCCGTATGGGGCTCAGCACAAAGTTGCAGGAGAGGCTGCTCAACATCAAGCCTGCCACTTATGCTGACTTGGTCAATGTGGCTATCGCTCAGGAGGATGCCATTATGACCCATAGAGCCAACAAGAAGAGGAAGGCTTCTGTTGTCTCTGCCAGTGGCGGTAAGCCGCAGCGTTTCCGTATTGTTCCTCCACAGGGACAGCAGCGTACAGGGCAGTCTGCCCGCTGGGTGGTCAACCCTCCTCAGCAGGGTGGTTCTCGTTTTCCACCGCAGCAGTCACAGCAGCAGAAGGCCCTGATGAAGTAGCAGCCAGCTCAGCCTGCAGCTGGGTATTCTTGTTACCGTTGCGGCAGTACCAGTCACTTCATCAGGGACTGTCCCCAGGGCAAGCAGCAGAACAATGGCAACCAGCCAAACAAGGGCAAGTTGCAGAAGATTCACGTCAAGCAGGGAAGGGTCAACTTCACCACCTTGACTGACCTTCCCGAGGGAGCACCAGTAATGACGGGTAAATTTCTGATTCATAACCAACCTGCAGTCATTCTCTTTGATTCTGGTGCCACTCATAGTTTCATAAGTCCAAGCTGTGCTAAGAAATGTGGGTTAAAATGCTTATCTACAAATGCGGCCTACAAAATAATAACCGCAGGAGGAAACTTGAATTCAAATCATGTGGCGCGGAAGGTGCCAATTAAACTGGGTAGTAGAGTCATCTTGACCGATCTGATTCTTTTAGAACTGGATGGGATAGATATAATCTTGGGAGCTAATTGGATGGCACAACACAAGGTTGTATTAGACGTTGCGGAGAGAATTGTTGATATCAACTCACCTACACATGGATCTACCACACTCTATCTTCCGTCTCCCAACTCCTTGAGCTCATGTGTTTTTGTCATGACTGAACCCAAGCTTGAAGACATTCCTATTGTCTGTGAGTTCCCCGATGTCTTCCCAGACGACTTGCCTGGAATGCCACCGGATAGGGACATTGAGTTCGTTATCGAGCTACAACCAGGTACCGCACCGATTTCTAAAAGACCCTACAGAATGCCACCCGCGGAATTGGCAGAGATGAAAACTCAACTCCAAGATTTACTGGACAAGGGTTTCATTCGTCCGAGTACATCACCTTGGGGTTGTCCTGCCATATTTGTCGAAAAGAAGGATCACACGTTAAGAATGTGTATTGACTACCGGCCTCTCAATGCGGTCACCATAAAAAACAAGTACCCTCTTCCCCGCATTGATGTATTGTTCGATCAACTCGCCGGAGCCAAGATATTCTCAAAAATTGATCTTCGTTCCGGATATCATCAAATCAAGATTCGTCCTTGTGACATTCCCAAGACGGCTTTCTCGACCCGCTATGGACTTTATGAATTCTTGGTTATGTCGTTCGGGCTGACTAATGCTCCTGCTTACTTCATGTATCTCATGAATTCGGTATTCATGCCCGAGCTGGATAAGTTCGTAGTGGTTTTCATTGATGATATTCTTGTCTATTCCAAGAATGAGGAAGAGCATGCCGAGCATCTCCGCATAGTTCTTCAACGACTCCGCGATCACAAATTGTATGCCAAGTTCTCCAAGTGTGAGTTTTGGCTGGATAGTGTGAAGTTCTTAGGTCACACTGTTTCTAAGGATGGTATCTCGGTAGATCCTACGAAAGTGCAGCAAGTAATGGACTGGAAACCTCCTACCTCTGTCCACGAAATCCGAAGCTTTCTGGGTTTGGCAGGATATTATCGTCGTTTTATTCCGGAATTCTTGCGAGTTGCCAAGCCAATGACCGAGCTATTGAAGAAGGGGCAGAAATTCGTGTGGGATGAGAAGGGTGAAAAGGCATTCCGCACATTGAGGAAGTTGTTGACCTCAGCTCCTGTTCTGACCCAACCGGATAGCACCAAACCCTACGATGTCTATTGCGACGCTTCAGGCACCGGACTCGGTTGTGTTCTTATGCAAGAGAACCGAGTTATTGCTTATGCTTCACGTGCTCTCCGTCCCCATGAGCTGAATTATCCCACTCACGACCTTGAATTGGCAGCCGTGATTCACGCTCTGAAAATATGGAGGCACTATCTTATAGGAGTTCCTTGCAACGTGTACACCGACCACAAAAGTCTCAAGTATGTCTTCACTCAGGCTAACTTGAATATGAGGCAACGAAGATGGCTGGAGTTGGCAAAGGATTATGACATGAGTTTGCATTATCATCCCGGAAAGGCGAATGTGGTTGCGGATGCCTTGAGCCGCAAGTCTCATTGCCACTGTCTTTCGATCGAATCGTATGCCGACACTCTATGCCATGAGTTGGCGAAACTCAATCTCGAGATTGTTCCGCATGGCTATTTAAACAACATATCTCTCGAGTCCACATTGCACGATGAGATCTTTCTGGCCCAGCAGACCGATAAAAAGGTCAGAGTCATTCGGGAGGAGCTGGCCAAAGGAACGGAGGAACGGTATAACTGCTTCCGTCAGGATGCCCGAGGCATGATATGGTTTGGGAACCGTATTGTCGTGCCTAAAGATCCGGAGTTACGGAAGAAAATTTTGAGCGAAGCTCACCACTCTAAGTTCTCTGTTCACCCTGGCAGCAATAAGATGTACCAGGATATGAAGAAAACTTTTTGGTGGACCAAGATGAAGATGGATATTGCTCGGTTTGTATCCGAGTGTGACACTTGCAGGAGGGTAAAGGCTAGTCATCTGAAGGTGGCTGGACTCTTCAACCCTTGTCTATACCATCATGGAAATGGGAAGATATCAGTATGGATTTCATTGTTGGCCTTCCCAAGACCGCACGAGGGCACGATTCTATATGGGTCATTGTGGACAGGCTCACAAAGACCGCCCATTTTATTCCGGTCAACACCACCTATGCCGTCAAGAAGTATGCCGAGATCTATCTCGACCAAATTGTACGTCTGCACGGGGTGCCTAGAACCATCATTTCGGACCGAGGTCCGCAGTTTGTGGCAAGGTTCTGGGAGCAACTCCATGCATCTCTCGGTACAAAGCTTATTCGAAGCTCGGCTTACCACCCGCAGACGGATGGGCAAACCGAGCGGGTGAATCAAATCCTTGAAGACATGCTTAGAGCTTGTGTCATTCACTATGAAGCAAGTTGGGATAAATGCCTGGCTATCGCTGAGTTCTCCTACAACCACAGTTACCAAGCAAGCTTGAAAATGGCACCTTTCGAAGTCTTGTATGGGAAAATGTGTCGAACTCCGTTATGTTGGTCTCAGCCTGGAGAGCGAGAGATATACGGACCCGACCTGGTGATTGAAGCCGAAGAGCAAGTCAGGGTTATTCGGGTAAACCTCAAAGCCGCTCAGTCTCGTCAAAAGAGTTATGCCGATCGCCGAAGAATGCCTCTCAAGTTCGCAGTCGGAGATCATGTGTATCTTAAGGTTTCACCAACTCGGAGAGTCCAAAGGTTCGGAGTAAAGGGAAAGCTTGCACCCCGTTACGTCGGACCTTATGAAATCATTGAGAAGTGTGGATCCGTGGCTTATCGTCTACGACTTCCCAACAAACTTTCAGCTGTGCACAATGTCTTTCATATCTCACAACTCAAGAAGTGTATTCGAGTTCCGACTGAAGTCGTGGAACAAGAAGACGTGGAAGTTGAGCCCGATCTGACCTACGTTGCTCAACCTCTCAAAATCCTTGACCAAAAAGAAAGGCACACGAGAAGACGATCAGTTAAGATGTATAAAATTCAGTGGGTTCATCACACTGAAGAAGAGGCAACATGGGAGACCGAGGAATATCTCAATCGCCTTTATCCTGGATTTCTCACCACCCCTCCAGGTACCGCCTCTTCCGCACTTTCTAGCATTCCCGAATCTCGGGACGAGATTCTTTTTAAGGGGGGTAGGCTGTAACACCCCTGGTGTTAAGTGACACTAAAATGATGTTTAATTTAAGCTAAGCACATTTCAAAAGTGGAATTAAGAAAAATGAGGAAAATTTCGCAAATTAAATCAAAAACCGTTCAAATGAAGCAATAAAGAAAACTTTGAAAACTTCGTAAGAACTTGAAAAAGTGCAAATGGGAAAGTTGGAGTATAAGTCAAACCAAGAAACTTCCCTTTTCAAACCATAGCCTAAAAATGTCTGGAAGCATCTCAAAATTCAAACCCTAAACTTGGAATTTGAATTTTCCATTTCAATATCAAAGCTGAAAAGGAATCTCAGTCAAATCTCACGATTTTACCACAGAACATCAAAATCTCCAAAAAGCAAAGTTGTACATCTTCACATTTCTGAACTTTGCCTCCATTGGCACTTTGGCCAATTTTGCCATCTAGCCCCTCGAATTTCAAAAATTCAGTTCAAAACAGGGTTTTACCCCCTTCTGAATTACGGCCAAATTTTCATCTTTTTCTCTTCAGATCCAGTGCTGGGACGTGTCTCATGAAATTCTAAACAACTTTCATGTTGGAAGATTTCCGAGCCATGTTCAAATTTTTGGAGTTTGAGCCATGCCAACCAAGTTGACCTTTGCCCGGCCGAGGCGCGCTCACGGGGTGCCCACGCCGCGCTCGCGCGTGCCGCGCTCGCCGCCGGCAGCCCCCTGCCGCCGCCCGTCCTCGCCTGAGCCGGCCAATGGCACGGCTGCGTGTCTCCGCTCACGGAGCATGCGTCTGGCCAGCTCGCGTGGCCCAGGGCGCACTGTAGCGCTGACCCGAGGCTCGCCGTCGCGTCGCCGCCGTGAGCCGCCGGACAAAAGCGCCGCCGCCGTTGTCCACCGGTCCAACGCGTGACTTTTGCGCCCACGCGCGTCGCTTTTCCCCTCCGTCCTGTCTCCTCTCCTCGCCCACGCGCGTCTGCCGCCTGCAGCTCGCCTGCGCGCGCGTTGACGCCGGGAAAAGACGCCAACGGCCGCGACAGCGCTGCTGCCGCCACGACAGCTCACCGAGCTGCCCCAGCCCCCATTCCGTGCTGCCCGAGCACCCTTCTCCTCCCCTCTCACTCCTACTTAAAGCCCCGAACAGTTCCCTTCCTCTCTGCGCCGGAAAACACTCGCCGGAGCTCGCAGAGCCGCCGCCGAGCTCGCTCTCGTGGACAGCTCTCTCCATTGCTCCTCCGGCCAAACTGAGGCTCGCACTAGCTTCCCCATCACCCACTGCCACTCCTCGACCAAGCCCCGACCCTTTTCCACCACCACAGCCGCCGGCGCAGCTCTCCGGAGAAGCCCGAGCCTTCCGCCGCCGCCCGCGCACGTGCACAGCTCGCTCCGCTCCTCCTCCGGCTGAACCGAGGGCACCAACAGCTTCGCCGTGCCGCACTGGTGCTCACCGACCCCTTCCCCGACCTCCTCCGACCCCGACGCCGCCGGTCACCGCTCGCCGGAGCAAGCAGAGCCGCCATCGCCGTCGCTGACCTCGTTCCCGGCCTTCCCCGACCTCGAGACCTCGCCCAAAGAACGCGCGGTGAGCCCCTCTCCGTTTTCCCCCACTTCCCCGGCCCGGTCTCGCCGCCGTTTGGCCGGCGTACGCACGCCGGCGAACTCAGGGACCCCGGTGTATCTTCTACCTTTTTACAGGGGGCCGACTGTAAGATGTGGCGTTGACGCCGGAAAAACTTCTAGGGTTCACAGCGTAAAATAGATTCTATCTTTTAGGTTTAATTCGCAGAGATCTTCAAAAATTCGTAGAAAATTGTAGAAAAATCAGAAAAATGCCAAACCAATTTTGTAGTAACCAGTGATTCAAGAAGTCCAACTTCTTATTTTGCACCTCACTCAGTTGAGCTTCAGATTTTGAAATATAAATTCAAATCCGTTTGGACCCTTTTCATCATAGTTCAAAATCTACGCATGCACTTGAGCTGGTCTTGGGATATGTTGTTAGTGTGATTGTGATTAGCTTAATGCGCAAAGGGTGCACAAAAATTCCCAGTGGATTTAGAGTTATGAATTTCCAAACATATACCCTGCTGTTTTGGCAAATAAATCACAGAAAATAATTCACTCAGTGAAAAATCACCTCCTTCACACAGAAACTTAATCAAGACATTAGAAACCTTAGAAAAATGAAAATGGTAATTTTTGGACAATGGAAAATGGCTAAATTATTTTTGGTGGTTTAAACATGGTGAAATTCCACAAAAATAACCATAAATCCATACCACATATAAACTTGCAGAGAGGTCACCCTTGGTACCCTAAGTCACTGTGCCAAGTGGTGTGGACAGAAACCTTGTAATTAGTTTTGTAGGAATTTAGTTTATTTTTAGGCAAAAAGATAAGAACATTTTTAATAAATTATAGAAAAATCATCTTGAGCCAAGTTTTGGGCTAGGCTCCTGCCTTGGCATGAGCAAGCCTCTGGTCAAGTGGCACCTAAAAATAATATTCCTAATTTCACCTTTTGAATAATAGAACAAGGACTTAAATGGTGGAAAAAAAAAGAAGAAAAGGAAAAGAAAAGAGAAAAACCTAAAACTCTAAAATCAAAGTAAAGGTTCAGAATGAAAAGGGTATATTCACTTATAATTAATGTTTATCCTTTCCAATTCATTAACCAAGGATTAAGCAAACCCTAACTATATTAAGTCTCGATATTTAAACATTCATGCATCTCGTGTAGATTCGGGTCTCCCCGACGGAGTCTACGAGCTAGTCCCCGCTGCCGAGGAGATTGCCCAGGAGTCCGAGGTGAACGTGGTGCACGTGGATCCGAGCCCCGAGCAGGAGTACCGCTTCGAGCCGGAAGGCAAGCCCCGGAGCATAACCTAACTTTACTTACGCGATTTATTCGATTATATGTTTGTGCATTTAAGTTTCAAGGAGTTGAATGAAACCCTAGATTGCATGATCATAGGTTCCTTTGATTGAACACTAGTATGTTAGGTCCGATAGTCGCTATGCTTAAGACCGATAGAAGTCGAGTGTTTTCCGACACTCGCGAGATATAGGAGTTGTATGTCTACTCATATCAGAAACACTAGAGATGATGGACGGATGATTATAGATACCCGTCTATCGATGGTTTAATTGGAAACATGTGGTACTTTTGTGTCAAGCATTTGAACGTACCACATATATGCACGGACTATGGGACCGGTAAGTCCCGGTATCCGATTGATGCGAGCAGGTCCGACAGCTCTCTGTCTTGGAAACGTTATCCCATGGGCACATGAGGGTAGTTGCGTGAGTCCCAGTAGTGGTAAACCTTTACCCTGAGGCATTGGGACTCGGGAGCCACTCGCAGAGAGAGGAGAAAGGATTGGGGTGTGTTGGCATTTCCAACCATTCCGTATGTGTGGGTTTTCCCTGGCCAGGTAGTAAATTCGGTTCGAACTGTCCGCTTCTCACGGTTAATGAGACTGCTTGACCGATGTATGACATATTATGAAGTGAAACTTGGAAGGATGAAATCTTTGTATGGAATAACTGTATTGCAAAACTTGATTGTTTAGATAGGCTCACCTAGAATGGATAGGTTAAGGGAATTAAAATAAAAAAATGGATAAACTAGAAATCAGCTTAGTCGCTTTTGGCAAAAGAACCCTACTAGCCAAACAGCCTCTCATTTTAGGAGTCGGTGATGTAGTGATCACCAGTCGGTTAAGTCTTGTTGAGTATAACTAGTATACTCAGTCTTGCTTGTGGATAAATTTTCAGGACCGTCCCCTCAGGAGGTAGCTGCCTCTATGGCTTGGGCCTCCCAGCTTCCTCCTGGTTACAGCATCGAGTGGGAACCGACCTCTCCCGAGGATCGTGAGGAGTAGCGTCATGGCTGACTTCATCGTGACGATACTATGGATCGTCGCTAGTATCTCGTTTACTTTCCGCTGCATGAACTCAAACTATTTTATTCATCATTTCAATTTGGATGTAATAACTCTAAGACTTGTTGTAATTTGAATTGTGGAATGATGTGATCTTTGGAACTCACCTTCGAGTGAGCGTATGAACGGACGATCTTCAGTAGCAGTTAGTCGAGCTCGACTCGACGGTCGTACCCGCATTTGGGAACATTTTTGTGTATTAGCACCAACGGAAGGTGAAATATACTTAAGTGGGCCCATTTCTCGGGTAAGATCGCTACAACCCTCGATGGCAGTAGCTCATATGAGATTAGTACTTTTCCCAAAAAAAATTACAAAAATATGTATTAGAAGCAAATAACGAAAATAGGTATCAACACACCTACCTTAAGCACGGAAAGGATCTGCAAGTCAGTGGCAGAACTAGGGTAGGGGGCACATCCCCTCCCCCAAAAATACATTCTTAATTGCTTAATTCAAGATTTGTAGCATTACATCTTTGGGAACTGGGCACATATGCTTAATTTCTTATGTACACTGGCTCTATCGGTTGGGTCGACACAGTTCTGGAGCGTTGCAGCCGCACATGCAAATGTTGAAATACCAACCGGTAGGTGGAATTATTCCTTGCATGCCAACCCACAAGATCAGCATCACTGCATTAGAATGTATGTTGCTGTATGTTGCAATATTAGCAAGTACTCCCTCCGTCCCAGAAAGAATGTAATTCAGGGATTGGACTGACTAAGATTATAGAAAATATTATTATTAACTTTTACAATATTAAATATATATTATATGAACATATATTTCATGATAAACTTAATTAAGATTATTTGATTTCATAAATATTAATAATTTGTTGTACATAGTTGGTCAAAGTTGAGATAGATTGACTTCTCGGGATATGATAATTGTATTCTTTTTGGGACTGAGCGAGTAGCAACCAATCCATAGGCCCGAGGGACCATAGAGAGGGGGACCCACTGAGGGAGCCGTGTCACTGAGCTCTCCCTGGTGTGCGATCGTGCCCTCCGGCGAGCTCCATCATACATGGGGGTCAGCGCGGTGAGGCAGCGCATGCAAGTGTGAGTTGGGCAGATGGCGCGACAGGGAAGTGGGTCCAAGGGAGTGTGTGTGGGACATAGGGAATGATGCACGAACAGAGACGCCACGATAGGAGGTATGTTAGCGTGACAACTGCAAGCAAGAGATGAGGGCGAACCAGCACCAAACATGCAACTCTATATAGTATATATACTAGTTCACAGATATCCTCAAACTGAAATAGTGACGGACTAAACGTATGTATATGTTCTAATGTAATTATTGTCTTTCAGACGGAAGATGTTTTATTTTTCCTCATCTCATTGCATACTAATATTTTTCACAATGTCAAGAAGTAGCAGTAAAAGGCATGGAAACCTGGTCAAGCGCATTCAACCACCTAGCATAGGCTAGATAGATTAGGAAAGCAAGAATTTTCAAAGCATTAAAAAGACCGTAAAGGAAAATGCCACTACTCTTCTCCGCTTTGCAGTGAAATACAACCATTTTCAAAGTATATGTGACGCTTTGAAATCCAATATTCAATGAAGTTTGGACTTGTTTCACTGAGTGGACCTATGTAGCGCTGAGTGGGGCACATGCCCCCACTCATTTTCCTTATTCAATGAAGTTTGGACTTATTTCACTGTAGATATAAAAGTTCAACAAAGAGTAGGACGCCACTCGATTTTTGGACTGGGTCTGCCCCTGGGTGACCATGCTGCCATTCGGTTGATTAGTGTTGGAGTGTCCCTCGAGAAAATATGGGTAAATGTGGATAATTTTTACTAACTTTTGTATCTGTTCTTCGCAAATTGAAACTTGTGGCTGTTCTTTATAGATCCCTATATCTGTAGCTATTCATAGTAAATTCTCAAATCTGTCGCTAACATAATTTGTCATCACCTACTTATTTATTCTGTTATGCCTCAGAAGCTAATGTAAAAGAGACAAATTTCTACAAAAGATATCTTTCTTCACTGTTAACGGAGGCTAGACGATACCCTGACACATGTTTCATTTTCAGTGTTTCTCCCTCTTTGTTTTTTGACCGAAGTTTCTCCCTCTTTGTTACTTATATATTTCTGTTGTCCTTGTATTTGTACATGACAATATTACTAGCATGTTCAATGACAACCGGAAATCATTGTTCATACAATGATTCTCCCATTAAGTTGTTAATATTTACGTCATAAGTGAGCTGTTTTCTTCCCAAACTTTGTTGTCTTAAGTTAATATGCATAATGATTTTCCATGTTTGTCTGCTGCAGAGAAATGTGGACAATGTTGAACTGGACTGTGTGGGCGTGGATCTTTGCAAACGCCACAGAGAGCAGTAGAGCACTTGCATTGCAACTTCCCATCTTATTTTGGTAGCCATACTATGTTTTCTTTACCGAGTGAATGTTAGACATGGAGTTCAAAAATGAGAAGGCCTAGAAGTAACTATGCATAAGTGTACTGAAAAGAAGAAAGGAACCCGATTTTTTTGGTGACAGAAGTTTGATGTTCTGATCTAAACTATTTCGATTGTCCCCAATTATATATCTTATCATGAAAACTTTTGTGTTCCTACAAATTGTTGCAAACTCTTTTTACATCATTTATACATTCTATCTTTTTTATTGATAACTTGTTGGATTGCCTTATTGTAGAGATGTCCTGTCGATGGGCTTCTATTTCTACGGCCTACGAAGGACCAGCGCGGCATACTCTTCCATATTCCCGAACTTGATCCCAGTTGCGGTCATTACACCACACACATTGCAAATAACACGTATCACTGTTAACATATTTGTTTCTGTGTGAAATGTGATTTTCTTCGGGACTGAGAACCTGTCACTACGGAAGCTACCTGGTAAGATGAAGTTGTTGGGCGCGCTGCTCTGTGTGGAAGGGGCGATGATGGTGAGCCTGTTGAGAGGGCCTGAGTTGCACATGTGGCACACCAACCTGCTCAGGCATGGCCAGGACCAGGTGCCATCAAGCACGGTAGGCGCTCACCACGACAGGCCTGTCGGTACCCTTTGGTTGTGTGGAAGTTGTGTGAGCTACGCTCTGTATTTCGTCGTGTAGGTGTTTGGCTATCTGCTTGGAAGTTAAATTTCCTATGACCAACTCAACTAACAGTCTTGGTCGTTCTCACTTGTTCTCACCATGAGGTGGTGGTGGGGGGGGTGCCCCCCCCCCCGAGCTCAAGCCGCGCAGGAGCAGGAGGCGTAGGACGGTAGGCAGGCGAACAAGGTGTACTTATCCTGATTGCCTAGCCTTTGTGCCAAGCTAGGAGTCTTGTTAGTAGAGCTTTATTACTCCCTCGGTCCTTTTTTATGCATGACTTTAGAACAACATGCCCAGCGGAAATCATCATATGGGGGCAACTGTTAGCGATTGCAGTGAAGCTGCTATAGCTGTAAACTTGTATGTAGTAAGTGTTTTCTGTTTGCCACTTTATATGAGCGGTTCTAATTGCATAAGTCATGGCTAATTGGCAAGACAAATCAATTGATTCTAATTAGCCTAAGATTAGCCTATGTTTACTATAGCATGATTGTAGCATCACATGCTGAGCTAATATAATCATGGATTAATTAGAACAAATACGTCCAACTCTCCAATTACTCAAGACTTACACAATTAGTTTTATAATTAGTTCATACTTCGTCTTCCTAATCTGTCTCTAAACATCCAACTCAGGCAACTGCAGGGAAATGTCAAGACTAATCGATGATACGCAGCGAGATAATATAATCTACTGCCATCACGGTACTCCGGTCTGTTTCCTTGTTATTAGGGTCGTTAGTTGACAGGAAGCTACTGAATTTTGTATAGTGACTATAGAGGGGGGACGGTGTTGAGTATTCCCAGTCTCCCACACTCACACTCAGTTTCGGGGAGAAGATCAAACTTTTTTGATAAAGAAAATTTTATTAATTTTAAAATCGTTACATTGAGATGATAGAATCATAGAGAGATCTTTAAACACTCTCGACGACTTATCGATTTTATCATACGGAGTAGATTCCGGATATATAAATGCTGAACGGAAATGCAGATTATTTTGATGCTGATCCCGAAGAGTTGATGATTCAATCCTTCTTCTGGAGCCTGAGCGTGAAGGCCTGGAGGGAGAGAAGCACCTGCTTCAGTCGCTCTCTGGTCTCGGCGTGGATCAGGTTCCCGTCCCCGTCGAAAAACTTGTCCGGCTCGTAGAAGGAGAAGACGAAGAGCTCCGGCTTGTTGATGAAGTGGATGTCCAAAAACACCCCGACCTGACGCAGGTGGTAGCTCGACCTGCCGCCGCCGAAGTTGCCCCCCGCGCAGACGATGGCGCCTGGCTTGTCCGCCCAGCAGTTCACCCCTCTGGAAGCCCAGTCCAGCGCGTTCTTCAGCGGGCCTGCGATTCGCATTAGTTTTCTTTTTTAAAACAGTTGGTGACACCAAAATGCATGTAAAAAAGTATACTGCAAAGTTATACTCTCTTCGTTCCAAATTATTAGTCATCCTGACTTTTTACTAAATTCATTGAAGATGCTATTGATCTAGATAAGTATAGGTCTAGGTTTATAGAAGATGCCATAAATTTAGACAATCAAAATAACACCTAGGATGACTACTAATTTTTAGAACGGAGGAAATATATACGATAGGGAAACGTGTGTGCGTGCGTACCGGTGATGGAGTAGTTGTACTCGGGCGAGGCGAAGAGGAAGCAGTCGGCGTCGCGGACTTTGGCGCGGAAGGCCTCGACGGCGGGCGGGAAGCCTCGGCCGCCGTCGGTCTCGAGGTCGGTGTTGAGCATGGGCAGGTCGGCGATGTGGAGGTCGTCGACGCGCAGCCCCGGGATGGAGTCCTCGCATATCTCCGCGGCCGCGCGGATGAGCCCGCGGTGCCACGAGGCCTCGCGGATGGACCCGCTGATGCCGGCCACGCGGAGGATGGGCTTCGCTGCTGCAGACATTCTCTCTCGACGCGGCGCTGCACCAAGCTCAGTTCTTCACTCGCTGGTAATGTGGCTTGAATACACTGGGTAGTTTTAGTGCCAATATAAATAGAGGGAATGAAGGTCAAGAAGCTCGTGAGGTCAGCTGGCCATAGCTAGCCGCCGGCGGCGAGATTATCTTAGTCATGCCAGTGTCTAACGACGACTGTCACTTGAGTAACAGCCACAACTTTTTATGTTAATCATCAACCAGTACGGCCACAGGTGGATTTTGTATTCGAAAAAGGGAAGTTTCCCTGTCTGTCTCTCTGTCCCTACCTGCGACTGTGAGCGAGGCTCCAACCTCCAACTCCAACACACTGGGGCCGAACGAACTCTCCCGTCCCGGAGCCCCCGCCGGACACTCCATATGAGCGTGTGAGGTTATCCGTGAGCTCACGGGGGACGTCATGTGTGGCGCATCGTTTTCGGCCGGTGGTTGCGGTGTCGCCGGGATCCCGGCATCCCGGGCTCGCTCGCCGCCAGGAGAGTTGGGACGAACAGGGTAATGGGCCGGCCATTTTACTGGCCCTAGTCTTGTCTAATGTTAATGGGCCGGCTAGCTTACATGCTTATTTTCAAAGTTTGCCCCGTTTAGAACCTTGGAATTGTTCTAAAAAAAACCTTGGAATTGAATTTCATTCTAATAATTATAATGTAGACATAACTTAATTAAGATAATATAGTTATATGTAAAATATATTTATATATTATTATCGACGATATAAGAGAGATACTTACTACACTTCTATGTTATAGGGAAGAGAGTCCAAGAGTGCGCTATAAACTACACATTAAAAATATAGAATCAGGATCTATATAATCAATTTCTATCTTCCACTCCATAAATTTAAGACAAGATTGTATGCATACTTTGGATAATTGTGCAATGCCAGGTTCCTAGACCAATAGTTTACTTTATTAAGTGGATTCCGCTTCCTCAAAATAAATGATCAAAACCGAGCCTACAGTGTTTGTAATACTGGAATTTTGCAGTACGCTGATGGTGTGCTGTGCATAGTCAGGAACTCAGAATCGTATCCATATGCCTCGATCGTTCTATCATGCACATCGTCCCAAGATTTACCTCCATAAAGGTTTACAACTGATTTATTATATGCTGAAGGCCAGCAAATAAAGCGTGTATAGACCCACACGCCAGCTGCAGCTAGGGAGCAGTTGAGGATGATGAAAGATACGGGATGGCCCGGTGCAGAAGAAACCGGTCAGAATCGTCCGTCTCTGTGGATCACCTGATAATGTCAATTGTCAACTGCAGCAACTTCACTATACGTTGCACACGTAGCCAGGACGAAGGCAGTTCTTGAAAGGGTCCGTCGATGATGCAGTGGCCTGCTCATTGCCATGCCAACAAGCTCCTCTATGTGTCAATCGAGTGGACTCTGCCGTTTCGCCACGAGAGAGTGCCACTCGCCATCCGACTAAGATATAGTAGGCCTCACGATCCTCGGCGCCTCTGCCCATCATGGCGACGGTGAAGGACACGCTCGAGCGCCTCATCGACGGCCTCCGTTCACTAACGCCACGTCGAACCGGCCGCCGCGCGATCACCGCCACGAGCTCCAACGGGCCTCGAGTCGTCATCCACCACCGGCCCGCCGGGAGCAGCCCCGAACGCGCCGCGGCGCAATATCAAGCTGCACCGGTCACCATCCGCGTGGCCACCTTCAACGCCGCCATGTTCTCCATGGCGCCCGCCGTTCCGCCGGCCGCAGCGGACGACGACGTCGTCGAGTACCCGGGACGAAGCATGGCTGCTACCGCCGGAGCGGGGCGGCGGAGGCAGCGGCTGCAGCAGCCAAAGAAAGGCATCCTGAAGGCGCAGCAGGGCCCACCGTCGCCGGTGAAGCAGCTGCGTGTGTCCATCAACCTCCACGACGACGAGATCACGGCGGCGGAGAGGAGGGGCAGCAGGAACGCCGCAGGCGAGGCAGTCAACGGCGGCGCATGGAAGGGGAAGGCGGTGGCGGCGGAAGAGGGGAGGAGGAGCGCGCCGGAGTGGAGGAGGAGGTCGTCGTCGAGGAGCGTGGCGGAGGTGCTGCGGGAGGTGGGAGCCGACATGGTGGCACTGCAGAACGTGCGGGCGGAGCAGGAGCGAGGGATGCGGCCGCTGTCGGAGCTGGCCGAGGGGCTCGGCATGCGCTACGTGTTCGCGGAGAGCTGGGCGCCCGAGTACGGCAACGCCGTGCTCTCCCGATGGCCCATCAAGAGGTGGAAGACGCACCGCGTCGCCGACCAGTCCGACATCCGGTACGCACACGGCTTCAATTTCCCTTCCTGCTAATTTGCATGCGATCCATCATAATAATTGTACTAAATAACATGCATACACCTACAAATAATGTCATGCACATGACCATGAATTGTACTTGCAAATTAGTAGTTAGTGTATAAAAACCATTATTAATAATAAATATGATATATTATAGTGGTCTATCTTATTTTAATCTTAAATTAAAGATGAGTAGGCCTTTTGCCAGGTAAACCAACTCCTAGAATATAATGTTAAACAATATATATATATATATATATATATATATATATATATATATATATATCAAAATCAGCTACGTATACATGATGATTGATTTATCCGTGGTGTGAGAGGTAGATTTTATATTAGAATTAGTTTCACAAAGTAGTTTACAATTAGTTTCACGTCAAGTTTATATTACAGTGTTATCACAAAAATATAGAGATCAAGGGTTAAATCAAAGGTTAAAAAAAATAAACTGTTTAAATAAGGATGCAGGTAGTTTGTGTAGTCAACCAGTGCTGTTGATTGAAGGTGATAGTTTTTGATAGGATTGCTACTACCTTTTTGCAATAATAAAACGATTACATGTCATCCATAGTGGCAATGATGGAACGATCGATGGAAACCTTCAACGGCAGATCCTAAAAGATGAACAACCGCCCATCATTTATGTAGATTATCAGAAACCTAGTATCATTGGCTCATAATACGGTAACAAAGTCAAAATGAGGAAAAGAATACATAGTAGCAGCTCTCACTTTTCTTATGCTTCGTCAGCAAAAAGTAGAAAGAAGTATCCAGCAAATGTATGATCCTTCAAACTCGAGATGATCTGAGCAGCGTATCTTTTGATCAGCACCCCAAAGATTGATTATGGAGCAAGTCTAGCTGAAATCCTGAGCAAAAGTTAGATGCTTTCACCACTTTCTGATTAGGTCAGACATGCCTTGCTATATTTAATTTTTAAAATTAAGGATTAGGTTAGCTGCTCCAAAAGGGTCGATAGTGATACATAGTTGTAATTTATGGCTGCTGGAAAGTCCACATTCTGTGGGGAACAGAACTTACATTCTCCATCAGAAAAACATATTATAGAAAAAACACAACTTCGGGATAAAATTCTTGGCCATGCATATATTCTTGGTAAGTACATTAAAAATGTGAAACGATTGCTATGGCTTCATTTGCATACTGTGTTTTGGATTTCCATACAGGTAAGGACATATCACTAGCTAGCAAATGTTAGGAACTTTCCAGAGCGTATCTGTTAACAGAGGCTGAAGCTATGCAATCTGCTAACTATTCAGTAGTCCGTAATCTCACATAAGGAAAGTTTTGCATACTGACATTATTGTTTACAACTGAAATTTTGACAAAAAAAAACTACATTGTTGAAGTCTAAATGAAATGCCCATCTTTTCTTATTAGCTTAACTTTTTGGGTCACACTAGTTAGTGCACACAACTAAATATGTAACTATGTTCCTTCAGAAAAATGTTGGAATCCTGATGGACACAATAAATAAAATAATTACAGCTAACTCGTTTTGAGTTGAACTAGTGCGTAACTCATCATACAATAATTTTCATATGTGGGAAAGTACACATGGAGCTCCCTTTTGATGATGGGCATTGCCATTCGTTTAAATAGGAGTAGAATCACGTGAGAAACGCTGATAATGACATTTGAGTTTGAGTACTGTCTGGTAGACATTGTGAACCATTATTGAATTTCAAGTTCATATGCAATTAGAAAAGTTAAATTCCGTTTCTTTAGCCTATGGTAGCTTAGGCTGCAAGCTTGGGAAGTTGGGAGCCTAGACGAAGCAACGGCTGCCCACTAAGTTTCTTTACCAGCGGGTAATCGCTGGAATCCTTCCATGATTATTTAGCTTGGCCAAATGAAACACAGTTTACATATTACCCCAAAAAATATTTTTTCCCATAGCTTATAGTCATCTCCACTCCAAAATAGGCAAATTTTAAAAATATGATTTAAATATAACTTTCCTTATGTTACATTGCCCTTGAAAATTAAAACCATGATGGTGGGGACTTGATCTTAAATATACGGATCTAATAATATTGATGGTTTATCAAAACATCTAGGAATTGTTTCAGATAATATTGTTCACCAAAGATCATGAATATTGCATCTTGAAAATGTGTGCCCACCTTGTAAAAAGAAATCTGAGCAGTAAAAAGGAAAGAAAACTACTTCTGACGAGGAAGTAACAAACTACTGAACCAGTGTATTGTCGTGGAAGAGAACAGGAACGTGCTGAGGGTGACTGTCGATGTGCCGGGAGCAGGGGAGGTGAACTTCCATTGCACCCATCTGGACCACCTTGACGAGGGCTTGAGAATGAAGCAAGTCAACTCCATCCTGCGATCAGCCGATGGCCATCACATCCTCGCCGGCGGCCTGAATACGCTCGACCCCACGGACTACTCCGTCGACCGCTGGGCCGACATTGTCAAGGTAGATATATATATGGCAGGATTCATACTGTATTCCTGTCCAAGAAGCCATGTTATGTGACCATGAAGGAGGGAAAACTCGCATAATATCTTACCATAAGCAACTGCAAAAAGATCTGATCATGGCTCATTGATCTGAACTGCCGGTGATCTGATCGCAGTACTACGAGGAGATTGGCAAGCCGACGCCCAAGCCGGAGGTGATGAGGTACCTGAAGGCGAAGCGCTACGTCGACGCCAAGGACTTCGCCGGAGAGTGCGAGGCCGTGGTCGTGGTGGCCAAAGGCCAAGGTGAGATCAGGCGTGGGCAAACTCGGCTCAGAGAATTTCAGTCAATTCTGTTCACTGCTGTTTTTTCACTGAATTTGTGTGTGACTAGCTGCGTCGGCCTGCAGATGTGCAGGGGACGTGTAAGTACGGCACGAGGGTGGATTACATCCTGGCGTCGCCCAACTCTCCCTACAAGTTCGTCCCCGGATCGTACGCCGTCGTCTCCTCGAAAGGGACATCCGATCACCACATCGTCAAGGCGGACATAACCGTCGTCGCCGGCAATGGCGGTGCACGCAGCTTGAGCTTCCGGAGGCAGAGGGTGGTCAGGATGGGCAAGGGCTCGACAAAAGGGATATGGGCAGCTAGATAGTCCTCGTTCGTTGGTGACTCTTTCGCTAGATTTCTTGCATAGTTTCGTTTCTGCCTCTGTTTTTCTTTGTCAAAGGTCCCTTATGTGGTTCTTTATACGACTATATATAGGAGTATCTCTGAATAGATCATACGGCTGAGCTAATGTGACAAAATATGTTGTGAATTGTGATACTGATCGATGCAGCACCACTCTAATGGATGTGTAATCATATCGCTACAACTAGCCCAAAATATAGCAGTATCACAAGTCCCTCCAAAGATTATCTAAAACTTTTATAGGAAAAAATGAAGGGGCCAAAGTTGAAGACAGAGACAATTCTCTGGGAAAAAACAACAATGTGCACCACTTGGGCTCAGAGGATGGTGAAGAACGTGGCTGAGGACAGCAAGATACATGGTGGACGGAGGCTAGGATGAGATGGGTACCCAAAAAAGTTTTGTTTGAATATATTGTTTTCCCCCTTCCCTTATAGTTTTCCCCAAAACTTACATTTTTATGAGTCAAAATTTGGCATTCACTACTGGAAACTCATTGTTTACCGTGTATCTGATCGGCAAACAATCGGGCACACGGCAAACACCCACTTTGCCGTGTGCTTGAGCAGAGCCACACGGCAAAAAGAAGAGGCACACGACAGAAAGCTTGTTTGCCGTGTGCCCAAAATAATACACATGGTAAAAAATCTTTGCCATGCCCAAGGCCAAACACACAACAAAGATATATTACATTTGTCATGTGTATTTTATGAAACATGCGACAAATACCCGAGCCCCCCCCTAATGGCCATGCGGTCGAGCATCGATCGTTAGTATTTGTCGTGTATCTAACAATGGCACATGGTAAATACCTTGTTTGCCGTGCGCTAGCTGCTTGGCCATTTGGGTGTAGCTGTTGGGACGTCCGTTTCTCTGTTTTTGTTTTTGGGGTATGCTAGAAAATGAAGTTTGTGGCCAACTGGTCATCCATTAGTTGATCTTGCATATTTTGCACGTGCACATGCATGTGGTGCTCCCTTTCCGCTAGCTAGTCCAGTTAACCCGGCAAAAGCCCTACAAATAGAGATAGGGCTGATGCATTAGTCAGTAACAAACTTGCAAGGCAACCTATGGCTGCAAGCAAGGGTGCTACTGCTGCTCCTGTTAAGGTGGAGAGAGGTGGTTGCTCAATGGCGATCAACGCCACCAAAACCTCAGCCGAGGCCGGTCCTAGCGCATTTGATGCCAGCTTATGGAAGGACTTCTTCGTCACTACACCCCTCCTGAGTTAGTATATATATATATATATATATATATATATATATATATATATATATATATATATATATATATAGTAATTGACCATATTATATATCTATTGTGTTAGTTTTTGTATCATTTCAAAACAAATATATGAGCATACATGTATATATAATAATTAATAAATACATAGATCTCCAACCACGCATGTAGTTCGTTGCACTAAATTCATATTGTTTGAGTTTCTTAGCTTGTTACTTGGTCTATTTCTTGTCTTCATATTGTGTTAGTTTCTTAGGTTGATAGTCTAAAAAATAGAGAAATCCTGCAAATTCTCATAAAAAAACATAAACATACCATCAATTCTAATAGTAATAACCATGTAATCCATTATGTTTTCTAATAGTTGGCCACCTTTGGCATTATAAAAATAGACTAAAGTAACACCCTAAACATGTATCTAAATTACCGACCTCTACCGTTATAAAAATAATTTAAAGTGACCCTAATCTTCATTTAAATTATCCATTGTGCCATTATAAAAATAATTTAAAGTAACCCCTAATCTTCATGGAAGTTACCCACCTATTTCGTTATAAAAATAATATCAAATAACCCCCTAAATTTACATTTAAACTATCAAATGATATCATTGTTAATAGTTAAAGTAACTTCTAAATTTGAATCTAAATTATATAATTATAGTAAAAATCTTAGAGCCACCAATATAAACTCAATTACTATTTCTATATTTTATTAATATATTATTTATATTATTGTGTATATGAAATACTACCAGTAATGTGGGTCGCCATATATTCATGTATGAGGGAAGGAATAATAATACAAATTTTTTTCATATTTTCACATAGCTCAACTAAATACATATATCAAACACACATGAAAGTTTGATGCAAAGTGACAAATTATTATTAACTAAACTTATCAGAATTATTACAATTAAATGAGATAAATATTTATCTTTAAAGTACTATTAGAATATTTTATAGATTTAAGATGGCGTGAGATAGATAGTTTTAATTCCTAACTATTTCTAACTAGAACGTGCGGGAGGGTTGATAGGGTAGTATGTATAATAAAGACCAATGGTTAACCTGCCGGCCTCTATTCAACAAAAAAAATATGTGTGTGACTTGCATATATGCAGAAATCAGAAGATTGGATGAGGAAGAGAGCAGATGAGCTCAAGGTGGAAGTATGTCGGATGTTTGAGACCTACAAGTCCACGGGGGCGTCTGACATGGTGACTCTGGTGGATGCACTCGAGCGCCTTGGCATAGATAACCACTTCATTGAAGAGATCGATATGGCACTAGGCCATGCCTACAATGAAGGGCTGGAATTTGGCAGCGACAGCAGTGGCCTGTATAGCATCGCCCTATCGTTTCGTATTCTAAGGCAACATGGATTCTGGGTGCCTGCTGGTGCGTACCATGTACACTGTTTTTACCTATCAGTAAGACTGATTTCTTGACCAGTAAATGTGTAGGATAGTAAATTTGCGTTCAGAAACATTGTTAAGCAATTGATTATACTATGTATACAACTCTGTCACGCGCTGCAGGAGTATTTGATAGGTTCAAAGATAACACTGGAAATTTCAAAGCAACATTAAGCAGTGACCCAAGGAGCTTGCTAAGCCTGTACAATGCGGCTCACCTTGCAACGTCCCGTGATGAGCAAGCACTAGATGAAGCCATCTCCTTCTCGAGACGCCACCTCGAGTCCATGAAGGGCAAGCTCATGTCACCAATGGCGGAACAGGTGTCTCGTGCCCTTGACATTCCTCTCCCACGAACACCGAAGCGGCTAGAGACGATGCGCTATATCACCGAGTATGGGGAAGAAGAGTCGCACGATGACGTACTGTTAGAGCTTGCAATGCTGGACTTCGACCTCGTCAGATGTCTACACAACAAGGAGCTCAAGACTCTTTCTCTGTGAGTTTTAGTCCTTCATGGCTTATTATGAACTCATTTTTGTCTGAACCAAACACAAACCATACAATTTATATGATCTTTGCTATGATAAATCGGTTCGGCCGGTTGTACATGCAGATGGTGGAGGGACCTCTATGACGATGTTAAGCTAAGCTATGCTCGGGATCGCCTCGTTAAGAACTACTTTTGGACCTGTGGAATCCTTCATGAGGAGCAGTACTCACGAGCACGAATGTTGTTTTCGAAAACTATGGGGTCATTTTCCTTGATGGATGACACATATGATGTGCATGCAACATTGGATGAGTGCCATAAACTAAGTGAAGCAATAGAAAGGTATAGGATAATACTACCTATCTACCTCCCTCATGATTGTTGCGTTGCATAGCAAATTTATCAACAAACTGGAGCGAGGTAGATAGCAAATTTACTGCTATATATGTTACTGATATGTACAACTATGTGCAGATGGGATGAAAGTGCGGTTTCTATTCTGCCAGAATATCTAAGGAAGTTTTACATCAAACTATTGACCAACTTTGAAGAGTTCGAGAATAGTCTGACATCAAATGACAAGTACCGCATGACATTCGTCATAGAAGCGGTACAGCTATTTTCTAATAAGCATGTTCTATATATGCTACTTATGATGGTGATATTTTTTTTTCCTAGAGAGGGACTTCCTGTATATGTGTATAAGAGTTACACATAAGTTACTGTTAATTAGTAACTTTTAGAAAGACACCCTATTTGTTCTCCTTGAATACTCTACCATCAATTTACCTTACAGGGAGTATTATGGATTTTGATCTGATTTCCTACATTTCGGATATATATAAACTGATAAATAAAAAACTACTGATTAGTTTGGTTTAAATATCATATATATATAGAACATGGTTACCGAATAGGCGATTGGTTTATTTTACCAAATTGTCGTGTGACGAAATGGTCGAAGCAAAGTTTAATTAGTGGAAGAGTTTCTCACAATATCTTTGGATGTTACTCCTACATTCTTATTATCTACACAGTTGGGGAAGAACAAGAAGGATGCTGCCAGCTCTGTGGAATGCTACATGAAGGAACACCAGTCGACAGGGGATGAGGCTGCCGCTGTGGTCTCTGCCCGTGTTGAAGACATGTGGAGGAAACTGAACCAGGCGTGTATGGAGATAGACCATGAGCTGCAGCCTTTGGTGCACCTGGTGGTGAAAATAGCAAGGACGAATGAGATCATGTACGTCGGAGGTAGGGATGCCTATACTTTTGGCAAGGACCTCCAGGATCATGTCAACTCCCTTTTCCTCAAGCCTACCCCTTATCAAAAGCATTCTACTATGCGAAAGATGTATAAATGTTAGACGCTCTTCTTTTGCTTTGAAGAAAGGTGATTGTGGATATATACTTTGAAGCTCATAGCTAATCAAAATCACTTATTTCTTCTCTCTCCAATTATTTATTTAAATTTCCAGCATGTTAATAGACTTTAGTATTCATTATTACTGTATATTTTCTATCCCTATAATATCTTTTCCCACTCGTATGTGAGAAGATATCTTTCCATATCTGTCTTCTTATCGGGTATTGGATACTCAGGTATTGGGTATGAATTGAAATTTTAAAATCTCTAAATATGATTCTTTGTCATTTTATTAATTAAGAGTGCAATTTAATTATATTAATATAGGGAGTACCTCGTAAGCTTATATTTCCTTATGCATCAGTTACTTTATTTGGACTATTATAACTCTCTCTCAACCTTCTATGAACGTTTAAATAACTTTACTCAACCTAGAACATTTTTCTAAGGAAGCCAGGGCATTTTTTAGTGAAAAAATCATAAAGCTGACTGAACATTCATTTCTTGAGCAGAATATTCTCTGCATCACATTTTATAACTCGATTGGATCGGAACATTCTTTTGCCTTGAGTGAAATTTTCACAACTTTGACTGAATATGTAAAATATCGGTTACTTGAGGAATATAGGTAAAAAACATGTGAATATATACTAGAGTTATTGATACTAGTTGCACAACTATTTACCTCTATTTGGTCATTTATCCATGGGTAAAAATCTATGTTCACTATTGTTTTTATTTCTCATCTCTGAATCACCCAATGACATGAAAGATGATGAGACAAAGATATAGCTTTCAAGATGATGAGGACGAGGCTAACGTTTTGGAACTTATTGAAACTTTTTTTTTGCAAATATATTTTTTTTCAAGATACATACATACACGCTAATACAATCATAGTTCTGAATGCATATAAACTCACTAATCACCTTATAATCCCCTTTAAGCACGTTCGAAAAACTGGACAAGCATATATGTCTTGAGATTTTTTTTTGTGAGGATATATATCTTGAGATTGATGAAATCATCATAAACTAAATCTTGCTGTAGACAGGCACATCATTTAACACTAAAAGAATAATTAAGTGTAAATCAGTTACTCATATTGACGGATCAACTTGAATAATGGACATGTTGAGCGCTAGCTCAATTTATTCCACCCCATGTACTAAAGCGAGCCCACCATATTTAACGTGCATGAAACTTGCACGGGTGGAATGTCAATTTGCTGCGATCAGTCTTTCTTCTATCTATCTATCTATCTATCTATCTATCTATCTATCTATCTATCTATCTATCTATCTATTATATTATTACTTGAAGAAAAAAAGGAGCCGCCACGTTCGCCGAGAGGACCAAGAAATTCTCACATTAATCGGAAAAAAAAGAGAAGGATTCATATCGTCGATTTTATGAAGATCTAACGGTCTAGATTATTACAAGTCCCAAACTATTAATTTAGAATTAAAAAAAGGAAAGATATACAACTCTAATACAAAACCTCGAAAACAAAGCATGCATTGGTTCAAAAATTCCATCTAAACTTGCAACGTTGGAAGATGTACTTTGTATGGTAGCTTTTGTATATTATATTCAAATACAACTCTAACTTCAATCTCGGAACCAATAGGATAATAGAAGTCTGGGAGTAGAAAAGAAGACAACATGTTTCACCGAGAGAGAGCCAATATCAACTTGCTGAATTTACGAATATCTAACGGTCTAGACTAGCTAGCTCAAAGAATCTAACCATAAGAGTCTGACCCGAATACGAGTAATGGTTAAAAAATCAAACTTCAACAAATACTTTAGCTCTCTATACGAAGACAACACACCATCTAAATATTATTTCCTAATGTGATTAATTTCCATGATGAGGATAGAGAAATCCTGCACATCACCGATTATACTATCTTTTTTCTATCTTTACTACCGGCCCTCTTTTCTGCTGATAACTTCTCAGGCTATTATATCGATAGAAGTAATCTCTCCAATATTTGCAAGCGTAAGTTAAAAAAAATAAATATGCGACATACGAAGCAGCTACTAGCAAACCTTAATGTAACTGTGGTCAGCGCAAAGCCAAGACCGACCTCTAGGGAAGTGACAATAGATTCTATCATCAAATAAACATTTATCCATGATCGATGCAGGCCATACACTGCATATTGCTTGCCCTTTAGAGCAGTTCAATGATCTATTATAAGAGAGCTTGGAAATAGTTGTGATGCCAATCATTCACTTTCCACATGAATTCATTTTTGAAAAGATAAACTACAGAATATGACATGAAATAAAAATTATGGACGATATTTTGATGTAGGTCATACCGATAAAACAATTAAAATTGGATGAGTAAATAAAATATTTTTGTCTATCTATTATATATATTAGTACAACAGACTAACAGAGTCAAAAGAAGCAACCACCTTATTACCCAGAAAAATGAAAACAAAAGAATATACACAACTGGATGTTATGGAGTTCCAATAATCTAGAATATCTGTCGATTACTATATTAGTATAATAGGGTCAAAAGAAACTATCAAGTTTGTCGAGAGGATCTAGAAATTCTCATGTCAATTGAAAACAAAATAAAAGGATATACATAGATGGATTTTATAAAGACCCAACAAGACTAATCTAACAAATCCATCTCAAATAAGACTAATAAATATATAGATAAATTTAAATAAATTAGCATATGATTTCTACATGAATCAGGAAGCAATATATAAATAACATTCTGGCATAACTTATAGAGTCTATATTAAATACAAATAAGAATAAAAAATAGTAAGAACAAATAACATTGACAATTGAATTTAATATGAATTGAACTAAATAATTTTTCTCTTTCTATATAAAAATAAATTTGATATGAATGAAAACCAAACAATTGTTCTCTTTTTATTTGAAAATACATCTTTTCATGTATCATACCCTACAGGCCACAAGCCCAACTGTGGCCATCTGACGTGACCATGTCCCCTCCCTATGGGTTGTGAACTTTTTTTTATTTACTATGTGTGAACTGTGAGTATGTAAGTGTCAAACTCAAAATGGATGGATAGGACTTACTTGAATTCTTGATACATCAAACGTTGATGCTTTATTTAATGTTTGGAACTTTGGATACATTATATTATATGTGCTTTGTTTCTTTTATTTTAAATAGGTGTTGGGTTTTATATAGAATATAAATCAATACGTGTATTATGTATATCTCAATGTATGCTAAATGGTAAAACTTTTGATGTCCTGGCTCACGAGCTAACGAGCTGGCTCGAGCTGGCTAACGATCCGAGCCGAGCCAGGGTTTTAGCTCGTTACATAAAGAGCTATAATGAACCGAGCTATAACGAACCGAGCTATAACGAGCCGAGCCACAAACAAACCGAGCTGGCTCGATATCCAGCCCTAATAATACGTGTTACCAAATAAGATGAACAAAGACAATGCGATTGATGCACCTTGATGGCTCGAAGATAATGAAGGTGAATTACTATATTTATACGAAGGAGTAAAACCAATTGCTTGCATATATAAAAAAAATTAAACATCCACGGTGTACTAAGCCAAAGGCCATCGAGCCAAGATTGTTAGGCTATTATGTGTTGTTGGAACCATTGGTCAACCTTTGGTTAGATGAAAGAGGCTAAAAACAATAATAAGTTGATAAACAAATTATGATGCATGCTTTGAATTGCCACACTAATTGAAAATATAGAATATTATGCAAAATGTACTCCAGTGATAATCAAAAGGTATATAATAATCCGGAGGAGAAAAAACAACCTATAAATGGTTTAATTTGAAATTAACATAGTATTTTTTTATAATATTATTATCATTAAAGTAGATGGAAAATAAAACAAAAATATTTTCTAAGAAATGCAAGATTCATTTGTGTGTTTTATGAGTTGTGACTCATGCTCGCTCAGCAAACCGATCTTAATGGCAATTTAAAGGTAGCTCCAGTGCATCCCAGAATTAAACCATAGGACAAGAAGTGGGAACCGTGCACATTGTTAAGGCCAACTGTCGTGTGTTAGACAAGAAAATCGACCTCTAGACTTGGTTCCTTCTCTCGCATGTAGGTGGATAGGTCTAGGATATGCAAAAATCTAAACAAGAAATCAATGAAATAATTAAACTAAACTAGCACACATGGATAAAAAGCTGAATGGTTGACCAATCTCTTTATTTATCGAATCGGAAGTTATCTCGCCATATCAAGTTCCTCAACATCTGGATTGAAGGTTCCTCTTTGTCTATGCTGCCCCATGCAAGCTAACGGCAATATATAGCAATTGAAGTAATGTAGGACCTGGATCGGAGCTCAAGCGTAGTGGAGGTCACCGGAGTAGAATAGTGGAAGCTTAAATGTGCAAATAAAATCAAGCACGGTACCAAGCAAAGATGACTATACTAGGAAAATAACCAGAAGAAATTTACAGGGGAAACACAAGAGATATGGCCACGTGAAGAATTAGTGGGGTTGAGCTATGAAGATATGATCAATTGTTGGATCCATGGGCAACGGTAGGACCACATACTCTGGCTTTCTGTAGGCCGGTGGCGTATATCTACATTTTGATGAGAGAAAGGAGATGCCTCGCGTGAATTGAAGAGGGTGAGTTCTCATTTTCTTAAGCGGGACTACTAATCGAACTTACAACTCTAACAATTGAACCATAGCTACAATCACTCATTTTTCTTCCTAAAATTAACATAGCATTGGAACTACCTTAACACTTAACATGTCTACCATCGGTGACATAAATGCCAGCAATAATAGCCTGATGGTATCAAGAAGTTCTACTGTGCTTAAAAATGATATAGCCAGATTAAGTAAAAAATACGGTGTGTTGGAAATTAAATAAACCCAAATACATAAATGTTAATAAAAATATAAAAAAACTAGCTACCCGCGCTATTTGCGCGGGCCATCTTGCTAGTCTATTATATTATTACATGAAGAAAAAAAGGAGCCGTCACGTTAGCCGAGAGGACCAAGAAATTCCCGCATTAATCGGAAAAAAAAGAGAAAGATTTGGGCCATCAGATTTTATGAAGAAGATCTAATAGTGTATAGTATTATGAAGAGTTCATGTCCAATATGACTAAGCAATAAAATAGACTAACCAGTCCGTGTCAAGCACGTCTAAGCAATAACCAGGGAAATTAGGAATTTGTGAGCAATATTTGGGGCATAAGATTATACCACGGTAGAGCTCTGGCCCAAACGTAACAATCCACTATTCCAGGGAAAAGAGTTATTACAAGATCAGGTAACCTATTTTCAACTAGATCAAGTAAAAACCAAATAAATAAATCGTCAATACCGTGCAACCTTGGAGGCTTCGACACAGCATGGTGGATTAGAACTTTTTTTGCGAATGGATTAGAAATTATGTTTGTTTAATTATTAATCTACGTATCACGTGACCAAGGTTAAGAAGATGAAAGATGTGTTTTCCATAGCCACTGTGGGCAAAAAAACGAAGCTGTCGATCTGAATTTTTGTGTACGGATCTTTACTTAGCAACTGACCGCCCATGAGGATTAGCTGCAAAGCTGCCGAAAGAGTAAGTTTCAATATTAAGCCTAAAAAGAGACGAATTTAGGCCATTAGATTTTATAAAAATCTAACGATATGCAGCAGTCCAAAAAAGTCATGTCTAATATAATTAAAAATGGTCTAGGCTAAATAAACTATCTCCAGTACAACTAACTAATAAACTAGAGCGAGATGTTCATCCAGAGAGCCTAGCTACATTAATCGGCAAAAGAAGAATATAAGACTACCCACAGCGGTAGCGGTGCCGAAACGAATAATTTCTCTGACACCTCACCGATGCTTTAAAAGGAAAATAACACACAGCGGTGGATCGGTGCCGAGTGTGGTCTGCTGGATGGTGCCCACCCGACGGAGCAGTGCGGTCTGCTGCTGCCAGCCGACGGAGCACCGAGGAACGCACTTGCCTCGTGTTATCTTTTTTTTTTTATCTCAGCATCGACCACACAATGGCCGCCTCGGTGCTCTCTCTCCTCATCTCAGCATCGAAACTGCCCACCGCTGTGGGTAGTCTAAGTGGACTTAACTTCTATAAGAATCCATGTCTAATACTACTACTAATAAAGCCAAACTTGGAATGAAAAAAAAGTCTTGAATGTGAGATTCTATGAATATCTAACAGTTTATATAATTGAATAATACTATATTATAAAAGAAATCATTGTCATAGATGACAATATTACCACGTACACATGTAGATGACAATATTACCACATATACATGTAGTATGTGATTTAAGATAGAATTCTAACACATAACTTTTGGAGATATATGCCAATATATTTTGAGAGAACGTTGCTTCAATTCCCATTATGAAAACTTTGTCGTTGATATTCTCCATCCTCACAATCGCACATCAACTTTTCCCTTCTGACGCCACATCGGTCTTCAGCATGACCGATCCGTGACCTACATCAGTTTGAACCAAGGTCACCACCCATCGTCGATCGATCTTTCTCTACGCCGCTTACTACGAGGTCCTCGAAGTCCAAAACAAGATCAAGTTATTATCCATTGCGCGATGAAGGGTTGAGGTATTCCTGTCCTGATAGTGAGCATTACATATTATCTCTGTAGAGCACGACCAGTCAATGCAACCACATCTGTGATCACCGGGCATGAGGACCGTAGAGCTAAGTACATATACGGTCCTGAGCTAGCTTCGCATGTGGGGCAATAATCACGTATAGCACTTGGGCCACTGAGGTTGGAGTTAAACCATGCTGAGTGCTAGCACCAATGTGGTGGGTACAGAAATAATATAGGCAAGAAAATCAAAACCAAATTGTAATACTATGGAGAAATAAAATAGCTCAATAAAGAAAAAAATACATCACGTATACAACTTAGATAAAGGAGAAAAAGACATCATACACGCGACTTTGAAATTAGCATGTTTCATGTAGGAAAAGTGTTTATCATAGATCTAATCAGAGTTAAAAATAAAATACACCATGCAAGTATTGGATTACAACCATTATTACTTCCAAGGAAAATGAGTCATCACGTTTGCCAAGAAAGCCAAAAAATTTCCATGTTAATCAAAAAAAGAGAAGGATTTGGACTGTCAAATTTTATGAAGATATAACAGTTCAGAGTAAGCCAAAGAGTACATGTTCACTACGACTATGCTAAAACATCCATAGCCAATATGACTAATAAACATACCATATTAATTGAATAAAGAGTCCTTATCCAATATGAATAATAAATATATCTTCTTAATAATATAAAATCCATGCAGATATAACTAAATATTATTATTATTATTATTAGAAGTACCTAAGTAAGTATTCATAATAAATAACTTTCAAGCACGAATAGTAGAAATAAAATTGATGAAAGAAAAACAATAAACCAGTGTAAGCAATATATAGGTTCCACAGAAAATACAATTAACTAAATAAATGGCATGCTTTATCCATTTAAAATTTGAAAAAATACAAAGATTGTACATCGTTTAGATTGTTATAAGATGGTTATAGTCTCAATCAACCAAAAAAAGGTTATACATAGCTGATTCTTGAATAAATAATTTAAAATTTTAATTGTTAAAGTAATGGTTTGTTTCTGTAGGAATTGAGAAGCAAAACAGCTTAATAGAAGCCCCAAATAAATTTTAGATGTAATAAAATAGAATATGACTATGCAACCAATTTCAAATATATATATTTTTATATTTTCTTCTTAATGTGACATAATTATATGTATGTTTACCAAAGCCAAATGAAAATTATGACATCATGTAACATCCCACCCTTTTTAGTCTATGTACATGTGCATGAATGGTTGGTTAAGTGAAAATGTTTAAAGAGAAAAAGAAAAAGAGAAAAGAAGAATTGTTGACCAAAGTCAACAAATGGGCCAAATTTGAAAATTTTGTGAACCCAAGAATTTCTAAATGGAGTTTATAAGCTAAGCAATGTAGTTGACCATCCATGGTGAGAAAAATTGGAGAAAGAATGCTTCAATTAAATGGGAGAAGAAAATGGAGAAAATGCACTATTCACCGTCCGACAACAGGACTTGTCCGTTTTCAGGACTTGTCCGTTTTTCGGCTGAATTTTCATAATGAGCAGCGATCTTCAGGTTAAGTTCATGGTAGATCTGAGGTTCTTACGGCCAAGGTGTCTTAAACAAAGTTGTTAAGGAATGTATGAAGAACAACTTTTGTTTTTGGGTCACACTCAGAAACGGTCTGGATCAAGGGGAAAAACACAAAAGAAAATCAGTCAGATTATGTTTTCAGAAATTTCAGTGTAATTGAGGACAGATTTGAATTTGTGTAAATAGAGGTCGAATTTGAAGTTTTCTGCAAAAACTTCCAATTAGGAAGTTGTTCTACTGAAGTTGAATTTCAAATTTGTCTTCAGCACCATAGGCATGTTCTATTCAAATTTCGAAAGTAATTTGCAAATTTCAGTTAAGGTCTCTGAAATTTGGGGGAAGTTGCAGCAGTGACTTTGAAGCCCAAATTCGGCTTCAATTCGAACTCAAATGAGTGAAGTGTCAAAATAAGAAATGAAATTGAAGGATCCATCTACAAGTTTCATGTTGGAAGTTTTTGGTGTTGCCATATGAATTTGGGAGAAATTGAAGCTGCAATCTCGGTGCAAATGGAGCTCAATTGGGGAAAAGCTGACGTCACGGCAAGCAAGCTGCTGCCGGCGTCGAGCGGCGGCCCACTTCACCGGCCACGCGTCGGTCGCGGTAGGAGCCAGCTCGAGCGGCGTCGCAGCTGGAGGTGTCACGCCACGGTGATCTCGGCCGTTGATAAAGCTCGACATCGGCCTCTCCTCCTCCCCTTTTCCGCCGCGAGCTCCTCTGCTCACCGACCTCGCCGCCGTCGAGCCGGTGTTCTGCAGCCACCATCTGAGCCGCTCCGCGTTGTCTCTAGCCACCACAAGCTTCGCCGTCATCTCCTTGAGCTTTTCCACCCATCGTTGCTCCGTTTCCCTCACTCCATCGCCCGACGCAACCGGTTTGGGAGCTCTCTGTCGACGACTCGCTGGGGTGAGCTTCCCCTCGTCTTTGTGCCGTTATGGTTGTGTTGATCGGAGCTAGAGAAGTTAGTGGTGCTGCTTAGAGGTTTGGAAAGATGTTTGAGGGTTGGTTCGGTCGAGCGCGGCATTTGCCCGTGCTGGAACGCGTTCGACGCCATGGCGCTCCTCCGCCATGGCAGCCGCACGGCTGCAGCGTTGCTCGGGCCTCCTCCGGCCGAGCTTGGGTGCGCGCTAGGTGCGTTAGGGTTCACTAGTGCTCGTAGGGTAGCTGTTAGAGTTTGTCTCGCCGTGGTTAAGCCGTGGTGCGCTCGCCGCCGCGTGCTCCGGGCGTGTCCCCGCCATGGCCGGCGTGGTGCGCTCGGGTGTGCGGTGTCGCGTAGCGCGGCTAGGGGTGTGCGTGAGGTGTTGCTAGGCTCGGTGAAGCTTGGAAGCTGGTTGTGAGCTCGGTTGGTGGGCTGTGCTCGCCGGAGTACGGCACGCCACCGGAGCTCCGCCGCCGTGCCGCGGGGGAACTAGGGTTAGGGTTCTCCGAGCAAGCTTAGTCCTAGAATGGGTGCGCGGGGGTGTAAATAGGCCCTAGGACTAGTTGTGATCGTCGGAGGACCTCGCCGCCGGCGAGCGTGCGGGGTCAACTCCGGCGAGGCGCTCGGTCCGCGCGGGGACTCTGTCCCGCGTGGGCAGGGGCTTCGCTGGGGAAGAGAAGGAAAGCCGAGGGGGTTTTTGTAAAAAGACCATTTAAGTTTTAGAAATAAGTTTAAATTATTTTTATTCACTGTTTTAATTCTAGAAAATTATAGAGAAATCAGAAAAATGTGAAATAAATTTTAATAATTTCCTTAGGTTTTCCTTTATTTGATAAAAATGCTAAACCATTAAGTTTGTAGTAATTAGAATTTAATAATAACACCATCTTAGAAAATAATTAATAAAAATGGCTAAAATGATGCTAAAAATATTCTAAAATAGGATTTAGGTCTTGTAAGCACTTTTATAAGTAAATAAAGGGTTAGGTTTTTTTGTAGAAAATAATTTGAGCATCCTTAGCAGCTCTTCTTAATAAAATCAATAAAATAAATAAGGATTAATTTACCCACTTTATAAAATAACTTTTTCTTTGGGAAAGGTCTAGGTATCTTTGTTGGCTTGCAACTGTATCGAGAAGTGAACTTTGTGCTATGTTTTCAACTATTGCATTTCTCATCACTAACTTGCATTGCATTTAGAGTCGGAAACTTCGGAAGTGGAATACGTGGATTTCTCGAACGACCCAGTGCCGTACGAGGAGGTTTTCTTGGTTGCTCAGGAGTCTCAGGAAGCCGTCGAGACTGCTAATCTTTTTGAAACCCAAGGCAAGCCCCGGATGCATCTTTACCTACTTTATTTCAACAGATCACGAGTCCAAAGGCTATGATTTTATGTGTGCATTAGGTTAGGAGTTGAATGCAAACCCTTGATGCATGAACTACTCCTTGATAGAATTACCTTTGATAGGGCAAGTAAGTAAATGGATTAGACCACATCTGCTTAGCTATGCCTTGCCAGGTTTATAATTAAAGGAATTGATCTAGGTTTTCACTAATCATAGATGAATCATGCATGAGATTATAAGAAAAGAGAGAGTGGGCAGAGGATGATAGAGTGGATTGACAGGTTCGATCCTTAGCTCTGCCTACTAACAAAAGTCACTAAGGACCGATCCGTTGTTTACCTGTTTGATCAAGTGATTCTACCTGGTTGCTTACTGGGTAATGGGGCCAGTAAAGCCAACTAGATTAGCTGGCTCATGAATTGGAAATATCGCTTACCGGTGCTTGCTGGGTCGGAGAAAGGCGGGATCGTCATCTGGAACTCACGGGGTGGTCGCCAGACGTGGGGCCCACGTGGGGATGCGTTCCCGGGTTCGGGTAAGGATATTTCCGGTTTTTGGTCCAACTGATTGAAAGGTTGTTGCGGGCAGCGGGCGCAGCTGTACGTAACTGGTGGCTAGGTATCTCCTGCAGGATGTATATGGATCCGGATCAACACTACTCTTGGTTATGAGTGCACTTGATCAGGTGTTAAACATCGTAGAGGAAACAAGTTGAACTATTACATGGAAGTGATTCAAAATGCTGTTTGGACCTAGTATCACTTGAGTGAAAAAGGTATTTACCACTTAGTTGAGTAGCTAATACTTAACTGCAATAAAATTGCTTTATAAGGACTCATTACTAGTAAGCTTTTTCCGCAAAGGTCAAGTCAGCCAAATAACCACCAAAAGCCTAATCATTTATCCTTGAGAGTCTTTTCTTTGGTAAGACGGGTAAGTCTTGCTGAGTACCTTCGTACTCAGGGTTCTTCCCTTGCTGTTTTTCAGAGGAGATTCCGCAGCCCGAAGCCGAGGAGGAGAACCAGAAGTCCTAGAGCATCAGAGGTCCCAGATGACTCTAGATGTTAGAAGTTTCTAGTTCTACTTTTCTTCTCTTGTATAAATCTACATTGTATTCTGAACCGTAGCTCTATGGCTTGAAGTTAGGAATGTTTCAAAACTCGGTTTGTATAATTCGTACCTTTCCGTATGCATGTAAAAAGGTAATGCCTGTTATGTTATCTCCAACTCGGTAAAGATCCTAAGTGATGGTTAAGAAATGTTGTCAGTGGATGATTCGGGATGTCCCAGGGACACTCGACAGACTACCGGGTTTAAACTGTTTGAAGTGCGTACAGGGTTACTCTGAGTTAGGGTGGCTCGGCGCACTTGAGCCAGTTTAAATTGGGCGGTTCTGCCACAGCTGGTATCAGAGCCGTAGGTTGGGTTAACTAAGAGGTGTTACTATTTTAAAACTTCAGGGACCTATTTTAAAGTATAAAAAGGTTGTGTCGTTAGGTGGCAGTAGTCTAATGGTTGTTGTTTTGCAGATGCTGACTGTTAGCATATCGTTAGCTACGGTAGACTTTATATTAGGGAGAGCTATACGATGCCACCACATTTTATATAACGGGTGAGATATGAGTCTGTGAGGGCGTAGGAAAACGCTGCAATCATGTGCATTGCATGTTTTCAAAACTTTTCTTTGGGGGTTTTGGTGTGTGCCGTTGTTGACTTTGGTTGTCTCTACAGATGGAGACAATGGAGCACACGGATCAGGACGGCTGGACCCAGGGGTGCTACCATGATCGCCCTGGTTTCACTAGAGTTTTGTGGCAGATCTTGCAGGAGAAGGGCTTTGAGGAGCCACCACTGTATATCTGGAAGCAGTTCGACACTCTGCAGCAGGTTGGGTGTACTGTCTATGTGCACATTCCAGAGTCAGAGACTCATGCTACATGGAAGCTGGACGAGACTCGAGTCCAGGGTTTTGAGTTTGAGGATACTGTTCAGACTGCGGCCTTAGCAGCTCTCACTGAGCTATGCCAGAAGAATAAGTTTGAGATTGGTACAAGCTCTGCCAGGTTCTTTCCGCTACAGGATCCAGAAGAGGGGGTCTGGAAGCGGCGAGTCAAAGCCTTGAAGAACAAGTCAAGGGTGGAGAATGATGAGGTTGCAGCATCTTCAGTGGACTACATGGTGTCCATGTTCAGCCTTCTACAGATGTGCCAGAAGAGTTACCAGCGCCAGAGGGAGAAGAATACGGACTTCAAAATGAAAATGCTGGGAATGAAGTCTGGTCTGGAAGAAGCCCAGCAGGCTATGCTGGATAGGGAGCATTATATGGAGAGATCGATGCGGGACATGGCTCGTAGGATGGATGAGAAGGATGCGGAGATACAGCATCTCCAGGAAGTCGGGGCAGAGCCTGCCGCAGCACGGACTGAGGCCATGGGAGTACACACTCAGGAGATGCAGGCTCGTGTCTCGATGCTGCAAGATGAGATTGTTGCCTTGAGGACAGCCTTGGAGCAGTACGAGCATCTGGTAGCAGCTGCCGATCACCATGTTGAAGCACCACCAGCTCCAGCTCAGGATCAGCCACCAGCTCAGGAAGGAGCAGGTGAGGAGGTGGACATAGTGGGTATGGAGCCTGCTCTAGCTGCACCACCAGCACCAGAGGATGCGCAGTTCGCCGATGAGGTTCTGGAAGGTTTCGAAGGTTTTGAATTCGAGGTCGAGGAACATAATGAAGCACTGCCAGAGGATCCAAACGCGTTTGCATGGGCTAATGCAAATGCGGATGGGTTCGATCCTGAGGGACACGGACCACTGGAGTTCCATCCCGTGGTGGTGGACGAGGATAGTGATGAGGAAGACCCCAGTGAGATCAGGGGGAGTCCGGCATGACCACCGTCACCAGTTCTTCGTCTTCTTCGACTTCGTCGTCGGCTTCCAGTGCAGTCAGGTCTGACGGAAGTGAGAACTCCGTCAACCAACCTGCTCTGATGGAGGGTGGAGCGTGAGAGGAGTGTGGGTTGTAGGGTTCTTTTGGGAGTTTGTGCATATGTTCATGTAACCCGTATGCTAGTACTTGAAACCCTAGGATGGTAGCTCTGTATGTATGTGTGATGGTCCGAGTTTGTAGGCTCTAACTCCTAGAGAGTTGTGTGGATGTTATGATATCTGAACCACTGTCATGTGAATGAGTATATATATATGTGATATATGATGGTTGTTGCATCTATGTGAAAATGGTTCTGAAAGGAGTTACCTTTTCTATTGCAAGTCTTGATAAATCAGTTGAATGGAAGTTAATGATCTGTTGCACTGAACTTTTGTAGAATGGCAAATCATAGGAACCAGCAGTCGAGCTCGAGGGAGGACCCCAATACTCCACCGGGACCTCCTACCTTGACAGACGCGTTTGCACATCTCATTAACTCTGGGACGGAGCAAACTCAGCTGTTGAACTTGATTGCTCAGAACTTGGGCAACCGTTCGTCCGGAAGACAAGCTGGTCAGCAGGGAGTCACGTACTCTCAGTTCCTGGAGACCCACCCACCTGTCTTTAGTCAAGCTGAACATCCACTTGAGGCGCGGGAATGGATCCAGACTTTGGAGCAGAAGTTCCGGGTTATTCCCCAGTGTACGGAAGCCCAGAAGGTGGAATTTGCAGGACTTCAGTTGCAAGGTTCCGCGGGTACTTGGTGGGCAAGTTTCTTGTCTCGCCAACCGGCGGGAGGAGTGCTGAATTGGGAGGACTTCAAGACCGTTTTCTGTGCTCACTTCATCCCTGACGGTATTTTGAAGCTAAAGTTGGAGGAGTTTCTACGGTTACAGCAAGGTAACCGGAGTGTGCTGGATTATACTCGTGATTTTGAACATTTGGCCCAGTATGCTCCGGAACATGTTGACAGTGAGACGAAGAAGAGGGACTGTTATCTCCGAGGGCTTAACGTCCGGATGCAAGAAAAGCTTGTTACTTGCACCCTGCACAATTATGGAGAAGCAGTCAGTATGGCCATCTCAGCTGAGGCAAAGATGAAAGCATTGGATGAATCTCTCAGGCGGGAGGAAGCTTTGAAGAGAAAGACCCCTCCCATGGGAGCCTCAAGTAGTGCTCCACCACGATACAAGCTGGTATATCGTGGACCACCACGTCCTACTTTCCGTGCTCCGCAGCCACAGGTTTCACAGCCATCATGGGCGGCGAGGAGTTCTTATAATGCACCTCGCCCAGGGAATCCTCAGTCTCAAGGTAACCGATATCCGGCAACGCCAGGCAACAAGCAGCCCTGTTATAATTGTGGCCAAGCTGGACACTTTGCTCGGGATTGTCGTCTTCCCAAGCAGGGTGGTAATCAGAATATCAAGGCCCAAACTTCAGGGCAAGGCATAGGTCAGAGGTTTGTGAGGAAGAAGATTTTTAATGCCAAGACTGGCCGAGTTCATTACATGAATGTGGAGGAAATACCGGAAGGAGAACCCGTTATGGCTGGTATGTTTCCTCTCAACCACCAACCCGCTGTTGTTTTATTTGATTCTGGTGCATCGCATACCTTTATAAGCAAGGCTTTTTTTGAGAAACATCAATTAGCCACTCGAGAGTTAAGAAATAAGTATGTGATAGAATCTACGGGGGCAAAGCAAACTACTAATCTTGTGGCTAGTGATGTAGCTTTAAGTTTAGAGGGGCATATGATAAATGTTTTACCCTTAGTTCTTGAGGATCAAGGGATTGATATAATCTTAGGGATGAGTTGGATGACCCAGAACAAAGTTTTAATTGATACAGGATCTAGGGAGATTTGCTTTACTAATGCTCTTGGTCGGGAGGTGAAGATCATTATACCTGCCCATCAAACTTTAGATTGTATGGTCAAAAAGACGAGAGCAGTGACTCTCGAGTCAATACCTGTAGTAAATGAGTTTCCGGACGTCTTTCCGGAAGATCTACCGGGGTTACCACCCGTAAGAGAGGTGGAGTTCACTATTGAACTTGAACCGGGGACAGCTCCTATATCTAGAAGGGCGTATAGAATGCCGCCTAAAGAACTAGCAGAACTGAAAGTACAATTGCAAGAACTACTTGATAAAGGTTTTATCCGGCCTAGTGCATCTCCATGGGGTTGTCCGGCAATTTTTGTGAAAAAGAAAGATCACACCTTACGGTTATGTGTGGATTACCGTCCTCTGAATGCGGTGACCATCAAGAACAAATATCCGTTACCCCGGATTGATTTATTGTTTGATCAGTTGGCTGGAGCAAAGGTCTTTTCTAAGATCGATCTCCGGTCCGGGTATCATCAGATCCGGATTAAGCCGGAAGATATCCCCAAAACGGCTTTCTCCACTAGATATGGTCTTTATGAGTATCTAGTGATGTCCTTTGGATTGACGAATGCCCCAGCGCATTTTATGTACCTAATGAACACCGTGTTCATGCCTGAATTGGATAAGTTTGTAGTGGTTTTCATAGATGATATCTTAGTGTTCTCCAAGAATGAAGAAGAACATGCTGAGCACCTGCGCATTGTTTTGCAAAGGTTAAGAGATCATAAGCTATACGCAAAGTTGAGTAAGTGCGAGTTCTGGCTGAAAAAGGTACCTTTCTTGGGTCATGTTTTGTCGGCTGATGGTGTAGAAGTGGACCCGAGTAAGGTTGAGGAGGTGTTAAATTGGAAACCACCACAATCGGTAACCCAGGTTAGGAGTTTTCTGGGAATGGCCGGCTATTATCGACGGTTCATTCCAGATTTCTCCACGATAGCTAAACCGTTAACTGAGTTACTTAAAAAGGACAATAAGTATGAATGGAGCGAGCAATGTGAGGAGGCATTTCAGAAGTTAAAGAAGTTGTTGACTACAGCTCCGGTTCTAGCTCAGCCAGATATTGAGAAACCTTTTGATATCTATTGTGATGCCTCCGGGAAAGGTCTGGGCTGTGTGTTGATGCAGGAGGGTAGAGTCATCGCCTATGCCTCCCGACAGTTAAAGCGACATGAAGAAAATTATCCTACACATGATTTAGAACTGGCTGCCGTAGTGCACGCTCTTAAGATATGGCGGCACTATCTTTTGGGAAGTGGGTGCCGTATTTATTCTGACCACAAGAGTTTAAAGTATATCTTTACTCAATCTGAGTTGAACATGCGTCAACGTAGGTGGTTGGAATTGATTAAGGATTATAACCTGGATATTCACTACCATCCGGGTAAAGCTAATGTGGTAGTCGATGCTTTGAGCCGGAAGGCTCAATGTCATTGTTTAACCGTTCATAGAAGGGCAAAGACCCTATGTCAAGGAATGGAAGAGATGGGGGTTGAAATGGTTATTCAAGGTTCTGTCAGGAATATTGTGATTCCCGACACCTTGAAAGAACAAATTGAAAGGGCACAATTAAAGGATAAGAAAATGAAAATCCTAAAGAAACGTATTGCTGAGGGGAAACCCGTATGCTTTACGCAAGATGAAAATGGTATCTTTTACTTCAGAGATAGAATTGTGGTACCAAAGGATTGGGAGTTAAGAAGAAAAATCTTGGACGAGGCACATTTGTCTAGGTACTCTATTCATCCTGGGAGTACAAAAATGTACCATGACTTAAAGCAGAGAGTCTGGTGGACTCGAATGAAGCGGGAAATCGCCCGTTATGTGTCGAGGTGTGACACCTGCCGAAGGGTGAAGCCTATCACCCAGAAGGCTGCAGGGTTGTTACAACCTTTAAGCGTTCCTGTGTGGAAATGGGAGGATATCTCCATGGACTTCATCGTGGGCTTACCTACCACATCGAGAGGATATAATTCCATTTGGGTTATTGTTGATCGGTTAACTAAGTCCGCTCATTTCGTACCGGTCAAGACTTCATATAACTCACAGAAGTATGCAGAATTGTTCTTGGAACGGATTGTATCCTTGCATGGGGTACCCAAAACTATTACTTCTGATAGGGGATCACAATTTGTGTCGCGATTTTGGGAACAACTACATCAAGTAATGGGTACCACCTTAATTCGGAGTTCTACCTATCATCCACAAACCGGAGGGCAGACAGAGCGAGTTAACCAAATTTTGGAAGACATGCTAAGAGCATGTGTGTTGACTTTCTCTAAGAAATGGGATGAATGCTTACATCTGGCCGAATTCTCGTACAATAACAGCTATCAGTCCAGTATTCGAATGGCACCTTTTGAAGCTTTGTATGGCCGAAGGTGTAGAACACCGTTAAATTGGACTGAAGCTGGGGAAAGATTCACTTTTGGGCCGGATCTTGTTAAAGAAGCCGAGCAGAAAGTCGCTCAAATTCGAGAGCACTTACAGATTGCTCAATCGAGACAAAAGAGCTATGCCGATAAAAGAAGAACGCCATTGCAGTTCAAAGTGGGAGATTACGTTTATCTACGTGTATCTCCTATGAAGGGACTTCAGAGATTTGGAGTGAAAGGAAAATTAGCTCCGAGATATATTGGTCCATATGAGATTCTGGAACGAAAAGGTTCCGTGGCCTACAGACTAGCTTTGAATCCACAGCTGTCGACTGTGCATGACGTATTCCACATATCCCAGCTTAAGAAATGTCTGCAGGTACCAGCCAAGATTATCCATGATACTCAAGTGGAGTTAAGTTCCGATATGACTTATGGAGAGAAGCCAATTCGAATCTTGGATGAAAAGACCCGGGATACCAGAGCAAGAAGTATCAAATTTTATAAAGTACAATGGAGTAACCATACTCCAGAAGAGGCTACTTGGGAGCAAGAGTCATATTTAATTTCTCAGTACCCCGAGTTGTTTAAGTGAGTGACAAGGAAAGTTTCGTACATATGTAAGATAATTTGATGTTTCCGCTCCTTTGTGAAGTAAGTAAAAACTTCAGGTAATGACACATTATCCTTTCCATTGTCAAACCTGGAGCTTTATCACCACTGGAATCTCGGGACGAGATTCTTTTAAGGGGGAAGGGCTGTAACATCCCACCCTTTTTAGTCTATGTACATGTGCATGAATGGTTGGTTAAGTGAAAATGTTTAAAGAGAAAAAGAAAAAGAGAAAAGAAGAATTGTTGACCAAAGTCAACAAATGGGCCAAATTTGAAAATTTTGTGAACCCAAGAATTTCTAAATGGAGTTTATAAGCTAAGCAATGTAGTTGACCACCCATGGTGAGAAAAATTGGAGAAAGAATGCTTCAATTAAATGGGAGAAGAAAATGGAGAAAATGCACTATTCACCGTCCGACAACAGGACTTGTCCGTTTTCAGGACTTGTCCGTTTTTCGGCTGAATTTTCATAATGAGCAGCGATCTTCAGGTTAAGTTCATGGTAGATCTGAGGTTCTTACGGCCAAGGTGTCTTAAACAAAGTTGTTAAGGAATGTATGAAGAACAACTTTTGTTTTTGGGTCACACTCAGAAACGGTCTGGATCAAGGGGAAAAACACAAAAGAAAATCAGTCAGATTATGTTTTCAGAAATTTCAGTGTAATTGAGGACAGATTTGAATTTGTGTAAATAGAGGTCGAATTTGAAGTTTTCTGCAAAAACTTCCAATTAGGAAGTTGTTCTACTGAAGTTGAATTTCAAATTTGTCTTCAGCACCAGAGGCATGTTCTATTCAAATTTCGAAAGTAATTTGCAAATTTCAGTTAAGGTCTCTGAAATTTGGGGGAAGTTGCAGCAGTGACTTTGAAGCCCAAATTCGGCTTCAATTCGAACTCAAATGAGTGAAGTGTCAAAATAAGAAATGAAATTGAAGGATCCATCTACAAGTTTCATGTTGGAAGTTTTTGGTGTTGCCATATGAATTTGGGAGAAATTGAAGCTGCAATCTCGGTGCAAATGGAGCTCAATTGGGGAAAAGCTGACGTCACGGCAAGCAAGCTGCTGCCGGCGTCGAGCGGCGGCCCACTTCACCGGCCACGCGTCGGTCGCGGTAGGAGCCAGCTCGAGCGGCGTCGCAGCTGGAGGTGTCACGCCACGGTGATCTCGGCCGTTGATAAAGCTCGACATCGGCCTCTCCTCCTCCCCTTTTCCGCCGCGAGCTCCTCTGCTCACCGACCTCGCCGCCGTCGAGCCGGTGTTCTGCAGCCACCATCTGAGCCGCTCCGCGTTGTCTCTAGCCACCACAAGCTTCGCCGTCATCTCCTTGAGCTTTTCCACCCATCCTTGCTCCGTTTCCCTCACTCCATCGCCCGACGCAACCGGTTTGGGAGCTCTCTGTCGACGACTCGCCGGGGTGAGCTTCCCCTCGTCTTTGTGCCGTTATGGTTGTGTTGATCGGAGCTAGAGAAGTTAGTGGTGCTGCTTAGAGGTTTGGAAAGATGTTTGAGGGTTGGTTCGGTCGAGCGCGGCATTTGCCCGTGCTGGAACGCGTTCGACGCCATGGCGCTCCTCCGCCATGGCAGCCGCACGGCTGCAGCGTTGCTCGGGCCTCCTCCGGCCGAGCTTGGGTGCGCGCTAGGTGCGTTAGGGTTCACTGGTGCTCGTAGGGTAGCTGTTAGAGTTTGTCTCGCCGTGGTTAAGCCGTGGTGCGCTCGCCGCCGCGTGCTCCGGGCGTGTCCCCGCCATGGCCGGCGTGGTGCGCTCGGGTGTGCGGTGTCGCGTAGCGCGGCTAGGGGTGTGCGTGAGGTGTTGCTAGGCTCGGTGAAGCTTGGAAGCCGGTTGTGAGCTCGGTTGGTGGGCTGTGCTCGCCGGAGTACGGCACGCCACCGGAGCTCCGCCGCCGTGCCGCGGGGGAACTAGGGTTAGGGTTCTCCGAGCAAGCTTAGTCCTAGAATGGGTGCGCGGGGGTGTAAATAGGCCCTAGGACTAGTTGTGATCGTCGGAGGACCTCGCCGCCGGCGAGCGTGCGGGGTCAACTCCGGCGAGGCGCTCGGTCCGCGCGGGGACTCTGTCCCGCGTGGGCAGGGGCTTCGCTGGGGAAGAGAAGGAAAGCCGAGGGGGTTTTTGTAAAAAGACCATTTAAGTTTTAGAAATAAGTTTAAATTATTTTTATTCACTGTTTTAATTCTAGAAAATTATAGAGAAATCAGAAAAATGTGAAATAAATTTTAATAATTTCCTTAGGTTTTCCTTTATTTGATAAAAATGCTAAACCATTAAGTTTGTAGTAATTAGAATTTAATAATAACACCATCTTAGAAAATAATTAATAAAAATGGCTAAAATGATGCTAAAAATATTCTAAAATAGGATTTAGGTCTTGTAAGCACTTTTATAAGTAAATAAAGGGTTAGGTTTTTTTGTAGAAAATAATTTGAGCATCCTTAGCAGCTCTTCTTAATAAAATCAATAAAATAAATAAGGATTAATTTACCCACTTTATAAAATAACTTTTTCTTTGGGAAAGGTCTAGGTATCTTTGTTGGCTTGCAACTGTATCGAGAAGTGAACTTTGTGCTATGTTTTCAACTATTGCATTTCTCATCACTAACTTGCATTGCATTTAGAGTCGGAAACTTCGGAAGTGGAATACGTGGATTTCTCGAACGACCCAGTGTCGTACGAGGAGGTTTTCTTGGTTGCTCAGGAGTCTCAGGAAGCCGTCGAGACTGCTAATCTTTTTGAAACCCAAGGCAAGCCCCGGATGCATCTTTACCTACTTTATTTCAACAGATCACGAGTCCAAAGGCTATGATTTTATGTGTGCATTAGGTTAGGAGTTGAATGCAAACCCTTGATGCATGAACTACTCCTTGATAGAATTACCTTTGATAGGGCAAGTAAGTAAATGGATTAGGCCACATCTGCTTAGCTATGCCTTGCCAGGTTTATAATTAAAGGAATTGATCTAGGTTTTCACTAATCATAGATGAATCATGCATGAGATTATAAGAAAAGAGAGAGTGGGCAGAGGATGATAGAGTGGATTGACAGGTTCGATCCTTAGCTCTGCCTACTAACAAAAGTCACTAAGGACCGATCCGTTGTTTACCTGTTTGATCAAGTGATTCTACCTGGTTGCTTACTGGTGGGGCCAGTAAAGCCAACTAGATTAGCTGGCTCATGAATTGGAAATATCGCTTACCGGTGCTTGCTGGGTCGGAGAAAGGCGGGATCGTCATCTGGAACTCACGGGGTGGTCGCCAGACGTGGGGCCCACGTGGGGATGCGTTCCCGGGTTCGGGTAAGGATATTTCCGGTTTTTGGTCCAACTGATTGAAAGGTTGTTGCGGGCAGCGGGCGCAGCTGTACGTAACTGGTGGCTAGGTATCTCCTGCAGGATGTATATGGATCCGGATCAACACTACTCTTGGTTATGAGTGCACTTGATCAGGTGTTAAACATCGTAGAGGAAACAAGTTGAACTATTACATGGAAGTGATTCAAAATGCTGTTTGGACCTAGTATCACTTGAGTGAAAAAGGTATTTACCACTTAGTTGAGTAGCTAATACTTAACTGCAATAAAACTGCTTTATAAGGACTCATTACTAGTAAGCTTTTTCCGCAAAGGTCAAGTCAGCCAAATAACCACCAAAAGCCTAATCATTTATCCTTGAGAGTCTTTTCTTTGGTAAGACGGGTAAGTCTTGCTGAGTACCTTCGTACTCAGGGTTCTTCCCTTGCTGTTTTTCAGAGGAGATTCCGCAGCCCGAAGCCGAGGAGGAGAACCAGAAGTCCTAGAGCATCAGAGGTCCCAGATGACTCTAGATGTTAGAAGTTTCTAGTTCTACTTTTCTTCTCTTGTATAAATCTACTTTGTATTCTGAACCGTAGCTCTATGGCTTGAAGTTAGGAATGTTTCAAAACTCGGTTTGTATAATTCGTACCTTTCCGTATGCATGTAAAAAGGTAATGCCTGTTATGTTATCTCCAACTCGGTAAAGATCCTAAGTGATGGTTAAGAAATGTTGTCAGTGGATGATTCGGGATGTCCCGGGGACACTCGACAGACTACCGGGTTTAAACTGTTTGAAGTGCGTACAGGGTTACTCTGAGTTAGGGTGGCTCGGCGCACTTGAGCCAGTTTAAATTGGGCGGTTCTGCCACAGCTGGTATCAGAGCCGTAGGTTGGGTTAACTAAGAGGTGTTACTATTTTAAAACTTCAGGGACCTATTTTAAAGTATAAAAGGTTGTGTCGTTAGGTGGCAGTAGTCTAATGGTTGTTGTTTTGCAGATGCTGACTGTTAGCATATCGTTAGCTACGGTAGACTTTATATTAGGGAGAGCTATACGATGCCACCACATTTTATATAACGGGTGAGATATGAGTCTGTGAGGGCGTAGGAAAACGCTGCAATCATGTGCATTGCATGTTTTCAAAACTTTTCTTTGGGGGTTTTGGTGTGTGCCGTTGTTGACTTTGGTTGTCTCTACAGATGGAGACAATGGAGCACACGGATCAGGACGGCTGGACCCAGGGGTGCTACCATGATCGCCCTGGTTTCACTAGAGTTTTGTGGCAGATCTTGCAGGAGAAGGGCTTTGAGGAGCCACCACTGTATATCTGGAAGCAGTTCGACACTCTGCAGCAGGTTGGGTGTACTGTCTATGTGCACATTCCAGAGTCAGAGACTCATGCTACATGGAAGCTGGACGAGACTCGAGTCCAGGGTTTTGAGTTTGAGGATACTGTTCAGACTGCGGCCTTAGCAGCTCTCACGGAGCTATGCCAGAAGAATAAGTTTGAGATTGGTACAAGCTCTGCCAGGTTCTTTCCGCTACAGGATCCAGAAGAGGGGGTCTGGAAGCGGCGAGTCAAAGCCTTGAAGAACAAGTCAAGGGTGGAGAATGATGAGGTTGCAGCATCTTCAGTGGACTACATGGTGTCCATGTTCAGCCTTCTACAGATGTGCCAGAAGAGTTACCAGCGCCAGAGGGAGAAGAATACGGACTTCAAAATGAAAATGCTGGGAATGAAGTCTGGTCTGGAAGAAGCCCAGCAGGCTATGCTGGATAGGGAGCATGAAATGGAGAGATCGATGCGGGACATGGCTCGTAGGATGGATGAGAAGGATGCGGAGATACAGCATCTCCAGGAAGTCGGGGCAGAGTCTGCCGCAGCACGGACTGAGGCCATGGGAGTACACACTCAGGAGATGCAGGCTCGTGTCTCGATGCTGCAAGATGAGATTGTTGCCTTGAGGACAGCCTTGGAGCAGTACGAGCATCTGGTAGCAGCTGCCGATCACCATGTTGAAGCACCACCAGCTCCAGCTCAGGATCAGCCACCAGCTCAGGAAGGAGCAGGTGAGGAGGTGGACATAGTGGGTATGGAGCCTGCTCTAGCTGCACCACCAGCACCAGAGGATGCGCAGTTCGCCGATGAGGTTCTGGAAGGTTTCGAAGGTTTTGAATTCGAGGTCGAGGAACATAATGAAGCACTGCCAGAGGATCCAAACGCGTTTGCATGGGCTAATGCAAATGCGGATGGGTTCGATCCTGAGGGACACGGACCACTGGAGTTCCATCCCGTGGTGGTGGACGAGGATAGTGATGAGGAAGACCCCAGTGAGATCCAGGGGGAGTCCGGCATGACCACCGTCACCAGTTCTTCGTCTTCTTCGACTTCGTCGTCGGCTTCCAGTGCAGTCAGGTCTGACGGAAGTGAGAACTCCGTCAACCAACCTGCTCCGATGGAGGGTGGAGCGTGAGAGGAGTGTGGGTTGTAGGGTTCTTTTGGGAGTTTGTGCATATGTTCATGTAACCCGTATACTAGTACTTGGAACCCTAGGATGGTAGCTCTGTATGTATGTGTGATGGTCCGAGTTTGTAGGCTCTAACTCCTAGAGAGTTGTGTGGATGTTATGATATCTGAACCACTGTCATGTGAATGAGTATATATATATGTGATATATGATGGTTGTTGCATCTATGTGAAAATGGTTCTGAAAGGAGTTACCTTTTCTATTGCAAGTCTTGATAAATCAGTTGAATGGAAGTTAATGATCTGTTGCACTGAACTTTTGTAGAATGGCAAATCATAGGAACCAGCAGTCGAGCTCGAGGGAGGACCCCAATACTCCACCGGGACCTCCTACCTTGACAGACGCGTTTGCACATCTCATTAACTCTGGGACGGAGCAAACTCGGCTGTTGAACTTGATTGCTCAGAACTTGGGCAACCGTTCGTCCGGAAGACAAGCTGGTCAGCAGGGAGTCACGTACTCTCAGTTCCTGGAGACCCACCCACCTGTCTTTAGTCAAGCTGAACATCCACTTGAGGCGCGGGAATGGATCCAGACTTTGGAGCAGAAGTTCTGGGTTATTCCCCAGTGTACGGAAGCCCAGAAGGTGGAATTTGCAGGACTTCAGTTGCAAGGTTCCGCGGGTACTTGGTGGGCAAGTTTCTTGTCTCGCCAACCGGCGGGAGGAGTGCTGAATTGGGAGGACTTCAAGACCGTTTTCTGTGCTCACTTCATCCCTGACGGTATTTTGAAGCTAAAGTTGGAGGAGTTTCTACGGTTACAGCAAGGTAACCGGAGTGTGCTGGATTATACTCGTGATTTTGAACATTTGGCCCAGTATGCTCCGGAACATGTTGACAGTGAGACGAAGAAAGAGGAGTGTCGTACGAGGAGGTTTTCTTGGTTGCTCAGGAGTCTCAGGAAGCCGTCGAGACTGCTAATCTTTTTGAAACCCAAGGCAAGCCCCGGATGCATCTTTACCTACTTTATTTCAACAGATCACGAGTCCAAAGGCTATGATTTTATGTGTGCATTAGGTTAGGAGTTGAATGCAAACCCTTGATGCATGAACTACTCCTTGATAGAATTACCTTTGATAGGGCAAGTAAGTAAATGGATTAGACCACATCTGCTTAGCTATGCCTTGCCAGGTTTATAATTAAAGGAATTGATCTAGGTTTTCACTAATCATAGATGAATCATGCATGAGATTATAAGAAAAGAGAGAGTGGGCAGAGGATGATAGAGTGGATTGACAGGTTCGATCCTTAGCTCTGCCTACTAACAAAAGTCACTAAGGACCGATCCGTTGTTTACCTGTTTGATCAAGTGATTCTACCTGGTTGCTTACTGGGTAATGGGGCCAGTAAAGCCAACTAGATTAGCTGGCTCATGAATTGGAAATATCGCTTACCGGTGCTTGCTGGGTCGGAGAAAGGCGGGATCGTCATCTGGAACTCACGGGGTGGTCGCCAGACGTGGGGCCCACGTGGGGATGCGTTCCCGGGTTCGGGTAAGGATATTTCCGGTTTTTGGTCCAACTGATTGAAAGGTTGTTGCGGGCAGCGGGCGCAGCTGTACGTAACTGGTGGCTAGGTATCTCCTGCAGGATGTATATGGATCCGGATCAACACTACTCTTGGTTATGAGTGCACTTGATCAGGTGTTAAACATCGTAGAGGAAACAAGTTGAACTATTACATGGAAGTGATTCAAAATGCTGTTTGGACCTAGTATCACTTGAGTGAAAAAGGTATTTACCACTTAGTGGAGTAGCTAATACTTAACTGCAATAAAACTGCTTTATAAGGACTCATTACTAGTAAGCTTTTTCCGCAAAGGTCAAGTCAGCCAAATAACCACCAAAAGCCTAATCATTTATCCTTGAGAGTCTTTTCTTTGGTAAGACGGGTAAGTCTTGCTGAGTACCTTCGTACTCAGGGTTCTTCCCTTGCTGTTTTTCAGAGGAGATTCCGCAGCCCGAAGCCGAGGAGGAGAACCAGAAGTCCTAGAGCATCAGAGGTCCCAGATGACTCTAGATGTTAGAAGTTTCTAGTTCTACTTTTCTTCTCTTGTATAAATCTACTTTGTATTCTGAACCGTAGCTCTATGGCTTGAAGTTAGGAATGTTTCAAAACTCGGTTTGTATAATTCGTACCTTTCCGTATGCATGTAAAAAGGTAATGCCTGTTATGTTATCTCCAACTCGGTAAAGATCCTAAGTGATGGTTAAGAAATGTTGTCAGTGGATGATTCGGGATGTCCCGGGGACACTCGACAGACTACCGGGTTTAAACTGTTTGAAGTGCGTACAGGGTTACTCTGAGTTAGGGTGGCTCGGCGCACTTAAGCCAGTTTAAATTGGGCGGTTCTGCCACACATCATGATCATATATGGTCTGACATACGATGTGTTGGTTTCAGCTACTTCTGGCGGGTTGCAGTAGAGCTGCTACTGCAATAACCTGCAAGTGAGCGTGCTCTTGCTGGTAGATGCAGTAGCAACCCGACTGCCAAAATAAACGCAGTCGAACACATCTAATGTTCATAGCTTTTGGTTCAAACTAAAACGATAAACCAGTCGGTAGATTTAGCATATAGGTCCACACGATATTCATGAATCGGCAAGCACGGATGCTCAATAGTTATTCATGTTATTTTAAATATTAGCATAAACTAGCTGCCCGTGCTATTTGCACGGGTCATCTGGCTAGTTAGGTTGTAATACAACAGAAATGGTTTCCCGATATCTTCTGTAATCCATTTTTTTAAAGTAGGTCATGCCTATTTGGTTGGCTTGTACACTGAGTTATGACCATATATTAACTTAATAAATAGCTATATATATGCCGTACGAAAAGAAGATAATAACTTGATTAAAACTACGTATTCCTTGATCAGCTTTTCCCCTTTCTTATCTAAAACATTCTTTGAATGCTCAAAAATTTTGCAACCATAACACAAAAGCTCTATAATACTATGCGGTTACGCATGCAAGATACACTGATTATTTAAATAGCAGGGCCGTCGACGAAGAGGGAGACGACGAGGTCCTTGAGGTCGCCGGCGAAGGTGTAGGCGTCCCTGCCGCCGAGGTAAATGACCTCCAGCGTCTTGGTCAGGTTCACCACCAGCTTCGCCGCCGGCAGCAGCGCGGCGTCCATCTCCACGCACGACCCGTTGATCGTCCTCCACGCGTGCTCCGCCATGCCGGCGATCGCCGCCGCGGCCTCCTCGCCGGAGACGCCGCGCTCCTTGGCGTAGCACTCCACCGAGCTCGCCGCGTCCTTCTTGTTCTTCCCCTTCTTGTACGAAGCTATGTCGTTGAGGAACCGAGCCACCTCACCGCTGGCGCTCACCACGTCGGGGACGTCGATCGCCCAATCGAAAGCCTCCTTCGTCGCCAGGTCACCTGCGCCCATTAGGAGCACCACGGCTAGGGTTGGGAAGCCTGACGACATCACCGACACCTCGACGTGCTCTTTGAAGCTCGGCGCGTAGTTCTCGCTTGACCACTTGGCCTCGTCCAGGTAGTACTTGGATGACAACTTAAACTGCGCAAAATTAATTGAATATTTTAATTTATGATATTGATAGTACGTCATCATTCATGCTCATCCACTTTACTTATTTGTACTTCTTTTACTATTAACTAGATATCTTACCGCTTTCTTTGCATAGGAGACTCGGTACTTTTCGTGTGGCAGCAAACTATCCTCGAACCCCTGAAAGTTCCTCACAAGATTGATGTAAAACATTCTCATGTATTCTGGAAGAGTAGAAGCAGCACTTTCATCCCATCTGCAAATAATAACATGATGACTGAATCAGGCAAATGAACCTCTCGTTTTGTGCAGATTGGATGCTGTTCGAAGATATAATTTCCAAATAAATTAAATCACCCTACCTTTGTATGGCTTCGTTGAGTACATAGCAGTCCTCCAGTGTAGCATACACATCGTAAGTGTCATCCATCAAAGACAACAGCCCGAACGTCTTCGCAAACAGCATCCGTGCACGAGAATACTCCTCCTCGTGGAACACTCCACAGGTCCAGAAGTAGTTCTCCACCAGGCGGTCTCGAGCGTAGCTTAGATTCACATTGCCATAGAGCTCCTTCCACCACCTGCAAATTAAATGAACCAAATGCTAATTAGTGATCAACATTTCAAGTTGAACCAAATAAATTAATAAGACTAACAATTAAAGGAGAGCAAAAAAGAATTAGTCGGGACAATGAAAAAAATATGTGTACTTACAAGGACAGGTCCCTGAGCTCCTTGAGGTGAAGAGACCTGACGAGGTTAAAGTCCAACTTCGCAAGCTCCAGGACCATGGGGTCGTGTCCGTCTTCTTTCTCGTACTCGACGACGTAGTGCATCGTCTCTATCCGTTTCGGGAGCCGTGGCAGAGGGATGTCGAGGGCACGGGACACTTGCTCTGCCATGGTCGACGCGAGCTTGCCTCTCATGGACTCGAGGTGGCTCCTCGAGAAGGAAATGGCTTCGTCAAGTGCCTGCTCGCCGGGTGTTGCCATGTGAGCCGCGTTGTACAGGCTCAGCAAGCTCCCCGGGTCGTTGCTCAGACTTTCACTGAAGCTGCCCGTCTCATCTCTGAATCTGTCAAATACATCTGCAGAGAGACAGAGGTACGTAGCATCGTGAGTTATATATGTATTATCTCTGTCAAATCCACGTGTTTGATAGTAGCAACAAGCCTACTTGCTTCCGTCAGAGACCCAGAAAGAATCTGTGGATTTGAGATCAGATCAGCGTACCTGCAGGAACCCAGATGCCATGTTGCCTGAGGAGGCGAAACCGGAGCGCGACGATGCGGAGGTCGTCGTCGTCCAAGCTCTCACAGTCGTCGAGGACGACGACGCGCCTTAACGCGGTGGCGATCTCGTCCCGGAAATGGCAGTCGACGCCGAGGCGCTCAAGCGTGTCCACCATCGTGACCGTGTCGGCCACGCTCATGGCCTCACCGGCGGCCTCGGACATCCGGCGGCGCAGCTCGGCCTTGAGCTGACCCGCTCTCTCTCTCATCCTCTCCTCCGACTCCTGCATGCCACTGACAACTTAGTACACAGTTGTGCATGCATGCATGCGTGGAATGGGATCGATGACGAGTTGACGACAGACACAGTGTCCGATCGATGCGTACATACCTGCGAGAAGGGTGGGGCGTAGTTTATGAAGAAATCGCCCCAAGCACAGGGCTCGAAGGCCGTCAGGCCGGCGGCGCCGATCGCCATGCTGTTAACTGCAGCAGGAGACATAGCTTCGGTCGCAGCCACCATATCTAACAGCGATCTCTTTGTGTATGTGTGTGTGCAGTGCAGTGTGCTGCAACAAGCTTTCAAGTTTCGACTGGCTTGCAAGCTGATTATACTCTACTGCCCATGGGTGGATTGCTACTTATAGAGCCAGCAATGTGAGTGGGCGACGGTGCAACAGATACGCGGCAAAGGCTTTGCTGCCGACTGGGTAACACAACACTACCCAGTTGAATCAAGCAATAAAAGATCACATGGTTCACGTGCTCTCTATTTTATAGATTTATATTTACGCGGCTATGCTTTGCTCTCTGGATTGGCTGCAAAGCATTGCTGGAACCGCGCCGTACGTCGCCTTCAGGTGGCCAGCGCTGTCGATGCAGTGGGCTCCGTTCAGAATTGGACACGACCTCTGAGGTGTGAGTGTGACTGCACCCAAAGAGAGGGCGCCGTTCGGAATTGGAAATCTTTATCCTCTCCCACTTGCCTATATTTCGTCCAACAAATTGCTTGATTTTGTCTGCCAACCAAATCGACCGTCAAGATCGGCGCACACCGTGTCTCCTCGTGTGTTTCGAGATCGTGTAAGATTCTCTTGTAAGATTCTCTTTGCTGTTAAAAAAGTTCAATGATAGTAGTATATTTCTTCTTTTCCTCTACTTCGATCAATATTTTCGTACAGAGTCCCTTGGTTATATTATTTCCCTGTAAATAATTTAATCCCCACGTACGCATCTCGTCTCTTCTTGTGTTCTGGGTGTAGGATCGGGTTCATGCATGTTTGAGAGGCATTCACAGATCCTACGTGCCTTTTCAACTCCGTCCATCTCCAAGGAGGAACCCTACGCAGTAGAGCTTTGCGTTTTCTAGCTTCCCCAAAGTCGCTGCCTGAACCTGCAGATCGAGCTGAGAATTAATCTTGGATTGCATATCATGGCACCAAAGTACAGAGGGGGACAGTAATATCTTTTCATCTAAACTATTTGGGTCGTTGCTTGATTTTCTTTAAACTTGTGGCAGACAGTAGAGCTGCTCATGATGTAATAATGGGTTGTAGCTTCTTTTGAAGCAAAGGCCGGTACTTGTTCTCCATTATCTTAAAAAAATACAGAGGTGGACATGATACGCGGGCGCTTGACTCATCAATTCCTCCTAATTTTTAACCCGCTCCCCAGGAAGGGAACACGCTACATACGAAAAAGTCAAGCTAGCCGTGTGCGGAAATAGATTATTGGAAACGTCACTGTCTGCACTGCGCCAGCCAGCCTGATCGCGCGACGACGAACCCCTGCACCGCAGTGTGGGCGCCGCACCATGGACAGTGAAAGTTTGCTCATAACTTTTTTTCATGCATGTTTTCCTCGCTGAAGTCCAGCCGCATGTTTTTTAAAAAAAATAAAAAAAACCTCCAAAAACATCTCCAGCGTCTCGTTTCTCGGCCACTTCAGAGGCATTTTAATTAACACTAGTCATAATAATGTTTAAGGCTTTTAATTGAAAATAAATTTATTTAAATCTTATGCATTATTTTTTTATCATCATATTATATATTACAGGACGAGAAACAATAATTGTTTCGTATGAAGATTGAAGAGATTGCAGGGACTTTTCCTGGACCTTCCGCCTTGCCATGGCCCATGGCCCTCGACAATGTTTCGAGTTCGACTATGATGACCTCATGAATCAAGCACTAAAAATCACATGGTTCACGTGCTCTATATTTTATATCGATTTAATTTTATGCGGCTATGCTTTCTATGTCTGGGCTGCCACATGAGCGTTGTCGATGCAGTGGGTTCCCCTTGAGAATTGACCTCAGGCTTCATTTGGAATTTGAAATCTTTCTCATCTCCCACTTACTTATTTCTCGTCCAACAAATTGCTTGATTTGCCATCTCAAGGTGAAAACATTTCTCCATTTGTTGGACGAATAACAGCGATGAGAACATCACAACCTCCTTGGTGGCATCGTTTAGAGATACCATTGTCGTGTAGCATGTCGGGAACAAATTTGCCTCAGTGCGGTCTCTTCTCGAGGAGATTTCGATCGCCGTTGTTTCTAGTTGGTTGATCATAACATTGAAGTTTATAAGTAGACGAGAGATGCGATTGGTGCTATGTTAGAATAATGCAAAATTAAGCTTAGCCTTCTGGCTTTCGTTCTCAGTCTCTTAGATTTTTAGTTGTATCTTGTGTTACTCAATGTTTGAGGCTTGGAGTCTAAGTGCTCTTGTAATTTCTTGGTTGTATATATTCACCTATGGTCTATGGACGTAGAGGCAGAATATTATTGATCATATATCTAAAAATACGATTTGTGACTTTTTTTCCTATTGATTCATGAAAAATCCTTTGGACTGAGAAGAATTTGATACATGTCCTATGCATTTATTGGCCCGTGAATTTGCTCCGCTTTTTGCTGGCGCCTTGATCGTCTCTTTCTAGTTCGCACGGCAGGTACACAAATCAGGACTACCTATAAATTTAGTTTCATTTTATTTTTCCATTAGGTGCAACTTTCTAGCTAGTTTTGTTACTTAATGCTTTTGTGTTCGGTGTTAGCAGTAAACAAGCTGGGTTTTTGGTTGCGTTCATGTGCACACTACTAGAGTACTATATGCATTTGTGTTGATGCATACTTTTATTTTGGCTGGTCACTGTGTTGACCAGAAAGTCCAGTGGATGTAAGATGAAAACATGAGCCTAACTAACTATTTTGATATGCTTCTGAATGTAACGTGAGATATTTTTTTTTAACACAACATAACCTGAGATATTGACTACATAGTGTAATTATAAATACATGGGCTGAAAGAAGGGCTGTCTTATGGTAACATGGGCTAAGCCCATAACAAAATGGGCCTGCAATTGTGAAACCACGTCAGTTTCCATTGTGGCAGCCATGTCAGCATCCACCGTGGCGATCAGCATCCGTCCAGCTAATGGTGACATGGCTTTCAAATCCGTGACCAATATTAACCCGCGTGGTAGCGGTATGTGTCATTTAATTATTTTCATCACAAATATTAGGCCTAGGCTGGGCTGGGCTGGGCTGTGCGGGCTCAAAGCAAATTTTAGACGGTTAAAAAACATCATAAATTGAGTTATTCAATGAAGAATTCTGTTAAAACATCAAGAATATAATCTGTGACCCTCAATACATAGTGAAATTTGTGATCGACACAGATATAGTCTTTTACGGTTTTTCAAAGATATGTGACGAAATTCTATCATTATGAGTTATAAGATTTTTTTTTTAGCGTAGGCATGGAACGCGGGTAGATGGAAACCCTGGTGGATCGCACAGTCTATTGGAGCTTGGTTGTCACTAGGAAGGTACGCGCGCTTCGCTGCGCGCTCAGAGATGAGACGTGGAAGGAAATAAAGCAAACATACGAACATTGTTTAATATTTTTTAACTGTTACATTGGCGAATCATATGTAGAATTCATAAGATATGCTTTAGTAAGCTGAATTTGTTGTCAATCAGGTTACCAATGGAATGCCACGGCCACAGATATGGAAACACATCTATGCTACTATACTTTTATGTTGTTAACTGTTCATTTCTTATTGTCGTCGTTGTAAGAATCAATTGGCCCTTTGGCATAGTTTCTGAAAGAAATAACACGAACATAGAAGTTAAATGAGGCAGACATGAAAGGTCATCATGTACTACTTTGTGCTTTCTTAACGGTCGAATAAAACATAAATACACAATCTTTGGAATAGAGAAATGTAAACTTCCAAGTGAGGAAAGGGACGGCAATAAAGCTTGGAAGACCGATAGCTACAATGTGACCCCTTTTTTTTTGCGGGTAATGAAACAATAACAGCTCCTCCTAATTTGTTTTCCTCCACACTATGCCATGCGCATTCCTATTGAAACAACAAAAAATATATTTTTTTTTCGAATGGATTAATATCTAAAAGCAATCCTTTTCTTAACCCAGACAACGTCATTTCACTTGCATTCACTTGCTCGTAGGGAAAACAACAATTCTCTATCTGTTATTAGCCCAACTCTGGCTGCAGAATGGAGCAGCATGTAAGATGCAGATTAATCACACTTGTACGACTGAAAAATTAAAAGGAACAAAAGCGAAGGAACTTTTTCAAGTAGACCTGTATACAGGGGGACTAATTTCAATGCACTTGCTTATTTCTTGATAAGGTACCTGCAGAACCTCACTCCTCTTACCTGATAGTGCAACAGTATGAATCTGAATTAATATGTTTAAATAGAATATACTGGATCAGGGGATCCTAAATGCATACAATAGGGAAAAAGGAATTATGTACTGCTATGATGAAGAGGTTGTAAAAAACCATTGTGATATTCAGAGAAGACACAAAGCAAGAACTAATCGATTCGATGCAGGGATGGTGACTTAGATGGCTGGAGGCGGCGACAGAGAGAACGACAGAAGGAGGGTGCCACCCGAACATGTGTCGATGCTAGTTGAGCCTGCTAACTGCCCTCCCCGTCGTCCCCATTTCCCTAGCATGAGTAACAGCCGCCGGCGCGGAAGGCAAGTGAAAGCGCTGGAGGCGGTAGGGATGACGAACGGGCGTGGGGGTTGACCTGAGTTTGCAGCGGCGGAAAAAGCAGCATGCCGGGGTGCTCTTGCCGCCGGCTTCGCGGAGGCGATTGATGGGTGTCCGATTTCTTCCGCGCAGAAGACTGAACCGGACCACCGCAAACATAGCAGGACGGACCATCTGTATAAGTGCAGAAGAAGAACAAATCGGCGGCCGAGAAATGCGGCGCAGCAGCGAAACGAAGAGACGACGCATGGGAAGGAAGGAGAAAATGGAGACCGGAGTGAATCCTAGCTAATCAACAAAGCTCAACGGCGGCGACGGTGGGCAGCCAGAACAGCGGCCGACCAAGGAAGGCAGCTGCAGAGGGTCAACGAAGAAACACCGAAACCTTGGAGGCACACCGACAACGCTAAAGATGGGCCGCCATTTCACCCACCTTCCATTTCCTGAATCATGGGCTGGAACAAAAAGCAGGCCAGAAACCATGCAGGCCAATCACGGCAAATGGTAAAAAAAAAGTACGATGCGCCACGCGGTCGTCGCCGATACGCCAAACGCAGGCGGAGGGCTCTCGTGCCCGAAAATCTTCGAGCAATGATATGTTACATATTTCGGTAAAGATTGTGAGTCTCTCCTCCTGAACCGCTTGGCCTAACGAGTCAGGCTAGCTAGGCACAAGGTCGCTGTTGCTGAAATTGACATGCTATTACTAATGCCCTATTTAGATGGTGAAAAGTAAATCACACTAGGAGACGTGCTGCGAAAGAGGGGCCACACTTCTAGTGTGGAAACTTTCCACTAAATTTCACCATCTAAGCAGGATCTAATACTAAGGCCTAAAATGAAAAAAATAAATGCCTAACAATAGAAAAAGAAAGTAAAAAAGTGCTCTGCACTACTACACAGACAGCAACGCAGCCGGTTCCAAAACACCCTTCGCAGCCGGTTTTGCCACCCGTTTAATTTATAGCGCCTGTGTTGACACCCTTAACACAGCCGGTTGGTAATAGGAACCGGCTGTGATGAGGGTGTCCAGGCCAGCATCATCGGGAGCTAAAAAATAGCAAAAACATTTTCTAATTAGGGGAGGAACCCCTTGCCTAGTCACAAGATTTTTCGCGCGCTACGCGGTAGCTGGGATTCGAACCCACGACCTTGTCCTCGCATGTACCCTCCCTTACCACTACGCTACACGGGTGGTTGTGACCATATCACAGATTCATTCCCTACATACTATACAGACCCGAGTATAAATGACTTATTTGAGGACCTAAACAAATTTAAATTAAAAACTTGTCAACTACAGAGTTTCGTAACTTTTCAAACACTACAACTTTCATGTTATCCATTTTTCCATCCGAGGTCGTTTGCGCAATTTAAATTTCAAATTTGAATAATTTCAAACTTGGTTTTTGTTGACAATACGAATTCAAATGAAAATATTGTCAACTACAATGTTTCATAATTTTTCGAGTTTTACAACTTTTATTTTGGTCATTTGTTCATACAACATAGTGATAATAAAAGTGTTCACTAATCCTACATCTCTCTTTTAGTTTCATACCCTAAACCCTATATGAGAGATGTAGGATTTGTGAACACTTTTACTACCACTTTGTCATATGAACAAATGATCAATATAAAAGTTTTACATCTTGAGAAATTATACAATTTTGTAGTTTAATACTTTTTAATTTGACAACATTTAGGGCTTCAAAATTTGAATTTGCCAAGTGTCTATGCATATAGAACCGGCTGCGTTGATCAACACAAACGGTTTGTGGTTCCAACCGGCTGCAATGAGTAGCAATGCAGCCGGTTCGTAGCTGGAACCAGCTGCGTTGCCCTCACCTATCATGGGGAGCGAGGTGGATGTCGGTCGGTCAGGTGGTGGAAGAAGTCGGGAACGATAATGTTGTCCTGTCACATGGACCCAACGTAGTAGGCCTGTTCGATGCTGATTTTAAGCGGGCTTCGGTGTTTTTCAAGATCAAACATCATTAGTTCGGGTTAAGTGGGCCAAGTTTTTGTGGTATTAAACATGCGATCTACTAAGAAATTACTTGTTAATGTAACTATGCATGGTTGACTGATAGATGAGTATCATCTCAAACTATCATCTCGAAATAGTTGGTTATACTTTCCACAATTTAAACCATCACTCCAAAAAGATATACTCCCAGCGACCCGAGAACATAGAGTGTCAATCCACGTTTCGTGTACCCATGCCTCGATTCCGGAACATTGTGACGTTGGTTAACAGTAGTGAGTAGCTCCTGTTTGTGTAAGACAAGTGGCACTGTTTGGCAACGAGTAGCTCCCATCGCAGAAGACAACACCAACATCAACTGCAATTGTCAGATTCTACAAAGCTCTTCCTCTGCGGCTACCGGCTATGGCCATGACGGCATTCCTTTGAATGCACACTTTAGATGGACATGAACTTGTCATATTATATGCTACAACTTCTATATGGATCTAACACAAAGTAGTTTTCGCTCATAGCAACGTAAAGACATATTTGCTATATATATGAACCTAACATAAATGGTTTTGGTTTTTCGCCCGTAGCAATCCATAGGCATGTTCGCTAGTAGCTCTAAAGTATATATATATATATATATATATATATATATATATATATATATATATATATATATATATATATATATATATATATATATATATATATATATATAGCGATGGGATTACAGGTTGTCAAGGGCATGTTTTGAGACTTGGGTGGGGAATTATGCATTACACAGTACAAGTCCATGGCACGTTCCAGGGAGAATTCGCCCGCTGTAGAACCAGACGGACGGAGCTGTTCGCGTCCTATGTGCTATGTGGACCAAGACTTTTGCGGTGCTGCCGGTGCAGGACTGCAGGCCTATTCCGTTCCGACCTGCTCGACCTGCGGTAACCCGGCCGCTGGCGCTCTATAAATAGATGCCGGCAGAGTCGTAGACACAACAACAAGCATCCAGTCATTAGAGAACACACACACATGGCTGCTGCTGCTGCTCCCGTAGCTATGGCCACTGCCGGTGGCTGCACTTTCGAGCCCAGCGTGTGGGGCGACTTCTTCGTGACCTACACCCCTCCTGCCTCACCGCTGGTATCATCACGCAATTATATACAAGAGGGCGCTCATAAATCTTAGTCCTTTTATCGTAAAAATCCATGAGACTTGCTGTGACGGGTGAGCGTAGGGATCGGAGGAGCGGATGCGAGAGAGGGTGAATCAGCTCAAGGGAGATGTGCGACGGATGTTTGAGGTGAGCAAGGCAAGCGCAATCGATGCAGCGAAACTGGTGGATACGATCCAACACCTTGGTATAGAGCATTATTTCCGTGAGGATATAGACGCGGCGTTGAGCCGCATCCGCGACGAGGAGACTGTATTTGCCAGCTCTAACGATCTTCATATTGTCGCCCTTCGGTTTCGCCTACTTAGGCAGCATGGCATTTGGGTGTCTGCAGGTAGCCTATTCAATAAAGATGAAACTGCTAATTGGTCCATCAGTTCCAAATTATAGTTGTTCTGAAAAAAATTATCATTGACCGATTGCAAGAAAAAAGCCGCCAACAATTACAACATCCCATTAAATCTATTATTATAATTCTATATCATCAAATATGTTTTGATAGTGTACTTATTTTTGTGCTATACAAGTTAATATATTTTTTCTAAAAGTTTATTGAAGTTTCACTTAAACCAAATCTAATTAAAATGAACCCTAATTTGGATCCTAGTAACTTAGAAATTATACGGGTACATGTGTAACATGCATACCGTAGTACACATCCATGTTTCTTAGTATTTACAAGATGGAATTTGTCTTATGAAACCGTATATTCTTTTATGACAAACAGATGTGTTCGATAAGTTTAGAGATGGCACCGGTGATTTCAGCATGAGTCTGTGCAGCGGCCCAAGGGGGGCCCTGAGCCTATACAACGCGGCTCACATGGCAACCCCTGAAGAGACGGCTCTAGACGATGCTATTGCCTTCGCTAGGCGCCACCTCGAGGCCATGAAAAGCAAGCTCATGTCTCCGTTGGCGAAGCAGGTTGTCCGCGCCTTGGGCATCCCTCTCCCTCGAATCGGGCAGCGACTGCAGACCTTGCACTACATTGGTGAGTATGAGCAGGAGGAGGAACATGACCCCACATTGCTTGAGCTCGCGAGGCTGGATTTCGAGCTCGTTAGGCTCCTTCATCTCAAGGAGCTCAGTGAACTTTGCTCATAAGTCCACATCTGTCAACAATAATGGTTAATCATCAATAAAGATGGCGTGTCTTTCTATATATATTCCGTGTTAATGCCACTATACACATAAACAGTGTTTTTAGAAAGACACGCCATCTTTATTGAAGATGGTGGAGGGATCTCTACAACGACTGCAAGCTATCCTACGCTCGAGACCGTATGGTAGAGATTTACTTCTGGGCTTGTGGAGTGGTCCACGAGGAGGAAAACTCTCGTGCACGGATAATATTCATAAAAACGTTTGCATTGGCATCTCTGACTGACGACACCTACGATGTCCACGGCACCTTGGAGGATTGCCAAAAGTTCGACGAAGCTATACAAAGGCAAGTTAATTCTATAAAGGAAAAAACATATTTTAGTTTGGTTTTGGCCATCGAATGAAAACTGGGTATCTTGGACCATGCATTAAACTACTAAAAAACAGGAACTTTGGTCATCTACCTGGTTTCAAAGATGGCTTTGCACATATATGTATTTTCCAAAATTAATAAATTAATCTCTAAAAGAATCTCTAATAATATGTAAAAAAAACGATGTCCATGGCACCTTGGAGGATTGCCAAAAGTTCAACGAAGCTATACAAAGGCAAGTTAATCTATGTATAAAAGAACGAGTAGAATTAAAAACGTTTCTCACCCAAATTAGGTCCATCTTACCCCTCACGCTAAGGGTCAACGGAGGTTGGGAGGGGGTCAAACCCACCAAAACTGATATTTAGAAAATATTTCTGCCAAAATCGAATTTCTTTTGTCACCCATGTTTTTCCAACCGCCGTTTTTATCTGTCTACAAAAATCGGGTCGGTGAGGAAAAATTCCGCTCGGCTTCATAGCGCAATAGCATGCGCACGCGGGCCAGGCGAGTCAGCCCACGTGAGCTCCCGCTTTTGCGATTGTAGGCCCATGCGCTAGCCGTCGTGAGTATGTAAGCCCTGCCTTTCCCTCAAAAAAAAATGTAAGCCCTGCCTGCTTATGAACAAAAAAAAAAGCCTGTCTACTCAAACCGTGGGGACATGTCGGGCTGCTCAACAGGTCCTGGCTTTCAGTTTGCATACTCCTGCCATGCACGAACGACTCAGGTAGTCATGGTGGACCAGTGATTTTAAAAATAAATATTTAAATCTGAAGCAAATTATCAAAATTAACTACCATTTTTATACCAGCAAAAACGTACTTAAAACACATAAGTGATACGAAGAAAATTCATCAACTATCAATATAACACATCATATTATTGTTAATATTTTTTTTGCGTAAAATCATATAATTGTTAATAAGAAGTAAGGAGGATTAGATTCATCGTTCATCGAATTAGTTTTGGCCCTAACATTTCGTTAATAATGATACGATGTGTTGCATTGATAATTTTTTTTGTATCACGTGCGTGTCGCACGTGCGTCTTTGCTAGTTCTATAAAGGAAAAACATATTTTAGTTTGGTTTTGGCCATCGAATGAAAACTGGGTATCTTTGACCATGCATTAAACTACTAAAAACCAGGACAACTTTGCTCATCTACCTGGTTTCAAAGATGAATTTGCATATATATGTATTTTCCAAAATTAATAAATTAATCTCTAAAAGAATCTCTAATATTATGTAAAAAAAAGAGATGAGCATATATAGTCATTGGGTCGTAATGATGCAGGTGGCATGAAAGCGCTGCATCTATCGTACCAGAATACCTGCGCACGTTGTACCTCAGAACCCTGAAAGAGTTCCAAAAGTTTGAGGACATGTTGGAACCGAGCGAGAAATACCAAATATCTTATGTTAAAAAAATAGTAAGTAACCCGCGGCAGGGTGCTTAATTTCTAGTACGTAAACTGACAATGCTCGTCAAGTTAACATATATACACGCGTGGCGCATGCAGTACAAGGTGCAAATAGAGTTTTATCTCAAGGAGGCCACATGGTCGCACCATGGGTACAAGCCGAGCTTGAAAGAGCACGTTGAGATGGCGCGCGTGTCGTCGGGCCTCCCGATGCTTGTCCCTGGCCTGCTGATGGGCTTAGGCTGCAGCGTGGCAACAGATAAGGAAACCTTCGAGTGGGCACTGAGCATACCTGATATGGTCCTCGCCGGCGGAGAAATCGGCCGCTTCCTCAACGATCTAGCTTCGTACAAGGTACGTATAACGTACGTACGTACGTGTCGATCTGCTTATGTTCTGCTATATATGCACATATATATATACGTGCATGGATGCATGCAGGTGGGCAAGAACAAGAAGGACGTGGTCAGCACGCTGGAGTGCTACATGGAGGAGCATGGCGCCACGGGAGAGGAGGCCTTCGCGGCCGTCACCAGAATGAATGAGCTAGCGTGGAGGAGGATCAACCGGGCGTGCCTGGAGATGGATTCCAAGCTGCTGCGGGCGGCTCAGTTCGCCGTGGTCGACCTGGCGAGATCCGTGGAGTTCATATACCTCGGCGGCAGGGACGCCTACACCTTCGGCAGCAGCGTCAAGGGTCACGTCACCTCCCTCTTCCGCAAGCCGGTCGTCCCGGCCTAAACCTCTGCGACTTAGCTTGCTTGATGCCACTTGTTTGTACGAATAGGCATATCGTAATATATAGACTGCACGCTTCCGCCCAAAACGTAGTATATATATACTGGATCCGGATGATATATATGCACCTACAGCTAGCCTTGCAGACTGCAGAGGGTCATAGCTAGCTAGCATTCTGCTTGTGATATATATAGCACAACTTCTTCAATAATGTATCCACATTGTGTGTTTCTCATATAAGTTCAGACTGGATATTAAAGTTCAGACTGTATACTAAAGTTCTGTAACGTACCCACAGTGTCTGGATATTGAAGTTAAGACTATATTTTGCTTCATTTTGTCTTTAGCTACCTCCGCGATTCTCATCTTTCAGTAGTAGAGCTCACCACCGGCCATTTTTAGCGTGTTTTGCGTTTCACCAGGAGAACATGACAGATGTAGAAGCACATTGAGAAAACCATTGTTAATTCTTATATTCATGGAAGAGTTGGGTATATATAGGGCTTATAAAATTCTTCTTTGAGGAGCTCCAATTTTTATGAGTTGGAAAATGATTTTTGATTTGGCTATACTCTTTAATTATTTGGAAGAGGGAGGCGATTCACCGTTTCAGCAACGTATATATTCTATGCTAAATAGAGGTTGTGAATTGTGATATAATACAATACGTTCTCATATGTCGAAGGGTCAGTACCAATAATTAATAATTAAGTACTACCTCCGTTCCAAAATGTAGCTACGTTTATGTTTTTCAAAAGTTAAACATTCTTAACTTTGACTAATAATATTACTAAAAATATGATGTATTGAAGTTAAAAGTTACTAAAATATAATGTATCTCATGACAAATCTAGAGCTTTTTTACGGTGCCTTATACTACTATGCGGTAGTATGGAGTATATATGAGACCAAACCATCCATTGTTAAGGGTAATTTAGTAATAGCTACATATGCATTAATTACCTTTCGTAAAGGGGGTGGATTTTTTGTTACAAAAATATATTATTGTGACATCATTTTGTCATTTTCCCATAATACCCTTATACTACTCACAGTACTCATGCGTACTACCCATACTACTAGGGAAGCTTTTAGTAGTATACAATTAATGTTGACAGCCGGATGTTTCTATAGTAGTCCTTTTCGAGCACTAGTATATGCCAGTATAAGGCACCATACAAACTAGATATAAATGGCTGACGCGTGTTTTTCTCTATCGCTTATAATATTATACTCCCTCCGTTCTAGAATATAGCAACGTTTAGTTTTTTTCTTTCAAAGTCAAACATTCTTAACTTTGACCATGAATTTAACTTTGACCATGAATAGAAAAAAGAAAGTATAAAGATTGACAATGTAATAATTATGCTTATAGATTTATTGTATTATTGGAATCACTCTATCTCATCATATCCTTCCATTTGGCTTTTTGTTGCCGTGCAGTTGGTTTTGTGCATTCGGCTTGCAATCTAGTGTTCATAGTTTGTAGGAGCAAGTGTGCGTGCATGTATGTGAGCGTCTGCGTCAGTACTATGTGATTCGTAAAAAAAAATAATTTCTAATTTTAGTTAATACCAAATCGGCGGCACGTTCTGGGACTCTAGAGGAAGAAATTAGCGCCTACAAGACTAGTCAACGGCAGTACTATGGCACGCTCTAGAAAGAATCTCCCAAAGTCCCGGTAGAACTGGACCGGACGGCGATCGACTACGACCCGCGCAGCATCGCGACGTATCATACTTCCGGTCAGGCTCGTGCTCCCAACTTCCATGCATGATGCATCTCGTTGTCATCGGCAAGTAGCTAGCGTACGTGGTTGTCGTATGTGTGGACAAAGTCTTTTGGCCTGCACCTAGGGCAAGTACAACCGTGTAGACGGCTGCTGTCTTTTTAACACAAACAGACAGGTTAAAGAGACAACTTATACAATGGGCTGTCTGTTTGGCTATCTGTAGTGTGTTTAATTTATCATTTGGCTCATAAATCATGATGATCTAGTGCATATTTGATCTTTGTAGCTATTTTGTTGCAAACATATCATTTTAACAAACATTCTTTTTTTTCCTTTCCTTTCTTTTTTCTTTTTTTCTCATTAGCAGTTAGCACTGATCATGCGATAAATCCATTAACTAAACTTTTCTAGCATTCTTAACATATTTTTCTCCCACAGAACCACCACTCTGCAACTGCTCCCTTCCTCTTTTTCTCCCACGTCCTCTGTTCTTCCACCTCTGTCCTCTGGTCGCATGGCTGAGCTCGAGCACTTGAGGGCGGCTGGCCGAAATCCGGCCTTCATCTTCCACCTCCACCAAATCTCTTGCAACCGGAGCATCACTACCGCTCCAGCTCTATCCACGAACAAGCCTAGCCGCAGCCGAGCCTCCATATGGCGGGAATCGCGGATCTCATGGCCGACATTGCTGCCGGTTGTTGGAGCTCGGCTTCACTGGAAAGACACACCTCTGCCAAGCTCCGCCGTCCAGAGCTGTACCGCCTGCTCCACTCCTCTTCTCCCGTTTCGTCCTCTGCAAGCAAGCAGCACAGCCACGCAGACGCAGCCCTGTAGATCGTCTCCATCAACCTCGTTTGACATGCCGTTCTGACCTGAGAAGGTATCAAGGACGGGAGGGAAGACGCAGCTAGGTGATCCCTAGGGTTCCCCAAACCGTCGGGAACCGGTCCAGTTTGACCGGTTCCCGACCAAACCGCCCCGGACCGGTTCCGGTTTGGGGCGGTTTGAACCAGTGGAAATTTGAAATTTTTACATTTGAATTAAAAAAATGGAAAAATGTCGAAAAAATTCCTAAAAATATTTCAAGGTGCATGTAATCTGTTGGTGTAAAAAGTTTTCAAATATTTGCTCATTTGGTATTTTTTTCGGTAAATACAAGTTAAATCAAAAAAGAAAAAGAAAAAACAGTGGCCGGCCCATTAAGGCCCATGAAGGCCCAACGCCGCGCTAACCCTAACCCCCCTCCCCCAACGGCCAGCGCTCATTCTCCCCCCCCCCCCGCCGCGCAGCCGCTCCTCCTCCAGGCGGTTTTTCGCCGCCGGCCGCCGTAACCGCCGCGCGTGCCGGCTAACCGCCCCTGAAATCGCGGTAACCGGTCCGGTTGGCCGGCTAGCCGGTCTGGTTGCGGGGCAACGGTCGCCTCCCCGGTTCCCGCCCGCATACGCCGGCTAACCGGTCGGTTGCGGCGGTAAGCCGACCGGCAGCGGCGGTTAGCCGCCCGACTGAGGTATGGACACTTTGAAACTTTGAATCTATTTGTGATTTATGAAATTTTGAAATGGACGTAGTGATGGAGATATTTAGGTATATTTTGATTGCAGCCATGTGATTTTAGAATGTATGAACTATGAGCTATGAAGCCATGTATATATATTTTGATGTAGGGTATTGTGATTTTGGAAATAAGAAAATGGATGTAGGATTTAAGTATTGTGATATAGCTATGTGTTGTCAAGTTGACATTGATATGTTTATGTTCGTTCCATGTTTGCAGATACGCAATGTTTGGCAGAGATAGAGATGTTGTATGGGAACACGGTGAAAATCTTTACCCCGGTTGGAGATGCAACTATTGTCATAAGTCCAAGGGAGGCGGTGGTGCCACTAGATTGAAACAACATTTGGCAGGGCGCGGGACGGACGTCGTCCATTGTGAAAAGGTTTCAAAGGAGGTGCGTGAGTACTTTCAGCGTGAACTTGAAAGGTCAAAGAAGGTAACTGCTCAACGTGCTCAAGAGAAGTTGAGAAAGGAGAAGGCTGCAGCGGAAGGTAACTATCCTAGTGGAGATGAAGCGTATGATGAGGAGGCTGAGCTGCAGCGTGCCCTGAACCAATCAAGAGCGGAAGAGGAGTTCTGTCGCGGGGTGCAACAGAGAGGAGGTGCATACGAGCATGGAGGCGGTAATGGTACTAGGGGAGAGGGTGGTACGTTGCAGAGGATGCTTCGAAGGGCAACTTCATCGAGGCAGACTCCTAGGGTGACGGACTATAACTTAGGTTCGGCGCGTGGATCGACGCGGCCAAGGATTGACACAGGCTCATGGACGCAGAAGGGTAAGAATGCAAAGGAAGCTATTGGGAAAGCTTGGTCAAAGTTTTTCCATACTGCGGGAGTTCCTGGAAGACAAGCTGACAGTCCATACTTTGTCAGTGCGGTCAGAGAGACACAGAAGTGGGGTATGTTTTCTTTGCAGCCGAAATAATAGCTACGCAACTACATGTTTGGATCTAATCTCATGAGTGCCATATGTTTTGCAGGTGAAGGTATCGCGTCACCCACTGGACGGGATATTGATGGCAAGTACCTGGATCAAAACGAGCGAGACTTGCAGGTTCAGTACGCAAAGTTTCAGGCAGAGTGGCCTATGTTCGGCGTCACGTTGATGTGTGATTCGTGGACTGGGCCGACGAAGATGAGTGTCATTAACTTTTTGATATATTGCAATAGGGTCATGTGGTTCCACAAGTCTATTGATGCGACTGGAAAATCTCAAGATTCTGCATATTTGCGGAAGGTAACCCCGTACCTAGTTCATTTCGATCCGAATATGATTTGGATGTTGCTAAAGAATATGTGTATTTACCAGGAGATTCTGAAGGTGGTGGACGAAATTGGACCAGAGCATGTCGTCCATGTGATCACGGACAACGGCTTCAACTACAAGAAAGCTTGCAAGGGGATTCAAGATACATATGAACACATTACTTGGACACCTTGTCTAGCACACACTGTCAATTTGATGTTAAAGGATATCGGTGAAAGGTACGAACATCAAGATTTGATCGATCAATGCAAGAAAATATCAGCGTGGTTACACAATCATGGTCAGTTGAATGCAATGATGAGGCAGGCGATTGGTGGTGAGTTGGTGAAGTGGTGTGCAACTCGCTTTGGGACCAACTACATGTTCCTAGACAGCATGTATCGGAAACGTGATCGTTTTATGCAGTGGATGGCATCTCCTGAATTTTTGCAGAGCAAATGGGCCAATTCAAATATGGGTAGATTTACTCATACGAGATTTTCAAGTCTAGAGTGGTGGGAGGGAATGAAATTTGTCATTGACTCAGTCCAACCAATATACAGCTTACTTCGCTTTGCTGATCAGGACAAGCGGCCGAACATGTGCGAGGTATGTATGACCGTACAGAGTGTGAGAAATGAAATGCAATCTTTCTTTGGCCGCAATGTTTCCACGTTCAAAGAGTATGAAGCGATTTACAACGGAAGGTTGCAGGACATCTTCTTTGACACCTGTGTGGTTCCAGGTAAGACGGCTTCTGCTCATTGTGAACAAAAGTTTATACTTTCACGTTCCATACACCTTATGCTCATTCGTGGTACTTTCTATTTTGCAGCTTGTGTCCTGAATCCGAGGTATGCCTATTCGTTTATTCCAACTCCAGAAATGTGGAGTACACTGAAGGATGCTTTTCAGCGCATGACGGATATCTCGAGCGCCGTCCAGGCATTGCAAGAGGCTGAGCTGTTTCGACAACGGCGTGGTGACTTTGGCACACAATTGGCACAACAAATGGCGCTTGACCCAAAGACAACTGCATCTTCTTGGTGGATGATAAACGGCAACAGAACTCCCAAGCTGCAGAGCCTTGCTTTGCGGCTTGTTGCTCAAAGTTGTTCGTCAAGTGGATGCGAGCGGAACTGGAGTACTTTTGCCTTGCTGCATACAAAGGTTCGCAATCGGTTGTCACACAAAAAACTGAACAAGCTTGTCTATGTCAACTACAACCTACGCCTGCGACTTGCGGATGTTGCCGATCCTCCACGGGATCAAGATGATTTCATTGAGCAGCTAGCCCATCTTTCATTCTGTGATCCTAAAAATCCGGTGCGGGAATGGATGGAATATGGAAGGTCAAACAAAGCTCCTGTTCTAGACGAGGACGATGATGAAGGTGACACACCGCTTCCCTCTAATATTGTCGCTGATAAAATAAATCCGGCGGACCTCCGTACTTCTACAGGGGATGATTGCATCAGTGATTGGGCACGGCGACATGTAGGTAACACTCATGTAGGGAAGCGGAAGTACCACATCGCGCCTAGCAAGGTTAACCCGAAGCACCAACGAGGCCAGGCAACGGGAAAAGGCAAACAGAAAGAAGTAGAAGTCCTGAGCGATGAAGAAACTGATGATGGTGAGGGTAATAAAAGTCCAGAGTATCAGGAGTCTCAGGATAGCAGCTCTGCCGATGATGGTGATGATAGTAATGATGGTGATGATAGCAATGATGGTGGTGGCAGTGGTGGCGGCAGTGGCGGTGCTGCTGGCGGTGGCGGGGGAGGAGGTGTGTCACCTTCAAACCCACCTGCTGGTCTCCATTTTACAGGTACCAAGTGTAGGTCCATATGAACATGTTTTTATTATTCTGACTTATGAGTATTAATTATACTATATGGTTGATTGCAAGGGAGACTGAGTTCACACATGCAACCCAGGACATTGACCTTGGAGCACCGATGCCGCAGAGGAGAACGGTTGGACCGACGGATTACGGCTCCCCACAGTTCTCTTCTAGCTCCTCCTACAGGGAATCCTCACAGTCTAGTTATCACTATCCTATACCGGAGTTGAGCATGCAGCCACCGATGAGATGGGTGTACGAATGACAAGATCCTCATTGGTATAATATGTTACTTCAGGAATGGCAGACGACATCGGCCTGGACGGGCCAAACTTGGCAAGAGTTCAAAGCTGAGTTGCTTGTAAGGCAGGGTTTGAATGTGATGTCCACCGCGGAGTATGAAATGGCCTCGCAATGCTACCGTTGAACAATTATTTGTATGAGAGGACTACTAAACTATTTGTATGGATATTTGTATGCACAATTATATGTATGGATATTTGTATGCATTTGTGGTCAATTTTTCCATTAATTTGCGGATAGGTCATGCCCATTTTTTTCAAGCCACCAGGCCGGCTAACCGGCCAAACCGGTCGGCTAACCGGTGAGCGTGTTTTCCAACCAACCGGCCGGCTAACCGGTCAAACCGGTCGGCTAACCGGTCCTAACCGGCGACACGGGGAATTTGAATTCAAAATTTGAATTTGTCCGGTTTCTAGCGGTAACCGGTCCAACCGGACCGGTTTACCGCTACCGCCGGGCGGCGGTTCGGCCGTCCGGTTCGGTAAGAAAAACCCTGATCCCTACACGCGCAGTGGATCCTGTTGCCGTCGTCTCCCCACATCACACTGGTACAACGGTGTGTGGAGTCGTCGTCCGGCCTGGGAGCACGAGCTCCGGTCGTAGACGAGCGAGACGACGAGAGCGTCGTCGACCCGTCGCGGAGGGTGGTTTCTGCAAAAACAGCTTTGCGTGTCTACGACAAACTACGGCCGTTGTACGTGCCCTTACTGGACAAGAATCACTTTAGTTGGCACGTAATCTATAGTTGTATTTTTAATCGCTTGTGCTTCTGATATGGAGCAGTAGGAAATTAAATTTTATGCAATGGACCCACATCGTTGTCGTCGCAACCCAGCAATCACGCATGCCTGAAGCGCACATCATTTTGAGCTGCTTGCCGTACGTCTCATCGATGGAAACCTGAAGTAAACCAGGTCAGCTGACCTGATATTTTGCTTAGAAATGTAGCATGCGACACTAGTGGAGCGCTAGATAAAACAGAGTTTTTTTTTAAAGAAGGAACATGATGATCTTACCATATTACATTAGCTCTTTTACAAATAAGAATCCAGAAAAAAAATTATAAAGAAGTTTAGAACTCCTAATCATCTTTCTCGACGACTTCACAGATCTGTTTGTCACGGCCATCCAACCGCTTCCCAATTGTCGCTAGACGCCTGAGCCAATGTCCACAAAATAGAGGCCGCACATGAGGGCTTACTACTAGGCGCAGATGCCGAGTACACCGTCTCCCAGGCATATCAGCCAACTCTGCCCCCCACGACGCATCCAACGCTAGCAACCCGAGCAAAACTCAGATTTCCACCAGAAATCATATTTCTCGGAATTAAACAGGTCAATAACATCATCATCTGAAGAAAACGATGATGCGCCGGCCCTGAACTCCAACACAAGTCTCCCCGGCCTTTCCATTGGCGTTGCAGTAGATCTTCACCGGAGAACGGAAGAAGCAGAGAGAAATTATTCCCCTGTAACGTCATCGCTTCCACATCGCCGGTGCCACCAGGAATAAGAAGCTGCAAGGGAGCCATGCTCCTCCGGCAAACCCTAGATCCACCGCCAAACATAGACGGCGAACAAACTCTAGATCTAGAAGGACTCGATCTACTAAAGGATGAAACCTCGCTCCCCTAGCCACCGGCTGGAAGGCCGGCGACGGATGAAAACAGAGGCCGGAGGCGTGAACGGCGGCGGCGGCGGCAAGCGCTGACGGCAGTGGGCGTCCGCCCGAGTCGCCCACTAAAACAAAGAGTTAAATTCTTTGTAAAACTTCTCCCTTGTCCAAGTTTGGCTAGCTCTGGCCATGCAACTAAAAAAACCGGGTATTATGTATGTATGCGCGTATGCATGCATGCATGTATGTATGTATCTGAGCTCTTCCTAATCAGCTGACGGGTGCAGTCGTGCAGAGCCTCAGCCGTGGAAGAATGGAAAAGCCTGTGCCGCCGCCACAGAACCGGACGGAGGAGACTCAGGCGCACGTCAATCGCTCGCCGGCCCGGCCGTGTGCGGGCCGTGCCCGTGTCGATCTCTTGTCGCCTGCTGCTGCCGCGCTAATGGAATCAGACCCCGACGTACACACACGTCGTCGTCCGCTGTGGACGAGAGATCTGATACGGAGGGGGGGCGCGTTGAATCGGCTGCCCCGGCCGGCGCGCAGGGACGGAGACGCGCGTGCAATGCCATGGTCTCGAGGTTAGACGACCAGCGGCCACGTGCCGACACAACAAGTCAATAACCTAAACGTAACTATATTCATATGAGCATGTATAAATTCTAGTTTTTATTGGAATCACTCTTATCCTATCATTCCATTTGGCTCTTTATTTGTTGCCGTTCAGTTGGTTATATTTGGCTTGCAATCTATTGCGTGTTCTTAGTTATTACTTAATAATTTCTAACTTCAATTAATACCGGGGCACGTTCTGGGACTAGAGGAAGAAAATAGCAGACCAGTCACGTCGTTCTAGAAATTAAAGAAAAACTCCCAAAGACCCCGTAGAACTGGACAGACGGCGACGGCGATGGCGATCGACTAACAACTTGGCAGCGACGTATCATACTCCGGTCAGACTCGTGCTCTCAACTTCCATGATGCATCGTCGTAATCGGCAAGATATGTATGTGCCCATCCGGATATCTGATCTGCACCGTATGTACAGCCTGCGGATGATTGCAGCACCAGCAGTTAATCGTTTCGGCTTCTGATATGGAGCAGTAGCAAATGAAAATTATTCATGCAAAGCAATGTACCCACATCGTTGCCGTCGCAGCAATCACGCAGCTTCACTGAAGCACGTAGGGTTTTGAGCTGCTTGCTGGCGTCTCATCGATATGGCCACTTGAAGTAAACCAGGTCAGCTGACTTTATTGTTGCGTAGAAATGGCGCAGGCGACGCTGTAAATTGCAGGCTTGCAGCGCAGCTGAAGACTCTCTCTCTCTATCTCTCTCAGGCGACCGGTGTGGGCTACCGCTTTACCAGCAGGCTCTCTCTCTCGCTCTCATAGAGAATCCTCGGCCCACGTTAACCCGTTACCCACGGCATCAGTTTGCAAACGGGCCGCCAGTGTCTTGAGTCTGAAAACGAATGGATTCCATATATAATTAGATTTTCACGAAACTTGTGTCCGAGGCACATCCTAGGAATGGGTGGCTAAACTACGTAGAGAAACATATCATATTCCCATAAAATGTTGAATTATAGTATCTAGAGTATCTAAAATGCTGGCCTAAGTTTTGTTATTTAATTGTAGTCTAGATTGATCGTAAGAAAATATTGAAGAGCATCTACGAAACGAGAGACAACTAGGATGAGTGATCCCATGGTTGAAGTAACATATCCAACAAGTTACAAATGAAGCAACATATCCGACAAGTGCATGCAAGAAATGAAGAAAATGCTGAAGTGTTTGATGCGAGATGGCAGGTTGGTAGGCTACAAGGACTGGCAAGTTCAAAGTCGTTGTTGCAACATCATAGATGAAACATCACAAAGTCATTGTTGAAACATCACGAAAATCATGTTGCGATACTGAATTACTGCTGCAGCATCAAAGAAAAAACATTGCAACACGCGACTTTGACTCCTTTCCGGGAATCCATGGACGCAGGAGTCGCATGTCGTCGATTCAGCCGTCGGGGAGCTCACGCGGCGAGGACAGGGCTCCAAGCCGCAGCGGCTGAGCTCGACGACTCAAGCAATGGTGGAGCTCGGCAGTACCTGCATGCATAGAGGTCAACAACGTGGAGGACCAAGCTCGGCGGCAGATGATGATGTCCAACAGAATACCAAAAGGAGACCCAAACTCAAAATGGGTCTCCGATGATACTGTTTCAATCTCCATCAGAGTACCTATACCCAAATCTAAAATATGTTTTTAGGAGAGAGACAACATAAGTATCCTCTTTTCTGAAGACTCATTCGCAGAAAGAGTTCTCTTTTGGATCTTACTGTTGCAGAAGAGAAAAAAATAGGTATGGAACTCTTTGACTGTTATGCAAATGTGAAATGGGTCTTATAATTTGGATCTCACTGTTGGAGATAGTCTCACTCGTGCATAATATATACACATACAAAACTATAAATGAGGTAACTTTTAGCAACTATACATGCCTGCTACCACTAGCTCATGTGGCGCAGCTATATTGAATACACTACACAATCCACTTCACGAATAAAACTACATATCCCCATTAGCATATCACTATCTATGTACTGATGTATTGTGAATGAATCCTGTAATTTGTTTTAAAAAATTTGTACATTATAATTACATCTTTCAAATTGCTTCATATGTACTGTGAATTGCCGATATTATAGTTGCTTTTTTGGTGTGTGTATGTGTGTGGTCTGACTAGAAGAACATGCTCGATCAGTTCCTCCGGTTTGATCTGTCCTTTGAGCCTTTCACGGTTTCACCCCTTGTGCTGGAGCTCCGCCCCTACCGCCGGTGATGAGCTCAAGCGCGATGTCCACAACGCCGGAGAAGCTCTCACGGTGCTTGCCAATGCCCACACTTCCCGAGAAGGCATGGTAGCACTCCAGCTCCGACGTGGTGTCGGCGACGGAGTCGAGCAGACCTTCCATCCCCACCTCCCGTAGCAGCTCCACGTACACGTGGCCGCGCGAGCACGTCATCAGCCAGATCACCTGCTGCACCACGAAGCGCCGCATCCGGGGCACCCTGATCTCCGGGTACTTGTAATCCCGCAGGATCCTCGCCAGCCGCTGCACATACGCTCTCTCCTCCACCCCGGCGGCGCGCAGCTCGTCGGCGAACCGCTCGCCGTCGATGAACCTGCAGATCTGCGTCGTCAGGCCGACGCACACCTCGAGGACCTTGTTGTCGAGCTCCTTATTCTCCTTCATGGTGATCCTCAGCACCAGCGGCAACGCCTTGGTCGCCACGCGCAGCCGCTCCCTGTGCTTCTGGCTCGAGTACGCGCACAGGCTCCGCAGCACCCTCGCCGCGTTCAGCCTGCGGCGGTTGTCGCTGCCGTCGTCCTGCAACGCCGAGACGAGCAGGTCGACCACGTCGGCACGCTGCTTCAGTATCGCCGCGCATCCCTTCTCGCTCTCCAGCGCAAGCATCTCCAGCGCCTTGCCGGCGTTGCAAGCGAGCTCTCCCTCCTCGACGCCGGCGAACGTCGAGAGCAGTAGCTTGACCAGCCCGCCGGTGGCCATGATCGCTTCCTTTCCCGTGTCGTCCATGGCCAGCGCTGCGAGCACGTCGATGGCGAGCTTCTGCAGCTCCGTATGTAGCTGCCCGTACCGCAGGATGCCGCGCAGGTTGCAAACCGCGAACACGTTCGCCGCGACTCCACGCCGGAGCGCCTCCCCCGTGTTGCCCGTCGTGGACACCAGCCGCTTGACCACCTGGAGAGCGTGCTTCACGGCGCGCACCTGCGAGTCCGACGCGTGCCGGTTCTGCAGGAGATTCGGCAACGTCTTGGTGAAATCGATGATCTTGGAGAGCAGGCCGCGCGCGTTCTCGATCTTGCCGCAGTTGTCCTGGTCTCTGGCGAGCTTCTTTAGGATTCGTAGGCCCAGCAGGTGGAACGCCAGGTAGTCTCCGTCCTCGCCGCCGGCAGCGGCGTTCGGCTGCGGCTGCATGCCGGACACGGCCACGCCCCGGCCTGTGTAGAGCAAGGACGCGACGGACTCGATGGCGCCAGGGATGCCGGACAAGCGGAGCGCGTTCTGGCGTTTCCCGGCGAGCTTGCACACGACCTCGGCCGCGGACCGGCGCAGATCCTCCTCGTAGCGCCGCTTCCAGCTGAGCATCTCGACGAGCCGTTCGACGGACTGAGGGCTGGTGCCGATCTTCCGTAGCGTGTCGCCCGTGGAGGCCGCGGCGTTCGTGGCGAACTGCTGCAGGATCCGGACGCCGATGAACTGCTCGTCGAGGAAGTCGGACAGGATGAGATCTTCAGCGAAGGTGACGAGGTCCATCTTGATGCCGTCGAAGATGCTCCCGTCTATGCACTTGGAGTAGGCGTCGTAGAAGAATCGTCTGATCGCCATGGGGCCGCACGCGCCGAGATGGCAGTCGTCGGTCACCTGGTGGAGGAGCTTGCAGTGACCGAACTGCCATGCCCAGTAGGCCTTCTCCAGCAGAAATAGCAACGCCTCCAGCAGCGCCAGGGTGTAGAACAGCAGCAGCGCCGGCCGCATGTTCTTGGACCCACCGGCGAAGAAGTCGTGTTTCCAGAGGCGCATCAGAGACAGCGCGACGCAGGACACTGCCGAGATCACCTGGAGCCAGTGGAGAAGCCAGCCGATGTTCGTGGCTGCGGAGACCCAGCTGGTGTACGGCAGCAGCGACACGTCCGGCGCGTGCCAGCCGCGCTGCTGCTTCGCCACGGCGGCGAGCTGACGCTGGAGCTGAGAGGACTTGGTGTTGGCGCGCGCCTCGCCGGCGGCGGCGCCGCCGTCGTCGGAGACGGAGGCGTGGAAGTGCAGGACGCGGTGGAAGAACCGGGAGCTGGAGCGAAGCACGCCAGCGGCGGCGGCGGTGGATGAGGTCTCCGTGGCGTGGTGCTGCCACTCGAGCTCGTGGCTGCGGCCGAAGACACGGGCGCCTTCGCCGACGAGGATGACGGTGATGCACCAGAAATCGGTGAGCGTGAGGTTGCTGACGAAGCCGCCGAGGAGGACGACGGTGGCCCACACGAAGTTGAGAGTCCCGAGCCCGCTCGCCGCCTTCTCGAGGACGGCGAGCCGGAGCGCGAACAGCGTGAGCAGCTTCTCCGGCGCCTCGCGCCCACCGCCGCCGCTCGGATGATGAGGCGTCGGATCGCCGCTGCTACCAGAGCTCCCGCCGCCGCGGACGACGACGCTTCCACTGCCAGGCGTTGGCGTCCACGGCTCGAAGAAGGACGGCGACCCGCCGCCGCCGCCGCGGCGGCGCACCATGCTCATGTCAATCTGGATGTTCGGCGGCGGCACGTCGCCGCCGCCGCCTTTGTGCGATCGGTCGCCGTTGGATTCGCGGCCGTTAGTGTACATCATGGCGCCCCGTCAAGCACAGTGCAAGCAAAGAAAATGGCAGGACGCCAAGAACATATGAGGCTGCCGTGCCGCATGCCTCGTCAAAGAGCGCACGAGCTCGAAGGGATTGAAGACGCGCGCAGGCGCAGTTCTATGACGAGTCTTTGTGCAGTTGGACACGGAAACTTCCTCGACGAGTTGAGAGCTCTTGGTGCCGAATTTAGCGAGAGAACAGTCAAGCCACCGGGGGGAGAGGGAGCTGACGACAAATGGTTCGTATGGTTTGTGACGTCTTCGTCAGTTCGTCTTGTATCTAAGCGCGCGTGGAGATGGTGGCGACGCGACTGGAATTTGGAACAATTCAAGATTGCGTGCCTGGTGCAATGAAAATCAAACAATTGGCTACTTTAATGCAGCTGCAAGAACAAGTGGACAAAAATAATCGGAAAAAAAAGATAGAATTCCACAAAAAATAGAAGGCTCAATCTATATGTCCGATGAAAGATTTCTTTTTCTATTTGATGAGAAATGACTATTTTTCATCCTCCAACCGTTAAAAAGACTGATTTTCAACCCACAACTATCAAATAGGATATTGAGGACCATCCAACTATCTGAACTAGACGAAGTTAGCCCTTTGAGTGGTTCTGAATGTGGTTTTCTCTTTTTAAATTTTTTAAAAAATAATTGAATATAAAAATCATAACTAATTTTATTTTAAATCATAAAAATATGGATTCGGGTCCATTTCTTTTCTAAAATGTGACCTATATGTTGATACACAATTTGAAGTTATTTATATATTATTTTATTTTTGACGGTGATATTTTTCGAATTAAAATAAATTAGTTGTAAACTTTTAAGTTAAAATCATACATTTTCGATTTACATAAACCCAAACTACATTAAAAATCATCATTTAAACGGCTAAATATGTTTGATTTGGATAGTTGAGATGAACACCAAATCTGTCTGATTATTTTCGAAGTGATAGTGCTAAATAATGTTAGTGCATGATACCATGAGTAATCTGTGATACGACATCGATCAGGGAAGGTTACAGTGTCTTCCTCAGATTTATTGTTCCCAAATGCATTTCTGGTATGAACCCTAGACTTTACGTAGTTATACAAATTGGCGAATAGTGTTTCTAAAGCTGAAACTACATTCAAATAATACAATGTTTTGAACTTTTAGGTTTAAATAATACATTTTCTACTTACAGAAAATTGGTGAATAGTGTTTTGCTACATTCAGAATGTTATGAACTTTTAGGTTTAAATAATACATTTTTTCTACTTAAATTGAAAATACATTAAAAAACCACCCAAAGGGCCAAATATGTCTGATTTGGATAGTTGATTATTCTTACTTCCTTAGTGTTTAGTTCTGTCTTAAATTAAATCAATTGAGATGAAGGCCAAATCTGTCTGATTATTGTTGACGTTATAGTGCTAAACAATGTTAGTGCATGATAGCATGAGTAATCGTCCATCTGTGATACAACATCGATCAGGGAAGATTACAGTGTCTTCCTCAGATCTATCGTTCAACAAATGCATTTCCTTGGTATGAACTCTGGACTTTATGTAATTGTACAAATTGGCGAATAGTGCTGCTAAAGCTGTGCTACCACTTTTTGCAACCGAGGCATCGACTACTGTGCCACACTTCTCTACACTCTCAACTAGAAAATCATCCCCAATGGTTTGTAATTTTGTATTATTTCTTTTTTTACACTCATCGCATTGCATATTTTCGTATGTCAATTCCCTATGAAAAAAATAGGAACTATGAATTTGTCGTAACAAAGAAGACAGCAAAGACAATCCATGGCTTAGGAACTTCCGTGCATCCTCACTCTTCAGCTCGATCGAGCTCCGCCACCACCGCCGGCGATGAGCTCCAGCGCGGAGTCGACGATGGCCGAGAAGCTCTCACGGTGCTTGCTGATGCCGACGCTGCCGGAGAAGACGTGGTAGCACTCGAGCTCCGACGTGGTGTCGGCGATGGACTCGAGCAGCCGCTCCATCCCAACCTCCCGTAGCAGCTCCACATACACGTGGCCGCGCGAGGACTCCATCATCCAGATCACCTGCTGCACCACGAAGCGCCGCATCCGTGGCACCCTGATCTCCGGGTACCTGTACCGCCGCAGGATGGCCGCGAGCCTCTCCACGTACGCCCTCTCCCCCGCCACCATGCCTGCCCCCCGCAGCTCGCCGGCGAACCGCTCGCCGTCGATGAACCTGCAGATCTGCGTCGTGAGCCCCACGCACACCTCCAGGACCTTGTCCGTCTCCACCATGGTCGCGTTCAGCACCTCCGGGAGCGCCTTGGTCACGGCCGCGCGAAGACGCTCCCTCTGCTTCTCCCCCGAGTAGGCGCAGAGGCTCCGGAGCAACCTCGCCGCGTTCAGGCGTCGCGCGTCGCCGGCGTCGTGGAGCGCCGACACGAGCTGGTCGAGCACGTCGGCGCGCTGCTTGAGTATCGCCGCGCAGCCGTCCTCGCTCTCCAGCGCCAGCATCGCCAGAGCCTCGCCGGCCTCGGCACCGAGCTCCTCCTTCTCCACGGCGCCGACAAAGATGGAGAGGAGCTCCTTGACCACCCCTCCGGTGGCCATGATCGCCTTCTTGCCGCTCTCGTCCAAGGCCAGCCCCGTCAGCACGTCGGTGGCCAGCTTCTGTAGCTCCCTGTGCTGGTGCCCGTACCGCAGGACGTCGCGCAGGTTGCTCACCGTGAACACGTTCTCGGCGACGTCCTGCCGGAGCGCCAACCCCGTGCCGCCCGTCGTGGACACCAGCCTCTTCACCAGCTGCAGCGCGCGCTTCACCGCGCGGACCTGCGAGTCCGACGCGTGCTGGTTCCGGAGGAGCACCGGCGACGCCTGCGTGAAGCCGATGATCTTGGCGAGCAGGCCGCGCGCGTTGCCGATCTTGCCGCAGTTGTCGTGGTCCCTGGCGAGCTTCTTGAGGATGAGGAGCCCCAGGAGGTTGAAGGGCAGGTGGTCGTAGTCGCGACCTGCCGCCACCGCCGCCGGGGAGGCCTCGTGATGCTCGGCGACGGCGGCGACATCGCCGCCGTGCGACGGCTGCGGGTGCGTGCCGGTGTAGAGGAGGGACATGATGGACTCGATGGCGCCGGGGATGCCGGACACGCGGAGCGCGTTCTGGCGCTTGCCGGCGAGCTTGGAGACGACCTCGGCGGCGCACCGGCGGACCTCCTCTTCCTCGGGTCGCTTCCAGTTGAGCATCTCGAGGAGGCGCTCGATGGACTTGGGTGTCGTGCCGACCTTGCGCAGCGTGTCGGCCGAGGAGCGGTCGCTATTGGCGAACTGCTGGAGGATGCGGACGCCGATGAGCTGCTCGTCGAGGAAGTCGGAGAGGATGAGCTCCTCGGCGAAGGAGACGAGGTCCATCTTGATGCCGTCGAAGATGCTCCCCGCGACGCAGCGGGAGTAGGCGTCGTAGAAGAAGCGCGTGAGCGACACGAGCCCGTAGGCGCCCAGCTCGCACTCGTCGCTCACCTGGTGGAGCAGCTTGCAGACATCCACCTTCCATGCCCAGTAGGCCTTCTCGAAGAGGAACAGCGACGCCTCCACGAGCTCCAGCGTGTAGAAGAGCAGCAGCGCCGGCCTCATGTTGCCGGTGTCGTCGCCGCCGAAGTGGTCGTGCTTCCAGAGGCGCATCAGCGAGAGCGCGACGCAGGCGAGCGCCGAGAGCACCTGCAGCCAGTTGAGGAGCCTCCCGATCTTCCTGGACACGAACACCCACCCGGTGTAGGGGAGCAGCGACACTTCCGGCGCGTGCCACGCGCGCTGCTTCATGAATCCGACGATCTGGCGCTGGAACAGCGCGGCCCTGGCACGCGCGTCGTTATCGTCTCCCCCGCCGGCGACCGCCGTGGCCGGGTTGGCGATGGCGTGGACGATGTGGCGGAAGAAGCGTGAGCTGGAGCGGAGGGCGCCACCGGCGGTGGAGGTCTGCGTGGCGTGGTGCTGCCACTCCAGCTCGTGGCTGCGGCTGAAGACGCGGGCGCCCTCGCCGACGAGGATGACGGTGACGCACCAGAAGTCCACGATGTGGAGGGAGCTCGCGAAGCCGCCGAGGAGGACGACGGTGGCCCACACGAAGTCGAGCTTGCCGAGACCGCTCGCCGCCTTCTCGAGGACGGCGAGCCGGAGCGCGAACAGCGTGAGCCGCTTCTCCGGCGGCTCGCGCCCGCCGCCGGTCCCCGAGCTACCATGGCCGCTCCCGGCGCTTCCCGGCGTCTGCTCGCGCCATGGCTCGAAGAAGGATCCTGACGGGGCGGTGTGTAGCCCGGCTCCGGCGCCGCCGACTCCTCGGCCGCCGACGCCGCCGTCACGGAGCTGCATGATGTCGAGCTGGATGCTCGGCGGCGCATCGACGCCTCCATTCCGGTAGCCACCATCGGCGCCGCTGGACTCGCCGCCGGCGTCGCCGCGGCCGCCCTTCTTGTACTTCATGGCGCCAGCTGAGCTGAGCTAGGCTCGGCGATCCCGAGGTAAAAAAATGGAGGATCGATGTGGAATCCAACAAGGGGAAAAGGCGCTGTCTTTTTTTTTTCAAGATCGCACGTTTCTTTCTACAATTCGAATTCGAATGGGGACGAGATCGATTCCACTGCACTGCTTTTATTTTGGTTGCAGAATTCGACAATGGAAACTTAATTGGGGGGACGGAGGAGGAGTCGAGACTCGATAGACCAAATTTTTGACGCGGAATGGATCAACAATGCACGGAATTTTTTTTTTGCGTGAAGAGTCAACTGGTGCACGGCGGGGGGCCGGGGAGCAGACAAGGAACGCCCCATGATTGGTGACGACCTGGCGTCGTGGCGCGGAGATGATGGCGACGTGATTGCTCTGCGTCTGGTGTGGCTGGTGTGTAAAGAAATATACAAGGAGTATCTCGTACTGCTAATTGTACTCATCGGAAGAACAAGTGAGCCATAACAATCCACATAAAGATAAAAAGGTAATCCAGTTACAAGGTGGACTATGGATATACTAGAAAAATAAAGAGATGCTGTGACAGGCTGACAACCATGTCCTTTGCAAGAATATCAGAACTCAGAGGAGGATATACCCACGGACCCAGCACAACAGCCGGGATTCTAGATTCTAATCTACCAGTCGTTGATCTTTCAAAAAAACTACTAGTCATGTAGTTTTATTTCTTATTGCAGGTATATATGTTTGCAGCCTTGCACTGCTTATATTTTCTAATAACTGCCATCGGGTTATCTACTTATCCATATTCCGTGATGTGTATCGATCACACATACGTGTTATTCGTAGAGTGGTACAGGATGATGGTGCAAGATCGATGGAGGATGGATGTTTTTGGTTTCCATCCCGAAGGAAATTAAAAAACAGAAAAAAGAAGAGATGCGAATCTGAAGAAGGCTCTGCAACGCAACGTACGCGCATGAGGCGACTACGACTCCACGTCGAATGAGCGACAGAAAACAAAGTCACACGTCGGTGTCCAACAACCAAGAGGCTTATGCATGCACTACGTTTTTGAATAGGTAGAAGTAGTACCGTAGAAGAAAGAAGCAGGGAGATGATGCCACGACGACGTACGCACGCGCGCCGGCCGGTGGTGGTGGCCTCGGCTCGACCGGCCCGCGCGCCAGCGCATCCGCGTTGGCGTGCAAGCGATGCGGCGGCATACTGCAATGCCACCCCTTCCCCACCACCTCACACCAGGATTGTTGATTTCTTGTGTCGGCACGGCCGGGCCGCTGGTTGGTAGTCCAGGTCCACCCCGAGACCCGGAAGAAACGAGGCCATGCACGCCTCCGTCCGTCGTCCGTGCGCGCCGGGACGCGGACACGCAGGACGCGTACGTGTGCGGCCGATTCGACGCCAGCACCCCCCGACCTGCCTCTGGCTGGGCTCCTTATCCACAGCGGAGGAGGACGTACCGTACATGGGGGGGCCTGATTCCATTTAGCACGGCAGCCAGTAGCGACCGGCCGGCCGGCGATGGAGACACGGCGATAAAGGTGCCAATGATCAGGTCACTGGACTAACCCGCAGCACGCCGTTCTGATGATGATGTGCACACCAGACCACACCAAACCTCCACCACCAAATGACCAGACTAAACCGGTTCACATGCTGATCAAACCCAAATCCCTCCAAACACAAAAGGTTTGAAACCGATTTGAAGCCACTTCGTCCTCGACGTAGGCGAGCGTGCCGCCTGCCCGGGAGAAACCCAAGCCTCGTACTCGCGGGAGAACCCCTGCATCCGGAGCCGCTTGGCGAGATGATCGAGCCCGCAGACGTACGGCGATGCGGCCGTGCATGCGCATGTTGAGCAGCCGCACGGCGTCGAGCATCGCGCCGCCGACGTTCTCCAAGTAGATCGATGTCGATCCCGTCGGGGAAGCAACGCTTGAGCACGGCGGCGAGGTCGGTCTCCTCTCCTCGTTGCAGTCGAAGGCGTCGTGGAACCTAGGGATGGGAATGGGTCGTGTCGGCCCAATGGGTAGGTGACCCGGCCCACAAAAGCAAGGTCGATGGGCCATAGGGGCCGGCCTCACATCAGAAAAGGGTCCATAGAGCCAGAGTCTAATGACCCAACGGGCAAGACAGAGCCGGCCCAAAAAAAAACTCTTCCCTAACCCTTCCAGACTTCCACCGAAGCCATCCATCCCCATCCACAGTTCGCTGTTCAGCGGCGATGGCGGCGCCGGCCTCCAACGGCGATTCGGCGCGCCACACTCCCCTCCGACGGTGGCGCATCGACACGCCGCACTGCCCTCCGATGGAGGCATCCTTCCCCCTAGTGAGCTTCTCACATCTGTGTTCTTTTCCCTCTCGTACTCGTGTGATAGAGTTCCCTTTTGGATCCGTGTCTAATGTCTCTTGGGTGAGATACGTAGATGTTTTCTTTAGTACACATGGGCCTTTGAGCTGACAACTCCTCGCATCTTGCATCTCCCTCTTTCCCCTCTTGGATCCCTCTAAAAATGATGTGTATTGAAGACCCAGTTGCCGATCCATCGGTTCTACTAAAATGGAATCTGTTTGTAGCCTATTATGTTCACGGTAATGGTTGTGGCTTTATACCTTGCTGACAATCATCAATTGATGCTGGAGGGCATGCCTTCATTGAATGGTAATTTGCGGCTGAGTTTGTTAAGCGACTAGAATCCTCACAACTACAGCCTAATGTCAACTAACATTCAGTACTTTCAAAAGATTCTCAGTTTCATGCTCCTTGAAAACCTGCATTATCCCTGGTTGACAATCACTGGCTCTCGGTTAACTTAATGTTTCTTTTTTTTCCTGCTGCAAATATGCTCGTATTATTTATCTGTTGGTGACGAACTGGCAACAAGGTCAATCAAAGACTAAAACTTTCAGCTTTTCAAAAATATGAACGAGTGCCATTGTTAGAGAAGTCGGGGACATTTTATTTGGGAAATCGTCCCAATTTTACTTTGATTTGGACTTATCCTGTAGTAACTTATTTATTTTATTTTATGATTATTGTTTCTACGTGATTACTTATTGGGAGTTCTAGATTGGCTGCTTTGCTTATATATTGAACCAGATATAATAATTCTTGATTGGTAGCTGCATTCCTAATAAAAACTATTGATTTTTTCTAATAGATAAAAAACATGGAAGAAGAAGAAGGGCCTCATGTAATGTGCCAAGAGGGCAGGGACGTCATCTTGGGGCACCTCGCTCGCCTACGAAGATCTTATCCTCCTGCTGAAGGGAGCACAAGGGTTGAACCATCACCTGTCTTGTCTCCTTCAACAATAAACCTTTGCAAAGGATATAGTAGCAGTGAGTATTTTTTTTACTTTATTCCAAGCTAAAATTTTAACTCCCACTTCAATATTCTCATTAGGATTGTGTCTTTTTTCTGGAATGTGAAATTTTCTTTTGCCCTTTTCTTGTATCAGGATCTCTCCATGATTCTGAAACAATGTTCAATGATGATGAGGATGAAGAAGAAGATGCTGACTATGAAGTAGACGAAGAAGATGATGATGAAGATGCTGAGATCGAAGAAGAAGAAGAAGACACACCAGTAGAAGGGCTTGAGGTTGCTGATGTAGACATGGGATCATTTTCTGAACTAGGGAGAAAGTTCTTGTCCAAGGTCTGGAGGGAATATGACCTAGTACGTGTTAATGGAATCGTGGTTGCAGCTTAGTGTAAACATTGTGCTCAGAACATTTGTGCTGAACGAAAGCACAAACCGCATGGTGGGGTATATTTGCATCACTGTTCACTGTCTTGATGATGATTGGCAATTGCAAAAGAGGATAGTAAAATTTACAGCTATGGAGACACCACACACGGGTGCTGCAATGTTCAACACTGTGGTGAATTTCATAAGAGAGTGGAAGATAGAGGACAAACTATTTTCTGTGACTCTCGACAATGCAGCCAACAATGGTGCAATGATGAAGTTACTCAAGACTCACTTGCTAAACAAGAAGATGCTATTATGTGGTGGTAGGCTGTTTCACCAACGTTGTGCAGCTCACGTCATCAACTTGATATGTCAAGCGGGGCTGGATTATCGTAACCCAATGATCAGTAAGATTCGTGAGTCAGTGAAGTTCATTCGACGCTCTGCATCTAGAAAGGAAAAATTTGAAGAAATTGTTGCCCAACTAGGAATATCATGTGGCAAGAGTCCATGCCTTGATGTTAGCACTCGTTGGAACTCAACTTACCTTATGCTTATCACGGCAAAGGAGTTTCGTCTAGTGTTTGATTCTTTGGCAATACAAGATCCCAACTACACTTTTAAGCCATCATTCGAGGAATGGGAAAATGCTGACATTGTTTGTGGGCTGCTGAAAGTATTCTATGAAGCTACTCAAGTCATATCAGGCACAAAGTATGCTACAGCTAACCTACATCTTCATGAGATGCTAAAAGTGAAGTTGACATTAGACCAACAGGCATTTACAGAAGATCCTGAGCTGCACTCCATGGTTGAATACATGAAGAAAAAGTTTGACAAGTATTGGAAGGTGTCATTCTAGACCCCCAGTTCAAGTTGAAATACCTTGAGTTTCGATTTGATCTAGAATTTGGGCATGATTCTATCAGAATGATTAACAAAGTCAAAAACCTGTTAAATGGGTTATTCAGTGAATACCTAAAATTGAGAAACAATGGTCCAGACTCCATGTCCCAAGGAGGTGATATTGAAATGGTTGTCACTGATCAAGATCCTTTAGCAAGTTGGGACCAGCATGTTACCCTTACTGCTCAATCTACAAATGAAGCTTCTTTAGAACTTGAGACATACTTGTCAAAGGTACCAATTCGCCGAAGTGATCAATTCAATGTCTTGGCATGGTGGCAGATGAGTTCAGCTGAATACCCTACACTGAGTCGTATGGCAAGAGATATACTTGCAGTCCCTGCCTCTACTGTTGCAGCAGAGTCTGCATTCAGTACCGGATCAAGAGTACTATCTGATTTTCGGAGTCGAATGACCCAGAAACTGTTGAAGCTCTAGTATGCTTACAAGAATGGATGAGGGCTGCAGGTAAAGTCATGGTAGATATATTCTTTGCATTTCTCACTAATGCACCAAGCTCACAAAGTCATGACATAATCTTGGTACATATATTCTAGTATCACTGCTCTTGTTTTATGCAGCTAATAATAAACGCAACTTGGATTCAGTTCATGACATAATCTTGGCCTTGGAAGGTATGTGCCTAATCAGAACCATGCAATGCAATTTCTTTTATTTTGATATATCTACCTGGTTATATCTACCAGAACAAATAAAACGCAAACTGTCATGTTCCTCTAAATTTGAAACTTATTACCGGTGGTTTTCTTCTAATATGCTCAACTAATGTACATACAGGTGAGGAGGAGGTTGTTGAGCCAGGATGAGTTAGTGTAACATCCTAAAGGTGATTCCTCAACATCCATGTCTTTGTTAATATGCATAGAGTAGTAGTGGTGCTCCTGTAATTGGCTGATAATGCTAATTTCCAAGTTATTTTGTGGTGATGCTAACCATCTTTGGCTGTTAGCACATGTCTTTGTTAGATCTTTTGTTTTATTTGTTCTTTTTATTTGGAGTTCCAAATTACTGCACAGTGATAAAGATTTGGCTCTCTGATATGCTCAACTAATGTACATGCAGGTAAGCAAGAAGTTGTTGAAGCATGAGGAGGCGAGCTACTTGGTTCCAGTGTCAGCAAAAGATGGTTAAGACAAGCCATTGGGCCGTTGAGACACAAAAAAATGAGTTGAATAATATTTATTTATTGTTGTAATGACCGTCAATGGCAGAGATGCACTCGTATTTGTTTATGTGTCAGTCAGTCTATTGTAAGCATGTTTGCTTGAATGCTTGTATTTTACATCAACTAGTTACCGAAATGTTGTATAGAGCCAATTCTAAAAGATGGGTAGAGCCGACCCGTGAGGCCCATTGGGCCATCAAGGCCATAACCAAACACCAGATTTGGGTCGGCCCTGGCCTCTAGAATTTGGCCTTGAGGCCAGCGGGGCCAGGTCCAAGGCCAGGTCCGGGCCGACCCATTTCCATCCCTAAGTGGAACCCGAACTTGGCCTTGAGGAGCTCCGCCTTGGGCCCATCGCTGCCGACGACATGGCACCCGCGCGAACTGCCCGACCAGCTGGCCGACGACGCCTGAGGCAGCGGAGACGAAGACGGTCCCGCTCTTCTTATGGCATGGACAATAGTTATAGTTTAGACAACTGCTGTCTTTTTGTCATATACAGACAGCTAAATAGACAGTGTGTACAACAGTTTAGACAACTGCTGTCTTTTTGTTGTCTGCAGGAGTATTAATTCATCTCTTGACACGTAAATCATGGTGATCTAGTACAACTTAATATTTGTAGCCACATTTGTGCTTACATGATAAAACATATGATATATTCAAATAATTATCATAAGCCTATTGTGAAGCACATGTTAATTCTCATGGCCAGTGGATTAGTTCAGAAGAATGCATCAGTTCAGAAGCCATTCAGTTCACACACGTAGGAATGCAGCAGCATGTGTTCAGTTCACACGCATGCATTAGCTCAGAAGAATACATACATCTTAATTTTTCACTAACCTCCAATGCAATCAGGAAATAGTTCACTAACAATCAGAAAATTCTGATTAAAGAAGTAGAACAAGCTTACACTGCAAGTAATAGAAAAATTGGCTGCTGGCAGCTAACGACAGATTCACCTGAACCTGACCCCAAATATCTACTACCTACAACTCAAATGTCCTGATTCCCACCCCAACCATCCGCTGAATCCACCCAATTCACGCTCCGCAACAGCAGGCTAGACATAGAACTTCCTGGGATTGCAAAATTGGCTATATTGCAGGATCTGAAGGTAGGAAAAATTGGCTTCCATGATTCCATCGGTGAAGGACATCGGAGCAGTGGCCGCTCTGCTCCACCACATGTGCTACGTTCTGCTCCATCACAAGTGCAGCGCGGCCGGAACTCAGGACCTCCGGCGACTCTGCAGCTCCCCCCGAAGCTTCCTCCGCATCTCCCTTCCGCTTCTGCGTCACCACCGCCGACAAGAGCCACTTGTTGGACCGCGCCGCAGCAGCTTTCCGCTCACGCATAGCGTCAGCCTTGAGCAGCTCCCGCACCACCGCCGCAGCCTGCTTCTCTGCCTACCGCATGGTCGCCGCCACCGCCGCTGGTAGATAGGGTTCGGAGATAGGGAATCTGGGTGGCTTGGACTCCTTTTACAGGGAAATTTCGGGAGGACGGAAGAGTGGCTAGAGGATTTGGCGCGCAAAAGGAAGAGGAGGAGCTCCCCGCGCGCATCGAATCCTGGCGGCGGCTGCTGCGGGGAGACGAGACGTACAACGAGGTAGAGCGGTCGTCGACTGCCCTTGGAGCACGAGCGCGAGTCATTGACGAGGGAGACACGTAGGATGAAATTGCTGAGGTGGAGTCTAAAAGACAGCAGCTGTCTGTGGGTTGTACTTGCCCTTAGGGGTGCAGATCTCGTGGAAGCCGATGCGAGCCAAGCGGATTGGGCGTCTGGCGGCTGCGAGGTCTTGGGGTCACCACCGGAGCTTGACCTGAAACAAAGTCTTTCTATTGCCTCCATTAAGAGAATCTACACTTTTATGTATTATTATTGGGAAGAGTGCTTTTGCGGTCTCCTAACAATCTCATCTCATTAGTAACTAACATATCGAGGAGACTAAACTCTCTCTTTATTTGAGAAGAGTTTGTATGGGATATTGAGTTGCTCAATATTTTTTGAGAAAACAAAGATGTAAAAAAAATGTTGGAGCACTTTGTCCACATCATCTCTCAATATAGTAGTTGGATTAGGTAAAGAAGAACTGCTGGAGATGCTCAATTGAGTTCTACATCGATCTAGCAAACTTAATGTCTCTCGAGAGTTGAGAAGAAAAGAAACCACACCAAAAGGCCATGCGGGACTCTTGAGCAAGCCAATGGAGGCAAGTTTGTTAGCATAGATTGGTAGACGGTAATGGCATGGCCATATCAACATGTGTAATTTTATTTTTTTTTAATAAGAACAGAGAAAGAGTTCTGAAGAATATTATATTTGTTCTTGGATAGACTAGAAGCAAGATAATTTACCGTAGCGTTGGACTTGTTAGATTGATTATATGGCATGTAATGTATATGAGGAAGAAAGAAGTGCTCAATTGGATTGAAGATTGAAATAGAAAGGTTTGAGTTAAACATGTTTGCATGCATGTTTCCATGCAAATTAGACTGCATGCATGATGCATGTCCTGGGTGTTAAAAAAATTGTCACGGGGAAGGAGGGCTGGAGCCCTCTATGGCCATCACTAGGCTCCGCCATTGCTCGCGGTGGTGGCTACGTCTCGCGGTGAACGGCGCAACGGGAGTCGTACAGGGATTTTGGGAGATTAAGTGAGCACCGAGCAACCAAGCCAGACCGACGTATGATAAAAAATGAACCAAATTAGCCTATTAGACACATCAACTCTTTTTTTAGAATCAGCACAATCGAAGGCACTCACATATACGCACACACACTCACCCCTATGAATACATGTACACAACCCTAGCTCTATGAGCACCTCTAAGAGACTGGGCGGGTTGATCTCAAGAATAACAAAGTCACCATAGGCGCCTCGCAATCGATGGGGGCGTCGCCCATCACTGGAAGAATAATGTCGATTAAATCATAGAATAAATCCAAACCATTATTTTTTTTAAAGAATAATGTCAACGGGGGCGGCGCCTCGCAATCGCACTCGATCGCAGTGATGGCTGATGGCGGCGGAAATAGTGTAACTATTATTTTTTTTGACCCGAGTGTAACCATTATTTATTGACCTCAAAAACATTTATGAGACTATGAGAGCATAAGAATCCCAGTTTAAGATTCCTTAAATGGGTATTATTACAATTTATTATTTTTTATTGGATACCTCCTGTCCAAATGAAGCCAACAAAAATTAATCCACATTTTTCTACACTTTTGCTTGTATTTTATGAACCGGTAGGACAACGTTCTAATTTCATGAAAGAGAGGCACGTGGATTCATGGATGGCGCGTCATATCTCGACATAGTTTGTGGGGTTTTATGAATAGAATCCTGAGATAGGTCCCCTGACCGTGGGTTTGGTTTTGATAAAATATAGGTTTCTTTTGCAAAATAACCGAGCCTCTATTGATGTGAGCCTTCCACACGCGATCCGACTGTCTTTGTAGTTTTTGATGAGGTGGATGGGTCTACCTGGCCGCGAGCGTAATCAAGTTTTAGTCAAGATAAGAAAGATCTGATAAAACTAAAAAAACTTTCATCGGATATTTAGGGTGACTTTTGGATGGCACTGTGCAACGTCTTAGGCGTAGGCCATGCCCATCGCTCCACCTTGTACGGTGACTTCACCATACCACATCAGATAGAAGATGATATAGAGGAGAGAGGGTAAAAAGTGGTAGCCTCAAGGGTGGCAGTGGTACTGTGGTAGCTGCAGAAGCACTAGTGGCTCTAGGAGAGAGAGGGTGTTCATGTGAGAGAGGAAAAATAGTTACACTTTTGTTCATAGTACTATGAAGATAAAGCATGTGGTCCTACAAGTAACAAATAGATTCTTATATTGTGAGGTTAAAGGTTTGGATGGTGTCTTCAATACTTCTTATTAGATGGAGAATGAGACCACCTGTACCATATATGCCGCTTGCCCTCGATTGCGCCACGGAGCTGAGTGTTTGGTTAGGCGTGCCGACGTGCTGCAGTCCTGCTGTAGGAAGCTAGTTCACTTTTGCTGCGGCAGCTCGCCAAAAGTGTGTCGAACTTCGCCGAACTTGCGCGCGCAGGGACGTCGTCCAAACACATCTTAGATTGAACCTTATGTTTTGTTGAGTTCTATATATTTTTTTTTTCTAGACTGATTATTATTGTCCACTTGTTCTTGCAGCTGCATTCAAGTAGGCAGTACCGCAGTAGTTTCTTTTTCGTTGCACCAGGCACGCAATCTTGAATTGTCCCAAATTCCAGTCGCGTCGCCACCATCTCCACGCGCGCTTAGATACAAGACGAACTGACGAAGACGTCACAAACCATACGAACCATTTGTCGTCAGCTCCCTCTCCCCCCGGTGGCTTGACTGTTCTCTCGCTAAATTCGGCACCAAGAGCTCTCAACTCGTCGAGGAAGTTTCCGTGTCCAACTGCACAAAGACTCGTCATAGAACTGCGCCTGCGCGCGTCTTCAATCCCTTCGAGCTCGTGCGCTCTTTGACGAGGCATGCGGCACGGCAGCCTCATATGTTCTTGGCGTCCTGCCATTTTCTTTGCTTGCACTGTGCTTGACGGGGCGCCATGAAGTACACTAACGGCCGCGAATCCAACGGCGACCGATCGCACAAAGGCGGCGGCGGCGACGTGCCGCCGCCGAACATCCAGATTGACATGAGCATGGTGCGCCGCCGCGGCGGCGGCGGCGGGTCGCCGTCCTTCTTCGAGCCGTGGACGCCAACGCCTGGCAGTGGAAGCGTCGTCGTCCGCGGCGGCGGGAGCTCTGGTAGCAGCGGCGATCCGACGCCTCATCATCCGAGCGGCGGCGGTGGGCGCGAGGCGCCGGAGAAGCTGCTCACGCTGTTCGCGCTCCGGCTCGCCGTCCTCGAGAAGGCGGCGAGCGGGCTCGGGACTCTCAACTTCGTGTGGGCCACCGTCGTCCTCCTCGGCGGCTTCGTCAGCAACCTCACGCTCACCGATTTCTGGTGCATCACCGTCATCCTCGTCGGCGAAGGCGCCCGTGTCTTCGGCCGCAGCCACGAGCTCGAGTGGCAGCACCACGCCACGGAGACCTCATCCACCGCCGCCGCCGCTGGCGTGCTTCGCTCCAGCTCCCGGTTCTTCCACCGCGTCCTGCACTTCCACGCCTCCGTCTCCGACGACGGCGGCGCCGCCGCCGGCGAGGCGCGCGCCAACACCAAGTCCTCTCAGCTCCAGCGTCAGCTCGCCGCCGTGGCGAAGCAGCAGCGCGGCTGGCACGCGCCGGACGTGTCGCTGCTGCCGTACACCAGCTGGGTCTCCGCAGCCACGAACATCGGCTGGCTTCTCCACTGGCTCCAGGTGATCTCGGCAGTGTCCTGCGTCGCGCTGTCTCTGATGCGCCTCTGGAAACACGACTTCTTCGCCGGTGGGTCCAAGAACATGCGGCCGGCGCTGCTGCTGTTCTACACCCTGGCGCTGCTGGAGGCGTTGCTATTTCTGCTGGAGAAGGCCTACTGGGCATGGCAGTTCGGTCACTGCAAGCTCCTCCACCAGGTGACCGACGACTGCCATCTCGGCGCGTGCGGCCCCATGGCGATCAGACGATTCTTCTACGACGCCTACTCCAAGTGCATAGACGGGAGCATCTTCGACGGCATCAAGATGGACCTCGTCACCTTCGCTGAAGATCTCATCCTGTCCGACTTCCTCGACGAGCAGTTCATCGGCGTCCGGATCCTGCAGCAGTTCGCCACGAACGCCGCGGCCTCCACGGGCGACACGCTACGGAAGATCGGCACCAGCCCTCAGTCCGTCGAACGGCTCGTCGAGATGCTCAGCTGGAAGCGGCGCTACGAGGAGGATCTGCGCCGGTCCGCGGCCGAGGTCGTGTGCAAGCTCGCCGGGAAACGCCAGAACGCGCTCCGCTTGTCCGGCATCCCTGGCGCCATCGAGTCCGTCGCGTCCTTGCTCTACACAGGCCGGGGCGTGGCCGTGTCCGGCATGCAGCCGCAGCCGAACGCCGCTGCCGGCGGCGAGGACGGAGACTACCTGGCGTTCCACCTGCTGGGCCTACGAATCCTAAAGAAGCTCGCCAGAGACCAGGACAACTGCGGCAAGATCGAGAACGCGCGCGGCCTGCTCTCCAAGATCATCGATTTCACCAAGACGTTGCCGAATCTCCTGCAGAACCGGCACGCGTCGGACTCGCAGGTGCGCGCCGTGAAGCACGCTCTCCAGGTGGTCAAGCGGCTGGTGTCCACGACGGGCAACACGGGGGAGGCGCTCCGGCGTGGAGTCGCGGCGAACGTGTTCGCGGTTTGCAACCTGCGCGGCATCCTGCGGTACGGGCAGCTACATACGGAGCTGCAGAAGCTCGCCATCGACGTGCTCGCAGCGCTGGCCATGGACGACACGGGAAAGGAAGCGATCATGGCCACCGGCGGGCTGGTCAAGCTACTGCTCTCGACGTTCGCCGGCGTCGAGGAGGGAGAGCTCGCTTGCAACGCCGGCAAGGCGCTGGAGATGCTTGCGCTGGAGAGCGAGAAGGGATGCGCGGCGATACTGAAGCAGCGTGCCGACGTGGTCGACCTGCTCGTCTCGGCGTTGCAGGACGACGGCAGCGACAACCGCCGCAGGCTGAACGCGGCGAGGGTGCTGCGGAGCCTGTGCGCGTACTCGAGCCAGAAGCACAGGGAGCGGCTGCGCGTGGCGACCAAGGCGTTGCCGCTGGTGCTGAGGATCACCATGAAGGAGAATAAGGAGCTCGACAACAAGGTCCTCGAGGTGTGCGTCGGCCTGACGACGCAGATCTGCAGGTTCATCGACGGCGAGCGGTTCGCCGACGAGCTGCGCGCCGCCGGGGTGGAGGAGAGAGCGTATGTGCAGCGGCTGGCGAGGATCCTGCGGGATTACAAGTACCCGGAGATCAGGGTGCCCCGGATGCGGCGCTTCGTGGTGCAGCAGGTGATCTGGCTGATGACGTGCTCGCGCGGCCACGTGTACGTGGAGCTGCTACGGGAGGTGGGGATGGAAGGTCTGCTCGACTCCGTCGCCGACACCACGTCGGAGCTGGAGTGCTACCATGCCTTCTCGGGAAGTGTGGGCATTGGCAAGCACCGTGAGAGCTTCTCCGGCGTTGTGGACATCGCGCTTGAGCTCATCACCGGCGGTAGGGGCGGAGCTCCAGCACAAGGGGTGAAAGGCTGAAAGGAAAATATTAGAGCGGAGGAACGGAGCATCTTCTCACACAAAAAAATATATTAAAACTTATAAAATATTTAGATCTATTTGTATAAAAAATATTAGAGATTTAAATGCTGCACATATTTTGGAATATGTTTGGACATATCCCGTCAAACTTTGGAATATTTTTGGACATATCCCGTCAAACTCACGGTGAACACCCAAAAGGAAGATGGAGTAGACATGTACTCGAAACTTACAATATAAAAGGCAAAATAGCCAAATTAGTCCTCAAACTATCACCCAAGGATCAACTTCATCCTCGAACTATAAAAAGGTCCAATTTAGTCCTTCAACTCCGCAATTGCGAGCCAATTTAGTCCCTCATCCAAGGTGGCCATGCCATGTCACCTTCCTCTCTCTCTCACCGCCTCTTTTATTCTTCCTCCGACCAGACACAGCGTCCGCTCCGAGCAGCTCGGCTGTTAGCCAAAATTCGCCCTCCAACCACCATTGATTCCAAATCCACCTCCACCGAAGATCACACACCTCTCTAGCTCCCTCCTCGGCCACTTAAATGAGAACATCATCATCGGCCGGCTTGGGAATCTTGATTCCCCCGTCCGCCATGGCTGCCAGCCACTCAAGATCTACCCAATGGCAAACTCCACTCTCCAGCCACTGTTTTTCTCACCAGTAGCTCAAATCGATGACAAGTGAACTGGTGAGGCTCATGCTCCCTTCGTTCTTGTGCGCTCCAGGTGTTTTCGTGCCCATTCTCGGACCTTGCCATCGGCCAGAGTAGTGGCTCACTGCCGGCCATGGCTACTCGATCTTCTTCGTGCACAACCCCCACGGGCGAACTCACCTCGTCTTGTAGATGCTTCTGGTGCCCACCCCCTCGCCAGAAACCTTGCCGCCGGCGAGTTATCGCCGGTCAAAGCCGGCGAGCTTTGGCTTTGACCGTGGCCATGTGACATGGCATGACGATGTGGCAGTCCACGTTGGATGAGGGACGAAATTAGCCTTCAATTGTAAGTTGAAGGACTAAATTGGACCTTTTTCATAGTTCGAGGACGAAGTTGAGCTTTGTCTGATAGTTTGAGGATCAGTTTCGCTATTTTGCCAATATAAAACAAAGAGTAATGTATCTACAGACTTGCTTGCTCGTGCACGTTCGGTCGCATGGCCTCAAGTTTGGCGCCGCTGGTTGCCGCCGTCGGGCCTCTTGACGACGACGACGGGGCACTTGCAGTTGTGGACGCAGTGATTGCTGACGCTCCCCAGCAGCGCCCTCTGCAGGAAGCCGTACCCGTGGCTGCCCATCACCACCATGTCGGCCTTCTCTGCGGCGCCGCAGATCACGTCGCGCGGGTCGCCCTTCTCCACGCACGTCTCCACCCTCACCTGCACGCACGGCACGCAGATTATCCATCCATCTGTTTTAACTATACTTTTGAATTACTAGCTGCAGAATTACTCTCTGGCCACTCTGCAGTCAGAACTCAGAAGGCAGCACAACGTACGTACGTACGTTGGGGAATAAGGCGGTGCAGATGGTCTTGGCCTTGGCGACGACGGTGTCGGCGGCGGAGGCCATGTACTGGTCCATGGTGTCCATCACCTGCTGCGTCGGGATGTACCCTGCGCCGCCGTCGACGGGGTGGTAGTAGAACGGGCGCGGCGAGCGGGCGTGGACGAGCACCACGGCGGGGGGCGGCGCCGCGGCGGCGGAGACGACGACGTTGGAGAGGCACCAGGTGAGCGCGTGCATGCTCTCCTCGCTCTCGTCCACCGCCACAACCACCCGCCGCGGCGACGACGACGACAACGCGGCAACAACCGCTCGATCTCCTCCGCCGGCTACTACCTCCATGATCAACAACGAATCCTAGGTGTCCCTGGGAATGGCAAGATTATTGTGCCCTGCGCTGCGCTCTCTTTGGATCTATCTCGAGTGCTTTGTTGCTGATCATCAACTTCCCAAGGCAGAGCCATCTATAGGAGGCTGCTGAGCGAGCGCTGATCATGGTACCGGCGGTTGCTGCCAGATGACGTGGTGGTTTGTGGATGTGACACACAGGGATAGGATATAGCTGCCTTTTACGATCCTGACCACGGTGGGAGCCACACTACATGAGACATGTTTGGATAAGGGGCAGGGCATAACAGGGAATTTGCAAAACCACGGTGGGAGCCACTCGCCTCTCGCGGGCTCGCGGTTTCTGCCGTGGGAAGGACGGGATAGGGACACACCTCTGAACGCATGCTTTGGAGCCGAAGGCGATGTGTAAAAATCTTACCATCCATCAGTGATGATCAGTCGGTCCATAGGTCCTCCTGTGCAGAGGATTTGTAGGGTACTACTCCTACTGGTAGATAGCTATCCGCTCGGCCTCGTGGGCCTATGCTTATCCAAGCTGCCGGCGCCTGCCGCCTGCTTCACCGGCCGCGGAGTGGAAGCTTGTTGCGAGTGGAGCTTCAGTACAATGGTAACATAACAGATCCAGATCCAGATGAATACAAGTCACCGTTGAACGCAAGTTTATCGCTGGTTTGGACGAGGATGCGTGGGACAGTCAGATAGACTCAGGGTGAGATGGTACAACTTTGGTTATCAGAAGAGCTCGTGCTTGACTCATCTGTAGCTGCTTCACTCATTGGATGACTAGTTAAAACTTGCACCACTTTCGGTGAGAAATCAGTAGGCCTTAAAAGTTGAATGGGCCAACATCCGTATGGTTTGAAGTTGTAAAAACTTAAAAGCGCACCTTAAATTGACTTTTCCGTTTAGCCTAAACCAAAAGTAAAAAGGTACTATTTGGCCTCTTCATCTTAGGCCTTGTTTAAATGGGGTGTAAAGTTGACGAAAGTTGGCGAAATGTCAAATCCATCATTTTGATACTAATTAGAAATACTAAATATAGATTAATTATAAAACTAATTACGAATCTATTAAGCCTAATATGTGCCATCATTAGCGTACCTGTAATGATAGATTACTATAGCATGATAATGTCTAATGACGAATTAATTAGACTTAATAGAACGATGTGGAGTCCATCTATGTAATTAGTTTTTTATACCTATGTTTAATACTGCTAATTAGTGTCAAACATTCGATGTGATAAGTTGGTAAAATAAGTCGGCGAAAGTTGGTAAAATAAGTTGGCGAAAATCCGTGTTTCGATCTTCAGCTCGTAGACCCGGTTTCAACTCCAACTTTTAAAACCACACTTTAATTTCATCTTTTCGATAAAATGTTTTGGTTGACACAGCGCTAGGTCAGCCGTTCTACATGGTGCGTGCCATGAGGGTGGTAAATTGAAATGTGCTTCATAATTCGACAAAAAAAAACGGTTTCAAAGAGGTACCAAAATAAGATTTCTTTTTTCTCCCAACCAAATATATCGTCACTCTAGTTGTGTCCGGCCCAGTAAAGAAGAGAGACGGCCCAGGAAGGAAGAGACATTCCCTTCCCTTTGTCTGAACTCTGAAGTCTGAACAGTCAACATCCCTGCTGGTGCTGCGGCGGCGGTGGCGGCGAGACACCAAGGCTCATCCCTTGCGGCGCGTGCTACTGCAGATGGAGGCCACAGCCGACGCCGGCCAACATGTCGTCGGCAGCGGCAGCCCGGAAGGCCAGGGGTCTCCCAAGACGCTGGTGGACTGGGCGCTGCAGATCCTCTCCACGGCCGACCCCGACGAGAAGGCCCGCTTGGGTGACCTCGCCGCGTCGCTGTGGCTGCGCGGGGACATCCCGCTCCCCTACGACCCGTCCTTCCCCGCGCGCCCGCCCCCCGACCGCCCCGCCCGGAGCGCCGAGGTGCGGCTGCTCCCGCCGTCGCGGATGCCGAAGCTGGGCAAGGGCGGCAGCGCGCAGAGCCGGCTGGCGATGCTCCACTCCCTGGCGCACACCGAGAGCTGGGCCGTCGACCTCTCCTGGGACATCGTCGCCCGCTTCGGCGCGCAGATGCGGATGCCGCGGGAGTTCTTCGACGACTTCGCGCGCGTCGCGCAGGACGAGGGGCGGCACTATGTCGTGCTCTCCGCCCGGCTGAGGGAGCTGGGCTCGCACTACGGCGCGCTCCCGGCGCACGACGGACTGTGGGATTCTGCGATGAGCACCGCGCACAGCCTGCTCGCGCGCCTCGCCGTCGAGCACTGCGTCCACGAGGTGAGGAGCAATGCATCTGTCGCACTCGTACGTTCAAGTGTTACCAGTATGATCATACTAACTTGCATAAATTTGACAAAGTTGAGTCAATGTGATGAGTACCGTGAGCTTGATGTTAAATATACTGCTGTGATCTTTGAATAGCAAAGTCTCAAATGTGCTATACTTTTCTCAGAACAGCTTAGTCGCTAAACTAAAAAAAAAACTGAGATTTAGAAGGCCAGTATTCTTCTTGAAGCTTGAAATGTTGAAAATTGGCATGAAAACCTAGTGGAGAACTTTTTTTAGGTTAATGTGTTTCCTGAGTTAGCAACCTTGCTAGGACTCTAGCGTTACATTGATACTCGAAGTGTCAAAATTTCCATGCTCAAAGGTTTGGAACAGACACATAGCTACAGTATTTGCCCCATTTTATCATTCTATGATTTATACTGTATTAATTCAAATTATTAATTTGTACATAACAATAAGAGATAATCAATTATACAAAAGGGTACACAGTGGCAGATCCTTGATCAGAGCCAGGAGGTTGCGTTATGTGCCAAGTGCTGTGCTGTGCTTGGCGGGTTCTGTGCTGACGACCTGTGCTAGGAAGGGTGTTGACTGCTGAGCCTTGGTTTTGGTCTGTGTTTGGGCATGTTTGGTTCTTGACCAAGGCTAGCCGCAGCTTGCGGTGCCCAACATTCGCTTCTGTGTTCTTTCTTTGGCTGGTTCTCACTAAATGTTTGGCGTTCTATTTGTCTGCCACATTTGTGGCAAGCATCAGCAGAAACCAAACAGAAGTGTAAATTTTCTGAGCTGGACTGGTGCGACAGCACCCCAACAGCCAACACTGGTCCTTGTTCTGCCCTAGAGTGTACAATTTAATATGGCAATCGAACATTGGTTGATGTTAAATCAAATGACCTTCAGAGATATTTGAAATGTCTATGTGCTCCTTGCTTCTGGAAGCAAGCAATCCTTGCATTTCTGTTTGTTCAGTAAACATGTGTAGGGCACGTTCGTTCGACTGCCATTCACATGTTTTGGTTCACATGCCATTCGGATAATGCTTTCTGTACTGTCACCTGCAGTCACTTGAATGGTCTGCAGATTACAAGGTAGTAATTGTGTGAGTTATGTGAAGGATATCATTTATATGCATTGTGTGGAATATAGTCATATAGAGTTCACTGCCCATAATAAACTCTTATTGGTCACATTTATATATAAACAGTTATTCTTCAAAACACAAACAAACAACTAATAAATGTTATTTTGGAATGCAGGCTAGGGGATTAGATGTCCTTCCAACAACCATATCAAGATTCCGAGCAGGTGGGGATGAACAAACAGCAAAACTGCTAGAAGATATTATTTATCCTGAAGAAGTAACACATTGTGCTGCTGGTGTTAGATGGTTCAGATACCTGTGCCTTAGGCCCTGCAGTGATAATCCAATCTCATATTCAGTTCCCCTACCTGAATCCCATTGTCCTGGGCTGCCGGAAGATGGTAGTGCTGATGATAAGACAGTTAAGGAGGTGAGAGATGAACCAACATCGGTCCAACAGGTAGAAGATGAACTGACGCCCGAGACTTCACAAGACTTCAGCAGTCATGATAATATGACCCAGCAGGTTAAAGATGGCTTGGCAAAGTGCAAACTAAGCGACAGCGTAGACAAAGATGAAGCAGCAGTCATTCAGACTTTCCATAGGATTGTTAGAGAATATTTCAGAGGTCCCCTGAAGCCCCCTTTCAATACAGAAGCAAGAAAAGCTGCTGGCTTTGAGCCTGCCTGGTATGAGCCCCTGGCAGTGAAGGAGGTACATCTTGAGTGAGGGGAAGACAATTGAGTGACGCATTGTGCTGTTTTTCTATTGTTTGTGCTATGTTATAGCAGGCTAGGAGGCGCATTACTGGTGAGAGATTAGTGACCTTTGTGATGGTTTTGTTTAACACGGAAATACTTACTGATTTGGAAGTTCAAACATTACAAACCAAGATGAAGAATATGTTGCAGCAACTTTTTGTTCCATCAAATAAATTTTATGTACTCAACTACTCATGGTGGCCAAGTGCGCGGCAGTACTGCATTGCAGGTACGCAACTTATAACTTGGAAGTATATTGTGGGAGTTGCGCAGTACGTTGGATATCCTTACTGCCAATTTCATTGAAACGTTTGGAACTGAATTTATTCCTCTCAGAACAGTTCCTTCACGGATGTGGTATTCCACATGGGCAGGTGTACACATGTGTTTTTTTTTTTTGTTATTCCTGCTGTTGTGAGCGAATGAAGACCACAATTGCCAACTACGTGGTCAAATCTGATTTGCATGCCAAAATTAAAATTTGCCCACCATTTTATAAAGCTTGTTTTTTTTGCGAGTAGAAAGGCTAGTTAGTTGCATAGGTTAACAAATGAGGGCACATGAGTATTTTCACGCCACCACTAATCTGTAAAAAAACACACTAGATTTTACACTCTTGATGGGATGGAGAGAGTATTTGTGTTGTACTCCAGTTGCACCATCACAAATAATGCCAAAAATAAATAGTACTTCAACCGAGTGCTTCGACATCATAACAGACAAATGCTTTGTGGTTGGGATGTAGGTTTCATTTATACTAAACTTTAGGTATAAACTTAGGTGGGAGTACTCAGAAGGACTAAAATTTAGTCGCTCCTAAACTAAAGATTAGTCCATTAGTCTTAAATAATGTCAAGGACGGTGCCTTGCACACCTCGAAGAATCAGATAATACAAAGAGCTGACTTTTTTGAATCATAAACACACGAACTTTCAATACCGAGTGATGCACAGATGATTACTTGTACATCTTAAACGGTAATATAATTCTTTGCAAAAAGATAATATAACTAAAAGCATCTAGGACTTTGGCTGATGCAGACATCCACATGGGAAAACGACAAAAACCAAAAAAAAAAAGCCATCAAAGAAAGTTCTATATGAGCAGTACAGGGGCTCATCATGGGCGGCATCGCCTGATGGAACAGAAAGCCGCTCCACGAAAAATGGAGCACGGGCAGGTCTGGCTGCTCTGGGCAACACTCGCCGCCGTCTCGCTCCTCTACTTCCTTTCCAGCCTCAGGCGCCGCCATAGCTCTGGGCGACGGCTCCCGCCGGGACCCAGGCCGCTCCCGGTCATCGGGAACGCCCTCGACCTTCGAGGCAATCTCCACCAGACGCTCGCCCGCCTCGCCCGCACGTACGGCCCCGTGATGCGCCTCCAGCTGGGGCCCGTCCCGGCCGTGGCCATCTCCTCCCGTGAGGCCGCCATGGAGGCCTTCACCAAGCACGACCGGCGCCTCGCCGGGCGCTACGTCGTCGACGCCGTGCGCGCCCTCGGCTGGGCCGATCGGTCGCTGCTCAACTTGCCGAGCTCGGACCCGCTCTGGAAGCTGCAGCGCAGCGTCCTGGCCTCGCACGCCTTCTCGCCGCGCGGCCTCGCCGCGGCGCGCGGCGTCCGCGAGCGCAAGGTGAGGGAGCTGCTGGGCCACATCCGCGCGCGCGCCGGGCAGGAGGTGGAACTCGGCAGGGCCCTGTACGGCGGCCTGATCAACCTCGTGTCGAGCGCCTTCTTCTCCGTCGACGTCGTCGACATGGACGCCGCCGCCAGCGAGTCGGCGCACGGGATAAGGGAGCACGTGGGGAACATCGCCGACCTGATGACCAAGGCCAACGTCTCGGACCTCTTCCCCTTCCTGCAGCCGCTCGACCTGCAGGGGCTGCGGCGCGCGGCGGCCAGGCACCTGGGGGAGATCTTCCGCATCGTGGATGGCATCATCGAGCGGCGGCTGGCCGAGAACGCCGCCTCCGGGGATGGCAGCAGCGAGCACGACCACGACGACTTCCTCCAGGTGCTCCTCGACCTCATGTCCACGGGCAAGGTCGACCGCGACACCGTGAAAGCCATCGTGTTCGAGATCTTCCTCACGGGAGGCGAAACGACCACCGTCACAGTGGAGTGGGCGATGGCCGAGCTGCTCCGCAACCCGAGTGCCATGGCCAAGCTTCGCGCGGAGATCAGCGGAGCCCTTGGAGGCAAGGAGACCATTGAGGAGGCTGACGTGGTGGCGTTGCCGTACCTTCATGCCGTGGTGAAGGAAGCCATGCGGCTTCACCCGGTGGGGCCGCTGCTGGCGCCGCACAAGGCCGTGGACGACGGTGTCGAGGTGTGCGGATACACAGTTCCCAAGGGTTGCACGGTGTTCATCAACGTGTGGGCAATAATGCGAGACCCTGCGGTATGGGACAATCCAGAGGAGTTTATGCCAGAGCGCTTCTTGGGCAAGGCGGCGGAGGTGGACTTCAAGGGGAAGGACTTTGGGTTCTTCCCGTTCGGGTATGGCCGGAGGCAGTGTCCTGGCATGCCAATGGCGGAGCGTGTCGTGCCGCACGTGCTGGCATCGCTGCTGCACGCGTTCGAGTGGAGGTTGCCGGAAGGCATGTCAGCCGAGCAGCTGGACTTGACTGAAAGGTTTACCACCTCCAATACCCTGGCTGTCCCTCTCAAGGTTGTGCCCATTTCAGTAGCTGCCTAGTACCTTATCGTAAAAAAGGTACGACGTGGATAACTGGATATATGATGGTGTTCGTTACTGCTTCTCGTTGTACTGTACTACAATTGATGGTCGCTTAGTCATTGCGGTTTTCTGGTGAGGGAGATGTTTCTGGTTTCTAGCACATAATTGGTGGTTGATGGATGGTGACGTTTCTTGTATAATTGTGGAGATGATTGTGTATTTCTATAAAGACTATTGTTGAATACTATCTTTCTTTATCGAAGTACAAGAGGTTGTCTACACTACACTCGTGTGTAGAAGATACATGCCACCCACGGAATTGTGAAACATTAGATCTGAATTGAATGGCTACGATTGATTAAATTATCTTCTTCCACCTCCCTCTGTGCTCTTATCTTTTTCCACCTCCCTGCTCGAGCCCACCAACCACCTCGAGACCAATGACCGCTCCTTCCCTCCCCAGCCCTGCAGCCTTGCCGTCGGAGGGAGTATCTATCTATTATATTATTACTTGAAGAAAAAAAAGGAGCCACCATGTTCACCGAGAGGGTCTAGAAATTCCCACGTTAATCGGAAAAAAGAGAAGAATTTGGGCCGTCAGATTTTATGAAGATCTAAGGGTCTATAGTATTCTGAAGAGTTCATGTCCAATAAAACTAAGCAATAAAATAGACTAAACAGTCCGTGTCAAGCACGTCTAAGCAATAACCAGGGAAATTAGGAATTTGTGAGCAATATTTGGGGCATAAGATTATACCACGGTAGAGCTCTGGCCCAAACGTAACAATCCACTATTCCAGGGACAAGAGTTATTACAAGATCAGGTAACCTATTTTCAACTAGATCAAGTAAAAAACCAAATAAATAAATCGTCAATACCGTGCAACCTTGGAGGCTTCGACACAGCATGTTGGATTAGAACTTTTTTTTAGAACTTATGTTTGTTTAATTATTAATCTACGTATCACGTGACCAAGGTTAAGAAGATGAAAGATGTGTTTTCCATAGCCACTGTGGGCAAAAAAACGAAGCTGTCGATCTGAATTTTTGTGTACCGATCTTTACTTAACAACTGGCCGCCCATGAGGATTAGCTGCAAAGCTGCCGAAAGAGTAAGTTTCAATATTAAGCCTAAAAAGAGACGAATTTAGGCCATTAGATTTTATAAAAATCTAACGATATGCAGTAGTCCAAAAAAGTCATGTCTAATATAATTAAAAATGGTCTAGGCTAAATAAACTATCTCCAATACAACTAACGGAGCATTGCGGTCTGCTGCTGCCAGCCGACGGAGCACCGAGGAACGCACTTGCCTCGTGTTATCTTTTTTTTTTATCTCAACATCAACCACACAATGGCCGCCTCGGTGCTCTCTCTCCTCATCTCAGCATCGAAACTGCCCACCGCTGTGGGTAGTCTAAGTGGACTTAACTTCTATAAGAATCCATGTCTAATACTACTACTAATAAAGCCAAACTTGGAATGAAAAAAAAGTCTTGACTGTGAGATTCTATGAATATCTAACAGTTTATATAATTGAATAATACTATATTATAAAAGAAATCATTGTCATAGATGACAATATTACCACATATATATGTAGTATGTGATTTAAGATAGAATTCTAACACATAACTTTTGGAGATATATGCCAATATATTTTGAGAGAACGTCGCTTCGATTCCCATTATGAAAACTTTGTCGTTGATATTCTCCATCCTCACAATCGCACATCAACTTTTCCCCTCCGACGCCACATCGGTCTTCAGCATAACTGATCCGTGACCTACATCAGTATGAACCAAGGTCACCACCCATCGTCGATCGATCTTTCTCTACGCCGCTTACTACGAGGTCCTCGAAGTCCAAAACAAGATCAAGTTATTATCCATTGCGTGATGAAGGGGTGAGATGTTCCTGTCCTGATAGTGAGCATTACATATTATCTCTGTAGAGCACGACCAGTCAATGCAACCACATCTGTGATCACCGGGCATGAGGACCGTAGAGCTAAGTACATATACGGTCCTGAGCTAGCTTCGCATGTGGGGCAATAATCACGTATAGCACTTGGGCCATTGAGGTAGGAGTTAAACTATGCTGAGTGCTAGCACCAATGTGGTGGGTACAGAAATTATATAGGCAAGAAAATCAAAACCAAATTGTAATACTATGGAGAAATAAAATAGCTCAATAAAGAAAAAAAATACATCACGTATACAACTTAGATAAAGGAGAAAAAGACATCATACACGTGACTTTGAAAATTAGCATGTTTCATGTAGGAAAAGTGTTTATCATAGATCTAATCAGAGTTAAAAATAAAATACACCATGCAAGTATTGGATTACAACCATTATTACTTCAGAGGAAAATGAGTCATCACGTTTGCCAAGAAAGCCAAAAAATTTCCATGTTAATCGAAAAAAGAGAAGGATTTGGACCGTCGAATTTTATGAAGATATAACAGTTCAGAGTAAGCCAAAGAGTACATGTTCACTACGACTATGTAAAACATCCATAGCCAATATGACTAATAAACATACCATATTAATTGATGAAAGAAAAACAATAAACCAGTGTAAGCAATATATAGGTTCCACAGGAAATACAATTAACTAAATAAATGGCATGCTTTATCCATTTAAAATTTGAAAAAAAAATATAAAGATTGTACATCGTTTAGATTGTTATAAGATGGTTATAGTCTCAATCAACCAAAAAAAGGTTATACATAGCATGATTAATGAATAAATAATTTAAAATTTTAATTGTTAAAGTAATGGTTTGTTTCTGTAGGAATTGATAAGCAAAACAGCTTAATAGAAGCCCCAAATAAATTTTAGATGTAATAAAATAGAATATAACTATGCAACCAATTTCAAATATATATTTTTATATTTTCTTCTTAATGTGACATAATTACATGTATGTTTACCAAAGCCAAATGAAAATTATGACATCATGATCATATATGGTCTGACATACGATGTGTTGGTTTCGGCTACTTCTGGCGGGTTGCAGTAGAGCTGCTACTGCAGTAGCCTGCAAGTGAGCGTGCTCTTGCTGGTAGATGCAGTAGCAACCCGACTGCCAAAATAAACGCAGTCAAACAGATATAATGTTCATAGCTTTTGGTTCAAACTAAAACGACAAACCAGTCAGTAGATTTAGCATACAGGTCCACACGATATTCACGAATCGGCAAGCACGGATGCTCAATAGTTATTCATGTTATTTTAAATATTAGCATAAACTAGCTGCCCGTGCTATTTGCACGGGTCATCTGGCTAGTTATATTATTACTTGAATAAAAAAAGGAGCCACCACGTTCGCCGAGAGGGTCAAGAAATTTCCACGTTAATCGAAAAAAAAGGATTTGGGACGTCGGATTTTATGAAGATGTAACGGTTTAGATTAGCCTAAAGAGTCATTGTCCAATATGGTGAAAGGATTACAATAATTAAATGAAAGAGTCCGGTTTAGATTATACCTGTGCGGCCAAATATTCTCCCGTAATAACGTCTGTCTCCATCTCTTTCTTACATGCAATAGATATAGAAAAGGAAAAATTTCTAAATAAATAGGTAATTATTGGCTTCTTGCCATGCATCTCCATGTTTTGACAACGTTATATAGCTATAGAAAAAGGGAAGCAACATACACGACCGGCCTATCATCCCTCTACATGAAGTATATGCACTTGCAGTTGCAGCAGGGTTTGTACGCGAGGATTGCTGCAACTTTGTAGTGCGTCCACATCTTCGTCTTCAAGGCTCAATCATGCAACGGTAGTGCAATCAGCAAGAAATTTCAACAACAGTCGCGCGGCAAGCAAAGGAGCTCCGTTCTCATGTGCGTAGGGAAAGACATGCCAGAGCCGGTCTGGTGGTGTCTGCAGACATGTTGCCGAGGATCATGAGTTTAAGCATCCAGAACCTCGCTCTCTACGTCGTACGTGGCTAGAGGGTGTATGTTCATTCATAGAGGACGACAGATCACCATTGTAGCCACGGAGAAGATGGATCAAAATAATGATAGGAGCTGATTCCAAATTTCCAATAGAAGATGAATGTTTACCTCCCTTAACCGCACGATGGTGTAATGCTGCTCCTCGAAGCAATTTGATCCTTATCCCTTTGTTGATTGAGTTTGAAAAATTACGGATTAACTAGCTCTTATATGTATATATATTCTTTAAAGCAACTAGCTATTATATTAGTTATGTTTATCGTTCACCAATAATGTTGTCGAGGAAAAAAAGGTAGCCACCACATTACTCACTTATATATATATTTATATATATATATATATATATATATTTGAAAGCAAGTAGCTCTTATGTTATTTATGTTTATCATTCAATAATATTGTTGAGGGAAAAAAATTAAAGTAGCCACCATGTTCGTTGAGAGGTCTAACAAAATTTCCATGTTAAGAAGTTGACTTGAACCGGTCTATAATAGCCCAAAGAGTTCTGTCTAATAAGACTAACAAGAGTCTAAAGAGTCTATGTCTAATATTACTAGCAATAGACTAGACTATAAATACGACTAATAAACATGCCATCTTAATTGAAAAAGAGTCATTATCCAGTACAAATAATAATATATCATCTTAATCATAAATAGAGTCAATTTCAGATATGATTGACAAATATTTATGAAAATCCATCTATGATATGGCAAAAAAATATATAAGAATACATTAGCATATAATTTTTATATTAATGGGGAGGAAAAATAATTAAGTAAAGAACCCATGTCAAACAAAAAAGTACCTTTTAATTTTCATTGCATTTAGTTAACAACAAAAATTTACAAATTGTGTTCAAACAAGGCACCATGTTTGGTGAAGGGGCAAAAAAAAATCCTATGTTAATTTGAGAGAAATTCAAGATTAACTATGGAAATAATCCAAAGAGTCCATATCAAGTACAATTCACAAATGGCTTAATTTAAAAAAATGAAGAAAAATCTATCTATCTATCTATCTATCTATTATTACTTGAAGAAAAAAAAGGAGCCACCACGTTTGCCAAGGGGGCCAAGAAATTCCCACGTTAATCAAAAAATAAGAAAGATTTGGCCCGTCGGATTTTATGAAGATCTAACAGTGTATATTATTCTAAGAAAAATAAAAGACCATTGATTTTATAAACTAAAGATTCCATGCAGTAATATTTCCATTATTTCATTTATTTTATACTGAGTACAAACTATGATTCAAGATACAACTGTTTTTTAAGAGTCCATACACGTATTTCCATCTTTCTTATTGAGAAACACAAAGAGTCCATACGTGACATATACTTAAACATACGTGATAGGAAACAAGTATATGAGTCCATGTCAAAGACAAGAACGTATACTTACACATACCTGAGACAATTGCAAATTCCATACTAAATATATTTGGCGTCCCTTAGAGATCAGAAAACAGAAAAACAAAACAAAACATGCATACATGGTTACACACGGTAAGGACTAATCCATGTTTAATTCTAACCACATGTCATCCAAAAATAAAGAATAAACAATAGTTAGATAATAGTAAAAATCATATATATTTTTATCAATAAATATGCCAATAATATTTTTCCCTTCAACTATTAAATAATTATATATGTATAAAACCATCACTCTCTATGTGTGAACGTATTAAAGGAGCGAGGTCATGTGAAATTAGGAAAGAAAAATATCATTGGATTGTATTACAAACATATAGTCCGTATCGAACACATATACTAACAGTTTTATTTCCATGCATGTTAGAAAACAATAAAAATATTCAATTATTGAATTTGGGAATTCACAGCAAAATAAGGAAAAGTCGATGTCATCTTTGTTGTCATGCCTACTTGCGGCAAGAAAAGATCAATAAAAGAGACGCCAACCCAGACATTTTGGGGGAGGGCTGAGGAAGACATCATGCTGGGAGAGTGTTGAATTTTGAATCGATGCCTCAGTAGCGCAGAGAACATTGTGGCAAGAAATGATCAATGAAACTCATGTCCTTTTACCGTCCATGGCTCAGTGGCACAGAAACCCAGGGCCTGCCAGGCTGCCAGCCGCCTCCGCTACCGACCTACTGTCGATGCGGCAGTTGTATTTGACACAAAGCAAGCGCAGCACTGCCTGCCCTGTTCGGCGGACTGTGGACCACCGTCCACCACCCATGTAGGCACTGCATAACACTATGCCTGGATGAACAACTGTGGTTCTTTGTTTTTTTGGCTCGCTATATACATATTTATGTAAGATTAAAAGTGGATCGGATCTTAAAATAATACATCAAGACATTGTTTAAAGAACATTCAAAGGATACTTTTGTAAAGTAAAAGGTTTGCCATGAAGAAAGATAGGTATGCACAAAAGGGGATATAGCCTTGAATAATATACTTTGATCACAAACAAAGATAAATTAACTTATTTTAGATGTAGTTTAAAAGGATCTATGGAGTTGTTGCCCATATGAGCAAATAAAATTCCATATGAGCGAATAAACTGTGAGTGTGTCTGTGTATGTGTAAGTTGAATAACAACTAGGATGACCTACATATATACATCTACAAGAAAAACCAAATTATTTGTTGTTATTAAAAAAACTAGATGAGTGAGTGTATGCATAAATTGAATAACAACTTGAGAAGACCTACATGTACATGTAGGAAAAAAATATTTGTTGTTATTAATTAGCACCACGATTAGCCAGACTAGCCGCTCTATTAGCCCTATTAATTGCCACATGTTAAAAATGATTGTTACCGATATGATTCGTAAGACATAAAGCTAGAAGGTGCCTCCTCGACAGAAAAACGAAGAACACGCCCCCTCGTAGGTATTGGGTTGCGGTGGTGAGGGTGCCCGTGGTAGAGATGACGTTGACCAGCGCCTCCTTGAACACCTGCTTTCCGCCTAGCCGGGACACTCTCATGCCACATGCCATCACCATAGGCTGCGGCACTAGGGACACAACCACGGAAGTAGGGTGGGATGACGAAAGCAAAATATTGAGGGTGCGTTTAGTTTCACCAACTTCCTCCCAAAAACACTATTCATCTAACTTTTTTCTATTCATCTCATCCCTCCCACTCACAGAACAATATTAATCTACATTGCTTTTTTGTGTGTACAATGTTTTTTCAGGGAATCTTTCCCAATCTAAACACCCCTCTAAATGAAAGAATTCGTGCCCATTAACAAATATCATTAATAAATACCTAAATTTGAAATAAAAATAATACAAAAAGTACCTATTCAATTATTATGGTGTTAAGTTAGCAGCAAAATATGAAAATATTTGCCAAAGGAAATATTCCCACGTTAATTTGAAAAAAAAGAGAGAAACTTGGACACTACAATCATGGTGATCTAATAGTTTCAATAACTCAAACAATACGGGTCAAATATAATTCAAAAATAGCTATAAAAATCTAGGCACCCGCGCTATTTGCGCGGGCCATATGCCTAGCTGCTACTACAATGGGCACAACCTTGAGATGGATAGCCAGGACATTAGTAGTGGTCAAACGCGTGCAGCAGCGACGCTGGCAGGTACGGCATGACACGCTCCGCCAAGAGCATGCCAGGACACTGCCTCCGTCCGTACCCGAACGGGATGAACTGGAAGTCCTTCCCCTTAAAGTCCACCTCCACCGACTTCCCCAAGAAGTGCTCCGGCATAAACTCCTCCGGGCTGTCCCATACCACCAGGTCCCGCATTATTGCCCACATGTTGATGAAGACCGTGCAGCCGTTGGGCACCACGTAGCCGCACACCTCGGCGCCGTCATCTATATGGCCTTGTGGGGCACCATCAGCGGCGTCGCCGGGTGAAGCCATAGGGCTTCCTTCACCACGGCCTGGAGGTACGGCAGGCCCGCCACGTCGAGGTCCTCGATGGTCTCCATGCCTCCAAGGCTACAAGGGCTCCGCTGATCTCCGCGCGCAGCTTGGCCACGGTGCTCGGGTTGCAGAGCAGCTCGACCATCGCCCACTCCAATGTGACGGTGGTCGTTTTGCCTCCCGTGAGCATACAAGCATTTTTTTTTAAAACATTATTGGTAGTTGGGTAATTCCTCCTAGTTTGATGGGCAGCACCAGAAGACCAAAGGAACACGCATAATATGGGACGAACGTCATTAAATTTTATTTCCAAGGAATCTAAATTATATATGAGCATACAAGCATTTTTTTTTAAAAAAAATACAGATAACACCAAAAGGGAGGCCAGATCATTATTCGTACACCTCGAATGATCATACAATTCTTAATGAAAGGATAATATAAGCAAGGAGGAGGACTTTGGCTGATGGAGATACATAGGAATTAAAAACTACTAAGATTCTACATAAGTACCAACGCGTGTGGGCTTGGCCACATTGAACAAGAAAGCTCGCACAAAAAAACCAAAGATTATTGACATATGTGTAACCCTGCCAAAAAATGATTATTGACATGTGTAACCCCGCTGATATAGATATTATATGCAACTTTGTGTTGAATGTGACTCCCACACAGAAAGCCTGAGGACTTAGTCGAGACGACGTCGTTATCCTGCTGAGGCCTGACCGTCATTCGTACTGGAGCATACCCATGGTCTAAAAATGCTCCCTGCAATAATCCAACCCAGGAGGTATATGGCGATTCTTTAATATTGCAATACATTCATGTGAGGGTGACGCCTCAGAAGAAGGCTCTCCATGGTGGAGACCTGGGGGTGCTTGTCGACCATATGTACATAGGGTGCATAGTGTCTCCAAACCAGCACAAACCACATGTGTGGCCTGATTCTAGAAGCGAGGTCCCTCAAATGGCCGGACGTCCCTCTCTTGTGTATGTGCGACTTCCAAAACATGTCTCCTATCTGGTTCCTAACCACATGAATATACCAACAAATGATCGTTACTAATCCAATGCAACATTATTAGGGGGAATCTTTCCATCAACTTTTATAGGTCCAGTCTTCAGTGGGATAAATGAAATATACTTTACGTCTTTATAGAAATACACACCATCATCTCCACAACAAACCGCAATAATAAGGAACATCATCCACTAGAAAAGTAGAAACCAGAAACATCTCGCTCACCACAATGCGGCAGGCGACATGAACCCATTTCAGTACAAACGTGAAAGCAGAAACGACCATCTGAGCGGCGAACACGTTGTCAATCCGCGGCGTATTATATCCTTATTACAGCAAGCAGGCATCTGCTACGATTGGGATGGGCACAGCCTTGAGAGGGACAGCCAAGACATTGGCGGTGGTAAACCTTTCGCTCACATCCAGCTGCTTGGCTGACATGCCCTCCGGCAACCTCCACTCGAACGCGTGCAACAGCGACGCCAGCAGGTACGGCATGACACGCTCCGCCAAGGGCATGCCAGGGCACTGCCTCCGGCCGTACCCAAACGAGATGAACTCGAAGTCCTTCCCCTTGAAGTCCACCTCCGCCCCCTTGCCCAAGAAGCGCTCCGGCATGAACTCCTCCGGCATATTCCATACCGTCGGGTCCCGCATTATCGCCCAGGCGTTGATGATGACCGTGGAGCCTTTGGGCACCGCGTAGCCGCACACCTCGACGCCGTCCTCCACAGCCTTGTGGGGCACCAGCAGTGGCCCCACCGGGTGAAGCCGCATGGATTCCTTCACCACGGCTTGGAGGTACGGTAGGCCCGCCCCGTCGGCCTCGTCGATGGTCTCCTTGCCTCCAAGGGCTCCGCTGATCTCCGCGCGCAGCTTCGCCATGGCGCTCGGGTTGCGGAGCAGCTCGGCCATCGCCCACTCCACTGTGACGGTGGTCGTTTCGCCTCCCGTGAGGAAGATCTCGAACACGATGGCTTTCACGGTGTCGCGGTCGATCTTGCCCGTGGACATGAGGTCGAGGAGCGCCTGGAGGAAGTCGCCGTGCGGCGAACTTCCGTCGCCGGAGACGGCGGCGTTCTCGGCCAGCCGCCGCTCGATGATGCCATCCAGGATGCCGAAGATCTTCCCCAGGTGGCTAGCCGCCTTGCGCCGCAGCCCCTGCAGGTCGAGCGGCCGGAGGAAGGGGAAGAGGTCGGAGACGTTGGCCTTGGTCATCAGGTCGGCGATGTTCTCCACGTGCTCTCGCATCCCGTGCGCCGTCTCGCCGGCGGAGGCGTCCATGTCGACGACGTCGACGGAGAAGAAGGCGCTCGACACGAGGTTGATCAGGCCGCCGTACAGGGCCCTGCCGACGTCCACCTCCTCCCCGGCGCGTGCGCGGAAGTACCCGACGAGCTCCCTCACCTTGCCCTCACGGACGGCGCGCGCTGCGGCGAGGCTGCATGGCGAGAAGGCGCGCGACCCCATGATGGCGCGCTGCAGCTTCCAGAGCGGGTCGGAGCTCGGCAGGTAGATCAGGGACCGGTCTGCCCAGCCGAGCGCGCGTACGGCGTCGACGACGTGGCGCCCGGCGAGGCGCCGGTCGTGCTTGGTGAAGGCATCCATGGCGACGTCCCGGGAGGAGATGACCACGGCAGGGATGGGCCCCAGCTGGAGGGACATCACGGGGCCGTACGTGCGGGCGAGGCGGGCGAGCGTGTGGTGGAGATTGCCTCGGAGGTCGAGGGCGTTTCCGATGACCGGGAGTGGCCTGGGTCCCGGCGGGAGCCGTGGCTCTGTTAGATAAGCCTAGTGTCTTTATCATTTTGCATGGTTGTTTCAGTTTGTTACAGCATGCACGAGCGCCAACCTGTGGTAGCCGTGCAAGTAGGAGTCATGGCCAAGAATAGCTTCCATGAACTCGAGCATGCAAGCCATGGCTGATTGTTGCGGCGCATGGGGATGGACGTGCGCACTCCACGCAACCGTGGGCGCCGTGGCTGCATCTCACCTACATTGTATTCCAATAAATAGAAAATCCAATCAACAGAAAACGCTGCGCTTTCAGGCAACACATATTTCTTGTGTCCGAGTGTTCTTGCGTGCGTTCCAGTTCGCGATCACCACCGGCCGCCGGCGTACACCGCCGTTCGGTTTCTGACAAGTGGTATCAGAGCTAGGACAAAGGAACTCGCGGCCGCCATGGTGTCACCACCCAAGCCTCGTGGCCGCTCACCCTCCGGGAAGAAGAAGGACAGCGCCAGCGGCTCCGGCACCGAGACGCCGAAGCGCACGCCTTCACCAAGCCGTTCTCCACCACGCCGCTCACCGCGGCGCTCACCGCGTCGCTCCCGGGCATCACGCCGCTCGAACACCCGTCGCGAGGTCATCGTCGAGCGCGTCGTCCGGGAAGGCGGCGGCGGCAGCAACTGGCCGCAGCTGACCAAGAACAACTACCACGAATGGTCGCTGCGCATGCAACTGAAGATGCAGGCCCGTCATCTCTGGGACGCCGTGGAGTACGACGACGTCGACTACGACGACGACCGCGCCGCGCTGGACGCCATCTGCAGCGGCGTTCCAGGGGAACTCATCCCCATCCTGCTGGCCAAGAACTCCGCCAAGGAGGCCTGGAAGGCCATCAAGACCCTCCGCATCGGCGACGACCGGGTGCGGAAGGCAACCGCTCAGAACCTCCGCGCCGAGTACGAATCCATCGCCCTCCGCGACAGGGAGCCGATCGAGGATTTCGCCTTGCGCCTGACCGGCATCGTCCAGCGCTTGGCGACGCTGGGCGACCCTGAACCCGATGAGAAAGTGGTGGCCAAGTATCTGCGCGTCGTCCGTCCACGGTATAAGCAATTGGTCATTTCCATTGAGACTCTTCTTGACATCTCCCAGCTCTCGATCGAGGAAGTCACCGGGAGACTCAAGGCAGCCGACGACGTCGAGCCGTCCCCGCCTCAGAACGCCAGCGGCAAACTACTCCTTACTGAGCAGCAGTGGGTCCAGAGGTACAAGAAAAAGGGGCGGGAGTCCTCCCGTGGTGGTTCCAGCTCCGGCGGTCGCGGACGAGGCCGGGGCAAAGGACAGGGATGTGGCTCCGGCGAGTCTCGTCCACCGCCGGACTCACCCTGTCCACGCTGTGGCATAAAGGGCCACTGGGCCAGCGATTGCCGCGGCAAGAAGAAGGAGGAGCCGGCCCATCAGGCCCACTTGGCCCAGGAAGAGGAGCAAGAGCAAACCCTAATGCTGGCCATCGGCTCGGCCCAGGAGGAGACTCCTTCCCTTGCACCACCAACACCGTCGCCCCTGAACCCGGCGGCGCACACCGCTCCACCGCCGCCGACCGCTGAGCTCCACTTCGTCGAGCGGAAGGTCGTCCCCAAACTCGACGAAGAGGTGGACCGGGGTCTGAATCAATGGATCCTGGACACCGGGGCGTCAAATCACATGACGGGATCGCGCGCCGTGTTCTCCGACCTCGACACCGCCGTCATAGGCTCGGTGCGGTTCGGCGACGGCTCTGTGGCGCGGATCGAGGGGAGAGGGACCATCCTGTTCTCCCTCAAGAACGGGGAACACCACTCCTTCACCGGCGTCTACTACCTGCCGCAGCTCACCGCCAACATCATCTCCGTCGGGCAGCTGCATGAGGGCGGATTCCAGGTGCTCGTGGAGCACGGCATCATGCGCATCCGCGACGAGGAGCGGCGTCTACTCGCAAAAGTTCCATGGGGAGCCGGAAGACTGTACGTGCTCGACGTCACGTTGGCACGTCCGGTCTGCCTCGCGACGCGCACCAACGACGAGGCGTGGCGGTGGCACTCCCGCTTCGGGCATCTCCACTTCGCCGCGCTCCGCAAGATGGCGAGGGAGGAGCTTGTCCGTGGTCTTCCCCAACTCACCCAGGTGGATCAAGTGTGTGAAGCCTGCCTCGCCGGCAAGCATCGTCGCGCCCCGTTCCGGCAACTGGCCGAACGGCGTTCCACCGAGCCGCTCCAGCTGCTACACGGCGACATCTGTGGACCAATCACGCCGGCCACACCAAGCGGCAACCGCTACTTCCTCCTCCTCGTCGACGACTACTCCCGCTACATGTGGGTGTGTCTCCTTCCCACCAAGGGCGCCGCAGCAGAAGCCATCAAGCGTGTCCAGGCGGCGGCAGAAAGGAAGACCGGCAAGAAGCTCCTAGCACTCCGGACAGACCAGGGTGGCGAATTCGCCGCCACTGACTTCACCGAGTACTGTGCTCACCTCGGCGTCCGGCGCGAGCTCACGGCGCCGTACACACTGCAGCAAAACGGCGTCGTCGAGCGCCGCAACCAGTCCGTCGTCGGCACCGCCCGGAGCATGCTCAAGGCAAAAGGGCTACCTGGAGTGTTCTGGGGGGAGGCGGTCTCCACCGCCGTGTACCTGCTCAACCGTTCCTCCTCCAAGAGCATCCAGGGGAAGACGCCGTACCAGCTCTGGACCGGCATCGCCCCCAACGTGTCGCACCTCCGCACCTTCGGCTGCATCGCCCATGTCAAGGTAAATACACCTAACCTTCGTAAACTTGAAGACCGCAGTCGCAAGATGGTGTTCGTGGGCTATGAGCCTGGATCAAAGGCCTATAGAACCCATGATCCGACGACCCGGCGTGTGCACATAAGCCGGGACGTGGTGTTCGATGAAGCAACCCAGTGGACATGGTCTGCTGAGCACGATGGCGAACCAGGGGACTTCACCGTGGAGGCACCAGTGGAGGTGGATGTGATCAGTACCATCTCAAGCACCGCGCCACTCGCTGCTTCCTCAACAACGACACGTTCTGCTTCACCAACATCGCCCACAACTCCATCGCCGGACCAGTACACTGCGGGAACACCAGCGCAGGACTCGGGCGCCGCGACGTCGAGCTCGGCCCCCTCACACGGGGTCGAATTTGCGTCTCCACCAGGATCTTCCCTCAGCGAGCTGCTCGACAACGACCACGACGACGACGCCCCGCTCCGGTTTTGTCGTGTGGACAACGTGATCGGCCCTGCACGGACACCTGGCCTCGCCGCACGGGACCTGGAGGAGCATCTCCTGCTCGCCTGCGACACCGAGCCCACCAGTCTTGATGAGGCGCTGAAGCATGAGTGCTGGCGTCACGCCATGCTCGACGAGATGACGGCAATCGAGGCAAACGGTACATGGGAACTCGTCAAACCACCGCCGAGAACTCGACCCATTGGCCTCAAGTCGGTATACAAGGCGAAGAAGGACGCAGCCGGGCTCATCTCCAAGTACAAGGCCCGGCTGGTCGCGAAGGGCTACGTACAGCGCCAAGGCATCGACTTCGACGAAGTCTTCGCACCCGTGGCGCGGCTGGAATCCGTGCGCCTTCTCCTCGCACATGCTGCGAACGAGGGCTGGGCCGTCCACCACATGGACGTCAAGTCAGCGTTCTTGAATGGCGAGTTGCAGGAGGAAGTGTACGTCGAGCAGCCGCCAGGGTTCGTCCTCAAGGGGCATGAAGACAAGGTGCTGCACCTCATCAAGGCGCTGTACGGGCTTCGCCAAGCACCTCGAGCCTGGTACACGAAACTGGACAGCTCGCTGCTTGGACTCGGGTTCCGGCGTAGTGATTCTGAGCACGCCGTGTACCTGCGAGGCGACGGCGTTCACCGCCTCGTTGTGGGCGTGTATGTTGACGACCTTGTGATCACCGGTGGCAACGCAAGTGACATCGACAAGTTCAAGTCACAAATGAAGGCCACGTTCCAGATGAGTGATCTGGGGCTACTGCACTACTACCTTGGCCTGGAGGTGAACCAGTCAGCAGATGGCATCACCCTGGGCCAGAGCGCGTACGCGGCGAAGATTTTGCAGAACGCCGGTCTGGCTGGGTGCAACCCTAGCTGGATTCCCATGGAGCCACGCCTCAAGTTGAGCAAGGAGAGCACTGCACCCGCCGTCGACCCTACAACATACAGAAGCATCGTCGGCTCACTGCGTTACTTGGTGAACACAAGGCCAGACTTGGCGTTCTCGGTGGGCTATCTGAGTCGGTTTATGCAAAAGCCAACCACCGAGCACCTTGTAGCAGTGAAGAGAGTGTTGCGGTACATCAGTGGCACGCTGTACTATGGCTGTCACTACACAAGGAAGAAGGAGGAAGCTGAGCTCGTGGGTTTCAGCGACAGTGACCACGCCGGAGACATCGACAGCCGAAGGAGCACCTCCGGCATCCTCTACTTCCTCGGCAACAATCTCATCACCTGGCAAAGTCAAAAGCAGAAGGTAGTGGCCCTCTCATCATGTGAAGCTGAATATATGGCCGGTACTACTGCTGCTTGCCAGGGAATTTGGCTGGCGCGACTGATTGCAGAGCTCAGAGGCAAGAAGACCAACGCCGCCAGCCTGAAGATCGACAACCAGTCCGCTATCGCCCTCAGTCACAACCCTGTCTTCCACGACCGCAGTAAACACATCGACGTCAGGTATCACTTCATTCGGGAGTGCGTTGAGGATGGCAGGGTGAGGATCGATTCCATTGGGACAGAGGAGCAGCTGGCGGACATCGCAACCAAGGCTCTGGCGCGGGAGCGGTTCTGTGAATTGCGTTCCCGCATTGGAGTCCGAAGTGTGCAGCGTCAACACTAGGCTTAGGAGGAGATTTGTTAGATAAGCCTAGTGTCTTTATCATTTTGCATGTTTGTTTCAGTTTGTTACAGCATGCACGAGCGCCAACCTGTGGTAGCCGTGCAAGTAGGAGTCATGGCCAAGAATAGCTTCCATGAACTCGAGCATGCAAGCCATGGCCGATTGTTGCGGCGCATGGGGATGGACGTGCGCACTCCACGCAACCGTGGGCGCCGTGGCTGCATCTCACCTGCATTTTATTCCAATAAATAGAAAATCCAATCAACAGAAAACGCTGCGCTTTCAGGCAACACAAATTTCTTGTGTCCAAGTGTTCTTGCGTGCATTCCAGTTCGCGATCACCACCGGCCGCCGGCGTACACCGCCGTTCGGTTTCTGACAGGCTCGCCGGAGCCAGCTTGGCGGCGGCGCCTGAGGCTGGACAGGTAGTAGAGGAGCGAGATGGCAAGCGTTGCCCAGAGCAGCCAGACCTGTACGTGCTCCATTTCTCGTGTAGCGGGCGGCTTACTGGTTCAGTCGATGCCGGCCATGATGAGCCTCTCTATACTGCTTATATAGGATTTTAGTAGTTTTTTTATTAAAAAAAAGAATTTTGGTAGTTTTGTTTTCCCTTGTGGACGTCTCCATCTGTCAAAGTTCTAATAACATAGAATTGGCTAGCATGAGCAACACGCGAGTTCCTAATAACATGGAAATATGCCTGAATGATTACTTGTACACCTCAGAACGACAACGTTACCTACGACTTTGAAAGATGCCTGGATGATTAGCTGTACATCTCAGATTATAATATTAATTTGGACTTTGGCCGATAGAGACATATGGATATAGAAAAACTACTAAAATTCTACATAAGTATATACGCACGTGTTATTTAAAAGAGACAAGTTGAGGCAATGAACACTAAAGAACTTCATCTTATGATTTGCTTAATTAAGTCAATTCCATGTTCCTAGATAAAGATCAGGGTTTAAAAACAATTAATAGAACAAGTGAAAGAGCTAAGAAATAGGAAATGGTAGATGATAATGTGATGAAAATATATATAACCAAGTATCTACAACAATGGACGATGGAGATACATGGAATGAAAGTAATAAAATTCTAGATAAGCATAGACACAGATGAGGTTCTTTTCTCTACTACTAAAAAAAAAATAATTGAGGTAGTCGTCGACCGCGACTCCTTCGCGACCGCGATACCCTTTCCGTCCGCGGTTTCTTTCGCGAACACGAGACACTTCCCGTCCGCGCCCGCCTCCCTGTCGTCCGCGGCCGCTCCTATTTCCGCGCCGCACACGCCGCCGCAATCCATCGCTTCCGCTCCGCACACGCGATCGCTTCCGCTCCACACACGTCGCCGCCATCCAACGCGTCGAGCCGTCGACCCTCCGCACCCACCTCGCGACCACCCTCTCCCGTCACACGCCGCTGCCATCCATCGCGTCGACCCTCCGCGCCCGCCTCCTCCTCCTTGACGAAGCTGGGATGCTGCTGCTGGACAGGCTGCTACGAGGAACCGCCGGCCGCCGTGCGCACTCCACCCGTCCATGTTTCCCCGGACCATGCGTCGACACCGCCACCGTCCGCCGATCACCGTCGCCGACGGACTGCGCCCCCACGCCGCTACCACCGTTCCAACCAGCGATCTGCTCAGGAGAATCGAACGAGGTGATCGGAGGAACCGCCGGCCGCCGTGCGTCCTCCTCCTCCTCCTCTCCCATCACCTGGCATGCATCCTCCCTCCCTCTATGTTCCTTCAAGTCGCTCATCCACGACTCTTCCCAGTATCTGCAGGATCATAGAAGGCCTTCCGTCTCAACTACGGCGGCTACCTCTTCATATGCAGACGGCGCTGGTGAACATGTAGGGTCAGTGGTTGCTGCTAGCAGGGTGTTCGAAGACATGCCAGCAAGGGATGTGGTTGCATGGACGATGTCCTGTTCCTGTTACGTTGACTCCGGACCTGGAAGCAGTTGAGGTTTTTCAAGAGATGGGTGCTGATGGCCTCGTGTGGCCTTAATGTGCCAATGGTGGTGTCAGATGCCTCTACCTATGCCGGTATGGGCTCCCTGTAGTATGCCAAGGGGCTCCATTCGTGTGGAGAAGATTGGGCAAATTATTTGTCAGGAATGCATTGGTTGAGATGTATGGGAAGTGTGCCAGCATTGAGTCAGCTCGTGGATTGTTTAGTGTGATGCATGAGAAGGACCTGCATGGCTGCATTCATGGACAAAGTCACAAAGATGATTTCAGGGTTGGCTTCGCATGGGCATTGCAAAGAAAATGCCTTGTTCTTCGGCATGTTGGAGGTAGGAGTACATCCTGATACCATCTGCATCGTGGTCCTGTTCGCTTGTAACCATGCTGGATTGGTGGATGAGGGGATACAAGTATTCAATTCCATAGAGAGTATCACGTCTCTCGGAGCATCAACCGTTGCATGGTGGACCTTTTCTGTAGGACATGGCTTATTCACCATGCTTATGAATTCATTAGCACCATTCCTTTTGAACCAAACAGGAGATTCTTGGGGCCCTGCTGAGTGCATGCAGGATCAATAATGAAGTAGAGACTGGGCAGCTCATGCTAAAAAAAAGATTGCGTCAGTATGCTCCCACAAAAGGAGCTGCTGGTGTGCTTCTATTTAATTTTTTTCTCGCCTGTCCTGAACCCAAATTTAAGTTAGCATGTGAAGCAAATACGATTTGCTGTGTTGGCTGGCTCCGATGAGATGTCTTTGTGGTGCTGCTTTATACAAAATTGTAAAGCTTGACCTGTTGGTTTCAAGAACTTCAGGTAGTCTGATAGAGGATTCAGGGCATGACTGCATGACGAGGTAACTTTTCCCTGTCCAGATGTTGGTTTTTTTTTTTTGATATTGCCTCTTAATATATTAAAACAGAGAAAACATATTACAAGCCTTTGAAAACACATGTTCCAAAGAGTACATTTGTAGCTTCTTAGCTACTGCTGAAGAGTCCACGTAGTGACTCATGAAAAGTTGCTCCATAAGAAATGAGAAGAGCAATCTATTTATTTGTAATCCGAACTCATATTGAAGCACACACAGGTAATGCCTTCGTTGGGGGCGCCAGGCCTGAGAGAGATGGCCGCAACGATGACATTGAGGATCCTCCTTGTCGCACTCTTATAGTACAGTCGGCGCTCCTTTGGACTGTTTGGCTGGCCTGTGTCTTCGAGGATTAAAAAAGTTGAGCCGTAGATACGTAGTAATCTTCACCGGGCTCAAACAGTTGGTTCTCTGTCTACCCACGTTAAATCTGAGGGCCAGCATCGATCGAAATCGGAGGCCTACCCGAACGCTAGCAGACACATAACCACTTCCATATGTGCTACCAAACATAAGAACAGAGTGGAGAAAAGCAGGAGACTGCGCCCACGTAAAGTCTTCCTGGCTTGCTGCATAATGACTTGAAGAAGAAAACCCGGAGCCTAGATTGTTGTCCAAGTGAGCTCAAGACAAACGAGTTCCCATAGTAATCATGCAACCATGAGCAGCCACGTTGCACCCAAGCCGTGCATGTTGGACACATGGTTCTGGGGCCCTGAGAGCGGCCGGTGCCAAGCCACAGAAGTCAACTGGAGCCTGCCAGGGTGGGGCCCGTGCACACTGCCCCAGACCAAGAGATTGAAGAGGTGCAGACCCAGGAGGGTCCCACCAGTGAACCGGCCTCGGCCGGCGCAGGTGTAGGAGGATGCAGCGGAGGCGGACGGCGGCGCAGAGCTTGTTGGCATGCTGCCTGAGCGCCACCAGCGCGGCGAGGAAGGATTCGAAGGCGCCGGCCACGACCAGGACGAGGAAGCCATCCAGAAGGTTGTTGGCGCAAGGCCCGACGCCACGAACAACCGCACCGTTGGCCAGCGGGAGATGGAGCAGGTCGATGCAGGGCAACAACCATGGGCACGAGTAGCACAGCATGCACGCCGGCCGCACGAGCCCACCGGCCATTAACGATGATCTCGCGGGTGTCCTGGCAACGACACGAAACGGTGGCAAACAGAGCCCAAGAACAAGGACTCGACTCGCCTCTTCAGCTTGAACGGCATGTCGCGGGAGTGCTCGCAGCAGATATGGCAGTGGGCAAAGCTTGAGGAGATGTGAAGGTGAGGCATGGTGGCTGGAGAGGAGGCAGAGGTGGTGGCGGGGGAAGGGAGTGTGGGAGGCTTCTCCAGCAGGCGTCGGAGCTGGAGCGCCGTTGGTGTGGAGTCCCACGGGTACGACGAGAGTATCGTCATCCCCATGGACGAAGGAGTTTATTTTATTGAGGCTCACCTTGATGCCATCTCCGCAGACGACGAGCTCGATGATGAGAACGAGAACGACGACAACAGCAACGGCGACAAGGGAGCGGCGATGGCAAAACAACCATCCACTAGGACCCATGCGAGCAACTCTTGACTGAAATATACTAAACTTATACTAAGGGAGGCTAGAAAGGGGAGCTGGGGCCGGCCCACCTCCCTCTCGTCGCCGGCAAGGATGCCGGAGAAGGAGAGGAAGGGGGCCGGAAACTGAAGGAGCTGGAGAGCGAGCCTAGGAGCGAGCCAGTGGGAGAAGTTGAGGCCGTAGATGTTGGTTCTAAGTCGTCACCCACTCACCCTTACTACCCCTGTTGTCAAAGAAAAGATCTTTTTTTTTTTGTATGGATGACATATGCAATCATTCTTGTAACTAAATACAAAGTATAGAGTACTGGAGTAGAGGCTTCCAGTTCCAGGAGCATGTGGTTGGGCTCCACAAAGCATGATCGCGTATCCAACTAGCAGGTATGCTTTGATCTCAGTTGTTTCCTCAGCTTTCATCTTTGTCTCAGAATGAGTAGTTTTTTTTCTGAAGTATTATTATGTGCCGAATAGCAAATTCTTCTGTAGTAAGAATATAGGGTCATGATTAATGAGTTAACTCATCGAAAACAATTGCATAGTGTATTTATGTATCTGATTTGCTGGCTATATTATTGTTTATAGTTATTTTCACAGTCATCCTGAATGACCATGGGCTATATTATTGTTTATAGTATTTGTGTACAATGCAAGGTTATGAAAAACTTACACAATAGGAAGCCAAACAGTTATCTCTTATTAAGTTGATTTTGGTCAAGCATTCTACATTTGCCCTGGTGTTATGGTTGAAGCTATGTCATTTCCACCCATCACCTGATATTATAAGGTGTTTACATAGTCTCCTACCGACAAATTATTGGACAAATGGTACTTCATGCATTGTTATCCTACTGGACTTTTGCTTGACGATTGTTCAGGCATTAAATCAATTTGGCTTTCCTAAGCAGTGATGCATTATTGTTTAGTGGTCGATGTGGTTAAGTTGAGCACTAAATAAATTTGGGTTTCTTAAGAAATGACCATATAATGTATTTTCAATGTTATCAGTGTTTTTACATTTTTAAATAGAATATAAAAGCCGGACTACTATATATCCACACGGCCTCAGTGTTCTGATATATCATTAGGCTTTTGTATTGCATTGCATGAATTAGGCTTTTCAATCCACTTACTATTAAAAGATGACTCAAATAACTATTATCCAACGCAAATCCGTTGTGAAGCTCGTTCTTTATCCGCATCACATAAAGATACACAACGTGTGACACCGCACTGTTAATTTCAGAAATTTTTTATTGGATTAAATGCAATTAGTGTTGTCACTGCTAAACTCTACAATATTCTTTTCTTATTGTATAAATTATGTATTTTTATATACAAATATTGCAATCCGTGGCAACGCACGGGCACTATACTAGTAAATAAAAAAATATGTGGTAAAGCTCTTCTGATTTGCTTAATCAAGTGAATTCCATGTTCCAGATGGACGGCAGGTTTTAATACAGTTAATACAGGTTTTAATAACAAGTGAACGAAAGAGTTGATTAGAATGCAAATACTAAGATACTAAAATTCTACATAACCATCGTAGACACAAACGAGCTTCTTTAATTTCAAATGCAAAAAAGTTGTGGTAAAGGCGAAAAGCACTTCTGCCTCTTCTGATTTGCCTTTTTTTAGGGCAAGTCGTGAGAACTTTTATTCATCTGTAGAAATATTACAATATTTACCTTCAATCTCCACTAGCCAGTCTGGGAGAGAACCGGTCCATGACAATGAAGGAGAGGTTCCGAAGGCATGCTGAACAAATGAGAATTCAAAAGCAACAAACAAACGACTAAGCTCTCTGACTACATGCCAAACGCCAGCAATATTGCTGCTGATTCCTTCATTGGATCGTAGGAGAGACATTAGCGGAAGATTATCAATCTCGATAATCAACTTTCTCGCTCCATGTTCAGTAGCAAGTAGCAATCCATCCCTTGCCGCCAAAGCTTCCACCATGGTCACATCTGCTAGGTTTTTTTTTTTTTTTTTGCGCAAAACATCTGCTAGGTTGTTGACATGTTGTAAGCTATGCGCCACTTCTGATTTGCTTAATCAAGTCAATTCCATGTTCCCAGATGGAGATCAGGTTTTATAATACAATAAATATATAGAACAAGTGACTGAGTTGATCAAGAGACCCCCCAAAAAAAAACTTTAGATGATAGGGGTGTTGCTCGTGCTCATTATATTAAGCTACGAATTTTATCCCTCCTAGTTTAATGAGCAGCACCAGAAGACCACAGCCAAGCATAACATGGGACCAACGAAGTCGTGAAATTATTCCCAAGGAATCTAAATTAGGTATGAGCATACAAGCATTTTTTTTTCGAAACACAGATAACACCTAAAGATGGCCAGATCATTACACGTACACTCTGCACGATAACACAAACAATCTTAAAGAACAGATAATATAAATAAGCAAGGAGGAGGAGGACTTTGGCTGATGGAGACAAGAAAAAAACTACTTGGGCTTAATTACCCGCATTGAACAAGATAGCTCTCTCTCTCACACACATACACACACAAAAGGGAAAAAGTCTACATCACCCCCCGAACAATGAGGGGTCAACTACATCACCTCCTGAACTATGAAAAGGTCTACATCACCCTCTGAACTTTTCAAAACCGGGCAAAATACCCCCTAAAGAGGTTTTGGCCGCCGGTTTTGTCTTTTTTCTTTTTTTTGTTATTTTGGTTTAATCTTTGAAAAATCATAGTAAATCACAGAAAAATTATAAAATAAAAAATTCAATTTTGTTGGACTCCACATGAGTAGACCTACACAGTGAATATATAATATGGTATGCTTTAGTATAATTTTTTTTACAGATATGAATTAATTATAGAAAAGTATAGATATAAAGCTACACAAAAAATATATATTGAAGCATACCATATTATATGTTCTGCATATATTTACTCATGTGGAGTCCAATAAAATTGGATTTCCCATTTTATGATTTTTCTGTGATTTACTATGATTTTTCAAAGATTAAACCAAAATAAAAAAAGACAAAACCAGGTTAGCCAAAATCGCTTTAGGGGGTATTTTGCCTGGTTTTGAAAAGTTCAGGGTTGATGTAGACCTTTTCATAGTTCGGGGGTGATGTAGTCGACCCCCTATAGTTCAGAGGTGATGTAGACTTTTTCCCACACAAAAGAAGGAAAAAAATGGAGCATGGGTTCTGGTTGCTCTTGGCAACGCTGGCCACCTCGCTCGTCTACTACCTTGATAGCCTCTGGCGCCGCCGCCAAGTCTCTGTCAGCCTACCGCCGGGACCCAGGCCACTCCCGGTCATCGGCAACGCGCTCCACCTGCGGTGGGGCCAACTCCACCACACGCTCGCCCGCCTCGCGCGCACCCACGGCCCCGTGATGCGCCTCCACCTCGGCCCCATCCCTGCCGTCGTCATCTCCTCCCGTGACGCCGCCATGGAGGCCTTCACCAAGCACGACCGGCGCCTCACCGGTCGCCCTACCGTCGACGCCATCCGCGCGCTCGGCTGGGCGGACCAGTCCGTGATCAACTCACCGAGCTCCGACCCGCTCTGGAGGGCGCAGCGCGGCATCCTGGCCGCGCACGCTTCTCGCCGCGGCGCACGGCGTCCGCGAGCGCAAGGTGCGGGAGATGGTGGGATACCTCCGCGCATGCTCGGGGAAGGATGTGGACATCGGCAGGGCCCTGTATGGTGGCGTCATCAACCTTGTGTCGAGCTCATTCTTCTCCACCGACGTGGTCGACATGGGTGACGCTGCAGGGGACTCGGCGCACGGGATCAGGGAGCACGTGGAGAACATCTCCCATCTGGGGTACACACACAAACCCTAGCACACTCCCAGAACTCACCTGGCCACGCGCGCATGAGCACAGGCGCACACACGGATCTACCTGAGCTCGGCGGCAAGTCGCGCTCGAGCTTGTAGTCGCGCACCGGTCACCGCATATCCTCGCCATAAGGCACCGGAGGGGAGCCCCTAACGGGGATGCGCGCATCACGAACGCACGCATACCCGGCGGGAGGTCACACGCCGGCGTCGGCAAGAAGATGGAGATGGCAAGCGGCGCGCCATGAGCAGACGGTAGAGGCGCGCCATGAGAAGCCGGCGGCGGCGTCTGGTACAACAGAGAGAAGAGGGGAGAGGAAGAGAATGCGGCTTAGGGTTTGAACCGGTGTATGAGGATTTTATACTCACTAAGCTCGCACTGAACCATCGGATCTCCTAGGGTTCCATCCAACGGCTGAGATTAGTGCGGGCGGGGATGATGAGCTTCGTGCGTTGGGCCGATTCGGCGGCCCAGCCGTCGATTTTCGGGCCTTAGGCCCATGAGGAATTGAGTCACTGCCGGCCCGTTATTGAGCTGACCGAGCCGCGCCCTGAGCCGCGCCATGAGCCGAGCCGTAGGATGAGCCGAGCCATGCTACGATGATGGGCTGGAAGTGGGCCGGTTTTAGCACGGGCTGAGAAGCGTTGTGCTGGGCCGGAGGGGAATAAGTTTAGTTTCGCCCCGGAATGAATTATGATTGGTATTTTCTCTTTATTTCAGTATATTTCTAAGTATTCTTCATGTATTTAAGTTAAGATTGAGTATATTCCTAGTTTTTGCACTGATTTAAAGGAAAATACCTGTAAGTTAAATTTTTTTTAAGTTCCGCTGCGCATATGAGTTTCCTTATTAAAATTGAACCAACGAGATATTTTAATTGGGAATTCTTTAGGCAAATTTAAGTTTAAGTTCACGACTATAATTCTGACCAACGTTTATTTATAGTCATGTGATATAAGTGAGTTCTAAATTCATGATTATTTTGCTTCTGCCCAACGGTGATGTAAAATTGTTTAAGTTTCAATCAATTTAATGTTTACATTTTTGTTTCTGCCCAACGGTGATGCAAATTTGTTTAACACTAAGTATTAAGATTCTTTTGTTTCTGCCCAACGGTGATACAAAATTGTGTTAGTTATATATATTTTTTTCATTACTAATTAAATCCATCCTCATGTTGTTTTACTCAGATCTCACTCCCTCCAGCATCATAAGCTACATCCACGGTGTTGAGAAGCTGGCAGGGAACAACTTCGCCACATGGAAGAAAAACATCAGGCTGATATTGGGGATTCAGGATAAGGACCACTCTCTAAGAGAGCCAGCTCCCGTTGCTCCAGTCGCTGAAGGGATAGTGATCCTACCCTTGCGGCGCGCACTGCAACTTATGAGAAAGGAAAGGAGCGTTGGGAGCGCTCCGATAGGGTGGCTCTGATGATTATGGAGATGACCATAACCCCTTCCATGAGGAGAGCACTTCCTAAGGAGCCTAAAAGTGCAAAAGCTTTCATGGACAAAATTGAGGAGTACTTTAAGGGGTATGACAAGGCCAATGCTAGCATCCATCTCTTCAAGCTAATGAACACTAAGTATGATGGGAATGGCAGCGTGAGAGAGCACATCATGGGGATGGTTAACCTCACGGATAAGCTTAAGGACCTGGGTTGTCCACTTGATGATACCACTCTGCTGCATCATGTGTTCCTCTCACTTCCCTCTGCGTTTGAGCCATTTAAGATCAACTACCATGGTACTGATGCAGAATGGAACATTGCCACGCTCATCTCCAAGTGCTCTCAGGAGGAGGAAAGGCTAAGGTCACAGACTCCTGACTCTGCCAACCTCATCAGGCAAGAGATGCATAAGGGAATGTCTAAGAAGGTCATGCACTCCAAGCATCCTAAGAAGAATCAGAAGCCATATCAGAAGCCAAAGACAGATGCTGGTGCTTCTTCCTCTAAGGGTCCTTGATGCTTCCACTGCAAGGACTATGGCCATATCAGGAAGGACTACCCAAAGTTCAAGCTTTGGCTAGAAAAAAGTGGTAATGATGACATTATTTCATTAGTCGATGAGTCTTATTATGCTTATTTTCCATTAAGTTCATGGTGGATTTACTCTGGTGCCACCGTTCATGTCACAAATTCCTCAGAGCGGTTGAGTGGCACGGACTATAAGAAAGGGGGACCGAAGCCTTAAGGTCACCAATGAGTTGAAGCTGAAGTCGAGGCCATTGGCACTCTTAGGTTAAAACTTTATACTGGCTACATGCTTCAATTGAATAATGTCCTTTATGTTCCATCTCTCACGAGAAATTTAATTTCTGTTTCGAGATTAGACAATGATGGTTATGCGTGTCTTTTTCAAAACAATAAGTGTGTAATAAGTTTTGATGGTGATATTATTTGTTATGCACCTTTACATAATCAGCTTTACTTGTTGTCTTTGAATAATGATTGCTCTGTGATGAATGTTGATCATGCCAACCATAAGCGCAAGAGAGGTAATGAGACCTCGTTGAAATTGTGGCACTCACGCTTAGGCCACATTTCGAAGGGGAGAATGGAACGTCTCATTAGAGAAGAGATACTTCCTATCTTAGACTTCTTTGATTTAGAACAATGTCTTGATTGCATCAAGGGAAAATTTGCAAAACGAATTAAAAAGGATGGAGCTAAGAGCAGTTCAGGAATATTAGAATTAATTCACACTGACATCTGCGGTCCATTTAATGTAAGATCGGTGGATGGTTTTAGTTCCTTTATCACCTTCACTAATGATTTCTCCCGTTATGGATACATCTACCCTATAAGAGAAAAATCTGAAGCACTTAATAAGTTTAAGATCTTTAAAGCTGAAGTAAAAAATCAGCATAATGTTAAGATCAAAGTGGTAAGATCAGATAGAGGTGGAGAATATTATGGGAGACATGCAACATATGGGCAAATCACCGGCCCCTTTGCTAAGTTCCTTCAAGAAAATGGAATAGTTGCTCAGTATTCAACTCCTGGTGAACATCAGCAAAATGGTGTAGCTGAGAGAAGAAATCGTACCCTCATGAACATGGCACGGTCTATGCTAAGTAATTCTACACTACCAGTGAGTTTGTGGATGGAAGTACTAAAGATTGTTGTGCACATTAATAAACGTGTTCCTAGCAAGTCAGTCCCTAAGACACCCTATGAGCTCTGGACTGGCAGAAAACCCAACATAAATTATTTGCATGTATGGGCGTTGAAAGGACTGTTGTGATGCCTAGAGGGGGGCGGTAAATATGCACTTCTTCAAATTTCCTGAAAAATACTTGGCAGTGGTAAAGTCCTTCGGAACTTCCGAAGCTCTTAGGAAGTTCCGAAGGAATGGAACTTCCGAAGCTCTACGGAGTTTCCAAAACAGGTGTGTTCTTCATGAAATTCAAAATCTAAAGCGAAATCAGAAATTCTGTATGAATCAAAAGTTACGCAATGATGCCAGGAGATGATACAATATGATCTTATCAAGTGGAACAACTTGTAGAGATAGATCGGGTCAAGTAAAGGTCTAGACCTAGATGAACAATATGAACATGTATGAACAACAAGAACAAATAAGTAAATATACAAGAGAAAAGTATTTGTTCCTGAAGTTCACTCCCACTATGGAAGCTACGTCTCTGTTGAGGAGCTCACAAAGAGCAAGATTGTCAACTAACCTTTTCCTCCCTCAAATCAACCACAAAGGAAGTTTGAGTCACTTACTAGATTTTCCACGAAGGAATGGGTAATACAAACTTCCCGGGGAGCTCACAATCCGTTGAGCACTCCACGGGCGACGCCAAACCGTCTAGGAGCAAGCTCCAAGAGTAATGAACGCGAATCAATCACCGGAGATGCTTCAAGTGCTCAAGAGACCAAAGGTTCTCCAACTCAAATCTCAAGGCTCTCAATTCAATCTTGCTTTATCCCAAGCCCTAGCTCAAAGAGGATGAAGGAATGACTCGAGAGAGGGTTTGGGAAGAGGGGAGAGAGCTTGAGGAAGTGTGCAGTTCGAATGGGGTCGGCAGCAAGTGAAGGAGGGGTGAGGGGGTATTTATACGCCCTCCTTCAAAAACTAGCCATTATGTGCTGTCTAAGTGTCTGTCGGAACTTCCGACGAGCTTAGGAACCTCCAAAGAATAAATTTAATTCAAGTTGGGAAAAGGCTGAGCGACCCTAGCGGAAGTATTCCCAAAATTTCGAAGGTGCATGTCGGAACTTCCGAAGGTCTTAGGAACTTCCGACAGCGAGCAAATTTTTAGGATAAGTGCAAGTGTGTTAGCCTTTGTGTCTCTCATAGGTTGTTAGCATCTCTACTAAGCACTTTTGAGCATTTCCAAGTAATTCTCCACATCCCTCTTAATAGTACGGATTTTCCTATACTCAATTTCAAAAATGAAAAATGATTTTCAATGAAGTATGGTCACCTTCTATCCTTTTAACGAGGGACTTGCTTTCTGCAAAATGTATTTCTTCTAGCTTTGAATCTTGCAACATCTCAAATAATCTCATTAGCTCCTTAATTGCTTATGTCATCAACACCAAAACCCACATAGGGGACCAAGTACACTTTTAATCTCCCCCTTTTTGGTGATTGATGACAACACAATTAACGTTCACAATAAAGCTCATAGATTATTTTGAATCCAATTATATAGTTGAACTCCCCCTCAATATGTGCATGCTTTGAATCAAGATCATGATGGCCTTACATGCGATTTGCACATTTTGAAAGAGAGCTCCCTCTATATTATTGCATTTGTGGGGTGCAAAGTGTGAAGCATATATCATTTGTGATGCATATGTCAAAATAATTCACAATCAATAAAAGTAGAAATAACATTACATCACAATGATTATTATAAGCAAATAAGGTCTCACATCACACTAACAAGGCAATATAGTTCTACAAATTTAAAGTTCTCACTTGGCACACACCACACATAACACAATTAAAGTCTTACATGTCCACAAGCACAAGAATATAGAGTTCAAACTAGATAGATAAAAAGATACAAGATGGATTAAGATCACAAGAATTTTGAAATGAAAAATTTCCCTACATGTCTTCAAATCCATCACAAACTCCCCCCTTGCTCCATTCTTCTTCTTCTCCCCCTTTGGCATCAAGCGTCAAAAAGGATCACCAACCATCATAATCCGGAGGAGCCCACCTATCTTGGCCTTCCTCATATCCCCATAGTCACCAAAGGTACCACCATAGCCACCACCATCATCATCGTCGTCGTCGTAGTCGTCATCATCTTCATCATCATCTCCCTCTTCCTCATCCCCTTCACCTTCTTTGTTGCCTTGTTCTTCTTCCTCCCATGGCCATGTCATGTTGGGTGGCTCACCCACATTTGCCTCTCCACCACCAAGGTCCTCATCTTCATATGGTGGTTGAGAGGACGAACCTTCCGTGAAGCCAAAACCATCCTATGGGGTGGAGAACTTAGGAGGAGATGGAAATGTCAAAGGAGAGTGGACCGGAGAGTGATCCATGTTGAGCTTGTCCATGATGTCTTTTTGCCTCTTCTCAAGTGAATGGCGTGCTTGATCCGTTTGAATGCAATGAGGCACGAATCTCATCCGCAATGTGCTTCCCAATAGCAAAGCAAGCCTTAAGCTCTTGAGTGATGAAGTTGAACAAACCCTTCTTCTTAGGACGAGATGGACCACGGTAGCTAGGAGGGGCTGCATGAGAGGGTGTTGCAGCAGGAGTTTCTTGAGAAGGACCACCCGAAGGCACATATGGTTGGGTTCCAAGTTTGAGAAGCCTGTTGAGTTGACCCTTCTTTGGCTTATAGACTGGGTGGTCTTGATAGGTGCAAATTTTAAGTCCGTTGACCTCACAAATCATGCTGAAAATATAGGGGCCATAATGACATCCCTTTCTGGCAGAGGCTGAGAAAGCAATGATCTCCTCCCCAATAAAGTCAAACACATTGAAGGGCCTACCACCCGGAGCAAACCTTACAAGCACATTCTTGGACATACTAGATATATTGTCTGCATCTCCTCCTTTAGGACAAATAGTATACCGACAGAGTTGATTGAACATCTTGTAATATGGCTTCATCCCTTCAGTAGTTCCAAGCTCAATCTCTCTATAGGCACTGTCATACATAAACTCAATTTCATTGTCAGCCAAAACATTTTCATCATGTAGCTTGACCTTTTGAAGATCAGTTCCACTGAACCCAAGAATCTGAGCAAACTAACCATATGTGACTGAAAAGAACTTGCCTTCCACAGTGAATACAAAAGTCCTTTGAGCTCTATCAACATAAAGAGATGCATAAAACTGAGCCACCATTTCAGTATTGTAATCGTGTTGAAACCCATAATAGTGTGTAAATCATGCTCAAAGTGACAAACACGATTGACTTCTTCTATCACCTCTATGTCATGTGCAAGCAAGTAGCTGAAATTGATGGACTTCATCTCAGTGATGGGATTGGTTTTAGATAGGATGACGGTCTCATACCAATCCGCATGAAAGATAAGCCAAATCTATACTCTCCATTCAATTCCTTCAAATATTGACGGCGGTCATCATATCTCAAGTTATAAACCTTATGCTTGCCCTTGTTATATTCAATGATTCTAGGTGCCAAGTCCCCATGATTAGTGTACCTCACAACCCTATGCATACGCATAGTTTGATTCTCAAGGTACCTTAGAGCGTCGTGGGATCTCCAACATTCTCTTGGAAAGTGTGCTGTGGTTGAGTGCTTGTTCCTCTTTCACGGCCTCTTGTGCCACGACCACCGGGGTTTTTCTTTCCTCTACCCCTGGAAGTCCCCTCACCATGTTGAGGTAACTTTCTCTTGGACTTCTTTTGAGCAATGGGGACGTCATCCTCCGTGGATTCCGAGTGGGCGGAAGGAGGGGATTCAATCTCAGGAGTGGCCACTTTCTTCTTGCCACGAGCCATCTGTCAAGTATTGCATTGAGGATTAGAATGGAACACAAGAAGATAGAAGACTAGATAATTCCTGGACGAAACAGGCACCTGTCGGAACTTCCGACGCATGTCGGAACTTCCGACAGAGTCCGTGTTCATCCAAGAGATACTCAAATCTCAAATTTCCTCTCACCAAAGTTCACAAGATCATATGCGTTGATTGGTATATGTAGCAGGAACATAAATCTAGAACGATATCCATTAAGTCCTACTACATTGGGAGATCGGGCCATGAACTTTTTAGAGTTTGAAAGAGAAAGAACATGAATCATGAATCTCTAGTTTCCACCGTCTAAACTTTGTAACATCATCAAGAAATACTCTACTAGGTTGCAGCAACACATATCCAAAAGGAAATCCTCAAACTCCCTTCTACATTGAGAGATCGGGTTGCGGGAATTTTGAATGGTTTACCTTCATATTTTCCCGCGCAAAACGAAGAAGAGAAGTGTTGAATTGGAGTGTCCAAGGAGTGGAGAATCCAATCCAACCTTCGATTTGAAGTTCCCACGGTCGATTTTGGAGTTCCCTCACGGATTGAGAGGGGCGGTTTCGTGACTGGCGGTGTGAGGAGAGAGACGTTGAGAGAATGAGAGATGGTTAGGGTTTAAGTTCATCCTGACGGGTATATATAGGCATTATGGAACTTTCGGAACTTCCAAAGGTCATCGGAAGTTCCGGTCGGAATATTTTTCTGGATTAAAATCTCCTGACCAGTCTGGGCGGAACAATTCTCATACTTCCGGTCCCTTCATCGGAAGATCCAGCGCTCCTCGGAAGTTCTGCCAGGAATATTTTCTTTGAATTAAATCTCCTGACCGGTCCTGGCAGAAGTATATCCAATCTTCCGAAAAAAAGTCTTTCTTGACCAAGATAGATATATATTTAGAGCAAGATAGATATGGTATAAAATGATAGCTTGTAAACATATAAGACACCTTAAAACATAGTGATCAGCCACAAACAATCATTACAAAACAATGATCATCATGCTCAAGTTATGATCAAGGATCAAAAACCAACATTTTGAAAACAACACAACAAGCATAAATTCCATGGTTTTTCCTATCTAGGCAACATTCAATTTTGTGTCCAACAAGTCAAGACAAGTTACGAGAATCCAAGATATTTAGTTCATTCCTCAAAACACAAAACATTTGCTCATCTAGAGGTTTAGTGAAGATATCGGCAAGTTGCCTCTCTGAACTTACGGAACGTAAAGTACTATCTCCCTTAGCCTCATGATCCCTTAAGAAATGATGTCTCACATCAATGTGCTTTGTTCGGGAGTGTTGAACCGGGTTGTTCGCTAACTTGATGGCGCTCTCGTTATCACACAAGAGTGTAATCTTGTTAAACCCACAACCATAGTCCCTCAATGTTTGCTTCATCCATAAAAGTTGGGCACAACAAGAACCCGCAGCAACATACTCCGCTTCCGCGGTGGATAAAACAACCGAATTTTGTTTCTTAGAGCTCCATGACACCAAGGACCGACCAAGGAATTGGCAAGTCCCCGACGTACTATTTCTATCTACTTTGCAACCGGCATGGTTAGGAGTGTGTACCTAATATCTTAGAATTCTCTTAACAGCCATGAGATGACATTCCTTAGGATTGGCTTAAAATCTTGCACCCATGCACACACTAAGCATAATATCTGGCCTAGATGCACAAAGGTAAAGCAATGAACCAATCATGGAACGGTATACCTTTTCATCCATGGGTTTGCCTTCTTCATTTAGATCAAGATGTCCATTTATTGACATTGGAGTCTTGATGGGCTTGGCATTGGTCATACCAAACTTCTTTAGCATGTCACTTATGTATTTGGTTTGACTAATGAAAATCCCTTCCTTCATTTGCTTGATTTGGAATCCAAGGAAGAACTTCAACTCACCCATCATGGACATCTCGAACCTATTTGTCATGATCCTACTAAATTGTACACAAACATTTTGATCGGTTGAGCCAAAAATAATGTCATCAACATAAATTTGACAAACAAAGATATCCTTATCAACTTTACGAGTGAAGAGAGTAGAATCGGCTTTGCCCATTACAAAGTCGTTCTTGAGAAGAAAATCCTTAAGACATTCATACCATGCTCTAGGAGCTTGCTTGAGCCCATAGAGCACCTTTCGGAGCTTGTACACATGATTTAGAAACTTGGGATCTTAAAAGCCTGGTGATTGTTCGACATACACCTCTTCGGATAGGGGGCCATTCAAGAATGCTCTTTTCACATCCATTTGATAAAGCTTGAAATCATGTTGAGTAGCATAGGCTAAAAGAATTCGAATTGACTCAAGCCTAGCTACGGGTGCATAGGTTTCACCAAAATCCAAACCTTCAATTTGGGTGAAACCTTTTGCAACTAACCTTGCCCTGTTTCTTGTCACAACTCTATTTTCATCTTGCTTGTTGCGGAAGACCCACTTGGTTCCAATCATATTTTGCTTGGGTCTTTCCACCAATTCCCATACCCCATTTCTTGTGAAGTTGTTTAACTCCTCTTGCATAGCAATCATCCAATCTGGATCCTCAAGTGCTTCATCTACCTTAAGGGGTTCCAAAGAGGAGACAAACGAGTAACATCCACAAAAGGTAGCTAAGCGTGAACGAGTAGTCACCCCTCTTTGAATACTCCCAAGAATGTTGTCAACGGGATGATCCCGTTGAATGCTTTGGTGTACTCTTGGGTGTGTTACTTGAGATTGCGGTTGAATAGGTCAATCATCATCTTCATTTTGATGTGCGTTGCCTTGAGCTTCTTCACCTTAATCTCCCCTTGATCATTGCCATGATCTTGATCGTCACCATGATCTTGACCTTGATCTTGGGTTTGACGAGAGCTTGGTGGTTCAACTCTTGTTGATGGTGATGGTTCATTGTGATCTTCATCATCCGGATCTTGAGGTTGAGCTTCTTGAGGTCTCACTTCTCCTAGACTCATCCTCATGATTGCTTGACTTGGAGGCTCTTCATCATCTACAAGGTTTTTATCAACTTGCTCCACTTGAGAGCCATTAGTTTCATCAAAAGTCACATCTACTGTGATCTCAACACCACCGGTGGTCGTGTTGAAAACATGATAGGCATGCTCATTAGTACCATAACCAAGTAGAAAGCCTTCATCAACCTTTGGTGAAAACTTTGAGCTTTTGGACTTCTTGTTGAGTATGAAACACTTGCATCCAAAAACTCTAAAGTAATGCACCTTGGGTTTATTACCGGTAATGATCTCATAGGGTGTCTTGCCAAGATACTTATGAAGGTAGAGGCGTTGATGGCATGGCAAGCGGTGTTGATAGCTTCGTCCCAAAAGATATCCGGAGTCTTGTTTTTATCAAGCATGGTTCTTGCGGCTTCTATCAATGTTCTATTTTTCCTCTCCACAATCCCATTTTGTTGTGGGGTATATGGAGCAGAAAACTCATGCTTGATCCCTTCCTCATCAAGAAATTCTTCAATGCTTGTATTCTTAAACTCCGTACTATTGTCACTTCTAATGTTCTTGATCTTCAACTCATATTCATTTTGAGCTCTTCTGATGAATTTCTTAACGATCCCTTGTACTTCACTCTTATCTTTCACAAAGAACACCCAAGTGAAGCGGGAAAAATCATCAACAATAACTAGACCATATTTATTACCACCGATGCTTAGGTAGGCAATGGGTCCAAACAAGTCCATGTGTAGAAGCTTCAATGGTCTTGACGATGTCAAGACGTTCTTGGCGAGGTATGGAGCACCAACTTGCTTGCCGGCTTGACATGCGCTACACAACCTATCTTTCTCAAAGACAACATGGTTAGTCCAAGGATATGTTCGCCTTTTTGATGTTTGGCCAAGTTTCTCATCCCAACATGGGCTAGTCGGCGGTGCCAAAGCCAACCCAAGTTAGATTTTGCCACTAAACAAGTCTTAGGTTCCACTTTCTCTTGGGTGAAATCTACAAGATAGAGCTTCCCTTTCAAACGACCCGTAAAAGCAATAGAGGAATCCTCCCTTCTAAAGACGGTCACACCTTCATTAGTAAAGAGACAATTGTAGTCTTTCTCACAAAGTTGTGAAACCGACAACAAGTTGTATCCTAAAGATTCAACAAGATAAACATTTGTAATTGAATTGTCATGAGATATAACAATTTTACCCAAACCAGTCACATCACCTTTGCTATCGTCTCCATACACAATTGTTTCTTTTGGTGTGTCATGAAGCTCTAGCAATGCAAATAAGTCCTTCTCCCCGGTCATATGATTTGAACATCCACTATCAAGCAACCATGCGGTGCCACCGGAGGAGTAGGCCTACAAAACAAGTTAAGCTTGCATTTTAGGTACCCAAAGTGATTTGAGTCCTTGGAGATTAGATGGATACATTTTTGGAACCCATACACTTCTAAGAATGTTTCTCTTAGTGTAGGCACTAACATATTTCATAACAATTTTTCTCTCATGATCCATCGATACCATATAGTCGCAAGTGTAGCTTGGTGATGGCTCATGAGCAATATTCTTGTTCTTGATAGGTGCTTCACTCTTTTTCTTGACTTGTGTGAGAGAGATGATCACACCATGTGCAACGTCCATTAAGTCACCAAGATTACCACCCTTGGTGAACCTAATGACTTCCTTACCTTTTTCCACCTTTCTAGAATTCATTTTTGATCCCGTCTGATAACCAAGGCCACCCGTTTGTTTTGGGCACGTACCGGCCTTGGGTTGTATGTTTGACATTGCCTTCTCATTTCCCTTACGAAGATGTGACACTAACATGTTCAAGCTCTTGAGTTGAGCATCTTTTTCTTCAACCAACTTTCTTCGCTTAAGAAGGTTAGCATCACAAGCCTTAATATCAATATTATAACATCTTGAGCAACCTTCACTTGTAGAGGGATTAGAATTTTGGGTTGCCTTAAAACTAGCATTGGTGCTTTCCCAAAGAACATTATAGTCCACTTCAAGGTCATTGAATTTGACCGTCAAGCATGAGAAGCTCTCTTGAAGTGCACTATGGTTGGCTCTCATGGTAGCTAGAGATTCATTTGCCAAAGTATATTCCTTTGACATACTCTCATGCGGTTCTTTGGCTAAAGATAAATCAATAGTCAATTTCTCAACATTTGCCTTTTCTTTAGCAAGAGCCTCTTGTGAGGTAAGGTTTCTCTCCTTCTCAAGGTAGAGCATATCTTCTTGCCTCTCAAGAGTTTCTTCCCTTTTTTCCAATCTCTTCATAAGCTTTTTAATTTCTTTAAAACCCTTTTGTCCAAATTCATTGATAATAAAAGCAATTGATTCTTCTTCTTTCTTATCTAAATTAGTTTTTGCACTATTTGAGGTAGAGGAAGATGGAGATGGAGAGATGGAAGATTCTTGTACCTTAGTTCCTTTTGCCATAAGGCAAAAAGGAATGTTGTCTTCATTGTCGGATTCATCCTTGAAGAGTTTCCTTGTGTTCTTGGGCATGGCCAGAGTTGCCATGCATTCTTTGTCAGAATCTTCATCACTTGAATCCCACTCTTGACCAACATGAGCATGACCTTTAAATTTCTTCTTGTATTCTTTGCTCTTCTCTTTATACTTCTTCTCATTCTTTTCCTTATTCTTCATTTTGGGACAATCCGCAATATAATGACCGTTTCCTTGCACTCATAGCATCTTCTTTGTGATAACTTCTTCTTGTCATCACCATCCTTCTTGTAATACTTCTTCTTCATGAACCTCTTGAAATTCCTCATGACAAGAGCCATCTCTTCATCGGTGGATTCATCATCACTTGATTCTTACACCTTGGATTTGAGAGCCTTGGTGATTGGCTCCTTCTCTTTACCCTTGCTTGCCTTGTTGATTGGCTCATGAACTTTGCTTGAAGTGGCATTGAGAGTTATACTTTTATCTTCTTGATGACTAAGTTGATTTGCCACATCCTTGTCAACCAATTCTTGTTGAATAATCTTGCCAAGAACTTCAATTGGAGTCATGATCTTGAACTTGCGGTTCTTCCTTATCAAAGTTGCAAGAATAGAATTTCTAGGTATAAATGCTCGAAGTAACTTCTTTGCAACCTTGAGATCATCCCAATCTCTACTTCCAAGAGCTCTAATGTCCGCTATGAGGATCATTAGCCTATCATACATTTGTTGCACATTCTCATCTTTTTTGATGACAAACTGTTCAATCTCTCCTTGCAACAAGTCAATCTTGCCTTCTTTAACTTCATTTGTTCCTTGGTGAGCGACCATCAATGTATCCCAAATCACCTTTGCACTAGTGACATTTCTAACTCTATTAAACTCCATGGAGCAAAGAGAGCTAGTGATCACTCTTGCGGCTTGAGCATTGCGGTAGTAGTCTTGAGCTTGCTCAGGAGTTGGAATTCCGTCCTTTGCCGGAGTAATACCTACAACCACAACTTCCCAAATAGAAGGGTGAAGCCCGTAAAGGTGTAATTGCATATCATAAGCTCATTTGAGATAGTCCGACCCATCAAAGTGGGGTGGCTTTCCCAAGTTGACGGAATGAAACATTTGAGGAGGATATTGAGGAGAAGAGGTGTAAGTGTGAGGCATCTCGTGATACCCAAAGAAAGGATGTTTGTCCCTTTCTTTCTTGATTTGAGCTTCTGCCATCTATTTGTACTTCTTCTCATACTTCTCACTCAACTTCCTTCTCATCTCTTTAGTTGCTTTATCTTTATTTTCATCTTCACTAGAGTCCGAGTCACCTTCCACATTCAAGATAGAAGGTGGACGACTTGAGTGGATATGGGGATGAGGAAGCATCTCAGTCCTCATGTCTCCTCCTTGTCTAGTGCCCGGCTCAATCTCGATGTCTTCCCCACTTCATGACATTTTTTCTTTGGTGGTTCAGCCTCAATCAAGAGACCTCGGCTCTGATACCAATTGAAAGGACCATTGTGATGCCTAGAGGGGGGTAAATAGGCACTTCTTCAAATTTCCTTAAAAATACTTGGCAACGGTAAAGTCCTTCGGAACTTCCGAAGCTCTTAGGAAATTCCGAAGGAACGGAACTTCCGAAGCTCTATGGAGTTTCCAAAAACAGGTGTGTTCTTCACGAAATTCAAAATCTAAAGTGAAATTAGAAATTCTGTATGAATCAAAAGTTGTGCAATGATGCTAGGAGATGATACAATATGATCTTATCAAGCAGAACAACTTGTAGAAATAGATCGGGTCAAGTAAAGGTCTAGACCTAGATGAACAATATGAACATGTATGAACAACAAGAACAAATAAGTAAATGTACAAGAGAAAAGTATTTGTTCCTGAAGTTCACTCCCACTATGGAAGCTACGTCTCTGTTGAGGAGCTCACAAAGAGCAAGATTGTCAACTAACCTTTTCCTCCCTCAAATCAACCACAAAGGAAGTTTGAGTCACTTACTAGATTTTCCACGAAGGAATGGGTAATACAAACTTCCCGGGGGGCTCACAATCCGTTGAGCACTCCACGGGCGACGCCAAACCGTCTAGGAGCAAGCTCCAAGAGTAATGAACGCGAATCAATCACCGGAGATGCTTCAAGTGCTCAAGAGACCAAAGGTTCTCCAACTCAAATCTCAAGGCTCTCAATTCAATCTTGCTTTATCCCAAGCCCTAGCTCAAAGAGGATGAAGGAATGACTCGAGAGAGGGTTTGGGAAGAGGGGAGAGAGCTTGAGGAAGTGTGCAGTTCGAATGGGGTCGGCAGCAAGTGAAGGAGGGGTGAGGGGGTATTTATACGCCCTCCTTCAAAAACTAGCCATTATGTGCTGTCTAAGTGTCTGTCGGAACTTCCGACGAGCTTAGGAACCTCCAAAGAATAAATTTAATTCAAGTTGGGAAAAGGCTGAGCGACCCTAGCGGAAGTATTCCCAAAATTTCGAAGGTGCCTGTCAGAACTTCCGAAGGTCTTACGAACTTCCGACAGCGAGCAAATTTTCAGGATAAGTGCAAGTGTGTTAGCCTTTGTGTCTCTCATAGGTTGTTAGCATCTCTACTAAGCACTTTTGAGCATCTCCAAGTAATTCTCCACATCCCTCTTAATAGTACGGATTTTCCTATACTCAATTTCAAAAATAGAAAATGATAAATGATCTTCAATGAAGTATGGTCACCTTCTATCCTTTTAAAAAGGGACTTGCTTTCTCCAAAATGTATTTCTTCTAGCTTTGAATCTTACAACATCTCAAATAATCTCATTAGCTCTTTAATTGCTTATGTCATCAACACCAAAACCCACATAGGGGACCAAGTGCACTTTCAGGGGTGTGCAGCTGAAGCGAAGTTATTCAATCCATTAGTTGGAAAATTAGACCCCAAGACAGAAAGATGTTATTTCATTGGATACCTAGAAAAATCAAAGGGGTATCGTTTTTATTGTCCTGAGCGTATCACTAAGTTTGTAGAGACAAGGCATACTGTCTTCCTAGAGGAAAATGGATGCACTGAGGTTAGAATAATTGATCTTGAGGAAATGCGGACTCATGACTCATTGCCGACAACTCAAGATCAATATGAGACTATCCCTCACATTACAGTTACATCTTGGGTAGCTGATCCTCCAAGAGAAATTAGGGAGGAAACACCTACCATAATTGAGCATGAAAATGCACCAGTAACTGATGAGCATCAAAATGAAATTGTGGAAGATCCTGCTGAGCAAGCGCAGGGTCAAGATGCTGACGGGACACAAGAGACTTAGCAAGAGTAATTAGCTGAACCTATTCCAATTGCAGAACCACAACCTTTTAGAAGATCCACAAGAGAATGGAAATCTACCGCATCCGATGATTTCGTGTACATAAGTGAAGAAGGTCATGATATTGGAAAGGTAGATGATCCAAAATCCTATAAGGAAGCCATGATAAGTGAGAACCCACATAAGTGGTGTGAGGCCATGGAAGAAGAAATGAGGTCTATGAGTGCCAATAATGTATGTGACTTAGTAGAGATTCCCGCAGGAGCCGAAAAGGTAGACTGCAAATGGGTCTTTAAGACTAAATATGACTCTAAGGGGAAAATCGAAAGGTTCAAGATAAGACTTGTGGCTAAAGGTTACACGCAAAAGAAAGAGATTAACTACAATGAGACCTTCTCTCCTATCTCGAAGAAAGATTCATTTAGAATCGTTATAGCATTGGTGGCTTATTATGATCTTGAGCTACATCAGATGGACGTAAAGACTGCGTTCTTTAATGGCGACTTGCATGAGGATATGTACATGGTGCAGCCGGAAGGTTTCATCATGGAGGGCAAGGAACAAATAGGATGCAAGCTAAATAAATCCATTTATGGGTTGAACAAGCGTCCAGACAATGGTACCTTAAGTTTGATGGAGTAATTAAGAAATATGGCTTCGTTAGTAATAGAAAGGACAATTGTATATATGTTAAGATCAAGGGGAGCTCTTTTATCATCCTAGTACTTTACGTGGATGACATCCTATTAGCTAGTAGCGACAAGAATTTGTTGCATGAGACAAAGGGTTATCTCTCATCGAACTTTGATATGAAGGACTTAGGTGATGCCTCTTATGTTCTTGGCATTGAGATTCACCGTGATAGGTCAAAAGGTGCTTTAGGACTCTCTCAAAGAGCTTATATAGGAAGTCATTAAAAGGTTTAATATGCACCAATGTTCAGGCACTGCTGCCCCAGTTGGTTAAGGGCGATAAGTTTGGGAAATTTCAAAGTCCCAGGGATCAATTAGAAATTGATCAAATGAGGAAGATTCCTTATGCTTCAGTTGTCGGAAGCATTTCGTATGCACAAACGTGTGTACGCCCTGACCTAGCATTCATTACCGGGATGCTCGGTAGATATCAGAAAATCCAAGAATTGAAAATTGGAAAGGTGGTAAGAAGGCTATGCGTTACATGCAGAGCACTAAGAATTATATGCTCACATATAAGAGAACTGAGAATCTAGAAGTCATTGGATACTCAGATGACGATTATGCGGGTTGTGTTGATGATAAGAAGTCGACATTAGGATATATCTTCACACTCGCTAATGGGGCAATATCTTGGAGAAGCTGCAAACAAAAAATTACGGCAGCATCCACGATGCAAGCTGAGTTTGTGGCATGTTATGAGACCGTGGGGCAAGCTTTATGGCTTAAAGAATTCATCTCGGTACTAAGAGTAGTGGACAGCATAAGTAAACCACTAAAACTATATTGCGACAATAAGGTTGCTGTCCTCTATGCTAATAACAACAAGTCAAGTAACGCTACCAAGTTCATTGAGCTTAAGTATCTTGTTGTGAACGATAGAGTCGAAGATCACACTATTGAGTTAGAGCATATAACTACTAAGAACATGCTCGCGGATCCATTAATAAAAGATTTACCTCCCAATATATTTAAAGACCATGTTGCCGGCATGGGATTATTGGAAAGCCAGTGGTCTTTGACAATAGGGTCATAAGTCATCCACTCCCATTATGATAAGTGGTTTTAAACATTGTGGGTATTTGTGTTGTATGGGACCTTTATCGCCATTGTAACACATTATCTCTTTGAATAATATACTTTAAGAAAATGGCATAAGTAATGGGCCTTTAGACCAAAGGGGAGAATGTTGGAAATAAAGTTAAGAGTGGTCAAAAGCCCATTAGTGAAGGGTTTAGCGGGATTAGTGGGAAAGCCCGTGGGCCACTAAGCGTCTTGATCAGAGGCGCAACCAACCCATGGTTGCGGCCCCAGATCGCCCAGCGCAAGATAAAAGGGGACGTCAGGCAAGGTTTGGATCTATCCCAGTGACACTAAACCCTAAGAGCGTCCCCACATCCGCCACTCCGATCCGACGGCGCTGGAGCCATCTGAAGGCCGTTGTCACTTAGCCGCCGTCCCAGGACAGTGCCGGTGGAGACCACAAGGACGGCGGGATCTTCGACATCCTATACCAACACCGGGAACGACTACACCGAGCCCCTCACCGGCCAGTGCAATGGCTAGATCGTCCCCGTGCATCGCTGCTGGTTGTGATCTTAACCCTTGTGTAGTGTTCATGTTGGAGATGCAAGATCATATGAGTTTTATGTCAAGTTCCTACACGACAGAACTCTTTGCGGCAAGGAAGTGATCCAAGAGCCTGACGTGGCGGAGTTGCCCTACCTCCAGGCCGTGGTGAAGGAAGCCACGCGGCTGCACGCGGCGGCGCCATTGTTGTGGCCATAGAGGACGGCGTCGAGATATGCGGCTACGCGGTGCCCAAGGGCACCACGGTGTTCGTCAACGTCTGGGCAATCATGCGGGACCCGTCTCTGTGGGACAAGCCGGAGGAGTTCGTGCCGGAGCGCTTCATGGGCAGTGCGGCAGGGATGGACTATAAGGGGAAACACTTTTCCGTTGGGGTCTGGTCGGAGGCAGTGCCCTGGGTTGCCCATGGCGGAGTGCGTCGTGCCGCACCTGCTGGCATCGCTGCTGCATGCGTTCGAATGGAGGCTGCCGGAAGGCATTTCGGCCGAGCAGTTGGACATGAGTGAAAGGTATACCTCTGCTAACGTCTTGGCTGTCCCTCTCAAGGCTGTTCCCGTTGCTTTTACCTAGCTGGTTATCGAAAAGATGATGTCGCTGATGCCGTCAATCGTATGATCGTGTCATGTGGTATCGTTTGTGTTTCCGTGCTTCGTTGTACCAGCAGACGAAGGTGTAGGCAGTTTGCTGAACCTCTAATACTCCCAAAGATGTTCTCAGTAAGGTGTCGCATCTTCCTGGTCCGTGAAGACCATAGCTAAATAAATGTTTCTAAGAATCAAAGCATATGTGTCGATTGCTTGTTAGCGAGATAGTGACTATAAGGCTAATAATATAGCTCGATGTTGATTGTATAGATCTTTATAGCCTACCTCTAAACTAATGGCGGAGGACCAAATAAAATTAATGTATGATGAAGTTCATAGACAGCAAAATAAAGTTAAAAAATCAAAACACATCATGATATTATCATTGACTAGTTCGATCACTGCTCCCTTCTATGTTTTGACAAGTCAAAATGAGAAAATTCTCCATGGTCCTAAATTAAACAAACAATGAAACGGGCAAGCCAATCGGACGGCCCCTTACCTGCTAGGCTGGTTTGTTTGGATGATTCACTTATACGCACAATGAGGTCATAGGCTTGCTGGGCGGAGATAAGTCCGTGGGTCTGTGGCCTAATTATGGTTTTGTTAGCAGCCCAATGATCTATCTTGTACTCTTATCCATTGTGTGTATGTGCTCTCATCGGCAGCAGACATGGCGCCTGACGATCTGTAGCAAAGAAGTGAAGAGCAGAAAGTATTTACGGCTGAACTAACCACCTATCTCTCGTATATTTTCTTCGTTCTTCTACTTAAGCAGGCTGTAAGCTTATATCACGCTTATCCTCTCATTTCTCATCCACCTCAGTATCCAATCTTTTTGTAGGCCTGTGTTAGCCTAAACGCTAAACGGTGAACGGTCGGTGACCCATCGTTTAGCAAAAAGTCAGTCTACACGGCTGTTTAAACGGCCTTTTAAACGACTGAAACGGATTTACACAGCTTTACACGGCTAATCGGCCTACACGGCATGCCATCGTGTAGCGTGTACATGCCGTATAAACGGCCTAAACGGCCGTGTAGGCGAACAATGGCTATTATGCATGCTCTAATAAAAAAAATGGTTTAGCGATGAGGACATCTTCCACTATTACTCGCTCGCAAAGACACAGAAAAAAGGCCCAGTTGTAGTCGGGCGGTGATCGTGTGCCTCTGAATAATCTCATACTTTTTTAGCTTGTGACGAGGAAGCCAACTTAAAAGAGAGAGCCGCACACTCTTCTCCTATCGGACTAGTCTTTTAGAGCGATTGGGCCTTTCTCCGAGTGAGTGTGGTGGAGTTGCGGTGCTAAGATTGCGCAGGAGGAGGGGGGGCGGCAAATCGTACGCATCTAAAGCTGAAATCCTGGGGTCAAATCGTGCGCATCTGAATCCAAATCTTAGAGGTCAAATTGTGCGCATCTAATTAGGAGTCAAATCTTGCCTACATGCTGAACTTGAATTTTAAAAATGCTGAGTATGCAAGTTCAACATTTTAAACAAATTTTACTTTAATTTTTTAATATACTTTTTCAACACTTTTTAAAAAATATTAGAAAAGGCGTTGGAAATGGATATAAAATTAAATATATTAAAGATATTTTTAAAAATGTTAAGTGCACAAAATCATAAATGCAATGAATTAATCAGCATTAGAAAAAAAGGAAAAAACTAGCCTGCGTCTTTTGGCTGACATCCTTAGCACAGCCGATGAACAACTTGCAGCCCGTTGTGCTTACTGGGTGGTATGTCTTGCTGTTAGTCTGGGCTTCTTGGGCCAATTGTTGGATTAAAGATGTCTAAGCTACCTTCTGCGGCCTTGCAAGTAGAGGGGATAGCGAAAGCGGAGGAAGAAAATGCTGCTGTTGCGCGGCGCCAGGGCGGCAGCGGCGGCATCCACAGCGGTGGCCGCAGGCGCCAGCGCAGGGAGGTCCGTATCCATCCGTCTCACCGCCATCTCTGCCCTGTCCTCTGGTGGTGGGAGGAGGAAGGGACAGCGGCGGTACGAGGCCAAGGCCCCTTCCCCCTCGCCGCCGCCGCCATTGCCACGGCACGGCGAGACCCCGAGCAGCAAGAAGAAATCCGGCGCGAGGACACCGATCGAGGTCAAGAAGAATCTCCCGGCGGAACTGGAAGAAGTGCGCGCGCCGCGGAGGCCAGAGGGCCGAGAGGCGAGGAAGGGGAGTACGCCGCCGCCGCCGCAGCAACAGCAGCAGCAGCAGAAGGCAAAGGCGAAGCGGGCGGTGCGGTGGAAGTGCGCAAGCGGGTGCGGCGCGTGCTGCAAGCTGGACAAGGGCCCCGACTTCCCCACCCCGGACGAGATCTTTGCTGACCACCCCGATGACCTCCAGGTAGGACCGTCGGCAATCTGCAGCGTTTTGCGGTATCAGAGAACAAAGGGGATTTTTTTCTTGATCAAAGATGCGAGATTTCGGTCAATTCGAGCCTGAGATTTGTTTTTGTGCATCAATGGACCAACTGATATTGACGAAGATGGTCATTGCGTGCAGCTGTACAGGAGCATGACCGGCGACGATGGATGGTGCATCAACTACGACAAGACAACCCGCACCTGCAACATCTACGAAGGTCGTTGCTTGCTTCTGGCTTGGTAATGCTGTTTGTGCAAAGATGATCCCATTGCCTGACCACTGTTTTTGCCGTTGTAGACCGACCTTCATTCTGCAGGGTGGAACCAAAGGTATTTGATGAGTTCTTTGGTGTGCCACGCAGCAGCTTCGACCGCGAAGCTTGCAGGTCTGCTATAACTATTCTTGTTTATGTATCTGCATGTTCTTTCGTTAGCTTCAGAACGGTGATTCAAATGTTTGATTTATCTGCTTGTTCAGTGCTTGCCTGGATAACATCAAGATGGTGTATGGTGATCGCTCTGCCGAGCTCAAGAACTTCAAGCGTGTTATAAGGGAGGAAAGTAATAAGCTGGAAGAAAGCAAGAATCAAGAAGATAAATTGTTGGATACATAGATCCTGGGGCATCGATCTGCAATATAATCACCGAGTATGCCCCCATCATTTCTGCAACTCATATTTTGCTTGATCTATCACGTATCGGTCTCAAAATATTTATCGACTCCCTATGGTTACCAGCTTCACCAAAGATGGAATCTTATAATCTTGTAGGGTCACTGAAAAATCTTCACTAAGAAATGAACATCCAATAATTCTACCTCAGTAATCCTTTCCTTCTGATCATTGATAAGCATATGACCTACTGATTAATCAATTCTAGATCTTCCTTGGTTTTCACATTCAAATTCAGTTATTTGCCTTTTAGAGAGATATTCGTATAGAAAAGTCAATCACAAAGCATGAAAACCAAAGTACAATTATTTTTAGCCATGATCGATGTTTGTATCAGGTCCGATGCATTGTTGCATTTGCATACAAATGTCATCCTCACACACATTGCCTACAACTGTACAGAGTTTTTAGTGTGCACACAGTGAAGACTAGAGAATCCTTCACGATTTTAGTGTGTAGTGGTTTTTCATCAGTGCTGTGGTCAACCAGAAGAAAATATTCCAATATTGGGATCTTGAAACTTGGTTGGTCCTGACTTGCCACAAGATATTCCAGTCTCATGTTCCATTACGTGAAGTACAGTCAGTCTCCTAAGTTGATTTTTATTCCAATATTTCTATGGCCCACACATGTCAATTTGACAGCGGCATATCTTGAACCCAACCTAGGTTAGCAGCATAATCTCCCTGAAATCATAAGCTTATTAATACAAGCTTGGGTGTACCGGCAAAATGGGAGAACATATTTGCTCAATGTATTAATTATGTCAGTGGGAAGACTATGGTGGACAAAAGACTGTAAAAGTTTATTTTTCTTTTGCCGTCAGGACTCAGGACTTGGCATTGATAATTACTAGGTTCAATATCAGCGAGTACCCTGCTTTTATTGGATTACCTTTGGTTTATTGCCTATCAGGACAGAATTGCTTTGTATTTTGTAGTTTTTTGTACTGGCCAAATAGCTTTTCTCTTTCTTTATTTTTATTGATTTTATTCTCGCTAACTTAAACAAAAAACCTTTTCATAGCATACACTGGTGTATAAATTTTGTTTCAGGAAAAAGGAAGAGGCTAACGATGTACTTATATGGTTCAAAGGTGGAACCTACTGAGTGGATACTGTAGCGATCTTACCCGAGAAATGGGCCCACTTAAGTATATTTCACCTTCCATTGGTGCTAATACACGAAAATGTTCCCAAGTGCGGATACGACCGTCGAGTCAAGCTCGACTAACTGCTACTGAAGATCGTCCGTCCATACGCTCACTCGAAGGTGAGTTCCAAAGATCACATCATTCCACAATTCAAATTACCACAAGGTTCAGAGTTATTACAACCAAATTGAAATGATAAATAAAATAGTTTGAGTTCATGCAGCGGAAAGTAAACGAGATACTAGCGACGATCCATAGTATCGTCACGATGAAGTCAGCCGTGACGCTACTCCTCACGATCCTCAGGAGAGGTCGGCTCCCACTCGATGCTGTAACCAGGAGGAAGCTGGGAGGCCCAAGCCATAGAGGCAGCTACCTCCTGAGGGGACGGTCCTGAAAATTTAGCCACAAGCAAGGCTGAGTATACTAGTTATACTCAACAAGACTTAACCGACTGGTGATCACTACATCACCGACTCCTAAAATGAGAGGCTGTTTGGCTAGTGGGGTTCTTTGCCAAAAGCGACTAAGCTGATTTCTAGTTTATCCATTTTGATTTTAATTCCTTTAACCTATCCATTCTAGGTGAGCCTAGCTAAACAATCAAGTTTTGCAATACAATTATTTCATACAAAGATTTCATCCTTTCAAGTTCCACTTCATAATATGCCATACATCGGTCAAGCAGTCTCATTAACCGCGAGAAGCGGACAGTTCGAACCGAATTTACTACCTGGCCAGGGAAAACCCATACATACGGAATGATTGGAAATGCCAACACACCCCAATCCTTTCTCCTCTCTCTGCGAGTGGCTCCCGAGTCCCACTGCCTCAGGGTAAAGGTTTACCACTACTGGGACTCACGCAACTACCCTCATGTGCCCATGGGATAACGTTTCCAAGCCAGAGAGCTGTCGGACCTGCTCGCATCAATCGGATACCGGGACTTACCGGTCCCATAAACCGTGCATATGTGTGGTACGTTCAAACGCTTGACACAAAAGTACCACATGTTTCCAATTAAAGCATCGATAGACGGAAATCTACAATCATCCGTCCATCATCTCTAGTGTTTCTGATATGAGTAGACATACAACTCCTATGTCTCGCGAGTGTCGGAAACACTCGACTTCTAATGGTCTTAAGCATAGCGACTATCGAACCTAACATACTAGTGTTCAATCAAAGGAACCTATGATCATGCAATCTAGGATTTCATTCAACTCCTTGATACTTAAATGCACAAACATATAAGCAAATAAATCGCGTAAGTAAAGTTAGGTTATGCTCCGGGGCTTGCCTTCCGGCTCGAAGCGGTACTCCTGCTCGGGGCTCGGATCCACGTGCACCACGTTCACCTCGGACTCCTGGGCGATCTCCTCGGCAGCGGGGACTAGCTCGTAGACTCCGTCGGCGAGACCCGAATCTACACGAAATGCATGAAATGCTTAAGTATCGAGATTTAAAAAGTTAGGGTTTATTTAAATCTTGGTTGATGAATTGGAAAGGATAAACATTAATTATAAGTGAATATTCCCTTTTCATTTTGAACCTTCATTTTGATTTTAGAGTTTAGGTTTTTCTCTTTTCTTTTTCTTTTTCTTCTCTTTTCCACTATTTAAGTCCTTTTTCTATTATTCAAAAGGTGAACTTAGGAATATTATTTTTAGGTGCCAATTGACCAGAGGCTTGCTCATGCCAAGGCAGGAGCCTAGCCCAAAATTTGGCTCAAGATAATTTTTCTACAATTTATTAAAATTATTCTTATCTTTTTGCCTAAAAACAAACTAAAATCCTACAAAAATAATTACAAGGTTTTTGTCCACACCACTTGGCACAGTGACTTAGGGTACCAAGCGTGACCTCTCTGCAAGTTTGCATGTGATTTTGATTTATGGTTACTTTTGTGGAATTTCCCATGTTTAAACTACCAAAAATCATTTAGCCATTTTCCAGTATCCAAAAATTACCATTTTCATTTTTCTAAGGTTTTCTAATGTCTTGACTAAGTTTCTGTGTGAAGGAGGTGATTTTTCACTGAGTAAATTATTTTCTGTGATTTATTTGCCAAAACAGCAGGGTATATGTTTGGAAATTCATAACCCTAAATCCACTGGGAATTTTTGTGCACCCTTTGCGCATTAAGCTAACGATAATCACCCTAACAACATATCCCAAGCTCAGCTCCAGTGCATGTGTAGATTTTGAACTATGATGAAAAGTGCTCAAACTGAAATGAATTTATATTTCAAAATCTACAGCTCAACTGAGTGAGGTGCAAAGGAAGAAGTTGGCCTTCTAGATTCACTAGTCACTACAAAATTGGTTTGGCATTTTTCTGATTTTTCTACGATTTTCTACGAATTTTTGAAGATCTCAGCGAATTAAACCTAAAATATAGAATCTATTTTACGCGAGGAACCCTGGAAGTTTTGAAAGTCTTACAAACAAGTCCCTACATTTTGCGCTCGGCCCCCTAGAAAGAGGTAGAAGACACAACGTGGTCCTCGAGTTCACCGGCGTGGTTACGCCGGCCAAACGGCGGCGAGACCGGGCCGGGAAAGTGGGGGGAAATGGAGAGGAGCTCACCGTGATTCGTTTAAGCTAGGTCTCGAGGTCGGGGATGGCCGGAATCGAGGTCAACGACGGCGGTGGCGGCTCGGCTTGCTCCGGCGAGCGACGACCGGCGGCGTCGGGGTCGGAGAAGGTCGGGGAAGAGGTCGGTGAGCACCAGCGCGGCACGGGGAAGCTGTTGGTGCCCTTGGTTCGGTCGGAGGAGGAGTGGAGCGAGCTGTGCACGTGCGCGGGCGGCGGCGGAAGGCTCTGCGAACTCCGGCGAGCTACGCCGGCGGCTGCGGTGGCGGAAAGGGGTCGGGAATGGCTCGGTGAGTGGCAGTGGAGGATGGGGAAGCTCGTGAGAGCCTCGGTTTGGCCGGAGGAGCAGTGGAGAGGGCTGCCCACGGGAACGAGCTCGGCGGCGCCTCTGCTTGCTCCGGCGAGCGTTTTCCGGCGTGGAAGAGAGGGGAACTGTTTGGGGGCTTAAGTAGGAGCGAGAGGGGAACATAAGGGTGCTCGGGAAGCACGGGATGAGGGCTGAGGCAGCTCGGTGAGCTGCCGCGGCGACAGCGGCTTGTCGCGGCCGTGTTGGCGCCGTGCGCGGCGTCAGCGCGGCGCGCAGGCGTGCTGCAGGCGGCAGGCGCGCGTGGGCGAGGCGAGAAGACAGGCCAGGGGAGGAAAAAGGAGCACGCGGGGGCGCAAAAGTCGCTCGAGCGACCGATGGGCAACGGCGGCGACGGAAATGTCCGGCGGTCCACGGCGGCGACGCGACGGCGAGCCTCGGGTCAGCGCTACAGTGCGCCCTGGGCCACGAGACCTTGCCAGAGGCGTGCACCGTGGGCGGGGACATCCAACGGTGCCATTGGTCGGCTCAGGCGAGGCCGGACGGCGGCAGGAGCTGCCGGCGGCGAGCTCGGGCACGCGCGAGCGCGGCGTGAGCGGTGCAAAGGTCAACTGATTGGCATGGCTCAATTTCCAAAATTTTGAACGTGGCTCAAAAATCTTCCAACATGAAAGTTGTTTAGAATTTCATGAGACACGTCCCTGCACTGGAGATTTTGAGAAAAAGTTGAAAACTTGGCTGTAATTCAAAAGGGGGTAATTCCCTGTTTTGAACTGAATTTTTGAAATTTGAGGGGCTAGATGGCAAAATTGGCCAAAGTGCCCAAAGAGGCAAAGTTCAGAAATGTGAAGATGAGCAACTTTGCTTTTTGGAGATTTTGATGTTCTGTGGTAAAAACTTGAGATTTGGCTAAGATTCCATTTCAGCTTTGAATTTGAATTGGAAAATTCAAATTCCGAGTTTAGGGTTTGAAATTTGAGATGCTTCCAAACATTTTTAGGCTATGGTCTGAAAAGGAAAGTTTCTTGGTTTGACTTACTCTCCAACTTTCACATTTGCACTTTTTCAAGTTTTTAGAAAGTTTTTTCAAGTTTCTTTATTGCTTCATTTAAATGATTTTTGACTTGATTTTGGATAGTTTTCCTCATTTTCTTCAAATTCACTTTTGAATTAACCTTGGTTTAACTTAATCACCTCTTTAGTGTTAATTAACACTAGGGGTGTTACAGATACTCAGTGGAGGTAACCCAAGCCGATATGACAACTCTAGGAAGCGGGTGCACACTTCAGTTCTGAACTGATCCATGGTACTTGTATTAGTGAAGCCTTGATGCCAAGAGCCCAAGAGTTTGTGGTATTCTTTAATGTCTGCAATTTTATTTACTGTAGCACAACATCTACTAGGTTTGGATTGCAGCATTGTTCCTAGGCTGTTATTATTTTTTCCCCTTTTTGATGGGGACTGTTTGTTGATTGGGGTCCTAATTCCACTTAAACTTTTGGCTGGATTACAAGCTGCTTACCTGTTTCGTTTTGGATCCTATAAGAAATGCTGGCCGTTTTTTTACATATTTATGGATCTTCCAAGCCATGCTGTTCATTATCCTGCTGTATCAGTGCCGCAATTGAAAAACCATTATTATAAGTGGAATTCATGTTGGATTTGAACGAAAAGTGCACATGGCATTGGTGCGTCAGATAATCAAGTAACGTGGAGAGCTCATGCACTTTTTAGAAGAAGAAACAACTGTCGCCCTGTTTGTTATTCTGATGTGGTGGCGTAAGAGAACATATCCAGTGTTATGGCTTTAGGTGCTACCGACCAAACACAATAGCACCTAAACCGGTGCATCTACAATTCATCCAAAAATATGAATGGATAGAGCACATGAGCACCTTCGTGCGAAGTTTGAAGTTGAACAGAAATCTGTGCAAAAGATCATGCATATTTGTGCGCGAGAGCAGGTGACAGCGCGTAAACAGTCATGCCACGGCAGGAGGCGGTGCGTCATATCGGGGGTAGAGTGACGCTATCCATAACAGCATTTTTTTTTCCTGTACTCAGTTGATTGTTAATTGTTCCATTTTCATTCAATTATAACATTTCAGTTCGAGATCTTCATTGATTTTACTGTGTACTGCAACTTACAGTAGATATGTTATTTTACATAAGAAAACATTGTAAATATTTAGATAAATTTATGGACCTGATGTATGAGATCATTGAAATTTTAGCAAATATGCAGTGGAACGTCAGGTGTGTGATAACTGAACAAAAAGAGAATGCTGAGTACAAAGGATTCAAATATTCTGGGCTCACATTACAAACTGACAGCACAATATGAGATATAAAAGATCACAGTAAACCAGCAATAGCCAATAGCAAAGAAAAACGTAAAAAAAATGAAGATGGTTACTCCGATCATTTCCCAACAGAAACATAAGCATAACTAAAAGTAGAGAGTCAAAATACTTAGTACTACCTATGTTCCAGAATATAGCAACGTTTAGACTTTTTCAAAGTCAAATATTTTTAACTTTGACCAACACTATTTCTAAAAATATAATTATTTTAAATAAAAGAGATACATGTTATGATAGTTGCTTTCATGACCAATCTATAAACATATTAATCTTTATGTTGCCAATCCTTATATTTTTCATGCTATTTATGGTCAAAGTTATTAATGTTTGACTTTGGGAAAAGCTAAACGTTGCTATATTCTAGAACGGAGGGAGTATTTTTTTTTTAGAGAAATAACTTCACTCCATCGCTTCCACAGCTTGCACCGTTGCACAGATAAAAGCTGCATGCACATATGATGTCCCGCACAACATATTTTATTGATTCTTAAAATGGAGATGTTTCCACTTCATTTTTCTTTCCTTTGTTCCATTTGTTTGGGCAGGGGTTTAAAGACACATAAATACTGAACCAAAACATAATAACTGCAAATTAGAAACCCCTCGGATAACCTCTAGTTGTAACTTAACCAAAGGAGAATACTGGTAAAAATCGATTCATATCAAGAGCTCGATCACTGCCAACGTTACAAACTAACAAGACAACATGAGTAGTAATCAAGTAAAAGATGACAGTACCCAGTACGGTGTGTATAGGAAAGAGGTCTACATTTCCCAACAGAAATATAGGGCATTACTAAAAATAATAGGACCGATAATTAAACATGACTATAATTGTTTGATCCATTGCTTCCAAAGCTTTCACACATTTGTGCTAATCTCCAATTCACGCATCCAAATTATTTTCTTGCAGATCCTCCATCCAGCATGGTGTGTATATGAAAGAGGTCTATTCTGCACAATTGATAGCAATTTCGTTGTAATCTTTTGGAAGTATGTTGCCCAAATCCTGAAACTTGAAGCATTCCAATGATAGGCTACTTCTCTGCTCAAAGATGCAACCAAGAAGATAGTCTCTTGTAAGGATGAAACGAAAGAAAAACCATGGTATCCCTTATAGTGCCCTTTAACCATATCTTCTGTGCTGGAACCATTCCCTTCGTCCGGGTAATCATTCAAAGGTTGTCTTACAGCTGCATCTTTGCGTTTACCAATTACCATTGCCATAGGGATATTTTCAATAATTAATATCTTGTAATATCCAAGGTCTTGTTTACCATTGCCGTAAGGGTATTTGTCATAGCTATTATCCTATAATATTCAAGGTCCTTTATGTTGCTGGTTGTAGTCCTCACATATATGTGCATGCGACTTACACCCAAATGACCTAAAATCAACAAGATGCTTCAGTTCCAATCCCATTTGACCACATGATCCATTGAGGACAAATATTTGAAGTCCATGCCAATCATGCCTGAATGCACAATGGCCCCGTTCTCTGATCTTCACAAAGAAAAGCAACCATATGGTACTACATTCAGCATCTGGTTGCCTCATAACCAATCTGTACTTTGTATTCAACATGCATATCTTAAAGAGTGACTAAAAAGAAGAATCAGTCACAATAGGGTGTTGCAGCTCAGAAAGAGGAGGAAAGATAAGAAACTCAGCATCTGGTGGCCTCATAACCAATCTTTACTTTGCATTCAACGTGGATATCATAAAAAGAAGAACCAGTGACAAAAGGTGTTGCCACTTAGAAAGAGGAGAGAGGAATTATGTCGGATGTTGTGTTTTCTTTCTTGCGTGTTTGTTAGAGTTTTTGTCATTCTTTGTTTGGTCGTTTCTTTATCTCCGCGCTTTGGGGGCTCTCTCAAAGTTGCTTAATGTACTACTCTTCTTCTTAATGAAAAACGTGCTATGCACGTCTTAAAAAAAAGAGGGGAGAGGAAATATAAGAACAGAGGATGCAAGGACACTAAACAGAGCAACGTGAGCCTTGCCTGGCTTTGCCTTTGCTTTGCACTGTTCCCACTTCAATTTTAGCCACTTCAGGCTTTTTTTTTTTTGCTTCTTTACCTTGGTTTGTGTGGACTAGAGCTTCATAAAATGGAACACAGAACACTGCAATCTATCGACTTCTTAGACAGTGTGTAGTTAAAGACGAACAAAAAGAGAACATAGGTAAACAGTTGATTCATATATCTGGGTACATTTTACAAACTGATAGCATTATTACAGAGATATAAAAGAAATTATAGTCCAGCAGCAACAAAGAAAAAATTTGGAAAAGAAGATGACACTCGGATTATTTCCCAGCATAAACACAAGACAAACTAGAGATACAAAGAGTCAAACATGAATACAGTCTTCTAGACATGACTTCCACTTCCACAGCTTCCAATATATTTTGTGCAATTTTTTTATTCGCGCTTCCAAATTATTTCCTGGGAAATTATCCATCCAGCATGGTGTGTATATGAAAGAGTCGTCTATTTGTGCACAATGGTCAGCAGATTCAATGTACTCTTGTGGGAATATGTTGCCTAAATCCTGAAACTTTGAGGTATTCCAATGATAGGCTACTGCTCTGTACAAAGCCATATTCAGAAAGACAATCTCTTTGTAAGGATGAAATCCAAGAAGACTGGTATATCCCTCGAAGTGTCCTTCAACCATATCATCTGTGTTGAGAACATTATCATCATCAGAGTTCCATTCAAAGTTGTCTTCAACTATCTCTCTATTATGTTCAGCATCATAAGGATATTTGTAATAGTTAATATCCTGCAATATCCAAGGTCCTTTATGTTGCTGGCTGCTCTCCCCACGTTCATGAAACTTACGTGCGAAGGACCTAAGATGAACAACATGCTTCAGTTCCCATCTCGCTTGACCACATGATTCATTGAGGAGAAAAATTCGAAGTCCATGCCAATCATGTTCAAATGCACAATATACCCCCTTCTCTGATTTTCCCAAAGAAAGGCATCCATGGTGTCTATCTTCAACATCTGATGGCATTGGAAGCAATCTGTACTTTGCATTTGCCATGGACATCCTTCAAGAAACGCCAACAAAAGGTCAGTGTAATGCAGAGTTTAAACATGATTACAGCAGGAAACTTAAGAGTGCTGTCACAAAGAACATGTACCTCAGGATAAATCCATTTTTACAGAGCACATAGAGGGCTTCTCGCCAATATACTTTGATGCCAGCAATGGCTCCTAATCGTATCACATGCCCTCTTCCTGAAACAGACAACCTCTCCTCCCACTTCCAGCGCTCTCCTTCGAGAATAAAGGACCTTTCCTCCCAGCAACCAGTTCTTGATGAAAATACTTGCAGTGTATGGTGATGGTGGCCATTCGGACCGCATCATCTTAGGGTCTAGCATTGACTTAGGCTGATCATCAGAGACATGGAGGCAATGGATCAAGAACACCTTGTAGTGTGGTGACACGGTGGGATCATATACGAGGCATTCGATTTGCTCAAATGATTTCCCCATCCGCGAGATTGGGCGCGGTGGCAGCCGTGTCCACTGCCGCGTTGCTGGGTTGCAGACATAGTCATGGTCATCCGAGGTCTCTGTGAGAAGCAAGAGGCCGTTGCAGTGGTCCACGACCTTCGAGAACGCAGGAATGAACTCGAGGTCGCCGGAGGTGGAGGGCCTCGTCGTAGGGCGGGCGAAGAACTCCGGGGAATAGAGCGTGCAGTAGTTCATGAAGATGCCGCCCACGGATCGCGGGAGCAGGTCCGCGCGCAGCAGGCGGCGCGCGTCCACGAGGCCGCGCCACGCCCTGCAGACGCACCGGGACACGGCCACGCTGCGCGGCGGGAGGCGGCGCAGGACGTCGGCGATGAAGTCGTCGGTCAGCTCCCGCCCGATCGCCATCTCCTCGCTTCGTTCCTCCTCCTCTCTCGATTGCGATGCAAAATCGTTGGCAGATCGAATCTAGAACGTAATAATAATGAAACCGAAATTAACCCACACGTATGGATACTTGGATAAGATAGACGACGGGCAAATATTAGATCGAGAAATGGAGTCGGAGCGTACCGAGAGTTGAATGCGATCAGGAGGGGAGGGAGTGGTGCAGCTTCTGGTGGCAAGAGCTTGGGGTTGTTGCAGAGCGACGCGACGCGATCAGGATTCAGGAACCCTAGGCGCGAGGTGTGGCGGCGAGACGACGGGACGGAGACGCAAGCAATAGTGCAATACTACAAGAGGGTGGATCGGAGAGTGGTCTTGTGAGTCTTTCTTATTACGATGAGAGGAGTGTGTGAATTGTGATGATGATGGCACGCCATAAGGCCCAGAGTGCTTGGCCGGCCTGTTTACGGCCCAAAAAAGCAACAGGCTGTGAAAGCATTTGGCTGTGTTCAGATTTAGGAAAAAATACTTCTCCAACAAGTTTTTCCTATTCATCTCACTCACAGAACACGCTTCCCAGTGCACTATTCATCTAGAAAAAGTACTTTTTACTTTCAATCTGAACACAACATTTGTCTATAGATGCATCTGCTTGCATACTGGAGGAAAAGCGTGGAGCGGTGGAGGAAAAGCTGTCACATTGAGAGCACTCCATGATAAATTGACGTCGCTGTCAGGCCAGCTGACGGTTTGGGGCATGCATACTTTCAGCCACGTCCGGGAGGAACTAAAGAAGCTGAACGCTGAGCTTGAGAGATTGCGCTCTGACCCAACACGTTCGGGCCCCTCTCATGCTGAAATAAAGATAGTGGACCGAATTGTGGAGCTAAATCATAGAGAAGAAATTACGTGGAGGCAACGGCCCCGCATAATGTGGCTATCGTCGGGGGACAAAAATACTCGCTTCTTTCATTTGCGAGCGAGTCGGAGGAAGAAGAGGAACAAGATTAGCAAGCTCACGAGAGCCGACGGCAGCCTGACCGAAGATGAGGCCGAGATGTCGAGTCTGACGCTCGCGTTCTATAAGGCTTTGTATACGTCCGAGGGGACGGTGTCGACTAAAATCACAGCCGATATGAACTCCCAGTTACTCGAGCAGTACACCAAGGAGGAGGTCAAAGCGGCCCTATTTCAGATGTTCCCGACCAAGGCGCCGGGCCCCGACGACTACCCAGCGCACTTCTTCCAACGACACTAGGATTTATGCAGCGATGAGGTAACTCAGGTAGTTTTGAGAATTTTGCGAGGTGAAGATGATCTTTCTATCATTAATAACACTTGCATAGTTTTGATCCCCAAAGTGGAGGCCCCGGTCGAACTCGGTCAGTATAGGCCGATTAGCTTGTGCAATGTTCTTTACAAGATAGCATCAAAAGTGGTTGCGAACAGGCGGAGGGCCATCTTGCCTGAGGTAATCTCGGAGGAGCAGTCGGCTTTTGTCCCAGGCCGACTGATTACTGATAACATCATCACAGCATATGAGTGCTTACATTTTATGAAGAAGAAGAGGGCAGTTGACAAGCGGTGCTGTGCACTAAAACTTGATATGAAAAAAGCGTATGATCGCTTGGAATGGGATTACCTACGCCAGATAATGTTGAAGCTTGGATTTAGGCCTTGTTTAGATCGCCAACTTTCGCCAACTTATTTTGCCAACTTGTCACATCGAATGTTTGGACACTAATTAGGAGTATTAAACATAGGTATAAAAATAAACTAATTACATAGATGGACTCCACATCGTGAGACGAATCTATTAAGCCTAATTAATTCGTCATTAGACACTGTCGTGCTACAGTAACCCGTCATTAAAAATGCACTAATGACGGCACATATTAGGCTTAATAGATTCGTCTTACGATGTAGAGTCCATCTGTGTAATTAGTTTTATAATTAGTCTATATTTAGTACTCCTAATTAGTGTCAAAAGGATGGATGTGACATTTCGCCAACTTTCACCAACTCATCTAAACAGGGCCTTAGTAGCAGATGGGTTGAGATGGTGATGGGTTTTGTTACATCGGTCTCATTCTCAGTATTATTCAATGGCGATAGATTAGGCAGTTTCAAGCCGTCTCGTGGCATTTGTCAAGGGGATCCGATCTCCCCCTATCTCTTCTTGATTGCAGCATAGAGCCTTTCGTGCCTCTTAAAATCTAGAGTTGAGTCATCAAACCTCAGTGGAATCATGGTGGCACCGTCGGCTCCGTCGGTTAGTCACCTTCTCTTTGCAGATGACAGCCTGCTGTTTTTCAACGCGAATTGGGAGAGCGCGGATGAAGTGAAGGATGTGCTGCATGCGTATTGTGATGCATCAGGGCAACGGATCAACTTGGACAGGTGTTCGATACATTTTGCCAAGGGTTGCTGCAACAACTTGCGGGATGAGATCAAGGCTAAACTGGAAGTTTACAGTGAAGCTTTGAGTGAAAAGTATTTGGGCATGCCAACTGATGTGGGTTCCTCGACAAACGGTGCTTTTAAGTACCTCAAGGATAGAGTGTGGAAAAGGATCCAAAGTTGGATGGAGAGATGTCTTTCGACAGGAGGGAAAGAAGTGCTTATCAAATCTGTGGCACAAGCAATTACGACATACTCCATGTCATGTTTTAAATTACCACGCGGCCTATGCAAACACATTGACGGTCTTCTCAGAAGCTTTTGGTGGGGAAGCAGACAAGGCAAACGCGGCACAGCGTGGGTAGCATGGGAGGAGATGACTAAGCCAAAATACATGGGAGGCTTAGGTTTTCGAGACATTGAGATGTTCAACCTTGCACTACTAGCGTGACAGGCCTGGCGTATCCTAGTTGATCCAGAGTCGTTAAGCGCGCGTATCTTGAAGGCGGTTTACTTTCCTAACGGCGAGTTCTTGTCAGCGGAAGTTGGCCCCTCGCCGTCGAGGGTGTGGCGCGCGATCATGGAAGGTAAAGAGGTGCTTGAACAAGGTATTATCAGAAGGATTGGCTCAGGGTCCGACACAGATATCTAGGATATGAATTGGCTCCCGCGTGATGGTCTCTTGAGGCCTATCCGGACTCGCAGGGAGAACCGACCACAAAAGGTATATGAACTGATCGATCAGACATCGGCTTCATGGATCAAAAACTTGTTGGATGAGTTTTTCTCCCCAATGGATGTCGAAATTATACAGAATATCCCACTGAGCACTTCGCCTTGTGATGATTTCTGGGCATGGCACCACGAGAGGACAGGTATCTTCTCGGTGAGATCAGCTTAACGTATGTTGGTGCAGAATTGCGATCGAAGAACAGCCTATTTTGAGAGCAGGGCGGGATAGTCAGACATCGATACTGCTAAACGGGACTGGACCGAGTTGTGGAAGGTCAAGGTGCCATCAAAGTTAAGGGTGTTTCTCTGGAGATTTGCTCACCAGTCCATCCCCACAGAAGATATTCGTCACCATCAGAATATGGCTACAAACACGTTATGTGGTATTTGTGGCCAGGTGGATTCCTGGAAGCACTCGCTACTGGAGTGCAATCTAGCAAGGCCGGTTTGGGCCCTCGAGCGTGAGGAAATTGTTGAGCTTCTTTGTCAGATCCAGGAGCCCGACACTCGTTCATCGCTTGCAGAGGCCATCAAAGGACTGAAGCAAGAGGAGCTCACACGGGTGGTTGTCAGATTATGGGCAGTGTGGCATACAAAACAAAAGGCGGTTCATGAGAATGAATTTCAGAACCCGTTGTCGACACACTGTTTCATCGAAAGATTCATCTCTGAACTTGCACAGTCAATTCATCTCTGAACTTGCACAGTCAGAGGCGAAGCCAAGTGCACCCCAGCCAATGCGTGCACACACCAGTGTGCCGCGATGGATACCGCCACCTGAGGGGATGATGAAGATTAATACTGATGCAGCTATATCCAAGAACAACAGGCTGGCCGCAGCTGCTGCGGTTGCACGAGACAAAGGTGGTGTGTTCTTGGCGGCCTCAGTCTTGGTTATGGATGGAATCACAGAAGCTGAGACAGCTGAAGCCTTGCCGTGTCGTGAAGGCCTTGCCCTAGCGGCCGACCTGGAACTTCAGAGCCTGCGCATTGCGAGTGATTGTGCAAATGTTGTGCGTAGCCTGGCTGGAGATGGACGAGGACGCTATGGCTCTATCGTCTCGGAGATCCAGGCACCAAGGAGAAGCTTTACTAAGGTTGAGTTTGTTCATGAAGGTCGACAGTCCAATCTTGATGCCCATACTCTAGCAAAGAGTTCTATTTATTGTTCTTTAGGTAGACATCTTTGGTTTGTTAACCCACCCGAAGGAGTTTGTAACTCTATAACCGTTTAATAAAGGGTTGTGTTCCTCAAATTTTTTTTAAAAATATTTAGGACTAAACAACCCACATGATAGCTAATTTGGAACCGAGGAGCATATGGTATCTGCACGTCCATTTGCAGACCATAACTCAGCAGGCATTCAGCTGCCGTCCTTTGCTGCGTCAGAAACTGCGCACAAGCAATTCAAAAAAAATGTGCACAAGACCACTGATGCAGCGATGAGAAATAGTCAAACACTTTTAAACCTCTTGATGAAACAAATCTAGCTGTGTAATTATATTTTAATTTGGATGCTTGTTTATGAAATTTATAGCTTCTTTATTTGCAATCCGAAAATAGAAACCACAAAGGCCCTCTCCTCAAATAGCTAAATAGAGAGGCCTCTCTGTATAGTCATGTCCTTCACTAAAATAGGGCAGGGAGTTAAAAACATGACTATAATGTTTAATCCATCGCTCAGCTTGCACACATTTGTGCTGATCTCCAATTCGTGCATCCAAATTGTTTCCTGCGAATTCCTCCATCCAGCAGGTGTGCTATTTTCTTTTTGAACGGACAGCATGAGATTGTGCTTATTTCATTGATAAAGAAGAGTTTTACACGTGCCCACCGAGTAACGATATTACAATATCGTTACTCTCGCGCTAGAATGAGCGCTAGGGGTTTGGCACCCGCCATCATCCACGCGTTGGCTTCATCTTTGATTTTTGCCATCAACACTTGCGTCGACTCTTCTTTCCTGTCGAACGGCCTGGCGTTTCGTTCTTTCCAGATCTCCATGCGTTTCATTCTTTCCAGATCTCCCATGCGTTTCGTTCTTTCCAAATCTCCCATATGATCAGCATGCATGGGGTGGCGGCTGATTTCTTGGCATCCCAGCGGCCGAAGTCATCACAATCCACCAGTCTTGGACCGTATCCGTGGGCCTCCACTCCAGTGGGCGTAGTTGTGGTTGTCGCGTCCATGTCACGGTGAGGTTCCATATTTGTTTCATGTATCGGCACTCTGCGAGGAGGTGATGCGATGTTTCCATCATTTGTCAACATAGGGAGCATGCCGGGCTATTGTCCCAGTTCCGCTTTGCTAGATGATCTAAAGTCCAAACGCGGTTTTGTACAATTAGTGTTGACAACCAAAAGTTGCAGCAAGCCGATCAAGCTTGGCCGGTTGTGCCCTGTAGCCGATCCGGCAAAACGACAGGAGGTCTGACCGCCTGTATGGGGCGGTCTAACCGCCTGTATGAAAGTGCTCAAAATATGAATTGGACTCCACCATTGTATGTGCCTCGTCGAGATGATCAAAATTCATATGTGGATCGCCCGATTTGGAGTCCGGATGAGGGAGTTATGGCTTTGGCAAGAAGCAGTGCTGCACTCAGCCGGTTAGACCGCCTGTACAAGGGGTTAGACCGCCTGTGGCAGTCCTAATCCGAATTAGAGTTGTGTTTGACGGGATTTTCTTATGTAATTGACTCCCCACGGGTACAGACCTCTCCACCCTATAAATATAAAGAGCTATGGCCGATTGAGAGGTATCCAATCCAATCGACACTCAATATTTCAAACCCTAATCTTTTTCCAATCTCCCTTGCTGTCCATCGTGATTTCCACGGCTATTGATGGCGTCCTAAGGCTTGCTGGTCGACCTAGGACACGTCCAGTGACGTCCATGCCCTGACGGGGTCCCTCCCGGGTGTGAGCATCGACGGTCTTTGCTAGTTTGCTCGTAAACTAGTCGTTCTTCGCCACGAAAGTGCATTGGTTATCTCTTTGTTGGTTTGCTCGTAAACCTAGCTGCCCACCACCACGTAAGTGTGGTAGTTATCCATTGAACGATCGATCTCGCGGCACCACAGCTACAGGCGGTCCGACTCCCTGTGATGGGCGGTCTGACTCCTAGTACAGGCGGTCTAACCTTCTGTCGTCCAGCAGCAATTCGATCCATTTGCGATCCGCGCGATCTAGCGCTCTCGTGTGTTGACCATAAAAGGCATCAACACAGGGGAAGAAAGATCAGGTTGCTCAAGCCGTTCTATCAATCCCTAGCTATATACTTAATTGATCTACTGCTTTGATTCGCCATTATAGTTGGATCTGGTCGTTTTGGACCGATTGCATCTATACTCAGTAACTTTGGATCAGGCTGCCCAAGCCGATTACATTGTATTTTGCTTGCTTCCTACTACAGATTGAAGACTAGAAGAGAAGCAAAGTATTGGTCATTGGTTGCTTGGATCATTAAAAATATCTGGATTTATTTATTACAAGATCAGGAGCATCAAGACCTATTATGGCGGGTTATTCTTATGTTCCACAACAATATTACTACGACCAGCCCAAGGTACAAATTGCAAATACATTACCTATGTCTAATAGTTATTTTGCAAGTATCATGAATTCTCATGTTGATGTTGCAAGATATGATAATAGTAGGCATATTGCACCGGCTAATAATTATTCAGATTGTTCTACTTATGCAAATTATAATTCTGAATGTTATGCTCAAAGGTCATTGTCAAATAATATGCATGCTTTAAATTTCAATGCTAGTAGCAACATACAACATGCACCTATTCATTCTCACGCATCGGCTGTACAACAAGTTCAGAGGCCGATGAGTGAGTATCAAAGCCAAGCCAACATGGTGAGTTTGGCTAGTTTTTATGGAACTCCGCATATTGATAATTCTAGTAATGTTTAACAAAGTGTTCCACTTATTGATTCATCAGTTGCAAATTCACAAAACTTGCCGATGAATGAGAAGATTAGCCACGCAAATTCTAGCTGTCCGGCCAGTTATTCTCAAACATCATACACTATATACCTTTATAATATTCAGCAGGGTGAAGGTAAATTAGTTAGTCAATACTCAAGACGATTCAAAAAAATTAAAAATTGTTGCTCTAATTTGTCGATTTCCGATGTTGACCTTGCGGGTTAATATTTTAAAGGTTTAAAATCTTCTATTAGAGAGAAAATCAACAATTGTGAATATTATTCGGTTGCTCAAGTTCACATTAGAGCTGAAGTAGCTCAAAACCGAATGAATAAAAAAAAGGAGAACAATTCAGATTTGAACAATAGTTCGGTTATTGCAACAACCGACGGTCTGAATTTGTTCTACCAAAAGAGACAAGTTTGGCTGGACAAAATAATAAAAAGAGTAAGAAAACAACTTTTCATGATTTTTCTAAAGCCGAAGGTGTTGTGCATTTACGTATTGATTCTCACATCACAAATAAGCAACAACTTCAGGCTAAACAGGGACCCACCAATGACATTAATTACCATGGGTCTAGAAGCAAGGAGAGGTCATTGGCATATCGACACAAGGTGTTTTCCAGTAGTTGTGGGAACACTGGTCTAACCAGTTGCAACAGCCGGTCTGACCGGCCTATGCAGGATGTGGATGTAAGCTGTCATCAAGAAAAGAAGTATGACACCATCTATATTAAATTTCCACGCCTCTTAAACATATTTGACAAGGTATGCTTTACAAGTAATTCCCAATCAGATCATGTCTCTTTAATTGATTCATCTATTAGTGATTCTATCATGAATAATTATAAGAGATTGATTGAGGAGAATAGTTTACTTGTTAAAAGTAGCATGCGTTCAGATTGTGTCGGCCATTGTATTGTAAAAGTTAGGAAGGCCGATAACAACGATGTTTTGGCATTTAAATTTTCTCCATCATTATTGCCAAAGTTTTTCTCTACATGGTTTGCTTGTGGTCATTCTGGCTTTAAAAAAAAACCAAAAAGCATTGTGAAGGCCGATGTTGATTTGGCAATCAGTTCCAAAGCATCGGCTATGAGAAGTGCAAAGAAAGGTATAGCTGAATGGGTCGATAGCAAATCTGAACCATTCGTTTGCTTGGCCTTAAAACCTTCTCCACAAAAGTATCATATAGATAAAATGAAGTATACCTTTGATTTAACTTTATGTGATGATTTATTTGATATCTTGCAAGAGAACAATTTTATTAAGCTATTTGATCACAAAGTTATTCCATCATCTCTTGAGTTAGAGGGTCGAAAATATTGCAAGTTGCATAATTCTTTTGGTCATAATACTAGTGATTGTAATATGTTTCGTCAATTCATACAATCGGCCATTAACATTGGACAATTGAGATTTTCTCCAACACAAGAGGATGACCAGTTGACTTCAATTGGTCTTGATGGCAAAGGGTCAGTAAATCGGTTGAAGTTAGCCGATTTAAATGAGGATCCTATTTCAATTGCCAAAGAGAAATATTCAAAGCTCCCAAGTGGTGAGAAGGACATCCTATGTGATTTGAAAGTTCAAGTAACTATTGAGGACGATGAACCTATTAAAATTACAGAGGTTACTAGGGGGCAAATGAATTTTTCCCCATTGGATCAAGATCCTGTTACTTCAGCTGTGCTGGAACAGGAGGTCAGACCACCTGCGACAGGGTGTCTGACCGGCCGTAAGGTTAGACCATCTGCGACAGGGGGTCTGACCGCCTGTCATCAATAAGGAAGACCGATCTCCGAAATTGATCAGGTCAGTTCAGGTCTAAGAAATTCACCTATGTCTAAATCTGAACATCCTAAAGTAGATGGAGGTAAAGACCGTGTTAAGCACAAGGGCAAAAGGCCGAAGCTCACTTCAATGAACTTCTGGCTAAATATCAAAAAGATAATGAGGCCAAGCGTGCTAATCGGTCAAGTGATGATAAATCATCAAGATTGCCTCTTAAACGTACTTATGGGAATTGGAATTGGCAAAGAAGGAGTTTCCGTTCAGCAGCATTATATTCTTCTTCAGGGCCATCAATGCCAATTCTATATGCTTCACATCCCGCCAATTTTCTATCCTTATTCATCATGGAGGTGGGATAATTCATGGCACATACTCCTTCATATTTCAGACCATATCATGTAGAGTATGCAGCTCTAAAAGGACCATCATGTGCTAGGCAACCGTATGTTGAAAATAACCGTTTTGATCAAAAAGATCGGTCTAGAGTTCGAAACAAGAAAAAGGTTGCCAAGCAAGTTTATGTGGTGAAAAAGAATGGCTGCAAGGATGAAAGTTCAGATGTGAATTCAGTTAGTGAAGAGCCGATTAATGTGTCAGGCACTTCGGCTAGTAATGGTAAAGGAGAGGAAAATATTGCTATTGATCCTCCAAGTGCCAAATCTGAACAAAAGAAGGTGAAGAAGCCAAAAGGTAAGAATGAGGTGCTTCTGTCCAAAACTGAAACAAAATCAGGACGCTCACTTCATTTATCAAATTGGCAAAGGAAGAACCTACAAAAGCTTAGCGCTCAAGAGTTGAGAAAGAAGGGTATGGCGTGGGTTCCTAAAAGAAGCATTCGCACTCAAGACAAGGATGATGTTCAAGCAAAAGGTGCAACACAATTGAAGGAGAAGAGGAGGTCCGAGATACGATCTTCAAATACAAGGTTTGCACCAAATCATCGAAATTATTGGTCATTGCATCATCCATTTGATTTGCAAATGCCATATATGCCTATGTCATGGAATTCATCCTATGGTATGCGTAGTTATCCCTCATATTCTTATTTTGATCCTTGGTTGCCATATGGATCTTTATATTATGGTGGGTTTCCACCAAATTGTTATGCATATTGATTAAATGCAATATCATTGCCATTAATTTAAAAAAGCCGAAATACTTAGTTCATAGAGAAGATTTTAGTTCCATTATTTATTTCTTTCTCTACACTTTATTTTGGTTGTGCATACTCTTATGGATGAATTTATATGAATGATATGTTATATCGTCCTTGGCAACATATACGGCCGATGAGCACCTTTGATCATCGCCCTAAAGTGGGAAGTTTCCCGATGAGCGGTTGCTTGTGTGGATTTAATGCTCGGGGGGCAAAGTATTAGCAAAATGTGTAGTTTTTTACCATGGAGTTTATATTTACTAAATCGGCTTGCACAGTGTTTAAAGAAACAGACATTGATGCTGTCTTTATTTCACTAAACAATGATGCTTTGAAGTATTTAGCCGATTTAAGTGTTATGCATTAATGATCAAGCTGAATGTGGAATTTCATATTCAGGCTAAAGATTTTGCATCCATGGGTGAAAAGCATATCTGATTACATAATGACTCGTTGTTGGTGGTGTAGTAAGTGTTTATATTTAAATGAGTCATTAGATGTTTTCATCGTAAATGTCTAGTGAATGATTTCATCTTTATTATTTATCATGTTTCTATACATCAAGATTCAGAATTGTAGCTCTAGAATAGCGAGCATCGAGTCAGGCATTTTTATGAGAAAAGACCGATGTTTAGCAAAATTAGAGGGTTTATTCTAGATGTGCCGGTCCAACCGCCATGGCCGGTCCAACCGCTGTTGACATCCGGTCTAACCGCTATTGGGCAGGTTCAAACGAAGAGTCTACTACTTCGGCTATTGGAGTTTTATAACTTGGTAAGGCCGAAGGAAGTAGGTGGAAAAAGTTTGTTGAATATTTTCTTAATTCAAGATGCATCGAAAGACATGATGGAAACAAACAAAGAAGGATGCAAGAGTAATCTGGCCTTTACCGGTTTCAAGGTAATTTTGTCATATTTACTTTTTGGCTGATTATTCATTTCACTTCATATGGTTAAAGTGATTTGTGAATGCTATTGAGATGTTATGTCTTTCTTCATGCTCAATTTGAGATGTGTTGCAAAGACCAATTGGCATTGCAATTTGGTCGCTTTATGCATTCACAATAACTTACATGTGTGAGAATGATCTTCTAGTATGTTCAGAAAACACAGCCGAGATAATGTGTACTCAGGCTTATTTGACTCACACAAGATGAGAGAAGCATGTTTGATGCGCGTGTGCTCGACATTGCTTCTATGCAATTTGAATAATGACAAATGTTTCTTGATACGCAAAGCTTTACCAAGAAACAAAGGGGCATATGTTGATGACCAAAAGTTGCAGCAAGCCGATCAGGCTTGGCCGGTTATGCCCTGTAGCCGATCCGGCAAAACGACATGAGGTCTGGCCGCCTGTAGGGGGCGGTCTAACAGCCTGTATAAAAGTGCTCAAAATATAAATTGGACTCCACCATTGCATGGGCCTCGTCGAGATGATCAAAATGCATATATGAATCGCCTAATTTGGAGTCCGGATGAGGGAGTTATGGCTCTGGCAAGAAGCAGTGCTGCACCCAGCTGGTTAGACCACCTGTACAGGGGGTTAGACCGCCTGTGGCAGTCCTAATCCGAATTAGAGTTGTGTTTGAAGGGATTTTCTTATGTAACTCCCCACGGTTACAGACCTCCCCACCCTATAAATATAAAGGGCTATGGCCAATTGAGAGGTATCCAATCCAATCGACACTCAATATTCAAACTCTAATCTTTTTCCAATCTCCTTTACTGTCCATCGTGATCTCCACGGCCATTGATGGCATCCTAAGGCTTGCTAGTCGACCTAGGACACGTCCGACGACGTCCATGCCCTGACGGGATCCCTCCCATTTGTGAGCCTCGACGGCCTTTGCTAGTTTGCTCGTAAGTAGTCGTTCTTCGCCACGAAAGTGCGTTGGTTATCTCTTTGTTGGTTTGCTTGTAAACCTAGCCGTCCACCACCACGTAAGTGTGGTAGTTATCCATTGAACGATCGATCTCGCGGCACCACAGCTACAGGCGGTCTGACTCCCTGTGACGGGCGGGCGGTCTGACTCCCTGTACAGGCGGTCTAACCTCTTGTCGTCCAGCAGCAATTCGATCCATTTACGATCCGCGCCATCTAGCGCTCTCGTGTGTTGACCATAAAAGGCGTCAACAATTAGCCATGTGAAGAACTTGCACTTTGGTGGCGCCTATGTGTTCCAGGTCGCGCTTAGCTGCGGTGCCTACGTGCAGCCTATGAACTGGGCCTTATATGCTAACACGGTTGTGTATTGCCCCGAAGTAGCTAACTTCCATGTGATGTTATCTTCTTGTGCCGTGTCTCGTTCCGTCCGATTGATTGGTGCCCATAGGTTGGCGAATTCAAAAAATTGTGCCGCTGTGCATCCTGAGTGAAGGTTTGGGTCCCTGATCCAATTGTGGTTTTCGAGGGCATCGGCTATTAATACGTTTTTTATCTTGTCTTGGCATACAATCTTGGTGCGATGTCCCGGGGCCTTCGCTCTCCGAGCCAGCTATCCTGCTAGAAATTTGCCCTCCCGTCAGTTCCCACTGTTATGGTCGGGCATGCCGCGAAGAGGAGCTTATCATCAGCGTCACAAGGCGTTTTAGTACCAACCCAGGTTTTCTCTGGTGATGTCCATTTATGCCAGAGCCAGCGTAGCCGTAGGGCGCGTGCAAACTGATGTAAACCTAGGATGTTAGCCCCCCATCTTCCTTGGGGAGGCATGAGCGTGTCCAGGTAACCTTGCATTTAGACTCGGTGAGATCACCATTGCCGGCCCATAGGAAGCCACGTCATCGTTTGTCAAGGTCATCCATGACCTCGTTGGGAGGCTTCAACGCCGTTAGTGTGAAGACCGGCTGAGAGGTAAGGACTGTTTTCACCAGGTGCGTCCTGCTATTGTGAGGTTTCGTCCGTTCCAGGTGGACATTTTGCCTGCTGCTTTGTCGATCAGCGGTTGGAAGTGTATCCGTTTGAGCCTCTTGATTGACAGGGGCATGCCTAAATATTTAAGTGGGAAGTTAGCGCGCTTTACAGGTAGGTCCAGTAGGATTTCGTTCCAGGTCAATGTTGTCGCATCTTATGGGAGTGACGCTTTGTCTTATGGAAGTTCGTGTGGAGGCCGGTGACCTCGCCAGCTGCTGAGTGTTCAGCACGTCCATAGTTGTTGGCTTGATGAAGATGGCTGCATCGTCCACGTATATGGATACGCGGAGTCGTGCATTGCGTCCTCCGAGCCTACTTAGCAGACTTCGATCTGTGGCTTCCGATATTTATTTCTGAACAATTGACAATAACTTCACTATAATTTCTAGGCCATATATATGTTTCCCAGGTCCTGAAACTTTGAGTTATTCCAATGATAAGGCTCACTTCCCAATTAAGTATTTGGGTCTTCCGCTCACAACGGTCCGCCTCCGAAGGATTGACTTCCAACCGCTAGTGGACAAGGTTGTGGCAAAATTCAACGGATGGAATGGCCGTAATCTGAACCACGCTGGACGACTGACCTTGGTCAAGTCGGTCCTCACATCCCAAGTTGTTTACTTCCTAACAGCATTGAGGGCCCCAAAGGCGACCTTGAAGGACATCGATGCAAAACGCAAGCAATTCTTATGGGCCGGCACGGAAAGAATCACAGGTGCAAAATGCAAAGTCAATTGGACCAGAGCTGCGAGATCGAAAAAGAATGGTGGCCTAGGTATCCTGCATCTTGGAAAATTCTCTAGAGCTCTCCGCCTGCGTTGGTTATGGCGAGAATGGACCCCTGAAGACAAGCCTTGGCTAGGAACAGAGATCCCTTGCAACAACACTGACCGCCTCTTATTTGCCGCGGCAACCACAGTCACAATTGGAGATGGAGGTAAATTATCATTTTGGAATAGTTCATGGATGCAAGGCCAAAGGCCAAAGGATGTGGCTCCCTCAGTATATAAAATCTCAAGAAAAAAGAATAGATCGATGCGTGAGGCCCTGGATGGTAACACATGGATTAGAGACATTGACTTGCAACACCCATCCTTCTCAGCTCGTCACTTTGTTGAATATGTACACCTATGGAGAGCAGTACAACAGGTACAGCTGCGACCATTTGTTCAAGATGAAATTGCTTGGAAACTCAATGAATCAAAACAGTACACATCGCGCTCTGCATATCAGGCTCAGTTCTTCGGCGCTGCACACACAAACTTCAATGAAATTATATGGTCAGTTTGGGCACCGCCAAAATGCAAATTCTTTGCTTGGTTAGCAGTCCAGGACAGGATTTGGACGGCAGACAGATTGAGCTCGAGAGAATGGCCACATAATCCTGTTTGTGCGCTCTGTCGTAGAATGCCCGAGACAGGAAACCACCTCTTCTATGAATGCAGATTCACAAAGTGCATTTGGTCTGAAATAGCTACATGGATTGCAGCGCCGGCAATACACCCAACAAATTGGGACCCCGCGATTTCGGTCCACAACTGGTGGTCGACTATAGCTTTGACATCGGCATACCACGGAAGGGGCTTAGATCGCTCATCATCTTAGTTTGCTGGGAGGTGTGGAAGGAACGTAACGCTCGGATTTTTGACCGTTCAGAAGCACCTTCGTTTGTAGTCACAACAAGAATCAAGGAAGGAGTATTGGCATGGATTCAAGCTGGAGCGAAACAGCTAGCTCGTCTAGTTGGTAGAGAGTGAGCGTTTTTTTTAGTCGAGATTGTGTTTTGTTCCTCTCGACCTTGTACACATGTAAATTTGGCTCATCTGGACTTTCCTTCTTTTTAATATAGCAGGCAGCTCTCCTGCCCGTTCGTTTCAAAAAAAAAATGATAAGTTCCTATCCACGTCGAAGAAGGCGATCTCTTTGTAAGGATGGAATCCAAAAAATGTGGTGCTTCCTCCGAAGTCCCCTTCAACCATATCTTCAGTGTTGAGAACATTATCATCAAGTCCCATTCGAAATTGTCTTCCACTGCCTCTTTCTGTTTAGTGTTGCCATAAGGATATTTGTAGTAGTTAACATCCTGTAATATCCAAGGTCCTTTATGTTGCCTGTTATAGTGTTCACGGGCATCCAACTTACATGCAAAGGACCTAAGATCAACAAGATGCTTCAGTTCCCATCCCATTTGATTACTTGATTTTGAGGATAAAAAAATTCGAAATCCACGCCAGTCATGTCCTAATGAAAGAAGAATCAGTAGGTGATGCAGCTTAGAAAAAACGAAAGAGGAAAGCTAAGAACAGAAGCTTACAAAGAGGAGAGTAACAACAGAGCAACGTGAATTTGAACCATTCACGGCTGTGCTCTTGTCCCAATTCAATTTTTTCCCCACTTCAGTTTTTATTTCTTCCTTACCTTGGTTTGTTTGCACTGGAGCTTCATAACATGGAACACAGAACACTGCAATTTATCAACTTCTTAGACAATGTCTAGATAAAGCCGACCAAAAGAGGACATAGGTAAAAAGTTGATTCATTATCTGGGTTCATTTTACAAACTGATAGCATTATTACAGAGATATAAAAGAAATCATGAATACACTACCTTCTAGACATTACTTCCACAGCTTCCAACATATTCTGTGCTAGTTTTTTATTCACGCTTAAAAATTATTTTCCGGGAAATCATCCATCCAGCATGGTGTGTATATGAAAGAGTCGACTATTCGTGCACAATGGCCAGCAAATTCAATGTAGTCTTCTCGGAATATGTTGCCTAAATCCTAAAACTTTGAGGTATTCCAATGATAGGCTACTGCTCTGTACAAAGACATATTCAGGAAGACAATCTCTTTGTAAGGATGAAATCCAAGAAAATCGATATATCCCTCGAAGTGTCCTTTAACCATAGCATTTGTGTTGAGAACATTATCATCATCTGAGTTCCATTCAAAGTAGTCTTCAACTAGCTCTCCATTATGTTCATCATCATAAGGTAATCTCCTGCACTATCCAAGGTTCTTTATGCTCCTGACTGCTCCCCCCACCGCCCCACGTTCATGAAACTTACGTGCGAAGGACTTAAGATCAACAAGATGCTTCAATTCCCATCTCACTTGACCACATGATTCATTGAGGAGAAAAATTCGAAGTCCATGGCACTCATGCTCAAATGCACAATATACCCCCTTCTCTGATTTTCCCAAAGAAAGGCAGTTCCTATATTCAACATCTGACGGCATTGGAAGCACTCTGTACTTTGCATTTTTCATGGACATCCTTCAAGAAACGACAACAAAAGGTCAGCATCATGCAGAGTCCAAACATGATTACAGGAGGAAACTTAAAGAGAACGTCTAATACCTCAGGATAAAACCATTTTCGCAGAGCACGTAGAGGGCTTCTCGCCAATAGACTTTGATGTCAGTAATGGGTCCTCCCTCCTCCGAGCACCCTCCTTCGAGAACAAAGGACCTTTCCTCCCAGCAACCAGTTGTTGATGAAAATACTTGCAGTGCGTATGATGATGGTGGCCATTCAGAATCAGATCGCTTCATATCTGGGTCTAGCATTGACTTGGGTTGATCATCAGGGTGGGAAGGGATCAAGAACACCTTGTAGTGTGGTGAGACAGTGGGATCGTACACGAGGCATTCGATCTGGTCATCTGCCTCCTCCATCTGGCAGCCGTGCCCACTGCCGCGTTCCAGGGTTGCAGACATAGCATGGTCGTCCGAGGTCTCTGTGAGAAGCAACAGGCCATTGCAGTGGTCCAAGACCTCGAAGAACCCAGGGATGAACTCGAGGTGGCCGGAGATTGAGGGGCCCGTCGCGGGGAGGGCGAAGAACTCCGAGGAATAGATGCCGCCCACGGATCGCGGGAGCAGGTCCGCGCGCAGCAGGCGGCGCGCGTCGACGAGGCCGCGCCACGACCGGCAGACGCACCGGGACACCGCCAGGCTGCGCGGCGGGAGGCGGCGCAGGACGTCGGCGATGAGGTCGTCGGTCAGCTCCCACCCGATCGCCATCTCCTCGCCTCGTTCCTCTTGCTTCCTAGAATTGCGATGCAATAGTCAAATCGAAACCCACACGTATGAATAGATATATAGGCGGCGACGGACGAATATCACGTTGCGATGGAGTCGAAACGTACCGAGAGCAGGGTTAACCATACCGCTATAGTATCGATTTTTTTTAAAAAAAAACCGGTACGGCTAACCGGTAAAACCGGTAGGCTAACCGATGGTAGCGGTTTACTAGGCTCGGTTTAGGAGCGGTAACCGGGGCTTTTTACAACCGGGCCAGACCGGTTTGGTCGGGAACCGGTCGGTTCGGACCGGTTCCCACCGGTTTGGTTAACCCTCGTCCGAGAGTCGAATGCGATCAGGAGACGAGCCGCAAGCAATACTGCGAGACCGGCAGTAGGTTTTTTTAGGAACCCAACATCATCTCGAGCATATGATACGAGGTACACAAACGCCATGGGTTTTTACTCCATAAGGGCATGAGTGTGGGTTAATTTCTAGACCCATGGGTTTATCAGTGGGTAAAATGTTAGACTCAGCGGGTTTGTGGGCATGCGTTTGAGATTAAGGTACCCATGCCCGCAAACCCATAGGTTTTTAAAACCTGGTTCAATATACAATAACATGCCACTATACCATTTCTTGCTCCAAATTTCTACCAAAGCTTGGCCCATTTAACATTGTATAAATAACTAATGTGCTCCCAAACCCTAAACGTAGTCTACAAATTCCATTCCTCTTGCTCATCATGAGTTGAACCTTTTAATTTGACGGCCTTAGTACTGTTTGAAGCTATTATCTGTCCCAATGATCATATTAGTAGTGGTTAGTTGTTTACCATGTGTTTGGTTTTGGGATCAAGTGGGTTGGGTTGGCTCCAACCCAGTTTTGAGGGTTAGGTTCAATTCATCTCGTGTTTGGATGAGAGGAATAGGTTAGTTTTATGTTTGGTTTGAGAGATTGGGAGGGATGGATGATGTCATTTTAACACCGTTAACTGCAGCTGCCAGTGGGACCCATGTGTCATATGTGGTCCCCACCAGTCATTGTACCACTTTGATTTTCTTTTTTAGCATGCGCCTTGCTCGTATATCTCTGTACAACCGGCAGGTGTTTTTCTTTTTTTATTGGAGATCTTATCATCACCTTCATCTTGCTTTTTTTTTAATAATGGGAAAAGAAGTACCCAACCTTGACCTCACATCACATGAGGCTACGGCTAGAGATTACACAATTATGCAGCACACACATCTGCGATCACACTCCTAAACATAAAATGCAAGACAAAAAAACCATCAAGTTTAAAGAAGAAGCTTATTTAAGGACCGATCCTATTACTAAACCTCCATCCATGTTGCCAAAGATTTGCATAACCAAGACCTCAATGGCTTGGCCTGCCTTCTTCATCGTCTCCTTATCTTCTTCACACCTTTGTAGTTGCGCCCAAAACCGGAGTCAATATGTTCCCCGGAAGAGTACCTGCATATATGTTTTCATCGGAGATTTATCAAAAATAATGTCATTCCTACTAAGCCATATAGCCCAACATAAAGAAGATGCTCCTACTAACAGTTGCCTTTTTAATTTAGTGCCAACCCCTCTAAGCCAATTACCAAACATGTGAGTAATACTAGTAGGTGGCCGTAAATTAAAGGCAAAATGTACAGCTCTACAAAGGAATGTCGCTATATGGCAATCAAAAAAGAGATGTTGAATCACCTTCATCTTGCTTGAGCGGCGCTGACCACCAAACCCATCCTTGAGCGACGACGACCAAGCCAACGTGACCGCGTGTTGCTTGCCCCACTCGCCGGCGTATGGAGCTCGCCCAGGCCACCACTCGCGCCCCCAAGCTGGCACCAGAGCTCCTCCAGGCCAATCGCTCCACGCCTCCTCTATAGATTCGGCGACGCGGAGCTCATCCATGCCCATGTCGCCCACATCTGTAGCCACGGCCGCCGCTCTTGTCCTGGCCGGCGCAACCTGCTCCTACCTGGTGGAGCTTGCCGCACCGGCCGCCATCACCCTTGCACCGAACCCCTGCGCAGCTCCACGCCGGCCGCCATCTCCTCCTGAGCTAGCCACGTCGATGAGTGCCGGTCTTCCATCTTCTTCCGTTCAGGCCACCGTCGCAAACACAGGTTGATCTGGGTCCGACCTATCCCAACTTGCTTGAACCCTCTATCCAAACACACGATTATATTGTTAATGGGTACGGGAGACCCGCTAGTGCCCGTAAACCCGCTGGGCATGGGTTTGAGTCAAATTTTGAACCCATCGCGGGTCGTAGGTTTATTCATAGGCAAGATTCATATTCGTGGGCATGGATTTAGGAGAGCAAAACCCAGCGAGTCTAAACCCACTGCCATCCCTAATGTCTACCTATAACATCATATATAGCACTCCTAGCAAGTCGATGGGCATCGACATTAACTGCCCTTCCTTCATGAGCGAAGTCAACCACTTCAAAATTTGACGTTGCCGCCTTGATCTCTTGTACGATGTGGCCATACTGTCCGAAACCAATCCCAACCACACTGGTATTGTCGCATGCTAATCGGAATTTCCAGAGTGCTTCGCCGGCCTGTTTACGGCCCAGAAAGCAGCTGCAGCCCGTGTTCTTAGCATTTTGTCTATTGCATAATACTGGAGGATGATGTGCATAGATACTGGAGGATGATGAGAGCAATAACAATGATTTCTGTATGGGATGATACTACTGCTGCTGCTGCTGCTACTTTTATGGTCATGGGTGATGTAGCATAAGCGATACTAATGGTTAAAACATGGCCTTAAAGACTGCACCTAAGTCAAACAACGTTGCCTTTGAAAAGGCAAAGGAGGGACGATGCAGAAGAATTACATCAGGAGAAATTAGCAAAAGGGAAAATTGGATCACGTCCTCTCACACACTTCATGAGAATTTACATGCGGTGAGGGACACGATTTTTCTTATCCGCTGTGGGTAACGATTCATCAGTCTTTCAATTACTCGCTTTGAGCGACGCTTGGATCTCTTCCAGTGTTCTCCCTTTAGTTTCTGGTACTAGCTTTGCCACGAACAACACAGTGACCAAGCTCGCTGCAGAGAACAAAAAGAACGTACCTGCATATACAAAAACAAATATGAATATCAACCAAACAGGTACGGGGTTGTAACTTCGAATCAGATACTTCTGTGGCTAAATTCTCAGCTACTGAAATGTAAGGATCCTTGTGGTGGAACCAGCCCACCAGGGTTCGAGTCCTCGACTCGGTACTAGTGCTCGCATTTTCCTGGATTTATTCCATGATTTAACCGGCGTTTTTTTTAGTGGTAGGCGACGTGCCCGTCGATAGCGAGGCGTCTGTGGTGACTTCGTCAATTTGGAGGATTTGCCGGCCCAGTCTTTCGGATGTGCTCATAGGGGTAGGGTTGCGTGCGTATGTTTGTAGAGGCAAGTGTGCGTGCGTGTTTGTGAGCATCTGCGTTTGTACTGTGTGATTCGGAAAAAAAAATTCTCAGCTACTGAAATATTTCCTTTCAAAACGTCTGTTGTTTCTTAACTGTTCATTAACAGCCCGATAGTAGATGTCCTATCCTTTTTCCTCAGTCTCCTATTTTTGCGAAACAAATAACTTTACCTGCGGGGTTCCAGTCCATAAGGAAGTTGAATGAGTAAGAAATCGCAAAGGAACCAATCCAACTGACCAGGGTTACCAAGCTTCCAGCTATTGCTTTCATGTCGATTGAGAATATCTGTAGCAATAAATCAGGAGATATCAACAGCTGAAAACATTAGTCACCAGCATATAATCATATCTAAAACTAACTTCACATGGTACTTTCTTACCTCAGACATGATAACCCAAGGAACAGGTCCCATGCCAACTGAGTATGCTGCGTAATATACCTATTTTATTAGAAAGCAGGATCACGATGTAAAATCTCCAAAAGTTGAATGGTTGTATTTTAAGAAAGGGTCCATTTCAAAATTTTCAGCTTGCTCCCAATTATCAGAGTTTCAAGAGATTCTCTGACAATTGGCTTTAAGTCATGGAATGTGTGAATAAGTTATTACATTATGTACAAGAGTTTCAGTGATTGAAAGTTCTATACCAATATACCACAAAGAGCCAAAGTAGGAACCAACTGTGAGTACAGTCCTTGTGCCTGTAAGAATAGATAACATCACAAATCAAAAGATAAAGAAAAGTAAATACTATGTACTGGATTGTTTTTCTAGACAGAATATATCAATAAGCCATGGACATTAACAAAATAGTTATTTTGTTCGCGTTTATTAAACTATTTGATTGTATTGGTTTCGTCTCATTCTGTTAACATTTCTGGCTTCCATGTGGGGTTATTCAATGTAACCTCATGCATATGAAGTCGGAGTACAACATAAAATCCAATGCTGGTCTTTTATTGTCTATTCTGTCATCAGCTATAAGAAGCAAAACCCGATGCTCCATTTTGAATTAAGAAAAACCTAATCCCAGTGGAAACTGAACCATTTTTCTAGGAAATTCCTGCTTTCCAAATAGGCATGAATAATTCAAGGAGTACAACATCAATAGCCGCAGATACATGCGTGCAAACACTCTCAAATACTAACATTGACCAAAGCAATTGAAATTTATTTATTATTGAACAAAGAAATAGACAACCACAGAGCCAAACTAGACCTTGTTACCAATATTTTTTGTAATGTTGATATCATTTTATTGATGATTTTGAACATTAAACCGAACTGTTCCTCTGTAAATCGGTGCAATAACATTTATATTACCTTACAATAGAATGATAGCCCAGTTAGAAAGCATCCAAGAAATGTTCCAGATGAAGAGACCTAAAAACAGAAGAATGCCACACATAACACTCTATTTTTCCTTTGTGTACATCAGCTCAGTTATGGAGTGTCCATACCAAAAGAAGGGCTCTTCTTCCACTCCTATCCATGAGAAGGGCCCCAAACAATGTGATTGGAATCTGAAAAAATTGTAATCACAGAAAAATGCTACGACCAGGTACTTTTATTGAAAGAAGTGCCTACTCCTATACCTGAATAATGCCAATCAAGGTGGTCCCGAGTTTTCCAGAAAATCCTATAGTTTTAGCAAAGAGCAATTGCAGATACCTCATTTTGTTAGGAGAAAGAAATTTATTTAGTTCAGGTACCTGCGGAGGAAAAAATATAGCTTGCATAGAAGCCTAAGGCATTTATTCCTCCCAGTTGCTGAAAAATCATCAGGCCAACACCCACCTAGGTATCGAAGCTACAGAATTAGATCTGAATTTCTTTCTCATTTTACCAGAAAACTATAGCTTGCACCATTAACTCACAGATTGTTGCTTTTACAAGAAAATGATAAGGTAACTTATAATAAATCGAGTGAAAATAAAATTCTTACCGTGACTGCATATATATTTTTGCTCTGAAATAAATCTTGAATCCTTGCCTTTGGTAATGTACTAATTGATTCTATATAACCCTGAATAAAATATTTAATGTGAATATCTTATGTTGACATTGTTTGAAATGGAAGCTGTGTTTAGAAGAAATAACTTTGATCTCGGTAGCCTCTTCAGAAATGTCAGAATCTTTCCCCCTAAACTTCTGTAATGAAGCAGTAAATTCTTTTTCTCTCCCTACGTTGGCCTATCATATCATCAAAGAATAGTGTAAAGTTAAAAGTTATCTTCAGTCAAGGTTTTCTGTTCACAAAATGGATTGTATTAATATTTTCATTATAATTTGATGTGTTTCACCATGTATTGCAATGAGAAATAAGTCATGAATGTAACACATTCTGTGGTAAGTAAACATCAACGAGTGCAGAATCTGTAATACATGCTATACCCTATGAAAAAAACATAATGAGAAAAACCGTCCACCACATGCATGCCATTATTAGATGAAAACCATGGATAACATGAGTGATGCTATTTTCCTCTAACAATACATGAGATTAAAAGAGAGTAAAATCATCTTTCAGAACACGACCATATTATACATAAAATCAGTTACCATCTCACCAGCCACCTTGGAGACTCTGGAATGAAGAAAAGCCCCACAAGTAGGATAGCACAAGGTATTAATCCTGCATGAAATGCTACATTAGATTCTCCAGATCCTGGAGAACGTCGATGTCGAGATGAGCGTTATTAAATGTATTTGAGAAATAAAATAATGTCTATTACCTACTACAACCAAAGAGCGCCATGGAAGAAGTGCCCCAATAATGTAGGCAGCTGAACACCCTGAACAGATGAATAACTGCATAAAAGATTCTATATTAATTCTTAAGAGTCACTAAATAAAAAATAGAGGCATTTCATCTCCAATTTCTGTTACCTGATTTGAGGTTGCAAGGCCCCCTCGGATATCCTTTGGTGCTATTTCAGATATAAACACAGGCACCTGTGTTATTATAGTCCCAGGAAATGTCAGTTCAATAGAATACGACATTGATAATAAAACAGTGTCTAAATAAAGTTTTGGAAGCTGTGCAAACTTGTGCTGAGGCCAGAACACGTTTCCATTTCCATTATTCAACAAAATTATAGAAGAATGAAGATTCAGGTGCATATCGAGAACTATCTATGCTCACCACATAGGAAAGAATTCCGGTACAATAGCCCAGCAAAATTCTTCCGGCATAGAGCCCCATAGCATCCTTCAAGTCATTTCAGGCCAGTATTATAGCTAGAAAATAACAGATGAAGCAATAAAATAGCTGATGGAGGAACATACCTTGGCAAAATATACAGTAAGCCAACCTAAAATGCCTACAACTGCTGCAAACCGCATGGTCTGTGATAAATGCAAATCGAACAGACATCATGAGGATGAATAGGAGCAACCAAATGGGTTATCCCAATCAACAGTTGAATTAATTCACCATTTTGCGACCAAGTATGTCTGCCAGGCGGCCGCTAGTCAGAGCACCAATCATTGCTCCAATCGTCAAGACAGATGCGAAGACACCATACTACAATAAATCCATATTATGCTTTGAGCAAATGAAATTGGTTTCTGTTGCTCTGCTACTAGCCCTCTACCAAGTGCCAACCTACTTCGGAGTTAGACAGTCCAATGTCGCTCACAATTCCGGCTTGAGCAGGTGCAGAATACCCGACCTGCATAGCATGTGTTCGAATCTCGATCATGCCACATAGGAAACAAATAAAGATCTAAGAAATCACACATATGCAGTAAAATAGTCATCAGAGTTAGTTCTCACACAGGTGCCGAACACGAAGGAGCCGCACACGGCCACCGCGGTGGCCAGTAAGACCGTCCGCAGCGACCCCTTCCCCTCGCTGCCTCTGTAAGGCGCCTCCCCCGCCGCTGCCCCCGCCGCCGTAGGAGTGGCTCCGCCCACGCCATTGCCTCCGGTAGGCGCTGCTGGCCGCAGCCACCGCGCGCCCCGCGTCGCCAGCGGAGCTCCGGGCCCATCGCGACCCGTGACAGCCGAGCGCTGCCAACGCCAGCGGCAGCGGAAGGATAGGGAAGCGGCGGCGTGGCGGCGGAGGAGGACCGCCGACGCTGTGGCGGGTGAACGGAGCGTTGCAGCCACAAGTGGAGGAGCAGGGAGTGCCATCTGATGGCGCGCGCCACACGTCTTTTCCCTGTTTTTTAAAAATATTTTTATAATACAGGAAGGAACCGAAAGCCCCTGACATTGTTCAGTTGTCGTGATCGTGTGTTGCACACATGCACTGACTGGATGATGTGGTTCTTTTGTCCTTGCCTGCTTGGACACTGTCGAATTGCAATTTGGTCGTCGTTGTAATAGAATGTACTTCTCCGGCAGTTACTCGATAAAAAAATCGAAAAATATTCTAAAAATCTGAAGCTATGCACTGTAGGATCAGCTTCTCGTGCCTCAGTAAACAAAGAAAATTTAAGAATTTTTAGAAATTCGGGGAGCAGAATTTAAACGCGGACAACACAACAATTGTTTATGAAGAATTTTTAGAAATTCGGGGAGCTGAATTTAAACGCGGACAACACAACAATTGTTTATGTTTTGTTTACCTTTTTTATTTTTTTCTAATTAAGTGCATTTCCAGATATTGAAACTGAAAATGGCTTTTGAATACATGGGAATGCCATAAAATTTTTCAAAAGTTCACAAATCTTGCAGATAAAGTTTTGGAGTTTTGCAAGAGGCTAGGATGATTCATAGCAAGGAATTTTTCATGGTATCACTGGAACAGTTGTAGAACCAATCGTACGTGCTGATCATGGAGACAGAATGCTATGCTCAATGAACTGGAGTGACATGGTACATACTACACAATCTCAAATTCTCAACCTGAGTCGTCCTTAAACTACATAGGGTACACTACAGATTACATGGTGACAGACAGGGGAGAAGGGGAGTGGAGGAGGCGAAAATTGCTTCTTGTCTCTTCTGCAATTGGCAGAGGTCTTTAGATGAAGGTCACCGTAAAGGCAGAAATGCGAACGTGTATACCATTTTCCGTCTTAAAACTCTTCTATTGTATGGTGCAAATTCATCATTATCTTCTGGAACTCAGTGAGTCTTGAATCTGCTCAAGTGTTCTTCCTTTGGTCTCAGGGACCAGCTTTGCCACAAAGAGTATAGTGACCAAGCTGGCTGCAGAGAACATGAAGAAGGTTCCTATACACAAGAAGCAATGGAACAAATGTAAGTAGGACGGATACAATCCATGCTTTGTATGTTTAATCTGAAAGTTTTCTCCTGACTGCGCAAATTTCATAACAGCACCGTATTTTTTTTACCAAGAGAATTGAGAGTAGTGAAAGGTGCGTCAGGTGCATAGTGCATTACCTGCAGAGCTCCAGTCCATGAGGAAGCTAAACGAGTAAGATATCGCGAAGGAACCCAACCAGCTAACAAGGGTCACCAAGCTTCCACCAGTTGCTTTCATATTAATTGAGAATATCTGCAGGCAGGAAATTCAGATAAAGATAAATGGTCAGCATACATATTTACCAATTTTCAGCCATATTATAGAATGTCAAAGCCAATCCAGATGCCATTTTACCTCTGACATGACTACCCAGGGGACAGGACCCATTCCAATTGAGTATGCCCCTATGTACACCTATTTCAGGAAGTAGCAACATGGAAGAATGTCAGAAGCTAGAGAGTGCATGGCTCGTGGATTATGTGGGGATAACTATCTTCCACAATGCGCCACCCGATATAATAATTTCAGCCGTCTTGGCCAGAATAAATACAGCTTAGTATCCTTAAAGATTTCAAATTGAAACTGATAAAAAATCTGAAAGTGCAAGGATACAGTATCACTTACCAGTATGCCGGAAAGAGCCAATGTGGGAACCCATTCTGGGAAAAGTCCTTGTGCCTAGCAGAAGATTAATCATTCACTATTATACACACCGACAAATAACAACATTTTTGCATTGCACGTATTGCAACTTTTACCAGTAAATTTCCAAGTGATTGCCATTAACTTAAGACAGTGTCATACATGTTGTCAGTCTTGAAAGTTATTTTTTCCTCCAGGTAGTAGTAGGTTAAGGGTGTGTTTGGTTGGGTTGTGGCTATGAAAAAAGCTGCTGTGAGTTGTGAACTGTGAAAAAAGCTGCTGTGAGTTTTGAGCTGTGAGAAAGTCAAAAGCTGTTTGGTTGAATTGGCTGTGTCGATTTGATAGGAAATACCTGTAATGCCCCTGAAATCCTAAGAGAATGTTTATATGGAAAATGATCATAAAATAATATGGTGTTCACATATTTACATGTAAATGATGAGAACGACATTTAATTTGATTAAATTTTGCATCTACTATTAATAATTTTAAAGATTAACCAATAATCAATATGTTTTCTATTTCTTTCTCCATTTTATTTCTTCCTCGTGCATTGCCCTTTCATTTCTTATCTCTCAGCCGCACAGCAGTGTAGCTGCTCTTCTATTGCTCTTGCTACCTTTCCGTTACCTTCCTGTTCATTCGCTCCAAGAACAAGATAGCCAAAGGCCCAAAGCACGTCGCTCAAATCCACCTCCAAATCGAAGCCACTGGCCAGCAGGCGCTCCGCCGCCAGCCACCATATTTGCAACGGGATGAGAGAAGCGAGGCTTGTTCCTGCAGACGCCCGGGAAGAGAAGTGGGGGCCATCCATCGCAAAGCTCCGAGAAGCACTGAGGAGGAGAGCAGACGACGGCTCGAGGGGAGGAGGTGGGAACGGCGCCGTCGGAGTGGTGGAAAGAGGGGGCCGCCGCCATGAACGAGAAGAGGGGGCCACACACGGCAGCAGCGGCGCTTTCCGTCTCGACGCAGCAGCCTAGCAGCCAAGGTGCGCAGGACCGCCGGAGCCAAGGAAGAAAGGGGCCGTCGGATCTGCACCTCGCTGCGTGGGCCGCCGGTGTTGGGGACGCGGCCGCACCGGAGCTTGCGTCGCACGGGGAGGAAGCGCAGCCAAGAATAGAGTGAGGAGGCGCGGCCCTACGCAGAACTGCAGAAGAAGCACTTCCGCCGGCAGCGCGGCCGACGGGGGCGACGGGCGACGGGAGCATCTGGCAAGGAAGGCGTCGCGTCTGTCTGCGCTCGGATAGGGGGAAAACGAAGCGGTATCTTCACTTACCAGTGGCAGGTGGGTAATATTTCACAACTTCAACATTTCACAGCCGCGGAAAGCTGGTTCGGAGATGCTGTGAAAGTTACACTGCGCAAAAGCTGCTTTGGGACAAAGCTGTTGTGGCGTTTGGGGCCTTTGGTTCAGCTGTTAGCTTTTTCTGAAAGCCACAGCCGGTTCACAGCTGAACCAAAGAGGCCCTAAGAGCATTATATTTTACCTTTAGGTAGAAGGATATGCCGGTCAGGAAGCAGCCCAAAAATGTTCCAGATGCGGATACCTAAATGACAAAAGGATCTCACAAAACATTCTACCAAACAATCTTTCTTTGTATATATCAGCTCAGCTTTGTAGCATTTATACCATCAGAAGAACCCTTCTTCCACTCCTATCCATGAGAATGGCCCCGAACAATGTAATTGGAATCTGAAACGATCATTGTTATAAACAAGATGTTCTAATTAGTAACTTTTACCAACTGGAAGTGGCTTTCTCAAACCTGAATAATGCCAATCAAGATGGTTCCAAGTTTTCCAGAAAACCCTGAAGTTGTGATAAAACCAACAAATTCATAAAGGACTGTTAGGAAAACACGGCAGGATCAGATATATTTGCACACCTGCAGAACTGAAGATATAGCTTGCATAGAAGCCAACACCATTTATCCCTCCCAGTTGCTGAAAAACCATCAAACCAACACCCACCTGTGCATACAAGACCAACAATTATATGACAGATGGCAAATGTTTCTGCAAAGTTTCATTTCATTTGATTAAATTCCAAAGTTAGTGAACAAAGAGAGACAAACATTCTAAAAGTACATAGTTGGAAACGATTCCTTACAATGACAGCATGTATATTTTTGCTGAGAAACAAATCTTGAAGCCTGGCCCTTGGAAAGCTATGGAGTGATTCAATATATTCCTGAATAAAATATCAGTTTGAGCATAGTCTTCTTCACGTTATAAATTCCAATATATAGAACCAATTAGGACAGAAACTAACTTTAATCTCAATTGCCTCTTCAGATATGTCAGCATCCTCTCCTCGCAGCTTTTGCAATGAGGTGTGAAATTCTTTTTCCCTTCCGATATTGGCCTGGAATTTAAACTCATTACACTCGCATTTGGTATGCCCTACTAAAACTAATCTTATTTAAAGCGGTGAGTGAGAACTTGGGTGAACCTGATTGTTGTTCACCACATACACAAATAAAAAAATCACGTTTCGCATACCATTCACCTAAGCATAAGTGCCTTACCAGCCATCTTGGAGACTCTGGAATGAAGAAAAGCCCACCTAGCAAGAGGATACAAGGCACTACACCTGAAAACAACAACTCCTCATTTGCATCCAGCATAAATATGAAGTATATCCATGAACCTCGTATTGATGTGAACACAACTTACCAACTAGTACCAAATTGCGCCATGCAACCAGGGCCCCTATTATGTAGGTAGCTGAGCTTCCAGAACAGATCAACAACTGTGAATGCAGAAGAACGTCATTGGCCAATTTTTAACAGTAAAATATCAAATGTGAGTTATGAAATTCTTGAGCCCTTGTTTCCAAACCTGGTTGGAAGTTGCAAGTCCCCCTCGGAGATTCTTTGGTGCTATCTCAGCTATGAACACAGGCACCTGACAGATCCAACGCATCAGTACACTAAGGTTTTCAGGGTTAAAACATAAAAGATGGAACTGATACAGACAGGGAGAGAGGATGTAGTGCATCTAATTGGGAGATGGACGAGTTGCTTACCACATAAGAAAGAACTCCAGTGCTAAAGCCCAACAAGATTCTGCCGAAATAGAGCATGATAGCACTCTGTACATTCATGACAAGTTACAGATGGGAAATGGTGTCTCGGAAAAGATAAGACTTGGAATAAGAACCATTATATAAAAAACAGACCCTAGCCAAATGTATAGAAAGCCAACCAAACATGCAAATAATAGCTGATATCCGCATGGTCTGTTACATATAAAAACAGAAACACAGTGAAGAGATGTTCTTTAGTAAAAAAAGAAAATCGCACAAACTGAAAGGGTGGTTGTCGGGCACCTACAAAAGGGGTACCCCAATCTAGGCCCAAAACTACTTGGCATCAAGGCCCACAACGACATCAACCAGGCACCACAGCCCAGCAAAGCCTGCCATCGCTATAAGTCTTCGGCGCCCATCCAGCTCGAGGCTAGCGACCACCCTCAGGCGGATGTTTTCCGTCTCGTTCGAGGCTCGGCGGCCTCGAGGACGACCCCTACCCTCGAGGGGGTATCTTCCGTCTCGTTCGAGGGTCGGCGAGCTCGAGCTTGCCATCCAAGCTCGAGCCCGCCTCGACGGGAACAGCGCCCAACGCACTGCGGTTCACCAGAGTCGTCACGACGCGGTCAAAAAGCAGGGCTCACTGCCCCACGCCATCACCTACTCTTCGGAGAGGACATCGGTCAAATCCACTCGCGACAGTGAACTCTGAGCGCCATACTGCGCGCCAGACCTAACCCTGCCAGCAGCACTGTGCCAACCACTCCTTTGACTTTACCCCCCTACGGACGCACAGCCACCCTCGAAGGCAGCCTCGAAGGAGACCATGGAACGCCGTACGCAAGACATCACCCTCGACGCCGTGAACTGTCACGAGAAGGAAGGACGATACGTCAGCCCCTGCCATGTCTTCAGCAGAGTTGGAAGGCGCGATTCCCGCTCACACAGTGCACGGCATGGACGAACAGTGCACGCAACGACAAACACATGTACTCGCACCCCGCCCCCTTGGTCTATAAAAGGGGGGAGAGAAGCCCATGCAAAGGGCAAGCAAGAAGGGACACAAACACACGAGTTCATACACACTCTAGAACGCACCCACACACCATAGCCTGGGACTTAGGAGCTCATCTCCTTCTCCCACCTTGCTTGTAAACCCCTACTACGAGCAACACGCAACCCGGTGCATAGCACCACTGCTGGACGTACGGCCCCGTGGCCGGAACCAGGATAAAACCCCGTCTCTCACTCTCGCCATCGGGGAAACGAGTGGTTAGCACCGCAATCACTCGTCGGTGCCGGTGCGACCAAATTAGGCACCGACAGTTGGCGCGCCAGGTAGGGGACCAACGCTGCGCTGCTCTCATTCCCGATGGCGAACTTCGGCGAAGGACGGCCTCCGCTGAGCGAGAGCAATCTGCTCCCAGCGGGGCAGGAGATCCGGTTCGGGAGCTTGCGGTTCCAAACATGTGGCGATGATTATCACATGCGCATCCTCCAGGAGGATCCCAGCAACCAACCGGAGCTTCATCATCAGCCTCCGGCGACGCCGCGACGGCGGAGTCGTCCCGGACCTCGCGCACGACGAACGCGCGCTGCAAGGCGCGCCGCCGACGTCGGCAACCCCCATCCCACAAGGGAAGGGGACGCCCTGCGGTCAGGGTCACAGGAGAGGGCTGCTCCCTTCCTCCCAGGGCCCATGTCTGCACCACGCGCTCCGACAGCACATTCCTATCCCTACGGGCTACGCAACTCCGCGGATGCGTACGCCTCTTCCATCCGCACTACCATGAGTGCGTATGGCGACCAGCCTGGTTGCCACCCAGTCTCCAAGCAAGACTTCGCCGATCCATTGCCCGGCGATTCCCGCACGGAGTCCGATGATGGACACACATTTATGCGTAGACACCCCGGTTGGGACTACTCGGGTCTCCGCGACCCAGAGGCCTTTATTGCCTTTCAAACAGCGGCGGATTACTGCTTCGAGTATTCCGATGATGAGTATGACCCAACCAGGGAGTGTTTCGTCATCAACGACGGACAAGCCAGCGAGGGGTCGACGTCGGACGACGACGGCGGGGGTGACGACCAGGGGAACGACGATGGCATGGATCCGATAGGCGCGCAGCCATCGGACCCATCGGATCACTCTCCTTCCGAGGACGAGCGAGATCCGCGCCACCTGCCACGAGTTAGCGGTGACGTCTCGCCACCGGCGCGCTCCGACCGTGAGCCGGGCAAGCGAGGCGACGAGCACGCCACGAACGCACGACACGCGGGACGAGTGGCCCAAGCCCGCATCCTTGCTGAGGGCAAAGATGACGAGCTCGCTCCCAGAACGAGCCAGAAGCTCATCGCGGCGGCCGCGCTGCTCCGAGCCATGCCAGAAGCAGCCACCCCCGAAGGACGGAAACTGCACCTCAAGGCTCAAAAGCTGGTCGAGTATGTTGCCCGACAGCAAGCCGAGAGCTCAGCCTCCCGCCTTCGACGCTCCTCAACCTCGAAGGGCGAACGGGGAGGGGAATCCTCGGTACGCTCACCCCGGCCTAACGGCAGGGCACGAGCACCATCCCGGGGCGACTCCCGCCGTGACACGGTACGACGTCACGCCAGCGAACCACGTGCGCCCGAAGCACGAACGCTTCCGGCAAGGGAACCCGTGAGGTCACGCCTCCGGGACACCCGTGGCACGAACGATGATGGCGACGCTCGCAATACCCTGAACGAAATCAGGTGGCGAGAGAGAGCCCGGACCCACCAGCGCGGGCGTACAGACGTTGGTTGGAACCGAGATGCGGCCGCGGAACCAGCAGGCACGCGGGTGTTTAGCCACAACATCCGCACTGCCCCGATTCCCCCCCGCTTCCGACAGCCTACCACCATCACCAAGTACTCTGGGGAAACGGACCCCAGGGTATGGCTCAACGACTACCGCCTAGCATGCCAGCTTGGCGGCGCCACAAATGACGCCATGATCATCCGCAATCTGCCACTCCACCTGGCAGATTCCGCGCGGACATGGCTCGAGCATCTGCCCCCCAATCGGATCCACGACTGGAACGACCTGGTCGAAACCTTCATGAGGAACTTCCAGGGCACCTACGTGCGCCCCGGAAACACGTGGGATCTTCGAGGGTGCAACCAAAAACCTGGCGAATCCCTGAGGGACTTCATCCGGCGCTTCTCCAAGCGCTGCACCGAGCTGCCCAACATCACCGACACTCAGATCATCCACTTCTTCCTCGAGAGCACCACTAGCTACAACCTAATATGCAAGTTGGGGAGGGACCCTCCCCCCGACGCGAACCGGCTATTCGAGGTAGCCTCCAAATACGCTTCGGGGGAGGAGACGGCGAACGCCATCTTCAACGGCAAGAAGGGAAAGCGCCCCGAAGAAACGCCCGCGGAGGGCAGCAAGCCAAGGAAGCCCTCGAGGAAGTAAAATCAAGGCAATAAGGGGAAGAAGTATCGAACCCCTCGCGAGAAAGGCAACAACGGCGAACGAAGTCCCCGCAGTGGACCCCAGACACAAGGGGCCTCGAGGCCCTCCATGTGAAGGAGAGTCTTTGATGCCGACGGCGTATGGGACGACCCACCGCCGACGGAAATCCTCGCGAACGCCTGCGACATCCAACAGCTAAGTTGCTTATGCCCCTAGAGCGGCTTCAGCCCCTCGAATCCTTTTTGTACATACTTTCGATTGTACAAACTCTTGATTAAGTATTTGGCTTAGCTCTCGCAAGTGTGAACGAATCAAGTGGACTCGAGTCCACTCATACTTGAGTGAGGGTTGGTCCTACCCTCGCTAGGACCATCCCTCCCTCGGGGGCCGCAATGGGGACGAACCCCCCCCCCCCAAAAAAAAAGTCAATACTTTTACGAAATTCTTGTGATATCTCGAGCGTATCGCCAAGTGCTCTTTTGCAACCCTCGAAGGGAAGACACTAGGCGTGAAACGGACAAAGGCAGGGTCGCTTGAGCCGAGTGCTCGCCTACGCCTCGAGGCTACGGCAGCACCTCACTCCCCTCCGCCTAAGTCATTCACGTACGATCGATCCTAGTGGCGACTTCCTTTCGAGGCACATGCATTCGACACGACGTGCATCGCAGAGATGTCGCATGAAAATAAAACTCGTTTAACGATACAAACGATGTTTAACGAAAATAAGTAGGATGTATGAAAACAAACGAATTGTTCTTACATCAGGAAACGCAAGTCTCTAAACTACTATTTATACTCGGGCTCGATGTCCCGAGGCTTTCAGGGTCCGCTTCAACCATCAAGGTCATCCCAGCCGCCGCCATCTTCGCCCGGGAAAGGACGCTCTTCCGCCGTCAGGGCAGTCGTGCGGTCACTTCGCCCACGCCACGCCTGAAAAGGCGCGCGCACTCCCCCACGAAGTCGCAGTAACTGCCCTAACGGTCATCATGACCCCGCACGAAGAGGTGGAAGGTACATTCAACACACCAACCCTTGAAAGAGCGGCCTTCGTTCTACTGATCAGGGGTTCGAACTCTGGACCTCCGAAGGGTTTCGACAGGGGCCCCAGATCAACCGAGTCAGGGATAATCGACGGTACCCTCGAAGCTCGAGCGCTCGAGGAAGCCAATCGATTATGTTCGAGGCCAGGCAAAGTGCCTAGATCGAGGGACCCCTCGAGGGGGAGCATCGAGCCCTCGACCTCTATCGAATGAGGTCGAGTCCCATCTAGCATACTTTTGCGAAAAGCTTTTACGGGCGTGTCCTATGACCACGAGCCTACCCTCATCGAACGGGGCATGGACGTCCGCTCGAACTACCCGCTATCAGCTCACCCAGGCATCCGTGGCTCGATCCCAATCGTGGGAAGCATGGATCGCCTCCTCCTCCGTCCCTCGAAAGGGACCCCGAGGAACGAATAAAAATTTGGGACATCTCGAGCCAAACGAGGCTCGGGGGCTCCTAGTGCTGTGGACAAATCCACACGACCGTGTTCCTCCCCACATCGGCCACGACTCCCACGTCTACCACCATTACCCCGCGCGGAGCGGAACACGTGGAGAGAACGCTCAAGGCTTCCCCCTCGAAGGGAGGAAGTCATCATTCTACTGATCAGGGGTTCGAACCTTGGGCCTTCGAAGGGTTTCGACAAGGGCCCCAGACCAACCGAGTCAGGGATAATCAACGGTACCCTCGAAGCTCGAACGCTCGAGGAAACCAACCGATTATGTTCGAGGCCGGGCAAAGTGCCTAGATCGAGGGACCCCTCGAGGGGGAGCATCGAGCCCTCGACCTCTATCGAACGAGGTCGAGTCCTGTCTAGCATACTTTCGCGGAAGGCTTTTATGGACGTGTCCTGTGACCACGAGCCTACCCTTATCGAACGGGGCATGGACGTCCACTCGAACCACCCGCTACCAGCTCAACCAGGCATCCGTGGCTTGATCCCACCGAGGGAAGCACGGGTCGCCTCCTCCTCAGCACCCTCGAACAGGGAGCGCGAGGCACGAAGAAAGCTCGAAATCCCCCCTACCTCAGGCGCGGTGGACGAACCCACACCTGAGGAAGCAGTAAATGCTCTGCGCATCAGGTTGAGACCTTGGGAGAGTGTCAACCACCCTCCCAAGGCCTCGGGGGCTACACCCGCGGGTGCGCTAGCGCGCCCCCACGGATTCTCGGAACTCACAAAGATATGAAGGCCTCGAAAGCCTCGACGAGCACCAACCTTCGCAGGATGAAAACCTCATTCCTGCGAAGGCTCGGGGGCTACTGTCGGGCACCTACAAAAGGGGTACCCCAATCTAGGCCCAAAACTACTTGGCATCAAGGCCCACAACGACATCAACCAGGCACCACAGCCCAGCAAAAGCCTGCCATCGCTATAAGTCTTCGGCGCCCATCCAGCTCGAGGCTAGCGACCACCCTCAGGCGGATGTTTTCCGTCTCGTTCGAGGCTCGGCGGCCTCGAGGACGACCCCTACCCTCGAGGGGGTATCTTCCGTCTCGTTCGAGGGTAGGCGAGCTCGAGCTTGCCATCCAAGCTCGAGCCCGCCTCGACGGGAACAGCGCCCAACGCACTGCGGTTCACCAGAGTCGTCACGACGCGGTCAAAAAGCAGGGCTCACTGCCCCACGCCATCACCTACTCTTCGGAGAGGACATCGGTCAAATCCACTCGCGACAGTGAACTCTGAGCGCCATACTGCGCGCCAGACCTAACCCTGCCAGCAGCACTGTGCCAACCACTCCTTTGACTTTACCCCCTTACGGACGCACAGCCACCCTCGAAGGCAGCCTCGAAGGAGACCATGGAACGCCGTACGCAAGACATCACCCTCGACGCCGTGAACTGTCACGAGAAGGAAGGACGATACGTCAGCCCCTGCCATGTCTTCAGCAGAGTTGGAAGGCGCGATTCCCGCTCACACAGTGCACGGCATGGACGAACAGTGCACGCAACGACAAACACATGTACTCGCACCCCGCCCCCTTGGTCTATAAAAGGGGGGAGAGAAGCCCATGCAAAGGGCAAGCAAGAAGGGACACAAACACACGAGTTTATACACACTCTAGAACGCACCCACACACCATAGCCTGGGACTTAGGAGCTCATCTCCTTCTCCCACCTTGCTTGTAAACCCCTACTACGAGCAACACGCAATCCGGTGCATAGCACCACTGCTGGACGTACGGCCCCGTGGCCGGAACCAGGATAAAACCCCGTCTCTCACTCTCGCCATCGGGGAAACGAGTGGTTAGCACCGCAATCACTCGTCGGTGCCGGTGCGACCAAATCAGGCACCGACAGTGGTTATTTAACCATTTTACGTCCAAGAAAATCTGCCAAGCGCCCACTAGTAACAGCACCAATCATTGCTTCAATTGTCAATATTGATCCAAAAATTGCAAACTGCAAGTTAAATATGACAGTACACATCACAGTAAAACAGACAAAGGTCAGAAATGAACAAAGTCCTGAACAATTAGATTATGAAGGCACTACTCAAAAAAGCTTGTCCTTGCTATACCATGAGTCAAAAAAGAAAAAAAAAGTGTAGTAGGACAATCTAAATATTGGCCATCAATGTAATTTTCGTACATTTAGATTAGTTTGAACATTTGAAAAATGATATGAAAAATTGTTTCAAAAGTATGGTAATACTATTGCTGTGGTTTACATACATGATTACAGATTTCAGTTACCACAATTGCGCTTAAAGAACGTGCCAATGTTCTGAACAACACTTTGCTTTCAAGAAGGATGTTGTCACAGACCTCTGAGATAGATAGGCGGACTTCATTTACTATTCCAGACTGCGTGGGTGCAGAATAGCCGACCTGCAAACAAACATGATCAGCAAATGAATCATGATTGAACATGAAAAGTCGCCATTTTTAATGAAGGTTAAGGATGACGTTTTAGCTTGTGGGTCCTTCAAAGTTAATGATGGGAATCAAATGAGATTTTGGGAAGATACATGGGTAGGTTCAAGGCCATTCAAAGATATTTTTCCTACATTATACAACATTGTACATCAGCCGCATGCCACAGTTGCTAGTGTGATGTCAACCGTGCCAATCAATATTTCTTTTAGAAGGGCATTAATACAGGAAAAACTCAGAGAATGGCACAACATGGTTGCTATAATTTCTAATTGTCATTTACAAGGAGGGTCTGATATGTTTAAATGGAACTTGCGTAGGGATGGAACCTTTTCTGTAAGGTCTATGTACTTACATATGTTAGACCATGTAACTCCTTATCGTAACAAGGACATTTGCGATTGAAAATTCCTCTAAAGATAAAAATCTTCATGTGGCTCTTGAATAGAGAAGTCACGTTAACGAAAAATAATTTAGCAAGGAAGAATTGGAAGGGGAGCCAAAAGAGTTGTTTTTGTAACGATAATGAAACAATACAACACCTCTTTTTTTTATTGCCACCATGCTAAGGTGTTGTGGCGATTAGTTTTTTATGGCACCGGGTTAACTCCGCCCATATCAGTCTCCCATATGCTAGGGAATTGGTTAACAAATCAAGATAAAAAATTAAAATTATTGATTTGGGTGGGGACATTTGCGCTATGTTGGGCTATATGGAGATGTCGAAATGATATTGTTTTTAACAAATCCATGTGTTCATCATTTATGCCGACTCTTTTCAGGGGAACATATTGATTGCGCTTTTGGTCGTAGCTGCAACGTGATGATGGTACGAAGGAGTTGTTCCGGAAGGCGAGCTTAGGAAGGCGAGCTTAGGAAGGCGAGCTTAATGCTAGAGGTCATCGCCTTGGATTATGCCAATCGAGGATGGAAACATAATAATAGATTGGCTCAATTTTAATTCCTCTTTTAGGCTTTTGTTCACTTGCGTTAACAGCAAATAAAGCTGAGATGTCAAAACTTGTAATAATTGGGCTGTGTACATTTGTAGAGGCTGGATTGTTTCCCTTATCTAAAAAAATGAAAAGTCACCATCAGCACGTTCTAGTGGAACACCAGATATAGTATATTAGGCCAAGCCCAACGCTCCACTCTGGCTGGGTGCCCCATATCCCACGTCGACCTAAGATGTCCAAATCAGCTCACTTGGTGGCTTCGCAGAGGCGCAGAGCAGCTTGCAGAAGTACCGTGAGCTTGGGCTGACGCAAGGCATAGGCACTCGCTTGGGCCAGCGTTGTGGCAAGAAAAGCAGGGAACCTGCTACTAGGGTGGTAGAAAAAGTAGATAGGCTACACTGCAAAGTACATATAGCTTTTTTACTCGGTTACTGATCAGCGTTGGGACAACGTGTAGCTTCATAGGTTCCCTGTCTACATGGCTGTTACTTTTTTGTTGAGGCTACCAACTATACTAGCCCGCGTTGGGCTTGCCCTTATATGTCCCAGATACATGATTGGAAAAGGGAATCTTGTCCTCTAGCTAAAAAAAAGGAAGATCCTTTAGCTAAGACACGTCCAAATCTGATTTTTCCTTTTAGAACTAGAGGGGCCTAACCAGTCTGTGCTGAACTGTTAGTTTCACTGTATACGCGTTGCATGCTGCAAACGCATCCGTCATCCGTGTAGTTTTGGCATGTTTCTTTTTCGATATTTTTCCCATGCGGCGTTGCATGCTGTAAACCAAGTGGTGACAAACTGACAAAAGGAAGGTAACTAAAAAAGCAGCAGATATTGTGGCTGCTACTGTAATTAGCTGTCTCATTTGTAATCGCGTCTAGTCCTGCATAGTGTATCTTCCTTCCTTTTTTTATCTGTCCAGCCTGGAAGGACCATCAGGAATTAAGAACAACGAATGCAAACCATTCATCGTAACTGGGACGAAAGATTACGCGCGGTTCGTGAAATCTGAAAAGGATGAATCGTGTTAACTGTTAACGTTTTCTCGTACGACGTCTCTCTCCCTGACGCTAGAGCCGAGTATATACACGCCGCCAAACAGAGTAATACAGGTAAGAAAAGGAACGCAGTTTTAAGGCTGCGGCGGCGGCTTACGCAGGTGCCGAACTCGAAGGAGCCGCAGACGGCGACGGCGGTGGAGACGAGGACCATCCGCAGGGAGCCGCCATTGGCCCGCCGCCCCTCGATCCCGCACTCGGACGACCCCTCCGCCGCCTCCTCCTCTTTGCCGCAGCGCCGGAGAAGCGGCTCCGTCACCTCCCCACCCGCACCGCCGCCACCGCCGCCGGCCTCCACGTCCTCGGCGACCCGCACAATGGCCATTGGTGGTATGGTACCGGCGGATCAGGAGCCCACCACTTGGATCAGTGCTCTCCGGTCGGGGTCGGGGGCCGGGCGACGGGAAGCGCGGCGGGGCAGCTGGGTATTTATACCTGGCGCGCGGGGGCGCAAGGGCAGAGGAGGAAAATATCTCGGGCCCTTTTTTGGAAATTCGCTTTGAAAAGCGTGACGAACTGATGAGTCATCGTGTGAAATGGTTTTGTGATTTTTGTCTCGTCTGATGGCGCGATAAGCTTAAGAATTTGGGGGGATCAGGGTTAGGAAGGCCCCGGGATCCTGATTTGCTTGGTTGGTAACTTGGTATTGGTACCGTGTGACAGCCTGACACCAGAGTATACCTGTAGTAACCTAAGCATGCTCCCTAGGAAAATATCTAATGCCGGAGATAATCTGACATACTGTTCATTATATTCGCTATTCGGTATACGACTCACCTGTCATACTGCCACTTTGGCGACTAGCCGACTACCAAATGGACCTTTAGGTCGTAGACGCATGTGGGTCCCCAGGTAGAAAGCCGGCATCACCGAAACGCAAAAAACACAGCTCAAAAGGCGTGTGCCCGTGCAATTCGTATATCAAAATCACGAGCAAAATAACAGCAAATTTAGAGAGTGTTTAGATTGGAAAAGATTTCTCAAAAAAACATTATAGATAAAAAACAACGTAGATGAATAGTATTCTGTAAATAGGAGGGGTAGGATAAATAGAAAATGGTTAGATGAATAATGTTTGTTTTGAAGAGTTGGTGAATCTAAACGCACGTAAGACCCTATACATGGCCACGAACAAACGTGTAGACTAGGAGGGAACAAGCCAGTGCGTCGGGGTCCGTCCCATGCACAGGTCGTAGCTCTCGACGGCGACGGGCGCACCCTGCCCCGTCCGTTTGTTGTTCATTTTGTATATCACACAAGATAAGATATTGGTGACGCACTGACGCAGCAATCGAACGACGATGCGCCTCGAAGCATCTCTCAGTCACTGTCAGGACGCCCCCCAAGTCCTGCGTGCACTGGCCGACTCGCATCGTCCTCGAGCAACACAATTAGCTGCAAAACGAATTAATAAAAGAAAACAACAATCAGCAGCTAGCACACAGGAAAAATATCTCAGTGGTGTGGAGCACCCTGCGAACAATAATCTGCCGCATGATTGGGCTAGGCAGTAGTAGGCAATAGTGATGGAGTATTATATGTGTTTTAGATAATCTTCCACATGGACGCATGCAAGTGAAGCCATGGCCAGCAACAGCTACCGAACCCCTTCCGCCTGATAGCTAAGCTAGTTGAACGCACCTCCGGAGCCTGCCAAAGCCCGTGCATGTTACTCGCCACGGCAGGCCGACGTAGGATCTGTCCATGCGCGCGCGCACACACACAAAAAAAAAACTAGGATCCCCCAATCATTGTGTCAGTGAAGACGACCAGTGGACTGAAGTTGCAGTCTGGAGATCGGTTAACCAGAGGAGCATCATGGATTCATGGTTCAACGCGACACAGGGGCTATCTCGGGCGTCTTCAGTCTTCATTAACGAACTGGCTCACCCCTCATGCGGCAATGGCAATGCAACTCGGGTATGATCCAATCCAGAGCATTGCCATCCAGCGTATTACACACACGATCAAAATAAAGATCTGTCCTTCTATAGGACATAAGAAAGCTGAATGGTATTCAGAGAATATAAGTACCAACGAGATAACAGTAATATATGATATATCATACCTCCCCTTCCCTTGCAAGATATACGGTGTTACTTTGATACAGGCCAATGACATGCTCAACATTATTCAAACACCCAATGTTGGAAATGTCCATACCTGCTGAGAGACACTCACCGAGCCCAAATGGCATACCCACAAAATAAAAGGCCAAATGGCAGATATCTTGAATCCAAAGAAAAACAAAGGATAAGAAAAGAGCACAGATGAGACCAGATGCGTTGGCATTGCTGAAAATCAGAAGGCAGCCCAATTACATGGTAAAGCAATGATAGTTGGATTATGTGCTCTTCCTCCCTCCCTCTTCTCTGTGATATTTTGACTATGAAATGGCTCTCAGAGTTTTACTCATGTTTTGCAGCGGAATAAACGCTGCCTTGACCCTTGAGCATTATTTTCGTTTCTGAATGAGACAAATTGTCAATTATTTTGATTCTTCATAAAAAAAATTTACACTGACACTACAGGAGCTACAACATGCAGGAAAGCTCCACAAGTGCAAAAGTGATAGTCAAGTGTCAATTGCGAACCAACAATAACATCAAAAGTTTCCTTATCACCAAAAGTTTCTACTGAAGGCGTTTGAGTACCCTGTCTGGCAGCACCAAACCAACACTGTGTTGATGGGCATATCAGTCTTCGGAGGGCCAAAGAAACATTTCTGCCATATGCAAGGCAATTGATTGCTACTAGTTTAGCTACTGGTTGCTCGCTAATATATCATCCAATTGAGGGGGTAAGATTCACTGCATGTGCATAGCTTATCAACAAGTATGGCACAAGCAATCCTGCCTAATTCAAATCCAACTTTGAGCATTATATCTAGGACCAGCAACCCATCATCCACTCTCTCTGAGGTGCTCAGCGAACACACCAAAGAATCAAATGTCTGTTGTCGAGGTTTTATGTTGTTCTTCAACATACCTGCCAGCCATGCCATGCCCTCATCTGGTCCACCGATCTTTGCAGAACCCATTGATGATGTTACCATCGCTCCACTGTGATGGCCCGCATAGACTTGATCAATTCAGCTGCAGCATCCACCTGTTCTCCCTTAGCATGTGATCCGTTCCTCATCAACAAGAAGACAATCCCCCCGACCTGGTAAGAAAAAAAAGAAGGAAATATCAGCACACACATATATTAGCACAAGTATCAACCCACCACTCCATAGACAAAGCACTGAAAAAAATTATAGATAAATAATTACCATACCCCGATGTTCCTGAAGCCTCGCTAACAACCATGTTGGCAGATTTTGCGCTAGGGTGGTCAGGACACTTTTTAGCAAAGTGGTCCTGGCTCCCGCACACATAGCACAAGAACCCTTTCCTCTTCTTCTTAAAAGTGGTGGTTTGTTTAGCCATTGAATGGTTGGGTAGCTGTTGTGGCTTCTTCTTGCCCTCTTGAGAGTTATTCTTTTGGTCATTATTGTTCTTCTGAACTAAATTGGCACTAGCACCAACAACTTTCTTTCCACGTGTTTCTTTTGCTCTAGCATTCTCCTCAACATCAAGAATCGTTTTTTTAGCCTTTGAATGGTTGGGTGGCTGTTGTGGCTTCTTGTTACCCTTGTGAGAGTTGTTCTTTTGGCCATTATTTTTCTTCTGAACAAAATTGGCTCTAGCACCAACAACTTTCTTTCCACGTGTTTCTTTTGCTCTAGCATTCTCCTCGACATCAAGAATCGTTTGTTTAGCCTCTGAATGGTTCGGAGGCTCCTGTGCCTTCTTCTCGCCCTCGTGAGAGTTGTTCTTTAGATCATTATCGTTCTTCTGAACAAAATTGGCACTAGCACCAGCAACTCTCTTTCCACATGTGTCTTTTGCTCTAGTCTTCTCCTCAATATCAAGAGTCGTTTGTTTAGCCTTTGAATGGTTGGGTGGCTGTTGTGGCTTCTTCTTTCCCTTGTGAGAGTTGTTCTTTTGGCCATTACTATTCTTTTGAACAAAATTGGCGCTAGCACCAACAACTCTCTTTCCACGTGTGTCTTTTGCTCTAGCCTTCTCCTCAATAATCATTTGTTTAGCCTCTGAATGGTTCGGTGGCTCCTGTGCCTTATTCTCGCCCTCGTGAGAGTTGTTCTTTTGATCATTATCGTTCTTCTGAACATAATTGGCACTAGCAGCAGCAACTCTCTTTCCACATGTGTCTTTTGCTTTAGTCTTCTCCTCAATATCAAGAGTCGTTTGTTTAGCCTTTGAATGGTTGGGTGGCAGTTGTGGCTTCTTCTTTCCCTTGTGAGAGTTGTTCTTTTGGCCATTACTATTCTTCTGGACAAAATTGGCGCTAGCACCAACAACTCTCTTTCCACGTGTGTCTTTTGCTCTAGCCTTCTCCTCAATATCAAGAGCCCCAATGAGCCCATCAATGGTGAACTCCTGTCTCTTATGTTTTAGAGAGGTAGCAAAGTCCTTCCAAGAAGATGGCAATTTGGAGATAATAGCTCCGGCCACAAACTCGTCAGGTAACACATATGGATTCTCCTTGCTGCAATGCCTAACATCCATTGCCAGCATATGTATCTTACGGGCTTGTTTTACCACAGATAGGCCTTCCACCATCCTGCAGTAAAGGAACCGCCTCATGACATACAACTTACTACAAGCATCAGAAGCTCCATGTTTGAGCATTATATCTAGGACCAGCAACGCATCATCCACTCTCCCTGAGGTGCTCAACGAACACACCAAAGAATCAAATGTCTGTCGTCGAGGTTTTATGTTGTTCTTCAACAAACCTGCCAACCATGCCATGCCCTCATCTGGTCTACCGATCTTGCAGAATACATTGATAATGTTATCATTGCTCCACTGTGATGGCTCCAAGCCCCTAGCCCGCATAGACATGATCAGTTTGGCTGCAGCCTCCAACTGTCCTTCCTTACATACGGTGGCTATGAGCGGACTTAAGGTTAACGCCGATGGCTCCAAACCAGATGATGGTAACCACTCATACATCCGTATCGCCTGGGGCAACATCCCAGCCTTGCATAGGCCCCAGATTAATGTGTTGTAAGTGATCACATCATGCTTGATCCCCTTAACTGACATTTCCTCAAACACCTCAAGCGCCTCATACACCCTCTCATGAGCACAGAATCCTTTGATGAAAATGTTACAGGTAAGAGTGGTCTGCTTGAACCCCTTCTCAAGCATTTCATCATATAGCTTCCGGGCCTTCTCAAAATCACCAGCTTTGCAATAGTAATTGACAAGGGAGCAGTAGGTATACTCATTGGGCTCGAGTCCCTTGTCCACCATTTCATCCCACACCTGCTGTGCATCTCCAATGCGGTTCATTTTGCATAGCCCGTGGATCATCGTGGTATACATAACTCTGTCAATGTCATAGCCCCGCTGCTTGATCTCCCTGAACACACGCAGAGCCTCTCCACAATTCCTCTGCGCAAAAAGGGCGTGTACGATCCGCTGGTAGACCACTATGTCTGGGGTGCACCCGGCGGTAATCATGAGGTGGAGCGTCGCGGAGACCTTGGCCCAGTTGCCGTTGTCCGCGAAGGCGGCCACGATGTCTGCGGCGGCGTCGCCCGGCGGAGCTGACCCGCGGCGCGCGGCGTCGCGGAGGAGTTGGAGCCCCTCGAGTGGGCGGCCCTGGGCCGCGTAGGCCCGCGCGAGGCAGCCGACGGTGGTGACATCGCCGGGGTAGTCGGGCGAGGAGGAGAAAGCGGAGAAGAGGCGGAAGACGAGGTCCGGGCGAGCGGCGCGGAGTGCGGCGCGGGACGCGGCATTGATCGTGCCGACGGAGAGGTGGATGCCGAGGTGGGAGGCGAGAAGGTCAACGGCGTCGGCAGCGAGATGCGGTGGGAGGCGGAGGAGGAACTCGTGGACCTCGGGCAGCGCCGGTGAAGCGCCCGCCGAGGCGGCGTCTGGGGCGGGGTCGGGAAGGCGTGAGGAGACAAAGCGGAGGAAGCGGAGCGACGGGCCCGGGACGGGGAGAAGGCGGGCGAGGGTGAGGCGGGCAAAGTCCGGGTCGGAGAGGACACCGCCGGGGACCAGCGAGAGGAGGCGGGACTCGAAAGACGGTGCCCGGAGGGCGGTGGCCGCGGCGAGCTCGGCCGCGTCGGAGATCGTGGATGGGGTCAGAGCGGCGGCGGTATCGGATGCGGAGGCGGAGCAGAGGCGCCTTGCGAAAAGGAAGCGAGGTGGGGGCATGGCTATGCCCTGCTGGCCGGCGGCGGCGGGCTGGCGGCGCGAGAGGTGTTGCTGCTCGCGCCGCCGGGGATGTGAATACCGGGGGGTGCCTAGATTTGGTTGTGGGCCGTCCACAAAAATGGCCCATTGGGCTTTCCTGTTGTTCTCTCTCTCTCTCTACTCCTCTCTCTCTCTCTGAGCCCTCGAGCCAAACCCCGGAGAAACCCTAGCAAAGCCCCTCTCGGCGCGGCGCGGCATCCGTGACGAACGATGGCCGGCTACCGCAGCCGGAGCTACAGCCCGCGGAGGCGGTACAGCCGGAGTCCCCCTAGGCGCAACCGCTACGACGACCCGCGCGACCGCTACCGCGGGGGCGGGGGCGGCGGAGGCGGGGCCCGGCGTGGGTACGGTCGGCCGTCGGCGCAGACGGGTCTCCTCATCCGCAACATCTCCCTCACGTCCAGGTTAGTCATCATCGTGCCCTGCTCCTGGGGTTGTCGCTCGTATGACCCAGGGTTCGTTGACTCGCCGCTGTCTGGGTTGGTCGACATGTTGAACCGTTAATCCTAACCTCGTTAAGCTTTGCTGTTGATGCGTGCGGATATATCATATTGACCTAGTTGTATGGCTAATCGTCGTTTTTAGTTGCTCGGGGCAGTTCAATTAGTCGCTGAATCTCTTTAATTTTGTATCCATTGGCATATTATGTTTTACTATCAAGTCATTGTAGCCTATATACACAACAAACCAAGTACAGTTGCCTGTGGATGGTCGTCATAAGTTTAACTGTGATTCAATTGTTGCTTCTGATGATGAATTGTTTGACGTGCTGACATTTTTTTTTTTGCGGGTGACATGCTGACAAGTTCTTGCTTCAACCTCACTGCAATGGGCTGTTTAACATTTGATGATTGACTGAAGGTGTGCATAAATAACTAGTAGCTAGTGCCACTGCTTATCACAATGCACCAAGAGAGAAATAAATCCATCGTCATGAGTCATGACAAATTCTTTGGATTTTAGAAGCCATCCACTGAATCATCTGCACCTGATATAGTGCTTTATTAATATGCTAAGTAGTTTCGCATATCACTAAATCATAGCATTCATATATTCGATCTATCATGTTTAAGCCTCTGAAAAATCATAGCATTCATATATTCCATGTATGTGAATGAGATTTTCCAATCATTATGGATTTTAATAAAATAGATTACTAGTTCATTTATGTAGTCCGTGCTCACAATTATTAGTATTGTGGCAGTCAAGGAATATGACTCGTGGTTATAATCCAAGCTTTTCATCTTTGTTCAACCATTGAATCATATTGGTGATCAGATGGTATCATATTGTTGTTCATGTTTCCACATCTTATTTAGTTGTCACCATGTACAACTTAAACCCATATCTTACAGCTTGATGAGCTTATTTACCCATCTGCTGCAGGCCAGAAGATATCCGTGTCCCATTTGAGCAATTCGGCCCTGTAAAGGATGTCTACCTTCCAAGGAACTTCCATACCAGGTCAGAATAGTTTTTTTTAAAAAAAAAAGTTCCTTAGAATTTCTTGTGCCAACCTTTAGTTTAATCTCATGCCAACCTTTTTGTTAAGGCTATACAGTTGTGCATAGTCAGACAATTTATTTCCAAAGTAGATGAAATATGAAGCATGCCCATTAATTAGGAGACAGAATGTGCTGCTTGAGTATTTATTTCCAAAGTTTACTCGAAGAATTTTTTGAGCCATTTGAATGATAATTTACTAGTAATGGATTGAAATTATCTCAATGAAAATTCTTTGTTATATTTTTCAATAAAGGTCCTTTATGGTATCACGATGGAAGTTGTGTATATTTTTTCCTTAACAAACAGTATTTAATTAGTGCTTGGAATTAACAGCCGTCTGTTGGAGCGATGAATTATCCTTTTTAAAAAATTACACTAAATTTCTTCATTCTTGATTCTTTGTGGTTTTGGATTCGTCAATTTCAAATGTTCAATTTTACAGGGAACTTCGTAGCTTTGAATTTGTCAAATTTCGCTACCCTGAAGATGCTGCAGTGGCCAAGCAAGAGATGAATCATCAAGTTATTGGTGGACGGGAGATTTCAATAGTTTATGCTGAAGAGAATAGAAAAACACCACAAGAAATGCGCTTCAGAACAAGAACAAGGTAAGTTCATCCTTTATCCATACTCTGGATTGGTCTTAGTGGTAGAAAATTAAAATGCACAAAAGTAATTTGTGCTTCTGTTGCTATTGTGGTAGGTATAGGGATGGAAGGTACACAAGACGACACTATCAAGGTCTCCAAGGTCTCCTTCCCACTGTAAGTGTAATGCAGTTTGTAAATTTATATATTACATTCTTCCATTTTATTATAAATAAAATAGTCAGCACTATTTCTTTCCTTTCAGCTTATTCACCCTCTCCACATAAGCATGGCTTCAGGTTTGACTTCAATTTCTGTTAGAATGCATCTACACTTTTGTCTTCTTAGGAACAGTTGCATAATTGCATTCTGTTTATCATGATCAAACTATTAGGATTATAGGCTACATCGGTTATCCAAATATTTTATTTTGACGTATCTAGGTTTTGTAAATTTCTGAAAATTCCCAGCACAGGCCCTTAAGATAACTTTGTTTTGAGGTTAATAAAACCTATAAAGCATGAAAACCATATGGTTAATATGCAATCTCATCACTGTCATGGTGGTTATATATTCATTTGAATTAGGTAAACCAAGCAGGAAATAGAGATTATAGGCCCAATTGTAAACATATGCCATTTATAAATCAGACCCATCTGAATTTAACCAGGATTGGAAAGGAAATATCAGATTGGTTGTACAAAATAATATGATTGATTTATCATGAAAAATGCTTTCATAAATAATGTTATTATGTCTGTCTGTTGTCTTATTTAAAAGTAGCGCTTAAATTTTCATATTGGAGACTAAAGAAATCTAATTTACTTTGCTTGGTGTGTTATAATTTATTTTTTTAGCTCCTTAGTCATGCTTATAAGTGACTTTTAAGACTCAACAATGGTTTTGTTGTTTGTCAAGAATGTTAATACCATTTTTTAATAACAAACAAAATATAGCAATGTTTAACAAGAAATTGACAAACATAGCTTTCCTATATCTACACTTGTCTGCGTGTGTGTGGTATGTTGTGTTAGCAATATGGTTTGTTTTGGATCATTTGATTGTGGATTGATGAAATATTATATGTTCTTGACATAAGGCTACAGATTTTTCTCTGAAATGTGTTGCTTTGGTTTGTGTTTATTATCCAGTCAACAAAGAATATAGAGTCTAAAAGACCAAAAGACAACAATGATGTTTGGAGAATAAAGACCAAAGTGAAAGTACCATGACTTGGAGAATGTGAAAGGCATTACTGTTAAAGATAAAGCAGTACTCTCACCCAGAGTGTAAAGATAATCTGGGCTAAGAAACCTGTGGGAAAGAGTAATTTTCAAGTGGCTGTTCTGTTGAGCCAGCACCTTAATACATTGCACATTGCTTGTTTGGATCAAAGTGCGTAGCTTTTATTGATATGGGACAGGTAAAATTGATATCTCACTTTATAATTCAGTTTTCGCAGGATAAACATGGTACTATCTGCTAGCTGCTGTTGACAAGTGTTCAATTATATTAAATTTAGTTTGTTAATGATTCTACATTTACTGTACCTGCCAGCTATTATACTTTTGATGTAGTGCTTCTTTTGTCCTTTGCATGGCATCCATACTCAGGAATTTGATTTGATTTCTTAAAATGTAGAGTCAGGGACCACCGTGACAATTACTCGCCTGGGGGATCATACTCTCCACGTCCTCGGAACAACAGGAGCTACAGGTCGCATAGTCGATCTCCAAGCCCAGATGGGGGCAAACCTCGTGTGTCACCAGTCACTACCGGACATGACCCATCTGTTGGATCCAGGTCTAGATCTTGCTCCTAAATGTTGCCTTTTTATTTGTCGCTTTCATGCATTCTTTGTGTGATAATTCAATATTTACACGATGGTGTTTCATTCAGCCCCAGATAAGGATGCCTGCGAATGGAGGTGGGAGGATGGAGACTTTAGGCAATGCCTTCTTTGGAGCAATCTTCCCTTGTAAGAGATCAGTTAGTTTTGTAGTAAAAACATAGTACATCAGGTGATGGTTTCGATTTTGACGCAGTGTTTCTTTCTGTGAAGCTGCTTTTGTGCTTTCCAAACTGATAATACTGTTATGGATTTTGTGACCTCTTTTTGCTTGGCAAGGGCATTTACGCCTGTCTTGGCAATTGCCGACTTGCCGTGCCTGCAAAAATTCAATATTGCTGTCGCTCTGGTGTTTCGAAAGCATGTTAAATGATGACATATATTAGTTTTATTAAGAGCTTTGAATGGTAGTATGGACATTTGAGTCATGTACGTCAGTTTAGAAGATGGAATTGAAACTGTCACGGATCAGAAATGGCTTATGGAACTCGTTAGCTTATATAAACCTCATGCTTGACGGCACTTTTTCGGTGTGCACTGAGAAGCTATTTTGTGCGGTTAAAATAACGGGATCGCTTTCAATCGAACTGATTTCTAGCACGGACTTTTTTGAGCCGACATGTAGCACAGACTGATCGAAATATGCAGTTAGATTACGTCACTGCGACGATTTTTCGATCATTCGAAACATCAGTAATTGTATTTTCAAAGTTAAATAATATTCAATGTAATCCAAACATCTGTGATGGTCTTCTGAGCAATTCGGTTGTGCTCGATTTGGATGAGATACTGGCCAATGAAGTGTGCCCATATTGTCACATACTCGCATGGACCTATTCAGAGATCAATCTAAGAATCGAGATCCAAAACCGGCATCCCGTACAAATCAAGCTAGATTCCGAATCACTGTGCAACTAGTTTCGAGATCGAGATAGAGAGCGAGCGAGCTTTGGCTTCAGCCATTGCGATTCAAATCTTGAAAAATTAGCTTCAAATCTGAACATATTTAAATTCGACCAATCCAGCCCAAAAGGTGCCTAGCAGAGGAGGTCGCCTCGCTTCGTTTCCTCCGTCCGGCGTCGGTTCCTTCGACTGGCCGATCAGAATCACAAGTCGCGGCGACGGCGGTTCCCCGGCGAGGGCGAGGGGATCGGCGGCGGGATGGAGGTGCCGTGGCTGCTGGTGGCGCACGGGTCGGTGACGGCGCTGGTGGTGGTTTCGTTCCTGTGCGGGCAGTGGCCCATCTTCGAGGGCACCTTCATCCAGAGCATCAACCACTTCCTCACCTTCGGCGCTTACCACTACCTCCTGTACGTTCCCCCTCTTCCCTCCTCCCCTCTCCTTCCCTCGCCTCATGCCCCTTCTTAGCGATTGGAGGGTTCGTTTGCGCAGGCGGCTTGTGCAGGCGGTGTGTGGCAACGGGGCCAGGGATCTCGTCCTCGGCGTCGAGCAGTACTGCTGCGACCGGCCCAACCCATTCCTACAGGTACGTTGCTGCACATCCAGTTCTTGAATTGACAGTGATTGGGGAGAGAAGTGTCTTGAATTGTCAATGATGGGCGGTAATTGTTGACAAAAGGGTAGATTTAGATTTTTCGCTTTCAGTTCTTGAAAGCTTGATGCCCCGTGATTCTGGATGGTTGTCAAATTGTTGCTAGGGAGCGTGGGTTAATCGATATGGGATTGGCGGTGGGTGCTTGCTCAGTAGACCCGTGCTCGATTTAGTTCTGCAAAACCAGAGCTTTTTCTGAGCCATTATGTAGTTGTTAATGAATATGTCGGGGCCTCCGTTCCTTACTTGCATTGGGTAAACCTGCTGCATTTTCCAAACAGTAATTCAGTAAACATGTAGCCAAAAGCTGCTGATTGAAGGAGGGATCTTATCTTCTTCAGATTCTATGAAATTGGTAATGGCTTTGTGCTACTCTGCTTCTTCGCTGGTGCGGCTGGGATGTGCAAGGTGCCGATGTGTATGACTATATATATGGAGGTTGAATTGGAGTGAACCAAACGTGATTGAGTAGGTGCCTTGTTGGCTGGAGCCATTCCATTCACAATCGGCTCAGTTGCCACATGAGCGTATGATGTTGTGAAATGTGAATACGGGGAAGGTTGTAAAACAAGGTAGGTAAGAAAGACAGGAGGAGGGGAGAGAAAAGGATTTAGAATGCAGTAAAAGTGAGTGAAAACTGGAAGGGTGACTAAGTTAGAATAGAGAAACATGTTGCCTTTTGTCATCACTTGGCATGTAAATATGCATGCCTGAATTTAAACTTTCTGCACTGAAATAGGCATCAGAGTGGTTTGCTATTATGAATAGATAATATGTACATATAATTTGCATTAACTTCAATTCCTTTTACAGTTAGATTCCTTGTTTTCACTTGGAATTTTTCATTATTGATTATTCCACTAATGTCCTTGGACACATAGGCTGACATAAAATACTTGGCATGGCAAATCTGTAGCTCATGCCTATATGAGACTCCCTAGTGAGCTTAGATTTTTGCTCCTTATGTGTTATTTTAATGCATATTGCATAAAACATTTAGCATCGACAGCAGCTCCAAATCAGTAGTTTGTGACTTCATGTCTTCTCTCAACTGCAGATATTTTATGTTGCCATAATTGGGGTGACATATTTTATGATAGTGCAGACATCTTTTGAGTACATTCCTGGGTATTATGTGAGTGGATGGCACAGGTAGCGTGCAACTGCATTTACTAATTTGGGATTGATTTCGTGCATTTATAACAATGAGGGGTACAATTCTGCAGATATTTGAGTGTCGTTGCTGTTGCTGTTGGTGCTGTACTCTTCGTGCTCACTAGCTTTTCTGATCCTGGAACCGTTACTCCTGATAATGTCTCTCAATATGTATCTGCCTACCCATATGACAACATTATTTTTGTGGAGAAAGAATGTTCGACTTGCAAGATTACTAGGTATATTTTACTAATCTGTCAGCTAGTTATTGCATGCTGAGGACTGGAATAAAATCTGTTAGACGGTCAATTACCTGTTTCCTTAAGTACCACCGTATAATTTCACAGCTCACTTTCAGTGAGTAATCCTAAACATGTGCAACAGATAACTTTGTTAACATTGTAGGACAAATAACTTCTATTCTCTTTTAAATGTTCATCATATCTGTTACCTTATTTCATTTATGTGCAGACCAGCCAGGGCAAAGCATTGCAGAATATGTGATAAATGTGTTGCTCGATTTGATCACCATTGTGGATGGATGGTACTTACCCTTGCTACTTGATGGTACTTCTTTTGCTTTGTTATGTTCTGAATTTGTCCTTGTTGATACAGAATAATTGCATTGGGGAGAAAAATACTCGATATTTTGTGGCCTTTTTGGTTTGGTGAGTTTTGCCCATGTTTCTTTTCAGCCTACCTTATAATCTTTGTCTGGACTAAATGGGAAACCTGAAGGGTTATTCCATTTCTCACAGATAATTTGTTATGGTTTTTTATGTTTACCTTCTGCTGTTAATAAAAGCTCCTTTCTGTTACTATTATGGATGAATTCTTTTTTTCTGAGTACTGAATACTAAACCAACTAAAATATTAACAATAGGACATCGATTAAAAAATACAGTTAGGAGTCTCAAAAGATATGTTATCGGACTTGGCCTCAAGATTGGCTTTCCTACAGTAATTTAGATCATTGGCTCCTTGTTCTTTTCTTTGTTTTTATGTGAAAAGCTTAGCCTTGTGGAACTCTACATCATAACGTTCCAGTGTAAAATGTAGCTGTTTAGATACAGTGTTAACTACTGATCCATTTGTGCTGTAGCTTCATGGGTTTTGTTATAATCTTAGAGATCATCTTATCTTTGTATTGACAAATCAATCCAGGAGATTTATTCAGCCACTTGACTATCCAACCTAGTCAAACACCAGAGCCTCTTTGTTATAGTCATTATTGTGCCAGTTGTCCTAAGTAGCAGGTTATTTATCATCAAGGTGACTCAGAGCCTGATTGGTTTGGTACCAAATATTTGGCATGCCACAGTTTTGGCAAGACAAATGGTGGGCAAGAAACTTGCCAACATCTTGGTAGGACAAATGTGAAACATGGGCAATTTCTGGTTACAAACCAAATAGTGGCCTAAGAATTGGCTTGCCAAAATTTTTGCATGCCCAAATTTTGGAAGCAGACCAATCAGACTCTCACTGACCTGAAATATTTAAAAAGTTTGTTATTGATGACTATTGTACGTTTTATATTGATGTAATCTTTTCATTTTTCCCTAGATGTTTTATTGTTTCCTTTCTCCTCCCTTTGATAACAGGCATTTTCTTATATGTGTCTATGGGGCGGTGGTCCTTGGCTTCATTCTTGCTGGTGAATTAAAAGAGAGGAAAGTTATCTACATTCTCACAGGTAACTCAAGGCCTTCTTGAGAACTTGCTGCCTTGTTCAACATGAGTAACTTAACATATCTGCATTAAAACTTAACCATTCACATAGGAGAATTGACTTCTCTTATGGAGTCATGGGAGGGTTAAACTCTGCTGATAGCACTTTTCAGGAATTTTTTTACCATCTTGCTGAGTCTGTAGCTTCTGATTCAATTATGAACGATCTCAATACATTAATAGAGGGATCATATATAAAAAAAAAATGTCACATAATATGACTTCTTTTCATGGCCCTATGTTTTCACATTTTGTATTGAACCATCGTGGGATTTGACAGCTTATTACGGTATCGATAACTCATTCTGGGGATTATTTCCACATGTTGCACAGGTGCGATTGAGGAACACATTGAATCCAATCTTCTTTTTGCTGCACTACCGAATCTGTTTTTATGACTCTGGTCAATTTTGCAGTGGTTGCTTGCTGTACATAACACACAGATACTTTTGAGTGTATTTTTGGCTATACTCGCATTGCTCCTTGGTGGATTCTGTGCCTACCATGCACACCTTTGTTTAACAAATACAACAACAAACGAGGTAAGAAAATTTACAACTATACTTAAACATTTGAAATTTAGTCAAACTTTCTTTTTCAACGCGTATGCTGTTTCCTGTTGAAAGCTCCATCCTTTCTTTGTTGTAGTCTTTAAATATTTCATTAACTAAAAGATTATCTTCCCTTACTATCTAGACATGGTTTTGTTTTTGTGGAGAAAGTAAACTTTCTAGATTTTATAAATAATGTTATGCGTCTCTCAAGTAGAGATGAAGTCTTATACCAAGTGGGAAAACGAATTTAACTACATAAAAAAATAGTTTGAAGAATTTTCTAATACAAAAACTCTTTGCCTATGGATTCTCCCCTCAATCTTTGTCAGTCATTCAAATGGCAAGACTACATCATGTGGATGAAAAAGGAGAACGAAGAGAAGGTAAATGCTGCTGCACTCAAGGCGAGCATTAGCTCAGCTAATAGTGATGCACAAAAGGCTCCTCCAAGCAAATGGAGGGCGTTTTTCGTTAGGCCCAGAAGACTGGCCGTGGAACCAGTTGTGAAAAACAACATATATAATAGGGGCATGATTAGAAACCTGTGTGAGGTGATTGTCCCTCTGTCAGAGCGGAAGTCATTTTCCCGCAGGAAATCAGATTAATACTGACTGTTGTTACAGATGTTGTATCACCAAATTGTTGTATATCTATGTAGAATTCGTGAAACATTTTTTTCATACCATAGATGAAATATTTTCAGGATAATCTTGTTGAGGACTGATAATGTTATAGCATCAAAATATAGATAGGAAGTTTTGCAATTGCATTATCTGTTGCTTTTGACACTTCCTGAAACACCAATTATCTGTAATCTGTCCCAACAATGGAAAGCACGTGCTGCATTGGACACGAGATACCTGGTTTTTTAGAAGTCCAGAGATGTGTATAAATCGGTTCTATGAAACAAACCATGTGCAATAATATATTGAACTACTCGAAATTAAAATTTTAAGTCATCAGTGATAGTTCACACGGGATCTGATATTCTGATTATCTATTCATTGCTGTTTTCTCGGAGGAACTTCAGAAATGGAACTCAATTGCGAGCTACCATTGGAGGACACCCAACAAAACCGAAAATCTATATACAGAATCTAAAAGGCGGAAACTGCATCCTCAATTCCTATCATGTCTGTTTCCTTCGTCTCTCCTGTAACCTCCTGCCTACAGCAACGCTGTGAAACTGCAAACCTTTTATGCATTTGTGGAGCAAAAAGAAAAGAACAATTTTCTAAACCCTTTCCTAAAAGGAATTGCAACCATTGCCCGTTTTGGTTTGGCCCTGGTGTAAACTACTCCCTCCGTCCCCAAAGAGTGTCGCTGTTGGTGTGCGTGTCATAAGTTTGACTTGATTTGTAGAAAATACGTGCAATATTTAAGTCTCCAAATAATTTTTATAAAAAACTAAATATCTATCTAATGGTATTTATATTATAACATAAATTTTAATATATTTTTATATATAATTGGCCGTAGGTTTTTCTCAGGAAGTGAGAAAAACACTCTTTTAGGGACGGAGGGAGTAGTAAACATCACTTTACATAGTCTGCGTCATCAAGAAACCGAGCATACTTTGTCCCGTTCAGCATCTCGCTCACATCCTCCCAATTGTCGACGAGGTCCGGGAGGGGGCTGGTATGGATCTTCACATGCTTGCTGGACAGTTTCATCACCGGAACTCCTAGGAATTCCTGCACTCGGGATAGTACCTGAATAAATCATAAAAAAGGGAGGAAAAAACACACACGAGCCATGAGTAATCTTGGAGCTAGTCAGAGGTTGAGAAAGTCGTTTGCTTGTGTTCCCTACATTTTTGTCATGGATCACATCCTCGTAGTAGAGGGTCATGTGGCGTGTTTTGCGGAAGCGGCTCAAGCAAGTTCTCATGGAATGTTCTGCACTTCTGATGCTTGGGATTAAAGTTGACAAGTCCATCTTTGGCTTGAATTGCGCTAGTATCTCAGCCTGCCCAAGCAGAAGGTACTGACACTATGAACTACTTTTCAGAAAGTATCAGGTAAGGTAATTTTCAGTAAAAGCAAAAATATACCAGATAACCCATATTTTTGTCAATACAGTAATTTTTATTTTTCATTTCTCATTGTCAGTTCGAATTTGATTCAGTTGGATTTGTTATTAGTGATGCTACTAATTATTATTTTTGTTTAATTAGTAGGCATGCCCATCATTGATTCATAATGTATAAAGGTTTGAGAATAAATGTTCGTTGGGAAATTTAACTTAGATTGCGCACATGACCACTAAATAAGAATCAGTTATGGTGGAAAAGAGTGAACTCTCATGAGATACCTCTTCTTTTGAGTGAACGTGTGATTTATGGATGCCACCATTTAACTGCTTCGTTCTTCTATCATAGTTGTTAGCCAGCACAGAGATAAGCCTCCGTAATGTATTCCTCCTGAAGAGAAGTATCACCATAGCTCCTTTTCTGTTTAAATAATCAACAATGTCTTGATGGTGCTCCATGAGTCCCTGCAAAACATGAAGAGCTTTTATGTTTCATATCTAGCATTTCCCAAGACAAGTGCATGATTAGTAGCTTTTGTAAGTTACCAAAATCCATCGTTGAGAGGTTTGGAATAAAAGAACCTAAATATAGTCAAAGGCTGCATCTGCATGGGATGCCACTTCTGGACCAACCAAACAACATGTGCTCTAAAAGCAGTTCACTATGTAAACCTTCACAAAGACCACTGTAAAGTGGGGAATGAAATAATAGCTTACCTGATTTAGCATCCACTTCAATCCAAATGCTGCTGTGCATTCATTTTTTGCTGCACTAGTGAGCCAATCCATGCTGTACAGTTTATCAAGAGTCCTCAAAATTGTTGAGATATTTTCTCTTCTCTCTTGCACAGAGAATATTTCACCATTTGAGCTGACATTAGGGTGGCTGTTCAGCAAAGTCTCAAACCACCCACTTCCTGATCTTTGCATAGATACAATAACAAGGAAACGGACCGGGGTACATGCGCATTCACCCCTTTGAAGTTTGAACCAGGAAAGGAGTGCGGAAACAAGAATCAGGGAACATAACAAGGACGATTTATATGCATAGAACATGGGAGAGGCCATCTATCTTCAAGGAAGTTACCTGTCATAAGTCATAGGTTTTGGAAAGTGCAAATATCGCCTCTGCTCATGTGGAACTGCAGGTTTTCTGCAAATATTTTTTGTTTGTTCTTCTTCGCTGGTAACTTTTTCTTCATTTTCGAAAGTTAACTGATCAATGGAGAAGTAGCAGACATAGAAGCCAAATAATGCAATGAAGAAGACTAGGGTTGACCGTAGAGGAAACACTGGACCTTTTGAACTTTTTAATGAGTAGGCACTCTGCAAAAAGGAGAAAGCAATGATCAGTGATCTTAACAATAAGTGTGATGAAGAAACTACTCCATATCTTACCATTCTCTCTTGCATCTGCTGGATCAACTGTCTGCCTGTTTTCCTTGCGTAGCATATGAGAAAGAAATCGGTGTCTCTTGTCTTCATTGACAGTACACCTCACCTTTTCTGAACTTTGTTGTACTTCCGTGCATTTATAGAATTTCAAAGTTAGCCCCTGCGTGATGAAAAATATACATAATTCCGGATGTAAGAGGTTTACACTACTCAAAATGCAAGGACACTTCAGTCCAGTGAAACAGTAGACCTTTTTTGAATAAAATTGACCTTTTAGCAGCTTTCAGGACAACATGTTCCTTCTGTAACATTTAAAAACTAATATGATTCTAGACTACGAAATGCAACGTATAGCAATCATGAAGCACGGGTCTAGTTTTGCTTATGGCTGATCAGGAATTCAGGATTACCCTATCTTGTCAGGCTCAATTGCATAACTATTGAAATAACTAATCCTCCATGTCTAAACTTTTAACAGAGGCAACAAGGAAATGCAGTTCCTCATGGCAAGGATTCGCTAGGCAGTAGCAGACTCAGCGAAATGGCCTAGTTTTTTCATTACAATATTGCCGTGCAGCTTTGTTTGGTAAGAACAAACAGTTGCTTCTGCCAAATTTTTCCCACTACACAAGCAAGACACATGACTGCGACAGGCTGACAGCTACATGGATACGAGTAGTTTAGTTCACCCTTTAAACTAACAAATAAAGAAAACCAAAACAAAATCGTTACCATTACCACTACCAAAAGTCAGAGGCAAGGATGACAATGGCTTAGCTTAGCTTAAAACTTTGATTATGGACAATTGGTCCAGATAAAGGTAGTGGATGGCAGAAGTTTTCTTCAGTGAGTGCGTAAGCACTAGCACTACTCGAATCCCCTTAGGACAACAGCTCAAACGACGGCAGAGAAAGGAAATGGCAAGCAAGGCTAGAAGAAACGGAAGGGGTGTCGAGAATGTCGAGAAGTGTGGAAGATCCATCACAGGCGAGAAGAAATATGAACGCCTCAATATTTTGAAGTCATAAACGCCCAGACAAGATCAGAAGTCGACACGCAGGCTAGCTATCGGTGTGAAGAATCACGAATGGCCGGCCATCCTCACCAGTCTTGGACAGCAGCCATGAACACACAAACAAGATAAAACTCCGAGGTTCACTGATGACGGGGAGGGTTCGTTGCTTTACCTGTGATCCTGATTCTGCAGCGGCGAGGAAGAAGCAGCGGCGAGCTCGATCTGGAGCCGGGGAGGCTTTGCGAGCGAGGAGGAATAAGCGAGCTTAGAACTCGGACAGAAGAAAATTAAAGAGCGTGACGTCCCGGGAGCAGAGAGTTCTGTCCGGAGAGAAGAAATTAAAGAAGAGAAGCGAAGAAGAGAGCAGAGAGCGCGGAGAGAGGGCGTGACAGCGACGAGCCGAAAGGAGCCGCAGCAGAAATTACATGAGAATAGTAGTAGTGATTAGAGGAGCCATTTTTGCATTGCTTGCTGGATTTGCTGCAACAGGGAAGAGAGGATCGAAGGTGGTCATGGACCAAACACAATTACACAAGGTAGGGTTGTTTGGTAACGGACTCCAGCTCGGAAACTGCTTCCCGGCTCCCGTACTGCAGAACTACAGTGCCAGCCAGTGTGCCACTACATGCATACCTGTCATCAGTGTTTTTTTTTTGCGGGTACCTGTCATCAGTGTTAGCTGAGATTAGTTCGATGTTTTTGTTGGAGAAGAATGACTTGGTTACGTGTGTTGTTAAAATTGACGCTGGAATGAGCTAGCAACACTTAATACTGCTAAGCTTGAGAAGGATTCTTCGACCGACGGCACCAGCAAACTGTCATGGTAGCAACAAACTAACGTATGTACTACCACTTCCAGTGCGTGAGGCACCAACCACGGTATGACACAGTCCTGTGAGTTAGGTCACGAGCAACGTACGCATATACTAATTAAGAGCTAAATATGAGCCCTTCTCGTTACAATATATATATGTGACTTCAATATTGAGGCGTTCTTGGTTTGGCCTCCATTCAGTTCAAAGGCACACTTCGATAGAAACGTATAGATAACCTCCTGTCAAAGAAACTTCCCACGCCCGTTTTTACCCAAAAAGATTTTTCTTTCTCTGAAACAGACTGTATTTACCCAAAGCTTGTGAAATGTAATTATTACTGTGTATGGTAGTTTTGAAAACTTTTAATTTTTTGGTATCCTGAATCACAATATGAACCCGAGCGTATATTATTGTACTACTCGTGTTTCGCATGAAGCTAGGAACCAACTTGAAACTCCGTGCTTGTGCTTGGTGGTTCTAGAACGTCAGAAGTAGGGCCAAAGCAACCCAGGACAAGTCATCTACTGCAAAATATTCATTCAGGTTGAAGCAGCAACGGGACAGATCGAGGCCTTCTCCAAATCTTCTTGATTTGTGCATTTTCTTTCGCAAACCGACAGCATTAGCACTGCCTCACGGCATCAATTAATATAATCAAAGATAACGCTAGCTCCCTGCCGAGTCTTCGATGCGTGTGTTCATCAGTTTTGTCAAATCTCCCGGTATTATTAATTAGCAACAATTAACAGGATATGAAAATACAGCTAGAACACCCGTGCTTCAGTTTGACTAGGACACCCTCGATCGATCGCGTTTCGAGCATGCGGTCGGAGTAGTGTGTTCTGACTTTATGTACGGATCATGGAGCAGGTGATGCCCCACACTACGCTACCAGACAGGTACTATGTGATACGCATAAATATTATCTTTATTTTCTATTGTTATACTATATATCGTCTATTATATCCACTTGATTCTATATGTTATCTATGCTATGCCCCACGCTACGCTTGATACGGGTGTATCTGTGATCGTCGTTGTGTACGGAGGGAACGTCGTTGGTGGCTGGACACTACTCCTACGTCCCTACCTGGGGCTCTGGGCGTACGCGCACTCCTGATCCCTGACAATGAGGTCAAATTCGTCTTAGGGTGCGTTTAGTTTAGAAAAGTTTCTAAAAAACATTATTCATCCAACTTTTTTCTATTCATCTCATTCCTCCCACTCACATATAATATTTATTTACAGTGTTTTTTTAGTAAACAGTATATTTTCGGAAAATCTTTAAACTATGTAAACACACCCTCAGATAGGACATGTTCTCGGTACCATTGCCTTGGTCGTTTCTGACTCGTTCATGCTAGTCACTTCTTCCTTCTGCCAATAAAGAAAGAAAGGTTGCCCGCAAAAAAAATAAAGAAAGAAAGGCTTGTGAAGAGGAGGTTAAGAGAAGATTGCGTTGCAGACTTTGCATGGCAGTGTGTTTCACAATTATCCTCTCTCTTCGTATTTTATCTTTAAATAAAAAACAAAAGGCGTGCAACGACGGTAGTACGTGCAAGAGTTGATTCAAAAAGACACCTGGAGTCTCCAAACTTTTATTTTTCAGGTACCAACACATTGGAGCTGCCAGTAAATATGACAAGGGCCGTGCATGCCTGATATACGACATTCATGATTCGTGAACTACTACGAGTACCAAGTTGTACCGGCAAGCCAACCGAAAACCAGAATCACACGTCACCAACTTTTGCAGCAACACAATTAGCTAGTAGCATCACCGACGACCATACTAGAGACGAAAGCGGACGGCCACAATTGGGAATTTTGGATTCAGATTGATGTGCGATTCGCCTCAACAGCCAAAAATAAAAATGTGCAAGGACAAAATGGTCAGATGATTCACCTAAAAGTTCAGAACAAAATCGTCACAGAATTGCCAGTGACAGCGAGGTTTCAACAAGTGATTATGGAGGAATCATGTCACTGCAAAGTGGTCTCAAAATGCACTTCCCTTTTTACCTATAGGACAGGAGATTTTAAATACTAAACCCAGCAAGTCATGAGACGAAGGCGTACCCACCGAGATGAGCGCGAAAAAGCACTTTTGATGCAAATGCATAAGCTGTTGCCCAAAATTCACCGCTCTCAGGTAGTCCAAATTCGTAAGCCTGACCCATTAATTTGGAGTAGCGTAATTGCGTAAGCGCCAGCGAAGATGGTGAGATCAGCCACCCCAGCCATGAGGCCCCATGACCCATGTCCTTCACAAGATTCAGTCACTCAATGGGTCGCCGCGGAAGGCAGGCTCACACGCATCGCGAAAGAGCACGGACGACGCCTGGCGTCCCGGCCCATGGCTGCGGGCTGCCTGCCTATGAGAGAGAGAGAGAGAGCGGGTGAATTGAACCCGGATCCTCTTCCTCCTCGCCGGTTGCCTCGACGGCTCGTCGCCACCGAGTCAGATGTCACCAATATCACCAAGAGCCGGCAGCCCGCGGCGATATGATGCTGTATGTAATATGAACCCTGCAACCGTTACACCGTAGCTGGTTATTAACCAAGCACAACTTGATTAACCTCGCCGAGAAGGCTTTTCCTGCAAGCGAATCGAGAACATAAGCAAGAAGGATAAACTCGCAATCTGAAATTGCAGATAAATATTGAAGCGAATCTGAGTATGAGGGTTTGAGCACATGGGTGGAGAACATGGGTCTTGAATCACAATAAACGTACTTGGCGTCTGATCGATGTCTGTTTCACACTGGAAATCAAGAACTAAACAAAACCCAAGTTTATACAGTGGCGGCCACTGAGTCTATACCCTTAGGGGCGAGCTAGGGTCTGGCGCGACCAAGGAGGGGGCGCTCACAACCTGGGCTTAAGGCCCGACACAATACAAGGCTACAACACATTGACAGATTCTGGATGTCCACTTGTTTCGATGATTCCCGTCGACTTAGATGGAATTTAGGCCTCCAACCGGTGCCATTGAAAACGTTATGAAATTGTGCTTCCACATGCCAAAACATAATACATAAATCACACAGAGTAAACAATGATGCTTGAATAGAAAATTACAAAAAATAAAAAGAAAGATTCAAAATCGTGCAATCGTGCGCTTCTAATGGGCTGGCCGGCCTGACCAATTGGGCTCGAATCTCGATCAGGCAAAGTATTGGGCTCTCAATGTAATGCGTTCCCCAAAACTGCCCAACTGCTCCTCCACATGCCTGGGGCACACGCACACCCCTCAGCTCGCCGCTGATTTGGACATGGAGTGAATTAACAGGGTCCAGGTTGTCCAAACCAAAAAAAAAAAGGGATCTACTGGGTCACAAGTGCAGGACAGGAGTATCCACGTTTGGTAGGGTACTGTACACGCGCAAAGGACTATCTTATGCGTTTTTTTTTTTTGGACATTCAATACTTTTCCCCCTCGAATACACAGGAGGACATGAGGAGGGATATGCGTCTTTTTTTTTTTGTCCAACCATATAGGTATATGCGTCTTTGAATCAAAGTGGGAAATAATGTTAGGCACAACGGTTGAAACAAGATCCGTAGTTCGGCCTCAAGCTCGATCCTGAGAAGCAACTGTTGCGGGTTCGAAAATCTTACGAGAAGCCTCAAGACGACACAAGTTCGAGTAAGGGAAGACCCAAGCTTTATGCATGAATTGAAGGTCAAATCTAGCTCAACAACTTTTTCACTCTTCTAATTGCAAGCCTGAAGATCCGTTAATGCCAACACGAATTTGGACAAGAATTTCTTCGTTCCAACAAGAGATCAATCATTCCAATCGCCAAAATGCTCCGATCTAGCGCTGCCGTGGCTAAATCAGGCCGCGCATCTAGGAATAGTGGTTGGAGCCATGCATATATAGGATAGATCGTATATGACTTTTGTTTGGAAGCTTTCTCGTGTCTGGAATGCACAAGGAAATAGGGCGCCTGACGTGGAGAGGCAACAGCAGACTACTCCTGTAGATGCTGCTGATGCTCTTATGTGCAGTGGCTAACACTCCTGTTTGTAGTGGTGTCCTTTAATTTCTCGCTCTGCCCTCATTCTCGACATGCATGGATCGGTTGATGTCAAGACTCAAGCAGAGCCCTTTCTTGCTGACTCAGTCGACGACCGTGTTGCTGTGGCCGAACTGCCAATAGCCGATTGTTCTGTAGCCTTGTTGGCGGTAAACTATTCATGGCTCGACGATATTGGTGCACCTTGCTTCAACTGCTTCGTGTACGGTACACGTGCGTAACGTCAGGCTAGTATAGCATCATAGTAGTTTTGAAGGGAAAAGATGCGCGAATTGGTTGTGTCCATGCCGAAAGCAGACGTCGGCGTCATATTTTCTGTTTGCAGTATCTGCGGTGTGATGACTAGCTAGCTCCCATTGCTTGCTCCAGAATGAAGAAAGGAAAAAATTGAGTCGATGACGTGGAGTGAGGCGACAAAAAGATGCTGCTGCTCGTGCAGTGGTTACGCAAGGGATAAGCACGCGCTTCTCACTGAAGAATGGTTGGGATGGTGATGCAATCTAGCACTTACCCTGTGTAAAGATAAGTTAATTCTACACATATATACTCGGATACCCTCTCCGTCCAAAATATACAATTGTGGCTAATTGGTTATGTATGTGATGTATTTTGATTGATATTTATCCAGATACATAACCAGAACCAGAACTACATTTTTAGATGAGGGATGCTTGTGTAAAATGATATAACGTAATAATTTCCATCTGGGCCCACCAAATTCTCAAAGAAGGAAAGAAAGAAACAAGAGATCGATCAAGTATATTCATCAAGTCTCCTTTATTTTTTTTTTATAATTAGCAGGAGCATTTGACTTGATATTCTCCTCGAGTCGTGCTCATCACTTGCTCGAGTATGACCTACGAGCTGTAAAGGATCACGTATCTAGGTATCCAGCAAGACTTGCGCCCTTTTCTACTAGCTGCAGCATATTATTTCCTTGCACGCAGATCGTGCATGCTGCATGCATGCAGCGGGTCAGCGACCAGTCAAACTAGTCAACGGTCATGCATGGAGACCACAATTCAATATCGTTACACCCTGTACTGCTTTTGTACCGTACATGTGCGGAATGCCAGGCTAGCATTAAGTACACAGTAGTGAAAAGAGATGCGTGAATCGCGATTGCCTTTGCCATATATATGGTCACGTGTAGCACGTTGACCACCTAAGAGGAGTGTTTGATGCATGGTGGATGATGCTTTGCTATAAATTAAGCAAGATATAATAGTGGTCCAGTCCATCCTCCCAGCTTATGTCTAGGCTGATATACCAAAAGATTCTAAAACACATCAAGTCAACGAGCAGGAGTATCTGGATACACCGAATAATATTATTAGTGATTTGAATGTGTTACGTGGTTGTACTCAAAATGTGTAGTATGTTTAAGTTCATGTATAAATGTAGTCATACAACACTTACACCTAAGATTGTTGAAGTAAATGCTATCGTAAAATCTTGAATGTAAAAATCGTAGAAAACGTAAATTCATGCCCCTCGATTAATATCAATGTTGGCCACGCCTATCAGGCTATCATTTGTAACTAAATGGCCATGTAAATGGATTAAACATATCTCTAGATAAGATAAATGACCGATTAAACGAACACGAGTAGGGTAGCAGGCCATATACTATGCTCCCACTTTTCTTTGGCAAGGAAGAGCTAATATTCTTTTATGCCAATTCCACCTACTATGAAAGATCAATGCAAATGTGTAAGATGTGACGGGCTGCTGCCTCCTGCTATCTGCCTTGGAGATTCTTCCATGCAGCACGGTGCCATTGTCACCCCCTCGCCTTTAATTGACTTTGTCACCACCAGCGCGCTCCTTCGTACGCTGTAGTCGTCGCTTTACAAAAGTCACAAATCAAGTGTTTATCCGAATGAAATATAAGTGACATAAAAACACACTACAAAATCAGTGTGCATGGGCTAATTAGTGGATTTCGTTGACTAGCAATTAATCAACCGATAAAAATAAATCATGCCTTGCATCTCTTTCGTTTTTACGAACCGAACGGTAGTAAAAATATCACCCGGCGTGTATATTATCTGCATCACATTTGTTCTATTTCCTTGTTTTTTTTTTTGCAAATGGCACTTGATAATTATTGATGAAGAAGCTCATATCTCTATCCCCTTTCCATGGATTTTTCAAATTTGTTCTATTTTCCTCACATATGCTCCTAGGTATGTGGGGGGGGGGGGGGGAGTACTACGAGCAGTACTCCGAAAATCCAGATGTCCTGTGTTTTTTTTTTGGAATAAGATGTCCTGTGGTTTTGCTGCGGCTTGATGAAACTAAAGAATTGACAAAGGAAAATGACAAGCGAGTGACGAGCAGCGCAGGCAAATGTATAGAAATTATTGTACCACAAATAGTATGTATATTGTTGTCACTAGTTTAGGTCGGGTTCTAGTCTAATCCTGGTTGTTGTGACCCTTGTTGAAGTCATATATGCTAAATCGTATCAGAGCTCATTGAGTAAGAATATTATTGTGGAATCTTGAATGTAAAAATCGTGCAAAACATAGATTCATCATTCATGCCCCTTAATCATATTCATAGAGACATAAAATCGGGATTTTGATACTGAATCAGTTCTCGTCTGTGTTGTCCTAAAACCTAAATAGTCGGTCACACTTATCATTTGACTCTTTATTCCAGTTATAGAATGACCTTTTAAAGGATTAAACATCTCTCAAAAAAGATAAACGGTTGACTACACGAAAAACGACTAGCAGGCCAAACGGTTGTTTAAGCAAGCAGTGCAGCGTGCTCCCTCTTCCTCCTCTTGACAAGGAATAGCTAATTATTCTTCGATACGAGTTCCACCTATGAAAGATCAATGCAAGTGTCAGTTGTCATGGCCTGCCTCCTGCTCAAGGGCTGCCATTTTCACCCCTCGCCCTTGACTTTGTCAGCACCAGCGCGCTCCTTGATGCGACTGGCATCGCCACTGTAGGCTGACCAGCAGTCTTGACCTACAGCGGACGCAGTATTCGCTTTATTACAAACGGTCACAAGTGTTTGTCTGAATCAGAAATCGGAATGTAAAAGTGCCATATAACACACTAGAATATGAGCGTGCATGCGGTTATCGGTTGGTTCGGCTGACTAGTAATTGGTAGTAAAATACTCCTGCCCGGCGTGTATCGATGTAGAAGAGGCATTTCTGCCATTATTTGTTACCTCCATGGAATTTTTTTTTTCAAATTTCTTATTTTGTTGAAAAGGACAATTATTGGTCAGACTTGAAGAGGCCCCATCTCTGTCACTATTTCCATGGATTTTCAAATTTGTTCAGTTTTCATGTTTTCTTGAAAAGTACAATCCATCAGAACACCACCATTTCCCCAACCTAGGGATATTTACATTTACATGTGCTCCTCTCTTAGGTAACAGGTAGAGAAGTACTGCCATCAGTACTCCAGAAGTCCAGATGGCCCGTGGGTTTGATCTCTGATGCGCCCTGAAACTGAAGATTACAAAGGAAAATGACAAGCGAGTGCCGAGCAGCACACGCAAAAAGTCGAGGCCCATGCTGCCATAAGCGCACAATTGCCAGAAACGGGGAGTGGTTCGGAGCAGTTGAGTGGTGTGTTGGAACGGTTGGCCTCGCCCGCCCTTCCACCCCCCTCCTTTCCTTCACACTGGCACTGTGGCATCCGCCTTTCCTATATCACCCCCCACGCCTCCCCTGCCGCGCTAACCACCCCCACCTCTTGTCTCCCTCCTCAGCTGCTCTGCTCATTCCTTCCTCCCACCTGATCGATCTCCCGTACCGGGCCCACCGTACCTCGCCGTCGCGCCGCCGATCGAGACGATCGAAGACGATGGCGCCGAGGCCATGGCGACCGGTGCTAGCAACGGCAACCAAGTGCTGCGCGGCGGAGGACGCCGCGGTGGCGCCCGACGGGCTCGCGCGCTGCCGCCCACAGCAATCCGAGCTCTCCCGCCGCCTCGCCTCGTTCCGCCGCCTCTCCTCTCTCGCCAACAGCCCGGCCTCATCCATCACCACGCCTACCAGCGGCAACAAGGACGGCGGCGAGGCCGCCGCCGGGGAGATGGCGGGGCCTCTGCAGCTGCACGCGTTCGGGCTCGGCGAGCTCCGCGGCGTCACGCACGACTTCTCCGCCAGCTTCCTCCTCGGCGAGGGAGGGTTCGGCGCCGTCTACAAGGGCTTCGTCGACGCCGGCATGCGACCTGGGCTCGACCCGCAGCCCGTCGCCGTCAAGCAGCTCAACGCCGGGGGTTTCCAGGGCCACCGTGAGTGGCTCGCTGAGGTTATATTTCTTGGACAGTTTCGACACCCGCATCTCGTTAGGTTGCTGGGGTACTGCTGCGAGGATGAGGAGCGACTGCTCGTGTACGAGTTCATGCCAAGAGGAAGCCTCGAGAACCACCTCTTCAGGAGTACGTCCTTCGTCGTGCCTAGCTTCCTTTAATTTGTTGCTAGCAGTTGCTTTGATTCATTCTGTTCTGCTTTAATGCGTCATCTGCATCCTCGATCATCACCGATTCAGCATCAGATCGAGAACTGAATGAAATTGGTTTGCTTGCTCGATCGTGCAGGGATCTCTGCGACGCTGCCATGGGGCACCCGGATAAAGGTGGCCATCGGCGCCGCCAAGGGCCTCGCGTTCCTCCACGCCGCCAGCACCCCCGTCATCTACCGCGACTTCAAGGCCTCCAACATCCTGCTCGACTCGGTGCGTCGTCTTTTCCGTCTTCTTCTTTACATATGTATATATTTACATATATATACATATATATAATCCAATCAAGAATTCAAGATGAACTCACTCAAGAGTCGTTGGTGCAGGAATTCACGGCGAAGCTGTCGGACTTCGGTCTAGCCAAGATGGGTCCGGAAGGGGAGGACACGCACGTGACGACGCGCGTGATGGGCACGCACGGGTACGCGGCGCCGGAGTACGTGCAGACGGGGCACCTGAACGTGAAGAGCGACGTGTACAGCTTCGGCGTGGTGCTCCTGGAGCTCCTCACGGGCCGCCGCGCCATGGAGCACGTGCGCGGCCGCTCCGCGCACGCCGAGCAGCAGGTGAAGCTCGTCGACTGGACGCGCCCCTACCTCACCGGAGGGAGCCGACGGCTGCGCTGCATCATGGACCAGAGGCTGGCGGGGCACTACTCCGTCAAGGGCGCACGCGCCGTGGCGCAGCTCGCCGTGCAGTGCACGGCGCCGCAGCCGCGTGACCGGCCGCGCATGGCCGCCGTCGTGGAGGTCCTCGAGAAGCTGCAGGGGCTCAAGGACATGGCGGTTAGTGTTGGGCTCTGGCCTGCCAATGCGCCCGTCGCCGGACGGAACGCCATCTCTGCCAAGATTCGTGCTGAGGTTAAGGGCGCTGCCGGCGCCGGGTCTCGCCGGAGGAGCGCGTCGTCCAAGCTGCCATGACCGGCGGCCCGGCTGGCTGGGCGTACTTGCCACGTCGACCGTCGTGTTCGTGCCGGAAGTGTCGTATATGAATATGAGACGTATTGTATATAGTGATTTTCAGATCGATTTGCTTGCTACGTGTACGTGGTGATGAATCGAGCGCAGGCACAATGAGTGAGTACTTGTAGTAGTCCATTTTGTTGTTTAGGTACCGGTGCACGTATACACATACGCATGCATGAGATCGATCGGCGAGGCAGATGATCATGCCTGTATCTCAGTATCTGTATCTCCATTCTCCACTACTGTTCTCGTGTGCACCATGAAACGATATCGCAAAGATGACAAAACATCGATCAAAAGTTTTTTCTTGCTTCGACTTCCTCTCAATTCTGTAATTGTCGTATATATGAAGAACAAGTAATGTCAGATGATGGCTAAGCATGTGCGTGGACTATCCAGGGATACTGCACAGAAACCATCGCATCCAAACAGAAGAGATAGGATAGGATGGAGAGCCTATGCATTTGTTGGGTTGTGGCTGCGTCTTCCGTGTAGCTTTCCACTGCAACTCGGGAAGCTGGAGACGAAGCAACGATAATGTACAGAGGTAGCGGACACCCCGGTGGTGCCATTGTCGACGGCGACCCTGCCGCTACGGGACGGCGCCATATTCATCAACGGAGACATCGGCGTGTCACTGTAAAGCTCCCCTCCGGTCTTCGCAAGACTTGGCGGCCCGCGTAACCGCCTTGAGCTTACCGTTCTCCTTTTCTCCGATCCTCCTGCAACGGGACGGGATATATCGTTCAGGAAAGCAACAGGACCCCTCGCCGGGATACGGCGGCTTCCGATCCGTAGTCATCAACAAGATCTTTTTATGCACACGTGCAACGACCGGCAGAGCCTACTTGGTACGTAAAGCTTTGAGCGAGCACGGGTGCAGTATTGTAACTACATACAGAATAGGATATGCCAAAAAGAGAACCACGTACCCACAAATTACAACGTGGAGAGAGCTTTGTTATACACCAACACCAATGGTCCTTGAACTTGTCTCAACATCCGGCATATCGAGATGCAATCACAAATATTTATCAGACTTTAGAGATATAACATTACAATTCGTCTATTAGGAACCATGCATGGGGCTGCTTGGTTCCCCTCGCCACATCATAGGATCTCATGCCATATCACGGTCAATAGAAAAAGCAACATCTCTTGTGGCGTGAGATGCTAGAGAACCAAGTAGACCACATATCATTATAACCCTTTATCTTCTCTAGATTTACCCTTTTTATATGTATTCTACTATTTTAATATAGACAACAAAAATACCCTCTTCTACACCCCTCCCCTTGTCATGGGGGGCCTCACGCGTCAGTGGAGGGAGGGAAGAGGTATAGCGCGAGCATTTTTGTCGATACGAAAATAATAGAATCTGGTCGTAGGTAATAGCATGGTTCCGAATAGACGAATTGGTATATCTTGGAAGTCAGATGTTTGTAGTGGCATGCATCCAAGTAACACTAATTTTAATGACAGCTACGGATCTAACTAATTCCTCAATTATCCATCCTAATCTTACAAAGTCTGAGGAAAAAATGAAAATTAATGGCATATGACTAATATAAGTTGTATTCGACGATAAACTTCGAATTGGTTAGATAGATGCCTTGTATGTCAGCATAGATGCGCATGAGGAATCCCCGTAGGTTTACACGGAAAACTGATATGGAGGCAGGGAAAACACCCGTTGAAACTTGAAACCCACGAAACTCTCGATGGATCAAAAAAAAATCATCAGCCACGGGCTTTGCACGCGCTGGCGGTCGTGGCGACCTGCCTGCCTCCCCCGAAGCAGGCCGGGCATCTTCCGTGCAAACAGTAGCGTGCTCCTCCGTCCGGGTGCTAGCCGGGAGGGCGACATGCATGGCAATATGGCATGGCGACCCAGCTGCGACGAGACAAACAAAGCAAAACCGCGAGGCGAGACCCGGCCGCCGCGACCGCGACGGAGCTCGGTTGGATCTCCGTGGCCGCGCGCAGGGCACACAGGAGACAGGACAGGCAGTGAATTTCCTTCCCGGACCGGACGGCCGGAATAATCTCACGTCTCGGCGGTCTCTCTCCTCTTCCTCTCCGCGGTCATCGATGCTCCGTCGTCCCCTGCAGCGGCGGAGGTGACGACGGCCGGTGACGTCGCGTCACCTCTCCCGACCGGCCTGCATCTATCGTTTTCCCTGGGGAAATCGAAGAAAGGCTCGCCAACATTCCTTGCCGGAGCTTTTGCCTCGTCAAAGATACCCTTCCTGCGGCGAATCCAGCCGCAAGAAAAATCATGATCTGACATGAATTGTTTCTTCTGCCTAGTTGAACACTAGTCTAGAGATGAAAGTTGCGTTGTTAGAGCGGGCACCGTATGTATGCGCTTGCTTTGCTTCTCGATCCGCTGTCACTTCTTACCGTGACCGTCACTGCGCCCTGGAAATTACAGTTCGCATGTTCCCATTCAGTTCATGCTACTTATCGTCGTTGTGAGATGCTCACCGACGACGACGACCCTTCCAGTCAACCTCGTCCGCAACTTTCTGCATGAGCCGGGTCTTTTTGGGCAAATAATCAGTTGGACGAAGCGTCAAGAACAGCGACTTGTCGTGGGGACTCGGCACGTGATGCAAAAAAAAAAAAAAACTGAAGCCACCATACGTCCATTTTGTAATGACAGTAAAAGGGTACCTCCTTTGGGACAGAGAGACTCATCAACAACATAAAGATCTTAGATACCTTTTTTTTTTTGCGGGTAAGATATTATCTTGTGGGTCGAATTTCACGTTGGACGGCTTTGGTTTGTTTTGTATCAACATAAAGTATTTGAACGTTCTTTTTTTTTTTTGCTTTTCTGGAGAATCGTGGTGGGCCGCTTCGCAGGAAATCATGGGTTTTATTCGGGCCAGACTAGTGTATGAGGCTTTGCAAACACAGTGCCGAGGATTCCATGCCGGTACATTATATTATCTGCCAAATAGTACAACAATTCCAGCATCTGAAAAATATCTCATAAAAAATATAATCCTGCGAATAGAACAATAATTATCTGTCTAATTAAATGGTCAGATCTGATTTGCATGCCAAAATTAACTTTTGGCCAGTAAGTCCAGGCGCCATACTGATGTGTTTGAAAAAAAAAAACCTATAATATAATTGCATTCTTTATGAATCGGAGAGCCGGAGAGTACATTCTTAACCGTTCTTTTTTTTTCTTAAGTAGCATATTTACATGTAGCACTAGCACAATTTCCATGTTGCCCTACAGTCCCAATTCCCACTGAAAGAGTGGAAAACAATTTTCCCTACTGAATTTTCGTAGGCAAAGTTCAGCTGCAATCTCAGTATAGGATTAGTTTCCCTATAGATTTTTTTTTGTCGGGAAAATTCAGGTGAAAAGACGGTAGGGGAATGGTTTCGTCTTTCCAGACCCTACCAGAAAAACCTACGAGTGACCGTGGACAAATCCAATGACATCGCATCACCAGGCTCTATTTGGGTTTAGCATCTGGATGTCTAAACTTGCCAAACACCACCGGTTCAACATCGGCACGAACATGTCTAACACAATTAGATGTAAACCGCATCAAGCTCAGGTTACTGTTGCAGCTACCTCCTGGCAACAGATCACAACGCTCGCAACTGAAAAGGTATAGCACAGTGAGACAGAAAGACGGCGCCGAGGCGGTTAAAACAGTGCGCACGGGGCCTTCTTTCAGAAACCTACATCACGCGGAAGAGCACAAAAGCCCAGACCGAACGAGAAATTAGAGGGACTGGTGCAAACACACTGCTGTGTAAGCAAATGTACATCGCTGCACGGGTCGCGAACCGACAGGAGCCGTTGGATCTCGGCGGAGCGCTACTGGTTCCATGATTCCATCTTTCCTTTACCATGGAGTTTTGTCGCCTGGCCCAGCAAGGATGATCTGCAACCATTTCACCAAGGTGACCAACAATGTAGCAGCGGTAGGAGACTCGGAGCACAGTGTAGTGCTAGGAGAGGGTACATACATTGCAATCTATCGCGAATCGCCGAGCAAGCATGATGGCTGTGTTGCGTTCTCGAGCGGTCTCGAAGGCCAGCACCAAGCTGAGGTCGTTTCTGGGTTGCCAGAACATTGCCTGTGAGGCTGCCTCGCCACCACCTCTAACACCACATAACTGTAACAGAAACAGGAATGATTAGCAGTACTATAAGTGAAAACCTTTGTAACAAACCTTAAAGACAGGCATGCTTTTTTACCATAATAGATGCATCAATATTTTACATAATCTGATTATCCCTTTGCAATCGCTATCTAACCATGAAAGAGAAAATTAAGATGTTACCAATGCATTGTCCATACCTGCATTGATGAGGAATAGAACTCCTTGGCAACTACTGACTTCCCTTTAGTGAGTCTCATCCGCAGTCTTCCGACATTGAGAACATGAACTGACTCTTTTGGTTGCTCAATGCCATTCAATTGAAGCACAACAACCTGCCACATGGCAAAAAACAAGAGGTCTTCAAGAATATCCATTCCAAGGTTCTAATAGTTGTGCCTTGATGGGATTTGATGTATGAGACTAGGTAACCAGCCATACCAGTCAAATTAAGAGAAGAAATGACATGTTTAACACTAGTGGATGTGCGGAGTTGAAATTTCTAGCTAATACACTGGTTATGCTGATTCAGACTACTTATTTTGTAAATAGGAATGCCATAAAGTGGCAAAGGATGGTGTAATCATACATTGAACTCAGTTTCAGGTTTCCTTACGAGCGTCTCCACATAATCCACTAATCCAGCATCTAATAACAATAATAAACACACATTAGTTATGCAATAACCAATACACACTGATAATATTGCTTGCCAAATGTGTTCAGTCAAACAAACCAGGGTCTACTGGCCCAGCTGTCTTTGCTACTGCAATTTCACCACCAACATCGATTTCAGCTTGCAAATAGCGTCCAACATCTTGTGGCTCTAGAGCATAAACTGGTCTTGTGGCACCTAAAGAGGTTCAATAACAAAAGATGCCAGAAGCATTGGCACTCTGAATTTAATGTGAAGACAAGACAGACAAAGCAAAAGGTCAAAGACAGCAGGATTCCACCTGAAATGATCTCTTTGTTGCTTTCTTTTGGGTGTATGCGGAACCACTGGATTGAAACACTCGACAAATCCATGTGAGTACCACTCAGAGCAACTATACGTAGCACTGATCCTAAGCATTGGAGACCCTCCAAATCGAATGAAGGGGTACCATTTTCTTTTAACCTTTTATGCAGCTCCAACTGCCAAAAACATATTTTGAAATCAGTAATGCAACAAGGATTAAATTCTACTTGGAAAAAGATCATTACCACTGGAAACACTTCAGATGTAGAAAATAATGAGCTTCAGATTTCTAGCCGCACAGAAATAACAGAAAAACCATGGTCTTGAGGACGACAATGACTAGACAGTAGACACAGTTTCTTTTTTGTGACTGATACAAGTAGTACCACAGCTTTTTTTTCCCGAATAAAAGAAGTGGTATATGTGCATGATGCTTCCGACTAATATGGTGCCTTTGCACCTGCTTTGTTATTTGTACTAACTAATTTTGCAAATGACAAAATATTGTAATAATTCCAACATTCAATCTTAAATAAATAGGAATTATACACAGATGCAACTGAAGTCAGCACTTGTAACAGTAAAAGCTACCTCTTTCAAAAGATTAACACAATCCGTGGATTTCTCAGCAAACGTCTTACGTAAAATACGTATTTCATTTTCCAGATCCATTGCCTAGAGAAACATAAAATGTATCATGTGATCGTATGATTGAAAGAATAGAACATGACACAATTGATACTGTGTTGTACAGTAAGTAATATCATCCCTACCTTGCTGGGTTGATGCAACATTTTTATCCTCCGAGCCACTCTAACTTCTTTCTTTAGTTCCTCCATGTCCTTCCAAACAGAAAGTAGATGTCACATACATGTCCATAGTGGAATTGCATTAAAATAAGATTATTTTAAATTTTGAAATGATGTAAACCTCTGGATGCATACATTTATATACCAAGGGAATAGCTTCTGCAAGTTCTGAATACTAGCATGGCCCTAGGTAATCAAACTAAGAATGGCACACTTCAATATGGTTAATAATACAGCCATACACGAAGAAGGGAAACTTTGAGAAGTATCATCCAGGTTATCCCATATGTAACTAATTTTATAATGATACATGTACTGGTCCTGAGAGATAAGCAAGTCTTCAGAACTGATCAAACTGATTTATGTAGGTAAAGCAATTAGGTAGGAATAATAGATTGGTAAAACAAGACAAGATGTATCAACAAGTATATCTAGACTTCGCTTAAACTAGAGGCAGAATATGCATTAGCTTGTACCAATTGGAAGGTAAGCATGAGAAACTTCTAGACATACTTGCTTCCCAGTACTTTGGGACATCTTCTCATGCTCCTGAACTGCTTGTTGAACTCTTTGGACAGCATTCTTAGCACATTCTATCTCTGTATGGGAATTAGCTCTTTCTTCTTCAACAATTCTTTTAGCATCTTCAGAAGCCTATGAGCAAGATCAAAAAAGGAGCAAACCCTCAAACGTGTAAACAATGTCAGCCTATGAGCAAGATCAAAAAAGGAGCAAACCCTCAAACGTGTAAACAATGTCAAAGAGAAGCAGAGGGAAGCTAAACCAATGTAGTGACATGCCTTTTTGCTGAGAGAAATCAATGCCAAAACACAATGTTTAAAATGAGTTGAAAAATTGAATCATACATACAGTAATTGTATGTTATGATTGTAAAAGTAAATATATGATACCTGAACCATTTTTATATCACTGGAAATCAGGTCAAGAGAAGGGCTTCCATTACAATAAGATCATTTTTTGAGGCAGGTCTTGAACAGCAATGAATACCCATTAGTATAAAGCAGCACATATTTTCCATTTCTATGAGAGTTATGGTAACCAAGTCCTTTTTATAGTTCTTCAATTGAATTTAAAATCTTTCCGCTACGGTTCAGGTATTTTCTAGAAGATTTTGACATTTAACAGTTCAGTCAATTTGTAGCAGACATCTCACATGCTAAGCAAGGTATCCTCCAAAAGTATAGTTACAAAATGGCAACCATTTAGATAAACAAGCTGGCACACTATAAACAGTGCAAGATAAATGAGTCATGACAGTAAGAAATTTGGAATATTTCAAGTAAATAGATTCTGATTTATGAAATTATTTATTTAGACAGGTATACAACATAACGGAACACACCTGCTTTAATGATTTTGCTAACTTCGTGACCTCTTCTTTCTGTTGAAGCAACTCAGCTTCTCTTTTGGAGAGCTGCACTGCAAGGATCTCCACCTATACCACAGTATACCCCAATCAAATATCAAATGAAAAAAGGAGCACCACCTCAGCAGGTCTCTGGAAGTTTCTTGATGGAAATAATGCAACAGAATAGAGGAAACAAACTTAGAAATTAAACTAGGCCATGTGGAATAAATATATTGAGCAATGTATAATAAATTTGTGAAGATACGTTATTCGATATAAATACATGCCAAGGGGAAAGATAAACTTCATAGAATATGCATTTGGTATAGGATGTGAAGAAACCAACCATGGATATGGACTCCTCGATTTCATCCTTAGTTTTGCCTGTCACCTGACCTCTCAGTGACTCTAATACACTCTTTAGATTCTTTAAAAGGATATCCCGCTCCAACAAAGCTACTTGTCTCCATTTAACCTGTAAGTTTGTGCAAGGGTCAAGCAAAATATTTATGTAACAGATTTGGTCAGGCTTACAGCTGGTGAACAACATTCATCTTGGAGCACATCAGTCAACACACTAATATCGTGCACTGATATTTGTATAATCACCGAAGTGTGAAAATGATATTAAGTTATTGAATTAATTTAATAACTACTAACTCATAATGCACTGAAAACATAAGGGTCTCAACCTCATTTGACAAGAGTGTGGCAGTGTTGAGACCCTTCTCAAACTTCATCGCAAGTTCACGGACAGAGAGACGCTGACGACGATCAAGTAGATCTGCAGTTTCCTTTGCAACAATCTCCTTGAGAGGTGGGATTTCTGGACCATCAGCCAGCTTGATCACTATACCATTTGAACCATTCTTGTAGGTAGGAAATTTACTTCTGATGATATTTGCTGGACGCAATGGCCCTGGCCGCAGGACCTCAGTCTGTGTCTTGGCCCCATAAAGAGTTGCAGCTTTCGTCATCTATAGAATACGCTGCAGCCCTGATCCACAAAACAAAGCATTGCTATTGTCAAATTCACAACACATAGTATACATGTCACTTGGATAAACATTTGTCACTTACAGGATTCTTTTTTGCACAAAAGCATGCGAAAAAGACAGGAATAATGACCAAACAGAAAAACTAGCACAATAGAATCCAAGAATGTAAAGGTGGATACAAGCTGGATGAGTAATAAAATAGGGATAACCTAATTGTTTTTAGCAAGTACTGCAATAAAATTAGGCACTCGCAAAAACAAGTAAAAAAAATGTCTGATTATCTAGCAGCAAATAATTGAAGCACGAATGATTGCAGACTGCAGGTGGTTGGAGAAATAATGCAGTATCAATCCATAAGGCTCCCATACTGTCTATAGAAATCCTTAAACAGCAAATTTGAGTACTATGCTGAAATTAAGAACAGAGTGGAACCAACCACTTTTGCCATCACTTTCTTGAAATCTGTAAAAAGGACAGTTAAGAGGACGGCAAGAATGCAACTTTATCAGTGAATAAGAAAAGCATTTGTGCTTTACAGTTGGGAATGGGCCCACCATTGTTTGTTAAATAAAACAGCAAGTGCTTGGTACAGAGCTAGACTGCTAGAGAGGTGACTGAAAGCAGGGGAACGGCATCTAGTGATACAGAATATCAGAATTTCCTCACATGACAGCTTCCCGTTCCTACCTCATTTACTCCACATGCAGAAAGTCAAGCAAATTACCACATCAAGAACGCGATGTGAAGTAACCCGTGGTAGATCAAAAGCAAGCATATATAGACGAAATCATAGCCGTGCCAGCTTCAGTTGCAAGGAACTTTTGCCTTGAAAGAAACAGCAGTATTTAAACTACACTAGAGCACAAGTGCATCACAAGTCATTAGAACTAGCACTATTTCCTCAGCCCCTTGATTTGGCATCCACTTGAGCTTTTTTTTTCCCAACAAGAACCTATGTCAGTGAGCGAAATGAAGCCAGTATAGACATTTTTTCCCCTTATCTAGAACGCCAAAAAAAAAAGTACAATTATTGACGTAGACCTAAAGATAAGATCGTATCTTAGACCAAACAATACTGAAAAGACAACATACGGAGTTTAGCTACTCCTACTAGCCCCCCAAAGTGCGAGTATTGCAAGCTCTACAGGGCCCCATCAAGAGCATAAACAATTGGACTCCAGCTGTATCACTGAACTAATTCGCGCTCCACCTCCACACGGCATCCCATTTTATTCCACACAGTATAGTAGTACGTATCCAAGTACCAGGACTAACCACCCAACCGCAACACGGAAATGCGAGCCCCGCGCTTCTATCGTCTCCGCTGGCACTCCAACGGATCGACCAACGCGTCCCGATGGGCGAGAAGAACCGTTAACACTGCCAATGAGGCGGCAAAATCGCAAAAATATCCAATCTTTTCCGCTCCCCGAGCAAGGAGGCGGCAAAATCGCCAAAATTCTAACGAAAAGCACACCCAAAGACGCGGAGGCGGAGGAACAATGGTTGATATCAACAAGTTACTAACCCTCGCAATGCGCGCGGCTCGGGCGGCCGCCTCCACACCAACAGAGCTCGAATCGCCTCGCGGGACTCAGATGAGCAACAGCATGGAGAGAACTGCCAGGGCGCGGAATCTGCAGCCCCGCGCCGCAATGATGGTCGCTCCGGCGAGATAAACCTTCGGCGAGATTGGGGATCTTGCGGAGGCGAGGGTGCTGCGGGCCAGCGGGCGGGGAGAAGAGGAGGTAGTTACTTTTCTGCGCGGGTTCTGCTCGCGCCTCGCGCGTTCCCTCGCCTTCTCTCTCCTCTCTCACTCTGGTAGTGGTAGGGGCTAGCAATGGGCTGGCTGTGGGAGCAGGGGAAGAGCGGGTGGCAGCTTTGAATGGCAATATCTGGTCCGGGGGCATCTCTTCTTTGCTAGGGCCACACCGCACAACGTGCATCTTTCTTTGATGTTTCCTGCTTCACAAGGCAGACAGGACCATTGGTGATGAAAAGAAAGCTTATATTCTCGCTTTTGTACGTTTTATGCTATGTGTTTTGATTTACTTTATTTCATACTGACGCTATGACACATTACAAGTTTCCACTTGCATAACGCCAACACTCTTGATATCTTCTTAATTTGGTGGAAAGGACACGGATGATAGAATTGATGGAATATCTAAGTCACATTGGCTAACGTCGTGAATCCCTTGATACTAGAACTGAAATTGGACAAAGATGTGGCATCTCCCCTTGATTTTGTTTGTACATCCCTTTTCATGTATTTTAGTTTCATACATTGGAAAGTGACTAACCGTAAAAGTGAGAGGATGTTTATAACAAATAAAAATATCGACACCACTCCATGAATACTAATATAAAATTTCTACTTAAGGTTTGTTTAGGAAAGTAGCTTTGTTTATTAGGCATCATTATAGCAATCGAGTTTTGAAATAGTCAAATACTAAAGGGGTGCTTTTGTTGAGTGTGACTCACCCTAATCTTGCGTAACAAAAATAGTTCTATGGAATTATGGATGTGTGTGCAACCTTAATACAATGAGCTCCTAATAAACTCCTTATATAAAATAAAAATTTGAGAAAAAATAAAGTAAAATAAACATAGTCGCGTATTTTAGCCTATGGGTTTCTAGGTTCATAAACAAGTTTCGTATTAGTTTACATTGACATGATGAGCACCATGTTGGAATCGAGGAGTCAGACCGGATGGACAAGTTTCACCACAAGAAGCCTTACAAGCTAAGCTACACTCTATATTACTTTAAATAAATAGAAACTATATTTATATTCTATTTTTTTTATCATACGAATTCACAGTGCAATATCACGTATACTCATAACATAATGGTAAGGAAGTACCTCAAGTTGGCAAAACAATAAAAAACGGACCAAGAGAAGCAATAATTTATCATAACAAATTTATTTTCAAGTTTTTTTAAACTAAACGCTAGTAAAAAAAAGTGTAGCTATGCATTCTATTTCATGGACCACCTCCCACCTCGCTATGTTAATTAGTGATATAGTACAGTTGATGGGGCGCTCCTAGTTGTGTGTTCCGGCTTGGCAGTTGGCACTTGCCGGTGTTCAACGGATGAGCCATCTCCCTGAACACTGCGCAATAGTAGTGGTGGTGATAGTAGTACAGTACGTAGGAAAATACTAGGAAGGCTGCGTTGCACGGGATGCGATCATGCGAGGAAAACCCAGGTGCGCCAAGCCGAGCAAGAGCAAAGGCGGATCACCATGCAGACACGGTAAAAGCAAAAGCAAGCAACGGCGGGCCCGAGCACGCTGCGCGTCTGCGGCCGCAGAAGATCCTCGACGAGAGATCCCAACCCAGGACCACAGGGCGGCGGGGCCCGCGAAGCACTGATCACGGAGCAGGCCTGGCCCTGGCAACGACGACCGATCCCGGCCGTCGGCTGGCCGCGGTCGTCGATGGCGGCAGCCCGTTGACAGTTACAGGCCGTTACGATTCTTCTACGTACAGTACTGTACCTCTGGCTGGCTCCAAGGAAGGAACAGCAGCGTGTCGAGAGGAGCTGGGCGAGCTCAGCACTCTCACCAACCTGACCCGCACGCACCGAGGCCGCGTCGCCGTATCGGGGGTTGAGAGGCCAACCAACCTACGGACGGAGGCAGCGTGTGAAGCCTCTGCCTCGGCACGTTCCATGTCGACCGTTGGGGGCGCCATTGCGCCTGGATCATCGGACCAAGTGTGTTTAGATTAGCAAAAGATTCTCCAAAAATACACTGTTCACTAAAAAAACACTGTAGATGAATAGTGATATGTGAGTAGAAGAGGTGGAATAAATAGGAAAAAGTTAGATAAATAATGGATTTTTGGGGAATCTTTTGAATCTAGACGTAACGTAGAGCGCCGCACATGTGGTGCCGATGCCTAGGGTTTTTTTTTTCTCTTCTCTTTCTACTTGTCTCTTGTGCACTTCGTCTCGTCTCCTTGATTAGCCACGTAACTACTACTGATTAGCACGTTTGTCCGGATGCCATACATACAGGTCTACGGTGAGTGGACGTACGTGTGCACGGGTGCCGGTATGATGAACTTGTACAATATAGGAGTACAGCCCAACCATACTGGCTACTACAAACTCCGATATGATTTACAAAGAAATAAGCAATGCGACTTTGTGAAATGCTTGTTGTTTATGATTCAGAAGAGACCTTCCCCACCAAAATGCTACACTGTTTAAGGATTTGGGAACTGATCAATGCAAACTCTACCAATAGATTGCGCATTACTACATGGTGTGTGTGTGGGAGGGGGGGGGGGGCAGCAACAATATATCTTGAGTCCGGTCCTCCCGACACTTTAGCACCATGCTATGTTTGCAAATGATGATTACAGTATATATTAGTACTTACATACCGCAATCGGGAGAGAGAGAGACAGAGTAGCACCCATGCAGCAATCGCCATCATTGCTGCTGCGTGCTGCAACTGCGGTCGGCCAGTGTTGTTTTTTTAACGACAGTGTCAGTGCAGTCACCGGCATGATCGATATGCCTTGAGACCAAAGGCACACGATGACATGATGGGTGCCCTAATAACTAATTGAGTAACCACCCAATAAACTCCATCACGTGGCAGCTAATCAGCGCGCTAAACCACCGCGCGCACTGATGATCGATCGGCGGGTACGGTGATTGCAGTAGTTAACAAAAGCCCTCCCCGGCCGTGCCCTCTCTCGCCTTCTTTTTCCTTTTTCTTCCACGTCGTGGAGGTGCCAATGATGCCGTCGGCCGCCGCGCTGCGCCCCCACCGCCACCATGACGTACGGTACGTCGACGTCATCATGTCATGGTGTTAGCACTTCTAGTACTACTGAAGGACTTAACAGGCCGCGTGTGAGAAAGCCCAATGCTCTTGTAACAGGCCCACAGTGGGTCAATGTGCTTGCAAGCACGAAAGGGGCAGAGCCCATGTAATTCTCGTCGATATGTATAAGAGAGAGATGAGAGGAGAGAGAGGGGAAAAAAAAAGAACTAAGATGAATGAATGAAACTTCCTCCTTCCAACTGCTGCTGTCTCTGATCTCGATCCCTTCGATTCTGCTAATTCTTCTACTCCCCTCTACTCTACTCTAACAATTAACAATTGGTATCAGATTCGTAAGATCCTGTACCTTCTTCTCCTCGCGATTCTGTAACCCATCGATTGAGCCTTGCAAACGAATTTGGTTGGTGGAGTCCATTTTCGTGCACATCGCACTCTCTGGTTCCCCATAATTCCGGTTCACGCGGGCTTGATTTGTGGTGAATCGTCGATCTGGAGCGTATCCCTCCCCACCACCACTTCACTAGATTCCAGTCCCGCATCGCCTCCATGAATCCCGACACCAAGTTGATTTTGGAGGAGTTCACCAAACGATTTGATACTTTGGAGTCGTAACTGGGATTCGCGTTTCGCTGAGCAATCCAGCCAGATGCAGTCCCGCTTCGCCGAGTACGACGACAAGTGGGAGCGCAAGCTGGCGGATCTGACGATCGCGCACGACGGCTGTGTGGCGGCGCTCGAGCGCGCAGCTGGCTCCTTCGACGAGTGATGGCCGGAGATCGAGGGTGTCGTGGCTGATCTCAAGCTGGAGGTGGGCAAGCTGACCAAGCACTGGGGTCGTGTTGTCTGTGACCGCCAACCACCTCTACTATCATCTTCACCTTTGACAGCGGTGCCCCAATCTTGAGCAATTCCGGTTGACAGGCCACCCGTCGTTAACGTTCAGCAAGCGGACGGATTTGGAACTATGACGACCCTGCTTCCTCCCACATCCAAGGGTGCGTACAGGTTGCCTACTCCTCCTCCATCTCCTACTTCCCTTTCCAATCAGCTACCATGTCCTGGTAACCGTTGGAAGTCAGCTAGCCCTAGTGTATATCATTCTGGTAAAATTCCTAAACTAGATTTCCCAGTGTTTGATGGTGAAAACCAAAATTGTGGATTAGTCGTTGTCAGGACTATTTTGAGCTTTCTCAGCTTCATCCTTCTATGTGGGTCAAGTTTGCCACTATGCATTTCAATGGGGCAGCAGCTCGCTGGTTACAGGCCGTGGATAAACAAGTTAAATCCTGTTCTTGGGAAGAGCTCACTCGTATGATTCTGAATCGTTTTGGTCGTGATCAACATGAATGGTTAGTGAGGCAGCTATTCCATATTAAGCAACAAGGTTCGGTGGCTGATTATGTTGATAGGTTTTCTGGTTTGCTAGATCAGTTGGCTGCTTATGAGAATCAGCCGGACCCTTTGCATTATACTATGAAGTTTATTGAAGGGTTGAGGGAGGATTTGAAAGCTTCGGTGTTGCTCCAGCGACCGGCCGACTTGGACACTGCATATGTCCTAGCACAGTTGCAGGAAGAGGTTTCCCAGCCTTTGAAGCATCGCGAATTCAGGAGACCAGAATTCTTGTCATCGGCTAAGCCTGATCCTGGTGCTGTGTTTCCCAAATAAGACAAATCTTCTCCTGTACTCACTGATGCTCGTCACAGTGCTGAAGCTACTCGAGTTAAATCCGCTGAAGATCGCTGGGCAGCTCTTAAGGCCTCTCGTCGTGCTCAGGGTCTTTGTCAGCGTTGTGCTGAGAAGTGGTCTAAAGACCACAGGTGTTCTGAGAAGGTGCAATTACATGCAGTGCAGGAATTGCTTGAAGTCTTTCTGTTGGATGAGAACAATTCTCTAGAGGATTATAGTACTGAACAGAGCACAGACCAATTATTTCTCTCCTTGTCTATTGCTGTTGTGTCAGGGCAACCAACTCCCAGAACTATGTGTATGAATGGGTTTCTTCAGGGGCAACAGATTTCTATATTGGTTGACTCTGGAAGTTCCAACACTTTTGTCAGTACTCTCTTGCTAAAAATCTGTCAGGCATCGCTGAGCTGGCTGTTCCTTTAAAAGTTAAGGTGGCAAATGGTAATACATTATTCTGTGACTCTCACTTACCCATGGTTGACTGGTCCATGTGTGGTTATTCATTTCAGTCTGATTTGAAGATTCTACCTCTATCCTCTTATGATATGATTCTGGGTCTTGATTGGTTGGAAGAATATAGCCCAATGAAGGTCGATTGGAAGAACAAGTGGATGTCTATCCCCTATAATGGATCTTCAATTTTACTGTGTCGAGAAATTGATGTTCTTCCTGTGGGCACTATTGTTCAACTAAGTGTTGTGGATTCCTTGGTCTCAAATTCACCCTCAGGGGACCTTCCTGCTACTGTACAACAATTGATTGAGGAGTTTGCCCAGATTTTTGAGGTGCCAATTGAGCTGCCACCAGTTCGAGCTTGTGATCATGCTATTCCTCCGATTCATGGTGCTGCCCCTATTAATATGAGGCCTTACCGTTATGCCCCAGCTCTTAAAGATGAGATTGAGAAGCAGGTTAAGGAAATGCTACATCATGGGATTATCCAACCAAGCAATAGTCCCTTCTCTTCATCTGTATTGTTGGTAAAGAAGAAAGATAATACTTGGCGTTTCTGTGTGGATTATAGATTCTTGAATGCCATTACAGTCAAAAGCAAGTTTCCAGTACCAATTATTGATGAGTTTTTGGATGAGTTGGCTGGTTCTTAATGGTTCACTTGCTTAGATATGAGAGCTGGTTTCCATCAGATCCGCATGAAGGCAGGAGATGAATATAAGACTGTTTTTCAGACCCATTTCGGTCAGTTTGAATTTCTTGTTATGGCATTTGGATTGACTGGTGCTCCTGGTACTTTTCAGGCAGCAATGAATACTACTCTTGCCCCTTACCTTCGTAAGTTTGTGCTTGTCTTTTTTGATGACATACTCATTTACAGCAAATCTTATGAGGAGCACTTATGTCATATCAGAATGGTGTTTGAGTTCTTAGTCAGGGATCAGTGGAAGATTAAACTTTCTAAGTGTGCCTTTGCCCAGCGTCAAATTGCTTATCTGGGCCATATAATTAGTGAGAAAGGGGTTGGTACTGATCCTCAGAAGATTGCTGCTATTACTGATCGGCCTACACCCCCTAATGTGAAGGAGCTCAGAAGCTTCTTGGGTTTGACGGGTTATTATCGCAAGTTCGTCAAAAACTTCAGCATTCTAAGCAAGCCACTGACTGAGTTGCTCAAGAAACATAGTTTATTTGTGTGGACTTGTGAACATTCAAATTCTTTCGCTGCTCTGAAACATGCCTTCTCCACTGCTCCAGTGCTTTCTTTGCCAGACTTTTCCAAGACATTTTGTATTGAAACAGATGCCAGTGACTTGGGTGTGGGGGCTGTCTTAATGCAGGATCACCACCCCTTGGCCTATATCAGCAAGACCTTGGGCCCAAAATCCAGAGGTCTATCTATTTATGAAAAGGAGTATTTAGCTATCTTGTTGGCCATCCAGCAGTGGAGACCTTACTTGCAACATGAAGAGTTTCTGATTTTTACTGATCAAAAGAGTTTGACTCAACTGTCAGAACAGCGTTTACACACTCATTGGCAACAGAAGGTTTTCACCAAACTCTTGGGCTTGCAATATAAGATTGTGTATAAGAAGGGTGTGGATAATCGTGTGGCTGATGCTCTTTCTAGGCGACCGATAGTGGACACTCAGTGTGCAGCCATTTCTTCTTGCACACCTCAGTGGCTGAATGAAGTTCTGGAGGGCTATAAGTGCGATGATACATCTCTGTCCCTGTCGTCTAAACTGTCTATTGATCCTAATACAGTGCCTCATTTCACAATGCATAATGGTCTGCTCCGCTATAAGACTAGGATTTGGATTGGCAACAATCCTGAGTTGCAGCAGAAGCTGTTGGAAGCTTGCCATGCTAGTGCCTTGGGTGGCCACTCAGGTGTACCAGTTACATATAGGAGAATGAAACAACTATTCGCTTGGAGAGGTATGAAGGCTGCGGTGCACCAGTTTGTGCAGTCTTGCATCATTTGTCAGCAGGCGAAGCCAGACTGTGCTAAGCTTCCTGGTAAGCTCCAACCCCTTTCGGTTCCTTCCCAAGCCTGGCAAATTATTTCCATGGACTTCGTTGAAGGCCTTCCATTATCTGGCTCAGTTAATTGTGTGCTGGTGGTAGTGGATTCATTCACTAAGTATGCTCATTTCTTACCCTTGCGGCATCCATTTACTGCTTTTGTGGTGGCCAAGTTGTTTCTGCATAATATATATAAGCTCCATGGTATGCCTCAGTCAATCATCTCTGATCGTGATAGAATTTTCACTAGCACCCTGTGGAAGGAACTCTTTCGTTTAGCAGATGTGCAACTTCAGATGAGCTCAAGCTATCATCCCCAGTCCGATGGACAGACTGAGAGGCTCAATCAAACAATGGAAACTTTTCTTCGTTGCTTTGTTAACGCTTGTCCAGCTCAGTGGAGTAAGTGGTTATCGTTGGCACAATTCTGGTACAACTCCTGTTTCCATTCTGCAGTGGGACGTTCTCCATTTGAGGCCTTATATGGTTATACTCCCAAACACTTTGGTCTCTCTGCTGTAGATTCTGTCCAGGTGCCTGAGTTATCAGTCTGGTTGAAAGAGAAGCAACTTATGATAGATCTTGTCAAACAACACTTGAACAGGGCCAAGCAACGAATGAAATCTCAGGCTGACAAAAACAGGTCTGAACGCTCCTTTGAGGTTGGTGATCTGGTATTCCTTAAGCTCCAGCCGTTTGTGCAGTCCTCGTTGGCGCCAAGGTCTAACCAAAAATTGGCATTCAAGTTTTTCGGGCCTTTCAAGGTGCTGTCCAAGATTGGCAAAGTAGCTTACAAGTTGGAATTGCCTGCTCATTCTATGATACATCCAGTGTTCCATGTCTCACAGCTTAAAAAGGCTATTTCTTCTGCTGCACCGGTAACCCCTCTACCTGTGGATATCGAGTTACCTCGTGTACCTGTGAAGATTCTCCAGAAACGACTCATCAACAAGGGTACTCATCTGTACGTCAAGTGCTGGTGCAATGGTCAAACTGGCCAGTTGAGATGGCTACTTGGGAAGTCTTCGATGATCTTCACCGCAGGTTTCCTTTTGCGCCGGCTTGGGGGCAAGCGGCGTCTCAAGAAGGGGGGATGTTAGCACTTCTAGTACTACTGAAGGAGTTAACAGGCCGCGTGTGAGAAAGCCCAATGCTCTTGTAACAGGCCCACAGTGGGTCAATGTGCTTGCAAGCACGAAAGGGGCAGAGCCCATGTAATTCTCGTCGATATGTATAAGAGAGAGATGAGAGGAGAGAGAGGGGAAAAAAAAGAACTAAGATGAATGAATGAAACTTCCTCCTCCTTCCAACTGCTGCTGTCTCTGATCTCGATCTCTTCGATTATGCTAATTCTTCTACTCCCCTCTACTCTACTCTAACACATGGCTTGGAGAACGATCGACCTCGCCGCGGCATTGACGGAGGCCGACGAGCAGACCGGTACGTAGATACGTTTTCCCTTCAGCAGCAGAAGGAAACGATACATCGTGTCTAGCCAATGGAATGAATGAATACACCGGCCGTGTGTGCAAGTGTGCAGTTCGATTGCCGCTGCGAATACGGCAGCGAACATGCACGCACGCAGCGTGTACGGTGACGTGACGGTGCCGGCGCTCATGTCCAGTGCCACTGGGTGTCTCTCTCTGTCGTCAAGCTGTAGCTGATGCTGGGACACATTCGGATAGGCATATGGACAGCTCGATTCCAAGCGCATGCAGCCACATCCCCAGCTCCGTGCAACCCCAGTTCATGTTCAGCGGACACAGCTCACGCTCCATGAGACCATGATATGTCGTCGTCAACTCGTCCTTGTCAAATACTCTGTGCTACACTAGTTGCGTCACGCCGCAGGGATATCCAACTAATGATAAACATCTGAACTTTCATCGCCTTGCTACATTTCTTCACCATCTCAACTTCCTTCTGCGAGCACATATCAGTCAGACCAGGACAGGAAGAAGCTTTACTTCTGCAGAGGTAGATCACCAACCAATAGAGCCAATAAGTAACACAACTTAATCTCGCGCTGCATTCAAATGATGATCATTATACTATAGGTGATTTTTGGTTCCAGAATCGCTAACGCAAATTTAGATGGAACGAATCACCACGATAATGAAAACAGAATCAGCATTTATGGAGCGGTATCACGGTTATACTAGTGTGTATCGGTTTACAGAGCGTGACCCGATTACTGAGCAGCTAAAACAAACATCATCTAACGGTATCAGTTAACCTCCACCAACAGATGAAGTTACATCCAAGGCCAACCAAACGCTACCTAGCTGCCTGTTGCTGCTTGTACGTCTCGGTATTGAATCGATGGATGATCCATCTGAATCCGATCCAGGGCTGTGTTTAGTACTTCTTCAACAAGTTTTTCCTATTCATCTCATTCACAGAACACGTTTCTCAGTGCACTATTTATCTAAAACTACTACTTTTTTACTTCCAATCTGAACACAGCACAGGCATTTATCAGGTACACCAGAGCATATGCAGGAATTCTTGATTCGCGAAATATGGATATACACAAGCATGGATGGCGTGGCCCAAGGAATCATGAATGTCGTCTGGTCCATCATCTCTATAATAGCTCTCTGAAGTCTGAATGAAGGCGCCATGCCCACTTGCCCAGGTTTCAGAACACAATCATTCATATCAGCACCTCCTCCTCAAGTCCTGATGCGTTCTGTTTCTCCTTTCACTACTGCTCATACTACTACTACTACTTCTCGTCCACACCGTAATGTTTTAGCTACTACAGTACTTCGGATGATCTGTATGGAAATGTCTACTGTCGGTGGAGTGCCGTGCATACATACGTGCTCCCTCCACACCGTAATGATCTGAAACCCTGCTCTCGTCCTGTGCTGCACGGCGCTGCATCCAGTTGTTCTGCCACCCTTTTCAAAGTACTAGAACTAGAAGGTAAGTACGACGACGATTTCAGCAACCCGTCATGTAAGCTGATACAGGCCCCCAAACACAGAAGCTAACATCCTTATTTCAGGCCCATGCATATGCACGAGCACATGATCGGTCGCCATTCGCTGTGGTCACATTCACACACCTCTCCTGCCCAGCTGATGCACTCGCTGATGCTCATTGCCGATCACCGTCAAGTGCCCGTCAGCCCGTGTCTATCTGAACGGGATCCCCTTTGGCCAGCAGCATCAGTCTGGGATTAACGAATCTTAACAGCAATCAGCCTAGCACTCAACAGCTAATCTTCTTGCTGCATTGAAACGTACGTACGTCACGTCAGTACGTCACACAGTTGGGGTGTTGGGGGATTTGACGAGATCCGTCCGTGATCCGTTCATCGCGGGCTCTTGTAAGTTGTAGTAAAGCACAGCTGAGCACTTTTTTTGAGCCTCACAGCTGAGCACTTGCAGAAGCTAATTGCCATGGACATCCCTTGATGGATAAGCAAGGTCCTCGCTACTTCGTATAGGAAAGAAAGGCCTGCAATTGGTATACACCGTACAGGCATAATTGAGGTATTGAATGCATTTTGAAATACGATGTCACCCTTAGAATACGGCTGAACTGAACAGCTCCAAATTGATTACATACAGACTCGAAAAGGACTAGAGCGATCGATATTCTTCCAGCATATTCCAGCTGGAATGAAATTAAAGGTGGCACTTCTCATGCCGGAGGTGTGACAAGTATACGAGATTGATATGAAAGGGATTTGCCGTTTTGTCATACTTTAAATACTCCTTCGGTCTTTAAATCCCATTTTAGAAAGACAACAAAAAAGGTATCTCATATCCTATTCATATCACCACCTAGGACCTACAACTATTAATAACCTTCAACTATTGCGCTCGTCTGATTTTTAACCCTGATATACAAAACTAGAAATCTTTCAACCCCAAACTGTGAAAACCGTTTGCCTTTTCCGGTTTTGAAGACGGTTTGTGCAAGAAAAGTCCATTTTACACCCTTGAACGTTTCTTCAATTTCCAACCTCCACAACAAAAAAAAGCTTGCGGCGTTGCCGCGTGTTGCAAGTGGATGTACCCATAGACGAATAAATATTTGTTTAGAATAAATTGCCAAAACATGTCAAATTAAAAAAGTTTTGAAATGTAGAGCGACATTCTTTTTGAAAAGTTTTTAATTTAATTTAAAGGTGTTTCAGATGTTAGGTTGAATAGGCAAATTGGAAGAAAAAATATTTGAATTTTAAAATATCATATGTAGCAGGCTTACTGATTTTGAAATTTTGGTGGGTCCGCACACCGGGAGCTTTTTTAATGGAGGTTAAAAATTGAACGAACAACATAATTCAAGGGTGTAAAATGAAAATTTTCTTGCACAAACCACCTTCTAAACTGGAGAAGGATGAAAAACAAACGGTTTTGATAGTTTGGGTTTGAAGATTTTTGGTTTTGTACATCAAGACTGAAAATCAGACAAACGTAATAGTTGAATGGTTATAAAAATAACTTTTTTTCCTTATTAATAAGGACAAGCCCACCTATACTTCGTGTTCCGGCCCACCGTAACTTCGCCGGCGTGGTCGCGTGGATCAACAAAATTTCTGTCAGCCCAATATTACGCGGGCTATTTTGAGCAGCATTGTTGGGCTTAATACTACCGGCCTGTAGGCTAAACTGGGCCCATTCACTGCCAAACAAACTCCGACGAGCGCTTCCCAAACGAATCAATGCCACTCTCAAGAATTTCTCCCTTTTCTCGTTCGCATCGAATCGCATCGCATCGTGAAGGAAAATCCACCGGAATCCGGATTGGATTGGATTGCGGCATCCATTCCATTCGCAATTCCCCCACTCGCCATCGCCGTCGCGATCCTCCCTCACTCGCAGCACCAGCGGCACCCCGCCGTGCTTTCCACCCCGTCCCTATCGCTCGTCTCCCTCCTCCGCCTCTACCTCCTCCTGACCTCCTGTGTGTCCACACCCAGCTTGGCGTAGACAGGCAGACAGATACAGCGGCGCGGTTACCAAGAGAGGTGAGAGAGACAGATCGCGCTGCCCAGGCAAACAAGCGGCGCGAGCGAGCACCCTTCTCTCCCTCTCCTCTTGCCTCGACGGATTCGATCGCCGGTTGCGGCGCAGCAGTAATGTCTCGCGGTTCCGTTGGATTGGACCTGGAACCGCGAGATCAAGAAAGCGTCATGCATTAAATTCCAAGATTAAAATAAAGAAACCAGCATTGATTGACTGCAATCTTCAAGAAAGGCAAGAGCTTCGGTTTGATCGGCGGCGGCCGATCTTGGCTCGGATGGCGCCGCCGCCGGCGTCGTTGGAGTACTGGCGGGGCTTCTTCAGCGGCACCCGGGCCAGCATCGTCGACACCATCGACGCCGCCATCCGGGTCGCCGCCGCCGACCACCCCGACGCCTTCCGCGCGCGCCGCGACGCCATCGCCGAGCGCCTCTACACCGCGCTTCTCGCCCTTCCGCCGCCAGGGGCACCGGGGCTCCCCACGCCGGGCCACCCGGGGCTCATCCTACCCGAAGGCGCCGGCAGCGTCCCCAGCCTCTGCAGCTCCGACCGCGCCGAGGTCGTCACCGACGACGGCGCCGCCGCCGCGCCGCGGAACAACAGCAGCGATGACGCCGTCGTCGCGGAGGCGTTCCGCGTCAAGGCTGCTCTCTCCAATGCTCATGAAAAGGTTCTCTCCATTCCGTCCCCACCGCGGCACCGCTGCTTCTGTACGTGACCTTGGCTTTAAACTTTTCTGATCGGCTTTTCTGTGCGTTCTTCTCTCCTGCATCAGTCTGATGCCGAGTTGCTCGAGCTGCTTCAGAGGCTGCGACAGCTGGAATTCACGGTGGATGCCATCAGGGTGAGCCCTGATGAACCTGCAGCTGCTTGTGCTTCATGGACTATCCTTTGTTTCTTTCTTCATATCTCTCGATTGGCTATCTAGGCTACTGAGATCGGGATGGCAGTGAAACCGCTGAGAAAGCATGCCTCGAAGCAGATTCGGCAACTCGTCCGATCGCTCATTGAGTAAGCTTATTATGCTTGTCCAAGATAAATGCGTCTATATCTTCATGTTGCTTGGTCATCAATTTAGATGCTAGTCTCTTCCTATGCAGCTTTCTGCAGTGTTTGATGTTATGCTTCATCCGAATTGTAGGGGTTGGAAGGGTACAGTCAATGAGTGGGTGAATGATGGAGGTCCCATTGTAGGTATAAAGAATGAAAGTTATAGTACTTTTTACTACCTATTTCTTCCTGTTCTGCTCTTGTTCAATATGGTGTTGCTGAAACAATTCACAGATCACACGCCCCAATCAGTGGATGCATCTTGCCTGGATCAGGAAGAATGGGGTCTACCTTCCCCTCCCATGGACGAGGCTGCCCTGTTTGCGGCACCATGCACTTCAATCCAGCTATCTGAGGTACCAGATACAGAAGCTTCAGTGTTTGCTTTTACTTCATTTAGCATTGTTACAGTTCTTCTAACAAACTTGGACCCTTTCTTGGTGCTGGAAACCTGCTATGGTTTCAAAGTTCTTCGATGAAATGGATGACGATGGAAGTGAGTAATGACACTTCCTTGATCCCATGCTGCGGCGACTTTTGGTTACACATCATATTGACCTTACTCGTGTCATGTAAACTTTTATGCAGACCTTAGGACTGATGCCAAGGAGTGTAATCCGCCAAACCAAGATTCAGTCAAGAAGCAGTCACCTATGGGCCAGTGGTATGATCCGGAGCAGAATTGGAAGCTAGATCAGTCTGCTATGAAGCGATCGCAACCAAATGATCCATTCAACTGGCAAACAAGGCAGCAGTCTAATTCAGTGGCACAAGGGAAGCCGTCAAACGCAGCATTTGGTCCAGGAAGACCTCAGATGATGCATTTGGAGCCGAAACACTCTGAAATGAGATCAAAGCAGAAGCAAGACGTCTCAGTACCCCAAAGAATACCAAAACCGACAATGCCTAAGGTAGCATGATGCATGGTGAAGCAACAACATGCTTTTTTTTTACGTGTAAGGTGCTATTGATCTAAACTATTCCACTGTGGTTATAGCAGCCATCACCTCGACGCGATGAAAATTCTGTTCGAGCAAAGCTAGAGCTTGCAAAGGAAGCCAAGCTCGAAGCTACGAAGCGTAAGCTTCAAGAAGGTTACCAAGAATTCAACAATGGTATGCATTTTCTTCAATTTGGAGTTATTCTTACAGAGTTACAGTGATAGGCAATCTTAAACCAGAATAGTGTTACTTTTGCTGATGACCATTGTATAGATCTGCTTGGAACATTTCATCATTCTTGACCTATTGATGTCATCAATTATAACCTGACCTTTCAAAAGATGAGTTGTGACCCCCAATTTGACTCAATCGCAGCCAAGAAGCAGAGGACGGTACAAATGGTGGATCCACAAGACCTGCCGAAGCAAGGGAACCGAAACCTGGCGCTCAACGGCAAGGCAAGGAACAGCAACAACATCCGAAATCGACTGGGTATCCGACGCTAATTCCATCCATGGTGCTCTACACCAATTTTTAGTGCACAACATCATCCTTCCCTTGCCAAAAGATTTACCCTTGCCACCGGCGGCGGTTGCAGCTTGGAACCTTCATATATCCGTCAAGTGTTTTTGCTTTGGGGGTCCAGTACAATATACTACATGGTTAAGAACGGTACGGTAAGGCTTGCGTGTGTTGAAGGCCGCGGAAAACCGAGTCACCAGGGAAGATGCACTACTGTTGCAGCCCTAACATATTTGGTTCATAGCTATAAGCTAAACTTGTAGAGAGAAGGTTTACATTACATACATAGTGATATCATAGAAAACTTATAGCAGCAGTTGACTTCTAGGACCTGCTGATATGCGGCGTCGTATGTCTCCCTTTGGTCTGGACGCAAATGCTCATGCTTGCCGCTGCAGCGATTTGTGGCAAAGGATTTGTCTATGCTGGTCTACTTGCAGCTGCAGCGAAGACCAAGACACGGGACAGACAGTGCCCTCCTTTTGTGGCAGGAATGCCTCCTGCCTGTGGCATGTCGCTTGCACTGGCCTGATCGAGCCGTTGTCAAGTGTGGCTGCCTTGGAGTCTTTGGACCAAGAAAGAAGACGGCACAAGAACACAAAACAGTCGCGTGTTTTGGAGCAACGTTTCCCTCCTCTTGATCCGTTTCAAATGTTCCAGAGCCGAGAGTCGTGTACATCACCCACCCACAAGGCCGGGGCTGAGTATTCACGAGTGTTGTAAAAGGAAGCTGCTTCCTGTCTTTCACTACAAGCTAGCATAAACCTGTACTTGTGCTAAATGTAATATATTTTCTTAAAAAAACCAGAAAAATAAATTGTCAGGCCAGGCATTTGTCAAAAAAGTCACATAGGAAGTTGGCAACTCGCGCATAGTCCTCCACAGCGTGTGCTTAAGTAATGCATAAAATTGAGAGAGATGATATAAGCATTACTCTGCCCACTGCAGCACGTGACACTAGTTCTGGCCAATGCCAGAAAAACTAGGAACGATGAATGTTCATGCCCCGGTGCTATCTCTTTAAACAATTATATTTGCACTATAGCAAAGAGAAGTGTCTCAAGAACATGCAGCAGGTGCGCCATGTGCTATTTTAATTCAAGTGGGCCCTAGCTAATGCTTGCCCAAAATTTTGCACACTGCAGTTGTTGAGGATTCCATGCCTATCTTCTTTAAATTTACATTGAAGCGTCCCATTTGGACAATTTCATCTTCCTTCACATTTGATCTTTTTTTCTTTATTTTTTTGTTACCTACTTTGACTGGATTTTTATAGTTCACATGAGATGAGAATGATATTTTCAAGTTAAGAAAAAGGTTTTCTCAAGATAGATTAGAATTATGGTTTGCAAGGTCATCTTGTTTTTTCCAGACTTGTGGGTAAGGATTTGTTTATAGTTTGACAGCTTGCCAGACTTTTTGTGCACTAAGAAGCACGCCCCCTCTTAGTATGCAAAAAAGTTTGGCAAGCTGTCAAACTAAACAGTAAGCTTGCCCTAAGTTGTCCGGGCAATGACGGCAGACACCAAGCTATACAGCTACATGTAGACCAAAGGGGGCGATGACCCCCTTGCCATTTGCCAATTGCAAGATCCATTAATTAGGTACTGATTGATGCTTATGAATTTATGTTTGAGAATAGGGGTGAGATGAAAGCAGGCTCGTCATAGAGCCACCGCGTGACAGAGGGGTGTATATGGACTTGACATGAGAAGAGGAAGCCACGAGCTTTAGATTTCGATCCAAAGGCTATGGAATTCCAATGATGAGATGAATGATTAAAATAAAGGAAAAGTCCGATTTACACCCTTCAACTATAACAAAAGTATGATTTTCAACATGCAACTACAAAACCAGACACAGATGACCCTCCAACTATCAAAACCATGCAAATTTGGTCTTTTGAGTGGTTTCAAAGGTGGTTTTCCATTTTATAAGTTTAAACTAAAAAAATTGTAATTATTTTATTTTAAATCAAAAAATACGAAACCGATGCCAAAAGATTTATAAAAATGCAACCTACCTATTAATATGCCATGTAAAGTTATTTGTGCATTATTTTTTTTATGTTCGTAGTCTTTTATTATTTTTTAAATAATACTAGGAATAGAAATAAATAAAATGCAAATAACTTCAAATGTTGCACCAACATGTAGTTTATATTTTCGAAAAAAGTTGGCACAAGTTTCATATATTTTTTACTTAAAATTAATTAGTTATGATTTTTAGATTAAATTATTTTTAAATAATTTTTTAAAATAGAAAACCGCCTTTGGAACCACTCAAATGGCCAAATTTGCACGGTTTTGATAGTTGGATGCCATTTTGTATCCGGTTTCGTAGTTGCGGGTTTAAAATCAGACTTTTGCTATAGTTGGAGGGTGAAAATGGGACTTTTCCCTTAAAATAACCACATGTTTTTGTTCTTGGCTTTCTTTAGATTTTTTCCCCTTCCATCGGCATTAATTGTAAATTTATCTTCTTTTCCCTTATTTAGTTCACCAAGCTGGTGTACGTGAGAAGGGGCACATGCTAACATCCTCTTTCTCCACAAATAAACGACCATATATATGCGCATTCAGTTGTGAGCCACAGTTGAGGAATCAACCGATGATGGATGCAATCCACCGGCACTGCTGCAGCTCGATCGTAAAAGTGACAAAAGGTGTGATGATCGAGCTCCAAAACGCGACAGCGAACGGATGATCAGGTCGCGGTTCTAGACGTCAGCATCGAAGGCCAAATTAAAAAGGAACATGCATGATGCATCGATCATATAGGTCGGCAAGGGCCCTACGAGAGGGAGGATCAGTGGAGGCCAACCACACACAGCGTTGGCAACCAAACGTGTGCTCCTCCCCCTCGCTCCGCTTCGTCTTGATCGCCACCTACCCGGGCGGCGGCAGTGGGCTGGACACTGTAGTGGTGGCTGGCTGATGCCTGACCGGAGACCACTCAGACTCTTAACACCACCGTTTTATTTCCTTGATGACAAGAGCATGATAGGGAGTCTCTTTTTATTTTTCCACCTAATAACTAGCTAGTAATTATGCCCTAACCCCACGAGCGATCCTCAATCAGCAGCTATATATCGTGTACTTTTATTTCTGTTGGTGATGTGATCCTGCGATCGAAAGGGAGACATGCAGATCGAGGGTAAAAAAAGGAGAGGTATCCATGAGACGATGACAGGGTCACGACCACAAAAGAAAAACAAAAAGGAATTGAATGACATTGAAAAAGCTGTGACTTGGCTCATGGAGCGAGCTATCTCGCGCGCCATGAGATGATGCGATGCGATGACAAAAGAGAAAGAATAGCTTAGCCTAGGCGCGCACCAAGGTGGTGAGCAGCAGTCGCTCGCTAGTGGGATCGATGATCGGGGACCGTCTCGATAGGGCACACCGCACACACGCACTCTTCTCATCGATCGAATTGAGTGGGTGGCCCACTTTGACTTCATGTCAGTACTAGCTACCGGCAAGTGATGAGGCCGGCCAGGCCGGGTAAGGTAAGGTGGTGGTGGTGCCTTTCGTTCGCCACCAACCTGAATGATCCATACGAATCCTTCCTTTGATCAGCAGCCAGTGCGATAGCCTGCATGTGATGTTGGGGTCCTCTCGGAGAAGGTACTACACTATAGGGGAAGAGCTCTCTCTGTTGCCGCGTGGCCTCTTAATTTCTTTGGCATGCCAGGACCAAGATCGAGCAATCAGATGACGATCTAGATTAGAGAGTTGAGTTGGGATCGTTGCAAATAGGAGTAAATTGCAGCTTGTGTGCGTGTGTTCGTTATCCGCCAATGGTCACCAGTCACTTGCAGAGTTACGATCTTCAGAAAGTTGGATGCAGCAGTCCCCCCCTCCCTTGATTGGAGGCTTGGAAGCCTTTTCAATTAGCCCTTCACAGCTTTGGATCGGATTGGTGACTCAGGTTACTCAGATTTTCTGTGTATAACGTAACACAAAAACATTGTAAAAGCCAACAACATTGCTATCTACCTTAGCGGCTAAGAATCTAATGTAGCATATATTGCTAGTACAGAAGGCGTCGGAAAGGCGCCTTTAGGATCTGCCTCCATTGCCTTTGCCTCCCATCCCAACCTACATAAAGTGCACTAATTGTTTGTTCTCCTAGGCTAGCAGCATCGCCATCGCCATCGCGGACCAACAATGGGCAAAAGCGATTTTTCACTTTGAACCCAAAAACTTTCTGGTCTGGTGTGTATGGCCATGGCTATAGGCTGCCGGCTGCCCCGTACGTACTGTCGCAGAAGAATCCTGATTTGTCTACGGAGACGAGCTTACAAGCTAGTGCAGCAAAGATTAGCTTCAGACATGTCAGGGTTGATTAGAATATAATCCTGATATCTAGAGCAACGAACTGGCAGGATCAGGACTGCGGATGACGACGGACACGCTACTCTGCCACTGCCTCCTGTTTCAACTGTTTCAGAACGATTATTCATTTTATATTCTTTAAGTAGAGCACAAGGGGCACATCATTTAGAACATGATGATATTTGAGAAGGGAAGGCTAAAAAGGTGTATATTGTAGAATTCCATGCCCTTATAATTTTGTTTAGAAGTCCGTTCAAATGAAGGATGAGTATCAAGCTGCTGTTGCGCGTTCCAAGCAACCAAAAAGGCCGAGATGCTGGTGAGTGATGACGCATAACAGCCCAACAAATTCACAACACTCAGTCGGCCCAGCAAGTTGCTTTCAGCCACGCCCACCTAAGCCTTCTTAAATACATGGGCTGAACATAGAGAAGAATCTCAAAAATACATCTAGAATTTTATATTAATGGTATTTAAGATTCTATTATAATTATATAATTTAGATTCAGATTTAGGGGTACTTAAACTTTTAGTAATGACATCCCTAGATAATTTATATTAAAATTTAGAGTTAATTTAATAATATAAAAATAATCCAATTATTGTTATGATTAGAGTTGCCAAATTAATGTCAGGATGTTTATGATTTTTGTGAGAATTTTTATAATTTTTTTTAAAATTGTTCACTTAGGATCCTAGGTGGCTTCACGTGAAGGCTTGAAAAGGACCCTTCAATTAGTAATTGTAAGATGACACAATTATTTCACACTGACTCTAAAATTTAGTACCATGAGGCATGAGCTTTACCGGCAATCCAGCATAGTACATCCTGAAGACTGAAGTGCGACGTGAAAAAGGAGGATTTGGCTATATGGATATCATACGAGTATAGGGGAGCAATATAACTTGTACATTTGGCCCAAAAATCCACAAAAACTAGCACAATATGCAGGCGGTTACCACAAGACATGACCAGATCATGGAGAAATCACGGGTTGATCTTTGCTTGCGCCATCATGATAAAAAAAAGATTGTTATACAAAACTGCAGATCTGACAAGATCACATGATGACAATGTATTACGCCAACTTGAGTTATCTAGACTGAATTTTACGAACCTTTCATACCTCTACAGACAAGTCTGCAACCTTTTTGCAAGTTTTTCTACTACCGTTTCGTATTATATTTGGATATTTCAACATGTGATCTTTGAAGTTTGAATTCCGAGCATCAATATGCCTAGACTGAATGTGTGAAGGTGCCTGGTCTCTTTGTAACATAGAGTATAGGGATATCGGTTGCTGCGGCTGAGCATTGTATAGTGAAGGTCAATGATAAAAGCATGATGCTGACAGTCTTAATGCCAATTCGGCGTGTGTTTAACGACACGTGCTCAGTTGACTAAAATCTTTAAACGAAGTCTTGTACTGATCAGTTGCCAACCGATAAAAATGCATATGACGATAAACTTAGACTTTTCGTCAGTTGACGTACGTCGAGAAAGAGTAGGTTAGTGCAAGATTTGTGTCGTCGATGATTGCACACGCAAAATTGATCTCCTAAGATTATGCCGATCTCTGCATACGCAAATTAATGGATCCCGTATCTACGCCCAATTACACTCTTTATATACTACTGGCGCAAAGCTTATTGATTGAACTTCGAATCAGTTAGTATTAAACAATATATAATCTACTAATTAATGAATTGAATGGGATGCGTGCTTGGTGCTGCAGAACGCAGGGACATTATGTCGACCTCCCTGTTTGTGTTGGGAGAGATTGGGGACAACGACTACACCTACTTCATCTTGGAGAACCGATCCACAGATGCCGTGATCAAACCATTGGTGATCCCAAAAGTCGTTGCCAAGATTGAGAACGCCGTCAAGGTAACAAGTGAACTGAGAGGAAGATAATGATATATCAAAACATAAGTACTAGGAAAACTGACGAAGCTAGCCACGAACCATGACAAGGTCTTGATCGAGCTAGGAGCCAAGACGATCGTCGTCCCGGGGGATTTCATGATGGGATGCCTCCCTCGGTTCCTCACCATATTCCAGAGCAGCAACCCGGACGACTACGACGAGTCCGGGAGCATCAGGCGCCTCAACGAGCTCATCCAGCAGCACAACCACGCCGTCATGGCCATGGTGGAGCGGATCCGCCGCCGCTGCGACGACCCAGCGGTCACCATCATCTACGCCGACTTGTCCGGCGCCGCGCACGAGATGATCCACAACCCTCTCAAACACGGTAGGATGCCATGGTCTATGTTATCCGAGTTCAGGCCGGATTCGGAAATTATCCAAGGGCAGGGCTAATCCTGGATCCTGCAGGGTTCGACAAGAATGGCACCCTGGTGGCGTGCTGCGGAGACGGCGGCCCTTACAACTCCAACTCGTTCGTCTCCTGCAACGCCACCTCCGGGCTCTGCCCTGACGCGTCCAAGCATATCCCCTGGGACGGGGACCATCTCACCGAAGCTGCGAATCGCTTCGTGGCCAGGGGCATTCTACATGGACCATATGCTGTGCCACCCATACTGTCAACATGCAAATGCTAAACGCAATGATCCCAAAACTATGTATATGAAACAGCAGCGCGAGATAAATCTTCACCGCCAGAAGTAAACCTTGTAGCATGACATATCAAAAGAAAAAAAAATTGAGCATGTCATGATAACGTTGTCCATTTGAGAATCGGATGAGGGATTTTATATATGTTCTGAAGATGTTGATGTTCAGGGCAACGCAATGTCATCGAATGCTCATAAGGGTTGGGTTTTGCTTTGTCCGCCCACACAGAAAAAGACGAGTCGTGGTTACAACTCCTGCATCTCTACTTCCAAACAGCTCCAGAAGAGATCCTATCAGCCCAGAGTTACTCCTCAAGCTTTCCCAGTATGTCGTGCTCTCTGAAGAGAAGGTACCTGCGATTTCAAGTAGCCAGATTAAAACTCCAGTGCAAAAATCAAACATAAGATTAAAAAACTGGAGAGTTTAGTCTTTGCTCAAATTGCCTTTGGCTAAGTCAAATTGCCTTTAGCCAAGACTTTATACCGAATCGCCCCCAGTTACAAGCTCATGTAGCATATGAAGTAAAATAGTACAGCACACCAGAAATTATGAGCAGGTTGAAAAACCAAATCTCAGACATCTACTACATAGAATCATGCACAGAATTGTTACTTCATCCTAATTGGTCCGCTCCAATGGAGGTGTTACTTTACAGAATTAAGCAACTTCCGTATTTTCGCAGTTGAAACAAATAGCTAGACTTAAATCATATAATGGCTATAGAAGAAGGAACCCAGTTGCCATTTCACTTGTTCATCACCACGCTAGACTAGTAAAAAACTACCAGAGTTTCAAGTTTACAGATTGAACATTTCTAAGCTTAAGGTTATAGAATGACAACCAAAAGGAACAGAAAAGGGAAAACAAAAGAACATATAGATAAATTAATATAATGAATAAATGTTACATACTCTTTCTCAGCAAGCTTCACTTCTGTTCCACCATACTCAGGGAGTAGAACAGTGTCACCTTCATTCAGGGATACAGGGATCAACTTGCCATCCCTATCACGATCACCCGGACCAACAGCTATAACTTTAGCAGCATTCAGCTGGATTCATATAGAAGGTATGCATTAGACCCCAAAGGAACATAATAAAACTCAAAGACCTAAAATGAACTAAGTTTACCTGATTAAATACAATTCAACTCAAACTCACCTCATGTAATGTGCAGAAAACATGCAACAGCACTACATGAAAGAAAAATGCAAAATCTACCAGAAAATAGTGCATACAGCACCATATGAAAGAAAAATGTAAAGGTCATTGCTCACACTGCCAAGACTGGGCCTCAGGCCCTCAGCATGACCTGATGGAAATATTACAAGTAACAGAAAATGCATTACCTAGTGTATGTAATGCTGCCCAAACAAGAATCATAGAATGGCATAACAACCTTAGTACTAGCACTTGTCTCACATAATCACATTGAAAGCAGTATCTTTGGAGGGTACAAGACAATTGCACTTGAGAACTTGAGAACACTATCTATATGGTCATAAATGTGTCTTATTTAGCACCGATTATGGGCAGTGTATTTTGTCGGCTAGATCGCAAAATCATCAAATTTAGCATCCAAGGAACATCAACCTTAAACCATAAATATAAACTAACATATGATAGTTACAACTGTGCAGCATCAACACCTAATTTCTTAACCTATTAAACTGTAGATATTTGGAAGCCTGTTATATTTCTCTAACCCTGCATTACCATGGATTCCCACTGAGGAGCAGAAAAGCCCATGGCATGGAAACAGAATTCCAGCTCTAAGCCCTCGACGCACGCTTGAAAAGATTTGATCTTGGAACCAGCTCATGAATTCGAACTACCACAAGACCAGATGTGTCATCACGGAATAACAAAGGGCATAATTTTGGGCTTCGTACATGAATGATAAAGGTTAGTTGCAATGCCGAAATCATGTTAAGCTAGATAATAGGTCATCCACTGACTAGTTTACAGAATGCTCAAAACTCCCTGTCGCAGTCATCTCAGCACAATCTGATTAATGTCCAATAATCTTCGCACATAATAAAGACTAAATTTTTAGATAATGGACAAGTTGGAGCCTCTGCGACAATAAATATTATCTGCAATGCCCAAATCATAATGATCATTTGGCTAGTTCACAGAATGCTCAAGACCCTCTCCTGTATTCATCTCGTCACAAACTGATTAATCTCTAACAATCACGACGCGTCACCAACACAAACCTACAACTTTCCCCTCCGTGCCAACCGGGCTCTCCTCAACTTCCCCGACCCGGATGGCCGGATCTACAAACTCAAATCCTTCAACCCCACGAAGGCCGCTCGCGCACGAATGTTGGAAGCGGAGATAAACGAGCGAGATCTATTTAGTATTTTGCGCACCTGCTTGGTGGTCTCCGGGAGGAGGATGCCGCCGGCGCTCTTCTTGGGCTGCAGCAGCTTCTCCACCAGCACCCGGTTGAGCGACGGGATCAGGCGCTTCGCCATCGCCGCGAGGAGATGTTTTCTTCTTGGGGAGCAAGTCGATGGATGCGGGGATGGCTTCCGGTGGCTTAGCCGCGGCCTGCGGGGGTTTAGGGTTTATTTGGAGGACAGCGACGGCGGGGGATGGATGGCGCTTTACGGATTTGCCCTCGGGCCTCGCGCAGGGTAGTGGCGGGGTGCGGAGCTGCGACTGAGGGTAGGATGGGGAAACAGGGGCGTCTCAGGGGAGGTCTAGAAGGTTCCAGTGGAGATGAGGTCTACAGTACAGGTCCGCTCGCAAATACGTTTGTTGGGCTGACGGCCCAACGTGCAAATTGATGGGCTGGATTGTGTGGGCTACGAGTGGCCCGTCTTAGTTTTTCTTTTCTTTTTCGCTTATCAGAATTTCATTTTTATTTTCAGGAGAAAAACTGTTGTAGAAGCACTGTCAAAGCTGGCGTGCACGTCTGTATAGAAAGCCTCTGAGCTCACTATTCGTAAAAGTTTCCTTAAAAATATGGAAATTATTTTTTGAAAGATAAAAATATGGAAAATCAATTCTATAGCAAGTAAAATTACTCCAAGTGATGCATTTTAAAAGAATAGAAAACCATAGAAGTCAACTCATACTCACAGATATATGCAAACAATTAATTATGCAATGGTACCTAAGAAATAATTTATCAAAATAGTCACCGGGATAATTGTATATTTCATAGTTTCACGATAAATCTGTGCATGGAGAGTGAAAGGACGAAGACCACCACTTGATTATTTCATCAGCAACTCTTTGATATAGAGTATCTCAGGTGCTGGTGAAAATCAATAATTTTATCACTTGGGTCATCGTATCTCATATTCTCATGTCAAATCGAAAAAACCAAAAACAAAAACAAACAAAATGAAGCGTTCAATGGAGCATTCTATTCATCATTCATGGGTACAAAGCTACCTCAGCTCCCTAAGAAAGAATCTTGAGCACAAAACTCAAAAGGACCGGAATAATTCAGGCTGAAGAGGAAGAACTAAAGAAACCAACCCTGAAGAACTCAGACGAAGCAGCTCGCCAACACCCCCCTATCTTCTGTTATGAAGTGGATTAGGCCCTGTGATGACTTCCCTCTTCTCTTCCTCCTCGCCAAGCGCCTCTCCACCTTTCTTGGCGACTGCTGGCTCCATCGCTCCCTTCGCATGACCTCTCAGCAATCTTCTACCATGAAGCAGTCTCACTGCAGCTCCTCCTCCACGCTGATCGAAGCAGCATGAAGAAGATGAGCAGCTTGTGCTCTGAAACTGCAGCAGTAGCAGCAGGGATGCGAGCATGATCACTGCAGGGGCGATGAGCTTGGGCTCCTTCCTGCTACACAGCGTCATTCTGATCTGTCTGGATCTCTTTAACAAGCTATAGGAGTGCATGGGCACCTAGCTGATGATCACTCGCTCTGGTGGCTAAGCTAGTCAAATTAGTTCAGTTAGACTGATAAGTGATAACGAGCTTGCTGGTGTAGGAGTGGATTAGGTGTGCTGAAACCCTGGAGAGGAGACAAAGCTGAGCTAGCTGTGTCATTGTTCGTTTGTCATCGATCGGGGTCGTTGGAGACTGCAAAGATTTGTGCGCGTTTGGTCAAGGCATTTACTGCAAGTCAAAGCACGCAATTAACTGCTATTGATTCTGGCGAAGAAATTAGTAAACAATAGAGGCCTTCTGATGTAGCAGCTAGCGGCGTCCACAGACAGCTCACAAAGCCCGGTGTTAGAAGCTTCCTCCGATCAAAGCAGTGTCTGTGTCTTCTGTCTTGGCTTGCACAAGACGAATAGCACAAACTGGCCGTGGTTAAACAGCATTTTACATCTGAACTCAGTAAAACGTCACGCGCGTCTGGATCTTTTTCAGACAGTTGATTGAGTTCCCAGCACGCAATTGCGTCCCCGAGTACTAGCGCATTTTACTCTGACGAGCTTTTTGGTTCTCTCATACCGTGTGGTCTCGCTCAAATCTCAGGGCCATGTTCGCCTTGCCATGCAGACTTGAGAATCCTTGCGTGCCGTCGTTGCACATGCCCATCATCCGCTGTCAGCAGGGTAAATATGTCCTCCTCAGGCCTTCTCCAATGGTGATAGCTTTTAAATTCTTTAATCGATAAAAAATACAAAAACAGTACCAAAATAGGTCGGCTAAGAGCTAGCTCTTGGCTCTTTGCTAGCTCTTAGCCAGCTTTTGGCTTTTTGAACAGTACAAAGTTGATGTGCAAAGTTGGTACTGTTTTTTACTTTTTATCGATTAAACAATTTAAGAGCTATCTCTTGGCTCACCATTGGAGAAGGCCTCGGTACGCGGCATCGTCGCCTCCGATACATTATTTGGAATGGATCGATCCAACGGTAGCAGTGACGCATTTTTCACGGATCATTCGTCATTGGTGCATTATTATAAATCTGGATGTGAATAGATATACGCTTTTGATCGGACGATGATAACATTATAAATGGCAGTAAATTCAGGGGGCAAATAATGCAACAAGAATGAGCGCGCGTAGATAGGCGCAGGTTCAGAATGGATGGAACTGGCCACTGCATGCAGAGTCTTACGCTCCCGGCCCCTTGACAGATTTCCTGTTACTCTGAATACAGTCACACCAACATATGACACACTATAGTAGCGGACATGCAAAGAATGCAAGTAGAAGTAGTCAGAATATATATCTCTGGGCGCTGCGTGCTGCCATTTGCGGCACGACAATGTCGAAGCTCGATCCAGTTAGTTCCGGACCTCGTCAAGCTCGATCGAATCGATCTGCCCGATTGAAGGCCGTCAATCAAACAACCGCCAAAGACCGGCCGGCAAGGGTTTGGACAATGCATATAATTAATATGAGCAGCTACCATTGGCTCTGATCTGCTGCTGCTTGGATCATTATATTAGTTCGTCCAGCTAGATCATATCGAGTTAGGCCTTGTTTAGATCGCCAACTTTCGCCAACTTATTTTGCCAACTTGTCACATCGAATGTTTAGACACTAATTAGGAGTATTAAACATAGGTGTAAAAAAAACTAATTACATAGATGGATCACATCGTGAGACGAATCTATTAAGCCTAATTAATTCGTCATTAGACACTGTCATGCTACAGTAACCCGTCATTAAAAATGCGTTAATGACGGCACATATTAGGCTTAATAGATTCGTCTTGCGAGGTAGAGTCCATTTGTGTAATTAATTTTATAATTAATCTATATTTAGTACTCCTAATTAGTGTCAAAATGATGGATGTGACATTTCACTAACTTTCACCAACTTTACAACACCGATCTAAACAAGGCCTAACTTGGCAGTGCTGTCACGTCTAAACCACAACAAGTACTAGCTATTAGTAGCAGATAGTAATTGCATTGGGGGCAGAAGTACTAGCTCGTTCGTGCAAACGTACGTGGTGCCAGGCCAAGTTCGGTCGTCATGTGAGATAATATTGCTGTGAAAACTGCTGGACGACGCGCAGGACAGGAGTACACCATGTATAAGCATGGAGCATGAGCATCTCGCAATTGTTAGTAGACGCAACACGATCGCTTTCTTCTTCATTGTGTTGGACCCTCTCCTAATTAACCAACCGTGCAGTGCCAGCCTAGCTATTCCTCCCCGCTGATCTCTTCGTCAAGGAAGGGACCATATGAAAGATCGGGAGCAGATCGACCACGTACACGTATACCTGGCTGGCTGGCTATATAGCTGCTGGTGAAGCTGATGACAAAGGCAAGTCCATGGTTACATACCATGCATGCATGGTTTTCAACTAAAGGTATTCGGTCGTGCAAGCTCGTGCTCTCTTTGGGGTTAACGTGCAACGGAGACATTCCAAAAGAAAAAACATAAGTTATCTCGCAATCGCATAAAAGCAGCACATTCCTGGACCATGTCGCCCCATGTTCCGCCAACTTTATTCCAACCAATATATGTACATTCCTTCCCAACTACTTGATGATCAGGTTCTGAATCATTTTTGGCTGGTTGCTTATATTAATTCGATCCACTTAATGTTTTTTTGTAGTGACATGATGGCTAATTGGGTCTTTTATTTAGCAATATAAGTAACGCGAGCTACATTTTTTTTTTGGAAAAAGTCCAAATTACTCCCCTCAACTATAAGCAAAGTCCACATAACCCCCTAAAGTAATTTTTGGTTTATTTTACCCCCTAAACTATGTCATTTGACTTATTTTACCCCCTAATGCAATTTGTCTTTTTTATTTTTCCTTGTGCAAGTGTCATATTACGTTCAAATTTTAGGAGACGATAGTAAACATCATAATGCATGATAGAAAAATATAAAATGATTTTTTGTCATTTTTTGATGGGGGTAAGATATTTAATATTAATTAATCCTTAGGACATGACATTATACAAAAACTAACGACGAAAAATTCATAACATATTTTCATGACATACATTGTGATGTTCACTACAATCATACAAAATTTGAAATTAAAATTCAATTTATGCATGGAGAAATAAAAAAAGACAAATTGTATTACGGGGTAGAATACACCAAATGACATAGTTTAGGGGGTAAAATGAACCAAAAGATAGTTTAGGGGGTTATGTAGACTTTACTTATAGTTAAGGGGAGTAATATTGACTTTTTCCTTTTTTCATAATTTTACTAAAGTTACCAATTCCTCCTGTATCACTAAAACTTAGAAATTTATTGACTTCCTTGAAGAACTGCTGTGAGGCATCATACGATATCCATGTGCGGATGTGCCCATTAGCAATGAGTTGGCTAAGATCCCAGTGTAAGAAAGCTGGCAATTGCGTGACAACCGAACCTTATGACGATTGACGTGCCAAATCAAACGTGTACTATTGTTTGCCTCTGGCTGTTGTACGTATATTGTATTACCCTTCAAGACGACCATTGTTAGCCAATGGAGGCTGTTTCTAGTGAACTGTACTTAGTGAACTGAAACTGCAAGCTGATCATCAGTGTGTCTGCGAAGAACAAACACAAAATCTTTTGTGTAATATAAATGACAACTGCAAACTGCTCCATTGGTATACTACTTTTCCTTATTTATTCTTTTAATTCGTACTAGCTACCTCGATTGCCATCCTGTAAGCCCCTATCATTTTCTTCGGCAATTCCCAAGTTGGACTCAAAAAGGGCAATCGAGTGATCGGATTGGAGTTGTTTAAGTACAGATTGGTGATGATGACAGAGTAATCGATCAAGTTTATAAGTATAGAACTGATGATGAAAGAATGATTCTTCTTCTATAGATGTGCTTGTCATTCTCTATTCCACTCCCGAGTCTCTTATCATCACACTCCTCAGATTGGGGTGTTCTATGACGTACTTTTTGCTTGGATGATGGCTGAGATCTGGTAAACCGTGAACGTTAGGCAGGTTATTATTCTTTGAAGTCAATAACAATGCTAGCCTTTTCCTTGTTTCAGCAGCTTGAGAAAGTTCTGTGAATTTTCATGTGCTTTTCTCTGCTTTCTGGTAGAAAAGATCTATCACTTTCTTTATGTTGTTCATATATGTTGAGGGAAAGTATTACGGTGAAGGACCAAGCTAAAGAGCAACTATTTTTGTGCATGTCATGTAATGCAACAAAATCACCAAGAAAATTAAAAAATGGTGCCAAAGTTCTAACTAAGGCCCCTCCCACTAACAGGTTACCTTTCCAATGGAAAAGTTTACCAACTTATATTGATAGCATCATATTGTTTGACGACTTTGACCAATAATAGTTTGAAGTTTAATTGTACAAGCGAGTCAATAACCAAACACTAAGTTTCACTTGTTTCAGCAGCCTGAGAAAATTCGTTGGATTTTCATGTGCTCCATTAGCTTTCTTGTGAGAAAATATAACCATTATTGACTTATTTTGTATGTATAAACAGAAAAAATATCACAACAAAGGTGCATGGAAAAACATTTTATTAAATGAGACGAATCAACCACGCCAGAATCCTATCTAAAACTCATGCTCCAACAAAAAATTAGTTGCAAATTATGATTATAATTGTAAGGTATTAATTAGTTACCTTCTCATAAAAAGGTTACCGGCCATCATAATATATAAGTAACTATGCTGATATGCATGCTTGCATCATACAACTACTTATTTTTATCAAGACTATTTTGTAGTTCAAGTAACTGACTATATGATAGACATCTAATCCTGATATTGACAACACATCAACTAATGCTGATATTGACAACCAACCAACATTATGTGAGTTTTGGAGAAAGTGACAATAGCATTATTGGACATTTTGGTTCCTAACCCACCACCTTTCTTTTGATATGAAGCACTACCAAGCATCCCATTTCATGCTTCAATCTCAAATTAAGAAAATAGCATGCATAGACAAAAATATAATTTAGTCTTGCATCGCCAAATTCTAGCTGGCCACAAGTGTAAATGTATTTTAGGTAGTTAATCAGTTTGAAGATAACTTATATTGTATTAATATTATTGGTTACTATGTAAAATTTTACTATGCAAGACCTGGTTGTTTTGATAAGGACGAATGGAGTTTAGTTTCTTGAAGATTCCACTTTGACTCACCCTTGGAGGCTCCACTAGTGATCCCTTATATACATGTCACACATACTTCATATATTACTTGTGCATAGAATAATTTTAGGTAGCCAAGTTTTTTTTTGTCTAGGAACATGAATAAATTTCCTATCTATTTTTGGTGTGAAGGAAAGTTTGCACACAGTACAACTAGTTGTTAGGGATGGCAACTAGGGTCTAGGGATGGCAATGGGTACAAATTACCGATGTGCCCCGGGTAAAAACCCGATAAGGTGAGGGCATGGGTCTTTATTTGTGCCCACGGGCACGGGTGTGGGTTTGACATTGTGCCCGCGGGTAAAAATATAACGGGCATAAAAAAACCCTTAACCGTGCCCACAAACCCGCAAACCCATGAGTTATCATTGACATGTGGACCCTATATCCATGTATATATACGGCTCAATAGAGATTCTGGGTCCCCCCTCCTTTTCTCCTTCCCACTCATACTTGTGCTTGTTGAAACAAATTGATTTGGCTTCTAATGTTATTAAGATGTTAAATAATTGGTTCTTTTTGTTCATCTACATATTTTACTAGCGAGTGCGGGTGTGCCCGCGGGTGACGGGCACGGGCACAACTTTGTGCCCATTGCGGGTTGCGGGCACGGGCACGAGTTTAGGGTTTGTCTCGCGGGCGAGGGTTTGAAAATCCTCTACCCGCGGGTAATGTGCCTATTGCCATCCCTACTGGTTGTACATACATCCTATGCTTCCCAAATCAGCTTTGCATGCTTCATTAGTGAAATTGATACCCGGCATATAATTAATATTTTAGCAGGGTCATATCTGCATTATGCTGATATGTTTATATACATTGACAGAGATGGCCATGCACATATTGCTCCTATCATTTTTGAAAATGAAATTTTAGGTCTCGAATAATTGTCTGATAGAAGAGCTAATGCAAGAAGCTCGTGCCAGGGGCAGATTTTCATTGTGGCCAAAGTAGGCTATCTATGCCCCCTCTGGATTTGTGTAGATAGGAAATGCTAGAGTATCTATGCATATTTAGGTATTTGGGCTTCAAAACATGCCCACCCCTCAACTCTCTAAACCATACAAATTCAGTGTTGACCCCTCCATATCTTGCCCCAAGCTCCACAATTGGCTGGAGCATGCTTACATGTCATTATTCCTATAGACAGTCCACAAACAGACTTATACATGAACCACAAAGAAGGATGTCCATAGCTGTTACAACTCAAAACACATAATATGATGGTCACAGAAGAAGTCTAAACATGGGTCGACTCTTTAATCATTTGTTGATAAATTGTCTAATTGTTCCTTTATTTTTATTTGGAGGTTATATATTTTCTCATTATAAGATTTAATCAAATTATATATTCACCACTCAACATCCACACACTTGGATCATAATTCCTGGCCCTCACTGGCCACCTCTTGTTGCGCCACATCCTATCACATCACTGCTAGTACCCTAATTTGGTATGGGAGGTTCGCTAACATTCCATCTTCTCTTCATCCTCTATTACGATTGACACCCCCTCGACATACCCTTCTGTCTACAAAGGATAGCGGTATGCCATCAATTATTGTGCATGTTGCAACTCACCAGTCAAAATGACAACAAATTGTTCTTCCCCCATAATGACAATTCAATGTTTTTTCATTTTATGCCACCTTAATCGCTACCATATGTGCAACGCAAGGTGTGTGCGTGTGTCTAGAAGGACATCCACATCATAGGGAATTCGAAATGAAGTGTATATATATAGGTGTTTGTATGCTTGTTTATTTTAATATGCACTCGAATTTATAGACCATAGGACCAAAATATTACAATCCATGCCATCCACATCATAGGGAACTCGAAACGAAGTGTATATATAGAAGGTGTATACATTGGCATTGATTCTTATATTCTTGTCGTACTCAACCTTCCCCACTGATTGCCCTCACTGCAATGTTGTGGAGAGAAAGCTAGGTCACTAAAAGAGAAGTCATGGAGGGAGTTTTTCGTCGCTTGTATGTTGGATAGTGACGGACTAGTAAGGTATAATTGAAAACATTTAGCTGAGATGAAATGTTGATTTTACCAGAAATTATAGGCTATACTCATTTCAATACATTGAAATAGTTGGATTCTCTTCGCCGCCGATACGATAGTCTACCAAGTACCAACACAAAACATGACACGTACAAAATGCATACAAACTTTAAAAAGACCACGGAGGAGTTAATTTATTTTATGTCACTTATATTTTATCTCGCCTTGGGAGAGAACGCGCAACAGAAACTGTCAAATTCCACGACCAGTGTCAGGGGCCAGTCTCCCTCCTGCGACTGGCTGACTGCACTGCAAACACTGTACAGCCGGCGTCTTCTTCAAATGGAAAAACGAGAAAAGAAAAACCTTCAACAGAGAGGAAAAAGATACGGAGAGCGCAACGGAAAGCAACCCAAGCCTCTCCTTTTCCGCCACTGCCCCCCATCCCACACAGGACTCACGCGCTCTTCAATCGCCCGCCCCGTTTCTTCCTCCCTTCGCCTTCCTCCGATCCAGCCCCCGCCCCCGTCTGTCGTCTTCGCCCGCCCCCAAAGCTCCAACCTTTCCCTCGTTTTACTTGGCGTCTACGGCCTGGGTCCGTCCAGGAAAACTACGGATTCTTGCTTTCGTGGCGTTGTTGGCTGCTGTGCGTGTGCTGTTGCAGCGGTTTTTGTCCGCTCCTGGGAGTTCCGTTCTCCCCTGCTCCATTCCTTAAGAACGCCCCTCCGTGGGCTGTGCTGTTCGCGTTGGATCCCGCCGCTTTGGTTGCCGTCTGTGTCTTGATTTGGAAGCCTCGGTTCTTGGTTGGGGAAGGGTCCCCCCAGAAAGGCGAGGAATTTGGTGTGGGTTGATGGCATCCTGCGAGGAATCTGCGATGCAATGATGGGTTCTTGAAGCCGAGGTGAATCTTTGACCACCGGAATTTCCCGAATTTTGAGCTGAAGTCCCTTGGTTCTTGATCCGCCGGGCGCCATGGGTCTCTGCCTCGGCAAGTCGGCGGCGGTTCAGGAGCCGGCGGCTGAGGAGGAGACCCAAGTAGCCGCTGCCGCGGTGCCCCCGGCGGCAGGCCACGATGAAGTGGCTGCGTCGCCGGCGAGGGCGCCTCGGACACCCAAGCAGACCAAGTTCTCCTTCTACCTGGCGAGCCCGCTCCCGCCCTCCAGCTACAAGGGCTCGCCGGCGAACTCCAGCGTCGCGTCCACGCCGGCTCGCAAGCGCTCGTTCCCGTTCCCGCCGCCGTCGCCCGCCAAGCACATCCGCGCGCTCCTGGCGCGCCGGCACGGCTCGGTCAAGCCCAACGAGGCATCCATCCCCGAGGGCGCCGAGCCAGACCTGGGGCTGGACAAGAGCTTTGGATACTCCAAGCACTTCGCGGCCAAGTACGACCTCGGCCGGGAGGTGGGGCGCGGCCACTTTGGGTACACCTGCGCCGCCAAGGCCAAGAAGGGCGAGCTCAAGGGCGAGGACGTTGCCGTCAAGGTCATCCCCAAGGCCAAGGTGCAAAAGCATATCCTCTTTCCTTCGTGTGATTTTTTTCTGTTCAGTTCCTCACTTGTTGTCTTGCCTTGATTTCCCCCCTCTCCATGGCTGCTTGCATTTTTTTTTTAATAAATCACCTGGAGCAATGCTACTCCAGGCCGTTTTGTGCTTAAAGCTCATTCTTTCTGTATTAGCCTGAGTTCACCTTGTGCTCATCTGGTCATAGACTTCCAGTTGACATGCCTGTGACTTCTCCAAACTTTGTTGCTTCGCATTGCCTACTAGGAGAAGATATGAACCGTGTAAAAATGTGAAGTAGATGTACACTGTGCTTACAGGGGACTTCTTTGACACTATATACTTCAGTTATCAAATTGTTAGACGTTAGTCTGTTGTCTGAATTTGATTTCTTGAGTGATTGGGGTGGTTCATGGTTGTTAGTTGAGACTGGGGACCATGATGCTCCAGCGAAGCTTGATTCCTTCTTCAAAATGTTTGTGTAAATGCTCTGTTAGTGACCTCCTCTGACTGGTTTTGGAGAGCTTGCTTATTAAGTTGGTGTCATGTGATCATAATGGTATCATTGGCTATCTGATTCTCTACTCCCTGTTGCCAATATCATCTTATCTCCAAAACAATCATGGATGTTAAATTTCAATGAGTCAAAGGCAGCAAGGTTCATGGGGGCTGGGGCTGCGCTATGCAAACCCATTATGTATTATTGAAATATTCATATTTGACCTGTGTGGGGCCTTTTAGTTCTGTTAGGGGAAGTTTTCTTTGATAAATAATTGTGTAGTGGTTCGAGGCTTTTGTCAGAGATACATGAATTATCGACTCTTCATCTTAGAAACAGTGCACATGAAATTGGTACTGTTAATCTGGCAAGTTGATGGTGATTAGGTCCACTTTAGTGGTATTAGTGTTACCAATAGGTGCAGTGATGCCGATATGGTGATTGTGGTTCATGTTTAATGTGTTATTTCTATGAATTGTGTGATATTGTTGGATGGCTAGAAACAGATGCAGTTAATTGGATGGCTAGAATTAAATTGTGTGATATTTGTTAGTTTATTGAAGGTTGGATTGTCCAACAATTGATGGATACTACTACTTTTCCATACATTTGTGTTTCATCAAGATCTCAGAATATGTTGGTGGGTTTGCCCTGCTTCTGTTTTACAGTTCAAGAAGGCATAAAGTAGAACTGTATGTTTCTGTATTCTATTTTTGGTATGTTGGTGTGTTTCTTGACGATCAGTTTGAAATTGGCATTGCTAGCATGTAGCATCTTTGTATTCTTATTTTTTGTATACCTACGGTGCATATTTTTTTTTCAATTGTCTTTTGATTGTATGTTTTTAACCAGAAAAATTGTTGTTTCTTAAATTAGAATGTTGCTTGAAGGTTACTTGAATTTTCTGTTATGTTCATAGTTTCTGGGCAAGATGAAAAATATAGCAATTTAAAATGTACTTACAGGTTGTTTGTATGTGATTGGTTTGATATATTTTATGCACTGATCCTGTAATTCAAGGCACAGTTATGGTTTGATCTAAGGAGAGCTTAGAAATTGTCTAAGTTTTGCAAGAGCCTGCAACATAAACGTATAACCTCTTATATTAATCATAATAACCTTTTTTGTATGGTTGATTGCATGGACCGTTTTGGTTATACTGATATAATTGTAATATCTGTTTGGTATATATTGTTCGTAAAAGTTGGATTTCAGTTCACTATTTCCTTGTTGCTTATAAAATCCCACTTACAATCCTAAATGCATGCTGTAGTCTGATCCAATCAACGACTTTTTCACAGATGACTACTGCTATCGCCATTGAAGATGTCAGAAGGGAAGTCAGAATATTGAGTTCTTTGACAGGCCACAGCAATTTAGTGCAGTTTTATGATGCTTTTGAGGATGAAGAAAATGTATATGTCGTTATGGAGTAAGTTCCCACTTGTTTCATTTATGAGTGATTTTACTGATTTACTGAAACTTTTAATTGGGGTTTAATGCAGCCTTATAATATATGTCAATGAAATAGGACAGGGCATCTGTCCTTTTGTCTTTACGCATTCAGAAAAAAGGAAATACTTGATAGACTAATTCTTGTACAGATTAGGAAGATTAAAATGTAGTCTCAGGTTGTTAACCAAACTTTGTCCTGGGCAACATGCAAGACACTTATTTTGGTTGGCTATATCTTTTCGTTCCCTTATCATTCCTTTCCTTGACAGAAGATTAAGTGTTTGGATATGATACTGTTATCTAAAAGTAAGCAGGTAAAACAAATTATGAAATGAATCGTGGAAACATGCGTCACTTAGAATTTGAACTTTTCTAAAATCTATATTCAATCACCTTTCGAAAGGCTTGATGTATATTTTCCCCAATTCTGGAAACGAAATAAAGAGTGATGGATTTGGCTAACTCTAATGTTGGAAAAGTCTAGGCATAACATACATGATACCCAATTTTAAAGTATGTTACCTCATGAATCCTTATTGCTCTCAATATTTCTAATCCCATGCACATTTCTGCTAGTGAGATTAACATATTTTTGAGAAAAAATAGCTATCAGTATATGACTCATGAAACTAATTGTTAATAGAGATGCTTTATTACCCCATCCATGCAAAGCATACATTCCAAGTGTACCAACCATGGAGAACAAAATTTCTCAAAAAAAAACATGGAGAACAAAACTAGCCTTCCTTTTGGTAAATAACGCCCTAACATTGATGAAACCTGTGCAATCCATATTTGATTAGTCCCGCACCTTGTCATGGTAGCGACCTGTGACCTGGCTGATCTGGCCCAAAGGGCCCAGCCCATAAAACGCCTAGAATCAGGGTCAGCTTTAGTAATTTTACTTAATTTTCTTGTGTTAAATGTTGATATCAATTTGCATTATTCATCTCGTGTCAGCTGGTCATATATTTGCATGGAGGTGAGACTGGATAATAGTCGCCTGACTTGTATCTTTAGGATATTTAATTTTTTCTTCCAAAGTAGGTTACCAAGTCAAAGACCTTTTGATATACAAATATTTTGTATGTGTCTAGAAAGGTGTTGCAATGCCTGAATAACTCACTGGTATATTTTTCCTGATCCAGGTTATGCAAAGGAGGTGAACTGCTCGACAGGATTTTGGCTAGGTACTTACGGGACATTTCTCAAACTGAATTCATTGACACTACAGGGATTCTAATAATAGATGACTCCTGTTTTGCAGAGGTGGAAAATACTCTGAGGAAAATGCTAAGGTTGTTATTCACCAAATCCTAAGTGTTGCTTCATTTTGCCATCTTCAGGGTGTTGTTCATCGGGATCTGAAACCAGAGGTAAGATTGTTTGAGCAATTCACCACTAATATTTAGTTCCATGAAGCTCGCTACTTGTTGTAGTTGGTGAACCTCAGCATACTGCCTTTTATCCCCTTATCTCTGTTGTTTTTGTGGGTGTTAGCTAAGAGAAATGCTTTTGCTATGACAATCTTGATATTTTATGGTGATGCTAATGTTATTCTGCCTTTAAATTCCATTTTTCAGAATTTTCTTTTCTTGTCAAAGGATGAGAATTCTGCCTTGAAAGTCATAGACTTTGGTTTGTCTGACTTTGTTAAACCAGGTTAGTCTTACAGATTTTTCTTTGGATCATTGCTTATCATTCTTTTATATTAAAATACATGTGACATTATATTATGCAGATGAAAGACTTAATGACATTGTCGGAAGCGCATATTATGTTGCTCCTGAAGTGCTCCATCGATCTTATGGCACTGAGGCAGATATGTGGAGCATTGGAGTAATTGCATATATTTTGCTTTGCGGAAGCCGGCCTTTCTGGGCACGAACTGAGTCAGGAATTTTTCGAGCTGTCCTAAAAGCTGAGCCTAATTTTGATGAAACACCATGGCCTAACCTTTCTGCTGAAGCAAAAGATTTTGTAAAAAGGCTACTCAATAAGGATTACCGCAAGAGGATGACTGCTGCACAAGCCCTCTGTAAGTAACATTCTTGTTGTGAACCTGGTTTACCCTGTTTTTCATCCTGCTGATGAGGTGACGCCACCTTTTGCATACCTTGACAATTACAGGCCATCCATGGATCCGTGGCACTCAGGAAGTTACGATTAATCTAGACATGATTATCTACAGGCTTGTGAGGGCTTACATAAGTTCATCTTCTCTACGGAAGTCTGCATTGAGGGTAATACTTATGTAGGTTGTTTGTAGTCTGCAAGTGACAATATAATAGCTGAAGCCTGATAATATGAAATAATCTACATTTTTTGAAAAGTATATTGTATTATATGCATCACCTAGCAAACTATTGTTCTGTTTTTGTATTCCTGATCCTGTTGTGTTTTTTCCTCATATAATATGTGTACTGCTTCAGAAATAGAAACACTGAATGCCTGTAGATGACTGTACTCCACATGTTCTGTTTACCTTAATGCATCATCTATTATTATTACATACATAACTATTCAGCATGTTCCTCGCCTGCCTTTCACCTTAAAAATTATTAATCAATGATCATAAATTCATCCTGTGGGTGTCCCATTTTAATTTTTACCATTCTACAAACCCTTTTTCTGTCACTACATTTTTTGCTGGGATGCCATTGTTTTCGGCTGTGGTATTGTAAACAGATGGCACTCCAAGAAACTGCCATGCGGATTTGCTAATTAGCTCTTTACATTTTTCAGGCTCTTGCAAAGACACTGACGATAGATCAACTCTTCTACCTAAGAGAGCAGTTTACATTGTTAGGTCCAAACAAGAGTGGCTATGTCTCCTTGCAAAATATGAAGACGGTTAGTCATTTTGTCTTGTTCAGTCAAAATAAATTTGTGATATGCAGTTGCTAAATGTTCATGGAACTTCTAGGCCTTGATGAAGAATTCCTCAGGTGCAATGAATGATTCCAGGGTTGTTGACTTTGTTAACTCAGTAAGTCTTCTCTTTTCTTTCTATGTTCTTCTCTGACATGAGTAACTGGCTGTGTACTAATTGTACCCATTGTGCTAGATATGCAACATCCAGTATGGAAAGTTTGATTTTGAGGAATTCTCTGCGTCGGCTATTAGCGTTTATCAAATGGAAGGCCTGGAGACCTGGGAACAACATGCTCGGCAAGCATATGAATTATTTGACAAGGAGGGCAACCGACCAATTGTTATAGAAGAACTTGTATCGGTATAGTTTGATCTTAAAACATGGTTTATGCATAGGAAACATGGTTTCTGCATAGGAAATGAGCCGTGACTTACTATGTTGTTCGTTTTCAGGAACTTGGACTTGGCCCTTCAGTTCCACTTCATGTTGTTCTCCAAGATTGGATCAGACATCCTGATGGAAAACTCAGTTTCCTCGGATTCATAAAACTATTGCATGGAGTTTCTTTGCGTGTTATCCCTAAAGTCTAAGATAACTTCTTGCATCAACCAAGGAGAGTGGCAACTAAGCTAATGTCTGGCCAATGCATGGCGTGGCTGGCTGTAGAAGTTGCATATCCAGTACAAAGGTTAACAGATTATCGTAGCGTAAGAGGTAAATGTTCTCAGTAGTTCTATATCGTTGCCGCCTCTCACAAAATGGATCGACATTGTACTCAAGATCTCAGAGTAATGTACAGATTTGGTTTGGGGAAGAATGAAAGGGCTTAAAGATATGGTGCTGATTTTGCCGGTATCAACGTTGTGTGTGATCAGTGGTGCACCGACCCTGTGTCTCGGTAACGGGTTGAGACTTTGCCTTCACTTTTGTAGTTGTGCTGTGCGCGTAATGCCCCTAATTTCATATTCTATCGCTGTATGGTTTCATTTTTTATTTATACTTGTAACGAGAAGTGATGTATAGCTTCGTAATTTTTTTGGGACCCTTCCAGTAGATGATCAGGCATCTTCAACGGTAGCTGTAAGAGTGGTAATCGCAGGGAGCATATTTCCTGAATAGATAGATCTGAAATCTTGTTCAGGAACAAACTGACAGAGTCGAGTTCAACAACGTGCTTTGCTAAGTGTTAGATATAAATCCACCTCACCCCACTCACTCGCCATGGCGTCGGCCAAGTGTGAGCCTCCAGTTAAGACCACAAATTGATCTCTTACGCAAGAGGGACTATATCAGATGATTTCTTATAGTAAATATAGCAGACGTAAATTGAGTCATGCATGATTCTATTGTGGCCTCCAGTTAAAACCACAAAATAAATCAAAGTACCCGACAACAATTTTCCCTCCAAAATTAAAGTTTTTTGGCTAACTATGGGCCACAACATGGGTACCTACCGCCAACCTTACCACTAAATCTTTAGGAATCAATGTTTTTTTTTTCCAACCACACTAAAACTCCTCTAAATCTTAACAATATGCATGATGAAATAGCTTCAAAATTGAACAATATCAGATATTACAGGACCTGCTGCATGCCTGCATGAAAAAATAGTACTAACATACAAAAAAGAGAAAACTTCATAAAGTAATTCCAATTTAAAATCTCTCATAGGTATCTTGACAATATGTTCTAGATTTGTCTTGGTAGCATACACCCATCATAAATAAATAAGATAATTACATGCTCAATGTATTATCAATGTTCAATATTGCACATATATGATTGATCATTGTAATTCTTGTTGTTGTAGCTTCTATCAACCCTCAAGTTGAATGTTGGGACCACTCATTGAGGCAATGGCATGGACACCGCTAGTTGAGGCATTGACATCAGGACCATCACGTCCATGGTGGGAATTTGGAGCTATGGATGAAATATATGCGCTAGGCTGACTATCAAGCATATATTTTAGAGCTAAATCCATGAACGCAGGTGGATATGTCATTGTTGGGTGTCTTTCTTCCTGCAACATGAGCTTGATCTTTTCCTTGACAAGATCTTGTATTGCTGCAAGCTTCTGATGGAGTTCCTGCAGCTCATCAAGCCCCGATGGATAGGATTTTGCAGTCAACCAATTCATCACATTCCCATTCATATCGCCCTTGATTGTCTCATTTAACCTCTCCTTTCTCTTCTTTTCACTTTCAATTGATTGTTCTAACTCTGAACATTCTAAGCTCTCCTTTATAGTGTTTGTCTCCCCACTACTACTATTATCAAAACTCTGATCACTTGTAGCAGGGTTGATTAAAGTGAGGAAGCGATTCATCACTGCCTTAAAAGAGGGACTACCAAAGGAGAAGGGCCTACCAGCAGGAGAGAAGGCAACAACAGCGACCAACGCACCACATAGAATGGAGAGCTCACTAGCCTTCTTGAACATGCCTTGGCGGCGCTTGGAGAAGCATACATGACGTGCCTTGTCATGCTCAATTCGCTTCATATCAATCTTTTGCTTACCCATGGATGGCTTACCTTTCACCATCCCTTGGTTCGATTGTACTTTAAGTTTAGGGTAGTATGTACATGGAGATGAAGTCATGTATGAAACGTTGCAATAGATTATATAAGCATGTGTGAGGAGGTAAAAGAGGAAACATGGTTTTGTATAGATCTGAATGCACACGTGACATCCGGTTGTTGTGTTTTCACTAGATACCGTGTTATATATTTGAAATGCAAACATGAATATTTTTCATTTCATACATCAACAGTCAGATATTAGCATTAGACTTATATGTAATATAATAAAGGTCTAGTTCTCATATCCTTCTCTTAGTGCCAATTGGCAACCGCTACTCTATAGTTAAAATGTTTGTACACGTCAATTCTTTCTACCAAGGAAAGTGATCACCACTCAAATCTAAAAATGTGAATCGCAAATAGCTTGTTGACTCTCCACTAGGTATTGTGCCTAAATGTTTATTCATCTAGAACAGAGCTAGGCTGCTCAACGCCTAGGACAACTCCATGGGGTTGACTTCGTTAGCTGGCCCGAACCTTCAAGCTACAGTGTGCTACAATGTAGAAAAAACATGTTGAATTGTGGGGCCACAGTCCCAGTGGCCCCACCCTTTTCCTCCGCCACCGCATTCATCCCATTTAAGCGTTGCATGCTGACTAGCCTTGCCCATTTAATCAGCCATTTACCCTATTTAAACGATTGTTGAGTCCATCTAAATGGCCATTTAGCCTGACGAAATGATCATCTAGAGTTTATGTGATATTGCCTCTAGGGAATAAGTCTTCATTTTGTCCCACACAGTAGTCACCTAAAATATTTCTAAAGTTAGGGAAGATGTTATTTACACTGTCCACTTCATCTTAAAGAACCCCTCCTGGCATAGGATATGATAATAGCCCTAAACATATCAAGTCCTTGAATTGAGAGAAACATTGGTAAAATATTGCCCCAGCTTAAGGTATAGTATGATTATCTATAGTATATATTTTACTCTAATTCAAATAATTGGCATTGTAATTAGACCTTTAAAATAATATATATATATTCTCTAGTGAAGCCCCATTACCATGCTACTTTATGGTTGATTGTATCTATTTTCTCATGTTCTTATCCAACAATTTCCAATGATTCAGCCTTTAGTTATTATGTTTGTGTGCTTGATTATCTTGATATTGCAAATTACCTGTACTTCTAGTTTGTAGGATAGATCATTGAATTAGAATTGACCTCACTTATTACAAAGGAAAGTTACACTAACAACATGAGATGAAATTGGACGTGAATGACCTTGGGATAAAGGAATTTTTATCATTCAAATGCAATTACCCACTCTGATAGTTCAGAGTACAATGATAGGAAATTCACCCCTCATCAAGAATTTAAATTGTTTTGGTGATTGCTTATAGCACCTTAGATATTCAATTGCTAGTTCCTTGTCAGTATGATAAACTTAGAACTGAAAAATGAAGTACTATATATGGCAGGAACATTGATGAAAATATTGGACACATCTTTCACCATCAAGGATAAAGTTAACCTATCCGCCTAGGATAAATCATCAATGGTAATATAACTTGTAAATATAATATAAGATTGTGTCTAACCAAAAGGAATAAAATTAATAATCATATTTTGCAACAAAATAAAATATGTTTATCTCATACAATTTCTGGTCATAGTTACAGTCCTCCATCTTATGAAAGTGTACTATTTTTCTAATAAAATGAATGAAAATAAACTACTAGATTGTTACTTGGAGTGATAGCTAGAAATCGTTGTCCCGTGAAGCTAGAAAGTGTACTATCTTCATTAACAATATTTTTAGCAGCACTACTTATGTTTTTTTTTCTTACAGAAGATCCTACTACCTTGATGAAGCGAAAAGCTCATAATCTTTTATATTCCTAAAACTATTCGTCGTGTAAATAACATATAATGAAGTCAGAGCTTCACCAGCTAGTTAATTAAGGATTGATAATATTGAATTGTTTTGTATCTATTGTACTCTTGAGAATTCACACCTTTCTTTCTTTCCTCTTTTCTGGTGTTTGAGTTAGATTTTTTTTTTTTAGATTTCTCTCTTGTTTCTTGTTTCTTTTTCTTTTTCTTGTGTTTGAGTTACGATGGCGTGATTAGTTTCAGACGTCGATTTCACTTTGAACGGCTTAGATGGGCAGCTACCGTTTATGCGGCGCTGTATCCACATCAGTGGCAGTCCCGGATCCCACAGACTTCTCTCGCACTCCTCCCATGGTGACCCCTCTTCCCCGGATCGCCGGGGGCGGCGGCGGCCGCAAGCCGAGGGTTCCGCCGCTCCCACCGGCGAGGACCCTCCTGACTGCATTTTCCGCAGCGGCGGCGCTGGCTGTCCTCTGCCTCCTTACCTCGTCTCCTGCTGCCTCATTGTCGGGTGCTTGGAGATCCGGAGCCAGGAGTGGCGATAAGTACCTTTACTGGGGCGGCCGCGTCGACTGCCCCGGCAAGCACTGCGGCTCCTGCGCCGGGCTTGGGCACCAGGAATCGAGCCTCCGCTGTGCCCTCGAGGAGGCCCTCTTCCTCGGCAGGTAATAAGTAGCAACCCGTGCTTATGCTCACCAAAGATGGTTGTTTTGAAGTAGCTTAAGTTTCATCTCACTGAAATAAGGAACGCACAGACCAAAAGACTGATATGAGGAGGTATACGGCCATGTTACTGACCTAATTGTGCTGCTGGTTTGTTCATTGCAGAATATTTGTGATGCCCTCAAGGATGTGCCTAAGCTCAGTACATAACACAAAGGGGGGCCTCCAAAGCAGTGCAACTTCAAAACAAAGGTTCTTTCTTCTTAACCTCATCTATATGTCTGAAATTTGAATATTTAAATATAATTTAATTATTTTGTAGATGGGAAGAAAGTTCTTGTGCAATGGAATCTCTATATGATATAGATCAGATCTCAAAAATAGTGCCGGTTATTCTGGATAATTCCAAGACATGGCATGATATAGTATCAAAAAGTATGAAATTAGAAGTGGGAAGTGTGGCACATGTGCAAGGAATTAGCAGAGCTGAACTCAAACAAAATCCCCTGTACTCAACAGCTCTCATAATAAACCGCACTGCAAGTCCACTTGCTTGGTAAGCACACAGGTTCATGCAGTGCCTTTGTTCTTACCTTCATCCGGACTTAATATTTTGTGTAGCGATGCCTCTGCTAATTTAAGCAATTGATGTCCAAGAAATTCAGGTTTATGGAGTGCAAAGATCGCAAAAACCGCAGCTCTGTTATGTTATCCTACACCTTTTTGCCAAGTATGCCAGCAAAAAAATTAAGGGATGCAGCAAATAAGGTAACATTTCTCGCCTTTTTGCATATGCGGTCTAACAAATATATATATTTTTTTGAAATGGACTGCTAGTGTGTTTTTGTTTCTTTTTCTTGCATCTTTTGTTTAAATTCATATACTTAGGGATTTATCATTCCTTGTTGGAATGACTTTGGACCCAGTTGGTTCATACCATATTACCATCCTTCGCAGCACAGACTTAAATTATGATATGATGATGTAGCTTGTGGGAAACTACTATTGCTAACTGAACCTTGATGGCTTGACCTTTTGTAAATGTACAGCGACTCTTGTTTATCATTTGAACATATACACTAACTTTCGGTGTTGTTTTGATGCTGCGTCGATTAAGAAAAGTATATAACCTTACTATTATCCTACACCGGTTTATCTAGTTTGTTGCATTTTATTATGCCTTGTGCAGACTTTTGACTGAGTGAAAACATAACTTAGCTCAAGCATCATGTCCTGAAACATCTAAAGATTTGTAGCTTGTTGAGCATACGTCAGATTTACTAGTACGGGTGTGGGTACTTGTTAACTCTCTTTTACATGAGTATTTTAATAAATTAAATAAATTGCTCTATTGCCAGCTTTAGTATTATTCTTAGTGGTCTACATGGAGCAACCCCCTAAATCAGTTCCCTCTGTTTCAGATGAAAGAAATACTTGGTGATTATGATGCTATTCATGTGAGACGAGGCGATCTATTGAAAAATAGGAAAGATAGATTTGGTGTTGAACGGAGCCTTCATCCTCATCTAGACAGAGACACCCGCCCTGACTACATCAGAAAAAGAATTGCAAAATGGATTCCACCAGGTCGAACTCTATACATTGCATCAAATGAAAGAACTCCAGGCTTCTTTTCCCCTTTGTCAGACAGGTACTATGCTACTACCACTGTTTTTCCCATTGTTCTCGTCAAACCAAGATCTTTTGTATTGTTTACATTAGCATATATCTTCCTCTTGAATTCTGATGCATGGTATGACACCTCATGTTAAGTACATTTGGAAAGCTGTTCTCAATTTTGTTCATCAGGATTACCCAAGGTGGTTAAAATTTGCCTTTTCACTCCAGTTTTCATATTGCCATGATTCATGTTCATGTGTCGATTCTTCAACCTGTATGCTGGTTAAATCCAGTTTAGGTTTCTACCTCCAATCCTCCATGTGTGTTAATGTATCAAGAATCATGTGGTGCTTACTGTCATTTGCTCATTCGTTTGGCAACAATCCAGGTACAGATTAGCATACTCATCCAACTTCAGTAGCATATTGGAGCCGATAATTGAAAACAACTATCAGCTATTCATGGTGGAGAGGCTAATGATGCAAGGAGCAAAGACATTTGTCAAGACAATGAGAGAATTTGACAGTGATTTGACCCTTTGTGATGATCCCAAAAAGAACACAAAAGTTTGGCAAAGGCCAGTGTATACAGATGATTGATGGTAGCTGGCCACCAAATATGATGAAACTCTCTTTCAGCAAGCTGACTTGTCAGATTAAACATGAAGCTGACAAAGAAGCATTTTCTATTACTTGGAATGCAGAAGACAACTGAAATCAGCATCAGGGAATTCACTGCAGCACGTTAATTTGTTCACATTACCATGTGTCCTTGTAATCTAGAAAAGGCAAAAATATTGACTTGTTTTTTTCCCCCAGTTCTGTTGTCATTAGGGACTAGGTTACAACTTACAAGAGAAGATTTGTTTGTAGATTTAGGATGCATATATGTCATACCCTTCTGTATAGAGCATGTGTAAGAATCAACTGGCACCTCGAGTCTTGAAGTGTGGAGAAAAGAATTAGTTGGTTGTTCTCCTTTTTCATTTTTTTAGGTGGAAGTGTTACTCTGTCCACTCCAGCCAACAGAAAGCCACTCCACCTTTTGGACATGAAACGGTTTCTCACAATATACCTTTGACTACCAGTTTCTAGTATTAGTGTATTTATAAAATTTAATCATTATAGCAGACCATGAAAGTATTCTTTTAAGGAAAATTCATACATGGATTCTATGTTTCCAAAATACTACGAGTGGATCTTATCTAGAACATAGAGTATTTACGACGGAAGAGTGTTTTTTATCATCTGTACATTGGTGTATTTTTTTTATCATCATTGGTGTATGTTTTACTTCTAAGACAGCCTTTTCGTAGGTCGTGTTTCAGGGCTTTTTTTTTTTGTGTGTGTTTGAGATAAGGTCGTGTACTCGTGTTTCAGATGAGTTCTTAGCTCGTCAGATATTCTGAAATTTGACTGGAAACTTACTGGGCCGGGCTGGAAGCTGGAGTTGGCCTTTTACTACAGAAGAAGATTCAAGTTGGTTGGGCCATTTCAATATCCGCCACTACAGTTCCTTCTTGGCACTCCGTAAGTACAGTCAGGTGATCCATCTAAATTTTTTCCACAAATAATATAAAAGATTGTTGGTATATTAGGAAATATCATATAAACTCACGTTAAACAAAACACCCACTTCATTATTGTTCAGTCACCTCCTCATATCTGGTTGTGTTATTCTTTGATTTTAGCAGAGTTTGATTTAGGCCGGATTTAATCAGGGATATGCCATCATAGACTATGTTAAACCTTCTCCATAAGGTTTCTCACATTGTTATTAAAATTTGCATATGTTTGGCAATATAGTCATGATTCCTCCATTTTGTGCTATAGACTAGCTCCCAAGAATAGTATCTCTCTTTTCTTTAACTCTTATCTGCATAAGATCAAGAATAAATTTCATTTGATGCCATACAACTTAAATGGCTGTATCGTACTTAGCTCCAATAAGTTGCAAAACATGCAAACAAACACACATGAACTTGTCAAATACATGCATTTACAACCACACGTATATATGCCACTGAGCATATTTTGACATGGTAGCAGGCTACATGGACTGTATATATCTTGGGTTTCATGGCTACTGAACAAGTATGCTCATCGTCTACACTAGCTTGTAGCTTCTACAAATAAAAGACAACGTGAATCTATTACCTGAGTTCTACAATTATCACAAAATAATAATGGTGCTACATACTTTTGTTTGTGATTACAGGTTTAATGCGAGAAGAGGAATTCCATGATCATGCACGAAAAGGATCGGAGTTGGTGGCTCGATAGCGTTTAATCATGCACTTATTTCACAATTTACTGATGTACGATCAATATTGACGTGTATCATCTTATAGCCGGCTGATTGATACGTCTCCTGTTTAGAGATGAATTTCGTTTATGCTGGTCTTTGTTGCTCATATTTTTCTCTATGAATTTAACTCTAGGCAAGAAAATAATCCATGCACACGGATGCACAACTGCTCCAAATTACCGCCCATTTTTTTTTTCTAAATTAAAGTTTTGTCCTAAGTCAATCTACTCCACCCGTGAATAAATTTACATAAAAAATACTAATATCTACATCAAACTACTCATACCAAATACATCACGGAACATGTCTTGATAGAGCATTTAGTTGGTATTATAGAAATTAGGAAGGAAAATTCTAAATTATTCCCATCAAGTAGATCAAAGTTTGGATAACCTTTAAAACTATTTTTTATTTACTCTAACAATTTTAAATTTGTCTAATTTAACTCTGGTAAGATTTGTCTCTGTCTGCATGCATAAGTGAAATTGTAGGGTGATAGTTGACATCATAAACTATATAAAAAAATATATTGTTTTTCATAATTATTTTTTGAATTTTAACCAATGCAATACCCCGAACCGCATTCATTCCCGTTGGAAAAGAAAAGACAAGATTAGTGAACCCATGCATGCATGCATACAAAGGTAAAAAGGGCAATGATTCCTCTCAAGCGAAAGTTCCAATCAACTCAGATAAAATGGTTCCCCCTACCCTAACTAGCCTGCAGCAGCGTGCGTACCATCTACCATCTCTATATCTACAAAAACAATCTACATGCCACTCGCAATAGACACCAAATTAAGTCTCACTTCCCTGGTCATCACCATCGCCATCGCCATCGCCATCGCCATGGCCATTGTGGTCACCGTCACCATCGCCGAGGCCGCCACCACAGTGGTCATCATCTCCATTTTCTTCCACCACCACAGCCGCCTGTGCCTTCCTCTTCTTATTACAATCACTGAGCCGCACTCCAAACAGCTTCACCGGCGCCTCTTCGTCGTCGTCGCCGCCGCGTGGCGACGAAGTGTCAGCAGAGCCGAGCTCCACCAGCCTGCAGACGGTGGCTGCCGGCTGCTGCTGCGGTGGCGGCGGCGACACCGGCTCCACGTGGTTCTGCAGGAAGTACATGATGTCGTTGTAGAGCCGCCTCATGTGGGCCAGCTCCGACAGCAGCAGCGAGTTGCGCCGCCGGAGCTCCCGGTTGTCCTCCGACAGCGTCGCCATGAAGTCCTTATTGCCGCCGTGGTGGGCCTCCTCCTGGACACGATAGGCCGCCGGTGTGGAAGACGACGTATGGTGTGGCTGCAGCGCCGGCGAGAAGAGGCGGCTGAGGTAAGGTTGGTGAGGAGAGAGCGGCTGGAGATGTGGTGTCGGTGGCGTCTGGGAGCACGACGGGGACTTCCTCCGGTGGATCTCCGAGAGGTGGTGCTTGGCGCCCTTCTTGAAGAACTCGTTGGCGAACTCCCACCTGTCTGCCACGATCTTCCTAAATCCCTGCAAAAGCCAGCCATGATGAGCATAAGGACTAACAAAGTTAATTTGAATGATCAGTTGTTACCAAACCAGTGTGAAAATCGATGCTACATGGACACAACAACAATACGAGATGCCATAGGAGTTGATGCACTGTACTTGCATTGCATGTAGTATGTGTCTATGCCAATCTTTTCTCTGCCAATGATTGGAGGACGTTTATCATTGAGAAAAATGTACTATTCGCTGGCGCATGAGAGGCATCAATGCAGAATGCATGGCATGCTAGCTGTAGATGTGAAAGCGGCAGGGTAAACAGAAGATAGATGTGCTGTAAATGCAATGCACCCATTGTTGTGACTTGTGAACTTTTGACAAAGTAGTTTGCAAGGCATGAGTAGTAGTATGAAAATGGATTATGTAATAGCTAGTAGAACTGCGCTTAGTTCAAAAAAATCAAACTCAGTGCCCCCAAAAAATAAAAATAATAAAAAAATAGAAGCTCAAAAGAACCCCATGGAAGAAAAAGATAGGCATAAGCACACCGTGCGCTCGTTTTGTATTAGAAAAAGTGGAAAACTAATGTGGCGTCCTTTGTGTGACTATACAGACTACTCAACAAAAGAAAAAAGCTATAACAGAGTTTTCTTAGAAAAAAAATGTCTCTTTTAGACCTGGAAATAAAAAAAAAATGGGCAGGTCGGAAGCACATGCCCTAGCAGTGGCTTTAAATCTTGCAACAAGATGGTAATATCCTCGCTAGCTATCCCTTTTTTCAGTCAACAACCACCCACAGACAAACACCATTGCTTCAGCTTGTCACATTATAGGAAACACGAAGTGGAAACGATGAAATGTCACCACCAACCAACAGGTGGTCAGACACAACATTAAAACCTGTTGCATGCATGCAACAAATCTTGCGGCTAGAGCAGAACACCAACGACAATAAAATGTCAGCAATAGGAAAACCAGGACCAAACGGATAGCTCAAGAGACAAAAAAAAGAAAGAAAAAAAAAACTAGACCAGAGCCTCACGGTTTTTCATTAAAAAAAACCGATAGCTCAGAACGCCAGCGGAACCTGAATTAAAGTTGCACAGAAAAACAGGACCCTCCAAATCAGAAGCAGAAAATCAACGAGGCATAGACAATGAAATGGCATCGTAATACGCACATGAGCACACCCAAAGAAAACGTTGTCTCATAATCTATCTAATCACTTACATAAGTGTTGAGCTGCCTGACGAAGCTGGAGAAGTTGTTGTGCTTGAAGTAGTTGGGGAGGAGGTCCCTTGCGAACTCCGGCGGCCGCCACACCACGAAGGTGGTGCCGTCCTCCCCCCACGACACGACGTGGTCGGTGCGGGGGTCATCCACGAGCTGGAAGGTCTTGGTCAGGAAGGGTGCCGGCACCACCGGCTTGGCGGCGTGGGAGCTCATCTCCACGTCCATGGACGCTGCCACCTTCCCAACTACACCACCACCACCCCTGCACCTATCCACAAGGAATGCCATCTGGGACAAGCCAAGAGAAGGGAATCGAAGGAGCTAGAAGGAAGGCTGAGCTGCTATAAAAATGGCTTGAGAGAGGGTGGAGGAGACATACGGAGAAAGAAGGGCTCTGCCTCTCTAGCCTCTCTATCTCTAGAGCTCTATCTCCTAATCTCCAGTCTCAGCACTGTCTGTGTCTGTGAGACTGGAGCACACACATACACACATGCGGGCACGCACAGGGCACCACTTTCAAATATTCTCGCTGGGGTGGGTCACTGTCTGGACCTCTGGCTCGAGCTAGTCTCCTCAAATCTCTCTCTCATCAGCCATCATGATACAGTAGTACATGCATGCATATGCATGGATATCCGTGCGAGCCTGCCTCTGCACTCTGCACGCACTTCCGCTTGGCACGTACTAGCACCGCTTGGTTTTTAGGAGGGACTGCTCAGTGCTCACGAGCAATTCCATGGCATCAACCTTCAACCATATACACCTCACTAGATAATTAATAAGAAGCTACACTAGATATAATTAATTAGAAGCTACTCCCTATTATATATACAAATGCACAAGTTTTTATTTACATATATGTATGTTCCTTGAAAAAGAAAACATATATGTATGCAGATATGGCATTCAAACAGGGCCGATTGATCGACACCTTCTAGCCGTACACATGCATGCAGATTATGAAACGAATTAACTATAGAAAAACCGTACACATGATGGATCATACCTTAACTACGAACACTAGTACACAGTTGATGTCCCAGCAGAACCCTTTCAAGCCAAGTTTTTTTCCTTTCAAACAAACGCTGGTAATGAACACTAAAGTTTAGGTGATTGATAACTGACTCCTATCATAATCTGCCACAGGCCTACAGCTATCTAGCAGCCACAGAATTCGCTAGCCCAAGGAAGTGCAATACTATAACCTATGTATCCAATTAATGTACCAATAAATATGTTTCCACTCGTGTGGGATCAAGGATTGAATTGAAATCAGTTTCTAAAAATATTATATTGCTCCAGTGTTCTTCACAGCAGCCTCATCGATCACACCTTCTAGCTAGTTATATGTGGTTTCTCTCGCAGAGGCATCTTGTTTTATTTGCAGAGAAAAGAACAAGGATTGTTTCTTTCAAGTTTCCAGCATACCCGTGACTTCTATTGCACAACTGACAATACATAGGAATTAATATAAGTGAAAGGGATAATCATCGGATTAGAGTATACGAAGTTATATACCACTGACGGCTTCCTTGTGATGCAGCATCAATATATTTCCTATTGCTCTTCCCAGGCCATCCATTGGACTGCATGCATGGTTGTGCTACCTGCTGTAGTTGCTGCCATTAATTCATCCACCTGCATAAGAACAACCCAAATCCCAAACCCAACTTTTTGATGAACAATGTTTCTGGCATTCTTTGGAAGTTGGTGAATGTTTCTTAATTCCATCTAGGAATTTGGAGACTGGAATAAAGTTCTCAAAGCTATAGATTGACATTGACCATGATTAACATTTAACAAGGCCATGCATTCTCCATATAAGGAGATGCTACGAAACATTAGAAACAGAAAAAAAACATGGATGGACTGATGGACAGAACCTAATGAAGTAGTACTACAGAGAAATCCATAGCTGAGCATGAAAGCTGGGGACTGTCCATAATGTGGATATTTACCTTTGTGAAAGGGAGATGCAGTAAGCGTTCTGGTGTGCAATAACTGAAATTGCAGCCCCTCTATCACTTTCCCCATTCCTTTATCTGATGCTTGGAAAGCATCAGTTTGTCTCAGTCAAGTTAGCCCCAAAGTCTGGGATATACTACCCTTGTACCCAATGCACGCATCAAATTCAGGCAGGCCTGGACCATGGCGATACATCTCTTTTCTCGTAGGTGAGCTGTGTCGTTGTATTAATACATGGAAAGCGGTCTCCTTACATGCAGATTCTATGGCGATGCATCTCAAATAAAAATATAGCAGGAATATCCTGCAAATTTAAAACACAAGTGAAGCATCATTGCAGGTGTGAACATCCTGCATTATCAAGCTCACTAGCTTCAATCATTTTATCCGTGATAATCAAATGAATGCATTCGTGTGATTGTGGTAATTGGCTGTAAAATTTTAATATCTTTTCAAAAAAGAATTTGAATATCTTGGAAGATTCTGTTCCATATATGACAAAGCTGCGTCCGTATGATGTGTTTGCAGAGACATTTTATGAGTACATCACATGACCTTTCCCCATCCCACATGTGGCCCACTGCATTTGTGGCCACTGGGCAGGTCCAGATCTAACTTTGACTGACTGCATGATATAAACACCCCAAGAAAAAGAGAGAAATGATCAGATGTGGATCATCACATTACATATTAGATAAAAATGAGCGCATACTCTATTGTTATATCCATGTGGGCGAGGACAAAAAAAAAGGGTGATGGCATCCTGCATGCCATATTGGAAAAGACCAAAGCTCTTTGGACAAGAATATCTGACAGTTTTCGTTGGTTCCCTTGAGATCCTTGGGCCAATTATTGTGTATCAGATTTTCGGCTGGAATAGGTTTACATTAGATCATCTGAGTTTTTTTTTTTGCTTCATGGTATAATATAAACCGACAACCTGGTTAGTCGGTCACTTGTCATAGGGAAAATGCTGATGCTTTTACTATCCTGAATTTTCAAAATTAGGGAAAATAAGCACCATCACTTCTTCTCGTAGAGGTGTACTCCAATTAGGAAGAAAAACTCTAATGAGATCCATCGCAAAAGAAAAAGAAAAATCTAAGGAGATATAAGATATTCTTAAAAATGACATGTATATTATTTACCATTGCAGAAATATTTAGTCACACATAATTTCTTAAAAAACATCTCATACTATCAAGAACTTCAAAGTTTTCATGCAGGAAAAAAACTGAAAAAAAAACAAAGGAGAAAAGGTGCTCACGATGAGTAAGGTGCCTGGCCAGCCAAGGGAAACTTTGCAGAGAACATTTCCTCTGAGTGAGGGCGTGGGTCAGTGTGCAGAGCATTAAGGGAGATCTGATTAAAGTCAGTGCTCATAAAGGAGGTGTAAAGATGTGAATTCACCACCACCACTCTTTTTCCAAACTCTACACCCCCCACAGGTCACATGTTCATGACCTCTCTGATCTCTCTCTCTCTCTCTCTCGTGCTGCCATGGTGCTGGCTGCTGCTGTAGGATAGGGAGAGAGAGACAGGAATGGCTCTGAGCACTAGATTTAGATGTTTCTGCATTAATAAACAAAGGACAATCATCATCTTATGTGCAGATGAACCAACAGTGCTGCCAAACAGCAGAGATAGACGCATTATAATCTTATATTACTACAATACCGGGTCTCCGTATCACTTCTGAAAGACTTGAAACACGTATCTCAATGTAGTGAGGAACTTGATCTAAAAACAAATCTAGTAGCACCAGAAAAAAAAAGTATCCATCTAAGGAAAAATAAGGAAAACAAAGTACTAGCAATTACTGGATCAACAAAGGACAACTGTAAGTTGCTCACCGTCATCGGGGGCACCTGATGAAAGGCACAGGCAGACACTACCCATGTCTTCGAACGCTGCTGCAAGCCTGCAATTGCAGGTCAACATTAGAAAGCATTACAAGTTAGATATTAGAGAAGAAAACATTCAAAGGCAGGACACCGAGACACAGTACTAAATACCAACTTATTAAGTGCTAAAATAATACTAGGTACCACGTTGGTATGTATTAACTTTAGAATAGAGCTACATCCAAATAACTACCCTTTTCCATGGCCTTTGATATAATATACCGTAATACAGATATCAGTATGCATTATCATAAAGCTTGTGGTGGACTATCTGACTTCCAGTTCCAGATATGCAGGGACAGAAATGCAGCGGCACACAGCTGAGCCTGAGCAGCAGAACAAGCGCATGCATGCACCACTGCGCCTCACTAATTATTTCTGCCTACATATATGAGTGCTGCTGGGAGCAGTCTACCAGGCATCAGTCCAAGCTCGTGCACTGCACACGTGAGTTGACACCAGGCTCATGAGCATGAAGCTTCCAACACACACTCACACATATACAAATACACTCTGCCACACAAACAGAGAGTGAGGTCTCCCCTCTCCAATGGTTGTCTGGCCGGTTGGAGTCCCATGCACCCGGCCACTATATTTGAAGGGAACAATTTTACATATTTCAATGTGTATCTACTGCGGCTGTCCTCTGCCTCTGAAGCCACTATTTCCTATCACCCTTTTTTCCAATTTTTCTCACCAAGCATGCTGCTGAATATGCAATGAAGTGTGGATGGCTTTGCTAGATCCACTTAAGTTACACAATTTAATCATGATTCAGAAATGCCCTCTTTTGTACAGAAAAAAAAGTACTGATCTAAAATAGTATCAGCTACCATTCACCTGGCACAGCCACATTATATAAACCCTGTAGCATGCTGCTGAATGTGCAATGAAGTGTGGATGGCTTTGCTAGATCCACTTAAGTTACACAATTTAATCATGATTCAGAAATGCTCTCTTTTCTACAGGTAAAATAACATACTGATCTAAAATTATGATAGTATCAGCCAACATTCACCTGGCACAGTCACAATATATAAATCCTGTAGTTTGTTCTGAGAGGACTCTCCTGTTGAAAATCCTATTGAAGTTAAGCTATGATCCTACAGTCAAATGTTCCTAGGCTGAATGGATTCACTGACATGGTTTCAGTGAGGAGGGTTAAGCTATTGACTATCCGGCCACCTTTTCAATTCCTTTTCCCCAATGCCACCTTTTCAGCTTAAGCAAGATTAGAGGGAAAGAAACAACATAAATGCTGTTTCACTGTTCATTACCATAAATAGTTTCTCAGCTATATTCTATATGGAATATGACTATATGAGCAACAGAACAGTTGATTGAGAGGAGTGGATCTCATAATTTAGAAAGGGAGGGGCTGCAAAACACAAAAGATTGTAAAAGAACACATTTCCAGGTTTTCTTAAGGGCAACAATGGGCCCTCTCCATCATGAAAAAGCAGGATTAGCAAAAAGCCATAATTTGTAAGTAAAACATTTCTATAACACCATTAACAAGACAGATCTTAAAAAGGATCATAAGAGGAAGCAAAGAACAAAGATATATTGCGGATTCCATCTTGCAAGCCTGAACAGCTGTCTGATTTAACAGGCATCCTACTTTTCCGAGTACTATAAGGATTAAAGATAATAAGATTCATGGAAGGTTATGTGCCCCCTAGGTGGAAACTAGCAATAACAATCTCTTGATTCATAACAAGGCTGCGTCCCCTTTGGAGTTTTATTTTGACACCGGAAATTACGTACAAAATGTAAACGGACATGGCCTTATTTATGGTACATCTAGGACTGTAGCATACTATTCATCTCAAGCTCCCAATACATGCACATTCCACCAAGGGATATCTAGGATCACACATGCATAAATAAACATAAATATATAGAACAGAAATAATGTCCTAACATTCTTTTTTTTAAGCGGACAAGATGGCATAACCTGCATGTTTTAGAAGTTTGACCTCCATCAACATATCCGAAAGCATGCGAGTGGCATACTAATATGTTAGAAAGGGACGATATAGAAGATTAGACAATTTACTAGCAACAGAACAACATGGGCTGTCTCTATGGCATGGTAAAAAGGAAGTCTGTAGGGAAGTGGTTATGCAGGGAATCAACAAGTGACTGAAGAATGTTGCGAGCAATGATTGTCCTAGTGAGCTCCTCTTTTGATATGCCTCCCTTCGGGTGGTCTCAGCAGATTCTGATGCAAAGATTTAGATCTCCATGGATAAAGCAGGAGGAGAGAAGAGAAGAAAAAGGCAAGTGGGAATCATCTGAAGGTGCCAACTTTCTGAATCCAGTGGGTCCATTCTGGATCAAAAGGTGTACAATGACCTCTAAAGACGACGAGTTTTCATAAAGTTGTGTCTGCATACCAATGTTTTAAACAGCGGGCTAAGCCATTTAGCCCTTAACCCCAAAAAACGGCTAATAGCCTGGCTAAATGAAGCTATAGCGGCAAATAGCGGCTAAATTACACATAGAAACAAATAGCTTCATCCTATTCAATCAAGCTATAGCCGGCTATAGCGGAGCCTTTAGCCAGCTATTTAAAACATTGCTACATACTGTAACATCTAGCTACCCAAAGAATGTTGTCCTATCAGTGAAATAAAGAGAGAATGTTGTCCTAGACAATGGTATAGGCTCATATCAGGAAAAAAAAGAGTATTCAGAGGAAGAGTAATTCATTGCCAATGAGAAGGTAGAAAATACTTTGAACAATGCAGGATCTAATATTAAAGTAGTATTCTTAGGAAGAGTATTTCATTGCCAATGAGAAGGTAGAAAATATTTCAACAATGCAGGATTCTTCTTGTGGCTGTGACAAAAATAAGAGCCGAATGCCTAAACTCAAATTGAGCAACACATACTTTGAGGAAAATATCAGTCATGCAATTTTGCAGCTCTTGACCAACTTATGAGTCATGAAAAGCTAAGTTCTAAAATTTAAACAGATTCCACCTTGAAGGCATTGCATAGGTAAAGATGAGCCATAATTTTCAGAAGAAATACATAGCTGACAAGAATAACCGTCTCTACTATTATTCCAATCAAAGAAGCATAAAGGAAACATAGATTGCCTTAGTTTCTTTGTTTACTCCAAAGGTTTTCCAAACCTGCAGAAATGCAAAAGCCACTCTTAAAGTTTAACGTTTACATAAACATTGATTTACACTGGATTGTCACAGAAAAATCAGAATATGTAAGTCCTTACTGGGAAAGGTAACATTTCTTTTTGTACATAATCCAAAAAAGGGAAAAGGGATCCGAAGGAGACTGTAATAGGAAATCTGTTAGCAACATTTAGTTACTTTGTAAAATAAAAAACATTTAGCATTGCGATAGTGCCGGAATAAACTTTTCCATAACAAACATAGCTTAAATACAGTAGCCCCTCGAAATGAGGAGAAAACATAAAAATTATAATTCAGCCAATTCGGACTTCATTATAGGTAAATACACTAACCTTAAAATTCAAAAGGGATACAAAATCATCAACTACTTGGCTTTGTTTAAGTTGTTGTGCCCTTGAGGAACATATGTAGACACAGTATAATTAATAAATGATGCATCCAATGTCACTTGGAATACTGCTGACATTATAAACCTCAGAACGAAAAGGTGCAGAAGCTTTTTGCCTCACGCAGATCAGTCATAATATGTTTCTTCAGCCTTCTAATTTTCTTTTTGCTCGTCTTACTACATTTAATGTGGGCAGTGCAGTTCGGGAAAAACATATGCATCGGGCCATCGGTATTTCTTCTTTGCTCCACGTTTACATCAGTTCACTATATACTGCTGTGGCACACTTGGCTTGCGCCATGCTAAGCTCCTCAGAAGCCATTATGCCGCTGGCTATTTTTTTAGGCCAACTTGTCCTGCATCACCATTGCAGATATATTGCCACCATTTCCTGAAAGGCAAATAGTCCATAATGAGCACCAACCGCATACTTAAATGAAATAAATATGAAATGAGATAGAAGAAATAGTACCATTCAGAGTCAACATCCCCTTAAACTGATAATTAAGAACTCAAAATAATCTTTCCCTTCTCGACTGAAAGATAAAAACATAACCATTTTTGGGCACATCTATGTTGCCTTGTCCCAAGGGTGCATCAGCATTAGATTTCCTAATGCAGTTGCAAATGGTCCTCATACTCAAGTCGATGTAAACAAATTGATCATGTTAGAATAGAATGGCTCTCTGGCAAGTACAGAGAAGCATTTGTACATATTACTCATCTAATTTACACTTAAGTGGCACCAGGAGCAGAAGGTGGTGGCAGATCATAGCATTCCTTGGCCAAGCGAACACATTGTAACCAATGTAACACCTCCACGTTGGGGTCCTTCTCCAGAACCACATCTCTAACAGAAATCTGTATGGCGCCGCGATACATGACCATCTTTCCTCGGACCCTCAAAAGAGTGCCCAGACACACCTCCTCCGACATTTTCAGTGCCATCTCCGCGTTAGGATCGGAAGCTGACAACTCAGAGGAAACGTTTGCATTTAAATATTGGTGGTTCAACCATAGAACACACGGTACACAGCCAGTGCCATCATCGATCAGGAAGCGGAGGAACTTCTCCCTGCGGTCACGCGAGACCACAATTCCGACGAGCTCCGCACGAGTAACCGTACGGCCACGGCGAAGAAAGGAAGGCGGAGAAGTCTGCAGCACGGTTAGGGAGAGAAGGTCTGCAGCCAGAATCTTGATGTGCACGAGATGAAGAGGAGGGCCCATGCTGCGAATATTAGGACATGGAGGGTCCATGCTGCGAATATTAGGACATAGATGTTACAAAAGAGCTTCACACTTGTTTTGATACAGAATGAACATAAAAGAAAAAGGATGTCCAGGCAACGATCCACATTGCTGATTTGTGCCCCATTCTCTATCCCATGCCTAAGTAGGTCGCTACCCACTCAACATTCTATCAACACTATTTTGTTCTATATGGGTTGGTCTTTTCCTCGAACACCTCAAGTGCAGCTCAAATATTCCCATACCACCGTGGTTTCATAAATCAACACCCTGCCTCTACATGATTCAACAGCCGGATGCACGAAGGATAAATCTACTAAAAATGTGTGCACGATCATACTTCAAATCCCGGTTCTATGAGTTAAAGAGTTGTTCGAGACGAACTGCAGACAGGTGGGGAACGGAAGGGGGGTTACCCTTACTCAGAATTACTTACGCATTTGACGGGAGAGGTGTCGGCGCCGAGCCTCGTCGACCGCCTTGCATCGCCGCCGGCGCACAGCTCCCGTTGGCCACCGTCCTGTGAGGCCCGTCAGTGAGCTTGTCAGTAAAAAAGCACTGTCCCTTCCCTTCCTCCTCCATCTCTGCGCCGAGATCGATTTCCTCGCTGCCGCCGCCGCCGCCTGTTGCGGGGCTAGTACTGCCAGTGATTGGGCTGTAGCTGGAGGCCCAACGGCCCATTCTTATGCGCTGCACAGTGGGCCGGGGCCCACTCGACCGCGTGACCCAAGTCAAAGGAAGACAGCGAGTGAAGCTTCTTGGTTTGGACTCTCCGCCGGCGACCGGCGCCACCACCATCCACCCGCTTCCATTCCATCCAGAGACTCGCTAGGTGAGCGGCGCTGCCGCTACCGCAGCTGCTCCGCCTGCTGGCCATTAATGCGCAGTTACGCTCCCACAAAGCGCCCTTGATTGGCGAAGAGATCGAACCCTTGGCCTGCCTCTTCCTCCTCCCCATTTCTACGCTTGCGGCGGCGGCCGGCGAGAACCTCCGCCGGGAGCTAGCTTTCGGCCATGGCCCACGACGCCGGAGGCGAAGGCGGCGAACTCCCGCCGCCCCGGAAGAAGAAGTCGCCCGCCGAGGAGGCGGCCGAGAAGAGGTCAGTCCCTGCCCCCGCCCCACCTTTATCCCGAAGTAGTATACAATTAGTCCAATTACGCAACTAAATTTTGCAATTTTTTTTTGTTCCCGGACGTAGATTTCGCAATTCGTCTTCTCCGTTAGCTGGCTGAACTGCTGCTGCTTGCTTCTGATGCCGTGATGTTTGTGTTGTACTGCAGGAGGAAGAAACTCACCCCTGGGAGCTTGATGAAGGGGCTTATACGGTCTGGGAGTGGCGATACCACCCCTGCGGAGGGCGATCAGGTTACAACGCCCGACTGATCTCCCCTTCCTATATCTTGCGGTGCCTTTTGTGAAAATACAATACACGAATGTGTGTCCCTGCAACAGAGCATTTTAGGGTGTGTTTAGATTGTAGGAAAAAACACTGTAGCATAAGAAAAACACTGTAGCATTCGCTGGAAAACGTGTTTTGTGAGGGAGGAATAGTGAAAAGTTGGAATGAATAGTGAAAAGTTGGAATGAATAGTGAATAGTTGGGAACCTGAACATGGCCTTAATTTAACTATATGTAAGGTTCCCCTTGTTTGATGACCAGAGACGTTCAAGCTTTAGCTGTACTTGCCTGAGTAAATCACCCAACAGTTTGTGCAATTGGCTGTTGATTCTTATATAGAAACCATTCTGGCTCAACTTTTTGGGCAATACCTAGATCATCCATTGGCTATCGGCTATCCTGTCCTACTATGCCCTGTAAATGTTCATCAACAATCCTAATGGCTAAATTAAACTCTTCTGCTGGATTTTCATACATTTTACATAGCATATAATCTGTTCTTTTCTCATTCAGGACTAGTGAGTTTACATTGTTCATGCCTACACCTAAAGGACAGTCATGTGTTTGTAATTGTAGGCACATGGAATTTTATTGGTCAAATATTGCTCAATTCTAAACTGTTGCAGGTTATAATCCATTGCACTACTCGGACAATGGATGGCGTTGTTATCAATTCTACAAGAAGGGAGCATGGAGGTGATGCAATATTTTTCTGCACTTTTGCACCTAATGTATACTGTAAAAATGTTGCAGATAATCATTCAGATAACCCTTAATTTATAAACTTTTATTTCTCTTAAAATTCTGTTGCTACCATTTCCTTTTTTTAATATTAACTATACTTTGTCACCCCCTCTGCTCTAAGCTGAGGTATCCTGCTTCCATTTCACAACTGACCACCATTCCTTGGTCATGGAGGGCCAGAGAGTTTTCTGTATTTTTTTCCATAGCATGTGTGTTATACTGTTATTCTAAATTTTATGTTGCAAGCATTCCCTTTTTTTTTTTTGCTGGAATGTACATATGCGATTTGAAAAAAAAATCAGAAATCCATCCAAAGCCTAATTTTTAGCTAAACACCTGTTATATGCTTCCTTACATCCTCTGGAAAAATATATTAGATTAAAATGTCTTTTCTGTAGTCTTTTTTATTTGAATATTTTTGTGATATTTTTCTCTTACGATTGATATGTGAATTTTGCACCCCAAATGTTTGGCACATCTATATGAGTAGTCAATTGCTAGAAATTTAAATAATCTTTTTTTATTATTTTTATGATTTACAGGTAAAGGAATCCCTCTCAGGTTTGTCTTAGGGAAGAGCAAGATGATCCTAGGCTTTGCTGAAGGGTTCCCAACAATGTTAAAGGGTGAAATTGCTATGGTATTTCTTTTTGTACTGATTAAAACCATTTAATTAAAATAGAAAAAAATTATTCTAATAGGAAGACACTGCTAAACTTTGATAATAATGCAAGCACCCATTATTTTTCATTTGTATCCATTTCTCTTTTTCTCTTACAGTTTCCTTTTTCAGTTCAAAATGCAGCCTAAAATTCACTATGCCGAGGACGATTGTCCGGTTGCAGCTCCAGATGGCTTTCCAAAAGATGATGAACTTCAGTTTGAGATTGAAATGTTGGATTTTTTTAAAGCCAAGGTTAGTCTCATGAAAGTATGGCTCAGTGTGAATTCAATTGATGTTTATTTTAGCAATGCCGAAGGACTTCTGGCAAATGGTTCCTTGTCTATTTTGGTAATTTGTCTACAGCCTGGAATGATTTCAAAAGCAGTTTGCAATATTGTCTTACGAAAAGGGTTATTGTCAATATAAGTTAAGACTCAGAGCTCAAGATCGCAGGTTACAAATATGGTTGTTGACATGTTATATAATTTTTTATTACCATAACCCAAACAATATTGTGTCTATCGATTGTTCTTTTATGTCAACACTTTTCTCTTACTTATAGTTTTTTTAGCCAGTAGCCCAGTATATCCCACTAGGTAGTAGAATGTAATTCGGTCATCTCACAACCAATTGTTTATCAATATTAGTGATTTGGTTTTCTCTTTCCTGGATAATATTGATGTTAAGTATTTCATGCAAACAAGCATTTGTAGTCTGATTTGGTACTTGGTTGTTGGTTCGCTTACGCTCAATTTGTTTAGATTATGTCATAAGTAAGAAACACATTTTCTCTCTGTGGGTGTAGAGTCCTGACGGACTAAACAACCCTGGCGGCCCATCCTATGGGCCGGCCCATGAACAAGACTTGACGCACAAGACAAGGATTAGGTTTGGATATACTGTATTAGGGAATTAGAGATAAACTTGTAAAAGTCTCCTAGTCCTATACGGTTCCCATGTAACCCTGCCCTCCGGACTTTATAAGGGGAGGCAGGGATCCCTTCGAAACAATCTCATCAATACAAGATACATTATACAGGACGTAGGGTATTACGCTCCAGCGACCCGAACCTGTCTAAATCGTCTCTTGTCACCTTCGGCTCTAGATTCTCGACGATTTCTCCCTAAACCCTTCTCTCGGGGCACCCCCTCGAGAACGTTGTCAGCATAATTCGCCGACACTTTGGCGCCGTCCGTGGGATCCAACTCGTCGAGTCTTCGTTAGAGAGTCGATGGCCTCCTTCAGCGCCTCCATCGTCACCAAGTTCGAGGCAGGCGCCTCCTTCGTCTTCGGTTCCTGGCTTTGCATCGCAAACCAGAAAGGCGAACTTCAACACCAACTGCGCGATGAGGTGGCTGCACCAGCTTCGCCACGCACGCAGACCACTCCGCGAGGATCTCGGAAAACTCCAAATTCCGACACGATCTCTGGATCGTATCCTACTCGGAGGAGTACATGGCGCCCGAAGCAGATTCAATCTCGGGCAGACCACGTCAACCCAACCCCTATCAAGGGGCAGGGTCAAGCCACGTGTCCACGACTCCCCGGCGGACTCCGGATCACTTCCGAGTCCCGCCAGGGTTCAACGATCAGGACCGTGACAGCTACCCCGCGGGTACCCAGGAACCCTGGTTCCAACCCCCGTGGTCCACCAGAAGCACCTGAAGAAGAAGGTTCTCCAACCCCGTGGAGCAACCTCGGATCTTGTCATGACCACAACTCCCTCGGGGGTTATCGTTCATTGGCCTGACATGGATCCCGAGGTGGCTCTCTTCGAAGCAAACGTACCTTCCACGGTACGGGACATTCTACCTCTGCTTCCTTTCCAAGAAGGCAGAGAGCTCCCTGTTGCCACGAGTAACAGTAGAACCGGGCCTAGCAACCCCGGTCGCCAGTCCTGCGTGATCCTCAACGATCACAGCGACGAAGAAGTTGTCTCCGACGACGCTCCAACAGAGGAAGGAGAAACCGATGCGGACCGAGAACTCCGTATCGAGCGCAACCGCAACCATGCCCTCCGACGTCGCTTCATCAAGAGGAAAAACCTCAACTCCGAGTTCGACAAGGAAGGCATCTTCAACTCCCCTGTGGCCAACATCTTGTTCGGGGTCAGCGTCTTCGAGGGGTTCCAAACTACCCCCGAGATCAACCTCGCCAAAGCCCGCCTAGAAGCTGCAGCGGTCATGGTTGATCGCCTGGACGGAGGCCGCTCCGCCTCCAAAAGCAAGAGTTCTTCGCGCCACCAAGCACCGTCAGCCAGGCGTCAGAGCAGCCACTACGGCAGCTCTGCAGGGCAAACAAAGGACAAGAACAGGCCTCGCGAAGAACCCCGCCGTCCTCGCGAGGAACCTCCTAGATCCCAGTGTCGCGAAGAACCCCGTCCAGCTCGCTCTCACGTCACGCCGAACGACGCCCGCAACGACATCATCCGGATCCGAGAGGGGAGAGCTACCTCCCACGTTGCGGATTCTGCAGGAGGATGCGACGCCCCCAACCCCGATGCTCTGCCATGCTACACACGCGCCATCCGCGTCAGCTCTTTCCCGCGAAAGTTCAAGCCGCCAGGCATCGCCAACTTCGACGGGAAACAAGATCCAAACATTTGGCTGCGCAGATACTCCTCTGCAATCGAAGCATCAGGGGGCGACGGCATCTCCAAGATGCTCTACTTCCCAGTTGCGATGGAGCAGGGTCCTCTCACCTGGCTCGAGTCCCTCCATCCAGACTCCATCGACAGCTGGCACGCGCTGAAGAAGGCTTTCGTCTCCAACTACCAGGGTTCTTTTGAACGCCCTGGCAGCAAATATGAACTCCGCGCGTGCAAACAGAAGCCAGACGAGTCCCTGCGCGACTACAACACGCGATTCTTCGCCATCAAGGCATCCTGCGTCCCCATCCCCGACTCAGAAGTCATCGACTACTTTCAAGAAGGGATGACCGATCGCACCCTCTTCCGTGACTTCGGTCACAACCGTCCTCGTGACCTCGAGGAATTTCGCGCACTGGTGTCCAATTGGATGGACACCGATGATCAAGAACGGGAGCGCTACGGCAAGAGACCCAACAACCCTGGTCGCAAGAACCAGGAAGACAACAGGGATCAGCCGCGCGACTCCTTCCAGCGCAACGGCAACAACCCACGGAAGCGACCACACAACACAGTCGCAACCGTCCAGACCGTCCGCTCCGCCAAATCCGCGCAGCAACGAAGGGAAGAATTCAACAAACTTCTCAAGAAGCGCTGCCCCTACCACCCCGACAGCAAGCACACCATGGGCGAGTGCGTGCTCCTCCGGGAGACGTTCAGCACGCCCAACAAGAAGCAAAAGTCGGACGGAGATGGAGACGACGGGCACGACAAGGGAGACAGCGGTTTCCCAGACATCAACAACACTGTCAACGTCATCTTCGGAGGCATGACAGTCAGCGACACCTCGCGCAACCGCAAGAATGCGAGGCGCGAGGCCTACGCAGCAGAACCAGCGGTGGTTACACCCCTACGGTGGTCGGACACCACCATCACCTGGTCCCGAGAGGATCAGTGGGCGGAGATCACCTCTCCTGGACGATATCCTCTTGTCCTCGAGACCGTGGTAGCAAATAGCAGGCTCACCAAGGTCCTGATCGACGGAGGCAGCGGGCTCAACCTCATCTTCGCCAAGACGCTGAAGTCCATGGGCCTCGACACGAGTACGCTGCAGCCGGCGGATACTCCTTTCTACGGCATCGTCCCCGGGAAGGCCGCCATCCCCCTCGGGCAAATCACCTTGCCCGTCACGTACGGTACGTCATCCAATTACCGTACAGAGTTCATTAAGTTTGAAGTTGCAGACTTCGAAACCTCCTACCACGCCATCCTCGGGCGACCAGCATTGGCCAAGTTCATGGCCATCCCCAACTACACCTACCTGGTATTGAAGATGCCAGGACCTCATGGCGTTCTCTCCCTTTGCGGTGATATCAAACGCTCCTACCTCTGCGACAAAGAGGCAGTGGAGTACGCCGTCAGAGCCGCGTCCACCATAGATCGCCAAGAGCTCCAACCCTTGGCCGCCGCCATTGTCACAGAAGACGATGATGCCCCGACGCAGAAGAAGACACGGGCTATCAAGCCTGTGGAGAAGGTCGCAACAAAGACGATCGATCTCCAAACAGGAGATCCATCGAAGACAGCAGTGATCGGCTCCACCCTCACTCCTGCATAGGAAAACGCGCTCGTCGACTTCCTGCGAGCCCAGGCGGACATCTTTGCTACAAAGCCCTCCGACATGCCTGGAGTCCCCAGAGAGTTGATCGAGCACAAGCTAGACCTCAACGAGAGCGCAAAACCCAAAAACAGCGCCTCCGAAGATTTGCCACAGAGCGTCGGGAAGCCATCAAGAAAGAGCTAGCTAAGTTATTAGCAGCCGGCTTCATTAAAGAAGTCTTTTACCCGGATTGGCTAGCCAATCCGGTTCTTGTAAGGAAAAAGAATTCAAATGAATGGAGAATGTGTGTTGATTATACTGATCTCAACAAACACTGCAAGAAGGATCCCTTTGGGCTTCCTCGTATCGACCAAGTCATCGACAGCACCGCCGGGTGCACCCTACTCTGTTTCCTCGATTGTTACTCAGGATATCATCAGATATCGCTGAAAGAAGAGGATCAGATTAAAACTTCGTTCATCACGCCATATGGCGCATATTGTTATACAACTATGCCTTTTGGCTTGAAAAATGCAGGTGCCACATATCAGCGTGCTATACAGGGTTGTCTTCAAGAACAACTTCACCGAAATGTTGAAGCCTACGTCGATGATGTGGTAGTCAAGACAAGAAATCCCGAGGATCTCATCGCTGACCTCACCGAGACGTTCGATAACTTACGCAAATGGCGATGGAAGCTCAATCCCGCCAAGTGTGTTTTCGGCGTCCCATCTGGAAAGCTCCTTGAGTTCATTATCAGTGAACGCGGCATTGAGGCAAATCCAGAGAAGATAGCAACTATCATGAACATGGAGCCGCCGACCACTGTCAAGGATGTCATGAAGCTTACGGGTTGCATGGCTGCACTCAACCGCTTTATCTCCAAACTGGGGGAACGCGGCACTGAGTTCTTCAAATTACTCAAGAAGCAAGACAGATTTCAGTGGACTCAGGAAGCTCAAGTCGCCTTCGACAAACTCAAGTTATTCCTGACTACGCCTCCTGTGCTCACCGCACCGCTCCCGGGCGAAGATCTCTTGCTCTACATTTCAGCAACCACTAATGTCGTCAGCGCCGCCATTATTGTTGAACGCGACGAGGAAGGCCATCTTCAGAAGATTCAACGGCCTGTGTACTTTGTAAGCGAAGTCCTCTCGGATTCCAAATCCAGGTACCCCCAAGTTCAAAAAATTCTATATGCTGTCTTAATGACATCCAGAAAATTGCGGCATTACTTCGACACCTACAAGATCATCGTGGTTACTGGTTATCCTATTGGCGAGATTCTCCGTAATCAAGACGCTACAGGGCGTATCGCCAAGTGGGCTGTTGAGCTCGGAACGTACAGCATCGAGTTCCGTTCTCGCACGGCCATGAAGTCTCAAGTCCTTACTGATTTCATATCGGAATGGACCGAGCACAATCTCCCAGTCGCCACTTCCAAGCCTGAGCATTGGATCATGTATTTCGACGGGTCACTCAAGCTGGAAGGCGGAGGCGCTGGAGTTCTGTTGATCTCACCTCGAGGGGATCAACTCAAGTATGTTCTGCAGATTCAGTTCGCTGTCACCAACAACACTGCAGAATACGAGGCATTTCTTCACGGCATGAAGATGGCCATCACCCTCAGTATCAAGCGTCTGCTGGTATATGGGGACTCAATGTTGGTCATCAAACAAGTCAATAAGAACTGCAATCGAAACCATGAAGACATGGATGCATACTGTGAAGAAGTTCGGAAATTGGAAAAACACTTCCTCGGCATTGAATTTCATCATGTCGAGCGAGATTACAACGTCGCTGCAGACGTCCTATCAAAGCTGGGTTCTTCCAGAGCAGAGGTGCCTAGTGGGGTGTTCGTCAATGAACTCTCCAAGCCGTCGATCTCTGCAGTGGTAACTTCTGATGATACAACTTCAGCTCCCGAGGTTATGCTCATCAACGCCGTTTGGAGCGCTCCGATAATAGAATACATCTTGCACAACAAACTTCCTGCCGAGAAGGCAGAAGCTCAGCAAATTGTCCGCCGTAGCAAGTCCTATGTTATAATCGGTGATACACTGTACCGACGTGGTGCACGCTCTAGCGCATTGATGAAATGTGTCTCACAGCAAGAAGGAGTCAACATCCTGGAGGAAATTCATGCAGGCGAATGTGGCAATCATGCAGCCTCCCGCACTATCGTAGGCAAAGCCTTCCGTGCCGGTTTTTATTGGCCTACAGCTCTACGCGATGCTGAGGAAATCGTTCGTCACTGCAAGGGATGTCAATACTTCGCTCACCATTCACATCAGCCTGCTCACAAGATCAAGTTGATACCTCCGTCATGGCCATTTGCATGCTGGGGTCTTGATATGATTGGGAAACTACCCAGGGCGCCTGGTGGATTCGAATACTGTTTCGTCGCAATTGACAAATTTACAAAATGGATAGAAGTCTTTCCGGTTGTCAAACCAACCTCTGAGAAAGCAGTCCAATTCCTCCAAGAATTGATTCTTCGCTTCGGGATACCGCACCAAATCATCACGGATTTGGGCACCACCTTTACAAGCAACAAGTTCTGGGACTACTGTGAAGATCGCAGCATCGAGGTGTCCTATGCTTCAGTTGCTCATCCTCGTGCCAATGGACAAGTTGAAAGGGCCAATGGCATGCTCCTTGATGGACTTAAGGCTCGCATGGAACGAACCCTGAAGAAAGCAGAAGGCCGGTGGATGAAAGAACTCTTGCCAGTTGTCTAGGGCCTACGATCTCAACCCAGTAAAGCTACAGGGCAATCTCCCTTCTTCCTGGTGTATGGATCAGAGGCTGTTCTACCTGTTGACATCATGCATGGTGCTCCTCGCGTTGAGGAATTCCAAGAAGCCATGGCGGACGAACAACGGACGCTGGAAGTTGATACGGCTGAAGAAGTTTGATTGGCAGCTTTATTACACAACGCTGCGTATCTTCAGGGACTCCGCAGATTCCATGACAAAAATGTGAAGACAAGATCCTTCCAGATTGGAGACTTAGTGCTACGACGAATCCAGAATACAACCGGTCACTCCACGCTTACTTCACCCTGGGATGGTCCATTTATTGTTTCCAAGGTACTCAAACCAGGCACCTACAGACTTCAAACAAAAGACGGTGTGGAATTACCAAATCCTTGGAACATAGAACACCTACGCAAATTCTACGCGTAGCTCCTTCACTACAGCAGTGCTTCGGCATCACAAGAACCAATTGCTTCGGCACCCAGAGTTCTTCTGTAAACATTGCTCCGGCAATATATGAACTAATTGCTTCGGCATCACATGATCTCTTGTACCGTTGTTCTGACAACGAGATATATCTCAATAAAGCTCCCTTTACTGGGTTGTTTACTTGTCTTCATGACATCATACAAAACTTCCGCGTTCTTTCTAGACTTGGAAAGTTTCTTTTACAAGCATTCGGAGACTATAAAAAAGGTCTATCCGGGTCCTTTCGGGGCCAAGAACGGATCTGTTCCTCCTATTACACTACTTTGTGATAGATTCAAGCTTAACGCTGCCGCTCCGTGGGTCTTTCTGGGTTCTCGCTTCGGCAAACCATATACAGTTAGTTCCCAAGTATCCTCCTAGGGTACATTTTATTAGATAGCTTATGCTATAAGAAATCTCCCTGGGTTCCTTCGGGTCCTTAACAGGGCTGTTTTTCACAAGTTACATTTTGACTAAGTCCTGGTTATCAACACAGAGACAAACCGGGAATTTATAAAAATTCTTGGTTTTTTTCATCATAACATGGCAATAAATATATTACATTGCATGATACTTATATTACAATAATATTTGTTTACATTTACAGCCTAAGGCTCTGAGCAATTGCTTCTGCAACTGGCTCGGCCTCTTGCTTCAGGTCCCTGAAGGCAGACTCGGTACAGTTCGGCTTTGCGCCTTCTACTAATTTGCCTATGTCTACCTCCGGGTACCTGGACTTAACTACAGCAAGGACATGCACAAGACAAGCTTTCGAAGATCTCTTGATGTACGCCTTCAGTTGTCTTGGCATGGCCTTCAGGCGCTCCAGGAATGATAGCGGTGCTGAAGGGTCTTCTGGGACCAAGGCTTTCACCACCGGGTTCGCTGCCTTCTCTAGCAGCGAGATCCGGTTCAGGGCTTCTGCCAGGTCATCGTCAGACTTCTTCATCAACCGCAATGACTCTTCGAGCTCTGACATCCTCCTGGCCGCCTGCTCAAGCTTCTCGTCCAGCACCTTCTTGTCTGCAAGATGCTTCTGTGCCTGGACGAGATCCCTGGATAGCTGATCTTTTTCTTCGCGAGCGTCCTCCAGGTCCTTGGCGAGCTTCTGCTGCTGCTCGAGGACTTGAATTAGCTGCGCGTCAGCATCCTTGCGTTGTTTGACCGCCACTCGGAGTTCTTCTTGGATGCTTTCATGCTCGGCAGAGAGGGCCTTCAACGCTTCTCCATGACGGTTGGCCAAGTTAGACCAATCCGTCATCTTGCTCTGGGTTGTTGCTAGCTGCTGTTGCACCCCTGTTTACAATAAGACAATTACAGAGTTGTTATTCAACAATGCCAGTGGAAAGTTCATTAAAAGACTTCGGTGGCGATAGAGTACCTTTGAGCTCTGCTTTTGCCGATGCAAGCTTCTTCTTCATGTCCTCTTTCTCCGCGGCCAATTCCTTGGTCCGCAGGTGCAAGGTACGGATCATGTCGGCGTCTTCCGCCTCCTGGAGCTTGCGGTCTTCGCGTTCGCGCTCTAGCTCCTTCTGGAGACGGTCCGCCTTGGCGTGCATCAAGGAAATATTGTGGAGGTACTCGGTTTTCTTCCTTGATGCCTCGCCAACAGCCTACAACAGAGTTGTTCTAAGATATGCTTCATCAATACTACAAGAACAGGGTTGTTTCACTAACCTTGAAGTAGGCTACTGCCCTCTCGGAGTCCCCTGTCGATATGTTGCTCATCCTCCTCCGCGTCCAAAATGTATTCGAAGGTCTGCGGGTTCGGATTGAGCATTGGGTCGAAGCTCCCGATGCGGAAGCTCCCACCCTCTTCTTCAGTTCCAGTACTCTTGGGTACTCTGGGGATCTCTTCAATCATTTGCTCTGGGGTTGTTGCTTCAGTTTGTTTCCCCCTTGAGCACTCTGCTTCCGCCCCGGCCTGGGTTGTTTCTGTGACGCTCGGGGGCTGCGCAGAGGACTGGTCACGGCGTTCCAGCTCGGATTCTTCAATCACCGCCGACGTGACCAGCTGTTCGATATCCGCCAGCACCTCCGCGACTGTCTCCTCGACTTGTGCTCCCTCTGGCGCTGGCGGGTCTGCTGGCATTGCTGTTTGAACCTTCGGCAGGGTTGTTTCTGGTACAACCCTGGGTTCTTCGGGCACTACGGCCTCTGGCTCTACAGCTGTGTGGTCAACCGAGGATTCTCCCCTGGTTGTTGTTGAGGTTTCTTCAACTCTGGAACAATAATGTTTGTTAGTCCCGACAGCATATTACAACGGTAAATTCTACGCTACTTAACGAACTACTTACATGGTGGAGGGCCGCATGGGGATCTCTGGTTCCCCCAAGGTGAATTCTTCCTCCACCTCCTGTTCCGCTGCCGAAGGTCCCGTTGGACAGGGTTCTTCAATTATTGGCGTTATCCCTTCAAACGGTGCGGAGACAGGGTTGAAGATCTCGTGCAGGATCTCTTCATCAGATAATGCTCGCCGAGCAGAGCTGCCTTGCTGCGGCATGCTGGTTCCAATTTCTTCGATAGATATCCCCACTGGTGATGTTGTCCTGGGTTGTGGGGATACCTTTGCCCTCCCCTCCGGGATCGTTCTGGCTCGGGGCTTGGGCAAGGTGCGTGCTCTCTTGGGCACTGGTGCTTGTGCTTCTGATGGCGCTGGTCTCTTGGACCTTTCTGCCCCCCTGGAGGTTGCTCCTGCCTTGGATTGGGATTCTTCAGGGTCCTGTGGTTCAAGTTTAATCATTGGCTCGTCAGGGTCTTCAATTGCAGTTGGCTTGCTTGGGCGGCCTTGGTCTCTTACCTTTGGATCTACACACCGAGCCAACAGAGCAGCTTCTTCGGTGTTGGTCGGGTCCAGGGGTGGCAAACTCACATAGAGTGTGCGCCGGCCTTCATACTGTGATGATCAAGACGTTAGTTCACAATATATTTTCAACAATGCAGAAATGTATTCAGATAAGGATCTTACCTCGGGTGTCATGGTGATTGCAGAAATTTCCATTATCTCTGGAAATTGGTCATCGTTGACCACCAGAAACTTCTTCAAGAGTTGATTTACCCTCTTATCTGATAAGTCTCCGGTGGCATTCCTTGAGGGGTCTGTTTCCCCAGAGTACTTGTACCCTGGGTTACAGCGTTGTTTACAGGGCTGGATCCTCCTCAGCAGAAATGATCGATATACTATGGCTCCTGTCAGCCCTTGTGCCTTCAGATCTCTAATCATGTTGAGCAGTTCAGGGATCTGCATTGCCTGGTTCACTCCAACTGTTTCACTCCAGAATGGTTTCATTACTGGAGGATTCCCTGAGCGGCTCTGAAGTTGTGGCTGGTGGTTCCATGCATAGAACCACTCCTTCTGTCAATCCTTGAGGCTTTCTTTCGTTGTGTAATCCAAATATACCGGCCTCATGCCCTGGCGGAACTGGATAACTACTTTGCCTACCACTTGTAGTGGTCCGCTGGAGGTCTTTACCCTAAACAGATGGCGGAAAAGGGCAAAATGGGGATCTATCCCTAGGAATGCTTCGCACAAATGGATATAGATGGATAAATTCAAAATGGAGTTGGGATTCAGATGACACAGTTCTATCCCATAAAACTGCAGCACACGGCGGAAAAAATCACATGTTGGCATGCCAAATCCAACTTCATAGAAGGCTTTCCATACCGTGATTTCCTCGGTTTCTTCGGTGGGGTATTCGTGCCCGTATGCGCTTCTCCACTGACTGATTTCTTGCGCTGGCAAGAATCCATCTGCCTCTAGGGCCTTGATGTGCTTCTCCTTCAGACTACTGGTCGGCCAGTCGCTGATTGGATCTTCAATGATCGGCATTTCCCCCGCGGACGCTGCCTCCTCGGTCGTAACGACCTGCTTCATAGCCTCTGCCTTCCTCTTTGAGCCCTTGCCTCGGCTAGATCCTTCACCACCGGCCATTGGGATCTCTTGTGATTTGGTGTGGATTGGATCTAAGATTAGGGGAAGCTGTGGATGCTTGTGCGCGGTCTCTGGATTGCGAGAACTGCAACTGTCGCAAACCCTAGATCTGTTTTGCGAAAGCGTACGGATACAAAGGGTCGCGGGCGGTTTATATGGGCTATTCGAAGCGTTACTTCGGTAATTTTTAATCTTGGTTCTTTCTTGATCCTATATTTGAATTCGTTCAAATTTAGGCTCGGGGGCTGTAGCTATATTTTCAGGAAATATTTTTCTGAGAATTTTTTGGCTTCAATTGGTAAAATTATGAGGAATTCTAAAAGAATTTGGGTTTATTCGGAAATTGATTTTCTTTTGGTTCGGACTTCGAAAGAGCCTCGAATTTCTTCTTCAAAGATAAACGAGGCTCGGGGGCTGCCCAATTGGGCGCACCTAATCGGTGCGCACCAATCCGAACTTCGAGAAGACTTATGAGCACATCATTACCTATTGAACAGCATGGTTGCAACTTCCAAGATCAAAGAACCCTGTGGGTCTCAAAGAACCCTGGCGGGTCTCAAAAGAACTCTGGAGGACCTCAAAGAACTCTGTATTTTCAACAAGGCTGTTCTTCAGGAGATAAGGTGCTCGGGGGCCTGTGGGTGTAGAGTCCTGACGGACTAAACAACCCTGGCGGCCCATCCTATGGGCCGGCCCATGAACAAGACTTGACGCACAAGACAAGGATTAGTCCTAGTCGGTTTGGATATACTGTATTAGGGAATTAGAGATAAACTTGTAAAAGTCTCCTAGTCCTATACGGTTCCCATGTAACCCTGCCCTCCGGACTATATAAGGGGAGGCAGGGATACCTTCGAAACAATCTCATCAATACAAGATACATTATACAGGACGTAGGGTATTACGCTCCAGCGACCCGAACCTGTCTAAATCGTCTCTTGTCACCTTCGGCTCTAGATTCTCGACGATTTCTCCCTAAACCCTTCTCTCGGGGCACCCCCTCGAGAACGTTGTCAGCATAATTCGCCGACACTCTCTCTTGTTTGCTATCACATTTTTTCTCGAATTTAATGGCTGCTGTCCAACTTAACATTTTAAGAACTAATAATTTTTGACATATATATGTTTGCTATGTTTGATTACTCACTCTGGTTATTTTCTGCCAGGTAGTGGCTGAGGATTTAGGAGTTGTAAAGAAGGTAAACGGTCTTCTCATATCATTGCTGCAAATATGCTATAATATTCAGCTAGGAACATTCTGAATTCAATTTGTAGCCCCAATTTGCTTGGAGTACTGCTAAAGTAGCCATACATTAATTTTTGTTTTCTTCAAACTTTATCATTGTTATTTATTTAACTGCCAATGTAGATTCTTTTTTGTGGGCTTGTTCAGTAAGTGGTCTAGTATGTGAGGCTGGATGCTTCAGCTCTGTAACAAACTTTTCTTCTTTTTTTTTTTAATGTGATAGATAATTGATGAAGGCAAGGGATGGGAAACACCTAGAGAGCCATATGAAATAACAGCACGGTAAATTATTTACATTTTAAATTTGCAGAATGCCTGTCTAGTCGTCTATGCTTTGGCTATATTCATTCTTATGAACATGATTGCCTATATTGTGGATTTCTGGCATGGAAAGGAATGGGGGTGATTCATGCCTTGCGTTTGTTGTTACACCATTTCTGTACAAAATTCTTTTAGACCTTGTGATTGATGGATAAGTTAACCTTGTGTGTAGTGACAGAGTCCTTCACAAGTTTCAGAGTTTCAGTCGTGGCTTTGTAGTCGACTGGCGCAGTCAATGGTTTTAGAGGGTCCTATTCCTTAGGGATTGATGTTAGCTGAGTCAAATGCTTTCCATCACAGAATATGCTCCTGTTTGTTAGGTCCACTATGGCCAGGTCTTTGGCCATAAAGGCCATGATCTTTGTCTTTTAAATAAGAGAGAAATATAACAGAAAATGCTGCTACATTGCAGCACCAAAATTTCTTTGTGTTCATCACTTGTGTAAGTTGAGAGAGCTTACTACATACTACAGTGATTAAGGGTGCAAGTTTCTGTTTCTTTGGACCGCTGGGCCAACCGAAAACTCATTGAATTGAACTAGCCAGGTTTCAAAGCAAGAAAAGGGACAGGGAACTGAACTAAGGAAATGACATAGAATGACTCATTTCTTACCCACTTGCATCCCTACTTGTGACCAATATACCCTTGGATTCAACAATTAGCTTGTATGAGCACTATGGAAATTTAAGTATTTAATACAAACCAGTGTACATGCAAGTCTTCCTGTACTTTTATTGCATTCTTATCTTCTTTGTATTATGCATGGCCATCTCTCTTTACAATAGTTTTGTGGTAGACAAATGTAACTTATGATCTTTTTTTTCCTGCACGAATATTGTCTTACTAAGGTACTGTTTGGCATTTCCAGGATAACTGCAAGAACAGCAGATGGAAAAGGAATTCTTCCCATAAAAAATGAGCCCTATTTCTTTACTATTGGTAAATCTGAGGTCAGTGACATTCTTGTTGCATGTAATAGGAACATAGGTTATTTTATGTGCTTCTTTAAACTCTGTTGCATGTAGCATGATAAAGATACATAGTTTACTTCTTCAAACTGTTCTTCTATTGTAAAATATTCTACAACTTTGAGAAGGCATAGTACTCATCATAGGAGATAAAATGTTGTTCATCTCTTTTGAAGTTCTTTACAAGGACAGAAATTTAGTAGCTTGCGATATTGGATAATGTGTGTTGGCTGGTAGGTTTTCCTTTCATAATTCACATACATGAACTGTAACATCCAGCCGTTAATTCAGGGGAACAATCTTGAGTGCTGGCTTCCTGGTCGTAATATAATTCTAAACTTGGCACCAGTTTTATTAATTGAAAGTAACAGCATGCATAGTTCATTTTGATTTATGTTCTTTTTCACCCCTAACTACTGCTTGCTGCAATATCCTTGTTACTGTTCTAGTTTAGGTACCCAAAGGGCTTGAGATGGGCATTGGAACAATGGCGCGCAAGGAAAAGGCGATTATTTTTGTTAACAGTACCTATTTGACAAAGTCCTCACTAATGCCACAGCTTGAAGGCCTTGAAGAAGTTCATTTTGATGTTGAACTGATTCAGTTTATTCAGGTATAGTCATAGCTGTTTGGTAGTTTTTATTTTATTTGTCATCTTTTTTATAGCTGTTTGGTAGTTTCATTTTGGTATCCATTTTTTTGCTATGCGCATGCATCTTTATATCAATTTTAGAATTAAAACTAAGACCTGCTGTATTTTGATGGCATCACATGATTTCCCTAGGTTGTTTCTTCGGAGAACAGACTGTAACTGATGATGATTTAGTTATTGTGGGCGTACTTTGCTTATTGACTAGTTAGATTGTCATCCTGTCTACCAGAACACTGCAGTGCAAATGATTTTGTGGTGTATTATGAGTGTTAAGGCACCTTGTCAATTACATTGAACAGTTTTTAGATCATTGAATTATTTGTTTAAGACAAAAAAATCTTTCCTTTAGATATAATTTATATTCTGTAGTTATGGAAATACCACATTCTCCTTTCTGTGCTAAACTGCATTTAAAATTTGTGTGTTGGATGCATTAACAGGTGAGAGACATGCTTGGCGATGGTCGCCTCATAAAACGACGTGTAGTTGATGGAAAAGGTAGATACCCATAACTCTCTGTTTGGTTTCAATTCGTTTGTTTTTTCTTATGGAAGTTTCTTCTTGTGTCTCCTATGACCCTCCATTTGCATAACTTCTTTAGAACAAACAAAATATTTTTCACAAAATTATGGTACAGGTGGTCACTTCCCAAAATTCGCCTATTGAACTTGTAGAAAACTGGAACTTTTTTACTTCTGTAATTTGGGTTAGTGTTATACTTGTGCGACGTGCAAGACAACTTTTTTAAAGAGGTGTCTTTCGAGTATGAATTGTTTTTCTGCTTCTTAGTTTTGTTAACACAAAGGCTACATTGTAGATAGCTAAAAGACAAAGGGGAGCCACTGAACGTAGGCACCCCTACTAGCTTTTCCACTTTAACCAGATTAAATTTGTTTCTATTTTGCTGTCAGATTTTGTATCCAGGGGTTTTAGTATCCCCTTTTTTCATCAAAAAATCATGTATGCACTATATTTTGTACACATAAAGTAAGCCTGCCAAAAAAAAACAGAGGTACTTTCATCCTATGATGTCAAGAAACAAAACAGAAGTAGTCAATCCAGCATTGTTCATCATGCGCTAACAGTAATACTTTATGTTTTGAGTCTAAGTTGAAGCTGAAATTGAATTTTTTGCAGGTTTACCTAACTTCATACATGATTTTTATGGATTTTGCTAATATGGATACCAGAAACCTTGGTCACCAATTGATTTCCCAATATTGAACAAGTCGAGTTGACTTATATGTATCATCATTCCATGAGATGAAAATCAGATGACTAATGGTGTCTATTAATCAAAGTAACAGAGCTAAAGATAACCAAAGTTCGGGTTAAGCGCAGCATTAGTAAAGTGAGAATAGACAAAGTGGTTTGTTTCTTTTATTTGAATAGAAACCTGCAGGTTCTTCACTAAATAAACCTTGCAGATGGAATGTAGAAAATTGTAATATTTAATGGTGTTACTATTCTTTGTTCTGATTATATCATGTAGTTATACTTGTTATGCTTCTTGTGTTCCTTACAAATGTGAAATGTCAGGTGAATTTCCAATGGACTGCCCTCTTCATGACAGCTTATTAAGAGTGCATTATAGGGGTATTCTCCTTGATGAATCCAAATCAGTATTTTATGATACACAAGTTGATAATGATGGTGAACCATTGGAGTTCTGTTCCGGAGAAGGCTTGGTAAATAATATCACATTAACCTTTGTTCATGCTATACAATGATTAGTAGAATAAAATCTTGCTGTTAATTACAAATTGACAAAGCATGTTGTAGGTTCCTGAAGGATTCGAAATGTGTGTTCGACTAATGCTTCCTGGTGAAAAATCAATTGTCACCTGCCCTCCAGATTTTGCATATGATAAGTTCCCAAGGTTGTATCAAACATTATATTAGAGTCCATTTTTGTAATGGAGCTTTCTAACTAATAGTTACAACAGGCCAGCAAATGTTCCTGAAGGAGCTACTGTTCAATGGGAAATTGAACTACTTGGATTCGAAATGCCCAAGGTAACAGATCTTTTTGTCCACATTTGCTTCCACTAATATCAAAGTGGTTTTTACTATCGAATCTTCTTCCTTCCTCTGACAACTAATCCAAATTTATTGTAGGATTGGACTGGCTTGACCTTCAAAGAAATCATGGATGAGGCAGACAAAATAAAGAATACGGTATAATTAGCACATTTTTTGCAGACATGTGTATACTTTAACAAACTGAATCACTGCCATTAGAAATGATAGCGAAAAGTAAATACAAACAATATTTCTCAAAACGTCGATTGGTTTAAGATGCTCTTAGCATGAACGTATCAAAGCCCTGGAGCTTACACTAGTCCATCAGCTGAGTCTGGTTTCATTGCATTTTATGTCCTATATTTCAGCCAATACATGTTTACATGATACGTAATAGTTATGCATCTGCTGCCTAATACTTGTGCTTGCTATGCACTTGACTTGACTGATTCTAAATGGGAAACCTTTCTCAGGGTAACAGATTGTTTAAAGAAGGAAAGTACGAACTTGCAAAGGCAAAATATGATAAGGTATGGCCTTCAGAGGATCTGGAATTGTATGATGTTTATCACAATAGAGTTGCTGTTGTTGGTCGTGAGTGAAGACACATTCTGTTCTTTCACTTTGATATTGTTCTGGTTACTATTGAGTATTTGTCACGTAATTGAAGTCAGATTATGTTCTTCTTTTGTGATATTGATCTGGCTGCCTACATCTTCCAAGCGATTTTAATTATTTCACCTGTGCATAGTCTTCCACTCTGTTTCATTAGTACATGTTCATGAACACATGCACAAGTCCAATCTCCTGCCATAAATCTAATTTGAATGGCCCATATTCGGTGGGAGTTCTCTCATCCCTCTTCGGGAGAATTAGTCCCAATTGGATTTAGTCCCATTAAAAGGTGAACCAGGGGATACGGCGATTCTCACCTCTCACCTTGGCTATTCAGATTGGATTCAAGAGAGGGGATTGAGTTTGTGCCACATGTTCACCAATATACTTTTGTTCACCCCAAACATTTCACTAACTTGGGCTCTTCTACCCTCTATGGCTACAGGTGCTTAGGGAGTATAACCATGTGCATCCCCACGATGATGAAGAGGGAAAAATCTTTGCCGATTCAAGGGTATGACGATACTCGGTTCCAGCTTCTCTTCTACCATGACATTTTGATGCATGGGTCAATTGACCATTTTCGTGCACATCCTTGAATAAGCGGTAGCGTTCAGAGATTTATTCACCTTTTCTTTTGTTACAAATGCAGAGTTCTCTACATCTAAATGTAGCTTTTTGCTACCAGAAGATTGGCGAATACAGAAAATCCATTGAAACATGCAATAAGGTAGGTTTTCTTGGAATATTAGTAGGTATTTTCAAATAACTGCCTTTGCCAAGTACTGCCCATAGTCTGTATGTGGTTTGGGGTTAGTGGTAAATGCCGAATAATTTCCTTGCTGAGTGTATCAAAAGAATTTCATTGGCTGTATGTATAGAATAACTGTTGATAGTGTGTTTATGATGTTCAGTTTTACTTAACTTTCGTCTTTGATTAAAATTGTGCATTTGTCTGAAAGATGGTAACAGTTGAATATGTGCTTTCACATGGTGCACCAAATTGTAACATACTGATGATAGTGTGTTTATGATGTTCATGAATTTGTTAGCCGATTCATTTTGTTTCACATAGCATGCATCACTGCCCTAAGCCAGGTACTAAATTGGGAAATTGTTTTCACGAGTACTCCTTGAGCAGGTGCTGGACGCAAATCCTGTGCATGTGAAAGCACTTTATCGCCGAGGAATGTCCTACATGTTACTTGGGGAATTTGATGACGCAAGGAACGATTTTCAGAAGGTTAGTGACACTGTACTTCAGTGCCATGTTTATTTTAGCATGGATTTTTCCATAAGCTGTGTGTGACTGTGCTTCTTTATTAGATGATTACGGTCGACAAGTCGTCGGAACCAGATGCTACAGCTTCCCTTCTTAAACTTAAGCAAAAGGAACAGGTATGCAATAGAGCAACCTAAACTCAAAACCCCTTCAAAATTTAGAGCTGGCATGAGATGGACAATGTGTAATCCAGGAAGCTGAAAAGAAGGCGAGGAAGCAGTTCAAAGGACTCTTCGACAAGAAGCCTGGAGAGATATCGGAAGTTGGCGTAGAATCTGACGGTGGAAAGGACTCGGGCAACGATAAGCGGTCTGGTGAGGGAACAAATGCTGATAGAGAGGCAGATACAAAGGGTAGTCCGAGCGGAGATTCAGAGTACGCCTTTGAGGAAGAGAGGCCAGGGCTGCTCGGCCGTTTGTGGCCTTCTGGGAGGAGGATCTTCTCGTCCCTTGGCCTGAACAGGTGCACGATACTCTGAGGCGCTGTGACGCCCAGAATCCATATCAGCGAAGAGGTACTGTTTCGAGTTTTGTGTCATTTGGTTTACTGATCGGCGGTAGAAAGTTGTCACGAAAAGTTTGAATGTATGGAAAACAAACCATGTGTAGAATGCTACCAGTGATGTAAATGAGAAGAAATGATGAGGCAGATTTGGTCTCAGACTCGGTCGTGATGATGCCACGCATTTTTTGTAACGCTGATGGTGATGGCACGGCAGCCGTCAGTTCTGAAAACTGCCTCCGACAGAATATGCAGAATCAGAATATACGATCATCCAGTGCGGCACGACGACGAGCGACCCGCCGCGCCTGGTGGATGGTCGCTCGGTTGGCACTGGCCTGGGGGTGCGACTGCGACAGCTTGTACTCCGTTTTAAATTATAGTATTTTTTTTATCTAAGCTTGATTCTTTATTTTATTTAAAAAATTTGTGCAGATATTATCAAATTTAGGTATTTTATGAAGTACTCACTCCGTTCGAAATTATTAGTCATCATAGGTGTCATTTTGACTGTCTAAATTCATGGCATCTTACTTAAACATATATTGGTCTAAATTTATAGCATCTTCAATGAATCTGGTAAAAAGCTAGGATAATTAATAATTTAGAACGGAAGAAGTACTTATATTAATAAAGCAAGTCATAATAAAAATATAATGTTTTGCACAAATATTTTAACAAGATGAATGGTCAAATTCAAAAAGTCAAATCTATGATTTATAATTTGGGGAGAGAGTGTGTATTCCTTTGCTAAGGGAGATGGCAGTGGCCGCTCGCTCATCGATGTGCATTGTACAACAGTAATTGTACAACAGTAAGGGCACGTCGGATTGACGGTGAACTTTGTCGCCTTGACTCGTGTTTCATCGCCGTCGTCTTCTCTCTTCATCATCCCTTTTCTTTGGCAATACAGTCATACAGAAGTAATTTAGGCCCCGTTTAGTTTTCCAAATATTTCCTAAAAAACACTATTCATCCAACTTTTCACTATTCATCTCATCCCTTCTACTCACATAACACTATTCATCTACAGTGTTTTTTGGTAAACAGTATATTTTCGGGGAATCTTTCCCCAATCTAAACGCACCCTTATTAAATCAGTTCAGAGAGTTACAATCTCAAGCCAGTCCGGGACATAACCAAAACTAGACCACATGGGTTCACTAACGGTCGGCATCTTCGCGCATCAATGAGCTGTCAAATTTGCTTCCCGGTATACAAAGGAAATACGAAAAGATAAATCTGTCTAGCTCTTGATTACTTGCCAAAGATCACTGATTGTTGATCTATCATCCTCCCTCGACTTCAAAGAGTTAGCTTTTCATCATGGGCAAGAAATGGGGTTTTGTGCCTGTCAGCTCTGGCGAGTCATGGTGGCCTTGGCCTTGTGGGGCACGGCCGCACCGGCGACGAGCACACTAGCCTTCTTCTCTTCCTCTACGGCATGCAATGATTTCCCATGTTCCTTTGAGGATCTTCAGTTACATCATTTTCCCATTTTTTTTCTTTGATATACTAATACACAAAGGTTGCCTTCTAGAATCCTTTGTTGACACGTCGCAGCTCATGGAGCTAGCCGATATTTCTCGTCCCGTTGTGAGACTTTTGCTCAGTGGCAGTCGATCCCTGCAGTGTGGCCAGTCTTTGCTACAGCCTCGGCACACTCACTGAGACACTGACTCGTCGCCCCGAGCTCTAGTGCTAGACGCTAGTCATCAGATGATATTAATTACATCATCTGATGACCTTCCCGTGCGCCCACTTTGCCACGTGGGTTCCAGCGTGGCTCAAACTCTAGATCGGGTGCGGGAGCTGGGCGTCAGGTCCCCTGACGCCCACCCGTGCGACCTGGGCGCTAAGGGACCTGGCGCCCAGCTTCGAGACATAAGAACCGCGGCCGCCCCTTTCTTTCTTCCTCTCCTCTCTTTCTTTCCTCACCAGACTCGCCCAGTGCCGCCGCCGGCACCCCCAGTGCCGCCGCCGCCTCCTCCGCCGCCACCCTCGTCAAGGAGCAAGGTAGCCTCCCTCTCCTCTTCTTTTCTCATCAAGTTCTTGTTGTCTTTGTAGTTGAAAATGAAACCCTAGGTTTTGAATATATGATGAGTTGAATCTTTGATTATTGCGGGAATTAAGTTGAATTAGCTGTGTAGATAGACAATGTGGATGTGTGTGACCGTTTTGCTAGCAATTTTATCAATTTCTATGATATTTGTTGTGTTGTTTAGCAAAATAAATATGAAATCCCCTATGTTTATTGGAAATATATAGGAATTTCAAATTGAAAGTTAGATTTGAGGTTCATGCCATATTCGTGATGCAATTAAATTATCTTTGTTGTATTTGTTGGAATAGATGGATAAATTAGTCACATTGCGTTATGGTGGTAATGTGAGGACAAATCGTATGGGGGATTTTGAATTTGAGAATATGGAAGTGGTCTCATTGTTTTTCAATGCTAGACCGTCGTATGGTGTGCTTGTGCGACGAATAAAGGATAGTTTGCAATGGTCAGAGTTTGGTGTTGATGTTGAGGTTCAAGGAGTCATTGATGTCGGGTTTAATGGGAGAAATAACAAACGACTGATCCCAATTGCTGGTGAAGTGGATTGGAACAATTATGTAACTCTTGTGATGAATAGTAAAGTTAGAGCGTTGGATTTGATTGTGGGGAAGGTGGTGAGACAATTATCTCGAGGCTTGGTGGCTGATCTAGGTCGTTGTGAGGTTGCGGTGACGCAAGTACCAGAAGAAGATGATGTGGGAGGTGGTGGTTGTGATCATGATATGGGAGATGGTGGTTGTAATCATGATATGACAAGTGATTTTGCTGATGATATGGGAGGTGGCTTTGCTGATGATTTGGTAGGTGACATTACGGATGAGCTCAGAGGCGGCGGTGGTACGGATTATGAAAGGAAAGGCGGTTTAGATGAAAGGAGAGGTGGCTCTGATGGAGCAGGAGGTGCTGAAGACCTTATCCAATTAGCATTGCCAACACACGTGCCTGGGGCTCCAGCTTTGATAATTCCATATAATTGTAGCCCTTTGAATAGTGGCAATATCCCAGTGACTAGCGATGACGAGACTTATGAGACCGCGCGTGCCCTTGATTCTGATGATGACCGTGCGGTGCCTCCTGTGTCACCATGAACTGCTCAAATAATGAGAAAATTCCTTCGTGACCGTGACCCTCTTGTTCCTGATTTCTGTGACCTCAGAGATTCACACAGAGCTGTAGCTGATGGAGGGAGTAGTTGAATCTGTCATTCCGATGCCGGAGTCTACCACAATGATTCGGAAGGGGCATGTGTTTCCGAATATTGATGCACTTAACATGTGGTTGAAGGAGTACGCTATCGTGCATAACAGGCCACACCGTGTGAAGAACTCTCAAGCCGATCATCGATACACCCTTAAGTGCGAGGATAGTAATTGTGCATGGAAAGTGTGTGCTAGAAAGATTAAAGACTCTCCACAATTCAAGATCACTACTATTGTTGGACCTCACACTTGTGGTTCGGTGGAGATAAATCAGAAGCATCGTCAATTGACTTCAAAGTTCACTGTCAAATCGCCTGTTACCTGTTGTTAAGCTTCAACCTCAGTTGCCCATTAATACGGTGATTGGGATTGTCAATTTGAAGTGGAAATACAAAATCAAATACGGCAAGGCCTGGAGGGCTCATCAAAGGGTTTTGAGAATGATATATGGTTCTTGGGAGGAGGCCTATGAGCGATTGCCTGTGATGCTGAATGCAATGAAAGCTGCTAATCCCGGTATGCACTATGAGTATGACCCCATTCCAAATGTCATGAAAAATTGCCGACAGATCTTTCAGCGTGCATTCTGGTGCTTCGGTCAGTGTGTGGAGGCATTTAGGCACTGCAGGCCTGTTTTTCTATTGACGGCACATTTTTAACAGGCAAGTATACGGGGACACTCCTTGTCGCTATCGCGATTGATGGAGACAATAATCTCCTTCCTTTGGCCTTTGGTCTAGTTGAGAAGGAGAATAAGGGTAGTTGGTCATGGTTTCTACGTTTGGTTCGGATCCATGTTGTAGGTCCTGGGAGGCCTGTTTATGTGCTGTCAGATAGACACGCCGGTATCTTAAACGCCGTGACTGAATCAATTCCAGGGCATTCATAGGTTGTGCATCGTTGGTGTAGTCGGCATCTTGCTGACAATTTGGTGAAGAAGGATCATGTAAAAGAGAACTTTGAATTGTTTGAGGATGTTGCAAGGCGACTGACGATTAAGTCATTTGAAAAGAAACTAGAGGATTTGAAACCAAAAACGAACACAGAAGGTAGAGATTGGCTACGAGGATTGCTGACTGACGTGGGGAAATGGTCTAGGGCACATGAAGGTGGTTGGAGGTATAATTTTCAAACAAGCAACATGGCCGAGTATTTCAATGGTTTGCTCAAAGGCTCTAGGCAGTTGCCAGTTACCACCATACTTGCGTTTACGTTTTAGAAGTCTGTAGAATGGTTTGCAAAGCATTAAGGGCACGTAAGGAATTTGTTGAAGAAGGGTGAAACCTTGACACCGAATTCCAAGTATTATCTGGACAAAGCCAAGTTAGCAGCCAACGGTTTTGAATGCAGTCTATTCCATCACCAGTCCGGGACATATGAGGTTACTGAGCCAAGTGGTACCACTCAGCTACTCGGTACAGGCTCCGGACGGCTTGGACACGGGATGACTACGCGGAGATTGCCTCATCTGATGAGGAGGACACAGCTTACGACTTGCGAGGACGTGCCAGATGAGCAGTGGAACTAGGCCCCATCCTTGACAGAGTGGTATGTCAATTTTCCAGCAAATTATAGTTATGCATGCTAGATATAATATGGTAAATACATTGTCATTATATTGTAATGCAGAGAACTTCTATGAGCTCGTCGGTTCGTGACATCGATGCGGTACTTCAGTCCCCTCCTGGTGACCCGAAAACTGAAGGCCGCATGAGGGCATTGCTACAAATATACATCGTGTTTGCAATATCCTCTCCACTTAACTGTCTATTTACATCACTTGCTACTTTAAGACAATGAGATTATTTTGATATTTTGCAGAAGTTACGGTCCCGTTTGAGTCGAGCAGCTGCTCGTGTCGGTTGTCGGACTCGGCCTGGGGATGTCCACATACCGTACAACTTGCAGCCGTCCGCTTCCGCGTCATCCCATAGGACAGTGACAAGGAGCAGGCAAGGGGCGTCATCCTCACGTGCAACCACCTTCACCTCTCAACGTGAGGAGAACGAAGACTCGGAGGAGGAGGAGGAGCAGGACTACGATGAGCTTGGCTCGTCCCAGCTTTCCGGTGCTCCACCAGCCACGCAGCCGTCACAGCACCCTCGCCGCACTCGTCGACCTCCTCCCTCGCCGCACTCGTCGACCTCCTCCACGCCACACGTCGGGGACCGACACACTAGGCAAGCGTCGGTCGAAGTGACGTTCTTGTGTTTGTACTCGACTCTGTATGTGTTGGGCTTGTGACTTGTATGGAGTTTATGTGACTTTAGTTTGTATGGACCCTATGTGCCTTTATGTTGTATGGACTATATGTGACTTTGTTTTTGTGTCAATGTGAACTCTGTTTTTATGTGAATGTGAACTCTGTTTTTGTGTGAATGTGAACTTCAACCTCTGTGAATGTAAACTTTGTTTTGTTGTCTGCAACCTGGGCGCCATTACCATTGGCGCCTACGTGCATATCCTGGGCACCAATGATAACGGCGCCCAGGTTTAACACCTCAGTTTCTTAACCTGGGCGCCATAACCATTGGCGCCTACCTGCATAACCTGGGCGACATCATCTTTGGCGCCCAGGTTCAACACCTCACCCAGTTCCTCAACCTGGGCGCCTTTATCTTTGGCGCCTACGCGCATAATGTGGGCGCCACAATGTTTGGCGCCGAGGTGGGCACCAGAAATTCTAAGTTCAACAGAAGTTCATATAATTCAAAGTTCACAACCGAAGTTCATATAATTCAAAGTTCAGAAAAACACTTGTCAAATTCATGTTCATGACACATAATACAATTCACAGGTGGTCCACATAGTTCATACACATAGTTTGAATTCTGTTGTATTTCTGTCATATTTTGAGATTTGTCAAATTTTGCCTCAATGAATCAGCAATTGAACTTCTCTATCTCTTTCAGGGCAGGTGGGAGCCAACTGCTTTGGCTCCCAGGTATGTAAGTTGGGCGCCAAAGCAGTTGGCGCCCACCTATCTGGTGTCGGCGCCAACTTAGTTGGCGCCCACCCTAGCACCCTAGGCAAATTAGAACCCTTGTCACAACAAATTGGAATGGTAAAGGATCCCAAACATTTCTGAAACATTTGTTAACCACTGTAAATACAGAATATAGAGGTACACAACTTGTTCACACATAGTTCAAATATAGCTCGCATAATCCGAATACAAAGTTACACAACTCACAAACATAGTTCAAAAACATAGTTCACATGTAGCTCACACATAATCTGAATACAAAGTTTGAATATATAGCTGACATATATATGCCAGACCTCACACATAATGCAACATTCATTCTTCATCAGGCCTAGGTAGGTTAGCAACAAGTGACTTCATTAACTCTTGTTGAAACTTTTGTGTTGATGCATCTTCCCTTCTCTTCTTGTTGTTCTCCACCTCCCTATTACGTGGATCCAAACTCCTAAGAATATTTTCATTTGACCTCCTCCTAACATTGTTCTGGCCAGTGCTATCCTTTCTACCATTAGATCTAGGCCATAGTCCCCTTCTTCTCGCTTCCTCAATTATATCTTTTTTACGGTGCCTGACATAGCTGTTTAACACCTCAGGATGGATTCCCTTGTTCTTTTTCAACCAAATCTGAGTGTCCACTGTTGGCTTCTCAACATAAAATTCAAACTGACACTTTCGAGTTCGCTACAAGCAAAAACATAAAGTTTGTACCTTAGACGTGTCAAAGAAATGAAGGAGTGTATGAAACATACAGAAATAGAACACAAAACTCACCAAATCATCTCCAACCATGTGACCACAATAATCACCAATTCCAAGCTCTGATGGCACTACACCATAGTTAGCTTTGATCCCACAATAAGTCCGGTGCGATGCACCTCTCTTTCTCCTTTTTCTTGCTACCTTCCTCATCCACAGGCCAATATGACTTCGGGCCATAATCATACTCAGAAAAAGAACATAACGGATATCCACCCTGCTTTGAGAAATACAAACAAATGAAGAAACATCTATGCCAATCTATCAAGGCGTTGTAACCAAAGTTTAAGTTAACTCACTTTTGTTCTGTTGCGACACTCAAACGTTGGGGTGAAAGAACAATTCTTCACAGTGCGATGAATCTGAGCAGGATCACCACAATGGCATAATTATGGTGTTTCCAGACGTCTCGTAATGGCTTCTTTCTTCTCCTCATTAGTCATAGGTGGTGGGTTAAGAGGAGGAGGGAGCCATCGCTGAAAAGACTTGTAATTCTTCGACGAAGATGGCCGAAAGAGAAGGATGCGTTCATCCACCTTCTCAGGACCATCAATCCACTGAAAGAAGTTGCATTTCTCCCAGTCCTACAGCAAACATAAAAAAGTTACCGAATGTGTTGAGAATATTGTATCGGCAAGTACGAATCTAGGATGGCAACTACTTACACGATGATCACCGTACTTGTAGTATGCTCAAGCAGCAGTGTCGGGATGCATCGATTGAGTCACCCGCGCGGGCTTACCACACTCACATTACGGACTAGGGAGAGCGGGAGGGATTGGGGCATCCTTGGAAGACACATCGGGATAGTTCTTTTGAGCACGATCCTTCCACTTCTTCTGATGCCACAAGTCATCCATAACTAACGGTTATAAAAACAAAAAAATATATTAGGCTCTCATTTTTCACAACTATACCTATCACTTTTATACCTATCAATTTAGCACAAGTAATCACACACATATTTGCCACCACATACTTTGACATTCTAAACTCTTCACTTCTCCTAAAACCACATATACTATGCTATTTTCAACAAAATTACTAGACCTAGGGTTTCATGTTTTTCAATTAACAAGCAAAAAAAACTAAACCAAAATGAAGGGAGGAGAGTGACCTTACCTTCCCCAACGTCGTGGTGGAGGGCAACAGCGACGAGTGGACCTCCCGGAGTGGGGGATTTGGAGGGGGGCGGGAGGAGGAGGCGTTGGACGCCCCTCTGTTCTGTTTGAATAGAGGAAGAAGAAGAGGGCGGCTGGGGCGGCCGGCCCGCTGGTGTTTTAAGTTGTCGAAGCTGGGCGTCAGGTCCCTTAGCGCCCCGGATGCACGGGTAGGCGCCAGGGGACCTGGCGCCCAGCTCCCGCGCCCGATCTAGGGTTTCACCCACGCTGGAACCCACGTGGCAAAGGTGGGCGCCAGGCCGTTGTACCTGGCCGCTAAGTGATATGGCGCCTAGCTTCGGATCCATTTTTCAAAATCTTTCGCCTAGGGGTCCATATGTAAAAATCTTACGAGAAAAGAGCCAAAATAAAAAAATTTTACTACTGCTCCACGTCTCCACCGCGGTGGTTAAACCTCACCGAACCGCGACGGGGACACGCACGCCGCCGTCGTGGGAGCACCGTGGCCTGTAGATATCGATGGGCCCCATCATCCACATCGAACTGTCCGGCGCGGCCGGCCGTCGCTCTCCTTCACCTACTCCGGCGGGAGGCGTCACCCAGACGTCACCCCCCGTCTAGCTTGTGCATGGCTTCAGGTCGGCCTCACCGTCAGGGTCTCTCTTTCACTCGTGCAGAGGGCGCCTGCTTCCTTTCCTCTGGATCGGATATGATGAGACGTACTACTGGTCGTTAGGACTTTAATGCGAGCTTTTGTGGTAAACCCGGCCTGTAAATGGCACTCATCCTAAGAGTCCAGCATCGATCCTAAACTTGTTTCCTTTGCTTAACGTAAGTTTCTACACAATATAATCCCCGGCCGGCGTACGTAGTACTTGAAGCTTTTCCTAATGATGCGCTTAGCTAGGACGAGTGCAAAACGGTACTCGCTATATATTTCGATGCATGGTTGGCTATATTTTTAAATTTAATAAGCTAGTAATTCGATCGACAACAAGAGATTAACTTATCACGCATGCCCCTGGCGACAAAGAAAGTCCCCTTTTCTTTCCATACCTCCATAGAATCGGTTTTCCCGTACCAGTGACATCCTAATTATTAAAAGGCTCAACGGCCTCTACTGCTAATTCACTGCATCAAGCCACCAAACAAGCTATCGCCTCATTTGAAATGTTTATTTATCGTGGATGTAAACCCATTCCCATTGTATATGCATTCCTTGATCGAGTTTGATCTTCTGGATAACATATTGGGCTAGTATGAGATACTTCAACGCACACATATATATCAATAGGGAACCACCATAAAAAAAAATGCGGTGATCAGTCATCAGTGCTATGATGGGAGTATGTCCGATCCATCTAGCACGCCTAAGCTCCTTTTTTTTTTCCATTTTTCTACATGCTGCACCACCGCTAAGTGTTGCAGATAGCTCGCTAGCTTACCTACGACCTCTACTGGAGGGTGCACTCACCACTATATATGCTATGAGTGATATGACATACCCATACTTCCCTTTTCAAATAAAATATGTGGCTGTATGGAACAAAAGTGGTTTGATGAAGAGGAAATGTGTCAGTATCATGCAATTTTCAAGTGAATAATATGTGCACAGATAGATATCATATCTCTACCATTGGTTTTTCCCCTAGTTTAAAAGCACACAGCCACAGCCCACAGTCGTAGTTGACCGTGGAATAATTGAACATTTGTGATGATCGAACAGTAAGAAAACTTTGGAGTAAATTGTGTTTCCCCAAAAGAAATAGTGCATACGTTCATGTCCAAAGGCGTGGACCGCACATGGCTGTGTTCCGACAGAGTGGGGAAGAAACTTTTTTTAGATGCGTGTTATGTGAGAGCGAGATAAATAGGAAAGATAAAAAAGAAATTCTTAGAGATACGTGTTCTGTGAAAAGGATGAATAGAAAGTGAAAAGTACATAAAGTCAATCGCAAGATACATCCAAATATGGACATCGTCAGCGGTACAAACAAATACCTATTGAATAGTACGTACTACGTAGTAGCTAGATCAGTCTCTTTCATTTCCCCCTCTGAACCATACCTAATATGCACGAGCTTGCACGTTAAATTAGCAATAGTATCAGCCAGCACTACGATATAGATATAATCAGTAGCTCAGTGTACAAGTAATATAGCTCCCGTTTAAAACTTGGAATCAAACCGCAACAGCTTGAAGTAGTACTATACGCCACACCACAAGGTGTGCACTGCCGCAGCAACAAACGCCTCGCCACGAATATAAAGCCTCCCTGCGCGGGCGGCGAGAAACCTTAGGGCGGAAAGGTCTCTTCCTCCCTTCGTCCCTAGCTCTCCCCCTTCCACGCCACCATGCCGCTCGCCGCGCTCTTCACCGACCCCATCATCCTCTCCTGCGCCTTCCTCTGCCTCCTCCTCCACCTCGCCCTCCGCTCCCTCTCCTCCACCTCCTCCTCCTCCTCCCCCACCTCCTCCCGCCGCCGCCTCCCGCCAGGCCCACCAAGCCTCCCGATCCTCGGCGCGCTCCCCCTCATCGGCCCATCCCCGCACTCCGGCCTCGCCGCCCTCGCCCTCAAGCACGGGCCCATCATGTACCTCAAGATGGGCACCGCCGGCGTCGTGGTCGCCTCCACCCCCGCCGCCGCGCGCGCCTTCCTCAAGGCGCTCGACGCGCGCTACGCCAACCGCCCCGCCGTGGCCAGCGCCGCCGACATCACCTACGGGTGCCAGAACATGGTGTTCGCCAACTACGGCGCCAGGTGGAAGCTGATGCGGAAGCTCGCCAGCGTCCACCTCCTCGGCGCACGCGCCCTCGCCGGGTGGGCCTCCGTGCGCCGCGACGAGGTGGGCCACCTCCTGCGCGGGATGGCCCAGGCCGCGAAGGAGGGGAGGCATGTCGTTGTGCCGGAGGTGCTTGTCTGCGCGCTTGCGAATATTGTTGGGCAGATCACCGTTAGCAAGCGGGTGTTTGATGCACAGGGTGACGAGTCCAACAGGTGAGCTTGGAGCTATTTTTGGTTTTGGATAAAATCAACTTGCATTGGATTGTCCGTACTCGCAAAAAGAAAAGATGGGGAAAAAATGGAATGTCCTTTATTAGATGACGAATAATCAATAAGGTTTAGTTGAACTAGTGACCTACCTACGCATGCTGCCAGTACGTGAAGAATCAGTATTGCCAACAGCTAGCTAGCCATGGACGTACTGATCTGTTCTGTATAGTCATTGTCAGTAAAGAGAGTCGTCGCTCACCAAAACCTGAAAGTGAAATTGTGAAAACCACCAAACAAGAAACAACAAGTTATTTTGAGGAAAAAAAAACATTTCAAGTTAACGATCTTGATGAAAACCCCCTTTCACGTACGTACACATGAAAAGTAATAATTAAAATGTGCTGTGCAAAAGTTAATGTCGTCCATGCATGCCATGTACTGTACTATGCAGCTACAAGGACATGATCGTGTCGCTGCTGACGGGCGCGGGGCTGTTCAACATCAGCGACTTCGTGCCTGCGCTGGCGCGGCTGGACCTGCAGGGAGTCCAGGCGAAGCTCCGGCGGATCCACCACCAGTTCGACGGGCTCATCACCAAGCTGCTCGCCGAGCACGCGGCGACGGCGGCGGAACGCGCGCGAGAGGGGCGCCAGGACTTCGTCGACAGGCTCCGGGAGAGCATGGACGCCGGCGAGGACGAGACCGGCGAGACCATCACCGAGGTCAACATCAAGGGCCTCATCTTTGTAAGCAAACTAAACCCTCTCTCCTGCTTCCACAGCATGCTTTTTCTTTAATCACTGACTAACCCATCGATCAAAGATACATGGATCGATCACAAGTAACTTAATCGATCTGTTCTGAAAAGTGCACGGATCATATGGCGTGGCATGGTATCGAATTGAAGAACTAGCCACCTAACGGAAGCACTAACGGAAAGCTCAGCGAGAAAAATCTAGCCACTGCATGCATGTAATGTCGCGTTGGTGCGGGTGCAATTCGTGGGGCGGCTCGACCATACCAGCAGGAATTGAGTGACGCGAGGTTGGTGGAGCGACCTATAGTGGAGTTGTTGGAAAGAGACGATCGATCGAAAGCACTACACTCCAGGTGATGATGATACGTTTGGTTTCCATCATCAGTCAGGTCATGGCTCATTTTAATTTGTAGTCCAGACCTTAAGACAAAAATGGTCCATATACGCTGCTAACCTTTGGTTGTACGTGTGTTGGCATGCTTTCGAGACGAAAATAACGACTCTCTATTTATCTGCAACATATTTGTGATCCCTAAATCATTCTATTTTATATGTAGGCATTGGATCCAATAACACATATATATTGATTCACTCAGTTTTCTCGTTCTCACAGTTGAAAAATGGGTGGAAACATCAACAATAATCTTGAACATTTCTCTACTTTGGAAAAAAAAAAGCATTAAACTAGTACATAAGAAATCTTACCCCCCCAAAAAAATCTATTGTACGACAAATATTAGTTCTAGAATAAAAAAAGGGTACACATGCAGAGGCATCATTGTTAAGGAATCCTTTTTTTCCCTAAAGACAACAACTTGGAGGAAAATAATACAATTTCAAAAGAATTTCTCTAAAAGTAAACAAAACAAACCTTTATAAAAAATGAATGCAATTATAACTTTCTAGCAAGTGGATTTTTATACGAATTATGGACTATTTATTTATGCAGATCATATAGAATTAATAATAAGTGCAAACCTTATAGTTGTTTTTAGAATAATAAGGGAAACAGTCCAAATTTTATTAGGAAGAATGAAGAGATCTTTATAACTAATAAGGAACAGATTGGAACTCAACTTCCTGTCCCGATCAAACCACACTTGATTATGACATTTTTGGTTCAATCTTCCCCAGTGACATACCACTTACCGGTGTAGACGTGGAATACAATGATTTCATATGCAAAGGTGCAAGACGGAGAGAGATTGGCGCTTTAACAAACATGTAAATTCACCTAGTTTAGCAGTACTCCAATTTCAGCTTTCTAAACCTCTAAAATGTTGGAGTACTTAGCGTTATGCAACCCATGGATCGTGGTGTATGTGAGTATGTCATCTAGCAGAAGAATTTTTGGTAGTCAAATAAACCTACGGTTCGAAGGCTGTAAATGCCTTAAAGCATGATGTGGCTGCATTTGTGAATTTTAGTGAGTGTCCCCATTAATATATTGAATCTAACTGGTAAATTAATCGACCAACCAAACCACTAACGGTTGATAAGGTTGGAAAACAGGGCACTCAACATAGCATCACATTATTGACTCTTGTGGCCTTTGTGGGTTAGCTTGATTAGAGAGGTCCATTCATCCTCAAATTTTGTTTGAATGAACCTATTTGATTGGTATAGGAGGAATCAACAGACGTATCAGCTGCATCAAGATTGATTGGTTGTTACCTATGATAATTACACGATTTCACCTGTCTGGATGGTTTGACATCCAAGCTTCACTCAAAAGCACAGTACAATATGACCCGCACTGTGATTGGGAGTAGTGATGCCGTAAACCAGTCGTGTCGTTGTTCTCATCTCACTTGCTTGACTTGCAATGTACTGCTGATGCTGTTTTGCTACTAAAAGGCATAAAGTTTCCGGGGCCAAACATGAAAAGGAACGGATCACCAAATCATACATATCTTAGTACGTCAACAATGAACCAATCCATATGATCTAGCTAGCATCAGCTCTTAACTGCGTTGGTGGAAGGTAGTAGCTAGCCTGCTCGGCTGCTCATGTCCAGTACCCTCGGTTGGTGCAGAGAGTACTGCCAGCAGACTCATCAAGAACTCATCACCATCATTTTCTTTTTGTGCAACTTGCTTTTGCTCCGATAATACGATCATATGGATTCGGCCGTGGGCGCAGCAACTTGAACTTGTTCATATATATGCTGATGCTTGTTATCTTGGTCGGACCACCAATAAACACGAGATGTCATGCATGCATCACCATTTGACCTGAGAGCGGATAGAAATCACGCAATTGATGTATTCGACAAAGAGCGATTACATAAATAGACGGCTCCTTTCCATATCCTAACCAACGGCTTATAGAAACAGAATCCGTGGAGGAAGGAAGGAGTCCTGCCGAGAATAACGCGTGATTGCGTGAGAGAAAACAGCCTAAAATAGCCTAAGCACGTAACGTGCATGCTACTGTTTAACACACCCCCGCAGTCTGATCGTCGTAACTTAGCCACAGAGACGGACGTTCAGGCTGGACCGAAATTCCACAAAGATGGACGAAGGCAACCCCTTGGTGAAGATATCGGCATACTGAGAGGTGGTAGGCACATGAAGAACTCGAACGCTCCCAGCGGCAACTTTATCACGGACAAAGTGCAAATCAATCTCGATGTGTTTCGTGCGTTGATGTTGCACGGGATTAGTCGAGAGATAAACGGCACTTATATTGTCACAGTAAACTAAAGTGGCGCGCCGGACAGGGCAAAAAAGCTCAGTGAGTAATTGACGTAGCCAACAAGTCTCAGCAACGGCATTAGCAACTGCACGATATTCTGCCTCGGCACTGGAGCGAGAAACTGTAGGCTGGCGCTTGGAAGACCAAGAAATAAGATTATCACCCATAAAGACCGCATAGCCAGAAGTAGAGCGACGAGTGTCGGGGCAACCCGCCCAATCAGCATCAGAATAAGCCACAAGATCCGAAGAGGGAGAGCGATGTATCTGAAGTCCAAAGTCAAGCGTGCCCTTTATGTAGCGAAGAACGCGCTTAACCAAAGCCAGATGAGGCTCGCGCGGATCATGCATAAATAGACAGATTTGCTGAACAGCATAGGCGATGTCTGGCCGAGTAAAGGTGAGGTACTGTAGAGCACCAGCAAGACCTCTGAAGTGGGTGGCATCTGCAACTGGATCTCCATCCGGTGACAATTTAGCACAAGTATCCACAGGAGTGGTGCAAGGCTTGCAATCCGACATACCAGCCCGAACCAAAATTTCTAGCATGTAGTGGCGCTGAGAAAGAAAGAGACCAGTGGAGCTGCGAGAGACAGTCATACCCAAAAAATGATGAAGTGGCCCAAGATCCTTCATGCTGAATTCAGAGGTGAGAGCAGAGATGACCCGCTGAAGAGCAGCTGAGGATGAAGCAGTGAGCACAATATCATCAACATATAGCAAAAGGTAAACTGTGTCTGAGCCTTGGCGATAGACAAATAACGAGGTATCTGATTTAGCACCAACAAATCCCAGAGATTGTATAAAAACTGCAAACCTGCTGTACCAAGCACGCGGAGCCTGTTTCAAACCATACAGTGATTTGTTGAGCCGACAGACATGATCCGGGCGAGATGGGTCAACAAAACCAGATGGCTGAGCACAATACACAGTCTCAGAGAGAGTACCATGAAGAAAAGCATTCTTCACATCAAGCTGATGTATTGGCCAGTCCTGTGAAACTGCAATAGACAGAACAGTACGAATAGTAGCAGGCTTTACAACTGGACTGAACGTCTCACCAAAATCAATACCAGGACGTTGAGTAAATCCGCGAAGAACCCAACGAGCTTTATATCTGTCAAGAGAGCCATCTGGATGCATCTTGTGACGATAGACCCATTTGCCTGTGACAATGTTGACTCCAGGTGGCGGGGGAACCAGATCCCAGGTATGGTTCTCCAGGAGTGCAGTGAACTCGGCATTCATCGCATCACGCCAGTTGGGGTCAGCTAAAGCTCCACGGTATGTCTTGGGAAGAGGAGAAAGCACATCAGTATGAAGATCAAAAATTTGTTTGGGCTGTCGAAAACCTGCTTTGCCTCTGGTCTGCATGGTGTGGTCATTTGTCACGGCTGGAGCGCGCACGGCAAGGCGGGGCAGGGGGGAGACCGCCGGCTGTGGCGTTCCAGGAAGGCTGCCGTCGGTAGCAGGTGACAGCGGCAGAGGGCTGCGTCCTGCGGGCAGTGCGGAGGCGCCCTGCGCGGGACTGACGGCCGAAGGGGAGCCCGCGAGTGGGGACCGCGGGGAGCTGCCGTCTGTAGCTGTCGGTGCATAGGAGCCCGGGCGTGGAGCTGTCTGCTGGCGGGGGGCCCACGGGTGGGGACCGCGGGAAGCTGCCGCCTGCAGCATGTGCCGGGACAGCGGGAAATCCAGGAGGAGGTCCGCGCAGTCGAGACAGGGGATCCGGGAATGGCGCGTCGGCACCAGTGGCCCTGCTGGCAACGGCCTGAGGAACGGATCCATCAGGGGCAGCAGGGTGATCTCCGTGGAGACCTGCAAGAAGACGAGTGCCAATAGGACTTGGCACATAATCAAGTTCATCCAAAAAATCGAGATTAGAGGACGACAAGGGAGCGGGGAGCTCTGCAAAAGGAAAGGACGACTCGTCGAAGACGACGTGACGAGATAAGATGATACGATTTGTGGTGAGGTAAAGACACCGATAGCCCTTGTGATCGGAGGGATAACCGAGGAAGACGCAAAGGGTAGAGCGAGGCGCAAGTTTGTGCGGCGCAGTGGCGGATAAATTAGGGTAGCACTTACAACCAAAGACACGAAGATGCTCATAAGATGGCTGGGTGCCGAAGAGAGCAAAATGCGGAGTGGCAAAGTCTAGTGTCTTAGTGGGATGGCGATTTAGAAGATAGGTGGCGGCATGAAGTGCTTCAACCCAATAAGATGCCGGAATGCTAGCCTGAAACATGAGGGAACGCATGATATTATTAGTGGTACGGATAATGCGCTCGGCTCTACCGTTTTGAGGTGAGGTATGGGGACATGACATGCGCATGGTGGCTCCGTGTGTGCAAAAGAAAGCGCGTGTAGAGGAGTTATCAAACTCGCGACCATTGTCACACTGGACGCTCTTGACAGTGGCACCGAACTGGGTGGAGGCATAAGCAAAAAAATGAGCTAGAGTGGCAAAGGCGTCAGATTTGAGGCGCAAGGGAAAGGTCCACAGATAATGAGAGCAATCATCTAAAATGACAAGATAATATTTATAACCAGAGACACTCAAAACTGGTGATGTCCACAAGTCACAATGGATCAAATCAAAATTTTTAACAGCTCGAGAAGTGGACCTATTAAAAGGAAGACGGATATGACGCCCTAATTGACAAGCATGACAAAGAGTTTCAAGCTCATTTTTATTACAAGAAAACTTAATATAAGAAGCTAAATGAGATAAAGCTTCAAGACCGAGATGGCCGAGACGACGATGCCAAAGGGTAGCATTACTGGTGACGGCTGTGAGAGCAATGGGCGCAGGTGGGCGGAAGGTATAGAGCTCCCCGGTGCTATTGCACCTGACGATCACGTTCTTCGTAATGAGATCCTTTACAGAGAGACCAAAAGGATCAAATTCAACAGAAACGTTATTGTCAGTGGTGAAACGACGCACAGAAATAAGATTCTTGATAATATGAGGAGAAATAAGCACAGAGTGTAAAAATAAAGGACCTCTATAACTAGGAAAAGAGGTGGACCCTGTGGAAGTGACTGGTAAAAGAGAACCGTTGCCCACAATGATAGATGAAGGAGTAGAAGAATTCATAGGTTGAGGAGAGGAGAGAGTACCAGAGGAGGAGGCCATGTGAGATGACGCACCGGAGTCGAAACACCATTCATTAGTGGGAGGAGGTTGGAGCTGCATAGTGTTGAACGACTGCGCCAGTTGATTCTGGTCCCAGACCATGGGCGGGTACACCGGAGGAGTGTACTGCGGGAGGCCACCGAAGTGAGGCGGCAGGCCATACTGTGCAGGCCCGAACTGCAGCATGGGCTGCTGCGCTGGGCCGGCGTGGGAGGCAGTGAAGGCCTGCTGCGGAGGCTGCTGAGGGGCCGGAGCAGATTGGGGACGAGGGCCCATGACGCCAGGGGCACGTGGGCCGGCCCACATGGTGAAAGTTCCAGTGTAAGGATTCCATCCAGGCTGGAAAGCGGCCTGTCCGCCACCTTGTGCGCCGGTCGGGCCTCCTCCCTGTGCGCCTTGGCCACCCTGCCCGTTGTTGGGCCGCTGTCGCCTGTTGCGGCCTCGGCCCTGGCCACCGCGGCCGTAGCCGGTGTTGTGGGCTGGATTGCTGGCCTGAGCCGGGTGGTTGGAGCCGCCAGGCTGCTGGGGCGGAGTCGGAGCAGGGGGCCGAGGTGCCTGGCCGGATGTCGGGGTGGAGCCAGCGACGAGTGCCGTAGAGGACGACCGCCGGGTCTTGATGATGGTTTCTTCGACACGAAGATCTGCCCGAAGCTGGATGAAGGTGGGCATACGGTCCCTGTGGGTGATGAGCGACGCCATGTGAGCGAATTTCTCGTTCAGGCCCCGAAGAACGTTGAGCACTAGAGTCCGGTCCAGGACGGGCTCGCCGAGGTCGGCAAGGGCGTCAGCCATGGACTTGAGTTTGCGGCAATACTCAGAGATTGAGAGATCTCCTTGTTCGAAATTCCGGAACTCAGCATCAAGGATGAGAGCCCGTCGTTCCTTGTTGCCGACAAACTGTTCAAGAAGACCCAACCAGATGGAGCGGGACGTTGGTGATGCGGTGGAGACGATCTCCACAAGATCAGGGGCGACTGTGCTATACAGCCACGACTTGACGGTGCAGTCCATTCGATGCCAGTGCGGGTCGGAGGAGAAGTCCTCGTCGGAAAGTACGAGATCCGTGAGATCATACTTGCCGAGGACGTTGAGGAAGTAGTTGCGCCAACGGGAGAAGTTGTCGGAGGTTTGCTCGAGGACGAACGGCACCATTGTCTTGATGTTGGAGACGGCAATGGCTTGGGCATGAAGTTGGCCGCGTTCCTGCGCGGCGTAGAGGGCGTCGGCCTCGGCATCGGCCCGTGCCTTGGCGTGGGCGTCAGCTGCGGCCTTGGCAGCAGCATCGGCGTCGGCCTTCGCCTTGGCGGCTGCAGCGGCGTCGGCCTGCGCTTTGGCGGCTGCAAGCTCCTCGGGAGACATCGCACTAAAGACGGCGATGGGAGGGAAGGGTTGGAGTAAGGTCGCGCCGCGGCGGAAGAGGGCAGCGACGGGATTAGGCGGAAGCGTACGGTGAGAGGATCGAACCCTCTGATACCATGAGAGCGGATAGAAATCACGCAATTGATGTATTCGACAAAGAGCGATTACATAAATAGACGGCTCCTTTCCATATCCTAACCAACGGCTTATAGAAACAGAATCCGTGGAGGAAGGAAGGAGTCCTGCCGAGAATAACGCGTGATTGCGTGAGAGAAAACAGCCTAAAATAGCCTAAGCACGTAACGTGCATGCTACTGTTTAACATGACCGACCAATATGTTGTTCATATGCTGATGATTGTTATCTTGGGGACCATCGTGTCACCAACCTCCTTAACTAATCTCAGCCTTCCGATTATTAGTCGTTGGCTTGTTGCATGCTCGATTCGATTTTTTTCCCCCAATTAACTGTATGCGTTCTTGCATGGCACGACGCATTTATGCACGCGCAGGACATGTTCACAGCGGGCACGGACACGTCGTCGATCATCGTGGAGTGGGCGATGGCAGAGATGCTCAAGAACCCATCCGTCATGGTACGCTTGCAGGAGGAGCTAGACAGCGTGGTCGGCCGCTGCCGCCGGCTCGAGGAGTCAGACCTCCCCAACCTCCCCTACCTCCATGCCGTCTGCAAGGAAGCCATGCGTCTCCACCCTTCGACGCCGCTGAGCCTCCCTCACTTCTCCTTCGACGCCTGCGACGTCGACGCCGCCGACATCGCCGGCGGCGAGGGGTACCACGTCCCGGCCAACACACGGCTGCTCATCAACATCTGGGCCATCGGCCGTGACCCGGCGACGTGGGAGGCGCCGCTCGAGTTCCGGCCGGAGAGGTTCCTCCCCGGCGGCGCGGCGGAGAAGGTGGACCCGCTCGGGAACTTCTTCGAGCTCATCCCGTTTGGTGCTGGCCGGAGGATCTGCGCCGGGAAGCTGGCGGGCATGGTGTTCGTGCAGTACTTTTTGGGCACGTTGGTGCATGCGTTTGACTGGAGACTGCCGGAGGGTGAGGAGAAGCTGGATATGAGTGAGACCTTTGGGCTCGCGCTGCCCAAGGCCGTGCCGCTCCGCGCCGTCGTCACGCCCCGGCTCGTGCCGGAAGCCTACGCCTGAGCGAGCTCAGATGGTGCTGTGAGAATGTGGATGCGTGCTTTGGTGTAAGAATGTGTAATGGACTAATAGTGTTGTTGCCTACCTGCGTACATATCTTATCACACTTGATTTGCCTGCAATTTGAACTTTTGATTCAGATTTCAGACACCTTGGTTTCAGCATTCCGCGGATGAAGTCATGAAGATTTGATCAAAGCGAGATTCTTTGTTTATCTCCGTTATCCCTTCGATCCACAAGTCCTCCTCTACCAACAGCGCCCCAAGTCCACCACACCTCAACCGCGCGTGGCAGCTGGTGTCCCGTGGCGCCCTTCTAAGATTATGAACACCTTCATCGATTTTTCATATACTTTGGGCAAGTACGCTGTAGATTTCATGTCGTGCAAAAAAACGTAGCATATTTCAAAGAAAAGTGCTTGTAATAAAAGCCGAGGAAGCGGAACTTATCCAAGGCAAACAAGGACTCCTATAAAGGCAGTAGCGTAAACAATCCCCAAGTGTGTTATATCTTGTTTCAGCCTAACTAAGCTATGTGATGTGATTTCAAAATAAGCAAATTTTATCCGTAAATTCAGATAAAAACAAAGCGCATTGTCATATTATTTAATTTAGTGAGCCACGAGCAAGAAGCCTGAAACAGGCCGGGATACATATATATACACTATGTCCATGATGTGACAAGATGAGCTAATCGTCGTGTGTCTTATTCTAGCAAAAAAAAATGCTATGAGAAAGCAAAACATCATGCTTAAGAGCCAAAGCCTAAAGGTGTCACGATTGTGTGAAACTATCTATATGGTGCAATCGCAATTGTGCATCTCTCCATATTACTGATGCACATCTCCTCTATGTCATCGTCGCTTTCTCTGATCTTATCATCCTAATCCCTGAAAAAATATATTTATATTAAAACAAGACAAGAAATAGGGCTGGACAAAATGTTCGATGCTCGTTAATTCGCTCGGCTCGCAGCCGGCTCGGCTCGGCTCGTCATACAAACGAGCCGAGCCGAGCAGCAGTTTTAGCTCGTAAAAAATAACGAGCGAGCTGAGCTAGCTCGTGAGCTGCTCGCGAGCCTAACAAGCCATATACAAGTTTAGCCCAATTCCCCACTAAGCCCAGTTTAAAGCCCACCCAACCCATGTTCCCACCCCCACCAAACCCTAGCGAGACCCCTCACGCCCACCCCACCGCCGCTCGTGTTCCCGTTCCCCTTTCGCGACTCACACGCGCGCACCTCCCTCCGTGGCTCCGCGCCCGCACTCCACCTCACGCCGGCACAGGTTTCAGCACCGGCGCCGCTCTTCTCTCCTCCAACAATAGCACCCCCAACCCTTCCTTCTCAGTGTTGGCTCCGAGCCTCCGACTACGCAGGACGGCGGCGGCAGGCCGGTGGCTACGACGAGATGGAGGAGCGCATCATTTGAGAGATGGAGGAGCGCATCATTTGTTTGCTTGTTTATGATTCATGCTTTCTTGTTTGCCATACGTGGTTTTCTGTTTGCTTGATTTTGCTCTTCCCGTCCCATGCTTGCTTCTTTGGTTTTGGATGCTGCGAGAGGGTTGATTTGCATCTGTTCCTAATCTGCAGCAATGAGCGTGAGTCCTTTGTATCGATTTTTGATGTTGAATGACTGGGAATCGATGATCTGACATTATTTTGTGAAACTATATTAGATTTGGGAGAGGAATAAAGCATATGTTAATATTCTTCTCTGTTCCTGCACGGCTCGCGAGCTGCTCCAGTCAGTTCGCGAGCTGCTCCGAGCCGAGCTAGCTTTTCTGCTCGTTTTTTTAACGAGCCGAGCCGGCTCGCTCGTTATCCATCCTAAAAGGAAATATTCTAAATGTCATGATAACTAAGAAGCCAACACTTTAAGTATCAAATTTACGTGTACAATGTTTCGAGTGTCAAAATTGCGAAGCGCATTGTTTTAAGTGTCAAATATCCATCTTTCTCTCCCTTCTCACCCGTGGGAGAAGGGGTTATTGGGGGAAAATAGGGTCCTCCCTACTCTAGGGATCTAAGTAAGGACAGTGTAATTTTTTTTTTCTCTCATCCCCTACTTTTTAGTAGGGGCCTGAATATGATGCTCTTAATAAGACGAACCAATATGACTCATTAGAATAATAAATAGGACCGAGTTGGCTTCACGTCCAACGCGCTTGGTTTCTTGGCATCATATATAGGTCCCGGTCCCTCGAGCGTTCATTTTAGCGTTCTGCGTCAATTCACTTGCATCTGCTCATGTGAATGCTTGTTTTATGTTAATTCCTTCGAACATTAAATTCTCCTAAAACTATTCATGGTACGCATTGGAGACACATATAATATACCTATATGTTTTGAGCTTCTTCATATGATATCCTATAATTTTCTCATTTTGTGTATTGTATTGTGTATTTTTTGTTAAAATTTTTTAAATATTTTTGAAGTTGTTTGTGTTTTGCAGGCTACCACTTATTTAACATAAGAAGTTTGTAATGTTTTCTGAGTGTTATGTATGTTTAAATAAATCAGTTTTCTTTGTTTTAAAACTTTGTATACGGTCTATTATGATCTTTGTGATGTCTCAGAAAACCCTTCTTGTTACATATCATTTCTTTGTTTACAAATATGGGCATATGCCTGGAAGAGTCCAGAGTAATTACGATGTCTTTTTTTTTTGTCAAATTGAAATATTTTCGGGTCCGACAAGCTTAGCAGAAGAACTTGTAATGTTTTGTTACTATGATGTATGTTTAATTTACTTGGGGTAAAATTCATTCTTTTAAAAAACCTGGGGGCAAGAATTCTTTATTTAAATTAATTTTTTAGTTACATGCTATTGGTAAAATATTCAAAGCTCCAAAAATCGACTGATACCTTCACCAAAATTTACATGAGTGTTACATAGTCACTCCCCCAGTCACAATTGCATCTCACTATACTGTTGATGCACTTGAATTTGTTGAAATAAAACACATAAAACCAGGGATGGGGGCTGGGGCCATGGGGGGCGATGCCCCCCTCCCCCACACATCCGACCACTGTAAGCCATGAGCCCAAAGCCCAATCCAATTTTTCATGCATCTCATCTACCGCTACCTCACATTTCACTCTTTGATCTCACCATGCTCGGGTCGATTATACTATCAGTATGGGATGCGTGTCAGTTCCTCGCTCTCGCGCTCGTGCTATGGACACCGATGCTACTTGCTGTTGACCACATCCACTTCCTGTATAATGGCTTGCTCATGGGGTTGTTGTTGCTTTCGCCGTATTTTCTTGAGTATGGGATGGATCTTGGCTATATAAATATATACACTTATTCAAATGGAGGTATACTAAAATATGAGTGATATACATTGCATAATCATAACATAAGATACTCCAGAAGATGTTAATATAGATTTGATGCTCCTTATTTGATCCCTCAAAGGGTCCACATTGGTAGTACTTAGGTAGCTTCCATTTTACACCCTATGACCTGATCTTGCCTTGATGGGTCATTCCTGGGCATTGCTTCGTTCTTTCGCTTATTTGGTATCTGATATTATGCTTTTGAGTGGCACCGAGCTATGGCTCAATTAGTTCTTCATGTTTGGTTGAGGTGCTTCCTAGCAAGCTCGTGCAAGTTTTCTTCTGTTTAAAAGACTCATCCATTTCTGTTCTTGTCCCCCATGTCGAAGACCAACATGGCCTTCCACTCACTCATCTTGCTATGTTTATTCATTGCCTGGGCGAGCTTTCTTGCAATGTGGGTTGGTTTGTATCTGGAATCACTACATATGGATGGCTTCCTGGTGTGATGCATTGAGAAGTATGTGGTCATTGGTTACCTCTTGGATGAAACAAAGCAGTACTCCTTGATTTCCCGGTTTAAGTTGTTTACTGACGTTTACATTCTCTTTTACAAGCAAAATTTGAATTGCTAAAGGAATGCTATCTCTCCGTGCAAGCCGACAACATTTACTTTGATGAGAGTAGCACTGCACAGGAGACCATCTCCACAAGCTGATGCTACACAAGATCCTTCACATTCTAAGTCCCTTCCAACTTGTTTTGTTTAGTCGATCATAGACGTTGCCCAAGCCATGCATAGTTGATTTAGAAGACACTAAGTTTCTATCTATCCACTTACTTTTACACTTTTTCATAAAAACTATGTTCCAAAAAATCCAGTAGGCCAATGCTCATTGCTCATGTACGATAACATTCAATGCAGTTTGCAATTGAAAGTTCTGAGATTAGTGGCGAGTTTTCTGAATTCCAGTGCCTTCAGTAATAAAGAGCTTTGTATCGTTAGCTTGTGGCTAGAAAATTAAGAGATCTAAGCAGATATGTACTTTTTTTTTTTAGAAACAGGAATATATTTCAATATTCCAACCTCTGCATCGACTAAGGCATATAGCCGTTCGTTAGTACAAAAACAACACAATTGTTGACGACTGAAAACACAGAAAAGGAAAATGTCTCCAGAACCAATCCATTATCAAGTCTATTACTGAAAAACCAACCATTTGTAGCAAAAACATCCATGATAGTGGTCTCAAGCACACGGCATCCCCATGATATTTGGGGTCTGTCCTCCTTTTACAGCAGCGCCCAGAACCGTATCTAATATGTGGCCCTGAAGATCACCTGCATTGGAGTAAAAGCTCGGGTGTTGTTAAAAACCACATCATTTCTAGAAAGCCAGATAGCCCATCAAAGTGAAATAGTTCCAACCAAGATTTTGTTTCTGAGTTTTCTATCCACCCCAGTTAACCATCCATTAAATAAATGATCTATACTCAACAGGGGTGTGATATTAAAAGAAACATGTACCATACGCCATACCAGTCTAGCTACTTGACAATTGAAAAAAAGATGCTCAATAGTTTCTTCAAGGTTACAAAAAGCACACTTTAAACTTCCTTTCCATTGTCTCTTAGCTAGATTATCTTTGGTTAGAACTATACCTTTAATTAAATACCACATGAATATCTTAATTTTCAAAGGCAATTTAAGCTTCCATATAATATGATTGTGTCTAACAACATTAGGAGCAATAAGCATCATATACATAGATCTTACACTAAAGCTCCCGTTTTGGTGTAACAACCATCTAAAAGTATCTCTTTGATCACTTAGTTGGATGTTCATAACCTTTGCCACAATCTGATGCCAGGCTATCAGGTTATTACCCACTGGTGATCTTCTGAAAGCAACATTTAGTGGATTAGTTCTTAAAACAGTTGCAACCGTGGCACTTTTCTTCCGTACAATGTTATAGAGTCCGGGGTATTGATCTCTAAGCGTAGTATTATTGAGCTAGACATCCTCCCAGAATCTAACTTGAGTACCATATCCTAAGTTAAATTTGCCTAATCCCAAGAATTGATCCTTCACCTTCATCAGGCCTGACCAAAAATGAGAATCACTAGGCATATTTGTAACTTGAGTGATAGTTTTATATCTCAAGTACTTCCTTCTAAGAATACTTTGCCACATCCCATCTTCATTTAAAAGCTTAAACAACCATTTGCTAAGGAGGCACTTATTCTGCACCTCTAGATCTAGAATCCAAGACCTCCTTGGTCTTTTGGTGTGCACATAATTCCCCATTTTGTCAACCTATACTTTTTCTTATGCCCATCACTTTGCCAAAAGAATCTTGATCTGTAGTAATCCAATTTTTTTTAAGATTCCTTTTGGCAATTCAAAAAAAGAAAGCATAAACATTGATAGGTTGCTAAGGACAGAATTAATTAAAACCAATCGACCACCTACTGAAAGCATCTTACCTTTCCATCCACTTATTTTTTTCTGGAATCTTTCCTCTATCTCTTTCCAATCTGAGTTACTAAGTTTTCTATGGTGCATCGGAATACCAAGATATCTAAAAGGGAAGAAACTTATGTCACATCCAAAGATTTGTGAGTATTCCCTCTCATGTTCCTTGACCGCACCATAACAAAACAATTCACTTTTATGGAAATTAATTTTGAGACCGGAAAGTTGTTCAAAGGCACAAAGTAAAAGTTTCAGATTCTTAGCCTCCTGTAAATTATAGTATCATCCACATATTGCAAAACTAAAAGACCATCATCTACCAAATGTGGTACCACTCCTTTAAACTAGCCACACTCTTTGGCTCGAGCCATGAATATAGCTAGCATATCTACTACAATATTAAATAAAATCAGGGATAACGGATCACCTTGTCTAACCCCTTTTTGGGTTTGAAAGTTATGACCTATATCATCATTTACTTTAATACCTACACTACCTTTAGAAGTCACTGTATCTATCCAAGAACAAAAGCGAGGTGAGAATCCTTTCATACGCAACACTTGTTGCAAGAAAGGCCACTTCACCGTGTCATACGCTTTTTCAAAATCTAATTTCAGAATTACCTCATTTTTCTTTTTTCTATGTAGCTCATGAATAGTCTCATGAAGAACCACAACGCCTTCTAAAATAAACCTACCTGGAAGGAAAGCTGTTTGTGAAGGCCTAACTACTTTATGAGCCACTACAGATATACGATTTGTGAGCACTTTTGTGAAAATTTTAAAACTCACATTCAAAAGACAAATGGGTCTCTACTGTTGGATCTTAGTTGCCTCTGCCTTTTTTGGGAGTAATGAAATCACTCCAAAATTAAGACTATGAAGAGGTAGGTTTCCTTTATGAAAGTCATAAAAAGACACATTAGATCAAATTTAATTGTCTCCCAAAAATGTTGGTAAAATTCTACTGGGAAACCGTCTGGTCCAGGTGCCTTATTATGTTCCATTTGGAAAATTGCGCTTTTATCTCTTTTTCTAAAAAAGGATATGTTAGTATTTCATTTTCAATGTCTGAAACTTGGGGAATGTTCTCTGTCTGTGTTTCGTCCAATTGAAAATGATTACCTTCTGGCGACCCAAACAACCCTTTATAGAAATTTGTAATGTAACTCTTCAAATTTTCCTGTCCTACAATAACTCCCTCATTCTGCTCTAACTGAAAAATTCTGGTTTTTCGATATCTACCATTTGCTAGAAATTGAAAGTATTTTGTATTGTCATCTCCTTTTAATAACATAGTTGCTTTTGAGCGTTGAAGCCAATATAGCTCTTCTTCTCTAAGCAACTTTGTTAACTCAGTCATAAGACAATTTTATACTCCATCTCCTGTAGCGATAGTATCTTAGTTTCAGATTTTCTATCCAAAGCAGTTGCCCCTCGTCTTCTTCCTTCCACACCTTTGCTACTATGTCATGAATGCCATCTCTATTCAGCTATCCCAGTTCAAATTTGAATATGGACTTATTGCCTCTGTGAGATGCATTCCCTGTATCAAGCAATAAAGGTGTATGATCGGAACTTTGCCTAGTATGAGCTTCTACCGTAGACAGTGGGAATTTTTGTTCCCAATCCGTGCTAACTAAAATTCGATAAGCTTCTCAAAGGTAGGAACCTCTGCTGAGCTAGCCTAAGTGAACTTGCGACCAGAAACCTCTGCTGAGCATCTATGTACTGTATATGTTAATTATTTAATGTCGTGAACACCTCCAAAACATAGGCGCTAACCTATAATAATATGCTATACAATTTTCCCATCTACTCTGTCTGTCTGCGTCCGGAAATCGGAACGTGCGGGATAATCATCATCCACCGGGGCGCAGCGATAGAGCCGGGCGTAGAGTTCGCACGAGCCGCCATGTTGTTTCAGGAGAGCAGCCCAGCCGTCGCGCCACAGGCCAGAGACGTAGCGTAGGAGACCTGGCCGTGGGAGACCAAACCAAACCACACCAAACCAAACCGGAGGCGGGCGCGGGCGGCGCCGCGGACAAACGGTTGCCGTCCCGGCGCCGGCAACGCTGGCTGCTCTCTCAGCTCGGCTTTCGTCAGCTGCCGTCTCGTCTCGCTCTCCCGATTTCCAACCGAGCCGCCGCCCTCGCCTTCCTCTGCTTGGCCTTGGCTTATCCCCCGGCGCTGGGGCCGTAGCTGGCTCCCACCCCTTCCCAATCGCCACCGACATATGGGCCCCGCCTTACCGCTCTCTGTCGCTGTCATGCGGGCCCGCCCCGCGCCGTCGCGCGCTTTAATAAAGGAAGACGGCAGCTGGGCGGACCCGGCCTCCTCCTCTGTCCTCTCCTCCGTAGCTAGCCAAGCTCTTCTCCCTTCCGTCTGCTTCTTCTTCCTCGCCCCCACCCACGTCCGTCCGTCCGCTGCGCACTGAACCCAGCAGCAGCAGCAACAGCAGGAGCTCCTCCGTTGCCCCGCCCTTCCTTGTTCCTCTACGCTCCCTCTCCCGAGGTGAGTGAGTGGGTGTCTTTTTTGGGTTACTATTTTGCTCTCGGTGGGGAATTTAGTTGAGTTTCAGGAATCGGTACTCCGATAATTAAACATGGAGCACTTTGGAAAGGGAAACCTTCCCGTGATCTTCTGATCCTGTGTTCTTGCTACAACAGCACGGAATTCCTGCGTTATGTGTGGTTTTTGACTTTTGAGGTTTCTCGACGACGATGGCGGCCGGCCTGGGCTGCCACGCTCCTAGAAACCTGTACTGCCTACTTCTCTGTTTTGACATGCTTTGTTTAGGGGTCACTGACTCAATGTGGATGAGCTTCTCGCTCGGTCAAATATTTGGGTGGCCCTGTCATGGCCTACCTGCTCAAGTTTCGCCTTATCATTATCCTAGCTTCATCAGACTCCGGGCGACGTCTGCGTCAGTCGCTGCCAGGGTGGTTTAGCAGCTCCGTGGCGTCCTGCCTATCACACATGCAAAACAAACGCCCAATTATACACTTTTCTCTGTCATTCTTTCATATAAGCTGGAAGGTAGGAGTTTAGGACCACATTTGGCAACTTTCCTCTGTCACATAATTAAATCTCTTCTGGGCAACGACATTGCTAAATGCCATGTATTATAGCTTGCTTTGCGCCGCCGCCCACATGTTGGATGTGTGAACGCATTCACGCTGTGCAGTTGCAGCTACTATCCTCGGTACCTCGACTGCTCAACAAAAATGCTTCTCCCCCCTGCAGACGGCAGTACCTTGCATTGGCAATTGACAAATATTAGCCGGCTTCTATCCAGGTTCTCCGGCGGAGCAAAGTTTTAGTATCCAACGTTGCACAGGAGGATAGATGGGTTCCGAGGGGCCTGCTGCGCCAGTCACCGTTCATGTGACGGGGTTCAAGAGGTTCCATGGAGTCGCCGAGAACCCGACCGAGAAAATCGTGCGCAATCTCCAGTCGTACATGGAGAAGAGAGGCCTGCCCAAGGGCCTTGTGCTTGGAAGCTGCACTGTTCTTGAGGCGGCCGGGCAGGGCGGACTTGGTCCGTTGTATGAATTGTTGGAGTCGACTGTCTTGAGACGGGAAGGTGGATCACCAAATAAGGAGAAAGTAATTCTGGTAAGAGCTCACCTTCCTTCAGCCAATCATATGTCGACACAGAAAAAGTAAATTATCTGACATGTATGAAACTGAGCTAGTTTGGAGTAGCGATTTTATCAACTTACTGTGATAAATTCCTAAGTACCAGGAATAACACCACTCAAGGGTGAAAACAGATTCTGAATTGGTGAACGTACACACTCCGCCTAGCATCTTTCATCACGACCTTCTAATTTTAAGTCAATGCCATCTATGAACAGTTTCGTGCAATCAAAGTCGGAACTATACAGAGATTTTACATAATTCCATCAGTCTCAATGTCTCATGGTATAAAATTGGGCTATTTACATGGAGGAAGGTTCTGATTTAGTTTTGAAGGATATCAAGGAATTTCTTGTGATGATTAAAAATTATGCTAGTTTGGATTATGTGGTAGGCGTTGATTAATACTTGCTACAGTGAATATGCTATTCTGTCCTTCTGTCTTGTTCTTGCATGGAACAGATGCTAAAATTCTCGTTGTAAAATCCACTTTTCTTGCTTATATTTATGACTATATCATTCCCAATTAATGATACATTTTTGGTCGATTTTGAATTTATTATGATGAGAAATAAGAATAATGGTATGAGCATGTATATAACATGAGCTGACAGTAGAGCTTGAACGCTTGAACATATTCAACAGCCAAGTTTGACCTTGCCCGGACATTATTCAACAGTCATAAAAGACATAATGCTGCAACTTTTCAAAATAATATGTTTTTTTTTCTTATATCCAATAATGTGGTTTAACAGTTAATATATGGTTATGGAACATTTTCAGCTCCATTTTGGAGTCAACAGTGGTTCACATAGGTTTGCTCTCGAGAATCAAGCTGTTAATGAAGCTACTTTCCGGTGCCCTGATGAACTAGGGTGGAAACCACAGGTTGTTATCCTTTTACCTTTCCTATTTTCACATACAAACATGTTCATTCTTTATTTTGTACATCTTCATGGCTTCTTTACATTCAATCATTCATTCTTTTTCCACATTTCAGAGGATGCCTATTATGTCATCTGATGGAAGCATCTTACACGCAAGACAGGTATGCATTTTAGTCGTTACTTTTTTAATCATTATGAGTCTCATTGGAAAACTTGTGTTTCACATTATGTTATTGACTTACTGTCACGCAAATCCTCTATTTTACTAAATCTGGTGTCAGTTGATTCCACTCATTTCATTTTCAAAAGTACAAACCGAGTACAAATTTTCCTGTGTTGAAGGTGTGTTTAGATTGGGGAAAGATTCTCCGAAAACACACTGTTCACCAAAAAACACTGTAGATGAATAGTGTTCTGTGAGTAGGAGGGATGGAATAAATAGAAAAAAGTTAGATGAATAGTGTTTTTTCGGGGAATCTTCTTGGAACTAAACGCACCTCAGAGCTATCACTTTAAAGCACCACACCCATTCACCACCGTACGTACAAATTCCTGCTGCTGCGAAGGTCTTTGACAGAGGAGGTTTTCCAAAGGAAATTCCGTGATGTATCTCAAATTTTCTCTAGATTTCACATCAATGTTTTGTTTGAGCACCTGTCTCATCAGCTGAACTACATTTTACTTTCGTGACGTTTTTTCAGACTACACTGCCAGTGAAAGAAATAAGCAAGTCTCTCCAACAAATGGGATACAATGTGGCGCCTTCAGATGATGCTGGTCGATTTGTGTGCAACTATGTCTATTATCACTCTCTTAGGTTTGCAGAGAAAAATGGTATCAGGTCTCTCTTCGTTCATTTCCCCCTCTTCTTGGCTATTGATGAGGAAGTTCAGATGCAATTTGCCGCTTCCCTTCTTGAAGTCCTCGCTTCCTTGAACTTACAGTAATACAATGGTGGGTCTATCACTTCCAAAGTTCCAATGGTGTATTTGTTCTCAATTTACAAGTGGAGTGAATAAGAATGAGCAATCATTCATGGCGTTATGTCTCCTCCAAAATGTGTATAAAAAACACTTCTTAGAGCGCATGTACATGTCAGCATGTGGCCCAGTTGTACAAATATACAAAGCGGTCATACGACGATGCATAATTGTTCTCGGAGCACTATCACAAAAAAACATTTTAGCCAACATTGTGATGTGAGCCTCGAAACTATTTGGCAGTGACCATTAAAACTGCAATCCTGTTGATCTTTTTTTTTTTGAGATACTGCAATCTTGTTGATCTAAACTCTACACCACCAGCTCCAATCTCGGGCCTATTTTGAGTGAGAAAGCCTTCTTGTTTCTTGCAACTTGCTCGCTGGACCTAACGGAAGACGATGTTGAGGCCGTCCGATGCTCATCCTGCGGCTGAGACGCGTCGACTGCATCGAATTGTTTTTTTCAGTCGCGTGAAGTATAGTCGGGCCAAAAAAAAAAGTATAGTCGGGCCGAAAAAGCCGGCCCATCTGCTCATTTGGTCCAATGATGCCAGCGGAATGCCCTAGGCCCATTCGGATCCATAAATAGCAGAGAATCCGCCGCGCCGCCTGCCTCGGCTTCATTTCAAACTCTCGAGGCGGGGGAACTGCGGGAGGCGAACGCCCACCACCATTTCTCCAAGATCATCGCAGGAAAAATCATCTCTTCCTGTAAGTTCGATCCGTTCCTCCTCCTTGATTGATCTCCCGTTCGTGTGTGTTGTGCAGCTTTCTTCCGTCTATTTTCTTTCCTGCAAAAATCTTGATTAGGTCGGCACAAAATCTTGCAAGAATTAAATTTGCAGCCAATATTGTTTTCTATAGGTTAACGATCCCCTCGGTCTTGGGTGCTTCTTTCAGGAATTCCGGCGGAAAAGCTCAATGTTGGATTAGTGCTGCTGCCTCCCGGCCGTCGTGGTTCTGCGAGGCACCTGTTCGACGTAATGCCGCCGAAGGCCTCTACCAAGCGATGGGTGCCAGTGAACCGGGCGGCGAGCGCGTCCGAGTCTCACGGGCGCGGGGAAGGCCATCCCGCCACCGGCCGCGTCAGCCTGCACCCAGGCGCGCCCCTACAGCAGCGCGTGGCGCCCAAGAAAGACACCAAGCAGTGGGTGCCGGTGAACCGTCCAGGTGCGTCACACCGGAGTGGGGGATGCGACCGTGACGCTGACCGCCTCAGCGCGCTGCCCGACGCGCTCCTGCACCACATCATGTCGTTCCTGAAGGCTTGGGAGGTGGTGCGTACCTGTGTGCTATCGCGACGGTGGCGCCACCTCTGGGAGTCCGTGGCCTGCATCGACCTCCGTGTCGGCCAAGGCGACTACGATGAGACGCCCGAGGACTTCCCTGAATTCGTGCGCCAACTGGCCTGCCGCCGTGAGGCTTCGGCACCGGTGGACACGATCCGTGTGCGATCCAGCAACGTTGATGATGCCTATGATGAAGAAGATTCCAAGCTGTGGATCCGTGCTGCAATCAAGCGTGGGGCTCGAGTTATTCACATTGTTGGGCATCGCAATGGTCTTGCGTCGCTGGAGCACACGGCGTTCGTCTCTTGTCACCTCAAGATCTTGAAGCTGTCCTATGCCCTGCTCGATGACAAAATCCTCAGGCAGCTTTCGTCTCAGTGCCCATCTTTGGAAGAACTGTATCTTAAGGATTGCTTGATGACTGGCCATGAGATCTCGTCTTCCTCTCTGAAGATTGATTTTGACCATGTTCAAGTGCCAGATCAATGTGAACCTCTGTATTGCTGCTCAGAACCTTGTACTGCTCCGCTGCATCTCACCAATCACCCAAGCTCCATCATTCAAGAACATAGGGTCACTTGTAACAGGCACTGTCATACTTGATGATTATTCCTTCACTGATGATTTTGAAGATTTCAGCAAGGATGAACTTGATGAAACCACTGATGATGATGAGAGTAATGACAGCAATAGGAAGTACATGAATAGATATGGATTTGGTGTCCCTCAAAAGGAATGGATTAGTTACAAGGATGGTCATGATTATGGTAGTGACTTTGACAGTGATGACTGCACCTATGAATATAGTGAGATTGCAAACGATGGTTTCAGTGGTGATGGCAACAATTCCAGTAACGATGTTAACCGCCCTGCTTATAGCGAAAACTCTGGACACAATGGTAACAAAATCTTAGGTGGCCATAATATTCTTCAGAGCCTTGCAAATGCTACAAATTTGGAGCTGTTAGCTGATGCTGGAGAGGTATACTATGTTTTGCTGATGTCCATGTCTAATTTTCAGTATGTTTTTATTTTCTAAAATATGTAATCAACAATTTCCCCAGCCCACAGGATTGTCCCTCTCTCTCATTTCTGTCAATGAAATCCTAGTCAAGTTTCTCCAAACCACAGGAAGTATGTTGCTTAGGAGAGAATTATTCATCATTTCTTGTAATTCCAAGCTTGCAATAGCATACCTTCTCATTATGTATTAGCACAGAATTAGGTCTTACAAACCCTATGTCTTGACACTAGTCTTATGAACAGTCGCTGTTTTCACAGTTATACTAAAAAGTAAAGATAGAACCCATATAGCTGATAATCCCTTGGCAATATATAGTTGTGTATGCATTTTTCTTCCCTGTGTATATGATTTGATTGTATTTATGATATGAAGGTTAATTTTATTACTGTTACCGTAGTTGAAAGCTCATTTTTCTGCTTTGAAGGTGATCCTGAATAGAGAACTAAAAAGGTGCCCAACTTTTAGCAACCTGAAGACCTTGACCCTTGGCGAATGGTGTATGGGTGCTGACTTTGATGCATTAATATTCTTGCTGCAACATTCACCTAAACTGGAGAGGCTTTTTGTTGAACTCAAATTGGTATTAGTATCTAAACACTTTGTATGTTACTTATCTTAGTTTTGAGTATCTGAGCATATTTTAATGGCAATCGTGTTGTTCTGCAAAAAGAACTTCAACACCAGAAAGCAAGTGGAAAGCAGTGTCAAACCAAAGGGAAGGTCATTCATTTGCAAACACCTTCGAATGGTGAAGATCAAATGCTCAAAAGATGATGTAAGAGTCCATAAGGTGGCACATTTGTTCACTGCTAATGGTGTTCCTGTTAAGAAGATTTTTGTTCGTCGGACTGGGAGCACTCGTGAGTCACATTTTCTGTTCAAATATCTGAATTCGCATTCATATGCAATGCCAATCATATATTACTGTGTTGTTAATCTGTCCATTAAAGGTGAAATATGATGGTTGATTGGATGTACGGTCACTTGATGTTTTTCTGCCTATCTTTTATGAAATAGACAAACAAGCTATTCTGTCAAACTTTTATCTTCTTGGGAACTTTTGATGGAAAGTTGCTAACTTTTACCTGGGAAAGGGACACATTTCCCAAGAGGATAAAAGTTGGCAACATTTGATGCATAGTGAAGCATCTAAACAAGGGCTATGCTGTTTTGTTGTAGATCTTAATATCTGCTCTCATCCACTGTTTGATATTTTTAACAGATCTCCGTAGCGAGAAGATAATGAAAGATCTTGCAAGGCACGAACTGGAGTTCTGGGGGAATGACGAGCTCTGAGGGGATGACATGTTCTGCGGGTATGACAACTTCGACGGGGATGACATGTTCTTTGGGTATGACAACTTCTACGATGATGACGAGTCCTCCGAGGATGATGAGTTCTAGAGGGTTCACGTATGTCCGGTTGTTCAGACTTTATGTTAAAATGTGTCGTGATATATGCAAGACACCATCGATTTCACGAAACACGGATTATGCTTGTGAAATTGACACGCCTTCTGATTCCTGTTTTGGGTAACTTGGAAGATCGAAATTCTGTATGGCTACCCAAGTGTTGGAATATTTATGTCTTCTCTAAGTGGGCATGAGTCGAAACATACAAGTTACAACTATATTTACTTTCGACTAAAAACTGGTATTATTGCTGTTTTACTGGAATGTTTCAGTGAGGCTTGCTGCTGAGACGTGCTGTTTTGTTTGGCCTTTAGTCATTGTTGTGTTGCCTTGCTCAGCATTGCTGTCAAAGAGATTCTGATACTCTTGCAAATAGCCATGCTCGAGGACAATTGCCTATGTTCTGCTATCGCTGACAAATTTCATGCTAAAATTACACTCTTCAAATGTGAACTTTATGAGTTAATTACTAGTCGGTTGCAGCTTTGCAGGTAATCCCAAACAAACTTAAATCGCTAGAAATATGAAGTACTCTAGTGGCAAAATGCGAGTTCAAATCTGTCATCTACAGCGACACTGATCTACGGTTGATTGACACCATCTGTTTACATCCGTTTATGAACATGCGGAAGATGAACGTGATGGCCTCCAGATACATCAGCAACTCCTATTTCAGGGAATCCAGTGTCCAGACCAGCATAATTCTCATGCAAATGATGCTGCAATAACTCATTGTAGTGTAAGAGCAGAACTCTGTATTGACAGATAAACAAATTTAACAGTATATATTACTCAAACATCCAATGGAACTGTTTTGACTGCGACTGATGAGAAGGCGATCTTGCTTTTAAGCCAGATCATCAAAACATTGGTAGATGAGATCCACTCGTTTGGTTTGGATCCCTAGGACAAAAACATTGATGACCACCTTAGTGTCCACCGTGGAGAACGTGGCATGTCAACTTAGCAAAACTACCTTGTAAACCATTTTAGGGTTATTTATATGGTTTTGCAAAGACGAGGCGGCTAGAACCTGTTTTTTTATAACACGGTACGTTAGAGGTTATGTAGAGTGTAAAAGTTTACCGTTACGTTATGACGGTAAATCACATCATCCCCTTAACTATGAAATTTGGTTTTTAACACCCCCCAACCCCCACCCCCAAAAAAAACTTTTAAATAGTTTTGCAAAGATGAGGGGGTTAAAAACCTGGTTTCCTAGTTGAGGGGTGATGTAGTCCACCGTCGCTACCTTAGGAGGTTATATATTTTGTGCTAGCCCTAATAGAGTATGTAGTTAGGCCCCCTCACACAAGAATGAAAGTCTGGTACTCTTGGAAGGCTGACATACCCGGTTTTAGAAAGAAAACCGAGTACATCTCATATGTGCGTCAGGATCAAATTACACACATATGATAGACCGTGAGTAAATAACAGAAACAGTACTCAAACGAATATTGGGTAAGTAAAGTATTTATTACACTCACGACTAAGGCACAAAGGCCAAATTAAACTGGTTCACACGATAACTAAGGACGATAACTCCAAAAGCACTCCACAGACATCTGACTGGTGGAACACACGCCTAGAACTCATCAAGATCACTGAGGTACTCCGCTCCATTATTACCTTCTGATCCAATATAAGCAAGGATGAGTACACTTATGGTTGGTACTCAGCAAGTGGGGGAAATATGCAAGCTATCAAGGAGAGGCTTGGTTTATAGCGGTCAGCATTTTAGTTGGTCAAGTTTTATTAACAAGTAACTATTTACTAAGATATAAGTATATACCACCCCATATTAACAATAAGTAAGCATAAAATAAATCATAAACATAACCAATAGCATATGCATGCAATGATTTAATTTCATGTTTCGATAGATTAATCACGTGAGGGTCCAGGCCGTTCATGACCGCGAACTCGGCTGTTATAACAGTTTTACACTCTGCAGAGGTTGTACACTTTCACCACAATTCGCGTAAAAGCTCCAAAGAACTTTAGACCCAACCACGCTGTGCTGATCAGGCACGTACCACACTACCAAGGTGTGACTGCATAGGGACGCTACGAGGCCTTTACAAAGATTCTCTAGTTAGAAACAATCCGCTAAGGTTTCTGGATCGGAAGCAGGCATAACCCTCCCTAACGGGTATAGTGTCTTAGCCAAGCCCACTTCCCGAGAGAACCAGGCTATACACCGTCAACCGCCATCCCCCATGCCCTTTCGGTAAGATCATTCCTAACCAAGGTTTCTAATTAATTAGCCAAGACCAGAGCCATGTAGTATTATGGTTGTACGGTTAATCCTGGGCGGTTCTCCATGTTCCGATTAACATGGTGATCTTGTATTAACATAACAAGATATAACTAATAAGGATATTCATCAATGTTGGATAGAACCCATCATGAACCAAGGTTAAGCATCTAGCATAGCTACCCAACATAAAAGTAAATCCGGTGTATCAAGGCTTAGGTGTAAAAGACTAGTCATCCTTATATAGGACCCATCAAATTAATGCATCGCGGACATGAAGATAAACTTTATTGTCATGCAATGTGTATGGGTTCAAAAGAGTATGCTGAGGGGGAAATCCACTTGCCTTCCTCAAAGTACTGCGGTGGCTCCTCCTCGTAGACTTGATCTTGATCTCCCTCGAACGGACCGTTCTCTACACGATTCGCACAAGCATTCAATCAATAAAAGCAAAACAATACACCATACAACTTTTAAAGACGCAAAGACGTGTCTAGAACTATTCTTGATGAAGAGACGATTGCGTGAGCGCAAAGATCACTCGAAACGGACTTAAAACGGTTAAAATATGGCTAAAACAAGGTTTAGGGGCTTCTTTGAGTTAAATCTAACTCTCCAAGGGCTTAAACAGAATAAATAGAGGACCTAAAACATAATTTTATATAAAAACAGAAGGACTTTAGTGAAAAACTACCTTAAAGGACGGCGGGTTTGAATTTTAGAAAGACCAGGGGCTAAACTGAAAGAAACAGGACCTAGATCTAATTATTTTTGAACTAGACGGGACTGCGGGTTGATTTTTAGAAAACCGAGGGGCTCTTTTGCAAAAGTGGCGCGGCTGACTGCGCTGACCGGTACGGGATTAGATTCGATCTAATCTCGACCGTTTGATCTAAATCTAACGACTCTGGATAAAAGGGGGCGACCGCGGCGGCGCCGGCGACGGAGACAACGGCGCGCGGCGGATCCTCGCCGGAGTTGGGCAAAACTCGGGCTAGGAGGCTCTAAACCTCGCCGTGTTTGGCTTGGGAGAAAGCGGGGACAACGGGGAATCCGTTTTAGGGGTTTTAAGCGAACATTGAGCAACGGAGGGAGCTCGCATCGAGCTATGGCGGCGGCGCGACGCGACCTCGAGAGAGCGAGAGAGAGAGAGGGATTACGGGCTCGGCGACATCCTTACCTCCACGCGAACCTCGACGACGAACTAGGAGCGACGAGATTGAAGCGGCTAGACGACGCTTGGAAGCTCGGATTGCGGCGGCGGCCTAAGCTAGGGTTTGCGAGCGACGGCGCAACCTCGAGAGCGGCGGAAGCTAGGGCTTTGGTTTGGGGAACAAGAGGGTCGGGGCGGCGCTTATAAAGGCCGAGGAACCACGGCTTGCACGAGGAGAAGGCGAGGCGGAGACGGGCGGCGCTCGGACTCGGCGTCGAGTCCTTCTCGTCCACGGCGCTAGGAAGACGAAGCTGACACGGCAGGCCCACTCGTCAGAGAAAGAGAGAGAAGGAGAGGGAGTCCGGCTGGGCCGCGGCTGCGCGCGAGCTAGGCCGTGAACTGGGCCGTCTGCGAGTTGGACCAGGAAAGAAGTTGGGTTGGGCTAGAAGAGAGAGGGGGAGAAGAAAGGTTTTGAACTTTAGTTTAAACTTTTGCAAACCTTTTCAAATTCAAACCAATATTCAAAATATATGCAAATCAGCATGAATGCAACAAAGACTTTATTGACTCTAATTTAAATGTTGTTTAAATATTTAAGAGCCAAGATTTAATTTGCAAATTAATACTTCCTAAAACAAATAAAACTAAGAAAATAGTTGCCTACATTGATTTTTATATGATGAACAAAATTAGGGTGTTACAAAGGCCAGCTGTCTAGTACTCATCTCCCTTTGTCATTGTTTCGTCATCGCTGTTTTGCATTATCAACAAGGTACTCCTGAAATTCCTGATGGCATTATTTTCTCTCAACTTTGTTCAGATTCCAGGCGCTGCTGTATACAGAATAAAGGGTAACAAAAGCTAAACAAAATCAATCATACATTGGGCCAATCGATCGTTTATTACACTTATTCCATTAACGTCAACAGGTTACCACCATACATTCTCGAGACTCAAAGAAGATCGAATGAAGAAATGAAAACAATAATTCAATCCGAAGAAATTCAACTCTCGAAGAATGGGCAGTTAATCATCAAGCAATCCCATGGTGTGGAAATCGCAAGAACGAAATCGATCAGTCTGAGAAACCAACGAAGCAATGCGGATGTAGCCCATCCGATCACTCATCAGTAGTGCCCGTGTGGATAACCGTGGTTGACGACCCTGCAGTTCTTCCTGATCTCACCCTGCTTGCCGCTCTTCACCCCCACTCTTGACATCTTGACGAAGGCCTTCTTGAACTTATCCTCCCACCACCCTCGGATGTATGCGCTGTCCCTCACCATCTTGGCCGTCTCCGGCGAGGCGAGCAGCGCGGCGTCCGACGTGAAGAGCACCCTGCGCGCGAGCACGTCCTTGTAGTACTGGTTGTCGAACGCGTTGGGGGTGACGGCGTCCTGGTTCACCGTGGGGTCATCGCCGGCGATCCGATCAGCGAGGCACCTCTTCCTCAGCGAGCTTGCGAACCCGCCGTCGATGTCGGCGGCGGCAGCGAGACGGTCGGAGACGAAGGAGGAGCAGTGGGCCCGGCCGACGGTGTGGGCGCCGGAGAGCACGACCATGTCTTCGACGCCGAGCCCCTTGGCGGCGAAGATGCCGGCGAGCTCGGTGGCGTTGGAGGTGGGAGGTGGAAGGTCGTCGAGAGCCTCCGTGGCGTCGGAGACACGGCCGTCGAGGCGGCCGGCCGGCATGTCGATCTTGATGTGGAGCGTGCTGAGGAAGTAGGCGGCGTCGCGGGCGGCGAAGGCGATGATGTCGGCGCAGGAGACCTTGCCTGGGCAGGCCGCCTCGACGGCGTCCTTGGCCGCGTCGATCGCCTCGAAGCCGCGTAGGCTGGGGAAGTTGGGTGGGCTCAGCTTCTCTGGTTTTGGGTTCGCCGGCGTTGGGTCCAGGAGCAACGAGCCGTCACATCCCTACATATATATACATTTATATATTTATATATAAGTGCCGTGCATGTGAATGAAACTCACATTCTTTTGGCTGACCCTAAGCTGAAGAAACATTCTTTTGGCTGCATGTATGCAGGTAGAAGCATTGTATTTTGCAGCAGCATTTGGGGGTTACCTGGACGAAGCAGTCATGAAAGAGTAGGCGGATGAGGCCGGCGCCGATGCCGGCGTTCTTGTAGACGAATTTCTTGACCTCGGCCCTGACGATCTGCTCCACGCGGGGGCACGTGTTCTTGTAGTAGCCCACCTCGAGGCCATGGCACGCCGACGGCATCAGCACCAAGGCGCATGTCACCGCCACGGCGAGCCTGAGCGCAGAAGCCATTTTTGCACACGGTCGCTGCTTGCTCTATGCGTGTGCGTGTGAGCACAAGAGAGCTCAGAGCAGATGGATGAGGACACCTGAGGTGATGAATGGCTGGCTGCTCATGGGGGTGGCCTTAGCTTTTTATAGATCGAAGAAGATAGGATGGCTGGAGACGGGAAACTGTGCCCTATACTACATGCCGTGTATGTTTTTGTTTTGGTTGTTTGCTAAGTAGGTGTGTATGAGTGAGTGATGCAACTTGTCAGGCTGTCAGCAATATTCTTAGTGCATGAACAACATGGCATCCACCAACTGGCTCGTTAATTGGCTCATCTTTAAGTATTTGACCACTGCAATTGTTACTTATAAATCTTTCTTGGCAGAACGGGTACTTAGTTATCTGTTACGTAAGTATTGTCAATTTGCCATTTCTATCATGGCAACCACAAACATGCTCTGACAACTCTTCCCCCGCGTTTTGCAAATCCATGGTTAACAGTGGTTCACAATTTGACATAATGTTTCCGTCACAGTTTTTCTAATTATCAAATAGCATTTTTCCGCAAAAAATATATATCCAAAGAGTTGATAGTTTTTTTAATACTACTACTTTAATTTGCACAAATTTCAAAGCCACAAGTTTAACTATTCTCAGTCGTCCATGAATTTTAGTGATACTGGTTGCAAACTACTAGGTCAACAGGAGTGTGGATATGGGTATCTAGGTCAAATTTCTAGAAGCAAATTTTAAACCGTGTGCTGGTACAACAATTAGAAAGCAGATGTCTATTTAAATTCACATAAGCAAACTAAGCTGACATAGCTATCATTAAATGAGGAAAAAATATGTTGGTGTCTACTATCTCATTTACATTTCTGGCCCGTACTCCCATACAAGACAACACAAACTTGAGTAAGTATTAAATATCATATGGACAGTTAAACAGATAACATAACAGATATATATCTAAACTGATGTAAATTTATCTATTTAGCTGTCTGTGTGTCAGATAGAGAACAACTATCTAAACTTTTGTACATACCCTCAACCAAAAAACACCTTGATTAATGTGCTTGTGTTGTATCATTCACACCCCATACAATACATGCTGGCACAATGGCTCGACTCGATTTGAAACACGTATGTACTCCTATAAGATTCAAGAACTTGCAGCTAACTCTAAATATGTTGGAATGTTCTCCCAATAATCGACGAATCATAAACAAATGTTGTTGACGCTTGGAACATTCTTCCCCAGAGATAAACAGTGTCCAAATTGCCGAAAAAAATATTATCGATCTGGAGTTCTGGACACACAATGTTAGCCTCGCAGCCAATCAACTTAGAACACTTATTCTCTTTGAGTTGAAAAACAAAGATATTAATATAAAATCTATACTTGGGGAAAATGTACCATTTTTTAACAAGGTCTCTAGAATCTCTACTACCCACTGAAGCGGCTGAGGTTGTTGCACAGAAACTTGCACGCTGACTGACTGCATTCTCTGGCGCGGCAAATCGCGTTGTTCTGCTGGGCTGGGCTGGAACTTATATAGTAGGAAGAAATTGAACTAGCCCAGACAACTGTGGTCGTGCTAATGGATTCTCCAGACAACACTGATGGGCTGGACGATAGTGCTTCTTGTAATTGAAAGAACTGTACGTGCCTCGTAAAAACACACACATGCACGCTCTCCTCCACTTAAATTTCAGTACATGTTCTCCGATTGGTTGGAGAAAATCAAAATCAAATTAAATAAATTAATTTATAATGAAATAGCTATTATCTATTGGGCAATATGGTCACAGATCAGCGTTACCATCATACATACACATACAGGTACTTTTCAGGGGTACATATTGGAGCCGATTCTGGTCCCTTCTGCAAAAGGGAGAAAAATCGCCTCATGCTGAAAACGACGTGCAATATAAAATCTTGGCTGATAATAGATAGTGGTTCGCCAATAGGATTACTTTTTAATCCTGGTTGTCTTTTGTGTGTGTTGTCCAAACTTATTTTATTTATTAATCCGCGGAAATTTAATCTGCACTACCAGAAAATCGTTGTTTGCCGTGAGTAGCAATGTTTGCCGTGAGCCAAAAATCGAGCTCACGGCAAACACATCTCTTAAAATTGGAAGCTCACGGCAAAGATGTGTACACGGCAAATTAGCTCTCTTTGCCGTGAGCTTAACAAGAGAAGCTCACGGCAAAAGCTCCCTTTGCCGTGAGCTAAAATAACAAAGCTCTCGGTAAAATAATTTTAAATTATTTAAAATGCCGCCTCCCGTAACGGCACTAACAGCCGTTAGGGCTATAGTTTGCCGTGAGCTTTATAAAGCTCACAGCAAAGAGGTTGTTTGCCGTGAGCTTTAGAAAAGCTCACGACAAAGATGTTGTCGTGAGCTTTTCTAAACCTCACGGCAAATATTATGTTTCTAATTATTTAAAAGTATCAAAACAAAGTCTAAAAATTATAAAATTTGTGGATGTCTACTTGTACCAAACACATAGGTTGTGGAGAAGGTTTAACACGGTTTCGCATAAGTTTGTTTCGTACGATGCACAAAATTGAAAATGTCCGTAGAAGTTTCATAAACATGAGAAGTGATTTTTAGATTTTGAAGTCAAAGTGAAGCTTAAGTTTGAGTTTGAATTTAAAAACATTTTGTATATGGTATAGACACTATAATATGGTCTTTCTTAAAGGTTAGTAATTTATTAGATATATTTGATATATATTTTTATTTAAAATATACACGAAATAATACAAAATTGTTAATACGTGAAAAAATTATGAAATAATAAGCAAACAAATATGAATAAAGTTATTTAAATGAAAGTCCACGAAATAGTTTGATCATTATAGTGACTTTATAAGAAAGAAAAAATATGAAAACATCTAAAACTAAAATAAAAAGTAGGGTGTTTTCTTGCTTGCTGTGAGTATTTGGACAGGCTCACGGCAAATGTGATGTTTGCCGTGAGCCTCCACTAGCTCACGGCAAACATTGTTTTTCGGGGGAGAAAAAAATAGGAAAAATAAAATTTAGTGGGAGAAAAAAAAATGACACGTGGGCAAGGTTTGCCGTGAGCCAGATCTGGCGGCTCACGGCAAAGGCGCCCACAGCCCTTTACCTCTCCCTCCCACCCACACACTTCACACTTTCAGACACGCACACTTCACACCCTCTAGCCTCCGCCGCCGCCAGTCGCCGCCGCCGCCGGCCGCCTCCCCCGTCGGCCACGCCGGCCAGCCGCGCGAGGCCAGGTAGCCGGCCAGCCGCGCCTCTCCCGCGCCAGGTAGGCCGGCCAGGCCGGCCGCTGCCGGCCAGGCCTGCCGCGCCAGCCAGGCCACCAGCCGCGCAGGCCAGGGCAGGCCAGGCCACGCCAGGCCAGGCCGCGCAAGGCCGCGCCAGACCAGGCCAGGCCAAGGCCAGGCCAGGCCGATGCCGGCCCCGAGGTCTGCTGCCCCCGTCGCTGGGCAGCCGTGCACTCGAGGTGAGAATTGCTCCTCACAGAGCTTGTTAATTCGTATATATGTTAATTGGGTGAGAATTGATGGTAAATTTGCAGCAAACTCTTGTGAATTGGATTTGAAATTGTTAGAATTCATAAAGCATGTGATCTAATATTGTAAGAATTGATGATGAATTATCGGCCATCGTGCCCATCGTTTGTGTGATCATTGTCGGCCGTCGTGCCCTTAGTTTGTATGTTGATTGTTGTGGATCTTAGATAACTCACCATGCAGGGGAGATACTGCCAAAATTTGCTTTTGACATTGTTATTTTTTTATGTGTAGGTAGAGGCCGCTTTTAACTCGTGACCTAGCACGACGGCGAGGTGAGACATTAAACCCCACCTCTCTACATGTTCACCGAGTTAGGCGTCTCCCGTTCGAAAGAGATACGATTCGAAATATGTCGAGATATCTGCATATTTAAAACCGTATCTGTTTCAACTTGTCCACGTTTTTGGACAGCCCGAGGATGCGTCGATGTGGTTAGTCTCCATGTTCTACTTCTATCCGGGATAGAGTTTCGACAGTATCTCCCTGTTGTTCTCTGGATACACACTCTCCTTCCAAGGACGTGTATCTGGAGAACAGCGGGGAGGTGCTGCCGAAATTTTGTCTCGGATAGGAGTAGAGCATGGAGACTAACCACATCGGCGCATCCTCAGGTGGGATTAGAACCTATCTTCACCTATTAGAAAGTATAAGGAGCGTGTTGATACTTAAGATTTTTATATTGCTCGTTGATACTTTAAGGATGGACGACCGTGAGTGGATGTACACGGGGCGTCCGAGTAATCGTCAGTTTACAGTCGAATGGATTGAGAAGACCGAGGAATTCGTGAAACTAGCATTTCAAAATGCTAAAGGAGCCACCAGGACTTGGTGTCCATGCAGCATTTGCAAAAATAAGAAACACCAACCAAAGGATGTCATGAGTACACATATTTGCAAGAATGGATATGTTGCCGGCTATACACGGTGGAAGTATCATGGTGAAGTCGACGATCATGTGAGAGAGGAGGTCGTGAGAAAACACGTCATGGATTATGATGCTGAAGCTGGGGTAGGGGACATGTTAAATGACTTTGGTGAAGCACACTTTAATGGGGAACCTATGGAGGAGGAGCCGGAGGCAACCGCAAACGTAGTGATAAATATCTAACAACCTTACACTAATTGTCCGCAGTCTGATTCACATGGTGGCCAGCCTTGTGGCGAGGTGAAGGCGTATGCTTTAGCTCACATGGGCAAGGCGACGGCAGACACTAACTTCAGCATGGAGACCCCGGCCTCAGCGTACACCAATCCGACAATCGCCCTACGGCTTAGTGCGTGCACACAGAGGGCAAGGGAGGTCCATGGGTCGGAGTACGATCCAAGCACCCAGAACTTTGATGGACGAATCGTCATGGAGGTAGGAGCAGGCAAAAAGCCTGGGCGTTACTGGATGGGTGACGGCACGATCGACTCGGCCTCGACGCCAAGACTCTCCGAGATTCGAGCAAGGGCGTCGAGCGGAAGCGATGCCGTATGCCCAAGACAAACCGTTGACCAGATGCAGATAGCGAGTCTACAGGTTATTTCTGTTTGCTTCGAGCTATTTTAAATTCTGACACTATTAATTTGAATTTTAACATATATTACGTTGCAGGCCCAGCTATAAGAAGAGAGGAGTCAACGGGAGCAAATAGAGGCCTCCATGAGCCAGATGTACCTTTGGATGCAGAATGTGGGTGCTCAGATCTCTATACCTCCACCACAGATTCAATTGTACCCAGCACCTCATCAACACACACCTGTGAGTATATATGAATGCTTTAGTTTGTATGTTGGTGACTTAATTTTTTCCCCACATGTGCAATATATTATTCTTTGTGCAGGGTCTATCAACGACATCAAACGATCCTGCTGCTAATGTGTCGCCTGGTGGTACTGTGTTGCCTTGGGGGACTTGGGGATCTTAGCCGACGCCACGAGGCCCACCTGCTACTGTGTCACCTTGGGGGCATTGGGGCTCTCAGCCATCTCAGCCGTCTCCGCCGCCGGAGGCAAACCCACAGAATCAGGATCTATCCACACCCTCCCCCTCCAACCCTTGGGAACGAATGCCGCATTACTAGGTAGTGAACTTGTTGCCATTTGATTGAACTTGATAATGTCGTGGTTGAACTTGGTTTGGATGTCGTCGAACTCTATTGTTTGTCATTGGACTTGTAGTTTACCTTTCTCGTTGTGTAATAACTATTAACTATGCGTGGTTGTGCAATGTCTACATGAACTGCCTGTAATGCTCATTGTGGTGACTATATGGTAGTGCAATGTATATGTAAACTGTCTGTGTGATACATTTTTTATTGGGGTATCATATACCAAAAAAATAGAAAAAAAATAGACCCAGGTGCCATTGTTTGCCGTGAGAAAATGACCTAGGCTCACGGCAAACGGCTCCTTTGCCGTGAGCCAGTGGCCCAGGCTCACGGCAAAGAGCCATTTGAGCCCTGGCTCACGGCAAAGGATGGCTGTTTGCCATGAGCCAGGGCCCTGGCTCACGACAAAGGATGATTGTTTGCCATGAGCCTAGGCCCAGGCTCACGGCAAACAGCCTCCACGCCGCCCCTTCCTGCTCTGCCAGGTGGGCCAGGAATGCCTCTTTGCCGTGAGCCATTGTCCTGGCTCACGGCAAACATTCTCCCTTTGTCGTGAGCCATATCCAGGGCTCCCGATAAACATGCTCCCTTTGCCGTGAGCCAGATCCAGGGCTCACGGCAAACATGCTCCCTTTGCCGTGAGCCAGATCCAAGGCTCACGGCAAACATTCGAGCGGGCCCCACTCACGTCGTTGGCTCACCGTCGCTCGCCGTCATCGTTACTTTTTTTTTGCCGAAGGGGTTTTTTGGCTCACGGTAAAAGTTTGCCGAGAGCGTGGCTTATGGCTCACGGCAAAGGTCCCTTTGCCCATATGATTTTTGTCGTGCGGTGTTTGCCGTGAGCCAGCTCACGGCAAAGCCTTTGCCGTGAGTTTTGGCCCCTTTGCCGCAAAGAAGCTGAATCCGGTAGTGCTGGGTGATGTTGTAATAAGTATATCTATATGTATCAGTCCATAATGAGACTAAAATATTATATCATTTTTATATAAAAATAAAAACCCACACACGATACAATCCAACCTTCTGGCGAACAGCGAGAGAATTTTTCTGTCTTTTACTTGCGTCTCGGGGCAGTATATGATATGAATAATCCATGACGTACGTCTACGCGCCCATTCGTTTGCTCCAGTTGTACTCAAACCGATTCAAGTAAAAGCAAGCTCAGTGAGATGAATTAGCTAGCTCATGACTTGGCTCCATCAAGGTCATCGTATACACATTATGACGTTTTATTTGACTCGATCGCATGCCATGCATGCACCACTGGCCGGCTTTCTATCTCGTGCACGTATAGCTGGGTTAAGTAGGAGATGTAGCCTTCGAACCACCACACTCCTCATATACGTCACGGTAACTTTGCCAGCCAGACACCATCCAATCCATCTTGTCACGAGAGGGAAGGGAGAGGCTACGGACAAGTGGAGGAGACACATTCCGTTTGGTCAGAGACGACGCCACAGTGTAGCGTAGCTATTGGCTACTCCTCCCAAGCTCCCTGACGTCCATGCTAAAATTACGTTTCACCGGCAAAATAAAAATCAAAGCTAATCTTGTAGTATAAACAATGGGCAGAAAATAGGAACCGGAAACTTGTGGTATGGTGGAAGCAGGTATGTTCCTTCCATGTCACATGTCAGAACCGATTTGGAGCATAGTATATGCAGGGTAGTTAAAGAGATAGACTAACTTTTCGTTAAGCCGTGAAGAAGTATGATTCGCCTGACCCAGCTCTCCTTGCTCTGATCCTTTTCAATGGAAATTTAAACCTTGTGATGAATGATCCGAGACGACCTCTCAACAACCGTCATGGAAACATGCTTTCCCACTCGGCAACTCGGACTTGTTAAAGCGGAATTTATTTTTATCTCTTTTGAAACGGAAAATTAACTATGCATGTAATAAAAATCATTAAACGGAGAAAAAGATTACTCCCTCGTTTCGTCCAAATGTTTGTTCGATCTGTCTGTGCATAAACGGCAATGCGTTATGTGCTTAGCGTTTCACGTTGATAATGTCATATGTTTCCCTTAGCTCATTAACTACCCTGCATATACTATCAAACGGAGCAACACATTAGTCCCTCATTTAATGTCAGTAAAATCATTTGTTTGATATTTGAGACTGCATGGTGGCTACTGTATAAACGTTAAAGAAGGGATATACTAGTGATGGTCAATAGATACTCGCAAAAAAATGGTTAATATAGTATAATTGGTTTTATGGCAGTATGACCAAGGATCATGCACGTACTGATGACCCATCCAAGTCAGCGGCGGCTTAAGCGTAAAAGCTATACTCCTATATAGGTAGTAGTTGCATTATTTAGGGACCCAGAAGATTATACTAAAAGTGGAGCGTGGCACTATGTTTTGTTGAGTGGCGTGGCGGCATTACATTTTGAGCAATAAGAGCATCCATATATCTAGTCATAGTTGTGCACAATTATTCCGTGGCCACTTTCAAGGTGATCTGATTTGCTCGATCCAAATCTGGGGGTTCGGCCTACAATGCAGATTATCCGTTGAGTTGAGCAGCCTCTTTCCGGGGTTAGTGCACTGCTGTTGTCTAACAGTCTAAGCACGCCTTAATTTGTCCGTGTACCAATCTGACATGTAATTAACCAGTAAAAAACAGTAGAGCAAATTGCTCACCAAACTCTCTTATTCAAATTTTTTAAGCACATGCATATTATGACATGGTCGTCAATGGCTCAAAAGTTGCACCAGTTCCACGCTTCGACACCTATATATAGCTTCTCACTAGAGCAGCTCTTCCCCATCATCACTTGTTCCTCACATTCTGAGTTTCTTTACTCACACAGAGATACCACAACAAGCACATCGATCGATCGATCTTGCAGACATGGCCACTGCTGCTACTTCATCAAATATGCCCGTTTTGGCGGCACTGACCACCTTGCTGCTCCTTGCCGTGTCATCATGCCACGCCAGCCCGTACTACCCTCTGGAGCTAGGATATTACCGTTACAAGAGCCCCCAGGCTGAGTCCATTGTGAAGGCCGTCATGGAGAAGGCCATCGGCGAGAACCCCGGCAATGGTGCCGCCGTCATCCGGATGCTCTTCCACGACTGTTTCGTCGAGGTATTTATTTTGTCATTCAGAGTTATGTATTCTGACAAACTTATTATGTACTCTCTCTATTTAAAATTACAATTCGTTTAATTTTTTTGAACTAAATTTTAGCTACTATCTTATTTAAAAAATTATACAAAATATCATATTTTTGTTATGACTTATTTTATTAGTAAATTTCTTAAAAATAAATTATATTTGATTATGTTGCATAATTTTTATGAATATAAGACGAGCGGTAAAATTTAAGTCTAAAAAATCAAACGAATTCTAATTTAGATAGGAGGGAGTACCTAAATAAACTTATTATATAAAATATATCTTATTTCAAATATATATGGTTTGGCTAGGGCTGTGATGCTTCCGTCCTTCTGGACCCAACCCCATTCAGTCCAACCCCAGAGAAGCTCAGCCCGCCCAACAACCCGAGCCTACGCGGCTTCGAGGTGATCGACGCGATCAAGCACGCGCTCGAGGCAGCCTGCCCAGGCATCGTCTCCTGCGCCGACATCATCGCCTTCGCCGCCCGCGACGCGTCCTTCTTCCTCAGCGCCGGCAAGGTCGGCCACTTCGACATGCCGGCGGGCCGCCGCGACGGCACCTTCTCCAACGCCTCCGAGCCGCTCAAGTTCCTCGTCCCTCCGACGTCCAACCTCACCACCCTCGTTGCCAGCTTCGCCGCCAAGGGCATGTCGCCGGAGGACCTCGTCGTGCTCTCCGGCGCCCACACCGTCGGGAGGTCACACTGCTCCTCCTTCGTCTCCGACCGTCTCGACGTGCCCTCCGACATTAACGCCGGGCCAGCTGGGTTCCTGAAGAGACGATGCCCGGCGAAGCCGACGAAGGAAGATGACGGTGGTGCAGGATGTTGTGACGCCGAATGACATGGACAACCAGTACTACAAGAACGTGCTGTCTCACACGGTGCTCTTCACCGGCGAGGTTGGTGGTGGAGAATGCCAAGGTCCCTGGGTGGTGGGAGGAGAGGTTCAACAAGGCCATGGTGAAGATGGCTAGTATCCAAGTGAAGACCGGGCACCAGGGGGAGGTCAGGAAGAACTGCAGGGCAATCAACCACTACTAATAATAAGCTTGTTGATCAAGTCGCACCCATGCGATGTGAAAGATCTTGAGAAAAATAAAACAACACTAATAAGCGTGTTGTTGTTGTAACTGAATGTCAACTGTTATTGTATCTTTGTAGTTTTTGGTCCTTTGCCTTTGTTTGATTTCTTCAAAGCCGGGAGAGGTTCGTGTATTCTTTGCTTTGTGTTTCTGCATTTGGAATTGGAATATATGTTAAACAAAGTGGAATAAGTTCAGTTTATGTAATTGTCTGCTTGATTGACTCTTCTGTTAAGTCACATTTCTTATAGGCCTACAATACAAGTACACAACTTTGACGGACCAGGTTCTGCAATGCAAATATAACAACTAGAAGGGCCTTTTTTCTTCTTGTTTTTCTTTTTCTTTTTCTTTTTCTTTTTCTTTTTTCTTTTCAGAAGGGTATTTTAGGGCAAGCCCGCCCAACGCAACGAGTAAGTAGCCTCGAAGAAGGCCATGTTGGCACACAAATATATATGAGGCAACAAATTTAAACAGCGCAAGCCATTGTGCCTGCACTGCCAAGCTGCAGAACCACAGACACAATTGGTACACTCAGGTCTTGTGGTCCCCAAGAACACATACACTGCCAAGTCCCTCTCTCTCCACAGCACCCCGCTCTAGCGTGCCACGTTTTTTTGTCAGGCAAGGCCATCGGCCATCGCTCCTTCTACATGTCATTCTGACAGCCTGTGATGTGGAGGAGGTTGCATGAGAACGTGGGAGCTGAGGCTACCGGAAGGTGGAGCATTGGGCTTTACCTTATGCAAAAAAAAAAAATGCTTCCTTATGTTACATACGCTTGTTTTTTATGAAAGGTTATATAAATCTCGAAATGCACTTGAATAATGTATTCATATAATTGGATGCCATATTTTGATATTTACAACTAATCAACATATATATACATTCATCTACAAGCTTATGATATGTTGTATGCTTTGAGTAGTTGAGTGTATAAGGGTAACTGTTTACACATATATATCTGTTTTTTGTTTAAAAACGTAAATATATTAGCTTTAATATTTTATTATTAAACATCACAATATAAGACTGTGATAAAATTAGACTACACTCTATGTTGCTCATAATTGTGACTGGAGTGATTAAATTGTTTGCTACAACTCCGGTAACTGGCATGGAAATAACATTTCATAGGAATCACAGAATAATTCAAAATGAGCTCCAATATAATCTTTTGTTACAAAGGGTCATGTGTACACAGGGGCGATGCCACGTTAAATTTTCTGGTGCCCATGCACCATGTAAATTTCTGTTTTGCCACTAAGTACACTCAAAATCTCCATATAATCCTAGGAAAAATGTAGAGTCTCTTCAGTGGAGCACCACCATCAACTTAGCAGTTAGCGCTAGCTTCGCCCCTGTGTGTACGAAGGAAGTTTACAAAATCAAAACCATACATAGTTCCCCAAACACAGATATTGTCCCCACGCAAAGGCCTCAAAATCACATATAATTTTCCCTATTGTTTGAATTGGACTGCACATATCCACGAATATAAAACAATGTCTAAGTTTACCTATGATTTAAGGAACAAACACTACCGGAAAACAACTCGAATCCGGTAGTCTACTTCACCATGGGTGACACTTGGCAAACCTTTTGCCGAGTGCCTGGGGCACCCGGAAAACAAGTCAAATCCGGTAATGAAACTGAAAATTTACAATTATTAATCCAAAATTGGGAAAGTGAGCAAGAGCAACAACACATGCAGTCTTACTGGACTTTACCATTGAGATACAAGAGGTTATCCGTTTGCATGGTTTAATAAAATGCAACAAGCTAGTCCCATTGCATTGATAGAGGAAGTTAGGTTTTATTGGTTACAATCACCACACATGGAAAACTAACATATTAATCAATTTAGTCGAGATAATATGACTTCATCAAAGGTGTCGTCGACATGCTAACAAACCATGCATCATAAAAAAAAAAGGAAACATGCATAGCAATGCATAGACATTGTGTGACTCACACCACGCACGAATTATTAGGTGACACCTTTTCACCATTTGCCATTTCATTAGTGCTGGGCGGCTCTTTCGACGAAAGGAACGGAAATTTGTGGATGAGTGACAAAAGCACGGATCGAAGGCCAAAGACGTGTGGATCAGATTCTATCAAAGCCACATGCATGATCGGCAAATGAAATGTCGCTGCCGCTTGTGTATGCGTACACGGTACCAATGTACCATATAGCTAGACAGCTGGAGCAACAGGTATACCTAGAACTAGCTAGAAGCCTAGAGCACAGAGAAATTAGTGGAGCAAAATATGGTTAAATCCTTTATTTTGAGATCCTATGAAAAATAGGTGCAGAGACCATTAAGTCAAATTCCCCACTTATTCAATCTTTGCCACCTGGTGGCCTACTTTGTTTCCGTCGTTTTTTCACTCTTTTTTTTTCATTGTTCTTTCTAATATCTACTTCATCTTAGTGCACAAGTCCAAAGATTAAGAAAATATAGCAGGAAAATGGAAACTTTCTAGGCCAGCCTAGTCCAGACAAGGTCTGCCGCAAATCAGCCCACAGCAGTTCACCCAATGGGCTCAGAACTGAAGAATTGGTCACACCTCAGTAGAATTAAAAAAATGTTCCTAAAAAAGTAGAATTAAAAAATGCAAAGATTCCATCTTAAAATACAGATGCCCTTTAAATTTGGGCGACCCAAATGCGCACATAAATATTCAGCTTCAGTATTTTTTTAGAACAGCTGATACTTATTGGCCTTTTTTACAATTTTCTAAAATAGTAAGGACTCTTTTTTACTATAACTAAGACATTTCCCGATAGTTCTTTACTCAGTGGACAGTGTTTGGTTCAAAAATGTTTATTGGGATTTTTTTCTCCTTGGGGACCGTCCAAATTTTGACTACAAAATCCATGACCACTTGAGAAAAACAAATAAATAATAAATCTATAATCCTCAGCCATTTGAGAAAACACGAAGGATTGTACTCCCTCTTTCCCAAAATAGAGCATATTAGGATTTGAAAATGTCAAACTTTGTAGATTTTGACCAGTAATTTGTTACATATGTAGATGCTCTGTAGATAGATGTTATTTTTAATATATTTTTATCCCACATATCTCTTAATTAATATTATATAATTTTCAGAAATAACAAGTATATTGTAAGATTATTTAAAGGTCAATGTATATGCTTCTAAATAGTTTTATTAAAAAGAAACTGAGGGAACATGTACTCCATTTATGAAACCGTTGTCGCAAAAAAACCTATTTACAAAAATAACTTCGATATGTATTGCAGCGAGCTACAAATAGCATACACCTAAATGCATTTTAAACACCCAGGCTAAACGTTAATGGGATAGACGACTTGGCATATATCCAATCTCCATTTTCTGACTGAACCCTAGACCCAAAAGGTTTTGCTTTTTTTAGATCCACCGGCTGATTGTTAGATCCTTTTTTTTCGCTTGTTCAACCAGCTGGCCGGATCAACTTGGTGTTAAGCATACCAATTTTGGATCTAGGGTATTTGGTCGTATGCTTCATTTCAGACGTACGGTGTATATAGCACCATGCAATTCAGATAAAATTAAAGCAAAGTCAACAGCAATTTTGGTTTTTTGGTTCTTTAATTTTGAGATGCAGTAGTATACTCTGCAGTTGTCCTGTTCGTTGATCACGTAAGCGTACGTCCGACCTAATATTGCCTTCTTTCAAGAATCCAGCTGCAGAAACTGATCGACTTCTTCCCTTGTTTTGACTTGAGTGATTGAGGCCCCAGTTGCCCCGTACACGCTCCAAATGCATCATATCCAGGCATGGTTTCAGGGTTTCAACTCCAAACAACACTTTAAAAACTATTAGCACATGCCCGGTTTAACGAACTACTAGTACTTAACGACATCGCTCAGCATCACTCGTCAACGACAATTATCTTAGCACTTTGGTAGTTAGCTGTACTGAATCATCGGAGCCACTGCACCTTCCTCGGGCTCGGTCGCCTCCCCGACATGCCGACTAGATGCCGGGATAAACAAACGTTCAGAACCCACCCCTCCAGAAGGCCTAGCAGGCTATAAATGGCCGGGAGCAGGAGCTAGCTGCATATCACACTCATCAGCTTCTCACTTGAGAATTGGGATACAAGTTGGCGACCGGAGAAGCACGATGGCGAGCAAGGTGGCTGCTCTGCTCTCGTGTGCGCTGCTGGTTGTAGCAGCGGCTGGCTACTACACTCCTCCAAACCCTGCTACCTGCGGGCTCAAGGTCGGGTACTACCACGACAAGTGCCCGGCTGCCGAGGAGATCGTCAAGCACGTCGTCGGAGACGCCATCTTCCACAACCCCGGCATCGGCGCCGGCCTCATCCGCATGCTCTTCCACGACTGCTTCGTCGAGGTACACATATACCATAGTACACTGACACACGTCTACACGCTCCGTGTTCACGTACACTCATGCACATGTTAATTGGTGGAAATGGAATGGCTTTTGCACATATATATATGTATATATGTATATATATGCAGGGTTGTGACGGCTCTGTGCTCCTGGACCCGACGCCGGCGAACCCACAGCCGGAGAAGCTGAGCCCACCAAACAACCCGAGCCTGCGCGGCTTCGAGGTGATCGACGCCGCCAAGGCCGCCGTCGAGCACGCCTGCCCAGGCATCGTCTCGTGCGCCGACATCGTCGCCTTCGCCGCCCGCGACGCGTCCTTCTTCCTCAGCTCCGGCCGTGTCGGCTTCGACATGCCCGGCGGCCGCCTCGACGGGCGTTTCTCCAACGCCTCCCGCGCGCTCGCCTTCCTCCCGCCGCCGGTCTTCAACCTCTCCGAGCTCGTGTCCAGCTTCTCCACCAAAGGGCTCGCCGTCGAGGACATGGTCGTGCTCTCCGGCGCCCACACCGTCGGCCGGTCACACTGCTCGTCCTTCGTCCCCGATCGCCTCGCCGTGCCTTCCGACATCGACCCGTCCTTCGCCGCGTCGCTGAGGAGGAAATGTCCGGCGAGCCCGAGCTCCGGCGACGACCCCACCGTGGCGCTCGACGTCGTGACGCCGGACGCGATGGACAGCCAGTACTACAGGAACGTGATGGCGCGGAGGGTTCTTTTCACGTCGGACGCGTCGCTCCTGACGTCGCCGGCGACGGCGAAGATGGTGTCGGACAATGCTAACATACCCGGGTGGTGGGAGGAGAAGTTCAAGGCGGCCATGGTGAAGATGGCCAGCGTCGAGGTGAAGACCGGTAACCAGGGTGAAGTCAGGAGGAACTGCCGGGTTGCCAACTAGTATATATGGCTATATGCCATATGCATGCCTACATATGTGCTGTGCTATTTCAGTTGGGCTACTCCCGTTGTTCCCTCAAAGAACATATGTGGTGTGCTGTGTTCATAATAATTGCACGTCGTTGCATTGTCATTGTTTCCTTTCTTTCATTGTACTGTGAACTTTAAGTTGTATTATGTCTGTTGCAAATTTGGAGTTGATGTTAATGAAGTGTTCGCGTTTTATCTCTGCTATGGAAATATAAATTTCAATGCTGTTCGATCAAATTTACGATAGGACATGCGTATATGACGGAACAAATGAAAATGACAGAAAGAATAGCTCAATAAACAGGATCAGAGGAAGGACTCCCAGTAAAAGATATATTCTAAAACATTTTATAGGCGGTTATGGTACATGTCAACTCACCAAACAAACTATAACGACCGTCAGATTTGAAGAGTCTTCATACCGTTCTTCTTCCTCCAGGCTACAGCTACATGTGTGTATGTTCTGTCCTGTATGCGGCACTGTGATGGATGAAACTATTCCCTGGCCTAAATAAAACTTTAGAATGCTCACAAACTAATTAGTCCAATTGTCCCACTTTTTAAAAATTTGAAATTCAAACCAATCAATGCCACTTGCCGAACCATAATAAGTTGTAATCCTACAGAATTTTCTTTTAAGGGTAGTAGTGCTACAACATTTAAAAGAAACATTACCACGTAAACATGCATCAAAGATGTCAAAAAAACATTGGCATCATCACACTAACAGTTTCTTGGAGTTGTTTGTGCCAATGCGTTGAAGAAATTATGAATAAGATGCTGGCTTCTAGCCATCTCCCGAATATCGAAGCACCGACGGTCATAACTATAAACCATCTATGAAATATGTAGAAGATCAAATAAATTGGGACAACACATGGTACTGTTTATACAACCTTAATTTGTAGAGAAATTTTAAGGTGGTAAGAAAAAATGAGAGCCGTCCATTGAGAAGAATCAAACGGTGGAGAGGTAGGAAATACCTAGAAGTACCTTGATTCAAGTACCAGTGGTGTCACTCAAAATTGTGGGACCAATAATAAAATAGTGGGACCGGTTATATCCTTCCCAATAATACTTTAATTATCTTTTTTATCTAAATTATATCAATGGCCCACTCATTCAAATTCTATAATTAGTTATATAGATCAAATTAAACGTGTGCTGTTTAATTCTTATATATGTTGTTACTCCGTAGGATTTATATCCTTCGGTTGCCACTTAGTGTCTAGTTCCTGATAAACAAACTCTAGACCAAAATATACCAAATGAAGCCAGCAGTTCCATACTTGTATAACTCTTGCGCTGAAGTAGCAAGGCAAAGCTAGTGATTAATGGCATCTCCCCCCTTCGAAATGGGGACCTTAGCTTCCGACCCTTCAGCTAGCAAAAAAGAAAACGAAGAGGCACCGGTTAACTCATTTTGTATTGATTTGGAGTTATATCTACAATTGGCGTCGTGGCTTCACTGGCTTAATTAAGTCCGATCATCACCATTATTGGACTGAAACCAAACACGTAATGAACCCTAAAACATAATTTGCACTGGTAGCTTAAGTAGGGGCAAGTTGCTGGATAAACATTTTTCATGTTCGATATTTGTTTCTTTGTAACTGTTTATGGCGGTCTGCCAAGTGGCCAGCTAGCTAGTTGTCACACCTACCCGTGCCTTCTCTACACACCTCAATTTTGTAATTTCTCAGCCCGTTTTGAAACATACACTATGCATGCAGATTCAAATGACGCCTGGTCAAATGCAACTTACTAGAAATAAAAGGCAAGTCAATTGAGTAATGGCATGACCCACCACATTGTATAAACTATCATGCCTAATAGTAGAGTACAAGAAAATGGCTACCTAATGTCCTTTTAAGAATCCACATAAGTGCATAATTCATATTTGTCGAGAAAGAGAGCGGGAGAGACCATCCTTGCCCAGTGCTGGCAGAAGTTAGACAGAACTTTCGCTTGATACACCTAACGAAGCCAAGCACCAACCTAGCAGTAACCTAAACCATACATACTAATGATGACCGCCAGTAGATCTGGACGATGATGAAGAGCTCACGTGCATCGCCTAGAACAAACCGACGCCAATCCCAAGACCGATCTTGTCGGCCAAGCTCCACCCGGAAAGTGGGTTGTAGTCACTCATGGCTGTCACTCACTCGAATGCCTGAACGGATGCTCTCAGTCTCCTCATATTCATGTAGCCTCCACACCAGTCACCACACCAGAGGGAGCAAGTGTCCCCTCTGCTAAAGTACTTGAGCACTTGCAAGAGTATACGATATGACACAAAAAGAGTACTTTGTTATGACAACTATCTTGTATAAGGCTAACGCATAGTGCTCCATGCGTTGGACCTACCCTCAGAAGCCTCGAAATAATTATATAAAGTAGATGTGAGCCAGGGGTGAATATAGAGGCTGCTCAAGCCCCCCCCCCCCTCCCCCCTTCGCAAACACCATGGATAGCCTTTTTTTAGAGGAAAGAAGGAAGATGAAGAAGATGGAAGGAAGAAGATACCCCCCATTTCCAATCCTAGATTCGCCACTTATATGAGGAGTGATCAAGGGTCCCGGTACCTCATCGCCTTAGTCTTGTGTACACGCTAGACGACGATGAGAGCAAGCTTGGAGAGAAAGGAGCGAGTACATTGGCCAACCAATACTACAAGAATGTGCTGGCGCGCCAGGTGCTCTTTACCTTAGACACGTGGCTCTTAACATCTCCAACGACAGCAAAGCTAGTTTCAGACAACCATGCCAACATCCCAGGATGGTTAGAGAAGAGGCTAGACAGATTCAAGAAGGCCAGCGTCAGGGTGAAGAAGACACAGTAACCATGGTGAAGTTAGGAGGAACTTCCTGATGAGCTGTCATCTAAATCTAGTCACAACTGCGGTAATCTTAGGGTCTATTTGACAAATCTCTAGAGTAGTTTCTCAGCTGAATACAGGAGCAGCTTTACTAAAGAGATTTCTTATATAGCAAAGTGATTCTAGGCCGATTCCATGAAGTGATTCTTTGAAAGGAACTAAGGGGTTCGAAGCTAGAAAAAAAAAGCTTATCCTAACTTATTTCTCGCTAAGTAGTAGTCCATATTTCAAATTTAACCAGGAGATTCAATTATCTCAAATAATCACTTCTTTCAGTGAATCTGAATTAGTAAGAGCTCTTCCAAAGAGCCCTCAATCTCACTCTAACTTATGTACGTTGTGTTCTTTTATTACCATTTCGCTAGATTCATTTGGAGTATCATTCATATCACTTTTGGAATTCAACCACCATCTAACATTATATTGCAAATATATTTGGTTCTTTGTTTAACTTCTTTAGGTCGTTTAAGCTTAGAAGTTAAATTTTAGTAGGTGCGGCAGTTTTTTGTTGGACAATTTGGTTGAATATAAATGATATAATATTCAAAGAGGGGCAAATCTATGTATTGAACGGACGTGTACATCTTTCATAGATGTAGAGGCTGGAACATGTTTCAATCCATTATCTAAATAAAATATAAATATATGTTGTGACTTGCATTGTCAGTGTATCCTTTCGCCAGTTACGATGAACTTTAGTTTTCAGTTTGCATCATGGTTGGATTTGACAACGTTAATAAATTAAGTCCACCGGTATGTATTCCATCTCTGCTCCATGGGAACACAATTCAAAAAGTGTACATCTAGAGTAATAACCTTAGTATCGTAAAGGGCTCGAATGGAGCAAACAATAACATCACGGAAGAACCCAAACAGCTGACCATGGAACAACTAACATTCAGACACCAACACGGAACGGGCAACGATGGCAAATAAAACTTAATTATATATGACATCTAATAGGCAACGACACTGACACACAAACGGGGACACATGCACATATAAACATGGGCTACGTACGCGTCTACTAGTTCTTGAGGGGTTCCAAAAACCTTGTCGAGGATGATTGATCTTTTAGGTTTGCTTTGACGAACCTTGGGCGCTAAACCGACGCCACCATTCCTCTGATCCTACCATGGAAGCAGCAAAGCTTTCAAGGTTGACTCTCACTTCATTCTGCACACCCGCTTCTTGCGTGCTGCTTCCATAAGATGGCTGCGGCGGCGGGAACGGGAAGCTCGAGACATCAAGAAAGTCCGCGCCGGTAGTGCTGAGATGGCTACCGTCATCGGCGAACCCGTAGCCGGAGTTCGATAAACCCCGGCCAAAGCCGCCGCCGCCGCAGTGAGCTTCAGGAGGCGCCGCCGCCACGTTGGTGATCGTGCTCTGTATCTGTAGCGTACGCTGCGACAGACCTTGTGGAGGCGCTGCTGTCCCAGAGTCAGAGGCGAAGCTCCCATCCATGGTCCACCTGATTGGAGTCATCATGCTGCAGTTATTATTGCCTCCTCCTCCTTGAGGAGCCGCCATGATCATCTTTGAGTTTGAGTTTGGAAGAAGACAGACTTGCGCAGAGGGTGGCGGCGGCTATAGATGGCCATGCAGCCCGTGGCCCGTTGGCACGGCCCACGACACGGGAGTTTGGCCCGGCCCATGGCACGGCACGGCACGGTGGCAACGGGCCCATGCCAGCCCGGCACGAGGTGTCGTGCGGGCCATGGGCCGCCACCCTGGCCCGTGGCACGGCACGGGCACGGCCGTTGCGGCCCGGTAACCCCAACATTTCGGTTAAATAGTTTCAACATTTATATTAAACAACTTCAACACTTCGGTTAAACACGTTCAACATTTACATATGTTCTACTGTGAATGTTTGAAAATGTTGAAGCAAGAAAAATGAAATGTTGAAACAGAGAGAACGTAATGTTTAAAACGTTATAACAGGATGTTGAAAAGGAGAAAATAGAGTGTTGAAAATCAAGTACATCTTCTCCATGGCCGGTAGCGGGCTTACGGGCCATGGGCCGGCACGGAAGGCATGGCACAGAAAATCGGCCCATGGGCCGTGCCGTGGGCTGAGACCTCGGCACGAGGCACGGATGCGGCACGGCCCGGCCGGCACGACGGCACGGTCAGGCACGACGCCGTGTGGCACGGCACGGCCCGGCGGGCCGTCGTGCCGGGCCGGCACGGCCCGCTGGACATCTATGGCGGCGGCGCCTGATGCTGGAACTGCGAACTCGTCATGGCGTGGATCGAGTGGTGAAATTGATGATGCATCGCGCTGCTTGGATGAAGAGTGATTTGGCTGCTGTCTCCAGTGGCAGCGGCGGACGCCATCGTCCTCGTCATCGTCGTCTCTTGTCGCGGCGGCGTTGTTGTCACAGGCGGTGACACGTCAGCGAAGAGGTGGGACATGCTGGCGTTTGGATCGACGTCGAAATTGGCCTTGGCCACGAGGTTATTAGGAACCTGATCATCCACTGCTGGTGTCTCGTTCCTCTTCTTTCTTGGCTTCTCTTTCGCCTTCCTCTTCGTCGTCTCGCCTTCCTCCTTCTTCTTCTGTTTCTTCTTCTGAATCGTGCACAGCACAATCACATCCATCTACAAGAACCGAAAAAAAAAAACTTCACGATTAAGCATTCTACAAGCCAGATGGAGAGGGGATATGTCATATATGTCTATGTAAAAAAAGATGACACCTTAGCATTGCCGTTGACGTATGTTGTTTCGAATTCCTCCTCGGAGGTGAAGCTCTCATACTCGTACATGGTCCAGTCCGTCTTCACTCCCTTGTTTGCTTTGCTGCCCTCCTGATCATCTTCCGGAGGCGGCAGGCCAGCTTCTTCACCATGGCTCTGCTTCTTCGTCTTCTTCCTGCGCGACGCTTCATAGAACACCAGCGCCCTCACGAGCCCCACCAGCTTGCCGCCGGAGCGCACCTGCCTCGGGCTCCCGTTGGCGTTCCAGTGGCCGTTGTGCAGCGTGGCCCGGTTCGGCCGGTTGCCGCCCTCGTGCTTGCGCTCCCTCCTCGCAAAGAAAAACCACCTGTCCTCGCCGTACTCCCTGTATTTTTCTGCAGCTCCGAATCATCATTGTGTCAACAGATGCTAGATCGATCAATCCTTTAGCTTGATTATCTGTCACGTTGATACTAGTTGACAGAGAAATTAACCTTAAATACTGGGATCGAGGAGCTTACCGATGAGTCTGTCTGGATGGTAATCGAGCACGCGCTCGTCGAAGAAGACCGCCAGCGGTAGCTGCTGGCCGGCGAGCCTCGGCCGGAGGTAATGGACGACGAGCTCGTCGTGGGTGGGGAGGAAGTGGTAGCCCGGAGGCAAGTCCGGCACGAAGCTTCTCGGGCCTGAAGTAGGGGAAGAAGAAGAACTAACGGAGGTGGTAGCATCACCTGGCCATGGTGAAGAGGAAGCGGCCTCTGACGCCGCCGCCGCCGCCGGAGCATCATCCATCGCTGCTGCTGAAAGGAGGCCCTAGCTTAGAGAGGACTATTTAATTTATTGTCGGGTCGCGTGAGGGCCTGAGATGGTAATATTGAAAAGAGTCCCATTTGTGCACGCGTACGGACCTCAATTTCTTTACCTAAAACGGGAATTTGAAGCGCAAAACGGGAATCAAAACAAGTTTTTTTCTTCTAGGGACAGAATGGGCTGGACCGACTCATGGTTGGCCCGACCCACAGGAGTAAGGCCTAATGGTAGTATGGGCCAGAGTCAAATCAGACTGTATTGCGTATAACTCAGTTTCTTTTGTTTGCTAATTGACTTGGTGTTAGAGCGTTAGTACCACCATAATAACCTAAATGAATTTGTGCTATTTTCCGACTTGGCTTTGATTTCATGCCATCAGATGGTTGAAAAATTACTCATCGCTAAACCAACACCCTCAACCATCAAATGATCCACGGTTCGCCCATCTCTCTTCTTCCTCCTTTCTTCTTCCACCTCTACTCCTTCCCCAGTTGCACCTGACGCCACCCCACCTCCCTTCCGCTGCCGTCACATCTCTCACCCACCCTTTGACACGGCCCTAGCCCACCCGCGCCGCCCGCCGCACAGGCCTCTCCCGCAGGAGCTCTATACTGTTGCCATCCGCCACCATTACCCCTGCCCCTTGTTGGTCCGACCGCCCTCCCAACTATGCCACGGACTCGCCATCCCTATGCCTACCACCACCGTTGGGCCGCAGTTGGCCCTCCTAAGACCGGTGGTAAGCATTGGCCACTCGGTAATTTCGAATTCTAACTTTGTTCGAATATCACCAGAGTTGGAGAAGAAAAGAAGGATAAAAGAGAAAATTCTTTAACTTTTTGGGTGGTTGATAGGTTTACTAGATCGCAATCGATTAATAAGAAGTAAATATCCTTTCTTATAACAAATGTGTGTAAACATAGACTAAAAGTTGAATTGGACCGACCCATGATACTGGCCATAGAGGGCACAATAAATATTTACTCCCTCTATTCCAAATTGTAAGTCGTTTAACTTTTTTTACCCCAACTTTGACCACTCGTGTTATTTAATTTTTTTTTACAAAATATTATATTTTTTGTTATGGCTAGCTTTAGTAATAATAAAAGAATTTCAAGAATGGCTTAAATTTAACTATATTTGCATAAATTTTTTAAATAAGGCGAATGGTCAAAGTTGAGGTCAAAACAGTCAAACGGCTTACAATTTGAGACGGAGAGAGTAATATTTAGCATGAGCTTTTACTACGGAACAGAGTATACACTCTCGATTAGCGGACTAGAAACGTTTCAGCCTGAACTGAGAACGAAATCGCCCAAAATGCAACAGAGTAAAGGAGTCCACTCCCAACCGCGCGCTGGCTCATTCGCCCCGCGCGTCCCTCGCCACCTCCGCACAGCCGCGGCGCTCGCCGGCGCGGTCCAGGCCTTCATCGACGTCTCCCCGCCGCGGGCCGAGTCGCAGACCCTCCACGCGCAGCTCATCGCGTCGGGCCTCACCGCGGACTCGAACCTCTCCGTCAAGCTCCTCGTCCTCCACCTCCGATGCGGCTCCCTCCACAACGCCCGCGCCGTGTTCGACGGAATGCCGAGGCCGACCCCCGCCGCGCACAACTACCTCGCCGCGGGCTACTTCCGGCGTGGGCTCCCCGGGGAGGCGCTCGGAGTCGTGAGGCGGCTCGCGGCGTCCACGGGGCGGGTGGACGTGTTCGCGCTGTCCATGGCGCTCAAGCTGTCGGCGGCGCTGGCGCTGCCGGGCGTCGTCGTGAGGGAGGTCCACGCGCGCGTGGCGAGGTCCGTCGTCGAGCCCGACGAGATCCTATCCGCAGCGCTGGTGGACGCGTACGTGAAGAGCCGGTCACTCGGCTACGCGCGGCGTGTGCACGCCGTGATGCCGTTGCGGAGCGTGGTGTGCTCGACGGCGTTGCTCGTCGGGTGCATGAACGAGGGCATGTACGAGGACGCGGAGGCGATATTCACGGCGATGGAGAAGAAGGACGTCGTGGCCTACAACGCCATGATCGAAGGGTACAGCAAGGCGGAGGAGACGGCCGAGGGCTCCCTCGAGGTGTACAAGGCGATGCAGCAGGCCGGGTTCCGGCCAACGGTGTCGACATTCGTGAGCGTGCTCGGCGCGTGCTCTCTCTTGTCGTCGCCGGAGCTCGGCGAGCAGGTGCATTGCCAGGCGATGAAGAGCACCCTCTTCAACGACGTCAAGGTTGGGAGCGCGCTGGTCGACATGTACGCCAAGTGCGGCTGTGTGGAGGACGGCCGGGGGGTCTTCAACCATATGCCGGAGAGGAACGTCGTCACCTGGACATCGATGGTCGACGGGTACGGGAAGAACGGCCTCTCCGACGAGGCCCTCCAGGTGTTCGGCGAGATGCGGCGGCGTCGGGACGTCACGCCGAACCACGCCACCTTCTTGAGCGCCCTGTCGGCGTGCGCGCACGCCGGGCTGCTGTCGCAGGGCCAGGAGGTGTTCCAGAGCATGGAGAGCGACTACTCGCTGCGGCCGCGGATGGAGCACTACGCGTGCATGGTGGACCTGCTGGGCAGGTTCGGGAGCGTGCGCCAGGCCTACAATTTCATAAAGGGGATGCCGGCGAGCCCCAACTCCGACGTGTGGGCGGCGCTGCTCGGGGCGGCCACGCTGCACGGCGACGTGGAAGTGGCCGACGTCGCGGCGAGGGAGGTCTTCGAGCTCAGCCGCGCCGGGAGGCCGGGCGCCTACATGGCGTTCTCCAACACGCTCGCGGCGGCGGGCAAGTGGGAGGGCGTGCACGACGTGAGGGAGATGATGAAACGGCGAGGGGTGCTGAAAGACGCTGCCTGGAGCTGGGTCGGCTCTGACAATTCCCCGCTCGTCGAGTAATGTGAAAGGATATTATCTGTGGCCTGTGGGGAGGATTTACCTAGCCCATGGCTTGTAAATTTTCTACTGTAACATTTTTGCCTCTCTTTATGAGAGAACAATTCATTCTTGCAGTTCGTCCAATGCCTCTCTATTAGAGAACAATTCATTCTTGCAATTCGTGCAACAGAGACTCTATACCAACCAAGTGACATAAGCATGAACTGTTGAAGACTTGAAGCTACAGGTATTATGACTTTTAAGTTTTGTTGCTAATAACTCGTATAAGATCTCATCTTTGTTGCATATACACAGCCAAATGGCCAGCGGTGCACAAACACCAGAAGCAGGAAATCAGGCCTAGGACTAGGAGTTTAACACGTCAAATAAATACACAAGCACAAAGAATAGCTACGGTGTCATCTCTTATGTGGATAGCTGCTTCGCAAGCAGTGCACCTCCATGCACGATCATACACCTATGAAAACATCTGCCCACAGCAATCTCCTGTTATTGATTTGATAATTTTGAGCGGGTGGGGCCAGTCCTGGAATGTCTCTGATGTTTTTGTTGTTTGGATGGACAATCTGAAAGAACAGAAGATTGTGAATGGTCTCTGATTAGATTCACATTGTCCCATTCTAATATCAGGAGATGGCATGAGATTTCCTGGCAAATTGTTACCGAGAATATTCTTCTTAAAAACATATGACAAGCTAGTAATATCAGGAAATGGCATGGATCTCTTTTGAAGAAATATCCTTCCAGAAGCATATGATAAGCATGCATTATGTACCTTAACAACAATGACAGCAATCACACCCACAACGATCAGAAAGAGGAATACCATGATACATTTGTCAGTCGCAACCTGCAAAATGCATGTGTTAACTTTAGGTTGGTGTTTATGCACGAGCTCAGCTCAGAGGGAAGCAGGGAGAGAGAGAGAGAACCTGACGACCAATCTCTTTCACTAACTGGCTAGCTTTCTTCAGCGAAAAATGAACAGAATCTAGCTCATTACCGATTCTCTTCATTTGCTCTGTCTGGAAATAAGACAAAATTTAGTGCCCAAATATTCTAATAATCCTCTCATATACAGTTTTTGAGGGAACATCAACCAGAAAAAATTGAGCCATTCTACATGAAGATAGTATGTCTCATGAAATCATCATGCTTAGTAAGCCAAACACGCTTAGAAAGGGGAAATTTTGTTACTCCAGTATAGAAATATAAGAGAAGCATACCTGCTGTGTTAATGCTGCAGCAGTTTGAGCTCCAGACTCAACTGTTTGTGCTACAACCTACAATAAGAATATCCTGTAAGACATGCCATGGAAGAGCACTGAAACAAACTGAACAAGGGTGTATAAGTAAGGGAAGCAACCATTTTTGAACGTTCAATAGCCTGATCTGTTTGATCCATTTGAGTCCTTCCAGCATCAATGAGTTGCTGATTTGTCATGACTGCAGGGTTAACCAGAAGATTCTATAAGAAAAATAAAATACTTCCTCCCAGCTCAAGGGTTGAACAAAAAAAAATGAATCAACACAATCCCAATTTGGTGATTTTGTCTTAGAAAAATAAATGTAGTTCACACATTTTTTTAACTTCTTTCTTTATATGTTAATCAGGCATTTATAATGCTTAATAATTGGAACAAACCAACTGAAACATCATTTGATCCACTTTTGTCATTTCGACTTGTGGTGTCCCTCTTAACCAAGAAATGTATTAAGTACTCAAAATCTTCGTACACTCAACCTTCTTTACTTCATTAACAGAAAATAATAATATCTCCTACTTTAAAAGTTCTAAAATCCATAGCAGCCATTCCAGAAGTGTAGTCTAGCCATAGCACCTCTAATGTCAAATTTCAAAAAGATTGTGAGTTGAAATGTCGCAGGTAGGATTTTATGCTCTGTGAGCCATTTGATAATTGATATGCTTGAGTTTTGCAAAGCACCATCGTAATTTCACCTGATGCCATTTGAATATTGTCCTCAGCAGCAGGCTCGCTGCTTCCAGCACCCATATCGAAGAGCTCAACCCTCTTATTGTTGTTGCCAAGGCTACTCTGATATCTGCAAGAAACCTTTTAAATTAGCCTTAGCTTTAAAACTTAAACTAAGTACCAAGTGACACAAGACTCTGCAGGAGGTATAACCGTTCAGAATAGAAGTTTCAAATTATAGTATTATGCATCTTTGTAACTGACATTTAAGAATAAAACGGAACAAATAAGAGGCATGCACAACAGCAATGTTTTTCAAGGGCGGACTTTAACTTACGTTTTCCTCAAGGTGACATAGGAATTCAACTCTTTGATCTGTACAGAACACGAGAAACATTACTAAAGTACACAAAGTGACATATAATGACTTAGTAAGGGTAACTGCATTGAGTTAACTACCATGAACTGCTTTCTGTCGTTTAGCTGCTTGTTGATCTCAGGTGGATTATTTGACTCCTCCTCTTTGAGAATGCGGTCAAACTCTTTGATCAAGCTGGGAAATAGTAGAATTAGATTATTAAACAACAACAACAATAATAAATATCAGAAGGGGAAATTATTCACAATAAATAGAGATTAGGAACACTGTACACCATTCCTAATTCAGCAGTTCACACAAATTAAGGATGTTTAAATCAGAAATAGGACAACCACAATGGAGGACATATATATGGATGAATGAGTAACTTTAGTGCATGCATTAAAAACAAATACATCAAACTTCACAATAAGAGACAAGAGTAGTGCTCAGTTTGACCTACCGCTTGCACTCCTTCATTTTGCCAGTAAGATCTTCCAATTGTTTAGCTTGCCTATTTGAATCTTTAATCTTATCCATCTTTTGAAATCCATTTCTGCATAAAAGTACATACCATGGAATAAAACTTCCTGTCAGGACTCGGGAGTACTTAAGGAAAAGCAATTAATAACTTGAGTGTGGGATAAAAAGATAGTAAATTTTATAATATGCATAAACATTCACGTTCCTACATCACAATGTAAAAGGGGTGCCTCATCAGTCGCATAAAAAAGGTGAAGACACTGATATTTGCAAGTAGAAAATCAGGTACGTGCATCAAAATGCATCCTGGCCATCGGAATTTGGTCCAAGAGCTTTAACGTTTCACAAGTAATTAATAGCTTCAAAGTATTTGATATCTCAGTGTCCATCAAAGATAGGAAACTATAGCATCGAATGCAGGGATCAAATGCAGTACCTAATGTTATCCAAGAATGAATGGTTAGTTCCAGAAAAAAAAAATCAGAAACCAAATATAGGAATCCACATACATGACTATTTGCCATGGAAACAAAGCATGATAGCAAATAAGTTGAGGGGGAGAAATTATGTTGTCCAAATCTACTCAAAGCATCAAGCTCAGCAGTGTTCAAGGCTACTAATACTACAAAGACCGATCATACTATATAGACACACTGTAAGTTCATACTGCCATTGCAGAATTTTCTCTATCAATTATAAGGTGCCATTCAAGTATGAACAGAACGGGCGGAAACTTGAGCAGAACTTAACTTATGATTACAGTTAGAGTATGTGAGAATGCTTGGGAGCTTAAAATTACAAAACCATGCACCTTTTTACAGAACCTCAGAAGTACCATGGCATCAGAAATACTCTTAAATATGGACGCAAAAGCCATTTGTTAGTATCCTTAATGAAGTCTCAGCAAATTACAGTGCCACAAGGTTAAAAGGGGAGCCCAGTGTTCCTCGTGACACGTGAGTGTAACCCCCGAGCGCTAAATTGCCAGTTGTTTGATTCCATTACGCTAAATTAGTAGTTTCCCATCAGCGGCGGTAAGGCGGCTAGACAGCGCCGAAAGTCAGAGCAGCTGGAAAAGGCCGCCCGCGGTTTGGCCGAGGCAGGTACTAGTCGAAAAGCAGGAAAAGGCGAGATCCAGGACTCACTGTAGCGCGCGGAAGATGTCGTGGATCTGGCCGTCGATCTGCTCGAGCTCCGGGCTCATGGGCAAGTCGGACGCCATGGCGGGCGAGCCCCCCTGAGCTCCGCCCGCTGTCCCCCCGCGCTGGGCTCACGGATCGAAGAACCCTACTCCACAGGGCTCCTCACACCGCCATTCCCGGTGGGGTCCGGGTGCGGAGCGCGGGGTCGGAACCCGCGGCCGCGGAGAGGGAGCCGGAGGGGAATTGGGGAAGCGGAGAGGAGGACGAGGAGGAGGAGGAAGAAGAGGTGGGGCAGTTGGGTAGTACTATGGGCCTAGGGCTTGGCTCCTGGCTGGCGTATTAGCTGGGGTTTAGAATAGAATCTGGGGGAAACAGCGCAGCCGAAGAAAGCGATGCGGGACTGACGGACTGGTTCGGTTGGGGTTAGATAACGTTGATAACTTCGCGGTAGCTAAACTGCTGAAACCAGGATGGCGTCTCTCTTCTTGCATTCTGATGTCAGAGTGGATTGATGGACACCTCGCAACTAACCGCGTTTAGAAAAAAAAACCTCTAGTCGACGTGAGCGTGTTTTCAAGTAGGGGAATAATGGACACTTTCAGAGCCGATTTGGGAGCGGGTGGGACGGCCCTAGCAAAAAAGAAAAAAGAAAAAAAAAGAGTGGCGGCCTATAGTGTTGCTAAAGTGCGTGAAACAGTAAGACAATGTTAGCTAATGTTGTAAGTTCAGATTTGATTGGCGGTCTGTGCCCTCACACGTTGTATGCTAGGTCCGCCACGGGTGCCTAATTACCCTAGGGATGGAAAACCCCACAATGAAAAACTAAGATAATAACTGCACTAATATCTCATACATTACCCACCCGGAGAAAAGTTTGGGATCCCAGAGGGGCTGGAGTTTCCAAATTAAGCCTTAGCGGGGTAGTACTGGCTCAGTCGGAGTCGGAGAAGAAGTTAGGTTAAAGACGGCATCAGAACGGATGAGGGAGGGACACTAGTCGGTAGTGGTGACAAAATTGATGGCTGTAACGCAGACATCGGATCCGGTACTAGTTGCGCGACAAACCATAACTAGTGGGTGAGATTTGGTTAAGGACGAACCATGGTAAAAGATTATTATGAAAGCTTGATGAAGTAAGACAACACCATCGAATATAAGAGGTGCTAGGTTGGATGGAGCAAGTGGAGACTGACACTACCAGAAAACCATTAAGGATAGCATAAGGTATGAAAAAGAAAGAAAAATGCTAAAAAAAAATAAACCTGCACGTATAAGGGCTCACGCGTGTGTCTAATCGCACTCGGTCTAAATTTGCCCCCCACATAGCATAAGGTCTCCATGCCTTCTGTTTGAGGCCAAACCGGCCTTTAGGATTGGGGCTCATCGCTTGTTGTAGTCATCGATGGCCACCTCTCGCTGCCTCCCTCTCTCTCCCTCTCTTCTTTTGATTTTTTTATTCCCTACAACCGAACCTTAAACTTAGGAGCGGTCATCAAACTTTTTTCTTGAGGCCGACTCTTAAGTCTCCCTCTGATATGTATGGGATCGACCTCAAATCCCTTAGGACCCTTTATTCCCAACACTATGGATGCTTTAAGACGACCACGTCAAATTAGGGTTTAGTAGTAATTTAAAATATTTAAGTACATGTGACTACGAGTACTAACAATGAGCATGACAAACTGTTGTGGACCTCTTGTACTAATTAATGCTCGCAAATTAGAGTTTACATTTAGAAGGATTGTCAAATTATAGAAATAAACATTTTGGGTTACAGGTATGGCTGTAGAAAATATGCATGGGATCCAAAGTTATGTTAGATTCTCTACAAATTTTGCGTGGATTCATGCCCCCTACGGGAACCTTAAGAATTTTCATAGGATGGGATCTTTAAAAATAATTTGGTATTACTTAGTTTCAAAGGGGGCTTGACTTTGTGAGCTCTTTGCGTCAGCGAAGCTGCACACACACACACACAAAATCTGTCTGTTCTGGAAAACGGTGGGCCGTATAGATAGAAGCAGCAATGAGCAATCTAGCCAGCACACGGCTTCTTCTGGGAAGAAAAAGTTGAAAGGAAATGACAGGATTTTCACAGCTGTTGACTGTTGTCCGTCGTCCGTCGTCTTCTACTACCCACTCTGCAAAGAAAAGGAAAAAAAAGAAACGTTGAAGCTGGGCCTGGACAGCAGAAGCTCCTTAATTTTTTTTTTTTGAGAAGCTCCTCAAATATATCGAGAAATATTCCATCTCCAGCACTTGGCCCATCCGCCCATGTTGTTGTCTGGGCTGAATTACTAGCTCATACTTCTCTCTTCTGCGATCTTTTTCTTTTTTTTTTACACCCTAGGAAAATAAATAAATAAAACAACATTCATTCACAGCCCACAGGATGCCACGTTTTGACGGGTCTCACCGTAGTCCAATTCTCACCTCTTCAGATTAAGAGACCAACTAGTCATATTTGATTTTCTCAAATTGTAAATTTGTAATAATACCTTGCATTTCCAAATGACAGACCCAAATGTTGCTTTCTCTTTTAGAACACCGGCTGGCTGTCAACGTGTAATGTCCAGTCCATCTCGTGCGAACAGCGCGCCCTCGTGTTGGGCACACATGACACATGCATGACAATTTCGCGGCACATGGACATCACAACTTTACGTTGCAAGTCAAGAAAAACAAATACAGGACTCACTTATCCGTTCCAAGTCACGGTCCTTGCATATATACTGCCAAGACAGCGGGTTCAGCTTTCATTATTTGAGCCGTACGGAGTAACATGCAATGCAAGTGCCACGTGACTGACGATATGACGAAAGTCATTAGTTTAGGACAAGGAGCTGCGTTCTACAAGTAGTAGCTCTCTCGTTGTCTGGTTCCCCGTTAAGGGCCTTAAAAGTTTGCAAAAAGTTTTTGCAAACTTTACGAACTAAATAGGACCTAGAGTAGCATTTTTCGGATGCGGTACATGCCGATTGTGTACCCGGCTATTCGCTACTGTCCAAAGGACAAATTACATAGTACGATCCTAAAAATCTTAACTCAAGGTTAGCCTACGAAGAATCATTACATTTCGTTGTTTTTGGACTATCAATCATTCTCCATTTTGTCACTTGTCATCGATAGAGGATGTATGCCATTGCCAATTTTCACCGCATTCCAATTTTCACCTCTTTGGATTAAGAGACCGACTAGTCCTATTTTAGCTTCTGATATTATATTGTACTAATATAACTCATTTTCACATCATGCGCAGACTCAAATTAATGCTGCGCCTTCTTTTTATTATGCATGAACACTCGGATGACAATGGTTATATCCAGTCATCTCTTGCTAAGAGCATCTCCAAGAGCCTATGTATTTATATTAGTTACATTTGAAGATTGTACTCCCTTGTAAAAATAGAAAACTACCAAATTCTATGGGGTAATCTAACAGACTATGTAAAGCTTATGGCTATATTCAAATCTGGTTCCATGTCATTCGACTCCTAGTATTCCTTTTGTTTTTTTTTTCTGGATCCGTGACGCGACCACGCTCATTGCTTGCCGCCGCCGCCTTAACCTTTGACGCTTGACGTTGGCCGCGCTGCAGCCTTGCAACTGAACTAAAATCCCATTTAATCTTTACCCTACTGGAACTAATTCAATCAACAGATTGCATGCGTGTTCAGGAACGAGACGCCAATTTCTTGAACCAATGAACCTTACCGTGGCTCATGTCGTCGGCAAAGTCAATTCCGTCACCACGTCAGACCACCGGATCCTAAAATCCCGCAGCTCACTGACACCACGGGACCGGCAAAATCGACGCAGGAACAGGGGCTGCGGGCGCAGGTGAGGTGGGATGCCGAGCATGCGCAGCTAGGCAAAGAAAGCTAGGGCCGGCCGAGGAATAGCTAGCGTGGAAGAAAGCCGATTGGAATAGTGTACCTGTTGGATCGTGTTTTTTTCACTCCATTTTCTATTTTTAGCCATCGGGGGTAGGATAGAAAAGCTGTTGGAATTGCTCTAACAGCGCACCTAACCCTCATGATTCAACGTGCTTGTGCCTAAGGGTTTGTTTGGAAAGGGTTGGATTGAAATGGATAACAATAGCCTATTGTCAATAGGAGATAGAAAATCCACCCAAACGGGAAAAAGGCACAAATTCGATGGTTTCACAAGGCACACATGCATGTCGATTTCGCGGCACAGGGACATCACAAGTACTTCAGGCCGCTGGCCGGTCAAAAAAAAAAGGTTCCTACATGACACATTGATGCCTTGCAAGCCACGGTCCTTGGAAGTCAAGACAGCAGGTTCAGTTCTCACGATGTGATCCATAACACGCAATGCAATTGCAACGGAACTGACGGAAGTCATTGGAGTATTTGATTCTTCTTAGTGGTTGATTCCTCGTTAAAACACTTTTCCACATGCCGATTGTGCATATTCTCTGCGGTCCAAATTAAGGACAGAATACATAAACTATGATCCTAAAAATCTTAACTCGATCGAGGGTAGATAATAACGAAGAATCGGTGCATTTCGTTGTTGTTCGACCACCAATAATCATTCTCGTTTGCTTGCACCACTTGGCTAGAGGATGTCTTCTTTGGTTTGGACCGATTCGGGAAATTTATTCGGAGTATTATCTTTTAATTTTCCAACTTGATAAGAGTGAGGTATCAGGAATGTCCTGAGATGAAAATCTGCAGCTGGATCCTCCACTGATGGAAGAATCGATCGATTTATCTTAGTGTTTCATTCGGAGATCCTGGTGATCCGTGCACCTTTTCTTCCGAGGAAACGGAAATTTGGCTACCAATTTCTAAGTTAAATTTGACACTAGCCGAGCGAAGAGAAAAGGTGATCCATGCAATTCGATGCCTGGCTGGCTGTGAATTTAGTACTCGTGGAGCAAGGAGCATCTGCATGTGTCGTCGGAGGCTTGATTAAGCCAGAGGATTGAGTCTGAGATTAGTATGCTTTCCCTTGTACTTAAAATGAGCTTGATTGAGAAGAGATGGGGTTTTATTCCTTTCACACGTCTGATCGTTGCAGACGTGTCAACCAAACCACTAGATGACGCATTAGCACACAAAGTGATCATGCATAGATGCTCGCGGCTCTGCCTTGTGATGACGTGGCCGGCAAGAGCCGTACCAAACCGAATTTGCCATGACTTGCGCCGATAGTGCTAGCCATGTAAACTCGCCTACTAGCAGCTGGTAAGTCATCTACTAGTCTGGAGTTTACGTACCCACCAAGCTGTCCGTCCGGGACTTGCGTCGTGCTGTGTTCGGTTCTACTTTTTATTTCCTATTCACCCCTCTTATAGAACACACATTACTAAAATTTCTTTTTTCATATTTCATATTCACCCCCTCACATAACACGCACCTCATAAAAAAAGTACTTTTTTCCACACTCAACTGAACATAGCCGGTCCATCCCAGTCGCACGTCACTGTGCCGCCAGTGTTCACCAGGGGCGGAGCTACGTTGAAAACTGCGGGTGCGGCCGCACCCACGAAAATTTTGCAATCCTTCATCATCTCTAAATTTCACCATGTTTTAATTCAATGTCTATACATGTTATGAAGTACTGCACCCCCTTGATTTCACTCTAGCTCCGCCCCTGGTGTTCACGTCCGTCCTGTCCGACTGATCTTATCAGCGGACGGCCGCGATTGACCCACCTGTGCTTTCGGATAAGTTTCCCTGGACGAGTTTCGGCTACAAGTCTGCCTTTCCGCGTCACTGTTCAAATCCGTGCAAGGGATTATTGCTTGATCGAATATGTTGGAGCTAACTTCAAATCGACACGAGAGGGAGATCACATACATATTAGTGGCAAAAAAAAAAGAAGAAAAGAGAGAAGAAAACTTCAAACTTTCCATAACAAAAATCTTCAAACTGCCTGCGTGACTTCAGGACTCTACTCTGAGAGTCTGAGTTCACTTTTGGCACCCAATCACATTTTTATCTACTACGATAGCTAGCGCAGATGACTCGGTATTTACTTGTTTAAGTTGAACGATGACCATGCATCATATATACATATCAATGCAAAAGGGCAAATGATGCATGTACACATCGGACATTCGGACGCCACTTGCTTGAATCGCGCAATAATTGTGCATCATAAACCTGAAATTAACCCTGTCAACATCAGTCGAAGGAGCCGGCGGCGTTCGATCTCTTTTGTCTCGACACTCAGCTGCCGGGGCTATTCTTGACAACGTTGAAATTGGACAGATTAGCAAGCTCCCGTGAGTTGCCAGTGGTCAACCCATACCCCATGTGTTGTCAATTCATCCTGCGATGGTCTTCATCGCTCAAATTGCTCCACCAAATATGTGGTTCAAATGAAGCGGGAGTGTGGGCTTAAATCAGAGATTACTGGATGTGAAGAATGTCTCTTCTATAAACTTGGTAATTTCATCGAAATCTCCGGCTATTACTAACAATTTCATCCAAATATAGTCTGTAGAACACGATGCATACTCCAACAATTCATCATAACGTAGGACCTCAGCTAAACGTTCGGGGCAACAAGACTGCAAGAGGTGCATGCAGCAAGCCGGACAGTTTACTCTGACGTGACTATAAACACCGACAATGCTCTTTCTTCTTCCCAGCACCTTGTTTAACTGAAAACAAGCAGCCGCATCCACCGTTTCCAAGTGGCCATTATCGTGCACTACCGTACTACTCCTTTTGCTTAAATCATTTTACATAAAATTAGTAAAATCAAGTTAGTGAACAATGACGCCGCGGGCCCACCGGTCCCTCCCGTTGCCCCACCTGCCAGCCAGTGATCCCGCGGACCCGCACCGCCCGTCTCGGCCACTCCTCGGCGTGCCACGCTGGAGGCTCCACTGACAGGCATGGCCCACGTCCGTCTCGGTGTCCTGCACCCGGGCCCACCACCGCGCGCTCCTCTTCTTCAAGTCTTCATCGTTGCCGTCCTCCCCTCATCGCATTCCATCCCCATCTTTGGCTCTCCTTTTCCGTCACTCCTCCGCTCTTCCTCCACGCCCCCGCTATTTATACCCCCTACCCCACGCCGATGCGCCGCTCCGCTGGCACCGCCATCGTCGCCGTCGTGCCGCCGTAGGACAACCGCCCGCCATTTCGCACCGCACACCCCCCACATCCGCAGGTGAGGCCGACGACGCGCGGGGAGCAGCAGCATGGCGTCGGAGCCCGTGGCGAGGGCGGTGGCGGAGGAGGTGGCGAGGTGGGGCGCCATGCGCCAGACCGGGGTCAGCCTCCGCTACATGATGGAGTTCGGTGCGCGCCCCACGGAGCGGACCCTCCTGCTCGCCGCGCAGTTCCTGCACAAGGAGCTCCCCATCCGCATCGCGCGCCGCGCGCTCGACCTCGAGTCGCTCCCCTTCGGCCTCTCCAAGAAGCCCGCCATCCTCAAGGTTGATTTATTTACCACCCCCTGATGCTTCTTCTTCCTCGCTCCCGAATTCTCTCGTAGCGGCCGGCCGGCCGGCCTGATTTGGATGCGTGGGCTGGCGGTTGCACATACGGGGTCCATCTATTCATTTTTTGCGTGGGGTGACTTCGGACGTTATGCTTGCGGTTTAATTAGCTTGATCTGTACATCCTCCCCCCCCCCCCCCCCCCCCCCCCGAATGAAGGGTTTGCTGTCGCGAGTGATTTGCCACTTGTTTCTCTCCTAGGATGTTTACAGTTTTATAATATTACTTTTAGGATTCGGTGCTTTGTTCCTAGATTTTTCTATAATATAATAATAATGTGCATGTTCCATTTTATGTTGGTTGCTAATTCTGGCCTTCTTTGGGAAGAAGAACAGGAAAGATGGCCGCTATTATTGTTGTGATGGCCCCGTTTCGCAGATATCCAATTGCTTTACCTATTCCTGAGTTATCTGCCTTTTGCAACTTTTTTAGCCTCATTTCATATTTGTAAACTACAATGATTGTATTGTCCCCATTAACATTGTAGTGTCATGTCATTTTCGGTGCCTCCGTTTCACTAAAACACATCATTGAATCATTCTTTTATACTGCAGCCAGCTCTTTTTAAAAATTGCTTGTCATTTTGGTTCTTGCAGGTGCAGCATAGTAGTATCCTAGGATGACCAGGAATTTGGAACATCCCTACCTGCCAACTTGCTTAAATTCATTTGCATCATTTTTCTATTCCTGTTGACTTCTTGAACTTACCGATTTAAGAACCAGAAGCACCTGATCTCTCAAGTTGCACATATTCAAAGGAATTCACAGAGTTGAACCAGATAGCAGATTCTTTTAGATCAAAATATACATTTGTGTGACTCACATTTGGTCCGTTTGCTTCCATGAAGGTGAGAGATTGGTACGTGGACTCATTCCGTGACATCCGGTCCTTCCCGGAGGTCAGGAACAAGGAAGATGAACTCGCATTCACCCAGATGATCAAAATGATTAGGGTGCGGCACACCAATGTGGTGCCCACAATTGCATTGGGAGTGCAGCAGCTGAAGAAGGACTTGGGCGGTCCAAAGGCTTTTCCCCCTGGAATCGATGAGATACATCAATTCCTTGATCGCTTCTACATGTCAAGGATTGGGATCCGGATGCTCATAGGTTGGTGAACATAGCACTTCTCTTATGTCCAGTTTTCAGAGAGGTATATTGGCCAATCTTGCCGATTTCGCACTTAGGTATCATACGCTGTTTGTTAAAACGCAGTCTGTCTTCCAGTTTACCTATCTATTTATGGAAGTTACTGCATCATTAATGTTTTCCTTGCCCAAAGAAGGCATCTGAGCCTGTCATTTTGTATGACAGCTTGGTAAGGGATTTTTTAGCCCGCATTTTTTTGGAAACTATAATTAAAGTGCAAACATAAGCATTGTGATTTTCCACAGAATACGGTGGTCGATGGTAGTTGGTAAAACAATATTTCTTAGTTGAATATCAGAAGTAACTGTTGTAACGTTCTTCAGCACCTAGTGGTTAATGGTTACCCAATCATCCCATTCCTCCATTTTAAAGAACAACGGTTGCCATGCTATTTGTCGTTTATGTCGTCATTCAGAAAAAGAAAAAAAAAGGAAAAAGCATTTTTGCTCCTGTTTTGTCCTGATATGGAGTAACGTTGTGCTAATTTGCTTGATTCAGGGCAGCATGTTGCTTTGCATGATCCTGATCCGGAGCCTGGTGTGATAGGACTTATAAACACAAAAATGTCACCCATGACAGTAGCTCGAATCGCTAGCGAAGATGCACGTGCTATTTGCATGCGGGAATATGGATCGGCTCCTGATGTCGACATATATGGAGATCCGGATTTTACCTTTCCGTAAGTCCCTACCGAATGCTCGCTACCTGCCTTGGCTTTAATTAAAGTCGTCATGCTTTAGTTCTGGATTCACATGTATGATGTATCTCTTGTCAGTTTGACTTTTTCCCCCTTTCTCATCAATTTCAGTGCATTTCTTGCTTGACTTGTTTATATATGATCTTCTGTTATCACTGTGTGTGTGTTGGGACATTCTAGTTATTAACCTCTGTGTCTGTGCTGGCTCTTTTAAACAATCTACTTGTATCCAACAATTATTTGGTTAGTGAATAAGTTAGTTAACTGTGAAGTCTGTGAATGACATTCTGAGCTATCCTTGAAATTTTGGTTCCAGATATGTTACACCACATCTACATCTCATGGTTTTCGAGTTGGTGAAGAACTCCCTTCGTGCAGTACAGGAACGGTATATGAACTCTGATAAGCACGCACCTCCAGTTCGAATCATAGTTGCTGATGGAGCAGAGGATGTAACTATTAAGGTTCGACTGCACCTAAGATTCCTCATTACATTTTTTTTGGAAGTTTGTAGTGTCAAACATGGAATAGAATAATTTGTTTGCAGATTCATAAGTGTACATTTTCCATTAACTTTTAATGGATAGGTGCCTTTGTAAATCTGACATGATTCTGGAAGATAAATAGACATTGTAGTAGTCAGTAGAGGTAGTTTCGCAGCTGACCTCGACCTTGACACTAGACTTTTCTTGTCTTGACGTTGTTCCGTGGTGGTAATGTCACATGCCAGCCAATGGAGTACAGGAAATTTGACTAAATTTATTTCTTATTGCCCTAAGGATACAAGGCCCCATATCAATAGCCATGAAGCCATGTAAGCTGGTTCCTTCTGTTTTCTGTTTCTAGCCAATTGTAAATAACATAATTGTAAATTCAAGGCCATTGACGACGTAAAAAGATAACCAAATGCCCAAATCAGGCCAATTAATTAAATATCCTTTTATCAGAATTTTTGCTCATTAATTCTATGATATGCCAGTATCTTCTGCAGCTATATCTGTAAACTTTGTATCTTCTGTGCCTATATTAGTCAACTTTCTATCTTCTGCACTATATCAGTAAACTTCAATAGTTTGGATTCTTTAGGAATTGCCATGAACTGTTATACTAATAAGTAATAACCCACGTGTTCAGATTAGTGATGAAGGTGGTGGAATACCAAGGAGTGGTCTCTCAAGAATTTTTACTTATCTCTATAGTACAGCAGAAAACCCTCCTGATCTGGATGAACATAACGAAGGAGTAACTATGGCTGGATATGGTTATGGGATCCCTATTAGTCGCCTTTACGCTCGATATTTCGGTGGTGACTTGCAGATCATTTCTATGGAGGGATATGGTATGTCCATACTTCACTTTCTGTGTTTATGTATAGATTAAAGAAGAATGTGGCCATGTTCATCTTGCTCTTTGGTCCTCATAAATCACCGCTGAAACTTTGATTACTGAATGCTGATGGTTTCTAGTTTTGTAAGTAAAATTGAAGGTTTTATTAATGTGAAACCATGAGAAGTTAAGTTAATTTGCTATGTAGAACGTACAACTATTTAATAAACTGAGTTGTTCAATCTGCATCGCAGTTCACCACTACTATATTGCTGCATCGATTCCCATCTTAAAATAAAGCACAGCTACACTGACCTGACATTCAGTTGATCATTATTGCATTTTCCCTTTCTATGTAGGTACTGATGCCTACCTGCACCTATCACGGCTGGGAGATTCGGAAGAACCATTGCCCTAATCAATTGGGAAGAAGCCATTGCTGTAATTAGGACTCAATTTGCTTTCGCAATTATTGTGCTGGTATGCAAATATAGTTCCAAAAGCCAGCCAGCTATATATAGTTCATCCGTTCGTGTTGTACTCGGAAACATCTTGCTTCTGATTTCTTCAGCTATTATAATTGTTCAACTGCCAAAAATGGTTTGCCCTGGAGCACCCGATGCATTTAGTTTTGAATATAGTGGGATTCACCATGTGCCCGTACGCCCACAATTACAAATCTAGCATATTTTCAGTTTCAGGAGTGTGAATTACTCACCTCCTTGCTGCTTGTGCGACATAAGGGTGATCTTATTTGATTCTTCCACTGACGTGAAATCTAATGATGAATGCTGATGTTAAAACGAGCCTACTCTGTAGGATTCCTTGTTCCTTGTAACCAAACGCTCACTAAATGTGTTTTTGGGTAAACCCGGTTTTTGCCGCTGCCTACACCTATAGCCGTCGCGAGGTTTGAGGTTTGTTGCTTGCCTGCCGGTTAAAGCCCACCTAGAGGACGTGGCAACAAGGAATTAATTGGATAAAATTATGTTTTTGTCTAAACCATGAACCAAATACACGTTAATGTTAAATTTGTAAGTAACCTACAAACCTAGTTCAACAAACTTTTACTTTGCGAACTGAGCTCTAGCTCAGCTGGTAAGGTTCCTTATGGTGGAACCAGCCCACCAGGTTCGAGTCCTTGACTCTGCACTGGTGCTCGTATTTTTCTGGATTTATTTCAGGATGTAACCGGCATTATTCTTTCAGACGTGCCCGTCGATAGCGAGGCGCCTGTGGTGACTTCGTCAATTTGGAGGATTTGTCGGCCCAGTCTTTCGAAGATGCTCATAGAGGTAGGGTTGCGTGCATATGTTTGTAGGGGCAAGTGTGCGTGCGTGTTTGTGAGCGTCTGCGTCTGTATTGTGTGATTCGCAAAAAAAAACAAACTTTTACTTTATTTTTAGGCATTCAAATAATTTTAGTTTTAAGAATTTTTTTTTGGTGCAAAATGGGCCCATCTCCATCTATTGTATCTTCATGAATTTGCAATGTGATTTAACCGTTGTTTTGGAAGGAAAGAGTAGGAAGAATCAACGGTTTATTCTTCTGGCGAGTAAAATGTCGGAAGGAACAAAAGTGTGAATGAAAGCTCAACCCGATCTTCTTAAATAAGAAAGTTAAAATTTTTAGTGTCAAGTAAGGAACCCTAAGTTTTTATTGTGTTTACTAAGAAATTTTCCTAAAATGCATGACATTCAAAATAGAAGATTTTAGCAAATTAATAAATCACGTGTGCCCAAATGTTAAAATCGCATAAAACAGATTTAGAGCACGAAATTGATCTCATCCATTCAATTTCACGACTCTCCCCGTCTTGAATCCTCCTCTTTCCTTGGCGGAGACGGCGCCGGTGTGAAACCAAACGACTCCACCCGCCTGGCCCGACGGCTCCACCACCGTCCGGGCCGCCGCCGGCGAAACCCTAAGCTAGCCCTCCGATCAATAGCCCATCGGGTCAGTGGAGGCAATGGGCGAGTGCGCGCCTCCGGCGGCGGCGCCGGCGCCGGCGCCGACGACGGCGAAAACGTCGGTGTGGTGGGACATTGACAAGTGCGCGGTGCCCCGCGGCCGCTGCGACCCGCACCGCATCGCCCACAACCTCATCGCCGCGCTCGCCGCCGCGGGGTACGCGGGCCCCGTCTCGATCGCCGCCTACGGCGACGCCGCCCGCGTCCCTCCGCCCGTCCTGGCGGCGCTCTCCGCCACCGGCATCTGCCTCAACCACGTCCCCGCCGGTATCGACTCTACCTACCTGCTCACTCCATTGCCACCTAATCAGAGCGCCTTGGATTTGCTCTACTTATCATATTCTATTCTTTTCACACCATGACGATTGCCAGGGAGCAAAGACACAAGTGAAAAGAGGATGCTTGTTGACATGTTGTTCTGGGCATTCGACAATCCTCCACCGGGCAATTACTTGCTTATCTCAGGCGATCAGGATTTATCTGACCTCCTTCACAGGCTTAGGATGAAGCGTTATGATATCCTGCTATTACGGCCTCCTAATGCATCATCTCAGGCACTTGCTGCAGCAGCTAAGAAGGTTTGGCTCTGGGAAAATCTTACAGCAGGAGAGCTGCTGCTACCAGAGCCGCCGCCTGCAAGAAGTGTGTTAGGTTGCAAGCTGAATGTCAATAGTTCGGGTACATTGAGCTTAGGTTACAAGTTGAATGCAAATGGTACCGATACAATGAAGTGCTCACAAAGTAAGGTTTGTTCTGAGTATGGTAAAGGTGATATTAATGGAAAGACAGGTAATCAAAACAGAGTGAAACCTATTCAAAAGTATGTAAAGAAGGCAAATAGTTCATCTACTCCTGGGATTAATCAAGATCGAGTAGGGCCAGCTGGTGGAGTTTCTGAAAGCTATGCAGGGAGCAGATCGAGTGAGATAGACCATTCTTCATTTTCTTCATTATCATCATCAATTTCTCACTCACCAGAATATGCAAAGGCCGATACCTCAGTTCCACAGGAAACCCTTACTTCCAAGTTGCCATCTCAGAAATCTGTGTCATCTACTCATTCACAACAAGTGGAGGCAACACACAGGTTTGTCCCTGGTGAGAAACCTAGCACATCAACCGAATGGGTGCCAAAAAGTGCAACTCTTGATCTTGGTTCTAGTAATGGTCACTATAATCGAACGTCTCAGCATTTAAGATATTCTGAAGCGCAGAATAAAGTTCATTATGAGTTTACAACGGGTGGTAATAAGGGAGAGGCAGTCGACCTACCTGGGGTGAAGCCACTTAAGAAGTATGTAAAGAAGACAAAGGTCGCATCTTGCTCTGCAAACAAGCAAGGTAGTTCAGTTAGAGTTCATGACCGTCCTATAGGAAACAGTACAATTGAGTTAGACCAAACTTCTGCTTCGTCATCATCAACTTCTACTGTGTGCCATTCTTCAGCTCAAAAACCTGTAGCTTCTGCTCATTTGCATGAAGTGAAAGCACCACATGAGTCCATCCTTGTTAAGAAGCCTAGAACACCAGTGGAGCAAGTGAAAGCACATGAGTCCATCCTTGTTAAGCCTAGCACATCAGCTGAAGAGGTGAGAGTATCACATGAGTCCATCCTTGGTAAGAATCCTAGCACATCAGTAGAGCACACATCAAGAAGAGGAACCCATGATTTTGATGTCAATACTATCAATTATCATCCATCATGTCAGCAACCCCAATCTTCTGAAGCACAGAATAAACTCCACTGCTACTCTAATATGTGTGATGGTAGTGGGAAGTTAGGAAATGATCAAAAGCTCAATAAAGATCAAACCTATGTGAGATGGGTGGATGTTTCATCAGCTTCGGCAAAAATAAATCCATCTGCACCTCTTGATAATTCTAATGGAAGCACTTTGAGCTATCTAACTCAAAATTTGGCAGTAATGTCAAGCTCTAAATCACTTGAGAGCACAAAGGTGAATGCCTCGAGTCCGTTATTATCAGCTCATAAGTCTTCAATGACTGATCATTTGCATCAAGATGGAGCAGCATCCACTTTTGGTAACAAGAGTAGCACATCATTTCAGTGCACAGCCGAAAATGAAACTTTTGTTTTTGGTGTTAGTAGTGGCCAGTACCAGCCGACATATAAGCAATCCCGCTCTTCTTTGCTACCAGAGCAACATAATTCAGCTACTTATCCGCATATAGATTCACATAGTGGCAACTCTGCTTCGCAATCAGTAGCACATACTGGGTTTTCCTCGGCACAAACATGGTCTTGTGGCCCAACTTTTGAAGATTTGGATAATATTTGCAATGGTTTTAGTAGACTGAATATCTCTGAATGCTCTAGAGGAATTACTGAGACCAGGCCACTTTTCCAAGGTGCTCCTACTAATGATCCTTCTATGGAATTGCCAGATATTTCTAGGCTTTGTTCAGGTTTTGACAAGAGCATATCATCCCTTGGTTTTAACACCAGCAGCTATGTGAATCAATCTACTGATCCTCAAAGTAGCCAACCTCCATGTGGAAACAATTGCAGAGCTGTTCACCAACCTAATAATCCACCAAATTCTCCTGAGATCGAAGGTACTATAGGAATAATATTACATGCTTTGGGCACACTGAAGACTGAAAAGATATTCCCGACAGAATCAAACATTGCAGACTGTATATGTTATGGAGAGATGAATTTAACAGGCTTTGATGTTAAGAAGGCTCTTGAATTGGCAATTCGACATGAAACTGTTGTAATGAAGAAGTTACTACACGATATGCCACTATTTGTTGCAAAAGATGAGAGCCTCTGGAAATGTGTGAATGTAACAAACAGCAAAGCAAAGAATCCCATAGAGGAGCTAGAGACAGTTTATAACTACATGTTATCCACTGATGGCTATTCAGCAATAAAGAACTCTCAGTCAAGGTGAGGCTTTATAACTTCTGTTACGTGATGATCATTTCGTTTTTTCATTCCCCAAATGCAGTTACATTGTATTTCCTTTGCTGGTAGGTACCAAGCTGCAACAATCTTGAAGAGATCGTGCTTGCAGCACTTTTCCCTTGGCGATGTTCTCCAGGTTCTGCATATCATAATTGTTAGGAAGAAGTGGATTGTGCCCCATTCTTCAGGGTGGCAGCCAGTGTCCATAAATACAACAGCGTATACTACTGATGCTACAGGGAAAGTGAAGTCTTAATTCTTTTCCTATGCTAATGCTGGACGGGCATCTTGATCTGCTGGTGAGTGGCAGCCAGGAAATGTATCTGAGATCCACATTCATCTAGAGGGTTTCAGATGTTGCATGATCTTTGCTCTAACCATCAGATACCACCAATGTAGTTTGGAGCTGCAGCAATGCATCTCTGTTAAGTGATCTTTGTGTGCCACAAAGCTGTGAATACCCTGCTGCTGGTTGCAACCCAAATAATAGGGAGCAACGCAGGTCCCAGTTTTTTCTTGCGTTTAAACCTCTAGTACTGGTTCCATTTAGTTATGAACGATGAGCAAGATATAGGAATACAGAAGGGTTTTTTATGTGTTTCAGTGGTTCGGGCAATTTTGAAAAGCTGTGCATCTCTTTTGGCTGAAGAATTTCATCCTCTCGTCTCGTGATGTTCTTTCTCGCTGAAGTGACTGGTTCTGAAGACAGTAGCTTGTGCAGCCTCTAGCTGCTCCCTGCTGGCAGATGAAGGAATATGAAGACATTACCTGCTTCTGCTTGGCCCGACACTGTCATCTGAGTACTGTTACAACTGCTTGCAAAGTACAATACATCAGCTGCACTTTTCCTTAGTGCTGCAAAATTCTCTGATGCACTCGAACTTTTCACATGTATTCCTCGTATCCACAATCCATTTCCTGTATCTGGAGCTGTTTGATACTCGTGGCTACTGTCTGTCTTGTCCGTTGGCATCAGTAGCGATGATGTTCCATGTGCAGTGAAAAGACCGACATGCAATTTACATCAGCATCTCCGCTGACTCTCTTTTGTAAATTCAATTTTTAAATAGTACAAGGCACAATAGGACAATCTTTTATGTAAGTTATATATAAATAAGAACGATGAAGAGGGCAAGCGGCTAGTCTGACAGACAGATAATCAGAATCAGAATTACAGACGAAAACCCTTCTGCTGCGGCTCAAGCCTAGACAAATCTACCAGTAAATGATCCTTTCTTATGGACGATGCTATCTGCAAGAAGGTGGCGAAGCTCAAGCTGAAGCAAGGTGAAGATCAATCATGTGTTCATGCCGCCGCCAGTCTGCGGCGCAGACCTGAGCTCCTGCAGCGCCGCCCTCGCCTGGTCCTGCAGCAGGTCGATCCGCCGCAGGTACACCTCCAGCTCCCGGATCCTCTGCTGCCGCCACTTTTCCCCTTGCATCGGCGACCCCGCTATCGCCGGCGGCGGCTCCAGCCCCATCGGGGCAGCGGTGACGCCGCCGCCCATGCTCATCATCGAACGGAACATCTCCTTGAATAACGCCGCCAGGATGGGGTTTTCGGCGGTGCCGCCGCCGGTCACGGCCGCCGACAGGGCGGCCGGCAGTCCGGCTGCGGGGTCCATGCTGATGCCGCCGCCCATGCCGACGCCCCCGTCCATGGCCGCCGTCTGAGGGAAAGACGGGAGCGTGTCCTCGGTCATAACGGGCATGGGCGCCGGCGGCAGCGCGAGTGTCTCGGCCGCTGCCGCGTCGGCGGCGAAGTCCCCCGTGCGGCGGCGTCGGCCGGCGCGGCGGGGCCTCGAGGTGGGGGACTTGGAGGACTCCCCGTTGGCGGCGGCGGCGTCGACGATGGCGAGGGGCCCGTCGTGGGCGTTGCCGCCGCCGGCGCCCTCGTCGTCGGAGTCGCGGCCGTGCTTGTCGGAGTCGGGGCGCCAGATGGTGCGCGCGATCTCGAAGATGGCCTGCTCGTGCGGGGAGCGGAAGGTGAAGCCCGCCCCGGCGACGCGGAGGCGCTCGACGCAGTTGCGGTACTTGCGCTTGAGGCGGCGGATCTTCTCGACGAGCTGGTTCTTGGTGAAGCCGGTGTTGAGGCGGCGTCGCATGTCCTCGTAGAAGGGGGTGGTGTCGTACTGGTGGGACGCGAAGGCGGTCCCACGCTGCGCCGTGAACTCGGCGAAGGCGCGGAGGATGACGATCTCGTCCTCGTCCGTCCACAGCCGCTGGAAGAGCGGGCGGCGCTCCCCGCCGCCGGCGGGCGCGGCGGCGGCGGAGGCGGAGGCGGCGGCTACGGCGGAGGGCGCGGCGGGAGGGGAGGAGAAGACGGGGTTGGGGTTGGGGTCGACGGGGAAGTCGAGGTCGTCGGAGTCGCCGTTGCCGTAGGCGTCGGCGTCCGGGAAGGAGGAGGAGACCATGGCGCCGGCGGCGGAGGGGTCGTCGACGGTGGGGAACATTAGATCGGATCGGATCGGGGGAGGGGAATCGGCTCGAGTCGGGGGCGCTAGGGTTGGGGGGTTCCGCTGGAGTGGGCTCGAGCTCGGTCGCCTGCGCTCGGTGTGGGGCTTTGGGTTAGGCTAGTACGCGGACCAGCGGTATGGTTTGGACTTTGGACCCGGGTTGGCTGGCCTCGTCCCCGTCCGTCCTTCCCGTGAGTTATTACTCTAGGTTTCCTAAAAAAAGAGTTGTTACTGTAGCTTTTAATAATGTTTTAACAACACAGACAGGAAACTGGCGTGCCATGTATTGATAATAGATAATAGATGGAGAAAAATCGAGAAAAAACTTAAGCATGCGGATAAACTTACTGTGACACCCGGCCCAAGTTGATATGGCCCATAGTGGCCCATGAGCGCGGTGTGCGCATGTTTAGTACCACATTGCTAGTTTAGAGAGGGTGGAACCAACTTATAAGCCTTTGTCCCCCAGCCATAGCACCTTCGGGTTGACCCTTTTACACGAAGCGAGGACGAAAGTGTAAGCATGGTGCTATGTGTACGCATGCCCGCCCCCACGGAAGGGCTGGGCGGTGCGGCCTTGGGAGACGGGGTGTTACACTTATTAAGAAGGCAAGCTATCATATGATAACCTAATTTCTGTGAGAAACATGAGAACTCAAATCTAGGCTATATGATCTTGATCTAAAGGGAGTATCTAGGGAGAGGTGGAAGGGGAATTTATAAAATCACCATCCTATTAATCATACTTTTGCAAATCCCCACTTCCACCTTTTTTCCTAAATCAAAATCATATGGTCTAGATTTAAGTTCTCACAGTTTTTAAAGGAATTGAGTTCTGATAAGATACGTTTGAAACATGCCAGCTATAGGTTATAGTACCGTGGGCAAACATCAACCGTAACAACTCTCTCTCTCTCTCTTTTTTAACAAGGAATTCTATGCGCTGTAGTGTAGCTACTAGTTAGCATGGTTCGATTGGAATTGGCAGCCTTCGGGTTAAGCCGAGAAAGCATGGATGTATGTGTTTCCTTCGATGTACCGCCGGGAACGGGATGTAGTATTTGATTCTTGCATGTTAGATGGCATGGCTACTTTGCCATGTAAATTTGCCCAGGTGACGAGGAAACCCACAGGCAAATGTGTTTCGCTCGCGCCGTGGAACCTGCAGATGTCCGCCTTGGCAGCTGTAACGCGGTAACGCCCATCTCCTGATCTGAAACGTTACACTTACTACAGCAGAGATAGAAAGGCGGGTGAAACCATGTGAAATAAACAAGAGATCAGTGGACACGGATCGGGCTGTGGAACTAATAGCAGAACCGTGCAAGGAAAACGAATGACTTTGCACGCATCCTGTCTATCTTCCCCAGTTAGCAGTAATCTTAACCCACAATCAACACCCTTTTACCTTATCAGTCAGGCGGCACGCACCACTGACCGACCGTCCACTCCAGTAGTAGCCACGATTTCTTTGACACAAGCAACCAGTTGCTAGCTAGCAACATGTACATGCATATGATGCGCAAATTCCATGTATATCTCTTGGAAACAAAGGAAGCAAAATCCATACACAAACAATGGATATCCAAAAAACGAAAAAGATAAAAAAAACAGGATACACAAACAATGCAAGCAGCTGGAGCTGCGAAGCACGCACGCATGTCATCCCTGCTTAAAGCATGCAAAAAGGCTATTTATCCATCGCATCGCGTCGATCCATGTCGTCGAGGAGTGCAAGCAAACCAACATCGCCGACCCGAAAACGGATGGATGCACGATCCTTCCAAGCAACCGCTCCGGCCAGCTCCTCCGTCTCTGCTCGTCCACAAGATCACGCCCTGCCGGCACCTAGCAAACCACGTACCCTGCCCTATAAATCAACCACGCCAGCGCCGTTCGATCCATCACCAGAGACGAACACCAAGCAATTCATAGCAGCCGAGACCAGCATCATCGCGGCACGCAAAACGCATCACAAGCTAGGAGCATCATCGATCCACTGATCGAGCTCGACGCTCCGACGACAATGGCGTTGTCATCGTCATCGTCGTCGTCATCTCCAAGGAGCCTAACCATGGCGGACAGGGCGCTACAGGGCATGGCCGACCTAATCAAGCTGCTCCCAAGCGGCACGGTGTTCCTCTTCCAGTTCCTGACCCCTCTCGTCACCAACAACGGCCACTGCTCCACCTTCAACAAGGTGCTCTCGGGGGCCCTCGTGGCGCTCTGCGGCGGCTTCTGCGCCTTCTCCTCCTTCACCGACAGCTACGTGGGCTCCGACGGCCGCGTCTACTACGGCATCGTCACCCGCCGCGGCCTCCGCACCTTCACCGCCGACCCGGACGCCTCCTCCAAAGACCTCTCGGCGTACCGCCTCCGCGCCGGGGACTTCGTGCACGCCGCCCTGTCGCTGATGGTGTTCGCCACCATCGCGCTCCTCGACGCTGATACTGTGGCGTGCTTGTACCCGGCGATGGAGGTTAGTGAGAGGACGATGATGGCCGTGTTGCCGCCGGTGGTTGGTGGTGTTGCTGGGTATGTGTTCATGGTGTTCCCCAATAATCGCCATGGGATTGGGTACCAGCCCACGCGTGCTACCGAGGACTTCGAGCACAAGTACTAGCCGCCTGCCCGATCGACGACGTGATGTGTATATATATTTGTGTGCTTTGGTCTGTAATGTATCGTCAGTGTGTGATGGATGGATTGTCGATATTGTTTGGGTCTCAAAGAGTCGGGACTCGAGTCAGCTGTTGGAAATGTGTGCGTGTGCTTGTGCAGGGAAATGTGTGTGTGTGTGTCCTCTCTTGGTTCTTGTTTGATTTTATCAGGTTTGTTTGTTTGCAAGCATGCTGATGCCGAGATGACTACGATTGCATCGTCGTCATTGAATCGTTCATTTTTTCTTGTCGAAATACTCGAAGCGTGCGTGCTGCTTCTCTCGCCAACTCCCAGCTGACTGCGTGACGCGGCTAAGAAGTAACCTATACACGTCCTCCGCAAACAAAAGCCTTGTTCATCTTGGGCTAGCTGATGAGTAGAGTAGTGCTTACTGCTTACGACTTGGCTTGACCCTTGTGCGTCAGCGTCAGGTCTTGCTTTTGCTTCCACTCAACGCTCGCTTTGGCTTCCGGAGTATCTTGAGCGACGCGTGGCGCCAGAGTGTGTATTTATTTATTCAATGATAGAAGCTGCGGCGTGTGTCTTAACTATAAACTTTTTTTTTACTTGAGGACTGTGTGTACTGAACTCTGAACTGTGAATCTGTGATGCACGAACACGAGTACACGACCCAAGCATTTTCAGGGTGAAAGAGACAAATCGTTAGGCCCATCTGTTGTGGCCTAACCCAAGCATCCATCATGGCACGCCCGTGTTTGTGCAGTTGGGCCTAGATTGAGCCCATCAACATAAAGGAATTCAGTGGAAGCTGAAGCCTTTTGTATGAAGGAGCTGTACCTGAACTGTACTATATTGTTTTTTGGCGAATTAATGTACTGTAATTTGAGACAAATCAAATACGTACGATGTCTAGTTCTATGCAAGGCCAAACCACAAAAGCCTAAAACTGCGGTGGACCGACTCCTTGAATAGCCACCCCTTCTACTTGTACAACAATTTTAGGCAAAAAAAAAAAAGAACTCTTTGCACTAATGCACGCTCAGCCATGCATCATGCATGCCTTTTGCGTGCTCCGATGATCCGACACGGCGATGCCCGGCTCCGATGAACAAAAGACGACCACAGATCACTCCTTGACGATGACCCAGACGGCGTAGATAATCCCCGGCAGGTAGGCGAGGAAGGACAGGAGGAGGCAGATCCAAAACTCGATCTGCATCATGCACCACGACGAGACGATATGACGGTGCGGTGAAAAATTTAATCATATCGATGACGCCATGCAGTATTCATGTGTACGGATGCATGGATCGGAGGCAATAATGCGCGCGCACCTTGCAGCCGTGCTTGAGGAAGACGCCGAGCGGCGGGAGGATGATGGCCACGATGATCCGCACGACAGTCACGGCGTTGTCCGACATGTCGCCGTCGCCGCCGATCGCCTCGCCGGGGAAGAAGAAGATGAGACGACCGGTCCTTGTAGCTTGAGCGCGCGTGCCTGTTGGAGGAGCTAGCGAAGAATAGCGCATGCATGGACGTATGAAGCGAAACAAAATGCCTGTGTGGGGTCGCGGGTGTGCATGCTTTGCTGGCGTTGGATGTATCGGTGGTGGAGCCGGCTAGCAAGCAGGCAGGTCAGAGGCAGGGCAAGAGCGCAAAAAACAAGGACCGGCGCGAGTCCAGAGCGCGAAATAATTTCCTCACGATCTTAATTTTCATTAAACTAAAAGTTTTAATTTGTAAAAATAGAATGTTAGAATTCTGTAACAGTTTGAAAGGTTAGATGAGAGGCTCTGGCCAAATGGAATACTAATACCAGAGAGAGCGTGATGAGAGAGAGATAAGAATGAGACACTCCCATGATATATCGTCATCACCAGCCAAGAAAAAAGACGCCAAGGTCCGTCGCGCACACGTCTCGGTGCATGCATGCTTGGACTTGTTGGCGCAATTGGTCAAAACCAAAATCCACCACGATCTCTCGAGCAAGCCTAACTAGCCGAACAGGTGGATATACAAAAGCCAGAGACGGCACCTCCTCCTCACTGACCGACTGCAGGTCCTTCCGACACCTCCCTCCCTCTCCCCACTGCTCCATCGCAATTCGGTGATCAAATCTTTCTTGGCTGCAGCAGCCATGGCGCCCTCCCTGCTGGCGCCGGTCGTCGCGGCGGCGCTCGTGGCGGTGGCGGCGGCGTGGGTGTGGGACTACGCCGTGGTGCGGCTCCTGTGGCGGCCCCGCGCCGTGGCCGCGGCGTTCCGGGCGCAGGGGGTCCGCGGCCCGGCCTACAGGTTCCTCACCGGCAGCAACGGCGACGTACGGAGGATGAAGGCCGAGGCCGACGGCGAGGTGCTCGACGTCGGCGACCACGACTACCTACGCAGGGTCGTGCCCCACTTCCTCGCCTGGAAGGAACAGTACGGTACGCTTGCTCTGCCCGTCTGCTCTGCTCTGCTCTGCTCCGGATGTCTCTAGTGGTATGGTAGGATCGTGTTTCTTGCACCATATGTTTTTTTAATAATGAATGGACGAAAAAAAAAGCTTTGCCAAGAAGTAATATTTTTTTCCGAGAACGCAGTAATATTTTTTAAGAAGAAAGAAAAAATAGGAAGAGAGGAAAAAAAACACGTGGCTCTGGGTGTTGTTGGCACTTGGCAACCCAAGCAACAACAAAATTGAAAAAGACTTCAAGTATTTCTCTAAAGGAAGGAACAACTAAGCAGCCGGGGCCGGCGGCTCCCCCAATCCAGCTCAACCGGAACAAAGAGGGAAAACAACTCAAATAACCTGTACGGTTGGAATTTGAATGAACTCGCAGGCAGCTTAACAAAAAGAAAAAAAAAGAAAAGAAAAAGAAAAACAAACAAAGAAAACATCCTGTGTTACCTGTCACCGTAAAGGAATGAACAGTCTAGCTTGGTCAGGGAAAACTGCACTTGATGCAGTTCAACACACTCAAACAGAAATACAAGGAAAGCTGAAGCTCAATCGAATTGCCTCTTTCTGTAGGAGGGGCCAATCCTGTACAGTTTCCATGGCTTCATACATACAAAAGAAAAAAAAATAAATCTCTAGTTTATCGGTGGAGACAGTACCTTGCTCTAGTACACTCACTTCATAACCTGAAGGTTTTCCTTTGAACGATGTGTAGGAGGGCCATTCCTGTTCTGGTTTGGTCCGCAACCGCGAATCTGCCTCCTCGATTACGAGTTGGTAAGGCAGGTTCTTTGGAACAAGTCTGGACATTTCGTGAAGACCGATGCGCACCCGACCATCCTGGCAATGCTTGGCAAAGGGCTTGTCTTGGTAGAAGGACCAGATTGGGTGAGGCATCGGAGGGTCGTCAATCCAGCTTTCGCAATGGACAAGCTAAAGGTGAGAACTGATGATCTGCTTAAATTTCTGCCTCAGCTCCCAGTTTCCTGCTGATCATATATAGTTTCTCATGGATTTTTTTTTTCTGATTCTGCAATGAAGATGATGACCACGACAATGGTCAGCTGTGCCGGACACTTGATCAAGGAGTGGGAACAACTTGTGTCCAACAACGGGAACAAAGAGGCCGAAGTGGAATTGAACAGGAACTTTCAGGAGTTGACAGCAGATGTCATATCCCGTACCGCTTTTGGAAGCAGTTATAAAGAGGGCAAACAAGTCTTCCATACACAGAAGCAACTCCTTGCCGTCGCCATGGCAACCCTCCTCAATGTGCAGCTACCAGGATTCAAGCAAGTGAACATGTTTCTTGGCCAGCAGTAATCTTGCCTTTTTCTATACATTCTTATGGTTTGTTGATAAATTCCTTCATTTATTTGTAGGTACCTTCCTACTAAAACCAATAGATTAAAGTGGACGCTAGAAAAGAAGCTTAAAAATACACTTACTACAATCATACAGACCCGGTTAGCATCGAAAGGAAATGGGTATGGAGATGATCTGCTCGGTGCGATGCTTGAGGCTTGCTTTGTGACAGAACAAGGACAGAAACGAGATGAGCTGACCCTGACCATGGATGAGATTATAGATGAGTGCAAGACGTTCTTCTTTGCAGGGCATGAGACCACATCCCATTTGCTTACCTGGACAATGTTCTTGCTCAGCATGTATCCACAATGGCAGGAGCGGCTAAGAGAGGAGGTTTTGAGAGAATGCGGAAACGCAAATCCTACTGCAGACATGCTTAGCAAATTGAAAGAGGTATCACCACCTTTTGCAATTGTAATACTCATAATCTTTGATGTCTTTATTACTAGACTCATGTGACATGCGACCACAATATTTGTTGTACAAAATCTTGTTGTAGGCTTCTAGCTAACATAGAAAATTGCCTTTGCAGATGACAATGGTGCTCCTTGAGACACTCAGACTCTATGGTCCTGTTGTAGCCATGCTAAGGAAGCCTGTATCTGATATAAGGCTGGGAAGCCTCACTATACCTAAAGGCACTGGACTCGTAATACCTATTCCAATTCTTCACCGAGACAAAGATATTTGGGGTGACAATGCCAATGAGTTTGATCCATTAAGATTTGAGAATGGGATTACAAATGCAGCAAAGACCCCACAAGCACTTTTAGGATTCTCAATAGGGCCACGAGCATGCATCGGTCAGAACTTTGCGATGCTAGAAGCAAAGTCAGTAATGGTCATGATCCTGCAGAAATTCCGCTTCACACTTTCGCCGAAGTATGTGCATGCACCAGCTGATCGTATAACACTTCAACCTAAGTTCGGTCTTCCCATAATTTTGAGGCCACTGGACGCACCATCATGTTAGATGGTTGTATATGTAGCGTAGTATGACCTGAAATTGTGATGTGCAAATAAACAAGAGGTACCTGAAAAAAAATTGAATAGGTATGTACACAAGAGACAGCTATATACATATATATTAAAAAAATTCAGAGCTGTATAAATATAGTAAAATTTGGAATGGCTATGTACATCAGTAAAACTAAACAAGAGGAGCATTGCGATGGTGGAGTATGTAAAGAAGCACAGGATCCATTTCCATTGTATGATGTTGATATAAAGGACCATTGTCACTCGTTTTTTTCCTATGTACAGGAAAGAGAGCTTCCGCTCGTTTAATTGAAGACAAAATTGTCACTTTCAGCATTTATTGATTGGTACAAATGTACAACACGTAAATGCCAAAGAACCTGTTCATCTACAAATTGCATTTGGATATCAATTTTTGTTGTCATGGATGATAGAGAGCAACAGTACAAGATGTGCACATATTCTGTGACAGGCACAGCAAGTCCAGTACCTGTCTTTTAGATCTAATCTTCTAGAAGATAGGATGAATAATAGTGGTGGAAGTGCAATGGCGGTGGATGGAGGAACCCAGGCAGAAGTTGCACCTTACAATAGGAGATGAGAACACTTGCGTATCATGGTTCTGAACAGCGCGGGTCAATGTGGAATTGTGGATTTTTGCCTGTATCACTACATTGTAAATCAAAAACTGGCAGGTGCCGAGTAATGTAGCGAATGTCTTTTTTTTTTGAGAGAAACAACAGCAACCTTGGAGGTTGCCTGAAATTTTATCAAAAAGAGATAACTTGATCAAACAATTTACAAAGCCGGATTGAGGCCAAGAATTACAAGAAGGCAGACATTGAAAGCTTTACACCTGATCAACTAACTAGCTAACAGAAATACCTGAACGACTAATTATCTAACTATAACCTACCTATCCTGAAAAGAAAAATTGACTCCAAGCAATTATTTTGGCTTTATCAGAGGGAGAAGAACATCTGTTTGACCACAGGAGAAGATCATCACGACATCTGCTGGCGATGTGTAAATTGATCTCGTCTTCACTCCGAAAAACTTTGGCGTTCCTGCACTTCCAAATGTTCCAGCAAACACAAATCAATAGAGTGGTCCTAACACGCTGGTTAGGTTCAGAGAAAGGGTTGACGATCCATAGATTTTCGACATCAGTAACGCTTGCAAGATAAAGGTTGATAGACGACCAGAAACTCCGAGCGCGCCCACAAGAGATGAAAAGATGAGAGCAATCTTCCTTCTCAGTGCAGAAAGGGCAGCGATCATCCGCTCCCATATTGCAGTGGTGCAGTCGGCTGTTAGTACTCAGCCGTCTTCGACGAAGGACCCAGAGAAAGAATTTGCATTTCTGGGGCGCGAAGTTGTGCCAAACCTCATAGGAAAAGTCATCATCTTCCAGAGAGTTGAAGTAGAGCAAGTAGTGTTCCTTAGTTGTCGGCGGCTTGTGGTTGTGTCAGAAAATTCTAATATCAGAGGAACCTTCAACTAGTGTGACTGACGCGATCAGGGCTTGGAGCTCCAGAAGTTCACTATTAGCGACAAAGGACAGGCGGGGGCGCAGAGAGAGCTGCAATTCCTGGGTTGATAGAACACGAGCGACCGATGCATTGGGTCGAGTAACGTGGCTTTAAAGAGCAGGGAAAGCACTTGCCAAAGTCTGAGAGCCACACCAGAGATCCAACCAGAAGGAAGTCATACTTCCGTTGCCAACTAGCACCATGGTTTCTGCTCTGAAGGATGGCAATTGCGCGTAAATGTCCTTCCAAATGGGAGTGATATATGCTATATCATCCCCAAAATCCCGACTGTCAGTCCAGCCATATTGTAGACGTAACCAATCAATCCAAGGGGCGGAGGGAGAGCAGTGGAATTTGAATAGGAATTTTTTCAAGAGACTGACATTCTTTTTTGCTATATCTGGTATTCCTAGTCCCCCCTTGCGCTTGGGGAGGCAGCAATCCTCCCATGCAACTTTACATTGCCCACCGTTACACTTGGCCTCCCCAGTCCACATAAATGCCTGTTGTTTCTGGACTAGAGAGTCGATGGTGCCTTCGAAAAGAAGCAGCGAACACATGGGGTAGACAGCTTGAGAAGACAGCACAGAACTGACCAAGGCGGATCGCCCCATTTCATTAAGCAAGGAGCCTTTCCAGCCGGCCAAATATTTATCAGAGCTTGAGATAACTGGTTGAAAGTCAGAGACTCTCAGATTGGAAGTAGAGAGTGGAAGGCCGAGATACGGTTGAGGGAAGGAAGCCACAGGACAGTTGAAGATGGCCGTCAGGGACTGCGCCTCATCATTGCCAACACAAATGGGTAGGAAGGTGCTTTTCTCAAAATTGATGAAGAGGCCAGTGGATTCGGAGAAGGCTTGGAGCGTTTGTTTGAGGGCTAGAAGCTGACTCTCTTCGGCTTTTAGAATAACGAGGGTATCATCTGCATACTGCAAGACAGGGCAAGGGGCAGAGGCGATGACAGGGTGTTGCAGGACTCCTGCTGTCCCAGGGCCGGTGAGCATTTGTTGTAAGACATCAGCAACTAGAATGAAGAGATAGGGAGAGAGGGGTCACCTTGGCGTAGGCCTTTTTTACATTTAATCCAATTGCCAGCCGTTCCATTGAGCAGGACCGCGGTCTGACTTGTTTCGAGAATCAATTGAATCCATGACCTCCATTTCAGTGGAAAGTTGTAACACCCTAATTTTATCATCACATTAAAATTTATATAGGCAACTAATTTTTCTTAGTTTCTATTGTTTTAGGAAATATTAATTTGCAAATTAAATCTTGACTCTTAAATATTTAAACATCATTTAAATTAGGATCAATAAAATTTTTGTTGCATTCATGCTGATTGCATATATTTTGAATGATGGTTTGAATTTGAAAAGGTTTGTAAAAGTTTAAACTAAAATTCAAAACCCTCTCTTTTCCCTCTCTTTTTCCAGCCCAACCCATCTTTTCTCTTTTTCCGGCCCATATCTCGCGGCCGCGGCCCGGTTTCCTTTTCCCGGCCCAATCCGCCGCGCGCGCAGCCGCCGGCCCAGCCGCTCTCTTCCCTCTCTCTCTTTGTCTCGCTGTCGTGTGGGCCCGCCTTATCATCCCTAACCCCGAGCCGTGCGCGAGCAGGACTGTGAGTCCGACCTTGCCCCGACTCCGCGTCGCTTCTTGGCGCGTAAGCCTTGGTCCCTCGGTCCTTTTTAAGCGCCGCCTCGACCCCTCTTGTCCTCAACCCAAGCCGCAGCCCCGTCGCCGCGCCCTCGAGTTTGCGCCGCCGCAAACCCTAGGCTTAGGTCGCCGCTTCGATTCGAGCTTCCAAGCGCCTTCTAGCCTCGTTGAGTTCGTCGCCAAGCTTCGCGTGGAGGTAAGGAAGTCGCTGAGCTCGTTTTCCCTCTCTCTCTCGCTCTCTTGTGCTTGTGCGAGCTCGCCGTCGCTAGCGCGCCGCCGTTCGTCGTCGCGAGCTCCCTCCGTTGCGTAAAGCTCGTTTAGAACCCCCAAAATCGACTCCCCACATCCCCAGCTTCCTCCCAAGCCAAGCACGGCGAGGTTTAGAGTCTCCTAGTCCTAGTTTCGCCCAACTCCGGCGAAGCGCTGCCGCGGGCCGTCATCTCCGGTCGCCAGCGCCGCCGCGGTAGAGCTAGGGCTATCCAGAGCCGTTAGATCGAGATCCAACGGTCCTGATCGAGCCCGACTTGAGTCAGACCAAGTCGCCCGACTTGAGTCAAACCAAGTCGTACCGGTCAGCCGAGGTCTTTTTGCAGAAAAGCCCCTTAGTTTTCTTAGAATCAACCCACAGTCCAAGCCAGTTCAAAAATAATTAGATCTAGGTCCTTTTCTTTTTGTTTTAGCCCCTAAGCTTTCTAAAAATATAACCCGCCGTCCTTTAAGGTAGTTTTTTACTAAAGTCCTTCTGTTTTTATATAAAATTACGTTTTAGGTCCCTGGTTTCTTCTGTTTAAGCCCCTGGAAAGTTAGATTTAGTTCAAAGAAGCCCTTAAACCTTGTTTTAGCCATATCTTGACCGTTTTAAGTCCAATTTGAGTGATCTTTGCGCTCACACGATCGTCTCTTCATCAAGAATAGTTCTAGACACGTCTTTGCGTCTTTAAAAGTTGTATGGTGTATTGTTTTGCTTTTATTGATTGAATGCTTGTGCGAATCGTGTAGAGAACGGTCCGTTCGAGGGGGATCAAGATCAAGTCTACGAGGAGGAGCCACCGCAGTACTTTGAGGAAGGCAAGTGGATTTCTCCCTCTGTATACTCTTTTGAACCCATACACATTGCATGACAACAAAGTTTATATTTATGTTCGTGATGCATTAATTTGATGGGTCCTATGTAAGGATGACTAGTCTTTTACACCTAAGCCTTGATACACCGGGTTTACTTTTATGTTGGGTAGCTATGCTAGATGCTTAACCTTGGTTCATGATGGGTTCTATCCAATATTGATGAATATCCTTATTATTTATATCTTGTTATGTTAATACAAGATCACCATGTTAATCGCAACATGGAGAACCATCCAGGATTAACCGTACAACCACAATACTACATGGCTCTGGTCTTGGCTAATTAATTAGAAACCTTGGTTAGGGATGATCTTACCGAAAGGGCATGGGGGGTGGCGGTTGACGGAGTATAGCCCGGTTCTCTCGGGAAGTGGGCTTGGCTAAGACACTATACCAGTTAGGGAGGGTTATGCCTGCTTCCGATCCGGAAATCTTAGCGGATTGTTTCTAACTAGGGAATCTTTATAAAGGCCTCGTAGCGTCCCTATGCAGTCACACCTTGGTAGTGTGATACGTGCCTGATCAGCACAGCGTGGTTGGGTCTAAAGTTCTTCGGAGCTTTTACGCGAATTGTGGTAAAAGTGTACAACCTCTGCAGAGTGTAAAACTGTTATAACAGCCGTGTTCGCGGTCATGAACGGCCTGGACCCTCACGTGATTAATCTATCGAAATATGAAATCAAATCATTGCATGCATATGTTATTGGTTATGTTTATGATTTATTTTATGCTAATATGTGTTGGAATATACTTATATCTTAGTAAATAGTTGCTTGTTAATAAAACTTGACCAACTAAAATGCTGACCGTTGCAAACCAAGCCTTTCCTTGATAGCTTGCATATTTCCCCCACTTGCTGAGTACCAACTATAAGTGTACTCATCCTTGCTTATATTGGATCAGAAGGTAATAATGGAGCGGAGTACCTAAGCGATCTTGATGAGTTCTAGGCGTGTGTTCCACCAGTCAGATGCCTGTGGAGTGCTTTTGGAGTTATCGTCTTTAGTTATCGTGTGAACCAGTTTAATTTGGCCTTTGTGCCATATTCGTGAGTGTAATAAATACTTTATTTATTAAATATTCGTTTGAGTACTGTTTCTGCTATTCACTCACGGTCTATCATATGTGTGAAATTTGATCCTGGCACACATATGAGATGTACTCGGTTTTCTTTCTAAAATCGGGTATGACAAAAGTTTTTTGCCTCAAGGACCCGATCGAGAGCTGTCCACTCAATAGAGTCAAAAGCTTTCCGGAAGTCCAATTTCAACGCGACAGCTGGGATTTTCCGTTTGTGACATGTCTGAACCAATTCAGCAGCATACACAAAATTCTCAGAAATACTCCTACCTTTCAAGAACCCTGTTTGATCTGGATGTACCAAAAAGGGGATGAGAGGCTGAAGTCTATTAGTAAGGGCTTTGGAGATAATTTTGAGAGGACAGTTTTGAAGTGAAATAGGTCGGTAATGTTCAGGTTTTGTGACTCCTACTTTCTTGGGTAAGAGAACAATATGGGATTGGTTGATAGGTAGAAGGTCAGACCTTAGCTCAAAAAAATCTTGAAGAAGGGAGAAGATGCTGGGGCTGATGGTGGACCAGAAAAACTTGAAAAACGCTGGGCCAAAACCATCTAGTCCCGGGCTCGAGTCATTTTTCATGCCCCAAAGCGCACACTTAATTTCTGAGTTAGAGAAAGGAGCAATCAAGGACTCACTCTGGAAAGAATCTAGGGCTCTAAGAGAGAGGGAAGCATGCAGGTTGGGGGTAGAAACAACAGGAGAAGCATGACCAAGGAGATCAGAGTAGAATTTGTGTAAAATTTGTGCTTTACCTGCATGAGAATAAACTGGGACGTCACCTGGATCCAAGACACGAATTTGATTTTTCCTTAGTCGGATGGTCGCACACATTTGATAATATTTGGTGTTATCATCGCCAAGCACACAGTCTCGTATTTTTCCACGTTGTCGCCAGTTGGTAGCAAGAACATTAGTGTGATGGCTGAGAGAGATTTTCACCAGAGAGCGCAACCTAAGCTCGAGCGAAGAGAGGTTGCGGTGCTCTTCCACAAGATCAAGAAAGTTAATAACTATTTCACAATTTTTTACTATTGTACTGGGTTTTTTTTCTGTTTTTTTCCCATTTTTGACAACAGCTCGAACCCTCTTAATTTGCTTACAAATAAGGGCAGCCGAGTTATCAGCTGGCTCTAGCACACTAGACCAACTGTCTATAACCAAAGAAGGAAAATCTGGGTGGTGGAGGTGATGGTTGTTAAACCTGAAAGTGGTGGAGCGAGGGACAGACGTGGAAGCTTGCAGCACAATGGGTACATGGTCTGAGGTGGAGCGAGTGCTGGAGGAAAGAACCGAATCCAGGAAGAATTGGCTCCATTCTAAATTTACTAGAGCACGGTCTAAGCGACAGAGTGTGGGGGATGCCTGATTATTTGACCAAGTGTAAAGTCGGTCCAGCAGAGGGATATCTTGCAGGCCTAGTGCGTTGATAAAGCTGTTAAACCAGTCGGCTTCAGTTGCATCAAAGTTTTCGTTTGATTTCTCAGAGGGATCACGTAGCAGATTGAAATCACCTAGGATAACCCAAGGCCCAGAGATGGAGTCAGCAATGGTGCTCAAAGAATCAAGGAAAAGAGGTTTATGGGCATGTTCACAGGGACCATAGACATTAGTTACGTAGAAGGAGACATTCATGGCCTGGTGGGAGAAAAGGGTGGTAATAGAGTATTCATCTTCAGAGTGTGAGATTTGCTCAACAGAGGAGTGGCGCCAGGCAGTTAGGATACCACCTGAGGCGCCAATGGATGGTTTGAAATTAAAGTGTTGAGTAGACTGTGGGAGGAAGGATAGAGCTTTAAAATGTGAAACATCCTGGAGCTTGGTTTCCTGCAACACAGAGATATCAACATCGGTCGATGTTAGGGCACGTTTCACATCTCGACATTTATCTTTTTGCCCAAGACCACGAACATTCCAGGAGGCGAGTTTAATAGAACGAAATTAGAAGCCATTAAGACAAAAGTAGCTCACAACGACGGAGACACAATACCAGTACATGATTCAGACTCTTAGGGAAACAAAAGGTGACGAAAAAACAAACTAAAGTAAAGACTAAACTTGCACGGAGGCAAGAGACACAAAGGGACGATGACGAAAATTCAGAGGCAGGGAGCTTCATTCTTCCATTGCAGCAACCGTCGATGAGGGGAGACCCTCCAGGAGGTCCTCCGTCTTAACCGCACAAGCCGAAGCAAGATCGACCGCATCCGCCAAAGAGATCGGAGTGGAGTTATCCTTCGCCAGTTGTATCAGTTCATCAGGTAGAGTGCCAGAGAGGTTACCATTGCCATCACGTGGTGCACGAGCAGGTACCGAGCGCGCCGCCATCTTCTTCCCAGCACCCTCCACCTTGCGACGCTTCAGATTAGTCGCCTTATCAGCCATGGAGACGTACTCCGGATCCTCGTTATTTGCCAGCCTAGGGCTGTGGCGGCGACCAAAAGCAGGCGGTGGCACCGGGGCCTGGGGCGCCAACCCCAGAGGTGGCCCAACCTGGGCTGCCACCACCTGCAGTCCCGTGGCGTTGGCAGCCTGGCCCTGATGCGCCACAGCATCCGGCGGCACCAACCCAGGAGAGACAGCGACGGAGGCCCCGGCCACCGGGTGGGGCAGTGCAACCGGCGTGCCGATCACACTAGCAGCAGACCACCCAGAGGCAGGCTGGACCGACAGCGTCGAGGGAGCCATGGGCCTTGTAGCTAGCCTCGGAGTGGGGCAGTATGGTCGGCACACCGATCACACTAGCAGCTGACCACTCAGAGGCAGCGACCGGCGGCGCAAAAGAAGTCGGAGGCGCTATCACAGGTGAAGCAGCGGCGACAGGGGCCCCAGCCTCAGGGTGGGGCAGTACCACTGGCGTACCAGTTGCACTAGCAGCAGACCACCCAGAAGCCAAGAGCCGAGCAGGAGGATGGGCCATGAGCCCTACGGCTTCATTCATTGATATTTCAAGTTCCGTGGACACTTGAGCACCTTCAGCAGCAATAGCCAACGTAAAAGCAGGGAGCTTGTTCGGTCCAACAGTGAACCGTTCTTCCATGACACCAACAGAACAATTAACCAAGTCAATGACCTGCAAGCCCTTAGACCCAGAACATTGCCATGGCTGCAGCGGCAACCTGAAAAATGCCTCCTCACCAGGCAAGCTATTTGTCAAGGAATGTCTTTTAAAGGTCCTTGGTAGCTTATAGTGAATACTATATGTCCACATCTGTTATAATGTTCAAGACTACTAGTCGTTTGATGCCACACTTTCCATTCGAAGTAGTTTGCCAAGAAGAGTCGAATAGAGCCCAACGATGATGAATGCTCTTGACAATTCATGGTGTTTCTTTCTGCTCCCTTACTATTGATGTTGATTTCCCAGTAACTACTGCTATCTGAATCACGCATGATCTCATATTATGATGTCACTTCCCTGATTTTGGTTAATTAGTTTGAAAGAACATGTCTTCCTCTATGCTTACTTCACCAGTCCCTTATGATGTTAAGAAAACAGAAAACTAAAAGCACGATGTATAAGCAGTGGTATACTTGGCCCTGGTGTTGACATGTGGCGCCCCATGCATCTCTCTGTAGTAGGTCCATTCATATTGTTTGCTTGATATCTCAAACTGATCAGCAATTCAAAGACGGATGTATGCTTGCCATGAAAATGATGGTACTATTCCTTCATGACAGAAGTAAATTGATTTTTTGGCATCAAATTAGTTTTGGGTGTCCTATCAACCGTATTCTCCAGTGAATGTTTTCCTTTTTATTTTGAATGAGCACCAGCAGAGATTTTCAGTGAGACAAAAATTTCTATGCAATAGGAGCACCACTAAATTTACAATGCTATAGTATATAGTGTGGAGGGAACAAAACCTTCTAGAACAAGGCAAAAGAGAATATATATTATACCATGCTTATTTCTCTTCCCAAGACCATCTTTCGCCATGGCATCCTTTGCTCTGCTTCTTGTTGCTGTGCTAGTCCTTGTCATCTCATGGTTATGGGACTATGTGATTTTGCGCCTCATATGGAGACCTTACATCACTACCAATAAGCTCAAGGAACATGGGATCCATGGACCTCCGTACAAGTTCTTCAAAGGCTGCAATGAGAACATCAAGAGAATGAAGGAGAAGGCCGACAGTTTGGTGCTGGACGTTCATGATCACAACTATCTCCCTAGGATTGCACCACACTACCTCAAATGGAGACATCAATATGGTATTGGTTCCTCTCCAGTTTTCCCATCTGTTCTTGTGCTTGGTTTGGTTTGGTTTGTTGTTGCATATGCAAGATTTCAAGTACTATATGTTTCTCAAGATTTGTCCACCGAACAAATACCCTAAGGCCCCGTTTGGATCCCTTCATTTTGAGGAATTGGAATCTACTTAATAAATTAGGCTATTTGTCAAGGAATGTGACATTCCATAACTTTTCCAAAGTATGCATGCATGCTTATCTTAAATTCATGAGGTGGGAGATGATGGAAATAGATTCTATAAATCATCATGCTATATTTCTAATGTGCAATTTATAGCGCATCGCACTCTTTGACTCACTTCCCTATAACATAAATGCAATACATAAGTATTTCTCCCATATTGCTGACAATAATATACAACCATATCTCAAATCATCTAAAAACAAAAGATAAAGTTTACTAACATAAAAATACCCATCAATTATTTTAACACAGCTATTGATTATTAAAATTGTGGGGATGTTTTTTTGTCATTAAACTGTTTAAATGGATTTACATGATATTTGCAAATGTGAATGGTCAGGAGAACCGTTTCTATACTGGTTTGGGGGGCAAAACCACGAATTTGCATATTCTATTATGATTTGGCAAGGCAGATTCTTTCAAACAAATCTGGACACTTCATGAAGAATGATACACAACCAACAGTCTTGGCATTGCTAGGTAAAGGGTTGGTCTTCGTAGAAGGCATAGATTGGGTGCGGCATGGTAGAGTAATCAACCCTGCATTTTCCATGGATAAGATAAAGTTGATTTATGTGCTAATCTCATAGTTCATACTTATGCTCCATGGCTGTATATGGAATGCACTCAATAAATGTAGGGTTTAGGAAGCAAACTTGATGCATCTTAAATTCTGGTATTCCTTTAGGAAAGTTTATGCCATCTCAGTATATTTCCATCACCAAATTAGTTCCTTGTAAAAATTGTGAAAAGAGAGATTAAATAGCTAAAAAAATCTAATTTGGACCATAGGAATATATATCAAGTAAAAAATTTATTTCTATGGAGCTGTCATCTTCATCAATTCATGTTGTATAACTTTTGCTTTTCCAGATGATGTCAAAAACAATGGTCGTTTGTGCTCAAGGAATTAGAAGACCAAGCATCCAAAAACAAGAATGGGGAAACTCAAGTTGAACTTGACAAACAATTTCAAGAGTTAACAGCAGACATCATATCCCATACAGCCTTTGGGAGTAGCTACAAATTGGGAATAGAAGCCTTCCATGCACAGAAAGAGCTTCAGGAAATAGCAGTAGAAACTCTCCTTAATGTACAGATACCAGGATCCAAGTAACATCTCTAATACCTCACCTCGTGGCTTATGGAATGGCTTTTTATTACGAAACCGATAAAAATGATAATTTTGTTTTACAAACCAAGATACATATATAGCTCATTCATCACATGTTTTTTGAGTGCAGCTACATTCCCACATCAAGCAATAGGCAGAAGTGGAAGCTTGAAAGGAAGCTTAGGGGTACCCTTGTTCAGATAATTCAATCACGATTAGGGCCAGAAGGGAGTTTATGGAAATGATTTGCTTGGCTTGATGCTTGAGGCTTCCATTCCAACCGAGCATGGAGGCAAGCAACAGCTCAGTTTGAGCATGGATGAGATCATACACGAGTGCAAAACATTCTTCTTTGCTGGTCATGAAACCACGGCACTTCTGCTTACATGGACAGTTTTCTTGCTCAGTGTGTATCCAGAATGGCAGGAGAGGCTTCGGAAGGAGGTTTTGAGGGAATGTGGAAAAAAGAATCCAAGTGGTGACAACCTTGGCAAATTGAAAGAGGCAAGATTACTAATCCTTCTGTTGATTCTTTGTTTTTTTTTTCATTTCCTTTGTTTGTTTAAAAAACAGATTCTTTGGCTTGCTCACATATATGGAATAGTTGTGTCGTGTGCATTACAACGTTTGATTGTTATCGCAACGTTTTAACTATTTGTGCATATTTTCAAAAGTACTCGTAGATCCTTAGCTAACTACAAAATGATCAATGTTGCAGATGACAATGGTTCTCCTTGAGACCTTGAGGCTCTATAGCCCTGCTGTTTTCACGCAAAGGAAAACTACGACAGATATGGCAGTTGGAGAAATAAAAATACCACAAGGCTTCGGGATTGTCATACCTTTCGCAATCATGCACCGAGACAAGACCATTTGGGGTGACGACGCAGATGAATTCAACCCATTAAGATTTCAGAACGGAGCCATAAAAGCAGCAAAGGTTCCTCACGCCCTGCTAGCATTCTCAATAGGGCCAAGGTCATGCATTGGTCAGAACTTTGCGATGATGGAAGCCAAGTCAGTACTTGCCGTGATACTTCAGAAGTTCTCGTTCACTCATTCCCCAGACTATGTGCACGCACCAGTGGATCTGGTGACTCTTCAGCCTAAATTTGGTCTTCCAGTTGTTCTGAAGCTGCTGGACATATGACAGATAGATGATATCATGATACTACTCTGTTACAGTACAAGCTTCAGATAATTGCCAGCCTCTGGTGTCATGTGAATCCGCGAAGTGGCTGCATGCCTGCATATATGTATCTAAAATAAGAAAATAGTGGAGGGTACAAGTACTGAACAATACTTTCACCCTACTGCTGATAGCTATTAACACCCAAAATTAGCGTAGCTTTTGGGTCGAAATGACTTGCAAAGCTATTTAATTAACAAGAATAAGGTCACTTCTCATTTTACACTGCCAGAAACATACTACATCATATAAGAAAGAAAAGTTGTACTCCTACTTAAATAAATTTGAAGGGGATGAATGCGAAGCACTTGAAGAAATTAATTCTCGGGCTCTCCGCTGTTCCCTACCGGAAAGGAGGTGCATTTGGGTGGGAGTACCGCCCGATCGCCAAAATCTAGTCAACCCTACCGGCTACCGGACATGGGCAGCCTGTCGACTGGCAACAACGCCGTGTCGCGCGCTCGCCGGTCTTGGCGGCGCGGCATGGCGGTGTCCGGCGTAGGGACTCGTGGTAAGCGGCGAATCTAGGATTTGAAGTTTTGGTGGTCCAATAGAATGTTTTTTTTAAAAAATATAGGAATAGCTTAATAAAGTATCGGACACACATTCAATCTATAATTAAGAACGAAATGTGCTGAAACGTTATTCTTTGCTGCATGTTTGATATTTGCCAAGAAAGATACAATAACATCTCCATCTTTCGTTTCCATTACCGATCTACATTGGGCCCTTCTACATTACAATGATGCAAGAACCAAGAAGTTACGAAATCTCCAAAGAACGAATCCTGCACGGGGAAACGCTCCCACGTTGCGCCACGTCGGTGAAAATTCGTGGCTATCTGATCCGCTGCACAGGCGGTCGAGATTGGGCATTCCCCGCCTATTTTACAACAAAACCCTCCGATTTTTGTAAAATAAACCCGCAGTCCGCCTCCTCTCTCAGGCAGTTTTTAGAAAAAGACCTCAGACTTTAGAGCAATCAACCCGCAGTTCACTCCCCAATCCCCATCGAACCCTAACCAACCCCTAACCAACCACTGAGGCACGCAGGTCGGCCGGTGGCGGCATGCCGGCACCGCGGCGGCACCGGCTCGCCAGACGCCCGCACAGTGCATGCAGCAGCCAGCAGGGCACAGGGGCAAGGGAGCGGCGGCGGCGGCGGGTGGATGCGGGAGACCGGAGTGCGGCTGGCGGCGGTGCAGCAGCAGGTGGCGTGCGTGGCGCGACCAGAGGCACGACTGCACGGCGCGGCAGCGGCGGCGTGGATATGGAACCTGCAGTCCTGCAGGCGCCAGCCAGGTAAACGGCCAGCCAGCAGGTAGAGCCGCAGAGGCCTCCCCAACATGCGAAAGCAAGAACGATATGGCTAACAGTTAGTATTCACTATTCAGATTTAAACTCAGGTTATTGGATTTAGATAACAATCTGAACTCAACGAGTGAAAGGTTTCATCTGAATTCCAATGGTGGTTGGGCTGTTGGAAAGAGCAAGCTTTTGCTGTAATATTGTGCTAATACTGAATATGTTACAGAATACTTACATTTTCAGAATATACATTCAGTGCTATGAGTTATTCAAATGACAATTGTGCCAATTGCATACTCCTAGAAGGCTATAACTATTCTAATTCCAGACCAGACCAGAATTAATTAAACTGTTTTGTGTCCATAACTTTGTAGTGACAGAGATAAAATCGTGCAGACTTTACATATGAGTTATCGCTACAAACATTACTGTGGAGACGACTGGTTCTTATTACATTTTGTATTCAACATATAATACAACTTACAAACAATAATCTAACCTTATTTTAATTCTCAAATTTTGGTCCACTTTCTCCAGATTCTGTTTAGCAATGGATGCAAACTGAACACCATGCTTTTGTTCTAAATATAAGATACAACAGAGTGGGACTACTTTAGGGCTCATCACTCTCAAATCTAGAGCTTTTGTCACCATCCTTGGAATGCTATTTTGGAAAAGAATGGAAACTCATCCCTGTCCTTCTCCTACTATCACTCTTCACTTGCTTCATGCTCAAAACCTATTTCGGGTCTATTTCGGGAATGGATGATGACCATGCTTTTATCGAAAATATTGTAAGTTACAATGCAATGGACCAATTATTGAAGTAATTGCACTGAAACAACTCTTTGTTTGAGGTTCACCATCATTGGAATTCATTGTTTGCAACCTTTTGCTCTAAACTCATGTCTACAAATGTGTTCTCAAGGAATCTCTAACTACAGGAGCCAACCGAAGCTCTCAAATCTAGAGATTCATTTTGTCTCTTCTGCTAAACATAAACACGATTGCATGCACTGGCTCCAAATCAAAGAGGGCGCGGCAAGGCCGCGCCTATGGTTTCTAGTTGTAATACGGAATCCTACCATGGCTAGGACTAAAAACCTACAATACTTACTTTGCCTTACTAGCTGCTCGCAAGCAACTGTGCTGTCCCAACGTCACGTACATCCGCTTGCTGCACAACGCGCAACGGTGCAAGCCACCGGATCAGGGGATTCCATCCGCTGTGGTCTGAAACTCGAACCAGGCACCAGCAGTTCAAAACCCCAGCGGCCAGCTTCCCTTCCTACTTTCCTAATCCCCATGTCATAGCAAGAGTCGGCCTACTGCCAGGAAGTCAGCAACCGCGAACCGAGCGCTGCTGCGTGTTTGTTCGACCGTGATCGCATTAGAGAAGAGGGAGTTGGTGCTGTTTGGGCTAATCCTTAGGGTGGGCCCTGGCCCACCCGGCCCACCCTTTGGATCCGCCACTGCTCGTGGTAGTCAGGACAGAGGGAACACTCTTGTATGGCCGAAATGCCGTCGCCGAGGTACGTGCTGGGGCTCTGTTAGGTCTTCTCTTAACTCTAAAATTGTTTAATCGATAAACAGCGTAAAAACAATACTTAAGCAGTACAATGTTCTTGCTCATAACATTTTTTATTTATTGAACAGGAGGATTTTAAGAGCTAACCATTAGACAAGGCCTTATCGCACCTCGACGAGATTTGTAGTCCACATGTATCTTCTAGGAAATGTTTTTTGGTCAGGTCCGATCGCTTCCGTTGCGTGAACCGTGTGTATGGTCAGGTCCTGTCGCTACACCAAGAAGGCCGGCCCAGTAGCATTGGCGTGCACTACACAAAGTCCAGTCCAGTGGTACTCGACGGCGAAACATAGGTCGTGTAGTTTACTACTTAGCTCGCTAATTTGATCATCTCATGCGGCTTTACGATTTTTGGTGAATTCCGCGGCATGAGAGCGAGCCACGTCGCCGGTGAATTTCGGCCGTCGGATCGGCCGGGCGGACGGCAGAGATCGTTCTTCTCCCGGCAATTTTGCAAAAAACCCCTCGGCTTCCAAGAAAATAGAACCCGCCGTCCTCCCCTCTCTCACATGACATTTTGCGAATAAGCCACCTAACTTATCCGAAATCAACCCACACTCCACCAAACCGGCCAAGCAATATTTCCATAAAAATCCCTGAACTTTTATAAAATCAATCCGCCATCCTTTTTACCTCACAACATTTTGTATGAAAAAACCCTCGAATTATACTTAAATAGGCAAAACCCCATACTACTAGCTACCTCCATACAAACAACACTAAACGTACCATTTGACCATCAAAACGCGTTCGAACCAACAGATGTCCACCATAAAATTTGCTCACAATTTCGAGATCTATAATTTTATTGTAGTACATATTTTTAGACCCAAAATAATTTTGCTACATATTTATATAGGACTTGTCGTACCTACGATTCCGATAGCGGAACATCCTAAGATTAAAAAGTTTTCGCAAAAAAACTCAACATTTTAAAAAATCTTGCTATGTAACAAAATTTTAAATTCAAATTGTTTCCATAATTCATTTCCACCTATGATTTGGATACCAAAACATCTCCAAATTTGAAAAAATTGACCACTAAAATGGCTCAAAATTTTCTAAAAAAATCATATTGTACAAAAAAAAAACAAACTCACCGTTTCAATTCTGACCATTATAACTAACATTACACCGTAAAATTTTAAATTCAAAGTGTTTCCGTAATTAGTTCCCACGTATGATTCGAACACTAAAACATCTCCAAATTAAAAAAAATAACCATGAAAACTGCTCAAAAATTTAAATTAAGAACATTTGTATAGAAAAGTAAAAAACAATCGAACTCACTTCAGCAATTCCCCCATTATAACTAGCATCCGACCACCAAAACGAATTTGAAAATCCAATACATTACAGAGCAAACCATAAAAAATGGAACTCATTTCTCCAATTTCCTCATTATAGCTAACATTTGAACACCAAAATGTTTATAAGTTAACACCAAAAAAATTTAAGTAAGTGTTTTTTCAACATCAAAATTCCTCTACAATACTAATATCTACAAAATTCATATGTACGAAACGTAATTTAATGCTCCTTTGTGATTCTCTTGCAGAAACTAAAATCCAGTCTACAACGTTTCCATATAGAATTTTATGGTTAAACCTGCTTTGCCATTTATTTCTCAAAAATTATTATACGACCAAACGTTAAAAAACACCGTAGCACAGATACATCCACTAGCCATCCGCGGCAATGCCGCGACCTTTTCTAGTTAATAGGAAACTGGAATTTACTCGACGCAGCTATGTATGAGGCTGTAATTGATACGCCATTTTTAAACACATAAGTTATCCTTTACAAACTAAAAATACCCTTAAAATAATTTTTTTCTTTGGTGACAACTCAAAGCCCTCCTATAAAGCCCATCTAAAATTAGACAATCACAGTATTAAATTTAGAACTCGATGCAACACGATGAAAGCAAACTCTAGCATGATTTCTTAAACAATCGTCTTTTCTTAAACACACTAGGAAGCACAAACAATATAATCATGATTTTAGAAAATATGATTAAGAACTAGATTATATCACGACGCGCATACTGAAGAGGAGCCACTGTCATGATAAGTGGTGCAGACGGGATGACCATGGTGTTTCACTGTCACGCCAGCGCATGGTCAGAACTCAGAAGCGAGTGCGTGTGGAGTTTTTTCTTCTCTCCTTACACATAAAATTTGGAGGAGCGAAACAACCTTCATATTTATGTTTGTCATATCCCTTCAACTAGTAATGTGCACTTACACTACTTTCTCAAACATATATGGTTCTTTTTAGACTTACTCATTCGTTCCAAATTATAAATTATTCCAACTTTCTTGGAGAGTTAAGCCCTTATATCTTTTACCAAAATTATAGGAAAAATCACAAAGGTTTATGACATCGAATGAATATACTATGAAAATATATTTAGCGGAAAAACTAATTGTACCTATTTGATATCATGAATGTTAGTATTTTGTTGTATAAATTTGGTTAAATTTGAGATGTTTTGACTTTTTAAGAAATTGGAATTGGAATGACTTATAATTTAACGCGGATGAAGTGTTATTTCTAAAATTGATCATGTGCTTGGCCCATTAGTCCATCAGTAGCATCGCTCATCGTCAGTTTGCTGGTGAGTATTGAGTGGTGACAATGGATGTTGCTGGCGAGCAGCCGCTTCTCTTCACTAGAGATTGCGTGCGCGATCCAACCGGTTCCAGTGACATCCCTATCAGATTATTTTGTCTGTGGGTGGTGCACTGCATACGCACGATTTGCCATGCATGTACGTGGACACTGCACATCTCCGAGCACTTGTCTTTATCCTTTTTTTTTTTGTGAATAGCACTTGTCTTTTATCTGGGGCATCCAAAAAACTACGCGGCTCTACATATGCCACGACTGCTCCTTTGCTGCTCGCAACAGCCTGTACAGTGTACACTGAGCCACTTCAGCCCGTTCCCCTTCCCCTGCTCTATTCCATCCATGGCCATGGCCTTCCTCGTGGCCCTGGCTCTCGTCTCTGTGCTAGCGGCCGCCATCGCATGGGTGTGGGATCACGCGGTCGTGCGCCTCGTGTGGAGGCCCTACGCCATAGGCAAGGAGCTCAGGAGCCAAGGGATCCATGGCCCCCCTTACAAGCTCGTCAAAGGAAGCAACGAGGAATTCAAGGCCATGAAGGAGGAGACGGACGGTTTGGTGCTGGATGTTCATGACCACAACTACATCCCAAGGATCGCGCCGCACTATCTCAAGTGGAGGGCTCAGTATGGTATACTAGTTGCTATGTTTAAATCCTCCTCAAGATTCATCATGCAGAGCACTGTTCTTATGTTTCACTAGCTACTTCTTTCAAGGAAGTACTACGTACCACACATCTTTTTTTTTTAGATTATGAAAATATATAGGTGCATGTCTTTAATTTGCATAATAGTAAACGTTAAGCCTGAATACAGACAAAATTTCTCAATAAGATGCGTAGATCATGCAGAGAAATAAAAAGGACTTCGGTCAGGGTTTCTAGTAACCATATATATGAGGTATACATGATGTTTCTAGTGGCCATATATCTAAATAAAAAGACTTTTATATCAACTACTACAAATTAGGATGTTCGGATGAATTGCAGGAGAACCATTTCTATACTGGTTTGGACCAAAGCCCCGGCTTTGCATCTTTGACTACGAGCTGGCTAGGCAAATTCTTTCAAGCAAGTCTGGCAATTTCGTGAAGAATGATCCACCCACCACTCTGCTCGATGTGGTCGGCAAGGGACTAGCCTTGTTGGACGGCATAGATTGGGTGCGCCATCATAGGGTAATCAAGCCAGCTTTTGCCATGGATAAGCTCAAGGTAATGCCCCTCTGGTTGGCGTAACTTATTATCCAGTTAAAAAACTAGTTTCTTTGCAACCTTTAATGGGGTGTTTGGTTAATTTGAGGAATATCATGATCCATCACCCTTTTTTTCACATTTTTTATCACTTCAAAAAATAAAATTTGTTGATCGATCACCATCTCATCCCTCGTGATTCGTGTACCGATTAGTAGTATAAACATTAGAGATGCACTCAACACCACACCCAATCTGGCAATCTCTCATCCAAGACGTTAGGTCCTCAAACCAAACACTCCACAATAATGCATTAATGCTACCTAGGATTTACAGTGTCGTAATATGTGAAACCGCAAAAAAATTGTCTGCTTCATGCTGCCTTCTCATATCGTGAAATACAGATGATGACAACAACAATGTTGGCTTGTGCTCAAAGCATGATCAAGGATTTGGAAAATCAAGTATGCCAAAACAAGAATGGAGAAGTAGAAGTGGATTTCAACATTACAGTTCAGAGAGTTGACAGCTGATGTTATAGCCCATGCCGCCTTTGGAAGCAGCTACAAGCTAGGGAAACAAGTATTTCAAACACAACATGACCTGATGGCAATCTACTTGGAAAGTATCCTTGACGCTCCGGTGCCAGGATTAAAGTAAAATATCTATACTTCAATCTAGAACGAATAAGTATCTGGCAAAATTAATGTAACTTTTGCCATTACACCTTGTAATATGAGATTTGTTACAGCGCTTGTGTAATATATCCTTTTCATCTCAGGTACCTTCCTACTGAACGGAATTGGCGCAAATGGATGCTTGAAAAGAAACTTAGAACCTCGCTTCTACAGATCATAGAACCACGGTTAGAGTCGACCTGTCGCGACTACGGAAATGATCTGCTCGGTTTGATGCTAGAGTCTTGCGTTGCAACCGAGCAAGGAGGGAAGGAACATAGTCTCAGCATGAGCATCGATGAGATAATACATGAGTGCGAGATGTTCTTCTTTGCTGGCCATGATACCACATCACTTCTTCTAACATGGGCAGTCTTTTTGCTCAGTGCATACCCCGAATGGCAAGAAAGGCTCCGGAAGGAAGTTTTCAGGGAAATCGGAAGGGAACAGCCCAGCGCTGATGCCCTTAGCAAACTGAAAGAGGCAAGAAGCAGAGAAATTTTGGCATTTTCATTTAAGCATTTGTGTTTCCCTTGTAATTTTTGAGGATATCTATCTTATTCAGTTTGACATTTCAAAAGCTACAGCTGACTTTGGCCATATCTTGCAGACAACAATGGTGCTCCTCGAGACGTTGAGGCTCTATGGCCCTGCTCTTTTCATGCAAAGGAAGACCGTGACTGACATGACAGTAGGATCAATGAAGCTGCCCAAAGGCATAGCGATTGTTATACCCATTCCGATTATGCACCGAGAGAAGGTGGTTTGGGGTGACGATGCGGGTGAATTCAATCCACTGAGATTTGAGAATGGGATGACAAGAGCAGGAAAGGTTCCACACGCCATGCTAGCGTTCTCAATGGGACCAAGGTCATGCATTGGCCAGAACTTTGCAATGCTGGAAGCCAAGTCGACGCTGGCCTTGATGCTCCAGAAGTTCTCATTCACTCTTTCCCATGACTATGTGCACGCCCCTGCCGATGTATTTTCACTGAAACCAAAGTTCGGCCTTCCCATCATCCTGAGGCAGCTGGATGAATCATACATTTAAGAGCATTTGACAATGTCATAATTTCTGAGTGAAATTTGCAAACCTGATGGGTTATTTTGATGGTACGTGGTGTATGTAGAGGACATACAAGTCCAAGATAAAGAAAATATTGTAAGATAAAGAAAATAGAGGATTTTTACGGTGCTCGGGAATTTTAAGAGCCGCTCATGGGTCTACATCCAACGGTTAAGAAGTAAAAGGAACATATTACGGGGAACCTAAGATGTGGACAAGTACCTATAATTTGTGGGACCGGAACTTTTTCAACAAAAACAAAAATGGGTATATTGATATTTTCACGTTGGTTCCAGTTTATATTGGATCTGCCCAAATCCCATTCTGGCGATTCCATTCACAAGCTCATCTCTCCGTTCAACATATCTGCTTCATGACCACGGCAAAACTGCCCCTCCGTCATTGTTGGTCGGCGTCGCTGCCGCATCTCGTTGATGCTGGTTCGCTAGCGCTCTATATTCCCCCGCTGGTGGCACCGCAGATCCGCAACATCTCCCTTGTTGCCAGCGCCGCTACATCTCCCTCGCTGCCAGCATCGACATGATCGGCTGCATTTTCCTTGCTGCCTGGCCGTCAATGAGATACTAGTATAGACCAGCAAGCAACACATCTAGTGATGTTAATAGTCTGAGTATCTGTTCTTTATTCTGAGTTTGATGGGTTTCATCGTTCAATACAGAATCATGTCAATGTATTATTCAGTACATACTCATCTCACGAAAGGGCAGCTATTGTTACACAACGCAAATTAACATTCAACATAATGGATATCATGCCACTAATCTGCCTGCCAAAAACTAATCACAACTACGCCCAAAAGTTAATATTCAAACAGATATGCCTTTAGCACATTGGCACAACCGTCCTGGTGGCGGCATGCACATGATTGGTTTTCTCCGAAGCCGGCAGTTGTAGGTGACCGTCCGCCGGTTCCAACCGTTGTCCTCGGATCAACATCTGCCCATAAGTCCCCCCACTGCAAAACCTTGGCTGATTAGCCCCTTCGCGGCGATGTCGTAGGCCGTAGCACGATCCTACTTGACCCCACGCCGGTGAAGTGTGCTTTGATTGGAGGAGGGGCTGCCTAGGAATCGATGGATGGATGGATGGATGGATGGATGGATGGACGGGAGAGGGGAGTGCAGGCCGCCGGCAGCCAGCGGAGGGAAGAAATGCCGGCGGTTTATTTGCCCCGATGTATTTGGGGCAGAGGAATGAGTTAAGGATTACTAAACTACCCTTATTTACAATTAAACGCCTTCTTTTTAGATCAATGGTCCAGAATATTTGGGAGAGGAGGAACCTTTGGTTCCCCTCAAGAACCATAACAAGCCTCAAGAAAATATTGTAGTTCTTTGTTAAAAAGACATTAATTTATGAATGCTGTCATACACTACTAAAGGTTTTGAGGATGTTGGATTTGGGTTGGCGACAATGCTCAGCCCACATTAATGGTTCCTACCCATTCGTGATGCCCACTGCAAATAAAATAAAAATATCTGCTGAGCAGGTCGCCATCCCTCACCCATATAGGTATGCCGCCGCTGCTGCTCGCGCCCCAGCAGTATCCTCGCCTGTGGATAAGGTGGAGAAGGGGGATAAATTATGAATCGAACCCAGTCTCCATTGATGTGTTCTATTACGAACCGGTGGCGAAAATCAAATCCATTTTCACTGCCGGTTATGCTATAAGCGATGTGACATATGTTTTTGCTGCTAGATTTAGGAGCCACTGTCCCTACCTGGAGTACTTCTGAACCGACATTATCACCCACAGTTTCTATTAAACCAGCGTGAGAGGTGTTTGCAACAGTCATTTTTGTAGTTGTGATATATTGAAGCGGACAAGGATCACGTATAACATATATAAGGATAAATACAAAACCAACAATCTGAACTGGTTGTGGATAGGGGATGAAATTTGACTTTCATCTTATCTCTTTTGTGGCCTCTTGCCTTAGATGAAGGAAACCTCAAGGGTTTCTCCCTATGGTTGTGTTTAGCTTGCCAGCTGGGCTTGGTATTCGCCTATTCTGCCACCATCGGTCAATGTCAGATCAAGTTCCCACTGATGCTAAGGGCTAAATTAAAGGCTTAGATTGTTCGACCGCTTCAAGCTGTAGCATCAGTTGCTTGATGTCTTTGCCAAGCCAAAATCCAATTAATGCATTAACGGCCCGCCAAACACCTCATAGTTTATCAACCATCTCCCCCCATTACCTAGCCAACGGGCGAGATTTGATTGTCGTCCAACTTTTCTGCATGCCACATTAAGATATAGCTTGCATCACTCATGAAGTTCATCCCTAATTTCCTAGGATGTGATTATTATGTCGTTTCAGTCTACAAAGTATTTTTTAATCCAACAAGAATACCACAATCCAATTCAAATAGTTTTGAAGTTAGTATGGATTTCAAGAATCCCAACCTACAATCCTATCTATCCTAGCCATTTTAAAGATTATGGGTTGGGAAAGGACATTTGCCAAGCACAATCTACCCACTATCTAGACTATAACAGAAGGATCCAAATAAGCTAGATTATTACTATCTGGATATAGATTCTCATAATTGCGATCCAATATCCGGATGTCCATAATTCGTAGGTAATACAAATGGGGCATAGGTATCACGTCAACATAAAAAAAATGTTCCTGCTATGTTATCTTCAGCCTAGCTCTATTTTTCACGAGGAGTTGTTGACAACAGAGGAGAGGATTTGGTGCAAAGCATGTAAAAGGACAAAAATGACGACATCACCCCCACACACATACCAACTTGAAACTAAAAAACTAGTAAAAATGCTAAATCGAGCATCAATTTCAATGATGATTACACCATCATATTTCCAATAGCAAGATTTTCGTAAATATAACCATGCATACTATATTTGGGTAAAAGTTTAAACACCAGTTTTTATCAATGTGAAAAATTTAAGTACTATGAACAAATACGTGAACAATAAGGCAAAATGATTGTCTTCTACTGAAAGAAAAATAAACACGATCGACAAATATTAGTATGATGCGAACTAAAGATTAAACGTCAAGGAAATTTGATTATGTTGGAGAAAATTTTAAAATAAAAGTAAGAAAGAAATGACTATATCCATGAACAAAATATAGTACACACCAAAGAATGTTTTTTAAAAAAATAAAACACAGCCTAACACATAAATAGATAACCATATTACGATAAAATACATCCACCTAGCAAACAAATTATTCTTTCAGACGTGACCAATAATTTACTGTAATAAAAAGACAAGAAAACAAAGAAGAAAAGTATTAATTAAAGAAAAATAAAAAGGAACTCTGAGAAAAATATAGCAAAGAGGACAAAATAAAAAACAGAGAGAATGAACTAAGTTGTATTACCAAAAATAAAAAAGCAAAAGGGAGAAGAAAATAAAATACAACCAAATAATGGAACATAAAAATAAAGCTAAACCAAAAGAGCAGAGAAACGGCAGGAAATGAAATAAGAAACAAAAAGATGAAAACTTTTTATGGGTTATAACTTGCTATGCCTTCACTCTATCATAGGCTAGAAGAGGGATGATATAATTATTGGGCCGAAGCAACCCTCCCTGCTGACGTGATGAAAAGGTTCACGGGCTGAAATCATTCTTCCGGTCCATACAGCTGCAGCCACGCAAAAATCATTGCGGCTTCTTTTGGATGTATATATTCGAACAGATGGTATTGAATTGGCCTAGAATACCAATATTGAGGGGAATTAGAAATGATCTGGAACACCAATGCCATTGTTTGGATGTGCAATTAATTGACAGCTGGAATCAAAGAAAATAATTAATTTCAATTTCATGTTTGGATTTACAACGGCGGAATTGTAATCTGGGTTGCCTTCAATGGTGTAAATGCATTGCAATATGTATTTCACGACATGCAAATATATTGGATGATTACATATATTCTTATACACTTAAAAGAACATGACAATATTAAAAAATAATAGTAGAAATTGCAATAATATGATAAAAACATGAAAAAATAGATGACAACGCATAATTTAATGTTGATAACAAGCATTTTTTATAACCCAAAACAGCAACCCAGTTCGCTTGTGGTGTGATGAACCCTGAAAAATTCAAGCAATAGAGGTTAGGGTTTCAACCAAGATGCTACAGCAAACGAACTTGAGCACAATGGTGAGTCGACAGCGATGTGCTTGTGATGATTTTGTTAATCTTGAAATTTGTCGACATGTATTCGTAGGGGTGACTGTACGTGCATGTATATAAATAATTGTGTAAGTATTGTGGTTCGTAAAAAACAATACTCGAGCTGTCTGAACGGAGAGAAGAGGGAACCTAGCTCGTGTCCATGGTATGACACTTGTTGCATTACTATTTTTTTTTTTCTGGAAGCTCAAGGTAATCGAGAAGTTGATAAATTTACCAAGATTGCCTGACACGTCTATCGGAATGGTTCAGAGCGCTCTCTATTGCAAACGTAACTTTGACGTTTCTAAAAGAATTAAAACCTGGCACATATGCGTGCATAATCAACCTTATTTCTAATCTTATTATTTACTTTGACTCAAAAAATTGAGGTTCAAAAAACATGTTCTTAATTGATTGGTTCATACATAAATCATAAATTTCTATGAATATGGTAGCAAAACAACAAAACTCCCAACAGACCCTATAATTTAGTCACCTAAAGCTCAGGCCTAGTTTAGCCACCTTTTAGTCACCCTTTGGGACTAGAGGGGACTGAACTAGTTTAGTCACTCGTTTAGCATTTTAGATACTAAAAGCAACTAAAAGGTTGCGTATATGTATTTATAGAAGTGAGTGTGTATGTATATATGAGCGCCTTCCATTGTAACGGTGATTCATTAAAGTAAAGTTTAGTTTAGTGACCCCGAACCAAACAGAGCTTCACTTTAAAATTTTTAGCTTTGAAATTGACAACCATTCAGTTCACTTGAAACTAAAAAATTGACAACAAATTTGTCGGATTGAGCATCACGAAATCCCTTAGCTTATATATTGGATGTGACCCTTTTCCCTAAAAAAAGCGCCGGCGGAACAGGAAGGGTAATAAGGAGAGAAGCTTTCTGCTAAGCGAAATAAACTGATGGTTCTTTTGCTTGGTCAATCGGTCCTACAGAACTTGCTCAAACGAATCTTACTAGTGGACCATGCATCGAACGTACCATTAGAACGTTACCTTCCATAACTCTGAGTCACTGATGTGTAGACGCGATGGTCCTACAGTCAGCGACCAGGGGAACGTTAGAGGAGTCGCGTCGCCTGTGGAATGCCGTTGCAGATTTGTATATCAGTATATATCTGGGTCCCGACCATTTTTAAATTCCACAAGCACCGCATACGTATTGTTTTTGTCCCATTTTCCTTGGGAGTGCTGCACTATGTCTCCCTAAACTTTGTCTTTCTCTGGGGCGCCCACATCACAGCTTCTCCCTCTTTCCCCTGCTCTACCCATGGCCATGGCCTTCCTCGTGCCCCTGGCTGTCGTCGCTCTGCTAGCGGCAGCCATCACATGGCTGTGGGATTACACCTTCATGCTCCTCGTGTGGAGGCCCTACGCCATAGGCAAGAAGCTCAGGAGGCAAGGGATCCATGGGCCAACTTACAAGGTCGTCAAAGGGTGCAAAGAGGACATCAAGACCATGAAGGAGGAGACGGACGGCTTGGTGCTGGATGTTCACGACCACAACTACCTCCCAAGAATCGCTCCACACTACCTCAAGTGGAGGGCTCAGTATGGTATGGTGCTACTATATGCTTAAATCCTGCTCAAAGAATAATACTATGGTGAAGGGTTACTGTCTCCAATTTAATTTGTATCAATGGATAGAAGTAAAACCTGAATACAATTTAAATTTCTGAACAATAAGATTAATAGAAGATGTAGAGAAATAAATAATCGGTGGGTTACTAGCAATTAAAAATTCTAAGAAACCAAGAGGTTTTCTGTAAAAAACAGAAACCAAGAGGCTTCCACTTGTTTATCTTACTATTACAGATACACTACAAAAGATAGATCTTAAATTCTGATCAAAATAGAAATATGTGGCCATCATATAATTTGATTGATTCTAACCATCCTTTGACAATAATAGACATTAGATATTTATATTTTTTTAAAAAGAACTAACGACCTTAGTCATTGTAAAAGTAGTACTGGATGGGTTGCAGGAGAACCATGTCTATACTGGTTTGGGTCAAAGCCCCGGATTTGCATCTTCGACTATGAGCTTGAGAGACAGATGTGCAAACTTTGATTATTAACTATGTGGTTTCTATTTTTGTATGACCTTTTAATACTTATACATCTTAAAACTACTAGCACACATGGTGGGAAGACAAGATGAGATGATAACAAATTATGATATCTGGATGAGTTGCAGGAGAACCATTTCTATACTGGTTTGGTCCAAAGCCTCGAATTTGCATCTTCGACTATGAGCTTGCTAGGCAAATTCTTTCAAGCAAGTCTGGCCATTTCGTGAAGAATGATCCACCGGCAACTCTGTTAGATGTTGTGGGCAACGGACTAGCCTTATTGGACGGCGTAGATTGGGTGCGCCATCATAGGATAATCAAGCCTGCTTTCGCCATGGATAAGCTCAAGGTAATATCTCTTAAGAGTTACTCCCTCCATTCCAAATTATTAGTCATTCTGGCTTTCTACCAAATTCATTGAAGATGCTATGAATTTAGATAAGTATAGGTCTAAGTTCATAGAAGATGCCATGAATTTAGACACTCAAAATGGTATCTAGGATGACTAATAATTTGGAACGGATGGAGTATTATCATGCTAAAAATGCTTGACTACCACCTATTGAAGTGTTTAGTTTGAGAAATGAGATGAACCTTCAGCTCTTATATTTTTGTTTGCTTCGAGAAATAGAATGGTTTCATTATATTGATCCCCACCTCATGTGCCTTTTACGCACATATAATTAATATGAATAACAATCGTTTCTAAGTATGATATTTGTGCGAAACCATATCAAAACTCCAGTGTATATAACGTGCAAAGCCACAAAAGAATTATCTTCATGCTTCTTCTGTCTCAAATATGAAATGCAGATGATGACAACAACAATGTTGGCTTGTGCTCAAAGCATGATCAATGAGTTAGAAAATCAAACATTCCAAAACAAAAATGGAGAAATAGAAGTGGATTTGAACATACAGTTCAGAGAGTTGGCAGCTGATGTTATATCCCATGCCGCCTTTGGAAGTAGTTACAAATTAGGCAAACAAGTGTTCCAAATACAACATGACCTGATGGCAATAAACGTGGCAAGTGCCCTTGATGTTCAGATACCAGGACTAAGGTACAATTCCTACTTCCTCCCTTCAATCTAGAACTCTGAAGAATGAGCACCTATCGGAATTTGCATAGACTTTGGCCCTTATTATGCATTGTCATTGTAACCTTTCATTTCAGGTACCTTCCTACCGAACGGAATAGGCGCAGACGGATGCTTGAAAAGAAACTTCGGAGCTCACTTATGCAGATAATTCAACCACGATTAGCGTCTACGAGTCGTGACTATGGGGATGATCTGCTTGGTTTGATGCTCGAGTCTTGCAATGAAACCAAGCAAGGAGGGGAAGAAGGGGGTCTCGGCATGAGCATCGATGAGATCATACATGAGTGCAAGATGTTCTACTTTGCCGGTCATGATACCGTATCACTTCTACTAACTTGGGCAATCTTCTTGCTCAGCACACACCCTGAATGGCAAGAAAGGCTCAGGAAGGAGGTTTTCAGAGAAATAGGAAGGGAACGACAACCTACTGCAGATGCCCTTAGCAAACTGAAAGAGGCAAGAAACTGAAAGAGATAGTTTTACCATCTTACTAGAATGATTCCCACTTGAGGTTTCAGTTAAGCTATGGCTGACAATACCCATATCTTGCAGATGACAATGGTGGTCCTCGAGACGTTGAGGCTCTATTGCCCTCCTCTTTTCATGCAAAGAAAGCCCATCGTTGATATCACAGTGGGTGGAATGAAGCTTCCCAAGGGCGTAGCAGTTGTCATACCGATTCCGATTATGCACCGAGAGGAGGAGGTTTGGGGTGACGATGCAGGTGAGTTCAATCCACTGAGGTTTGAGAATGGGGTCACAAGAGCAGCGAAGGTTCCACACGCCATGCTAGGGTTCGCAATGGGGCCAAGATCTTGCATCGGCCAGAACTTTGCAATGCTGGAAGCCAAGTCGGCGCTGGCCGTGATGCTCCAGAAGTTCTCGTTCACTCTCTCCCCGGACTACGTGCATGCACCTACAGATATCTTTATGCTGAAGCCGAAGTTTGGCCTGCCCGTCATCCTGAGGCGGCTGGGATAGAATATTTTTGTCATGTATAAAATGTCATACTTTGCTAGACCTCGCGGAGCTAATGACCGATGAGTTGTTTGATATATGGTATGTTGGTGTATATGGAGAATAGTAGTCATTACTCTAAAATAAAGAAAATATTTGCTGGTGTAAAGAGCCAGCTGTAGGCACGCGCGGCCCAAACGACACAAACCTGCAGCCGGAGCACATCAGGTCTTCCATGGTTCTTGTGCTGAGTTGAGCTTTGCTGTGTGGCTCTGGGTGCTTCGGCGCTTGGAAGGAGACAGATCGAACTATAGTTTTATGCTATTCATGTTGTCGTCTTCTCCCTTCTCCGATTCTTGCCGCTCGGTCGATGCCATCTTCCTTCCAGAAGCAGCAGCACCATCACCAGGAGGACATGTCGAGCCCGAGCAGCGCCAGCGCTCCGTCTCCGTGCGCCGATGTCTGCGGCTTCTTCGGGAGCCAGGGCACCATGAACCTCTGCTCCGTCTGCTTTGCCAAGCACCTCCACGCAACCGCCTCCAAGAAAGCAGCAGAAGCCACCGTCTCGACAGAGGGGGAAAGCCAGCACCAGCAGCCCTGACGGACGCCGAGATCAGCAAGATTGAACACGAGGATTGGATGCAGCGGACGAACAAGGCGAAGGAAAACCCGTTCTACAACAACAGGTGCGCCGAGTGCTTCAAGAAGATGGGCCTTGCGATGCGGTTCGAGTGCCGCAACTCGGAGGCCCACCACTGCTCCTTCGACTACCAGCGCGCCGGCATCATCTCCATCGTCCGCAACAACCCGCTCGTCGAGGCTGACAAGCTGCGACACAGGGTCTGAATTCTGATAGATGTTGTACTGTAAATAGGGATCAATCTAATAATGTAAGGATCCGGCTGCTCACCTTCCCTCCTGTTCTGTGTCCCTTCCCCTTGACGAACAAGAGCCAGAGGAAGTTAAAGTTCACTCCGGTGGGTAATGGGTTCGCAATCCCGTTCAAAACCGACCGGTTCCTACGGGAACCGGTCAAACCGCCTCGGACCGGTTTGGGGCGGTTTCAAACCGGTTAAATTTAAAATATTTAAATTTAAATTTAAAATGGAAAAATATCAAAAAAAAATTCCTAAAAATACTTCAAGGTATATGTAATCTATTGGTGTCAAAAATTTTCAAATATTTGCTCATTTGATATTTTTTGCAGGCATTAGAAGTTCAACAAAAAAAAGAAAAAGAAAAAAATCAGTCATTGAACTTCTAATGCACACAAAAAATACTAAATACACTAATATTTGAAAATTTTTGACACCATTAAATTCTACGCACCTTGAAATACTTTTAGGAATTATTCTTTTATTTTTTAAATTTTTAGTTAAATTTAAAAACATGACAAATTATGTATTGAGCCGGCTTACCGTCCAAACCGGCCGGCTTACCGCCCAAACCGCTCGGCTTACCGGTCAAACCGGGCGGCTTACTGGTTCAAACCGATTGAACTAGGATTTCATATACATTTGAATTCAAAATTTGAATTTGTTCGGTTTTGACCGGTTCCCGCGGGAACCGGACTGGTTAGCCGCTACCGCCGGCCGGCGGTTCGGCCCTCCGGTTCGGTTTTGTGAACCCTGATGCCCAGTGTATTCGCTTCGGCCGGCGTCGTCAGATCTGAACGGTGGCGTCGGTTTCTCAACGACGACGAGAGCATACGAGTTGGGCTGCCTTTTTTTTTTAGGCGGGCCGAGATATCTCATTGTTGTACTTGCGATGATGGGCCACAGAACGAGGAGGTACACGGGCTGTGCAACGACGGACGATTGAAAGATATTGTTTGTCCTCTCATAAAAAAGAAAGAACGATATTGTTTGTTTTTTTGTCCGGCGGTAGAGTTGGGACGCAACAGCACGTCCAACCAGCTAAATGAACCACAATGTTCTAAAAAAAAGCTAAATGAACCACAAAGATTGATCCACAAGTGCTCTGTCCAAATCCAAAAAAAAAAAAGAGCATGGTTTCTTGGACGCATAATTTAGATGCATCGTGTTGCATGATCCCCAATGTAATTACGTACGCCGATCTCTGAAGAAATCACTTTCACTGTTTCTGTTTGTTTCAACATTTTAGCATCAACACTAGTACTACGTTGCTTCAAGTGGCAGCCATTCTGCAGGGATGGACCATAAGGCTTCTTGCTCGCACTTGCAAACGACGGCGAGAGCAGAGCAGCTGTAGCTCTCACACCCGAGCCGTCGCCCCGTGGCTGTCAGATTGTTGCCTCTACCGAACTGAAGAGAGTACTCCCAAAGATGCACCGGCGACGCAGACGTGTGCGGTGTGCTGCTCCTTGTCGTGTGGAGAATCCTTCAACTCCGCGCACAAACGGGACTACAAAAAGTTTTACAAAAGAAAAAAGTAAATACAATGTGGATCTATCTATTCATACTCGTGACTGTTGTATGCATGATTGTTGTAGGTCCATGTCCATGTTTCTCATGTCTTTGTTGCTATCTAGTGTACGAGTTGATGTTGATGCAATCACCAGGACAATTAGCTGAGTGGCTGTGAATGATCACAAGCGAGGATATTTCTTCGTCTTCTTCGCTTTTGATTTAAGCGTCCGATAATTTCTCTTCTATGCGAAGGCTTCTCGTTAGGACCATATATAACAGGTAACAGCCCTGACGAATTTGGATGAGGAAAATGCGGACGAGAAACTTGCGTGAATAGCATGCCTCTGTAGTCTGTATTTTGCTACAGTGCTTGAAAAGGATGGTATAAAAACATATATGGTTAACTATTATGTTGTCACTCAATCAATAAAATCATAATTGATGGCTTTTGGAGCGCCATGCATGTTTGTCACTTTTTAATGTACTTCCAAAATTCTAGGAAGGAACCCCAGACCATTGGCTAGGCTTTAGGACGAGGGTTGTTTTACAATGCCTTATACTAGTCTATAGTACCTAGAAAAGTACTAGTGTGAAAATATAGAATGTTTAGATTAGTTGTATACTACCAAAACTTTCACCTCTGATATAGGTAGTATACAAGAGATGTATAAATCGTATATGATCATTGTTGTCAACGCAGTGGCACAGTTGTTGTTGCTGGGAGTCCACCATGCGCCATAGTTGAGCTCCGCAAGGCCGTCGTCCTCAGTATATGCCCTGACACCACATGTTAGAACACTCGAAGATCCACAAACGGAACACCGCCATCTCTCCATTTCGTACCCTAACCGAAACCTTTGCTCACCCGAGCATAGCTGAGACTGGACGCTCCACCAGATGGTGGCGCTGTCACGAGGCACGAGGAGGAGTATGTTTTGCTGAAAGGCCCTTCAAAATACTCTTAAATAAAAACATAATTTATACGTCTGGTAAATTTAATTTTTATATAACCCCTAGAGAAATCCTGCATGCATCAAGTAATTCCAAACTCTGCTATTTTGCATGTTTAGCACTGAACTTTAACCTATTTATGGGAGAATTAATAACCATTTAACCAATAATAATTACTTCACTAACCAGTGAGTTCTGAGTTGTACTATCCTCTAGGCAGCGCACTGGGAAATCGGCAAATAAAGCAGAGCCCAATTTTTCCATCAACGCAGCTATCTGACGCCAAAGAACTCGACAGTTCTTCCAGTCCTTGCGCTAACAACATAGAATTTTCTTAGTCAACTATGTTTTTTTTTGTTACTGATTAACTGTTAACCATATTCAGCACCATGTTACCCTTTTTATTTTGTTACTGATTCACATGCCAGAGACTGTTTGAGCCTTTAAAGCTGTTTGCTATCTGAGAGTTCAAATTATTTCTATCAGCCAGTCACCATCCCTTTAAGAAAGGCAAAAAAAGGTTCAGTGTCCCTTCAGAAAAGAAGACACAATGAGCCATGGAGCTCAAGCAGCGTGTAAATCCACTGTGGAAAAAGTATGGCCAGAAATGACACTGTACAGTGTTATGCACCAAGATGATAGTGCCTGAGGTGTTGGTGACCTCACACCCAGAGTATGGGCAAGTGGACGACTCACCCTACAAATCATATCATTATTGAACCATCCAACTTGTCTGGATCCTCGAATTTCTTGCACAAGCCGGACTAGGACAATTCCGGACCATACGTACGTGTCAAACAGTGAAGCGTCACCCATCCTCTGGAGACTTTCTTGGATCCCATCCTATGAGCAGTGTTAACTCGACACTCACGCACAAAACAAGTCTTGCTGTACCCACGCCGCTTCAATTCGCTTAGCAGCACGATTAAGCCCTGCTAATCACCTCTCAGCCCGATCGATCTACACTAAACTGATAAAAACGTGGCACCGAACCGCATATGCTACATGCCAAATGACGCACATGAGCACCAAACACGCCACGCCCCACATATGGACATGCCGTAGCCGCGCGGGTTTCAGTGTGAGAGCTGAGAGGGAGGACGAGACTACGAGAAGCAGCAGAGAAATTCTAGTCAGTCTCGGCGGCATGGCGGTGGTGGTGGCCGTGCAGCAGCTGCTGGTTGCTCTGGCGGTGGCGGCGCTGCTGCTCGTGGTGTGGTGGCGCCTGGCGTGGCGGCCGCGCGCGGTGGCGAGGGCGTTCGAGCGGCAGGGGGTCCGTGGCCCGGGCTACACGTTCCTGGCCGGGTCCCTGCCGGAGGCGAAGCGGCTGCTCATGGCCGGCCGGATCGGGGTGCCGCCCCTGGACGCCGCCTGCCACGACATCATGCCCATCCTGCTGCCCCAGTTCCACAGATGGGTCGCTGACTATGGTAAATAATCTGCATGCTGAATGCCAATAATTAATACCATACTATTTACTTTTCCCTTAATTTTCACCTGAATGAAGACATTATTGACAAGCAAGCATGTGCACACTGTCGAACAAGGGAATCATTCCAGTGCAAAAATCTAGTACAAAGGAATAGAGTGATATGAAATGGTTGGCCGTGAGCCACTTAGTATAGTTCCAGCCTTATCTTTAAGGCTTCATTAGCTTATTTCTCGTTCTTTAAAAAAATTAGCTTAATTCTCAATATAATTTCACTGATTTTTAGCTGTTGTTTGTTTGTTTAGGGAGAACATTTCTGTTCTGGATTGGCCCAATCCCTGCCGTCTTCTCTACTGATCTACAGCTGATCAAGCAAGTGCTCACGGACAGGACGGGCCTGTATCAGAAGGACTTCATGATCCCCGTGCTCAAATTCCTCTTCGGCAACGGCGTCATACTGATAAACGGAGACGACTGGAAACGCCACCGCAAAGTGGTTCTTCCGGCCTTCAACCACGAGAAGATCAAGGTCACCATCATCCACCAGATATATGAAGAAAACCAGCATCACATATACAGCAGCTGCCTGATGGTTTACCCTGTATATATAATTTAGAGCATGTCGGCGGTGACGGCAGAGGTCACGAAGCAGATGATGCAGCAATGGAGCGAGCAGATACACCAGAGCGAGGGCGGCGGCAAGGAAGCAGCAGCTGAGGTGGACATGATCGACGCCTTCAACGACCTCACCGCAAAGATCAATGGCCGCGTCGCCTTCGGCACGAGCCACGAGGACGTCGAGGAGGTCGTCGTCTTGATGCGGGCGATGCAGAAGCTCGCCACCGCGGCCACGCTCGACGCTCCAATACTCTGGTAGATTAACATTGTTCAGTACTATTTTTCACTTAAGCAGTGGCTTTCAATCCAAGCTCGATCATGGATGGCATTAACAAGAGTGCATTAATATAATCTCTCTTCGTTTAGGTATCTGCCGACTCGGCGTAACCTGCACGTTCGGCGTCTGAACAAGCAATTGAAGAACAAGATCATGTACATCATGCAGGCGCGGCTGGCCTCCAAGGATGAAGCCAAGTGCGGCGACGACCTGCTCGGGCTGTTGCTGGAGGCGTGGACGCCGCAGCGGCGAGGGAGCGGCGGCGCCGGCGAGACGCTGACCGCCGACGAGGTGATCGACGAGTGCAAGACCTTCTTCGCCGCTGGGCAGGAGACCACCGCCACCCTCCTCATCTGGGCCATGTTCCTCCTCGCCGTGCACCCCGAGTGGCAGCACAAGGTCCGGGAGGAAATCCTCCGCGAATTCCCCGGCGACGCCGACTCCGGCGAGGCCGCCCCCACCGCCGATGTCCTCGCCCAGCTCAAGCTGGTAATATATATATATATAAATATATATAATTAAACGCATCGATGATCTCAACTCTAGTCAATTATTGCAAACAATGAGAACATGAACTCACCGACCACATGTAAACTTGACGCCACACGCATATACATATGCTTTGCATTGCAGCTACACATGGTCCTGCTCGAGACGTCACGACTCTACCCGCCGATCGTGTACATACAGCGGCGAGCTGCCGTGGACGTCGAACTCGGAGGAATCAAGGTGCCACAGGGGACGGTGATATCGATCCCCATCGCGATGCTTCACCGGGACAAGGAGGTGTGGGGCCCCGACGCCGACGAGTTCAACCCCATGAGGTTCGAGCATGGCGCCACCAAGGCGGCCAAGGACCCCAAGGCGCTGCTCTCCTTCTCCCTGGGACCGAGAGTGTGCACCGGCCAGAGCTTTGGCATCGTGGAAGTGCAGGTCGCCATGGCGATGATCCTCAGGAAGTTCTCTTTCTCCCTCTCACCGAAGTATGTTCATAAGCCCAAGTATCTCCTGTCCTTGACTCCCAAGCGTGGGATGCCTCTCATCTTGAGGAATATAGATGGGTGACAAGGATCGCAAAAGCTCATTGTTGTGTGCGAGAATAAACATAAGTTGTGTTGTGTGTGGTAGTAAATGGTTACGTTGCAGTTTTTTTTCTTTTGGATGGATGACAAGAGATTTACCGAAATTTAATTAGAGGGATAGCAAACCGAAAAGATAAAGAACTACAACTCGAGCGCCTCAGCCCCGTAGACACTGGCGGCTACTCACTCCGTCCCAAAATAAGTATCGTTTTGGATGTTAATGCCACGAGTTTGACTGAATTTGTAAAAATACGTGTAATATTTAAATACTTAAATATTTTTTTATAAAAAACTAGATCTAAATACTATCTAATGATATTTATAGTGTACTATAAAGTTCAATGTATTTTTATATATAATTGACCGATGTTGTTTCTTGGAAAATGAGAAAGATAGTTATTTTAGGACTGAAGAGGAAAGAAGAAAAAAACAACTAAACAGGAGGCTGGTTCGTGAACGTTCTTCTCATTGCGAGGTTGAATTGCTGGGCACCACATCAGATGTTCTGCATTCTTGGTTTACATTCTTTCAAAGTATACCACCAGAAATAAATCATGGCCATCAATCTTTTTCCCATTTTAGTCTATATTCTTTTTTTTTTAAGGGAAGTATCTATATAATGACATGCCGATATAACCATCTTAACTAGCACGGTGACCCACAAACTAATAGCGGTCGGCTGAACTTCATAATATATATAATATATGTTATCACCATGCACGACGAGTTTATGGACTCGTGTATGCAATTTGCGAGTTCATATATCTAGATTATAACACACAACATAAGTTTATGTGCAACAAGTAGATTTTCCTCTATGAGAAACAGGGTTTCCCAAGTAAATAAAGGCCTAGACGAAGGCCTCGTCCATCAAGGGCCCAAGAGGAATCAAGGAAGGAACGGCCCGTGAGCAGTCCTAAAATCGGTGTAAGGCAGATAAGAAATTTATGATTTATTTCTTCCTCAGCATCTCATGTGAATTAACGTAAAGGAAGCTCCAATTAGTGATATTTAGATATGCATTGATACTTTAGTTGTAAGCACTTTTTTACATATAACTACTGTTTTTTTTTGCGAAACATATATAACTACTGTTTTTTTTTTGCGAAACATATATAACTACTGGTTGTTGGCTCGGTATCGTAGTTTCTACAGTATTGCTTTAATCTGTCAATCCACTCGTAAATGCATATTTGGCTTTTTAAACTGAGCTATGGGTGTCATTCAGGTCCCCGAACTTACAAATTTGCATATTTGACTCCATGAACTTGGCTTCGGGTATCACCCTGGTCCTAAATAAAAAATGGAAATTAGACGTCTAAATCTGAGTTTGGATGTATATCATCTAGGTCCATAATTTAATTTAACTATCAATATCTAAAAACTAACAATATAAATTGAGTTTATTAATTTTCAGAAAAACAGTCACAACTATTCCTTCATACAGCGAACTGAGCTCTAGCTCAGCTGGCAAGGTTCCTTGTGGTGGAACAAGCCCCCGGGTTCAAGTCCTCGACTCGGCAATGGTGCTCGTATTTTCCTGGATTTATTACAAGATTTAACTAGCGCTATTCTTTCAGCGGTAGGCGACGTGCCCGTCGCTAGCGAGGCGCATGTGGTGACTTCGTCAATTTGGAGGATTTGTCGGCCCAGTCTTTCGGAGGTGCTCATAGGGGTAGGGTTGCGTGTATATGTTTGTAGGGGTAAGTGTGCGTACGTGTATGTGAGTGTCTGCGTCTGTACTGTGTGATTCAAAAAAAACTATTCCTTCATACAAATTATTGGTAAAACTATTGAGGTGATCATCGCCGTTGAAGTGATTAATAATACTTCTTAGATTATGAGGTGAGACCAAAGTCTCGACAATGTGCTCAACAGGAGGGAGACATTGTAGGGAAGGAGCTCAAAGATTTTGTCATCGCGAACAACAGCCAAATATCCAATTCGTGGGATCGGGAACCGAAATAACACTTGAAGCTAAGTTTAGGGAGCCAAATATGTATATTACGAGTTCAGAGACCATGATGAGACAGCCTGCCAAGTTTGTGAACCGCTAATGAACTTTATCCATCTTCCCAGCTCCTGTGGAGGCAGAGAGTGATTCTTCATTTACTGTGACCATTGCACACTGAAGTCAACCTTATGGACCGTCTTGGAGCTCCCCCCATGCAGGTGTACCAACAAAGTTGTTAAAGTGGAACTGCTAACCATCTTGGTCTTGGACGACATTGACGTGCTACCATTGAAGTTAAACGTGTGCTAGTTATGCTCAACAGGTCACGAACTGTACTTACGAGTACGTATCAGCATGCGAGTACTGAAGCCGATTAGATTAAAGGCGTTTAGGTTCATCCTGCGGCAAAACTCGGCTCTATCTTGTGTAAGGAAAACTTTTTTTTTTTAATGTAGTGTGTAACGAAAACATGGAACCATACTATATATAAACTACCTAGAAGCGTGGCCTCAGTTGCAAGAATAGACAAAAACACGAGCTGCAGCTTGGTAGGTTTGTGTTAGGAGTCAAGGAGTCCACGAGCTGCCGAGTTTCCGATCCCATGGGTGCCGGCGACGTGTGGGCGGCGGCACTGCCGGTGGCGGCCGCTCTCCTGGCGCTGGCGCTGTGGCGCCTCGTGTGGCGGCCACGCGCCGTGGCGAGGGCGTTGGCGAGGCAGGGGATCCAGGGCCCACCCTACAGGTTCCTGGCGGGGTCCATGCTGCAGGCGAAGCGGCTGGCGGCGACCAGCCGGAGAAGGACGCCGCCCCTGGACGTTGCCTCCCATGACATCATGCCGTTGCTGCTGCCGGCGTTCCAAGGATGGGTCGCTGACTATGGTAAATCACGCAAGTCACAGAGCTATGATGATTTCCATGCATGCCGAATCATGATATAATCATGCCAGTTTTGCCTGTTCTCTTTTACCGCGCCGCACTGCAAAACTCAAAGTCACAGACGACGAATTATATTCCTCTGAAGATAGAAGCATGCATGCGAACGAGGATGGCCGTACGTTATTTTCAATAAGCTCAACAAAACTGCTGCGAAAAGATTAGCCAGGACATATGTTCATATGCCACATAAAGAATGGATGTATAGCATGACCCAATTATATTGGAAGGATCAGGTATTACCTACAGATTTGAACAAGCAACTTGTGTTCGCAGTCTTACTAAGTGGAAGCTAGCTTCTTTTAAAGCCTTCACGTGAAGCCATTGAGAACCGTAGGTGGACACTCTAGAAAAAAATAAATCCTTAGAAATTCTCAAAAGAAAAGAAACATTCAGCCATCAATCTAAATAGCATGTAATCATGATGTATAATAATAGTTATTGCATCTATTATACCATCTAAAAAATCTACCGACTGCCCTTAAAAAAATATTACCAACCTCTGTCATTATAAAAACAATCAAAGTAAGAGCCTAAGTTTACATATGAAGTATCCACCTTTGATATTATGAAAACTACCAAAGTAACCCCTATGTTTGCATATAAAACTAACCACTTTAATTAATCATTATAAAATAATTATATGATCATTTAATCTCCATCTAAATTAATGTTGTGTGCAATTAGAAGATAATAAGTAAGACTGACATGCCCACAAAGGATGTTGTTAATCCTTCTCAAGGAAAAAAATAATAAATCTTAGTTATAAAAAATCAACAAAATATAGCCTATAAATCTGATGCCAAGGATATAATTCCCATTTGATAATTCCAATGGAAGTACTGGGAAATTTTTGAAATAGATGGATCAAGGTTTGTAACATAAATACCATATCAAACAAAACAGAAAATAAACTCTATATATTAGTTAGTTCAGAGCATTAAAAATTCAATTTAATTTAGATATATGGTTAAATTTATTCAAAAATATTTAAGAATACAAAACTGGTAGCATGTGCACGGGTTGATGGACCAATATTACAACTTAATCCGCTTAGCAAGGCAACCAACATACAATGTTTCATTGATTCTGCCAAAAATATACTTGCTGATTTAAAATGCTTAAATGCATGCCGTGTTCAAAGATATCGACAGGTCTACAATTCAAAGCTTTGATCAATAATCTCTATATAAAAAATATCACAAAAAAAGGTAATAACACATTTAAAATTAGTATTAATGGTAAATTCTCGTCCATATTGCTAACCTAAGGTTTGCATTTTTCAATATATTGATCATCCAAGTTTAAAAAAAGAATGATTGGGAGGTTATTAGAATCCTGAAATAGGGTGTATTTTGAACCAATAGGAGTATATATAATGATTAGCTGAAGTGGATGACAGCAAATCCTGTTTTAATTTTAGTGGAGATTTAAGCATGCATTCATTCTTGTTGTTCGTTCACTCAGGGAGAACATTCCTGTACTGGATCGGGCCCATCCCTGCGATATTCTCTACCGACTTAGAATTGATCAAAGAAGTGCTTACAGACAGGACAGGCCTGTTTGCCAAGGATTTCATGGTCCCCGGTCTCAAATTCTTCTTGGGACATGGGCTCATAGTAGAAAATGGTGACGTGTGGAAACGGCACAGGAAAGTTATCCTTCCAGCTTTCAACCACGAGAGGATCAAGGTGACCGCCTAGATTACACTTCACTAGGCCATGCATGCTCTTATATTACTCCAGTCCCAATTTGTTTCAGAAAGAGCATGTCTGCAGTGACGGCAGAAGCTACGGAGCAGATGACAAAGCGATGGCGTGACCAGATACTGCAACGTGGTGGTGTTCACGAGTCAACTGAAGTACTGGTGGACCGCTCCATATCCCACCTGACAACAGAAATCATCGGTCGCGTGGCTTTCGGCACCACCCACCGTGAAGCCGACGAGGTCCTCCTCCTCTTGCACGAGATACAGACCATGGGCGTTGAGGCCATGCTGGATGCCCCAATACTCTGGTAACCTATGTGCTGGTCGACCACGCTTCGACAATTCACTATAAAAAAACGCTTCGACCACGCTTCAATATTCACTGTTGAGGACTAGTGGTGGTCACTCGGGTGGTGGTCACTCTGAGATGATGAGTGATTGACAACCGTCGTGTGTGATGTGCTCTTGGCTTTGATGTGCAGGTGTATGGTGCGACGTGGTGGTCGACGGTGCGTGGAAAAGGTCAGGCGCGAAAGGTCACGCTGATGGACCGTGGTGAAGGCTGAGCGTGAGTAGACTTGGGCCGTGGAGGACAAGCGAAAGGTTCAGGCGAAGGACCAAGACGGTGAAGGGTGACACGAGTAGGCTTGGGCTGAGGGACCCGAGGATACCAGGCGGAGTCACGGGCGGCTCACATGGTGCACGGACGAGCAAGAGTACATGGTGAAGATGGCGTCGGTCAAGTCAATAAGGATGGCGATGGCGAGCGTCGAGTAGACTTGCTGTTGCGGCGGAGGCGTGAAAGAGCTCGAAGGCGTCGTGGCACTTGGCGGAGGCCGGACACGCATCGACACCGAGGGTTTGACCGGTTTCGCCTCAAAACCGGGGCTTCGGCAAGTCGTGCGGCGACGAGCTGAGGGGTTTCGGGGGGTTTTCCATAAAACCACCACAGAGGCAGGTTTGACCGGTTTGGGCCTCAAAACCGGGGCTTCATCACGGCGTGCGGCGTCGGATGGAAGCGATTTGGTGGTTTGGCCACAAAACCACCCAGGCGGAGGGTTTTCCGGTTTAGGCCTCAAAACCGGGGGCGAGTCCGGTGCGGCCGGGCGGTGTCGGATCGGAGGACGCGCGGCACCATCGCGAAGCTCGCGTCGATGCGAAGCGAAGTCGTGAAGGTGCCGGATCCATCCAATGAACCGAGAAAATGTTGGACGGTTTTACCCTTGAGGGGTATTTGGGTTGTGTGCTTCATAAAGGGCATTCTGGTTATTTTTCCAGTTGCCTATATATATGTGAAGTGGCTGTTTGGGCCGCTATTTCTTAGGCTTAGTTGGTGGTGGGCATTTCATTTGGAGTGTGAGAGCCTTTGGGAGAGAAAGGAGAGGGAGAGATGAGTGGCTCTTTTGAGCTTTTAGCCATCCTAACTTTGATTGGTGTAAGAATTGGTTTATAACCGAATGAATCAAATCATCCATTTCGTGCAAATTTATTTCATCCCGAATTTGCTATTTTCGGTATTTTCGGAGGGGATTTTTCGTGCGCTCAATTTGGCTGCGAAATTCGTGAGTTTTGTTGGAGGATCTTGTTGCTGGGAACCTTGTGAACAATCTCTATGTGATCCATCATCAAACCCCTCGCGGATTTGGTTTTAATTTGAGTTTTCCCCAAATATGTTCTTGAAGGTAGGGTTTCGGTTTTTTCCTCAAATTCGTGAGTTTTACATGAGCTTTTCCGGATCCACTTTGTAGATCTGTTAGCCTGTGATTCGGCGCATCTTTGGCTTAAGTATCGTTGCGAATTGTTGTCTATCGATCGAGTATTTTGGATTCGAAGCTCGCGTCGTGTTCTGTTCTTGCCTCTGTTCGTGCGCACGCGCAGCAGCCCTGGCACGCGCAGCTCGAGGGCATAGCACGAGCTCTCGTGGCCCACACGTCAGGAGAGCAGCGGCCCAAGCGCAGCGCACCTGCAAGCGCTCGCTCCAGCAGCTGGGCGCAGGCGAGAGCGGCAGCAGCAAGCAAGCCGTACGCTCACGTGCGTGCGTGGCCCAGGCCTCGGTGCAGCAGGCTTGACCCTCGGCCACGAGCCCACGAGCGTGCGTAGCTAGCAGCAGCAGCAACGCACAAGCAGCCCAGCCCAAGGTGAGCACGCACGTCCATCAAGCAGCAAGCAGCAGTACGTGGTCTTCAAGGTAAGCAAGGTAAACACTAGCATCTCTAATATCTGAGGTTCTTGCTAATCCTTGATTAAGCCTAGTAATGAATAGTTAATTTGTATTATTAATTCCTGCATGATAAGTCAAATTTGGTCTTAGCAGTAAGTGCAGGTGATTAGCAAATTCAATTTGTTTATTTTTCTCAAGAATCGTTGCTATCTATCTACAGGAATTTATCATTGGTTAATCATTGCTTCCTTTATTGATTCTGGCTGAAGCTAATCGCTTAATCTTTGCTCGTCTTTTTATAGCCGATCAATTGAGTCGTTTGATAGCTAAATTATGGCACTTGCTTAGCACTTGAATCATTTAATTGAGCAAGTGATTAGCCCGGTGCTTTGTGAGCGGCTCTCTTTTGTTTAACTGGTTCGCTTCCGCATTGCTATGAGAACCCGCTTGGCTTTAAGAATTCCTAGTCATTTCTAGGGTGAGCTTGTCATTAGTTGACTTGTGTCATCTTGACGACTAGAAGAGAGGTACTTTCGGGTGGCAATCGGGATATAGGCCAAGTTCTTTATCGGAAGAATTTTTTTAAGGGCTCCCATTCACCCTCCCCTCTGGTCGCCCAGTTCGGTCCCACAGTAAAACGAGCATGCATGGATACCAGGCTCAGTCATGCATGGCATTAACAAGTTTGGCTTAGGCATCTGCCCACACGTCGCAATTTAAAGGTACGACGTCTGGACAAGCAGGTGACGGCCAAGATCATGGCGATGATGGAGGCGCGTGTGGCGGCCGCCAAGGTCGATCGCGGCGGCTACGGCGAGGACCTTCTCGGGCTGATGCTGGAGGCATGGTCGCAGGAGCGGCGGCAAGCAGGGAGCGCCAGGAAGACGAGAATTCCGCCAGCCTCAGCGCGCACCCACAGTGGCAGGAGAAAGTCAGGGAGGAGGTCCTCCGAGAATTCCCCGGTGATGTGGCCCCCAACACCGACGTCCTCTCCAGATTGAAGCTGGTACGTACGTACGTAGCACTTGATCGATCAACTCTCTCAGCATGCATGGACGGAAACTATATATATAACTCTCATTGATTGCTACACATACATACACATGGCGCTTGCAGCTTCACATGGTTCTACTCGAGACACTGGCTGTACCCGCCGATCGTGTACATCCAACGGACGGCCACGACGGACGCCGTGCTGGGAGGCATCAGGGTGCCACGTGGCACGGCGATATCGATCCCCATCGGCATGCTGCACCGGGACAGGGAGGTCTGGGGCCCCGACGCCGACGAGTTCAACCCCATGAGGTTCGAGCATGGCGCCACCAAGGCCGCCAGGGACCCGACCGCGCTCTTGTCTTTCTCTCTAGGGCCAAGGGTCTGCGCTGGCCAGAGGTTGAGCATCACAGAGGCACAGATCGTCATGGCGATGATCCTCAGCAAGTTCTCCTTCTCCCTGTCACCCGCGTATGTTCACAAGCCAAAGTCTGTCGTCTTCTTGACTCCCAAGAGCGGGATGCCTCTTGTCCTAAGAAATCTCGATGGTTGAGAACAAGGTTCACGTAGCTTTGTTTATAGGGGTGTGTGGATAAATTGCCACCGATTTGTATGAACAAATAAGCGACATGCTTCTACGAGTAAATAAATAACTCGAGAGCCATCTCCTATGTATGTATGTGCTCGGTTAAAAACACATGTTTGTTCTAATTATTTGAAAAAAAAAACACATGTTCCAAGGGCCTGCACTGGCCAGAGCTTCGGCATCACAGAGGCGCAGATCGTCATGGCGATGATCCTCGGGAAGTTCTCATTCTCCCTGTCCCCCGCGTATGTTCACAAGCTAGCCTAAGTTTGTTGTCTCCTCCCAAGAGTGGGATGCCTCTCATCTTGAGGAATCTCGATGGTTTATTTGTAGTGGTATATGGATAAATAGCTATTTTTTATGTTAGGATAGATAGCCATGGTGGAACACAAAGATTGCCCCAACTTATCCGCTTCTTGGGCCTTTCTGCGGTCTGTAGTCCAGAAAGGCATTTACGAGGCCCATTACTACGTAGAAAAAGTGTGTATGGGTTGGATGGGAAGGGTTGGGCCATACTATATATATAACCCTCATCGTCCTTCTACAGGCCCGTTTAATTTCATTTGATGTCATTAATTCGCCCATTAGAGTTTCTAAAAGAACATTAATTCGTCCATTAGTAGTGCCCTGATGAAATAAGAAAAATCAATTCGTCCACTACGAAAATAAAACAGTTTTCCCTGAATGACTTTGTCAGTTTACTGCAGACTAATATAAATTCTCTCGAGTTAAGGCACTTGAATGCACCGTCAATGGCATGCAGAAACAGCCGCTTGATCGGCGGCGGTACGTTTCAAATATGTTTTTTTCTTTTCCTCTTCCAAAAATAGTCAGTTACTGACCGAGAACTGAAACGCAACGTTTTCATTCTACCTTAACAACAGCAGTTACTAAATTATTACAGCTGGCCAGTAGTCGTCGTACCTGTGGCATGAAGCGATCTCGACCCTACGTCAAGCAACGGATCGGATGAGAGAGTCATGCAGGTCGCATGCTCTTAGCGGTACGAGAGCCTCCTCCAGACCTGGACAAGGCCGAACTCGATCCATGGACATGACACGTGGCGTGTATCCTATCCACTACACACCCTGCCCCGGCCGGCTGGCCGATCCTCCCGCTCCCACGTGTTCTCTTCTCCTGCCATATAATCGCTCGCTCGCTCTATATAAACCACCCCTCCGCCCACTCGACGATCCCATCTCCTCCTCACATCGATCTCGATCATCGCTTCCTCTCCTCGGTGGTGTCAGGAGGCTGCAGGGTGATCGATCGATAGCTGGCTACGGAAGAGACGATAGGGTGCTAGCTAGCTAGTGAGCGCGGTGGTAGCTAGCTAGAGAGGCAGGCAGGCATGGGTCTCCCGCTGGAGCAGTGGCGCGGCGGCGGCGAGGCGGAGGGGAAGGATCCGGCGGACACGGCGGCAGCCGGGTGCAGGACGCCGGCCGGCAACGGGCAGGCGGCGCGCGGCGGGCGAGCAGCGGCGGGCGGGGAGTGCCCGGCGGCGCCGAGGAAGAGGAGGCCCCCCGCCGGGGAGGTCGCGCAGCGCCCCCGCAGGGACTTCTACACCGGCGACGACGTCGAGGCCTTCTTCGCCGCGCACAACCTCTAGGCCTAGCGGCTGCCGCCCTCTGCCGTACATACATACGTACGTACGTGCAGGAGGACGTACCGCAGCGCTGCAGGCAGCTAGCTACCACGTACGGCTCTAGTATGTACGTCTGTTGCGTAAAAGTTGCGTTGGGCGTATGCAGACAGTTTGACTATGTTAGCTGCCTATGTCTACGTACCATGAGCTGAGATTGTACATTACCTAGTAGTAGCGGCCAGCAGCGTCTAGCTAGTTTTCCAGTCTCTGGTAGTATAGTTGATCGCAAGTACTAGTATGTATCGAGTATCGACTGCTGGGGTCATGTCATGTGCTAATAGTAGAGTCTTCTTAATTTTTAGATGTCTGGTTTGTGTCTTGTACGTCTCTGGCTGTGCTAGTGTGCAAGGAGAGAGAGGAGGTGTGGTATCTTGTCAACTTGTAAGCACACGCTAGAGTATCCCTCAACTAAATAAAATTCGTGTTTCGTCCTTAGCTTCTATGTGCTGCTTTGACCTACTGATCTAGTTGTTACCTGTATCATCCTCTCTTTCAATTGTACGGTCTGTACCTCCGATCCTCGGACGTCGTCCATAGTATGTATACAAGAACTTATGTGTGTTTCTGAACGCCCCATGTACCGAGGAAAAATGTGGATGGAACCTTTGTTCAATGTCTACCGATTCCTAAAAATTGTTGGCAGTAAGGTTGCCATTTACCTTAAATTAGAGCCTTCAATGAGGAATTTAACAAGTGACGGGGGAAGCACTAGAGAAAAAAAAACAATTCGATCTTTCAGAGTTCTGTGGGTTCCATTCTAAGTTTTTTTTTTTGTTCAGCGATGCGAATACGTCTGTTTCCATTTTAGTTGTTCTGTGTAGTAGTGCACGCTAAGGATTATCTATTTCAAAAATAAAAAGCAGTATTAGATGCAAGGAGCTTATGTTTCTAGTTTTCACACATTGATATACCTTTCGTTGCTTGCGAAAAATAAAAAAGCTGGTGCCTTCTGCTGTCTATGCATGCGCTACCTTGCACTGATTCCCATCATGAGATCTGATCGATCGCTCACAAACCAGCATAATAGTGTAGTGCAGGACACTATTATTCCAGAGCAGGAACTTTCTACATTCAGGTGCTTCCCAGTTCTTATACTCAAAGGCTGACCACTTTCTACATCCAGGCCTTCTCTAACAGTTATTAGCTCACTGCAACTGCAACAAGTAAAGGGGACCGCTTCCAGTCGGTTGGGATCCATGTGAGCTAGCTAGTAGACTCACTTCAGTGAGATGTGCGCATGCTCCATTGGTCCAGCAGGATCTGTTGTACTGAACCAGAGCTCGATCTCCAGGTGGGTATCATGTCACCCTTGCAGAACAAGTTGTTAGGACCATCTTTTGAAAAGTCTTACTGAACTGGAGCATCTACGTACGTACTCTTGCACTGCGTGCATGATGAACGACACATCTATATATCCTACACTTCAAAGTTGACCACTATGTCCCTTTGTTTTTTTTTTCTGAATTGTTTTTTTCGTGCACGCTAGTTAATTAGATGCAGAAATTCATGGATGCTTGTGTAGACCTGTCATCTTATATGGTCCCTTGTTTAAATCGATCGTTCATGGGAATTCTGTTGGGAGCATCAGTGTACGTGCACGGTACTGCGGCAGCAGTAGCAGCTTTTCTGAACTTGCGTGGCTTGTCCTTTCTGCAAGAGCGATGATCAGATGAGCAGCCAGTGGTATAGCTCACAGCCTGCAGGAGCTGCTGGAGGAGATAAAAAGATCTCGTGAAAAGCTATCCAGAGTCCAGACACGGCAGGTCGTCCGACAGGCACACGCAACGCGCAAACCGATCGGTACCGTCCTGGCCCGTACGGGCGATGTGATATTCCTCCGGACATCGTGCATGGCTGACGCCTGCCCTAGAGCTTCATCGACGATGCCAGCCCGCGCATAGCCTCAAACGGCTTGCAGAGAGACGACTTTGGCCGGCCGTTGCAACAATTTCCACTGTGGTCGGCCGGATCAGGTGGAGGTGGCAGATCTGCACGCAGCCTCTGCAGCACCTGCATGTCAATCCAGAGTGATGGCATTGGTACTGTAGTATAGAATCATCATCACCTGGAGCTAGAGGCCTAGACAGACCTGAGCTTGCCATGGTATGCCAGCTTCATTCCAGTTCAGTTCGTATCCTTGCAGAGAGCGGCGATTGGGTTCTCCACATTTTCAGTGAGATGGCCTCGGCATCCTAATCATCAGTCGTTATGCTGCCTCGCGATGGCTACCCATCTCTGTAGGAGAGGCCAAAACGGTTGCCAAGAAGGAATCCAAGACACAAGTGTACTGTGTACAATTCGTAGCGTTTGTTTTGCTTTTTCTTTGCCTCATGCTGTGTGGCCTCGAGCCCTCGACCGCGACCTGCCCGGAGATATTACGGAACTGTTGCGCCCCAGCTGAGTAGCTGAGTACTAAACACACTGAAAAAAACAGAACAGAGCTGACCTAGACAACAACACAACTGAACTGCTAGTAAGTAGTAACTTCCAGCCAGCAGCTAGGTGTTTATATAGCAAATATTTGACAACTTAAAAGTCTTGTTAAGCTGGTGTTACAATTATGCTCATCTTCAGGTCCGTGGAATATCGAGTGATGATGATGTACCTTTGCTCATGATTAGCACCGAGGAATCTACACACTTTGCCTGGAGAAAAAAGCAGGAGAGAATTGAAAAGTCATACTAAGATCAAGAGGCAAGGGACGAGCTAGCATGCAGCTTTGTACAGTTGCCGATCACTTCAGGAAGCATATACGTACGATCTGGCTCTGACATCAAGCACGATATCATTGATATTCGATGGGAGTATCTGTACGTACTGCTAGCTAGCTGCTGCATGAAATCCATTGCCTCCAGGTAGTGAGAGCGAGGCACGAGGGCAGGCCATGGCGTGCACGTGATTCTGTGAAGGAGCGGCCCACATCGATCGCCCTGGCTGGACCATGCATGCGGCAGCTCAGCTGCCCTGGCCATCCCTGTGCAAAGATGTTCATGTTGAGGTAGTTTCGTCAGGTTGTTTAGTTTTGAACGAACGTCAGGTTGTTTAGTTGTTAGAACTGTAACTGACAGTTCTTTTTCTCTTTTCCTTTCTTCCTTCTTTCTTGTGAGTTTCGGGCTTTCGGCCTACTTTGGGTGTGATCTCTGAGAAATTTGTGTAACATGGTGAGCATAAGGCTATACAGAAGAGAGAAGAGCAGGACCAAATTTTGATGAATTTAGGAGTATTTTTCGCCTCTGTCTTCTCACCATATAACAGCGGCCCAATTCTTATGTTCCAACCCATCATAATTTGCTTTGAAATGACATGCTACACCGGCCCAGCCCATACTTCTAGCTAGGTGATCCGTGTTTAGCGCAGGACTCAATGTTCTCCAAAAAAAACAGAGGACTTTTTTTTCTGGAACAAGAAAAAAAAAACGAGGACTCAAAAGAGTACGAGTAGCACTAGTAGCTAGCACCCTTATTCTATACCCTGAGAGTGCTTGTTTGGAAAGGAGTAGAACGGAGTGGAATGAAGTGGATTGAGGCTATAGAATGAACTAAATTTCACTTCATCTCCTTTATTATTCCACTTCATTTCACCAGTTGCCAAACAAGTCCTCGAAGAAGTAAACGTGCGCCGCATCGGGCTGCTTTCCGGACGCCTCAGCAGCCTATCAGCGCCATTACGAGCACTCTTCCTGTCTGTTATGAACATGGAAAACTTGCTGGACATGGACAATAACAAAGAGACAGGCGCATGCACGGTGCATCACTCGGCCTGCATGCGGCCCGTGGAGGAGCGCTGTCATTCTCGATTGGTACGGCGATAGCCTCGAGAGTCAATCATTCAAGTAATCATCACCGTGTTGTTGATATATTCTTGAAAGCTTGAGGGTGCCAAATTTCAGGTCACAACGGACAGGTGATCAATAATTTCACGGTACTTGATCTGATCCGCTGAATTTTCAAACCATCAGATGGTCCCGTGCATTTGCTTCCAAAAACTCGCAGCAAAGGCCCCAAAAAAATGTTGGCAAGAAAGTCTTCGTGCGTACTAACCTACAGGGACTAGAAAAAAGGCATATAATCTTTCGGTTACTGCATACGAAAGCACATACACACACAGTGACACAGACGACGGCGAGGGCAGGTCCAGGAGCAAGACTGATGGAGGAGAGAGTGCAAGTGCCGCTGGCCGCCGGGGACCAGGTGCTCGACCGGTGCATGTGCCTGGGCGAGACCCACATCCGTGGAAAGAACTGGATAGGTGTTAGTACGTGTGACGTCGCTATATATGTAACGAAGTGTGCATGATCCCGCGCGCACAAACGGCCTACATGCCAAGGACCGGTCCATACGCATGCACGCATGAGGCAGCTCAGCTACTGCACTACATCGATCACTAGCTGACTAGCACTACTGTGTTATGCTGAGCAGCGGGCTCATTCGGCGCAAAAGGAAGCAAGGGAAAGCAAATAAAGGGTCATTGGCATGTTCAGTGGTTGTTGTTAAGGCCAGTGTGCTCGCCTTTCATAATCTTGAGGTCTTGAGGGGTACAGTACGTTGTTGCATGTTTTTGTTTGAGATATTTGTTTGTTTTTCCTCGATTTATTTCTGGAAGACAGGTTAATTTGAAGGCTCCTCATTATTTTAGCTTGCTGATGCCGTCGCGTTTGATGACGACGTGTCGTCTTTGTTGCGCTAGCTCTTGATTTCTGTGGGGGACATAGTACATTCATCATATAGCTCTCAGTCAGGTTGTTTGTTTGTTCTTTAACTTCTGCTATCAAACAAAAATATACGGACATCGATGTGGTCTCTAATAAATTTGTGTCTCATGAAAGTATTTCTCATAAAAAAATTACATAATATGAATGTTATGATGTTGCATTAATTTGTAAAATTCAAAATTTTAAATTTTATATACTGATGGTCAAAAAAATTTTTTAAAAATATTTTCAATCGATTCAAAGAATTAATTTTTCACCAACAATTATCAAAACTAGTTCATATTACACCGTGAGCCAGTTCAGAAATGGCACTTCACGTCGTGGTGGTATTTTGCTATAAGTTAGTATTTTCTCTATCAGCTGGACCATACACATGCATGGGGCATGCTAATTTTGCGCCCGCCCTGTTTTAATCTCCCTCCTCCCTGGCTATTAATAAATGTTGATGATTTTTGGCCCGTAAGAAACGTACACGTGGAACAAGGTGCCCAAATAGCAGATGGCTGGATCCAAACGTGGCGGCTTCACCCCACAAGCCCACAACCGTGCATCACGAATGCATCCTTGTCCTATCCGTGAACCCGCAGACACGTACGACAAATGTGCCAGCCATGCCGATGCATGCCGTGCATGCCTTGATGCATGGAAGAAAGCCTCAAAGTCAAACGCAAACGTGCCGGCGGTGAGCCCCGGCTGTCCTTTGTTGCCGTGGTGCGCTTGCTTTTGGGCCGAGCATAGCTGTTTTTTCAGCTACCGTGCCTTTGCACGGGCCGAGTATAGCTGTATCCAAGACCTCTTTATCCTCTCCTGCCGCAGCTCGCTCCATGGCGATGCATCATTTTGCCCTCCACCGAAAGGGAAAAAAAATGTACGTACGCGCGCGTGATCTCCTGAAAGGATCAAAAGATACGCCGCTTTGTCACAAGGCACAACTTGTTTCCAGCCCCTGCTTGCTGGTCTATCCCGAGCTAATCATTGAACTGAAGAAGACGAGCGCCGCCTGTGCATGATCGATCGATGCGCTTTCAGGATAAGATGACTGGATCGATATATCGTTAGTGTCGCAGGCAATATTGTTTCTTCCCGCGATGATTTTTTTTCTTCTAATTGCCCCACTGATTGAAGGTATTTATGATTGTTAACTTTTTTTACTCGTAATGTTTGGTCATTCATATTATTTAAAACTCACAATTTTAGGAAAATTCATTTTACATTTTTTTAAATTACCCCTCCAATTCGAGATATCTATGAGATCAATTTGCACCCAGAACTATATCCCTTTACCATTCGCAAAAAAAAATCTATATACCTTTATCTCTCACAAAGGACCCACCTGTCAGAGCTAAATTCGCCAACCCCGTGTCACCCTGTCTGGGTTTTTTTTTGGCACCATGGTTTCTACCGCTGGCCCACTCAACCTTCCATTCTAACAAGCAATCAACCATTCAAATACTATGGGCCAATCAAATCCTATGGACCGGACTATTGTGCTAGATGAGCCTGAATATTTTTGAAAAAAGTACCATTTACCCCTGAATTATATGGGCTGAGTGCGCGTTTCCCCATCGTACTCCAAAACCGTGTATTTGCTACCTTGAACTTCTAAAACCGGGCAGCCGACCCCCCCCCCTGACGCAATATAAACCTGGTTTTGTCCATATCAGCTAACGTGTCACAAGCCCACCTGTCACCTGCTCCATTCCTCATCTTCGTCGCCGCCTGCTCCGTCCCGCCGTCGTAGTCTCTCTGCGTGTCGCTGCCTCCTTGCTCCGTCTCCCTGTAGATGTCGATGGCTCGCCCGAGAAGTTCCCTGCCGCGGCAGCCCTGGTGCCCGGCCTCAACCTTCTACACCCATAGCGCCCAATGTCGCCACCCCGTCGGAGCCGAACCCGGACGGGGCATGGGGCTGCAGCAGCGGGTGCTCCCCTCGCCGGATGCTTTTGAGCATCTATGAGTCACATGGATGCTCACCGAGCAATCGACGACGGCGGGGACGACTTGAGATGACCGGATGACGGTCGTCGCCGGTAGGGCCGAGAGGGCAACCGGCGACAAGCCACGACGCTTGATTCCTTGGTAAAGATAAAAGGCAAACAACATCAGGTACACCTGGGGGCACTAATAGAATAAAAAGGGCGTGCATATCTCACTGGAAGAGCTCGAATCGCCGGTAATGGCGGCGGTGGTGAAATTGGGGATTTTTCTTGATTTATTGCCATTTTCTCCAAATTTCTTGATGAGAAGCAACCATGAAGAGAGATAAAGAAGAATGGGGAATATTGGGGAGCTTTTTATACGGTCTTGAGACGGTGGTGATGAGATTGCGGGGCAGGGCGATGGCGACCGATGAGGCGTGGTGCGGAAGCCTCCGTGGAGTGTCCTTGCGACGCGCTAGTGTCCAGGGTCAGCATGGAACAGAGGGATGGATGCGCGAGGCAGAGAGGACTGGCCGGAGAGTTGCAATGAGGCCGAGGCAGCGCGCGTCGAGGTGGCGCACGCGCTGCACAGAGGGAGAAGAAAGGGAGAGGGCGGCCACATACAGGTGGGCCCGTGACACATTGGACCAGCATCGTGTCGATGATGTGTCGCCAGCTCGGATAAAACCGGGTTGATTTTGGGTCGGGGGGTTGGCTGCCCGGTTTTAGAAGTTTAAGGTAGCAAATACACGATTTTGGAGTACGAGGGGAAAACACGTACTCACCCCATAGTTCGGGGGTGGGGGGTGTAAATGGGACTTTTTCCAATATTTTTTTTATAGAGATTGTGGGCTAGAGCCTTCCTAAAGACATAAGTTGGAAATAAATTTAACTTGGTATATTTCATTATATTATAGTGTGATATGTGGGGTAATTTAGATGCAAATTTAAAGGATAGTTATTATTTTCATATTAATAGAGGTGGGTAATTTAAATGTCACTTCTACTTATTTCTACAATAATAAAGGTAGGCAATTTAGATGCAAATTTAGAGGTCTCCATTCTATATAATGATAAAGGTAGATTATTTAAAAGTTGTTAGTGTCAACTTTACGAACTCAATTTTCTTGGGACATTTAGGAATTCTATTTTCAACGTGGCTAGATGATCAATGTGAAGATTAAAAAATATATCTATAATTAGCAATATAGTACGACCATTTTTTTTGTAGCTCAGCAACTCCATAATTAGTAACCGCCCAAACTAACGTATAATAAACCGGTTCTTCTTGCTACTCGCAAGAATACAGTACAAGATAGGTATTAAATGATGGAAGTACGTATGCGGTACGCATGTTGCATCCACAGATCAACCCAAGGAAAGGGACCAAAATATCATTAATGGACAAAGCAGATACGACAAAACGAGAGCAAGGGACCCCAAGATAAAGTCAAATGTACATGCATACAATCTGCTAGGTAATCCACAAAAATATAATTCCCCCTTTTATTTAACCTTGGCCCATTCATCTCTTTCTCCCTCCCTTTCTCTCTGCAATATTCACCATTCAACATCGTGTGTGTACTTTACATGTGTGGTAATAACACTTCAACTGTAATCATCTCACAGAACGAACGAATTTCGCTGCTCGCTAACAGCAACATGACAAATGATATGAAGAGGACAAAAAAAAAAGTAGGACCAGGGTGAAATGCTCGTGGTAATTTGTATACTATCTTGGTAGATGGTACTCCACTTTTTCTCCTTTGCTGGGTTCTTGAGTGATGGAACATTAATTAGCACCAGTTGCTGAGCCCATGGACGTCGAAGTGCACCGCGACGTCGTCCTTATTGTTGCCGCTGTAGACGCACTGCTGCCCCGCCGCCTGCTGCAGCAGTGCGCCGCCGCCTTGCTGGGCCTGGAACGCGCCGTCGAAGTAGTACTCCGACCACCTCAGCTCCTCCGCCAGCGCGCCGGCGTAGCTGCTGTCGACGCCGGCGTTTGCCCCGAGCTCCAGCCACGGGAGGCCACCGACGACGTTGGCGTTGCAGTGCTCCGCCGCGTCCGCCGCCATCGATGTCAGCGTGCTGGAACTCGACGCCGACGGGATGCCGCAGTGCTGCTGCAGCGCGTCCATGTCGACGGAGACGACGGGCCAGTCCAGCATTGTTGGGTCGGCGAGCGGCGGCGGCGCCTGGAGAGGCGTCGTCGTCGTAGTCGTCGGCGGGATGAGGTCGGCGTCGCCAAACACCGCAGCGCGGGAGGATGAGGCGGCGGCGAGCGGCTGGTGGGTGGTGGGGTCGATGCCGCGCTCCCTGAGGCGCTTCTTGATGTACGAGTTCCAGAAGTTCTTCACCTCGTTGTCCGTCCGCCCGGGAAGCTGCGCCGCAATCTGAGACCACCTGACATGTGCAGGCTTGTTGTCATCAGATTCTCCATATATGTCGTCATGCCATGCGGTAATTAGCTAACATTGCAGAGCCAGACCACACAAAAAGAAAACGAAAGCGTAATTACTTGTTCCCCAGCAAGGAATGGAGGTGGATGATGAGGTCCTCCTCCTCCTGTGAGAATGTGCCCTTCTTGAGGTCTGGCCTCAGGTAGTTTATCCACCTCAGCCGGCAGCTCTTGCCACACCTCTCAAGTCCTGAACAAATCATATTAAATTAATTATTAGCCAATCAACAATGTAAAATGCACCAGTTTTAATTTGAACTATACCGCTGCCAGCTGCTCTGATAAGAGTGCTTGTATACATGAGGTGAGGAATACCTGCGAGCTTAGGTACGGAGCTCCAGCAACCGTGGCCGTACTTGGCAATGTGGTTCATGAGCTTCTCGTCCTCCTCGGGCGACCAGAGCCCCCTCCTCAGCTTCTTCTTGTGGCAGCATGATTGCTTCGCCATGCCGGCCTAGGTAGCCAGTATCAAGAGCTTAATAACCACGTCGACGTCGTCGGTCGAGCCGCCGCCAACCGACGACGATCGATCGTTATATGGAAACCAAGATATGATGGTGGCAGGGGAAGGGGAGCGGCCAGCAAGAGAGCGAGGCCGGGGATATAAAAGCTAGGAGATCGACGATGCCAGCAGAGCTAGCTATCATATCGACCGGTGTGATGAGCTGAGGTGATGCCTGAGGAGAGGGGAAGAGGGAGGTCGCTCTCAGGTAGGTGCCGGCCGGCACAGTGCGTGGGTGCATGCCTTTACAAAGTGGAGCCACCCCATGGCGTGGCGCCCACACACTTTGCTGCGTTGCACGGTTGCACAGCGCGGCCAAGATAGGCCTCTCTCGCTTTTCCTAGCTGTGTGCAGCGTGCTACATACAAGGCCGGCCGGAAAATGATTAAACAAAAAGTTTTGGTCATCACGAATCGTGTCGTGATAAGGCAATCTTCTTCGCCGCCGGTGCGGCGTACGTACGTACGTGTGCTCATAGGCAGGGAGGGGGTCTATCTCTTCGATCTCTTTTCTCTCGTACCTGTCCACACACACGGCCGCCGTACGTGGTGGGGAGGTTGATGAGACCCCCCGGACCTTCCTAATCCTAGCTAGCTCTTGATTTATTTCTCGCCCCGGGGCCCTTTTTCTTCTTTCTTTCTTTCTTTCTTTCTCATGCATGATTTCTTCACTGACCTGCTTGCATGCTTTAATTTCTCTCTTCATCATTGCTCCTCCCTCCGCTCGTTCTCAAACCTGTACTATGCTTGTGTCGTTCCTTGCACGGAAGTGGCTAGCGTGCAGGGTCAAATTTTGTTTAAATACTTACCATACAGTAGACGTGCATTGCGAAATGTTTTCAAACCATTGTTTTTAGTTGTTCGTTTAAAAACGGGGTGGAGAACCACATGTTTGATCGATCACATTTAACTTGTCATAAAAATCTGATGAGATGCTTTCATTTTTTTTATCTGAATGAGATACTTTCATTTTTTAATTTATCTATTTGTGATATTTTACCATGTGGTAACTAAAGAGCCTCCGAGGGCCCTAACTTTTTTACCCTGTTCCGATGATCCAATTTTGTATTTTTTTTTTGCGACAATCCAATTTTGTATATTGTGTCTGGACGAAAGGCCTTCGTTCTCTAGTAGTGACTATTTAATTTCCTCACACTACTACTAGTAGAAGATATGCTCAATCCTTTTCATCAATGTTACCTGCCATGCATCTGGAGAAAGGTACGTAAAAGGTACATCGCTTTGCATGCCCTGCATGCCCCTGTGGGTTCGATGTGTGTGTTCCGACATTCACTTTGTTGTAACATCATCGTCTTTTTTTCATTTCCCTCTTCGAAAACGACTTCGTATCCGTCTGTACCTACGTACACGTACACGTACACTCAAGTCTTTGTTTAATGTGCTTTCCTTGGGAAAAATATCGCCAGGACGATTCGCTAGGCAATCGCCCGGGTACATACGGTGCAGCTAGCAGCAAGAATCTCATGAATGGCCACAGTGACAGGGCATGGAAAAGGTGTTGGACAGTACCTTGCATTTGGAAGGAAAGAGGGCCGCGCCGCGCCCGGGTGTACCTCGCAACGTACTGTGAGCATGATCGATGTGTTGGTACGGTAGAGCAAAAAGCAACAGCCACGGTACACCCAAAAGCTCGCTAGGCATCTAAGATACTCCATCCGTCCTAAAGTAATCTTTCTCATCATTTCCCAAGAAAATATTACAACCAATTATTTATAAAAATATATTAAATTTTATGGTATAATATAGATATCATTAGATAGATATTTAGATCTATAAATATTAATGTATTTTGTACAAATCTAGTCAAACTCGTGGTCCGAACACCCAAAACGACTATAATTTTGGGACGAAGGGGGTAAATAACTATTGGTTACGGTGATTCCTAGTTTTTATGTGTCTGATGGATCAACGCCTTTCAGTTTTGACGCAAACAGAGAACCAGAATTTCTCCCTTTTCTAACTCTTTCGTGACAGGAAAAAAAACCTTTAATTTAGAGTTATTCTTAACAAAGATTTAGAAAACAATGACTTACCAAACTTTGGATATATTATCGATATACTGTGTTATGGTTATGATCTAGCAAAAACAATTATCATTCAATTGATGCATTAAACCTAATACTGAGAAAAACACGTTTTAGATATTAGTAGGGATACTTTAAATATAATGACATTTCGCTTGATTAATAGCACATTTAATGTGTTGACATGTGTTGAACGAACTGCTTTGGGCTTGTTAAACAAACCCAGTCAAACTCTACCTAGCTTTGAGCTCGTTGGACTTCACAATCGTTCGTGTTAGGGCAGTCCCAACCCAAACTCTACCTTAGAGTCTAAACTCATTTATTAGCCTTGTATTAAATCTATTTTTACTGTTGTGTTACTTAATTATTTGGACTTGGTTTCTTATTCGGACTCTAGCCACCATAGCCCTTCAATTCACGTCACTCTACGTACGTACGTGTGTGCCCAAGCGATGAAGCGAACCAGCGACCAATATACAGTGGCATGCGTACGTGCACCTATTATAACTTATAAGTGTGTGTCCTTTCCGATGGAGATGCCCGGCCGTAACTGTTGCATGTTTAGTTGCTTACACTCACAAGCGAAGCTTCTTCAATCTTCAGATCGATAGTGACGTATGCGTTACCTGCAAGCCATGCAAACGTCTAACTCAACTACTCCGGCCTCCGGTCCTCTTATGTACGCAGTATTACCTTACACACAGTTGGACGCAATATTAGCACTCAAAGTGTACAAGTGTTGCAGTATTCATTTATTCAAGTATCATGGACTCGTCTTTTGTTCCCATTTCCCAAATTTTGGTCCATTTTAGGGGTGATGAGACACACCTTCTCTAGTTGTATGGTTTCTAGGCTCGGTTTCTTTTTTCAAAAACTAGCCCGTAGGACCTGCTTGATTTGATACTAAAACATGCCAAGCCAAAATGAATGCATGTTTTAGACTTTGGCACTATTTCTTCAAGGCTGGCCAAATTTCGATGCGACAAAGTTTCTTTCCCATATTTAGGTAAAAAATTTGCATGCCCATATTTTAGTACTCCCTCCGTTCCAAATTATTAGTCATCCTAGCTTTTTACTAAATTAATTGAATATGCTATGAATTTAGACAAGTATATGTCTAGGTTAATAGATGATGCCATAAACTTAAACACTCAAAATAGCACCTAAGATGACTAATAATTTGGAACTGAGGGAGTATGCCCTAATTTTGACATGACAAGTCTTGGAGAACTAAACCAATCATGTCGTAGTTTTATTTTTTTTCCCTAATAAAGCACGGCAAAGTTTTTGTTGTTCCTTCAAGAAAAATAATTTTGGTTCATTTTTCTGACATCCTATAATATATAAGTACACTACAGTACACCCCATCGTCTTCAAATTTGACATCTAATTAATTTCTTTTTGTGATGTGTTGTTATCCGTCGCAAAAGGGACTTGTTCTACTGATTAATTACTACATTTTTGTGTGCCAACTTTAGTTCTTCACTTTACACACTGCACGGCGCCTTCAATTCTAGAGTGCACTTTGGTTTTTTGACAAATATTTTTTTTGTACGCACGCTGTATGAAAACCATAAAACTGCATTATTCGTCGAGCACTCGTTGTTTTCCTTTTGAGGAGATCGGAATTAGGTGGACGGTTGATGATTTAATGAGCTTCCCTACACAACTTCTGCTATGAACAGGAATCCGTGAAGAACTCGGTGTATGTAGCGATAAAGTATCTCTCTACAGTACCCGAATTGATTAGATGGAGTACGCCATAGTACATTATATATGTAACTTCTTATCGCTGAAAGACTACACGGCACGGGAGAGCTTCTCCTTTGTGTCCAACCAGTGCTTCACACGTCATATCTCTGCCTTTGACTTTTTTAATTTATTACTACAGCATCTCCCTGTGACCTATTCCTACTTACTCCATGAGAAGGCCCATTCCAACATAATTTTTCTGTTATTGGGCCTAGCCCTCCAAATGCATCGTCCGTGTCCGCTCAATCTTTCTCTGTCCATCGGTTGGCTCAGCCAGAGACAACCATTGTTGTGACAGTGCATGATTTTTTCCGGTGTTCGCCTACACAGCCGTTTAAACCGTATACAGCGTGTAAACACTACTCGATGACAAGTCGTGTAGGCTGATTTGCTGTATAAAGACGTGTAAAACCGTTTCAACCGTTTAAAAGTCCGTTTAAACAGCCGTGTAGACCGATTTCTTGCTAAACGATGGGTCACTAACCGTTCACAATTTAGCGTTTAGGCTAACATTGATTTTTTCCCCACCGTTATATATTTTTACATACACAGTGTTAGAAAAATCGTGCAAACTGCCCAATACTTTGCACGATTTTTTTACCATCGAGTTACCATGTGCAGTTTGCTTTGTAGCGCGCCACATGACCAAAGTATGTCTACCCTATGCTGTTCGAAACGGTGTTGTGCTCCACTCGCAAAAAAAAATTTGCTACCCAACATGGGGAACTTTAAGCCCCACTTGTGCATATGTCGGCCGTCTAATCATCAAATCGGTCTCACACACCGCCGCACTGGTTCACCGCTCCTCGCCTCCCGACCAATGCCTTAACTCCCTTGCTTTCTGCTGATATTTCAAATTTTTATGTATGTAGTATGCTAAAAATACTAATTTTTATTGGACAATTTTTCAAGATGAAAGGTGTAGACAACGATCGAGGGAACATTGAATGATGAAGTTCCATTTGCACTATTCTTTATGTTAGACTATAAGCATATGTTAAGATTTAAATTTGACGAGGCCGTAAGGACAATTGCTATATGTGAGCGAACAAACTGTCATCACATTTATGTTCAATACAAAGTAAAATCAATTGTCCATTATTATATGTATAATTCCCTATTGATATATGGATTACATTATTTTTTGATAATTAATTACACATGTATAAACACGCATAGCATACAGGCGCGGCGTTAGCGCGCCAAACCATCCTAGTAGTTATGAGTAGTCCAGCATTTGGTATTTTTTTGGACCAAAGTCCATATATGGGCCTGCAGAGCATTTGATTGACAATAATGGATAAGATATTGTATAATTTAATTAATTACAAGACTTCAGTATTTATACGCATGATGTTCTATGTATGTTGTATTTGGTGGTGTCTTGATGTGCATGCATTTGGCGATTTGGTAAAGGATTGCACAGGCACTTCTCGCAAAATTAAGAAAAGGAAATGCATAAAACAAAAACTCCAGATCATGAACCCTGAACCCAAAAATATATATGCGCCCATTTAGAAATGGTGGCAACTCATTTTTAGACGACAAAAGTGCCCAATGGTGTACCAATCATTAATAAAGAAAATCATTAATACATCCCACTAAATCGCTTTATTTTCATGGCTTAAATTGCTGCCGAGTGATCTCAATAAGATATAGCTCCATGATCAACCATGACAGTTGAAAAAGTGATCGACTCATTGAACCGTATCAGTGCTATTTTCTCTTTCAATAACGAAATTCTCCATTCCACAGGGACTTTCTTTAAGAATATGGATAATATTTTGAATGACAAAGGTATGTCTTCTTTATATTAAAACAACAGAGTTTTTTAAAGTTGAAAGAAGAATTATACAAAAGTAGAATTCGTTTGACTTTTTTATACCAAATTTGACCACTCGACTTATTAAAAGAATTACGCAAATATAGTAAAATTTAAGTTATTCATAAAGTGCTTTTATTAAAAAAAGCAAGCCATAACAAAAGATGTGATATTTTGCGCAATTTTTAGAATAAGACAAGTAGTCAAACTTGGGGTCAAAAAAGTAAAATGAATTCTATTTTGAAACGGAGCGAGTAGCTAAGTACATCCTCATGGTACAAGCACTCTGAAGTACATTGTACTCACGCATTGTACAGCTCTAAATCTCAATCCCAAACATATATAAGGATTCATATGGATGACAGCACGGGCAAACACTCAGGCAAACAGAGTGAGAACACGTGCTCAAAAACGACAACCAACATTCATGCAGACGGAGTTGAGCATAATTTCCTTCTTTTTTTTTTTGTCTTTCTTTTCCTTCAGAGTTAGGAATGCAGCTTCAGGCTGCTAGCATATACTGTATATTTGTCATTCAACAGAGTCCATACTGATGGCATGGTGAGTTGAGAGAGGGATATGTATGTCACTCTTTGGCCCCGTTTAGATTAGTTCAACTTCATTGTTCATTAACATTTTCATTTCATTAAAAATCGTGATCTTTCTCATAAACTTTTTACAATAGTAATTTTTTGCTACAATAAAGTTTTGTACAGTGAAGTTTTGCAAACTTTCGCTATCTAAATGGGTCCTTAGTCTCCTTTCCTCATACCACGTGGTGGGCAAAGGTCCAAAAGCCTCCAGCAGGTAATGCTAACGCGAGTTGCTGTGTCGGATGGATGATGTGATGCTTAACACACCTGAGGACTTAACTTTGGAAACAAAACACGAGCACAAGTTGAAAGAAAAACATAGCCATAATACATCTCCACGAAATACTTACCCTAGCATTATTGGTTGTGGATAATAATGCTGGAGGGTCCCTGCTTAATAACCATCCAAACTGGAGCTGGCAGCAGCGAGCAAGCAAACAACGTGCACATACAAATGCATGTTAGGTGCTGCGGCATTTGCGCACGCATTATTGATCAGGCTTCAAAGCATCGCAACAACCACTACTTCCATATCTCGTCATGCACGCACAAAACTTTTGCTAATAATCAAATTATGTTTGCACGACGATGTATATATACACGTATGTAGCTAGCATTATATTCGTACAGGTTGTGTGTGTGCATGCACGTACATGGCTCGATCGGCTTACGTGCGCATAAATTATATGCTGTGTACTTCGTCACGTACTTTTTGCATTGAGCATCGTACGTACGTGCCCCCCTGAGGCCCTGGCCCATGTATCCATTTATGAGGGCGCCCAACGGTTGCCCTCTCTTTACGTATGGACGTATGGTATGGTAGCTGGGTTCACATGTCCTAAAGGGATCAGGGCAGAGGCGAAAGCAAAGCAAGCAGGTTTCGGAGCTGAACCCAACGGTCGAGATGGATCGACCGACGCCATGCATCATCACATCACATGATTAACGGGACATGGCCAGCGCCCAGCGTACGATCGACGCCTCGCATGTGTCGATAAGCTAGAGGCGATTAGTAGGGCAAGCAGCTAGCTAGCGTGCCTGGTGCTCCTTTTCGTGCAAATATGATGATTCGGTGGATGGATCGGTGCAGAAATGGAGGACAATGCCATCTCACGAATTCGTGCCCTGCAGCCTGCACGAACAGTCGGGGATATATGGGTGCGCATTTGGGACTGAAATATTACCGCGCTTCGCCGCGCTCGTAGTGAAATTAAGATGCAATTTTTTTTCAAATTATTTTTAAGTTGTTAGTAATTGGGTGTAGTGTTAAAATTTATTGGTTGGTTAGCGTTGTTTTGCGTATTGAAGGTCTCTCAACCCTATGTAAAGCAACAATGAAAAATCAGCATATGTATTAACTATCAGTAAAAGTTTGTATCATGTCACATCGAGTGTTTGTATGCTAATTAAGTGGGCTAAACATAAACTAATTACAGAACCCGTAGGCTAAATCGTGAGGCGAATGTATTGAGCATGATCGTTAGCAAATAGTTATTGTAACACCACATTATTAAATCATGAAACAATTAGGCCTAATTTATTCGTCTTATGTTGTAATTAGTCTATGTTTAATACTTCTAATTAGTATCAAAACATCCCAATACAAAAATACTTTCGCAGTTCTAAATACTATTTATTTTTAATCTTTTTGATAAATAATTTTTGCCATGTATCTAAATATAATTACATATCGTACATATCACCGGCTGTATAGGTTGCACTAGGTGTAGCAGGCTGTGGCCAACGATAAGAGTACGAATACGCATCTAGCAGGCCGAGCCTATCATGGCAAACGGGCCAAGACAAAAACATGCTATGATATGCCAAAATAAATATAACGGAAAAAATATGGCCACTACGTACGACCAATGAAATAACCAAATTGGTGTTGTGTATAGTAAAAAAAAATTAGTCACGCAAGTCACGTACACGCGCCAGGTAATAGTTGGGTTAAATTCGGAGAGTCATGTCGTTGTTTCATAAAGTAGTCTCAACCTCTGCAATTAGTATTATAATTAGTCTAGTTATACGACACAACTCTTCAATTTCTTCGTAAATATGACATAAAGGCTAAGAGGATGTGCGTACTATGCATTTCCATAACATAACTGGCTAAACGGCTTTCTGTCATTTTATTTATTTCACATGCATGATATCACGCATCTACGACGGAGGCTGCTCAATCGTACAGGCTCTGAGACTATTAATTTTACTGTCATATATGACAAATGATGGACTACCGCCTGTGTTGGTTAGGAGATCAGGGACGATTAGTATGTGGGTGGGGCCACCACATGATGCTTTAACGCTACGCCTCATTTGACAGAGACGGCGGATACACGGAAACAGAAGCCCAAAAGAGAAAAAATAGACATATACGTGTCGCGCACGGATACGCCTTCGAGCGATAAGAAGGTTAGTATATATATTAGCTCAATAGCTCTGTAACGTGGCGTACGTGTGTGTGAACGTGCGCGCCCGGCCCATCGCGTGCGCAAAGCAAGCTCATTTGTTGGTTCCTGCGTGCCAGCACGTCGCGTGCACTGGTACAACCCGGCCGGCCGGCGGTGACCCCCGTCATGCATGGCGGACACGCACGTGTCGCGCCAGGATCGGAGCTGCTGCCACCTGTCTAAGAGGTCCGTCACTACACTGACCGCAGCCACAAGGCAGCTGAGAGGGAGAAGGGGGCCTCGGCCAGGGCGTCCTCGCTGCTCCACTGGTACGACCAATGGAGGTGAAAAATCAAGCAAGAAAGGGGCTCATCCATGGGGATCGATAGCATCGCGTGTTGCCATGCCGGGAGAGGACGACAGAAACAGAAAGAGGGGGAAAAAAATCTTGTGCACAGCATGAGCCATGAAGGCCAGGAATCGATTCCTTCTATGTGATGATGGATGGATGCTGCTGGTTAGTTTACTCCCTTCGTTCTAAATTATTAGCTATTTTAGTTTTTATATTAAACAGATTCATTGATGAGGTATGAATTTAGACATTTAAAATAGCATTTAGAATGACTAATAATTTGAAACTGAGAAAGTAATTGTAAACTAACCATCTGAGATTAAAATATTTCCTTCTTTTGCTACTTGGCGGCCTGGCGAGGAGGTGCACTGATGCGCCATGGCGGGTGCCGAACTGCCGATATGGTAAAAATCAGATAGTTTGCGAAAGGGGCCAAGGCCATCGCCAATTCGCCATGCATCGTGGTTTTTTTATAGCCTGTTGTGTTGATTTTTTTTTAGCGAAGCCTGTTGTGTTGATTTTTTTTTTTATCGAACCACCACCTTTCATTAGATAAGCGGAGGTACAGACTTACAAATTCCTGTTGGTGGAACTAAGAGCCATACTTGCCTACCAACTTTAAAATAAACTGAACTTTTGGCTAAAATATGCGCGTCGCGATTCGACGATCGCCCTTCATGAACTATGATACATGACTCAAAGACGCTAGCTCGGTCCTTGATTTCTTTAACAATCTGACCATACGATCCTTGGTCTTCACCTCGTATACTTCTGACCACCGACTCGCAGTCTGATGCTAGCTTGAAACGCTGCAACATGAGGTCACTCGCCAGCGCTAGACCTTCACGGCATGCCACGACCTCCATAATTTCTGGGTCAGCGCATCCTTCCACCACCAATACCGATGCCGCGAGGAACTGGCCGCCGCCATCGCGCACAATGACTATCGCCGATGCCTTGTTCATGTTTTTTTATATAGCAGCGTCCACGTTGATCTCCATCAAAAGCCAACCGGCGGGGGAATCCATCGTGTTGTCTTGATGCATCGTGTTGTGCGTACATGATGCTGTTTGCGTTGCCGTCAGGGACGCCTCCACGCGAAGCAGACGGGCCGCGTGGCTCCGGCTACCTACCTACCTCTTGCTAGGTCGGCCCATGAGAAACCACGCCATTGATGCGGGCCGGACCAGCGGGCCTTTATTTTGGAATAAATGAAGCAGCCTGTCAATCGTGTGTGCGTGTGTGTGGCTGCAGCTCGTAGTTGTGTCCACAAGTAGGCTGCTGTACCAAGTGCCGTATGTAGATGTCGCTGCCGGGGCGCTGTATATATATCTTCTGCGTCTGCAGCGTCACTGCCTGTTGCCGTATGTCAGTATGTGCCGGCACTAGCTCAGATACACTGATGTGTGGTTACTCTCACCGCTGGAACGAGAGAAATCTAACTGTTGATCGATTCCATATACGATTCGATCCTGAACGACTTGGTGTTGGTACTTTCTCTAGAATTACTCCTGCTTAATTATCTGATCCGAGAACACTCGAGTTTCGTTCACAACACAAGACAAACTAACCGGACTTCCATACACCATTGACCATTCTGTAGCCGGAGTAGTCCTTGTTGGGAACTGACGACGTTAGAGCAGTAACGATCTCGATCATGCTTTAATGAAACAGCTAGAGGTAGAATAGACACCAATGTAGTAGGAACGAAACGAAATCAATATATATGCATACACAAGCTGCTCCTTGCCTGCATGCATGCATATATAGCTACGAGCTAGCCTACGACGACGATCTCACGCAAATGATTGCTGAGCATGACAGCATACATTGTCATTTTCTTGAGAAAACGAGAGGAACCCGAACGGATTATATCCATCGCAATATTCACAAGTATTGAAATTGAAGTATGGAACGAGTAAGAACGCCCGGAGATTGCCTATATGTATGAGTTGGTAACGTGTAAATTGACAGTTTGATCTATCTCAGTCTGCTGGCATCGATCGATCATGAAGGGGCTGGCCCGGCAGGATCCATGCATTCGGCAGTATACTATTCTGAATTCGTCACGTCCGGGACGACAGGGGTCGCGTTGTCTCTGGCCGCTGGCCAGGCCGGACCACTCGAGCCTGGCGCCAGAGCTGATGCTTGTGTAGGAGTGATTGGTTAGTAGCATGGTCCGCAGCCTACATACGCGTGTAGGTTGTCGCATCGATCAAACCAAAGCCACGCGTGTCTCTTTCCCGTAAATCGCATGCAACTACGCAAACATTATGCACACGCTGATCACACGCGTATATAGCGATTCTTAGAGGTATGTAGTAGGTACAGTAGTCCAAATGCGCGGGCGCGTACGTAAATGCCAAAACAAATAGTGTATTATTGATCTCATGGATGATGTGTCATGATACAACGACCACAACCACAAGGTGTACTATGTAGAAATAAGCAATGCATGCATGCTTCGTGCTTGGAGGCTTCTAGCATATACTATATGACTTTAGAGATGGCAGGAAATTAAAGATCAGGTTAATTACCATGCTTCAGGGGGAAAATGTTTCTCTGATGAAGGAATAATCCAGCCGCAAACATTTATAAGTCAATGTTTACAACTAAAGGAAGCAACCGGGGGTTGGGGGGGGGGGGGGCGGAGAGAGAAAGGGCGAGGAAGCGGCCACGCACGGCCCACGGGCGAACTGGGCTCGGTGGCTTGGGCCGATTCCCCACAGTTCGGCTGGCGTGAGCTTGGGCTTTTTGGACTGGGGACATCATCTAGAAAGGAGCTGGGCTCATGTTGGGTTCACAAGGAGGGGAAAAGAGCGGCCCTAGAGCATGAGACGCCAAATAGGTTGCAAGCCTGCATCTTCTCATTAAAAAAAATAAAAAAAGGTTGCAAGCCTGCAATTTGGGAGATGGGACCTTTGTGGTGCCATCATTAGACTTGATCCCTTTGCACTGTTGATGGATCAAGTGACACAAAAATAGTGGAATGCTACAGCAGATGTCAACGGGCACCCAGCCATAACTTGCAAGAAAAGAGAGGAATGGTCCCGAACAGTGGACGTACGTTACCCATAGATCCGTGATTCTGGAAGTTGTCCAGTATGAGATCGTCGTTGCACGAAACTATCCTGGCGAAGCGATACTGAAGGTTACATTACTCCCGGGCTACATTTCATCAGGATGGCACGAGGCGGCCGCACATCGGCACAGTCATCAGTTGGGGCGATGGGTCTTTTTCTAGCATAGCATTTCTGGCATGAACATTCCGCCGCATTGAAGAAGGGCCTCTCCCCGCTGTTTTTTATTGCACCAACAGACACACACACACAGTCTGAGTGATGGTGTCTGACTTGGGCTCAAGTCAGAGCCCCCGATTGAATGCCCGTGGGAGGCCCGGTGGGCCCAAAATTGTAGTATGGTTGGTCGTGAGTAAGAGCGGAGCCCATTAATGCCAAGCAAGACCTCTCTGTTCCAGCCTCGTCGAGTCGTTGACACGTGCTCCGTAGCAACTTTGTGTTGTGAATACTGTACACAGTTTCCCTCCTCCAAGGGCGTCGAAACAAAATCTTTCCCTCCTTCAAGCGATGCATCGGCGATCTGTATATTGATGTTGTACTTTTGCATGAAAATATATTTGTAGCGACGAAAACATAAAAAATACCATCAACGCTTTATGTTGCCAAGTTGTTACGATATTGTATGCTTAATTAGATCAGCAGGTCGTCAACAAATTCGCAGAGGTTGACCAACGACAGATCACAGGTCCTACATAGACCCACCTGTACTTACTGTGGTAGCCGATCAGGTAGCTGCTTTGGTCGCCAAGAAGGTGGGGTGTGGTGTGGGGCGGCCCATGCATATGCCGTTACCGTCGATGCTTTTGCTTTGCATGCATGCATCATCAGCAAGATCCAGCAGGCCCCCTCACCTGAGGGTGCGGCCAAAGTGGAGGGTCGGTCGTCCAGAGACCAGAGATGTCTTTCGCGGCATCCCGATGAGAAAGGAAAAGGCCAAAGCGCCCGGCAAAGAAGCCGGCCGGCCGTTGAACGGCCGTCGGCTGCCATCGATCGGGCAAAAGTAAGTAGTACGAACGTACCCCCAGACCGGCCGGGCCGGAGAAAAGCTTGCTTGCTGGCTGGTCAGGCAGTCAAGCTACCACCAGGCTTGGCCATCCACCGGCCAGCATCATGGCGCTGATGGGGCCGAACCGATGGTAAGTAACAAAAACGCCACCGTTTCGTTGGTGTGTGCCCACTAGTATGACCTCATGATCGCGTACGGAGAATCAGGAAAAGAGAGCCGATCGAAGCTACTATATGTGTGCCTGATAGACTAGGTTCGTGCTTGCCTTCATTGATCCAAAGAAGAAAAAAAGGCAAAGGTGGTGGTGGCAAATCAAAGGCCCTCCCATCCTCATATGCATGTTATAGCTATGCGAGCGTAGTTCATTATCAACACGTTGATCGCGAACAACGCTAGCTAGCTAACAAACAACGGCAAACATAAAAAGGAAAAGAAAAAAAAACGCTATCGTACAGGACGGGTGGCGGTTGGGGTGGGGCCCTTGGTGGACCGTGGATCTAATCTGCCGGTCCGGTCCTCTGGTGACCATTATTAGTATTCCTCATCGATGATGGCATAATAAGAGATTACAAAGAGGTAGCATGTGACGAGGACATGATGAGGGCGGGCGGGCGGGCGTCCGTCGATCGATCTGCTGCTGTTTCTCTTCTCTCGTCACGTGCTTTCCGCATTTGGTCCGAAAACTATGGCACGAGACGAAGAAGACGAGATCGATCACCGTGGCACAGAAGGTGGAAGATTACAAGCAGGGGCAAATTAATTAAAGATGACGGCCGTACCGTACAGGCCGAGGCCGCGCGCCGTGGTGGCGCTGCGGTGCGGAGGATTGCAGCGGATGCGTTGATCGATCATTGCGCACACGCGCGTTGATTTCCTGCCGGTCGGAATCTCCGCGCACTGATTGGCCATACTTAATTTGGCGGGCGCTGCTGACTGATCGATCGTCTCTCTTCGACTCTTGCCGTCCGCGGCGAGGTGATGGGTGGATCTCGATCGATCGTCGACGTGCACTGGAATCTATAGCCTAGCGATCGAGGGGTCGTCGTGGCGATCGCGATTCCGGGCGCCGGCGGAGCTGATGATACTGAGCTCCCGCGCACACTGCTACTGTGGACTCCCTGCGATGCGTTATGCGCGGACAAGCAGTCAATGCATGTACAGAGCACAGCAGGGTTTATAAAACCGCTAGAGTACCGATTTTTTAAAATAAAAAAAATCAGTCCGGCTAACCGGTTTCACCGGTCAGCTAACCGATGGTAGCGGTTTTATAGTGTCGGTTTGGGAGCGGTAACCTGGGTTTTTTACAACTAGGCCGACCGATTTGGTCGGGAACCGATCGGTTCGGACCGGTTCCCACAGGTTTTGTAAACCCTGGTACAGAGCATTGTTTTTTCTCACCGGTTGCTCGAACAAAACATTGACGTACGGTCGTACGTGGAGTTGGAACATACTCTCGTCAACCACAACAAGCGTACTAGGTTTCAAACGAAGAAATCAATGTTACGAAAAATCACAAATATATACGCGTATAAAGTTATAATCATCGTACTCGGAAAGAGAGTAGAAAAAGACAATAGAGAGTTGGTTTGCCATGTACGTAGATTTTCCCAATCAAACAAAAAATCATTATTATTTTGAATCATTTTATACATGGATCAAATGCAACTAACAAAACACGCCACACACCATGCTGCTCTTGATGACACTTGGCCCACTTTACTAGCTCCAAATGCCAACAACCCAAGCTCGTGTCAATCCTAGCTTCTACCTAAAGCTACATACAACACTCAGCCTTCCACATTAGGTTACGAGGCCAAAACCACAATACGCCGAAACTCAACTTGCGTAAGCTAGTATATCAAATCCCCTACGCGAAGCTTGTGATGCCCCACCATTGTTTTGCAAAAAACTAGTACCCTAGATGATGGAGTCACAGAGTAATGATGAAGATGATATATATGGTCTCAAACTATCATGAGATCGATAGATACAATTTTATACTGATATATCCTAGTCCTAATCTGGACTCTGGTGGACTTCACCGGGGGGAGAATGGATGGCATCATGGCAACCCCCAACCACTCCGCGGTTTGTCCACACCAACTCGGAGAAACTTTAATTTACTACTGCTAGCAGGAGTAGTTCACTGGAGAAGGTCTCATCTCACCTCTGACCTCTCGAGTCTCGATCGATATAGCTCAATGACTAAACAATGGAGTAGCCAACAAAAGAAACTAGCAAGGCCACTAACACACAGGGTTTAGTTTAATCATGGCAGGGCTTGTTCTAGACTCTACTCGGAGTATAGACCACTAGCTACGGCCGGGCATCCTCTAATCGGTACTTAATTTTTAATCGAAGGTTAATTAGTCAAAGAGGGCGGTGGGTTTGTTGTCTGACGATCGATCGTGGAGCTGGTCTTCCTGTGGGCCCGCCACCACGACTATGCATATGCACTTCGGTCGACTCTATATATGTCGTTACGTGTACGCGTGTGGTGTACACGCAGGTATGCCATGTTGGCACAATGGAATGCATGCACGTCAAAATTCCTTTGGGTGCTGTCGCCTCGCAGATAGGAGATATCTGCAGTTCTACAATTGTCTACTTGACTTCAGGGTTCGGTTTTCAGACTTGGGGCTATACAAAGTCCGGTGTTCAGATATTGGTTTCACATGCATCGTCTAACCATCATTGTGAATTTGTGATCGTGAAGTTAAGTTAATTACAACTATTTTGGTGTGCCACTTGCATTGAACAATTTCTATTTCTGGTTTATGTTTGAGAAAAAAATAATGGTACCTAAACGGTTTTTCGAAACTAACTTGGCTTATTTTGGTTTGTCAGTGCGAAATGCTTGAACAATTCTTTCACTTTATTTTAGTGTGTTTTTTTGTGACATGTTTTTTTTAACGAAAGTAATCGAATTTCATTAAAATAGAACACCTTTTACAACTGAGACCGCCACATAAAACAATATTGAAGTATGCTACTAGGTCTCTATCCTTCATTTTCCTTGTATCCAGCAACATCCACTACTTCAAGAAACTCAATCGCCATGGAACTTCACTGGATCCAACCACAAAAATTGTAGTTTTTACCAATAGAGGACTCCACAATTGCAGATATCGCATAAGAGGCGCAATATGCTCAACCACTCTGGGGAGTAAAGAGTGCCAAAAGCACATCGGCCATCTCTTCTAAAGGTTGAACCGATCATAAGATTTGACACTATCGTTAGTTATGGCTAGCGGTGGATGAGGCTGAGAGGACATATCTGCCACCGCCAGTAGTTTTATTGGTAACCGGAAAGATGATTCCACCAAAGAAGAAAATAGATCCAATCCCTTCTGAATTAGGACTAGGCCAACGTACCTCGATCCCTCAATGAAGAACACATCATAGCCCAAGAAAGTAACCCATCCCCCGGAGGAAATCTAGTAGAAAATAAAAAGCCAAATCAGAAACATCGAAACAATGATTCAAACGCTAGCCCAATTATTTTGGAGAAAGAAAAAAATATTGAAAGAAAACCTAACAAAACATTAAATCTATAGAGGGCATTAAACCTCCGTTCCTCCTGCCACCGGCTAGGATACGGAGGCAAGGAGAAACAAGGACGAGAAGGGTGGCAACAGGGGAACTCGGTGACTCACCTCGGGCGCCCGACCAAGGTTGAACCCGGCTCGGTGGTGGGTTTACGTTCGTGACATATGTTTGAAACAAATCATAGGCACTAATTCACACTTAATTTTTAAAACGAACCTGGTTTATTTGTAACTTTACTTAGCGTTGTTCCAGTGCAAAATGCTTGTAATTTCTCCTTTTCTTTCTGTTTTTTTCTTTTTCCCTTTTTTCATTTTTCCTTTGCTAGGACCGAATACCAACATCACATTTTGTACTCTTCCTTGTTTGACAATATATGAGAACACTGGCGTGGATTTCACATGGACGTGCTGGCGACGAGTAGATTCTGTATTTTGACCCGAACATGTACAAACTTGACGCCCCATCATTGTCTCATGCGGGTGTTGGGAATTTGTCTTTTGCCTCTCGACGTGTACTATTTTTTTTATTGGGCTTGCTTCCATTTTTCACGTAGTAATTAATTGTTTATATTACTACTATACTGGATTACCACTAGCTTGTATTATTTCCGTATGAACGCGAATCAGGTTAGTTGCTTAAACAAGTTGTCTAGTGACTCAGTTGACTTGGGGGCAAAAATAGATTGATCGATAATGACATCGACAGCAGCGAGAGCCGAGAGGTGGTTTCAAGGTTTATTTATGCGTAAAGACATCCATGGACTATGCCGCCCCATGTTTTCTTTATCTTTGATTTATTTTCGAAATATATTATCTGGGAGAATTTAAAGCAAAATTAAGAGGGAAATAAATCTATAAGGGTTGTTTTTGGTTTGTGTCAGCTAGTCCAACCAAAATCTGGACTGACCAAATTTGTGAAAACATGACAAGGTTTGATTTTAACCATAGCGCAATTATTTTTGTGTCGACTGCAGCTTATGATAAAACATGACCATCATCCATCCAAATGTCTGCCAAATTTCTCACTTACCCAACATTGGCATATATCGAAATGTCAGTTAAATGTTACATATAATTACCTAAGTTTGGTTTGCCATGCTATGGCAGCAATCAAAATATCTGTCAAATTCCAAAGAAATACTAAAATTCGGTTTGGCACGCTAGGGCAGCTATCCAAACCTGTCCTAAGTCCTAACCAACATAACCAACACTTCAACAATACATATGTCAACAATGTTACCTGCCGGAGTCTCCCTAATTTCTCCATTCTTCTTATTTAAAAAGAAAAAGATAAAGATTGGGCCATAGCTAGACAGTGTTTCAACGTGATGATACTATGAAGAAAAAAATGATGACCTTCCTCAAAAGAAAAATGACAAAGGGGTCCTGTTACAATTAAGAATATCCATATACACACTTGCACAAAGTAGGAGGCAAATTTGTCTATGTTCATGGATTTTTGCAAGAATTTATATCAATGTCTTGACTCCCCGGCATGATTTCTGCAAGTGGCATGCCCATTCAGGAATGTTTTCCGAATGTAAGCAAGACCTCAAAAGTCCACCCGTGTCCATCTGTCCATCCATGTTGTGGGCGATGATCATGATGACTTGATGAGGGCCAGCAGGGGTCCCCGGTTTGGTCATCCGGCTTCCAGCAGCATGCCTCTTTTATTTGCTTTGACTCCCACAGCGCCACCAAATCCAATGGTGCAAGAAAATCAATAGGCTACAGAGAGACACCAACATGTCATAGGAAAAAGTGGCCATAGAAAAAATAATAAATAAAAATAAAGAGCCATAGGAGGGTGAAAAAGTGGGGAAAGAGAGTGAGACTTGACCTCAGTTTGCAAGCCAGCAAAAGTTAGCTCCAAGCACCTCCTCTCACCTAAAAAAAACATAGGATAAAAAGAAAGAAGGCCATCTAAAGTTATTAACACACATAGTAAAGATTTTTGCACAAAACAAGTCAACAACGGTGAAGCTCTCGCAAATTATTGCTGCCCGTGTATGATTGTGTAAATATTCCTCTCATCCAAGAGGAGCGGGGTGTGGATGGGTGGACATCATAGTGATAGGCTGATAGCATTTTAAATAAAAATAAGGCCGACAAATTCAGTATCGAGACGTTGAAAAACTTGTTATCTATCTATTCTATAAATTATAAAAAGAGAAACCATTCACACTCAGAAAACCTATACCCCAACTCGAGAGAGTGGGAAAACTTGCACAGGAAGAAAGGAAAAGAAATGGACTCAAAACACCAATTATGGAAAGAAAGGATATAAAACGAAACAGGCAAAAAAAAATAAAATAAAAGAGAAGGCTGCCAGCGGGCGAAGCGAAGCCGAGCAAGCAACAAGGCTGTGTTCATATTCAGAAAAAATTACTTCTCCAACAAGTTTTACCTATTCATCCCACTCACAGAACACGCTTCCTAATCCATTAAATATTTTTTACTTCTAATCTGAACACAATATTTTTTACTTCTAATCTGAACACATCCTACGCGCCACGGCAAACCCTGGCCCGTGGCTTGGCTAGTCCGCTAGTGCCTCTCTGCACGACAGCACGAGGAGGAGCAAGCAACAAGCTCCTCCTCCCCCCTTCTCTCTCCCGTCCGTCTGCTCCACTCCACTCCGCATACGAACGACAAGGTCGCCTCACTCCACTTCTCCCTCCTCCTCCCGCAGCGAGCAGCTTCCAACAATTCCATTCCCAACTCCGCCTTTCCCTTTTCCTTTCCTCCTCCCACCCCATTTGAAATCGCACCAAAACCCCTCCCGACCAGGAGCCGCCGCAGCTTCACCCGGGTGCGTCACGCCGTGCCGTCGTAGATCCTCCCCCACCATTCCTCGATCCCGCCTCGCGGGGGGCGGCTCCGGTTCCACCCGGTCGCCGACGGCCAGATTCGGGATCCGCCGGGAGGGCCGGCCTGGTGTGGTGCGGGGGGCGCTGCTGGTGTCTGACTCCAATCTCGATTCCTGATCGGTTGTTGTTGGGAGTTGCGGCGGCGGCGGTGGTGGTGGGTTGTGGCGTGGGGATGCTGCGGCGGGGCATTTCGTCGAGCAGGCGGGGGGCGGCGGCCTAAGATGCGAGGGCGGCTGGCGCGGGGACTGGGGCACAGGGTGGGGGACCGCGTCTCGCCGTGTTGCTGCGGCGGCGGCGTCTGCCTGCGCATGCTGCAGGGCGCCCGGCGGGGCCCTCGGCGACGGGCATTGGGGCGCGCTATCCCGGCGGGGTGCTGAGCCGACCCGCGCGCGGCGACTGTAGCCGCCGAGCCGGCCATGGGCAACAGCACGTCCCGGGTCGTCGGCTGCTTCGCGCCGGCCGACAAGGCCGGCGTCGACCTCGACTTCCTCGAGCCGCTCGACGAGGGGCTCGGCCACTCCTTCTGCTACGTCCGCCCGGGCGCGGCCGCCGACTCGCCCGCGATCACGCCCTCCAACTCCGAGCGCTACACGCTCGACTCCAGCGTCATGGACTCGGAGACCCGCAGCGGCTCCTTCCGCCAGGATGCAGCCGAAGACCTGGCTGCTGTCGCCACCGCTGCCGCCGGGCTGCAGCGGCCCTGCAGGAGCTTCGGCGAGACCACCTTCCGGACCATATCCGGGGCCTCGGTCAGCGCTAATGCGTCCTCTGCCAGGACGGGCAACCTCAGTGTTTCCCTTGCTGGCGACGTGCAGGAGCCTGCTGCTGCCTTCGAGAGCACCGCCTCCTTCGCCGCCGTGCCCTTGCAGCCGGTGCCACGAGGGTCAGGGCCGCTCAATAGCTTCTTGTCAGGGCCGCTGGAGAGAGGATTTGCGTCCGGGCCGCTGGACAAAGGCTCCGGGTTCATGTCAGGGCCATTGGACAAGGGTGTTTTCATGTCTGGCCCTATTGATGGTGGCAACAGAAGCAACTTCTCAGCACCTCTTTCGTATGGTCGGGGGAAAGCTGGTCTAGGACATCTTGTACATAGGATTAGCAGACCCATGAAAACCGCATTGTCGAGAACATTTAGCAGGAGCTCACAAAATCCAGGCTGGGTTCACAAGTTTCTGTTGCATCCCATGGCTCAGCTGCCCTGGGCAAGGGATGCAAAGTCCAGATCAGAAGGCTCGCAGAATGGGTTGGAAGCTGGGCTACCGGAGCCTGAGTATAATGTGACAAGGAACCTGCAGTGGGCTCATGGAAAGGCAGGGGAAGATAGGGTTCACGTTGTCCTATCCGAAGAGCAAGGATGGCTTTTCATTGGAATTTATGATGGTTTTAGTGGCCCTGATGCACCTGACTTTCTGATGAGCAACCTATACAAGGCCATTGATAAAGAACTGGAAGGACTGCTCTGGGTGTATGAAGAAAGCTCTGAAAGGAACGATCATGTATCTACTCATGAAGAGTGTGAACCAGTTGCTACTTCTATGGATGCTTCTCATGGTGATGGCTGTCAGTTTCAGATTGACAACGAGAAACAAGAGCAACTTGGTAATTTTGAAAAACATAATGTATCAGCTAGCAAAGATTGTGATGAAAGTGCTCTGCAAGTTCAGCCAAACTGCACCAGTGGTGAACAGAAAGATTTGGCTATACAAGTTTCAAGTAGTCAGGAGTTGGGTGCTGATGAGATAGTGGAGGAAACGGCTGAAGCTAATCTGGGAAATGACCTCCAAAGTAGAGAACCTCACAACTTGGACAGAGATCTTTCAAGTACAGATGTAAACATTAACTGTAGCTGTACGACAGATAATAGTGCCTCTTGTGATCAACATGCCAAATTCTTGAAAGTAAACAGAAAGAGCAAGCGTCTTTTTGAGCTACTTCAGATGGAATTAGTAGAAGATCATAACAGAAGTGTATCTAAGGCATCACCAGATGGAAGGAAAATACAGAACTTGCATAGTACGGTGGAAGGCACTACAGAAAGAAGCTCCATAAATCCAGCAGAGGTCTCGAGGTGTTCATTGGCAGCAGGAGAATGTTTTGATGATTCCGAGGATCTTGGAAGTTCAAGACATGCTGATACTGTAATCGGCATTGATACCAAAGAGTGCAGTGGGTGTTCAGTTTCTACATCTTCATCAGGGCACAAGCAAATTACAAGAAGATTTTTATTTGGATCAAAGTTGAGGAAGATGTACAAAAGGCAAAAGTTGTTGCAGAAGAAGTTTTTCCCATGGAACTATGATTGGCACAGAGATCAACCTCATGTTGATGAAAGTGCTATTCAACCTTCAGAAGTCATTAGGAGATGCAAGTCAGGGCCAGTAGAGCATGATGCTGTACTGAGGGCAATGTCACGGGCACTTGAAACAACGGAGGAAGCATACATGGAAATAGTGGAAAGTGAGCTTGATAGACATCCAGAGCTTGCATTAATGGGTTCATGTGTCCTCGTAATGTTGATGAAGGACCAGGATGTATATGTCATGAATCTTGGGGATAGCCGAGTTATCTTGGCACAGGACAATGATCAGTACAACAGCTCAAGTTTCTCGAAAGGAGATTTACGACATCGAAACAGATCGAGGGAGTCACTGGTCCGAGTGGAACTTGATAGGATATCGGAAGAGTCCCCGATGCATAACCCTAACAGCCACCTAAGCAGCAATACAAAAGCTAAGGAACTCTCTATATGTAGATTAAAAATGAGAGCGGTGCAATTGTCAACTGATCATAGCACAAGTATTGAGGAGGTAATGATTCTGTTAAATAAATCAATACTTGTTTCACTCCATACTTATGCTTTTTGTATATATATATATATTTTTTTTTCTTTGAGTTCTTCATCTATCAATTATGTGGATTTTAGGATTTATTTTTGCCATCTTTCTTTATTTTCTTAGGGATACGGCAAGAAGTTATACTAGTAAACTTCTGTCGTGCATTCTACCTTAGTTCATATAGTCTGTATAACATTGATGCTACAGTATGTAGTCTCCTGATAAGATGACTATGTGACAGACATTTGATATTGTTGATTGTATTAGGGTCTACACCTCTTTGCAAATCCAATGATTTACTTAGTGTTGCAGAATCATGATATTATTATTGGTTTTAAAAGGTATTGCTAAGTAGTTCAGATAATAGTTAGCAATTTGAAAGATATTTATAAAATTAACATGCCGATGCTCTTCTTTATGCTTCCGTGGTTTCCAGATACTATTCTTTCAGCTGGTTAACAGATTCAAACTCTCCATCTACTTTAACTGCTTCAACTACTGGTTTGGCACATCATCATCAAATGTTAAAATGGAGTGACTATAAACATGGCTCTGGCTAAAAACCTGTGTGTAAATACATGCAAGTTATTGTGTAGTGTGGACATATGTCCTGAACAGCATCCAGTTAGAGTCTGACATTTATGAGTTATTCATAGTTGTTGAGTCCATCGAGTTGGCATAAGCTGATTGATTGAGCTTACTCACTGATTTGGCTATGCTGGCAACTGACATTGCGCAATAGGTTCCTTCAAAACTAAAATGTGATGTGACTTAAATATTTCTATCTTCCGAATATAATATATTACTATCTGATAGAACTAAATTAAATCCTGAAATTTGATATGACCTCTATATATCGATCATTGGACATTATTCACCTTGCTAGTATTAGTTATTCGGCGCATCCTTCACAAGAAGTTTACAGAGCAGAAACTAGCTTATTTGCATGTAGACCAAGAGGTCTAGGGCTAAGTGTTAACTATCGCAAGAACTCTCTCTTAGCAAAATGCCAGGGGGCTGTCTTACCCCTTAGGTCGAGTTAGAGAACTTAATGCTCGCTAATTTGACATGTGACCTGATATTGCCTGATCTTTAGATTTATAGGTTCATTTTTATGTACTTATGATCCTGTGTTTTAGATCTGCAGTACTTAGTTGAAAGGGTGTTCTATTGGTGCTGTTGATAACATCCTGATGTAAATGATATCGAGCCTTTTATCCACTAGAAAAGCCTTCAAATGAAGTCAGCTTTGTTTTTGTAGCTAGATAGTAGAAGAGGATATAGAAATATTGTTTTCAATACTTTCTTCGTTCTTCATTGGAAGAAATCTTTCAGTGATTGATCCTTCACAACTAACATTTCTTTTTAAAGCATTAACTTGTTTCAAAGTGCAATGATGTTAATCTGGCTAACATTCTACCTTGAACTTTATTACCCTAGTGACTACTGTCTACAATTTATTTAACCAGACTCAGTTTATTTTGTGGATGCTCTTCAGGAAGTCTTGCGGATTAAAGCAGAACATCCTGATGATCCTCAAGCTGTCTTTAACGATAGAGTGAAGGGACAGTTGAAGGTTACTAGAGCATTTGGTGCCGGTTTTCTGAAGAAGGTAACTTCATGGAACCTTGTATGCCTATGGTTGATAATTTATTGAACCTCACAATGTCAAACAATTATGTCAGTAGTCTTTCAATCTTGTTTAAATGGTTGAGTTGTCGTTTTTGCATATTGCAGCCAAAATTTAACGAGGCACTACTTCAAATGTTCCGCATCGACTATGTTGGAACATCACCATATATCAGCTGCAACCCTGCTGTACTTCACCATCGTCTCTGCGCAAATGATCGATTTCTTGTACTGTCCTCAGATGGATTATATCAGTATTTCAGCAATGATGAGGTAGTTTCGCATGTTTCTTGGTTCATGGAAAATGTACCAGAGGGAGACCCTGCGCAGTACCTTGTAGCTGAACTGCTATGCCGAGCAGCCAAAAAGAATGGTAAATTCTCCCTTCATACATTCTAAGTTTTCAATTTGATTCAAATAACATCATTAGGATTTTATGGAAAGTTTAATGGACTGTGCTAATTAATTATGCACTCTATTTCTATCTAGCTGTCAGATATTATACACTTTAACTGTTCGCTTTGCCTTTATGCTAGCATGAGCAAAGTTTTCCCAGCATTGCTCATAGCACAACCATTCATCCTGTGTGCTGCATGGAACACCTAATGCTTTGTGTTGTCTTGTTGAATTTCTGGATGTAATTCATGGGAAACTGTTTGGCCATGATAGTATCTTAATTCTTTTCACATAGTTGAGTCTCCAAATAGTAAAATATTGTGTGCTGTGCCAGGAGCCTGGTTAATGTTAATGTCATTGGAGGTTTTACAAAAAATATCTGATGGTGAATTTAGATGCAGCATAGCTATAGTTCTATTTTACCCTTTTTTCCTTATTCTGTGGCTGGCATCTGAGTTATATAAAATCTTCCGGAGTTTGTGATCTAAATGCTACCTTAGTTATTTGCAAGGCTGGATACGTTTTGCCCCCTTGGTATGAACTTTGAACATAAGGTATCTGTATGTCTAGGAATTGATATGTATTCAATTAGAAGTACTTTTGAAATTCGAATGATTGATTGCAAAAAGAAATATCTATTCGAGAACTTCCTCAGGCAACTAAGCCTTTCTTTTTGGTGTTGAATGACACATGCAGGTATGGATTTTCACGAGTTACTGGATATCCCCCAAGGTGATCGCCGGAAATACCATGATGATGTTTCTGTTATGGTAATCTCACTCGAAGGACGAATATGGCGATCTTCTGGATGAGTGTTAAAACATAACCTGATCGTTCCTTGCAGCCTCACTTAGCGTAGTGAATTATCAATCAGGAAAGGCACCGATGTCTTGCTGTCTTTATTTTTCAACAATGTTCAAATTTTCATCTGGCAATCCATGTGCCTTTTCTGTCTTCTACATTTTGGATTTGCGGTGCATGCTTGGCCAGTCTGAATTGACGTATACAGGTTTTCTCTTTTGTTATTAGGAAAAAAAAAGGTTATTTTGGGGGCAGATTCCTTGTCTGGTGTACTTTGGAAGTTTAGTTTTGTGTTGTCGATTTTTTTTTGTTATCTTATTTTTTTTCTTTGCTAAGGAGGACTGTCCTTTTCAAAGATGGGGCACGGGTGATGGGTTTCAAGGGGATCAATATGAAGTAAATCTGCAGTATATCTGAAACCGGTAGGTTTTACAAAACAGGTGCTTTTGACGTTTGTAATAGATTGTTTTGGGGCATAGGGTTCGGAGTATCAAAGATCAGAAAGCTGGTCACTTGTGCGGTGTCGCTTGTCTTACTTTGCCTGTTTGATCTGCGACCAGGCTTGTCTGTGCTTGGTAAGGTTTGATCCTTCTCAGTGCTGAGTGAACTGTGAAGTGTAGAAAATGCACCCAGGGCACTATGAGCAGTTGACAAACTCAGCACTCGAGGTTCTTCAGCTGATCATATCCTGATAAGCGACCACCTTGCCTTTTATGTTTAGATTCATATCCCCCTTTTTGAGGAGCTGTTGTGTGGGTGGCCTTTGTGGCATCGTAGTGGTTATTACAATCAGAAGGTTGAACAGGATCAAAAGGTTTCTGAGGAATCTGGTGGTGATACAGTTTCATGGGGGCAGGAGGGAGTGGGGTATCAACCTCAACTCTGAGATAATGACGGTATTGTCTCGAATCTGGAATATGTGCTGTGGCCGAACTTTGTCCGGCCATTTTTCTCATGATTCTTTCATTGCTGGATTCTCCAAGGAAATATGCTTCAGATATGCTGCAGTTCACATTCGAGGTTGAAATTTCCGTTGTGCCACCATTGTTGCGGTGCTGGAGCAGCGGTTGCACTGTGTCCATCCTTTTTGTTTCTTTATGATCTCTAGAAAACACGAATCTTATAGATTTTTTTTTTATGATGTGCATTACATTCATGAGACCTTAGGGTTTGAAACTTCTGAAGTTCTGGTGCAAGGCCGGCATACGTGCATAAAGTGTGAAATAATATGTGGTAAATTCTGAATAATACCGAATCAAGTGGAAGGGTCTAATGATGTAATTTGGTACCTTCAATCCAGTTAAATAACAGGGATTAGATTCTGAAAAGGCAACCAAAATGTGGCCAATTTACATCTCTATGTGATAGTTAGTGGGCTAGTGGCAAACCTAGAATCACGCACTGGACTGGCGGTGGTTGAGGCCGGGTGCGGGTCATCAGTTTGTTCAACATGCCCTATATTCAGCGGTACGAAAAAACAGCGCAACTGTTTTAATTTTTTTTTGCAATAGAAGAATTGGTGGATCCAGCAGAATTCTGTTGTGAACCAATGCAATGATGTTCATGCTTCCAGTTATATACGACGCGACGCCTCCCGGTTCCCGCAGCGTCAAGGGTGATGGATTCCAAACGGCTGGGATACCTGAACTGAGCTGAAAATGAGATGAGCCTAGGCTCGGTTCAGAGTTGGCGTCACCGTTTCTTCTTGGCGATCACGTATCCAGCAGCCTGATTGGCTGATTCGTTGCACGTCTTTGTTAATGGACCCCCACATTCGGTGTTGACAAATTAGGCGTACAAACTAGTAGCGATCGATTAATCAATTTGCAAGTTGCTTGTTGGACAAGTCGTATACGGAACTAAACTCGTGGATCAATCATCATCATGGACCGGACGTTGTCACAATCACAACGCACAAATCCATTAGTTCAAACTGAACAGATGAACTCAGCTTTCGTTTTGTCCCAGTTGCGAGCAGAAGACACAAACCTCAACAAATGAGTTATCCGGTAGACAAAAAGGTTTAATCCGAGTGTATATGAATGTATCCCGAGCATATACAATTCTACAACTGAAATCCCCAGTGCCAATTGATCTTTGAAGATGGAACGGAACTATCAGAATGCACACTAGTAGCAAGCCTCGATCCGTCAGAGAAGAACAAGATTTGCGATGACCAAACATCATCAGATCAGATGATGACACATCCTGGGCTCGGCTCCTCATAGCACACGACGGCGCCGCCGGGGAAGGGAGCCACCGGGACTCCTGGCTGTGGGCAGCAGTCGCTGCAGCCTGCGCAGCACGGCGGCGGCGGCGGCTTGTTGGGCTCGTCGTCGGCGGGCTTCTTGGCGGGCTCGTCGGGCTTCTTCGTCTCCTGCTTCTCCGGGCCGACGCTGAGCACGCGCGCCTCGAAACCGGCCTTGCGCAGCGCCTTGGCCACCCGCACCACGTCCACCGCCCCCACCACCGTCAGCGTCCCCTTCTCGCCGTCCACCGCCATCGACTCCACCCCTGCACGCAAGCCCATACCATCAGATATTCAGGATTTCAGGTTGTACTTGTACATACGAGTATATGACACAGACAATGCAGCACGCATTGCAACTAGTTGCAAGCAAAATTCATGCGATGTGCGAGCAAGATACGCCTACCACAGAACTTGGCGACGGTGCTCATGGCGCGGGTGGCCTTGCCCTCGTCGCCGACGATGTCCAACTTCAGTACGATCTTCTGCGATCAGAAGAGACATAACATGGATCAGTTGGCCACACGGCTAGTGGTGACGGTTGATTTGATGCAAATGGTAGCTCACAAGTCACAATGCAAACCTTGGACTCGTCCATGGCGGTCGAGGAGGAATCAACCGATCAGGTACGCCAACTACAGAGGAGAAGAGAAAGTCTGGAGTCTTGTTATTAGTTCTTGTTTAATAAGCTGGGCTCCGCAATGTTGCGTGAATCGTGATGACAGCTGGGTTAATGGGTTATAGAAATACTAGTTAGGAGCTGTCATCACGATTCACAAATTGGATCATGAACTCCTTCTCCGATCTTCTCGTCTGGTTGCAGCGTACAGACATGATTGCGTAAAGGTCAACGACGAACTCTGAGGAGCCAGGAGGTGCAGTCTGCAGCTTGATTGGATGACCTGGAGAAATCAAAGACACGTTTTATAGATCCTCGATCAAACGGAACTGGAGAGCTGGAGCCGAAACAATCTGATTCGGGGACAGCCGCTAGCTTTCACATTCCACTGTTTAGTTAGGCATTCCGAATGATATCGCAAATTTATTCAATAACAACACATGATGTATTTTTAATCAGTTACTCTACCTCCGTTCCAAGTTCCAACCTCAATGTTGTATATACATTAGAGTATATTTTTCTATAAACTTGGAGAAATTTGAATTTGAACAAGAGTAAAACCTCGCATTTTGGAACGTCCTTAGTACTAGAATATATATTTTTTTTAACAGAGATTTCTCACTGTTAATGTTAGAATAAACCATTTATATATTTGGCTGACAATTTGCTCAAAATAATTCAGACAGGTCAGAGACGTGCCTGCTCTGCTAGACGAAATTTCTTGTCATAACCATGGGAGATTCTGCAATCCTAGCCGTCCAGATCAATCTGGACAGTCCAGATTCACCAATATGCCCACTCGTTTTATAAACCCAGCAAAATTCCCTTGCCCCCCCCCCTCCCCTCTCCCTGTCGTCCACAGTCCACCACACCGCTCTCCAAATCCCCAAAACCCTAACCCATCCACCTCCGCCGCCGCCGCCATGGGAGGAAGAGGAGGCGGGCGCAAGCCCCGCAACTTCGCGACGTTCCGCCTCTTCCCGCGCGCCGGCGCCGCCGACCCCAACGACCGCGTCTTCGTCCGCGTCGACAACAACGAGTACACCGTCCCCGGCTTCGCCGACGAGGACTCTTTCGACCCTTCCCAGTGCGACCCCACCGCCGATGCCGGCCACCTCCACTCCGCCTCCGGGCCCCTCCCGGAGCACGTCCGCCGCGAGATCCTCGAGCTCGGCCTCCCCGACGACGGCTACAACTACCTCTCCCACCTCCGCGAGCTCCGCCCCGCCGCGGCGGCGGCCGCCTCATCCTTCGTCCCCAGCTCCACTGCCCGCCCAGAGCCCCTTCCGCTGGACGTGAAGGTCGCTCACTTCCCTTTATGAAGCCTGGTCTGATCTTTCTGCTATTGGAGTGCCTAATCTCTGTTTCCCTGTGCAGGCGTATGATGCAAGCAGGGTACGGGTTGGTCCCGCCGAGGGTGAATTGGACGAGGGGAGGACGATGTGCAAGGTGGCAGCCAAGACGGCGCCGGTGAGGCGAATTGAGAAGGCTGTCGACCCTGACGTTGCGAGGTTGCTTGATGAGAGCGATGTTTCGCATGCTGGGTCAGAGGATGAGGGGCTGGAGGAGGATTTTGTCATCGTGGCTAACCGTGCTGAGGGAGAGGAGTCGGAGGAGGCGGAGGAAGAAGATGAAGAGGTGGAAGATGGGAATGGTGTTTTTAGTGATGTGGAAGAGGAGTTCGATTTTGAAGATGATCCAAAGCCAAGAGAGAGACGGTTGCTGGATGAACAATTTGATCTGGTTAGCTTACTTGACTTGATGTTTTTTGTTTTTAACATTTGGTCTGTTAACACTGGGGAGAAAGAAGTATTACGGAGGCTGTGTGAGATCATGCACACAATAATTAAGCTATCCGATTCCAATCTTTACACAGAACATACTGGAAGTTCACACACCATGCAGCTTTATTATGTTAGTGCAAGGTCAAGGTTTTTTTTCTGCTGTTGCAATTGCACCCCTGCTTTTATGGAGGAATCAGTGTGCATTTTGTAATGCAACACGGTACCTAATTGTTGATAGTTACCATTTGTATTGTGGTAGAAGATATCTACAGGACTGTGCAATTTGCTACTTACATCTTTGTTTGTGTTTATTTGAGTATCTCATATATATGAAAGTCTCTAGAAAGAAGATTTAGCAGGCTTGCACTTATTAGTGTTAGAACTTAGAACACAACTGCTGTAAGTGAAACATTACATGAAACGAATCTAAGTTAACATACATGATGCCACATCAATTGCTGCTGCTTATGGCATTTATAGTATAATCAACTGTGCAAAGCTGTTGGCTTTTATGTTCCAAATGCGATGCTAAATCTCGTGAATGAACTTTCAGCTTGCTTTGGAAGAATACGGAGACAGTGATGATGATGACAAAGGCGTTAAAGATGGGGAGTATGAACTTCCAAGTGAGGTTATAGATGAACTCAAATTGTTCCACAGTCAGAACGCATGTGTTGATGAAGAATACAGAACACCAGCAGATTTCGTTCGTAGAAAACTGGAATCAAGCACAACAGATGAGGTGGATGAATCTGTTCATGTGATAAAAAAATGTGCTGAGTATGCTGAAAAATATTTAAATGAAACTGCAGAAGAAGAGGAGGTTGTACTTGTTTCAGAGAGCAGTGATGAATCTGAAGTTTGGGACTGTGAGACCATTGTTTCCACATTCTCTAACCTTGACAACCATCCTGGAAAAATTGAAACTCCAGGGATTCCTAAAAGGCGGCTCCCTAGAGTTTTCCCTGGAGAAAATGCTACAACAAATGATATCATCAAGCTTCATGGGAAAGAGAGACTGCCTGTAGAATATCTACCACAGAGGAAAAGAGGTGGTGAAAAGGAGAAGAAAGTAAAGCCTGCAGAAGCTACAATTGGTGATAAGTTTAAAAAAGGAGCTGAGAAGGAAACGAAGGAGGAGAAGAAGGCAAGAAAGGTAAAAAAAAAACTATTTTGGTTTTAGTTTCTCGACGAGGTTATGGGCTTATGGCTACATATTATATTTGATTAGCTAATGGAAAAATGAAAAAAAAAAGATAAGAATGGTAATATTGTTCAGTTTGTTCTTCACCAAGCTTTAGCTGTCCAATCATATTCCGTGTTGTGCTGTGAACTAGTTATTTTGTGGTAATACTCTTGATTAATATGTATGTACCTGTAATAAGTAGGTGTTAGCAGTGTCAACTGTGGTAAAACAATTGCATATCAGTTATCTCCCATCTACCACGACATATTGTCTTTGGGGCATTTTGACAATGACTTTAAAACAGAAATCCTCCATTGCAAATTTTAATGCATGAAAAATATTAATATTATGCATCTACTTTCTTAGGCAATTGTACTTTGCACATGATCTTTTCGAAAAAAAAAACTCTGCACATGTCTAATATGTCAATAGAAATATCGACAATGATGTTTAAAAAGTTTTAACTGCACATGTACGGAAATGACACTTTCGTTATTTATACTGCATTTTTATCTACAATAGGCTTAGTCATCATGCAATGCTTCTCTTGTCAAGTGATTTGTAAAATCTACATGATAGTATAGATCAATTATCTTTATTTTTTTTAGAAAAAAGCTGCTGAAAGTTGTTTACAAAATTTCTTCTTCGTAGTTCTTACATTCTTGGCTTCTGGTCTTCTTTACCTTTAGGCAGCAGTGAAAGAAGAGAAGAGAGAGGCACGGAAAGCAAAGAAGGAGCTCAAAGGCTTGTATAAATCAGAAACACAAAAGGCTCAGAAAGTTGCTGCTGTCACAGGACCATCTTCCATTCGGCTAATGTAAGTCATCATTTTTTATTCTCATTTCGAGTCGTGAACTGAATAGATTTCAGGGGGCTGGGTTACTATCCTAGAATTAACCACAATTCACTCCAATTCTGATATTCATGCTGTCTCCTGATAATAATGAATTACCATCATCCTGTGTCCAGATCAATGTGGATTTATATACTTCTTTTTAACTATGTTTTGGGATGCCTCTAGAGCACAAACTTAAACTGTGAAACTGGAAATAGCCTTGGACTGATTTAGACCGAAATACGAAAATTAGTTGATATACCAATTTATGGATTTCTTAATGGACTGCAACAGGTGATGTTGGATCTGTGGCACAGTTCATGATGATGTCATTTCTGAAATCCTAAAGTTTGTCAGGAGGGAGAACGAGCTACGAAAATTTCCCTATACCAGGTTATCTTGTGCCATGCTTGTGGTTTTTGTTGACAAGATACTTGGTGCATAGTTCGTGCCTTCGATTTATATAATCTGTTGCATTATAGAGTTTTGTATCTTGTGAATCATGGTGCTTGTTATGCAAAACAGAGGCATCGTAGTACTACTATGAAGTTAATTGAATGAGGTTACTTGTGAGCTTAATAGCTTATGTAGAGGTTTTGCAAGAAATTTATGCTTATGCGGAGGTTTTGCAAGAAATTTATAAATCGTTGTAGTAATACAGTGAAGTTAACTGATTGAGAAGACTAGTTTTGTGACCTGATGCCATAAATGGAGACACATTTGGCGGAAATAAAGAAACGGCCAGATGCTAGCGCACTTTAGGGTGCTACAGTGCTACCATCGCACCTTAGGATTTGTCCATAATCCACATGGCTTACATCTGATTTAGTTGAATCAACCTTGCTATTAACCCCATAGGTCATGGTTCAGTCGGCCAAGTTCTTTGTGGTTATGTCCACCTGGTTCAGATTATTAGACTACAAGTTTTTGCGAATAGAGCGTTCCAATCATCGACTTCCAAGCTTCCAAGCTTTTTGCGAATAAAGGATAAGTTCAATATGTTTGGCTTTTGTGGTAATGTCCGTCCTGGTCTGTATTTTTTTTTCTTAATTTATTTCAGTCGCTATTCTTTTGGGAGAAGTAGAGCTAGCCATGGGTACCTAAAACCCGCTTATATGGTGGGTTTTTTACCCGATAGAGGTGGGTATGAAGAGATGGACAAAAACATATACTCATCATGTACAGGAGAGTTACCTAGTAGGTATGCAAATAAAGGACAAAAACATACTCTTAACACTGTAGAGTCGTTGTGTTTCCTATTTATGTGGACCCCAATTTTGCTTTATGTGCTTATTAGTATCACCAGAAGATTACATATTCTCATCACCGGTAATCTGTGATTTGAGTGATATGAGGTACTTAAGCAAAATACCAATCTGATTATCAATATGATTTTTTTTTTTAATCTAGTGGTGTGACCATACCACTGAACCCCCTAGCCACTAGAGGAACTTATGGTGATTCACCAAAACCTAAAAAAAATAGCTTGATATGGAGGGAAGAAATTCGGTATTGGTAACGGTATAAAGTAATCTATTGGAGCTGTTTTATCTTCTTTTATTCCAAATGTTTCATCTCCTCTTATTTCACTACTGCCTACAGTAGAGAAGGGGCAGATGCCAGTACTACGAAATCCTATTTCCCGGCAGCTGCAAGGACTCTCATCTTCCTTATTTGTAATCACGAATTCACGATAAGCTAGAGACGTCATCAAATACAACTAGAACAAGTCCCAACGTTTCTTTACTTATATAATAAGGACGAAAACCTAATAAGAGACATCATAATCCTCCATCCGCAACCCCTGTTCCCACCATGGTCCCGCACGGGCCCTCCCTGCCGCCGGATCACGTGGTTGCCGAGATCCTCTCGGCGTCACTCGTATTCGTATACTTGTTTTGACACCCCGCTGGAGGGGTCTGCTTAGCGAGTCTTTGTGAGCTCTTTAGTGGTTGTTAGTATATACCATGGGGTTAGTAGCCATTTAGGGTATGGGCATGTCAGAAACTTTCGTGTACTCTTTGTTCTAGTTTCTTTGAGAGTAGCGAGTTGCACTATGTGTTCCTTTTATTATTTGTTTTTGGAGGATAGGTGTCAGCTAAATAGATGAAATTGGGTAAGTAAGTATGTCAGCTAATTTTGAACTTCTGACCTTCGGTCCTAGAGCCTAGCTAAACACACCCCTTTGTCCTATAAAAAAAATGCAACTCTGTCATTTGAAAAAAAAAAGATATTATAAGAGGGTGCAATCCTACTAGTAGGACAACAATCTTGCATCTTTTACCTCAATCGTAGGGAACAAGGGAAATGGATCCGAATGTACGAGGGACCAGTGAAGCAAGTTGGAGAATTTGGGGACGTGGATGACGTACTCGTATACTTCTTTTGTCACCCCACTGGAGGGTTCAGGTTTTGCTTAGCAAGGCTTTGTGAGCTCTTTAGTGGTTAGTATGCCATGCGGCATGGGTTTAGCCGTTTTGGTATGAGCATGTCAGAAACTGCTCGTTCTTTATGAGCTCTTTTGTTCTAGTTTCTTTCAAGAGGGTTGCAAACTTGCAATTGTTCTGTGGGGGAAAACACTATGTATATGAATCCGCCGTGTGCTTTAATTCGGACCCGGAAGTGTACTTAGTTTTCTAGGCTTTGCTTTCTTTGAAAACTCTTCAGTTACATTATTATATTCAGATCCGGTCTGCTAGTACGATAATTGAATTTCATGCTGTAGTTTTGGACGGAGCATCCAAATTTTGACACACGTCATCGCTCTCTCTTTATGTAGTATATATATATATATTGCCAAACTTACTCCACTAGCTCATCCGTCACCGCCGGCTCACCCGATCTTAGCTTCGCACAGCGTAGTAACTTGCCACCAAACCGCTAGCAACCAATGGAGCATTCACCATGGAAGAATCACCATCTCTCTGCAGCAGCCGCCGTCATCCTCCTAGTCGTCTTCCTGACCGCTGGTACGGTACACGAACAAGTTATAACAAGTCACATATATATTCTTTTTGCTGGCTAACTGGCGATGCTCTTGGATATATATGTATATTCTTTTCGCTGGCTAACCGACGGTGCTCTTGGATATATGTTCATATAGAGACATCAGAGGGTTTTGGGGTTGAGGATGCTGATTGCAGTGAGCACCTGAGCGGCAGTTATAGAGGGGTGTGCTGGCCATTAATTAATGACAACAAATGCGCCAGAGCATGCATAGGCGAAAGCAGCGACAACGGTTCCGGCGGCTGTGACTTTTTCCAGTGCTGGTGCTCTACCATATGCCGATAAGAGTTTTTGCTCCAGTATTGTCATGATACAATGATCCATGCCTAGTGTGTTCCTTAAAGAACAATGCTATGATATATACATCCGGTCCATCCTGTAACGAAAATAAGATATTGTACGCTAGGCCTGGTGGTACCTACCCCGAGCTTACTTGTGTTGTCAACTTGTGACAAATAAATTTATATTTTTCCATCGAGTACATATATGTACCAGCGAAACGTAAAAACCTACTCCTACAACTGTAAATGCATGTCGCGGATTTTGACTATGCAAACTAACATAAAAATATCTTACTTCCCGAGAAAACCGTAAATCCTCCATCCCTAAATAATCTTTCTCACCAACTGAGAAAACTCTACGGCGAATTATACATAAAAATATATTAAAAATTTATAGTATAATATAAATATCATTGGATAGATATTTAGATATAATTTTTTATAAAAAATATTTCGAGATTTAGATGTTGCACGATTTTCTACAAATCTAGTCAAACTTATGGCACGAACATCTAAAATGACAGTTATTTAGGAATTGAGTGAGTACATTGCCTGGCTAAACTTAAGCTCAACTGTGTCTAAGGGTGTGTTTGGTTTGGCTTCTAGGGTGCTTTGCTTTTCAAAAAGCCAAAAGTCAAACCAAAAAGCCAGATGAGGTGTCAACAAAACCACCCTTCAAAACATACATGACCAAAATATAAACGGTTTTGATAGTTTGATGCTCATCAAGAATACTCGACTTTAGAGTTGGATGGTCAAAATCAAACTCAGGTGAATAGTTGGATAGCAAAAAATGGTCTTCTTCCAAACTAAAAAGCCCAAACTGATAAGCGGGGCTACTTGTGGAAGTCATTTGTCAACCTTGATCCATTTGATGTCCCTCATGATCGCGGACGATCGAGTGAGACACTTCTTGACATAACTATTAGGAATATGATGCCAAACAATAGCATCAGAAATTCTTAGGGGGTATTTTTGTACTCTCACAAAATAATCTACAAGCGCACGGAGATACTGTTGTAGCACTTCACCTATAATTATTCAAGGGTATTATATTTTTAAAGGGAACATAGATATAATTACCTTCTAACTTAATACCTTGAAGGATAAAGAGAAGAGAATAGTAGTCTAAGGTAGCATGATTCAAGCTAACGATAAGATCAAAGACAAGTTACACTAATGGTTTGTTTACTTGGGGCACCGGTTTAGCCTTGGTCTGCCAAGGACCTCCAGCTATTATAGTACCATGCACATGGACATTCGAGCGTTTGCAAGACACATAGGGCATGAAGGAAAGATAGGGTCACCACCTACCGCCTACCCCTTACTCTATGGAGCACGAAGCAAATAAAGGTAATATAAATTTTAGACACCACGTCTATGATGTCGACTACTTACTCTAGCATTGCGTAGGGTTACTTGTCTTTTTATTAGAGGCCCTTCATTAGAGTAATCCGCTACAAGAACAGACAATGCCCCAAATGAACAATAACAACAAACAACTTAACAAAGAACTCGCCAATAGAAGAACTCATATACTTACTCATATAGTTTATATCCTACTAGACAAAGGTTGAAGAAAGAGACCTACAAGTTTGGTTCTTCTCTCACACTTCTCGCACACTTCCTTCCCTGCACTACAACAAGTAGGCTACAATGAGGTTCCTAGTTTCTCCTCATTAGAGTGTCACTCTTCTATCTATTTTCCTGGTAGGAGGGGGGGGGGGAAGGGGTTGCACTCCGTTTATAGCCTAGATAATTTTGGAGGGGTCTTTTAGCATGGATATTGGTACGGTTCAACCGAGGTAAGGAATCGTCTATGAAATGCCTTACTAAATGTGGGACCCTAAGACAACCAATCACAGCCGACCGACCCCATGGACTGGTTGGCCATTGATGGGCCCCACTCGGGGCACCACCTTTGCTATGTTGGTTGTTTAGTGGGTCCACACTCTGACACGATGCACATTGTACGCATTTGAGTTGGTTTGGACAGTCATGGGTCCTCTGAGAAATTGTACAATGGTGGATACATGTTCCTTTCATGGTTGAACATGTTTGTTCTAGATTTTTACCTGTGGGTGCTTGCATACCAGAAATAACCAAACTTGTGGAAATAGTAAGAATCAAACATACCACCTCACTTCGTGTAAAAGGGTTAACCCGTAGGTGATATGTTCGGAATACAAATACTTATAAGTTGACTCGAACCTACTTAGACTACCAAGATCAGACTTAATCCCACCAAAACAAGACACATGGAGTCATGGGCCACGATAGGCCAAAACCGGAACACTAATGGGTTGGGCATTACAACCATATGCACCACACCGAAGTAGGACTCGCCGCCGCCGCCTAGGTCCGACGTACTGAGGCCCCTGAGGACCAAATTCAGCATTCGAGCGAATGGATTCGGATCCACATGGGGTTGATCCTGCCGCTGACCGTTGGGGTACCCGCCGTCGCCATGGACGGCGACCACATGCTAGGAGTGTGCAGGGACGGAAAGAAGAGTAGGAGATTCGACGGAGCCCGCCGCTATCTTCCTTGCAACCACACATACTTCCGGCGACCGCTTAGATAGTGTCAAGATCGAGCTAGGAGCCAGCGGCGCTAAGGGCGAAGGTCTGCCCAAGTCCTCTGACGAGGAGCGACCGAGCGGTGTTCTTTTTACTCTTCTCATTGCTCAATTTTGAACTAAGCTAAGCATATTCTGAAGGGGTTAGTTTCTGCTTCTTTTGCAACCCGAACCACGCGCGCCAGGAAGGAGGTGGCCTGAAGCTTACCGTGGCAAACATCTCCTCATTAGCTCGCATCCACAGTAATCGGGAATGTGGGAGGATGGCATGTTCTCTGTCCCGGAAAAAGCCACTCCGGTCACGGGAATGCGGGAACATATTCTCATCCTGGCCTGTAAAAAAATAATATTTTTCTCACCCGAAAAAAAAGAAGAATATTTTTTTCTCGTTCCTCGATCCTGTCCCGTGACCCTGTCGTTTCTCGGAGAACGTGGTGGATTATGCTCACATGTTCGTCATCGATCGGCTCGCTACTAGCTCACATATTCGTCAACGTACCAACAAGTTTGTGTGCTTTGTTTTTGAGTTGAATTTGTGTGCTTCATTCTATATAGCGGAAAACACTATGGGAATAATGAATCCGCCGTGTGCTTTAATTCGGATCCGGAAGTACTTAGTTTTCTAGTAGGCTTTGCTTTCTTCGATCAGGTCCAGTCTGCTAGTACGATAATTTAATTTCATGCTGGAGTTTTCGACGGAGCATCCAAATTTTGACACACGTCATCGCTCTATCTTTATGTAGTATATATTGCCAAACTTACTCCACTACTAGCTCATCCGTCACCGCCGGCTCACTCGATCTTAGCTTGTTACAACCCAATAACTTACAGCTAGCAACCAATGGAGACTTCATCATGGAAGAAGAAGAATCTCTCTGCAGCAGCAGCCGCCGTCCTCCTACTTGTCATCCTGACCGCCGGTATGGTACATGCACAAGCTATATATAACAACTAACAAGTCACATTTTTTTTTCGTGGCTAACCGACGACACTCTTGAATATATATGTTCATGTAGAGTTACCGGAGAGTTTTGGAGATGGTTGCAACGACCACCTGAGCGGCAGTTATAGAGGGGTGTGCTGGCCATTGGTTAATGACAACAAATGTGGCAGAGCATGCGTAGACGAAAGCATTGACAACGTTTCTGGCAGCTGTGACCTTTTTCAGTGCTGGTGCTATACCAAATGCTAATGAGATTGTTGCTCCAATCTTGCTATGATACAATGATCCATGCCTCTAATGCCCCTTAAAGAACAATGATATGATATATACATCCGGCTCATCATGTAACAAAAGTAAGATATCCAGTGGTATGGTACTTGTGATGTAGATTTAATTTGTGACAAATAAATTGTATTTGTAGATCGAGTACATATATGCAGTATCAGCAAAACGGAAAAAACTACACCGGCAACCGTAAATGCATGCTGTGGATCAGGATGTTGCCTGGCTAAACTTAAGATCAGCTGTATGTCTATATCTAAATCTGGACGATCCGTACATTCCCACGCACTTGAGTGCCTGATTTCTCATCCTATTTAGGCCATGTTCAGATTGTACAAAAAAATATTGTAGCTTTAGAAAAACACTGTAGGTAAGTTCTGGGAAACGCGTTTTGTAAGAGAGTGATAGTTGAATAGTGAAAAGTTGGAATGAATAGTGATTGGTTTGAAATCTAAACAGTGCCGGAACAGTGATTAGTTTGAAATCTAAACAGGCCTTAGTAGCCACCACCGAGGTCACCGCGCCAAGGTCCCTGCAGGGATCAGGATGTTGTGACATCCCGCGTTTTTAACGCATTTAAAAATAAAAAACTTTGAAATTTCTCTTCAATTAGACATATTTTCTTTTTTTCAAATATTCAAAATTTATTTGATACATTAAACTATGCATTAAAAATACATATGTGCTGTATTTGATTGTTTTAGGAATGGGCCACCCCCAAGAATAGAATTTCTATAGTTCCGTTCCAAATCAAACTCCTAGAGAATTCTAAACAAGCCGACTCATATCTAAAACTTTATAATCTCAAGATCCTTAAAAAGAATTCCCTCTTCTATGACATACCCAAATCCTCAATCCAAATCCCATTTGGATTTTGAAATCCAATTCAAATAAAACCCAAAACCTACTTCAAATAAACAGAAACCCTTTTAAACCCCTAACAGGCCGACAACCTTTCTTCAGTCCAGCGCGCAACTGCACCCAATACCTGACTTGAATTATTAATTTGGCCCACCTACGCTAGTGCCCCACTCGGCCTGCTCAACCGAGCTCAGCACGCGGCCTAGCTCTCTTACGGCCCACGCGGCCTACCCCAGAGCTGCCGCCGCTCGCCCGTGCCGCCGCCGCACGCCACCACCCCGGAATTTTACCGCGCAACTGCGTGTTCCTCTCTATTTTCCCTGGTATATGGGTAGTTTGGATGTTAGATAGTGGCCCCAGGCATGTCAGAAACTGCTCCTTGTTTGTGAACTCTTTGTTCTAGTTTCTTTCAATAGGGTTGCAAACTTGCAATTATTCTGTGGCGGAAAACACTAAGGGAATTGTGCTTTTACTGTAATCCGGATCGGGAAGTTCTTAGTTTTCTAGGCTTTGCTAGTACGTAATTTCATGCTGGAGTTTTGGACGGAACATCGAAATTTCGACACACATCATCATCATCATCATCTCTCTCTCTCTCTCTCTCTCTCTAGTATATATTGCCAAACTTCTCCACTAGCTCATCCGTCACCGGCTCACTCGATCTTACAACGTACTCCGTAGTAACCTCCACCAAACACAGCTAGCAATCAATGGAGCCTTCACCATGGAAGAAGAATCATCTCTCTGCCGCGGCCATCGTCCTCCTACTCGTCTTCCTGACCGTCGGTACGTACGGTACACGCACAAGTTATAACAACATGTCGCATATTCTTTTCGCTCGACGCTCTTGGTATATGTTCATGTAGAGCCGTCGGAGAGTTGGGATGGTTGCAACAAGCACCTGAGCGGCAGTTATAGCGGGGCGTGCTGGCCAATATTTAACGACGACAACTGCAACAGAGTATGCAAAGACGAAAGCAGCGACAACGTTACCGGCAACTGTGATCTTTTTAAGTGCTGGTGCTATACCAAATGCCACGCTTAAGATTGTTGCTCCAATCTTGCCAGCCATGATACAATGATCCATGCCTAGTATTATTCAAGAATAATGATATATACGTCCGGTCCGTACTGTAACAAAAATAAGTACTGTAGGCTAGGCCCGGTGATACCTACCCGTAGCTTACTTGTGTTGTTGTAAATTTGTGACAAATAAATTTGTATTTCTCTATCGAGTACATATATGCACCAGCAAAACGTAAAAACCTACTCCTGCAACCGTAAATGCATGTTGTGGATTTTGATGATGAAAAGTTGAAAACTAGCCGCTGCACGCTACTGCCTCGGAATTTTACCGCACGCCCGCGCAGGTGTGCCTCCACATCCCTGCATGCATGCACGCGTGTCGGCCCCCTCGCTTCAGCGCACTGTCGTTCACTCCTTACCCTTTTCTTCACCACCAAGGCACCAGCAATCCTGATCCGCTGCAATTCTTCCCCTGAACAACACTACAACGCGTCAGACGCCTTCATTCCCTTTGGACTATGTGGCCGTCTCCCGGCTAGGAGTATGGAGTATGCTCGACCTATAAATAGAGGCAGCCACCCTCGTCCTAAAGCGCATCATCAAGGCTCCAGAGCAGTCAGGTCCACTGTACCCTAGTGGCTGCGCTCCGTACTCTCGCCTTCCATTTTCCTCCTCCTCTACCTTTGGGTAGTAGAGATGGTGAGCACGTCTACTACCCAAGAATTTACAATAAAATGTGATTGCGGGAACACCTACATACTACCCAAGAATTAACGATAGAATGCGATTGTGAGAACCGTGCTGGTCAAGTTAGCTCATACTTAACCAACTTTATATTAAATAAAAATATGTTTATGCTTCTAAATAATTTAATTATAAAGATATATTCTATAACTAATTTAAATACATTGATTTCTGCTTCTTTATCCGCCAGCTTGGACGTGGCTCAAAACTTGTCGTGGCAAACATCTCACGCACTCATCCGTCATCAATCGGCTCGCTAGCTCACATCTTCGTGAAGGCATATGTACCTCTAGGGTATTCCGTGCGCTTTTATTTAATTCTGATCCGGAAGTACTTAGGGCAATGTTCCACTTGTGCAATTGAGGGAAGTTAAACAGAGCTTACAGTTCGATATCTGCTAGGTGGACGTCGATTTGTTGGACCCACATATAAAATAAAAAATGCTCAATCTCTAGGGTTTGCCTTCTCCCAGTCTCCATCTTGCGTCTGCGCTGCTCCGGGCGTATGCACCGTATCATTTTTTAATGCTCCTCGCATCAAACTGAGTTTCGTGGTCAATTTCATGTGTGACAACGACCGTCACTATTTGTATGGTTCAGTAACCACCCACTGTTCGATTTTTTCACACACACTGGAGGTGTCCTTCGTTATCTATGCTTAGCTTTCTCCGAAAACTCTTAGTTACTTAGGTTTTGGACGGAGCATCCAAATTTCATCCCTTTCTCTATATATAGTATATATAGACAGACTTACACTAGCTCATCCATTTCAGATCACTCGATCTTAGCAACGTAGTATCCACCAAATTAACAGCTAGCAGGCAATAATGGCGCCTTCACCGAGGAAGACTGCAACCACCACCGCCATCCTTCTACTCATCATCCTGACCTCCGGTAAGGTAAACACACAAGTTATAACAAGTCGCATATTGTTTTCCCTGGCTAATCGACGACGCTCTTGGATATACATGTTCATGTAGAGTCATCGGAGAGTTTTGAGGGTGGTTGCAACGAGCACCTGAGCGGCACTTATAGTGGGGTGTGCTTCGCACCATTTACTACCTTTGCGTGCATAAATGCATGCGTAAACGAAAGCAGCGACAACATTTCTGGCCAATGTTCGGGTTTTAAGTGTTGGTGCTATACTGCATGCGACTCAAAGATTGTTGCTCCTGTTGGCGCTCCAATCCGGCCATGATACGATGATCCCTCTACCTGCTGGCGTTCCTTAGAGAACAATGATTTGATCTTTCCGCCCCTCATGTAACAATAATATTGTAGACATGGTGTTATATATCTGGCAGTGTAATTATGTTGTGAATAATAATAAAATTGTTGCGGACCTAATTAATTAAGAATCGAAATAAATTTGTATTTTCTCAAGTTGTGTTTTCCCTGCAGCAGGTCAAAATGCAGAAATTATATATGAATCCTCCCAAGTAGTTGAACTGCTCTCATGGCAACTCTCTTCATCTCTTGCCGCCCTTTTGAAAAAAAAAATGTAGTTGAACCGCTGCTATACATGCAAGCAATGGTCACTCACCATCCTTGTGCCCATCGTTGGCCCTGCCACCCATGATCGCAGCAAGGCGGTGCGGGGTGTACACGTTCACTTGAGCAGAGACGATAGAGGAGCTGGTTGCAGTCGGTTCTTCTCGAACTCGACAGCATGTCAGGTGCTTGATCTGTTCCGTTTCATCTCCTAATACTCTTCGTCAAGTCAGACCTATTTGGACAAAGGCACCTAATAAACAGAGAAACTACAACGAGGTCTGCCTTCGGCAATGACAACCACAATCGCTGATATCTATCCGACGGTTGTGCCAAACTGGATCAAAACCCTATTGTCATTCCCCTGCCTGTATGGCTGTATCCCTATACCGGCCTCTCACTCATTTCGAACCTCTCCGCTTTTCAGGCTCTGCCGGTGCCACTGAGCTAGGATGACGACGAGTAGTGCATCAGAGTGAATGGCGAAACGGTGGCTCCTCCATGGACGACCCTCTCGCCGGAGCATGTGTGCAGCCGAGGTCAAACACACACTGTCGCGGGGATTCGCGCGCTAGGGCGCCGTAAGTGTGCAACTGGACGACGTGCTCATGTGGATGGTCCCCACGACAGAGGTGGCCGGCGCCAATTAGTACCATTAGTCCAACTGTGATGGCCACAACACCATACATTGATCTACCGTTTTTAGGTTCGTCGCTTCGTGCTAATGTTTTTTAGTTAAGGTTTTGATCTAGGGTTTATGGGCCTGGGGTTTTGTTAGATATTGTCTCGATTTGAATATCCCCCCCCCCTCCTCTCTCATTCTGAAATCTAAACCTTAGATTTGGTACTGATCTATGCTAATTACACATGAATTGCAATCCGGGCAGATGACATTACATTTAGCACTAAACCACTATCCAATAGAGATAGAGAAACCTCACCAGTTGATTGGTTGTTTTCGGGCTTTCGGCCCAAAGCTTTGGCCCAGCTGTGCGCTCAACCGGAAACTTAAAAATCATAACTCAAATGTAGCATTGGAATTAAATTACGCTTGCACCATTATTTTTTTCCGACAAGGTCATTCATACACTATCACACTTGCTTATGTTCGGACGATTTTTTAAATTAATATAAAATGTTTATTATGATTACTGTAAAAAACATACTTGAACTACCAGATCAAAAAATTATTTTAGAAAAAATATGAATGTTGGAGAGCAGCCGCGGCGGCGGGGCTGTGGTGCGGCTCCCTCAGGTTTGTTCGGTTCCATCGGATTCAATCCGGGTCGGGAATGAAAATATAACAAGAAATTTATGATAGGTACAATAAGAGACCGGGATTCATTCCGGGTCAAGAGCTAATTCACACACGATAGTGACACCAAAAGGAAAGGAATCAATCCAATAGTCAAGAGGTGGGGAATCATTCCGGGTCTCTAAGTGTGTCCATCACGAATAAATTAGTTTATGATCCGGAATAAATCCCGGTCTCTAGATGTACCTATTATAAATTTCTTGTTATATTTATCATTCCGGGCCTGGATTGAATCAGATGGAACCGACAAGCCCTCAAGGGATACATCGGCCTCAGCTGTGCCATCCTCGTGTAGTAGCTTTACCTCGACCTATACGGAGGTCGCTCGTCCTCGTCATCTCCTGGCTCCCCGTGGGGCCGTGACCATGTCGACACACATTCCACGTTTCCATCACGTGTTCCTCGCCACTGTACGCGTCGTTCTGAGGAACGAAGCAGGGGTGCGCGCGGCCTGCAACAGGACGAAGACTGCTGCAGATTATGTACATACGAAAACAGAGCCGGCTGTGTCAAACTCGTGAACCAGCACCGACCGCTGACACGAATAAAGTCATCGTACGTGCCACGGTGTAACTTCGGCGACGGTTTGCTCTGTGAATTGTGATAGTGATTTGTCTTGGACCTTTCATTTGCTCCAAACAATCGCAGCTCCAAGGAAGCGACCAAGTAACGACGCCCGAGCCCGAAGCTTGCCGTGGCAAACATATCCTCACTACTCATATCCGTCGTGGACTGGCTCGCTAGTTCACATCTTTGTCAACGTACCAACTATTTCTTCATTCTCTGTGGAGGAAAACACTAGGGGATGACTAATCAATCCGTGTGCATTATTTAATTCTGATCATCCTAAGTACCTAGTTCTCTAGGCTTTGTTTTCTTCGAAAACTCTTATAGTTACTTATGTTTTGGACGGAGCATCCAAATCTTATTCATTTCTTTATATAGTATATATATAACCAAACTGAACACTAGCCCATCCGTCATCGGCTCACTCGATCGTAGCAACATACTATCTTCCACCAAACATCTAGCAAACAATAATGGTGCCTTCACCAAGGAAGACAGCGGCAGCCGCCGCCGTCCTCCTACTCATCATCCTGGCTGCCGGTATGTAGGTACATGCACAAGCTATAACAACTCGCATTCTTTTCGCTGGCTAACTGATCATGTTCATATCTGTTCATGCTGCCTGGATCCATCATGTAGAGTCATCGGAGAGTTCTGTGGGTCGTTGCAATGAGCACCTGAGTGGCAGTTACAGTGGGGCGTGCGTCCCACCATTTAATGACATGGCCTGCAGCAATACGTGCGCAAACGAAATCAGCGGCAACTTCGGCAGATGTTACCTTTTTCAGTGCTGGTGCTTTACCCCATGCGCCTCCAAGATTGATTCTCTTGCTGGCGCTCCAATCCAGCCATGATACAATGATCCCTACCTGGGTTTCCTTGGAGAATAATGATTTGATCTTTCCCGTTCCTCATGTAATAACAATAATGTTGTAGGCATGGTGTTACCGGACAGCGCAAATGTGTCGTGAAAAAATAATAAAGCTGTTTTGGACTTAATTAAGGATCGAAATACATTTGTATGTTCTCAAGCACATATATATACCACTAGATGTAAAATTCACTCCTGGAACTGTAAATGCATGCTGTGGATTTCGATAATAATAAAACTTAAAAGGCCAAATTCTGTCAAACTTGCGGGACGGAAACTAAAAGTAACATACGTACAACAGTTAAGTCTTTGATTTAGCAGTGGTGCTTGCATCTTTTAGATTTATTCCAGGACCGAACTGGTAGTATTCTTCACTTCATATCCGTCTGGTCTGCCAAGTAGACAGATGACACACATCGGGAGCATGGCTGCACATGGCTCACTTTATATCCCTTATGCAAAGATTTTTTTCCTGACAACTGGTAAGACCTATCTGCACAAAGGCCTTATGAAACAGAGAAATTACAACAAGGTCCCAAGAGCCTATGCAGGCCAAATCCTCCTCACTTCATTGTAGCTGACCGCTACTGGTGGTCCTTCTCCATTATACATGGCCAAACGGGCCAGGCCCGTTGGGCCGGCACTAGCACGGCCCTATTTGGCACGGCCCGAGCACAGCTCGGCCCGATGGCCGTAGTGCCAGTGCCGTGCTAGTGCCTGGCCCAGTGCCGTGCCTGGGCCTCAATCTCGGCCCGTGGCACGGCCCGAGGCACGGCACGGAAATAATCTGGCCCGACGTCGGCCCGACAGCGGCCCGATAGTGGCCCGACTATATCATATAAAAACTACCAAACCCTAAGTTCCCACCCTTCTCCCCACCTCCTGTACACCTAGCCGCCGGCGCCGCCTACCCCTTCTCCTGGCTCTCAACGCTAGGTGCTAGCCTCCAGCCGCCGCCTACCCCGGTACCTCCTTCTCCCGGCCTCCAGCTCCAAGCTGTCGCTGCCCTCAGCCTCCTCCGACCTCCGGCTCCAGGCCGGGGAGCTGCGCCACCTCCTTTTGCCTTGCAGTCGCCGCCCTTGTAGGTTGAAGCAACTGTTGTACGCGCCGCCGCCGTGGAGCGCCACACTGCCATGGCCGCCACCCCTGCAGACTGCTGCTGGTCCTCTTTGCCGCCGCCGTCACCGTGGAGCCCCTCACTGCCATGGCCGCCGTCGCCGCAGCCCCCTCACTGCCATGGCCGCCGAGGAACCCCTTCCGGAAGACGTGTCGGTCGCCGCCTCCGAGACCGTTGGGGCATGGCGCCGCCGCCGCCGCCAAGGTATCCCGTTGAGTAATCAATATTGATTTGAGGATTGTAATGGGAGATGAAATTTGAGATGGATTTGTGTAATCGACTTGATTTGTGTGATTCTTGCAACTTCATTTGATGCATTCTCTATTCTCTGATTCTGTTCGGTGGAAGCACGATAGTGCCTCGTCGGGCCACTGGCACGGCACGGCACGCCTGAGGCCTTGCAGGGCCGTGCTAGTGCTGAGCTTTCGGCACGCGGCACTAACAGGCACGGCACGGCTAATGCACCGTGCTGCTTAGTGCCGTGCCGCTTAGTGCTGTGCCAGATCGTGTTAGTGCCGTGCCGTGTCGTGCCGGCCCGTTTGGCCATGTATATTCTCCATACCCAGGCCAAATGGCCAATCGAAGCTCCATCGCCATAATACTTTTTTTTTGGAACAGGAGCGGCAAAGCCTTATATTAAAAATAGATAAAACAGAATTTACAAATAAGCCAAGCTACAAAACTACAGAACATAGAGAAAAGAAATTCAGGAAACAAAGAAAGAAACAAAGAAAATAAAAAAAAACTATAAATGGGTTTGCAGCCATAAGTTCAGACTATTGCTTGGGGCTGACTTTGCTCTATGGATAACCAGAGCAATCTCCTGCTGAAATCTTGATCTTACTGATGACAGACTTGCTGGGATACCTTTGAAGATTAGATCATTTCTCTAGCCATCCATCTCCATAAGGCTTTGAGAAAAGCCGCATGAGACACTCACCAACGCGGATACGAGAAGTCGTCGTTGAAGGAACCTCGGCCGGGTACATGTCCCCAGCTCCTATGGCCTTGGATCATGAACCGGCAACAGCGGTAAGTGCCACCGTGAAGCACCCGAAGAAGCCAACGGATTCACCTCAGTCTTGCACTGATGGGCTGCCGGTAGTCGCCTCACCAAACGCCAAGGCCGATGCCTGTCTACCAGCACTGTCGACACTTTCGTTGCTTGTACATGGCTCGTCAAGATCTGGAGCTCTAACAAGGTCTCTAGATCTGATGAGAACCAACCCCACAAATCCATTGCCGGCAGGCCCGGCACCAGACCGAGTGACGACAAGACGGAGAAAGGGCAAGAGGACCTTATTCCACTGTGACAATGTTGTCTTCATCTTGCAAGCGCCGTCTCTCAGTTTATGTAATAGTAAGATCTTACATTTTTTTCTCTCACGTAAACATGGTTGACCATTCCTTTACATACATGGATTTGCTACGGGCAACGAAACACTTTTGTAACAATACATAGAGAATGCAAACACATGATATTTCTTTGCGTGACCCAGATACTCTGGCCCCAGCCTTTCAAAAACTTGTCCACTCTTTTTAATTTTGATAATCCAGATACTCTGGTTCCAGTTGCACCTTTCCCTTGGACTGGACTGTAGAAAATCACACTGTTTGATCCAATAAGTTTCAAAGCGTAACCCCTTGTTTCTTGTTTCCTGCTCCTGTCTAGAGCACAACAGTAGAAGGTTGTGGTAATTTCGGCGACGCTTTTGCTTTGTGATAGTGATTTTTATAGGACCTTTCGTTCGTTCCAAATAATCGCAGCCCAAGGAAGTGACCAAGCAACGAAGCCCGAAGCTTGCCGTGGCAAACATCCCCTCCCTACTCATCGGTCATCGATCAGCTCGCTAGCTCACATCTTCGTCAACGTAACAACTAATTGTGTGCTTCATTCTCTGTGGAGAAAAACACCAGGGGATAAATAGTCTATCCATGAGCTTTATTTAAATCCAATCCGGAAGTACGGAGTAGGCTTTGCTTTCTCCAAAAACTCTTAGTTATTTAGGTTTTGCACGGAGCATCCAAATTTCTTCCCTCTCTCTTTAATAAAATAGTAGTAGTACTACCTACATATTATTTTATTTGACATTATTGGTTAGCTTAAAAAATAAACTAAGCATCCAACGTTAAATATTATGAGTCAGAGGGGCTATATATATATAGCCAAACTTCTAACTAGCTAGCTCATCCATCATCGGCTCACTGGATCATCTCGATCTCATTAGCTTCGTTCTTACAACGTATTTACTTGCACTGAACAGCTAGCAACCAACAATGGCGCCTTCACCAAGGAAGACTGTGGCCGCGGCCGTCGTCCTCCTACTCGTCATCCTGATCGCCGGTACGTATGGTACATGCACAAGCTATAACAAGTCGCATGACGTGATGTTGTCGTTTAATTATTCTTTTCGCTGGCTACTAACCGATGGCATGCTATTGCATATATGTTGATGCCTGGATCTATGTAGAGCCATCGGAGAGTTTATGGGGCTACTGCAACGAGCACCCGAGCGGCAGTTATAGAGGGATATGCTGGGGACAATTCAATGACCCCGACTGCATAAGGGCATGCAAAACCGAAAGCAGCGACAACACTTTCGGCAACTGTGAACTTTTCAAGTGCTGGTGCTATACCAAATGCGACGACTCTAAGATTGCTGCTCCTGCTGGTAGTCCAATCCGGCCATGATACAATGAATCAATGATCCATCCTGTCTGGCGTTCCTTGAAGAACACGACTTCGTCCTTCCCGGTCGTCATGTAATTTATACTCCCTCCTTTCCATGGAAAATACATGTGGTTCTAGGTGTCCTTTGTTGTGTGTCTAAATTCATATATCTTCTAAGACTATGAACCTGGACAACTGCTTGTTCAATAAATTCACGACATCTTCAATAAATCTAGTAAAAAGCCAGAATGACATGTATTTTGGAATGGAGTAGTATTGTATGTATGGTGTTTTATCTACAGGTAGCATATATAATTATTTAATGTAACCGGTTTGAAAATGAGTCAGCTAGAATTTATTTGAGGTAACGGTTTAAATTTTGACCGAGCACATATATGTAACATAATGCATGTAGTGGATTTCGACTATGAAAACAAGTGGGTATTGATGATTTGAATGTTATTAAGCATTTGGATGGCTTCCAATGTATCCTTGGGACCTAAAAATATCTACAAATATTCATCGATCTAGACAATTTGTTAGTCCAAGTGGTTATGTTGTCAATCAATCTCTAAAATCACAAACAATGGCCTAGGGCCATTTCCTTACAGTCGTCTTCAATGAACTCCACATCATCTTTGATGTCTGAAGAGGGGTTAGATACAAACACATTTGCACTTCATAATTTTAGGGAATTCTATGCCATGAGGTCAAATAGGAGGGCCTTTTGAGTTAACTCATGCTTAAGAAACATTTCCTAATTCTTATCCTAAATCCTTAGCACCTATTTATGAGATATGAAGACCACCATCTCAAACCACAACCAACCCTCGGAAATCCATCTGAGCTGCCATCCAACTGCGGAAATAATCCATCTGAACCACCATCAGCCACCAAACGAACCAACCACCACCATGACAATCACTAATCATGAAGAAGTCTAGGGTGCTCTTGACCGTGAGCATGACTTATGTATCAGTTTTACACTCTATAGAGGTTGCACACTTTACCCATGAGTCATGATTCCTGTTTGCTAGGGATATCACGTCCCATATCACATTTTTGAGATGTGTGGCTAGGTTTCACTAAGGCCTTTCAAAAGCTCCTTCAAACCCGTCTTACACCCACTAAGGTTTCACCCTTGAACATAAGTCATCTTGAGCCCAGGGTCCTCCTCTTGTACCACGCAAACCACCACGATGCAGACAAAGCTTGGAGTTACTAATTACTTAGTCAAGCCCAGAGCCCATATAGGTCGTATGACTGCGCTGTCAAACCTGGTTACAGGCTTTGTGAATACGTCCTTAGAATCCAAGATAGGAATCCACCACAAGCCCGTAAAAAACCATATCAAAATTATCATATCATCAAACCACTTGGTCTGTCCTGCTTAGATTCACCAACACCACCATCATCACGACGTCTCGCACCTCCATAGACCATCATCATTAGGTATCACATCTCCTCAAATCTACGGTATGCATGATATGAGCATGTTGCAATGCTGATCTCATCTAGGTTTAAAGGACTGCAACTTGATATAAGGCTCACTAATGGAGGCAATTTTTCTAGGCATCCGTTTACAGCTAGTTGAATGCCAGCCGGATGTAAAAACTCACAATGATCGGTTTCAAAGATGGTGGCGCTAGTGGCCGTTGGAACCAGCTGTATTAATTAAACAACCCAGCTGTGATGAGGTACTTCAGCAACACAGTTGGCTTTTACCCCAAACGGGCTGTGTTGCTAGACATTACAGCCGGTTTGTATAGTTATACCAACCGGTTGTAATGTTTCTCTATAGTACAAAACCCTCTCCACTCCTCCTTCCCCTTTCTGAGAGGGGGGGGGATTTTGAGGTAATCGAGCCCTAGTGGATTCTAAAGCAGCCGGCTAGTAATGATCAATGTGGTTTATACACAATGCATGTGATGCATGCATACACAGGAGATGATTTACCCCATTAGATGATTAGGTTTATTTGAGTGTCATGTGTTTTGTGTTATCAAATCATTTTTGTCGGCCACTTTTTCTTCTGTCTTATTGAATTCATACGAATTTTATTTCAAATTATGTATTGCAGCAATTAGAGCATTGAGATTCCAAATTAACCGCTACAGAGATAATTGTGCTACAAGAGCAACTAGCTGGGTGGATAATGGACTTTGTCATGGAGCCAGATGGCGATCGAGTATGCTGTTGTTTAGGTAGTTGGACTTGAGATGAACTTGTGTGGACAAACTTTCTGTTATGCAAACTGTATGGCCAACTTGTGGTAGTTTAAGCCATGTATTGGTTTAAGGGAAATACTCCCCAAGTTGTATGGGCAAACTTTGAACCCATTCTGTTATGCAAATTTTTTATGCTGTGTAATGTGATATATATTGCTGACGTATTGTGGTATATATTGCCGTTATTGTGGCATATAATTTGTAAGATTACATTACAGCCGACTTGTACGATTTAGACGGCCGTGATGTGGCTCTCATCACAGCCGGCTTGATGCTCCAGGTGGCTGTGGTGACGGCAACAGCACAACCGCCTGTGGTGAGGGCAACATCACAAGTTCACAACTGGCTGTGGTGAGCGCCACAACAAAACCGGCTTGGTGCGGCTGTGGTGAGGGCCACATCATAACAGGTTTGGGTCTCTAGACAGCTGCGATGGAAGCATCATCACAGCGGTTTGGTGCCACCAACCGCCGGCTGGGAGGACATATCAGCCGCTATGTTCGAGGGGGGTTACGATTATCAGTCGGCTGGAAAAAGCATCTTGTTGTAGTGGCTTTTTGCAACCTTGTGTGCATGAAGCACCTGCACGGAAACAAACTACTATGTGCAACCGTGATAGTTATTCCGATGAACGAATTTGCGGCATGCAGGGCACTGTTTAGTGCAGCGAAGATGTAAAACGAAAATGTTGGGACGTATGAATAGTTCTCACCTTTGATTTCATTCAGTTGTCGCTGGTGATGAAACAAGGCCGGCATACAGCAGCACTAGGGAAGGATGGTGATCAACATTCAACAGTGGATTAACGACGACGACGCTGCCGGCTGATCTTAACACAAGTGACATTGTGACAAAGACGGAGCAGCAAACCACGGCACGAACGAAAGAACAGCGACTGTCGTTTTAGTTTAGAGTACAAGGTTGGGACTCCTTTTATAGGTTCGAACAGGGGAGCCGAGAAGTAGGACAGGAGCGTAACAATGATGACGGTAGAGTATTGGAGTTTCGCGTTCATGCCACTAGATGCAGCACTTTCTTTCTAGCCGATATTTGAGGAAGCCATAGTGAGCAGTCAGTTCTTTTATTTTCTACTAATGTAATTTTGGTCGGCCAACCAGGGCATACGGAAGCAGAAACGCGAGAGATCAAAGGTTTTCTGGGCTGAACATATATAGACCAACGCGGCCAGCTTGTTGGGACGACATGTCGTATAATAAAATGGTAACAGGAACAGGTGTATAGTGAGCAAGGTGATTGGATAGGGAAAACGAATGAATTAGAGAAATGAACAAATAAAATTACTTTGGATTCCACCATAGATAACTTGGCTGAGATGAGCGCATTAGATGAATATAAAAATAAATATGAGAAGGATTGGGTCTATAGGTGGTCAAACGGGCCAGGCCCGCTGGGCCGGCACTAGCACGGCCGTATTTAGCACGGCCCTAACACGGCCCCACCCGCAAGCTATAGTGCTAGTGCCTGGCCTAGTGCCGTGCCTGAGCCGCAATCTCGGCCCGCGACACTAGCACGGGCACGCCACGGCTAATGGGCCGGCCCGGCTGCGGCACGTAAATGGCATGGAAAAAGGTTCGTTATAGTAATCTAGCCCACTCACAGCCCATAAAACTACAAACCCTAACCCCCACACCCCTCCTCTCCTCCACCCGAATCCTTCCACCAGCCGCCACCACCCGACACCCTCGTAAAAAAAGCGCCGACGCTTCTCCCTCCTCCACGGCGCCGCCCTCCCTCTCCTCGCCCGCTTGTCGTCCTCCCTCCTCCACGGCGCCGCCCTCCCTCTCCTCGCCTGCTCGCTGTCCTCTCTCCTCCACGGCGCCGCCTCCCTCCGCGCCAAGCCGCCCACTCTCTCCAGGAAAAACCGCATCTGGAAATCCCCGGCCGGCCTAGCGCCATCCGATGGCCATGGCGCTTTAGAGCGGCGGCACGGCGGCCATGGAGCGGTGGCGAGGCTACTGGCCAGCCTCGATAGCTCCCCGCCGGCCATGGAAGAACGGAGCGGCGCCGCGGCGGGCTGGCATCGGCACGGTGGGCCGCCGTGCTCAACGGCACGGTTCGGCACGGCTCCGCATCCATAGGGTCGTGCTAGTGCTTCGACCTTGGCACGACAGCCCGAAGGAGCACGGCACGGCTAGGCACGGGCACGACATAGGGCCGTGCCAGATAGTGCTAGTGCCGTACCGGGCCGGCACGGCCCGTTTGGCCATTTATAATTGGGTCTGAGGTTGAAAGGGGTTGGTAGAGATTCTCGAACTAGATCGGATCACATTTTGAAGATTTCTTTTTCAATCAAAATTTAATGTAGCCAGCATGAATGCAACATCCCACATTTCAAAATTCAGAATATTTTATTTTCACTATGTAAATTGATAACAAAACATAATTAAAAGTTAACATATTTTTAAAAAATAATTTAATTTATTTTTATTAATGTTTGCAATTCACAACCTAATATAGAAATATGGGTGTAACAATACTCTTTTCGCTAGCTAACTGACGATGCTCTTGCATATATACGTTCATGTCTGGATCCATGCAGAGTCATCGGAGAGTTTTTGGGATAGTTGCAACAAGCACCTGAGCGGCTCTGCATAATCGTGCAGCAGAGTATGTATGCAGAGACGAAGAAAACAGTAGAGACGACTTTCCGGTTCCTGTTAAACTTTTTAATCAGCTATAAGCGTTCTTCATTCGTATCGGTCCGTACACGCCAGCCCAAAATGTACCGGTACGGTGCATTTATCTCATTCACACCGGCATGAACCAGCGCCGGCACGAACAAAGTAACCGTGCTGGTGTAATTTCGGGAACGCTTTACTCTATGATAGTGAATTTTTCCAGTACCTTCCGTTTGTTCCAAACAACTGCGACACGAATAAAGTCATCGTACCTGTGTAATTTCGGCGACGCTTTGCATTGTGACAGTGATTCTTCTAGGAGGTTTCGTTTGTTCCGAACAACCGCGGCACGGATAAAGCCATCATGCCGGTGTAATTTCCGGACGGTTTACATTGTAATATTGATTCTTCTAGGAAACGATTCGTTTGTTGTTCCAAATGACCGGAGCCCAATAAGGAATAGACCAAGGAACAAAGCCGGAAGCTTGCTGTGGCAAACGTACATCTCCTCACTACTCATCCAAACCGTCATCGATCGGCTCACTAGTTGCTCACATCTTCGTTAACGTACCTAGTAGTTGTATGCTTCATCAATTCTCTGTGGAGGAAAATACTAGGGGACAAATAATCAATCCGTGTGCTTTGTTTATTTCTGATCCGGAAGCACTTAGTTATCTAGGCGTTGCTTTCTCCAAGAACTCTTAGTTATTTAGGTTTTGGACGGAGCATCCAAATTCCATCCCTCTCTCTTTATATATGTACTTATGTTGTACTACCTCCATATCGTTTTATTTGGCGTTATTGGTTATTAAAAATAAACTAACCAACAACATCAAATATTATGTGTCGAGAGTCGAAGGAAGTATATGTATATATATATAGCCAAACTTCTCACTAGCTCATCCATCATCGGCTCACTGGATCATTTCGATCTTAGCTTCTTAGAACATAGTATTAACTTCCACTAAACAGCTAGCAACCAATAATGGCGCCTTCAAGGAAGACTGCAGCCGCCGCCGTTGTTGTTCTCCTACTCGTCATGCTGACTGCCGGTACGTACGGTACACCGTACACGCACAAGTTATAACAAGTCAAAGGACTTGATCTCGTCTTTCGATTATTATTCCTTTTCGCTGGCTAACTGATTACACACTATTGCATATATGTTCATGTGGCTGGATCTATGTAGAGTCATCCGAGAGTTTGTGCAACGAGCACCTGAGCGGCAGTTATGAAGGGGTGTGTTGGGGATCAGCCAATGGCCCCGACTGCTTGGAGGCATGCCTCAAAGAAAGCAGTGACAACGTTTTCGGCATGTGTCACCTTCTTAAGTGCTGGTGCTATACCAAATGCGACTCTAAGACTGTTGGTCCTGCTGGCAGTCCAATCCGTCATGATACAACGATCCCTAATTGGCAGTTAAAGACTTGATCCTTTCCGACCCTCATGTAATAAATAATATTGTAGGCACATGGTGTTGTCTACTGGCCGGGTTTGTTTAGTTGGTGAAATTTGATGAAAAGTTTTCACAGTGAGCGTTCTCGGTATGAAAACTTTTGGTGAAATTTCATCATCTAAACATGGATGTTATAAGGAAATAAAATTGTTGTGGACTTCATTAAAGATTGAACTGAGGTAGCACTACTACAGATAACGTTTTCGGAGGTGGGCGTTTTTTATTTTCGAATGCGGAAATCGCGTCTGCCTCCGAATGAGGGTGTCTGTTAATCAAGGGTTAACAGAGGCGGTTTTGGGTCCGCCTCCATCAATCGATTTAAAAAAATAAAAAAGACAAAACCCTAGATGGGCCCGTGGAGCCCATCCGAGCCCACCGAGCCCATCCAGGGCCAGTCACAACCGCTCGCGCGCCAGATCCGGGGAGGCCGCTGCGCGTCGGGTCCGCTGCCCAAGCCCGAGGTGGCACGGCTGCCTCCACCTTGCCTGCGCCTCAGCACCGCCGCCGGCCTCCGCACCTGCTCACGCTGTCAGATCTGGCCTCCTCCTCGTTGGATTCGTGTCGCTGCGCTGACCCACGTTGCCGCCTCCATCCGTGTCGCCGCGCCACCGCCGCATCTGGGGAGGAAGCCGCGCCACCCGCACCACCTCTAGATCCATGCTGTCGCCATGGTGGGTGGTGGTCGACGGAGGAGGAGGAGCTATGGTGGTGGTGGTTGACGGAGGAGTAGTTGTGGTGGTGGTGCTCGGCGGAGGAGGACGAGCTGTGGTGGCGGTGGCCAACGCTGGAGGGAGCCGTGGTGGTGGTGGCCGGCGCCGGAGGGGGTGGAGCCGCCAGGGGATTGAAGCGAGACGGAGGGGAAAGCGAGAGAGACTGAGAGGGAGGGGGGAGAAATGAGTTAGGTTTTTTTTTTTGTCTTGATATATATAGGAGGTGTGTTTATCGGGCCAAAACGGGCTTCATAGGCTTGGGCCTTTTTCAGAGGCGGGTGTCCGCCTCCGTAAATCGATTTACTGAAGCGGATATCTTAACACAACCGCCTCCGAAAATAGATTTTCGGAGGCGGTCAGATGCAAATGTCTCCGAAAATAAAAAGTTTACGCCTCCGTTAATGCTTGGGATTAACAGAGGTGAACGGGTTTTCTGTCAGTCTTGAAAAATTAAAATGCAGTGTCTGCTAAATCCTATTTGCAGTGTAGCTAGAATAATATTTTTTTAAAATTTTGACCGAGCACATATATGTATCACGCCATTGAGACGTAAAAATCTACTCCTGCAAGCCTAAATGCATGTTATGGATTTCGATGATGAGAACTAGCGGACATTGCCGGCTAAACTTATGCTTAACCATATCCAAATCTGGACCACCACCCGTACATTTCCATGTGTTTGAATGCTTGATTTGTCGTCCTAGGTAGCAAGGTACATTTCCCAACCATCAAGGTCACCGTTGCCGTCATCAAGGTACATGTCCCTGCCGGGAACAGGATTTGTGAGGCGAGAGATCACAGGAGATCGACCCTTCCTACTCCTCCAACCGCAGGTTCAAATTTGAACTCAAATTAGACAAAAAAACTCCTTATTACTATTACTAATTGGAGGCTCCTTTTGAAGCCTCCAGGTGATGCCACATGGGATCCTAGGTGGGTAGCTTAAAAAAAGAGAGAATTTCAAGAAATTCTCAAAAAAAACAAAACATCCACCTAGGATCCTACGTGGACATTGGAGTATTTTACTTGGACTTTGTTACGGTACACTATTTACCTCTTAGGAGATAAGATAAGAGTTCCAATAAATCTAGGCTATTGAATATTAAAGAGAATAAAATAATTAACTAAAGAAAAATAGTTGGTTATTCTAATTACGGCAAACTGCTCACATAAATCTAGGAGGTAGTTGGTTGCATGCGTCTACACGTTGGTTCAATCAAAACAATACAAACTCAGGTATGCAAAGGCTCCCACGTGCCATTCCCAAAAAGGAAAAACAACGTTACACTCAAGATATGAAAAGGCCTGATCACGTGTCAATCATGTTAGATGTAATTGTTTACTCCTGTTGTAACTCGTATTTCCAGTTGACCGATGTTTTGTTTAATACCCTCCCTATTTTTCTCATTTTCTATAATAAAATAGGATTTTTAACATGAATGTTTGTATTATGGATGCAAATAAATGGGCATGTCACGTGAATAGAGAAAAAAAAGTGTTCCCACAAGATAAGCTCGGAGCTATCACACCGCAACATCATGTCACGTAATTGTTTTTTTGAGACTTCGTATCACGTCGTGCAGCCACGGGATCCTGTACAGAACCATACTCATCAGCACATCATGCACGCAAGCGACGGCGAGACCGTGTTTGAACGTCCGTAAGCTTTGTCGCCACACGTCGCTAATTATTAAATTACATAATATATAAATAGAATTTCAATCTATTACCTTATGGGAGGTAATATTTTTTGTAACCACCCGGATTGACTCAATCGGATATTAAATAACTATGAGCCATCCATTTAATTAGATCAAGATGGTTAGGATCATATATTACTTCTCAGGAAGTAATAGATTAAATTTTTATTTACATATTTTTTAATTTAAAAATTATAAAAAAAATAAGAGGAGATGTCGTTACTTTTGTTTCTCCTGCCCATGTTCTCTATTGATGGCTTGATGCTTCATCTTTATTTTCTTGGCTCCGTATCTAAACATATTTTTCTCTCTACTGATGCTTTGTTCTTTTTTCTCTCGACCTCAACATGACATGCCCATTGCATGAACATTTTTTTTCTCTCAGCAGATGCTTCAACGTGAACGTGACATGCATGCCCATAGCATGAATGACTTTTCCTCTCTACAAATGCTTCATCTTTTTCCTCTCTACGTGGACATGACATGGCCATTTGCTGTCATAAAAAATCTGAACATTTTTATTGTCTACGGACACTTTTTTATACATAATACGGACTTTACTGTGGATAACATGGACGTGATGGGAGTTTGAAAAGGAAAAATCATGGAAATAAAAAAATAAAATCTCTGCACGAACGTGATGGGAGTTGGAGATAATGTTGTGCGTGCATGCATGTGGCCGGTAGTTAAGGAGGCGGTTAATAGCTTTATAGTTCTAATTAAGTTTTCCGTGTGTATATATTGAAGGGTCCAGATTGAATTATACAAATAATATATTAATAATGATTGAAATGGTAATTTAGACTTTTATATTAGTGCACTTTGAGGTTTTATTACAATTATATAATTTTGATTCAGATTCAAGGACTACATTAACTTTTTAATAAAGACATCATTGGATAATCTATTAATATTTGGAGGCTCCTTTGAAGTCTTCACATCAAACCACCTAGGATCTTAGGTGAATACTTAAAAAAAGGAAATCCTAAAAAATTTCACAAAACTCATCTAGCCATTAATCCAATAACTTTAATCATAATAGCCCGTGCGGGAGCACGGGTTGATAGACTAGTTTGAACAAAAACCACAAACACACACGATACTTTATATATGCACTAACGGGCCAGCCTCCGATCCCTTTCCTACTCCTCCGGCACACCAGTCTGGGCCATCAGGGCGCGCACGCCGCAGCCCACGACGCTGCCAAGCCACCCCGCCGGCCATGCGTCGTCTTCCTCGCCCCCTCTCCCTTTTCCTCCCGTCGGCTTGTTTGAGCTCACCTGCACACGTAGCTCTGGCCGGACCGCCACCATTGCTCCGGCGAACTATCCCAGCCACCCTGAAAGAGGCGGAGCCATAAACTCAAAATTTCTCATGCTAGGGGGCTAGTAGTGTAATCAATTTTGAATTATGTAGTGCTAATCTAGCTTGATTAGGGGGGGGGGGGGGGCAGGCCTCTGCCCGCCCCTGCCCTGAACCCCAGTCCACCACGAGATGATGAACCCCGTCACCGTCGGCACACGGAAAAGCCTTGACACCGCCTCCATCACCGTGTTGTCTTGCGCCGCCGCTGCCCCGCCCAGCGCCGTCTGCTGGCCGGGGCTCCGTCTGCTACTTTAGTTTGTCGTGTGCCGCCTTTTGGCACATGGCAAATACTTTGCCGTGAGCTCGAGCTTTGACAGATGGCAAAGGAGGCCTTCGTTGTCTAAGTGCTAACATCGGTAGGAGCTCACCATGTGCTTTTCTCCTTTTGCTGTGTGCCTTGGGCACAAGGTAAACTGCCCGGCTGCCGTAGTGATGTGTACTGAGCAAACTTTTAGGGCCCACGTCGCTTCTGCTACATTCGATGAGCCTGGGCCACCAGGATCCTACTACCCTGGAGGTCTGCTGGACGGATGGTTTGATTGTAGGCGCCGGGATGGAATCGACCCATCAAGTACATTTTAGGCTTGCATTATTGCTTTTCTCACGTATCTGATGACATCCACTTGTCTGGCCTGGCTTATATGTTAGTACTAGTGTGTAACTTAATAATTTAGATAATTTAATGCTAAGGGTCGTCGGTCACCAAGGATGACATCCACTTCATCCGTCATCGGCTCACTCAATCCTCAGCTGGATCTTAGCTTCTTACAACTAACGTACCAATGGCGCCTTCACCAAGGAAGAATGTCTCGTCAGCCACCGCTGCCGTATTCTTACCCGTCATCATCCTGACCGCCGGTAAATACACAAGCTATAACAAAGTCGCATGACACGATGGCATTGGCATATCTCGATTATTCTTTTCACTTCGCCGCTCACGCTAGCTCTTGCTTATATATATATGTTCATGTCTGGATCTAACCATGAAGAATCATCGGAGGGTTATAGGGATGCATGCAACGAACACCTGAGCGGCAGTTATAGTGGGGTGTGCTGGCCATATATTAACGACGACAAATGCAGCAGAGTATGCACAGGCGAAAACAGCGACAATCTTTACGGCTACAGTCATACCTTTCAATGCTGATGCTATACCAGCTGCGACGACTCTAAGATTGTTGCTCCTGCTGCTTGCCCTCCAATCCGGCCATGATATACATACATACAATGATCCCTGCTTGCCTGGCGTTTTCCGTTCCCTAAAGAATAATGTCCTATCTGATCCTTCCGGGCCCTGATGCATATAATGATATATAATATGATAGGCTCGGTAGCGTACTTGTATTGTGACAAGTAAAATTGTTCTGCTCTTAATAAGGATAGAAATAAATTTGTATTTTCTCAATCGAGCATATATATATGTACCAGCAGCAAACATAAAAATCTACTCCTGTCTTCTCCCCACACGATCTATGTTAAGATGAGGTCCAGGGGCACGCTTTCAGAAGTTGTTTGGCAAGGTGCTCCGTGGTCATTACAAAGGAAGATGGACGGGTGATGTGAGTGTTAGGAAGTTATTAGTACAAAATTACACAATATGTTTCAATTCCAAAATATTAATGTATGTAAATTAATAAGAAGGTGTAGAACGTGAGTGATCTAGTGACTTTGCTACACATGTTGATATTGAGAATTTGTAACAAATAAGCATGAATATAATTAAACAAGAGAATGCTCAGTAAGTAATGTGATGTGGGGTATAAACATGCTCAGAAAGAACAAAAATGAACACGAATATAAATAGGCATCTATCCTTTTTTTGTTATATTTGTAGTATATGTTTTCCGATAATGATCGAACTGTAAGTGGAGTTATCGAAGGGGGTTCTTGTTGTGAGTTGTGCCAGCTGAAAGGACCATTTTATCAAACAAGAGCCCCTGCAATCTGGTGATTAGTCACTACTGGATTGAAATCTTTCGGTTTTAAACATTAATTAGAACCGGCCAAAACAAATCCTGATGCTAATGTGACCATTCGCACCGGGCGCAATGGCTACTGTCTGGAGCGGAGGGTTTAGCACCGTTTAGAGGCAACACCCAGTGCTACAGTTTCCAAGTCAACACCGTTGTTGCCACCAAATGGTGTTCATGAGGTCGACAGGCATTGGCATCGGGTTCAGCTATAACCGGTGCTAATATGTGCTCCATCAGCCCGGGTCTTGTTACAAACCGGTGCTGATGTTGTTTGAAAAAATATGAGCACTAGTTTGTAACACAAAATGGTGCTGATGCTCACCCAGTACAAATCCACCGTCTTCCTCCCCTCGCCTCGCCTGAGCCATGAACACTCCGAGCTGTGTTCATGTTCTTTGGGTGTAGGGGAGGTGTTGATGCATTTTTTTGCAAGCTTTCTTGAAGTTTGCATTAATCTTAAAGGTACACAACTTTGTCCTCTCATCTTATATGGTTAGCTTCTCTTGTTTTAATGCTTTAGTAGTAGAGAAATTTTCATTTTGGGAAAATGATGTGATGTTTTATTTAAGTTACTTCTTAATTAATTAAATTTTTGGTTATATTTTGTATCCTTAATAGTATAATTCTATATATATTGGTGTTCTTGATTAGTATTTTTAGTGTGTTGCTGGTTATTTTTTTTGGTTAGGTAGAAGAAAATGTAGCTTACTATGTATTAGTTGACCAAAATGATCCTCTCACGGTGAATGATTACAGGCCAATGTCCTTGCTAAATAGCTCTTTGAAACTACTCACAAAGCTTCTAGCTAATAGGCTACATGAAGTAATTCCCAAAGTCATTCATGTTAATCGATATGCTTTCCTAAAGGGAAGAACCATACATGACTATCTTTGCTTGGGCTTTTCAATTTATGCACATTTGTCATCATAGCAAGAGGAAATTGTTATATATACTCAAGCTAGATTTCGAGAAGGCTTTCGACAAGATGGAACATCAAGTAATCCTCTTAATATGTTTAGACATTCATGTGTTAATCAATGTGGTTACTGCTTTAACGCTTTAATCTGTCAATTATTACATTGTTTGGCTTATTTATCGCTGAACGAGTTAGGCATATGAATTCATGTGGTATTTGAAAAGGGGAGCGGTACTTACAAAGGATAATCTAGCTCGAAGGAATTGGAATGGGAGTCTAGCTTGCTGTTTTTGTAGCAAGACAGAAACCATCCAACACCTATTCTTTGAATGTCATTATGTAAAATTTCTATGGCGTGCAATTCATATTGTGTTAGGCATATCAGCACCACTAAATTTAGAAGAATTATTTAATAATTGGTCTAAACAAGGGGGGTGCAAACACAACTTATTGTTATTGACTGGAGCCGCAGCGATTTGTTGGGCTATCTGGCTCACAAGAAATGATACCGTGTTTAACAATTGTAGACGAAAAACTTATTTACAGGTACTCTTCAGGGGGACACATTGGCTTCGGTTCTGGGCTCTATTGCAGCGCACTAACGATCGACGAGAGGAGATAGTCGAGGCTTGCCAACTTCTAGAGATTAGAGCTATGCAGTTCTTCGCGTCCCACGGATAGCCTATTGTTATGCGGATTGGTCAATGATGTTTATCACGGTGTGTTTTAAACATTAGGTGTGTTAGTAATAAGTATGGACTGATGCCTCTCTCACGAGAGGTTGTAAGCCGGATTTTTTCCATTATCTAAAAATGTAAAACAGGAAAACACTTTAGATTGTCACACACATGTGTTTCGATCCCACGTGATTCATTGTATTTTTAATAGGAAATAGCGACTTGTCTAATAAATAAAAGAGTTTGACGTGTGGAAAGAAGTGCCAAAGTATTCGTTGTAGGAAAGCATTCTTTATGTTCCGGGAACTAGATGTTTCAGTTAATACACAATTTAATCTATGGTCCATTTCTTTTGAACTTTTCAAATTCCTGATTCTGATAATCTTTTTAATATCACAGAGGAGCTCTTGTCTTACCATGAAGACATAAGATTTCATATCAACCTACTTTAACCTAACATCAGCATTTTGGTGAAGAACCACTATCCTTTCATGTTGAGCCTCCAGAAACAGTTCTTCACACAAGTTGGAAAAACAATATATAATAGTGCATTTTAGGCTTGCATTGCATTGCTTTCTCCGAATATTTTTTGTCTGTATGTACCTGATGACATCCACTTGTCTGGCCTCGCATATATGGCAGTAGTAGTGTGTACCTTAATAATTTCATGCTAAGTCGTTGGGACGGAGCAGTCAAAGACAAGTGCGTCATCTCTCTCCCTTTCTATACTGTATATATATTGCCAAACTTCTCACTAGTAATTCATCCGTCGTCGGTTCACTCGATCATCACCTGGATCTTTAGCTTCTTGCAACTAACATACAAATGGCGCCTTCATCTCCAAGGAAGAATGTCTCGGCAGCCGCCATTGCGGTATTCTTACTCGTCATCCTACTAACCCCCGGTACGTATGGTAAATGGTCAAGTTATAACAAGTTGCATGACCTGATGTCATCTCTCGATTATTCTTTTCATTTTGTCGACAATGTTAGCTCTTGCTTATATATACAACAAACAGCAATGGTAAATGCTGTATTCTTGATGTTCATGTCTGAATCTATCCATGCAGAGTCATCGGAGGGTTTTTGGGATGGTTGCAACGAGCACCTAAGCGGCAGTTATAAAGGGGCATGCTGGCCATTTATTAACGACGACAAATGCGGTAGAATGTGCGTAGGCGAAAATGGCCACAACCTTTATGGCACCTGTCATACCTTTCAATGCTGGTGCTATACCACATGCCCCAACTAAGATTGTTGCTCCTGCTGCTAGCACTCCAATCCGGCCATGATGCGTACAACCTGCCTGGCGTTCTGATCCCTAAAGAACAATTACGTATCTAATCCTTCTCGGCCCTCATGTAATAATATATAATATTATGGGCTCCGTAGCGTATTTGTGTTGTGACAAATAAATTTTGTAACGACCCAAGATTTCAAAGCATAATATGAAGCATTCATAAGCATCATCTTTAGCATCTATAAAATTATTTCCTATTTTTAGGAGGCCTCTAGTTGGTCTAAAAATTATTTTTACCAATAAAATGTTAATTTTTTGGAATATCCGGCTCCGAGTTGGAAGATCCCGTAGTCCACTTTGGCACATCGACAGTTGCACAGTCGCCACGCATCCTCACGGGCCCCACCCGACCCCCACCTCACCCCATCACCCTCTCCTCTCCCCCTGCTGCCCCTGTACAGAGAAGCCTCTCTCTTCCCTTCTCCTTCTCTCCAAACAAGGCCATGGAGGAGAGAGCTCAAATCCTCCACCAAATCCACCTCCCCTCGCCGGAGACCTCGCCGGAGCATCGCCGGAGCTCGACGCCGGTGAGCTGCTCCACCTCGACGCCATCCCCTTCTTCAAGCTTGGACCAAGGAGGAGCTCCCCCTTTCTCCCTCCATTGTTCTTCTCCAAGTTCAAGCTAAGATAGAGTCAAGCTTCCTCAACCTTCCCCTACGTCGACCTACAACTCTCACTAGAGTTCATCTCGTCACCGGTGAGCCACCATCCCTCCCCAATCCGGCCCCCTTTGCTCTAGGGTTAGGGTTCTTGAGTTCTTGGGACCAAATCACCATTGGTGACCTCGAGCTTCAAAACCTTAATACATGTCAAATCCATCACTTGGAATAGAAGCTTGACACTTCCACAAACCCATAGAAACAAACGGCACCCAAAATGGAGGTCGGAGCAGCCGGCGGCGAGCTTTTCTTTCCCGGTCGTCGGGCTGTTAGGAAGATCCGGGTAAGAGCCGGAAGTTCCAATTTTGACTTCCAGTACATGCCCGGAAGTTCCGATTTTCTGAGTCGGAAGATCCGGTTCCGTTCTGCGTAAAATCGGATGATCCGATATTTCGATTCGGAAGATCCGAAAATCACCCAGTTAACTTATATACCTATGTTCCCAACTTAAAGTATGTTTATGTATGATTTTAAGGCATTCTAAACACATATTTAATCATGCCTTTTGCATATCATTTTGTAATTTCAACCATGGCATAACCTATTTAATTGAACTCTCTAATCTTGGTTGTGACTAAAATAAGTTTGTGATAGTTGACCTATCAACTAAAGAGATAAAGTAATTTATTGGCACCCTCCTGTTATAGTTTGTATTAGAATCCTATATATGTGAGCATGTGTGAATATTTATTTTGGAACATTCACTCGGTGCTATGTTTGTTTGCCTCAAATGCCAATATTCAATCACTTGCTAGATGATTCTAAATCATGTTTGTCTTGCCTCATGAGCCATCACATCTCATATGCATATACATTTGCATTCATGACATATTTTTCTAATTTATGCATTCATCTTTTCCATAGAGAACGACGTTCCAGAGAGTTGCGTTGTGGAGCACCAAGTCTCAGGCAGGCACCCTTTTCCAACTATTTTCAGAATGTTAACTTGCTTATTGTTTGTGCATAAGCCTCCCTCTAGTCGTTCATATGTGATGATTAGAGTAGAACCTAATAGACATAAACCTTAGCTCTAGACCAACTTCTAGCTAAGTATGATTGTTGAATTATACTGACTCAGTTGCTTAGCCATGCTTAGCCGGTAGAAGTCGAGAGGTGACAAGGGCATCACCACTCGCGAGATATAGGAATTTGTCTAGTCATACTTGGATAGTTGGAAAAGTGTTAAAGATGATCAACCATGAATATGAGACGAGATTTGAGCAAGTAATGTAGGGCCATTGAGATGGAGCTCTATTGGTTAGGCTTGCTTGAATTGATTAAGGACTGATGCGTCATCGCTTTGATACTTGAGCACATACCGTACAAACCGCATGCTTAGTATGGGATGGGCAAGCCAAGTACCATAAGCCGGACCTTGCTATGGGACGGTTTGACACGGGTTGTGATGAGGGGTAGATGGCGGAATCCGTTACCCCTGTACATCTCCGGCCGCCCTCTCATCGCCGGGTGTGGGTATGCGAACGGTTGAGGGCATGAATTAACTCTTATCCTAGGCTGAGGGTATGGTAGTTGGTCTTGCGCCTCGTGTGGGAAAAGTTGTACACCCCTGCAGGGTTCTAAATCTATTGCAATAGCCGTGTTCTCGGATATGAACACGCTCATGTACTTTGACTTTCACGTAGAGTTTCGGAGAGAGCTTATGGAAGATTAAGCTCATGGTTGATGATACATGATCACTTTACTTATGCAAATGTTTTGGTGTATGATGTAGGGATAGAAGCCATGTCTTTTGCTTACTCACTTATACAAACCCGCTTGCTATTTCATAGTTGGGTATTAAAACTTGATAATCCCTTGCATCCACCAAATGTATATTTTTGGGATAAGTCCTACTAGTACGAAATGTACTAACGGTGCTGCCGATAAGTTGTTTTGCAGGTTGCCTACTTGGAGTGATGGCCACGTTCATCCCGCCGAAGGCGGCTAAGCGGATGAGTGGTGTAGTTGCTCAAGCTTAGGCAAGTGGTGTCCATTGGGCAAGGACATCATTTTCTTCATAAACTTCTCTAATCTTTCCACTGTGTTATATCTATTCATCTAAGGAAACATAGTAGGATAACTACATAAACCTAAACTACATTCTAGTTTAATAATATTATCACCTTAGTTGATAAAAACTCCCAAGCACGAGTTGAACTAGGTTATAGTTTTAATTTGAGGATTTTTTTTGTAAGGTGATCAAGACTTGTAATCTAAACTTTTAAAATTTGCTCTCTCATCCTTGTGATGGTACTCATGATGTACAAACGGTATGCGGGTTGATCCTGGGCGTTGCTCGAGGCGTATACCGGGGAATACCGGGATTATCTTGGTTAAACTGGGTTGATCAATGGATGATGACCCGGTTTAGACAAGCTAATTTGGACGGCACCTAACAAATTTGTTCTGCATGCACTTATTAAAATAAATGTGTATTTTGTCGATCAAGCACATACATGTGCAGCAGCAAACATAAAAATCTATTCCTGCAACCATAAATGTACGCATTTTGTGGATTTGGATCAGAAAAGGCATGAAAACTAAGGTACACTACTTGGCTAAACTTAAGCTCAACTTGGCACGCTTTGCAAGTTGTTTGGCCCAGTGCTCCCGTGGTCATTACGGCGGAAGATGGTGATGTGAGTGTTAGAAAGTTCTATGCCTGGCAATGCATAGCCTTTGCTCAATGTTGTGGCAGGCAGCGGCTATAATTCAAATTCAGTTCGAGAGTAGGGATAAGATAACTATTATATGAAAACTTCAATGCAATGATAGGTGCAATACACTGCAAATAAGAGGGCCATCAAATGGGTTCCAGCGTCCAAACCGCTATGAGAAAAAAAAAAGCTCGTCTGTGCTATGATGGAGAATGATTTTTGGAAAAAAAAAAGTCTACTTGACCACTGAACTATGAAGGGTAGACTGCATTACCCCCAACCTATAAAACCAGGTATTCTACACTCCAAACTATGTAAAACACTCTAAATAACCCCCTAGGGTGGGTCTGGAGGTGGTTTTGCTGATGTGGCATCACACGTGGATAGTGACATGGCAAAAGCTTGTTTTATATAGTCCACTTTACCCCTAAACTATCTACTTGTGTCTAAATAACCCCCCCAACTATATAATTGGATATTAAGCCAATTAATTATTTTTGATATTTTCTTACTCATACCGTGCTATTTTTTTTCTCAGTGACATGTCCGAGAGCATGTTTCCCTATTTTTTTTAGTTCATGGACAACGACATGTTATTGTTTTATTTATTTTCTCTCTCTACTACATAAGCCAAATAGCGAAAAAAAAACAAGTTCTTCCCTTCCCTTTTCACAGTCTCATTTAACATCGCTGCTCGTTCCACACCTCCACCTGCACCACTACGTACAAAGCCCAACCACCTCAGTAGCCGGTTCCATTTCCAATAGAATATTTTTTCTATTCCATGTGGATCGTTAAAGATTTATGTTAGCAAAAGAGGGAAAAAATAGGAAGACATAACTAAGAAAATACTAAAATATTTGAGTGGCTTAATATCCAACTATATACTTTAGGGATTATTTAGACAAAAATCCATAGTTTAGGGGTAAAGTAGACTTTAAAAATACCTTTGCCATGTCATTGTCCACGTCTGATGCCATGTCAGCATAACCACCTCCAAAACAGGGGTTTATGTAAATGGTTTTAGATAGTTTTGGGGTGTAGAATATCCTGTTATATGGAAAAATTCCCCCTAAACTATGCGATTTGCGATTTGGTTCATTTTACCCCCTAAATAATTTGTTTTTTTATACCTCCATAAATAAGTTGAGTTTTAATTTAAAATTTTGCAGGATGGTAGGGACCATCATAATGTAGGTCAAGAAAATATATTAACATTTTTCCTTTGTGTTTTTATATAATTTTGTATCTTAAAGTATTAATTTATTATTAAATATCCTACCCTGTGTGACACCCGGTCCAAGTTGATATGGCCTATAGTGGCCAATGAGCATGATGTGCTCATGTTTAGTACCACCTTGCTAGTTTAGAGAGGGTGGAGCCAACTTATAAGGCTTTGTCCCCCAGCCATAGCACCTTTGGGTTGACCCTTTTACACGAAACGAGGACGAAAGTGTAAGCAGGGTGCTATGTGTATGCGTGCCTGCCCCCACGGAAGGGCTGGGCGGTGCGGCCTTGGGAGACGGGGTGTTACAAATGGTACCGGAGCCGACCCTCGCGGTTGCGCGTACAGGTCAGTGTGCAGACATAGGGTGTATGGCGCGTGTGTGCCGGTTAGGACACACGCGAGGACGTCGGGTTCTTTGAGAGGGGGTGTATTGTGACACCCGGCCCAAGTTGATATGGTCCATAGTGGCCCATGAGCATGGTGTGTACATGTTTAGTACCACCTTACTAGTTTAGAGAAGGTGGAGCCAACTTATAAGCCTTTGTCCCCCAGCCATAGCACCTTCGGTTTGACCCTTTTACACGAAGTGAGGACGAAAGTGTAAGCAGGGTGCTATGTGTACGCGTGCCCGCCCCAAAGGAAGGGCTGGGCGGTGCGGCCTTGGGAGACGGGGTGTTACACCCTGTCAAAATAATGATAAGAAATTACGATGTATTTTTTAGCATGTGTTATGATGTCTAGTGTCACCGTACAAAATTTTAACTCAGACTCCACTTATGCATAAAGAACCAAAAATGGTAAAATATATTAAGGTGTAAATTGAACCAAATAAGATAGTTTATGGGATAAAATTAACCAACGCATAGTTTAGGGGGTTATCCAAACGTTGGCTATAGTTGAGGGGAGTAATTTATATATAGTTGAGGGAGTGATGTAGTCCACCTTTCATAGCTGAGGGGGTTAAGTAGACTTGTTCCAATAAATTTTCTAGATCTTTTGGTTGTGCTCTGATCTGAACCAGAGACCCTTCAATGTTGTTTTTGTTTTATCATGCCCAACTATTACGATTTTGAATGCATTTATTTCTGGATTATTGTGCCTGCCATTGCATCCAAATACTTATATGCCCCTGTCTACCTCTGATTGCATTGTCGTTGCCAAGACGTTACATAATAAATAATATTCAATGGTACGGTGCAACGTCAGGTCACAGATGATATTTCTTTCCATTGCTTATATGGTTTTGAGTGAAAAACCTGTTAATGACATGTGCAAGTTGTGGAAATTGGTATTTCCAAGGTGCTGCTTTGGAAAAATATAACGACTACTATTGGCTTGTGCTATGCATTACAAATCCAAGCTAAGTGGTATTTCTTTTCTTGAAGACATTTGGTGGCTAGATTTAGTATTTTAGTCCATTTGCTTCCTGACAGAGTTAAGTTGCACATATTTGTCGAATTAGGTGGGTCATAGTTCTTTTGTCTGTAGCATATGCTGAAAATTTGGTGCATTGTGTAGATAATACTTTAATGTGTTTTTAGATCTGCATCAACCAATTTAGAATGGCGTGTGCTGGAGACTCTACGAGCTACGGGCTAAAATCTGATGTATATTAATTGTGATTCTTTTTACATGCTCGATAGCTTTGCTATGTTAATTAGATCATGTGAATATGTGATTTCTATGATTAAGCATATATTTTCTTTTAGTATTACCATAGCGTTAGCACGGGCACTCTACTGGTTACATTAAAAACCAACTTACAATAAGCTTTTGTAGGAGAATCTAATCCTTTTTTAAAAAAATGATATAGTGCAGCATATGGAATCAACTTTAGAAGTAACAGAAAGGGAAACACCAGACAGATACTTGGTAAAAGATATGAGCATATTTTATTGAATTTGCACCATGCGACATGATGGATGCCTTATTACACGAGTGAACGCGGTGGTGGACAGCAGCACGACCATTGAAGGCTACCTCGTTTAGGTCTTTTCAGGTACGCACGGTTGGTCTTGTATCCGTGATACTCACAAACATCTTGGCAGGATGAGTAATCCATATTCGTGACAGGGAAGCAAGGTGTTGGCCGACACCAGCGGCCGATGCCTACATTCTACATACATGCAAAGTAACGTTAGCACTAAAGCAAGACTAGTTGGTCAAATATAATGATTCATCATCTGGAAATGTCTAAAAGTAAGACAACCCAGAAAGTAGGAACGGAGATAGGGCGCCTACATGCTTGGCAGGTTGGAGTGTTGGAAGAAATCATAACGAGAACCAAGAACGAAGCAGCCGTCAAGTAGTGCACAACCCTTGCCATGCTTGCAAAGGCAGAAGAAGTGAGGATCAATGTATCGCTTTTGTGTCTAATATGTTTTAGCGTTTGTAGGTGCTCTTATAGAGTAACACCTTGTTAGGAAATAATGTATTAATATCTATCTCGAGTGCAAGATATATCTTACCTCAGACACACACACAAAATATATGTTGGAAAATCTAGTTCACATATGATCTTTAATTTATTTTATCTGTATCTACCTCTGTCTACATCAGATCTCTTCATTTTGTCCTATTTTATACTTGAGCTTCGATATCTGGAGTCTCGTATCTCTGACCCAAATAATAAATATGTCATAATCTAGTTCATATTGCCATATGTACTTATAAATCAATACCTCCTTTTATATGGACACGGAATGTGTATTATATTGCAATATAGGGGGCACTAATAAGTTCCGAGTGTATTTAAGGAGAGGTCTGGCGAATGCTTGCTGGTTAATTACAATTGTAGGAAGGGGTGGCTCTAGAAACACGATAGGCCGCCCCAGGCTGATGATCAAGTAATAATGCAAGATCATTGTTTTAAACCGGCAAGTACGTTTAGAAAAGACAATATTTATTCAAAACAGTGTCAAGATTGATACTATGCCACGAATGGAATAATAATAAGTGGTATGTTGTGCTACTGCATGAAAAATTTGTCCTAGGCTTTACATTTCCAGTAGACTTCTCTGCTCTCACTAGCTAATATGTACACTATGTATTAAAAAGTTGAAGGACCAAAAAACAGAGGAACAACTCCACTTTCTTGTGCAAAATTGCAGCAGCGGCTACCACTATCAGACCATTATTCAGGATGTTTCATGGGAAAATGTTGACTAGATTCTTGACAATATCCACAAGCTTAAGCAAAATTGCAGCAGCGGCTACCACTATCAGACCATTATTCAGAATGTTTCATGGGAAAATGGTGACTAGATTCTTGACAATATCCACAAGCTTAAGCCAAATATTTCAAGAGAAATCCTAGGACCTAAGAGGTCTCTCAACACAAGATAAAAAGTCCCCAGCTATATATCCAAATTCATAATATGTGTGGTCTTTGTCCTGGTTGACAGATCGTGCAAATTATTCAAACATGAATTTGAATTGGTCGCTACCCTTGATTCTAACTACCAATAATTGCATATACATCCAACACAGCAGCATTGGTATTATAGGCTATTTCCATTTCCACTCAGCTTTGGCTTTATCTCAATGCCAACATCCAAATGCAGCCTCTAATAAAAACAGATGCAAGCTGCACATGACAAGTCCAATGGATTCACCATCAGCAGTGATGTTTTTAAGTCCAAGGATTCACCGTCAGCAATGATATTTTTTTTGCTCGGAGTGTATTACAAATGCTCAGCTCTTGGGCATGTGATTGCTAGACTCGCTCCTCCAAACTTGATCGTTAACAACTCTGCTGGCTCAATCTTCTCCAACGCACCAACCTCCACCACAAAACAAGCAATGGCGCCTTCAGGAAGAAATCTCTCTGTCGTCCACCTCCTCGTCGTCCTCCTACTAATCAGCATGGCCGCTGGTGGTACGTACACACGTGCACACGCATGAACTAGCTACCAGAAAAGTTGCTTGATGTGCCTTCGATATCTGTTGCATATATAAATGTTCATGCGAATTCTGCATCGGATCCATGCCTGCAGAATCGGCGTCTGTTGGGGGCTTTGGTTGCAACAATCACCTGAGTGGGAGTTTTAAAGGGGTGTGCTTGGGTTTGATTCACGACGCCGCCTGCTACCATGCATGCATAGACGAAAGCATCGACAATATCTACGGCGAATGTGACCTTCTTCAGTGCTGGTGCCAAACTAGATGCCCCTTTGAGAGTGTTGCTACCGCTAGCGCTCCGATCCCCGCCTGAACATCCATCTGATATATCCATCATCTCAACCGGCCCTCATAAACAGTCTTTTATGCTTGGTAGCTTACTAGCTTATTACTTGCGTTGTGACAAATAAAAGTGCATGTCCCGGCATGTCAACCGTGCGTGTTGGGCTTGTGTGCAGAGAAGTCTAGCAATCATATGAAGCACCTTTCTTCTAGTCGCTGTGATGACATAAGTCAACTAGCGACAACATCACCCTAAGAACGGCTAGAAAATTGCAAGCAATGCAAATATTCCAGAGCAAAGCGGAAACGATACAATTAACTAGACTAACCATCAGCTCAAAAAGTGATCAAGATAAAAGCATGAATATTCTAGCAGCAGTGATTAGTCATTGCAATGATTATATTTCTCGATTATATTACAAGTAATGAATAAACAAAGCACCTCGTGGACAGAACTCAGCTCACGCGCCTGACGCCTGCCTGGTGCCTGCTCTCCTGCTTGGGCGCGCGCAGCTGCACGCCTGCTGCCTGTCGTGCGTGTGCCGTGCATATGCGAGAGCACCGGACAGCGAGCCGCCGAGCTGGCAAGCCAGGCTGCCGTCGCACACAAGGAGGCACACGAAGGCCGTGCGCCTGAGCCGCAGCCGCTCCCTCCGGCCTCGCCAAGCTGCTGGTGCCCTCGCGCGCGTGGAAGCCTGCAGCATGGGCCGCGAAGTGCTGCACCAAGCCGCTGCCCCCGACTGGTTCGTGTACACAGAAAGAACAGAGAAGAGAAACGGAACAACACCCCAACTTCCACTCTAAAATTGATCTAAAAAAAAACTTCCACTCTAAAATACTTTCTCATGGAGCAACGATTCCAAGCAAGACTTGAGTCGTAGAAGCACACCAACAATAGATCCAAGAGCATGAAAAGCTTTACCTATGGTATGGCCAAGATTATTTGTATACTGCTAAAAACTTTACCTATGTTATGCATAGTATACAGTACTAGTATAGGTAGTATAAGGGTATTATGAGAAAATAATTTTTGACACATATGCCTATGTTTAGAAAAATTTGATTTAGTTAAATTTTTTACTAGTATTTTTTATCTTTGCAAAATTTTGCATAAGGGATCATTTCATTTCTTTTAGTCTTCTCTGTTTCTTCTAATTTTCTTCATGCCCTCTCGCATGCTTGGCGGCGACGACGGCCGCCACAGGTGAGGAGAGGATGACACACGGCCCCATGAGGTCACCGGAATTGCGGGGTCAAGTGCGCCATGCTACTCCTCTCACGCTGCCGCCGCACGTCGCTGCATACACCGGCGGGCCGGCGGCGTGTGCCGCGGGGAGGCGGGTGAAGGGCGACGCGCGTCCCACTCTAGCAATGTAAGGGTCGGAGGAATCAGATCCGGTTGGGTCAATGTAACCAGCAGGAAGTGGCGGGGGATGGTGGCAATCGGCGGCGATTGATGATAGGCGCCCGTGGTTAGAGTAGCCACATCCGGGCAGGTCACCCGGATCAGTAAGTTCTTCCTACTCTAGCCCAGGCGCCCAGCCATGGCATCAGTGCGCGCGGTGTTAGATTGAGACAATTGAAGCATTTGGCAAGCAGCTGTGATTAGTGATTTATCTGGACACACCATGTGCAGAGGAGTATTAAGAAGTATCCTCTAGTATCAAAAGGTTTATCAGTACATTATATGGTGTCCAATAGAGAAAAGTTACCTAAGAGCATCTCTAGCAGTCCCCCAAAATATCTTTTCCAATAAGATGTATTGGAAGGCTGTTGGAGCATTATTTTCCCATAATCTCTCCCAATATGGCACATCATTTGTATGATATAACTGTGGCATGCTAAGGGGAAATTAATATATATTGTAGTTCAAAATTAATATAATCTGTTAGCATAGTAGAAAAATGCAGTTAAAACAAGAACCTGGTGAATGGACAAATAAAATTTATATAAGCTTTTTTTAAAAAAACAAGATGTGCAAAATGGCATATTCTCAGCCCAAGTTAATAACCCCAGAAGAAAATCAAAAAGTTTCTTGGCTTTGCATCTATATATGGTAAATGTACTACATAATGACCGTTCAATATTCAATGCCAATTTAACTACTATATATCTTGCAGCCTTGCAGAAAGAGATTATCATTCATACAACTGACTGGACTCCTTTTCTTTTACAGGAACTTGTAAATGCTCACAAAATTTACTAGTCGAGATCATGAGCAAGGTCAGTGAAGAACATAACAAAATTAGGATTTGGCAGTTTACTAAAGATAAAGGAGCTAGAGATTCGACGAGACCTATACAAGGATTTGACAATATTTATGTGCTCAAGAAAACAAGACGTCTGCACAACAACATTCAGTAAAGAAATGGGCGCAACTGCACAAGACATTCTACCAATATTACACGTGTATAATGTCTAGGTGCTGAAAGTGGTAGTGTGCAGAACCATGTTCGCTTGGCAGAACACGGGGAATGGGTTTTCTGAAGGAGGAATTGGTATACCGTTCAAGCATGCCGCCTCACCATGGGCATCAAATACATATAATAACATTGATCAGCATAGGTTGAGGCATCTGAACAATCCCAAACACAATCATTTGATGTAATTTACAAAGAGTTGGACTGGTCGGAACTCCAAGAGAAAAAACATGTACAAAGAACAGAACTAACAGTCTGTCATTTTGATCATAGATAGAGGCACATTCAGTCGCCACTCAACATCTAGCATCACCCAAGTATAAGTTTTTCATTTCTACAATTGCATTCATAAGTAACTAATCACATCGACCATGTATATACCAAGTCGGAAGCTTCATATGTACAACATTCTGCTGATAAGCAATACCGGTAGTCATACTGTTTACCAGATTGCAAAAGGGATCACTACTCATGCTATTGACGACACAATCCTTGACATTAGGGCGGTGGAAGGCAGGCCACAGGACGACGGTGCGCTCCTCCGGCCTTGCTCGGCGGTTGCCTATCAACCCGCCGCCAAGGAAGCGGCCTCAAAGCTCAGGAAAGATGTTTTCCCAAAGAAACAAAAGATGGAATGGGATTCAATTAACACATACATAGTGATGACTAAATTACCCTTCAAAATGCATGGTTGGATTTTCTCTACACTATACTCCCTCCATTTTGGTAAAGGAAGTCGTTTTAGACATTGACATGGTCTCCAAAACATAACTTTGACTAATACTTTTGTTATAAAATAGTTATAAATATATTTAAAAAGTACTTTTATGAAACTATATTTCAACACAAATCTACTCATATCTTTTTTATATTTCTGAACTTAACATATAGAGAAATATTTGCAATCAAAGTTTTAAAAATTTGACTTAGGACAATCTCAAAACGACTTCCTTTACTAAACTAGAGGAGCATACTACTAAGTGCTACTACCTCCGTTCCAAATTATAGTTTGTTTGACATTTTGGGGCACAAGTTTGACCACTCGTCTTATTCAAAAAAAATTATGCAAAAATTGTCAAGTGTAGGTTATTTATAAAGTACTTATATTAATAAAGCAAACCATAACAAAAAAATGTCATGTTTTGCATAACAAGACAAATGGTCGAATTTGGGCCAAAAAGATAAACAAACTATAATTTGGAATGGAGGGAGTAGTATTGTGATGTAAAATAGATATCATACTATGCCATGAATGGAATAATAATCAGTGACATGTTGTGCTACTGCATGAACAATTTATCCTAGGCTTTAAATGTCCGGTAGACTTCTCTGTTCTCACTAGCTACTCTATGTATTGAAAAGTTGAAGGACCAAAAACAGAGGAACAAGCAACTCCACTTTCTTGCAAAATTGCAGCAGCGGCTACCACTAGCAGAACATTCAGAATGTTTCATGGGAAAATGGTGACTGGATTTATGACAATATCCACAAGCTTAAGCCAAATGTTTCAAGATAAATCCTAGGACCTAAGAGGTCCTTGTCCTGGTGGACAGATCGTGCAACTTGTACATCCAAACTTTGAATTTGAATTGGTCGCTACCATTTATTCTAATTTCTAACTACCAATAATTGCATATACATCCAACACAGCAGAATTGGTATTATAGTCTATTTCCATTTCCATTTAGCTTTGACTTTATCTCAAGAGCTCTTTTACATTATCACAATACTACTATCTATTAGTATATAGTATAAATTAAATCAGACTATTGATTGATCAGGGGGTAGATTAGTACTTTGTGCCCCCACTTTAAGAGTGCTGAAAAGAAAATTGGTTCCACGCAAATGTCCCTTCACATTTCTAATGTAGACATTCAAAAAAATATCAACTCTAATGTAAACATACAAAAATATCAACTATTAGACAAATCAAATTCTAAATGTTATTTAAATTTATTTCATATACACCTCTACCACTCTTGTATAATGTATACTACCTATATCACTAGGTTAGTTTTGAATATTATACAATTAATCACAATTCACAACCGTCCGATATTTGCATAGTAACCCTTTTCAACCACTAGTATATTATAGTATTGTGTACCGTAAAAGTACTACTCAATGCCAACATCCAAATGCAGCCTCTAACAGATGCAAGCTGCGCTTGACAAGTCCAATGGATTTGCCATCAGCAGTGATGTTTCTAAGTCCAATGGATTCACCGTCACAAGTGATAATTTTTTTGTCAGGAGTGTATTATAAATGCTCAGCTCTTTGACATGTGATTGCCAGACTTCTCCAAACTCGATGGTCAACAATTCTGCTGGCTCAATCTTCTCCAACCCCACCAACTTTAACCAGAAAACAAGCAATGTCGCCTTCAGGAAGAAATCTCTCTGCCATTCACCTATTCGTCGTCGTCCTACTCATCACGATGGCCGCTGGTGGTACGAACACGCGCGTGCACATGCATAAATGACTAGAAAAGTGGTTTGATGTGCCTTCGATATCTATTGCATATATAAATGTTCATGCGAATTCTGCATCTGATCCATGCATGCCTGCAGACTCGGCGTCTGTTGGGGAATTTGGTTGCAACGAGCACCTGAGTGGCAGTTATAAAGGGGTGTGTTTCAGTTTGATTAACGACGGCTCCTGCAACAGTGCATGCCTAAACGAAAGCAGCGACAATATCTCCGGCGAATGTAACTTTTTACAGTGCTGGTGCGAAAGCATATGCCCCCCTGAGACTGTTGCTGCTGCTAGCGCTCCGACCCCCGCCTGAACAACCATCCGATCGATATATCCATCATCCCGACCGGCTCTCATACACTGTCATGTATGCTTGGTAGCTTACTACCTTAATTATGTTGTGACAAATAAAATTGCATGTCATGGCATGTGGACCGTGCGTGTTCACCTTGTATGCAGGGAAGTCTATCTATCAGTCGAGGGGAAAGGCCAGGATAGGGACAAAACACTTTGTTTGAACATGCATGTATCTCAAATAAATATTCCTCTCAAGAATCCTGCCCCAATATTCATCTGATTTCCCTGTCTCGTTCGTCGCTTGATCGTCCTGCTTTGTGAGACCGGGGCGATCAGCGTGACGAGATCAAGACTTATGTTTGCCACCCGAAGCGCCTCTCTTCTAATCGTCAAGATGACACAAGTCAACTAACGAAAAGCTCACCCTAGTTACGACTAGAAAATCTCGAGCAATGCAAATATTTGAGAGTAAAGCGGAAGCGATACAATTAACTAGACTAACCATCAACTGAAAGTGATCAAGATAAAAGCTCTACCCAAGTCCATTCAATAAACAACCATGCCATTAGTGGAACACATAAGCAATAAATCATGAGAGAGCTATGAGCTTTGAACCATCCGAACTCAGACCAAGCCAGAAGATTAGTAAAACATGAATATTCTAGCAGTAGTGTTTAGTCATTCCGATGATTACATTTCTCAAGGACAAGTGATAAATAAACAAAGCACGTTGTGGACTGAGCTCAGCTCACGTACCTGATGCCTGCCTGCTGCCTGTCGTGCGTGTGCCGTGCATATGCGAGAGCGCTGGACATTGCCGCTTGGCCCAGCGAGCCGCCGAGCCGGCAAGCCAGGCTGCCTCGACGAGCTGCCGGTGCCCTCGCGCGCGTGCAAGCAGCGCCGGCCGCGTCGCGCGCCTGGGCCGCGTCCCAACGTGCATCCTCACGGCACGGACCGAGGAACAACTCCACTTGCTTGCGAAATTGCAGCAGCGGCTACCACTAGCACAACTTTCAGAATGTTTCATGAGAAAATGGTACCTAGATTCATGACAGTATCCATGTTAACGTAGAGATAGACGGGGGAAAGGTCAGCAGGGATCTGGGAGGAGACAGCAAGAATTCAACGAGGAAGGATTGCGTGTTAGTTGTTCATAGTTCTTACATCAGTTCTTCTTCCTCTCCACGCCTAACTCTTAGGCTATCCCCAACCCCTCATAGTAGGATGGTGTCCATAGAATTAATTATAGTGCCACATAGGATTTTTAGGTGATGTGTCATGTATTAAATAAGAGAGAGAGGAGAGATGGGAAGAAACTAGGTCTTGCATGAGACCCAGTGTCTATGCGAAAACCAATGCACTAGACACTATTAATATTAGCATTGGGAGAGGGTAGTGTCTATATAGTTTAGGAGGAAGCAAGATGATTGGTCAATAGAATGCATAGAAAAAAGTGAATGAAGTGGCTAATTAATTATTTAGACTCTTGGTAGATGTGATGCATTGGACATCATAGTTTCTTGAGTAGTGTCCATATGACATTGCACACATAGACATCAGTTGGGTTGGGGATAGCCTTATAGCTGGCTAGCGCACGCACGCACTTGACACACGCTTACATGGGCCGCGACCACTCAGGCCCGGATACGCGAACACCGGATACTTTGGGCCTCGTGGACTGCCGTGGGCCGAGTCCACCGCTGGCTTGCTTGCTGTCCTGTCGCCTTCGGCTCTTCCCTGCTTAGCTTCCTCCTGGCTTGTCGGACCGTGAGCAGTAACAATCCACAAGCTTAAACCCACTGTTTCAAGAGAAATCTAGCAACTAACAGCTCTCTAACACAAGAAAAAAATCTCCAGCTATATATATCCAAATTCCGAAATTCATAATATTTGTGGTCCCTGTCCTTGCTGACAGATAATCTAATTTGTGCAATATTTACAACTTATGCATCCAAACCCTTGTTTCTAACTACCTACTGCATATACATGATTCATCCAACACGATGACACTAGCATTGAAGGAAATTGCCACTCAGCTCTGGCATTCCTAGCCCAATTCAACGCAATTTCCTGTGTCTCAATGCCAACGTCAAAACGCTGGCCTCATGCCTGCTGCCCTCGACGAGGATCAATCAAAGGACACGAGAATACCATACGTTTTAAAGTTGCTTTCTTCAACATTCTTGGCAAGTCCGATCCGATGAATCCGCCGTCAGTAGTGATAGTTTTTTATTTTTGTTAAGAGTGTATATACAAATGTTCAGCTCTTGGACATGTGGTTGCCAGGCTCTTTCAAACTCAACCGTTAGCAATTCTGCTCGCCCAATCTTCTTCAGCGCACTAACTTCCACCAGAAAATCAAGCAATGGCGCCTGCAGGAAGAAATTACTCTGCCGCCCTCCTACTCGTCGCCCTCCTAATTGCCGCCATGGCCGCTGGTGGTACGTACACGCATGCACACGCATGAACGACCAGAAAAGTTGTTTGATGTTCCTTCGATATCTGTCGCTGCATATATATACCAGAAAAGTCTCAGCATCGGATCCATGCCTGCAGAATCGGCGTCTGTTGGGGGCTTTGGGTGCAACAATCACCTGAGTAGCAGTTATAAAGGACTATGTTTGGGTTTGATTCACGACGATGCCTGCAACCATGCATGCCTAGACGAAAGCAGCGACAATATCTCCGGTGAATGCGACGTTTTTCAGTGCTGGTGCCAAAGCAAGTGTTTTGAGAGTGTTGCTGCTGCTAGTGCTCCAATCCCCGCCTGAACAACAATCCGATATATCCATCATCCCGATCGGCTCTCATACACTGTCATGTATATGCTTGGTAACTTACTAGCTTACTTATGTTGTGACATAAAATTGCATGTCCTGGCATGTCGACCGGGCGTGTTCAGGTTGTATGCAAGAAAGTCTAGCTATCAGTGGAGAGAGAGGAAAGGCCAAGGTAGGGACAAAAGACTTTATCATGCATGTATCGCAAATAAATATTCCTCCCAAGTCTGAACCCTAACCAAATATTCATCTGATTTCCTTGTCTCATCGGTGGCTTGATTGTTCTTTGTGGGATTGAGTAGGGTTACCAGACGAAGGGTGAATGGGACCCTCTACAAATTCTCAACGAGAACAAGGCTTAGTCCCGATTGCCACCCAAAGCATCTCTCATCTAGTTATTAAGATAACACAAGTCCACTAGCGACAAGCTCATCGAAGAAGCGACTAGAAAATCTCGAGCAATGCAAATATTTTAGAGCAACGAAGGGCGGTACGATTAACTAGACTAACCATCAACTCAAAGTGATCAAGATAAAAGCTCTGCTCAAGTCCATTCAATAAACAATCATGCCATTAGTGGAACACATAAGCTAAAAATCATGAGAGAGCTATGTGCTTTGAACTATCCGAACTCATACCAAGCAAGAAGATTAGTAAAGTATGAATATTCTAGCAGCAGTGATTAGTCGTTGCAATGATTATATTTCTTAATTACAAGTGATGAAAAAGAAAGCACATTGTGGACTGAGCTCAGCTCACGCACTGATGTCTGCACCGAGCCGCTGCTCCTTGCGGTGCCCCTGACTGGTTCCTGTACGCAGCAAAAACAGAGAAGAGAAAAGTAACAATACCCCAACTTCAACTCTAAATTACTTTCTCATGTAGCGATGATTCGAAGCAAGACTATGTCGTAAAAGCACACCATTGAGGGCTAATAGGTTCAAGAAAAAGATCACCAAAAGCTCAAGAAATAAAGTATTTCTTGTGAATTTTGAAAATTCTCGAATCCCAACTATGAAGAATAAGTTGGGGAATTCATCAAGCCAAATCCGTGAGGGATTCGAAGACGGATCATATAAAATTGCTCACAAGGCCTAACAACAAAATCACCCAATAAATCTGCCTTTGTGGTGGTTTTGTGAAGAAATCCCCAAAACCCCTTCGTCTGTCGCTGCACGACATCATGAGACCCTGGTTTTGAACCGAAACCGGTCAAACCGCGGTGAAGATGCATGTATGGCCTTGCATCACCAAGTGCCGCGATGCCTTCTAGTTCTTTCACGTCTCTGCCACAATGGCAGACCTACTCAACCCTTGTCATCATTGTCCTACTTGACTCGACCGATGCCATCTGCGTTGTTTACCTTCGCTTGTCCATGCACCATGTGAGTCGCCCGTACCTCCGCTCCGCATCCCCGGGTCCTTCAGTCCAACCCTACTCATGTCCACCCTTCATCGTCTGGGTTCTTTGGCCGCTTGTCCTACATGCATGCCCCAAGCCTACTAGCGCTCATCCTTAACCACGGTCCATCGGCTTGACCTTTTGAGTCTGATCTTCACCACGCACCGTCAACAGCCGTCATGTCACACCCTGCACATGTACATCAATGCAAAGAGCGTAAACACGCAACACATGTTTTAAATGAATGAAATAATATTTATTCAAAGCATTGTCAAGGTTCATACTTTGCCATGAATGGAATAATAATCAATGGCATATCTACACATGGTGCTACTGCATGTACAATTTATCCTAGGCTGTACATTTCTCTGTTTTCACTAGCTAATATGTACGCTCTGTATTACAAGTTAGTGATATATATACTTGAACACCTGAGAAATAATATACATCACCAAAAACAGAGGAACAACTCCACTTGCTTGGGAAATTGCAGCAGCGGCTACCATTAGCAGAACTTTCAGAATGTTTCATGGGAAAATAGTAACTAGATTCATGACAATATCCACAAGCTTAAACCCAATGTTTCAAGAGAAATCTAGCATCTAAGAGCTCTATGAACACAAGATTAAAAAAAAATCTCCAGCTATATATATGTCCAAATTCATAATATTTGTGGTCCTTGTCCTTGTTGACAGATCATCCAATTTGTGCAATATTTACAATTTATGAATCCAAACCCTTGTTTCTAACTACCAGCTGCATATATATGATACATCCAACACAACGACACTGGCATTGAATGAAATTTCCACTCAGCTCTGGTATTCCCAGCCCAATGCAACGCAGTTTCCTGTGTCTCGATGCCAACGTCAAAACGCAGGCCTCATGCCTGCTGCCTTTAACGAGGATCAATCAAAGGACACGAGAATACCATACGTTTTAAGGTTGCTTTCTTCAACATTCTTGGCAAATCCGATCCGATGAATCCGCCGTCAGTAGTGAGTTTTTTTTTTGTTAAGAGTATATATACAAATGCTCAGCTCTTGGGCATGTGATTGCCAGGCTCCTTCGAACTCGATCGTTAGCAATTCTGCTCGCTCAATCTTCTGCAACGCACCAACTTCCACCAGAAAAACAAGCAATGGCGCCTGCAGGAAAGAACCACTCTATCGTCCTCCTACTCGCCGTCCTCCTACTTGTCGACATAGCCGCTGGTGGTACGTACACGCATGCAAATGCATGAACTACATCTGTTGCATATATATATATAAGTATTCATGCGAATTCTGTATCGGATCCATGCCTGCAGAATCGGCGTCGGTTGGGGGCGGTTTTTGCGACACCAATCACCTGAGTAGCACTTATAAAGGGGTGTGCTTTGGTTTCTTCAACGACGCCGACTGCCAGCGTGCGTGCCTAGCGGAAAGCAGCGACAATTATCACGGCGACTGTAACTTTTATCTTCAGTGCGAGTGCTATAGCAATTGCAACTCCTCTGAGACGGTTGCTGCTGATCCTCACGCCTGAACAACCACCCGATATATCCATCATCCCGGCCGGCCCTCGTACACGGACATGTATGCTTGGCAGCTTACTTGTATTATGACAAATAAAACTGCATGTCCTGGCATGTCGACCGTGCGAGTTCAGCCGAGTACTGTCTGGACAATCGTCTGGTCGTGGTTGAGACTTGAGAGGTCGGGCTATACATGGCCAAACGGGCCGTGCCGGCCCGGCACGGCACTAGCACTATGCGGCACTAGTGCCAGCCATGCCGTGCCTCGTAGGGCCGTCGTGCCGAGGACGAGGCACTAGCACGATCCTACGAGGAATTCAGCGTGTCGTGCCGTGGCGGTGGCACTACGAGGCACTATCGTGCCAAACTGAGAAAAAAATCAAATGAAGATGCAAAAATGTAAAAAAAAACCATCATAAATCATCAAAAATCCATCACATAGATCAAATCGATTACACAAATCCGTCAAAACCTTCATCTTCAATTCCAAATCCATCAAATCCCAGACCGAGCCGTCCTGGCGGCTTTCGGCGGCGGCACCCCTCCTGGCGGCGACCCTCCTAGCGGCCCTCCTGGCGACTCCCGGTGGGGGACGACGACCCTCCTGGCGGTGGACGATGGCACCTAGCGACGAGCGGCGCGGCCACCTGCAGGCTGCGACACATCAGCGGACGGCGGGAGTGAGGGGGCAGTGGCCACCTAACGGCGGACGACGACAGAGAGGGGGCACGGCTACCTGCGGCACCTGACGGCCGGCGACGAGAGTGAGGGGGCAGCGGCCGGTGACGGAGTGGAGGGACGGTGCAGGCAGCCAGGCAGGGGAGAGGGCGGCGACTAGCAGGAAAGGAAGGGGAAAAGTGAAAGGGGCTAGGGTTTGTATAGGTTTATATATGGGGCGCTCTTAAACGGGCCACTATCGGGCCATAGCCGTGCCAACACCGTGCTGGCCCATTATCCGTGCCGTGCCACGGGCCGGGATTGAGGCCCAGGCACGGCACTGGGCCAGGCACTAGCACGGCACTGGCACTATGGCCATCGGGCCGAGCCGTGCTAGGGCTGTGCCAAATAGAGCCGTGCTAGTGCCGGCCCAGCGGGCCTGGCCCATTTGGCCATATATAGGTCGGGCGGTTGAACATCAAAGGGCTGTTGTGAACTATTTTTTTCATCATCGTTCTTAACGAGGGCCAAAGAATTTCGTGTAATATTCACTGCAACACTTATATATACCTATTTAATTCTCATTATAGTTTCAAGTAATAAATTGCATAATGTGCCGCAAGTCTTTTACCAAGAGAAAGATGTAACTTGATGGCGGAGGCTGGAACATATCCTGCATCTAAAAAAACAAGAGAAAGATGAAGCAATTAATCGGGCTCAATAAATCAGTCTCACGGTTTACACGCCATCTGTGTAATTAGTTTAAGTTTAACACTCCTAATTAGTTCCGAACATCCTATGTGATACGGTAAAAAGTTTTCACCGGAAACTAATAAACATACCCTAAGCGTCTGTGACTGGGTCTACAGAAGACCACTTCAATTCAATGGGAAGTCAGCCGAAGTATACGAACAGCGCCAATAAGACCAGCCATGGCTTGAACCAACGGATGCAGTACCGCGGTGGAACCCGCGCAAAGCCTTGCAAAAGCTGATCTCAGGTTGTATGGCGCTCTCCCTGTACATGAGCAGAGCGGCACAACGCCGGCCGACGCTCACCCGGCGCCACACCTTGCTCCGGACGCTGTACGCCTCGATGCCATCCTCGTGATGGACAAATACCTCCTCGCCCTCGTTGACGCCCTCCACGACCTCCACGGCGGCCGCCGCGACGAACCTCGCCCGTGACAGACGCGTGCCGTCCAGCCCGATCGTCTCCCTGAGCCTCCAGCTCCTCCGGTGGTCGGAGGAGTAGTCGTCAAGCACCCACACCTCAAGTGCCACCGGCAGTTGCTGCTTGATGAGGGCCAGGACGCAAAGCTGCTGTTTGTTGCCTCTGGGCACGACACGTAGCCGTGCCGTCGTCGGATCCAACCCCGGGCGCTCCGGTGCCGCCATGAACCTGAACTGCTCTTTCGCCGTGTCGAACACGAGCACCACCGCCGCCGCCTTCTTCCCGGAGCCCGGCTGCTCCACAAGCCAGTGCAAGTTGCCGTGCAAGCTGACAGAACGATCCTTTTCACCGCTCATGGTCATGGTGGAGAGGGAAGGAGGCAAGGAAACCTCTCGCCAACCAGTGACGTCACCGACCCGTAGGATCCGGACCGTAGTCCGTGCTGCCAGGTTGTCACTGGGCACGGCCACGTCGGTGGCATGGAGGAGGTGGAAGCGCCCGGTCACCGGATGAGCGTAGCCACCAACGATCCAGCCATGGCCGGCGGGGGCGGGGGCGGCGACGACGGCGTAGGCGTTCGTGAGCGGGTTCCAGAGCATGTAGCCATTGGCGCTCGAGTCGTCAGGCCTCCGTGGCAAGACACGCGTGCAGAGGACGCCGTCCCATGAGCGGAAGGCCTCGGTGGAGATAGCCATGTCGTTGCCGTCGAGGGAGATGGCGAGTGGGGATGGTGGCGTCCTGTGGACGTCGGGGTGCCAGCGACCACGGAAGCGGTCGATCCGAGCGGCGTCGACACGGTGCCGCCGCGGGTCGTCGTCGTCGACCCACCATAGGCCTGGTTACTTTTGGCATGGAATGGTATAGAATGGGCTCCAAACCACATAAAATATCTCGGTATGGAATCAATCACAATCTACCTAAAATGTTCGTTCGGTTAGGCATGGAAGGGTTTGAAACCCAGCATGGTTTGGTCCCGTTCCATGCTAAAAAAGCTAGTTTTATTCCATGAGTCTCACCTCATGGAATCAAACCCCAAGGTTTGAGTGATATGCATGGAACCATTTCAGCTTGGGAGCAGTTCCTGGGTTGCCGAACAAGGCCATAGAGTGGTGTCCCTCTCCTTGATGATGGCGGTGAGCCGGTGACGGTGGGCCGGCGGGCGGCGAGGACGCGGTCGACGCTGGGGTGGGAGGCGAGGGCGTTCCAGGCCTTGCACACGGCGCGGAAGCGGGCGATGCAGATGGCCGGGAGGCGAGCGAGGATCTCGGCGACCGCGTCGTCCGTCAGGGAGGGACCTTGTTGCGCTTGCGCAGCCATGACGTACGGGACTTTACTTGCGACTTGGACGGACGACTTAGTTCGATCTGGTATATATGGCTTCTTATATATATGTTCGTTTAAAGTAAACGTTGAGACCGGCTGTAGTTGATAACGATCTCTGGCTTGTCGGGATGAGAAATATTACCGAGAGATTGAAACAATTAATGATGGTGCAATGTGGGATCAGGCATCTCCCACGCGCCTTCCTCCCTCGCCTCCTAAACTGACGTGTCCATTGTTCTTTAATTGTCTTATCTTTGTGACAAAAACGACATTGTTTATAACCATACCAATTGCATTTTGCTAGTTTGACTTTTGTTAAAATGACTCCCCTCCCAAGATACCAAAGAAAAATCTTAATTTTGAGGCTGAGATGAGGCTGGGTGCTTGTGACGCACGCCTCGCTGCAGGGCAAGTGGCGGAGACGAAAGATAAGCACGGGAGTGGTGGGACCCGTCCAACAGTAACACACACCAGGTCACAGCAATAATTGAACCGAGTCCATGTGTGTAAGACATCCGAATCACAAAGGGCATCTAGACCGTCCAAAAGAGGGGGCTCGCATACGCCCCGGCTCAATAGATCATTTTCAGAGGGAAAGACCGAGCCAAGCTAGTTTGGGCACTTTCTGGAACAACATAATAATCGGGATCAGATAATTTAACTTGACTTTATTATTGATCATCTATAAAGGCAGTTTTAGGCACTAAGTTTTCCTATCAAGGCATGCTACAGGGGCCATAGGAGTGACAAAAATGTACATGACGCCTAGAGACATATTTTGGGAGCACCTCAAACATGTTATGGAAGGAATATTATAGAGGCACTAGCGCCTGGAATGTCCCATCAATTTTTTTATCGGACAGTCCTTTTACAACATTAAAAGTTTTTTTTTTTGCGCAAAAACATTAGAAGTTAATTACTGCAACATCAGAAATTATCTCATGCAACATTAAGAGGGTACGTAAAAATGGAGAAATTTTAATACTTCAATTCTTTTTTATTATCCAAATTAGATCTCATGGCGTAGCAAAGTTTTAAAAAGAAAGTACCCAAAAGTACTACCAGTAATTTACAACCATACTAACAGGGCAAAAAAATGACCTAATTATGATTGAAGGATAGGAAATTCTCGCCGCAACATAACCTTATATGTTTCATGCAACATCCACCATATCTTTTGCAGCATGCCTTGACCGTCCGATTTTTTTTCTCAATTGTAGGATGTCCAATTCTTAGCATTACCATATATGTTATAGATGGAGTCATATTTACTTTGGACATTGGATTAATTATGTTAACCGGCTTAACTTCGAGATATGCACTGTTTAGATGGCATCTGAAGCTTTGAAGGGAATGACCGTGAGGTTGATGGCCAGTTGATGAATCACCCACAGTCGAATCTATTGGATCTTCTTCTCCAAAAACTCTACTCTCTTCTCACCACACCATGCCGGACCCTGCAGCCGCTGGCGGCCTGGTGCCATCCCCTCCCACGCGCTACGACCACCGCCGTCAACTCCTGTTCCGGCAACCGCCTCCGCTTGCTCGAGCCACAGCTACCATGACGCCCACGCCTGCTCCTACCATGGCCACCACCGTCCCCTGCTCGGCCGCGCGCCACCGCACGCGGGCTTTGGCCGCTGCCGCTGCCGTCTCCTGCTCGTGCAACCTCCATCGCTGCTCGAGCCACAGCTGTCGCGCTTGCTCCTACCATGGCCGTTGTAATGCTCTTTTCGGCCGTGCGCCGTCATAGCGTTTCGGCCACCACCGGTGCCCTGCCCTCACACGCACACGGCTATGGCCCTGTGCCCCCCTCTCACACGTGTCGTCATGCGGGTATTACGCCTACGCCACCCTCTTCCACCGGAGTAGAAGCTGGCAATCTTATCGTTCAACATTCCGATTTCAACATTTGTGTATAAAAACGTAAAATGTTGAACATGTTTAACATAAATATTGAATCTTACTATTACTAATTGGAGGCTCCTTTTGAAGCCTCCAGGTGATGCCACATGGGATCCTATGTGGGTAGCTTAAAAAAAAAGAGAATTTCAAGAAATTCTCACAAAAAAAACAAAACATCCACTTAGGATTCTACGTGGACATTGAGGTATTTTACTTGGACTTTGTTACGGTACACTATTTACCTCTTAGGAGATAAGATAAGAGTTCAAATAAATCTAGGCTATTGAATATTAAAGAGAGCAAAATAATTAACTAAAGAAAAATAGTTGGTTATTCTAATTACGGCAAACTGCTTACATAAATCTAGGAGGTAGTTAGTTGTCTACCCGTTGGTTCAATCAAAACAATACAAAAATCTAGGAGGTAGTTGGTTGTCTACACGTTAGTTCAATCAAAACAATACAAACTCAGGTATGCAAAGGCTCCCACGTGCCATTCCCAAAAAGGAAAAACAACGTTACACTCAAGATATGAAAAGGCCTGATCACGTGTCAATCATGTTAGATCTAATTGTTTATTCCTATTGTAACTCGTATTTCCAGTTGACCGATGTTTTGTTTAATACCCTCCCTATTTTTCTCATTTTCTATAACAAAATAGGATTTTTAACATGAATGTTAGTATTATGGATGCAAATAAATGGGCATGTCACGTGAATAGAGAAAAAAAAAGTGTTCGATAAGCTCGGAGCTATCACACTGCAGCATCATGTCACGTAATTTTTTTTTTGAGACTTCGTATCACGTCGTGCAGCCACGGGATCCTGTACAGAACCATACTCATCAGCACATCATGCACGCAAGCGACGGCGAGACCGTGTTTGAACGTCCGTAAGCTTTGTCGCCACACGTCGCTAATTATTAAATTACATAATATATAAATAGAATTTCAATCTATTACCTTGTGGGAGGTAATATTTTTTTATAACCACCCGGATTGACTCAACCGGATATTAAATAACTATGAGTCATCTATTTAATTAGATCAAGATGGTTAGGATCATATATTACTTCTCAGGAAGTAATAGATTAAATTTTTATTTACATATTTTTTAATTTAAAAATTATAAAAAAAATAAGAGGAGATGTCGTTACTTTTGTTTCTCCTGCACATGTTCTCTATTGATGGCTTGATGCTTCATCTTTATTTTCTTGGCTCCGTATCTAACATATTTTTCTCTCTACTGATGCTTTGTTCTTTTTTCTCTCGACCTCAACATGACATGCCCATTGCATGAACATTTTTTTTCTCTCAGCAGATGCTTCAACGTGAACGTGACATGCATGCCCATAGCATGAATGATTTTTCCTCTCTACAAATGCTTCATCTTTTCCTCTCTACGTGGACATGACATGGCCATTTGCTGTCATTAAAAATCTGAACATTTTTATTGTCTACGGACACTTTTTTATACATAATACGAACTTTACTGTGGATAACATGGACGTGATGGGAGTTTGAAAAGGAAAAATCATGGAAATAAAAAAAATAAAATCTCTGCACGAACGTGATGGGAGTTGGAGATAATGTTGTGCGTGCATGCATGTGGCCGGTAGTTAAGGAGGCGGTTAATAGCTTTGTAGTTCTAATTAAGTTTTCCGTGTGTATATATTGAAGGGTCCAGATTGAATTATACAAATAATATATTAATAATGATTGATATAGTAATTTAGACTTTTATATTAGTGCACTCTGACTTTTACATTAACTTTTTAATAAAGACATCATTGGATAATCTATTAATATTTGGAGTCTCCTTTCGAAGTCTTCACATCAAACCACCTAGGATCTTAGGTGAATACTTAAAAAAAATCCTAAAAAATTTCACAAAACTCATCTAGCCATTAATCCAATAACTTTAATCATAATAGCCCGTGCGGGAGCACGGGTTGATAGACTAGTATGTTTAATTAAACTGTTGAACATGTGTATATACTAATTTGGCCAAAGTGAGCTTTTAAGATGAATAGCTTATTTATCTTCCACAATATATATAGTAAACCATTGTGCATGTTCTATTGTGCTGCTGCTATACATATATTTTTTTACTACCTGGAGTTTACACGTGAGGTAGATAAAAGAAAAGGAGAATATGATGCACGGAAAGCACGAGGAGAACAGTTGGTACACCTATATAGTAGTATATTGAGAGTTTTAATGGACTTTGGTAGTTTACATGGAAACTAGTTGCTCGTCGCCGTGTAAGCGCAATAGCTATCCTTTACTAGTTTGCTTAGAAGGTAGCCGTTGATCGCCATGAAAAGACAATTGTTACCGCCATAGTCGTTTGTCGGTGATCATGAACGCACAATAACATGATCGATGTTTGGCGCGTGGCATGTTTTCGTACCAAAGCTTCGGCCATATGCTCATATACTATAATAACCATTATATTGCTTTCATGTATAAGCCCACAATAATTTTATTTATGACAATATAAGTAAACTGTTTATTTGTAGGATAGATACCACGTGTCCTACAATATTATATACTGTTACACTAGGGTCTGAAGGACCGGATCATTGTTCTTTGGATGCAGAACGCCACCGAAAATGTATCAGCCATTGGAGCACTAGCCACTAGCCACAATCTTAGAGATGAGGATTGTAGCAGCATATGCATTTGAAATTGTCGCAATAGCCGCCAGTGTTGTCGCTACTTTCTTCAATGCATATCTGATGGCACGGCCAATCGTAAACTATTGGCAAGCACACCACTGGAAAACGGCCGCTCGGGCGCCTGGGCTGACAAGCATAAACCCCAATTGACGCCATCTCTGCGTGGAAACCAGCTTAAGATGAATTAATCTTTTATAAACTAAAAGTGAACTCTTTTTCATTTGGACAGAGAGTTGAGTATGTAAGAACGATGTCAAAAGTGCACAAACGATTTTTGGCTAAAATATTAATCACACGGCATGGTATATATATATTAATACATGCACGTACCGCCAGAGGCCATGATGACGAGTAGGATGAGGACGGCACAGTGATTCTTACGTGAAGGTGCCATTATATTGCTTCTTTTCTTGTGGAAGTTTGAGTCTGAGAAAGTCTAGCAATCACACTTCCACGAGCTAGCATATATACACTCGTAGCAGAAAATCACAGGAGGATCCATAGAAATTACCAAGAAATTATGCAGGAAGAAAGCTTTAGGGAGGTACGGTATCTATTTTTCTCGACAATCTCGCATGGCCGGGATCCCCCTAGTGTTTTCCACCAAAAATGCATGACATTCTCCTGTATCCGATCCTACAAGATAACCCGTCAGGGGCAGGCATCAATTTACATTTGGGAACTAAAGCACAGAACACTACCAAAACCGGCGGCCGTTACTTTTCTGCTGTCACGAGAGTGTCCAGCGCTTGCTATTTTTACTCAAAACGAGAGGATCCTTACTCGGAAATTTAAAGCACGGGAGGATCCTTACTCGGAAATTTAAAGCACGGGATCCTCAGATTTTCCAATGCAGAATGTTCCTTTAATTCCGCAAATAGAACATGCATCCGACGGAGGTTTATAGGGGAGTATATCCTGTACCTTTCATTTTCATCTTGCCTTAATTTCTCTCAACATATACTTGTATATATAAGCATGACCCATCCACATGTGTGGCTCCGGCTTTACTTGAAAAACTCTCTCTTGTTACCATCTGGTGGTACTGTTCACAAAGGGCCTTTATATCACCAATCCAGCTAGAGGCATGTTCGCCTACCAATTCATTAATAGTCATGTTTAATTATTTCTACAGTACAATAATTATACTCAAGTGATCAACTGGTCCCCACTAGAATTTTGTTCTGGTTCCGCCACTAGAGCGAGGCAGGCAGCGCGGGAGCCAGGAGGAGACCGGAGATGCCCACACCGTCCGTTAGATCTCACTGGGGCTCACGGACGGCTGCCGCTGACCGTTGTCGCGTCGCGGGCGGCAGTCAGCAGGACGGCACGTCCCGGCTGTTTTGTTTGTGCCGCTACGTCCATGGTGGGAGGGCTGGTCCATGCGTCTATGGTACCAGTGGGCTCATGTAGGGCAACGTATCCTATGAGAACTCAATTTCTATGAGAGAACTATGAAAACTCAAATTTGGGCCACATAATCTTGATCCAAGGGGAAGGCGGGAGGGGGGATTTACAAAAGTATGATTAAGGAGGTAGTGATTTTATAAATCTCCCCTTCCACCTCTCCCTACATGCTCCCTTGGATCAAGATTACGTGGCTTATATTTGAGTTTTCATAGTTATCACATGAATTAAGTTGTCGTAGGATATGTTGCCCTCATTTAGTCATGCCGACATGGGCTCCTAGATGAAGCATGTGTACGCCCTTCCCTCCGGCAGTTTCATTGCTCTCCGATGTATGAACACTGTTTGTAGTTTACAATGTTTATTTGATTGGTTCCTCAAAAAAGTGTTTATTTGATTGTCGTTATTATTTGTGGATTATTCATTTAAAAGTAGCCATTAGAAATCTTGAGCATACGATTACTACTAGGGGGTAGGGACACACCAATGGTTGGAACACGGGTTTCACATATACCGCCGCGCTCGAGTTGTATAAACGAGTGCCAATGTATCATGTATGTGTGAGGTCCCTTTGGGGACGCATTATAGACCTCTCATGTTGGACCTGTCTGTAAGGGCCAAGAGAGATGGGAGGGGGTGCAAACCCATCAAAATTCTGAGCTGGAAAATATTTCTCCCAAATACTAAATATTTTTGTAACCACTCTGGTTCCTTACCCGTCGGATATACCATTATATCACGTGCGTGCACGTGCGTGTCTTCTAGTATAATATAAACTAGAGAAGGAGACTATTGAATATTGAATTATAATAATTTGGCTTGTGGTTGTCATAATCTATTTATAATCTAATTGGTGTTTATTTCAGGTTATAGATTATTAGATGGATTATATAGTCAATAAGCTGAAACAAAGACTTACAGGGTTCATCCATATGTACACATGACGTCATCTGTCGCTTCGCCTTCGCCCTTCGCCGCCGGCAGGGTCGCAGGGACAGGGATGTGCGGCGCAAGGTACATGTTACCGTGGTCCGTGGGCGTGTCTCCGAATCTCCGATGATGCACAAGGCAAGTGTCCTGCAGGCTCAGCCTGAGACCGGCTTCGGCGAGGCAACTTTGCTACTGCGTTACTGCCTCTAGCTTAGATCATCAACTGTTGGATTACTCTGTGCGACAGTAGCCAGGTCTTTAATGGGTGCTTGATACCGTTTGTGATTTTCTAAAGTATTCGACCAGTTTATCCATTCCCTGCTAGATCTAAATCCTACTTTAGATCGGATGGTGCGAATGGGCCTAAAGCTAATCCAAGATGTCAGTGTACAGTACACACAGTGCACTCAGTCCCCCACAGGTATGGTGCTACAGTTTGCCAATACAGCCCAACGGCCTGAAAACCCTTCATATGTGTACACATATTTCGCAGCGTCTCAAATTATGCCGTGCTTCCAGATTCTTAACACAATACACATGACGGTTATGTCTGAGCACATTTGAGTAATTCAGCAACAATTGGACAAAAAAAAATGAATCGCACATGAAAATCCTTGGTATAGGGCGCCTGAGATTTGGCCGCTAAATTAGGAAGAGCTAAGCAACCAGCCCGCAAGGAACTGAAAGAAACCAACAAATTACTCGTCATTCAGCAATCCGGGGTCCTTGATATCTGATGCTGATGCAGAACATACTTTGAGACATTCAGAGAAACAGTACATTCCAGGCCAGAAAGACTCCAAACAAAAATGAGACCTATGTTTCTTCCTGTGCAGATGAACATGGAGCTTGGAACGATCCTGGCAAGTTAACAGCTCCTATGAGGCCCCTCAAGACATGTGAGCCTTCAAGCTGACATGAATATGTGATAACCCTCCCTCAAATCTATTGCCCCAAATCACCTCTGTATCAATCTGCTCCTTGCCCTTGGTAGCTGCAAAAGCAGAGTCACCAACGCTGCAACCTTACAGTAAGATTCTCACTATAGAGGACAGGGTATACTGAGGCCTTCAAATGATCACAATAACATGCTTGAGCTTCAAGGGCAATGCAGCAATCAGCAGCCTGCCAGCTCGGGCTACCTTCGCATGACACGGAATTTTTCTCGCTTGCGGAAACGCTCAAGCATGAACTCATCACTAGCAGCTTCTCTTCGCCCTGCAGCACCATTTGGATTTTTAGTATCTGTTGCTTTAACTCCTGCACTTTCATTAGGCCGAGAGTTGTTATCTTTGTACAGTCCTGGATTCTCTGCATGATATGGAAACAAATTTAGCACACATAAATTAGAACAGTAAAGATGCACATGATATGACATACTTAGGGACCCTTTAATGACAGCTAAGAAATGCTGAAAATGGTATCACTTTTGTTGTGTATTGCATGAATTTTCAGCAGCACAGTGCACCAGTATCCAGTATTATTATTATTATTTCTACATTCTATTTCCAACACTCAACATACATGTCCCGGACCTTATGCTAACCTGAATACTCTTGCTACTGTTTCATGAAGCATTACAGGGCACTGAATTCTCACTAAAAGAAAAGGCTTTCTAGTTCATCCATCTAATGGGTTCCAATTATAATAGCCAGATTAAATCTTTGTTTTTAAACACCCACAGGTACTATCATTTTACAGAAACAGTTGCCCTGTAACTTGTCACTAGAAGGTAAAATAGGCAAATTCGTCCCTGAACTCTTGGCCAAGGGTCATGTTCGTCCCTGTCCCTGTACTTTCTATTTGGCCAATTTTGTCCCCAAACTTTTGTTGTGTGGTTCAGTTACATCCTCCATCCCATTTTCATATTTAACACCATTAGTTAACCCCTAACAGACCTGCTGAAATTACTCATTTGCCCTCACACCTCTCTTCACGTAAACAGTCAGTCTTTATTTCCTCAGACCATGAATGTAATAGTTTTTTTTCACATTCTTTTTTTGTCCAGACCGTGAATGTAACAGTTTTTTCACATTCTTTTTTTTGTCCAGACCATGGATGTAACAGACTACCCGCAATAAAAAAATAAATGTAATGGACTCAAAGTGTCATGGCTCAACCATTACAAACATAAAGTGGGCATCCACATGATTGAAAGTCAGTACAAATATAAAGCAAATGGGGGCAGCAGAATTATGGAGAAGGAAACAAACATAGTGAACCAGGGAATAGAGAAGGCCAATGGGGGCAAATGAGTAATTTCAGCAGGTCTGTTAGGGGTTAACTAACGGTGTTAAGATGTAAATGGGATGGAGGATGTAACTGAACCACAAAATAAGAGTTCGGGGACTAAATTGGCCAAATGGAAAGTACAAGAGGACGAACTTGACCCTTAGCCCAGAGTCAGGGGTGAATTTGCCTATTTTGCCTCACTAGAAGGTAGAAGGAATTTATGACGAAGTAATTGTGGCACTTGATAGCAAAGGTGAAATCAAAATAAATCAATCAAAAACATAATAAGGTGGGGCATTTTCAGTGCAGTCCGAGGACAGCAAGAGCATCAAATTCTCCAGGGAGAATCATATAGCTTGGTGTACTGAACATGTTTAACTGGACTGCAAAACTTACTCCTGCGTCAATTATTTTATAGTTCGGGCGCTCAACAAGGAAGGCAAAAGTTATCTGGACCTGGTGAACTTCAGGGAAGCAAAATGGAGTTTCTACTGAAATGAAAGGAAATAATCTTGAATCTTGAATGAGAATACTGGTCTAAGATAAATTGTGGCTAAAGACATCTAAAAGACGAGTATGGGCACATGCTGCTTACAAAGTTATAGGCTGTAGTTGACACAATCACAGATCAAGCATTTTATATTCTTCATTAGAGAAAGCTCGCCAACAATATCCAAAACTGCTGAGAAGGATATTTGATCTTTTATTTTGGGCTCTGAATAATATATTACTAAAAAGACTATCCATCTCTAGTGGGGATCCTGCTTTCTGAAAAGTTCTCTATTTTTTTTTCTTAAATTATGTGACTAGCACGGGATGCTTTTTCTTTTGTTTCAAGTACCACCTCTTTATCAGTGGGTTTGCAGGAATAAATGGATGCAGAAGCATGGAGAATTCTATAAGATTTTTGTAGTAGAAAATATCAGGAACTGCTAATATAGTGAATTTTAGTTTCAGTGAGTGTCAATATGATAAAATGTAATCTCTTCAACTTTTATGCCTTTGCAAAACCTTAGGCTGACTCAATATAAAAAAAGGCATTAATTGCACTCCTGTGATGGAACATGTGACTTCAAAATAACAATTGGATTTCGAAATGATTCCTCTTAAAATAAATATGGAAGAGACTTTTATTTGCTGACTTAGGGACAGTTTACGTTTGCTTTATTATGACGTTGCTTATTTCTTAAGCTGTTGTAGCTTGTAGTAAAGCAGTTGTGAAAAATATAGTTTACTTTGTAAGTCAATATAAGTTACATACAGCAGGGCCCCTCCTGTTTCTTATAAATATATGCTTGAAATGGGACATGTAACAAACCTCTTCTCAATTTCTCATCATATTCTTTGCCACGATGGAAATAATCAGCACTGTAACTGGATGGAATATTTGCATCTGATTTTGGTTTACCCGCAAGCCTTTTCTCTTGCAGCATCTTTTTAGCTGCCTCAGTTTCTTCAATGTTTCTTAATTTGTACCTGCAAAGATAAAAAGAACAATGATAACATGGAACTGCACATCAACCTTTAAAAAGAAATACTAATACTAGAAACATTAAACCATAGACCAGAATACCTAGAGAAGACTAGGAAGACGTTTTCTCTAGATTACATTGTTGGGCCCATGATGCTGATGGAACAATGATGGTAACATATCTTGGTCGTAGCAGTCCTAACTTAACACATTTTTTAACACAGTTTAAATATCAGTCAACTAATGGTGAATGAATGAATCATAATGAAATCAGGTTCTCGCATCTATCAATTAAGCTATGGTCAATAAATCATAAACTATATCATTAGATATTTCCTTCCACACACAAACTTCTCAAGGAACTGTTGTGTCACAATGTGGATGGATTCCCAGCCAAATAATCAAAGTCAGTGCAAGTTGGAAATGAAGTTAAAATTGTGACCGGGTTTTGTTAAACAAAAACAAATACTGCAATTGAAAAAAAAATGTAGGGATCCTTAGATGACCAATGCCCAATGTATACAGAGAGCATCAATTTTCATGTACAATCTATTCTGACTTCCTGATTATAAATTAGATTCAGCTCAATCGTATCAACGATTTATTTAAAAAGAAGAAAAGATGGAATGATGCAAGAACTCACTCAATAGGCAGCTGAACTTCAGCAATGCCAGTGGTCCACTGTGTCGAGCTCTCCTCCGAGTTCTTCTTCTTCACCTGCAAGCAACAATATGACGGTACCATCATTGCAGTCCAGAGCACCATGATCAATCTCAGATTGAGAACTGGGGTTGAGCCACAAGCAAACCTTTAGGTGCTCTGGCACAGTGTATAGCTCGTCCACATGGTCCATCTCCTCCTTTTGTCCCGCATCAACCATCTTACCTCTCTTCTTCGCCAGCTCGGTCTCCACATACCTCAACCTTCAAGTTCAAACCAACAAAGACATGGCTGCATCAATTCCTGCGCCTAGACGAAGCATCACATTTAGGGATGCAAGTGGGTGTCCAATGGTGTTTTGGGGGTCAATGGAATAATTAGAATGGTATGCCACTCTAATTCATTTCTCCTCCTAAATTAGTTACATCCAATGCCACCCTAGTTCATTTTATTAAGTTTTTTGGTTCATCCAGGACCCAAAATATTTTATGACTTGCATCCCTATTCACACTAGCAACAAGAAAAATTAGATGTAGAAGCACAGCAAAGTACATGTTGGGGTCCTCGATGGTGACGGCGGTCTCCTGCGCGAAGGTGTCCTGGAGAACGAGGTCCTCCTTCTCTGCCTCGCCGATGGCCGCTCCCCCGCCGCCCACCCGTCCGCGGGCGGATGGCCCGTTGGTGGAGGCGGCGGCGGGGTCGGCGGGGATGCCCAGCTTCCTCTCCCGGAGCTTCTGCATGTACTTGATCTCCTCCAGAGCGACGCTGCGAGGGAAGGGAGTGAGGCATCACGGAGAAGGCCCGGCAAACGGCAGAGCAAGAGAGGGGAGCGGATGTAGAAGGATGAGTACCGGCGGGTGTCCTCGTCGTCGGAGCGGTCGTCGGCCTCCGGCTCGAAGCTCCGCTTGCGGAAGTTTCGCGGCATAGCTGGGCGGTGTTGTGCTGAGGCTGGGTTTGAGGCGGAGAGAAGGGAAGCGGGGGGAGATCGCCGGAGGCGTTGCCGGCGGCGAGTTCTGCGGGCTGGGTTGGACTCCGGGGAGCAGATTTGGGGATTGGACGGTTTGAAATGAGGTTTTCAGGTTGGATCAAGGTCTGGGCTCTGGGCTCTCCGGCCTATGGCGGCCCAGGTGAGGAGAGCCCCGGCTCCGCAGGGCGAGCCGGATTGAGTCGACTGCTATGCGGGCCCCTTCCGTTCCTGACATATGGGCCTTCCCCTCCATGTTATTTTATGAGATTTTTGAAAAGGCATATTTCAGTTTCAGTTTAGCGAAGTGCATATAATATTGAAGTTTTAGTAAAAGGTAACTCATGTGCCGCTATTACTTTGAATTATTGTTGTTCACCGAGCATGGTGTGGCCATACGAGGCAACGGGTTTGGTTGTCATATTTTTTTTTAAGTAGAGTATGCTACTGGTCTCAAACTCATCACGTGTATCATCATGGTCTGCATATTTGGCTCCTTAAACTTACCTTGAGGCATCATTCTAGTCTCTTAAATCAAATTGTGTATTTAACTCCTGAGATTTAGTTTACGATGCCATCATGATCCCTCAATTAAAAATGATTGAGAAACTCAAAAATTGCATATTTGACTCCGTAAATTTGTTCCTCCAAGTTTGATTTTGGTTGTATACCTATCGTTGAATTCATTTTATCATGAGTTGACTTAGTTTTACTGCAAAATCAGTGATACAGGGTTGAGAAAAGAACTACAGGGCAAACATGATTTCAAAAATCAGGTCAGTGTAACTATAAAAAAAAATAAGGTAATGGACCCAAGATTATTTGTATGATATTGTTGTTGTACAAAATCATGAAAAATGGCATCCCAGATCGCTAAAACACACGATCAGAAGTAGCACGTCACGGACAAAGGACTTCCTTGCACCGAACCAAAAATAAGGATTTTAAGAAAACCACAACTAACCGTAATGGGTCAAAAACTTTGATACAGAATTTTCTATATGAACCAGTTCAGATGATGAAAATGGGATCAAATGTTTCATATATAAGTAACTAAATGGACTCAACTGAAAAAGTTATGTACCGAACGTTGAGACTTGAGAGCCACGTTTTTTAAGACAAAGTCATCTTCCTCTAAGGTTATATGTAAAAGGAGGGGAAATGGGTTTTGGGCCCCGAAAGACGTGCATGTTTGGAATGTTCTTTTTTTGGTTAATGACTCACAGGAACAAAGCATGTGCTCAAAGAGTCAAAGTTGTTACACAACACATCAGAGAACAATCATTATCATGACCTGTTAAAACTTATCTGAGAGCTGTTTTTACCACGTGGATCTTACAATTGTTTCTCATTGTGCTTCTCTGAACCTTAAGCATTATTGTTTAAAAGAACATGGAAACAGTTTGTTTATCATTGTGCTTCTCTGAACTTTAAGCATGATTATTTCGAAAAAAATAATGCAAGCAATTACAAGGGTAACAATGCAATTAAATATTATTGCTATTTATTAAAAAAATAATGCAAGCATGATAAATAGCTATAATAGACCATGTGGTCACAACTACATGTGAAAAATAATGCAAGCAATTACTGTAGGAGTACACGACTTCACTTGTTTTTTTAGCATATTAGTTGTAGCATATTGGAATGGTGCATCAACAAGAAGGTGCTTTGACCATTATCTTGTTTTTAGCATGTAATACCTCCCATAATTTTCCCGTCGCAAACAGAGTCCCAGGATTTTATCGAAACATTTCATCAAACGGCTAGGGGTGGCTGGGGCAACTTTTCTTCCTTGGTCTTCTCTCCAGAGCTCTGGTCCTGAAATCTCCAATATCCGTTCCCCCTGCCTGAATTTGTGTGGATCCGAAACAGCAAAGCTCGGTAGGCAAGTGCCGCGTAGTACCAAGAAATGCCGCGTTACAACTCAAATCCCTCCATCCTTCCCAAAGTCAAAACACCAATCTTCAAATTCTCAACCATATGGTCAGGACGCGTCGCGTGACGACGTCCTCGGAAGAAAATAACCAGGCTTTGACAACACGGGGATGCAGTCAAATACAGTAGCCCGTTTGACAAGAATACCCATGAACTTTCTACGCTTTCTACAGTAGAGCTGAACAATTCTCCGTGCTTCATTTCAAACAAAAAAGGATAGGAATATCCGAATTTCACCCGGAAACCGCATCCGTCGCTAATTCGCAAGCGTTTGACCGAGCACAAGACATGTCAGAGCTGATTGTTTGCTTCCCTCTGAAGCAAAGCAAAGCAAAGCTATAGCTAATTAGCTACCCACCAACGAACACACAGCTACCCAGTGTCAACAATCATGGTCACTTGGTCAGATCAGATCAACTACTTGCTGTTGCTGGCTACAGTAACTGGCTCGCTGCACGCTTGCATCGGACCGGGCCGGGCCAGCGGGCCCACGCGTAGGGATGAAAACGATCGGAAACGACCGAAAATATCTATTATCGTTTCCTACCATATTTTTTTTTAACTCGGAAACGAAATGGAAACGAGACATTCGGAAACGATAATGATAACAGAAAAAATCGATATATCGGAAATGGAATCATCTGATCGGAAACGTATCGGTATCGGTCGGTACCGGTAACTCAAATCGAAAACTACACAACATAAGAAGATTAAAATCAAACATTTTGAACAACTAACATTTTACTATTTAATGAATCATACGAAGATAGTAGGAATTCCTTAAAAATCTAAAGTCTAAATTTCTGATATACCACAATAAAGGATTCCTCTGAAATTCCTAGTCTAATTTTTGTAGTTCACTAGTATCGTGCCCGTGCGTTGCTACGGGTAGCAAAAATTTTATAATGAACAAAATGGAGCATCGCAAAAGATAATAATTCAATTATATGGTTATATTGTTGTAAAACAAAATATTCTGCTCTATTAAATACCTAGACTGCGGTGCTCAATTTTGTGTTTGTAGATTGAGACTTGTCCTTACGAAAACATATTTACCTCGATTGGTGATGTTTGTCAGGATTTGGAATGGAGCTGCACCACTGGATTCCATCGATGTTCGTCTGCCCTCTGCACAAAGAGCAATTGTATTTATTAAATAAACAAAAATTGTCCATCATAAATTGCACACATAAGCAAAGCTTTTGTGAGTCGCATGTTGGTAATAAGTTCACCAATGATTCACCTATTAACACAAAGTTTCTAGCACCCGGAGAATCAAGTTACCCTTTAAACTTTGTTTACTAATGTTCCATGTGCGTTGAGGAAGAAGTAGATGGGAGGGATCATACTCTAAAAAAAGGATGGAGTGATCACTGCTCGTCGGATCACATGCGCCGCAGGGGGGTCCAATCTACTTGAAGCTTTCACTAGATGATGTTTGCTACTAATATAGCTGCTCATAACCATCAATTGGATTAAAAGAAAATATCCAAGATGCTGTCAGTTTCAGACATATATACGAGATGTTCATGATCAATCTCTAAACTTGATAACTATTTGTCATTGAAATTATCTAAAAGAATAATAGCACTGAGATAGATAATTTTTTTAGCATGATATCCCGGCACATAGACTTCCCTGATCCATACTGCTTAGAAGATATGAGTTTTGGCACAATATTAAGCATCTGCATTTTTGAACTATCTATATTTCAGAACACTTTCTAAAGCACAAGCAGGCGGAGCATTTTTGGGAATAGTGGCACTTTTTTTTCCTTGATAAACACTAATCATCAAAAGTTGCAATTGTTTTACTCAATCGCCACTATGCATCAACAATGGAATCGTTTTACTCAATCAAAACTAAGCACTAAGCTAAGCACCATCACATCACAATAAGTCCTACCCTAGCTGTTAAACAGAAATCCATCTACATTTTCTCTACTAAAAAATTAGGACAACAAGCAGGACAACTGATAAAAATCAAATTTCTTGAAGTATGAAAGGCAATTTATTTCACACACATGCATTTACCCAAACATAAGGACTCTCATTGGCATATGCTATACTTGGCTAATAATCAGAAAGCAGGCCATCATGGCTTCGAACATTTGCATAATTTTATAAAGTAAAATAATGAAAGGAGAAAAACTCATACATGCGTACCTTGAATGAATCAAATAAGGGATGTCTTTAGCTGACAACCTCATGCATACCTCTCATATACTCTAAACCAATCGCTCCAATATGATCTATTGGCGATCTTGAAAAACTTAGCAACGGCAGAATTCTGCAGTCCATTCAAGCGAGCAGTAACTACCCAAGGAGCCAGCAGCCGCCACCAAGAATTGTATGCATGATCAGCCCTTGAGCCTGACATAAATTGACATCTAGCAGTGCTGAATTTTGTGAAGCGATAACAAAAGATTATTTTGTTTGCCATTGTTCAAGCAAAAGCATTCGTCTTCAGCCTTCACAGGATGTGTGAATGCTAATTAAAAAGCTAACAGACAAGCAGGAATACTGAAAGATTAAACCAATGTTGCTGAAATTCACAAGGGAAGAAAAAAACAGGTTCTCGTGAGTGGAGAAGAGTGACCATCCCTGTACCCACGCACGTAGCTTGATCTTGCCAATGATACTAAAGAAATCAAGCAGAGCACATACCTCCCTCAGTTGCCCTGAGATGACATCTTTACATTTAGGACCCAGTGCAATTAAGCAGCATGCATGTCACTGAAGTTGTCTGGCAGCAACGTCAATGTTTTCCAGCGGCGTCGGGGACGGCACATGCGGGGCGGCGGCGGCGCGGATGGCAACCGACGGCGATGGTTGGGAAGTTGTGTTCTCCGGCGGCATCATGACCGTGGATGCTGACAGACGGTGATGGCAACGTTGTACACTTGTACATCGGTATCGGGACAGCGTGGCTCTCTGGCGGTTCGGCGCGATGAGGACGGGGATGCAAGGGCGGCGGCATGGTGCGAACTGCTCAACCGCCCTGCGTCCCTTCCTATGTGGCGGCATGCTACTCCGTCGGCTCGGCGAGGAGTTTCCTATGCGTATTTGTGGATTGGAGCGAGGAGGCGCGTGATTGGAGCAAGGGTTCAGGCGAGGGCGGCCGCGAGACACCAGCACGGCGTTCGGGCGCTGGTGGAGCTCGGCGGCGGCAGTGGAGCCTGATCTTGGGGCCGCGAAGTGGGCGGCAGGCGCACGCGCGGTTGCGAGGACGGAGATGAGCAGACGCGCGCGGAAGGGCGGTTGCTGCGACGCGAAGTGGGCGGACGACGCAGGCGCATGCGCGGTCGTCACCAAGCGGGAGGCGCAGTTGCGAGGGCAGGGCGTGGCATCGCGGTCGTGGGGGCGGTCGCGGAGACGCGCGACGCGAATCGCCCTTCCTCTTTTCTTAGGAGTAGAGATTTTATGCACTTTCCAACTATCTAAGGGTCTGTATCTTATCAAGGGCTATACCGTAAAATGTCAAGATATTTCTCATCCTTGTCTTCTCTCCCGCAGGACCCTTCTTCTCTCCCGTAGTGCCGTTGACCCCTTTTGTTCTGCCATTCTGCTCGCTCTCCCTCTCTCGAAACCTCCTGTCTCTTGCTCAGTTGCTCTCTCGATCTAGCAGAGCACCGCGGCCAGCAGCTGGTAGCTCTGTGCGGGCAGCCAGAGGCCGCTCGACATTGGTGGTGGCTTGGCGGACCTCCCATCCCGTGCTCCGTTGCCGGTGCTCGTTGGGGCCGAGCATCCATGCGCGCGAGCAGTCTGCGGGATGGATCGGATCTGCGACCGTGGGGGGTTGGGCCTGGGGTCAAGACGGCGGCTATCCAGTTTCAGGATGTGATCAGGAGAAATTACTTCTACAAGTTTTTTCTATTTATCCTTCTCGTAGAACATGCTCCAGTGAACTATTCATCTGCAAAAAGTATTTTTTACTTTCAATCTGAACACAGCAGCATTCGCAGCTCATCTCACCTAGAAAAACTTTATGTCTTTTGTAATTCGGAATTTCGACGGAAATTTTCAAGTAAATTCGGTCGATACGCCTATTCGGTGGTATAAATGCTCTACCGTTTTCGTTTCCGACTGGAATTCGGTCGGGTATTTCCGTAACCGTTTTCATCCCTACCCACGCGGCAGCGTCCATCCCCTGCGGCTAGAGTAGAGAGAGAGCTTCGGGATCCACGCGTCCACTCCTCGCGGCTCCACTGGCCTTGCACGCGTCATTCGATGAGTCGAATTCCACCGAGACCTCCGTCTCGCGTGGGCCCGTCGCGTCAGAGACGCCCGGGCGCCGGCGAATATTCGCGGCCGCGGGCAGGGGCAGTTCCGTCCGGTTCATCACGACGAGCCCCGGGACGCCATTAAGGAGGAGGGGTATTCCGGTCATTCCCTCACCCCCTCTAGGCTTCTACGCGGCGCGGCAGCGTCCTTCGCCTCCCCTTTTTGGTTTTCGTGTGCGCTCGCTTTTGCCTTTTGTTCGTCGTTTCTCTCCGGCTCCGCTAGTCCGCTGCAGAAAGAGAGCTTCCAGAAGTAAGGGAAAAGGATAGGGGGGGATTCCAAATGCTTTGATCTCCGCCGGTGGGCTCTCCGCTCTCCCCTCCCGAGTCCCGACCGATCTCTCCTCCTCCTCCTCCATGGCGCGCGTCCTCCCGCTCAGCACCGAGGCGGGGGAGATGAGCAGGTACGCGCGCTGGGCTGCGGCCGTTTCTTCGTCAACTTCAAATTACCTCTTTCCTCTTTTTTTTTCCCCTGGGGCGATGGGTTTGAGGGATTCTCGTGTTGTTCTACTAGAGTTGGGGGTTTAGGTGTAGCTGCGGCCTCCGGGAATCTTGAAATTTCGCTTGGGATTTGTTGTTTTTAACTAACTTGGGAGGTTAAATCCGTAACAAGGCTAGGTGGCGTTTACTTGACGCTTCATAGTTAGTATCACCAACTACAGATTGCGTTCTGGAAGGAAGATTGGCCTTGTTGCTTCCGTTTGGCCGGCAATGTTTCGCTTTCGCTTGCCCTGTGCGCCGTTTCGGTCCCCAAGAATGGTGGTAGGTGGTGCCTTCGGAGCAACGGCGGCGGCGGCCGCCGGCCAGCCATCCGAGCTGCCGAGCCACGCGGCGCCGTGTGGTCAGCACGGGTGTCGCGCACGCACGTGCCGCGTGTGGATCTTATTTAAATAGATTTTCCCTTCTTCAAAGGTTGAGCAACTTGATCGAATTGGGAGGACATAATTATGACTACAACTTAACGATGTTCATACCTATCCTCTTCTTTTTAAGTCTCGCCTGGAATATCTCAATTTTTTTTTTTGACATTTGGAATATCTCAATTGAACCACCGGCTGTTGCACTGCATGAAGCCACCACCAACCTGTGGTTGGTTTCGTATTGCTGTGGGTGAACAGGAAGAGCTGTATGCGTCCACTATTTTACTAGATGCAAATGTTTGCAATCATGTAGTTGGAAATGTTAAGTCAAACAAAGAACAGAGTTGGAAATTTCCACAAGGGTATTTCAACTTTTCCCGCAGGGTTTGCTAAATGTGAGTTTGGAATAAATAGGACACAAAATGGAGATATATCGTGGTAAGGATTGGTTTTACTCGTGTTATCCACAATTTAATCCGAAGAGTATGTATCCTCCTTTGGTATGTTAACATGTCAATATTGTTGTATTTCTGTACTGGTGTAGGTCTAATTACAATAACAAGTAAACCATATCAGGCTCCTTAGTTTTGCTTATTGAATAGATTATCGTATGCTACATTCTAGTCTGGTAGCACCATTTTATATGCTTTTCCAGAATACAGTACAAGTATGCCAGAGCCTTACTTTGACATGTTAATAATTTTCATATTGTTGCCTTTTTTTTCATAATCAGAGGTGAAGAAGCGGTGACAAACACGCCAAGTTCTTCAGCTGGGACATCATGTGCGGCAGTTGACCATTCTGACCAAAACACAAAGGATGATGAATATGCCAGGCTGGTTACACGAGCTCAACATGCAACACCTGATGCCAGTGCCACAATTTTACCTGAACAACCAAACTCAAGGTCCTTCATTTGGTGGATGAAAGTTCTGCTTGGCTGCTTCCTTCTTATATTAGTGGGTTACGTCTTTGTGAAATGGGGAGTACCCTTTGCTTTTGAGAAGGTGAACACTCTAGTCACTACTGAAGGCACTCTTTTTCTCAACATGATGGGTCCCATCATCTGGGTAGATGAATCAGATCCTTCAGATGTCACTTTGGTTTCTCATCCTTTAATGCTAGGAAATAACAATTAGATTCTGAGAATAAACTGAAATCTGACTGTTGGCAGCTTGGCAAGCTTTTAAAGAATATTACAAATTTGGTATTATTAATGATCGATCAATCTCGCCCCTTGGGTTCAAGTCTGACATGAATATATAATTTTATGCTTACTATACTCTATGTAAACAAGGCACAAAATGTCTGAAATATCTTCCAAACTATTTGGAATGGAAATAGGAAATTTTAGATGTATATACTCCAAATGATCGTGATTGCATCATGATAAACAAGTTTCAAAATGTCTGAAATATTTTCCATACTGTTTTGAATAAAAATAATAAGATTTTAGATGTGTATTCCCTAAAGCTTGTAGTTCATAAATTGGCACTCAGTGACTAACACATGCTCCCGTGGCTCATTGGTAATACTATCATACAGAATATGTAGCTTATGTCCTAACAAGCTGCTGACAAGTTGTATTATTATTATAAATGACAGAGATCCTATTGCACTCAAAATTTTGGAAGCTATAACAAGAAGATGATATTTTGTTCTTTTAACTGAAATATAATTTGTGGGCTATGTGTTTATGAAATTATCAATTGTGCCAGCCTTCCATGCTTTTTGTCTCTGTTTTATGCTTTTATCTGAGCACTTGTTAGATTTTTTACACAGAATTGTTTTTATCTGTCTGCTGTAGGTTCTTGTACCAATCATGCAATGGGAAGCAAGTGCTTTTGGGCGTCCAGTATTGGCTGTTGTTCTTGTTGCATCTTTGGCTCTCTTTCCAGTTATTCTAGTCCCTTCTGGACCTTCTATGTGGTTAGCAGGAATGATATTTGGTTATGGTTGGGGTTTCTTGATTATAATGGTTGGGACTACTATTGGCATGGTGGTACCATATTGGATTGGCTCATTGTTCCGTGAACGTCTACATGTAAAATCTCTGAGCCATATGTTCTTGTGATTTGCTATTTTAGAGTTTGATCTTTTCTTTTCATTGGACCGTCCCCTAATTCGTTTTTTTCCTTCTTTGCTTTCTTTTTTTTCATTTTAACAAAAATGCAGGTATGGTTAACAAAATGGCCTCAGCAGATAGCACTAATAAAACTTGCTGGTGAAGGGAATTGGTTCCAGCAGTTTCGAGTTGTTGCGCTTTTCAGGATCTCACCATTCCCATATACAATTTTTAATTATGCCGTCACTGTGACAGAAATTAAGTTCAATCCTTATCTATGTGGTTCAATTGCTGGAATGGTACCAGAGGCATTCATCTACATCTACAGGTTAGATATGCTCATACTGCATTGCAGACTATTACTCCAATTAAGTTAGCATGATTTTTGCACCTAGATTGAGACCATCGAAATCTGTAACCCTGTGGCCTTACCATGTACTCGATAACTTTGATGTAATTCATGTGCCCAACAAGAAGCAAGCAGAGTTTGTGACAGTGAATCTAACCAATCGGTTTTTTTCTTTCCAAACAAGTTCATCAACTGAGAAGTAAGAGTTACTTTATGATGATTTGCTTACCTTACTACATTTTGGTGCAGTGGGCGATTAATCCGAACATTGGCTAACATGAAGTATGGCAACTATAAAATGACTCCGGTGGAGATAACATACAACGTCATCTCCTTCATCATCGCCATCGTCCTCACAATCGCCTTCACGGTGTATGCCAAGAGAGCTCTGAACGACATAAAAAGTTCAGAAGGTATCTGCAAAGACGAAGTCCCAGGCCCAGGTGCACGGGCTGGTCCACGTGACGTAGAACTAGATGTTGTATGATTGGTGTATTTCACCGGGAGTATATACAAGATTGCCTGAGCGGAGGCAGCTAGGTTTAGGGCTACGCCAGCCAGAAGCTGACATGGTTTACTTGATTCATTTCGTGTGGTTTGTTTGCATGGTCATACATTATTACAATCCCTGCAGTAGAAGAGTTAGTACTGACCGAGCGTTGCGGCTTTCAGCGATGCTGTTGTAACCAGTATGCCATCTTTGGTCGGTGGTGGTCTGGTCTGGTACTCTGGTGGAGGATCTGCAGTCTCCACGTTGAGATTTCTGTATAGAGAATAGACGCCCTGCAACGAGTCTAGCACTGCAGACATCGAGAGCATGATATCAATATAAGTATATTTGCAGCTGCTTGAAGCAGTTAGATGTGTTACATTTTGAACAGAGAACTCATGTGCCTTATTCAAACGGTGTTTGGCATTCGGGGGCTAGAATCGGTGTTCGCACCATACAAACACTCGTAATCGCTTGAATTTCGCTGTAAAAATGATACTTGCCGGCGAGCAACCGCGGCAGAGTCCATTGGCCCTACGCAGTTTAAAGTCCAGCACATCACTACGTTTGGGCCGGGAAACAAATGGCCCACTTAGGATGGGCCGCAGGAAACCTACGCCAGATTAGGCGGGCGTTGTAGATAGGGAGGGACAGCGCAGCGGCGGCTTCCGTTTAGGCCCCGTTTAGTTTCCCAAAGATTCCCCAAAAATCTACTATTTATCTAACTTTTTTCCTATTCATCCCACCTCTTCTACTCACATATCACTATTCATCTACAGTGTTTTTTTTGAACAGTGTATTTTCGGGAAATCTTTTCCCAATCTAAACACATCACACTGCTTGTTGAAGCGAATGGCAGCAGGGAGCGCTGCTATATAGGAGGGTCTGGAGACTCGGTGAAGAGCACGCAGCTGCGCAGTGGGCACAAAGCGAACTATTCTTTCGCCTTTTACTAAAGAATACCGTGTGCCCGCTGCAATAAGCAGCATACGCTTATTTTTGAAGGGCTCCCTCTCCTTGAGACGGGTCCCACCAAATCAAATAAATATTTCTTTTGAGCGTGGTCGGCAGAGCGGACTGCTGCAGGAGCCGCAGCCAGCCAACAGCACGGAGAAGTCAAGCTCCCGTCGCATGCAGCCGATAAAATAAGTTGCAGCGAGCACACTTTGATTTAGTTTGAAAACATGTAGCGAGGGAGACTACATCTGCCCTTTTCTAATTGATCCGTTCCTGCCTTGCGGTCCGCAGAAAAAAAAAATTGTTTCGTAAAGAGGGAATTTGCGAGAGAGGAAGTATTCGACAGCTTTTGCTCTGTGCTGCAACCAGCCCACCTGTGCTTTTACTCTTCACGCTTCCGCCTAGCGTTGGGCCCGTCCGGCAAGCGGCAGAATTTGCATCTGGGCCGCAGCAATCCACCGGCAGCGTAGGCTTACAAAATCAGCCCAGCAAGTCGGAATCGCGGGACGGAAATGGAAACGAGCGATGAGGCGACGACGCTTTTCTTTAGTCCCATACGGCTCGCTGAAGGGAGTGGCAGCCGTGAGCGACTGTGGAACATAGCGAACTATTCTTTCGCCTTTCCAGCAAATCAAAATAAATTTTATCACTATAAAGTGCACGGGATGTGAAAAGGCGGCTCTAAGATATTGATAAATTTTATCACTACATAGTGCACGGGATGTGAAAAGGCTCTAAAATCTTGTAAATAAAGGTGATCTCACGGTAGTCGAAGGTCTTGTAAAAGAGGTGTTTTTCACAGTAGATGCAGCAATCGTAGTATCAGTAAAACAAACAATTTCAGTGTCGACATTATCGCAAGCCTGCAAAGCAAGCTTCGCAAACTTTCTCAGGATCTCATTGACTCATCACTCATTCTCATCCTCAAGTTCGTTTCGTGTCTCAGGGAACGGATTACAAGACGATAGTGTCTGCCTTTCCGGTCTCAAGTTCGTCTAGAATCTACAGAGTCTTCACTTCGATAGAAATTTGCCAGGATCACTAACTCTAGATAGAACACCAAGGATTGATCAAGTTCATGCACTAACATACCTTCGTTCGATGAATTAGCCATAGGGCTCGCTGAAGTCCACGTGCCTGCTTGATGCACGCTTGATTCTATAGATGTAGGTAGCGGCGAAGTCCTTCCCAGTGCTACCATGCCCAGCTGATTGGTAGCTAGCTTAATTGTCATCAATCCAAAACCCCAAAGGGGCCTTTCCTTTTATAGGCGGCATGGCACACGGAGGGGACAACCCTAGTTGGTTCTAGGTCCCTCCAATCAAGGGCACAGGTTCATTTCGAACTTCTCATATAATGTCAACTTGAACTTGTTATACAAGTTCAACTTTAACTTCTCATGCAAATCCAATTTGGACTTTGCTCAGCTCATGACAACCATTAGATAGTTAACAATTATGCCAATTATTGTTTTGCTGTCATGATCAATTCCAACATTCTCCCCCTTGATCATAAGGCAAAACATTATAAGCTCAATTCTTAAATAAAACAACATACCAAGACACCGAGTTACAACAGTTATGTAAGCACCATTGAACCCTAGTGACCGTAGTATATAATTCTATTTAAGAACGAAGCTTCTCACATTAGGAGCTCCATAAACCTTTCCTTATCAGTCCATTTATTGTTGAAACTTTATATAGAGGCAATAGATTACAACGGTCAATTAAGCACCATTGAACCAATTGACTACAATATATTGTTCCATCACAAAATAGACCCTATTAGTGGGGAGAGGGTGTCATAATAGTCCCACTTATTCCAGAATCAGTATTTGAGATCTCATTTATCCCCAATCTATAGGCTTCCATTAGTCTCCAAGCCGGCAATTAATTGAGACAAGCCTTAATGAGGAAATAAACAAACCTAAAACTTTACACTTATTCTGACAGGCGCCTATGTGTAAGCTCAACACTTATGGGCTGAACATGAGCTTCATACTTAATATCAATCATTTGATTCTGGAATTTAACTTCCATCTTTTACAATGTCATGTGTTTGGCAGCGACACTTTTGACTTGTGATTTTGGAAGTAAATTGCACTCGTATAATGCATTCCGGGAAAATTTTAAGGAATAACTTCCTTATACTTTAAACTTTATATTTCAAACCAAATTCACACAGCCCACTGTGAATTTGTTACATACCATGTCTCTCGATATCTTGCATTACTAATGATCCATTAGAGTTCTTATATCATTAGTAATGCCACTTTAAAATTGGTGAGAGCCATTCCACAATATGGCTCCTCCCAAATGTGAAGATGAACATACTGTGGATATAATTTCATCAACACTCTGTCTGGGTTTCCAACAACATTATGATTACCAGACATTTTCCATGAGAACATGTAATCCTCAACACTCTGTGTACAACACAGAGTTATTCTCAGTAATTTTCCAGTGGTCCAGTCCTGGGATAATATATATATGCCAAATATCCCGGTTGCACACATTAAGGGCAAGCATATACATTGAGTGCTCACAATACTCATGATAGTCTTAGCTTTAATAACAGCTCCATTGCCCTTAATAATAGGAGTTTGCATCAAACCTTAAGAGATTATCTTAAGTCAATCTTTCCTTTACCAAACTCCCGCATTACTGGACCCATCTTGGTGATCTTTTAAAAAACTTGAGAGGTATCACCAAGACAATCTCAAAAGCCCAGATGTGTAAAATATATTCTGGGTCTTATATTGAATATCCTCATTGTTGATAATCAACAAGGTTTTGTCCAAATAAATAAATCATACTTCCACTGGTCTCATTAAAATGTTAAGATCCTGTTGTGTGGGACTCTATCTTCCTTCTAGTATTAGACTAGAAGTATTAACTCATGAGACAAGTCATAATTATAACTCATGAGACAAGTCATATTGACCTTTCGGATAATAGAAACATAAGTCCAACCATCCTCAGAAAATACTTGTCAAAGGGCTCCCACTGATCTCAACATCCTTTAGCATTAAAACCCAGTAGAATTATTTGAACAATAAATAATGGTACCCTTTATATGGATGTAGCTTAAAGATTTAGTATCACAAAGCATAAGGAAAATTTATTTGTGAGTTGTGACACTCACTACCATCCATTTATAAAACCACTGTTCTTCCACAATTGTATTGCACACATGTGCATGTATACGACTCTACCAGTGGTTTAGAGTATGCATTTGTCTTAATATTAATTTGTTACTACTATATTTTTTCTACATATATATTAATGAATTATAATGAGACTTTCAATTCCTCCCCCTCGAAATGACAATTTCGATAAACTCCCATTATTGACATTAAGGGATTTAAAAAACCTGTCTTGTAGAGTTGACAATATTCTAAAGTTCCCATAACTAATATATGTTTACTCTCATTGGAATAGAAGTGGAAAAAACATAACATTGTTGGAAATCTTCCAACAACTTTCACTACCTTCTATTCGTCATTTAGAACTTCATTGTCTTGAGATGTTGGCAATATAAATGACATTTCATAATTTAGCCAACATGTTTTAATGCACACAATATCATGAACACAATTTTGGTTCAATCTGTTGTTGATTCACCAAGGAACAAACATCATAATTGTGAATTGAACTAAAAAAATGGATCCTTTTTGTTGTCCTCACCCCTTTGGGTACTCTTATGATCACCACTTCTTTGTTAAATGCCAAGCGGCTTTAATTTAATTCATCTTAGGGATTGCACCCTTTAATTAATATAATTAATCTGAGTGATTGCTCCCCCAGATCCTTATTTATGTGATCATAAGGGACCTTTCTTTAAGTTGCTCCCCCTGATGTTGACAACCATAAAGGTTCCTTATTTGGGAGAAAACTTTTATTAACGAAACATGTGCTTAATCTCAAGAACTCAATTCCACATCAAGGTACCAAAACAACCATGATTATTATGGCTAAATCCAGAACAATTATCAACAATAGGGTATCACCATTAATTGTCTCAATATTTATCCATATTATTATGAATGATTTCTTAATGTGCTTTAATCCCATGATAATATGATAAAAAGCACATTAGAGACTCAACTAATGGTCTTATATTCCTTACCACATAGCTGATGGCATTAATGGAGAAGGACCATTATTAAGGTAGTCTACCATGACTGGAAACAACATTAGTCAATATACAGTCAAGGTCCATAACCTTTACTCATATGATTACCTCTAGTCAAAACTTCCCGTTGGTTCCATTTTGAAAAGAGAAAATAACTTTCCTGATTATTTATGATTACAATCAACGTTGGTTAGAATGTAATCATGGACCACCAGTTGACCTTATCCGCTCTAACCAAAACTTCCCGTTGGTTCATCTTGATTAGAGAGATAATAATAATAATTGTAATCATGATCTCATAAAGATATTAGGCATAAATACCTCAAAACTAAATAATTAATTAAATGACGTATGGCTATAAATGACGTTGGTCAAAGTATAGCTATAAGCCATTGATTAATCACAATAGAACCCCTCATCTTCGACCAAAATACATTGATCGAAGACATTATCATGATCATGACCACACAACGAAAATCGGTAGAGCGCAAGGCTCTTAATCTTGTGGTCGTGGGTTCGAGCCCCACGGTGGGCTTTATCATAAAGATAAAACACCACATAATCATATATTTTAATGCTTATCTGAATATTATTCCTATCTCAAAATATAATTGAGACCAAATCTTAAAGAATTAATCCCAAATCTTTCCTTTCTCCATGAGATGTCATTTGACTTTATTCGTGGCCTCACTAAAAAAATGTCCAAAAGCCAGCCTTTTCATGCTCAAAATTGAGCCCATTAATTATGCTAGGCTAAAGAATATGATCCTTTATAATTTTGGGCAATTCTTTAATTATAACAATTCAATGATCATAAAGAACTTTGGTTAGAATACGATCATGAATCATCGTTTATTTTATGCCCAACCATTAGTCCATATCTCAATGCAAAATTTCCCGTTGGGTTCTATTTTGATTGAGATCGACTTTAATTGACCGTGGCCACAACCATTATTTGTACATCAATAAATAGAACTTGCATTCCATTTACTGCCACATCATATCTCGTATTTTTTTAGAAACATTATCATCAAATGTCTTTGCCCATTTCATTAGGCCATACTTATTTGATGACCCTCATCATAATGTGCTCAAAACTATAAGGCTCCTTATCATGTGATGCTTAACATCACATCATTAATTCTTAGTCTTAAGGAAAAAATTATCATTTGTTGGGCATTAAGATATTAATCAATGCTCCTGAAATATTGAGACCTTTGTCTTTGCACTGAATAATCACCACAACACATTTTGATGATATGATTCACCAATCATTTCATATAAATAATCTTCTTTTATTATTCAAATCCATAAACACGTTGGTCAGAGAATGGATAAGAACAATAAAATTTTGTGACAAATATTTATCAAACGCGTTGGTCAGATTGATAAATATAAGCCACACTCAATTTCATAAAAATCCCATTAATAATTCTCATAATTAAATCATCCCGTTGGTTCGGATTTAATCAAGAGAATTCTTAATAAACTTGAATTCTCTAATCAAGTTCTCCCGTTGGTTCTAACTCGAATAGAAAATTATGCCTTAATTTGCAGCGGAAACATGCATTAATTTTGGGCATAAACATAAAATACTAGTGCCTCATCATTATGGAAGACATAATAAATGCACTATAAGTATTTAGCCCTAAATTCCATTTCAAATAAGTATTTTTTTAGCTTAATCCATAATTAAAACAGTGCTTCAAAATTCACTGAAATAATTAAACGCAAACTTCATTTGTCTCGGCCCAATGGCCCATTACTGTGCAGCCCAATTTATTCAAAAATTTTTTTTTTGAAAAAAAACCTTTTAATCTCCAAATGGGCTGCATCTTCCCATTCTGGGCCAATTCCGGCCCAGCCCGTTCTCCCAGCCGGTTTGCCCACCCGGGTCGCGGGCCCAACATGTGCTAGGCCGTGCTTCACCGCCCGACCGGCTTGAAAAACCGGCCGGCGGCCCGGCCTCCCCCAACCCTAGCTCTCCTCCCCATCTCTCTCTCTCAACCCGGCGGCGGCGGCGGCGGCGAGCGAGGGAGCCCCGCGGCAGCGGCAGGAGGGAGTAGCGGCGCCGCCGAGGTCCCCTTCGCCGGAGCACGCGCGCGACGTTGGCCAGCGCGCGGCTCCGTCGAGCAGCGCCTCGACGGTGCCCAAGGCGAGGTGGCCACGTGCTTGCGCCGGCAGCATCCCACTGGCCTCCTTCGCTCAGCGGTTCTCCAACGGCGGCAGCTGAGACGTCGCGAGGTGGCCAGCCTCGGCGGCAGCGCAACGCGCGCGTAGAGGCTACCCGCCCGAGCTTTGCGCGTGGATGTCAAAGCTCTGCGCCGTCACACAGCGTCGACGGCAAGCTCCAGGCACGGATCCACCGCCTTTATTCATCTAGGGTTTGGATTTATCCCGGTTTTGGGATATTTTGTGGAGAATCTCGATGATCTAGGGTTTTGGTATTAGGGAAAATTATAGGATTAATATGTCAACTTGAAATTTTCCCTCCAATTTGATGGTTAACACCACTCAAAACCCTAGAGCACCTCCCTTTTGGATGATATTCATGAATTTAAGCATGAACAGAGGCACGAATATGATGAACAGCATGAACCTTGATTTGGGGAATTTCATAGCTTAGGGTTTTGATTTTGGGAATTTAGCTCAAAATGAACTTCCCTTTTTATCATGATGCTTAACACACCGCTAAAAACCTAGGTAACTTCAATTGTGCATGAAACTTGATGAAAATCATGAACTTGAATAGGAATAGAGGCACAAAACATTAACGTCAAGAACCCTAATTCCCCTCTATTTAATGCATAGCGCCACATGAAACCCATAGATTGCATCAATTTTGTATGAATCAAAAGAACTAGGGTTTGAAATGCATATATATTTCAAGAACATCGGTTCCAGGGCATGATATTGATGATCTTGAACAAAAACTTCAAGAACAGAACATAAACCTTAGGTGCAGAGGGTCCTAACTAGAGCTTAGGCAGGCTCTGGTGCCATTGATAGAAATTTGCCAGGATCACTAACTCTAGATAGAACACCAAGGATTGATCAAGTTCATGCACTAACATACCTTCGTTCGATGAATTAGCCATAGGGCTCGCTGAAGTCCACGTGCCTGCTTGATGCACGCTTGATTCTATAGATGTAGGTAGCGGCGAAGTCCTTCCCAGCGCTACCATGCCCAGCTGATTGGTAGCTAGCTTAATTGTCATCAATCCAAAACCCCAAAGGGGCCTTTCCTTTTATAGGCGGCATGGCACACTGGGGACAACCCTAGTTGGTTCTAGGTGCCTCCAATCAAGGGCACAAGTTCATTTCAAACTTCTCATATAATGTCAACTTGAACTTGTTATACAAGTTCAACTTTAACTTCTCATGCAAATCTAATTTGGACTTTGCTCAGCTCATGACAACCATTAGATAGTTAACAATTATGCCAATTATTGTTTTGCTGTCATGATCAATTCCAACACACTTCAGTTCACCAGCAACACCAATACGATAACCATTTCGTTTACTCCCCCGCAAAGGTTTGGTGCTTTCATCACAGCACTGTCGCTGTATCAGCCGGGGATAAGCAAAATTTAAACGGAGTAGATTGGAATTTGTTTGCTGCTCTGTAGTCTGTACAAGTTGATTTGATTGACAAAACCTGTACGTAATTGTAGTGCAGCGGAGAGCTCATGCTGTGTTTAGTTGGGGAATAAGTTAAGTTTTTTTTTATGAATAGTATGTTGGGAAGCGTGTTCTGTAAGAGAGATGAATAGGAAAAACTTATTGAATAAGTATTTGTTGATGGAACTAAACACGGCCCCAGTATTTTCAAGTTAGCACACCACACTGGACCAGCCGCCGTGGCAAAAAGCTGCACACATTGGGTGCATTCGGCAGAGCTGGCTGCAGCTGCCGCTGCAGCAGCTAGGCAACCGTGATGCTGCAGAGAGCCAAGCTGCTGCTAGTTCATAGAAGTGGCACTGGCAGAAACGCATACTGCAGCCGTTCGGCTGTTCAACTGCACGCTGGGCAGCTGCAGCTGCAGCCGTCAGGCCCATTTTCCCTACCATGCACAAATCTTCAACGCGCCCACAAGCAGGAAACAGCGTTTGGGCCGGTGACAAGTAAGTAATGGGCTCAGGGGTGGGCCGTCCACCCGTCACACAGTGCCTGGGCTGGTCATACCTCATACAGAATTACAGACGACACTACGACAGCAAGCACATGGTAACCCTTTCCTTTTAGTCCCAAACGGCTTGCTCGAGCGAGTGGCAAAGGGGAGCGTTGCTATTTAGAAGCGCCTGGAGCGCCGGGTTACAGCAAGCAGCTGCGCAGTGGGCACAGAGCGAAGAACAGAAACACCATAAACATAATTTGATCATACCTTGGTCATTAGGGACTCTCACTTTAGTTTTCTCTCTTTGTTTTGATCTTGTTCTTGCTCTGGGCTTCTTTGTGCTTGTATGTTTTGTGTCGGTCGGTTTCCCCGGTGACCACATGCGTAGCCGATCGGTGGCTTAACGGGGTACGACCCCTTCCTTTTATATGCGCTGCTCACCGGAGGGGACCGACACCCTTGGGTCGGTTCCGTCCTCGATCAGGACGGAACGAGGACCTTCTTCCTAAGCAGCATACTCCAATTTTTGGAGGGTTCCCTCTCGGAGGGATCCCAACAATTCAGTATGGTTTTTGAATAATGTATAATAGTAAGTTATTTGTACAACGTTCAAAGATTTAGTACATTATTTGAACATAAAACATCTTTTTCTGTCCTTATTCGGTAAGTTTGCTACTTGAACTGCCATGGAAAGACAAGCGAAACCTTATGCTTGGAGTACTAATGGTGCCATGACGATTGACGAACAAAAGAAATGTACAAACTTTTGGTTTTATTATCATGTTATATAATATCCTCTGCTGAACAATGTCTATATGTATACCACTACTAGCCTACGGAATCTACACGAGAAGTCTTTTATCTCCCGAGCCCCTACTATACACATCTACATTCATCACAGATAGTTTGAACGATGTTCAAGAAAAATGGCAGCTGCAAGCAACTGCACGCTCCACTGCTTTGATTAGGTTTGGTCTAATTCGAGCTGCTCTGAGACATTTGTCTTCAAAGATGTAAGGCTTCTCGTTGTTAATGCGAACAAGAACTTTTTATGCATGTTAACCATGCTGATGTTTGCTCAGCTACTATTTTTTTTATTCATGTAAAGAATGAAAGAATCTGTATAATCATTTGTGGTTAACTACTAGTATATCACATCCTTTGATGAACAATGTGTATATGTTTGTATACTACTACCTGCCCTAAGACATCTGCACAAGCAGTATTCCTGTTCCTTAATTTCCCCTAGCTCCTACTATACACATCTTCATCAATCGAGTTCGACTGAAGAATCTTCAAGAAAATTTTGCAGCTTGCATCTTCTTGCATCAGTCAGCCACAGCTTCCACAACGAGTGCTCCGTGCTGCAGAGGCGACCGGAACGCCTCCCTTGGCGTGGACACTGCTGGCTGGTTGAAGCTTCGCCTCAGCGGAGAGGCAAACCGGGACGCCGCGGCGGCACCGCTGCACCTCGGCGAGAGGTTCACCTGCTCCAGCGCCTGAAGCTGGAGCTCCGACGGGTAGTCGCGCACGCACCCGATCCGGGGTCCTGCTCCCGTCGTCCACTTGAAGGACAGCTGCTTGCCCAGCTGATAGGACTTCATCTCCTTCTTGGAGTTGATCCGCTGCAGGATCTTCTCACGCGGCACGGGCGCTTGCTCTTCGGCTTCCTCCTGATTATCTTCTGATGAATCTGAATGTGCCACTGCAGTTTCTTCTTCGCATTTATCGGTCTCGGCTCTGGCAGTGTCGACAGCTTCAGGTTGCATCTGGCAAGGGCCGGTTTCTTCAGGAGCAGCTGCTTTGTCTCCTGTTTTTTCGCTCTCAGAGGTGACTCTTTTGAGGCTGCCCCAGAACTCCTCATCCTCCTCTGCTGGGCTCATCTGCAGAGAGTTTGCAAAGAAACTTAGAACTGCAATTATGTGGAAACATTGAGGATTTTTCTTCTGTGTCTCTGAATGATCATGATGTGCTTACCTTAACATCAGTTAGATCGACCATGTTGTCCATGAGGAAGCTCTTGAACTCCTGGAAGTTCTCCTCTGTCGGGCGGTAGTGCCCGCTATGAGGCCAAATAGCCTGTCACACAGACATGGCAGTTCGAATCAGTGTGCCATCAAATGAACCGAAGATATAGATGACTTTTGAAGGGGGGAAATCTGCTAATTGTGATGAATAAAAAGAAAGACAGTAGATTGATAGGTGCAGTACCTTCAAGGTTCCATTCTCAACGACCAATCGCCCAGCAGCAGAAGTAGCCCCTCCGGCTAGAAAGCTAGAATGTTGGAATGTACCCTTTCTCTTCTGCACATGACATTGTAGGATAATGTTACTTGGTGAACTGTAAATTCTAAGGCTACGTGGACGTTTACAAATATGAAGTATATGAATATTTACCTGGCCAACATACAAGGTCTTAGATGTGCTAAGAACAAAGATCCACTTTGCATCCCGTGGTCCGCAAGATGTGTCAAGGATTTGGCCACTCTTCTTGTGTAAGAACTTGCCGTCCTCGATTACAACCTCATAGTCCTCTCTTTCTTTCTACACAAAATGTATGAATGGTATATTAGCCACCGGCTATTGAACTCTAATTGCTTTTTTCTTTGCTTAGTGTTCTGTGAATACTTACTGGACCAAGGTACTTGATGCACTGGCTCAGAAGCTTTGATCTTGAGCACTTGCCTTCAAGGTTGATCTCTCTGCCTTCTCCGATATCGAGCCTGTATAGGTAAACCAGGTCCATCAGCTTAAATTTCATTTCAGTGCTCACTAGCACAGCAATTGTGAAACCTGAGTCATTAATTAGCACACTGATTACTTACCAGTAGAAGAAAGGCTGCTTGCTTTCACATTGGAGCCAGGAATCGTAGTAGTAGTGAAGGTTATGACCGTAGCGGTGCCGTGGGTCAATCTGTTTATTAAGAATTTCAGTATGAAATGGACATTAGCTTATTATTTGATAGGGACTAAACCAAAAAGGTCTAATTTTGACACACCGCTTCGAGCCAGTGCTGCAATGCGAGCTTCTGAGCTTTGTCATCCTTGAGCAGTCCCTTTCCAACCTGAAACGGGCACATCAATTTTAGTCCAGTCCACCCATCTCGGAAGGATTAGCAGCTGGCAAAAACCATTCAGAAACTAAAAAGAAAGCCAAATTTGTACCTTGGCAGCTCGAGTCCTTGCTCTTGACCACTTGGACATGGCGGTCTCCTGCTTCTCGATGTCGAAGAAGGACACGGAGCTGCGCTTGAGCAGCGCGAAATCCAGCAGCTTCCACCTGTCAAAATCACAGCAAAAACAAACAAATCAGCACCCCACAGACGCGCAATGCCGCTGCAAATCGAAGCGTGTCAAGGATGAACTGAGGCAACGCACCAGCTCTGCTCGACGAGCACGGCGCAGTCGGCGAGCTGCCGGCGCGTGCGGAAGCTCTTGTACACCTTCTGGAGCCTGAGCGCGGCGGCCTCGTGCTTGGGGCTCTCGACGGCCGGCTCGGCGGCGAACCTCGCCGTGGCTACCTCCCTGGGCTCCGGCGAGGCGTCGCCGCCGGCGGTCCGGATGGAGATCTTGGTCTCCACCTGCAGGGCCGAGGTGGCCTGTGCCCGCTTGAAGCTGAGCGAGCCCTCGATGAGGAGCTTGCCGGAGCCCAGCGCCTTGAGGACGGGCGGCGGCGGCGGCGGCGCGTCCTCCATGTCGAGAGGGTCGTAGTCATCGGCCGGGCACGAGAACAGGACGCCCATCGCGACGGACGATGCTGCTCCTCTGGATCTTTCCTCGAACCTAATGCGAAGAGACCATAACCACACCCAACGATCCGATTCAGACGCCGGAAAAATCTCGCGAAAAAGGACAAAAAGAGCAATCGCGAAGCAAGAACATGGGAGATTGGGAGCACAGCGCAGGAAGAAGAAAGGGGAGATTGGAAGAAAATGCAAGTGGCAAGAACCACCCCTCCTCACCTGTTGCCAAGCCAAGCTAGTAGCTACCCTTGCTGTCTCCTCTCCTCTCAACTGACTTGTTGTTGGGTTGTTTCTCTTCTCTTTTGGCGAACAGAAGGGTGCTGGGCACTGATGGTGGCTGATTATGTGGGAGGTTAGTGTGAGACAAAGGGGAGCAATATATAGAGGGGGCAGGGGATGGGAAGAAGCTGACGAGCTGAGCTTGGGGGGGGGGGGGGGGTGGCTGGCGGTGTGGACTTTCCGGCCGGGCGTCCGGGGCTGAGATGGGGCAGGAAGAAGAGAACCCGAGGCCGAGGATTAGTTTTGTGGCGGTTCCACGTGTTCTCGGGGATGTCAGGTCAGTTCATCTGACTCGGAATCGGGGCGCTAAAGCTAGGCTGGCAAGCGTGTATCAAAACCAGCGATGGCACGCTGCTCCGCCGAAGTTGGTGGTGGCATGGGCAGACAGGTTTTAAGCACTGGAATTTGCTGTCCCGTGCAGATCGTGCGCGTCCAACAAATCACCAATAGTACATGTTTTTTTCTTTCATAAGATCAAGTTTTACGTGTAAAGATAAAAAAAAAACCGCCTTTCAATAGTTTCCAAAATGCATGTATGATATTTTGGCCAATCCAAAACTACGTACCAAACAATTCCTCAAAAAAAAAAAAAGGACTACCAAACAACGTACGTGGCCGTAATTAGATAAGGTTTACATGCACCCAATTCCCCTTATTCACGTCGTTTCTGCATCAATGCGTTTTCTTTGGAATTGTTTCGAAGTAGTATGTACTCCATCTTAACGAAGACTTGACCGACAGGTCTGGACTCCGGAGTCCCCATTTTCCAACACTTCAACTGTCGTCCCTTATCGATTTCTTCCTCAATTTACCATAGCCGGCCGATGCAAATAAAGGGTTTACCTGACGACTATACGCGCGTTGCAGTTTCCATGAACTAGCCATGCGTGGTTAACAAAATGGTTGTTCATTAGGACGTTTTACTGAAAGTCCATTACGATGACGAGCTGAAATGAAGGAGATGCCGACGTACGTACCAGAGAGGGGACATGCCAGTTTAATTCTGATGGTCGGTTTGACGGCACTGCAAATTCTCTTGTCCACTCCGTTTGTTTGTAGCTTGTGCACTGTCCCCAACATGATCTGCACTTTTGTTTACTTAGAACGCGGTGGAATCAGCTAGTAAATCCTCCCAACGAGAAATTTTACTATGCGATTGTTGACTACTGTTATAGTTCGTTTAATTACCGTCCAGCTAATTAAACTCTACGGCGCTTTCCTCGGCTGTACACGTAAGTTACTCTGCAAAACCCTGGATATTCCGTCTGCCTATACTCCGTATCTACGTGTACGATATTCGTTAGCGTCTTTTGTATGATCCTCTTGCCACGTCACCGTTTTAATTTACCACACTTTAGACACGTCAGAGTATTTGACTCGGCAAAAAGAAAAAATACACGTCAGCAACGCGACCCGTCCGTCGAAGACATTCCGTCTCGTACGTACGTCATTTCGCCTGATAGTTACGGGCGCTCTTTGTTTTCGCTGAATCGCGACCTCGATCGGTCGGTCTGGTGTGTCCATCCGTCGTGTCAAAATGGGATTGGGTCCACGAATCTCTCGGGAAATTTGGACGGTGAGCTTTCGTGGAATGGTTCATCAGCTAAGACTAGTTTCTGAAAAACAAAAGGTAACCATGGTCGACGGTCTCCTGTCCTTTGATTTGGTTCAGTTCGCAAAGAAATTGAGCTGGTAGATACGCATGTAGATTCTATACAAAAAGAAACCACCTTGCCTACCTGTAACGTGGATAGGAGCTATAGCGATGTCCCCAATTGAGCAACCGCATTCTTACACGTGTAGCTACACCAGATTTGCAACAAACTATCTTTCTATGGAGCTACACGTGGCTCCACATATATGTGGTCACCCCCTCGCCACTACAGGCGCATGCACTACACCACTGGCCGGGAGGAAATACAAACTGTGCAAAAACTTCATGTTGGCGCCTCTTGCTTATTCAACCTAACAGAGTACTGTGGGCCTCTGAATCAAGTTTGTAAGGAGATCACTGAAAATATACATTTGTGAAGGGATCTCTGAAAAAAAGATTGAGTGAAGGAGGAGAGGCACCAAATATTTCCATATTATAAGTTTATGGACCTTGTAATTTTACACGGGTCAAGAGAGGGGAGCGTGCCTATGTATGGTGCCTCTTGGATGGAGTAGTCCTCAAGTTTTCCACAAAGAGTACCTTCTTCGGTAATGCTACGGTTCGAGCGTCCGGCGCGGGGGTGATTCTCCGGACGGTTACGTGGCCTAGTCTTGTCCAAGTATTTTCCTTCACGTCAAATATTACGGTGTCTTTTTTTCCTCGTCCAAGTAATTTCCCTCTATGTTGCATGTGATTTTATCCTCGCATGGAATGTTGCAACCCAATATTTTGTTTCTGACGTCCCTTTATGTTGCAGCACGATATAGATGGATCTGTGCAACATTTTTTCTAGTTCAAATGGTGCATCACACTTTTATTCCAGTCAGATCTTGTTTGTTGCAAAAAAATCCATCGGTCCATGTTGTGGTGCTTTTTTCAGCATTGAAAGTTGCATCACGATTTTTGTTTCACACGATTATGTATGTTGCAACAATCGATCGCTCGATGTTGCTCCGCTTTTGTTCCAGGTGTTCCTATTTGTTGCAATAAGCAAACGATAGATGTTGCGTTGCCTTTTTCCGGATGTGGCATCACTATTTTTGTCCATGCGGTCCTATTTGTTCCAAACTAACCACGGACAATGTTCCAACGTTGCATCGGTATATTGCTCCAGCCACCAGGTGATCCAGTTTATTGCAACAAGCGATCGATGGATGTTGCGTCGTCTTGTTCCTCGGATCGGATGTTGCATCACTATTTTCTTCTAGGCGTTCCTATTTATTTCAAGCTAACCGTGGTCGATGTTCCAATGTTGCATCGGTTTGCTCCAGCCTCCAGGTAATCCAATTTGGTGCAACAAGCCAACAACCAATCGTTCCATGTTGCACCGACGTCTTCCCTGAACCAATGTTGCATCACGAATCTTGCTCCAGTCAATCCTGTTTGTTTCAATCTACCCACGATCTATGTTGTCCCCGGCCAATTTTTTGTTTCCCATGTTGCAAACCACCGTCCGATGCTGCGCGCCCGGACATTCCCTACCTTCTTCTATCATATGTTTCCTATGTGGAGTAATGCCCAAGTTATTACTTATACTACCTCTTAAAATGTTTTTTTTCAGAATTGCTATAGTATACTCGAGTGTTTTACCCCTCCTCCTACACTCGAATTTTCTCTTCCCCTTCTTCTCTAACTCCGGCGAGCTCCGACGAGTTTTTAGGGTTCGGAGTTGGGCTGGGGGTTACCTGTGGCCTGCGAATGTAGAGGGGCCTCCCGGTGGCTCGCCGGCCGACGGTGGTGGCGGTCGAGACGGGGGTGGAGCGGAAGCGGCGCGGCAGCGCCGTAGGAGCCGGGCGGCGGAGGACCCCCGGTTGGGCTGTGGAGGCGGTGCGCATCAGTGGTAGCACAAGCACCCTTGAGCACAACCTTATGGCTTGATTTTGTGGTGTAGCAATTATTGCAGAGCTGCAGTTGAGTTCAACTTGGAGCGCATGAAATTGCCAGCAAAACTCTTGACTAGGATGAATTTAGAGTGAAGTGCATGGGCGGTCCCTAAACTTGTGTGGGTGTGTCATCTAGGTTCTCGAACTCTCAAAACGCGTTTTCAGGTCTCTAAACTTGTATGGCTGTGTCATCTAGGTCCTGAACTTTCATAATGACTTATCGAGCCCCTAAACTTGTATGAGTATGTCATCTAGGCCCCCTAAACTTCTGTAGTGTGTCAAATAGGTCCAAATGGTCTCGAAACTCATTTTGTGTGATGACCTAACATGTCACGTGGCATCTACGTGTACTTACGGTCACCAAAAGAAAAAAAAAACAATTATGGGACCGGTATATTAGTCACACCAATTATCGTGCTGCCACCATCGCCCCTGAATCCGTTGGTTGTGCCACCGCAACAAGGTGAAGCCTAGAAGAGAGGGAGAACTGAATTTCATTTTTTTAATTTTGTCCATGTACTTAACATATGAGTCTCACAATTTTTTGTTTTTTTTATTTCTTGTAGTGACCATAAGTAAATTTGACATGCCACACCATCACACAAAACGGGGGTTTGGAAACCATTTGGACCTATATAACACACTACACAAATGTAGGGATATAGATGACACACCCATACAAGTTTAGGGACCTGATAAGATGTTATGGAAGTTCGGGGACTTAGATGACACACTCATACAAGTTTAGGGACCTAAAAATGCGTTTTGAGAGTTTGAGGACCTAGATGACACACTCATACAAGTTTGGGGACCGCCATGCACTTCACTCATGAATTTATCCTCATTTCTCGGAAGATGGGGGATCGATAATCATATATAACATCACTACATATAGTAAAGGCATCAGTGTCCTAATATTGTTTTTTCCCCTAGAAGAAAAGGACACAGCACACCGTATCTCGATTATATTTCGGTGCTCCTTGTATCAAAACAAGCACAAGACAGAGAGAATCGGAATATTTGGACCCTGATAAAAATAACAAACCGCTTATATATACGTTGACCCCTCAACGCAGATGCTGGGCAGAGCGTAACCACACAGCCGCTACGAGCCGAACCCTATCACCAAAACCACGGACATTACTCACGCACTGATCCATAATGCCATAACAAGATGCCATGAAAGGAAACCCTAAAAAAGAAGAGAACCGTATAAATGACACAGTCCACTAAAGTACTAAACGCTACTCTTATTAGGAGCACGCAAATACCCTAATCCGCAGCATGGCGCAATAATTATGAAACAACGGCCGGGGAACAACGCCTGGGTGTTTTTGACGCTAATCGCACATCTACAGGCATCATTGGTCGATTTGAAACGATGGGTCATCACGGCTGACGTGGTTGCTGCGGGGGCGAAGCCACGGCGTGCGTGCTCTCTCGCTCGCATGAACACAGCTTAGCTGCAGCAGGTCGAGACGAGAGGACCGGTCGATCGAGTCCAAGGAGAAGAAGAACCTGGTCGTGTGGCTTTTCTGCAACCCATGCATACGTACGGTGGATGAGAGCCTTCCATGGAAGCTTCATTGGTGAGAGAGCTGGTACAAAAAGTTGGTAGGATTATTGTTAACAATCTTGCTTAAATCTCGAGTGGACCCACCCAGATGCAGTACACGTCGGCGGTGCGCGCACATGAGCTAGGGACAGCGAGCTGTCAGTGTCCGGATCACGGCAAGAGGACAGCCGGAGTTGTGGGCTCCGACATGCGATTTTGTCAGCTTACATGCCCGTACGGCGGTGTTGCTTTGGTTGGACGTACTGCGGCTTTTCCGGTGACTGGCGGCGGCGGCCACTAGCTCAGCTTGGGCCCTTGGAATCCAGGGTGGGGATCGGAACCACACAGGAAAGATCCCGTTCGGCCGATTCTGATTATGGATTTATTTCCACGCACATTTTATTGCCTTTTCTTATCCCGTTTCTCTTAACAGTAGGCATCCATGCTTGTCATAGTACTCCTCGCCCTGCTGCTACGGATATACTACATGCGTACTGCTGGAAAGATCGCCGACGAAATTATTAAAGCAGCGCTGGTATTCAGAGACCACGTTACTTGAAACGTAAAGAACTTATACTCTGTTGATCAGAGCGTTGATACTTGATCAGCAGTTTTGGCAGTTTGTACACAAGTCGTAGCAAGATTTCTAAACTAAGCCCTGATCAAGTTTGAAAATTTTTCCTCGCCCTGCATTGCTCCAAACTTGCTAAATTGTGCGAGTGGCATCTCAAATTTGGATTTTCTTTTTTTTTTTCGGAAAATGAAAAGTAGTGCTCACGAAATCTGCATAATGCTAGAGTAATCACCGATTAAAGAGCTTAAACCTTGTGATATGCTCAGATCTTATTAAAGAATGGAGGGATTCTAAATTAAACTGATTATGTTCGATGATTAAGTGTACTGCCTGTATACATATATAGAGTATATATACATATCATGAATGAAACTTTTGACCAGGAACGGTGTGCCTCTTTCGTGGCCTTATGATAAAAAGGTAGTATCTGGTAAAGGCTAAAGCTGCAATTTTAATCACAAATAATGATGGCATAGATGAGGAGGATATAGCACTAGCTATGGCAGCCTGGATATATCATTCTTTATATTAAGAGAGAAAAAAGGCTTCAGTAAAATAATACAGCAAGGCCATGGCCATGGCGACGACGCGGTCAGCCAGGGTGAAGGATGGCGGTGGCGGCGGCGTGGCGCAGAGGGCGGTGGTCAAAGCTTGCTGAGGATGATTCGTTTGGTATATGCTGTTGCATTGCTGTTACAGTAGTACAGACACCGTACCGCCACTCACAAGAGTTGCAGGCAGATCCAGATCAGACAACCTGCAGAGAGTATCCTAAAATAGTACGTCAAATCCAGCATGATCCGAGCCTCGAGTGGCCGGCCGTACGCGGCGCCAGCACGCGCCCCGCACGTACGTACGCGGATTAACCAGCAGTCGCCGTCCGTGTCGTGGCAACTAACGGGCGCACACAGCAGGGTGCCGAGGCCGGTGGCCACGTACGGGACAGGGAAAGGCGACGATGAAGCGTGGAGTGGAGACACAGATGGATGCCTGAACGGGAAAGGGATGATATGGATGGCTCGGTGACTCGGTGGAGACGACGCCGTGTTCGTCGCCGTCGTTAGATCGTGTGGCCAGATGGACCCACATACAAGTTTGCATGGTGCTTATTTGCACCTGATATATATGTTGCCTTTGAAGTGGTTGTTTTGGTACTTTTGTATAATATTTTCCTCAAGAATGTACTACTAGCGAGTAGTCTCTTGCAGTCGTACACTCGTCGTCCTCTGCGCCAACCGCGTGCCGTTTGATTTGTTCCGACACTAGTCGTACACTAGTGCGGCATGCATGCATGCATGTTGTAGTGGCTGAGGTGACATGATTGCACCGTCAGGGATTACGCACGCGCGGACCCTTGAATCAATCAGATAGCTGTTGATCAGTAAGCGTTCGGTCGCCAAAGAGTATATACGTGCGCTCCTCCTCCCCCTATAGTGCTGCTAATTCTTGTTTTCCCTTAATTTTTTACCTAGAAAAAAAAAATCTGCCACGAATCATCTCACAGCTTCTCTCTGAGTGCTTTCTCTTGTTTTTCATGTCACGTGTGCGCCTAGCTGGCGCCACACCATGTGGAAATTACCAAAATGCAGTAGCAGCCCGGTGTATATCTCGGGAAGCTGTTTACCCCAGGTCTTGGCCGGTGAGGTTGAACGCGCCAGGTCTTGGCCTGTATAACTTGCATTACGCGTGACGTGACGTTGCAGCAAGCCGACTCACATAAACTACTGCTAGTGTGTTTTTTTTGGTCGCCTCGCAGGAGAGTAGTTGGTCGAGGATTTTGCGTGTCCTGCTGGTGATTTACACCGGCGCTGCTCGCGCGTTTACCTCTGACCGATGACCTGGTGTCGAGAAATGAGGAGCACCACACCACACTGGGCGTTGTTGGCTGTATGCTCCTGCCGTGCTTGTAGGGGGACATTAGGTCATTAGCTAATGACCCAAGCCCAACTAATGACGACCTAAACTAGCTAAAACACAGGGTCAGGGAGGAAACGTATATGGTCGTCGTCGAGTTCCCACCAGTCAACGCGCTCGTTCCAGGCAGCCGAGGAGGAGAACCAGAGCAAACGCAGCTGTTACCATCATACAGGACTGAAGCGTTTGCCTGTTAACCTGACGGACAGGCATGAAGCCCACGGCAGGACAGGACTTGTCAAATACAAATGTTTTGGGTCCGGAAGACCAAATTCCTTGACGCCCTCGCCTCGCACCGAAAAGCCGATTCATTTTAGATAAATCCGCCAAGTCCAGTCCAGTCCAGCGCCGCGTCTACAACTACAAGGAAAACTCGGTGGTGTCAGTCGTGACCATGCGGTTTCAGTTTCATGGGAACTTGTGGAGCGCTGCTGCTCTCAGCGCGCGGTCCTGACCTACTCCCTGCTCTGCTCTTTCGTTACCGCACCTGCAGCACCCGTTGCTCTGCTTGTAAAAGCTTTACAAGCAGCAGCAAGCTGTCACTTCAGCTTCATCCACTCTTCGAACCGCTCTCCGAATTCCATAGGATTTGCGCCTGCTCCCTGCATTTTTTTTTTTGTAAAACCCATGAAATTATTATGCAGCCCAAAAAACTGCAATAGCTGAGAAGAAACACGATGTGCTCGCTGCTCGGTCTCTGACCGGTTCTCTTGCTTGTCCCAGATCAAACCCCTCATAACTGGGCTACGCGCATCACGTTTTCAGCAATGGATGGACACAAAAGACGGAACTGGAAAGGGGGAAAAAAAAGGTAGCTCGAGCACAACGCTAATCACACGCACCAGCTAGCGCGGTGACATGGATTTCACTTCACACCTAGTATACCAATTGACATTTTCTGGAACAGTTTATTGTTAATCAGAAAAATACCATTACCGCCTTGACAAAAGGAACAAATAACTGCGGACAAACATTCAGATCTAAACACCTGATGTTCAACATTTTCAGAGAAGCCCACTCTGATGTCTGATATAAACCACTGAACCCTGATATTCAGCATTTTCAGAGAAGACCACTTGCTCTGACGAGCAATCAAAAAACAATGAACCAAACCACTGAACCCTGATATTCAGCATTTTCAAAAGAGCACTTGCTCTGACGACACTAGCAATCAAAAAACAATGAACCAAGCCATATTAGCATCGTAGATCACTTCAAATCTTTAGCCTGTCAACAGGTACATTCGTTCTCAAAACACTCAACAATGGCTTTCGAATATACCATACATGTTTTTAACACTCCTACAATAGGCTGACAAAAAAGAATCCGGGTCATTCAATGCAACAGCAACTACATCATCATGCATCATGCAAGTAATACTGCCTATCCCTGATCAAATTTCACTGGCTAACAGAACGAGACCTCTCCCTGCGGGGAGGCCTACTAATGGCAGGGCTGGCGCTCCTTGATTTGCTGGCCACTGGTGAACGCGACAGAGATCTCTCCCTAGGAGAGAGGGAGCTGTAAGATGGTAAATTTGTCCATCAGTCAATTGGAACATCAAAAGCACCAAACAAACTGACAGCATAAGAGTGGATATTACTTGTACCTTGAATGATGCTTTCGCTTAGGTGCTGGAGAGTAGCTTCTGCTGCGGGACCTTGATCTACCCCTAGGAGAGCCAGAGTACCCAGGTGACCTTGAGCCTGACCTCCGACCATAAGAACGGCTTCTGCCACTACACAGGTAAAAAGAACAAATTATTTAACTTTTGCCTCTTAATCAAGGGGGATATATGGTGCTTAAAGTCAAAAGAAATAGATGAAACAGGCGTATGCTACCTGATTCTTTCCCTTGATCTCATCTCAGAGGGCTTCTTTCTGTTCTCCTCTGCAAAAACAACAGTAATTTCCCTTCCAAGAAACATCTGCCCATCCATATGGTATTTTGCATCAGCAGCATCATCAGGGTCAAAATACTGGATGAACCCAAATCCTCGAGGATCCCTGAATCACAAAACAAATATTAGTACTCTCTAAAAAGGGCAATGTTCCATAAAGCTAGTCAAATAACAAAATTGTTTACTCTTCCTTCCAACGATGTTGATACACACAAATCAATTTCAATGGATACACAAATCAATTTCAACGGTAAAGCAGGCACTAGGCTGCTGACCTTGCACTCATCAGAGTTTAGAGAGACTTGAAACTCTTCATAACTTGCATATCTCTTAAACCTCTATTTCTTCCTTTTTTTCTTCAATAGTACTCTTAAGACTTGCGTCTTCAAAAAAGTTACTTTCACTGTTAATCTCAGGGGGTTGCAAGCAATTCCACATAAACCAGTGAAAATTAGAGCATAGACAAAAACACTTGATAAGAACAGGTTTAACATATAAAGAACAAGTGCATCCATTAAAAGCCTGCTGTAGTGCAAATATATTTTAATATTATACAGCCCAAAGAGAGACCTCTGAATTGCAATAGGCATCCAGGAAATACTCACATTCACAGTAATTGAGATAAGGTGCCTTACCCGGTGTAGTAATCCCTTGGAAGATATACATCTTTAACACGACCAAACTTTCCAAATGGTCTACGGAGGTCATCAGGCCTGCATTTGTAATAAATGCCATGTTAAATAGGTGTATCATAGAAGAATAAGCCATTTCCGTGGATTGCCTCATAAACATTAAAAAAAGGAGTCCACTACCAAAAGAACTGCATAAAGTTACTGGTACAACTACAAGGGAGGGAACACACTTAATGAATACAAATTGCAGAGCAAGATGCATTTGAAACCTCTCTGTAATAGTTCAGATATCGGCAGACAGGTTCGGAGCACAGTGGAGTGGATAGACTCACATATTGACAAATTTTAATTTGTTATGTCCAAAATGCATCCTTTCAGACTAGCAAGACAAAGACAGTAACGTACAAGATTTCTTTAGTTGCAAACTGAAGATACTACAATTCCTAAAAAGAGCTCAACATGAACACTTTGATGCCACACGTGTACCAATTCCATTCTCTTTCACAAAATTTGATTTTAGGGCAATTTTCAAGATCGAAAGCAACATCAAAATCACATGAAGTTATAATACAACAAATAAACCATGTCATCTTTGATCCAGTAGCAGCGAGGATCTTACCTACAATCCCTGCGAAGATTCCTTACTAGAAGACTAGTTGGGAGGTCCCTAGCACGGCCTCCATAGCGACCACGAGGACTTGGACTGCGATATCTTCTCCTGTAACCCCTTGGAGGTGAGGGGCTGTAATCATAGCTTCTTCCCATGCTGGTCTAACAACAAAAGAAAAAAAATACAAGTCATTGCAAGCAACACAATAGCAAACCATAACGGTCATGCATTTCCATATCAGACTCGTATCGAACGAAAAGAATATGGAAGCCATGCTGAAAAGAAAGAGAAATACACTCAAACAGGCACCAAAGTAATTGCAGCCAGATAGATCCAATATATTTTTGAAATAGGAAACTCGCACACACTCCCCCTCCAAAAGAAAAAAAAAATACACCAACCACTACAGTTAGATTTATTAAGTTAGTTTCTAAAATATCGGTATTAAGCTCGCAACTCCCAGCAAATGGCCAATGAGCTAAAAGTCCAAAGAATGGGTTACATTTTTCAAATATTCATCACAAGTGCCTGTGGTAGTCTCGCTTACAGTGATTTGGATAACAGGTAAGGCTAAACAACAAATTGGATTGGGCAAGAAGACTTATTTGAGCATACAATGTGGATATGATAGTTTGGCTATATCCTTTGCTACAAAACACTGTTTTTTTTAAAAAAAAAATGCAAGGAGTTCACCTCCATGCCCTGGCTAGAATCTTTTCACCAATATATGCTATCTATCAAGAAATTACCCAGCATCACAGTAAATAACATAACAAGAACTCAAGAAGACAGCTAACAGTAGGTCTATATGAGCAATATGACAGCACAATTAAGTCCTTTGGATGTTTTACTGGAAACAGATTATCGGACCACCCAAGAAAACAAAGTTTTCCTATACTACTTACTTCCAATTCTAATCATAAATTCTACACGCGCAAATCACGCTGTTCATCCCACCCTCAGAACCCTAAAAACCAAATCCAAAATTGCCCTGGCGCTTCCCAAAAAAAAAAAACAAAACCTGCTCCAGCAATCCCGAATTCGCCGACGAACCCTCGAATCCGTTCCCCACTTTCAAAATCGTGCCCTTCACACGACCTCAACCAGGCGACAACGAACTAGGGTTTCCTCGGAAATAAAAGGCGGCTACAAAATCGCACGCCAAATCGCCGCGTCAGATTCCAAGCACCTCGTCGGAGCAAATCTGAGGAGACCCCTCGCGAAAATTAAGGGCTCTATCGGGATCCCAGGATGGCGCAATCGCTTCACGAATTGGATTGGAGCAGTACCTTTTTTTTTCCCTCTCTAAGGCTCGAGGGATGGTGGTGGTCTCCAGAAGCTTCCGAGGTCCGAACGCGACCGCGAGCGAGAGGAGAGGGGGCGCGGGGTGGAGAGAGGCCGTGCGGTTTTAAGGGAGGAAGGAAATCGGAGGACTTGGATTCGGGCCGCGTATTAGTTGGGCTTTTGGAGCCGTTTCTCGTTTGGGCTATCGGCCTGTGAAGGCCCAAACGAAAGAGGATAAGAACGTATCTCTGTAATAGGAATCCTGGACCCAAACCGGGCAACCTCATCGTCCCACATCAACCGCATTGTCTCGGCCGTCGGATCGACCACGTCAACGGTTTAGATTGGCCTGTGCAATCATAGGGCACGCGACCCCACATGTGGGACTCGCTGATGTGGGTCCCACAAGTGGGCCCCACGGGACCCGCGTGATGTGGGTCCCACAAGTGGGCCCGCTCTGGGCCCATGGGACCCGCGTGATGTGGGTCCCACAGTGGGCCCACCGTTGACCACGGGCCCACAAGTGGGTCCCACCGTCTGTGGGTCCCACTAAACCATTAAATGTGGGACCCAACTTAGTTGTTTTAAAAAAGTATTTAAATATTTTTCTAAATTTTTATTTATAGTAGTTCTTATTTTGTTTGTTTAATATAACATCATACTATTTTGTTTGAATTATTTCTTAATTTATTTATTTAAATGAACATAATTTTGAATGATCTAATATAATTTTTAATACAATTTTTAGTGATCTAATACAATTATTATCGTTACTATCTTTTATTTTTTATTAACATATACAAAACATTTTTGGGGATGGTGTCAACATATAATTGCAACATTTTAATATATATAACTTTATTAAAAGGTGTCCAATATCAAATTTAGTCAAAATATCAAAATATAGAACATATAACTTTATTATAGACATGGTTTTGTAAATATTTTGCTTAAAAGAATTATCAAAGCACGCGGAATTTAAGAATTATCTCTATGGAAAAGTTTTAGATTTAGTATGTTTTTCCTTTTGAAATATATTATTTATTAAAATATAGAAATGTATGTAAGAAAATTGGAAAGTAGCTTTGAATTTTGAAATTTGCTATGTATAATCCATTCTCACAAATGTTTTTACGTGATCCGTCATATATATAATTTGATATCAAAATGCTTCTAAATTAAAAATTGTTTAATACAATAATAACTTAAAATTTGAAAACATGAAGTTCATTAAATAATAAATATTCTATAACACCTAAATACTTCAACATCTATAAAGTTATTACAGATCACACTTTAAATCCAAAAGGCTTTCTAATGCACCCGTCAAACCCAATATCCAAACACCGAAGCAACTTCAAATTCAAAAATGTTGAATTCTAAAATAGCTCAAAACTTCAAAATCTACATATTTGCAATAGACCACAGTTCAAATCCACAACACTTTCCAGTTTACCTGAAAAATCTAACATCTGAACGCCGAAGCACCTTCAAATTTGAACATAAGATACACTACAAAAGAAAAAAAACACATTTCAAAATCTAAAACATAGCTATAGAGTGAATTTTCAAATTAACGTGCTTTGACAACTTATTTGAAAAATATTTTTACAGACACATCTTGTTACCCTTGGCGGCAACGCTGCGAGCTTTTCTAGTTTCTTCTAAATTTGGAACATATTTAGCTCATTCTGTAATTTACTAATTTTCTAAAAAAATATTTATCATTTAAGGTACTTAATACTTTTTTTTATTATTGTTCCTTTCTCCCGACAATAATTCTCACACATTTGCCCTCCAAAAAAAAAAAAGAAGATCGTTCATTTCCTCTCCAAAGAAGCTAGCGTGGTATATTTCATATCCTTTCTCTCCTTTCATATCATCGTTCCCTTTAAGTTTGGTATCGTGGATTCCCGTAAAGAAAAGGTGTTTGGCATCCATAGACAAGACAAAACTCAACGAAAGGACGACCCAAACCACGTCGTTACACTTGTCCATAAAGTTTAGCAAAAGAGGAACAGCACAGCACGGCGTACGTAGGCTCCAGAGTCCAGAGAACGTTGCTGCCGGATACGAGACTGCCATTTGTCACCGGCCATCGGCCAAGCAAACAATACGGTGCGGCCAAACAATACGGTGCGGCCAAAGTGTCCAACGATCGATGGAGTATCAGCTAGTACCTGCACACAGCACATGTGCGTGAGCATGGGAACGGCCAAAGTTTATTGCCACGTCCTGATTTTGGAGGTGCAAAGTTTCCTTTGATCGCAAGCATCTCAATAGTCCCCAAAGGCCCCTCCGAACATGCGTGATGCGACGCGGCGACGTCGGCCTTGGCTGCCTTTTGGTTTGGCGCGATCATGTTCTTACGTGTTCATGTCCCTGAGTGCGACGACTCGATGGATTCCACGTAGCAGTACTACAAGTATATTGTATATCCCCGTGCTCAACACAGAAAAAGATAGGTTGGTCGATTACGTTCAGAGTCCTTAAATGAAAGAGAAATAAGTTCTTATCCTCACAAACTGAGCGTAGGCACTACGTTCCAAAATATAATTTGTTTGACTTTTTTATTTTAAGTTTGACCGTTTGTTTTATAAAAAAATTTGTGCAAACAGAGTCAAATTTAGGTCACTTGAAATTCTTTTGTTACTTAAGCAAACCATAACAAAATATGATATTTTGCAAATTTGTTTAAGAGTAAATTTCACTGTAGGTCATTAAACTATTGTCGAGGCCTCATTTAGGTCCATGAAATAAAAAAAGGGTGGTCATCTAGATACTTAAGCTTTTACCGAGGCCTCATCCCTGTCTATGAACTAAAATGTGATAATCTAGATCTGCTATCAATTAAAGAGACGCCCTTTAGGTCCATGAACTTGTGTGGCAAAACTGTGCCAAAAAAACTCTCCATGAAAGAGTAGATAACTATCAAGTATACCTCCATAGAAGAGGAGAGTTTTTTTGGCATTTTTGTTTGCCAAGCAGATGAAAAATGCCTCTATGGATGTTCATGGACCTTGATGTATGACTACTCTTTAACAGATCATGGACCTAGCAGACCAATTTTTTAGATCATGGGCCTCGATGAGACCTTGGTAAAAGTTTATGGACTTAGATGGCCGCTTTTTAGTTCATAGATCTAAATGAAACGTCGGCAATAGTCTAAGAACCTATGGTAAAATTTAATCTTTATTTAATAAAACGAGCGGTTAAACTTAAAGTAAAAATAAATCAAATGAGCTACATTTTGGAACAAAGAAGTGCACAGGCCGAGGATCATCAACCAAAGAGGAACATCCTTCTCTTCTTCCTCCTAGCTAGGAATATCTCTTTTTCTTCCTCCGCATTAGAAAATGTAGGGGCTTGGTGGACGGCATTGGGATATTGGTGCTCCAACCTCCATTCCAATGCTGCATCCACCCCTAATCACGTCATGTCTCTCAACAGTGTTTATATAGCTTTTTCCTTGTTAGAGCACTAGGCGATCAACCCGACCTCTGCACAATCTAGTTAAAAATCACTAATAATCATAATTATATATTTCACGCTCTCTTTCCTCTACTAAAGATGCTAATATAGTACTCTAAAAATACATTTTTTTACTATCTAGTTTTTAATAATTACTATTGGTTTAATTATTAATATTTTTCACTTGGCATAACATCTTTATATGTGTTGTTGATATGCATTTAATTGAACAATTGGTTTGAGCTATGCCAACAACATGAATATATGGTGACACATATGGGTAATATTTTATATAAACAATATATTCATAATGATAGACATAGTAATTTATAATTTTTTACTGGTGTACTTTAAAACTTTATTATAATTTAGATATAGGTTAGGGTTTATTTTTAATTTTAATAATGACATTATTAGATAATTTACATGAAACTTTAGGGGTTATTTGATAGTATTTTTATAATGGCATAGGTGAGTAATTTACATTAAAATTAGGGGTTACTTTAGATTAATTTTTTTTATAATGGTGTAGGTGGATAATTTAGATACATGTTTAGAGGTTATTTTAGTATATTATTAGAAAATATATCAGATCCAATGGTTATTATGATTAGAGTTGCCGAATTGATGTCGGATGTGTTGTGAGACTTTCTAAGATTTTCTTTTTTATATATACCTCATGTGGATGCTTCAAAAGGAACCTCCAATAGTCCAATTAGTAATTGTGAGTCATTGTAAGATGCACACCTACGCTCATAAGGGTCAGTGTACATATTAACATATATGTATGTGACCATTTTTTGTATATTGATTTCACATATATGACCTTCTTCTTTTTCTCGTTTTCTTAGGATGTATATTATTTATGCAATAATGTTTAATAAAGTTGAAACATCTATAGTTGTTATTTTGTAACAACAAAGTTACAAGGATATCTGGGTTGGTATTAAAAGCGTCAAAGCATTCATAGTCTATGTCCAACAGCAACTCTATATCGCTAAAGGTTTTTCTTTTGCGTGTCAATGATCGGCGGCACATGAAGCTGAAAAGTTTAGTCCCTAAAGCCTCTCCCGGACGGTTCCAATTATACTATCCTTCTCGTCCAGATCAGAATTATATCTATTCTTCCAACTGATTCATTGTGCTCATCATGGCAAAAAGGTGATGTTGTGGCGATGCAGAAAAAAAGGAGATTAAGTGTGTCAGGGCATGTGACATTCCCGTCAGCAATCCAAAGGCAGGACGCAGCAAAGCACTCCCGTTGCTCGACCTGAGGCTGAGGCTTATCTGTCCCAAAGCAATGTAGGAAAAAAACTCTCATTCTTTCTTGCGCAACTAGGCTACAGACGATATTAGCGGAAAGCAACGCACTTCGGCACTTGGTACTTGCGATCATAAAGCCAGCAGGGAGCCATTAGCACCCGTGGTTAGCCTCGCTGCGTCACCTCACCTGATTGCGAGAAGAGCGAGCACCGATTGGTCATGGCTTATTGGCTTTTGCTTTGCTTTGCTTCGGAGTCGGGCGGAAAAGCAGAGCAGAGGGTCGATAAAACCTCGTCGGTGATCAGCCAGGCCGAGGAGGAAAGATGGGAGGGAATTAAAGAGAGATGGATGGGTGATGGGGGCGAGCGACGCGGACGGGAATGGGATCACGTTTGGTAGGAAGAATGGAAGCGGATGCCATGCGCGGATCGGATCGGATGGGTCGGATCACCAGCTCGGAACGGCCGGCGATGGAGGCCTAACTGCCTACAAGTCGCCCGGTGTGGTGGCCGGCCGGCCGGCCGATCGGCCCTTTCTTGGTTTGACCGCATGGGGATTGGGACCAGAATTTCTCTCTCATTCCCTGGTGTACTTTCAGCTCGGAGTTGCACCAAGAAACTGCCTTTGCGTTAGCCGCCTCGAGTCCTGGGATCGAGTTTCCCCCTCGTGGTGATCGGTGATCCCTTGCTTCCATACTTAGGGTTATACCACCGAAATGGACCGGCCGGCCGGCCGGTCATTCTTGGCTACAACTGCACATGGTAGAGAACTGCTCGAAGGAAAATCACAGTACGTGGCAGTTAGCCAGTTACTAATCGGCAGCTTGATCCGCCCGGCCGCCGCAGCTAGTACGTGGAATAAAAATAGGCTGCCGCGACGTTGCACGCCTCACACGGTATAGGATCTGAAGAAAAAACAAAGAGATGGAAATTGACAGGCGCCACTACAGTCGGACACATCAGGAAGAGAAAGCAAATCCTTTTCCGTTTCATTCGCTCATATACCAACCATCACGATGCTCTGTGTGATGTATGTGTACGCACGCGTCGCGGGAGTCGCCGCCGCTGCACCGCCTCGCCTCTCATCCCTTCACATTTCATCTCTCTCTCTTAAACCGCGCGCCGTGTCAGCTCGCCACTGTGGCGTCGCTTAGCGCACGTAATAAACGCGGCGTCCTAATCGCAGCGCCTCCTTGCTCGTGCGCTCTGCTTGTGGCTGGTGTGCGTATAAAGCCAGCCAACCAGCAAGCCAAGCTTGGCTAGACCTCTGACCTTGCCTCCCTCCCTCCCTGCCTCCCCAAGATACACACACGCCTCTGTTGGTGTCGTCTCGTCGGGACCTGCTTGCTCGCTTCCCCGGCTCCAATTATAAACACAGAAGAGATCAGAGGAGGCTTCAGTTCACGAGGCAGGGTTTCGTCCGGGAGAAGCAAAGGCAAGCTACGCCTGCGATCGAGGCCATCTTGGAAGCTTGAAATCCAGGTGCGTTACGTTCGGCCTCCTCCACCAACTCTGCGCCTGATCAGCTGTTTGTTTTTCCTTTTCATTTCTTGCCTCTGCTCGTTGGTAACGGCTTCTCCCGTTCGTGCAAATTCTGGCCTGCCTATAATGTTCCTCTGCCATGTCCCCCATCTAGCCATTTCTCTTCGTGGCCATGGCTTCTCGCTCTCCCCTCGCTGGTTACCGCTGCAGACCTGCAGTAAGTTGGCTCCGGTCAGGAACCATGCTATCTCCTCTATTTCCCTTCGCTTGAAGCTCGATCCTACGACGACGACTTCGTTCATCTGCCGATGTCAGGCTCTCGTACGTGTTGCTTTCATTCACGTTTGTGCCAACTTACCATAGATTCTATTCAACTCCACTTCATACTTTCTTTCTCCCTTCTCGGTGGCCAACATGTAAATCTTTTTTTTTCCTTTGATTCCGTTCTCGCTTGCTCCCTTCTTCCATGTTCCATACAGCCATGCATACTACTTGTGTAGTCACTCGACTGCTAGCTCTTGATTAGGTGGTTAGTTCACCAACCAATCTGGATAAACGGAGGCATCGGACCACAGGCAGGCGGTGTAAGCATATACTCGTTGCTCCCACAACCAGGAGTAAGCACAGTGGCCGGCCACCGAGTTTTTCAGTCCGGTTTCGCCTCTGATTGACGACGTGCGTGCATCGCATCCCAATTGTTTTTCCCTCCCTGCCTGTGACGTCGCACCTGTAGGGACTACACACCGCTGTTTGCGGTTGCCTTTGATTCTTCGACCTCTGCCTCGAAGCCTCTCCAACCAACCTGGCTATGATCTTGACGTGCTAGTTTCATTGTTCTAGTACGTGTCACTAGCTAGTCTCTAACAGTACCAGCTGTCTTACCAACTCTGGTTAACATGTACTGTATGGAAGATTCTTATAGGATTCTGCAAGAAACGAATATGTACATTTTTTTTTCTTGCTGTACACTAACCACTTGTATGGTATAGTAAAAAAAGAAATAAAGGTCATATATGGCATGCATTCATTCAAAGAAGCATACATATCTGTAATCAACACAACAGTTCAGTCTCCAGATGAGTATGGTGCCCTAAGCATCCCGAATTAACCAACCTGTCTTGTGAATTGTGATTCTGGTGTGCACGTCATTAATCCTTCTGAAAAATTACTGATTTTGCTGGTGTTGACATGAATGTCTAACCATCTCTCTCAGCATATAATAGCCGGCGCGAGGCTTTATATCAGTGTTATCGTCTATGCCTGAAATTCTGAAATCTTCAGGTGAAAATTTTAGTTTGACAAGAAGGTGGTAGCAGAAGGCCCCAGCTTGCCATATTGGCGTCCAAAGATGTTGCAGAGACGATGGCAGGGATGCGTCCTCTTGCTCGCCTTCATCCTCTACAGCGCATCAGGTATGTGTTGCTGTCATCCTGTGCACGTTCTGACGGCTTTCCCGTAATTCTCCGATGGCACCGGATTCCTCCCTTGCTTAGTCGCTTTTCTTTCTCTGTCGTCTCCTAAAAGGGCTTTCTTTTCTGTCGCTATAAGATTCTTTACTTCACCAGAAATTTTTTTCATGCTAAAATGTCGAGGATTGCAAGGGGCCTTTTTAATAAGCTACGACTACAAAGGCTAGGATATGCTTGTGCTTTTACACCCTTTTTCATGCCTTATCTTGAGTCAACAAATGCGTTCCCTAGACATCACACATGTGCCGTACTCAAGTTTTTAAGACTTATCTCCTCGTGATTAAGTAATCGAATGAGGCGATTACCTTTTTTGTCTAACAAGAAAATTAATGATGCTGATTGACACATGTAATGCAACCAGTATCATACACTACTCTGAAGTCTAAAATACAGCCAGTCAGTGTTGCCAATGTTCGATAGGTGCAGGCAGTAATCTGTTGTTAAACTCTCAACTGAAACAGTGAACAATAATGCTGTTTTTGATAGGTACACGCAGTAATCTGTGGTTAAACTCTCAACTGAAACAGTGAACACTCTGGTCTACCAAAAAAAAAAACTGAACACTCTGAAGGCTGAAAAACCTATGCAGATCAGAAGAATTTCTCATTTCTTTCGCAATCTTCAGGCACAACGATCCGGTCAGAAAATTCCCCGTCAGAGTTCGCCAAGATCGTTCAGTCTATGCAGAGCAAGCAAGCTCGCGTGTGCAGAGCAGACTCCCAGCTGCTGCGATCCCTAGCGAGCACCACCAATGAAGACATCATCCTCACCGTCCCCAACGAGCAGCTCGAGCACATCGCCGAGTTCCAGGACGAAGCCGACCTCTGGGTCACCACCTACGTCGCGCGTTTCCTCCCGGCGCCCAGGATCACGCACGTGCTCGCCGGCGACGACGTGCTCGCCAACTCCCCCGGCGACGCCTACTTCCTCGTCCCGGCGATGCGCAACCTCCGCTCCGCCGTCGCCGCCGCTGGCCTCGACGGCCGTGTCAAGGTCTCGACCGCGGTGTCCGGCGAGACGCTGGCCTCCCCGGCGTGGTCCGGCGTCGAGGCCCACCTCCTCCGGTTCCTGAACACCGCCGGCTCGCCGCTGTTCGTCAAGACACGCCGCTCGTCGGAGGAGGCCAGCAGTGACGCCATGGCCGACGCCGCGTACGCCGCCATGCGCGCGCTGGGCGTGCCCGCCGGCGTCCCCGTGATCACGGCGAACCTAGGTGTCAGCGCCGGCGAGGTGGCCGCGTATAATTACTACAGCTATGGCACGCAGGCGACGACAGAAAGGGGCAGCATGCGGCGGTCGCTGGCGACGGGGACGTTCTGCGTGGCGCTGCAGAACGCGGACCCGGCGGCGCTGCAGGCCGGGCTCAACTGGGCTTGTGGGCCGGGCGGCGCTGACTGCTCCGCCATCCAGCCCGGCGGGGCTTGCTACAAGCAGAACAACCTGGCCGCGCTCGCCTCCTACGCCTACAACAACTACTACCAGAAGGCGTCCAGCACCGGCGCCACCTGCTCGTTCAATGGCACCGCCACCACCACCACCAACGATCCCAGTAAGCAACTCGATCTCATGGCCATGTTACAGTTATAGAATTAAGCAACGTTCATGATTCGTGAACACTAATGATTTCGTGTGTGACGGTTGATTTCAGGCTCAGGTTCATGCGTTTTCGCGGGAAGGTGAGCACACGGTTTCAAAGCTCAAACTCTGCACATTTCAACGCTTGCTAGACTGACAATCTGACACGATCTTTTGTGACGCATTGCAGCTCCATGGCGGGAGGCTCCAACTCGAGCACACCGGTGGGCGCGAGCCCGCCGACGAGCCTATCCCCTCCGACGGGCTTCACGCCACCGGACGGCTCGAGCCCACCGTCGTCGGAATTCAGTCCACCGGCGATGGGCACGACCCCTCCGTCCGGCTTCGCCCCTCCGGCTGGCGGCGGCTTCGGGCCCCCGACCGGTGGCGGTTTCGGCACCCCGCCGTCGGGGTTCGGCTCGCCGGGATCCTACAATGGCACCGGGGCGTTCGGGCCCAGCGGCACGTTCAGCCCATACGGCGGGTCGCCTGGCGCCATGTCCAGCGGCGCTGGCTTCTTGACTGCTCTGTCCGCCGTCGCCGTCCTTCTCGTGTCCATGGATGCGATGTGAATTATCGATCGATGCCGGTATCTGGATTAGCTCTAGATCAGGCTAGAGAGAATCTTATCTTATCGCTGGTATAGTGATTATACAGGGATTAGTCACGTCGTATGTTGTTAACATTTAGGTGTTCTTGGTCATGTCGATAGCAGGTCTGGTTGGGTGTCGGACATATGTATTTCACTATTTATAGGCGTCGTATATATTATGGAGCGGATAAGTGTCAGTACGTGATGAGACTTGACAGTCAGTCGTCACGCTTTGTACAATGCTTTCTTTTTTTATTCCATAATACAGTGAATTTTTTACATGTTCTTAATCAGAATTCAGAAATTTACTAGGCTTTTCAGCCTCATTCTACGCGTAACTAAGAGTTCAAAAATTCAACAAGATCAAACAGTGTGTCCAGCCGCCTGAACTCCATGGCGATCTTCAGCCGCGACGGCAACAACGGCGGTGTTGAACCTGAGCCAGTTCTTGGACCTGCACAGCCTCATGGCACCGTGCAAGCCGACGCCGAGCGCCGTGAGGGCGCCGGCGAGCGCGAACACCCTCCACCCAGCCACGGCGCACACGTACACCAAGAACACGGACGGCACGGCGCACATGGCCACCAGCGCGGGCAGCGGGAGCGGCACGCGGTAGGGTCGCTTGAGCTCTGGCATGCGCGCGCGGAGGCAGAGGAAGGCGGCGAACTCGAGCAGCGTTCCCAGGCTGTAGAGGAAGTTGGCGGTGGCGACGACGTCGTCGAAGCCGAGGAAGGACACGGCGAGGGTGACGGCGGAGGAGGCGGCGATGGCCACCCACGGGGTGCGGAAGCGGGTGGCGCGGCGCGCGAAGATGGCCGGGAGGAGGCCCAGGTCCGCCATGCCCAGAAGCTGGAACGCGCCGCTGCTCAGCTGGGCCTCGAACATGCCGATCGACGAGAGAACGGCGCCGGCGTCGATCCAGTACTTGAGCCATGAGCCTCCGATGATGCCTGAAATACGGAAATCACATCTCGAGAAGGACAAATTTTTCCTTCGTGAACAGTGAGCTACACTTCTCTACTATTAGGACAAATTTACACCACGGCCAATTTCCATTTTGCCTTCTTTTTGCTAAAACAAAACGCTGCCGGCATATCTAGGTTGAGGTATTGAACTATTGATAGAGAAGGCACAATTCTGATTATCTAGGTTGAGGTTGCCTCAGGTTTCTTGGTGGCAATTGTTTGAGGATATGTAGAAGACATTACGCTGATTGCCAAGGAAGACACCATGCTGATTGCCAACGAAAAAAGTGCTGCGTTGCCAAGGAATTCATTGTGACAGATTGGGCTGGCTTCGCCCAAGATATCCACGCTATTTGGACCACTTACTAGAGGGTAGCAAGCGTAAAAAGAAAAGACAACTGTAAGTACCAATGGAGTATCATATTTCTAAGTTATTTTGGTGTTCTGTTAAATGAATCTGGGTTACTATTTTATTTTGGCCATGAAGGTTGCCTGGTAACAAGTTTGGATGCTGGATTGTTTCAGCCAAGCAATTTAACCCCGAAAGATGCTACGCAACAAGAGTACCAGACAACTGTTGGAAGTGAAGTTTCGAAGTTACGTATCACTTAAAACAAAGGCCAATAATAGCGTTATCGTTATCTGTAGCTTTATTCCATAGCGTCATACGGCAGCCGTGCGCCGCGCAGTGCATACCTGCAGCATCAGCAAGGTAACCGTTCGTCCAGGCCCCCGGCGTTGCGTTCGTGGCGCCGGTGGCCGCCATGAGCGGCAGCAGGTAGCTAGCTGCAATCAGCACCACCGCCACGGCCAGCGCGCGCGGGAACGTCCGCTCCGGCCGGTCCACCTCACCGGCCATGGTGCTGGCGCTGTCCCAGTAGTTGAGGTTCCAGAACAGCGTGTTCAGAAACAGCCTCCAGTCCTTCCTTCTCCCCTCCACCTCCACCGTCCACCGCCATGGCCGCACCTTGGGCGCCGCCATCCCCGTCATGAGCACGAACGGCGCCAGGGACACGAGCCCCAGCGCCACGGCGCCCCACCCGACGATGCTCAGGCCGGCGTAGTTCACGAACGACAGGAGCACCGTCATGGCGACCACCGTGGCCGTGCGCACCTTTCCGGCGCCGGCGACGGAGGGGATGGCGGCGCGGCCGAGGTAGTCAGCGACGAGGGCAGGGTACGCGGCGATGTTGACGACGCAGCTGAAATACTTCCACGTGCCGAGGAGAGACCCGGCGAGCGGGCCGAAGGCCCGTTCGGCCCACCGGACGAAGCCGCCGTTGCCGGGGAGCGCGGCGGAGAGCTCGGCGGTGACGAGGGATTCAGGAACGCCCCACGCGAAGGGGAAGACGAGGAAGCCCAGGAGCGTGAAGAGCGGGCCCGCCGCGCGGACCGCCTGCTCGGCGCCGTACGGCCCGCCGGCGACCTCGAAGTAGACGAGGAAGACGAGAGGGAGGAGCGTGAGCTTGCTGCTGCTCCCACGGTGGTGTTGGTTGCCGGCCGCCGCGCCGACGCCTGGCACGGTCGTCGTGCCATCTTCGTCTCGTTGGTGTTGTTGCAGCAGTGGCTCGATTGTTTGGTTCCCTTGGTCGTTCATGGTGAGGGGCTATCCAAAGCTAGGGTCTAGAGAGTGGAGCAAGTGTAAAGTTCATCGTCTAGTGTCCATTCACGAGTCACGACGACGAGAGGAATTTAGCATTTTAGCAGAAGCAATACTATTGTTGAGTGCCACAGCTCCATGAGTACCAGCAATAAGAGGGGCATACTAACCAACAGACGGCAACAGCTTCAACAATTTTGCATACTCTCTTGATCAGCCACTCATTTCTTATACGCGACGCGATATCAGTTTCTTTCAAATCCCATATCCACAACGTTTGCTTTCTTGGCTCTGTGATTGCTTCTCAATTTGGGATGAGTTAATGCTGAAATACTAGGGAACACAGTTCACAACGATTGACATAACTGGCGAGTTGTGGCCATTGATAAAAGATATTGTAGCACGTATCTCTGTCCATAGATGCAAGGATTTCTGAATTCCTCATAAGTCAAAGTTTTTTGAGTTTGAATAGTTTGTACAGAACTTTTATTTTCATAACTAGCCTATCAACCCGTGCTCTCGCATGGGCATGTAGTTATAGATGTCATTTAATATTTTTCACATCATCATTACATTAATTTTTTATCTGACATTTTTAAATATTTTTATTTGCATTCAATTGTGTTTGCTTCGAGCCTGGCTATCTCTTTTGTATAACATGTAACATTGCATCATTAGAAAATGAAAATATTGAAGATACATAGTAAATAATTTTAAAAGCATACAATTGTCATTGTTTTTTTCATTCATCACCGGAAAAAGAAGACCAAAAGCACTATTTTCCCTGTATTATCCTTATCATAGTTTGTGCACGACTTAGCAGGGGTGTTTGAAATTAAGCATATGAGTGTGTGTGTCATTCCCCTCTTCTTGAAATCAACCGAGTAGACATTTGCATTGAATTTTGCAAATGTTAGTTCAAGTGTTATTGAATGAGTGAAACAGATGAATATGAGTAGGTATGATCTTTACATGTATCGACTTCTGTCAATTGTTTTATTTTTTCTTGAAACATTGCAATATTGATTTGGTGTATGTGACCATATGCTTCATTTTCTGTGGTAGTTGTAAATGATAGAAATAATTGTGGACATCCAGCTTTGGGACACGACATTATATCATCCTCGTAATTTTGTCCCCTAGAAATAGGGGTCCTTGGAAAGAAGACGGTAAAGTTATTGTCTTTTCAAGATACTCATCTGTCGTCTTGGTCTAGCTCTTTCCATTGGGATGATTTTTGTTCCGTTTGTTTCTATGAAATATTAATAGTTTTGATCAAAGGAATGCATTTATTAAGAAGTGCTTGCTGAAGTAGTTTATGGTTTTACTTCAGTATAACATATTCTTAAGGACTCAGCCATACATGCTGTTCTTATACAACACCAATAATAAATGTAGCACCTCAATCATAATGACATAAAAAAACAGGGCCTAGCAAATAACTTCACTATTCATTGGTTCTCAAAAATCTTATACGTATTCACTATACATTGCGACTTCACTATTGATTCTCAGAAAAAAGTTACTACAATGCATTTTCTCCAACTTACACAAACTAAATGTCTACGCAAATAATTAAATCCTTTGCTACATGCTTAGGCCTGGGTCATTCAGAGAATTGATTTGGCATGCATGCAGCATGCTGGGGCAAGGGGTGGCCATAGGCCAATGATGCAGCATGCTGGGGCTAAGCGATGAGAGTCAATAAGTACCATAGAGTGGTTACTGGATAAAAATTGAGATGGTTAATCTACTCCTTAATGGAGGAAAATACGGTTACGTGTGCTGTTCCTTTAGCTATACCAATTTTTTTCACAAAAGAAGATTGTATTTAGTTTGTTACTTGTATGGGCTGCCGAAGAACCAATTTTGCACATAGAAAAATACGGTCGTGTGATCTATCTGTTCCCATAGTACACCAATCTTTTTTTGATAAGGTTCAGTAAGATTTAATAGAGTTATGTTTTTAGATAAAGGATAAAATATCCGGCCTCTACATCCGTGGATGTACACAGCCACTTATTACAACGAGTTTACAAAAGACGAGAAGCAAACCACTGTCTTTTAAACATGACAAGGAAACTAAAGCAAACGATATAAATGCTTCCACCCTCTATGTGAAATCTCTAAAGCAATCATCTCTAATTTCTTGCTCATCAGAGAGAGGGAGTCCTTGGCTTGCTCTTCACGCTGCAGCTGTGCCCAGGAGCGTAACCAGTATGCTCCCCTGAAGATAACCTGAGGATTCGAGGTTCCTTTTAGCCACCAAGCGTTCCGCCTTGCGCATAGTGTGTTCATCTGTCAAGGCCGCCGTGCGCTTGCTTCTGCGTAGCTTGTTTGCTCCTGTTTCAGCTGTTGGTACTGCTTCAGGAAAGTCATCTGTAGCAGCAGCAACTGTAACTGTCTCCTCCACCCCAACCGCCACTGCGTCAGGAGCATGAAGTGGAGCGTCGTCTTCTGCATCATCATCTGTAGTCGCTTACGATTTTCTTTGGTTTGGCTCGGTTACGATTTAGATATATAAATATAGGGATAAATAAAAAACATCAATATCCACCTAGGATCTACGTAAATCTTTCGTTTTTTAGAGAGATTTTCTAGGAGTTCGTTTTTTTTCTAGCTGCCTTGAATCTCGCACATCATCACTCTGGACGGATGCTGCTTGGGGCGTGGCGACCTGTGTAGTGTGTACGGACAAGCTTGCACCTGGTAATCCGAAAGAACTCATGCCGGCGGCAATCAACCGTCATTCGCTAGCTGCTGCAGCCTGCAGGAAGGAACCAGGGAGAAGGGAACCCGTATCAGGCTGTTTGGAGCAGCGGACAGAGGAATAGAGTCAGAACGTACTGTCACTGCTCTGCAACTCCAGTAGCAAAATTGCACAATTTTTTTTTTCGAACGTACTCCTGATGGGAAGGTTTTCTTTCCTGATGAACGTGAAAATATTCAATGGTTTGGTTCAGTTACGATTTAGATATATAAATTTAGGGATAAATAAAAAACATCAATATCCACCTAGGATCTAGGTGGATCTTTCTTTTTTGAGAGATTTTCTAGGAGTTCTCTTTTTTTCTAGGTTGTCCACCTAGGATCCTAGGTGGCATCATCTGAAAGCTTCAAAAGGAGCCTTCAATTAGTAATAGTAAGATAAGATAGCGCCTTCAGTTCACTATCGGCATACTAGACATCATTTCTCCATCCCAAATCCTGGTCACTATCTCCCCAAAATGGAGGCTCTAGCAGAGGGCTTACTTGACACTTTAAATTTAAAATAGAGGCTTATTTAGAGGGTCTGCCGGAGATACTATAACATATTAATTTCTGTTCATATTTCCAGTTATAGTTAATCTGTATATAGCTATATACTTATCTTTGCATATAGCTATATTTCCGGAGTATATAGTTATCTTTGTATAATTTATGAGTAGATATGGCTCAACTTAAATTCAGGCGTTGGTCTCCCCTAAATTTCCAGAATTCAATTTACTTCAGTTCTTCTAATGAGGCGTTGCATGCATTATCACGAGCAGCGGCGGACCCAAGGCCCGGCGAGCCGGGGCGGCCACCCGGGCTCCTCCCTGAGCAAGTGAGCAGTAGTGGACCTTCATACATCAGCTCAGGCCGAAAAAAAAGTCACGGGCCAATGACCACTGGCAGCTCAACCTGATTACTTGTTGTCCAATACGTAAACTCGAGTAGAGGGCTGGCGGAGAGCCTCTGAATCACTGCCAGACTCGTAACCAGATTGCTTTCTGCTCTTGACTTTTACCGAATACTTCTGATGACACGCTCGATGTATGTATATTTGCATATGTACTAATGATAATTTTAGTTCCAAAACTATTGAGATATCACTTTATCACCTATACTTATAGTGGTCGATATGTTTGTGCGATCATGTTATCCATTATGATTTTCGCCCTGGCTCGAAAAAAAAATCTGGGTCCACCACTGATCACGAGTGAGGGATAGAAGCTGTTGGATAGGCAAATGCTTGTTCACGGCAGACTGAAACCCACATGAAAATTGAATCTTCTCCCGACGACCATGACCAATGTTACCCGGCATATGGACGGCTTAAAAAATCCGTCCACACTCAGCCGCCAGGAGAGTAGCTAGAGGTATTCATAGGTATTTATGTGAATACCATGATTTTGTATAAAAGCTTTATTATAAGTATATTTTCAGTGTCAATATATGTATAAAGCAACGGCACACTCTATTCCAGCTAAAAATTTTTCTTAAATGAATACGACCTAGATTGACAATCCTGCCTACGCCTGCTCGCTGCACCCTCGAAGTCGCCATCAGATGATCAGAGTAGGTATCACATCCCTCGCCTAGTTGCCATAAGATGGTCTGCAACTTGCCATCAAGTGATCATGTAGGCAGCTAGGGTTTGTTTGTGTGCCGGATTTGGGCATGGGGCCAAGTCAGTAGGCTACAAATTTCACGTACTATACTAACACCTAATATATGAGCCACAAAAAAAATCTATTATCCCTCATGTAGATTTTGAACATTTAGGATATTGCCCTTTGCGTACCTAACTGGATCATATATAAGATGGCAGATTTTTACTAAAAAGGCATATAAGATGGTTAGTTAGGTACCTTTATTTATGTCAGTATATGTACGCACGTTATACTCCTATAATAACCTCTGGAAGACTGGTTTGAGGATTTTGAGATTGATGAAATCAATACAAAGTATTGTTGTGTTGATGGCCACATCATCTACCAATGAAAAAAATATCGATGTTAATATCTAGAATAAATTTATACAAAATGTGGGTACCCATATTGAGTTCAGGACGGATATGTTCCATCATAAGAAATATACTATCAATCCACAATGCCATTTATATATGATTGCGTGGAGTATTTTTTTATAAGACATGCATGCGATAAAATGACTAACAGAGAGCCAAGGTCGTAAATCAATCGTGAAGAGCATAAAAATTATAAATATTGACAGCATAAAAGATGATATTAATCACCATTAAAGCAACTATCAAAATATGTAAAGTTTTTATTTAAAACATTTTTCTTTTAGATAATTTTTCGATCAAGAATAAAATACTTGATTAAGGACAAACATAAAACTAGTTATTTTTCGAGGCACGGGGAGTTATCACTCAAATGAATTTCAATGGTTAAAAGAAAGTAATCCATAAGACATCAAATGAGTAGAGAACTTTAGCAACTTTATTAGACAGCTACGCCTACAACCTAGCAACCATAGAAAGCAACATCCGCAAAAAAAAACAAAACATAGAAAGCGACGTGGCAACAACTATCAATCATATATTCATATCATCTTTATGAACATGGAGTATCCTTGAACACTGAGGTGGTGCATATACGGTGGTACTGATCTTGAAGATTTTTTTGGCATTGTGGGAGATTTTTTTTTATTTGAGTGATGATAAACAATAGGTGCATGGTATTTTCACTGTTTTTCAGGCGACCATTGATTTTGGATCCAACGGCTCTGGATCATCTTACCTCCCAACGCTGCCCACCGACGCTAATGGAACCATTCTGCTGCTACTACTCTAACGCTGCCTACCGGGCGTCTAGTGCTGTCGTCTGCTATGCGTTGCGAGTTTGTTTGGAGAGCATGTGCTTGTCTTTTGTTTTACTTTGATAATTTATACATTGATCTGTCTTACCCTTGTGCAAAATGTATATATGGGTAAAATGGTCAAACAAGGGTGCTAAAATTTAGTTTGAGTTGTTTGCTGATTGTTAGCCTGGGTAATAGTGTTTTTTTTGCTTGGTGGACTAGGCTAATGGTTAGCTGGCCATAGCAAGGCACGGGCCATTACCTAGTCTTTTCCAAAAAGAGAGTAACTTGCCAAACCCGCTAGTGCCCGAGCCCATGGCCCCGTGTGTGGTGTGGTCCATTCTCTCAGCAAGGAAAAATTCAGCCCGCTTTGGGATTTCGTATGGATGGAACCATTGTGGCCCGCGAAAATTAGCGGCATCTTCGTCAAGCAGGCTTTAGAATGCGGGCAGCCCAAGCAGAGAAAGGCATGAGTTGTCATTTTTTTTTCTGAACTGCTTTTGCCGGTCGAAAGATTCTGATTGTCTGGACGAAAGAGCCAGGTACCCGGGTTGACACTCTTCCTTCACCCAACGGTGTGGCTGTGCTGCGGTAATAGCCGTGAACCCGTGAGGACAAAATCACGGTTTCGGAAAGAGTTTTTTTTTTCCTCATCTTCATGCAAAGAAATATTTTCCTCAAGGTCATCGATTTACTCTCATGAAAACGGTGCTTGTCTCACAAAATCTCAGTTTTGTGGTAGTGGTTATATGCTTGTGGCTTAGATATCTACCAGGGTCCCGATAAGTACTTTGCTTATGTCATCAACGACATTCAGTTCGCTCATTCTGTCTGAGGGATACGCGCGCCGACCGGATAATAAAATTCTGCGAGTATTTCCCAAAGATTCTTAGATTTGAGCCATCCAAGACAAATAATTCCAAACCTTGTGGTGCAAAAAAGGCATATGATTAGTATAGTATATCATGTGTGTATCGTCACTTGTAACTACTTCTCCAAGCAGTAGGCATTGGATCACCTGATTGGCGCGATTTCCTTCATGTCTTCTATCAATACTACCTGCACTGCCCTTTCGGGAATGATCACGACGTCAACATGGCTGGCTCATATATCGTGCTGTTTCTTTATTAGTTAGCTTCCACTTGATTCACTGCTAGCCAACGCTAACGCCTACAAAGTAATCAATTTGGATGTGCATGCGCTAACATCATTGGCTCGATCATCACAAATTAAATAAACAAATTAAAGTGTGGCTGGGCCTTCACAATATAACGTGTGCGTGCATCATAATATGTGCATGTGGCAACTTTCTTAGTTCTGATCGATGACCATGCCCTTCGGGAAATATATGTATGTATGCAACTGCGACGTCCAGATGATTGCCGAGACAATGCAAGCATGCAAAGGTAAAGGTCCTCCGCTAGTTATAGTTCGCTGTACGTGGCTCACCACGACCTTCAGCTTTGAAAAGCTCGATCCACAGGAAATACACGAACCATTTGAACAAATAATTTCTAACTAGTACAGTGAGCGAGGCATATGCAAGCAAGAACCAAGCTAGGTACATACAAGCTAGTGCGAAATTTCTTGGAGTGTTTAATTCTGAGAGTGTACGAATTGAAGATAATCTTTGTTTGAAGCTTGCCCTGATCCATACGAACAATGGCTGGGATGGGAATGGAGGTGCACGCGCGCGTCACGGAGGTAGAACACGTCCGAGAATAAGCCAACAGCAAACGTACGCGCGCGTATGCATATGCACAGGCCGCCGGATGACGTGACGCGCAGCGCAAGTTGCATACGCAGCATGCGTCACGGGATTGAATTGAAGTAGCTAGCTAGCGCATCTCGGACTCGACTTGGTGCTACAATTAATAATATGGTTTTCGGGGCACTTTATATATGGCACCGTGATCAATATTCCCGCGCCGGGACCGGGCACTTCATGGCCATATGTGCTTGCTGCTGCCTGTAGTGCATGGCTGGATCGCCGGCCTTTCGATCGGTGAAAAAACAAAAAGGGAAACCGCCTCTCTGCTTAATTTGTCTTCGATCTCTTCACTGTAGCAGTAGCTGTTTAGCGCCATCACGGGGGGAGCCCATGGTATCTCACTCGATCAGCTCCTTATATGGCGATCACATGACATGTCTGTGCACAGTGCTGCTCTAGCTCCCTTGCGTGCGTTGTGTCTCTATCTCTACCGTACATGCTGCCGTATTTAGCGTCCTTGCTGCAGCAACACCGTACACTCTTATCAGTGCCAGGTCACTACTGCTAATTGAGTGGGCAGGGAACATACATGTGATCGGGCAGCTGCATTTGCGCCGATGACGAACCACTGCACCCTCGCTCGCTCGCTCGGCGGGTACACGACAGAGTTGCAGTTGGTCTGCTCGTGGATGGTAGCTAGCTCGATCAGTGTCGGTGACGTGCGTGACTCCTGCTTGGATGGAAGCCAGTAGGAAGAGAGAGAGAGAAAGGACATGTGTATGGCATCATATCCCACCCTGTTCGTCACCACACGCCGCCAGTGCATAAACCAACACCGACCATGGAGGAGCAGCGCGTCACTTGCCTAGCTACATGCGTTACGTTACTCTACCTGAGTAGTACAGCGTGCGCCTAGTAGTAGACTAGTAAGAGTAGCGAGGGGTACGCGGTCTCGCCTCGGGTACACAGACTTCCTCACTAAGTAGGACATCGATCTGTGTACACATCTCCCCTAGGGTACACAGATCAATAGATCATGACTCAATGTGCTTGGACTCACTTCTTTGTAAAGATAGTGGTGTGTAGTTTAGATATATAATTAGGATGCTCTTTTTTTTTTTCTTTCCATAATGGCAGATCTGGTAATTCAGAAGCAAATTAGATTTTGTTGGTAAGATTCATCCTCCTTCATCCAAAGGTCATTGTTTTGTGATTGTGGCTACTGATTATTTTACCAAGTGGACTGATTATTTTACCAAGTGGACTGAAGCAATTCCTCTCAAGAGCATGACACATCGAGAGGTGATTGAGTTTATTACTGAGCATATTATTCATAGATTTGGGATTCCTCAAACATTGACGACGGATCAAGGGACGTCGTTTATTTCTAAGGAGGTACGTGAGTTTGTTGGATCCTATGGTATTAAATTGCTCAATTCATCTCCGTATTATGCTCAAGCCAATGGTCAAGCCGAGTCTAGCAACAAGATTTTGATCAAGCTCATAAAGAAGAAGATTGAAGATCATCCTAAGCGATGGCACGAGGTATTATCTGAAGCATTATGGGCGCATCGTATTTCTAGACATGGTGCTACTAAGGTTACTCCATTTGAGCTCGTATATGGTCAAGAGGTCGTTTTGCCCGTTGAGGTAAATCTAGCTGCTTATAGATTGGCTAAGCAAAATGATCTTGATGCTAGTACATATTGTGCTTTGATGATGGATAATATTGATGATGTGACCGACAAGCGTTTGGAGGCCTTAGAGGAGATTGAAAAAGACAAAAGAAGAGTGGCTCGAGCATATAACAAGAAGGTAAAACTCAAATCCTTTTAAGTTGGTGATTTGGTTTGGAAGGCTATTTTGCCTATAGGAACAAAGAGCAACAAATTTGGTAAATGGTCGCCGAATTGGGAAGGACCATATCGTATTGTGAAGGTTTGTTCTGGGAATTCCTATGTGGTGGAGACTTTGCAAGGATTTCAGTTGCCAAGAGCGCTCAATGGGAAGTACTTGAAGAAATATCATCCAAGTGTTTGGCAACATGCTTGAAAGGATATGGCCGATATGTGATATCGCCCTTAGGGAAAAATGGCCAACAATAGAGGGTCGCCCTTAGTCTGATTAAATGTTTTGTGGTAAACAAAGTTTTACCAAAAAAACAGGGGGCATATGTTGACGACCAAAAGTGGCTTAAAGCCGATCAGGCTGGGACAGCCGGTCTAGACCGCCTGTACACGCGATTAGACCGGCTGGCCCTGTAGCCGATCTAGCAATGTGCCAGGCGGTCTAACCGCCTGTCACAGGCGGTCTGACCGCCTGTCCCTGAGTCCGAGTAGAATCAGGTTTTTTCACGTTTTTAGATCTGTACAAGGACTTCCTTGCGGGGCAAGACCTCCCCACCCTATAAATATAAAGGGCCGTGGCCGATTGAGGACCTCTACCTAATCGAACAAATCATTGTCTTACTTTTTAGCTCCAAACCCTAGCTTTTCCAACCCTTTGCTTTCCTTCTTCGTCTCCGCGACGTTTTAGGACGTTCTAAGTGGCCTTGCCGACTTTAGAACAACCCTAGGTTCGCAGCCTCCGACGGGGTCCCTCCCGAGGTTGTGATCGTAGGCTTTCGCGGCGCCTCTGCTACAGGCGGTCTGACCGGCCCCTACAAGCGGTCTGACCGACTGTCTTCAGAAGCTCCGGCGAGGAGATTTCGAGCGATCTAGTGGTTTCGTGTGTTGACAAAAACGCGTCAACAGTGTGTGTGCTTCTGTACAATTTTAAAAACAGATGTAAGTATTTGCAAAGTACTCCCTCCGTCCCTAAAAGGATGACGCTATGAGATGCGTGCACGTGTTACTTTCTCAACTTTGACTCAATTTATAGAAAAATATATGTAATATTTATATCTCTAATAAATTTGTTAAAAGCCTAGATTCAAATATCTATCTAATGGTACTAATGATGTACTACAAATATTAATATTATTTTATATATAATTAGCTAATGCTTAAAGATGCTGTTTTTATTGAGAAGCGAGAATGACATCTATTTTGGGACGGAGGGAGTACATCTCATTTGTCGCATGCGTACGTGCTAGCACGCACTCCACAGACTTTGATTCTATTGATGCATGTCGTGAGTGTGTGGGCGCGCGCGCTTGAATACCTGTGTCAGATTTGCAGACTTGCAGTAAATCGTATTTTTAGTAGAGATGTTTCCTCTTGCTTGTAAGCCCAAAAGAAAAGAAAAAAAAAACTAGTGACAGAGAAACAACAATAACTACGTAATAAAGTGTACACTATCAAAAATCACGAAACAATGAGAGCTTATCCGATCTTATGCCACCGCGACAAAATGAAGAGCAATATTTGCTCTCGTATGTCATCCCACACATTCCCTAGGATAGTGCATATATTACTCCCATCATTAAAGGAGATAACTTATGATTGCAAACAATGTGTACATGAAATAGTTAATTATATGCACATACTCTCTCGGTTTTAAAATTTATTTAAACCAAGTTTACCAAGTTTATAAACATGCGCAACAAGCTTATAATATTAACTCAGTTTTAATTACATTCCCGTAAGATATTTTTTAATAGTAATTAAGTATTCTATGTACTAATATAATTTCGAAACGAGTGACTACGGAATATAATGTAGTTATCTCCTCTATAGAAAAAGTTGATGGGCACCTCTGTTTGTATGTGTCAGTGTGTATTGTGACTAATAACTTCCAGGCGTGGTATAATTTGAGCCTCTTCGTAGTTGTATGGTAGAGAAAAACACAACACTCGCTAGCTCACATCTTATTATTGAAAAGTCAATAGCAACGCACAGTCACGTCAAGATAGTGTAGTACTTGTAATTATTAACTGCGACAGATCTATATTCCAAGTTAATCACCTTTATCTCGAGTTATATATGCACTATGTCCACATGAAAGGGCGACACTCTTTGCTCCAATCTCTAGAGTCTCGGCTCTCGCCATGAACCAGCAAGAGATCCAAATAAGCAAGCAGCTGTCTCAACGCCAACAGCAACAAGAAATGCCACCAGCACCAGAAGCTGGCGCCGCCGTGCAAGACCACACATCACAAGACCAGCAGGTGCAAGGCGGCGGTGACGGCGCCGCTGGCGGCCACCACCACCACCGTGGGAGCAGCAAGAAGCTCACGCTCCTCCCTCTCGTCTTCCTCATCTACTTCGAGGTCGCCGGCGGCCCGTACGGCTCCGAGCAGGCGATCCGCGCGGCGGGCCCGCTCTTCACGCTCCTGGGCTTCCTCGTCTTCCCCTTCGCGTGGGGCGTCCCCGAGTCCCTCGTCACCGCCGAGCTCTCCGCCGCGCTCCCCGGCAACGGCGGCTTCGTCCGGTGGGCCGACCGGGCCTTCGGCCCGCTCGCCGGGTCGCTCCTCGGCACGTGGAAGTACCTCAGCTGCGTCATCAACATCGCCGCGTACCCCGCCCTCGTCGCGGACTACCTCGGCCGCGCCGCCATCCCCTCCGTCGCCGACGCCGGGAAGGCGCGCACGGCAACGGTGGTCGCCATGACGGTGCTCCTGTCGTTCGTCAACTACGCCGGCCTGAGCATCGTCGGGTGGGGCGCCGTCGCGCTGGGGCTCGTGTCCCTGGCGCCGTTCGTGCTCATGATGGGGATCGCGGCGCCCAAGGTACGGCCATGGCGGTGGAAGGTGAAGGTGGAGGGGAGGAAGAAGGACTGGAGGCTGTTTCTGAACACGCTGTTCTGGAACCTCAACTACTGGGACAGCGCCAGCACCATGGCCGGCGAGGTGGACCGGCCGGAGCGGACGTTCCCGCGGGCGCTGGCCGTGGCGGTGGTGCTGATCGCCGCTAGCTACCTGCTGCCGCTCATGGCGGCCACCGGCGCCACGGACGCGCCGCCGGAGTCATGGACGAACGGCTACCTAGCCGATGCTGCCGGTATGTATAGAAATTGCTCTTACGTAAATCTAAGAATCTCGATAGTCCATAGTGTCTTAGCTTGTATATGGTCGTTGAAGACAAAACAATACCTTGTGTACATCAGTATATGTCGTTGTTAATGGCCTTTACAATTATGGACCGACACAGACACAGTTCCTTGTTGGTCCTAGAGATCTCCATCTTCTTCCGATAAAAAAAGTGACGGTTCAAACGAGGTTTAAGACACATCTTTAAAACTTACTAATCACTTCATTAGCAAACTAAATCCTAATTAGTACTGACTCGAGCCATAGAACAATAATGTTTTGGAGCTGAAAGCAAGTAATAGGACCTTGGTTATGTTGGTTTTATATTATGTCACAGCTGGTATTGAAAGAGCATAAGTGGTCAAGTGAGTGGACTGTTGCGGAATCCTCCTCGTGATATGGACAGTATGTTGTGTGAAGAGTATTAAACTATATATAAACAAGCGGCACACGTGCAAAAGATGTGCTCATGATTCTTTTGGCTTACCTTGGGAGCATTTCTAGAATTTTGCCAAAGGAGATCGTAGAAAGAGAGAAAAACAAAGAGAGCGACAAGGTGTAGGAGCTAATTGGTTGCCCGGATCTAGCGCAACCAGGCTCAACGCTCTCCGCATGCTACTTAGAACTTACTCCCCCTTCCTAAAGTAATTGTTTTTAATTTATGGTACAAGTTGAATAATATAACTTTGACCAAACATAATATGTTATAATTTATGGTATAAGTTGAATATCATTAGATAGATATTTTATTTTTTTAAATATCTGAATATTACATTTTTTTAAAAAATCCAGTTAAATTTATGGTCTGGACACCAAAAATAGCACTCCTTTAAAGACGAAGTGAGTACACATGATTGGTTGTGCGGATCGATGCTTCGATCTGGCCCCCGCGGTGCGAAAGTTTGTGGCAGCCTGCCTAAGTGGATACCTGAAAAAATTACGTTTCCTCACAGCCTGGAGCAGCAAGAGCTCACACGCATAGAAAAATCTATCCGACACGTGCACATCCATCCATCACCAATCACTTTCTCCTCTCACTCTGGCTACAAAGAACTGGCCACCCAAACGAGCTTATCTAGCATGCATCGAGTTGGCCTGGCTCCCTGATGCGACCCAGGTTCGCAATCACTGTCAAGATTTCTGATTCGCAATCTTGGTGCCTTCAATCCACATGTTTTTCCACCATCATTCATGAGAAATTTCCCTATATCTAAAAAAAGGTCTTTCGCTAAGGCATGTTCTAAAAATAAGTACTACTTCTGTTTCAAAATATCATGTTTTTTTTTTGTTATGGTTGGCCTTTATTTATAATTTTTTGAAGAATGACTAAATTTGACTATGTTTGTATAATTTTTTTAATAAGACAAACGGTTAAACTGTGAGTCAAAAAAGTGAGAAAATTATAATTTAAAATGGAGGGAGCTATCTTTAGAGCTGACAATCCTCTCTTCCTTGACAATCCTCTCTTCCTTTTCTCTCCTATGTCTTTAGAGCTCTCATTGAGGGAGTTGGTATAACCTTACAACAAAATCATAATAAATGACAAAAATTTTGCTAAACTATGATTTATTATTTTTACCTCCATATTGGGGGGTTCCATATTAAAAATCTAGTGTCTCTTTGATTGATGTGATTGTTGCCGCTTATACCTCTGTATATGTATGAGTATGATATCAATATATGGCGCGCATGTCTCCTTTCATGAATATATGATAATATCTTGGTATGATTTTTAAATTATACTTAGTTGCATTCGATGTTACTGTCCATGTCGGTGGTTATTCAAACATGACCTGAGGCGATGTTGTGGGTTGATAATGACTAATGATGTGCTTCTTCCTCCGGATACTAAGGTTCTATTTAGATTGGTTCAATTTTACTATTCATTCACACTTTATTCCATTAAAAACTGTGAGTTTTCTCATAAACTTTTGCCACAGTAAAGTTTTGTGAGCTTTCACTATATAAACAAGCCCTAATTATTATTTTTGACATCATTATGATAGATGCTTTTGTACCAGTACCAAATATACATACTCCGTCCAGCACATAATATTTGACGTTCAACGTCAAATAAATCAATAGGGAGGTAGTATATAGCCTAAATCACAGATGGGCTATGCTAAAGTACTCCATTCACCTCCTAAGAGGTAAGATCTCAAATGAATCTCAACCATTGATTTTTAAAATAAATGAAACATTTTAGTAATTAATTTATAGAGAGAAAAGAAAAAAATCCTGCAATATCTACAACCTTCCTTCACTGATCTTTCTAATTTTCTCAACTTTCCTTCTCACACCACCTCCCTTCCATAGACAATCCATGATACAAAAGGAAAAATAAAAGTTCACTAGCTTGTCATTTCCCCCCCCCCAAAATTCCCTGGTCACGTGAGAACATGATATAAGAAGAGAAAAAAATGTTTGTCATGTTTTTTTTTTCCAAAAATTCTCTTGTCGGTTGTCACGTGAACATGATATGAGAACTGAAAAAATATGTTTAATATAAATCTATGACACGAAAGGAAAGTTAAATCTAGCTCAATCAAATTAGATCTAATAAGAAGATATTTGTCAGATTTAAAAATATAAATAATAAATATTAAACCTATTACCTAGGAGGAGGTAATATATTCTTAAACTTTCCTTTTATAAATATTTGGGAGTACCTTAGCAAAAACCATCACAGATAGTTGCTCCTCCATGTAAACAAGATCCTAACACAACAGTTATTTTTGTATTTTGAGAAGGGAGTGTGTGTGTAGGTGGGGGTGGGGCTAACAAAACAGTTGTGACACAGCATCTTTGTGTGCCCATTGTAGCCGATGTAATGTAAATGTAACCACGCGTGGGTTAAGGGATCCGAACATAACCAGGCCAGATCCTCTCTGCTAGGCCTGATGAAAAATGAAATGAATTTTGTGTTTCAGGCATCATCGGAGGCTCATGGCTCAAGTACTGGATCGAGGCCGGCGCCGTGCTCTCGTCGATCGGCATGTTCGAGGCCCAGCTGAGCAGCGGCGCGTTCCAGCTGCTGGGCATGGCGGACCTGGGCCTCCTCCCTTCCATCTTCGCGCGCCGCGCCACCCGCTTCCGCACCCCGTGGGTGGCCATCGCCGCCTCCTCCGCCGTCGCCCTCGCCGTCTCCTTCCTCGGCTTCGACGACGTCGTCGCCACCGCCAACTTCCTCTACAGCCTGGGCACGCTGCTGGAGTTCGCCGCCTTCCTCTGCCTCCGCGCGCGCATGCCCGACCTCAAGCGACCCTACCGCGTGCCGCTCCCGCTCCCCGCGCTGGTGGCCATGTGCGCCGTGCCCTCGGCGTTCCTGGCGTACGTTTGCGTGGTGGCCGGATGGAGGGTGTTCGCGCTCGCCGGCGCGCTCACGGCGCTCGGTGTCGGCCTGCACGGCGTGATGAAGCTGTGCAGGTCCAAGGAGTGGCTCAGCTTCAACACCGCCGTCGTTGCCGCCGCCGAGGATTACCGAGATGTTTCTGCTGGAGACCGGGTTTGACTGAACTGTCTCTTCAGTCTGTGTTGTCACTCCCTAGAGTGCATTCAGCATTCATATCCAGCAGTCGTTCTTGCGACGGTGCGGTGACTTTTTTTTCTCTCTTTCTGTGAAGAACTGTACTGGATTTGCTGTACGATACAAAATGTGGTATTGACTACTGACTGGATTTCAACCGCCTCCCAACCTCAGGCATCACCGGGACGATCAGCGATTTCCTTCTCGCTCTCACAGCCTCCGCTCTCTCCTCCCTCTCCACGGCTAACAAACCTGACGCACCCCATGACTTGCACACCGCCATGCCGTAATACTCTCTCTGTCCCAAAATAAGAGTCTTATTTTGGAACAGAGGAAGTATGCTCCAAACCCGGCGGCCGTAAACGCCGCAGCTGCCACACACACCTTCCACCCGGCGACAGCCATGACAACCACCAGGACACCACTGGCACGGCACACATCGCCGTGGGCCCTACCGCACCGCCCACCGCATGAGGTATTGCTGTAACCGGTTCTTCATCTACTTCTACCATTTGGATCACTTTTATATGAACATTATTTTTTCCCTCTGGAAGACTCGTATACATGTAAGCGGTAGCAAATCTAAAATTTTGTGTGAGTTGGGGGGGTGTCCTCTTCTCTTCTTCTTCCTCTCCCTTTCTTTCTTTCTTCTTCCCTGTCCTCTTCTTTCTTTGTTGGTCTCAAATTTTAGGGTGATCCATTGGCCATTGCCTTTTTTTTGGGGTGGGGTGGTTAAACCTTTATGTATATGTGCGCACATTATACTCATATAAGAACAACCGAAAGACTTGAGATTGATGAAGTTAACACCAAGTATTGTTGGGTTATCATGTCATGCCCGTCCCCACCACTTGCCAATCCCGCTAGTTTACCACTTGCCGATCCCTCTAGTGCCTGAGCCTCATGGCCCCTGCGTCTTCCTGAAAAACACAAGCATGGGCTTCTTATCCATCAATCTTGTGGAAGATGAATAAAACATCTATCTTTAAAGCCTACTTTAGCCCAGTTGTCCTGTGAAGATGAATTCCCTCAACATTTTTTTTAAAATGTTCAACAATTGACATTAAAATGTTGAAACAATAAATACAAAATGTTGAAATCGTAATATCAAATGTTGAAATAATTAAATCAAAATGTTAAAGCTTCTTCTCTGGTGAGCTAGGGATATTCTCCTATGAGCGCGGTGACCAGCGCGCGGATGCCAAGCAACCACGGCGCACGGGCAGCCAGGACACGTCGTCGTGGCGCGTGGGACGCGGCGGCCAGGACGGCCACGCGGCGGCTAGGGTGGCGACGTGGCGGTGGGTGGTAGACGATGAGCAGGTGGGCGGCGTCAGCCATGGGAAAGGAAGAGGAGTATTGGGAGAGCCCAACTACCTAGCCTAAACAACCCACGGAGCCCAAACCGGAAGTCTCTTACTGGTCTGATCGGGTCAACCAGAGACACGCTGGCTTTGACCGAAGTAATAAGCTCCTAACTGGTCTTGTGCCCAGTGTTCCTTTACGGTTTGTTTGAAAAGTAGTGGTTTGAAATGGAATAAGAGGGATTATAGGGAAAGTTAGTCTAAATTACACTGAATCCTCTCGGTTACACTTCAATCCATCTCTTTCCAAACAAGCCTTTAAGCATATTGTTCAACACTTTAGAGTTAAGAGTGTGCATAGTTGATGGTTCCCGGCTACGTCCTGCTTGCGACAACGTCAGAGCTTCGGTAGAGATTTCTGGCACCTAAATTTTGGCAGAAAAAAAGCTTCTGCAAAGCCGGTGGCTGCTGAACTCGTGGCACGGCGAGTTGCGGCCACCAAGCACGCTGTTCCTATGTGTGCGCGGGTTTGGAGAAGATATATACAGGCCTAAAGCAGCAGAAGAGAAAGGCCAAGGGCCCTAGAATGGGAGCCTAGGTCTCAGCCTTACAGACAGTGGGATAGGTTTGCTTCAAATGACTCGAATGAACAAGGCGTTGAATTCTAATCACTGCACCACATTTTCTATCATACAACAAATCCAGCAGAGCTCTTCACAGAAATAGAGAAAAAAAAAGGTCACCACACCATCGCAAGAACGACCGTTGGCTATGAGGGCATGACAGGTTTGATGCCAAATTTTAGGTATGCCAAAACCTTGGCAAACCGATTCTTAGGTCACTTTTTGATTTGCAACCAAAAGTTGCGCATTTCTCACATTAGTTCTACCACAATATTGGCAGTTTTTTTTGCCCAACTTTTATCATGCAAAAACTAAGGCATGCCAAATTTTTGGTTATAAACTAATCAGGCTCTGAATGAAAACTGGGGAGACAGACAAAGACTGACAGACACTTCAGTCAGACCCGGTCTCCAGCAGAAACATCTCGGTAATCCTCGGCGGCGGCAACGACGGCGGTGTCGAAGCTGAGCCACTCCTTGGACCTGCACAGCTTCATCACGCCGTGCAGGCCGACACCGAGCGCCGTGAGCGCGCCGGCGAGCGCGAACACCCTCCATCCGGCCACCACGCAAACGTACGCCAGGAACGCCGAGGGCACGGCGCACATGGCCACCAGCGCGGGGAGCGGGAGCGGCACGCGGTAGGGTCGCTTGAGGTCGGGCATGCGCGCGCGGAGGCAGAGGAAGGCGGCGAACTCCAGCAGCGTGCCCAGGCTGTAGAGGAAGTTGGCGGTGGCGACGACGTCGTCGAAGCCGAGGAAGGAGACGGCAAGGGTGACGGCGGAAGAGGCGGCGATGGCCACCCATGGGGTGCCGAAGCGGGCGGCGCGGCGGCCGAAGATGGAAGGGAGGAGGCCTAGGTCCGCCATGCCCAGCAGCTGGAACGCGCCGCTGCTCAGCTGGGCCTCGAACGTGCCAATCGACGAGAGCACTGCACCGGCCTGGATCCAGTACTTCAGCCATGGGCCTCCGATGATGCCTGAAAAAAAAAAAATTCATTTCATCAGTTATGATTTTTATGTGATTTACTATGATTTTTTTAACTTTTTAGTCAAAATAAATGAAAGAAGGAAAAAAAAAGACAACCACGATCAAAACCACTTATAACCAGGCCATGGAGGTAAAACATATAGTTTCAGAAGTTAAGAAAGGTTGTTTACACAGTTTTTGAGTCCAGAACAAAACTTAAACTTGGTCCAATATCTAGAGAGGTGAAAATGATTTTTTTTCAAAAAAAAAAACTGTTGTGTTAGGATCTTGGAGAAAAAAATGTCTATGTGTTAGTATATACTACCTCTATATATTGATTTATTTGATGTTGAACATCAAATTTTATGAGCTGGAGGGATTATATATATATTCAGTACTGGTACACGAGCATCTATCATGATGATAGTATCCGGATATCATAACCTATAGATTCTTAACGAAGCACATCATTAGTCTTTATCAACCCACAAAACATCGCCTCAGGTCATGTTGGAATAACCATCAACATGGATAGTAGCATCGAATGTCACTAAGTATAATTTAAAAATCATACCGAGATCTTGTCATATTCATGACGAGACATGCGCATCATATAGATATCACACATCTACAGAGGTATAAACGGCAACAATCACATTTTTTTTGAAACAGTATCTGCAATATCTAATAACATGACGTACACAGAGTATTAGATACCAGCACCTTCTAGACAGGGAGGACAACTGTCCAACCATTACAAAGAAGACCCTAGAAAAAGAAAAACTTTCAGTTAGATCCTTGGACTCTTCGGTGCTTGCCGCTCGCACCCGTCGTCTTTCACCTCCGTCCACGCCGAATCTGCTGCCGGAGACGGGAGCGAAGGGCACCACACGGACCAGGGGGAACACCATCGCACCAACGCTTTGATTTGAGCCGCAATAGAACAAATCCATGGAGGAACATCGGCCAGGGACGCACCCGTGTTCCCCTGACCCAGAACCAACGCAACTCGCCGTTCGGCGACGAAGACGATGCGCAGATTCATCCACCAACAAACAACACACCAAGCAGCCAGCTATGCATCCATGAAGAAGGCCAGTGGCCAAAGACAAAGGCTTACCAGCCTTGGACTGAATCCCCCGACCTCGCCGATGACGCCGAAGAAAAACGCCACCGGGACGAGGAAAAGGCCAGAAGAAATTATTCCCCTTCGCCGCCGTCGCCTTCGCCTCGCCGACGCCGTTGGGAAACAAAAGCCGTAGAGGAACAATCCCCTGGCAAACTCTAGCTCCGCCGGCGGCGATCGACATCGAGCACAACTAAAGACTAGTAGCAAAGCTAGCTATCCTATATAGTATATACACCCGCACGTCGATTCCCTAGCCCACCTCCATCTCCGACGCCTCTCCGGTCGCCAAAGAAGAAGAGGGCCGGCATAATCGCCGTCGGGAAAGCTCTCCGCCTCCTTTTCGCCCCTGGCAACTGTAGATGGGGAACGGGACGAGAACGAGCTATTAAGAGGCCAATCGGTGCTAGTAAACTTGCAACAATCGCATCAATCAAAGGGACACTAGATTTTTAATGTGGAACCCCCAAAATGGAGGTAAAAAAAAATGCTCTAAAGACAAAGGAGAGGAAAAGAAGAAAGCATTGTTAGCTTGGGGGTACAGAGAAATACACCATCCGTTTTAAATTATAGTTTATTTGATTTTTTATCCTAAGTTTGATTACTCGTCTTATTTAAAATTTTTACGTAAATATAGTCAAATCTAAGTCATTCTAGAAAGACTTTTATTAATAAAGCAAGTCGTAACGAAAGATATGATATTTTGAATATTTTTTGAATAAGACGAGGGTCAAACTAGAGGTAAAAAAACTCAAAGAAAATGTAATTTGAAATGGAGGTAGTATTTTTTTAGAACGTGGCTTAGCGAATGACCTTTCGAGGTACAGAGATACCACGGGAATGACTGTGGAAAGGCACCTATATTGCGAAATAGGTGGATTGAAGGCACAAATTAATTATGAATTTCTGTACATACCGGCAGCATCGGCTAGGTAGCCGTTCGTCCATGCCTCCGGCGGCGCGTCCGTGGCGCCGGTGGCCGCCATGAGCGGGAGCAAGTAGCCAGCGGCGATCAGCACCACCGCCACGGCCAGCGCACGCGGGAACGTCCGCTCTGGCCGGTCCACCTCGCCGGCCATGGTGCTGGCGCTGTCCCAGTAGTTGAGGTTCCAGAACAGTGTGTTGAAGAAGAGCCGCCAGTCCTTCCTCCTCTCCTCCATCTGCGCCGCCGCCCACCGCCGCGGCCGCACCTTAGGCGCCGCCATCCCCGTCATGAGCACGAACGGCACCAGGGACATGAGCCCTAACGCCACAGTGCCCCACCCGATGATGCCCAGGCCGGCATAGTTCGCCAGCGACAGGAGTATCGTCATGCCCGCCACCATGCCGGTGCGCGCCCTGCCGGCGTGGGCGACGGCGGGAATGGCAGCACGGCCGAGGTAGTCGGCGACGAGGGCAGGGTACGCGGCGATGTTGATGACACAGCTGAGGTACTTCCACGTGCCGAGGAGCGAGCCGGCTAGCGGGCCGAAGGCCCGGTCGGCCCACCGGACGAAGCCGCCGTTGCCCGGGAGCGTGGCTGAGAGCTCGGCGGTGACGAGGGACTGCGGGACGCCCCACGCGAAGGGGAATACGAGGAAGCCCAGGAGCGTGAAGAGCGGGCCCGACGCGCGGATTGCCTGCTCGGAGCCGTATGGGCCGCCGGCCACCTCGAAGTAGATGAGGAAGACGAGCGGGAGGACAGTGAGCTTGCTCCGGTGGTGCTGGTGGCTGGCAGCGGCGCCATCACCACCTCCTTGGACCTGTTGCTGCTGCTGGTCTTGTGGTGTGTGGTCTTGCATGGTGGCGTCGTCTTCTGGTGTACATGTTGCTGGCACTTCTTGTTGCTGTTGGCGTTGATGAGACAGTTGATTGGTTATTTGGATCTCTTTGTTCATGGTGAGATAAGACTAGACAGAGTGGAGAAGCAAAAGTGTCATCCGTTCATGTGGCCATAGTGCATATATAGCTCAAGGTAAAGGCCCAAAGCTATATAGGTCTGTCGCAGTTAATCTATCTATTATATTATTACTTAGAAAAAAAAGGAGCCACCACATTCGTCGAGAGGGTCAAGAAATTTTCAAGTTATTCCAAAAAAAGAGAAAAATTTGGATAATTTGATTTTATGATGATGCGATGGTTTAGATTAACCAAAACAGATCATACCAGACACACCGAAACAATTTGAGCCGTGGGCTCATCATCCTCTCCTCCTTTGAAACAAAGCCGTCCTCGGCTTTGACACAAATTTTGGCCCTTATTTTAGGCAATGCTGATTAGTACTAACTTTATTCTTACACCTAGCACCTGCCTTGGTTCTGTCATCCTTATGTTTGACAACAACCAATGATCTAAACTGATTACCATTAGCTTTCAAAGTACCTCATCCTGAAATATTGGGATCATTGCACAACTTTTCCTGAGAAATAATTGAAGAACTGATGGCTACATCATCCTTGCTTCTATAAATCAAATCAATCCTTGTTGATGATATTTCCTTTGATGCAATTATACTTTTGCGCACTGCCATTCCTTGCTTTGAACCAGAGAAGGAACCAAACTGGATAGTAAAGTGATCCAAATCCTGGTGTGTAACTTCGAATTGGAAGCAGCTATTATTTGGCCATTTTCACATGTGCTAGGTACAATTTTAGGATTCTCACTAGAGGTCACAGAAGCAATATCTTGAGAAGAACGTGCACCATATCATTCTGCACTGTAATATTTGGCATTTCAGAAGTACTAGTAGCACAGAGTGAAGCTGAAATAGTCAGATGGTTGACATGTTTTATTTGCATCCTGGTTGCAGTTCCAATTGAGTAAACTTCTGTTCATCTTGCTTTTCTTTCCATCAATTAAAAATGAACCCAGTTTAAGAATTTGAGGAGCCATGGGCTCATCATCCTCTCCTCCTTTGAAACAAAGCCGTCCTCGGTTTTGACACAAATTTTGGCCCTTCTTTTAGGCAAATGCTGATTAGTACTAACTTTATTCTTGCACCTAGCATCTGCCTTGGTTCTGTCATCCTTATATTTGACAACAGCCAATGAACTAAACTTATTACCATTAGCTTTCAAAGTACATCGTGCTGAATTATTGGGATCATTGCACAACTTTTCCTGAGAAATAATTGAAGAGCTGATGGCGACATCATCCTTGCTTCTATAAATCAAATCAATCCTTGTTGATGACATTTCCTTTCTAGAAATTATACTTTTGCCCACTGCCATTCCTTGCTTTGAACCAGAGAAGGAACCAAACTGGATAGTATAGTGGCCCAAATCCTGGTATGTAACTTCAGAATTCGAAGCAGCTATTATTTGGCCATTTTCACATGTGCCAGGTACAATTTTCGGATTCTCACTAAAGGTCACAGAAGCAATATCTTGAGAAGAACGTGCAGCCACATCATTCTGCACTGCAATATTTGGCATTTCAGAAGTATTAGTAGAGTGAAGCTGAAATAATCACACCACAATGACATGAGGAAAAAATAGCTGAATGTAATGCAATGCAAATGGAGTCTCACCGGTGATATATTTGATGGCGAGCAAGGTAGCATATCCGCACATGGCCGTGGGCCACGAATTGGCCACGAGCTTCAAGATGAGGATGGGGCTAAGGTATCTTTAGTGCATGCAAAGCAATCTTCAAGAATAAGAAGGCCGTGATTATACTATCCAATTATGGTTTACTATTGTTAATCATCGGCAATGATTGCCATAAAAAAATTTAAGCGCAAGTGAATTGACAGTTTGAGACAACATCTAAGACTGCCCTTTGTGCAATCAATTGATTTGATTATGAAGGAAAAATGAAGCCTCTAGAGAAAAGAGATATGCATGTCGGAAATCAAGTGACATGTACAAATAAATAGCTAGCCTGATTTTTTCCTTCATCTCAACAAAAGCAAGCAAGTAAGAGAACTATTGAGAGGTGCCGAACAAGCAAACGGTGGACAACCGAGTAAGCATTAAGCAAGCAACTAAGTCAACATTGCGAGCATAGGCTGAGCATTGCAACAGTACAGCACCGACTGGGTTAATGCTTAATAAAAAATCAATGTGAACGAAATTGTTTTAAGTAATATAAAATCAAAATATTAACGTAAATAAAAATCTAGGCTAAAGAGTCCACGTTGAATACAACTATAACAAATATATTAGAGTAAAGATTCCATATAAAATAAATAGTAAATATATTTTAAATAATAAAATACTATCATATTAAATAAAAAAGTCTATGTGTTCTATGATGATTAATAAATAATAGTTTTACAGTAAATAATTATGAGAAAAATTTAGCTACCGCATGTGTTAAACCATTCTATAAGTCCATGTCAAATTAAGCATATATATGTACTCCCTCCGTCCCATAATAGATGACGTTATGGGATGCGTGCATGTGTTCCTTTCTCAACTTTGACTCATTTTTTAGAAAAATATATGTAATATTTATATTTCTAATAAATTTGATAAAAAACTAGATTCAAATATCTATCTAATGATACTAATGATGTATTATAAATATTAATATTATTTTATATATAATTGGTTAATGTTGAAAGATGTTGTTTTTCTTGGGAAGCGAGAATGATATCTATTTTGGGACGGAGGGAGTACGTGGGAAGACAGAAAGAGAGGTATAAAACAGAAGAAATCTACTTTAAACAAAGCAAATATGCACCCCATCACGATGCATGGTAGCGGAATTTTGTTTGAAGCAACAATTATAAAGTGCTAATATATTTTTATTTGTGAAGGAAACACGAGAAATTAAAGTTTGAGCAATAATCATGTAGAACACACACTACTCATTATTTTGTTCCATTGATCAGTTATGTGTGCACTTCAATAGAGAGAGAATAAATAACTATTTTCAACCCTCCAAAGGCAATATGCTTCTGAGAGAGTTTTGAAATTGGCAATATGGAATCTGACCACTAATCCATATCTTTTTATTGGAACATTTGCATAAATATAAATGCTTAGACACACACGTATTTTTTTTTAAAAAAAAGACATATCCCTATGATACACATACGCTATCCTACACATACAAGAATAGACCCAACAGTCTTTCTTTTCCCAATCTAATTACTATAGTTGGAATATTGATGAAAAATAGTACTTTAAAATAGTCTCTTTACGTCTCGCTTTTCCCAAAAAATAAGACGAACTAATAATCCACTATAACTCACCCCAAATAAAGAAAAAGTTAAGTCTCTCTGAATATGGTAATCACTAATGCAATAAGATTATTAGGAGATTGCAAAACCACCTATCTCCATATAACCCATGAAGGTGATATTGGGACATCCCAGTGACAACTTATCGTGAAATATTTATTGCGAGAGTGCCAGATAAGCTCTGAGTGCTTTCTGATATATTGAAACTGGCAGATATAGAGATCGATGAAGTCACTGTAGCGCTGTTCCTAGTCGTATCACCTACCACCAAATAATAACACTAGCTAAAATTCTAAATTAACATTAGAAAAATACGAGCACCTGTATTGTAACACACCGTCTCCCAAGGCCGCACCACCTAGCCCTTCCGTGGGGCGGACACGCGTACACATAGCACCATGCTTACACTTTCGTCCTCGCTTCGTGTAAAAGGGTTAACCCGAAGGTGCTATGGCTGGGGACAAAGGCTTATAAGTTGCCTCCACCCTCTCTAAACTAGCAAGGTGGTACTAAACATGCGCACATCACGCTCATGGGCCACTACTGGGCCATAACAACATGGGCCAGGTGTCACAATACACCCCCTCAAAGAACCCGACGTCCTCGTCGGTGATCTATCCAACTCACCCGTCCAGTGCCGACCCATATGCCGTGTGTCCTACCCGGCCCACACGCGCCATATGTCCGCGCACTGACCGGAGCAAATGTCCAGAAATGTTCCCTCTTAGCGCACGACCATACGTCCAGTGTCGACCCATATGCCATGCGGTGTGTCCTAACCGGCACACACGCGTCATGCGTCCTATGTCCGCACACTGACCCGTACGCGCAACCGCGAGGGTCGGCTCTGATACCATTTGTAACACCCCATCTACCAAGGCCGCACCGCCCATCCCTTCCGTGGGGGCGGGCACGCGTACACATAGCACCCTGCTTACACTTTCGTCCTCGATTCGTGTAAAAGGGTTAACCCGAAGATGCTATGGCCGGGGAACAAAAGCTTATAAGTTGCCTCACGTATCAAGTAAAGGATTTGAACATAAGTTCACATAATACATGCGCCACTAGACGTGGGCATTTTTAGTCCCATCCCTAACCCGCTAGATTATGACCCATACATGCCTATTGCCGGGTCAGGCTAATGATGAGCGAAAGCCAGCAATAAAAAATTCATGTCGGTTTGAACAAAAAAAATAATTTGGTTCATTTATATTATAACTAAAAAGAACAAGAAGTTGAGACCGTCTTGAAAAATTGCTCTGACACAAATAACACTGAAAAATTGCTCTGACATAAATAAACCTGAATAACGTTGGCCAAAATCCTAAATTAAAATTAAGAAAATATGAGCATCCATATCGGTAAAGGATTCGAACCTAAGTTAACAATGACATGTGCCACTAGACCTGAGTACTTTTAGACCCAGCCCTAGTCCGCTAGATTATAATCCATACATGTCTATTGTCGGGTAAGGCTAATGATCAGCGCAAGCCAGTAATGAAAAAACTATGCCGTTTTGACCCGTCAAAATAATTTAACTTATTTATTATATAACTAAAAAGAACAAGAAATTGAGACCAGCTTGAAAAATTGCTGTGACTGTGCCTAAAGGGTCATGAGCACAAATTTCTATTCAAAATAAACTTTATATTTTGGTCCAGCCCTATAAACAGAAGAAATTTGAATTCCACCATAAGTAATATTACCAACTAAACTACACTCATGTATGTTAGTAATATCTATTCCAATAGCAAATCATGATCTATGTATCAGCTGGCAATTGGAGAACAAAGAAAAGAAATGAGTTAGATATGATAAGAATCAACGAGAATACCTCTGCTACTCATCAGTGTTTTTTGTTTAAACTCAAAATTACATTCTAATTATTTCGGTAGCATAAATTAATCACTGACATAGGTATTCCATAGAAAATATAAGGACATTTTCATATTGTTAAGAAAATCTCAAACAAAAATGTACATGGCCAAGCAAAAAAATCTTACAAACATTATTATAATGCTTTAAGTAAACATAAAATATATTATATTGAAGATATTCTTTTTTCTGAATTTGTGGATCATACATTGATCTGATGCGATGCACAACAAAACATGATTATTTTTATTCATCTATTTCAAAATAAAATTTCTAAATATTAGCACAAAAAACTAGGTACCCGTGCTATTAGCGCGGGCCATTTTCCTAGTTACAAATACTATGGGCGACGGGCGAGCGAGAGTCTGGCCTAGGAAGGGAGGTGGCGCGCGCGGGCGACACACTATGCGAGGTGGGCCCGACAAACCGGACAGGCCTACTCTACTGAAAAAGCTTCACCGCCTGGCGTACAGGAATCTTGCAGGGAGGAAGCATCCAAGAAGCCGCTCGAAGGCTTGATGAGGACACGCGGCGACTGGACCGAGGGGCGCCAAGAAGCACCAAGCCGACATGTTGTATCCACCCGGTGACGCCGGTTCCTGGGGGTAGACTAATAATGACTCATGTACAAAGCCCTTCCATTCGCCTATAAAAGGCGAGGCGTCCCTCCTGTGTGGGGATTTGGATTTTCGATCTCTGGAACACTTAGTCCCCTACACGCATACCACACCAAGGCTTGAACTGGACTTTGTTGTAACCCGCCGCCAAGAGAGTAATACAATCCGAGACCCCCAAACAAAACATAGGGATTCTTCCCGAACCAGTATAAACCCCGTGTCTTGCGTCTTTTGAACCATTCTCCCACCTTGACGTGCATGCTCCATGATCGACACTCACTGGCGTGTGGTACCCCCCTCCTGGTACCACCCGTCGACTCCGACCCTATGTTCATTCTGCTAATTCCGAGATAACCAATCATGTCGCCTATGTTTCCTTACTTTAACCGATGTCAATTTGGAACCTGCTGATTTAGGTTCCCTCAACCTGAGTTGGTTAGCCGACTTCTTTTCTTACATAACCCTTGCATTTCCAATCAGACACATGCTCATCTGGATTGTTTTGTGCTTGCCTTTATACCGATCCTTGAAGAAGTTAGCCTATCAACCAAGGCCTACCGATTCCGATGTAAGACTTCCGATCCAACTTCTTTTCCGATCCCATTGGCCACACCATCAGCCGATTTAGCAAAAGAACCCTCAGCTGATTTGGACTAACAGCCGATCTTCTGTTACACCCGTGAACTCCTTCCTCACACTCCTGTTGACCTTAACTCGGTCATTGGATCCTTCTCTTTTTGTCCTGCATGTTTGGCTGCTCCCGTCAACATATTATTCCTGGCGCCATATCATGCTACACACATACTCACCTAATCTATGATGCCAACCCTAGTAGCCGACTTGCTTCTTTCTGCCTGCTCCCTGACATGTTTTCCATGCCTCTCATGTTGTGCTGTCTGTTCGACTGTTAATAGTACCCACTTGCAAATCTACTCGAGTGACCACGCCCTTGACTCAGTCGCCCGAACCTTGGATCTGAGCCCCTTGTTCTTTAAATATCAAGCCAGCGCCCCTCTCTACTCTTCACGCGCCAGCTCCATTGTTTCTCTGTTCTTGGTTTTGCTCCACTGCTAGAACCAAGTGCTCCCTTGCTACTCTTGAGGGTTTACACTTTAACGTATAATTCTCTGGTGTGAACACTTCCCACTTGAAGTTCATTCCTGGTAAGCTATTTTGTGTTACACTCGTGCAAACCTAGATCTATCTATCCTTCCTGCCAAATCTTGATGTTTTCTTGGTTCTTCCATATAACAACTTGTGCATATCATGATGTGTTCCTTACGTAAAAGTTGACAAAGAACCTCACCATAGAAAAATAGAGGTTAGGAACCAAAATGAACCTATTTGCACCTAGACTCAAAAGTGTTGCTCCTAAGATTGCAGTCTCATTGCAACCCTTGGGACAAGTTTTCACAGGGAAAACAATAAACTTGTCTCGATTCCATGTTTGTGTGTGTCCTTGTAGATAGTCCAAAAGTGCTGCACTATAGGCCATTTCATGCTTCTGTGACTAACTTTACATACAATTCATTCTCGTGCAGAGCACGCCTTCGCCGACGGAATCTACGAGTTGGTGGAACCTGCTACCGATTTGAAGGCCGATCTGTCGATCCAGCTGCCGATCTTCTCCAGCACTGCCGATCAAGACCTTCACCAAATCACTGACCAGCCAGCCGATTCACAAGGCAAGCACCATGCATAACACAAATTTACAAACTCTCACGTGAGTCCTTTCTTTTATGTGATGTGCATTAAGTTGCAGGGTTGTTTGGAACCATAGTTGCATCAATCAATAGGGATCCAAGTTCTTTTACTTGTTGTCAGGTTCGAGTAGAACTGCTTTGCTTAATAGGACCGATAGAAGTAGAGCGGTTTCCTACCATTTGTGAGAAATAGGTTATTGCTCAATAACTTAGAGAAAGTAGAAGATGGCGGGCAGGGCTTGGGTGTGCAGGACACATTGGTGGATTTTTCCTGTCTCCAATAGCATAAATCGGTTAAGGACTATGTCATCTGACGTACATTCTGGACAAGTGTTGAACGTACCAATGACATGATGGTATATGGGAGCCGTTAAGTGATGAGGACATCCCCAATGAACAACCCTATGCCGAAAAGATAGTAAGATCAACACAGGACCAATGACTCGGGCGAGAATGCAACGGCTGCAACATGAGTTGAACTCATTTCTTGTTGATTATGAATATGCAACTACTAAGAATTATTTACTACCTAATAGTAGTGCATTACTTATTCTCAGGTTTGAAGGATATGCAATGTATGAGTAGGCTCCTCAACACTCAGAGAAGAGCAACTTGAAGACAACGTGTTGCTGTCTAGATTTTGACCTGCAAGCTTTTGGTGAATTCTGTACCAATCCAAGAAGATTCACTAGAGTTGTTCTACACCGTTGGAAGCGTCTTGAAGTCTATTTTCCAACGCAACTGACAGATCATCTTTTGGTGTTTTGTAGCAAGAGCTATGGCTAATTTAGTAAAGGTTGTTCTGGGAGTGCAGTTCAGACAGCTAAGTAACGGGTAACAAGTGCTATGCAGATCCTCTAGGTCCGAACTGATCAGCTGAGTAACATACAGATCTGAGTAACAAGTAACAAGTAACGTTCAGATCCTCCAGGTCTGAACTGGTCAGTTGAGTAACGTGCATATTTGAGTAACGGGTAACGAGCGGATCCTCCTGTTATTTCGAACTGGGCTTATGTGTAAGGCCTCCAGCCCAACTAGGAGGGTTGTTTCTAGTATAAATAGCACTTGTATGCCTGGTGGAAACCCTAACAACGAATTTGAGATAAAGAAAATAGAGAAGCCAAGTGCTCCTGTCCTTAGGGTTGTGCCATTGTTGCCCCCTTGAGGATTGAGAGTTTTCTCTACTATTTGTTCTTGTGTTTCCTTAGAATTTGCAAGAGAATCGCCTCTAACTTTGCGTGGTTCAGGTAAGGCAACGACCAAAGTGTGTGGTTGGATGAAATCCTTGTCACAGATGGCTGTTTTTACAGTTGTTGGTGCCATAGATTCGTCAGGTTGCACGGGTCAAGTTATCCCAACAATCCTACTCAAGAAGATCAGGCAAGCCCCCGCATCATTAGGCATAGTACTTGAAGGTCCGTAATGTGAGTGTACTTTGCCACCCTAGCTTGGAGGGAGAGTTGAAGGCCAGATTTGTAGCCGCGGCACAAGCTAGGCCAGAGGACCGTAGGGCGGGTTCGATCGGTGGGTGGGTGCGGGTTGCGGATGCGGAGTCTGAAAGGAAGTGTTGTCACATGAAAGGTCTTGTATAGATCTCATCGATGTGTTCGTTGGGTTTTCCTCCACAAGATAAAACTGGAATCGATTCGTCCGCTTCACACAAATGTTGTGACTGCTTGCTCCTCAGTGCAACTACGAGTAGCAACTTGAACCAGAGAAAGAGTGATGGAAGGAAATGGATCTGTATGCTGATGAGAAGATAAGCAAGTGTATGATCATTGCTTGTTCGCTATCACCTAGTTGATGAGATGAATAGTACAGTTGGCAAAAATCTTGAAAGTAAGGATCAACTAATAATTGCTTTTTGCAAAACAAACCCACTAGCCAAAGAACTTGCATAAGTCTAGATTTTTACCACTATTTTGCTGATCAAACAAGTCTTGTGAGTATTAGTATGCTCAGCCTTGCTTGTGGCCATGTTGTTTTTAGCCAATCCACCCTCGTCTGATGTCTTGTGCGTCTATCCCATGGAGCTCCCAGCAGGAGGGAGAATGGAGTTCGTGGCTACCGATGAGTAGCTATGAAGCCAGGTTGTTTGCCATAGTCTTTTACCAATCTGCCTTCTGTCGAACGGAGTTCTTTTGTGCTCTGCCTATTGTCTGAGCTGAATCGGCACATTGTTGTTTGATCGGCCAATTTCTTGTGCTCTGCCGATCAGTGTTGTATTGTGTGTCATGGGCTGTCATTCAGTTATGTATTCGAACCAATACATTTTATAAAGTCTTCCACTGTAGTTGAACAATTATGATGCAATAACTGTTAATCTGATCTCATGAGTTTTAATTATTCATCTATGTATACCCCTGTGATGTAAAATGTTGAGATGAGATGTATGTATCTGAGTACTCACCTTCATGTGAGGTTGCACCGATCTGGGAAACAGTAGCCTTTGTCGGGATGTTACCCGAGTTCCCCTGATTGCCTTGGTTGAAACACTATGTCTTAGCCGATTGAGTGTTCGTATGCATGCTAATTCGTGTTTGAGCCAAGATAATTAACGTGGTTTGCCACACCGATGGTCGATCTCTCTCCCTCTGCCATCTCTCTGTCTTTCTAGGTCATGCATGTTGTAGATCTTAGGATCTCTATTATTCACCAAGTCAATGTCAAGTCCCGGCTACATCTACTCCTAGATGAACCCCAGCTTCTAACAATGGCATCAGTCGCCTACTCTAGCAAGTAGATCTAGTTCAGGAATGGAAATAAAGAAAACAAGTTTTTTGTTTCAAGTCGTACAACAGCAAGAACCACAGAAACCCCAAGTATCAAACCCTAACCCAAGAAAGCACCATACATGTGTGTGCCGTCTATGGCGGCACCACCCAGAGCACCCCAGCGAAGCTCCTCAATGGATCCGCGTGCGAGACGCACGCGACACTGGCGAGGAGGCCTGCAAGGGCGCGAGAAGGCAGCGATGGCGTGACACCGGGGGAGAGATAAGTGGAAAAGAAGAAAGAAAAGATAGCTAGGGTCGCGGACCATGGAGCCATTGGCCAGAATGGGCAGCGCACTAGCGATGAGCCAGCGGGGCACAACCATCTGTTGTGGCCGGGAGAAGGAAGAGAAAATATTAGGGTTAGGTTTTGGGGTGGATTGTAACTGGCGCTGTCTTTATCCCTCACGAAATGGTTGGTGGACAGTCGGATTCGAACCTACGGATTAGATCAAAGCGGGTGGGAGAGGGACGCCGCGATTGGGCTGAATACACGGCCCAATCTTTGGTTGTTGGGCTTCAGGCCCAGGTAGGCCCGAGCTGAGCAGACCGAGCCAAGCAGGCCGCGCTTGCATGCACAGGCGCGAGCTGAGCGTGAAATGGGCCGCGGGCCACTGCAGAATGCGTTGTAGTTTTTAATTTAATTTATTCTTTTTCAGAAGCATTTTTATGTATTTTGCCTAGAATTTAATCTCTCTTCATTTTAAACCAATGGGATAAATGTTTTTGAGAGTATTAAAGATACTTTTGCTTCTGAATAGAATTATGTTTTTTTATGTTTCTGCTGCGACGCTTAGTCTTACCGAAAAGAATTTTGTTTTTTTATGTTTCTGCTGCGACGCTTAGTTTTACCCTCTCATGAAATGGAACCAACAGGATATTTAATTAGAAGAGTTGTCATTTTATGCGCAAGTTATTCATTGTGTTGCTATTTTTCTGACCAATGTTGATAATAGCAGCACCAAGTCTTTTAATACAGTAGTTCTATTTCTGCCCAACGGTGATGTAGAATTAATGTAGCTGGTTTTGTACGTCTTAATTTTGACAAACGTTAAATTGAGGTGTACAATAATCATTTTGTGAAATGTTCTCACTAATTTTGGATTGTGTTTTCAGGCTCAAGCTCCAAGCCCATGAATTTCCTCAGACATATCCCCAAGCTCACCACGCAGAATTATGGCAAATGCGCGAGAGGAGCTTGACACAGGGCTAGCACTTGCAGAGATAGATCAGGCATTGCTAGAAGAGTGTCCCATTGAGCCACAAACACCTATATGGGGCAAGAATGAGACCGATGAGGCCTGTGCCATTTAGGAAATGGATTATGCTCCATTGAGAATGAAGTATGATCTTGATAAAGCGAAGTGAGACAGTTTCAACTGCAAGTGCTTGATGGGGATCGAGAAATCCATTATGGAGGCCATAAGGGGAGCAATCCCCAAATGTGCCTCAATGAAGGACTACCTTGAGAGGGTGAAGAATAAGTTCACTGGTTCCACCAAAGCTTATGCATCTACTCTGATGAGGAGGCTAGTTTCCATGAGGTACACTAGTGGTGGTGTGAGAGAGCACATTCTAAGTATGAGCACTATGGCAGCCAAGCTTAAACCCCATGAAAATGGGACTCCCAGATGCTTTCATAGTACATCTAGCCCTTACCTCATTGCCTCAGGAGTTTTAGACTTTCATAGTCAATTATAACTCCCAACCTGATGAGTTGGACCTAGAGAAGGCCATTGCCATGTGTGTTCAAGAGGAAGAAACATTGAAGTGTTCACATGGTGATTCACTTAACTATGTGAAGGGAAAGTGAAAGAAATCATTTTTCAATAAGAAACCGGTAGATCCTCTTCACATCCCAAGGGAAAACCACCTCAGACTGGTCACTAGCCCAAGAACAATGAACAAGTGGGCATAAGTCAGTGCATGTGGTGCAGGAAAGAAGGCCACTACAAGAGAGAATGCCCAGCTTTCATGAAGCACTGCCTTGAAAACAGTGAGGACACTATTACTTTCATAGATGAATCCTTGTATATAAGTTTTGCTAAGTCCACTTAGTGGCAAAAGCATCTAGGCTCCTAGTTTAGTATTTTTGTAATTAATGACAACACCTTGTGGACTAACAGTTTCATTGAACATGTAAATTGAAGTTAGTCATAAGAAAGAGCTATGAAAACCACGAAGATGGTATTGAAAAGAAAAGAGTTTGTATGCTTCCGCTATGCATGGTGATAAGAAGTGTTGGAACACTCAAGGCAAAGGTAAAAGTTAGGACTTTTATTTTTCCGGTCAAATGGTGATTAGATAAGTAAATTACCAGATCTATAGGCCAGATAGCTATACTATCAAGAGGGGTCAATCTATATTTGCTTGACGAATTTATAATGCTAAAACAATTTTGTTGCATGCGTATAGGATGAATCTTTCACGAGTTTGAAAAATCCTATCTAACAAGAGGTGAAAATGCACGGCGGACGATCCGGCCATGTTAGGCGGACGGTCCGCCTCTGTCTTAAAAAATTGAGCAGAGGCTCGGGAGCTCTCTGGTGATAAAAACATGGTCAATGGAGGATGGTCCGGCCGATCTGGTTGGACGGTTCGATGCTGAAGTAGAAGTTGGACAGAGGCTTGGTTGCGCTCTGGTGGAATTTGGTGTCAACGGTAGATGGTCCGGCCGACCCGACCGGAAGGTCCGACGTTGGGAAGTCTTTTGGACATAGCTCCGTACGGTCCGCTGGCTAATTCTCATACTTGTCCGATGGGTCGACCGTTCTGTGTAACTTGAGTTTGAATGGCGGACAGTCCAACCCCGAGTGGTGGATGGTCCAATTTTTTAATAACGGTCAACTCTGACACGCTGTGATGTGACACATAGCCATTGGTTTATAACAGTAGACCGTCCGATTCTATAGGAGCGGACGGTCAGCGAGTTCACAGGAAACTCGAGATTCAAACATAACGGTTGGATTTGAGGTCCCCCTCTATAAATAGAGAGGTGGCCGGCGTGGAGACTCTCTCGTGGCCATTTTACTTGCTTGGGAAACACATTTGAGCTCTCCACTCTCTCCCTCTCACTCACTTTGCTTAGGCAATGCATTCTTGGTGAGAAAGAGAGGATTCTAATGCATTGCATCTATGTGTTAAGGTTTGGGGCACTAGAGAAATCTTCAAGCAAGGTTCTTTGCCATGTTACTCTTGGAGGTTGTTGTCTCCTAGATGGCTTGGAGTTTGGATTTCATTAAGCTCTTCAAGAAGATTATGAAGAAGCCTTTAATTGATTTTTGTAAAGAGGTCGTTGAACTTTGCCTCACCAGAGTGGTGACAAGCATCTCTAGTGGAGAAGAGGTTTGGGGAGGTTCATTAATTCCGTGATTGGCTCATACACCAAATAGATTCTTGGTAGATGAGCAATTGGAAGTTTTGAATCCACCTCTACTTGTATTAGGGGTGACCGGCAAGTCACCGACACCACGGAAAAAATTGCTTATGTCTTTGGTTATCTCTATTACTTAGTTTCTTACAAGCAATTTATTTTGAGCAATTTACTTCATAAATATTGAATTGTATCTTGTCACCTTAGAATTGCAAAACTCGACCCAGGATGGACTTATTCTCTTGTGTTGCTAATCAAATTTATTAGTGTTTTGCATTTAGTTTAAAACTGCATATTCCCCCCCCCCTTCCCCTCTAGTCAGTAATCCTCGATCTTATAGGTGGATTTACTCAGGTGCAACTGTTCATGTTGCTAATTTATTAAATGGATTCCGTGGAGGGAGGGAATTTCAAAGAAGAGAGATTGCTTAAAGTAGCAAATGGAGTAGAAGTTGAAGTTGAAGCCATTTGACACCTTTCGCTACCATTAGATAATGGCTTTGTACTTCATTTGAGGGATGTTTTATTTGTTCCCCCCTTGGTATAGAAATTTGATTAGTGTTTTAAATTAGACAAGGATGGTTATGATTGCCATTTTGGAGATACAATTTAATAATAAATGTGTGGGTCTTGCCTTCTGACAAGACAAACTTTATTTGTTATCACTTGCTGAGAATGTTGGTGATGTGAGTACTGAGAATGATAATGTCTTATCTATGAATGCAATCAAGAAAAGAAAGAGAATTGATCCCTCACAGAAATTATGGCAATGTCGCTTAGGCCATATTTCGAGGGGGAGAATAGAACGCGTAGTCAAGGAATCAATTCTTCCACCGCTAGAATTTTCAGAGTTAGAACAATGTGGTTATTGCATTAAAGTAAAGTACACAAAGAAAATAAAGAAAGGTGCCAAGTGAAGTGCACAAGTTTTAGAATTGATTCACACATACATCTGTGGGCCTTTTCTACTCACTTATGTGGATGGTTTTGATTCTTTCATTACATTCACATATGATTACTCCTACTATGGTTACATTTATCCAATTAGAGAATGTTCGAAAGCATTGGATAAATTCAAGACATTTAAGGCCAAAGTAGAAAATCAGCTTAATTGAAAGATCTAGATACTGAGATCCGACCGTGGGGGGGAGTACTATGGTCGACACACCCCTTATGGACAAATCCCTAGACCTTTTGTGATGTATGTAAGGAAAAACGGCATAGTTGCATAGTATTCCATGCCGGGGGAGCCTCAACAGAATAGAGTAGTGGAAAGATGCAACCATACCTTGATGGATATGGTGATAAGTATGATGAGTTACTCCATGTTACCGATTAATTTATGGATGGAGGCATTAAAAACCACCATCCGTATTCTTAATCATGTACCAAGCAAGTCGGTGCCTAAAACACCATGTGACTTATGGATACGAAGAGAACCCTCGCTCAACTATTTGCGCATGTGGGTTTGTCGGGTGGAGGCTAAAGTATTTAACCCAAACATTGGAAACCTAGACGCCAAGACAGTCAGTTGCCATTTTATTGGCTATCCAAAAAAAATCAAAAGGGTATCGTTTCTGCTGCCCAGAAAAACATACTAAGTTTGTAGAAATGAGACACGCTAGTTTTTTTGAGAATAAGATGTACAGGGGAGCATGGTATCTCGAGAAATAAACCTAGAGGAGAAACAGGTGTCGTCCCTACTCTAATGGTGCAAGAACCCTTTTTCACGCTACCTGTTGTTGCTGCACCGGCAGTGCAAGACACTACGGCGACAACGCCTGTTGTTAGTTCGCCCATGGAGATAGCGACTGGAAATCAGGAACCTATCATTCAGGAGCCATAGAACCAGTTCTTGCATATGAGGAAGAGCAGCATCAACCTCAAATACAGGATGCACCGGAGATTGAGGCCCTTAGGAAATCTCAAATAGTTAGAAAATCAGCCATCTCTAATGACTAAGAAGTCTATAAGTGTGATGATGAAGCTTATGTTGCGGCAGAATATCAAATGGAGGGTTGTCCCACCTCATTTGAGGAAGCCATGAGAAGCACACACTTTTCACAGTGTCTAGAAACTATGCAAGATGAAATGAAATTCATGAGTGCCAACAAAGTATGGGACTTAGAAGAAATTCCCTTAGGAACCAAAACAGTAGGTTGTAAATGAGTCTACAAAATAAAACATTACTCCAAAGGGGACGTCGAAAGGTATAAAACAAGATGCGTTGCAAAAGGCTTCACACAAAGAGAAGGCATAGATTATAAGACATTTTCTCCAGTCTCATGCAAGGATTCTTTTAGAATAATAATGGCTTTAGTGGCACATTATGACTTAGAATTACATCAAAGGGATGTAAAGACGGCATTCCTTAACGGGAATCTAGAAGAGAATGTTTACATGACTCAACCCAGGGGTTTTGTTATATTAGGAAAAGAACGTATGGGATGTCACCTAAAGAAGTCCATTTGTGGATTAAAGCAAGCCTCTAGACAGTGATATTTAAAGTTTAATGAAACGATAAAGAAGTTTGGGTTCAATGAGAATGAGGAGGGCAATTTCGTTTACGCAAAGTTCAAGAGTGGAAGATATAACATGTAAACACCATGTATAATATTTCAGATTATCACCTAAATGTATACTTTAGATTAACATATATATAAGTATGTGCATTGCATTTTATAAGTGGATGTAGTAGAAATAGCATGTTAAAGTTGTAGCAACGCAACAGCTACGTTCACTTGTCTTAACCAACCATGTAGACGTGCAAGCCTCATCATATGCTAAAGCACTTATGCATATCAACACAACATACCCAAATTACCTTCTCATATAGAAATATAGTGCTCATATGTCCAAAACCCAATATGAATAAGAATAGACAAATAATATTTTTTGTCAACAATCTTGATAACGAGTAGCAGTGCTTCTCTTTTTTATTTCTATTTTTATACAACAGATTAGATTAGAAATAAATATATATTGAGAAGCTAGAGAGAATAAGCTACAACTTTGGTAGCAAACCCGTAATTTTATCAGATCTCTAAGGTCACATAATACACAACTCAATACAGCACTTCCTAATCTGCCTAACAGCACAACCATCAACATATAAAAATTCATATCTCCTAAATTATACCAAAAAAATATTAAATTTTTCTGGAGGTAATAACTTTTATCCCTCAACAAAAGTCTTCACAGTTGGAAGATCCAATACGGCCATTTACTAGATGAAAAACCCCAATGAACAGGCCTCACCTGATCTTCCAGGATGTCGAGTTCAACTCCACCAAAAATTGTAATTAAATACAATCTGGAAAGCTTATGAAATCCTCTAAAACTTTCTTATACATCTTAGGAATCAATTCCATACCGAACGTCTCCAGCTTGTGCCCTAGATGAACTGCCGAATCTGCCAAGAAACTGCAACTAAAAAACGAGTTTGAACTACAATCCAACATCAAATCTTCTGATCCAGGCTGCTAAAAACCTCAAAAAAACTCTTAATTACAAGGAGGGGAAAGGATTCAACTCTTACCCAATTCCTTCCCATGAAAATACGCAGGGGGGAGGTTGGGGAAAACCTCGATCTAGCACATCTCCTTCATCCTCCCTCCATCCTCGATCCGTTTTGCTACTGCCTTACAAGTTTTGGTACGGCAATGGAGAGGATCTAGAGGGGGAAGGAGTAGTGGAGAGATGGGAGGAAGCGTTCTGAGAGAGCTCGTGGAGAGGAGGGGGAAGAAGGGTGCGGTTCTGGTGAAGGGAGTCCAGATTACGTACCCCTTTTATTTTTTTTAACTCATCTCATCCTTCATTCTTTATTTGCATAAAAGTTTATGATTATAAATATAAATACTATATATGAGCAGTCAAATGGATTTCTTTCGAAAAGATCTACGCATCCACGGTCACTAATTTTTTATACGAACTATGGATAAAAAAGTCAACCTTTGTCCCCTCCTTAAAACGCCCGGTCAATATATAGACCTATTACACTTTCTAACAAATAAAGCATATTTTGCTCAAAAGCATTATCTAGTGCACATAGAAAAGCAATCATCATAACAAAAAATCCCAATATTTCATTAAGTATATGGTTAATGTCACTTTAATTTCTTAGGCATTACAAGAAAGGTGAGGGCTGCACAGGACGTGGTACGAGGTGCACCGCCGCTGCCATTTTCCCACCAACAACCCTAGCTCGCCCGATTCGAGTTGCACAGAAGCTTCGGGAAGTCCACTGAGTCCTCAGCGTCACCCCAGGACTGCTGCCGCCTCTACGATGGCCACTACGACTGCTTCCACTACACCGACAAACCACACCAACATGTCGAGCTCCTCCGCCCAGCCCGATTGTCGATCTCTCTCCCTCTGCCCTCTCTCTGTCTTTCTGGTCCATACATGTTGTAGATACTAGGATCTCTGTTATGCACCAAGTCAATGTCAAGTCCTGGGTAGATCTACTCCTAGATGAACACCAGCCTCTAACAACTCTAGGCTCCCGATGACACATATGGCGAGGCCAATAAAGCAGCATCATCCATGGAGGGCGGTGTGCGGAGGTGGCCAAGCAGGAGCCGACAAAAGTTCCATCTTGGGAGGGACGAAGATCGGAGGGAGTGGATCGATGCGGGCATGGCAGCATCGGCGGCGTGAGCACGAAGCTGAATGGATAAAGATGCGATGCCAATCTAATTCCAAACACCGACTGGGTGGGGACAGGACAACAGGAGGATGGGACTGGAGGGAGTTTTTTTGAAATATTATTTTTTTTAAAGTTAATTGCGGAAATAATAGGAGTTTTGAGAAAATAGCAGAAGTAATAGCCAGTCGGCTATTAGACGACCGACAGGGCAGCTATCGGCTGTTGACCAACCGACAGGGACCTATCGGCGTTTGAACAGCCGACTGAGGGCTATCGGTGGCAGAGAGGAAGCCACGTCAGCCCTATCGGCCGTTGAGGAGCCGACAGGACCTATCGGCTGTTGAACAGCCGATAGGTCCGCAGTTACTCCGCGCCTACCTCCTCTTTCACTTTTTCTTCTCTCTCTCTACCGTTTCTCGCGGCGGCGGCGGGCGGAGTCGAGCGCAGGCGGCTGCTGGCGGAGCCGAGCCGAGGCGGCGGCGGCTGGCGGCGGCGGCGGCTGGCGGAGGCGAGCGAGGCGGCGGCGGCTGGCGTAGGCGAGCGGAGGCGGCGGCTGGCGAGCGCGGCGGCGTGGGCGAGCTGAGGCGGCGGCAGCGGCGTGACCGGCGGCGGCGTGAGCGGCGGCTGGCTAGCGCGGCGGCGTGGTGGGCGGCTGGCTAGCGCGACGGCGTGGCGGCTGCTGCGCTCGTGGGGGGCGGCGGCGTGGGCGGCGGCTCCGCAGGTATATTTTTTTTTTGTAATTTAATAGGTAATATAGATTTTGTTTTTAGCTCATATTGTTATTTATAAATTAAACATATTGTTATTTATTTTTAGAAACTTGTAATGGTATATATAATTTAGTTATTGTTTTTAGAAACTTGCGCATAATCATCTAGTATTAAGGATCGGAGGAGAGCAAGCAACATTTTAAATAGATAAAACAAGATAGAGAACTCGTTTTAAATGCATCCATAACACTATAACAGTATTTTTCCCCAGTTCGCACGTGGCTTTAGATATGTTCATCGGAGTGTGCTTAACAATAGGAGGCTTAAAAACGTTTCTTAAATAAGAGGTTCCAAATACTAACTTTAAGTTGGACTACCAATCATCTCGGAAATCTGAATTTTTATAAAATCATTAATATGAGAAACGAAAACCGAGAAGGCTAAGTGTATATAGTCTAGTAGGAAAAGAAAAGATTTTTGTGGACTGGATCAGATGAAGTAATCTGCCCCTCTAGTGGGCTCATCCGGGCCTTATGCATGTGGCCCATGGTAACTCTCTGGGGTGAGCAACTGCGCACCAAATCAGCATGAACGAAATAAATTGGAGGTTTAGTTGTTAGAGCACCTAATTCTAAAGGTTTTTGGGTGTGTTGATTCAGTGCTTAGAGCAAAATAGTTTGCTTATTCATATAGCTCATGTTTTTTGTTGAATATGCACTCCAGCTATTGGTATTTGTTTCAACTAATTATCTGAAAAGATCAAGTTTGTTTGCATGAATGTGATGTGAAAAAAAAATCTGAGCTTTGATCATGCCATGAGCCCATGCTGTTATTAATTTTATCTCAATCATAGGGAGCATATCTTTTCGATGGAAATAATTTAGTTATTGTTTTCAGCTAAGAATAATTCTTTATAAATTAAACATATTGTTATTTATTTTTAGAAACTTCTAATTTAGTTATTGTTTTTGTTAGTTTTTTAGTTATTGTTTCTAATATGTTGCTATTTGCAGAAAGAAGGATAATAAATTTCTAATAAACATATTATATAATATGATTATCTAATCTTAGTGTGACGTTGAATCAGGTATGGATGCGGATGTAGTCAATATCAGAGTCCATTATGGTGACGGTTACATCTCGTATTGCGACTCTGGCGTAGACTTAAGCAACTATTCTTTCATGGATACATCACTGATAAAGCCCATAGAGATGCGAAGAGATGACGTTTTAGAGTGGCTACACAATCTATTGCAATTGAGTCCGTCGGTTCACAGACTTAAAGTAAGGGGTGTCATTCCTAGACAGGGTGAGCACGGGTGGAAATGGGCTTTGTACGACTTGAGAAATTCAAAGTGTTGGCGGGCATTTGTTCATATGGCTATATACGGTCAACATAAGTTTCCGCTTGTAGTACTTGTTGAATCTACGCTGGCCAATGTCATTGCGGGTGAGAGTAGCAGGAGTGAGGCAGTTGAAGAAAATGTTTGTGAAAACGAAGAAGTGGGTGTGCAAGATCCACTGGATGCTCCAGTGGATGAACATGAAGTACACCAACAAGTTGTTGATGATGATAACGACGACGAAGAAAATGTGGAGATGCACATTGACGAAGGGGAGGAAGATGAGGCAATTGTCGATTAGATGGAGTTGGATGACGAAGAGTATATAAGCTTTGTTGATGGTAGAGATGGAAGTACCTTTGAGGACGAAAGAAACGTCCCAGTTGAATGGTGCAATTTCGATATGGATGCACTCAAAGTTAAGGATGGACACCATTCAAACTGGGATTATGCTAAAATTGAGGTCACAAAAGGCCAGATGTTTCACGACAAGAAACACTTGCAGCATGCGGTGAAGAAGTGGGCTTTTGCCGAAAAGAAACCATTCAGGGTGGTGCTATCGAACCCTAGCCTATATGATGTGAAGTGTCAATCACCTGGGTGCCCCTGGCGTGTCCATGGTTATAAACCTAAGGGTCAGACAAACTTTATAGTATCTATCGTTGAAGGGCACACATGCAGGTTGCAGGGAACCGTGTGTAAGCATGGCAACATGACTGCTGAGTTTGTGGCAAATTTCATGTATGGTGAGATTGTGAGGAAGGCCACCATATCTCCTTTCTAGATTATGCTTGCAGTAGAGAATAAATTTGCATATGAGATAACATATGACATGGCCTGGAGAGCCAAGAAGAAGGCATTGGAATGGAGATATGGTACGTATAAGGACTCGTACCACCATTTGCCACACCTCCTTGAACTGTTACAAAGTAGGAACCCAGGGACAATTATTGATATAGATTGGTTTTATAATGACACTGGTGAGCGGGTCCTACGACGTGCATTTTGGTCTTTTGGGTGCATGATCGAAGCTTTCAAACATTGTCGTCCTGTTCTGTCCGTAGATGGGACTTTCTTGACGGGACAATATAGAGGACAACTATTGACATGCATAGGGTGTGATGGAGATGGAAAAGTTGTGCCTATAGCTTTCGCATTCGTGGAATCAGAGAACACTGATAGCTGGCTGTGGTTTCTAAGCTTGTTGAAGAGGGGTGTTGTCCGTGAAAGGGCAAATGTTTGCATCCTCCACGATCGTCACAAGGGCATATTAGCTGCAGTTAAAAGGTTGCAGGAGAATATGAATGTGGAATTTGCATGGCTAGATCTCCAAAGTCGGTGGTGCATGAGGCATTTAGGTGCAAATTTCTACCGTCAATTTAAAAGCAAGCGTTTGGAAGATCAATTCAAGGCGTTATGCAAGCAGAATCGCAAAGACAAGTTTGATGAGATATGGGCATTGCTGGACAAACTCACAAGTAGCCACATGGCTGAAGTTCGCAAGAAACCAGTCATCGCCCGTGCAGAGGAGCCGCAAGGTCTTGATCCCATGCCAGATGAGCCTGCACAAGTAACACGGAGAAGAAAGGGTGGGAGGTCCGTTAAAAGGTTTTCTGACTGGATTAAAGATGAGCCACTTGAAAAGTGGGCATTGATTGGAGACACCCATGGGGCTCGATATGGCATTATGACGACAAATCTTGCCGAGGTTTACAACTGGGTACTTAAGCAATGTCGTGAGCTACCACTAGTGGCAATTGTGGAGTGTATACTTAGAGGCACTATTAAATATTGTCGTGAACGTTACCGTGCGGCAACTGAGGCTTGTGAGAACCCTCAAAGCATTTTCTGCGACGAAATGGCAAAAATACTTGAGACGATAAGTGAGAAGGGGCAACTGCACCGTGTCCATTACATCGGAAATCAAGACTTCGTATATGAGGTGATGATGTGTGAGAAAGGAGGCTTTGGTATGGGAGATTCTATAGTTACAATGGAATGTCAGATGTGGCCAGAGGCTGACATTTGTGAGTGCACATGCAACAAACCAAAGCTTCTTCATTATCCGTGTTCGCATGTATACGCTGCTCGAGCTAAGGCCAAAATAAAACCTACATTTGTGTCCCCATATTATCTGAAGGAGAAGGTAAGAGCTACTTGGAGCGGTGAACTACGGGGCTGGCGTGCTATTGCTGATTTCACGAAGCCTCCTACCGGCGCTCCTGACTATGTTCCTGATCCAACGAAGTTGGTCCAAAATCCTGGGCGAAGGCAAAGTTGTCGTATTAGAAATGACATGGATGCATCTGATGTGAGAGGTGGACATAAATCGTGCTTAGCATGTGGCGGGGACCATTATCGGAAGGATTGTGATGCCTACCCGATGCACAAGAAACCTGACGGAACACAAGAGAAGCGCATTCCGAAACGCAATCCTAAGAAGAACAAGGACGTTGGTCCGAGCCAACAATGAATTAGGCTCTTTAATAAATTTGTATGCACTTTAGTTATGTACTATATTTTATGAACTTTACGTATTATGTACTAATTTTTATGAACTTGTAATTTCGGTTAGTGTGCTTCAGCCGTACTCTTTTCCTCACTAGGTAGGCCTTCTATGAGACTATTATGGGCCTAAGAAGGTGTGAGGTTTTTAATGAGGCGGCATGGCATTGTAAAATCTTGTGAAATATTATGAATGTTCTCCCAATATGATTCATGTTTTCTCATTTTTTTATACCTGTAAGTTATTATTATATGTTAATTTAATATTTTTTTATACTTTTACATGTTACTAATTTTGTTGTATTTTTTCAGTATGGCGACGTTGGAGTTGATTGATCCCACGATTGATGACAAGCACCGTTCGCGTTTGGTTGGCGACGCCCTTCCCCCCGCTCTTAGGTTGAGGACGCACGACGAGTGCTGGCGGCTCGATGCAAGATGGCTTCCCATGTACGTAGTCAAAGTTTTATTGGGTCTTTTGTTGTCACCATAAATTTTAAAACTTTTATTATTTTGTAAACTCTTATTTTTGATGACAGGTTGCGTGCAGCTGGTTTGCTACCACTTTGTCGCCTTGTGGAGCCCACGCGTCCAGGCAGTCTCCGCTTTACTGTGGATCGTGCGTTGTTGTCCGCCTTGGTGGATCGTTGGAGACCAGAGACGCACTCGTTCCACCTGCCCGTGGGTGAGATGACCCCAACACTACAGGACGTCAACATGCTCATGGCGCTGCCATTAGCTGGCCAGCCTGTGGTAGCTGAGGCGATGGCACCTGACTGGAGGCAGCAGTTGTTGCAGAGGTTTCAGGGTGTTCTCGAGCCGGTGCAGGGACAGCCAGCACAGGTGGAGTTTTCCAACAAAGCCGGGCCTACCAAGGCTTGGTTGCTTCAGTTTCAGGCGGATCACTTGGCAGCAGATGCAGAGGACTGGAGGGTGCGGAGACACCTTGAGGCGTACCTCTTGTGGCTGTTCGGATGGGTGCTCTTCACTAGTTCGCACCACGACAGTGTCGACAAGCACCTGATCCCGTATGCTCAGCAGATAGCCGACGCACCGCTTGATGCGGTACCTCAGTTCAGTTGGGGGTCAGCCGTGCTTGCTGCTACGTACCGTGCCTTGTGTGACGCGTGCACACGTAGGAGCCAAGCAGGAACCTTGGCTGGTTGTCCGTTGCTGCTGATGTTATGGTCGTTTGAGCGTTTTGACATCGGACGACCTGAGCTTAGCTCCTACGAGGACTACGAGGAAGCGATGTACCAAGTAGATGCGTTTGGGAATAGGGATCCCATCGACGCTCCGACCATGGGCTCTATTTGGACCAAGCGCAACGTAAGTGCATCTTTAACCTCTCTCGAAACTTTACTATTAAATTGATTATTGTTTCTACAAACTAACATGTGCTTTTTATGTTGCAGCCACACTGGGCCACGGGTACAGGGCGGCTGACTTACCCCGGCTTTGTAGCCGCCTTTGACCAGTTGAGGCCCGAGAGGGTTCGCTGGACGCCTTACACCCCAGGGCTAGTGGCTGACCGTGCGTCCCTAGGCCTGTCGCATCTTTGCTACCGTGACAGCATTTGGTGGTACACCAAGAAGTGCCTACTTTTCGATATCTTCGTCGAGCCGTACTGGCCACAGCGAGTTTGGCGTCAGCTGGGTCGTCACCAGCCCTTCCCTGTACCTCGACAGCAGCTTGACCCCTCTCACATGTGAGTTACTAAAAATTTGTAACAACTACTTTGTCCATGCAAAATTTATGTGTTTATTATATTTATGTTTACTTTTCAGGATGACGAGGAAGGGCCAAGGGATAGCATACGAGGCTATTTGGGCTACAAAGATGGAGCCTTGGGCCGCACAGTGGGCACAGGCAGAGATTGACGTACATGAATATGAAGGCCCATATGACGAGTCCACATATGGCCCATACTTGCATTGGTACCACGGGGCTACTCGTTGGAGGTGCTTCCCAGTGCCTGCTAATCCGGAGCCACATGAAGCAACCATACGAGACACTTTTGCCTCCGAGCCTGCAGCTGCTTTCCATGCTCTTGTATGTTATACTACTCCCTCTTAATTTTCTTGTTTACATGTGCTTGCACAATTTTTTAATCACACTCGACTTTGCAGACAGATGTATGCAACGATGTCGGCGAGGAGTTGTTCTTGTTTGCAGATCGTGTTGAGGCGGACCCACCTCGTATCGCGCGCACAGAGTTGGCTAGTGGTCTTCGACGGCTTGCGCAGCGCGCAGTGCAAGCAGTCAAGCGTGCTTCGTGTATGAGTACCAGAGACCCGGTCGTTCCTCCTGACACGATGCCTGCACCGTGGAGCTCCACGACAGGTGCACCTTCTCGAGCACGTGGTGACTGGTCCTGGCAGCAGTCACCACAGACGGACTTAGGTGAGTACTAACAAATTGTTCTTTTGTCAATACCTTTAATTATAGTATAACTCGGAAACTAATTGGATTAAACCATCTTCAATGTAGTTGGAGGGCCATCATACGCGGCCCATGTTGCTGCAGCCTCAGGTAGCAGTGGCAGCTTCTTCCAGGACGATTGGATGTTGCCAGAAGGGTTTGATAATATTGGGTTGTCTCAGATGCCCGGGGCCCCTCCACCGACGCAGCCCACTCAGCACGACTATTCCACTCCCGTGCAGGAGCGACCCAATAGGGGACAGCCCCCTCAGCGTTTCACGTTTCCTTCTAACCAGTTCGGCAAGCGTGGTCGTCGTTGAACCTGTTGCATGACTGAAGAGTCTATGTGTACCTGCTGCTTATTATTCATGTTGATATGATGTATGAACTCAGTGATGCTTTAATTCCTCAGACTATGTTATGTACCACGATGTATGTGTAGCCTGCTGCAGACTACTCATGGTGTGATGCATCAACATAGAGCGTAGCCTTTTTAGTTGACGAGCGTAGGCTTTTCAGTGACACAAGCGTAGCCTGCTGCAGACTACTCATGGTGTGATGCATCAACATAGAGCGTAGCCTTTTCAGTTGACGAGCGTAGGCTTTTCAGTAACACAAGCGTAGACTGCTGCAGACTACTCATGGTGTGATGCATCAACATAGAGCGTAGCCTTTTCAGTTGACGAGCGTAGGCTTTTCAGTGACACCAGCGTAGTCTGCTGCATTGAAGGATCACATCAAACACATTTCATCCTGGACATGGTGCATGGACCAAGGACTCTCCATTATATATACAAGCAATCTGAAGCAAAACATTTCATCCTACCACTCGTCTCACCACTTATAATAACCCTTGAATCCAATGGATTGGGATCCTTCAAACATTGACCTCATTAGGAGGGGTAGGGTGAAAGTTAGTGTGCCACAAGGAGTGCAGGTCCCCATGTGCTTCTGTGGTGACCTTTGCAAGCTCGTCAAGTCTGAGGTTTTGGGGGACTTATATGGTAGGAGGTTTTTTATGTGCGATAACTACGCATATGACCAGCCAAAGGGGATCGGTGGTAGCGTGAGACCGAAAGTACTAACTTATCCATGTGACCTCTTGTTGTATGTACTTTCTTTAAGTCATGCAAAATCTTATTTGTTGGGGGTGAAAGACTCCCCCAGCTCTTTGTGATTACCTGCAGTGGTTTGACTTAGCCCAATCAGATGAGGATAAAGCTCATGTTGAACGGACAGCAAGATGGGCAAGGGAAAGGTACCAACGAATGAAGCAGGAGGAACAACAGGAGGCAAAGCGCAAACAAGAGCAAGAAGAAATCCGCATAAGGAGGGAAAACATCGAACGCCAGGAAGCTGAAGCCTGTGAAGCTGACAGGGAGAGAAAGAGGGAGAGGGCACGGCGAGCCAAAGAAGCAGGCCCCGAAGCAATTAGGAAGGGAAAGTATCCCCGTTGTACTCAGTAGTACAACTAGTCTCAAATACGGCACAAGTTTAGGATAGAAAGGTACTGCACATGCCATTGAAAATACTAATTTGTGTCGTGTTCTTTATTTTGGACTAGCAAAGTGTGTGTATGTCGCATGATGTATCGTAGTAGTAGACATGTGACATTGTAATCGTTGTTAAATTTGTGATTTGTTAGTCGACTCTTATTTTGTATAAATGGCTCGAGAGATCCAGCGATTAATCACTGGAAGCCTTGCTTTGCAGTGACCTGTCTACTCAAGAAATAAATCCAAAGCTACCACTGGAAGGTGTTGTCATTCATAGCTTCGAATCTTGAATGCATCTCACTGAAAAGCCTAAGACCTATAAACGTGTGTAGCCTTTTCAGTGATGCTTCATAATCGTACCTGTCACTTCGTATTCATTGTACCAGTGCAGTGAGTGGTTGGGTAGGGTGGGTGGCCTTTGGGTTTCGGACTCCCCAGGACCAGGGATGAGATTATAAATACCACTCTATTTGTTGTTCATTGAACTCAAACATCTGTTCGTCATTCTCAACATGTCTGGGTCTGGTAGAGGGAGGGGAGGAAAGAAGGTACCGGCCATTGTGTGGGAGGGATCTCTGGGTCCTGATGAGTTTGATGAGGCAGTGCAACAACTACCCGAACAGAGTAAGTACGATTTCGATACGGAGAATCCTCTTAGAGGATATGACAACTGCAAAGAAGAGTGGCCAAAATGCGCCCATGGTGAGGATTGCTTAGTGCAGATGAAGGTTCGTGGCTTCGGTGGAGGTCGCCGTTTCTTCAAGTGCCCCCGCGCATGGGTAATTTTTATTAATTGGTACTCTATTAGCATAACTATTCCTGATCTTGATTCACGCTAACTATTATATTTTCGGTTGCAGTCTTCCAAAGCGCCGGAAAACTGCGGGTTCGTTAGGTGGGTTGATCCCCCGCCTATTTGGCCTCACGAGGAGTACATCAACTATCTGGAAGATCGTATTTACGATCTAGAGTTCGAGATGGGCAAGACAGATGATGTCGAAGAACAAGCGGAATCACAACTTCCAATCTACACTGATCCACAGTGCAATTGCGCTTGCCACAATAACAACATCAACACTACACCGCCACCTCCACCAGCACCTGCATCAATGATAGGGTACTTTGGAGAAGGTTCCACACAATGGCCTGGAAGTAAACGCTACTAGTTCAAGAAGTAGGATCTATCGTGTGGTCATGGTTGGTCCCCGTGTTTATCGTTATTTTAAATTACCTAAGGCATGTTACCTTTAGTTAAGGATCTTTGAACCCATGTTTCTTACAGGTCCTCATCACATGCCACAGTACTTGTAATGTTTGTTATTTTATGTAATCGTTATCTGCGTTCGTTGTCGTACTCCAAGACTATGTATAGCATGCCTTCTAATGTTCGTTATCGGATGCAATAGTTCATAGCGTTCACCGTTTTTTGGTCTATAACATTAGACCAAAATGACTAGAAAAAAGGGGTCTAATCCAATCAAATTGAAGTCGTAGAATACCTGCAAGGAGGATTATTGGAGGAAAAACAACCAAATTAAATCCATCTCATGGAGTTCACCGTGCTGGTCTGTTCGAGATTATCAAAGGAACAACAGACAAACTAAATCCATCTCATCTCATGGACACATGTAGTCACCTTGCTAGAAAAACAAGAAAAAAAATGAGGTCAGAAGCAAGCAAGCATTCGCTGAGATTCTATTCAAAAGAGAGCGGAAAGGCTGCAGGGCTGCAGCATGCTTAGGTGAATTTATGAGTCGAAGACATAGACCTGTCGGCTATCCAAAGGCCGATATGGCTGCCACACGTACGCTGCATGGGGTCAAAGACCTGTCGGCTATCCAAAGGCCGATAGGTCTGCCGCACGTACGTTGCATGGGGCCAAAGACCTGTCGGCTATTCAAACGCCGATAGGTTCGCTGCATGGCGACAGGGCCGACAGTCGGCCGTTGGACAGCCGACAGGCCTGTCTGAAGGCTGCAGACAGCCTATCGGCTCTCCAATGGCCGACTGGTTCCTCTCGGAGCCGATAGGTGCCTCTCGGCTCCGACATCTGGTTTGTCGCGTGCCACGGCGGCGCCAGCTAGCTAGTCGGCTCTTCAGGGGCCGACAGGCCAGTAATCGGCCCTTCAGGGGCCGACTGTCTGTTATTTCTGCTATTTTCTCAAAACGCCTATTATTTCCGCAATTAACTTTAAAAAAAATAATATTTCAAAAAAAACTCGACTGGAGGAGATAACGCTCCATTATTGGGCTGGGGAGGATGGTGCTGGAGGAGATAACGCTCGGCTATTGGGCTGGTTGGGCTTCTTCACCTGGCCTGCATGTGATATGTGTTGGCTCGTTTAGCTCGCGAGTGGCTCGAACTTATTTGTTATACTAACGAGCTAAAATTGCAGCTCAGCTCGGTAGAAAAATGCAACGACCATGAGCTTTTTGTCCAGCCCTAGCTTTGCCTCCGTGACGCCCGCGTGCACCTAGGCACCTCGCTCGATCCCATCCATTATTCCTGTAGTGGATCAGGGCAAGCTACGCATATACTCCTAGCTAGTGAAAAGGCGAGTGACAAATATAAGCTTGGATTCGTACGTAGGCTCAGAAACTCTGAATTAAACACTCTTCTGATATTTCCTGTGGATCGATCGAGCTTTCAAAGTACTCTGTGTCGTGTATGCAATCGGTTCCAAAACTGGCTGTGATGCTGGTTTTGGAACTGTGGCTGTGATGAGCTAGGTGGCGTAGTGTCGTGCGCCACGTACAACGACGACCTAACGGATCGGAGGAGTTTAGCTTTGCATGCTTGCATTGTCTCATCAATCATCTCATCATCTGGTTTCTGGACGTCGCAGCAGTTCCATACATATTTTCCGAAGGGCATGGTCGATCAGAAGTATCGAAGTAAGCATCTCCAGTGGGGCATGTAAATTTGGGCTCCTAAATTCTATTTTACAAGCCCACTTGTAAAATTTAGGGGCTCAATTTTGCATCCAACTCCAACAGGACATGTATCCGTACTCTTATAGGGCATGAAAAAACTTTTGTGGAGCATGAAAATTAATGAGATCTATGGTTAATTGATGAGATCCATGGTTGGGAGGGAGGATGAGAGGCTCCTAAATCTACGGGCTTGGAGAGAAAATTTAGGAGGGCATGTAAAATAAGAGAGAGTTTAGGAGCCCCACTGAAGACGGTTTTTTTGCTTGCGTCCTAAAATATTTTAGAGTAGGGAGCCATTTAGGAGCCCCCACTTGAGATGCTCTAAGAAAGTTACCAGACATTATGATGCACGCACACGTTATACTATGAAGGCCCAGCCACACAACTTTGTTTATTTGATTTGTCATGATCGAGCAGACTATGTTAAACACGCACAACCAGATTAATTAAATGTCGGCCATAATTACTTTAATTTTTAGGCATCCGTTAATAAACTACTAGCGTTTGGAAACTAACTAACTAGTGAAAAGTGAATTAAGTGGAAACTAATAATAAAGAATGCAGCACGAGATATATATAAACAGAAAACTCCGACAAGGTGATGATGGGGAGCCATGTGGACGTCGTTCACGATCATTTCCCAAAAGGGCAATGCAGGATAAGATTGATAAAAGACAAAGGAAATCGCGCCAATCAGGTGATCCATGACTACTTGGAGTAGTAGTTACAAGTGACCTAGGTACAATAATAGAGAATCGAGCATTCATCCTTCTCATGTTAGTATTGTCTCTTAAAACCCGGTACTAACGTGTCTCTGGGGTTCCCGAGGGCCCTCGGACCATTTAGTACCGGCTCATAACACCAACAGTACTATGTTGGTGTTAAAATCCGGTACTAAATGATCCCAGGGGTTCCCGAGGACCCCCGCGCATTTAGTACCGGCTCGTAACACCAGCCGATACTTCAGGAAAACATTTGTTTTCGTAATGATGGGAAAAAAAACTCTTTCCAAAATCATTTTAATTTCTTGAAGTTATTGTATGGACCGTCTTGAAAATGTTTATTTTCATGTAGGGTTTTTTGAAGCGTCAATGAGCGGCTAAGAAAGTCTACCTAAACATTCATTACTTCAAAAAGATAATACAAGACCAAGCATTCAACCCTCATCGCTGATAGTTGGCTATCAAGATGGATACAACTCAAGCAAAAGAAGTAAGGGAACCACAAAGAATTACAATCGTAGCGCACACTCACCGAACACAGGAGAAGCTAAAGCAACAATGAAGAATAGAGATAGCATACGATCCACACTAGGCACACATAAACGGACGGCAACTTACAGGAGGGAACCGTAGCGAAGTAGCCCGGCATCTAAAGGCATCTGGACCGCAAAAGGGAGCCAAGCATCAAGGTGATCTAATTCGATTTCAATGAGCGTTGCCAACGGAGAGGACTGAACCTCACCTGAATCAATTAACTCATTGGCCTCCAATTAGAAGTCACTCGAATGAACCCAACAGCCAAGTTGGCCACAGATGAGACGACAGACTGTGGGGAGATAGAACTCACAACGCTTCGGGCGCTACACTTTCGTTGCACGTCACTGACGAGAGAGGAGATTGCTGGAATGGGCATGAATTCACCGAGGAAATACAGAGGTGCCCCACACCGAGCGCGACACTCACGACGCTTTTATTGCACAACACTCAGATTCCTGGCCAAAATGCCGTCGCACCTGCCAATCCAAAAATTCTACACCATACCACAACCGCGTAGAGGATGGACAGAGCCGGCCGAGACAGTGGAGACGGCCGGAAGGAGGGGTGCAGGGGCTGCAGCATGGTGAAGAGGAGCACCGCCCAGACGCAAGGGAAGGGATGGAGCTGCAGGCAGCAAGGGCTAGCGATGGGCACTAGACCCACCACACCGAGGAGCACCTCGCAAATGCAGACGTCGCCCCACCCGTGCCCACGTCCTACCTCCCATGTCACCGCAGTGACCCTCGACCAAAGCGGAGAGAGGGAAGGGAAGGAAGGGGGAGGGAGCTGATGTGGTTGTATAGCCCGCCGCCACCACGGGCAGGAGCAAGAGCAGGAGAGGTGATGGCGGGCGAGCAGGCACCGAGGGAGGGGCTCTAGAGCTGCGGCAGCACCTCTTCATGAGTCGCACGTGGGGAGCGGCTCATGAGACGGGAGGAGAGTGGCTCCGAAGTTCTGCTCACGGCAGGTATGCCCTCGCATGTAGGTGATCCCAACACTCATAAAAAAATTGTGTATACTTCATAGAGGTTTTGCATAAACTCTCATGAAAATATTTTTTGTTATAAGGGTTGCCATTTTCATAAGAGGGATTACCAACTCTCGTGAGAAGAGACGACAAATTAATAAATAGAGAGGATGTTCCCCCCCTCAACCCCGATTCAAGGCTATGCATTGCCATGGATAAGTTCTGTGGGCTACCATCCCGTTACATCCCTTATGTGCAGCTTTTGTTCTGCTCGTGTAAAATTTTTTTCTGCTCGTGTAAAATTTTGTTCCACGGTTAAGATAATGTGTTCCAGTATGGTTCCATCACATCTCTTCCGTGTAGCTTTTGTTTCATCTACATATAATTTTTTTTCCGTCCGTGTGTTCCACGGCTAAGACAATATGTTCGACGTTGAAATAGAACAAATTGTTCCTTCCGTGCAGCTTTTGTTCTGCCTGTATTTTTTCCGTTTGTGTAAAATTTTGTTCCGCGGATAAGATGATTTGTTTGACGTCAAAATAGAACAGATTATTCCTTCTATGCAGCTTTTGTTCCGCCTGCATATATTTGTGTTCTGTTTATATGAAATTTTGTTCCACGGCTAGAATAATTTGTTTGACGTTGAAATAGAATAAATTGTTCCACCTGTATAAAAAAATATTTTGAAAAAAATAGTCTAAACATTGTCGAGTGTAGTCTAGTTTCGAAGATCATGCAATAACAAAAAACAATAGTGCAATCGAATTTTGATTTGGATGTTTAATTTGTGAAATTACAGATTTTTATTTTTCTAAACTACATTATCGTGAAGAGTATAAGTGGGGATAAGGGAGCTTTGCACAGAAGAGGGACGCTAGCAATCCCGGCCTATCAGCCTCCCCATGGTTACTCATGCCATGCCCGGTCGAGAGCGGAGCGGACACGCCGGCGCCGTGCGCGTGCGCCCCTGCCCGTAGTCGTCCGAGATATCCGCCTCTGCCTCCGCCACTCGATACGATGGCCTATCAAGTTCACATGTGTGTGTGACCACTGACCAGCATCTGCGACTCGATCGTTCCTCCGTTCCGTTCCGTCCGCTGGTGCATCACGGTTCGATCTATCTCCTCGTGACCTGACCTTGTCCGTCCTCCGTGCGTGTCCAGCCAGCCAGTCCATGGAGACGCCATGAATGAGTTCATGACGACGTTTGATCTTCCGCGGACAAGCACCGAGCCTTTTTCTCCATGACGCTCGATCTGCCTCTCTGCTTGGGCCGCCCGCATTCTAAATCCTGACCCATGACACCTGAACGAGAGGATCCCAAAGCGGGCTGAATTTTTCCTTGAGATTATGGACGGACCACACGGGTCCAAATTAAAACTGATACGAATTGGACACAAAACACCTACTACTACGCAGCAACAGCAGTGCAGGGAGGGCTTGCTTCATCTTTTCATCTTTTAGCAGCTAGCTAATTTCGATGTTCTCCATATATTGGATAGCCCTGGGTCTCTTCTTCTTGAGCACCGTCTTCATTCAAAACCTCTGGCTGGCACCACCGGTTTGGCCTTCCTTCTGGCTCTCACAGACTCCGCCCCCTCCTCCTCCCTCCTCGGCACGGCTAACAAACCTGACGCACCCCCGTGACCTGCACGCCGCCATGCCGTAGTACACCCCCACGCCGGCGGCCGTGAAGGCCGCGGCCGCCACGCAAACCTTCCACCCAGCGACAGCCATGACAACCACCAGGAACACCGCCGGCACGGCGCACATCGCCGCGGCCCCCGCCGCGCCGCCCACCGGCAAAGCGCGGTAGGGCCGGGGCATGCCGGGGCGCCTTGCGCGGAGCCAGAGGAAGGCGGCGAGCTCCATGAGCATCCCGAGGCCGTAGAGGAAGTTGGTGACGGCCACGATGCTGTCGAAGCTCAGGAACGACATGCCCAGCGCGATGCCACCCGTCGCCGTGATGCTCGCCCATGGCGTCCCCGACCACGGCGCGCGCGACGCGAACAGCGACGGGAGGTGGCCCAGCTCCGCCATGCCGGCGAGGAGGTACGCCGCGCTGCTCAGCGACGCTGAGTAGAGACCCACTGACGACACCGCCGCGCCCACCTCCACCCAGTACTTGAGCCACGCGCCGCCGATCTGGCCTGCAAAAGCAGAATAAAAAATTCAGACGACGAATACATGTCAGTATGTCACGATCATCGACCACTGTCCAGATCGATGGACAGAGTGAACGTGCATCGAATTTGGAAAGCCGGCTGCGCTGGACAAGTTTTCCATTCGAAGGCCCCAGTTGCTACTTGTCTGTTGTCTCTGTTGGTCACTCAGCGGTTCGCCCTCAAGCCGTAAGAGTCCATGAATCTAATACTGACGTGACCACAAGCTAGCAACGCGACACGGGAAAGGTCAACACTAACATGTGCAGTGGAGGGTTGTGTCCACTGGCCGTGAAAGGGACAAAGATATATACCTGCAGCGTCGGCGAAGTAGCCGTCTCCCCATGCCTCCGGCGGCGCGTCGACGGCGCCGGTGGCCGCCATGAGCGGCAGCAGGTAGCCAAGCGACCCAACACACACGGCCGAGACCAGAGCAGTAGGGAACGTCTTCTCCGGCCGGTCCACCTCGCCGGCCATGGTGCTCACGCTGTCCCATCCATTCAAGTTCCAAAACAGCGTGTTGAGCAAGAGCTTCCAGTCCATCTCGCCGGCGGCGACCGTCGTTCCCCACCGCCGCGGCCGGATCTTGGGCAGCGCGACGGCGACCATCACCACGAATGGCGACATCGCCGCGACGCCGAGCGCGACGGATGCCCACCCGACGACGCTGAGCCCCGTGTAGCAGAGCACCGTCAGAGACACATTGAACGTGACGATGGTCGCCACGCGGGCTCCGGCGCCGGAGCCGGGGAAGACGACGACACGGGTGAGGTAGTCGGAGAAGAGCGCCGGGAAGGCGGCGGCGCCCACGGCGGCGCAGGCGTACTTCCATGTCCCCATCAGCGAGCCGGCGAAGGGGCCAAACGCCCTGTCGACCCACAGGACGTAGCCGCCGTTGCCGGGCATGGCGGTGGAGAGCTCGGCGGTGACGAGGGACTCCGGGACGGCCCAGACGAAGGGGAAGATGAGGAAGCCGAGGAGGGCGAAGAGAGGTCCGGCGGCCTGGACTGATGGCTCGGCGCCGTATGGCCCGCCGGCGACGTCGAAGAAGATGAGGAAGATGAGGGGGAACAGGGTCAGCTTGTTGTTACGGTGGCGGCCGCTTTCTTGGCCGGAGCCGGGGATTGGGAGGTGGGTGGCGTCGCCGGAGAAGTTTTCAGGTTTGGCAGCAGGAGATGCGTTGGAGTTAACCGGCGAGGCCATGTCGATGGCTTGGATTCCCTGCGTCGCCATCTTCGGCAATTGCCCCCCGGCAATAAGCCTCTGGTTACTTGAGCAGAACAAGGTGGACTAGTGAAGTGCCCAGGGAGACTAGTAGCTCCGTACCAGTAGGGAGAACTTAATAGTGAAAGCGATCATCTCCAGCCCTGTGATTATATAAGTTTCGTTACTGTTATTCACCCACAATCGTATCAAGTTTGTACGTTTTGTTTTGAAAAGGAAAATAAGGTTCAAGCTATCTACCTTGCGGCATCATCAATTTGTAACTCACCTCACCAACGCTATGCCTGTATCAACTTCTTGTCCAATTCCCATCTAACCTCAACCTAATGAAACATGTCCTCGTTTGTTTCCACAACATCGTCATGCCATTTTGCTCTTGTACTAGATTTATATCCTTTTGTTATTGCACTTTTTAAGATAAAAAGAAGCTCCATTGATCTTACCCAAACGGAAGTGTCTACTCAACACTTGGGTGTTTCTAAGGGTTAGCATCCAGATTTTTGACCATTGGATATAGAAATAGATGACTCACATCTTCATATTTTCTCTCCTCCCTCTGTGTCTCTCTCTATCCTCTTTTTCTCCACCACCAACCACCGACGGACCCCACCTGCTTCCTTTTTAGGGGGGGAGGGGTTTAGATGGAGAGAGAACATGAATCTAAGAAATCCATTCTTAGATCTAGTTATCTACAATTTGGTGCTAACCCTCTTAGAAACACCCAAGTATTGGCTAGCTTTTTCCTACACAAATACATCAAAATGATGCAATCGCTCTAAGATCACTCCTAGCATCGGCACGTTAGGATACAAACAATTATGCTTATCGAATTAAAATAGTCACATGGAATTTATATATGACGATGAAACAAGATGCAACACAACCTAATCTTCATTTTGTGTGTTGTAAAGCAACATTTAGATGGTGGGAAAGGCTCTGCAAAAGCAACACCTCCAATAAGGGAACTCGTGAGCTGGCTTAGTTCAATTGTAGGTAGGCCCGGCTAGTTGGAGTATTAAACAGGACGCTCAGATATTTTTGCTCGTTATGTTAACGAGCTAGCTCAAGACAGCTTGTGAGCTGCTCACAAGCTAAATGAGCTAGGCAAAACATAGGGACTCGAATACAACCTTAATTGCTTATTTTTTATTTAATATGTATGGACATATTACTGTACTTGTGTGCTAGCTAGAACCATGTGCTAGCTAGAACCAAGGGCAAAGCTGCCCTTTGCCATTGGGGTCGCCAGACGCGACGGAATCTGTCAAACCAAACCAAGGATTTTTAGATCCCAGATATTCACTATTTCTTCCATCACATCCATTATATCCTTTCCCATTATTTTCTCACTATTTATTGCTACAGTACATATTTGCTACAGGAAATTTCCACCTATCTTCACCAAATAAACACCCCCCAAGTGCAAAATACTGTTAAGCACTGTTTATATATGTATTAGACCTCAGTATTTATTGTAGAAGACCCTGATGATTTTGTTTTCTAGCTTCGCCCTGGCTAAAACTCTATGATCCGCATTGTGAATTTTTGGATGTATATGATTATATTTTCTCTGTGTTCTATACGCTAAAAAACACTCCCGCGCATTGAGCCAAGCGAGTAGACTTTTTTGCTATCTTTTGAAATCCAATAGTAACATCCGTATATTAACCTTCAAGCACCAGCAGCCTAGCCTTCCTTACCGCCGCCGCGAGAACTTTGGCTGATCTCCTCCTCGTCGGGACGGCTAAAACCTGACGAGCCCCCTGGCCTTGCAGAACGCCATGGCGTAGAACACCACGACGTCGGCCACGGTGACCGCGGCGCTGGTCACGTAGACCTTCCACCCGGCGACGGCCATGATGAGCACCAGGAACGCCGACGGCGCGGCGCACATGGCCGCGACCCCCCCCCCCCCCGTGCGCGTCGGCACGCGGTAGGGCCGGGCCATGGCGGGCCGCCGGACCGACGCGGAGCCGGACGAAGGCGGCGAACTCGAGGAGCATCATTCCCGAGGCTGTAGAGGAAGTTGGCGGCCGCCACGATGGTGGCGTAGCCGCTGGAGAAGGACATGCCCAGGGCGATGGCAAGCGTCGCCGCGACGCTTGCCCATCAGCGACGCCGAGTAGAGGCCGATGGAGGACAGCACGGCGCCCACCTCGATCCAGTACTTGAGCCACTTGCCGCCGATCAAGCCTGCATCATGTACGGACAGACACCGTGTTTATATACATCGTGCATGTTTGCACAGCACAGTCCTACCATCGATCAGATATATAGTTACTCTCGCCCAGCTAGAAACTGAAGCAGATTGATACGTACAGACTATTCCGTGTGGCATATATGTCAGTATAATGGACTCTCGCTGTCATGGTCACCCTTCTACAAGTGTGAACATGTGCATAGAATTTGGTAGCCAGAACAAGCTGTCATGGTCACTTGATTGTCTCTTGCCATTTGGCCCCAAGCCGTGGAAGTCCATGATCATAACTTGATCCTGACGTGACGCGCGCTAATGACGGGTAGGATTACATATACCTCGTGACAATTCTACTGTTACGTGTGGACTGTGGAGTGGAGTGTAGCCAATGCATGGCTGTGCATCAAGGGAGATACAATCAGCAAGCTCGTAGCGTTGACGTGACACCTGCGGCGTCGGCGAAGTAGCCGTTCCCCCATGCCTCCGGCGGGGTGTCGGTGGCGCCGATACCCGCCAGCAGCGGCAGCAGGTACCCAAGCGACGCCATGCACACGGCCCGACAGGAGCGCCTTGGGGAACGTCTTCCCAGGCCGATCCACCTCGCCGGCCATGGTGCTGACGCTGTCCCAGTAGTTAAGGTTCCAGAACATCGTGTTCAGGTTCAGGAACAGCTTCCAGTCCTTGTCGCCGGCGGTGACGCCCCACCGGCTCGGCCGGATCTTGGGCACGGCGATCCCTGGCATCACCACGAACGGCGACAGCGACGCGATCCCCAGCGCCACGGCCGACCACCCCACGACGCCCAGCCCCGTGTAGGTCAGGAACGCGACGTTGAACGTGACGATCGTCGTCAACCTCCCGCCGCCGGTCGACACGGCGGGGACCACCCGTGAGAGGTAGTCCGAGCAGAGCGCCGGGAATGCGGCGGCGCTGAAGGCGCCCCACACGTACTTCCATGTCCCCATCAGGGACCCGGCGAAGGGGCCGAACGCCCGGTCCACCCACACGACGTAGCCGCCGTTGCCCGGCATGGCGGTGGAGAGCTCGGCGGTGACGAGGGACTCCGGGACGGCCCAGAAGAAGGGGAACACCAGGAACGCGATGAGCGCCAAGAGGGGCCCGGCGGCCTGCACCGCCGGCTCGGCGCCGTATGGCCCACCGGCGACCTCGAAGAAGATGAGAGGGAACAGTGTCAGCTTGTTGCGCCCTTTTGGTTGGCCGGCGCTGGTAGTGGCAGCGGATGTGATCGGGAGGTCGGTCGGGTCTCCAGCGACAAGGTCTTGGGGCTTGGCGGGAGACGCGCTGGAGTGAACGGGTGAGGCATTCTCGGCACCATGCGTCGTCGTCGTCATCTTTGGCAGAGTACGAGCAGACGAGGTTCACTCTGTCGATGGTTCTACCGGTGCAGATGATGTCGACAAACTATAATGCCATGGAGATGGGGGAGACGATCCCAATTCAGAGGGTGTTATGGATGGTGACAAATTTGTTTGCTTGACTTTTGTGTGCCTTGTTACATTAAAAATGGTTCTAACCCCATCTGTGTGACTTTATCAACCACAAGTAGTCAAAGCGAGAAACTAAGCTTAGTTCGATTCGTAGTTCAGTTTCAGTATATAGTAATCTAATCTTATTTTCATTTCATCCTTCATAAATCATACATGCTGCCTGCACACCGGTGTTGTATGCAATCAGGAATCAGCCAATCACAAATGGCGTACTGATTCAACATCCAACCACCAATTTGCATGAGACCTGGGCTCGACAAAGCTAGGCGGCTAAGTTCTAACCCGATCTACGGTGCGCCGTCTGAGGGACTGAGATTAGTTGAATCCGTGGAAATGTGAACTGGCAGAACCAATGGCTTGCAGTAAACTGCAAAAAGAAATATACATCACTCTGTGCGCTATGAAGTTCACGCATTATTGTAGTACATCCGAAAAATATCATCCCACCATTACCAAACGAATTTCTTCAGTTTTGGATATAGCACTATTAGCGATTGGAGTTACATGTTCTCCAATCTCTACGGAGATAAGAGTTTTGCCTGATATCTTTTTTTTTTTTTTGCAGAGCAAGATTTTTCTACTTCCAAATGCTCAGATTTACTGGAACTCTGAGTATCCAGAGTCCAGGCTCCATGACCAAATTGTATTCTAAATTTATTTACTTATAAGAATGTTGGCAAATGGTAGCATAGCATCAGTGCTTGCAACTGCAGGTCTGCGGCATGATCAGCATCTGCATCTCCACCACGACATCCATCCCCTCCACGCCTCCGGTATGCTAATGCGTTACCTGTCCTGTTGCCGTGCTGCGTCAGCACGTCGGGCACTGCTGATTCTGAACTTCTGACGCAAACCCGGCCCAATCATCATACTTTCTTGCATTTCTAGTCACAAAACCAATCAAGCGACCGAGCAAGCACGCGAAATCATGACACCTTGCACTACACTTGCTTCAAGCAATGAAGAAAAGTCATCACTCGAGCAGGCAGGAAACCATTATCCATTCCGTCAGAAATTCCACCCAAACACTAAAAAAAAAGGGAGTGTCTATCCACAAACACTAAAATTCCTATGCATTTTGCACAAGAACGAACCTAATACAAACATTACACGTTGCCACACGCCAGATTGAGCTGCATGATCCACAAGGAAAATGTATGTGTACCCAGCAACGACTGACGATATCATCAGACATCGCCGTTGTTCCTGCTGCCCTGACGCTGGTACGCCGCCCTCTCGTCGTCACCGTCGCTGAACCTGAGGCACCCCCGTGCTTTACAAAACTTCATGAGGTAGTACACCCCAACCCCAGCGGCCGTGAACGCCGCGCTGATGGCGTAAACTTTCCACCCGGCGATGGCCATGACGAAGACGAGGAACGCCGAGGGCACGAGGCAGAGCGCGACGGCGCCGGGGAGGCGCATCGGGATGCGGTATGGCCGCGACAGGTCGGGCCGCTTGACGCGGAGCCAGATGAAGGCGGCGAACTCGAGGAGCATGCCGAGGCTGTAGAGGAAGTTGGCGGCGGCCACGATGTTGTTGAAGCTGAAGAATGACATGCCCAGTGTGATGGCGCTGGTGGCCACGATGCTCACCCATGGCGTGTTGAAGATTGGGGCACGAGCGGCGAAGACGCGGGGGAGGAGGCCTAGGTCCGCCATACCCAGCAGCTGGAACGCCGCGCTGCTCAGTGTTGCTGAGTAGAGGCCGATGGAGGAGAGCACCGCGCCCACCTCGATCCAGTACTTGAGCCACCTGCCGGCGATCATGCCTGCGTTATTTTGTTACGTTAGTTGCAGCCGGGGAGTTTTAATTGCAACAATCATTGACTAATTGTTAGTATAAGTCATAGAAAAATTGAGCCAGTGACTGAACATGAACTGTAATATTGTGTATGTTATATGGTGGATATAAGATGCCCGTTTGTAATTGTCTAAATTGTGATATACACCTAACCATGGAGCTTCAGTCAGTGTCAGTTGTGCTACTTGTAAAGAAACTTTCAAGTGTTACCGTTCCACATAAAAAAAAAGTTCACAACAGAAACTTTGACGATCCCCAAATTTTATGCGAGATCTTTATGGTTACAAAAGACGGTATTCCGCAGCCGCCCAAGCGCGCATATTCGCTGGGCGGAGGGATTCCGCCTCGCCTAGGGGCCTAGGCGGGACCTAGGCGTCCCATGGTGGCGGCGGCAGCCAGATCGGGCGGTACCGGAGATGGGGATAGGCGGCGGCGGCGAAGGTAGGGGCAGGTGCGTGGAGGAGGAGGCAGGGGACGAACCTTGGCGGCGGCGAAGGCTAGGATGACGTGCAGAGGAGGCTGCACCGAGCGGCGAAGATACCGAGCGGCGAAGATAAAGAGGGCGGTGTCGCGTTGGGGGAAAGGGAGACGAGAGAGAAGAGAGGAGGATAAGGTAGGGTGTTTGGGCTGTTTTGTTGGGCTTTTGTTGGCCTTTGTGCCAGACCAGTTCTTTGGTTTTTTTCCTTTTCCTTTGTATGCATAATATACGTATACGGCCGCCTCGCTACCGCCTGGACGACGCCTACGCGCTAGGCGGAAGGCCAGAGCCTTGCCAGCGCCTAGCGCCTTATTGAACTGTGCCTAACAACCAGACACTGTCAAACCCCTTGTATTGAAAAAAAGAAACTCCCAACCCAAAAGTTCTCCAGGGAGACAAATGCCACCATGGACCTTTTTATCCTGAAACTCTGGCAGATATCATGTTCCCTGCCTTGGTTCCGTCGTATAGACGGTATAGTATTCTTTTTTTATCAGGCAATCAACACTTCCAGCTCAAGCTATTCCTCAATCCAAAACAATAATCAGCACTTGCTTAAATAAGTGCACGGCGTGCACGATGCCAGCAGTATATTAGTATCGTCTGACCCTTTCTGCCAAAAGTAGCGTATCCTCTCCTCTGCACCCCAAGTCCCCAACGACGACTAACCATGTGTGATGTGTACTTGCAAGTTGACCAACGCATCAAGCTAAAGGACTTATGCGTGATTCCAAGCATCAACAGATATTTAAAAGCAAGACCCAGCGATATTGTTGTATCGATCGCATCCCCGGCAATTTGGCATCTAGTAACGACGCGATCAGGATGGATGGTGGCACGTCGTTTTGCAAAAATCCCACACGAACAGGATTCGGTCGACGGTTGAGAGAACGTTGGAGGCCATGCGTATCGTCTAGGCCTTGTTCGGTTGAGAGATCGATGGGAACGAAACGAACGCACCTGCGGCGTCGGCGAAGAAGCCGTTCCCCCAAGCCTCCGGCGCGACGTCGACGGCGCCGGTGGCGGCCATGAGCGGCAGCAGGTACCCTAGCGAGGTCATGGACACGGCGGCGACGAGCGCCTTGGGCAGCGTCTTCCCGGGCCGCTCCACCTCGCCGGCCATGGTGCTGACGCTGTCCCAGTAGTTGAGATTCCAGAACAGCGTGTTGAAGAAGAGCTTCCAGTCCTTGTCCGCCGCCACGCCGCCCCACCGGTGTGGACGGATCTTGGGAATCGCGATCCCGGACATGAGGACGAACGGCGACAGCGACGCGATCCCGAGCCCGACGGCGCTCCAGCCCACGACGGTGAGGCCCGTGTAGTTGAGGAAGGAGAGCGCGACGTTGAAGACGACGATGGTGGCGACGCGCGGCGCGCCTCCCTCGACGGCGGGGGCGACGCGGGCGAGGTAGTCGGCGCAGAGCGCAGGGAAGGCGGCGCCGTTGATGGCGCCCGAGACGTACTTCCATGTGCCCATGAGGGAGCCCGAGAAGGGCCCGAAGGCCCTGTCGGCCCAGAGGACGAACCCGCCGTTCCCCGGCATGGCGGTGGAGAGCTCCGCCGTGACGAGCGCCTCCGGGATGGCCCAGATGAAGGGGAAGATGAGGAAGCCGAGGAGGGCGTAGAGCGGGCCCGCCGACTGCACCGCCGGCTCCGCGCCGTAGGGCCCGCCGGCGACCTCGAAGAAGATGAGGAAGATTAGCGGCACCAGGGACAGCTTGTTGTGGCCGCCGCCGGCGCCGGTGGTCACGACCGCCGCGACGTCGGCGTTCTTGTCCTTGGCCGGGACGGGGGCGTCCCCGCCGAGATGGGCCTCTTGGGTCATGGCGCCGCCGATGGTGAGGCGAGGGAGACTCGGGGTCGGGGAGGGGAGCAGCCGATGGAGCAGGGCGGGATAGCAACTAACTGTGGAGAAGGGAGGGAGGGGTGGAGATGGAGATGGGTACGTGCGCGCGGCCCGCGCGGAGTCTTGGGCGTTGGTGTGGCTCGCTGCACAAAGTGCTCTGGTGATCTATCTGATGCGGAGTTCAGTTCGGTCCTGGCGTTCTACGCGCGCGGTTGGTACGGCGCCGGCGCGTCCTACTCCTACCACCACTTGTGAATCCCCACGCGAGTTGCAGAGCGGTGCGTAGAACTGTAGAAGATGGATGGGATTCCCTCCCTCCTCTCCCTCCCTGCAAGAAGTTGCCCACGACTCGGGATTCTCTTCTGTTCCGCCGCCCGGGCGGGGGCAGCATAGGGTGTTCGCTCCACTCACTCCTTCCCTCTTTTCATCATTCTTTCTTCTTCTTCTTTCTACGGAGTATCTCATATGCTTATTATTTCGTTTTACTTTCCTTAGTTACTATTCATCTATCTCTTATTCTCCTTTTTATTGTGCTATGTTAATTTTGTAATTATTGTATTAGAAACCATTTTATAACAATATTAACCAGGAACATATGTCCGAAACGGCCGGCACCCGTACCGGATCCCCCAACCCCAAGTGGGATCCCGCGGCGATTAGGGATCTTTGTCAATTACGAGAGCATGATGTTATCTGATGGAGGGTTTGAATGGAAAATAAATGAATTGAGAGAAAAAAAAACGCCCATGGCCATGCGTATCGTTTATTCGTATCGGCTAGTGTTGACTCCGCGGCGTGCAATCAGGATCCTCGCTTCACTGATGACAGAATCTTTTATCGTAATTAAGTAGGAGTACCAAATAATGAAAATATAAAAAAGAGGCAGATCACCAGGTACATGCGCTTTTAATATGGAAAGCTGTGTCCATTAAATTAACCATCTGCCGACGACTGGGGTTAAGGGTTAATTTGCCCATACAGAATCCAAAATGCGGTCAAATTTAAACTATTTGTATCTTTTTTTTTCGAATCACACCGTACATACGCTCACATACACGCACGCACACTTGTCCCTATAAACATACGCACGCAACCATATCCCTATGAGCACCTCCGAGAGACTGGGCCGGCAAATCTTCCAAATTGACGAAGTCACCACAGGTAGGGATGAAAGTGGGATGGGAAAATCCCGTCCCGACCGACACCGTTTCCGTATTATGGCACCGTTTCCCGACCGTTCCCGTTTTTAGAAAAACATAAAAGTTATTATTTTTGAATAATTTTATAGCCGTATTTTACCGTTTTTATTTCTATTAGTTTCATAAATATGGGAAAATCCTGTTCCCGACCGACACTGTTTTCGTATTTTAATACCGTTTCCCGACCGTTTTCGACACTGTTTTCGTATTTTAATACCGTTTCCCGACCGTTTTCATCCCTACCACAGGCGCCTCGCTATCGAGGGGCACGTCGCCTACCACTAAAAGAATAGCGACTCTTAAATCCTGGAATAAATCCAGAAAAATACGAGCACCAGTGCCGAGTCGAGGACTCGAACTCTGGTGGGCTGGTTCCACCACAAGGAACCTTGCCAACTAAGCTAGAGCTCAGTTCGCAAACTATCCGTATCTAACATACATGAATCTCTAGATTGGTTCACTTGTCTTGTTTCTCAGCGGAAAAGAATCCAATAGTATATGGCACTACCGATGAAGCATGGCAATCTATAGCAGCTTAACTTTCACAGCTTCACTCCATTGGTTTGGAGGTGGTTTCATTATCCTCATCAGTAAGGCCGAGTTCCCAAACGTGCCTCTCATGCCTAGTATGGTCAAACACGACTGCTGTCATTTTGCGACGGTTTTGTCCTCATGCAATTTTTCCAGACCCAGTGGTTCCATCACGTTGCTGTCGATCTCTAAGATCAGAAATATATGCTACGATGCAAACCTTTCAACGTTAATTGTTCGGGCTTACTTTGATGTCATATTATCAAGTGCCCCCCTCACCTTAGACTATATCATGCACTACATCAGTGTACGATGCAAGGTACAAGGATTTTTCTCATGCATGACATGATGCATCCCCAGCCTATGGCTGCAAAGACAGATTGCACGGATGACCGATTTATGGCCCAGTACGCATTAGATTAATTTGAAGCCAAGTGCGAATGCCAATTCATTTGGTCCATCCAATGCAAAGATCTACGGCGTAGCAATGACATGATTCCCTTGGATTTCTAATGCATTCCAACAAGAGGAGTATGAAAGGCGGGTAAACAAAATTAACCAATGCAAATGCACCACCTCGAACCATTGCGTCCGATGCCTTTCAATAGTGTCATTTTCAGTATATGACATGTGCTTCCGCGTGAGGGGGTATAACAACATTTGTTCTAGCAACATGTTGCCAACGATCAATTGGTGCCGTTCCTTCAACGTTGTCTAGGTCGCTGTCGTTCTTTGTTATTATGAACTGTATTTTTTTTTTGTTTGCAAAAAAAAGGAACTCTGTATTTTTTGATGCAATTATTTCCGTTTGACCGTTATTACTTTTAGTTAGGGAAAAGCTAACCAACGCATGGATGTTTTAGATGGGGCTAACACCTAGATTTTGGACTGTTACATCTAAAAAATTGATGGCTCAGATTTCTCCTTCTCTCTTCACCTTATATTCCCCTATAAAGGCCGCAGGTTGGATCCGTCCGGGGTGGGTGATGGAGAAGAAGATGATAGGAAGAGACAGAAAAGTAAGAGATCTGAACCGTTGGTTTACGATTTAATGGTCCAAAATTTATGTGCTAGCCTCGTCAGAAGCTGTTGTACCTATTTTAATAACACAGTTCTAGGATACTTGGGGAGCAGTTTGCGTAGCCTTGTGTGGACATGATCTGAAGCCAAACTCTGTCTCCGTATTTTATGTCCAAAAGTGAGCTTTTATGGTAAAAATGAAAAAGCAAGTGAGAAAGCGAGGCACCTGGGTTTGTAATTGCAAGCAAAGCGAACATGCAACACGTGATGATCAGGAAAAAGGGTCAGTGGCCCACCCTTTTTCGCTTTCCATCAATCGCTCAAACTGATAAGATAATCTGGTCCGTCTAACCGCGTCCGAATTGCACACATTTTGCTCGTGTGCGTGTCCCAAGCTTGAGCAAGTGAACATATAAACAAATCAGGCGCGTGAACCGTGAAGTAACGAGCATCTGCATGGGGAAATTACGGTGCTCTTTTTACTTCCTGAAAGGAATGCATCAGAATCTAGGTTTTGATGCACTAAACTATATGCTGATGCAACCCCAACTTCTCGCAGGATGCAGATGAAATGATATGATGCTCTCTTTTGCTGATGGGCCTGGTTGGGCTGGTAATTGGCTGGGCCAGAAAATCACATTATAACAGAAGTACAGACTCCAGAACACAACTTTGTAATGAGGGATATAAACATGATTCACTAACAAAAAAGAGTTGTGCTAAAAAAACTAACAAAAAAGAGTTGGCGGAAAGCCCTGATGTCTGCTTTGAACTTTACATCTATTAATTTTTCCTAGGAAAAATAAAAGGCAGTATTTATCAGCAGCACTGGCATCTTTGTTGGTTGTTCTCTTGAAAATCTTTTTTTGGCTGCTAATTATAGGGAAGTTAACACGAAACTTATGCCTAAATGTTATGAGATTATAAAAAAATGAATCATAGAAGCTTCTTTCTCTCAAAGAAATTCTTCAGATGCCACAACTGCAACCCTGCCACTGATAGGCAGATGGCGAGTGAAAGGAAACCGAGCCAAGCCATTCTTGAGTTCGTTCTACGGTTCAATTCCTGCATTTCTTCTTCCCTGAAAGAATGACAGGTCAGTAACATAACCCAACAAGATGTTCCGAGTTTCACCCCAAAAAAGGAGTAGCTTTTGTTTGTCAGGTAGGATGCATACCGTTCACGAAGGTAAAACATTTCGTCATGAATAGATTTGATAGTATCCTCCAACTTCGTGAGCTCTAGCTCCATCGTCTACGATAAATAATGGGAGATCATATCAGGGACATTGTTAACAAACTTTCTTTCTTTTATTCCTCAAGGGACATGAAAACGAATATGTTCGACACTTGCAGCTGTGGAGGTGATTTGAATAGCTGCTTCAAAATATTCATCCATATTCTATAATTTATCAACTTCAAAAGTTCAAATGTTGTAAAAGAAACATCAGTTCCCAAATCTATCATGAAGGTAGTGTAAAATAAAAGAAATCTTTACGAGCTGAAGTAACAATCCTCCCTGTAGTGGTCAGTTCGATCATAAATGCAATGTAAAGTTTTATAATAGTCGTAATACTATAACTAAGAAAATGAAAAATAATGTAATAGAGTAATAGAACTTACTGCAAGATTTTACAATCACCAGTTACATAGCAGAGTATAGAGGTGAAAAACTTATAGTGCTTTATGTTATTGTGGTGACAAATACACATGCTTTGTTAACATTGTATTTACTTCGAATTTTGAACTGGCATTGCCAACTTCATCATTAGCATTATTTGCACAAATATTTTGAGAATGATAAAGGAATAAATTAGGCAATTAAATTGTAAACAAGACCCTCTTCAGAGATCGCATTTGTAAACCGTTCTTGTATTGCTGTCACGAAAATGTGGCATTCTACTAGTGGAGCGCTGAGAGAGATAAATAGGCCCAGTAGGTGGAGGCAATTGTTGCTGAGAGGAAAGGAAAAGAGATTCAGCTGATGCTGATGGAAAGAGAGGGCAAGGTGGGAACGAGTATTTCTTATAGCAGAATAATTGCTGACACATCAACTTGTCTGCCGAGTAGGATGCCATGTTACAGAATACTGGGGCGGTTGTGCAAGTTAATGGTTTATCTGTACTGGTGTTAAAAGCTAAGGGTTTAACTCAGATGATAATACAGTATCTAATGACTCAACATGGACTACTGAATAAGCACTGCAGGAGGCTGGGACTTCAAGAATGCCTAGAACAAATTTATGCAATCCCAAGTAACCAACACCAAACAGACTAGAGATTACTCACTGCAAACTAATATCAGTTTGAACAAGAATTTTACAAGCATGCAGTATATGAAGTTCAAGATTGAGAAAACATTTAACTTTGGTCAGCATGAAAACAAAAACACCTGCAATTCTGAAATATGTAAACTACAATAGAATTGACAGGTATTTCTGCATCCACACAAGTACTCAACAATAGCAATTAATTGTCTATGCATGGATCCAGTATCCAAATCAAAGCTAGGCAGATATAGATATACTGCAATCAGATATTTGACAAATGTAAAACATATAGTGTGGGAAATCTAAAAATTGCACACCAGTCTCTGTCACAGGCTAATACAACCAAATGTTTGATCCATTCAACTAAATCAACACCAGATAACTCGTTTTGAACAAAATTTTAACATCCAAATTGGCAAATACACATATACCAAATGGCGTATCCAATAAGTTACTCTGACCTGGACGTGTGCTTGCACGACAGCATAAAGGTCGCATAGCAATCAAACATGCAGAATTGTCTCCATATGGTAAGTAAAGCCCTGTGAATTTCCTTGTGCCTATCTCAGCTCACTAGGTATCAAATTATATCACATTCTATTTGCTCAGTGCCTACTGCCTACCCGACAGAAATTGTCTCCATGGGGTGAGTCAATTAAGCGAGAAAACGAATAGATCAGTAAACATATTAAAATCGATCAGGTCGGATTGGATGATCAATGAGGGGGAGCAGAGCACAACTCACCTCGACCTGGCCCTTCTTGGCAACGGCGTTCCAGTCCCTTGCGGATACGCTGGTGCGCCAGTCGAACTCGAACGCGACGGTGGTGGGCGGGCGGTGGTCGGGCGCCCAGAAGCAGGCGAGGTAGTCGCCGGCCTCGGAGGCCGTGAAGGCGAAGTTGCCCGAGTGCACGTTCTCCGCGAAGTGCAGGCTGTTGCCGTAGGGCGAGGTGACCCGCAGCGAGATGCGGTGCGAGTCCGGGAGCTCCTGCTGCTGCGACGAAGACGACAGGGAAGGGGTGCCGTCCTCGGGGACCACGATGTGGTACTTGCCGACGGCCATGGCGCCGACCTTGATCTCGTCGGAGATGCACTTGGTGTGGCCCGAACGCAGGTCGAAGCGGAGGGCGCCGGCGGGGAGCGCGGCGGCGAGGAGGAGGAGGAGAGGCAGGACGGACACGTGGACGCGCGACGCCATGGCGGGCAGATCGTGGGAGCGTCGTCGCGGTACTCGATCGAGGAGGAACGGAAAAGAGGCGTCGTGGCTAAAAAGTTCTCAAACTTAAACCCCTGTAGTTTTATTTAATTTTTCCTAACTCAAATCCTTTTATGATCTAATAAGAAAATTGAAACCCTTTGTAACTTTTTTTTGGAGAAGGTCACGTGATCAAATGTCATTATAATCTTCACCATATACTCTTCTTTTCACCATTTTATTGGCTTCATGTGGAACAAGTAATGCCACGACATGTAAGTGGAAACTCAACCAGTCAGATTGACATAGCACACCATAAATCATGTTAATCTCTACTTCTAAAAAGCACGTAAGGGGGTCAAAAATTTGGTACGTCATCCGTCTGCTCCCAACCGCTGGGTTTTTCGTCGTACGTCGTCTCCCTCCCCTTCCCGCGCGCTCCCACAGGAGAAACCGTCGTCTCACCGTTCGCGACCTCCTCCGGTCCTCGTTCCCACGTCACGTGCGCTTCCCACGAGCAACCGCCGACGCACATGCTAGATTTTGGTCTCGCCGTCGTCCCGTGTACTTCATTATCGTCTTCCTCCAAAACTGCCGCTGTCTCCTCCTCCTTTCTCCTTTCTGTGTCCGTCGTCGTCGCTATCCGTCCCCTACCCTTGCCACACTGCCCGCCCCTGCTAGCCCAGCCATCGTTGCCTGACCCACGGCTTTGACTTCTCCTCTGTGGCGAGGTGCGCCGGTCAGTGTTCGTGCCTCGCCACGTCGTCCATGGCGAGGGGGTGGGGGAGCAGGCCCACCCGAGGGATCCCCGTTCCGGCCGCAACGTGCCCCTCGCGATAAGTGAGGAGGCGGATCTGGGCCAGCGTCTTGGGGCGCATGCCATGTGTGCCAGTCTGGCGCCACGGAGAGAAGCGAGTCGCAGTGGAGATGGCGGACGCAGTCATCCTAGGGGGAAGCTGCATCCGCGTCGATGCCGAGCTCCTCGACGCCTTTCCTTTCCTCGAGCCCTCCGGTGAGCCATGCCAAGCCAAGCCTTGCCCTTTTGCCCTCTTCCTTGGTGCCGCCGGTCTTTGGACACATGAACCTTCCATAGTTCGTTCAACCGCGCGCGCCTTTGTCACCTTGTCCCTCTTTGCGCCGGCCGTCGAGCCGTGGTTTGCCTCTGCAGGAGCCTCACCGACGCTTGGATGGTCTCTGTTCATATGTGGAACTTGTTGAGTAATTCATACGTAATCTTTTTTATTTCACTGGATCCCTTGAACACTACAGTAATTCATACGTAATCAGATTTGTTGGTTTGGAATTTCGGAATAACTCTGTTGGGCATATCTGTTTTTCAGCTCGTGGCAGCAGCAACCTTTTTCCTCTCTGAATCTCTGTTAGCCAGTGGACAGCACGGTGCCGGGCGATGCTAGCAATTAGAAGCCTCAGCTTTTTTTTTATGCAGTAACAAATTAGATGGATATCTTTGTGGAAGTCGTTTTGATTCTGCTTTGAGCGGTTCTGTTCTTTCTTGAGCTAGAGCTTGTGCAGACATACAATGTGTTCTCGAATTTAGTTATTCTACAACTCGACCATCAGGACAACTATTATGCTTTGAGCGGTTCTTTCTTTCTTCAGGTAGAGCTTGTGCATGCATACATGATACACGAGTTCTTGATTTCAGTTGTTCTACAGCTCCACCATCAGGCAAACGACAGCTTCAGTCATCACTCCCTCTTAACAAAAGTAGCATAGGAGTATTGATGTTTCAGTCACCAGGTGAACTGCTTATTTCGATTTGCAGGTACCAGTCAGAGCTCAGCATGGTTTCAGTCTACATGTTTCCGTAGTGTCACTTTCATTGAACATTGATTTAATCATTGGCTCCATCTTCACATCTTTGGTTGTTTTCAGAAAACAGTGATATATTCTTTACTAGCCTTTTTGTAAGCCTGGTCATTTAAGTAATATTCTGTTATGGTTTTCAGTGGCAGCTCATGCTTGTGCAGTAGTAGCTCTACATTTTTTGCGCTCTGAATTTGTAGTGCAGGTAAGCAGGACGGTGTGTCTCCATCTTTAGTCCTCAAGACAACGGCACACAACACAGGTCAGCTGAAGCTCCTCTGGTGACAAAAGGTTTGATTCTTTGCAGGAAATTTAGCCTTCTTTATTTAGCACCAGATTAACATGGGATAATAGATGCTTGGACATGTGAGTCTTGGCACTTGAATACCGGACATCCTCACCACATAATATGCAGGTATTTTTACTGCAACCGCTGCTGCTGCTATCACATAATATTGTTATTGACATAGGCGGCTAGCAACCAAGAAAAATCACGGCCCATTTGATACTTAGGTATGTTGATTGCTCACAAGTAATTAATTAAATTGTCTAAATACCAGATGTTTTAATAATCAATAAGCAGTAGGTGTATAAATATTGAACGAGAAGAGGTGTGCAATCAAAATTATTGTTTAAATAATTTCCTCATAGAAGTATATTATTATACATGTTTTTTATCAGTGGCTTTAACTCTTTGCTCTGTTTTGCAATTGCTATTGCTGTGAACTCCATGCTCACCCATTCATGTGTTGTTGTTTCTAACACACCTGTGAACTTTGTTCTGTTTTAGTATCCAATATAATTTTCTGGAGCAAGTACATATAAATGTTTTAGGCAGGTAATAACTGATCATTCTTTTGATTTCTCAGTCCTTTCCAAAATGTAGCAGAATTTTTTGTTTTTGCGTGTAAAATGTAGCAGAACTCATGAAGATGATGGGAGCATTAGATGGAAATGATAACTTAAATGATCGAGTGATGGATGCATCCCTTGAAGGTTGGCTATGCGAATTCATCTAATTTGACAAACACACAGGTAAAAGAAGACTTTTATGTTTCCACTGTTGCAGTGACACAACACCAACCATACTGATATTTATATGCATCTTGAGATCTCCTATGTTTTGACCAAGTGGCTATGTATTTAAAATTTTCTTTCTGTGAGATTAAAAAATGTATCTCATTATATGTTTGATTATATAAAAGTGTTTTGTGATTTTTTATTTAATACTCCTATGTTGTCTTACTATTTTTTTTAGAAAATGTTGTCTTGTTATTGCTTTATGTGAAATATTATAAATATTTGTTTGCCCGTAGCAACGCACAGGCGTGAAACTAGTCAAGTTATTAATCGTGCACAGGCGAAACTCGCAATGCCCCATAGTACATGTTTAGTAGTGACATTGACAGACTCGATAATATAAACTCTGAGCCTTGCTCTTGTTATCAAGTTTTCGCTAAATGCGGTTCGACAGTCAAATCGTCATAGCACATCACACAACAAAGCGTTTGAACCATGGAGCTACTGGAATATAGCTGTTGTCAAACTCCCAAGGGATCCATCGGTGGGTCATCTCTACTAAGCATTTCACATAGCATATTATCATTCCTCATAGTGTCTCCCCTGTTTTATTATCGTTTTTTTTCTGAACTAGCTCTGAATTTCACAATAAACGCCACCAAAAGGAATATCATCCCACACGAAGGAACATGGCTAAAGCAAACCTACAGGTACATGACATGAGGGCAATCAACTGAAATTTGACAAGAACAAGTTCAACACTGCATCCTGCAGCAACCATAAGACTATAGGGTGCTCTACTTATTGGGGCGAACGCAGTAATCAACTGAAATTTGACAACAACAAGTTCAATACTGCACCAAACAAATGGAGAAATTTGATTGGCAGTCATCGGAGCTCAAATATTCTCAATGATCTCTACGAGATCCAGGATAACCATGATGCGAACGAATCGAGTGCTTAGACCTTCTCAAGGGCCTGAACAATATCGTTCTTCAGATCCTCGAAATCCTCCACTCCGATGCTGAACCTGATCAGGTTGTCCTTGATCCCGTAGATGTCCCTCTGCTCCTTTGAGTCCCTGTGTTATGAGCACATGACTCAAACTTAACACAACTGCACATGTATATATCATTTTATTTGAATGACTGAGTATGATGAGTTCTTCATACCAGTAAGACATGATGGCAGGCTGATCAATAATGCTCTCACAGCCTCCAAAAGAAGGGGCATGATAGGGTATCTTAACAGAATCAATGAATCTCCTTGTACCATCAAAATCTCCAGCAACCTACATAACAAGGGAAATTTACGATTAAACTATGTGACGTACCCACAAAATCAATACAAGGTATACCTGATTAACAATAATAAATTACCTCGAAACTGACAACACCACCAAAGCCAGTCATTTGTGTCTTGGCAATGTGATGTTCAGGGTGACTTGGCAAGCCAGGATAGTAGACACGTGCAATCTGGGACCAAGAAATAATATCTTCAGTTAAACAGCAGAAACATCGAAAGGCTGCTAACCTGCTACTATGAAGCTTGAACTATGAATCGAAGAAAGAAAGTCCACACCTTTGGATGTTCCTCTAAAAATTGGGCCATCCGCAGAGCAGTGTTATTCTGACATTGCACACGCAGATGCAGTGTCTTCATACCACGAAGGATCAGGTAGGCAGCATTCTAATATCACAAAAAAAAATACAGTGTTATGAAAGAGACCAAAATATTCAATAGACTATAGATGAGACAGACATCAGAGGCAACAAAAGTAAATTGAAGAGAGGGAAAAAATAAAGTGAAGAAAAAAAAGGGAAAGGGGGTAACAATGGCGACAAAACTACAAATTAGGTAGGGGAGCAAGCTACTAAAGAAACATGGGCGTTACTATAAACTTTTCATTTGACCATACATTGCTTGAAAATATATAGTAAAATTCGATATGAATTATTGCATAAACATTGCAATGCACATAACATATTTTCTCCCCTTTTTATATTCCAGTTCAATTCATTTTATGGAAGTTTATAGAGCACCGAATCAAGCTTGAAATACTCAGAAGGGTTATACAATTTTCCTAAAGTAGATAGATGTTTATAAAAACAATTACACATTTTTCTAACCATCACAAACAGAAGCTTGTAATTATGGAAATAAATTTCATGAATCTAAACTCACTGGGTTCAGAACGCCACCAACTACATGGTGATAAATTCGGACTTTGGAAACTAATTCATCTCTGCCACTGACGCATCCTCCAATGACCTGAGCATTTAAATACTTTATTAGTGCAAACATATACTTTAAATGAGAGGATAGGGGTTTCATTAGATCAACTCACATCATTGTGTCCAGCAATGTATTTTGTCGCAGAATGAATAACTAGGTCAGCACCTAATGTTAGTGCCTTTTGATTGATAGGGGAGGCAAAAGTACTGTCAATGCAAAGCAGAGCTCCCTTGCTATGGCACATATTTGCGACAAGCTCCACATCAATGCATCTGAGAAATGGATTCGTAGGAGTCTCGGTGAAGAAAAGGGATACCTGAACATGACGATAAATAACAATAAGTCTTCATACCATGATAAACAATTTATTTCGTAAAAAATTGGGGACTAAGGAAATAGTGATGATCTCACTCACATTATTATTGTCCAATGCATTTTGAAGAGCGTCTATGTCAGCAGGCCTAATAACAGTCATCTGGGCACAAAAAGTATCAGTGTGAGCAAAACATGATAAACATCTTTTCACTGTTAGATAATCTTATCATGCAATGTATCTTATTGAGATGGACTCTAAAATCCATGATCATGTAAATATTTCTAATTGCTTTAGAAACTGTTGCAGACCCATCTGACAATGTAGTAAAAAGGAATCTACATAGTTTGAAGCCATACTGTATTCAGAGAACAGCTTTAACTATACATGGAGCATTGGAGCTCCTATTAGTTCTCACTAAAGTAACTGGACTTTGCACAGACAATGGAGCTGTATCTAAAGTCATAAAGATGCAGAAGCATTTGAGCATAAGTACATAGCACAAGTTACATCAATTGCTATCAGTAATAGTAGGCATAAAAAATATTACCAACAAAAGAAATTGATGATTATGAATAAAAAAAAATATATTTTAACTGGAGAATACAAATTTATTGCAACCCGTGGGCAACTGTAGCAGCGACACGTCATATTGACACAGGAAGACGACAATAGCTTTAACAGATATCCTGTTCTGCATCACTAAAACATCAAAATGGCTTAAAACGACAGTCCAGTATTATTACCGAAATTCCCTTCTTAGGGAGCTCATTTTCCATGTAAATTCTTGTCTTGCGGTAGCAATCAGTGGTGGTCACAATGTGCCCACCAGCAGGGACAAGTGCGCTGAGCATAGCCACAGCTGCATACATCCCCGACGCCACAAACACAGTGGACTCAGCTTTCTCCAGTGCACTGCACCATCAGAACATGCAACTGTTCAGATTCCAACCAAATGCAACAGAAAGGTGTCGACATTTCCACAGCCAAAGGGGCAGAGTAATACACTTTACCTCATCTTCTTCTCCAATGCCTCTGTGGTCGGGTTCCCGTACCTCCCGTACTCGAAGCTAGCATGTCTCCCCTCCTATGGAACAGAAATAGATTTTTGGCATTTACGAATCAGATCCATCAAATTCGACCGGAGCAAGCACGAATATTCCTTTAGAAATGGGGGATTTTTCCAACCTTGAAGTCGATTAGCTCTTGCGAGTTGTTGAACCAGTAGGCCGACGTGTTCACTACTGGCGTGGTGATCGCATCCGTGGCGATCCTTCTTCCCAGCCTCTCGCCTGTTTCATCCGATAAAAAAACAGCAAAAGCGGCAAAGGAATCATGAAAAGGATAAGGTATGTATATATCCTAGATCTGGTATGGAAGAGGAAAAGAGGATATGGTACCCGCGTGGACGGCGAGGCTGGCGTCGGAGCCGAGCAGGTTACGCTCGGCCTGTACGACGGCGGATGGCTGCGCAACCTTAGCGTTGGGGATTGCGCTGACCTCCGCCGCCGCGGAGGCGGCGGCGGCGGCGGCCGATGCGGCCGCGGCATGGGAGGAAGCCACGCCGCGGGCGCGGCCGCCGCCGCCGCCGGAGTGGGGGCGGGCGGCGGGGCAGTCGGACCACGCGGCGGCGACGATCTGCGCGACGCCGATGTTGCTGCAGTTGCGGCGGGCCTTGGTGCTGAGCTGGCGCACGAAGTTTGGCGGGAAGCGGAGGATGGTGGCGGAGGCCAGGGCGCCGCCCGACTCGGTGGAGAAGACCGCCTGCGGCGTGAGGGAGACGGTGGCCATGGCGGAGGAGCTAGGGTTTCGGTGGCGGCGCGCGGCGAGGGGCGCGGGCTCGATCGGTCGCGGCGGCTCCGGGGGTAGGTGGTCGCTGGGTGGCGCTCGTGTGACCTTTCGAAATGCGGTGCGGCTTATTTGTAGTGAGGCGGGGTCGCCGCGTCGACAAGGCAAGGCTATGTGCACCGTGCCACCGAGCAAACACAACACAAGTGTATTGTGACGAAATGCTCCCAGAACTCTATCCAGCTATTACGAGTACAAATTGTGTATTGTGTTTGTGCTTCTGATTTATTGTGTTTGCTAAAATTGAGTGTGTCATTGTTTGGACACATGGCCAAGTTTAGCCGGTGTCTCTAACCGAGGACTATCAGAATCTAGCTACTTAACCAAACTTAGGTTTTAAGTTAAGCCAGTGCCCCTAATTTTAGTACCACGCAACCACGATCATAACAAACCGATGTCTTTAACTGTTATAACATAAGTATGTCATTACTTTGTCAATGGCGCTAGCCTGTAGAAAATTATTTGGCCACAAAATTAATCTGATGGTTGCGCACACGTATCTGATGATGTTTACATGTGAAGGTAGTGTGGGTGTAAGTTGTAACAAAACGAGCCATCAGTAAAAAGTGACCTGCTAGTGGACCTGAAACATCCGATCGACACTTGACGATCGCTACACTGGGTGCACCTTGTGAGGGGAGAGCAGTCTCGAGTCTATGCACTGGGTGCGCCTTGGTTTTTCCCTCTGACTCTGCTTGGACTTATCAGCTTGTTCATCAGCTTTTGGGGCTTGGGCCCCGCTCACGCATATGCATATGCATGCACAGTCGGACACAGAAAGGCAGTGGGCAAGCAACGCACTCTTTATCAAGCCAACTTGTCGGCTGATTTGGACGGAATCGTTTTGCTTTCTTTATTTCTATAATAATATTCCAAAAAGATGCCCACATACTACACTGCAAGAACCATTTGTTACAAATGCTCGACCATTATTTAAAAGAACAAGAAACGTAAGGGCCACCCTTGGATTCATGTAAGAAGTTTATAAAATGGAGGAAAAGAACGCATTGTGCACGTTTGATTCATATTGGACCCGTGAACGTAACTACGTAAGAGATTTGTTGCTTGGATAGTTGGATAGTAGAATATTCTTAAAAAAAAAGTTGGATAGTAGAATAAAGTCCTCCTTGAAAAGTTTTAGAAGGGTCATATATAGATGTTTCTTCAGTTGCCATTCTTCTCTTTTGTTATATCTTTTTTCCAATGGAGTTAATTCTTGCAAAAAAAATCTATGATTAAATAATAGAGTGACGAACATTTCAATCCACACCATTGTTCTACTTCTCAACACCCATCCTTATGGTATCAGTTTAGCGAGGCCAAGCTACTTCAATAACATCATGAGTGTGGTTCTTCTTTTAGAGCTAACACTATTGATATTTGAATTCACAATATATTAGAGATAATACGACTATAGTACGAGCATATAGCCAAATCTGTTTTTACTCGTTCGTTCCAATATATTACTAATTTAACAAATTTGTGCCGATCCATTAATCATTGGCCGACGTCGCAAGCTCACCGCTATCACTTGATGGCCACCAATTGGTGGTCGGAGAAGGGGACCAGTAGCTTTCTCTTTGGCCATTATTATGAAAAAAAGAAGCACCAGAATCTCTTGATGCTGACGAGTGATCGTGCAACCTTATCAACTACTACTCCTAATCGCGGCTGTTTATTTTTAGTGCCCGCTGCGTCGGCGCGCAGGATGGCCGGATGGCGACACTAAACCCGACGCCTTACGAGTTACGAGTGGGGGTGGCTGACAAACAACAAATGATTATGTTTAGGTGCGTGCATTGAACATGCAGATCGTGCTGAAGTTGCCTGGACCTGATGAAATTTGCCACTGGGCACCAGATCTTGTGCTGAGGTGACCGTAGATTTCGACGCGCAGGGTCTCTGTGGCTTGACAGTGGCATGCGCGGGCCCCGTCCTGGAGACTGGAGGTGCGTCGTAGCTGGACCGGACCGGACCGGACTCGAGGAGACGAGCACTGTCACGCCCTGGCGGGGTTGTGGCTGTGCAAGGAAAAATCTGCCCCGGTTGCGTCGTGCACCGCCGTTCCGTCGTGTCGGATGCCCGGATCGCGCCGCGACGAGAGCGGAGAAGCTCCCTCATCGCATAGTACAAGTCGACGCGCACCGTTCGAGCGTGTGTGACGTCCCCGTCCGTCGTCGACACCCCACCGGGCGCCGCCGTCGTCCGGCCTCTGATTTTTACGCGACGCAACCACCTGTATTCTCCGGCCAAATCCCAAATTTCTCAAAGCTTTATTTACAAACCTTGGATTTTTATAAGCTCTCAAACAAAGTTTATTTGCAGCGCGCCGTCGCCGCCCAAAAGCACGGGCGCCTAGCTGTACCTGCAGGAATCGAATCGCGGCCAGTCGGTCGCGGCGTGCACGTCGTGTAGCGACAAGAGCGAAAATGCCCGCAGGGGAAGGTGGGCGAGAGAAAGCGACGTGTTCCGTGACGTACGCGCCTTGGATAGTTGGATCTTCTCGGGGAGAGACGTTTACGGTGATGTTAACCGCGTTGAATAGTCGATCTGCTGTCGATCGTCAGGACCATCCAACACAGAGCCAGCCAAGCCTCACCAAAAAGGACGAGCGAATCTAGCTACAAGCTCATGGCAGACGATCAAGCCAGAACACCAGCCGTTCGGTGCAAGTTTGTCCTGCATTCGATTTACACTGTTCAAGTTGGTGAGGACGTAGAAAGTTGGATAACCACACCAATGCAGATGCAGCCAAATTATCATAAAGGGCCACTGAACAATGGGAATCCGGTATTACATGTTTCGATCACCAAGCCATATACGTACACAACAACTTTAGAAGCTCACTTGAGTTGTAGGTCAAAACCAAAACATGCATATATCTCGTTGCCAAACCAATCCTTTCAACCGTATGGAGTCGTATGGTGAAGAACTAGAGATACTACAGCTAGAATGAAGCATAAGAATGCCATGCTATAGACCATATTTGTGGTCCAATAATAAGCTTAAAGCCGATCTGGTGTGGTATCTCAGTACTGTTGCCTAGGTGGTCTTGATTCTGCGACCGTGACACGGATCTGTCTGCCATCCAAATCCTGCAGGCCAATGATAAGCCAATTTAGCACTCGCTCAAACAAGACCAAACATTCGAACTTCAAAGGCACGAGTGTAAGCAAAAAGGCTAGGATGAGTGAACTCACAGCGCCATCAAGATTTGATATCGCATTCTCGACCTCTTCATCAGAGGCAAATGTGACGAAACCAAACCCCCTTGACCTCCCACTCTCCCAGTCATAGATGACCCTTGCTTCCAAGACCTCCCCTTGCTCCTTGAACAGGTTAGCAAGTGCAGTATTGTCGACACCCCAGGAAAGGTTGCCCACATAGACCCTCTTGGCCTCACCCCTGGATCCTCTTGGTGAGGACTGATCCCTGGGTGGTGCTGGCCCTGAATTGACCCTCAAACTTCTTCCTTCAAGCACCTATGTTTTACAGATCATGTCAGCTTAATGATCAAGGGAACAACTTCAGAACAGTTTGTTACACAATACATATTGATCAACCAAACACATGTCACATAGACTTATCTGAAGTCCTGTAGAACATGACTAGGCAATGCAATATCACATATAGGAAACAAGGAACATCAAGAAGACGCTGCTCTATGCCATAGCCATACGCATGGGGAATGCCGTATGGGAACCATAGGCAACGCAAGAGAGAGCTGTCTAATTTACACGGCCAATCAGCCATACAGGAATCGTAGGCTTACTACTAGAGTGTTTTTTTTTTTTTTTTTTTTTTTTTGTAAAAGAAGTAAACTGATGAATTCAATTTGCAATGCCCATATAAGAATGGAAAAGTGTACTCACATAACCATTGAATTGCTCAACAGCTGCCTCTCCTTCTTCGACAGAGGACATTGTCACAAACCCGAATCCACGGCTTCTTCCGGTTAATTTGTCATAGATGACCTGTAACAGAATGTAACTTCATCAATGGCAAACACTAGTAGTATGTATATTGATGATTTTCCTATTGATATAACCTAAAGATCCACCTCATTAGGGCCACCTCATCAATGGCAAATACGTAAGCACTGTATTTGGTATGCAACTATAGATTGCGTTTGTCCCAATTAGTAGCCAAGAATGATTTTGACTAGTTTGCCACTAATTAATTAGGAAGGCATGACCTACATTCTGTTTGGTTCCTTCCTTTGTTATTGTTCCTTGCATAACTGAGACAAGTGTCCAAGCCATCTAGTATTTTCATTCCCTTGCCTCACAAAAAAGAATGCATCGCTGCCTAGAACCAATTATTGTTTGGTTGATTTGCATGAGTGCATGGTCTATAAAGGTTGTTTTTGGCCACCATTAACAAGGGGGGTGGCCTAATTGTACGGATTTTAATCCAAGCTGCCTTTCATTTTAACGTTTTGCATCAGTCTACTTGAAATTATTTTATAAACGTACTGCCTTCACCTACTGCATTCATATATACAATTTATATCTATTGCTTCTTTGTTCACTGCTAAATACAATACAACCTGAGTACCTGACTCAAATTCATCATTAAAATTTAGATAACAAAAATAATGTGGCTTCTTATTTCCCTTTGTTTTAAAGACATCTGACTAGTTTGATTCATGGACTCATTAGTATTCATGAACTACTATACTATATTCTCACTCTCTCCATACTAACATAAGCATCTAGCATTTGTGGCTAATTAAGCAATGTGCCAATCCGTAAGATTTTCTAGCCCAGTCTCTCGTACGCGTCTAAAGGAGCGGGGCGTGCATATAAGCATCGTTCACAGGACATCAGTGTGTGCACTACTACAATTTAAAAAGAAAAGGTATTATCACCACTCTTTGATAATCTATGATATGCAAGTTTTGCAGTTTTTATAAAAACGTCTGTTTGTGTTTGTATTAAGATATAGGGCCACAAATTTTGGTCTCACTCCGGGCCTCCAAAAGGTCAGGACCAGCCCTGCGCCTAAATTGTATTCTTAACCATTTTATTGCCTACCACAATGAGCAGTGTGAAAATTCTCTGCTTACCAGAACTGGTAATATCAGTTTATTTCCTAGCACCACGAATATGAACGTTGATAGCGTCAGGGAAACTCGAACAAAAACGAGTTGCGATCACTACAGCCTGCGGATAGATAGCTCAATTGGTACACAAACACACACCTCGACCATCTCGACGGAGCCGGCCTGCTCGAATAGCCCGGCGAGCTGGGCGCTGTCGACGCTGAAGGGCAGGTTGCCGACGAAGACCCTGAGATCCGCCGAGAACTCCTCCACCACCTCCTCCTCTCCGCCGTCCTTCCCCTCCGCATCGAGCTCCTCCGCCACGGCCGCTGCCGCGCGCACGGGCGCGAGCGGCCTCCAGCCCGCCGCCGACGCGGCCGTGAGCGCGCGCAGCTGCGGCGGCGGCACCGACGGGAAGGCGGCGGTGGCGAACGCGGCCGCGGGGGTGGGCTTCGCGGAGAGGGAGAGGAACTGGGGCGAGAGGGAGGTGGAGAAGAGCGTGGCCGCCATGGGGGAGAGGAGAGGGGGATTCGCTTGGAGGCTTTAGGCTGATAGGGTTTTGGGGATAAGGTGTGTGGACTAGTGGACTGTGAAGGAAGAAGAAGGCGGAGTGTGGTAAAATTTTTTCATAGTCATTTTCGCGTAAGATTTTTACATATGAACCCTTGAGTGAAAGATTTTCAAAAAATGGATCCAAAACTGGGCGCTAGCCCAGGAATAACAGGTGGCCTCTATGTCTCCTGGCGCCCACCTTTGCCACGTGGGATCCAGCGTGGCTGGAACCCTAGGGCGAGGGTAGGAGCTGGTCGCCAGGTCGCATGGCGCCCACCCGTTATACCTGGACGCCAGGAGACCTGGTGCCCACCCTGGGGACTTAAACGCAGCCACCAGCCCAACCGTTCTACTGGGTGCCAACTACTTTGGCGCCCGAGTTACATAGCTGGGCGCCGAAGTAGTTGGCGTCCACCTGCCTAAAAGCGAGAAGTTCAATTTCAGATTCATCGAGGCAAAATTTGACAAATCTAAAAATATGACAGAAATACAACAGAATAAAAACATAGTCAAATACATATAGTGTAATACACATAGTCCAAAATATAGTTCACACGACAATTCTAGTCCTTACAACAAGTCAAGTCCATACGACAATAAAGTCTAGTCCATATGTCACTTAGAACGACGCTTCTGAAGTGCCTCCACCTATTGATTAGCGCAGTCAGGGCTGCTGGGTTGAACGGCGGCAGACCTCTCCTCACAATGAAACCACTTCCATCTTCTCAAATTCAAAATCCCCCATACGATTTGTCCTCACACTACCACCACAATGCAATATCACTAGTTTATCCATCTATTCGAACAAGACAACAATTACATCACGAATATTGCATCAACGTAAATTCAAACTTTCACACTGAATTTCCTATACATATAGAGGGATTTTAAATAAATTTTTATAAACAACCAACCAAACAACGTAAAAATTGACACAAATTGCTAGAAAATCGCTCACACATACACATTGTTCATCTATACAACTAATCCAACTTATTCTCTGTAGGAATCGAAGATTCAATGCATCTATCCTAAACTAGGTTTTTCGATTTCCACTATAAATACAACAAGAAAATGAGAAAAAAACATGAGGGGGGTAGTTTACCTTGCTCCCTTGTGGAGGGCGGCGGCGGCTAGGGCCAGCGGCGCTGCAGAGGGCACCGGCGGCGGCGCCTGGCGCCTCTCTGTAGAGAAAATGAGGAGAAGAAAGAAGGAGAGGAGAGGAAGAAAGGACTGGCGGTGGCTTATGGGCCCGAGTGTGGGCGCCAGGTCACTTAGCGCCCATGTATGGCGCCCAGCTTCGTCGCCCGACCTAGGGTTCCAGCCATGCTGGATCCCACGTGGCAAAGGTGGGCGCCAGGAGACATGGAGCCCACATGTTATACCTGGGCGCCAGGAGACCTGGCGCCCAGCTTTGCGTCCATTTTTGGAAATATTTCGCGCAGGGGTCCATATGTAAAAATCTAAAGCGAAAATGACTAAAATGGAAAAAATTTACGCGGAGTGTGCTGCTGTCTGCTGACTTCCCGAGTGTGTTGTGCACGGGTTGTTTTTGTTCCCGTTGTAAATGGGCTTGCCCGACGAGGCCAACCCAATGGACCTAAATTCGACCCATTTGCTTTGGCATGCCGAACATGTGCAAGACGACCCAAGGCCCACATACACGTTGTGAGAAACCACCAGCTGGGCCATCTTACTTGCCTGTTGGGCCTGCCCCCGCCTAAGTGACCACGACACTTCTTCCAACAATCTGTGGCGTCTGGCACGTGCTTCTATTCCGTCACCGGACGTCCTACACCACCGCAATATGTCGACGCATGGTAAGTGTGGTATTTGTAGAGCAAGGGATTCATGGAAACACTCATTAATCGAGCGCCATCTAGCTAAGTACATCTGGGCACTAGAGAGCGAAGAAGTGGTTGAACATTTGTGTTGCATCCAAGACACAAGTGCATATGATTGGCTCATGTCAGCAATGGAGACTCTACCAAGCGACGGCTTCATCAGGGTGGCGACCACCTTGTGGTCCATCTGGTATGTGAGACGAAAGGCGATCCACGAGGACTCTTTCCAGAGCCCTATGACTATGCATCTCTTCATCGACATGTATATCGCGGATCTTGGCATAACCAACACGGAGCAGATTGCAAACAAGGTAAATGTTCCGAAGACAACACGGTGGATTTGTTAGATTATTGGGCTTGGCCCATATGAGTAATCCTAAGTAAATCTCAAAAGCCTATTAGCACTTGAGGGGGTACGTCATCTATTAGTCCCATATTGCTAATGGATGAGGGTGTGGGGGTTTTCCTCCAAATAAATAGAGACCACATCCCTCATGGAAGAAGTGCCCCATAGACTCTATACGGGAATCCCCTAGGTTTGGGAGTCCCTAATAAAGTCTATACGAGTTAGGGTTTTGCTACTTCTCATTGCTGCGTTGCCATCGTAGTCTACTCCATCCCGAGCGCCGGCGTGCATCGGCAAACGGGAGAGCAGGTCTCCGGAACCAGTCGTCTTCGCACCGGGAGAGGGCGAATAAGGTTTTTGGGAAGCGCTGCGCGCGACTGCTCAAGACGTCTTCACCACGACTCGTCCTCCGTCCAACTCTGGTGCTACGGCGTACCGTCGTCTGCAACATCGTCTGCTGCGCTCCGTCCGTCGAACCGTCGTCGTTCCAACTGCGTCGTTCGTCTTCCCTACGGCAATTCCTCAGTACGTACATTGTGTTTTAATCATGTTTTCTGATGTCATGATTATGTTGTTCGTACTGCCTAGTCTGCTAGAGAATTGCATGCTAGGATTGTTTATCGTCATGTTTAATCTAGTTCAGAAATTAAACTTACAATTGCCTATTTTTCTAACAGGATTCCCCCGCCGGTTGGCTTGATGAAGATCAATGTGAATGCTGCTATATCAAAGACATGAACAGGGCATCGGCGGCAGCCATTGTGCGCGATGGCGGCGGCCATTTCCTCGGGGCATCGGCATCGGTGGTGGAAGGATGCGCTGACCCAGAAACCATCGAGGCCGTGGCATGCCGTGAAGGTCTAGAGCTGGCGAGTGAGCTCATGTTGCAGCGTTTCAAACTAGCATCAGACTGCGAGTCGGTGATCAGTAGTATACGAGGTGAAGGCCGAGGACCGTATGGTCAGATTTTAAAGATATCAAGGACCGAGCTAGCGTCTTTGAGTCGTGTATCATAGTTCATGAAGGCGTTGAATCGCGACGCACATATTTTAGCCAAAAGTTCAGTTTATTTTGAAGTTGATAGGCAAGTCTGGCTCTTAGTTCCGCCAACAGGAATTTGTAACTTTGTACCTCCGCTTGTCTAATGAAAGGTGGTGGTTCGCTCAAAAAAAAACTTCTTCCAACGATCTTTCTCAAAAGAAAAAAAAAACTTCTTCTAATGGTGCGCGTGCCTATCCAGAACCTGAGGTCGCAGCTCGATGCTCATCGATGGCGATCGATCAAAAAGTCCTTTCAAAATAATCTCCCAAAAATTAAAGTTGGCCACACATATATACGCCAACACATTGATTCGATCTAGTTCGTCTTTCAAGTGGTGGCTAAAGTGGAATGTTTTGATATCCTACAATTCCCTGCAAGTATCAGATGAAGAAATGGTCTGCACGTGTACTATTTCACATGCGAATTACGTCGCTTCAAGCTTATATCGTACCTTCGATCGCTTTTGGTAAACGGATAAGCACTTAGTATCATGGTGGCCACACAATCAATACGGATGGCGAAATCAACCTATTATGTAGGGATGTACTCCCTTCGCTCTTAAAGATATGACGTTGGGACAAACTAGAATATTTAAAAAGAGATGTAGTATAATACGATTTGCACTTTGTTGGCTACCTCCTACACTAAATTTGGACTTTAAGAGCTAATATAAGTGCAGCAAAATATAATTTATTTCAAGTAAAAAAGTTGCATGATGTAATAGTTGATTTCATGATGTACTATGAATATAATTATTGTCTTTGTCAATATTTAAATTTGTTGTATGCTATTTATTCATGGTTAGTTATGAATGTTTGACTTTGAAAAAATGCTATATGGGTTATAGGGAGTAGGAATCAGTCGCAGGAGAGGACGAGGGGAGGATAAGGAAGAAAGGAAGGGATAAGGAAAAATAAAAGAGAAGGAGATCCAGAAATATAAAAAATAAGAAGAAAGGGGAATGATAAGGGGGCATAGTTGAGTAAAAAAGAATTCAATCATTCGTTAAGGGTAATTCCATTCTACTCCCAAGTGTAGTTACTTCTTAAAAAACCACCTTGGTTATGTGTACATATTCATTTATCATTTTAAGTATGTATATATCCAAAATAAGACTTTTCCCATTGATAACCATGATTTTTTTTAGTGGAACTCATATTTATTATTTACACCTTATGATATATTATATTTTTTTTAATAGAAAAAGGAGTATTTAGATATCCTTCATGTATTCTCATATATAAAATGGAGTATGTTCACATACCACTTTAAAAAATCAAGTGTGTGTGTATACATTGTTTTAATTTTTATAAATCTCTAGTTCAAAGAGATACACTATAATTTGTGAGAAATACATATGGGAGTCGTAAAAACCCGTCCGTTGGTTAATAACTTAATATATAAATCTATTCATGGTTTTGTTATCTCATATGAAACTCATTAAGTTTAAAAACTAGAAACTTGAATTACAAAGAAATGATAAACATGCAATTCATCTGTAATAGGGGCAAACTGGACATTTGATCTCTTTCATTTGTGTTATGAAAAGTGTGAGAAGCCGTACCAAATGTTTTTCAAAAGGTTCAGCTCCATCAGAAAAGCCTTCATGCTTCATCAGAGGAGCCGAAGCCGTTTTCTTAGGAGCAGGAGCCATGCATACTAAATTAAACTTCGCTAAGTACGTAAAAGGAATGGGCTCTGCACTTTTCCATGCCATTTGTGTGTTTATGCAGCCGCCCTGCACCGTGGCTTCGACAACACATTTTGATAGCGATAGGCAAAGTATCTACCCGCAAGTATCCCTTTGGGATAAGGGCAGGTACCTTTCTTGGAGCCCTGTCCGCAAACCTAGCTACTAGTGCAGCACGTGTGTACAAGTGCACTACACGTGAATACAGCGAGTCCACATCATGTGTACGTGAATATCTAGTACGTAGGAGAAAAAAAACTAATAACTCACAAATAATAAGCCCTTAAAATTAATTCGATAAGATATTTCTGTCTTTCTTTAGAAATAGTATAAGCTACAAAATGTTAAAACCTATGTTCCCTTCTTACTGTAAGTTTGCAGTTTGCCACTAAGGGTTTATTTGGAAAGTAGTAGATTGTAATGAGAGGATTGGAAGGGAAGTTAGTTTAATTTAGACTTAATCCCCTCTATTACACTTTACTCTATCCCTTTCCAAACAAGTCCTAAGAATAGCTAGCTTGCCTGGTGCTGTATTAGTCAGTTGAGATCTTACAAGAGTGATCTTACAAGTGTAGTGAGTGATGTCCCACAGGACTCCAGGAGTACTACGTTTGTAACTTGAAAAAGATCTGCAGGATAAGTTCCGTTTCTTCCTCAAAAAAGATTAAAAAAAAAGAGACAAGTTCCGTTTCGATCTGAAATCTGTTATCTGTTTATGCAACTTGCCGCATGTTCTGTTCTTACAACTGGACCCGTTGAAAACGTGCGTGCGACGTCCGGCTGGCCACTCGTTCCGTCCTCCGTCCACTACACTCTCACTCACTCTCAATCACCAGTAACGCACCACACCATTGCCATTACAGGTTGTATTTAGTCGCACAGGGATCGCTTATTTCTGCCGCAAAAAATGTGACAGCAACGCAATCACGAGCTATAAGCTTTTGCTAAAATGGACAGGCTGCTGGAGCAGCAAGCAGCAGGAGCTGGACCTAGAGCTCAGCCTCGTCCACGTGGCCTGTCATGAGGTCCGTCGTCGTCTTCTCCAATTAACCACGTGCGGAAACAGGGGCGCCACACCCCCCCGTTGGCCCGTTCGTTACCTCTACCTCGTCGCTGTGTTCATTATTTAATCCGCGCTTAGCGAGCACAGCGGTTTCTATCTTTAGCAGATTAAACCCTGCCACAGTTGCCTTGTCACGCTCACGACTGTAGAGACTAGAGGCTATAGTGTAATGGAGCAGAGGCTGGCGGATCACCAGCTGCAGGAGCTGGACCTGGAGCTCAGCCTCCTCCACCCCTGCTCGGACTCGCCCCAGCAGGCGGACGACCCGCCCGGCTTCTTCCTCTGCACCTACTGCGGCCGCAAGTTCTACACGTCGCAGGCGCTGGGCGGCCACCAGAACGCGCACAAGTACGAGCGCACCCTCGCCAAGCGCCGCCGGGAGATCGCCGCCGCCACGCGCGCGCACGGGGCCTCCGCCGTGGGCGCCTGGGTCGACGACGCCTTCAGGACCGGTGGTGGCGGTGCGGGGCGCGTCGACGCTGCTGCTGCTGCTGCTGCGGGAGCTGGTGAGCTTTATAGAGCGAGGCCGGCGGCGCTGGAAGCGGCGGAGGAATCGTCTCGGTTGCTGCCGGGAGGGAAGAAGAAGAGCTCGTCGGAGTACGGCGTGGATCGCGCCAACGAGCTGGACTTGTCCCTCAGGCTGTGATGGATGGATGCACCTCTTCAGAGTCGCCCGTCTCTGTCCGATCTGTATGAATGCCAGAGTATTCTTTGGATGGGTACGACCGTACGAGTAATCTCTTTCATAGATTCATCGCCATCAGTGTCTCTTGTATACATATAGCTGAATTTTGTGTTATAGGATTTCTAGACAACACGCAAAGATATAAATAATTCGTCGACTCATCGATCATCGTCACCAGTTCTCGTTCTCAATTAGCTACTAGATTTTCAGCGCTTGTTTGATTTTTTTTTTTTTTTGGAACCGAGCTTCTTCAAGGGTATCAAAGTTGTGGAGCTCAATCCCATATATGTCAAATGAGTTTGCTCATTTGATACAGTACTAGTTATTGAATGGGTCATCTGACTTTTGGAGGAACTACATACATAGGATTGCTATCTTATGGTTGTGCATCTTTTAGTGGAGATGTTCTCTAAGATTTCGATTCTATAGAAATTTTTTCCCCTAGTTGGAACAAAGGATTAAACTCTTTAAAATTCTAACGTGTTGGCTTCTTCTTTCAGCGGCTTGGGGTTGCAGCTGCAAGCCCATCGGTTACGAAATTTCTATTTGATACAACAATTCATAGAAATTTTAGATTGAGAAATTCTCCCATCTCATTTCTCGTCATGTATTCTGCCTGTTCACCTACATCGCTGCTGCTGGGTTTATTCACTGATAGGCCCATGTACTGGATGATAGGCCCCAAGCCATTGCCCGTCCTTTACTGGAGCTACTGGACCAACAAAAAGGCCCGGCCAATTTTCCGCCGACACAAGGTTATCCTAGGTACAGGCCCATTCATGGCCACCCTCATGGGCCTACACGTGGCACACCACCCAGGACCCCAGGGATGACTTGGCAGCGTCATGGGCAAAAGGAAAATTAGTGCAACATTTGTTAATATAATTATTATTATGATTATACCATATTATGTATAGTAAGAACCTTTTCATATGAATATATATATATATATATATATATATATATATATATATATATATATATATTATATATATGGTTGACTATAAGAGACTCATGTGAATTATTTGAATATATCATGTGTTCTCCAATGTAAGCAACAAAACGACTACAAAGATAAAATTGTGTACTAGATTACCATGCTTTCTGAGTCAAATGATGAAATAAATAGTTTGTAGATAGCTGAAAAGACAACAACAGTTGTCTAAACTGTCTATTTAGTTGTCTGTTAGTAGAAAAAAAGACAGCAACTATCTAAACTATTGTACTTGCCCCTTAAGTTGCGGTAGCAGCCACAACATTCCTTCCCTCCATTTCTTTGATGAGCATACCAAACAAATTGCTACAATACTAAATGGTATTGAATGAACAATAATGCTAAAGTTCTAAACAGTAGCAGGAAGGGGCGTCACCTCACGCAGGAAGGGGTCGCCATTGCGTCGGGATGTCACTGGACGAGCGCAAGGTAGAGGCCGTGTTCGGGTGAAAAAAATACTTTTTACTTTCTATTTATCCCTCTTACATAACATGTTTTTTAAAAAAATTCTTTTTCTCCTTTCCTATTTATTCCCCTCACGTAACACGCTTTTTAGAGAAAAAAATACTTTTTCTCCCTTCTATCTGAACACAGCCTGACACGCTTGGGAAAAACCGTGCATAGGGGGAAAACAGCGCAGAGCTTCCGCGCCCGAGGGAAGGGCTGCACGCGTGGGAAGAGAGAGAGAGAGGAGGAAGAAAGGGAGGAGAGGGAGGAAGAGAAGAGGACGGTGGGCCTAGAATACCGCCAGCGCATGCTCTGGCTTCTCTGCTCTACCCCTACCGTTTGCGCTCTTGCCCGTTCGCCGTCCGACCTTTGTTCTGTGCCATTCGGCCCCTACCCCGCCGGTCTAGCAGCCTCTCCTGTCCATGCGTCCGGCCCCTGCCTCCGCCCGTCCGCACTATCCCGTATTCCCGTCCCCACCCTCCGCTTGCAGAACGAGAGATCGAAACATATAAATGGAAAGAGAGTGAGTGATGTCCCACAGGCCACAGCCACAGGACCGAGAGCTTTTGTCGAACGGCTGTTTTTGTACTACCACGTTTGTAACTTGAAAAAGACCTGCAAAGACAAGTTCCGTTTCGATCTGAAATCTGTTATCTGTTTATGCAGCTTGCATTGCCGCATGTTCATACAACTTATCGACACGTAGAAAACGTGCGTGCGACGTCCGGCCACTCGTTCCGATACGTCGCCCGTCCACTACCACTCCCACTCACTCTCAAATCAAACAGTATGTAATGTACCATTGCCATTCGAAGCTGTATTTAGTCGCACAGGGATCGCTTATTTCTGCTGCAAACCAATCACGAGCTATAAGCTTTGCTAATAAAATAAAATGGAGAGGCTGCTGGAGCAGCAGGAGGAGGTGGACCTAGAGCTCAGCCTCGTCCCCGCCACCGCCGACCCACCCGGCTTCTTCCTCTGCACCTACTGCGGCCGCAAGTTCTTCAGCTCGCAGGCGCTGGATGGCCACCGGAACGCCCACTTCTAGAGGAGCTACATACTCCATCTTAATTTATAATTTTTAATAAGATGAATGATCAAAATTATAGTAAAAAAGTCAAATAACTTATAAATTAGGATTGAGGCAATATATATTCTGGCAAATGAGCTTCCTTGAGTGAAAATTGTTTTTTGGCCATTGAACAACGCCATGCAATATGGCAGTGGCTCTGTCGCATTTAAAGGAGTGTTGTGCCCATGAGCGATCAGGCATCAGCAGACGCCTGCTTGAGTGCGCAACAAGACAAAGGTTTGGCACCCTGCGCTGCAGCCTTGAGGCATTTAAGCGACTGGTATCCATCAGCCTTCGTACGGTTGCTCAAAATTAATTTAGGCCTTCTTTAGATGGGGAGGTAAAGTTGGTGAAAGTTGGCGAAATGTCACACTCATCATTTTCACACTAATTAGGAGTACTAAATATAGACTAATTATAAAACTAATTACACAGATGAACTCTACATGGCAAGACGAATCTCTTAAGCCTAATATGTGCCGTCATTAGCGCATTTTTAATGATGGTTACTGTAGCATGACAGTGTCTAATGAGGAATTAATTAGGCTTAATAGATTCGTCTCACGATGTGGAGTCCATCTATGTAATTAGTTTTTTTTTACACCTATGTTTAATACTCCTAATTAGTGTCCAAACATTCGATGTGACGAGTTGGCAAAATAAATTGACGAAAGTTGACGATCTAAACAAGGCCTTACTGCTGGTCCATTCGAGCGTGTTGTCATCTAGTGGGCATCCAAATCTGGCTATATATATCGAAGAGAGAGAGAGCAGTAGCCTATCCAACGGTGATCTCTTAAGCTAGCTCATACGTATTTTATTCACTGAATAGTGCCAAAAGAAACAGCTCATCGCTTGGCAGAGCGCTTAGCTCGCTCACCCCCCGAGGCAGTGCTCTCTCACATGCACCAATTTCGAAACACTGCGACGTACTGTACCCACTCCAAATTCCTGTAGCTATGAGCCAATGCTATCTCGAACTGTTGGACAAGGCCTTAGTAGTATTGGTTCCGCTTGATGCATGTGCCTTCAGTATTTGACAATCTATTTCTTGTATATCATACTGTGTTTCATCAATCGTAGTCATTCATATAATCATATGCATGTTCATAGTGCGCTATCAATATGTTTTAGGCAATAATGCATGCACACAACAATAAAAGCACACACTTCATCAATTGGAGTTGGGTATTAGGAGTATGTTTGATCTATTAGACTATTACAAATCTAAAACTGAAGTTCTCACAAAGTCACCATATGGTTTCCAAATAACCTTATTTTTTAAGGTAATGCCATTTAACTTCTCAATTTGTAATAATTTCTAGAATAGTATATATATGAAACGATAATTGTCAAATGTGTATGGGAAGGTGTGTATTGATATGAGATATTATTCGACAAATAAACGGGCTATATTTTTTTTTTGAGTTAGGATGTATTTACCCATGTTTTTAACATTATAACCTGCTCAAGATGAATTATTGCCAAAAGATTGAGCTATCCATTTCATCATATATATAGCATGCAGTCAACAAGATAACACTTTAACTGCAGTTTCTATTAAAAAAAATATGATATATACTCCCTCCGTTCTAAATTATTAGTCATCCTACCTTTTTACCAGATTCGTTGAAGATGCTATGAATTTAGACAAGTATATGTCTAGGTTCATAGAAGATGCCATGAATTTATACACTCAAAATGGCACCTATGATGACTAGTAATTTGGAACGGGAGGAGTACTTCAGGTGAAAATAATATGAAAGCATTTCTCATGGTGGATGTAATTGCATCAACTTCATATCATCAATCTACACCATTTTCATCGATTTAAAACCATATGATTAAAACACTATAAAAGTTTGATCCACGTGAATTCTAAAACGGCAGCTCGAAGCGATTCTTAAAGCATCATCTAAATTTGGTGAGGGCGGTCCCTGGCCCTAATTAACCGTACATGGACCAGCCGAAATAATGACGATATGGGCGCGAGATGGCTGGTCCCCGGCCGTACTAAACACGACGACGACGGCGACGGCGGCTGCACTACATGACACGCGACGGACACTGCCCTCGCGCTCGGCTCTCTCGCTGCCCAAGTTGTCTCTTTGTCTGATTGCAACGTCGTGTCAGAAGTGCTGGCATGGCAAGCCCGCCATCGTCTATCCTAAATTACGTGTTTAGACTCGGAAATATATATGTAGCTAGCACTTGACACATACTATATACTCGTCATCGATAATTCATTTCCATTTACCTCAGGATACGGTGAATCTTCAAATAATCCAAATCCACCGTGGTTTCCATCATACGGAGTATATTTTCTCTTATATGAGACTATCTCGCCTGTCTTTTTTCTCCAAAATTTGAATGAACGTTCTACGATCGTACAACTTGGAATTCATTTCCATTTACCTCAGGATAACGCTCTTGTTTTTCTGATAGAATCTTTAATGAACAGTGCACTACGGTCGTACAACTTGGTCTGATCGATATGAGAGTTCTTCGATCGGTTAGTGGTTACCACATATAGCCCAAAGCGCGTGCGCCCGGCTGCCGGAAACAAGCAATACGCCACATCAGTTAACTTCCAATCAAGCTGTATTGGATCCTCACTTAAACGACCTGCGCAACAGTTTCTGTAGGAGATTTATTAGCTCCCACAGGCATATCATCACAGAGACAGACGACCTATCATCATTGGTGGCTTAGCTAGCTAGCTACTCCATAATGGAGAGGCTGGAGCAGGAGCTCGACCTCGAGCTCACTCTCTTCCACCCCGGCGCCGCCTTGGCCACCGCGCCGGAGGAGCCAGCCGGCTTCTTCCTCTGCACCTACTGCGACCGCAAGTTCTACACCTCACAAGCCCTCGGCGGCCACCAGAACGCCCACAAGTACGAGCGCACCCTCGCCAAGCGCCGCCGGGAGATCGCCGCCGCCATGAGCGCTCATCGCCGGCCTGCCGTGGCGCCCGCCAGTGCGCCGGTGGACCACCTCGCCGGGAGCGCCGGAGTAAACGATCTGTCTGCAGCAGGAGCGGAGCCTGCTGGGAGGACGATGCTAGACACACAGAAGGCTGCTCCGTCGTCGTCGTTGGCGTGGCAGTCCGGCGGTCTGCTGCGACGAGGCATGAGGAGCAGCTCGTCGTCGGAGCTCGGCGGCGAGAGCGCCGGCGAGCTGGACTTGTCACTGAGGCTGTGAGGCGATTGAGCCGCCTACGATTTGGTTTTAATCTCCTGAACCTGCTTTGTACCTATTATTCTTTGTGTGCCTTTACCTGTTTTGATCTTGTGAAGAATTATTTGGTTTCTTTCTTCTCTCCTGAACCCCTCTACTACACTGAATCTTGCCTGTGGCTTTTCAAACTCAGGCTTTGCCTGATTACTAGAAATGTTTGAATACTCCTGCAGTCCTCATAAATTCCAATTCGGCTGTGCCCCTTTCTCATGTAATAAGTTTGGTTTGTCTCCTGGAATTTCACGTTCGAGGATATATAGCCAGTTCTTCGAATAAATTTAGTATCCACAGTAGCTGATGAGATTTGATATGTGCTAGGTGCTTGCTAACACTTCAGTGTTTTCCTCTTTGCTCTCAGTTAACCACTTAATTTTTTTCGCATGTTTCATTTGCAGTATGTAAGTTTGGGAGCTTCTTGAAGTGACTCCAAACTGTCTGTGTTCAAACTGCCACTGCCTTCGTTCGTTCACTTAGTTCATTAATAAAATCGTACTCCACGATAGATATTTCTTATTCAAGCCGATATACCTGTTACCGTTTAGTATAATCATCAGCCAGTGTCCAGCTCTTATTCATATTTCGTGCAAAATCAATTTAGACCCACTTATATATATGAAGATACATTGTCAAGCCAGGATAATAAAATATACTAGCTAGCTTGCTAGAAGAAATCTGATATTGATTTGATTCAGAATTTCTGGCTGACCAAACGAAGATATATATTTGGAATTATGCATAATTCGGATTCACAGCCGGATCGACATCTATTCTTTAGATCTTAAAAATATTATAATGGGCGAATCCGTTGCATTTCAGTTGAATGTGAACAAGCTAACGCTGTTATATATGATGTGTAAGAAAACCATAATTTTCTTTTGGCTGTTGTTTATTGTTAGTTTCTCCTCTAGAGATTGATATGATTTCTTCTGTGTAAGTACGTAGAATGCAGTTCATGTATATTGTATTTGAGCAATAACAAGAAACAATCATCATATATATTGGCAACCACGCGATCATTTGGGTAACTAATAAGAAGATTTCTCAACGAGTAGTAGTCCTTTTGTCGAGTAGAAGTTCAAGTTCAAACAAATTAGTCTTTCATGGTTATCAGCAGGTCAAACATATTGTGCATTATCATATTGTTCTATTATTGGTTTTAAAGAAATAATTAGCAAATCAAATATGTGGGGTGTATGCTCCACTATTACCTGTGTATATTTAACGCCTACCCAACTCAAACAATATGAGTGTAACTTTTTAAGCTTCGAAGAAAATGTTATTATGAGTTCCTTCTACACACTTTAATTCCATTAGGACTAGGTTTTACCATGTTCTGATGCATGAAATGCACATATGCCCATATGTAAATATGTGCTCTGTCCTCGTCCTGCAGATGCTATATATACGTGCTTCGTCTCATTGTCCTGAAAATACTGTTAACTTTACTCCATCAATAGCAAATGTGAGATGCTTTAGTTTTATCATGTCAAATTCGATAAAGTTTCCAGGAAAAATATGTGGCAGACTGGTTCGAAATTAATCCAACTTAAGTGCACTAATGACACCTTAGGGCATCCGTACACTTAAATCGGATTAAGCTGGAGGCCCATCGAGTCTAGCTCGATCTAACCACCGTATTTCCGATCGAAACACACTTACCTGAAGGCGATTCCCAGAGATTACAACATTCCTCAGGTTACAATACAGAGTAAGTCATAAATTAGAGTTATTACAAACCAAGTTTAACAATAAGAAAGAATATCGCAGCAGAAATAACGATGCACTAACGATGATACAAGGTAGCATCACGATAAAGCCAACCGTGACGCTACTTCACACGATCCTCGCCAGAGGAGGTGCCCCCACGGCAAACCAACCATGAGTCATACCTGAAAAATTAATCAACAAGCAAGACTGAGTATACTAATACTCAGCAAGACTTACCCGACAGGTGATAACTACTTCACCGACTCCTAGACATGAGAAGGCTTTTTGGCTGATAGGGTTTGTTTTGCCAAAAGCGACTAAGAGTGGATCCTTACTTTCAATATTTAGCATCAAGTTCTAGTATTCTTAATTATTCTAAATATGCATCCTTCCTAAGCAAGCAAGTGATGCAATACAATTAATTTCATACATCAATTCTTCATTCTCAACAGTCCACTTATTACTCAATGCAGCACAACGGTCAAGCAGTCTCATTAACCGCGAGAAGCGGACAGTTCGAACCGAATTTCATAACCTGGCCAGGGAAACCCATACCCACGGAAAGGTCTGCCTAGCAGAACACTTCCCAGTCCGTTCCCATTGATTCGTAGTTGGTTTCCACTTCCCACAGCCTTAGGGCAAAGGTTTACCGCACCTGGACTCACGCATATACCCACAAGTGCGCGCATGGGAAATAAATTTCCAAGGAGAGTGTGCTAATGTTCCTCTCCCTGCATCAATCAGGTAATTGGCTTACTGGTCCCATAGCCCGTGTATGGGTGTGGTACATTCAAAAACTTAACACACAGAACCACACGTTTCGACCTTAAATTCGTTCATCAATCACATACGGTATATCTACACATACCATCCCGTCCGTCAGTTCTTATGATTCCAACATAAGATAAGGCAGACAGATCCTATATCTCGCGAGTGACAGGAAATCACTCGACTTGTAACGGTCCTAAGCATTGCGACTATCGAACCTATCATGCAACTATGGTTTCATTCAACTCCTTGAAACTTAAATGCACAAACATATAAGAATCATAATTTCATAATTTAAAAAGTTAGGTCATGCTCCGGGGCTTGCCTTCTTGCTCAAGTTAGTCTCTGGCGCTGGCTCAACGGTGATCACGTCCACTTCTCCTTCCAGGGCTCCTTCTTCTAGCTCTGGGATGAGGGTGTACGTTTTGTCAACGAGTGCAGATTCTACATGAAATGCACATGCATAAGCTTAAATTGATTTCAATGCTCAGATAAAAGCTCGGTGCACTTGAGGCCAAATTCACCTAGACAAAAAGAATAACACTTTCTTTCTTCATAAAACAAAAGGGTAGCGAGTAGCATAACTTGCTTTTAGATTATGGTGATTGTGTATATATATATATATATATATATATATATATATATATATATATATATATATATGTAAGTTATCGATTTATTATTCATCAAATACTTCATTTACTTTCAAAGTTTTCTTTCTATTTTATTTCTTTTTCTTCTCTTTTCCTCCATTCTAGTCAATTTCCCAATATTCAAAAAGTCAAGTTAGGTTCATTATTTTTAAATGAAAGATTGCCATAGGATACTCAGTACTGAAATTGATTTATATCCTAAAATTTGACTTAAACGATTTACATATTATTTACTAGAAAAGTTTTCATATTTTTAGCTAGAAGCAAAGTTAAATCCTACAAAACTATTTACAAAGCTACTGACCAAACCACTTGGCATAAATACTAAGGTCACTTTAAAGTGATCTTTTCTGCCAAGTTTTGAGGTCATAACAATTACGGTTATTTTTGTAGATTTTCTTCACTTTAAAGCTAACACAATTTATATAGAAATTTTATTTTGCCCAAAAATTATAAAAGTCATTTTTCCTTGGTTTATTATGTGTCTGACATGTCTCTGTCGAAAGGGTTCTATTTTTAATAGAGTAAAACAATTTCCATGATTTTAAGAATAAAACGGCATGGCATTCACAAAATAAATCATATATCGAGTTCTGCAGCATATTTTTGTGTACCCTTTCTACAAAGAGCTAATATAAACTAGCTTAACAACATATCCAAAATTCAGATATAGATCCTGTGTGGATTTTGAATTATGATGAATTGTGCTCGAACTGATTTTGAAATTTAAACTAAAAACTACACCTCAACAGAACAACTTTCTGGAATAAAGTTGTGCTTCACATCCTCACGAGTCCAGAAAGTATTAGTTTGTATTTTTCTGATTTTTTTATGATTTTCTACGAATTTTTGAACATATCAGCAAAATACTCTAGAAAAGGAAGAATCTAATTATACCGGGGCCCCAGATCTATTTTAGTTTCGTGATGAGGTCCCTGGAATTTTCATGCAGGCCCCTACAAAAATCTAAGAAGACGCAGATAGGCCCTTGGGCGAAGGCGGAGCTCACGGCCGGCCGGTTTCCGGCGAAGCCGCGGCGAGACCGGGCCGGGGAAGTGGGGGAAGTTGACAAGGGCCTCACCACGAGTCGAACGGGGTAGGTCTTGGGGTCGGGTTTGAGCCGGCGAGGTGGTGGTGACGGCGGCGGCGGTGGCTCGGCTCGACTCCGGCGAGGTGGGCGGCGAGCTGCAGTGGCGGAGCAGGCCGGGGAAGATGTATATGAGCACCAGTGGAGCTCGGGGAAACTCCCTGGGAGCTTGGTTCAGGTGGAGGAGGGTCGGAGATGGCCGGCGACGTTGAGGTGGCGCATGGTGGAGCTCCGGCTTCGTCTCCAGCGAGACCTAGAGCCAAAGGCGGGCGTCAAGCAGCTCGGTGAGCAACATTGGAGGATGGGGAAGCTAGTTTGGGGGTCTATTTGGTTGGTGGTTGGCCAAGGAGAGCTGGCCACATACGAGCTCAAGCTCGGGCGGCCATGGCGGTCTGGCGGAGCGGGAAAGAGGGACGCGACGCGACGCGGGGAGCTTCTCCCTTTAAAAGAGGACGGGAAGAGGGTGCCAAGGAGGTCCTAGGCGAGCATCTAGCGCGGCTCGGGCAGCCTTGGACGTGAGCGCGTGGCGTCTTGCGCATGGCGAGCGCCATTGATGCGCTGCTGCGGCGCGGCAGCGAGGCGGGCAGGCTAGGCGGCGCTAGCTGCTCGGGTAGGAGCGCGCACGCGTGCCTGGCGACCCAGATGCATGATTCGAGTGCGAGGCGACGCGTCAAGGCGGCAGGGCAGCGAGCGGCAGCGTGCTGGCAGCTCGGCTCAGCGCGGCGAGCTGTGGTGGCGCAGGCGGCGAGCTCGCTGGCAGCGCTGCGAGGCACGACTTGTCGCGTCAAGTGGACGGGCGCGTGCGCCATCAAGTGGGACACGCCGTAGGGGTGCTGGCCGGCGCAGGCGCAGCAGCGACGATGCAGCAGTGGCGTCGGCGGCGGCGCGCGGGGAGCCGAGCAGAGGCGCGGCGACGAGCCCCGGGGCGCCAAAATGCTGGTGACTGGCATGGCCCGATTCTCCCAAAATTTGAACTGGAGAGCACCAAGTCCACATACAAAACTTAGAGGGTAGAAAGTGGGACACCACTTTGGTTCAGATTGGCATACGAAAAAGTGAATAGTTTGTGCGCAAAACAAAAAGGGCTAAAACGGTTGTTTCTAGGTTTTTGGTATTTTTGAGGGTCTAAACTGCAAAAACTGAAAAAGCTCACAACAGCAGAGTTGCTTGAAATGTGAATCTACACAACTTTATTTTTTGGAGATTTTTAGGTTCTGTTGTAAAATTTCGAGTTATGGCTAAGGTTCCTTTTTAGCCTTTGAAATTGATTTGAATTTCAATTCTCCAATTTACGGTTTGAGATTAGAAAGGCTTGGAGAGAGTTTCAAGCTGAAGCTGAAGTTCGAAAAAGAAAGGTACTTGGTTTGGTCTTCTCTTCAAACTTCACATTGGCAAAAAATCAAATTCTTATATAAAATGTGGAGTTTCTGTTTTGCTCCTTTTTGAAGTGTTTTTAATTTCTTTTTGGTCTCTCTGTGCATTTTCTTGAATTCTTTCGTTTGATTAACCTTTGTTATACTTAATTACTTGTTTCCAATTAATTAAACACCAGGGGTGTTACAAAATATAACTTCTACAAAATCAAATTAGGTTTTTGCTTTACAATCCAAAAAATCTATAGATCTTAAAAATATAACTTCTTGCCCATGAACTTGAATAACACACCTCATACATCTATTTCTCAAAGCCGGACAAATTCAATCCCTTGAACTCTCTTTCTCTCTTCTCCATCGTTGCAAGAGAGGATGCCGTGCTGGATCAGTCCCTCTTTGCAAGTTTGCAGTGCAACTCCTCCACAAGACATCGGCAGCTACTACCCTCTCCCTTCACACGTGCCACGCCCTCATCCTCCGCTTCCCACACTGTGCCATTCAACTCCCCACTAGGGGAGGAGATTAGGCGAAGCAGTGCGACCTAATTTCGAACGAGGAGAGGAGGGCGAGCAGCACATACAGACGAATAATCAGAGAGATGGGGCTGACGCCAAGATTCAAGGGGGTGACGGCCTATATGCAGGCCGTAGGGGCAGCAGCAACAACTTGAGATACAAGGAAGCAGGATAATGGCAGAGGATGATGGGCAATGTGCTTTGCCATGATGATAGAGAGAGAGAGAGAGAGAGAGAGATTGCTAACATGCAGGACTTGCTTCAGGATTTTCTTGTGAAACTTAGCGACAATTTCAGGGGTAAAACGAGCTTGACTTCAAATTATATTCTTGGTTTCAGGTATACAAACCCCAAGTAAAGGAGGGCACAAGATATAAACCCTACTAGGATTTGGATTTCTACATTTACTGATCGGCATCAAGCAACAGACCTGAGCATCCAACACCAAAGCAACCTAGTGCAGGACGCAATATACTACAACCAAACATGCCGGCATAGGGTAGTACACTACTATGAACTACTATGGCAGCCCGAACCAGTATAGATATGTGTCCTATCGAGTTCCTGATCTTACCAAAAACGCTACCAATCAATTTACTGCTTGGGGATACCCCTTAGTAGGGTGCCTATCCGAAGCACCGACAGTACTTACGAATGTGTAGGATTGTGCATGTAAGTATTAAACACATATTAGGGGGATTCATCTCTCTCTCCCAATATCTTATGTAGGAGATTATATTGGCGCATAATACTGTAATCAGACTACAAGTTTGGTAACTTAAACTTTTTTACCTACGGAATTTCAGGAATTCGTATTTTACTTTGCTATTATACTTGCAACACTATACAACTTGAAAAACTCCATGGCAAGGACTTCATCCTTTATAATATGTAGAAAATTCACGCAAGCATGTTCATGCTTTTTTGCCAAATCAAATGGAATTGTTTTAACAGTTTTTTATGCACATAATGAAGCCATTGTACACCAAGTTACTGATGAGGAGACTCTAGTACTAGATGTACCTTTAATTTCTGGCGTGGTCACACTTTCTTGTTCGGTGCCAATCTGTCTTATTATGAAATTAAGACAGGAACCAACATGTGACAGATTCATAATGATTTTTGTCTGTTAGAATTGATGGAAGGGTGTGGTGAAAATTACACAATAATCTGACATGCATGTGGATATGAATCTGTTATTTTTAACTGGGGTTTTGATTTGTTTGATCTTAGATCGACTAGATACCACCTGGCCAGGACAAAGGAACATGCATATATATATATATATATATATATTATCCCAAGTTTATAAAAGTGAATAATGAATTGAAAGTGCGCAATCACGATTAAGTTTGTTGCTTGCTGTTATTGCTATAATACAGGCCACCCTCATAGTCATAGATGAGGCTTATCTATAGTAGGTTTGGTGGTTACAAGCTCTCTTCTTAGGCCTGTACCATGTGGCCAGTTATTCCTATTTCGTTTCCCTTTCTTCGCTTTACTAGGTTTATTAATAGTAAGTTGTCACTTGTGAGTCTTGTGACGGGATTCCTAGGAAAAGATGCAGACGACATTGTGGGGACTGCTGAGGTTGACATTGTGGGGACTGCTGAGGTTGGGTTGTCGATCGGAATTATTTACCACAAAGGTTGTACTAATCGAGCTAGTTGTCCCCTTCATCAGTCGGCATGACCAACTGTAGCGTGGATTCTTGCCCGAAAGGTACTGAAACGGTTGGCATTGTTTTTCCTGTTGTTTTTTTTTTATTGGCAGCAGAACCGATTGCGTAAACTGGACCGTACAGTCGACCCTGATTTCGAGTCACATCTATCATATCTATCCCTAATTTCTTCAATTAATGACTACGACTTCTGTGATGTTGGCCCCAATTAGTCTCGTACTAACATGATCGGTACTCGTACGCACGTCCTTGTTTAACGGCTTCAAACAGAACACATGCATAGGAGCATGCGAGTAGCTGTGCTCAATCATAGAGCTGCAGTCGGAAAGCTCCGCTGAAACACTGATCCCTCCGTTCTAAATTATTAGTCATTTTAGGTGGTATTTTAAGTGTCTAAGTTCATGGCATTTTCTATGAACCTAGACATATACTTGTCTAAATTTATAGCATTATCAATGAATCTAGTTAAAAGCGAGGATGACTAATAATTTAAAATGTAAGGAGTACTTAATTAACTTTGCACTGCACCATGATCAAGCTTAAATGAATCTAATGATATAGATCAAGGAAACTAATACTCCCAGCCTCATTATTCATGGATGCCATATAATGCAGTACAACTGCCGACACGGCGACACTGGCCTGTATCCCTCCTGCGTGATCGTACGTAATCAATTTCGGTTCATTTTCAGCTATATAGATGCGCATGCATCTTCTTTTTATGGCAACATTCATACAGGAAGGACCAGTACTGCGATTTTCAGCCTGCCCCGGCTAGCTAGCACGGCTCAGCGGCCTGTGGTCGTAACTGTACGAGTCGACTAAATGCATGCATATATATTAGCTACTACGTAGCACTTGCCCGACGATACACACGGTGTTAGCTAGCTGCTGGTTTACAATTAAGTGAGCACGCGTCCATTTTCGGGCATGTCATCCACACGCATAGCCTCCATGAAGACATCGCACTCGCGCGCATGGCCGCAACTGCCGCCGGCCGGCCGGAACTGCAGCGAGCTAGCCAGCTTTTGAGTTGAGCACAGCCAGCCAGCCTGGCGGCTCGTCCTGCCGGGCAGCTGCTGCGGCCTGTGCCGCTAGACCATGCATGGCACGCTGCACAAGGCAGCATGCATGCTTTCTCTGCACCCAATCCATGGATTGTCAACGAGAGCTCAGCTGCATGTGAGACTGCCACGCAGAGTCCATTTACTATAGCTCGCAAGCCCCACCTGCATGTGCAGTAGCGTATATAGGATAGGAAGGACACTACCCAAAAGAGGAACACGTACCGAAATTGATTAAAAGTAGAGCCAAATCAGTGCTCCATCATCAAACTAATACATGATTTCATTTTCTTATTTGATGCAATCATCCATCTTATATTTCAAATGACGACACATGCATGTGTACGAACTCAGAGATATAGATGGTGCTCTTTTGCGTCCCTTCTAAGCGCCAAAAGAAAAGGAAAACAAAAACAAAACTGGTCGATGGGTGGTATATATTTGCATTGCGATGCTGCTAGAGGATGGTACGCGCGGTACAATATTATGTGAAACATATAGCAAATAAGATATAGTAGTGAACTAGTGATGATCCAACCTACCAAGGATGCTACAGATAAATAAATTTTCATACGCCTGAATGCTTTCGGCCCAGCGACTAAATGGAGCCGGCCCAACAGCCCGTACACTGTTCACATGCCACAACGGGGCGATGGTGTATTTACTTGCACATTGAGTCTTCAAGAGCCGTCAACAATCATATTTGCATAGATTGTAGTAACCATTAACCTTTACTCTTACTACTACTACAGAAGCCATCATCCATTGCCTCGGGCCCCGGCTGAGTTATACTACGCATTATTTGCTTTATGGGGTGTTTTTTCAGGATGTGTATCGGTTGAGCAGCACACATCCATTAGAACTTTGTTTTGTCAAAGATATACTCCTACGTAGGAGAGAGAATATCCAAGTATTAGCTATTATGGACTTTTGATCATGGACCCGCCTATATCCTTTTGTATCACATAATTCTCGCACGTGCGCTTCCGCTAATAATCAAGCCCATCTCTCTCCGAATAGAGGGAGAGTTGAGTCTCTTCTAATATGATAGTTGTTATTGGGAATAGATTATTGCGAGACTGCAAAAACATCTTTCCCAATAATCCATGAAAGTAGTACCGGGATATCACAATAACACCTTATTAGGAAATAGATTTTGGGAGATTGCTTATGCTCTAAGAAGAAAGAGACAACAAGTTCAGTTAACATAATCTGTTTTTAGTAACTCAATCTTGAGCCCCTTGAGTATGTTAACCAATTAAGAATGAATGAGTATATATGATATAGGCAACAAAAAATTGAGTATATATGATATAGAGCATCTTCAACAGTCCTCCTTTTCCCTAAGAGAAGTTATGGAAAATAGTGCTACAATAGACTTCCATTAAATCTCTTTTCCTAAAAATTATTGGGACAAGCCAATGATCAACCCAACTCTCCCCAATAGAGCGATGAGATGGTACTAGGAGACTGCAACAACACTTTATTGGGAAATATATTTTAGGAGACTTTTGGAGATGCTCCCACTCAGTAATGACTACTCTCTCCGTCTCAAAAAGAATGCAACTATGAGAATTATGCCACTTAAGACATCTCATGTTTGACCAATTGTATATTAAATAGTATTAGTATTTGAGTTTTTAATTAATTTAATTATTAAAATATATTACATTACTAATCTAAGGGTACTTATTTTATATCACGAATGATAATACATTTTTTATATAAATTTAGTCAAAGTTTAAACTGTTTGACTCCTCAAAAAACGAGAATTGCATTATTTTTGGGACAGAGGGAGTAGCATATATTTTCTCAATCAGCATTTTGAGCACAAGAGTAGGATTCTCTCTTAAAAAACAAAAGAGTATATAGGTATAGGAGCCATGCCATATGCATCGATCCCTGTTTATGGTTACTGTGTACAGGCGTACAGACCTACCTACACTGACCACCTCCTAGAGTATGCTGTACTAGCTCCATTTCGAAATATTGGGTGCTATTAATTCATTTGTGTAGATGCAACCTCTCGGTGTAGAATTTCATAATAAAATTCTCTTATTAGTAATGGATTATATTAATGTTCCTAACGATAGACTTTTTACATATTACAAGAATGTACCTTTTAAGGCTTTGACTAGTTTATATTAGCCAACGATTTTAAAGCTTAAATATTGTTATTGGTGGGTTATAAAAGGAAAAGATATATGTTTCATACACTAGGCAGAATATAAGCAGCATATAATAGATAATACAATTGGTACTATTCCCTTTTTGAGCGAAATGTTAAAAAATCTGAATAATGTCATGGTATAGTATATATATGATATTAACTCGATCAGCTATATCAATAAGACTGAAGACATGTTTGTATATACCACAAGAATTAACTAGCCAGTTTGACATTTTGTATTTTTTTTCAGCTTCTAAGGCCACTATTAGTTGCAAAACCCTACGCATGAGGAATATTAGGTACTCCCTGCGTTTATGATTTAGAAGTCGTTTATGAGTGCATACCAATGAGTGTTTAAGTAGGGTGGAGTTTTCTCTGTCTGCCCTAATTAAAATAGGGCGCTGCGGATGCATTATAATTGGTAAAGGATTTTGTTTTTTTTCTAAATGTCATATATTTAAAAACGGAGGTAATATTAACAATGTTATTAGTAGCATGTAAAGAATCTGGACATGTGCTGATTAATTTATGTGCCGTGTTCCACCCTGGCAAGACTTAGCAAGTAATCAATCACGACAATAGTGGCAAGCAAACCCATCATACCAATTTGCTGAATACTAAAACTTTTTAATATGTGATGTTTAGGACAAGCAAATCCTATAGTCGCCATTTAATTATTTTAAAACAGAGGAAGTATTCAAGATTAACAAATTGTAATTTAAGATTATGTGGACATTTTCAATTAATCGACTCAACAAGTTAGCTCAGTACGTACATAGAGTTGGTTGAGCAAGTACCTGTCCATCCACTCCAGTGAATGAATTCTCTCATGGAATATGCACAATCTTGGATCACATGGAGAAGCCGCGAGCAGGGAGCCAGGGACTGACAACCCCACCAATGACCAAACAAAGATGCATGAGGAAAGATATTTCAATTGAAGATGCAGGCTAAAATCGAATAGGAGGCAATAACATGGCCGAACGCTGGCGCTAAGCACTTGGCACAACTTCCAGAACGAGAGTAAAACCTTGTATTAACTTATGCCGGCTCTCCCGTTGTAAAATATCTGCTTTATCAGTGAAATATTGTAAAACATCTGCTTTATCAATGAAATATTGTAAAATATCTGCTTTATCAATGAATAGGCACAATCCCGTGCCCGTTCGTTAAAAAAAGAGATGCATGCTAAATTGGGAACAGATAGATTATGACAAAACAAAATGAAACTAATAGCCACGCCCTCTAGATAAATCGGCAGATTTGCCCTTCTTGCACAGACCTGATTCATCAGACATTATGCAAGACAGCAAGAGCCACTGACGAAATACAGTAGCAGAATGATAAAACAGGTATTTTATAATAATATATAAAAAGAAACAGGCAATAGGCCACACATATATAGCCTGAGTGTAGTAGCTACTAGAAGAAAGGTCATGTCTTCAGGATCGGAGAAGAAGCCACTCATAGCCTGAGTGTCAGGTCCAGCTCGTCGGCGCGCTCGCTGCTGTTCCCCAGCAGGTGATCTTCTGACTGCCAAAGAAACTGAACAAATTGCTGCGAAACCTGAACAGATTGCTCACCTCCAGCAACGCCAGCATCAGATCCAGTGACTCCAGGTCTGCGGACCGCGCTGGCCTTCTGGTTCGCGCGCATGGCGGCGGCGATCTCGCGGCGGCGCTTGGCGAGGGTGCGCTCGTACTTGTGCGCGTTCTGGTGGCCTCCCAGCGCCTGCGAGGTGTCGAACTTGCGATCGCAGTAGGTGCAGAGGAAGAAGCCGGCGGCCGGCTCAGGCGAGGGGGAGCGGTGGAGGAGGCTGAGCTCAAGGTCCAGCTCCTTCTCTAGCATCATCGTCATTATAGCTGGCCAGCCTTAGCTTGCTACAGAAATTATTAGGCTAAGATTAAATAGTACGAGTGCTGGAGAAGAGTGGCGTCAGTGCGTGGACGGTGGTCTCGCGCGCATATTTTATTTAAACCGTGGCAATGGAAATACTATATGGAATAACTCCTATTATTCTCGAACCTGTCAAGTAGTGTAGACATAGTATTAGTGACGATTCTCATAACTTATCTGGCAAAAAGGAAGGGTTTCTGATCACTCAAACAGGGTGCATTCTTTGTAGCCGTATTTGGAACAAAAATAGGATAAAATATCTTAATAATATGAGAAAAAGAGCTTATTACTTGACTACTCCATGATCGCTTCGTAACATAAACTGTCTGTGTATATATGTACGTTATGTTGATTATATATATGCAAGTCTTTATACAACAAAATAATGTGTTTAATATTTAATCATGCTCAACTATCCTTCTTCGTTTATTTCCTACCAAGTTGTCTAATAATTTCTTTTTGGGAGCGGGTGTTTCATTTGCTATTGCTTAGGTTGAATGGTGAAAACAATGTTAAATTATAGAAAAACTAAAAGCCCCACATTAAAACAGCAAACATGAGCCGTGTTATGTACAAGGTTATATTGGATAGCGACAACGAATAAATCATAGGGAATCACGAAAAGCCTGTGGTGGGGCTAGCATGCCCTATAACATGGCAGGTAAAAAAAAGACCATTCTGCCCGCATATGATGTGGCTACGATGTTGCAATAGAACGAAGAGATAATGTTATGGATTACTCGGTCCCGTGATTGAGTGCTAGGTATCTTTTGGTCCCAACTCCCAAGACATTATCGCATTGTCCTTTATTGCTGAAGTGGCTTGGTTATATATTTCTGTAAAAAGTATATAAGACAGACATTTTTACTATTTATTTACTGCTAAGAACACCGTTCACACGACATTAAACTGTCCGTGTACCCTTCCCAGCCATTTGCCACCCTCTGCCAGCGGTCGGCATCCCGCCATATCTACCTTCTGTCCTGAACTCCGGATGATGCAGATCGGACCTAGTTTACTGCCAGTGCCAGGCAGCCGAGACCCACCTGCAGCTTCACACAGCCGCGCATATATGATTTCGAGCGTGCACTTCAGTCCGTTCATCAGTGGATACATTCATGGATAGGCATCTGGGGTTTGTTTGGTAGAAATCCTGCTTTCCATTCAATATGAAAAGTGATAGTGTGATACTATGATAGAAATATTCTATTTGATCCTCTATATTAAATTTGAAGTATAATTTAATTGATTTTGAGTGGAAAATAAATTCGAAGAAGCTACTTTTTCTAACCGATATACCCTTTATTTATTTTAGAGTGAAATGCACGGGCGGTCCTTGAACTTGTGTGGGTATGTCATCTAGGTCCCCGAACTCTCAAAATACATTTTTAGATCTCTAAACTTGTATGAGTATGTCATCTACGTCCCCGAACTCTCATGATGCCTTATCGAGTCTCCCTAAACTTGTATGGGTGTGTCATCTAGGTCCCCAAACTTATGTAGTGTGTCAAATTGGTTCAAACGGTATCCAAACTCATTTTGTGTGATGACATGTCATCTACATGTACTTATGGTCACAAAAAAATAAAAGAACATTTATTGGACCGATACCTTAGTCCCATTGACCAAATCTTTCATTACCATCCTTAAATCCCTCCTCTCTACCTCCCGTTGTCACCCTCGTCCCCGAATCCGTTGGTAGCAGGCTAGGTCACCACAACATGGTCAAGCCTAGAAAAGAGAGAGGGAGAATTTTGTCCATGTGCCTAACATATGCGTCCCACAATTATTTTTTATTTCTTTTACTGACCATAAGTAAACGCGGCATGCCATATCATCACACAAAACAGGTTTTGGAGACCGTTTGAATCTATATAACACACTACACAAATTCAGGGACCTAGATGACACACCCATACAAGCTTAGGGACGTGAAAAGATGTTATGAGAGTTCGGGGGCCTAAATGACACACCCATACAAGTTTAGGGACCTAAAAATATGATTTGACACTTTGGGGACCTAGATGACACACCCGCACAAGTTTACAGACCACCCCTGCACTTCTCTCTTTATTTTAAATATTCACTTCACAGAAGGGAGAGTATACTCCGTGGCCGGCCATAGAATAATTATTCTATAGCCACCTAGATTTTACTATATGTTTATATACTGATTTACTACAATGTCAAATGGTAATTGAGTTACTATAACACATGTGCATCACATTATAGGAAATCACATAGTAAGATTTACTATACAATCATAAATTATCATAGTGATTGTAGTAAATCAAAGTGACTACAAAATAGTTATTCTTTGGCCGGCCATAGAGTAGTAGTTCTACTTCACAGAATCAACTTACAATTATATGCTAAAAAATATTAGGTAGTTCCCCTACTAGATTTATGTTGGAAGGTATCTCTCTAAGAGCCTTAATAATTCAATATCTCGCCCCGTTGCGAGGAGGTTGATTTTTCTCTTTTTCCGAGATGCAAAGTTTATTAATTTTAATAACATTACATCAAGTTGACATACACCAAAATTGAAATCATTTGCAATATCATCGATACCGTTTGCCCTGAGGCAATTGTCCTTTCTAGGGTGTTGGAAAAGGTCAACATGCAGGTCATGTGCTCCACTCTTTAAAGAGAATGTAACATATATATACTGAGGAAGAAAAGTAACACGAAAGCTATTGTAGCCTAGTTGGCTAGAGGGGCTGAGTAGTATGGTCGCACCAGTAGAACCAGGTTTGATTCCTCATAGGACCAGATTTACAGGATTGGTTTAAAAAAAATCCCCTCACCGGCATATCCAGGATTCAGTCGGAGGTTTTTCTACCTCCTTATTGAGAAACACTAGTTTTTCATGAAAATAGTAACATGATAAAATCTGGCATAATTGAGGAAATGTGTGCCCCAACTAATTCAATGGAAAAATGCTGATAAAATTAGGGTGTGTACGGCCTCCATTTGAGGACCACTCGTCAGTTCATCATGCACCCAGCAGCCGCCGATGTGGGATTGCTAGGGAACGGCCGTTTTCCACACACGTTGTTAGTTTTTAAATTATATAAAATTAAAAATTCAATAACCTTTTAGGAGGTAATATTTGATCCTAACCACCTAGATCTACTTAAATGAACGGCCCACTACTTTTGAGTACTCTATCAAACCCCATCTCTATAATATCAAAATAGTTTGTAAAATTCACCATACTATTCTTGGTAGAGCATTTATTTGGTATTGTAGATATGTTAATAAATATCTCTAAAGTTTGATCCAACTATGTAGAAAACTTAATTCAAGATAAAAAGGTAAAACAAACTATAATTTGAAACCAAAAGGCGTACGCCGTGTGTCAGATTCTTCATTCTTGTGTGTTGCTTTGGCTGACAGAAAGGACGTTCTCCTACCCTGACTGATACATCGCTATCCAAGTGTGTTGTCGAGGACCCAGCGCGAGTCGGCTGCGACGATTTTTCTCCTCAAACATTTCATTTTGCGGCTATACCATTGTATTGCATTCATATCCATAGCGAAGAAGCCCTGTTAACGAGAGGCTGCATGAGCTGGATGAAGCAGGGAACCAATAGATCAGGATGACACTACAGTGGATAAGGAATGTTTTAAATAGTTACTTCAGCGTACAAGCATGCATCACGTTGTTTTGTCTGTCAGGTCTATTGCTCATGCCGACATGCATGGCGACATCCTATCCTTATCCACAAACATACGTGATCTTGAAAGATGAGCTCGTGAAGCACGCGCGCAAGCTCATCTGGTTGAGCAGATCCCAGGTACGCGGAATGGGACAAGATCCATTCCATACTATTACACCCTTGAAAGGTTTACAGCGGAGTACTTATGGCTATGCATGATAAATAGTACTAGAGAAATATTCATCCATATCGACTCATCCGTATTGACAATGCAATTTGAGAGCCGAAACAGATAAGTCATCGTTGCTGACGTGAACACAAGCTGACACGAAAAAATATTATCTGTGTCTATTTAAAGAGATCGTCAATGTAAGGCTGTCTTCAGGTAAAAAAAATGTAAGGCTATCTCCAGTAGCAGGTTGCAACGAATCATAATCCGACATGGCATATTTGTGAATCGACTCAACCAGTAGAGAATATGAATCATAAGCTTTAGCCAAAGCATCATGAGTAAAGAATAAACCCCACCTGCCAGGCGGTGCTGCTTGTCTTCTATCATTGCCTCTTGTCTGGATGAGTTTATACTTGAATGAACTTGTTTATAGGATCGGAGCATATATGGCACTCACTGCTCAAGTGCTAAACGTACCAATTCAAGCGAACCATTACCTGGCTATCCTTTTTCTTCTGGATGAATCGATTCACCAGTGGATATGTTCTATGACGTATTTGACTAGAAAAACTCAAATTTATGAAATACGTCCAACCTATTACCTGGTGCGTACAGGCAAACCATCCAATCTTACCTGCTTCTTGACATTACATTGTAACATTATAATTAAATGGATGATATAATTAACATACAAATATACAATACCTAGTTCAATATATAGGCTGCGATGATTAGAAATGGTTGATATACCATACAAATATGCACAGGTGCCTATCTAGTTCAAATACTGGGTTTGACGCTAGAGTGTGATGATTCTAAATCGCGATTGTAGTGGATTGTATGTAGCATATCTTGTAAAGATACATCACGGGAGTAACCAACGAAAAAGTGGGTTCGAAAAAACGAAAAGAATAGCGGAGAGCCAATTCAGCGTATGGCTGAGAAGGGGAAAAAAAAAAAGGAAAGGCAATTCAGTGTATAAAGAGCGGGAAGCTAATTTAGTGTATAGTAGAGAACAAAAAAAAGAAAGGTAATTCAGTGTATAAAGAACAAAAAAACGGTGTATAGCAGAGAACAAAAACAAATAAAGGAAATTTAGTGTATAAAGAGCGGAAAGCCAATTCAGTGTATAGTATAGTAGAGAACAAAAAAAGAAAGGCATTCAGTGCATAGAACAAAAAACAATAAAAATACAACAAGTGGCCCATGCAGGTCTCGAACCTGCGACCTTCGCGTTATTAGCACGACGCTCTAACCAACTGAGCTAATAGGCCATTTACACAGTTTCTACCTACATTTGAATATATAAAATGTTGTGGATCTTCTTATTATATACCGCGTGCTTTTACCAAACTAGCTTAAGATTACATTTCCTTTCCGCTCAAGTACCATATTTCCACAGGATATCATTTCAAAGCTTCCTCTCCCAGTTTGAGGCATGAGCATGACTCATTATCAATAGAACTCCATAGTGACCAGGACAGTCAGCCGGTCACCAGCGATGGCGTCTGACGGTCTGAGTCTGACAATATAGCCACACATAGTAAATTGTTGGGATCCTTCATCAGGAACCTGGAACCCCGAACCTGCCAGCAATAGCTTGACAACCCATATAGATGGATCTCTATGAAATGGCAAAGGTTAGCTGAGAACATCTAGTCAAAAGCTTACAGATTCTGTTGTGCTCATCATCGCCAATTGGAAAGTTTAATTTGAATGATTTTGACATTGCAACCTATTAGATTTGTGGTCCTCGGAAGCAGTTCTCAAAGTTGATTCCAAAAGTTACCCCACACAAATCGAACCTTTCGTTTTTCAGTCTGAAATTTCTTATGTGATATCATCATGCATATATAGGAGAGCGTAAAAGACCAATGATTTGGGAAGCCCGGTGGCAGACTGGTAGGTCGGCTAGCAACAGCAATAACGGTGTCAGTGACCGGCTGTCGATTGAGGCCGATGCAGAGGAGTGTTATCGTTGGTGGGTGACACATCATTGCCGTTGCAGGAGAAAGCTGCTGCCACCGTACCGGGGGTAGATGTGCGGACCTGAAAGTGAGAGAGATGGAGGATACAACCGAAGCCGTAAGACAGGAACGTTAACATGTAACAGGCACCAATGGCGGTTCAGATACAACCGAAGTCGTAAGATTTGAGATATCATGTACTTTCAGTTTTATATATATTGACGCTGCATATCTATTGTAGCATAGTATACAACGGGATTGAACTGCGATCAACAACAACAGATCTCCTATGGCCTCTCTCGGTGAATCTCCCCATCACCCCTCCTCTCTCGGTGAATCTGTGCAGGCTCTTATCTCTTCTCAGCTTCCCTGTTCTTTGTTTTGCAGGGTAGAGTTCCTCACGAATCCGTACTGGAAGGCAAGTGATATTTCCTATTCTATCTGGTTTTTCTCTTTTCCATAACCCTAGGCTGTGAAAGGTCATCGATTCGCTCACTTCAATCATTTCAAATGTGCACCCCCACTGGATCTGCGTGCTTTGATTGTTTGATTGAGGTGAGCGTGTATTTTGATTGCTAGATTAAGACATTGTTAGCTGCCAATAATGCAAGAGTAGAAGAGTTGGGCAATTTTGCATTGAATGTGTTCGATGAAAGGCCTGTTAGAACACTGGCTTAATCTAATGTTTCTATCCTCTTATTAGTTTTCTTGTATGAAATTCTGTAATAATTAGTAATCGTTTAATCTGTTGATTGAAAGTTGATTAGCTTGCATCAGTAGAATATTCAAGTAGGGGCATATATTACTGAAGTTGCTCCATGTCTAACCACTGTGTCCTTTCAGTTAACATGTTGGCTCAAAAGTCTGCTGAGTGAACATCTTGTATTCTATATGAAAGGGGAAAAAAAGGATGTCCACTTAATCTCTAGAATGAAGATGTGTTTAATTGCGTTATGACAAAGTTCAAGTAGTAGTATATCTGCTTGTGGCCATTGCTTCGAACTGCAGTATCAGAAAAGCTCCAAGCTTTTGTAGTAGTAGCACAAAGAAAAATACATTTCATTGGAAATTGGATACCCATGGTTTACTTGTGCATGTCGCCAGCAGTAGCACACCAGCACGGTGCAACTCCGTCAGGTGACAAAATTGTGCTCAATGAGCTACTGTAGCACTGTGCGTCGCAATAATCGTCGTGCTCGTGCAGTGGCACTCTGGCAGGATATCTCGCGGTAACAACTGCTGTGCACGTCATGAATGAGCACCTGCGTGCATGCACTAGACAACGTTGCCAGTAGAGCACGAGTCTGTGAGAGACCAATATCTCTGGAGGCGATGATCTAGATCTACCTGATCGACAGTCTTATCTGCTAGCTGCTTGGGCGTGACCGACATGCATGGGGTCTGATCTGGGTCCTACACATTTGTTACTACCGGTACAACGTTAGCATCCGGTGCAGATAAGATCGAGATCCCAGAAAAATCCAAATGGCATGCATCCCAGTAATTGAACTCTTCATCATTCACGGATTGTACAGTTTTCTGAAGGATTTTAACTGCACACAACAGTGATTGCTCCTTAGGAGATAATGATAAACAGAGCGCAGCACGGCTTCAAGCTCTTCGAAAATTTGCTCCTGGCCACCAGGCTGCATCTGCAAGTGGTCCATCCCCAACCCCATCATGGACGAATCGATCGATGGCGAGCAAATAGAGCGTGGTCCACCCATGTCGTCGTCCCGTCCGTCTCCTCGGCGATCTGTGAGCGCGACGGCGCCTACCGGCTGTCCAACACGTCGACGGCGATGGCAAACGGCTCCTCGCTCCTTGTCTCGTTGTGGTTTTCATCCGTGCGTATGCGTGGCAGAGAGGATGCGATGCAATCTCTCCGAAAATGTTTTAAAACTCTTGGTCCTTTTCTAATGTTTCTTCTGAATTAAATGTTCGATGCCTACATATGACCAGGATTCAAGTCTCAAGTGAGCTCCTACCAAGTAGCTATCGTTGTCACCGGTAATCTTATCTTCCTTTTTTTCGCTCCATGATGATATATACGATCCTATGGCACCCATGCCAACGTGGCCTGTCTTGAGTTCGTCGTCTTCTTCTCCCATCGCCCAATTAAACCACGTGTGGAAACATGTGCGCCACACGTACACCACCGTTACCTCTAGCTCGTTGCTGTGTTCACTATTTAATCCGCGCTTAGCGAGCACAAAAGGTTTATACCTGCAGCACCAGCAGATTAAGCCCTCTCACAGTCACAGTTTGCCTTGTTTTGTCACTCGTGTCACAGAGGCGCTACTAAACTCTGGCTAGAGACTATCTAGAAGCTAAAGGAATGGAGGAGAGGCTGGCGGATCACCAGCAGGAGCTGGACCTTGAGCTGAGACTCCTCCACCCCTGCTCGGACACGCCCCAGCAGGCGGACGACCCACCCGGCTTCTTCCTCTGCACCTACTGCGACCGCAAGTTCTACACCTCGCAGGCGCTGGGCGGCCACCAGAACGCCCACAAGTACGAGCGCACCCTCGCCAAGCGCCGCCGCGAGATCGCCGCCGCCATGCGCGCGCACGGCGCCCGGGTCGACGCCGCAGCCGCCGGCGGCAGGCCCCGAGGCGTCGCCGGCGACGACGTAGCCACCGGAGCCGAGGCGGCCTTGATGGCGAGGATGCTGGCCTCCAAGCAAGCTGGTGGTCCGGCGTCTGGAGAATCTAGCGGCGGCTATCAGCGCAACAGGAGCAGCAGCAGCTCGTTGGACCGCGCCGACGAGCTGGACTTGTCGCTCAGGCTATGATTTTTGTGTTCTTGGCTGCCTTCTACTGTAATTGCACCTCTCTCTGTATTATTTCTACGCTTTGGCTTGGCCTGCTTTTCTAATTTCTATGCTACTAGTAGGAATGTATGATGTTTGTCCTGCTGCACGCACCTTTGATTCGTCTGTGCCTGTTTCTTGCATATATTTGAGTTTGTGGGACAACTTCTTCTTCCTAGAAGAGGGTCTTCAGTTGTTTCTCTAAATTTGTTCCCAGTTCTACCGTTTTAAACTTTTTTTTTATGTCATCCTAGGTTTGTATTCCGTGCCTCCTTGTGCCTTTCATCAGGATCCATAAGAATCGCAATAACTTTAGCATGATGCGAAATCAGTGTTCTTTCGACACTCCCGCCCAAATCTTCAATAAGCCGCAATCTTCTTAGAGCAAGGCTAATAATACAGCCTGCAGTTGGCTGCATAGATTCTTACAGCCCACCTCTTAGCCCATGGTTAGCCTTTTCTCATTAATATGTGGCCCACATGTATGTCTCACAGCTTTTCTTGGTTCTTGTGCCTGAGCAGGCTGTAAGTTTACAGCCCACCTCTCCTCTCTCTCCTCTTCTATCTCATCCACCTAAGCATTCAGTCTTCTTACAGCCTGCTATTATACTTGCTCTTAGAGAGACCTTTTCTGCAGAGCTTCCATATTTCAGGCGCCTTATTCTTGATTGTGGCGACGCAATCCACGTTGCGACTGTGTTGTCCCCTTGTGTTTGCAGATGTTGCTCTTTGATATTATATATAGATGCACAAAACATAATGTTACAATACCCACACTTCATTTTGGATAATATTTTTATGATTCAGATGTTGACTTTTGATGTTACAGACTGTTGTATGCAAAAAAAAAAAATCAGGGAATATATAATATAATAAATTCTATTTTTTTTATTGCCTTGTTAGAAGAAGGGACGATGATGCAGGGTAAGGAGAAAGCCACCACCACAACAAACATCACCAATATCCCTCTTTTCAAAAGTATGGAGTCGTCGACCAACTCTAGGTTGATATGCATGGTCATATCGTACTATTGTTATCCTCAGCCTTGTTCAGTTTGGAGAGGATTAGAAAGGATTGGAGGGGATTCTTCTCAATCCCCTCGGGGGTAGAAGGAACTAACCAAGGGCGGGTACAACCTACAAAGTACAAACCCTTGGCAACCCCCCCCCCCTCACCCTCCCTAAAATTTATAACCACCATGTGGTTGAAGAATGGGGAGCTCTAAGGCTGAAAGAGAGTGATAGGGAAGAAAAAAAATATGGAGGCATAGAGCAAGATGGAAAAAATCAGCTCCCCCCTCCCCCCCCACCCCAATCCCATCGCCTCCATCTTCTTCTGCATCCGCATTGGGACTAACTAAACAAGCCATAATCTATGACCAGATACACATAGGGGACCCTGCAATATAATTCTATCACACGTGGCAAACTCCTCTCCAAAACTCCAATTCAAACTTGGCTGTCTTCTTCTTTCTAAGAAAAGATGCTTAGTTATGTTTTGGCATTTTCTTCATCCATTATTGTTGCATCTTACCTTGTACTGATTCTCATATGCATGTCCTCAGCCTCTCTAGAATCTGGATGCTAGGCACCTAGTACTAATACACCATATTTTGTACTAGTTCACCGAGATGTTGCATATTCGATTATGGGAGAACATACATACGTACTGATGTACATACATAGATATACTCTCTCCATCCCATAATATAAGACATAACTACTTCAACACAGAGACCAATAAACGCATTTAATTCTACTTTAGCAGCCAATAGAAAGGAATAGAAGATAATAAATATGTTATTTACACCCAATAGTCATTCATTACACGGGAGCCAAGAAGGAGGTGCCCTGTATTTTGGGACAGCAGAGAAAAGTGATTACGTCTTGTATATTGGGACGGAGTAGTATACTATTGGATCACACCCCCCTTTCTCGGAAGATATATGTATGCGTCAATCCCAAATAGTTATTCTCAAGTTAGAACAAGAGATCTTCCTGTTGTTGAGCTCAATAACAATGCCGTTAGGAACTAATTAATTTGACTAAAATCATTATTTTCTAGAGAATAACCCCATTTTTACCTAGTAATAAGTCTATTTTCCACATGTTGTGTTTTGCTGGGGTATAACTCTAGGCCATCATCACAAACATATGAATGTGCTAATTACATCAATATAGAAACCTTTTGTAACTATAAAGAGGACACAAATGGAGATAGGTATACTCTTTAATTAGTTTGTTTTGTCTATGACAGGTCACACTCAAAGTTAAAAAAGGTTAAGGTGTGTTACGGTGGTCGGAAAGGTACCGTCCGATAGATTTCTTGATGTAGACTAAAACCCTTCCCCATTAATTTCATAGGTTTTGTGGTTTCTTATTTTGTGTCAGTTTCGTCACATCATGGCTTCGTTGTATTTGAAATCCTGGACAGAGGAAATCGGTCTTGAATGATCCAGCTGAGAAGTATGTTTGTGGATTCCATCTCAAGACAGAGACCCCGACAGTGACCTGCGTGATATATAGGATGACTGGCCGTGGCTTTGTTGGAATTGTTTGCACAACCACACAAAGAATGTACCAAAGGCTAGATGGCTTCTTCAATCTTTATCAGCAATTGTGGATCAGGGATAGTCCGGAAGCTACTGAGACCGAAAGCAATTTTGTGTCACGTGAGCTACCTTCTGCGATGATTTTTTTTTTGGAGCGGCCTGAATTTTTCTTTTTTCAAGCGGCAATTTCTCCGATCGTGACTTTTATTGATCTTGGACATACACACACACACACAATTATGGAAACTCGCTGTCGTCCCACTTCAAATCGAATGGCACGGTTCTTATTTGGAGCTGCATGTGTACTGCTCAATCATAGAGTGCTGTCTTAATCGTTGGGCTCACAATGAGGCAAATACCCGTCACTATCACACAAATTAATACTGGTAACAAAGTTTTGATTTTTTTTTTCCTTTCAGCAGGATCCATGATAAAAACAATTAGCTCTGCAATTCTGCAAGCTAGCGCTCATCACCCTAGAGTAAGCTAGAGTAAGGGTGCGTTCAGATCCTCCAAAAAAACACTATTCATTCAACTTTTCCCTATTCATTTCATCTCTCCCACTCACAGAACACGCTTCCCAGTACGAACTACAGTGTTTTTTGGATCTACAGTGTTTTTTCCCCAATCTAAACTCACCCTAAACGTCTTCAACATCGGTCGTCGTGCCATCTCAGACTGCTTCTTCCCTGCTTGTGTATATCAGTAGTGTCAGGCTCAACTGCTCCTACAGCAAGCTATAGGGCTGTGTTCAGCAAAATAGGAGATGTACTTTTTTTTTCCTGAGAAGCGTTTTGTATGAGAGGGGTAAATAAAAAAGATGAAAAAAGAATTTTCTAGAAAACATGTTATCTGAGGGGGATGAATAGAAAGTAAAAAATACTTTTTTTCCATCTCAACACAGCCTAGCAGTTGCAGCCTGCTGGTTCGACGACTCAGCCAGCGGACGCATCCGGAGTCCTACGTGCATCTATGTGGGACAGTGGGGCCGGCCGCATGCGTAAGCATAAAAGCATGGCACGTCGCGCAGAGGTGCAGCGGGCACGCATGACCGGCCACAGCTCGCTTTCTCTCCGCCAATTGGATCGATCGTCAGCCAGGAGCCCAGGACTCACCAGCGATATGCACAAACGTCCATTAATCATATATCGCAAGCTGACGAGCGTTACCTCACTCAATGAAAGGAAAACAAGCAATAACCCCGTGAGCATAGTAATTAAGTAGTCCGTCTCCCTCACCATTAACCTCGTCCATCCGTTCATCTCCCGTTGCCCTAGCCATGAGGCTCCGGCCATCTCGGCCATCACCACCACCATGCAACCATATGCTTTGAGTTCCTCTCTAAGCTACTCTCTACATTCCAAATTAGTAGTCATTCTAGTTTTTTTTTACTAGATTCATTGAATATACTATGAATATAGACAAATATATGTCTAAGTTCATAGAAGATGTCATGAACTTAGACACTCAAAATGACATCTAGGATAACTAATAATTTGGAACGAAGTGAGTAGAAGATATCAAATGGATCCCTAGAACCCTAGCTCTACCCCCATCAAGTCCCCCTCTGGCTCTAACCCCCTCCATTTCTCGATGGCACAGGTGAGATAAGAGGAGAAGAGAAAGATATTCCCTCCGTTCCAAATTGTAGGTCGTTTGACTTTTTCAGACCCAAGTCTGTCCGCTCGTCTTATTCAAAAAATGTGTGCAAATGTAGTTAAATTTATGTCATTCTTCAGATTCATTTATAACTAAAGCTAACCATAACAAAAAATATGATATTTTGCAAAAAAAGTTTAATAAGACGAGCGGTCAAAGATGGGGCTGAAAAAGTCAAACGACTTACAATTTGGAACGGATGGAGTATCACACAAAAGCGAGCAGTAGGGTTAAGAGGGAGGGTAGAAGAATAAGAAAACCAAATAGATGTCATAGCGTGTGTGAATGTATCTCAAAACATCAGAAGACATGCATATAATGTAAGATGTATGGTGTTCCTGGTGCATGACCCTCCATCGATATGTCCACTAGTCCACATTGCCGGCTGGATCTCAAGCCATACCAAATAACATATATACTGGAACCATGCATAAGACACTTATCGGCCTTCGGGCACACAGTTAGCATCCAATCCCCACATACTGCTATAAGTTGTTACATCCGACTTCACACATTACCAGGCCAAATAGGCATCTGCAGTCGGATGAACCACAAACTCAAGTTTAAGGACGCATCCAAGCAATTTATTTCTCCTATGAAGAATGGTAGTAGCATGGAGCTTCCGGAAACCTCTTGCCCCATGCATGTGCGTGGTGCTTTTTTTTGTGTGTGTGTGGTTCAGCTCATCTAAACCACGTAAGCACTGGATCAACATTTATATTCTGTCCCCACTTGTTACATGAACAAAATAATCACCAATGAGCCCATTTCATAATAAAAAAAATAATTCCATCCTCGTTTTGCTCATTATTCCCTACCTCACGAGCACAGTGACACCCACGCATGCCTAATAGAAACTTGATGATTATTCTCTAATCTCTATCTTTGCTAGAGTTCACTCCCTAGCTAGAGGCTGCATCGACTCATCAAGATGTAATGTCACTAGAGATGGCTTCTTCAGTGGCATGCATATAGCTTAGTTTTAGCTTAAATTGCACTAAAAAAACTCATTAAAAATTTTCTAAGTGTTGTAAGGGCATCCAGAGTGTGGGATAAGAGGGGGTCTTAAGCTTTTGAGGTCGACCCTATACACTCTGGTGCCGACCTTAGAGAAGGTCTTAAGCAGAAAAGGCTTAAGGTCGGTCTTAGCCTTACGACCCGCCCTCAAGTGAGTAAAATATATTTTTGCTGCATGTTCTCGTTGCATGGCGCAGAAAGTGACTTGGACCAGCAAGCTTTGTTGGGTTTCTTTATTTACCAGCCAGAGTCTTAAACACAACAGCTTGCGGCCTTAGCAGTGGTGGGGCCCGGCTTAGGGTCGCCCCCGCCCTCAATCACTCGTGGTGCCCTAAGAATATCCATTTTCAAATAAAGTGGATTTGGAATGTTCATTTCCACTACATTTTGGAAAATGTATCTTTTTCTCAAATCTAGCTAGATAGAAATTTTGTAATTTCACTACTAGATATATTTGAAAGACGATCCATTATACAATCTGCATCGTCATATATAGTTATTAATCCAGATGCCCCAAAATTAAGTGGTTCTTACATTTTATCTGAAATAGCTTGGGACCTTCTATGAGTATCTGATTTGATAATTTCCTGATATTTTTTTTCATGATGGTGCCATGAATGCCACTAATTGTCATCAAAGTCCTTTTACTGGACCCTGAACGATAAATGCTGGAATTTCACATTGCACTAGAAACTCATTTGTCCTTTTCATCTACTGAATTATCAGCTATTTCTATCATCAACAGATAATAAGAAACTACATTTACCTAAAAAAAGAAACTACATAAAACCATGAAATAACATAATATTAGTCAATATAAAAGAAGTGGGGGGGGGGGGGGAGAAGCCCAACAGAATGGGATTGAATGGTTTGAATTTCAACACACGATTGATTAATGTGAATGTGATACCCAAGCATATAACGTGTAAGGTCAAACTAGATCCTAATACAAGGCTAAAATGAATAATGTCACAGGTATTGTTGCTTGAAGCTAAATTGCAGTTTGGGGTGGGGGTGGGGGGGGGGGGTTGTTCAGAGTAACTGGTTGTGTATAATCCTTTTTATGAATTAAACTGGTAACCTATCTGTTGAGTTTTCTTTACGTACCTGTTGTTGATTATATATATTGTGTTGTTGTTGTCTTTTTTTACTATTTGAGGTTCGTGTTTCCTGCCATAAATTGGTTTGCATTTCAGAATGATTCTCCATTAATAAGAGGACATATTAATGACACGTGCATAACTGATTTATTTCATAATATTATATTTTTGTTTTGCTTCAGCAACAGAATGAGAACAGTGAGAGCACAGTAGAATGAAGTTTATTATATAGTTATGCTTCCATCAGCAACACTGCTGCTACATCATGTAACATAAGATGGTACTTGCATTGGTAGAGTATCTCTAGCTTCATAGAAGCAAGGCATATATATATATGAATAAAAAACATCTGGGAAATGAGATAGTTATACTGAACTTTTACTTATTTCAACACATCGAGGAAGGTGTGTTCCATGCATGTAGTTGAAGGAATTAGTATCTGTTCATCAGGTGAGAAAAGTCGATCTCACATGGAATATGCACAATCTTGAATCACAGGAAGAAGGCTGCACAGAAACAAAGAAAAATATAGCCTCCAAAATTATTCCAATTGACATGCATTCATGCTATATATATATATATATATATATATATATATATATATATATATATATATATATATATATTAAGAAGAGCTAAGAGAAAACGATTGGACCGCACCGGGTGCTAATTAAAGATGAATGGAGAAATAATTTCAGTTGAAAACAAATTCCATACAAATTAACTCTCAATCATATGCATATATGCATGCAAGAGGCACTGATGGTGTGGAGGATTGGAGGTGCAGGACAAACCGGGAATCATTTCAGTAATAAACAGGTAAGGACAAGAAGAAGAGGTACATACTAGATGATCCAAGAGAAGCCCAATCATAGCCTCAGTGACAAATCCAGCTCGTCGGCGCGGTCGCCATACTGCCCTGCAGGAGCAGCTTGCTGCGCCGCCAGCGGCCTCGCCTTCTCCACATCGGAATCAGATCCAACGGCTCCTCCAGGGCTACCGGCGGCGCCGTCGTCGGCGTCGGCATCGACGGCGGCCTTCCCAGAAGAAGAAGAAGCTCCCCCGTGCGCGCGCATGGCGGCGGCGATCTCGCGGCGGCGCTTGGCGAGGGTGCGCTCGTACTTGTGGGCGTTCTGGTGGCCGCCGAGCGCCTGCGAGCTGAAGAACTTGCGGCCGCAGTAGGTGCAGAGGAAGAAGCCCGGCGGCTCGTCGCCGTCCGGCGTCGCGGCGGCGGAGGCGGAGGGGTGGAAGAGAAGTCTGAGCTCGAGGTCCAGCTCCGATTCCATTATGGCCGGCCGGCCGGGCTGCTAAATTAGAGCTGGTACAAGAAAATCATTTGTGCTAAGCGAACACTAAATATAGCTAGTACGATGGGTGCTGCGGCAGAGGTGGATGGAGAGAGCTACGTACTCTAGCTAGTGTAGTGGCCCTACTGGAGACACTAATATATTCCTTTATTTTCACCGAGAGTTTTTTTTGTGTGGCCCTCGGTAAAAGGGACATTTGTCATGTGCTCGATATGCATATTGCTGTCGGTAAAGGTTAAGTTGGTGCACACAGCAATCTTGGGTTTTCCGGTAGCGGTGGCTGGGTGCTACTACTCCGTGGACGGAGGTCGTGCACGTTTCAGAAACTGTGGCAACAGGAGAACGAACGGCCGGGCTCAGCTAGGCCAGGTCAGCGTCACATCCTCGTACGTACGGCTATGGATGGGTAAAATCCAGAGAATGACTCGCGAAGGAAGAATCGCTCTCGGCTGTGGGAAAAGGTAATTTTTTTTATGCGTGTTAGGTGGGGGATGAATAAAAAAGATAAAAAAGAAATTTTTAGAGATACGTGTTCTGTGAGGGGGATGGATAGAAAGTAAAAAGTAATTTTGGGAACTGAACACAGCCCTCATAAAATACGAGGGAACCAAGGGTGAGTTGACCTGTCAGTCTACGACGCTCGGCCATGTGATGTATTCTCTCTGTCAAAATAATAATAATAATTTGGGAATCGTGTTTGTGAGATAAACACGGTTTTCAAACTACTCTTAATTTGGGACGGAGGGAGCCCTAAGTATATATTGTGCTAGTCTCTTCCACGTAAAGACATATAACTGCTCATCTTTTTTGCATCGAGTTGCATGATCATTTTTTTTGTCATTTACACTATTGGCCCGAATGCTAAAAATATTGTACTCCCTCGGGTCGTACCTGCCAGATTTTTTATCTTTGACCACAAATTTTTTTATATCAGTATATTTACAATGTAATTAAAAGTATTTCAATATATTTAATAACCTTCTTGTCTATGTTTATATTTTATATAAATTATATATCTAAACGACATATTTTTTGTCATAGACATGGTACCTTCATCGTCCTTTCGAATGTCTTTTCTAGAGCAAAATGTCGTTTTTTCCATAAAAACAAGAAACGTCTTTTTTATGCACACAAAGTGTGCGCGTCCAAGAGGCCAATTGTTACATCAACAAATTACCAATAATAATAAAGCCGTTTATTACTAAATAATACATAAAAACATAGAGTATATAGACATAGTATATGATTCTGTTTTTGCTAATACTGTTGTCCAATCCAAAACCCCTAAAACCCAACTTGTAGTAGGCATTATTAAGCTATCCAGAAAAAAAAATATTTGCGAGAGGAGATACTGTGAGACCAAGAGACATATTGTGTGAAATGGAGGGAAATGGCAGGAAACCTATGGGAGGGAAGCGGCTGTCACGGCAGACGAAAGAGGTAACACTAGGCTCTCTCCATCTTGCGGCCCCCATTGCCATTATAACGGTTGGCCCTTCCCTGCCCCCAAGTGGCCAGCTATGTAGACTGTGCTCGACTGCTCGGCTCTTTTGAAAATGTTAACAATAAGGACGCCTGGAGTTGCTCTCGTACAGTGATAAGAGGGACCATTAATTTACAGAGATAATGTGGCATTACTAAAAGTCTACAAAACCAACACAGTTTTGAAAACATATCGTCTGCAAACCACGTTCTTGAAACTATTCCCAACCCTACGACCTCTAACACGTATAGTAGAAGCAGCTGCAAATTGTACGTCATGTGTACATTTTAATTATTTGTCATTACAGCCATGTGGGAGCAATTTTATTAAACATGTATCGTCGACGCGGCCAGCAGGCAGCAGCTCGGCCCACCCTAGTTATTACCTCGCGCCAGCTATTTGATCAGCCCGCCCTACTATGCCCTAGCAGTGTCGTATAGCTACTAGTCGTCGTACACTGATGCGGATCAAAGATGTTAACGTCAGGAATTTCGGCATGTGAGCATTATACATTTGAGACAACCGGGACCAACAACCAGAAGGTTCGTGCAGGCTCACATAGAAGTATGTTCAACGGATGGGCAAAGAAGAGAAGGGAAATTATTAAATAATGCCATTCACTAATGGAAAAATATGGTACCTTTAGTTTCACTTGGGGTAGCTGCTACTAGTTGGTCTATGTGATGTAAAATTAATATGGTATTTGAAAACAATCAAACTTCTTATTTTGCCAGTATAAACTCGATAACACATTGGCTTCATACATAAGCAAAAATGAATTGCACAGGTAAGAGCTTTTCTAGATGGAGGGGGCAAGATTGGGTCCCAAGTCACAGCAAACTTCCCATCCCCAAATCCCCAATAATACACCTCACCTAGGATCAAAGCATTGTATGTCCAATTTTTTTTAAAAAAAAGAAAGGGATTTTATTCTGATATCTACATAATTAAGTCCTAGGCTCCTGTTGTTTCAAAACAAAAAAAAACTCTCCTACACCAGCATCTAATTATGTTAAATGACAGCTATCATGATTGGTAAATTTAAGATTTCCAGTGTTGCAGTGTAAGCCCCCCCCCCCTCCCACACACACACACACCACCCTCTTTGGTGGGGCCTGGTTCCAGGTGGTAGCTCTTTAGGACCTCAAGACTTTCCTCACAGATTAACACAAATCATTTTTGCGCATTGTATCATCACTCATACGCACCTGGGAAGAACCTCCTGATCGGTCATCATCCATCTCAAAATTGCTCTGGGCCAAGCACGCTTAACCTCAGAGTTATTTGGGATAAGCTTATGAAAAGAAGTGCAACTTGTTGGGACACATGTTGGTAAGAATAATATTTTTTGTTAAAGCAAGACCACATCATTTCTACACAACCAAATAGAGGAATGAATTGCCCTTTGCTCGCCCACATAAACTTGAGAATGCCTTTTGTGGACTACTTTAGAATCCAATGAAGTCAAGTTGAATATTTGGAGGTTTTAATACAAAAACAATTTGAACGACTACATACAAAGTACAAACAAACCTTGCAATGCTAACGAATTGAAAATTAAGGGTGAATACTTTCTTTGTTGCCAAAAAAATATCACTTATCATTGATCTCCTTTCCAATTTTGTTTAAGTATATCATCTCTAGTTAGAAACGACCCATTTCAACAAGAAGCATACAGACACTTTAATTTTAAGGGGTTGTTTCAACTTCCAAAGAGATTTGTCTTAACAGATGTTCAGCAGTAGCATGTTACCGTTTTGACAATAAAGTGACACAGAAAGAATGCACATCAGAGAGCACAGCGATGCTGGCCTTGACAGGCCACTCATCAAAGCTCCGCAAAGGAAGTGGCTATGTATTTAGGGCTAGGAACAGGGACGTAGCCAAGATTTCGATATGCAGGGGGGCAAAGTCGCCATGGGCATGAATGGAAAAAAAAAAATATGACACGACACACACACAAGCACATGTAGTAGCTCAAATAAAGAATTGATAATAAGTAAATCTCGGCACGAATGGCATCATACAATTGTCTACTAATTAGCTCTTAGAGATAACAAAAAAAAAGGTAGTACATATCTATTAACTTGAAGTTGCCTTTGTGAGGAAATATGCCAAGAGAACTAATATTTTAAGAGAGGAAATCAATTGCAGTCCATTATTTAATTAAAACATATCTGGCTATGGCCTAACCTAACCCTACCTGATCAATTTGCACAACACAGTTGGATTAGATAGAATAGAAGGCTTACCTAGCATGCGCACATAGAGGACACCGCTAGCAATGGCCGTCCGTCAAGCGCGTCGTACGTGGAGGAACGACAGCAGACTGAGGAGGACTTTCTGCTGGCGATCAAAGTTGGAACGGCAGTCGACAGTTCCAATTGTGTGCGCCTTGCGGGACGAAAGAGAAATCGACACACTCACGCATGTCCTAGTCGTTGGCCGGCTGTCGAGCTGCTTGGACTGCTATTGGGTTGGCTGGCCTAATAATATTGCTCCTCTCTGGCTCCTCCCCTGTTTAGGGCGGAGCCTGCTGCCTCCCAGAGCGACAGCACGGTCCCTCTTGTTATTGCTTAGTTCTCTGGCGAGCACAAGCCGCGACGACGTCTGTGCTTTCGGGGCAATTCGGGATAGGAATCGCAGATCGAACGCCCGCATGGATATTGCGAGGATTCTTTTTTATGAAGATGGTGCATGTTGTCAGTGCGAAAAAAAATTCACACAACTTTCACTGTCTAAACAGGGGGTTGATTATATGTGGACATGCATATATTACGGTGACTTGTGGCTTCTGTCTAAAGAGTCCAAACACACGCTCTAAACACTGTTCAGACGGTGTGTTTAGGTTCGGGAAAGATTCCCCGAAAATACACTGTTTATCAAAAATACACGGTAGATGAATAGTGTTTCGTGAGTAGGAAGGATGGAATGAATAGGAAAAAGTTAGATAAATAGTTTTTTGGAAATTTTAGGAACTAAATGCACCCAAGCCTAGTATAACAGTGTGTGCATGCTGCCCTTGTCAGCCATGTATAGGCTCATGCTAGCTAGCTGCCTTGCCAATTGGCAGTTGCCACACAGAGAGCTAGCTTTGTTTGTCCGATCATGTCCTGTCGATGCGATGTGGATCACGTATGAGTTCACACGAAACGGAAACATGGGCTCGTACCGACTAGTAACCCCCCTCCCCATTAGTACTAATAGGGAGCTATTTAGTATCGTCTCTATATTTTCGGTACTAATGTGGGAGCTAAATCGGTACTAAATGCGCACTCACCATAAAAAAAACAAATGAGAAGCCCTCATCATACGTTTCTGGGTCTCAAACCTACAATCTCCATACTCATGTGTAGCATCCACAAGCATCCCACCCATACAACACATGTGACTAAGTGAGGTATGCTATGATGCTATCATAACGTTCTCAGCAGAATTTTTTTCGCGAAAAGATCCATCGACCTGACCTTGTAGCCAGTCTGACCCAAATACTGATCCTTAGGGGAAAAAACTATTTAAAAGCCTCCTAACATCTGGTATATATAAACTGAAGCATAGCATCCACCTCATACAGTCATACAACATTCCATGTATGACTTGGTACGTGTTTCTAGAATGTTCATCATGCGTGGACCTACACGCTCCAACATAAAGAATGGCTATATATCTCAATAACCCCCTAGAAGAGGCATATAAGGAATTTTAGAAATTTTGAGCAATAATTAATGTAATATTTTTTTATTGTAGTGTCGTCTAGATATTTACTATTTCTTTAGTATTTTTATTCCATTGAAAATCGTGACTGTTCTCATAAACTTTTACTACAGTAAAGTTTTGCTACATGAAATGTTCTTCAATCTCCATCATCTAAACAAATTCTATATGTGAACATACGACTGATTATAATTCTTCGTTCTTTTATCCTCTGCTGCTATTTAGAAGACCAGGTTATGACACATTGGACATATCAGGCGGCTCCCAGCTGCCTTGCTTCTTGCTTCGTCGCTTTTGCTGACAGAAAGGTATTCGTCGTCTCTGTCCGACTCAGACGTCGCTATCCATATGTGTTGTCGAAGCCACAAGGCATGTCGGCTGTGTACCTTTGGGGGCTCTTTTTACAGTTTTTTGCGGCTTACTCGCATGTCCACGTGAAAGAAGCTCCATTTTTTTAAAAGCCTCAAGGATCAATCGTGAACATGTGTACGTGGGAAATTAGGGTAAGCCAGGTCGCACCGACATGTCCAGCATTCTTAGTCTCCCACAAAGGATGTTGTAGTATATTAATACACCCTCCATCTCAAAATATAAGTATTTGTTGACTTCTCAATATTATATTTGACCATTCATCTTATACAAAAATTTTATGAAAATACTATGTATTTTGTTATAATTTATTCTATCATTAGATACACTTTAAATTTGACTTATTTGTTTCCGTCTTTCACAATTTTTTCAATAAGACAAAGGATCAAACATAATATTAGATAGTCAACAAATACTTTAAGAGTGAGGGAGTACTATGGTACATATGTGGAGGAGCCACTCAACCACACATATTTTGCCTTGTGAAACAGATGCAGTAAATCACGAATCACGGCAGTCGTCGACACCTCGCGTCTAGTTGTACGAATGAGTGAAGTCGGTGTACAGGAGAAAGCTCCATCGTATCTGTGGTAGTCGAAAGGCCTAAAAGGAGTAACGTGGCGTCTATGAGTTCATATGTTTCGAATAAGCTCGTCTCACACTTGTTCCCATCTGCCGCCACACACATATATACCACCTCTCTCTCTCTCTCTCTCTCTCTCTCTCTCTCTCTCTCTCTCTCTCTCTGATATATAGCACAGAATAGAGTATGAGTCTTCTGTAGAAATTTCTCTAATACAAAAGTTTTTTCTCTCTAATTGGGAAGATTATCTAGAGTTATTTACAAAGCAGCCGATAGTTTTACACTGAAAATATTTGTTATTTTGAAAAAAAAATATATGTTGGCAGTTCCCTGTTAATTTCTTTCCATCGTCCTCTGAAGAAAGTGTCAAAAATATATTATAAGACCCTCAAACACTTTGAGAAAGAAATTATAGAGAAGAAAATTAAGCCTAGACCATTATTAGAAAACACTCAAAATCTTAAGTGAAATTAATGCTTATTGCGAACTATCCCATGCTTGTTCCTAAATGTTTGTCACCAATTCACCATTGACCTTTGATCATCATGCTTGGGCATTTTTCTTATTTAAAGAAATAGCGCAAATAAATATGCAAAAGTATAATTCATGCTTAAAGTGGCTTCAGCGATAAAGAAAACAAATAATATTGACATATTTCCTCTGCCCCCATATCAATGTAGCTACATTTTAGCCTTTTTCAAACAAATTAAGAGTGGTTACACTAACACCCTTTGTTAAACATATCTATGCATGCATACATGATTTAATTATCGTGCTCTGCGTGCATGCCTTGCGTTCGGCCACGTAAATAAAAGGAATTATTCAATCAGCCATTAGACAATTGATAGTACAGGGTTATTTCCATCCGTTCATCCATTCAATAATCAGCCTTAACAACTCAAAAATAGTTGTATTTTAGGATAAATTTTGAACTCAAAATGTAGCAAATATCTTATGGTGAAGGGAGGTTTTTTTTTGGCAAACATATAATCCGTTCACCTGTGATCCAGTAGCGCATGTGCATGCATACACACTGTGCTTGAGTATGTTTGTGTCTTTGCGTCGACCATATGTGTGCGCAGTATGACTTTGCTCATGTTCTTGGCATATCAGCTGACCCCCGCACACGGCAGAGTGGTAACTTCCAAATGGAAGGATGATTATTTCCTTTCGGTTGGATGTGTGGGGACCGAGGGTTACTGGCAGCGGCGGACCCAGGGCCAACTTTCAAGGTCAAGTGATTGGGCGGTATATATAACTTGACTAAACATATAAAGAAACTATAGATACGGGAGAGATACATACAGCTGTACCTATTGTTTAAATCAACTTTTGTCATACTATGATATTTTTGAAAAAAAAAACGTATTATGCAGAATAATATATTTGTTAGTCAATATAACCTTTCAGCCTGTAAATAGGGTGGCCTTCATCAATAGATTACACGAGTTTAGTGTGGACTGGTTTACACCTAAATCGAATTACATAAACTAGATATGGTCATTTAACTGTTAGTTGGATTTGCCTTAGCAAGTAGTTGCTGAACTCTATGGAGAGGAGAGCTCTCAATCACTTGCTCGTCGCGGTGGCGCCGGCAAGCAGCTGGGGCGGCTTGGCCATGCTGACGCGCTGCCCCTGCACTTGCCTGTGTACTGTGATCTGCGCTGCGCTTGTCGGCTGAGGCATGCGCTGAGATGAAGCAGACGAGAAGGGCTTGTTCATGAGCAAGGAGCAACCAGCGTATCATCAGAGTGCTGGGATGACATATGAATATTGGACTTGGAGTGCGCAGTGTTTAAAAAATAGTAGAAGAAGCTTATATATAATAACTATATAAAAAATGAAGTGAGGCAAAGAAAAAAAACTTATTTATGAAGCGAGCCAAAAATAACTGCTTATACATAATAACTATATAAAAAATGAAGTGAGGGAAAGAAAAAAACTTATTTATGGAGCGAGGCAAAAAATATATAAAAAATGAAGTGAGGCAAAGAAAAAAACTTATTTATAAAGTGAGCCAAAAATAACTGCTTATATACTACATATAAAAATGAAGTGAGGCAAAGAAAAAAACTTATTTATGAAGCGAGGCAAAAATAAATGAAGTGAGGCAAAGAAAAAAAACTTATTTATGAAACGAGGCAAAAATAAATGTCTATGGCCCATGCAGGTCTCAAACCTGCGACCTTCGCGTTGTTAGCACGATGCTCTAACCAACTGAGCTAATAGGCCTTTATTGTTGTGGGTCCTCTTTTGTTTCAAATCCTCTGCTTGTCACCTGAGAGCTGCCTAAGTACTAGTGCATTTTTTTCCCGTGAAACTTTTATATTCCTTCTTTTCTTGAGAAACTTTCGAAAATATTAGTAGTTCGATTATCGTATTTCACACTTGCCATTTTTTCGCGTAGCATAAACCAATGCACACATGACACAAGTAGCTAACGAAATACGCGTTCCGTGAAGGGTGCAATTTTTTATGACATAATAGTGCTGGCGTAAAAATACTATCATGTCATCGAGATCCAGCTGAACTGACTTGCTAAAATGGAGGTCCAAAGTTAACTTTAGCATGCAAATCAGATCTATCCGCTTAATTAGACATTTAAGAGCATCTTGACCTATCATGCTGATACGGTCGTGGGCCATCCAGTCTTAAAATCTCGATTTATATCATGTGCTCTTATCCTCGGGCCGGACAGCGGATGCCCACATCCACATGTGGATTACTTGGGTTCTAACTTCTTTATCACGAGTTACGTCTCTGAGGGAATGGTTGCGGTGGGGTTTCATAGGAATTAAATAGTATGACACATCAACAAAATCACTAATGTGGTACAATGATTACGAGAAAAGAGAAGAAGAGAGTGTCATCACCCCCGAGACATGAAACTTGCATTGAGACTGAGAGCCTATTTGATTTTCCCTAGACATAGCTTGTATATAAAATTATACCATAAAATTATGCACTGAGTGAGGGAGTTTCATTCCATAGTAAAAATTATGCACTGAGAGAGAAGTTTCATTCCATAGCATAGTAAAAATTATGCACTGAGAGAGGAAGTTTCATTCCATAGTAAATGTGACGTAACAGTCTTGGTAACTGTGTGCTGAAACTATACATTGAGAGAGGAAGTTTCATTCCATAGTAAATGTGACATAACAGTCTTGGTAACTGTGTGCTGAAACTATACATTGAGACTGGCCTTACATCTATGCTACGAAATTAAGCTTCAGTTTTGTATTACCAATTTACCATTAACTGAGGAAGCTGGATGTTGGGCGCAGATTTTGCACTGGCAGCATATGGTATAGATTTTATTTCAAAAAGAAAAGCATGGCGCAGATTATCTGAAACTTGAATATACGTTATCTGACATCAAGGTCAACATGCTTCTGCTCCGGATTCCATGTCAATAATGGGATATACGAATCCGTTAAATTATGTAGACCATCGGCAAAATAAAGCCCGCCTGCCCCAGGTAAGGCGCCTCCGTGCCAAAAAAAAAAAACAATAGAAAATGTAGTAGACAAACATTAGTGTAGGCCAATGACCATTGACCTGCCTAACACAGGCCAGGTAGCCGAATGGTATAACACCAAATTGAATTCATTCTAAAACAAACTTTGCTGATCAAAGTAAACAATGTTAGAACTTGAATACAACAGTTTAACCGCTAATGACATTTAGAAGCTACATGTGAGGTACATATACGAGGCAAGGTTCGGTAGCAATTGTGTGCGACTTCCTTTCAGCTTACAAAACCTGCAATAGCTGCTTACCTTTTGTATGTTCCTGCATCATCATGAGTTAACAAGATTCCTACAGTACATACCAAAGAACAACCCATGCTTGGTAAGGGTAACCTAGTCCAGTAAACTTTGAGCTCCTAAATAAAATGCATTGTTGTCAACCTGCAAAACATTGGGGCTGTGTCTTCACCCCGTGAAATGCTTCCTGTGATCTAAAATTGATACTGTCTCGTGATCTAAAGCTGATGCCTTCACTTAGGTATGGATACAGTCCGGCAACCATTATTTAAGCATCAGAATACATGTATGAGACTGAGGTCAAAAGGTTCAGTAATATCATGAGATGCTCAGTCCATCTTAAGGTCATTGTGATCTAAATCAGTGCAAGCAACGTTTCCAGCTAATCTAAAGTTAGCATCTTAGCTATCCACACCAAAGTACATAAAGTATATGACAAATTATAAAGATTTTTAGATTTCAAAATCACATTGAAGTATATAAAATGCCATTCATGATATAGCATATTTCAAGCGCATTGAGCATCTAAGGATGTTCCATTGCAGCAGTGCGGTTGTCTTGTGAAATGTTAGCTAAGAGGAACAAGTTTGGTGCATGTGGTCAAGAATACCATATGGTTCTAGTGTCACTACTATGGATGACAGAAACATATCACTGAGAAGCAGCCTGCACCTCAACAGAATGACATGCAACATCTCCCTACGGCTTTTATTCAAGTAACATCTTCCTGGCTTTGGGGTGGCACATAGGAAACAAGCATTTTAACAAAAGCACTAAACTGAAGCAGTTTTCAAACGAGCAAATACACGAAATCTCAAATCTGACCTTCAATACATAGGTTCGGAACATTTAAGGCAGGGTTACAAACACAGGCCCGGAGGAAGATTAAGTAATGTAGTGTAGGAAAATCAGATGGTCTATGGCATCCAGACAGGTCCTCTTAAGCAAAGCTTCCAGGTTGGGGCATACTCTTGGTCATCTGGTTTAGGAAGGGGCTCCAATAAGCAGGCTCCAAACTTCATTGTCTTGGCTGTTTTTAGGGCGGGAGGGGAGCATGGGGGCAAAGGTGAAAATAACAGGTTCATCAGAAGATAGCTGAGCTGGGTCATGTGTTAAAAAGGCAGCAAAGCATTAAGGCGAGCAAGACACAATCACATGATCCTTCTTACAAGTCAATACAAGGTTCAAGAACCATACCTGTTTATTCAACAAATCTAGATCCTAATAACCATGGCGCTTTCCATAGGGAAGAGAACTATGACCAGACAACCTGGTGTATGTTAACAAGTGAGCACAATGTGCAATAGAAGATAGATGAAAACAAACAGTTGACATACTCAATTATGTATCAATTTGACTATTTATAGTTTGCACTAGTGAATAAAAAAAGGCAATCCTTACCCGCTGCTAGTTGAGCGGCCACTGTACCCACTGTAAGCCTCGTATCCTCCTCCAGGCTGTTTAGTTGATTGTGGAAATAAAAAAAAAACTTGATTAGTAAGGCGTCAACAGGCATAGAAAAGAATACAGAATGGCATATGTTATACCTGGGAGCTGCTATAACTTCCATAGCTGTCAGAAGGAATCATATCATCTGATGCACGGAAACCACTTGAATATAGATAATGCCCAAGAGGCTTAGTATCTCTGCTTAGATACTTCGGTTCATCTGAGATACCAGCAGGCAAAGGATGATAAGGGATCACAGGTGGAAATGCAGATAAAGAACCCTCCCTTTCAAAGAAATTGGCTTTTAGCCTTGTAGCTATTTGCACAAGAGCATGTCTTGCAACGTCAAGGCCTCCACTGATCTGATGCACAGGTAATAAATATGATGAAAACTTGCAATAGCACAAACGCACAATACTCAAAAATAAGAACGTCAGAAAGTCCAAATTGGTACCTGAACCATCTCTTCATCTTCTGCTGCTACCTTTGGAACGTTTTCCTTTGAAAGAATGCGTATGTTTGCTCTTGACGTTCTCCTTATCTCAGTAATGATTGAACCACCTTTGCCAATTAGGCACCCAATACGTGATGTAGACACCAACAAGCGTGTTGTGTATGATGGCTCTGCTGATTCTGTATCACTTTTCTCACTGCATCTAGGCTGCAAACGAACTGCAGCATCAATTGTTGGAGAGACAGGATCTTCAAAGAACTGCATAGAAAAAAAAAATAGCAGCAGATCAGGAAACACAACAGAAAATAAGCAGGGAGGCACAGTACGAGCATATCAATAGTAAGAAGAAATCACCTCTTTTGCAGAAACTGTAATTATGCAATCATCTTCAGCACCTGAATTGGAACTATCCACTTTAATAAAAGCACCAGATTCCTGCCTAATCTGTTTGATAATTCCACCACCCTTCCCGATTACACCTCCCACATTCGCAGCAGCACAAAGTAAACGCAAACTAAACTCCTTTGCAGAGCTGTCATCCCTACGTGGTTGATAGACAGATGGCCAATCTCCTGCGACATCACCTTTGTATCCTCCAAAAGCTGGAATTACAGGAGTAATACCTACAACAGATGCAGTAGAGGAACTACCAAGGTGGGAACTCCCTGCATGGGTCAAGCTGGATGCAAGAAGATGCTGTGACTTAGATGGGTTGTCATGGAGGCGAGATGACACTTGACGAAGCGCCTTTCTCACAACTACAGCATCTCCAGATATCTGGTGTCAAAAATATTGGAAACATTGTCAATAAACATTAGTTATTTGCACAGACAGCAAAGTTTAGGATTTCATTACAACTGCCAAGTTTTTGTGACAATTAAATACTGTAGGCATTTAAAAATCTACAGATACCACCAGCATTATGCAAAAAAAAAAAACAGACATGGCTATAGTAGTACAGCTTGTTTACATAATGTAGGAACTGATATGGGCAATGGCCAACCTGGAGAAGTTCATCACCACTAATGGCACATGCTGGGATATGATCATTACTAAGCACACGTATTTGCGCACCAGTCTCACTGCGGATTCCTTGGATGATATGCCCACCTTTTCCAATAATGCATCCTATCTGGTCTGATGGCACAAGCAAGCGAACAGTAACTTGAGGTAAAACCTCTTCACTATCTTCGTTCCCAGGACCCTCATCAGAAGAAAGCCTCTCATGAACTCTAAAGAGAGCATCCTGAGCAGGGCAAACCTTATCTTCAGAATCATCAACAGTATTAGTTTCCCTGCTTGAGCTAAAGATTGTGACAACTCGCTCTTCACAGCCAGGGACACTCTCGCCAATCCTAATCTTAGCTTGGGTCTCATTCCTCAACTGCTTCGCAATCTCTCCACCACGGCCAATGATACTCCCAATTTTTTTAGAGGCGCAGAGGTAGCGATACACAGTGTCATCAGGACCAGGAGCATAGGAATCATCACCAGGATTTCTTCTCTTACCACCTCCATTTTCAGGATAATCAGAGTGTCGTTTCCCATGACTGTTTCGGTGGCCAGCCATTATCTGGATGCAGAGGTAAAACAGAATGTTACGTTAAATAAATGCAAACTTGAATATCAGCCATAATGCCATTAATAGCAGCGCACGTGACAACCGACAACGTACCACTATAACCGTTTTTGCCTACTGCGCACCTAATTCCTCAATCCTCATGAAATATCCAAACTGCAAACCCCAATAGCATCCCACAGAGAAAAAGATGTGACCTTTCCTAAGTTAGGCATAAATTAATTGCCCATTCCAAATGTACGCCAAGGCTAACTTTGTCGTTAGGTTTAGCTCCAGCTCCGCATATTTGGTGACAGAGACCAGACGTTTCTATGACAAAAGTAGCATGTCATCAAGTTTTCTAATCCAAGAAAAACCTAATCAGAGCAATCCTAGAGACATAAACTCAACAAGGTCCCCTACAAGCACCTGCTAAAAATCAAACTCTAAATCGAGTCCTCCCTGCAGAAAGCCAGAACCTAGACCTCCCTTTTGCAGGGGCACATCCCTCGGACAAGAATTCCCAAAATCGTTGACCCGAATTTAACCTCCCTCGGCCACATCTATGCTCCTACCTAAGAGCCTGAACCGATATGAAGACGAAGGTTTGGCACGAAACCGAAGGCTCTGGCACACGGATCTGGGTGGCGCACGGGCGCGGGAGTTGGCAGGCGCACGCGGTGAGGGAGGGTTGGCGGGGGAGGGGCACTGACCTTGGCGACGCCGGAAACCCTAGGCGCGGGGTAGTGGACCTGCGACAGCGACGCGAGAAAAACACGAAGCGGTGGAACGATAGATGGAGCCCGACCAGCGGCGTCGAGGGATCGAGGTAGGAGGGATGGGAAGGAAGGAAGCCGATGGACGGAACATGTACCAACGGCATTTATTGGAGCTCGTGGATGTTGGAGTGGGCCGAGCCGTGCTCCGGCCCGAGTCGAGACGAGCCCACGCAGTTTCGTCCGTCGGAAAGACCACGCTACGCTCGGCTTCGCTCGCCCGGGAAAAAACAGCAGACCGCCGAAAACCGTAAGCACGCAACGCATCCGAAGGACGAAACCGGCAAAAACCAGGCCGATCCTGAAATCGCAGGATCAATGCAATTCTAATGCCTCCGTTCTAAATTCCATCCTAATTTATTAAAGTTGCTATGAACCTAGATAAATATATATCTAGGTTCATAAAAGATGTCATGAATCTGACAATCAAAAGACACCCAGAATAACTAATATTTCTTTTGTTCCAAATTATTGGTCATCCTAGGTGACATTTTGACTGTCTAAATTCATAGCATATTGTATGAACCTAGACCTATATTTATCTAAATTCATAGCATTTTTAATGGATCTAATAAAAAGTTAGAATAACTAATAATTTGAAACGGGGGAATATTTTAGAACGGAGGGAGCATCTCACAATCCAAAGAGTTACCTTTTAGGTATATTTACACACGTACGATATACTCCCTCCGTCCCAAATTGTAAGTCATTCCAAGATTCTTGGAGAGTTAAACTCTTTTTAGGTTTGACCAAAATTATAGAGTGAATCATAAAAATTTATGGAACTAAATAGATATAATCTAAAAATATACTTAATGAAGAACCTAATGGTACCTATTTGGTACCATAAATCTTAGTACTTTGTTATATAAATTTGGTCAAACTTGAAATAGTTTGACTCTCCAAGAATTTTGGAATGACTTACAATTTGGGACGGAGGGAGTATAACAATATCAAGGTGGATCAGACTCGATGGATCTCAGTCTCCTCGTCTAGAGTGCTACTAAAGGGGATCTCGGAGAAAATATTTGCTTAGGCCTGGGGTGCGTCAAGGTGGCCCCCTTGTCAAGGGTGTCCTAACATCACATTTGATAACCTAATGGTCTTTCAGGCTCAAAGATGACTTACCAAGCAGATCGACCATTTGAGAAGGAAGAAGATGAACCAGAATGGGTCACGGTGGTCATTGCCTTGTGAATTGGCCAACGATATGGACACTTAAGGAATTAGGAGGACTCGGAATTCTAGACTTGGAAAGATTCGCACGAGCACACTTCACCTTAGAAGGTGTTGGTTCAAGTGGAAAATGAGGACAGAGGCTGGGCGGAAATGGATATCACATTCGACTCCGATGACTGAACCTCTTTTACGCATTGATAATTGTAAATATAGGGAATAGAAAAAAAATTGATTTTCTGGCATTCCAGTTGGATAGAAGAGTTAGCTCCAAAGAACTTTGGCCCCATCCTTATTTTGGCGATCCAAAAGGAAAAAAAATTCACGGTCCAATCTACTAGACGACTATTGGATCGATCAGATTTGCTCACTGACGATAGGGATTGAGATCAGACAGTGCGCTAACCTATGGGAAAAAAATACACATGCTAGAACGTAATCAAACGGTCGAGGATGATATGGAGATGGACGTCTAATGGGGAATATATGACTAAAAGCGCGTACCAGATACAGTTTCAAGGTCATTCCAAAAATCGAAACACCAACCCATTTTGGAGGCTAAAACATAACCAAAACGTCGCATATTTGCTTGGATCCTCCTCCATGAATTTTTTTTGATGGCCAACAATCTAGCAAAGAGAGGACGGCCACACAAGCCTTTATGCCATTTGTGCACTGTGGATCCAGAGACACCAACCCATCTATGCAAAGAATGCACGTTCACGGGATAAGATTGGAGTAGACTGATGAGCGGGCTTAACCTGCTCAACCTACCAAAAAGTCTGAAGGCAACAATATTATACGGATGGGGAAGAAATACAGAGTTCAATAAGTAAAGAGCCTGAAGGCGACAACATTATACGGATGGGAAAGAAATACAGAGTTGCAATAAGTAAGGAACAAGATCCTTATTCAATGGATTCATGATCTTTTTTTGTTGGAACATTTGAAAATAGCGTAATAGAAGAACCTTCAACAATTATTCTTATCAGAGGACAATATTTAATTTAAGAAGATGTCCTGTATTTATGGTGTCGCAAACGCAAGCATCTCAGTCGTTCTTAGAGTAAGAGTGGCTAGCTAGTGTTTTTGTGCCCCTTTGTTGGTCATTTTGTTGTTGTCTTTTCTTCGCTTTTCCCTTTTAGTTGTTTAGCTTCGTGCCAGTTGCAGCTAGCGCCCAGTTGGCTTTCGAGTTGTCATGGTGAAGTTGTAACACTTAGTTGTTTTGGTATTCTCTTCTAATAAAAAACTAGGTAATAGCCCGTGCGTTGCTACGGACAACACTAAATATTAGCCCAGTCGTAAAAAAAACTATTATCCTAGTCCAACAACCAGCAAACAACACAAAATAAATCTTAGCATTCTTGTTTGGCCATTTACCCATATGTGCATTTTTGCACTTTTGAATGTTAAGACATATCAATCTATAAATCATCGAAGTAAAACAAAAAAAACATGCATATAATGTTCAAACAAACTTGCAACTTATAGCATTAATGTTGTTTGCCTTAGCATTATCAACATTAGTGCTACGGACTTTTACAAACACATTAATATTGAGGGACCATCATGGCCTTTGCACATCTATGTCACCCAAATGATTTCACATTCATAACTGAATCGTTGTCAGACTTATACTTAGCATTGTGATAAAATCACCCATTAGCTTGATAGCCTTGATGCCAGTCAGTTTTCGGTCACCATTTTCAATTAAAAGAGTAAGTAAAAATGAAGAACTTAACTAGGTGAATTTCTTATCCTTTTACACTCAGAATAATTTGCTTGAACAACTCTCTTCATGCCTAAAATGTTGGCAAGATGCGATTGTGTCCAGTTCCCAAAAGTATTTTTTACTTTCTATTCATCTCACTCACAGAACACGCATCCCCAAAAATTTATTTTCCACATTTTCTATTCATCGCCCTCATATAACACGCATTCCAGAAAAAAAATACCTTTTGTCACTCTCAACTAAACACAGCCTGGAGCTGGAGCACATCAAAGAATAATATCAATATCATTTGAAATTAAAAAATGCACTTACATTATTGCTATCTATTTCTAATGATAAAAGAAATATTTCAGCTTGGTTATTAAGATTCTTTGTTCTATCTCTAATTCTCCCACACCTGTCATACTCTACATCTCATACTCTGTACCAACTAACATATATTTTATTCAACCATCCACAACTACCATCTCATTTCAACAAGCATATACACAATCATTTATAATAGTTATTCTCAATACCAAGTATTTTTGGGTTTTTTTTCCCCTAAAATATCCATGACACAGAATTACAACATGCCACAAGGGTTGATTTGCAACATTACAATCTATTCTCCTTCGTCCTTCCTCCTGAACTCCCTGCGGCCTGCGCCCGACCTCCTTTCTTTTTCTCCGTCACTCTTCTCTCCTCAGTACCTCCCCGCGACCCGCTGCTACTGCTGCTTGAGCTCCACGACTTGCTGCTACTGTTGCTCGAGCTCCACGACCTGCTCGCGCTCGCCTGCTCCTTGCTTCTCCGCGCCAAATCCCCATTCTCAAATCTCCAATTGCATCTCCCAAATCCCTATCTCCAAACCTACCATCGAGCTCTGCGCTGCCTCCTCTGCTCCTCCGCCCGTGAGCAGCCCGACCTGGCCTCCATCTCCACGCGTAGCGAGCTTGCGGGAGTGGCGGCGGACTAAAGGAGGAGGCGGAGGCTCAGCCGCGGCCTGCGGGATCCACGGCGAGGAGGACGAGGATGCCCCAACGACGGCTGCGGGATTTGGCAGCAGAGTCCCCCAACAACGGCGAGCGATCTCTCTGTGTGCCCTGTGCTGCTGTGCCGCCTGTCCTCCCCCACACGTTGGAGGAGCAGAGTTGCTCCGCCTCGTTCCTTCTGCAAGGCTTCATGTGTGCTTGATTTGTATTTTGTTTATCTTAATTTGTGATATTCTACATTGTACAGGAGCTTCGCCTCCTAGTCTCACGGCAGAGCATGGGTCTCGTATGCGGTGGTGCACCCGGGTTGGTTAAAGGGTCGGCAGAACGTCCTGCAGGGCTGGCGGCCTAATTTTTTTAAGCCACAAGGGGGCTCAGTTTGGGGTTGCGAGACGCCGTGGTCCGTCGACGTACCACGGAGAGGTATCTTATTTACGTTCTTTTAAGAGGTAGAGATTAGCAAGGCTCTTACCATAGTAAAAAAGAAAAGAAATATGAAGTATATTAGGCAAGTCATATTTGTCATAGCAACTTCATAAATCAAAGAAAAAGTAGTGGATGGGTTCTTTTTTAATAAACCGTGCTACGTATTATAGCTTCAAAAATAATTCTGCAAGCGAACTGAGCTGTAGCTTAGCTGGCAAGGTTTCTCGTAGTGGAACCAGCCCACCAGGGTTCGAGTCCTCGACTCGGCACTGGTGCTCGCATTTTCCTAGATTTATTCCAGGATCTAACCGGCGCTATTCTTTCAGTGATAGGCGACGTGCCCGTCGATAGCGAGACACATGTAGTGACTTCGTCAATTTGGGGGATTTGCCGACCTAGTCTTTCGGAGGTGCTCAAAGAGGTAGGGTTGCGTGCGTATGTTTGTAGGGGTAAGTGTGCGTGCGTGTATATGAGTGTCTGCGTCTGTACTGTGCGATTCGAAAAAAAAAATCTGCAAAGAAATAGCAAAAATGTCTATGTGCTTTCGCCCGTTGCTAATGCAGGATAATATGAAAAAGACATCCATTTTTATTTTGATGTTAATAAAATACATCTACGTGAAATATATGTTATCATAATGCATATATTAGACGAGTTTATGTATCCCTACTTACCAGGTGTCATGACATACATAGTACAAATTATTATATGGGGGCGTAATTTAATTTTTTTTTCTATTATTGAGAGGAGAGATTCTTCATTTCCATTTCTTCCTCGTGCTACGGAGATTGCACGGCTTGAATCACACCGAACCACTAGCTCTCCGCCCCCAAAACGCTCAAACCCTAGCGTCGTCTCCTCCGTCCTCGCCCTTGCCCTCGCCTCTCAGCGGACCAGTCTACCTATCCGGGCGGCCAAGATGTCGTCGTCGGGCGCTGGTGGGGGGCCGCAGTTCCGCTACACGCAGACGCCGTCGAAGGTGCTTCACCTGCGGAACCTGCCGTGGGAGTGCGCGGAGGAGGAGCTCGTCGAGCTCTGCAAGCCCTTCGGCCGTATCGTCAACACCAAGAGCGGCGTCGGCGCCAACCGCAACCAGGCCTTCGTCGAGTTCGTAAGCCCATCCGCTGCCCATCTCCCTCCCGTTCAAGTCTCGACCCTACGCGTCGATCTCCGTCGCGATCCGATCGGGAATTCAGGGCGGGCGCGTCGCTAGATGTCCTGTATGGTTTCGCATGTACGTGAAATTGATACGATCGGCAGCTTAATTGTAGGCGAATCACTGGATCTAGCTAGGTTTAATCTGTGTGATATTGGGATTTGTCAGGGTTCTGGATTTGGATTAGATGTTGCAGAGCTTAGCGAAGCTTCTTGCCTATTCAGCTATAGATAGATTAGGTGTAAATGATGTGAGGGTTATAGATTAGATGTAACGGTTAATCTCTCTTCCTCAAAATAAAACCTCTGTGCACTAATTTATGTTTGCTTCTACTGCTTTAGTACTGAATGCTCATGCCAGAATTACTTATGTGAAATTAATTTCTTTGCAGACTGACGTTAACCAGGCAATCTCGATGGTTTCTTACTTTGCATCATCATCAGAACCAGCACAAATCCGTGGCAAAACTGTTTACATTCAGTATTCAAATAGGCAAGAAATAATTAACAACAAGAGCCCTGGAGAGACTGCTGGAAATGTGTTGCTTGTTACCATAGAGGGTGTTCAAGCTAGTGACGTCACAATTGATGTGATCCATATGGTGAGTTCTAAATTCCTCCTCTTCCTTTTTTTGGTCTGGTAAAGTACTTAGATGTTTGTGTTGGTGTGGTAATGACAACCTCAAGTGTGCCTGTTATCTTTCTCGATTACCATTGACTGAAGGAGGAATCCAAGGGAGTCTACCTGACCTGATACTTGTAAATCAAAGATTTTAAATAGCTGTTCATCTCGTAGTAACGTATTCTGCATGAATCAGCAGGGCCATGTTAACACGGAGAAAATGTCGTTATCAACACCTGCAATTGGAGAGATATCATGTTTGTTTGCTGCTTCTGTCTTCTAACTAGTACATTCAAAGTTCTTATGAACTCTCATGTCTCATCTTGAGATGCAATCTAAGCATCCTCCATCAACGTGCTTATCTCCGGTGTAGGGCACCTCCCTGTTTATCCAAGTTACCAATGAAAGGTTAAATTCCAAACCTTTAGACCATAAGTATCTCTGTGGTGCTTATTTTTAGATCATTACTTGGTGGCGTTATACATTGCAGCCAGTTTATTTGAAAGGACATTTAATTTTACTAGTTTCTGATCTCTTTCTGTCTTTGACGCTTCCCCTTTTTTGTTTGGGTGAGGATAAGATAAGAGTTTATGTCCTTTGTTTTGTAATGAGATTTATGCATAATTTTTCTATGAAATATATTTTATGTAACTACTATGTGTTGTACTGCATATTTTTTTCATGCCCCATATGAGATCGGTATGCATTTCCTAAACTTATTCTGCCATCAAACTCTCTATGATTAAACCTTTTTTGTATCAACTTTCAGGTTTTCTCAGCATTTGGATATGTTCACAAAATAGCCACCTTTGAAAAGGCTGCAGGTTTTCAGGTCAGTTAAAGTTTCATGTTTTAGATGCCTAATTTTTTTGTTTTGAAATGAAAGGCAAGAGATTCATCCTGCTCTCATTGGCAGGCATTGATCCAGTACACTGATGCAGCCACTGCTTCAGCTGCTAGAGACGCCTTAGACGGAAGGAGCATCCCAAGGTAGCATTGTGCAGCCTTTCCTTGTATTCTCATTGTTTGTGTCCATTAAACTTTCTTGTGCTTCATATACAAACTGATGAATTGCGTTGGCTCTTTACAGTTACTTGCTTCCAGAGCACGTAACATCCTGCTGCTTGCGAATTTCTTTCTCTGCACATAAAGATTTGAATATCAAGTTCCAGTCAAACCGCAGCAGGTAAAGCCTATGGTTTGTATTCTTTGAGTTTTCAAATGTATTTCTGGCAGGGGATCCATTCTTATGCCGCATGCCCGCCCAAGTTATTTAATTGTTCACTGGTTTATGTTCTTATCTGAGCATATCTTAATTTAAATGCCATGATATAAGATGATTCATTGGCAACACATGAGATTATGTATATCAAATTGCATGAGTGTATAAGGTGACTATCTCCCTTTTAAGCTTATTATATATCAATGAACTTTGCTGCTTTGTGAAGTCCTAATTGCCTCATTTACACGTTTAGAACCTTCTTAGAATCAGTGTACAGCCATTGAGCATTTTTGCATAAAAAGTAGTGTGCCGTACTTTGTCAAGGGAAGTGTATTGTGCCATGCTCTTTCGAGGGAAGTAAAATATATTTTAACTCTGCTGCTTTGTTAAATCCTAAGTGCCTCATTTACACGTTTAGATGCTTCTTATAATCAATGTACAGCCATTGAGTATTTTTGCATAAAAAGTATTGGTGCCGTAGTTTGTCGAGGGAAAGTGTATTGTGCCATGCTCTGGCGAGGGAAGTAAAATATATTTTAAAGTGGAGTAGTTTCTTGGTTTCCTGTTTACAGAACCATATGATGTGGCCTTAGTTTGACAATTGATCCATAACCAAGTAATCTTCTGATTGTGCAACAAATAACAGGAGTCTGCAAACTATCCTCAAATATGTTCCTGCAATTTTTGTCAGCCAGTTTCGATAGATTAATTTGTTCCATCAGCTTCTGAAGTCCATACCCATTCTTCTCCGAAATTGCTTATCCTTCACTGCTACACATATTCAGTTAGCCTGGAGCTTTATTTGGTTGAGGTGAAAGTAGGTTTTAAGGATTGAGGCGAAAGTAGTTGCCGCCTATGCTTCACATTGTTGGAAGAGCTATTGCTTGATTATCTATGTTTCCTACTATAGCTGCTGGAAAGTGAGATCCTCGTTGTATGGGAATCAATATTGCTTTTTATACACCATATTATCTCTTGGACCTGTATTTTTCAATAAAGTCTGGGATCATCTGTCTGAGATACTGCTTAGATGTTTGGACCTGCCGTGCTAGGAAGTAGCTAGAAACTATGCTACACGGATACGTCGAGGAAGGCACGTATCGGGTATCCGATACGTATCGGATACGGATACCTGTTCGATACGCCTTCGATACGTATCCGTGAAGTATCCGAATTTTTATGATTTTCATGATTTTGGATACATGGGCTGATACGTATCAGCTGCCGTATCCCCCGTCCGCTGGTCACCGCTACGTCCTGGCATGGGCGGGGATCCGCGCGGTGGCTGGCCGAGGCGACGCTGGGAGGCCGGGATGGAGGAGACGGTCGCTGCTGCTGCACAACCCTGCCACCGTTGGTCGCCGCTTTGCCTTTCTGGCTGCCTCCGCCGGTCCGACTGCAGCTCCGTTTGCTGACTGCTGTGCTCGGCGTGGGTGGGGATCCGAGCAGGGGCGGCGGCGGGGACATCGTGGTGCAGCTCATGAAATCGGGGGCGCTATTGGCCTGCTGCTACAGACAGAGAGAGGAGACAGATAGAGGGAGGAAGACGATGAGGTGGCGGTAGCAGCAGAGAAGAAGTGGATAAGGGCAGGGTTAGGTTAGGTTAGGTCTGTATCGTGGGCTGGGCTCTGCCAGTCTAATACTTTCAACTGAGTCATTTTGCTTTCCTTTTCTTCTCATATTTTCTTTTTCATTTTGTTTCCTCCACTTTAGCATAATTATTTTATATATTTTGAACTACTAAACGTATCCACGTATCGGATTTTTTAGAAAATTGTCGTATCCGCGTATCCGTATCCTTCCGATACCGATACACGTATCCGTATCCGTGCAGCATAGGCTAGAAATCTGTACGTCTAAGATGACTTTCCTTACCCAATATTATTAGGTATTTTTATTAATACAAGTATATGTCAATTTAGACTGTATCTTGATGGAGACATGCTTTTGGTTCAGTACACCATTGTCTAAAGATCCTTTTTGGTGTTATCTTGCAGGGACTATAACAATCCATATCTTCCAATTAACTATTCTGCCATGGATGGTACATTACAGGTATTTACTTTTGCAGAAGGCAACGGACATTCAAATCTTTTAATTCTGCATGTCTTGTCATTCTATGACCTTCCTGTATCTACCTTTTGATGTGCTGGCATAGCCTGCTGTTGGTGCTGACGGAAGGCAAGTGGAGGCTCCAGGCAATGTTCTTCTCGCATCAATTGAAAATATGCAATATGATGTTACAGTAGATGTTCTTCATACTGTAAGTCAAATTGAGGAGACACTCCGAGAATGTGCTTCATCATTTTGTTTCTGTTTGCTTTATCTTTGCTAACTATGCTAATCAAATTCCAGGTGTTCTCAGCATTTGGTACAGTCCAAAAAATTGCTATTTTTATGAAGAATGGGGGCACACAAGCTTTGATTCAGTATCCTGGTATGACCTAGTAATAATCATTGCAAGATTTAAATCGCCAATCAATGAAATCAGTTTTCCAGTTGAACTAGTTTTTACTTGCTGCCTTGTATCCTTAAATCTCCAGGAAAGCAATATTTTGACGTATCATATGATGTTCTGCTAAAAATCCAGTGTGAACATTTCAGTGCTATAACCAGAAACAGCATCTGTAGTAGTTCACCTAGCATTTCCATTCATTCTTCCATGAGTTTTGTATACAAATTACTCATCAGTCTCATTAAATCTTCGGCTACACTTCAGATGTAACTACAGCTGCGGCTGCGAAGGGAGCATTGGAAGGGCATTGCATCTACGATGGTGGCTACTGTAAGCTTCACCTGTCATACTCTCGTCATACTGATCTGAATGTAAAGGTATAATAGGTGCATTATTTTTAGTGTTATTTTGTCACAAAAATAATCTAGATGGTACATCTGCCCCTTCACAAAGCCCTCTGTTTCTTGCCTAATTCGGTTTGTTTCACCATATGAAGTCATATTCCACTCACCTTTCAGGCACATAGTGACAAGAGCAGGGATTACACAATTCAACCTGGTGTAATCCAAGGGGTGCCACAACCACCTGGTGTAGCAGCAACATCCACTGGGTGGCAAGGTAATATTCAAGGAGCCGTGGCATATGTCCCACCCGGTGTCCCTGCCCAAAGCCACAGCACCAATGGACAAGTGTCAAATTGGAATTCGGGCAACTCAGGGTATCCCCCAGCCCCAGGAACGTATCCAGGTCAGATGTACTCGTCTCCAAGGCCATATGCAGCATCAGGGGCCTACTCTAATACCCCTCCCGGTGCTCCGATACAGTATGCGGCGTCAGGGGGTTTCCCTACACCTCCTGCTGCTCCGCCGCACACTCCTCAGCAGATGCCACCTCAGCATGGAAATCAGTCTGGACCAGCAGGCGCACCTGGAACCGGTCAACCTCCACCACCACCATCGTACTACCATTAAACTGATTCTTCTTTTGTTACTGTACTTTGGTTGTTTTCGTTGAGTTAAGCTCATCATATAGTACTGCAATACTGCCATCCAAGCATGTTTAGATGACAGTGGTAGCTGATAGATGAGCCATGAATATAGTTGGTTTTCATTTATCATCAAAATCGGCCAGTGTCGTTTCATACTTTAATCGCAGTCACTGGGATTCTGGGAAGCCTAGGAACCATGAATGGTTAAGCAGTGGTGTTTGTGAACAGCATTGCTTGGAATTTGTAGACTAACAATATAGCTGCCGTCCAAGACGGTAAATCTGAGCTAAACCCTGTCATCCTACGTTTCTGGAGTATACTACTATTACAATTTACGTTTCTGAAAAGGAAACCCCCTATCCCAAATCAAACAGCTGGAGTGTGAACTACGTAACGCAACCTGATCACGGACGGTATCTGATATCGTTGTCTTTATGTTTCAGCACTTCTGTAATCAAATACCATGTAATTAAAACACCGGATAGTAGGCAGACTGTAATCGATTCACACCGTCGTCGTCACTTCCACCCCCTCAGGCCCTCACCAATCCAGTGCCCCGCGTCCGTCCTTCTACCTACAGCCAAAGCGTCTTCTTCAGGACTCCTGCAGCGCGTACTCCTGGACGTAGCTCCGCCCAGCGACGTGAGCTCCTCCTAGCAAGGTGGGAGCTGATGTTCACAGGGCCCGACGACAAGGAGAGCGACGTGACGAAGGCTGGCGGCCTCGGCGTTGTGGCCATGCTAGAGGAACCGAACGCCATTGCTCGGTGACATAGAGCTTGCGGAGCTGCCGCCATTGCTCGTCGTCATGCAGCGCGAGGGTGAGCAGCGCGAAGGATAAGAAAGCTTTCTGATTCCATTACAAATGACCCCAACGGCCCAACCAAACAAAGTATGTAATGAGATACATCGTTTACAGCCCCACTCCGATTTGATTTCATTACCGTTTGCATTTGCACTCGTGAACCAAACAGTCCCGTCGTAGCAATAGAGAACTGGTGTGAACCCGTCCAACCCCCACCGCCGTCGGGAAGCCACTCCGGCCACCGGCTCCAATCGGTAAACAGGTGTGAAGTCTTGCTAGGGTCCGTGTCCAGCAAAAACAATAACCTGGATTCAGCAAAGGACCTCATCGGAGGAGCATAGGAACCGAGCGAATTCGGAGGCACAAGAATTTTGGTTTGGAAGAGGAGAAAATTCGATGGCACAAGTATTACACCAACAGGACACATGGTCACATGGCATTTAGTTTGTTGGTACATACTGCCATAGATTTGAATCCCAGTAATGCAACCTCTTTGATAGCCTGGATTACGCGTACAAATGTACGAAGTATGGTGTTTATTAACTTGTATGCGACTATTGTATACATATATTGCTGTGGCTGTACAGAGCACAAATCAGCACCTATCCTAAGCTAATCTGACAGCACCCCAAGTGTTTGCTGAATAAAGTTAAAGAACAGAGAAGAATCACAAATCAAATAGAACAGAAGAAGGAACCGGAACAATTGAATTGACTCCTCATAAGCAGCAACAGGAAGTGCCAATGAAGTTGAGCCCCAAAAGGAAAAAGGCTAATCCTTGCAGATAGAGATTTATGAAGTAGCTGGTCTCTCCATGGAAGACAAGGTTGTAGGAAGCACAGGTGAACAAGAACACTGAGAATCCAATTTCAGGTACGTTGACCCTGCGACAAACACATGTTAACTTTATAACGCATTCGGTTGATATGTACACCACTTCAGGTGTTTAAAAGAGAGAATGTTCGTTTCTTTTTGTTCTTTTTTTAAGGAACAGCATGGCTTCTCATTTCTGGAAAAATGACCTACCTGTTTCTTAACCCTTGTCTGGCTTTCTGAAGCAAAGGAACCTCACAATTCTCCTCAGCAACATTGTGCCCTACTTTCTGCGTCACGATCCATTGGTTGAACTCTGGGAGTTCGAGCAGACCAGCTACTGCAGCTTTTATGCGATGCATGGACATAACACTCTCGAACAAAATCCACAACGGCATGATATGCAGATTTCTGCAAAGCAGGATACGATACAAGGCAGCAGTCAAACTTCAGTGTCAATAGAAGAAGGAATTAGCAGCCTATCAGAGCTGTAATGCAGGTAATTGGGACCAACTCTGGATTTCGTATGGCTGTGACAACGGTGAGTGCAGTAGGAATGTAGGCGACACCCCAGATTGGTAGGAAGACTTCTGGGATCATGACGGACACAGGGATGATAATGTTGTAGAGAACAAAGGCGACGGTGGGGGCGACGACTCTCCGCACCAGGAAGAAGCTATAGATCATGTAGAACTTCTTCAAGGGTGACACTTGCTGATGAAGCAACAGCGGTGGTTATTTTTTTAAGGATCTTTCTCTGCACTTTCCAAAATAGGAATAAGAGAAATATCAAAGGTGATGTACAATACCTTGGAGACTAGGACCTCCCATGTCATCTTTCGGAACAAGTTTGCACTGCCACAGGCCCACCGGAACTGCTGCCGGCAGTAGGCTTCATAAGTGGATGGAAGCTCACTCTTTACCTATGAGACGTCTTCTGTCAGATTCTACATTCGATCACCGAAAGTGGGGTGTGCTATTGTATAGGGTTAGACAGGCATAATTATTGTAGGATTTGATATTCTTACCTGAACATCCCCTACATACACAAATTTCCAACCCTTTAAGGTCGCCCGGACAGCCAAGTCCATATCTTCAACCGTAGTCCGATCCTTCCAACCTCCCGCATCATTGATAGCTTCTCTACGCCACACACCAGCAGTTCCTAGGAGGAAAGCATAGGCTTATGAGAATTTTGTATGTCTAGAGTAATTTTGTTCTCTTGGTGATGCACATAACGATGTTTCTTGTTTTCACTGAAGGTATTTCTTTTGTGTCAAGTAGTGTACCATTGAAACTAAAGAAGGAAAATGTTGCTGATCCTGCTTCCTGCTCAACTTTGAAGTGGTAATCCAGGAATGTCTTCTGTATCCTTGTCAAAAGGCTTGCTCTGTCATTCACTGTAAAATTCTGTCAATTAAAAATTGGACAGATCAGAATAATAAAATACAAGATGACAAAATAGACGACGCTGCAACATGTATTTTCAACTCATTTGCTTGATCTCTGTTTAGATCAACTCTGCTTTATTAAAGGAAGGATGATCCATATCAGGCACGGACGAACGGCTTTTATGGCCGTATAAGAATGTTCACTGCCACTAGCTATGATCTGTGAAAAGTAAACTGTAACGCTGAAATGACGAGGTGTTGAGTTTCAGAAAACAAAACAGAAGATAACGTCTTACCGAAAACCCATCGAGCTTGAACAAGCGCAACATTCGAATTGTGCATGAGGAATGGGACAGTTCTGAGGAGAAAATCTGGTTCTGGCTGGTAATCAGCATCAAATAAGGCGATATATTCGCATTGCTTGGCATAGTCCCACTCCATTCCCTTCTTCAAGGCTCCTGCTTTGAACCCTTTGTGGCCAATTCTGGTGGCGTATTTGACGTTTACGCCTTTGCTTGCCCAACTCTCACATTCTTTTTGAACCAAATTCTGGAGCACCAAATAAGGCACTGTCAATTTTAGTTTCTGACGAAACAAATGCTCAAACTGTCTTCCAGAAATTTCCCACAGACCAATGTCTACATTTTTTTCAGAAAACATAACAAGAAACATAAAACGAATATGGATGAACATGTTAGAAATTGATTTTTTTTGTCCTTTTAATTTGGAAAATGATACTACATACGAACGAAATGTGACATCAGTCAGTTTACCTGATGCCAAATGCTGAGGTATCCATCACCAAACATACTTAAAAAGAAAACACTCTATGGTGCCTTTTTTTCCAGGAAAAGTTTGAACCCAACCAATCCACAATTCATTAAGTTCAACAAAGCCGCAATGAAACATGGTGCAACATAGCAATTAGTAGTGTGCACCTCAATTTTTTCAAAGGCATATTTATTGGTAAAACCAAAATCAATAAGCCTTTTTTAGTGAGAATTTTTCGACCGTGTATGGTTTTCCTTTTACCACATTGCATGGTCCAAGACGTGAAACATAGCGTTGAAGCGCTGGTGGGGTCTACAACTCTTCATTCTTGATGCTCCTTTATGATCAATCAGCTATTTTTTTTCCTTTTTATTTAGATGGTGATATGTGACAGCGACAGACTGCAACCAATAAGAACTACTATATATATGCTACATACGTTGACAACAGATTGCAAAGTTATCAGAACCATTTAGAATAACATATCTTGTGTGATGGGCTGGCTTGAAAATCGTTAAATTGATTGGAATCCTCTAGGTGGGCAGATAGTCAGTCAACAACTTGCCCAATAACGACTCATGGAAATTAAAACGGATAGCTACATACCTTGATGTAGGGATCCGTGGAATCATCTAGCACTTGAACTATCAGCCTCTCCTTTGGCCACTTGAGCTCGCACGCTGCTCCAATCGACAGCTTGTACACCTGCACGCCAATCAAGCTCAAAAAGGTCAGTTCAAAGAATCAAGAACAGAGAAAAAAAGAAGCATAAAATTCCAGACGACATGTGTTCCCTTCAAACTGACACCAAACTCAAATTCTTCTGTAAAAAGTCATCAGCTGCACGGGATTCACCTCGAGCTCATTGTACATGGGTATCTGGACCATGACCGTGGGGTAATAAGCAGCACCGGCGGCGTCGCCCTTCTCCTCGTCGTCGCCGTCGCCGGCGAGGGGCTCCCACTTGAACCGGTGCTCGGGCTTCCAACCCAGGAGCTTGACGCCGACGCTGACGGCGCAGTTGTAGGTGGCCTCCACCACCAGCATCACGGACATCACCATGCACGCCCACACCGCCGCCTGAAGCGCCGGCGCCACCGCGCGCGACCGCACCAACGCCCACGCGCTCACCCACCGCTCGACACCGGAGGAGGACGACGGCGACGGCCCGCCGGAGGCGACTTGATTGGAAACCGAGCAAACACAAGAAGCGCCGAAGGTAAGCACTAAGCAATCAAGCAAGCGACTGTCTCGCGGAGGAAGGAGAAGGAAAGAGCAGAGGAAGGGTCATGGAAGTGGAGGGCTGGAGGCTTATTACCAGTGGGCAGGTAGATGAAGTTGACGGCGACGGCGGCTGCGACGGCGGCCGCGGCGGCGAGGACGAAGAGCAGGGCGCCCGCTGCTTCTCCAGTCTCCATCTTGGCGCGCGCCGCCCTGCTCTGCTTCTGCGTACGGGGAGGCAACAACAGCTGCTGTGACGCGTGTTCTCCGACTCTCCGTTGGGCACGACGTGCAGTGGTGGTAGACTGGTGCAGTCGCTGCCATTTCCGCCGCCGGAATTTATCGAGGTAGGTATCCCGGTGTCGTCAGGGGAGAATGGAAGGTTGGATCATTGGATGGAGTCTTCGGAGCTTGGGGGCACGTGGAAACGTACGTGGGACCATCGATGTGGATGATCTGGCTGGCTCATGGCAATGCAACCTCAAATTGTTGCCATTGCAATTTGCAAGTGTTTGGTCAGCGTGGGCGCGCCTAACCCCTTACATGTCAAGCCAGTGCATTCAGCATAGTATTATTGAACGAGAAAACTATACCGGGAGGTGAAATTGGTATGCTCTTAAGCAGAGGCCAGTGTGCAATTCAGCATGTTCTTACAGACTTACACTTACAGTAACGTTTCTGTAATTTGGGAGAAGTTTTTTCTGGGTAAACTTGGGGCATGGCAAAAGCAAAGACCCTTTTCAGTAGAGGGAAAAGGAAACTACAGAAAGGAGTGTGTGTTACGTGGCAGGGTCAATTGATTGAGCTCCGTGATGGCCGACCGATGATGACTGGCGGCTGCTACCAGAAACAAGGCTGCAACTGCAAAGATGGGTTCGGTTTCCGTATGAACACCTGTCATCCAGAAGCACTAGCTTAGATCATCCATCGCTTAACTCTGCATTATATGGATTAAACACGTCATCACGATCTCGGGGCACGCTTCATAATATAATGTTTTCTTGCTTATCTTGCCTACTTTTCTCGTCAGAGTATGCACCAGTGCCAGCTGCTTTGGTTCACATACATGGGCCATTTATCCATGTTAAGAAAATGGAAAAAATATATTCGTTAAGACATGGTCAATCTAAGAGGTGACCGTTAAAGTACAATGAACCGATTGAGCAATGGGCCACATCAATAAAATTTATATCAATCATACGGGCACACGGATGAGCGCGTACGAACGCGTGCCTCTGGTTTTTTCCAGGTGAAAACTCAATACCTAACTTGATTTTGTATTATAATCAACGAGGAGGATATACTCACTCTGTTTCTTAAAATGAATGACAATCAGTACAAGTTTACTAACTCTATTAAATATTATACTAAATGTCACGTATTTGACAACTAGTATTGTCACGCTCTATGACCATGTGTCCATGTCGATCAGTTTAGTAGTCGCATCAAAGCGTCCACAACTGACTACGCACGGAGATGATGACCATGAATTCCCCTCAGACTAGTTTTTTTTTTTCCTTTAAGTATCAGTACAATCGAGGACACTAACGTATATACATACACTCACCCCTATGAATACATGTATGCAACATTATCTCTATCATCACTTCTAAGCGATTGGGTCGGCTTATCTCAAGAGTCGAGGCTGACGAAGTCACCACAGACGCCTCGCAATTGACGAAGATGTCGCCTACCACAGTTGAGCTACGCTCAATTCGCATTCCGCTCAGACTTGTGAATCCATAAGAACAAACAAATCCACTTATGAGATGACCAATGAATTGGGCCATCCCAACCTCGAGTGCTCCATAATATGATGACTCAATTTAATTGTTTTGTAATGGGAAGCCAAATCTCAGCCCGAAAATCAGCCCAAAGTTGGCCATGGACAGAAATGGACACGGATTTTATACCCGATTTTTTCCCTCAATCCGGCCCAACGTATGCTGAGGTCTAGGCCTGCCATGCAATGGTTGTCTCCAACAGAACGGTGATGGCTAGACCTCAGCATTTGTGGCCCGGCCCGAGTCCGGCGGGTTTTGGCCCGCCTACGCCTTCTAATGGGACGGGCATGGGCAGCCAAAACCAAGCCCGAAAAAAATTCGGGCCGGCCCGAGCCCGCCCAGATGCTTTATTTCATTTATTTTTCAAAAAAAAAAGAATGGGAAGCCCAAGCCCGCCCACGGCCCGAAAACTCGGCCCGAACTTGCCCATGGGATGGGCGTGGGCATAAATTTTTGGCCCGAATCAAACCGGGCTTTTTGAGACCCGGCCCGAATTAGGCTCGGCCCGCAAAATGCTTAGGTCTAGGTCTAGTGATGGCCGTGATGTCGGCCAGGGTCATGAGAAACAAAGGTTTTAGTCTGCTTTTCGGCGTGCATTCAATTCAAACATGCCCTGATGATGCGATAGCGGAAAGTCTTGACGTGGGCAAATATTCGCAGATCTGGCAAAGATTTTACGTACTAATGGCCCTTGAATCCTATCCAATGCCATCACGCTGTGGATCTTTCGAAAGTTGCTGGCAATTTGGCAAATTTAAACTCGTCGTCCCAAAACACGAACAGGCCGGCCGGATGACTACGATCTAGGAGTATTTTTGCACTAGCCGCTAGCTAGCTGGAACTCTCGATCTCCCTCTGGGTTGGGATACAAGCCAGCCGTTTCCCGATCGAGCCAGGATCCGTTCCCATCCATGCATGCGTTGCATGGAGATCGCGCCAGTAAAAATTTGGACGCGCTAGCTGGAGAGGGGCTCGAATGATCCCGGGCAGCTGGGCCAGCAGCATCCACCACAGTTACCCCATCGGGAATCCGGGATCCTGGGAGGATCGGATCGGAGAGAGAGCAGAAGAGGAAAGAATTTACCGTGGAGCGTATCTCCAATTCATGCGCCCCAGATCGCCCCCCACCCTGGCCGGCGTCAATGCTCAGATACAGCTCAGCTTCCCCATCCAGGAAAATGGCGCCGCCTCCCCCCACCGCTTATATAGCGCCGCGCCGCGCGGGCCATCGGCGTGGTGGAGGAGATGGGAGACGAGCGGCAGCCAGCTCCTGGTCAGAAGTTCGCGGCGGCGATCATGGCGAACGACGGCGGCGGGAGCAGAGAGGCCGCCGCCGCCGCCGGGAAGAAGCGGAAGGCCACCTCGGCGGAGACGGCCCTGGCGGCGATGAGGCGGGAGCCGAGGCGCGGGCTGGGCGTGGCGGAGCTGGAGCGGATCAGGGTGGCGCTCGAGGTCGCCGAGCGCTGCTACGCCGCCGTGCCCGTGCCGTCCCTGACGGCTCCCGCGCCGGCGCCGCCTTACCCGCCGGCGGTGGCTCTGCCTGCCTCTGCTGCTCTCGCGGCGGTACGCCATCGCCATGGATCCGTCGCCCACGTACTACCCGCGGAGCATTCTCAAATCATCGGCCGTGACGGAGGAGACGTTCAGGTCGGAAATGGCGCCGCCGTTCATCAGCAGCAGCTGCAAATGCCGATGAGATATTTCGCTCCGTATTACGTCGCCGCGCAGCAGTACGAATCCTTCACCAGGCAAGTAGAATTATGCGTAATAATCACTTTTACCTGGTCGCCGCTGACGCTTGATTAGCAGAATAACTAGTCAACGCTTCGGTTAATACTAATCGACACCCGTTGCTTGGGTTATGACGTATGAGAAAGCAGATAGAACGCCAAAGACCTGGCTTTGCCTGACACTCATTCTAATACGTGACGATCATTGCTGTGTGCGTCAGCAGGCTGTTTATGTCCAGCGAGAATCCGTCGCCGCATCAGAATGGCCGTCAGCAGGCGGATCAGATTCAGAGCGCCGTCACTACTGCACTTCCTGCCGCCGGACAGGCTGCGTCATCTGAGGTAAATTTCATTTTCTCTAAAATAAATCATCCGAGGAACATCGTCAGATGATCAGTTCGTTTTGTTGTGAGACATGATCATCACTGATTACCCGGCCTAATCTGCACTCTGCAGAGCTCGTCGTCGGCGTACCAGCGGCGGCTGAGTCACCGTCGCCGAGCACAGCCGCCTCGGCGGCAGCAGCAGCAGCAGCCTACTGGCCAAACGGCGGTACCGGCGCCGCCGGTCGCGTTCGTGGACCTCGTCGACTCCGATGATGACGACGGCGGTGGACATGTCGAGGAGCTGGACTTGGAGCTCCGATTATAGATCAGATTACAGTTCCTGTCAAAATGTTAGGCTGTCGACACAACGTCCAAATTAATTCTTTGTTCTTTTGCATAGAAAAGGTGGTGTCAAAAATTCTTAGTTCCTGCACGCGCTTTAGCTTTGTCTAGATTCACATTGTGTAGATCAATTATTTCCCGGGAATATACCGTCTTCGAGTAAATCAATAAAGTTTCTTTCTTGCAGAATAGAATTATAATATTGTTTCTAAGTCTCAACTCGGTCGTTCAAAAAAGAATAAAGTACATGGTGTGGGTCTTTAAACTTGTCCGACTGGGTCCATGTACTCTCGAATTGCGGATTCAGCTCTCTAAACTTAGCTTTAAGTATAATTTATATCCATACATTTTCAAAATACATATTTGACCCCTTAAACTTGGTTTCAAATGTCATATAGGTCCATGTACGGTTAAAAATATGTTATATATCTCAAATAAAGTATGATATTATAAATACTATATTTTAAGTACATAACTATTTTCATAACTATTTTCAAACGGTCTTTGTTACCACTTTTGTTGTTCAAATATTTGGTTTGATATTTCACGGTATTCATAAAACATTGTTACTTAGCAAGATCATAATCTTCCCAATATAGAGCACGCCCATCATACACATCTGCCAAATTAAGATATTTTTCCAAAGTGAATTGTCGTCAAGTTTTCTATATTCATATCCATCGGTATCCTATGTACACCTAGCTAAAAATAATTTTATTTGACTATAGCTAATGTGTACAAGTAAAAAGTTATTAATTTGAGTGAGATGACATCACATTTTAAAAGTACAAGGACCTAAGTGACACTCAAATGTCAAATCCAAGTTGAGGGAGTTGTATATGCATTTGAGACTACATACACCTAAATTACACCTAAGACCAAGATTAGAGTCAAATATGCAATTTAGGAGCATAAGGACATTAAGTGACACTGCCAAGTTTAAAAACCGACCATGTATTTTACTCTAAATTTAAATTTAAGTGATAACTTAGAAGTACGAGTACGTCAATACGAGGCGTTGACGGAAACAATCAGGCGCCTTCGTCTCCGCCTTCCGAGCGCCAGCCAACCCGTAGTATAAAAGCACCTACTCCCCCGCAATTTTAAAAACAATGTAAGAATATATAATAAAAAAATAAAATAAAAGCTCGACGTCGTCGTCACCTGTCTCGCCGTCGAGGAATCACGGCGAGCGGCGGCGTCGGCGGCGGCCGGGAGTTCCGGCCGCTCACCACCATGCCTGACCCCACCAACAAACCCCCCTCGCCACGCCCCCGCCGCCGCCGCAGGCTCTGCGGCCTCTGCCTCGGCACCGCGCTCCTCGCGCTCCTCGTCTCCGCGCTCGTCCATGTCGTCGCACCCACGCGGCGCCCCGCTCCAGCCTCCGAGCGCTTCTCCGTCATCATAGATGGGGGCAGCACGGGCACCCGGGCGCACGTCTTCGCCGCGGGGCCCGACGGCCGCCCGGATCTGGCGCGCTCCGCCGTGATGCGCGTCTCCCCCGGGCTCTCGTCGTTCGCCACCAACCCGGCGCGGGCCGGGGAGTCGTTGCGTCCGCTGATAGAATTCGCGAGGGAGAAGATTGGCAGCGCGGGGGGTGATGTTGCGAAGGCGGAGGTGCGGCTGATGGCGACCGCCGGGTTGCGTCTGCTCGAGGAGCGCGCCCGGGAGGCAATCTTGGCTTCCTGCAGGGACGTGCTCCGGACCGCTGGGTTCCGGTTCGAGGACGCGTGGGCCAAGGTGATCCCAGGTACTCCCGCACCCCTCTCCATTTCCTTCCACCTGGGCTGGGATAACTGATTGCAGTTTGGCTCTAACAGTTAGCGGTTGATTGCATTGTGGATATGATATTCGGTATTTAAATGAAATGATTGTTAATGTGTGAATTGGAATTTCTAAATATGTAGTGGAGCTGCAGCTTAATGCGGATGCCTTTATAATACGTGCTGAGCTGCGTGTACATTCACTATTTGAGTGTTCTATTCAGTTCTGAGATAGGTTCCTCTGGGTGTTACTAGATGGATTTTTTGCTGCTTGGTTAACAAAGCATCAACAAATTTGATCACTGGAAATTTTTTTAAAACAATATAAACATTTAGAATTACCAAATTAGTAGGCATAAAATTTGCTGGTGTTGGGTATATATGAGTGCACCTTGTGTCATCCCCCCCCCCCACCCCCCAATGAGCCTCGCCTGAATTTCATTACTTATGCAGCAAGGAGATGCAAACAGACCACAAACCCCATGAAGTTTGTGACATCCCAGCCCAATGGGCTCAGTGGGCCGGAGCTACTGTATAGGCGGGCTACTGTAGCGCTGAAAGGAAGCTGGGCTTTGCTTTCGGGTTACTGTAGACGTCGGTTACTGTAGCATCGCGGGCACTGTAGCGACGAAAAAATCAGGATCGATGGTCCCATATCGGTAGTTGGAGAACGAGCAGACCAGCTTAAATAGCTGGCCGTAGGAAGCTGTTAACTCCGGTTCGAACCTTCTGCGCGAAGCGAGGACGAAAGCGCAAGAGAGTTAATTAACAGGTGTGGTCCATTCAACGTGTAGAGTGGATCTTAGCCGTTTCCTAGGCCAGTTCTGTTACAAAGTTTCCTACCAGCTTTTACATAACTAACCCAGAACCAACCAGACAACGAGCATCTCGCAGGGATGCCCTCCTAACAACCGCAAGCATGACAACAGAGCACCCAGCACAACCTAAAGAACTCCAAGATACAGCATTCTAGCCCTCCCAGACATCAAAGTTTTGAGCTGCAAGCACGTAACAGAACCAGCCACAGAACAGAAGAACACCACAAAATTCCAGTTTGCGTGCCCTTTGTGTCGTTAGCTGAAATACTACCAATTTATATCTTTACACTTGCTGGTACCTCCTTTACAGGCTCTGATGAAGGCATCTATGCTTGGGTCGCGACAAATTATGCGCTTGGCAGACTTGGAGGGGATCCTAACAAAACTGTTGGAATAATTGAACTTGGGGGCGCTTCAGCTCAGGTTCATCGATGAGTGCATATACAGTTTTTGTGATCCTTTTCTCTCTGATATCTTATCTTGTTTAATCACAGTGGATGCTGATGAGCTCCTACTAGTATAGTAAAATTCAAAAGTATTCACTTACCTGAAATCTTGATTTATGCATGCTTCAGAAATCACTTCTGTAGTATAGGATTGGCCAAATTCCTCTTATGGCTTCTTGATGTCACTAGTCAATACACATAATGCTTATTTCTATGGTCTTATTCCAAACATATGTTTTTTCTACCAAAATAACTGTTGATGTTTTGTTTCAGCTGACCTTTGTTTCTGATGAAGTACTTCCTCCCGAACTGTCAAATAACTTTAGTTTTGGTGAAAAAACTTACACTCTCTACACCAATAGCTTTTTAAACTTTGGTCAGGTGAGTTATCTATATCCACTGCCTCATCTACTTCGTATAATCTACAATAGATTAACCAGCTGATCAAATATTTTACTTTTAATAGAATGCTGCTCAAGACTTGCTGCACAAAATGCTGAGGTCAAGAGGTATTTATTTGGATTTGAACTTTTGTATTCCATTGGTGCACCAGTCTAGACTTTAGCCTCTATTGTGATTGTGGTTTTTGAGGCGTTGGTGATCAAGAACATTCCTGTATAGGCCTAGGTGATGCCCTTCAAAAACAATGCTTGCAATGATAATTAGGGATTCAGTAGCTGATGTACAAGGGAAAAATTAAGTCTTTGATAATATATAATCTGATTGGAGAATTCATTCACAAAACTAGATGCTACTTAATCAGAAGAATTCCAAATAGTACTAGCTACAGCTATTCTGGTATGCTATGTAAGTGTGCCTGGACCATATTTTAAAACAATAGGAGTCATTTTTTGCAGTTTGGTCAGATTGAGCACTTGACCAAATGTTTTTGAAGCAGTTATACTCCTCATTCCATTAGCTTATTGTATGTTTGGTAATTAAACAGAGTGTAAGATGTGTAGGAAACAAGAAGTGATTAATATAGATTCATTTTTTTTCTACAATTGCACAATGGTGTCAACTATCAAGCACCAACCGAAGCATCCCTTCAAGTTCATCACTCTTGCGATTGCAGGCTCTTCCAAAAATATTACAGTTGTTGATCCTTGTTCTCCTAGAGGATACTCACGCAATGAAGAAGTAATGGTGAGGACAAGCGGTGCTTCAAGATCAACAATGGAGAACCAATACATTGATAGTGGGAATGGAAATTTTACAGAGTGCAGATCCTCATCGCTGCTTTTGCTGCAAAAAGGAAAGGGTAAGAAATACATTCAAAATCTCAACTGTTCACATAGATTTTTTTTTTGCGGGTAACTGTTCACATAGATTGACATAAAACCTGCTTCAAGCTAGCTGTGCTTAAACAATGCATTAAGCCAATATCTTCTTTTGCAAATCATATGCACTCCGAATATTTTTCCTGAACTGTTTCTTAATTCTAACTGAGCATTATGTCTTAGAGATTAGTGCCGCATGTATCTCGTAAATGCAGAAAAATGCCAGTATCAACAATGCCACCTGGGATCTAATTTCGTACCTGAGCTGCGTGGATACTTCCTGGCAACTGAAAATTTCTACTTTACTTCAAAGGTGCTTGCATGTTTCTTTTCTCCTTTTGCATGTCAACCTTTTTCTTCGTACACTTCTAACTCCCGTACATTCTCTGTCAGTTCTTTGGACTTAAGAAGTCCTCGTCACTATATGATTTTGCACTTGCTGGAGAACAATTTTGCAACCAGGATTTGTCTACTCTGAGAAAAAGGTACCCTAATAGGTCAGATGAAGATTTCTCACGATATTGCTTCTCGTCGGCGTACATTGTGGCTCTACTGCATGACAGTCTTGGTGTACCACTGGACGACAAGAGGCAAGCATATTGAACAAGCCAATGTTCCTCAGTGCAGTTTACTCTCGAGTGATCTCATATGCTTAGCTGACTTAATTTTCTTCTCATTAGGATTGAGTATTCCAACCAGGTTGGCGACATTCAGGCTGAATGGGCCCTAGGAGCTTTCATTGCATTGTTGCAAAGTACAAGTTTAAATGCATCACACATTGCTGTAACATCAACCCATAGCAATAGACCATTGTTTGCTGTAGTGGGAATGCTTCTTTTATGTGGAGTATTTTTGGTGTCAAGATGGAGGAAGCCCAAGACAAAGATTATATATGATTTAGAGAAAGGCCGATACATCATAACACGCATCAGCTGAAGCTGACCCTTGTGCAGAGGAACTATATTTATACAGGAATAGATGTGTTGTACAACAGTGTACAAGTTCAATTCTTTGTGTTCTTTAGGTAGCAGAGATGGGTGGGTGGAGCATGGGAGATAGCGTATTTATTCGTACAGAAGAATGTGTAGAACAATTTGTCATCTGCTTCTTGTATTCTTTCATAATGAATAATATATAGTAGTTTTGGCAGAACTGCAGAAGCAGTGAGGTTGTGGTATTTTCCAGTATATTCATACTGACATACTGTCATAATTAAGAGTTGAGACCTAATTGTGGTGACGGTTGAATTCATGTAAACTCTCGGGCCATACAGGGATACAAGCTGAATGGAAGTGTTTACCTTTATATGATGTTTTAGTATATAAATAAGTTTTGAATTAGGAATAGCACAACACGTCAAGATGGCCGAGTTGGTCTAAGGCGCCAGTTTCAGGTACTGGTCCGAAAGGGTATGGGTTCGAATAAATACGCTATCTTGACATGTATTTTTTTATTTTTCTTGTGCTTAGCTTTAACTACTTTCTCTGTGGTCAATCTTCAACAGAAGAAGAGTAATGAATTGTTAATAAACGTCAAATACCACCAATATTTCCAAATCAGTTGAGTTTATTTGAGAATGTTCAAACTTACATATATCTCGCTCGTCATCTTTGAGACCTTGACCTTTTCTTTTATAGGAATGGCAATCCGTGAACTTCATTGATGCCAGACCCAGACAATAGTTACATACAGTACACATTGCATTTTTTTTGACACGTTACATATACATTTTTTTTTAGAAACACACGTTGCATGTAGGAGTACATAATCTTGGGTAACAGCATATGGAACAAATTTACCTTATTTCAATTTAGTAAAAAAAATTACCTTTTTTTAGATAAAAAAATACCTTATTTCAATAGAAAAAAACAAATAGGAAGGCCTTAAATTGGGCTGATAATAGACGGGCTAATCTTATTACGGGTCACGAAAACGATAAACTCGAAACTGCCAGATAATTAGGCCCTAAAAGCCTCTTGGAACAGATCTGGGCCGCGCCACGTGGGAATTGGATTTTTCACTGGCTTCGAGCTTCCGAAGCCGAAACGATTCGTCGTCGTCGCAGATCGCCGCTGCTCGGGAAGCATTCGCATCGCCGTCGTCCGCTGACCACCGCTGTTGCCCGCTGCTATCGACCTCCTTCCCCGCGGTTCTCCTCGCTCCTCCCGCCTCTGCCCCGGCGCCTCTGGACGCCAACGATGGAGGGCCGCCTCCTCGACAAGTCCCTGAACCCCAACAAGCTCCTCAAGGAACAGTAAGTGAAGCGTGGCTACGTCCCAATCCAAACCTGAGGCTGTGATCCCTTCTCGCCCTTTAACCGCTACCCTTCTCCACCTTGGTGATGCAGGTTCGTGAGCAACCTGACGGGGTCCTCCATGTTGGAGATCGCGGCGCTCTCCACCATCGTGCCGGTGACCGATTCAAATCTCGTGTCATTTTTTTTTCTGCATCCGCGCACGCCGAGTTGAGATTTGACTTGGTTTCTTCTTTTGGTGCGTAGGCATTGGTGGTTCTCAGGAAGTGGAGCAGCGGAGGTCAGTTCATTTGAAGCGCTGTGAATTCTGATATCCTGTCATGTTTTAGTGCAAGGCTTAGCTGATTCAGTAGCCACGACAACTCTGAAATTGAGCTTCAATTATATGGTTGGAAAAATCAAATTACTACTAGGTTGTTTTGCAATTTTAGCTCGTGGATCTGTTTTGCGCAAGCTGCAATATTCAACAATAAGTCCAAATTCTTTTACTGTATTGACATAGAATATGTAGAAGTGTTGTTTTTTTTATTAAACACTCTACCATGTTCCCCTCCATTCTTAAACTTGCTGGTAAATTCTGATGATTGATGCCCTACATTAATTGATCCATGCCATTGCCAACTACACTCCTTCTAAATTTTCTCAGCATTAGGAAATAAGCAGCTCTGTTTTGTTTTCCATGTCTGGAGTTCATCTGACAGAGGGACAATACTTTCCTTGTATCATGTTTTAGATAACGCTAGGAGGGATGCAGCAAAGAAAAGCGATGATAAGGTTCTTCCTGTTCGTAAAGATTGGATGCAGTACTTCTCTACACTGGTTGTAGATTATGTCACTGTTGTATTGCCAGTTCTTTTGGTTTTCACAGTAAGTATTCCTTGTCTGTATTTTCATTTTGCTTAGATGCCAGTATTTCTGAAGTAAAAGGGATCAAAGGGCTCGTAGAGAAACACAGTTTTAGTACATGGCATGCATTAAACATTTTTTAGTTAGAAGCAAAGTAAAATAGTGATCCTTTGCCCTTGGGCTATTCCTTGTTTTCTCACAGGTCTTTGCTGAATGGGCATATATATGTGCTATTTCTCTTGTAATCCTGATATTTTTCTACATCATATTTAAAAGGTATTTGATACACAAGCTATTACTCCTATTTTTTTAAAATTCATTTTAGATTCTGCCATTCTAAAGTTCACGTTTTATATTTCCTTCTTGCGACACAGCCAATGCTGTTCTGGTACTGATGTAATCCTGTGTTCTCAGGCCTCAGTCTCATCTTAAAGCTGGACTCAGTAAACTGCCTTCACTCAGGGCAGATGTATCTTCTTACAGAGTGTCAGTGGTGTGCAAAAGTTTATTAATTTTTTAAAAAAATATATTAATCCTTCAGTAGTAGAGATGTAGGAACATATTGAAGTATCAAAACTTATTATATAATCTGTAGGTTCTGGTGACATGTTTGTGCGTATTAGCGGTGGACTTCAAAATCTTTCCAAGACGCTATGCAAAAGCTGAAACATATGGTAGTGGCATCGTAAGTCATTCTTCGCACTATTTTTTTCAATTCCTTTCATTTATTTTCTTATCTTTTTATCTCTTCACCGTCAATATTGCAATTCGTTAGAGTTATGTTCATGTCTTGTATGTCACCATAGTATAAGGGGGTTTTGTGCATATTTGTCCTCACCTGTGCGTGTATGTGTTTGGACCTGGAAAAATCCTCATGATGAATATAAATGCTATTCATAACGCAAATAATCGTGAACCTTCTGTGCACACTCATCACCTGCTACAAATTGTTCATACAGTAAAGCATGTGAGTATGAATTTATTAGCCTTCTCCACTGAAAAGAATGCCGGTAATAAAACATTCACTAACAATCACCTGATGCCATCCTCTGTTCCTTTATTTTGCACAAACAATTTCCTTTCCTTGTATTTTACTTTCCTAGAAATGACATGGAAGGAACACATATGGTCCAAATTTTTGTTGTGTCTTAGATTTTATTTGAATTACTTTTTACCTCTTGTCTAGAAGTCATCCTTTGCTTACTGCTTTTGTAGTTTGAGCCTATGTTGGAATGCAGTACTATTTTTGAAAGTTCAGAAGTTTTGATGTACAATCTGAAATCAGATTCCCATTTTAATGATGTTAATAATGTCACATGGTTTAACAGATGGATCTTGGAGTAGGATCATTTGTTGTGACTAACGCACTGGTATCCAGACAAGCACGAAACATAACCTCAATGTAAGTCCTTGACTTTGATCTTATATCATTTATCATAACCAAAGTATCCCTAGTGATAATTATACTCTTGAATTATGTGTGATGCATTGCACAACATATGTCCACTGATTTATACACAAAATCTGATCCTCCATTTTTCTAGTTTATAATCACTAAAAAGTATATCTTCTTTTACAGGTTCACTGTTTGAATTTATTGATTGCACTGTAATGATTACGTTATTTTTGTTTGATAGGTCTGCCAGCAAAATATAGTCTACCAGATTCATATAACATATATTACAGCATTTCTGCTTGTGTTTCTTAGGAGTTTCAGGACAGCACTGAGTTCCATAAGTCCACTAGTATTTCTGGGCTTTGCTCGCATTATCTCCACGGCGGGCGTTGATTATCAGGTACTTTTATTGTTTGTTTGTACCAACTACATACATTACCGTTTACTTATTTATTCATTCATTATAGTAGCCACATGCCCTTATATATGGAACCTACTCTTGTAGGTGTTCGATTCATGCAATTTTTTGTTGCCTTCTTCCCCAGTGATTTATGTTGCGATGCTCATTTCCTTTTTTCTGGACATACTATAAAAGCCTTATTACACAGAACAGTACGAATACTTAGGAGAACTACTTATCATTGCATTAAGAAGAAGAGTTAAAATTTTATAAGGACTTTGACACCCTCACCCCAAACACATCAGCATACTTCCTTATCAGTAAGACTGATAGTGGAGTGATTGGATATCAATTTGCCTGGTGCAATGGAAAAGTTATCAAGTAATTCCAGATTTGAATCCTGTATTCTGAGGACACTACTACTGTTTGTTATCTTGTAGGTTCATGTAGGAGAATATGGTGTTCATTGGAACTTTTTTTTCACCCTTGCAGCTGTTTCTATCCTTACATCCATTGTCAGGATTCATCCAAAGCACTGTGGCTTAGTTGGTCTTCTTATCCTTGCAGGTACAGACATCTCCAGTTATGTTTGATGGGCTTTATATTGCAATAATCCTTTTTCTAATGTCAATTGTCGTTCTTTATTTCAGGATACCAGATTTGGCTATCTTCTGGATTGAATGAGTACCTCATTTCTGATAAAAGAGGTGCTGATATAATCAGCCAAAATAAGGAAGGCGTTTATAGCATCTTTGGTAATGGATCTTTTCTACATACTGTATCACTTGTTTTCTTAAATGGCTGAAAGCATATAGCCATGCAACCTTGTCAGCATGCAGATGCAGGCTTAAATGCATGTTTCTACGCGAGCATCTTACTAATCTGTTTCTTTATTTCTTTTTACCCTATTGTTATGTGCTACACATAGTTTCTTACTTTGCAAAGCGTAAGTACACACTAGTTACCTTTAGCTATTGTTCCGTTTTAATAGATGCACGCCATAAATTTGCATGCATTGTATTTTGAAATTGCTGTAACATTATGCGTTTTATTAATTGAACCCCTTTGATGACACAGGATACTGGGGTATGTTTCTGATTGGTGTTTCTCTGGGTTACTATCTGTTCGTCGACAATAGTTTAAAAGGAAAGAACAGGAACACTCAAGTGGTAACAGTCTGGGTTCTTGCCGCATCATTTTGGTAAGAAACAATAAGCACATGCATAACTCCTGTTTTTAATATTTTCTGATCATTTCACATGTCATGTTTATAGGATTTTGGCAATCATCCTTGATAGCTGTATTGAAAGAGTTTCTCGGCGGATGGTAAGATACTAATTTTGGAGGCTTTTACTCTAGAATGAAATCTATCATGCTAAGTCATCTTGGCGAATATTTTAAAAGTTATTGTGCAATGTCAAAGCAGTTTTGTGGTTTGTACAGCAGAATATTGTGGTCATATCACTGAATGAAAAAAAAAATGTCTGTCAGGAAACTTATAATGCCTAAATGAATGATTATGATGTAAAGGAGTTATAGCATTTAGAGTAAGGATAGAAAAAAGACTAATATCAAACACTTAATCAATCCCATAAAAAACCCTCAGACAATTTTATAACATGTCCAAACAAGTCAAAATGTCTACATATTATCTTGAGTGGTTTAGCAATTTCTTTTCATTTAGATTAGCAGATAGGCACGTTCCCAAAGTCACAAGTTGCCAGTGAAGCTTAACCTTTTCTGGGCAGTCTATAGATTCTTTCAGAAGTGAGTACATGTAGCTTAAAGCTTGATCAAGGTGTTCTTTTTGCAGTGCAACTTCGCTTATGTTATGCTTGTTTTTGGCCAGAATTTTCAGGTATTGCTCTTTTCTATATTTCATAAAATTATGGTGTGTATTCATTAGCATTTGGAACTTTCAATGCAGTCAGGTTTTTTTTCGTTCACATTTTGCAATGTCTCTTTGCACGTCAAACACTGAACAATATGTACTTTATCCGATGATGCCTACATCCCATAATGAAGCCAACGAAAGCCAAGGCACTAGGAACAAGTTATTATATGCGGTCTTATATGCTTTAAATATTTTTGTTCTTTCAATCAATGTATTACATCATTTACATGTTTCCACTCAATCTAATGTTCACATAATGGTCCCACGTTTCATCTCTAACCTCACATCTCCAATATAGGTTTTATCCATCCTCACATTAGCAGGGTTTGTTTCATATGAAAAGAACTTGGTTCTTGAAGACGCAGTCAATCAAAATATGCTTGGTTCATTCCTTCTGGTAAGATCATTGCTTGCTTTCTTTGTCAGTTGGGAAATGAAACTTCTTAAATTAACCTCACTACATTTTCTTGAAAGCTCTTCAGTGTGCCAGATTAATGGACTGAAACTTAAGTTTCTTTTGTTCTTCCAGGCAAATATCCTAACTGGTTTGGTAAATCTCTCAGTTGATACGCTCTCTGCCTCTTCATTCTCTGCTTTCATGATTCTGTCAGTATACACCTTTACTTTATGCATGGTCACTGGGCTTGCTCATTTTTTGGGTGTTAGAATGAAATTCTGGTGAATTGTAAACTAACATTTTATACGCTGTATTTATTCATCAACTCTTCAGCAAGCTAGTAGCTCGCTTGAAGTAAAACCAAATATTTTTTGGAGGACAAAACGACATTGCCAGACTAATTAGTTGATCCAGTCATTAATTCTGCCTATACTCTAGATCTGACTTCTTTCTGACTTGTTCACTGTACGAAACCATTTCCAAGAGAAGTGTTCGAGTTTCCTTGTCCTCTTAATTTTCCTAAATATCATGGAGAACGGGTCTGCTGGTATTAATTAATACCGATCTGAAGGCAGAACATCCACCGTAGATATTTTGACGAATTAAACACATGTCAAGAGTTGTTTCATTAATGTGATGCCTCAGTCAGAATTTGGCTTGAAGTATCATAGGTTTTAACTGCTATACCTACCACTTGTCATGGATAGAGTTGAAAGCAGGGTTCAGGAAAGCAGTGCTCTACTTGAATGTTACCCTCAAGTTTTCTGCGGATAACATCTAAAGAAATAGGGGGTCACTTCTGACTATAATATTCACAGATGTAATCATCTGATTCTTCATAGAAAAGATAAATAGCGCAAGTAGCATATGTACAGTACCAAGTACGGCACGATATAAATTGATGATGTACAGAATGCAACCACATATGATCCTGTAGTTGATTGGTTCATGTGACTGCTGGAAGAAAAATCATATGCCCACCCTATTTATCGTTGATTGACTTTTTTGTGGCAATTCCCAAGTCTCGCAGCGAAAGGAAACATGTTAGAGAGAGATATGCATCTCTCCCTTTTTCTGCACTCAATAAATTTTAGAGCCGCTGCTAATGGAACCTGTTAATTATCTTTGTTCTTAGAAGCTTGGATAGGGAATAATTTTGTTAGGCCTCAAAACTAGTATACAAGGTGAGACAGCCCGAAATCCGTTACTGTAGAAATTCTCCTTTGCAGTTGGCCGCCAGAAATTTTGATGGTATGCCAGAACCCGTTTGAAACCTTTCCTGTTCCACGTTGAGGCTGAGGTTTTCCTCTGAAGTTTCTTTGCCAAACTTTTGTCCTGTAAGAACATCATGCCTCGAGCATTGGATGATGCAACGTCGATGGGTCGTCGTCGGCCACGTTCGTATACTGCACATTGCCCGTGTGCCAGGCTGACTGGAAGGACGGCTTTGATTGCTGATGTCGTTGTTGCATTAAGTTGCAAGAGGACCTTGCGATGAATTGGTGACGCGGATGACCTGAATTCATGATCCTGATGCATCCAGTCGACCTAATTGCGATTGTGTACCTAAGATCCTAGGTCTCTATTCTTAATGAAAAACCTCTAGGCTCTTCACCTCATCAGGTCTAGTTTTTTTTTTTCTCATTGTGATTGTGTCACTGGACATAACTTGGTTTCAGTTAAGGTTAACAGAAAACTCGCGGGCTCATGCGGGCAGTATCTCTTCCATTTATCACTTGCTAGGGCAGTCTGCACAGTGCCGTGCCCTACGGCTTGGCGACCGTACTTGGCACTTGGCACCAACACTCCTGCCGTCCTTTCCGTGACGGGAAAAATGGCACCAACATGTCAGGGATCAGTGCTCTGTCCTCACAAACATATCATTTCTTGGTATGCACAATGATGTCCTAAACGACTTCTAAATCCTATACGGAGGAGTACAACGTTAACACTGCTAACACACATGGTTTGTGCCTCATTAGCTTGCTGCCTAGTTAAGGAATCGTGATACCTAGACTAGGTAACAGTGACATACGCCGTACGGCATGAGGACGTGGGTACAGAGAAGGATCCATGGAAAATGTACTGACAGGCTCATTACGAGTGATGACCATTAATGTGATTCTCAAGTTTCGCCGGAAACGGCCACGCCGCCGGTGACCTCTCGCTCACACTGCCGTGTCCATCGGCCATCGCTGTCGCGCACGTTGGCCAAGTTGACGAGACATCTGGTACGCCACAATAACTCGCGACGATGGCGAGAGCTCGTCGGCGGCGATGCATCGCCGGCCGGGCTGACCCGGTCAATCACCTACCATCCGCGGCTCTGGTTGGTAGGTCGTCGGAGCCTTAAAGTTCGTCCTTTTTTTTTTCAGTGCTCTGTTTCCGGCATCATACAATTATGCAAAGACACTGCATACGAGTGTATCTCCGAATAGATCAGTCATTTTTTTTTTCCCCGGAGAGTTGCGGCTACGTTATAATCCCAACGTAAGGCAGAAGTTGACCACGCTGCACTGTATACAGCGCGTTGACTTCAGGTCACTGCCATAGTGCCATTTATTATTCTCAAGGGTTGACCTTGTAGCTGGGCATGGGCATGGGCATGGGCATGCCTGCTCTCCTGTATCTCGTGTTGGTGGTAGTTGTAGGCTTGTAGCGGCATATATCATTTCCCTAGGAGTCACTCGATCCAGGTATTGCGTGAACACTAGATTGCTTACTTCTGTCGTAAATCCTGAGGCCTGCAGCACGTACTGTACTGGAGTAAGCATAATCAGTACGTATAGGAGTACTCTTGCCTACTCCACTGATCGCGATCAGATCTCTTGCTTTCATCTTCGCGAGATCTATCAGGCCGGTCAAGTCAAGAGGTGACGAGAAATGGATATTTTCACGCGTGCTTCTTGTCTGTGTGCAGTGGAGTGAGACAGAGATAGTCAGGGAGCTGTAGAGCTGAGCTGACGTACGACGACTCGGAAGACATCAAAATGTGACGACCGACGACGTCGAGATGCATGGTAATAACTGGTGGCCCCTTGGAATTAATCCGTGTTTGCCTTATTGAAACGGTATATATGGAGAGCAAGCTCATCAGGTCGAGCAGTCAGTTGTCGACGAGCTCGTGTGGCTACTTCTTAGCAAGCTAGCGTTTAATCGGCTGACAGAATAGCGATGTTACAAATATCATGTGGCTCCAGTTACAATTAGGCAAGCAAGTTGTGCTGCAATGACACGACTTACTCGATGTAACAATGCACGCTAATTATCTTGGGGAACGACGGATGATTGAGCTCCCATGCTCATGCATATACGCGCGCGCGAGAAGTCAACTATTGGATAATGGGGGTCATAATAACGTGGTAGGGATATGAAAACTTGACGTGCATTAGCTCGTGTGCAGTAAATGGCACTAGTAGCTCCTGCTGAGCTTTGACTCTGGGTCTGACTCGACCATTTCATTCACTGTGACAATTAATCCACACGCCGATCATCACTCTACCGTTTGACTTTGCTGTGCCGCGCGTGGTACTGTACACATCCGGTGGTGCATCTATCTATCCCAGATACAAAAAAAATGGTCAGCTTTGAGCTTGGCTCTATTGCTACCTACCCCATGCCGTTTGCTACTCTTCGCGCCAATATATATAGGCACACGCCTCTGGGTTCTGGACCCTTGTCCTTTGTAGTACACACCATACCATACCCTACACCTTGCATTTCGTATATTCATTCACCAACAACACTAGCTCGACCTCCTCGCACCTCGTCCGCCCCCGTGCCGTGCGTGCGTGCTACTGATCTTGAGGTTGAGGCCAAGCAAGCAACGGCGGCGACTCGATGGGGCGGCCGCCGTGCTGCGACAAGGAGGGCGTGAAGAAGGGGCCATGGACGCCCGAGGAGGACCTCATCCTCGTCTCCTACGTCCAGGACCACGGCCCCGGCAACTGGCGCTCCGTCCCCGCCAACACAGGTGGCTTTGCTTTTGGGTTCGGGTTGGTATTGTTTCTTCTACCTTCTGCTCGATCGCATTCCGACTGATCTCTGCTGCCGGCATGCACGACGCGATGCAATTGCAGGTCTGATGCGGTGCAGCAAGAGCTGCCGGCTGCGGTGGACCAACTACCTCCGCCCGGGCATCCGCCGCGGCGGCTTCTCGGAGCAGGAGGACAGGCTCATCGTCCACCTCCAGGCGCTCCTCGGCAACCGCTGGGCCGCCATCGCCTCCTACCTCCCCGACCGCACCGACAACGACGTCAAGAACTACTGGAACACCCACCTCAAGAAGAAGCTTCTCCCTCCACACCATCATCCTCCGCTGCCGCATCGCGCCGCCGCACACGCCACCCCGAGCCCCTCGCCGCCTTCGCCGCCGCCGCCGCCGCCCAACAAAGGGCAGTGGGAGCTCAGGCTCCAGACCGACATCGACCTCGCCAGGCGCGCCCTCCGCCACGCGCTCTCCGCCCCGCCGCCGCCGCCGTTGTCGACCGCCGGGTGGGCGCCGCCGGAGGTGGGGAAGAAGAGCGGCAGCCCTGCGCCGCCGCCGCCCGTCGCCGTGGCGGTGGCGGATAGCGCGTCCGGGTCGACGTTGGAATGCTCCGTCGTCTCCACTACTTCCAGCGCCGCCGCGTTGGCGGCCGGGGGCCACCTGTTGGCGCGCGCGGAGGAGAAGGCGGCGGCGGGCGGGGAGGTGGCGCTGTCGGAGATCGAGTCGTGGCTGCTGCTGGAGGACGGCGTCGGCGCCGAGCACAAGCCGGCGCACGGCGGCGATGATGGCCTCCTGCTCGATGCGGCCCTGCAGTACAATTTCGGTTTCTAAATGTTATTATGTGACCCACGTTGAAGCTAGCCCGCCACTAAAATTCTGAGCGCAAGGCTTAAGGTACTACTATAGCATTGTTCATTGACCTATAGCACCACTGTGTCGCCGCACGTTTTTTACGTTGGGCCCGCCCCCTGCCTAAGTGCATGGCAGTTATATACATGTTGCGTAGAGAAGCCGCCACGGCGAGTACAATCTGAAATTGATTCGTCGAGTTGCAAAATGCAATTGGTATGGTAGCATAATTGCAATTGGTCTAGTCTCGCGATTGCAATTGATTCGTGTGTAGCTGTAACTAGGATACAGAATGCACCACCCTGATTGCAGCTAGTCGCGAAGCTGCAAATGGACGAGGAGTGCAATTGCAATAGGTTCGTGTCTAGTTGTAAAAAGATAGTGACTTACATATAAGCAAAAGTAAGTCGTTTGACAAGGAGACAAAAGAGATGAGCCCTATATTGAGCTTCACCTCCCCAGTGCAAAACGAGAACAACTTTATGCACCAAGCCATTTTCAAAACTGTTGTTTGGTATAATATAGCTTCCGGTAAAACCACCGGAGGAGCCAGTTCAAAAGCTCTGCCAAAAAGGCCTACATCTTGCATTGGAGTACCTGTCCAGCTGACTGATAAATGCGAAATTGCGATCGATCGACGTGCTACTTACTTGCCAACTAGTGAGCTCCCAACACGCTGCCGCATTTACGTAGGTACGAGGCTCGGCATGACGCTGGTGGCCAGAGCTCTCAACAGCAATTAATAAGCCGGAGGCCGCAGGGGAGCTCCATCGCTTGAGATCGCGCGTCGTCGTCGAAGCCTTTCATCCTGTCGATTCGATTCGATCTAGTGGTCGCTGTGAGCTGCTTGTGTGGGCACGGCTGTCCGCCGCCTGTGCCTTTGGCTCGGCTGCCGGCCTGTGCTGTCAGGAATGCAGACACGACCTAGCATTCAGTTTCCTCTGGCCTTGTTTAGTTGGTGAAGTTGGGGAATGTTGGAAGTTGGGGAATGTTGGAGGTGTGAATAGTGCATTGGTAAGTGTGTCTATGAGAGAAGATGTGACTAGAAAGTTGGCGAAAGTTGGCAATCTAAATAAGACCTGTACTATATGTTTCTTCCGTCATCATCAGGCATTCAGGCTCAAGTTTCGGCAGAGTGCATGAAGCTTGTGCCGTCTCACCGCCTTCAGTGGAGGACGGCGAGCTGAGATCCAACGCGATCAGTAGTTATTTACTTAATTTCTGTTAGAGCTTTTTTACGGTACTATACTGGGGCATACTACCATTTAAAAAAGACTAGTATGAAAGGATCTAACTGTCCAGAAAAATTTATACTACTAGAAACTTGAATTTGCCTTGGATTTTTGTCCACTTAAACTTGTTCCACAATCAAAGCCATAAGCCATAAAGAGAGAGCATGCCATCGATCGCAGCCAGGAGGACCAGGACCACGTCCGCTAGTCCGCTAGTGTCCGTCGCTCGCTGCACCGTTCAATTCAAACAATACGGGTTTCAGTCCTACACCAACGTCTGCCTGATGCACGCTAAAATCGCTAATGCGTACTCATTCGTCACAACATTTTCCAGGCAGGGGATTAGCGAAGCAGAGGAGCACAACTTTGAATCGTCACGTGGTTCGGTTAGCCGATCGTTCGCTTTGGTTTCTTACGACGAAATATACTAATCTTCGAGATAGTTACAGGAGTACGATACACAAGGGTACATCCATAGATATGAGCGTCTATAGACCATCGAGCTTTTCCATATGGGGTTACAAAATCAAAGTCACTGGGGGCTGCCGGGCGCACGCATTGGAACCACAGAGGTAGCACACTGCACACACCCCTACTCTGCTCTGATCAACGATAGCGATACATCGCCGGCTTTACCCTCGTCGCCAATGCATACGACTCGGATTCTTGGAAGAGCTCGAAAAGCTCAGGGGTATCTACCCATCTTTCCTGTCATGGAATGGATGCAAAGAAACACAAAGCTCCCATCTTATCCTCCGATGAGAAATTACTATCTTACAATCCAACTGAATGAGCTACATTGCATCGATCTACCTCCTCGCTATCATCCTAAATCTTAGGCGTACAACCTACCATCCTGTTCATTTGTTTCCTGTTGCCCGCGAATCTCCTGCAGAGTGCAGACTACTCCCACTGTTTCTCTCTGGCAACAGGCGAGAAGCAAGATTACACTCTCTCGCTACAAAAGGAGACGTGTCCAAACTTCAGAGCACATCACTTTAAACTGCCGGAGAGCGTCAGCTCCGGTTGTGTATGGGGTCCGAGCCGCGCCGGACCCTCCACTTGCTCATCTGCACGGCGCCGACCGTCGTCGCCGCAGGCGCCACGAACGGCTTCCCCGCCGCATCGACGCCGGCGGCATTGGCACCGCCGCGTGCAGAAGGCGCTTCCGCCGGTGCCGGAGCTGGTTCATGGCCGACGACGACCTCCTCTCGCCTCAGGCCATTCACCAACGCAGGAGGGTGCAGCACCGCCAGGAGGCAGACAAAGGCGGAGAGCGCCAAGAGCCTCGACCACCCTCTGGTGCTCGCCATGTCGCTGCTGCTGCTGGTGCTGCTGCCCAGCCGGAGACATGCAACTTGATGCTGATGCCTGAGGCTCTGATAGTTTGGATGCAGTAGTTAGTACAACCATCAATCACAGCAATGTCCTGTCTGTAGATATAGGCCCAAGGGCACGCCGGGTCCCAAAGCACAAAGGGACAAGGGAGGCATGTCTAAGGCTGCTTATAGAAGGTTCTGAGACCCTGACAGTTAGATTTTGGCAAAGTCATTGGATGGGGAGAGCCCATCGACTATCCCCAAGAGACAAGCCTAAAGTGACTGTAGGGGATAAGAGCAACAGCAAGAACCAAACCCCTGCTTTAGACCCTTGTTGCCATCCTCCTCTACTCCAGACTCCAGTAAAACCAAAACTGAAGCGTTCATAGGTAGAGGTGAAAACAGGTCAGGTTGCGGTAACCAGCAGACAACAGTACAATGCAAGGCTTTGTGCTTTCGCATGCTTTTCATTTGTTGTGCTTGCCCTTCTTGCAAGGAGCACTCTTTTTTGCTTTGAATCTTCCAAGCCCACCAAAGCTATCCATTCAAACCTAAAGGATCTGCACCAAGTTTCAATAGCCTCTTTCCTCACATTTTTCCATGTAGGCTAACAACATCCAATGCTTTGCCTGCTTTACTGCAGAATGCAAAGATTGGGGAATCTTAAAGCATCAGCAGTAGTGTTTTCTGGGATCCAACGGGTTTGGTTTCTTCAAGCTGTGCATGCATGGACTGGTCATGGTCCAAGCCTCCAAGGATAGCATTTTATCAGTACCAAAGTGCAAAGATAAAAAAAAAAACACCAACTAACTTCGTACAAAGTAAAGATTGTGCCACCTTAGCTGCAAATATACTGTTTTGTTGAGAGTCAAGCACTTGGATGCAAAAAACAAGAAGAGAAATAATTATAAAGTGATGCAAGATTATGCTAAGATTCCTGCTTGCGAAGTGGGCAAGGGAGCCCACAAGACTGTTCTTGATACAAAAGAATAGGAGGGAGTTTAAAGGTGGGTGAAGGAATTAATTTCCATGATTTGGCCTTTCTTTGGATAGATTCCTAAAGTGCTCATTCAACTATTTATATTTTGAAAGCTAACAGAGGCTTTCATCTAGGACGGCAAGTTGGTTACCCACAAATTAGGATACCATTAGAAAAACGAACAATCATATCATGCAAGTTATGGAAGAAAAATAGGTCTAGGAATCCTAGATCAAAAAAGGCACCACAAATAACAAATGTATATTTACTTGTCTGTTAAGCAATAGGCAATGCAACATAAAAGGAGCAGCCACATGAAAAGCATTATGATCTTAAAGCAGATAACATGTTGATCCGATCATAGTAATGATGATGTACTGATTAAAGTAATAACACAGTTGATTTCAAATGCCGTGGCTATTTCTCCTTTTGGTCATAGTTACTTGCAAAGTATGCTAGTAAAGACATACAGGTACAGAACAACCAACTTTTACCAAAGATTGCGTCGGAGCTAACACGTCCTTTTCCTTCTCTTCTTTGGTATGATCTGTCAAGGCACATTGTTTGCAATTAGTGACTACAGATAATACAATCTGAAACAGCTAATATGGATCATGGAACCGTACTGGTGGAGGTTAATGGGGGCCAAACCTCAAAGAAGACTATACTGGCTTAATTCACTTATATTTCTTCCATAAGTGGTTCATAACCAACATTTTCAACGGCTCGCGCTACTTGTTACAGTAAATCCAAGGGTTTCCATAGTTTTGCTTCTCTTTTCTCTTGGTGTTTGAAACATTTTTTTTAAACATTTTTTGTTGTTTAATTTTGACACCCTTCCAAAATTATCAAAGTAAATTGCAGCATGGCACCTAATTGCTACACTATGCATATGGTGATCCATTAGATTAATCATCAGCGTCCATCTAGGTAATTGGACATTGGTACAAGAACATTTGTAAATTTTGGGGGAAATATAAGTTGTCACTGTGAGCAGAGTTGCCCTACATTCTAATTCTCACTTCATCAACATATCCTTTGTATTCCTATTCCACAATAACGAGTACTGTATTTGTGAATTGCTAAACTGAGGACGAATTTACAATTATTATTGAAGTGCAACAGATGGATCAAGATCTTTTTCCTCTATTTCTCCTTGAAGTTCGTTGTCGTGATGATATTTTCAGTGTCAGTCTAGAAGAGTAGTTTAGAGTGGGAGCTGTACCACCTTAACTTCACAACTTAAAAAAATCTTAGCTGATGTGCAAACAGAAAGAAGTTCAACAAAAGTAAAAGGTATAAAAGAGAAAGTACAGCATGTTCGAACGGATCTCCATACCCCTTGCTTCTGCTAAAAGCGAGCGATCTGTTTGGGTCATGGACTCAGCTTGCCCACACCTTCAAAGATGCCACCAGATCACCTGATAAAATTATATGAAGAGTGGCCAGGCATTAAATCAACATTTTCATGGAAAACAAAAAACCGTTCCGAAATGTCTGCATGCCTTCATCAAGCAAACCTGCAAACTTAAATGTGGTGCATCGAGTTAAACTTACCACTCTTGAAAGGTAAGAAAATGTTCTTATAAAGTGCATAGCAAGCAAGCTCAGAATACCCTGTCACTCTGTCAGGCAGCCAGGCAGGAAACAAACCTCGGTGCTTGAAATAGAAGCTGTGAAATCTCAGTGTCTCATTGCTGACTGAGAAATAGCAACGGACGCAGCAGCGAGGTCCCTTAGCCTGGGCAGTTCGGCGAGGCATTCCGTCGAGCAGGTTGGAAGCGCTCTCTATCACCAGAGGCGCATCCCTTATGACCAGCCAGCAATTTTGCGCCCGGGAGACAGCCGCTCGAGAACGATCGCTGCAAATGGAACTGAGATCAGGGTGATGGATCACCATTGGTGCAGGTTCCTCCGGCGTGTGCTTGCTCGGAGGGAATTGGCGTGGAAATTGGGGGCACAGCAGCCTGGAGACCTGGACACGGCCGGCAGCCGGCAGCACGCGTCATTTGGGCGGAAGATGCCCGGCAACCGACAAGCCAATGGGGAAACGCCTCCGCATATACCGTCCACGTGTCAGATAGGACGGACGGATAGGAGCACTGGACCCGCCGGCCGCACCCGTCGGAGCGAAGCGGCACGCTCCCCCCACTTTTGACGCCTCCGAGGCGAACCACCGGGGAAGAGAGAGGAGCAGCCGCCTCAGGGCCTCAGCTTTCCTCGAGCCTCACTCGCCCCACCGCGGTCGACTGGCGGAGAGAGAGATTCGAGGTCGATCCATCCCTTGCGCCGCGTAGATTTTGGGCTCTGCTCGTCGCGGTTCTGCGATAACCGCCGATCCGCGCCTCGCTCTGGATCTCTAGTTGGCCTTTTTTTGTTAGAGAAGGTGAATGTAAAAGAATTTCTCCGATTGGTTCCACGCCTTGTGATCTGCTAGTTCCTTGCTGTATCTTGCTATCCTGAGTCCTTGCGGTGCCCCAGTGATTGAATAATGTGTAGTTTTTTTTTTTGTACTGTTATTTTTCAGCTTGTGTTTCACTGCGGAATCTAGGGGTTTTGCTTGGTGAATTAGTAGGGTAATGCGGCGGAGTGCGAGTAAGATTACAAGTATCCATTATCGTTACGTCACAGGGTCCTCAAACTGACCTCCTTTACTGATGATCCATGGTTTCTCACATGAAATTGTGTGGTATCAGTTGTCTATGGTATTTTTTCCAAATTATCCGTCTTTATTTTCGTTGTTATCTACTCCAACTGCTCTCCAAGTGCTGCAGAGAGCCTTGATGTTTGATACTTCGACTGTACATCAGCGAATTTTTGCGATACCAAATTACCAAAAAGATGTGTGCTGGATGCAGCATTGAATCTTACTTTAACTGTTAAATATTGAATGCAACAAGCCAGCATAGAGAAAATGGGGAAAAATAAAGCCTTTAGTAGCTGACATGAAGGGGTTTTTACTTTCGGAGGGTGGTATGATACCAAAACTCTCTTGGTACATGTGTTCTAGTTTTTCAACATTGATAGCATTTCATGACATCCATTTAGAACTTCATGGATTTATTTCTTTTCCTGCTTTCTTTGTGCTATCGTTGCAGAATTCTGTACTTGATTTTACATTTAATTAGTTATACATGCTTACTCATTCCCAATGGCAATTCTGTTAGGGGGTGGTATGGCTCGAAACTTGACCGAGAACCGGACCAGAAATACACTAATTGTGGTTGTGGTCTTTGGCCTCTGTTCCTTCTTTCTCTTGGGAGCTTGGCAGTGAAGTGGTTCCGGAGGAGGAGACAGAATATATAATTGGGTGATTGAAAAGACCAAATGTGCACGGCTCCCAAATCTGAATTTTGAGACTCATCATAGAGCGTCCGGCCTTCCAAACAATACTGGTAGTTCCAAAACTAAACCTTTCGAGCCATGTGATCAGCAGTACACTGATTACACTCCTTGTGAGGAGCAAATGCGTGCGATGACCTTCCCTAGAGACAACATGATCTATCGAGAGAGGCATTGTCCGGCAGATAAGGAGAAGCTTTACTGTCTGATTCCAGCACCAAAGGGCTATGTTGCTCCTTTCCGATGGCCAAAGAGTCGTGATTTTGTTCCTTATGCCAATGTGCCTCACAAGAGCCTTACAGTTGAAAAGGCTATCCAAAATTGGGTGCACTATGAGGGAAACGTATTCAGGTTTCCTGGTGGTGGAAAGTTCCCTCAGGGTGCAGATAAATATATAGAACAGCTTGCTTCTGTCATGCCAGTAACTGTAGGGAAAGTAAGAACTGCCCTGGACACTGGTTGTGGGGTACGTGAAGTTTCTACCCTGAAAATGCATATGTGTGTTTACCAATCAATCTATCTTGGTTGCTGTTCTTCTTGCATGTACTCTAATCTTCCCTTTACTTTTCTGTTATATTATCATTTAGGTTGCTAGTCTGGGTGCTTACCTGTTGAAGAAAAATGTTTTGACCATGTCATTTGCGCCAAGGGATAATCATGAAGCACAGGTACAGTTTGCATTGGAGAGAGGTGTCCCTGCATACATTGGTGTCCTCGGATCAATAAAGCTGCCATTCCCGTCTCGTGTCTTTGACATGGCTCACTGCTCTCAAGATGTTTAATTCCATGGAGTGGAAACAGTAAGAACCTCAATGATGAACTTCTTTGTGGTGTAATTGGCTCATGTTGTGAGCATATGAAGCATGGTTAAACTTACATTGCTCTGTTTCTGCAGATGGTATGTACATGATGGACGTTGACAGAGTAATAAGGCCTGGTGGATATTGGGTGCTGTCAGGCCCGCCCATTGGCTGGAAGATTCACTATAAGGGGTGGCAACGGACAAAGGAAGATCTCCGTAATGAGCAGAGAAAAATAGAGCAATTCGCGGAACTTCTTTGTTGGAAGAAAATATCTGAGAAGGATGGTATTACCGTATGGAGGAAGAGATTAAATGACAAGTCTTGCTCCATGGAGCAAGATAGTTCGAAAATTGGCAAATGTGAGTTGACGTATGACAGTGATATATGGTGGGTGTCATTCCTCCTCAGCCCTCCTGATAGAATATGTGAATTTTGTCCGCATTTTTTTTTTGTTTATCTGCACTTCCAGGTGGTGCTAGTCCTGTTTTGTCCGCACTGAGCCCTTATCTATTTGCTTTGGTGATGGATGAGGTAACTAGGGATATACAAGGTGATATCCCTTGGTGCATTCTCTTTGTTGATGATGTGGTGCTAGTCGACGAGAACAGGACAAGTGTTAATAGGATGCTAGAGCTGTGGAAACGCACATTAAAGTCGAAGGGCTTTAGACTTAGTAGGACCAAGACGGAGTACATGATGTGCGATTTTAGTGGGACTAGGCACGAGGATGGAGACGTTAACCTCGATGGGCAGGTGGTGCCCCAAAAGGATACTTTTCGGTATTTAGGATCGATGTTGCAAAAGGATGGCGGCATTGATGAAGATATTAAGCATAGAATCGTCGTGGGCTGGATGAAGTGGCGTCAAGCTTCTGTCGTCCTCTGTGATAGGAGGGCGCCACAAAAGCTAAAAGGTAAGTTCTATAGGACGGCGGTTCGACCGGCGATGTTATACGGGGCGGGATGTTGGCCTATTAAAAGGCGACATGTCCAACAACTGAGTGTGACAGAGATGTGGATGCTGCGATGGTCTTGCGGGTATACAAGAAGGGATAGAGTTCGGAATGAAAATATTCGGGAGAAGGTCGGGGTGGCACCCATTGAGGAGAAATTGACTCAACATCAGCTGATATGTTTTGGACATGTCCACTGAAGGCCCCCTGAGGCGCCGGTGCTAGCGTTGCCGTTGGGCAAGGAACGGGGCCACCCATCCCCATCCCCGCGTATTACCCATCCCAAATTACCCAATCATAGATGGGGAGGATAAAACCCAATGGGTACAGATAATCCCCAATTATCCACCGCGCTGCTCTCCCGCTACCACCCATCTCTGCTCGCGTCGCTGCCGCGTCCTCGTCGTCGTGGGTTCCCGTTCCCGCTCCTCTTCCTCCTCAGTCACCGCCCCTCCCACCGCGACTGCATTCCTTGCCATGCTCCTATTCTTCCTCGTTCCTCCTCCTCGCCATGGCCTGCGCCGCCCATCGCTGCTTGCCGCCGCCGTCCATTGATGCTTCCTGCCACCGTCGCCGCAACAGCTAGCTCGCCGGCCCAGACGCGAGGGCCATAGCGTCGGCTCGTCGTCGATTCTTGTCGGCCAACACCGTGCCCAAGGCGGTAGCGGCGGCGGCGCATGTCGGGTTCCTCCAACCCCTCGCCGTCCTCGTCCGCGGTGGCATCACCGCTCGTGTTGCCTGCGGTGACGTCCCGCTAGCGTTGCTTCCGTTGCCGGCCACCTGACACCACCCTTGCCGGCGTACGCGCCACGGCCACGCGCGGCGGCGAGATCCGGCCGTTCACCCTACCCTCGCTCCTAGATCTCGACCCGGCAGCGACGACGACGGTGGCGGCCGCAAGCCGGCGCGAGGACGTGACCTCACGCGGCGGCGGAAGCAGCCGTCGGTCACCGCCGTCAGCGAGCTGGTGCGGTCCTCGTACCCGGCGATGGCGCTGATGTAGCTAGGGAACGGGTACGGGGAAACGGGTGATTATCCTACTTTATCCTATCCATACCCACACTTGGATGGGTAATCCATACCCTACCCATACTGTGCGGGTATGGGTTTGGGTGTGGACGAAGGTTATCCACTGGCAACGCTAGCCGGTGCGTATTGGGGTCCTAGGACGGGCCAATAATGTAAAGAGAGGTAGAGGTATGAACTAGATTGACTTGGGGCAAGGCGATAAACAGAGACCTTAAGGAGTGGAATATTTCCAAGGAGATAGCTTTCGATAGAAGCGCTTGGAGACTAGCTATCAACGTGCCTGAGCCTTGAGCTTTGTTTCTTAGGTTTCATCTCTAGCCTACCCCAATTTGCTTGGAACTAAAGGCTATGTTGTTGTTGTTGTTGTTGTAGTATCTGCACTTCCAGATTATATTTGCTCTTAAACTATTAAACCTGAACTTATTCACGAAATGCAGGTATAAGAAAATGGAAGTTTGTATAACCCCTCTTCCTGAGGTTAATAGTGCATCAGAGGTTGCCGGTGGTCAATTAGAGCCTTTTCCAAAGAGGATCAATGCAGTGCCTCCCCGTATAACCCTTGGCTCTGTGCCTGTTTTCTCGGTTCACTCATATGAAGAGGACAATAAACTTTGGAGGAAACATGTTGATGCTTACAAGAAAACTAATAACTTGTTCGATACAGGAAGATATCGCAATATAATGGACATGAATGCAGGTCTTGGTAGCTTTGCTGCTGCACTGGAATCCCCAAAGTTGTGGGTCATGAATGTCGTTCCAACAATTGCAAATACTTCCGCTTTAGGTGTAATTTATGAGCGTGGATTGATAGGAATGTATCATGACTGGTATGTAGTATAATTCTGTGTTGCACTCTTGAGTTTCCCAAATGTTGGCCATTCTATTCGATTTTCTCACTTCAGTTCTGAAATCATTTTACGGAATAGTAACATTGTGATATGGCTAATGTTTCCTGTTATTCTTCGTAAGTGTATTTTCTTTGAGGATGATATACAAAGATTATAATCATTTCCTGGTCTATATGAAGATTTAGGGATATAAATGAACAATCTGTTTAAGGTGAAGTTGTAATAGAAAAACTTGTTGCCAAGGTCACCGTGTGAATTCTTTGCATTTATCTTTTATCATTTATGGGTTTTTTGCTTTCAGAAAATAATCTGTTTTTTGAGTGATTGCTGCTTGTGTTTATACTTTATAGACGCAGAGTATATAATGCTATTTCCATGTGTTACACCACACTGGTGTTTTGTTAAATGTTCATGTATTCATCATACTATGTTTATTCTTGGTACAGGTGTGAAGGATTTTCTACTTACCCTAGGACATATGACCTCATACATTCTAATTCCATCTTCAGTTTGTACCAAAACAAGTAAGCATGTGATATCTGCAAAAATACAGCTTGATAAGTTTGTGAATAAATTTTCTCAACTATTATTCCATGCTATGTAACAGGTGTAAATTTGAAGATATACTCCTGAAAATATAAAACACTGGAGGAGAATTAACTTATGTGGGACCTAATTGTGATTTGATTATTCTGCTGGTGCCAAGCTTCTGATGGAGGTGCTGAAGGATCAACAGGCCTTTTGCTAGTGACTCATCTCTTCTAAGACAGATGTTTCTTTAATCTCGGGCAATCCTCAGCAAGACATGAACTAGCAATGCACATGCCCTTTGCCCTCACCCCACATTTTTGTTGTTGTATATTAGAATTTCTTGAACTGAAGAGTGTATCTGAACCTATAAGGCTGTTTATATTTGATTTGAAGCACGGACATTTTGAGCCCAGGGATATTATTGTATGACCTTGATAACAAGCAGTATGCTTCTTCATTTTCATGTGAAAGTGAGTCGGGTGGTTCCCGGCAAAGGAAAATCAGTTCAAATTCATTGATCATATTTTGCATTACATGTCCAACAAGGTGATTGCCTTATGAATTTGAAAAAGGAAACTCCTCCATGGGCACATCATTTCACTTAATAAGTTGGTGTGCCTGACCATTTTGTTCGGCTGTTCTTTGGAATTTTAGACTGTTCGCAGATTCAGGCACCAATGGCTGACCTTTTCGTTGTCATTTTTGGGATGTCCTCAATTGCAAATGCCGTCTTGGTTTTATATCTACAATATAGGGTTGTAGTTTGCACTTAATCTACAACATAGGGTTATAGTTTGCTCTTCATCTGTTATCTCCTTCTCGATGAATTCCACAGTTTGTTATTTCTGGCAGATATATGTTGGATGTTCCCCTGCCAAAATGGCGACATCATGACGAAAATGATCTGTCCAGTGTAACCTCAGACAATGACCAAGATGAGCTTACCTGCTGTAAGTCTTCTAATTATGGACTATATTTAGAAAGTTTGGTTTGACATACATGTCATTAAGCTATTGTAGAAGAGGTTAACCTCACTAGGTGCTGCGTCCTACTCATGTAACTTAATTGCAGTTCCTACTAGTTAAAAAACTAGGTTAAATTGAACGCTATGTTTCATTAGCAAGAGTAGTTCAGTTAGAATGTCAACCAGGTCGCATGAGATCTCTGTTGTTACTTTTTACTCCTAGTATGTTATGATAAGTTGCTAGGTTGTTTTTACTTGGTATCTAAAATAATCATATTATTGATTTCATCAAACCTTAAAGTTTGTATCATCAGCGACAACCCTGTAAGCTGTGTTTTCGTTTATTGTTAGGCCTGTGCGAGATGTTAATAGCCTGCCCAGAGTTTATTCCATGGACGAAGGCAATACAAAGTTGATCCTAACATAGTGAGTGAGGGAGACCGATGGAGTACATGGACATTTCCTGCAAGTGCCCCAGAGTAGTTTTATATTTTGTCTCATTGACTTGTTTCATGTAGTTTTTTTTCTTGCAGTGCGTGAAGACGTCGCCGAAGTTGAAGTATACGTATTTTGGTATGATATGAATGTCGACACCATGTCCACACATGACTTGTATGTGTGTAAATGTAAACCCCAGCCTCCATCAAATGGTGTCAGGCCTCCAGAGGTTTACTCTACTTTGGTTTCATCATCACGGCCATGTTTAGTTCAAAAAGTTCTTTGGACTTTACTATTCATTTATTTTAGAAAACACGCTTTTCAGAAAAAATCACCTACAATTTCTTTCAGCCTTTCTATTCATCACTCTCACAGAACACGCTTCCTAAGAAAAGTTTTTTTCTCCCCTCACCAAATAAGCACAGCCCACGTCACCATATCCGCGCGTTGGCGTCACCAAGGATGGCTTGGCTTATCAATTCCAGCTGTTGTTGATCGGTCGGATATATACATGGCACTGTGTACGGTAACGAAATAATAGGATGACGAAACGCCGGCAAGCGGCAACCACGACCCGGGCCGCCCGGCGGCACGAGCCAACCAAGCCCGTGGCGCATGCGCCGGCACGCCGTAGCCCCGGGCCGTAACTGGTGGACCCGACCGGGTGCCCAGCGTGGAGTCTTGAGGCCGCCACGAGCCCACGAGCATGAGCAGGGGATTCTTGTCTCTCTTGTTCCGAGTCTCAACTGTTAAAAATGCAACATAATGCTGTGCTACAGAGTACAGATTATGCTGGCGTCCATTAATGCGAAAAACTGAAAAAAAAAAAGGAGTATTGTACAAGATACATTCCGAAAATCACCTAAGAAAAAAAGATAATGATATAGTGATACAGTCATACAGTGATGAATAGGCCTCGATCGAATAGTACTACGGAGTAGTATTCTTCATAAAAAAAAGAAAATAAAATACTAGTACTCCGGTGGGTGGGAGCGCGCGCGCTGGCGCTGGGGTGTGGAAGAACACGCGCCAGCAGTCCAGCACGCGCCGGGCGGGAGCGGCGGAGGGTGCCTGCCAGGCGCGCATGCGTGCCGCCTCCCCACGCACCATCCGATCCTCTCACAAATCACATTTGCCATCTACAGCTACAATATTTTTTACCATCTACAGCTGATTTATGTTGTCTGATTTTTGAAGTTTGAGGCGAACGTAATAGTTGAAGAGGTTGAAAAATGATCTTATCGCTTGAAATTGTTCTCCTCTGGTACTGTGAATATTAAATGTTCCATAAAAAATTTCTGCACCATTCTCTGCCGTCTCAGTAACATGAATGGGGTACTGTGCAGCGTCTAGGGTGGTTTCCACTCTTCTCGCTAGTGAAGTCATTCATGAGCGTTCCTTCCTCATCACGAATTTCAATGACCTCACATCCACTCACATATTGCAATCCTAGGGTGTGTTTAGATGGTAGAAAAAAACACTGTAACATAAGAAAAACACTGTAGCATTCGCTGGGAAACGTGTTTTGTGAGGGAGGAATAGTGAAAAGTTGGAATGAATAGTGAAAAGTTAGAATGAATAGTGAATAGTTGGGAATCTGAACATGGCCCTAGCCTTTCTGGCGCAGTTGACTTCGCAGCCTCTTCAGGGCTGAGGTTCAAAAGAAGGCCGGATTGACAGCAAAAAGAAAACATCATGCTCTTTCAGAGCATCCCATTCAGATTTTATCTGATGTCTGTAGCTTGATATGCTGAAAGTAACATCAGCATACAGTAGAAGGCTTAACTTCGCCAATGTTTGGCTGCTTCACTTCTGTAATCTTGAACTCCTTGATCGGAAAGGCCATTCTGGACCATCCACGGAAGGCAGAAGCGTCAGGAATTGGAGATTGAGTTTTGGGAGGGCAAGACTTTCACCCCCTTCTACAGAGTAATTAATACTAGGAACAAGGCTTTCACCCCCACATGATCTGCTCATTTGGAAACTAGAACTTTTTGGGATTGCCGCTTCTCAAAAAAAGCAACTAGAACTTCAATCAGAAAATCAGCCTTCCACTGCATGGATCTTTCTTTATCTTGAGCTGCTTATAAAGACCACATTAGCACCTCAAAAAGAACGCATTCAGGTACACAAAAAATAAAATGATGATGCATACCACTAATAAGCAATAAAGAAATAACTATGAACAATGAGGGAATTTTTAAGCTAACTCCTGTGTATGGAAACTCAATATTGTCTTCTTGACTATTGATGTAATTTAACAGCACAGCACATGCTGGGAAGTTGGAAATAAGAAAATGAGAAGTATCACAAATCAGAGGTCACATGAAGGCTTGCCTTACTGGAGAAATGAAAGTGCAAAGATAAGGGCGAAATCTAGCAATTCTGGGTAGCATCAATTCTGTGTGTTCACTTTGAAATCTAGCAGTAGCAAAGATTCTATCCAGCACTGCCATAGTTGGCTGACCCTGGTTATCTGTCCAGGTATAAGATCTTGCTAGGTTTTTTAGCTCAATCAGGGACCAATGGTTGATCCAGTTATTAAAGAGATCTGACCAGTGAAAATTAACATTCCCATTATTGTTGTCATTCATCGTTCAAGTCAAGTTAGAGTCACCTCCCAACAGGGTTGGTCCATCCCACTCCCCTAACACAACTTGCTGTTCATCAATTAAGTCCTGCTTGCCATGATCATAGGGGGAACCATACACAACAACCAGTCTCCAAGTAACTGTCTAAAACATTCCTAATGTTAGCACAAGCACAGAAATTCTTAAAATTCCAGCTCAACACGCTAATGGTGTTAGTTCTGAACCCTACCAGGACAGCACCAGCGGTACCCACAGCAGGCAAGAAATTCCAAGTTAAGCTCCTATCCACAGTTTCAAGAAAAGATTCATGAAAGCTGGCTTTCTTAGTTTCTTGTATGCCAACAAAGTCAACATTATTTTAGTCCACAAAATCTTTCAAGCACTCTAATCTGCCTGTTTTATTCAGGCCTCTGATGTTCCAGAATGCTCCTATCATTGTCCACCAATTTTGGTGTTATTAGCAATAATGCTTTTTTGAACAACTGGTGTTATTAGCAATAATATTTTTTTGAACAACTTGAGACCAGGTCTCCCTAGGTTCCTGAGTAATCTCAGGGCCCATAGGTTTATCCACCACATGGCTATCAATAGCAGTATCAGTGTCTTAACTTAATATCTAGATTAGCCGGTAGCATCACTTCTGGGTATTCATTTTCAAATCTAGCGTTCTACAGTTCTCATCAGCTTTTAAAGAATCAATATTTTCTATAATTGTTTTAGCTATCCGTACCAAGTTTATATCAACTTTTTTTGCTAGCTGAGATAAAAGAGTTACCTGGCCCTTTAAGCAGGTTCAAGGTCACCAAAATGCAAGCCGTGGACCGGGCTTCACTTTTGACCCATCAGTTGTGAGTATGCTTGATGACTCGTAATCCAGCCATATGCTCTGCAATTTCCTATAGAACAGCAAATTTACGTTAAGGAATGAAATATAAAAGCTTTGCATGATTGCGTCAAGAAAACTTACTCCATTTTGTTCATGCGGTTTTTGAGCACAAATTTAATGAACCGGGCCAAATATGGACCCATTTTACTGGTCGCATAAGCTTCCATTTCGGAGATAGACTTGCCATCAACGATATCATTGATGTGGTCCAGCAGATGTCGATTGTACTTCACGGCATCCCAAGTGCTTTCACTGAATAGATCTTTATGAAAACCATACCCAGCATTCTCCTCCTCTTGCGCACCTTCCTTCCCTTCCTCATCAACTGATTCACTTCCTAAGTCATGGTTATGGTAATACACCTTGTACAAGATCTCAGAATTACCAGACTTGGCTTCGGTACGCCAGTCAAAATCAACAGTGGTAGTGAGTAGATCTTCCAATAATGAGCCCTTCATCTCCGCATTACCCGAAAACACTTGAGCAGCTGGGTTTCGGAGGACCTGGTATGTTGAGGACACAAAGTCACGTCGCGCTTGTTCAGTTTTTAGAGCTGGACTGTTTAAAATATTGTCTGCGAACCACCTCTGTCTGACATCTTCCTCTGTGACATTTTTGAGGTCCTTCCGGAGACTTGCGTAACACAGGGGAAGGTCGCTGTCCTGGGGGTCTCCTACTTGCTCCAGCTGCTTCCGGCCATCAAGAACTGGCGTGAATAACTCTTCAAGCCTGCGGATATCTTTAACTCTTGCACTACTCCATTCTGAACCATTCTCAGCAGCTCGAAATACAAATGTTGGCTTTTTGATAATTCTGAATCTACAACCATCGATTACCAACATATCATCAATGCCATATTCCCCATCCCATGACAGCATCAAATCGAAATGATTATGGAAAATTTCATCAGCAAATCCACGCAGAAGTGCTTTTGTAACATTCGCCAGGGTACGAATGTCAAGTCCTTGGCCCAAGACATTCTTCATCACCTTCACAAGATGCTGTTTATTGGCGAAAAAATCCCTCAGGCGCTTCATACTCTATGGTATTCCAGCTAATACAAATGATAGCTTCTGCTGAACTTCTTTCTCAGTGCCAAGACCCTGATCTACAAGGAACTTTTGCACCACTGGCAGCAACAGCATGTCCCTGCCATGAAATTAATACATAAATAGAATAATCATCAAATGCATATAAAAATGGTGAACATCTAATAGCTGCAATAAAAAAACCAGATAAATATGGTCCTGGCCACGACATGACAGCTATGGTTTGTGCACAAACAAACAACTCAGGAAAATACATTCTATGCGAGCAATAAAAGGAATTTACATACTATAACTTGATGAAAGGTTCATGGTATTACTGATACATCAGTGTCCACATTAATGAAATATTTTGCACTAAAGATGGTGTCTTACCTTCTTCCATGATTTGCGATGTGAATAGACAGATTCACATTATGGTCCAATAAGTGCTGGAATGGTATTTCAAATTTGAACGATCCTGTTTCCTTCATAAGATTCACAGTTGCGGGATAAAAGGCTCTCTTGCCAGCAGAATCAATAAAGCTGAAATAAATAAATAAATAAATAAATAAATAAATAAATAATAGATAAGATTACAGTGTGATGACTATGAGAACTGATGAAAAAACTTACTCATTGAGAAATCTTGTGAGCCCATCTATGATATCCTTATCACTTAATGCACCAGAGGCTTGATTTGCCTGGGTGTTTCCTGGAAGCACTCTATTCTTCCTGGTAGCATCTGCGAAGGTCTTAGTCATGTCAGGAAGATGGGGCTCCGGCTCAGAATCGATCCCCCTGTAGCGTAGGGGACGAGGAGCGTAGTCACGACGGCGAGAAGAGGACGAGGAAGAGGAGCCACTATCATATTTCTTCGGCAGCTCGACGAGCAACCCTTGCTCGACCTGTTCCTGAATGGATAGTTCCGTCCGCACAGGTGATTCGTGCTTGCCTGGTAGCTCGAGTCCTCCAGGAATGGGATCTGGATCTGTATCCGGTCTTGGGTTCCCCCTCGACCCCTCCTGCCCGCCAGTGGCCAGCGTAGACGCCAGATCATCCTCTGTAGCCTTGCGGTCTTCTCCTGTGGCGCCGCTACCTGTTTCTCCGCCTATCGCAGACCCCCGGCCTTTACGCCGGCGAGTCTTGCTCTTTCCAGCCACCACCATATGATCCGGCTTGTCCCCCCGCTGGACTCCTATGGGCATTGCAACTGCAACTGCATCAGGACTTGGATCCACAGATCTCAGATGCGGCTCGTCCCGGCCGGGGGTCTTGCTCTTTCCAGCCACCACCATATGATCATGCTTGTCCCCCCGCTGGACTCCTATGGGCATTGCAACTGCAACTGCATCAGGACTTGGATCCACAGATCTCAGATGCGGCTCGTCCCGGCCGGGGGTCTTGCTCTTTCCAGCCACCACCATATGATCATGCTTGTCCCCCCGCTGGACTCCTATGGGCATTGCAACTGCAACTGCATCAGGACTTGGATCCACAGATCTCAGATGCGGCTCGTCCCGGCCGGGGGTCTTGCTCTTTCCAGCCACCACCATATGATCATGCTTGTCCCCCCGCTGGACTCCTATGGGCATTGCAACTGCAACTGCATCCGCATCGGGGCTTGGATCCACAGATCTCAGATGCGGCTCGTCCCCCGGCTCAACTATCACGGGTGAATCCGACGAAGCCTTGCCCCCACTAGTATTCCCGCCTTCCGCAGTACCCCCGCCTTGACGCCGGCGATTCTTCCTGCCCATCTTTACGGGACCCGGTCGCCGAGGATCGAAGTGTTTGGTAGGGTTTAGGAGAGGGGAGGCTGGGACTGGGAGGGAGCTCACTGACTGCAAGTCTGCAACTCGGGTGGGACTGGAAACGCCGGAAGGGAAGTGGGAACTGGCAAGAGTGTTGCAACAAACGACGTGGGCCGACTGGGCCGTCATTCCGTTCAATGTTCTTCTCGCTGCTTCCGTCTTTTTTTTTTCTTTTTTTGCTACCTCCAATTTCTCTTATTCTGAATTAGTCTGTTGTTGTTTTTTACAGGGTAGCCTAAAAATGCTTCCAGATAAATTTACTCATATCTTCCATATTAGGACTCTATGAACCTTATTCTACGAGTATAAATTGTGTAAAAGTCATATGAGAGATTGTTTTTGCCGCTCTAAAATTTATTCCCTCTTTTTGGTTTTTTATGAACTTTGAAGTATCAATGTTGTTTGATTATGGTTCTTTTTCTATTATGATCCAAGTGTCGTTATATTTATTATTTCTTCTATCACTGCATGTGAAGAGATGTCATAAAAATATTTTTGCTCGCAGAATCAAGCAAGCAATTAAAATGTAAGTATGCCAATGGTGTGTAGTGTGATGTGGAGTTTTTTTTTCAAATATTATTTTTTTTAAAGTTAATCGCGGAAATAATAGTCATTTTGAGAAAATAGCAGAAATAATACCCAGTCGGCCGCTGAAGGGCCGATTATAGGCCTGTCGGCCACTGAAGACCCGACTAGCTATCTGGCGCCGCCGTGGCACGCGACAAAACAGATGTCGGAGCCGGGAGGCACCTATCGGCCGTTGGAGAGCCGATAGGCTGTCTGCACAGGCCTGTCGGCTCCACAGACAAATCGGCTATTGAACAGCCGATAGGTTCGATCCACCAGCAGCCATGGATGGAGGGAGGTGGTGGTAGCTGCTGCTGGTACACTAGAGCAGTGCATGCGGGCGCATGCAGCGGCAACAGTTGCAGCAGGCACCACCATGGGCAATGGCAGAGAGACCCACACGGCTACACATGCACATGGAGCCAGTACGTGGCTGTGGGGCTGGCTGTGGCTGGGCGCTTTCTCTGCGCCGACCTGACTTCACAGTACCACTGCCTGCCTGCAGCCACGACTGTTGGAGAGGGAGATGGAACAAAACGATGCAGTGCAACAGCAAAGGGAGGGATGGGCTCCTCAATTCCATCCAGAGCACGCAACACCAATCACTCTCACTCCGCAGCGCGCCGCCGTTGGCCACCTGCGGGTCCGAGTCCGACCTAGCCAGGAGCGGCCCGGCATGCTCGGATGGGCTGGCTGCCTGCCGGGCCAGCCTATCGGCTGTTGACCGGGCCGCTCCTGCAGGGCCGATACGTAATGACGTGGCTTCAACGTCCGACCGACAGCCTACGTGGCAAGATCTGTCGGCCTTTGAACTGACGATAGGCCCCTGTCGGCTGCGCAACAGCCGATAGCTGCCCTATCGGTCATCTAATAGCCGACTGACTATTATTTCTGCTATTTTCTCAAAACGACTATTATTTCCGCAATTAACTTTTAAAAAAATATTATTTCAAAAAAAAACTCTGTGATGTGAGTGTAATTTGAGCAAAAAGAAATGCAAAGGAGATAAAGAGCGGCAAAATTGACTTGTCACGATTTTTATTATTCAATTGAAGCTTGAAACTTCGTCTTAAATGACGGCACAATATTCTTGGGATATAGCTTGAACAAAATTTTGTTATGTTGTTATACTAACTTACTCATTATATTATATGTGAACCTATACATGGCCTTATCAGCCTCCGACCTATTTTCACCATTTTATAATGCAATAAAGCTTAAGATTTTGTTGGATTCAAGCTCTGAGTTCATGTTTTCTTCGGCATTTGACATGATTGATCTGTAATCTATTTGTTTCTTCAGTGTTGGAGAATTGTACAAATTACACAACATAGCAAATGGCTCAGAAGAAGAAAAATCATGCTGCGAGGGGCAAGGAAGAGCAGCACTGCAAGATAGAGCGAAATAAAATCATGCTTTCCCTAAGTTACTAATGTGCAAAATAGGAGTACGGAAATAATGATGATGCCTTTCTCCTGATTATTCATTATGTGTGTAACAACCTAAATAGTAATAATAATTCTTATTATTTTCAAAATATCTTACATGTTTAACACCAGAATATTTAACTACAGCTAATCGACTATTAGTGTGCTGGAGGCGTGCCACAGACTCTAGTAATTTATAATGAAGCACCCTATTGGTTGCATTGGATAAGGAAGCTGCAAGAATAAGCATGGAGCAATTTCTATCCTGTATAGAAGGGTATCTCTTTGAATCTGTGGACCCAGAAACGGTGCTAGGAAAAGGAGAAGAGAACAAGATACCTGATGTTGATGCAAGGCCAATGGCTTGTTGATTCATTTGTCATTTAGAAAAGACAGATTCCAGTCAATTTTGGTTTGAGTCGATTGACATGAATCATGTAAAGTTTCAGTCGCTATGGTAGCTTTCATCACTTCCTTGGCAGATCCTGAAAGATGAGCGGTATTAAAATTCGAGTGCTAAAAAATAAGAGCAATTATGCAAAGGTTATAATATTGTTGCGTGCAAAATTAGTCCTCCGAGCACAAATTCCTCATTACCACTTGTTGGATGGAACAAATGCCAATTGCTCACACCTCACTTAAGCCAACAGTCTTTGGGCTATGACGAGCAATGTTGTCAGAATCAGCATCTTCATCAGTACCAACAGTAAAGTTGTAACCCTCAATTTCCTTAATACCGTCATTGTCATAACTGCCATCAGGAATATTCACAGTGGTTTGGTCTGCAGCAAATGAGCCATCAGCTTGGGACTGATCAATGAACAACTCTTCCAAAAGATGATAGAACCTTATAGGCCTAGTAAGGTAGTTGACTGTTGTTTTCTGTAATACAAAACCAAAAAGAAAGATCGCGACACATGTCAACTACTAAGCATCAAGATACAGAGTTGCAAAAAGGACATGATTAAATACTCACACTAAGATTTTCCTTTTCGGATTCAGAAAGAGTGAACTTGCACAATAATGTGCTGTCAAAACCATTACCACTGTTTGACAGAGCCCGCCGCACCCAACCCCACTTTTCCATGATCTGTAGTGTCGGTCCACTTGGTTCTGAGTGACACCATCAGCAAATTTAGCATTTAAAGCATCTGCACACGGAAGATGGTGTTGTTTCTTGAACTTGAAAGTAGCAGCTTTGTCCTTCCGAATGTCAATGTGCCACTCCAGCATGTACTTCGTTGCCTCCTCGCTCCAACCAATATACTTTTCACGATTGCTGGAGTCCTCCTCGCTCCTAGCAATGGTCTTCTGCTTCCCCATAGCTACCCGGCGTCATCCACGGCGGCCCTGCTGGCCTCCGCAGGACCACAGCAAGCCACGCCATCAGAGCAGGTTGACTGCTGGCCATGGCCTCTTGCGTCTGTGTGTGGGTTGTTTAGCAATTGGGTAGGCTGTCAAAGCCTGTGATTTGATCTGTGCGTGTTTTCTTTGCTCTTGATTTGCACACGAGTTCAAATCTTGATTGGCGACAGATTGCTCCCTCTCTGCGTTCCTCACGAATTGCTTCCTCGATGTCGATCATGTACGTGAGCACGTGCCTGCGCTCGCTGCAGCTGGTCCGGCATGCTGCTGCGAGATGCGCGGCGGCGAGCGCCAGGGAGAGCAGGAGCATGGCCTCCAGGCCAGCCGCGGCGACGGCACCTCCCCCGCCACCTGCAGCGCGGCGCGCCGGGGAAGCACGACGGCGGGGACCGAAAATCAAAGGCCCGCCCCCGCCAGCGCCGTAGAGGCGGTTGGGTTCTGTACTAGAAAGGACAATGGCCCAAAACTCCAAAAGGCAGAAGGCCCAGCCGTATAGGCCCAAAACTTTACAGCAATCAACAGTTATCTTCTTCCTTCCTCTACAATCGATCTGATCTCTGCATCTGCTTGACCATGGCCATGGCGGCCGGTTCCAGAAAAGAACGGAGGTCCGAGGGGACGGGAGGTTTGGGCGGAGCCAGGTATGGCGGCCGCCATGGCTCGACATACTGGTGGCTCCGCCACTGGTGGGAGGGCGAGGTCGAGGAGGATGACGAGCAGTGGCGGCGCGCAAACGAGGAGCAGGCGAGCATGGCGGCGAGGAAGAAGGCGGGCTTGGCCCACCGCTACGGCCGCGCCCACACCCGCTTCCCGCCGGTGCAGTGCGCGTGCTAGTGCGCCATCGGCAGCAGCAGCAGGTTCTTCTCCATCGCCGCGGCCGCTGCGAGGACGCGCTCGAGCATCGATGGCCGACGGTTCGATACAGGGCAATATACGGGATATCGTTACAGGTGAGACTTAAATTTGGAGGGCGAAATGTTTTACAGGATATCCAAATATTACTTTAGGCCTTGTTATGGGAACGTAAATTATAGAAACCAATCTTCCCCCCGTAGAAACTATGAAAACTAAAGTTTAGGTGTGCCAACTTGTGCCAAGTTGGTGAACTTGTCACATCAATCAATTAGACACTAATCAAGAGTATTAAACGTAGATTAATTATAAAACTAATTATACGGCTCGACTCTAAATTACGAGACAAATCTTTTAAGCCTAATATTGATGGTTATTAGCATATTTTAATGACGGAGTTACCGTAGCATGATAATATCTAATGATAGATTAATTAGACTTAATACATTAATCTCATGATTTATAGTCTATTTGTTTGATTGATTTTATTTTAGACTATGTTTAATACTTCTAATGGTCAAACATGAATGGGACAAATTTACCTAAGTTGGTAATGCCAACTTGGTGAACTAAACAGGCTTAGGGTGTGTTTAGTTTGGGAAAGATTCTAGAAAAACATTGTAGATGAATAGTATTCTGTGAGTGGGAGCGATAGGATAAATAGGAAAAAGTTAGATGAGTAGTGTTTTTTTTTAATTTTTTCTATGTAAACGCAGCCTTAAAGCAGAAGTTACATGTGCTATCCAATGGTAGAATTTGCCGGTTACAGTTAGCTAGTTTTGCCGGTTACTGTTGTATCGTTAGTTTGGCCCCATCATAGGCCCATGAGATTTTGGCCCAAGAAACGAAATCAGCCGCATGGCTGCCCCGGCCTGCATTTCGAAATTCAAACCCCAACAGCCGACAGCGAGGCAGCGAGCCAGGAACCCACCCCCACCCCACGCCCACCTCGCGTATTTAAACGCCGCCTCTTCTGCTATCGCATTTCATCCTCTTCCGAATCCTGTTCTCCTCTCTTCTCTTCCCTTCCCGCTGCTCAGCCGTGCGTTGGGTGAAGAGCGAGCCTTCCAGAACCTTCTACGAACGGGGTCCTCGGTACGCGATCCGATCTATCCCATCCCAGCCTCTCGATTCGAATGCTTGCGTTTTCGCCTGCTTTTTTGGGGATTTTTCTCGGAATATTTGGTTCCGATGATTTGAGGCAATCGTACGTGTTTTGTAGTGCTCGTTTGGTTCGTAATCGATCAATACCCGCTATCGCGCTGGTGATTGGAGGAAGAGCGGGGGGGGGGGGGGGGGTTGGGGGGGGGGTGGGGGTTGTGCGGTTCTGCTGGCGATACGATGGTTCGAGATTGCTCCAAAACTTGCGAATTCATGCAATGGTTCTATACAATCAGGGCAGTTCAAGTTGTACGAGTAGGCGAACCAATTCGAGTTCTGTTCCCTGTTTTTTCTGGGCTCAATTGCACGATCCAGGCCGAATTCGAGCTCTGCAGTTTTCCTGTGCATTTGTTCGACATTTAGCTCACGATTCATTGCCCTGTTTCTCCAACTTTGGGCTCGAAATGTTTCGACAATTGGTATGCTGCAGCGCTAATCATCTTCCATGGATGCAGAGATGGACCCCATCAACCCCCGCGTCACCCCTGGCAGCGGCGGCGATGGGAACGGGGATCGATCGGTGCGAACCTCGTCGCGGCGGCGCCGCCTCACGCTGTCTTCTACGGGAACCGAAACTCATATCGGAGTTCGACGCTGCTGCTGATACCCCGGGCTCCGGGTCGTCGTCGTCCTCCGCGGGCCCCGACCTCGAGGTCGATGAGACGCGCTACCGCCGCAACCCCGAGGACTCGCGGACAGCGAACCAGCTGGGGCGTCCTCTCCTAGTCTCCCCGGTGCGCTCGCCGGCGTCGACGGACGACTACGTCCTGATCATGGACGGTGTGCTCGTCGACAGCGATCCCAGCACCCCATCCAGCGCCAGGCGCTTCGTCTCCCTCGTTGACGACAATGAACTCAGCAACAGGCACTCCGTCTCCATCGGCGACCTCGTCCTGGTCTCCTCCGGCTCTCAGGGCTCCAGCGTCGGTGGGAGTGGCGGCAGGCACAGAGGTGGTCAGGTAATTGTTCGCTTGGCACTGATGATCTCATGTCACTAAGTTTCTGATTCACGCTTGCTATATGCTGCATGATTGACATGAATCTGAATCTGAAATCAAATTCTCATTGTCAGTTAACCATAACTGTTCACCATACTGCATTGTTAGACTTTGTAAGAATTTAGTTTGTGCATGTAGATAACTACATTTGTGGGGTACAATTTGTTAGTCATCCATAAGCTTTTGGTCCAGAATACAAATAGGACAAGAAAATGAGATTGGGCATCAAAGTATATTTTTAATTTGAAAAGCATCAAATTGGTGCTTTCAAAATAGATAATTGAAGCCATTTTGTTTGATTATATTGCATCAGTGGTTTAAACTACTTTGCAGACAAAATCTAGATATTCCTAAATCACGTGAAGCATAAAGAGAAAATGGTAACTATTCCTTTTGTTGAATAACGCCTCATATGGTTCATCTTCGTCAAGACATGAACCTGCTAACTAGAAAGCATGTTCTGCATTTGCTGACAGTTTTTTTAGAAGGAAGCACTGCAGTTTATTTTGTATTTCAAAGTTGTTTGCACCCTCTTGGATGCTTTTTAGTTTTTGTGCTCCCACCGATGGTGGATGGAAATGCTCCATTATTAATCCATATCAAGCGTAAAAGCAGTTATAAGTTAGAGAAGAAGAGGACAGTTGGTGGAGAGGAAATCCTCTCACCCTTAACAAATCTTCAGTCTGGAACCAATTATTAATAGTGCCAGAATCATGCTTATGAAGGAACAGAATTGAGGAAGTAGAATTGTTGACAGGAATATGATTAAACATCGTAAATATGTGTAAGCTAATCAATATTTTCTGTTTTGCCTTTCATTCTTCAGCTACAGAGGAGGGAGGAATCTCGTGGGACTCAAGGACAGAGTAACAGATATTTTGAGGTACATATTTCTGGGCCATTTGCTTTTAGTTGTGAAGGTTATTTCAAATAATGTTAGACGACCTCCTGCAATACCTATTGTTTAACGCATATGTGAAATTATGAAGTAGCCTGATAATATTGTCATGGCATATTCTTCTGTAAATCCAGAAAACAGCTGTTTTCTGGATTGATTGGCTGCTTACCTCGCATGAAGCCAGTTACTAAGCCTGCCAAGGCAAGTTGCACGATAGTATGTGAAGTAAACTGACGGAATTACAGCCAGGCACAGCTTTTAAAATAAGGACAATTGTTAACCTCAGTCTTCTCTCTTGTGTGAAAGTTTATTAGAGATGATTTCATATGTGCTACTTGATAGATCCTCATTCAGATACAGAGCGAGAACAATATGAAACAGAGGGAAGGATGTAGTATGTACTGTGCTTTCTTTCTGAACCAGTTGCTATGCTCATGCCTCGTAGTCATCTTAGCAGGAGAACATCCTAGCCTGTTCAGTTAATTTGAAGGCACACTTCCCAAAATTGCTGTTATTGTGATGGTCTGTGTTATGTTAAAAACGCATACATTTATTATTCTCTAGATTGCTTAACCTGTTTCAGTGAGTTTGCAATTAATCCTGATTGTGTGGGGTTTAGAAAATTAACCATTAGGGACTGTCCAATGATCAAACACCTGAATCAAATAGGAATATAAGCAACAAACAGTTCTGAACATCTGACAATTTCAGCGCAAATGCATTTGTCGTCATGGTATGTGCTGTTGTTGCAGTTTAATGTGTTTTTAGGCTACATGTCAAATGTTTGGAGATAAAAACTGTAAACTTCGTTGGGAACTACATCACTACATGCTTTCACAAGATATAATTTTAGCTTCTGTTATCACTTGTCAGTAATGCATTAGACTATAAAAAGATAAGCAGGCGATCTGGAAATCAACTGATTTTACAATTATGATATTCTGCGTATGTGTTACTATGAATCAGACGACCATCTTTTGTATGGAGCAGGGCGTTAGGAGACTGGCCGTGGACCACCACTCCGGGGCGCCGCCGCTACCGCCTCTTTTGTGCTCCCCCACTTCGCCCTGTGACTTGTGCGCTCTCGCTCTCTCTCTCTCTCTCTCTCTCTGATTAACTTGGATCCGTGTTCCTTTCATGCATTGTGATGTGCTGTTTTTTTAAGCTACAGCGTGATTAGAATACTGATTTCGTGATCAATTGATCATCTGGGATGCGTGCTCTCTCTATATCTGAGCGTATTGCTGTTTGATTTATTTATTTATTTGGTATATTAAAGCGTTTTGGGTCACTTGGAGTCCTAATTCTGTGAACTGATTATTCTGTTGCCATAATTTTGTAAGTTTGCGGATCAGTGGTTTAAATTTAGATAAATTTAATTTAGACTGATTAATTTGTGTTAATTGTCAGCCAGTGCAATCACTTTGCAGTTAGAGTAAGTTTTGACATTAGCTGTCATTCTGTTCCCATATGATGCTTCACCGAGTTGAAACATGTTCTACTTCTGATGATTTGACTTGCATTCCAGTTAGCAAGCTCTAATTCTGTCAGCAATGACTGATGCATATGCATTCAATTGAATTTGATACTTGCCAGGTACCATCGTGATATTTGGACGGTCGTGGCGAAGTACCTTGATGGCTTAGACCTAGTGAATTTGTCTATGACCTGTCGTAGATTCTATTGTCTACTGGATGACTATACCTGGCACTGTGCTTTTGTAAGAGACTTAGGCATTACTGCCGCTGCAGACCTCCAGCCCGAACTCCATGGCTTGAACTGGCGCCTGCTTTATGCTTCAACTTTTGGTTTGTGATAACTCAAGTCCACTTACACCTAATTTCATCTTGCTGGTGATTAATCTCTCTCTTATACTTAATGCAGATGGAAACACACTCCTACCACTTCTCCCAATCTGAAGCACACATTGGTAAGTATGCAAATGTAATAACATGGTAGCTAAGATAGATAGCAATGGTAAGCAGTTTATGATACAGTTATATAAGAAGTTTTATGATAAAGTTGATGATGTTGAAGCGAATGCCTTGCAGAGGGGTGGCGGATAGGGGGTTTTGTGATGAGTTCGGAGCATGTATTGCTGACAGGCACATACGAAGGCGAGGAGGTTTCCCCTCAGACAGCAAATACTTGCATGCTCTCAAACATACGCCCCGGCATTTGGATAGCAGGTAGATGCCCACATCCCAATGGTCACCTTACTCATTGATATCATTTTGATGCTATTCTGCTTATATGTGATGTGCAGATCTCCATTTGTTACGTTGCCGAAGATGTTGTAGCCTCAACTCCTGCCTAGGTGAACCATTTAGACAAGTGCATGCAAGTCAAATTGGTCCTGCCAGTTGGTCGATTGGGAGCTAGCTGCAAGTGACAATCTACTGGCATCAATATTTGTTTTTGTTTGTGCATGCAGGAACTATACAGGTTTTGGAGGCACGACACTATGAACTATTCCTTGATAAAGAATTCAGAGAAAGGTGGGCATATGAAGAGATAGGACAACATGTCATCAAGGAATCGCAGTCATTTGCGTTCAGTGGAATTTTTGATTACAAGCATCTCAACTCGGCCTCCACATCAGGTTTGTTTCCTACCAATTCAATACTGATGTACATACATTTTTTACTTCACACTAACTAATGTCTGTCCATTATGCATTGGTTCAGTGTTGCTCAACCGCAAATTCTGGAATCAAAAGGAAAGCAAGATGCAACCCAAGTTCTGCATGAAGACGCACGCTGTTGCTGTCCGTACCAATCTACCCTCCAACAACGGTACGTGTTTAAATATGCCATATACTACCAGGTTTATCATCTTTGAACTGACACTGGCTTTTAATACCTGACCATTTTTTTTCGTCTGTGAATGATAGGCAGTACTACGAGATTTTCAGATCTTGCGGAGCACGTCAGAGGCGAAGCAGATATTGTCTATAAGAATTTGTCAGGAATGCCTTTAGTTTGGTCCTAAAACTTGTTAACTAGCTTCAGATATCAGATAAAAAAAATGTAAGTATGGTAAATATACTCTGGTGGAAATAGCACATCCCCTTGTAAAATTGTTGATAAATCTAAAGAGTTTTTGTGTTTTGAAGTTTGGCATAAAAAAAAGTTAACCGCATTAAAAAACATGGGATAAGAAACAACATAAATAGATAAATAGACAAATCCACTTCGGCACACATAAAGGTTGCACATTACATATTCATAACCAAATTTCTCAGAAAGGAAGGAGTTCGATGGCAGGGGGACATGTCATGAAACACCAGTGGCGAGATGGTCTTTTGATTTTTTTTTTTTAGTGGAAACAAGGAGAAAATATTAAAACAAGAGGGAAATTAGTGCGGTTTCTGAACACACACAGATGATTCAAGTAGTCCTCAAACGGAGGCTTCCTGAATTCCCTGTATTAATCCACCGCCATATCATCATCAGCAATCATTGTATCCTCTCGAGTATGAGCAGTAGCACCACCAGGGAGTAGCGTTGGACCATCATCATCATCAGTTGTACTCCGATGCTTGTGAGGGTACCGCATATGGAACTTGCCTGGTCGTTTCAGACTCCCCTTTAGACCTGCGCCAGCAAAACAACTCCTGAGTCATGAAGAGCAAAAGAATGTGCCACTAAGCACTAAGCAGCACTCCGAGTCATAAAAAAGTTGAATTTAAAAACCCTTCCCCTGTACACTAAGCAGCATAATAAATGTCTAGATAAAAAAAAATCATATGTATCTATCTATAGGGGTTTGCCATTTGTTGGCAAAAGATTGGGAAATCACCTGGAACCATGTTGAAAAAGTTGGAGACCCTGGCCTGCATATACGTGTACCCCGTCATTCTTTCTGCATCAAACACAGCAACTCCCTGTAGCCTTGGGTACCTCATGTCAACAGATAGCACCAGTGGCTTGTCGTCACGGATGCTGACCTTGGCCATCAGGTAAACAATGTGACTTTCACTCAAGCTTAGTGTGGGATGAAGAATAATAAGCCTGTCCAAGGTTGGCTGAGGCGTGACATTTTCCTGCCGTAGCTTAACATTTTCCTGCAGCTTACACAACAACAAGTCTACATTGGCAGTAGCATCGTCAACTATGATACAGCTAGTATTCATCCGGTAGTCCATTTGCCAACCATCTGGTGCCTCCCAAGGACTGGATATGCTCCATGTGGTAAACTCCTGGTTTCAGGCTCTTGCGGGGATACGCAGGGTTGTGGTGTTGTTCAACCACAGTGAGGCGACCATTGACAAAAGCAATGTTACGAAAAAGCCAAGGCTGGCCATGGAACTTGTCAAATCTGAAGAGTTGTGCAGGAAGAGGCAGGAAGTGTGGACGCTTCCGGCCAAGTATGTCACAGACGAGGATACCCCTCCAGGGGTCAACAAAACCCAGCAAACCACCTTCACCAAGTGTGATAGCCTTGCCCGGGATATGACTTTGCGTCATATCCAGAGGAATTGGGGTGCTTGACCATTTGTTGTGCATGGAATTGTACAGCAACAAGTTGAAATTCTGTGGCGTGTCCGGATTGCGATTGAGTGTAGCCATGTAGTAGTGGCCGTTGTCGTCCACGTGTGGGCGAATGTGGCCACCCTCGCTGACCTCGCGGTGGGCAAGGAGGGCAATGTTGTGGCGATAGGGCAGGGAAATCTGATAAGGCTTCTCAAGCCGCCACAATGAGGGTCCCTTGCCGCAGCCAGGGGCTTTGTAGACGAAGTATTGGTTGTTATAGCGGTCGCTAGCGAGAGCAAGGCGGAAGAGGACGAGATCTGCCTCTGCAGCCTCGACAGTGGGCTGCATGTCTAGAGCAGTCGGCGGCAGGTTAGGGCACCAGATGCAGACGTATGAGACCAGCGGCGGGGGCGCGGTGCAGAAGGTGACCCGGATGGCTTCGCCGTTGCTCAGCTCGCCGTAGGCGGAGGTGGCGTTTTCACGGTCGGCGATGTAGGCGTGCATGTCAAGGATAACCCAGCCAGGGGAGGAATCATCGGCGTTGGCGTCGGGAGGATAGCCATGTGCAGGCGGACAAAGGGAAGGATGCATGGATGGTACCTGAGTCTTGTTCATGATTCTGCCGGCTTGGTGCTTCCGAGTTCCGATCTAGCAATCCTCACAAGTCATCGCCTCATCGGTCGATCTCTGGTGTTTAGTAGGGGATTTAGGGAGCATCCGAATCGAAATCCAGGCTGGGGGCTGTTGCTGCAGTGGGAGTTGTATCACAAGACGGAATCGAAGCGAATTGCAAGGGCCGTGAAGGAAATGGGAAATTGGCGGCGGCGGGGTCGACGAAAGATGGAGAAGCATCGAGGGTTAGGGTTTCATTGACCGTCCGATCCCCACCTGCCTCTCTAAATATGTGGGCCAAAATCCACAGCCCATGAGGCTATCCCTAATTCAACTCGACTCGGCTCTGCTTGTTATCTAAATGAGCTAGCTCGGCTCGGCTCGTTATAGTAACTAAAAAACTTAGATTGGTTGGGCTCGGTCAGCCGCGAGCCAGTCGTATGTGTTTGCACAGTAAAAAAACTTTCTCTTTATTTACGTGCTTATCTACTGCACGTAAGGTTTCTGTCTTTTTTTTTCGTGTGTTGTACGGACAGAACCCACACGTCAGAAATACATTTCCTACTTTTTCTTCGTCGTCCACGCAGTCCGCATCGGGTGCGCCAACTTCAGCGGTCCCACCCCGTCCTCTCTATCGATGGCTCCGGGTCCTTCCTCTGTGTCCTAAGGGCAGTCCCAACCTAGACTCTATTTTAGAGTCTAAGCTTATTTATTAGCCTCGTATTAAATGTCTTTTTGCTGATGCGTCACTCAATTATTTGACTTGGTTTCTTATTTGGACTCTAAGTCTACAATTCCCAAGGTATGGACTCTAAGATAGAGTCTGGGTTGGGACTGCCCTAAGGCCCTCCACAATGGTGGTTTGAAGTGATGCTCCAAATAGACAGAGTATTTTAGCTTAACTTACCACACTGTAGCTACAAAGCTAAAGTGATGGCAGAGCTACAAAATTTGGGAGCGATGCATGTATAGGAGCGATGCCCAATGATTAAAAGAAACAAGAAAAGCTGGTCCTCTGGTGCATTTGATCTTCTACATGCATTCAATGATGCTTGCCACTACAGCTTAACAAGAGTGATGCCCGTTTTTCATGTGTGGGATCCAAAAAATTTTAGGCATCACTCCACCCGAAGGCCTAAGCGCCTAGCGCGGCCGCCGTCGCGCGTAGCGCGCGCATCTTGAAACCACTCGCATGCACCGAAGCTCCACAGGCTGGGGATATTTAACTTTTTACCATTATAACAGATGACAACTATCCAGATAACACACTTACAAATGGCGATACATTTTTAGCATAGGAAAGAAAAAACGGATACAATTTTACCACATCTGCTTATGTGGCATGCCAACTCATGGGTTCACCTTGGATCCTAGTCACCACATGCACGGGAAATGACCCCCTTGCCCCTGCCCAACACCACGGTCCAGCAGCATACATATTTACCACACACAAAAATTGCAAACGATGTGCTTAAGGGTGAGTTTAGTTTAGAAAAAAAAACACTGTAGGTCGTGCTGGGAAGCGTGTTCTGTGGGTGGGAGGGATGGGATGAGTAGGGAAAAGTTGGATGATCTAAACTCACCCTAAATCTAGTGAAATAAATTATGTTGAACCAAATAAAATAAACTATCCACACAAATATATACATAGATCCTGTGACCGAGAGTAGCCATGTTTATTTATTAGTTTTGGTCAGAGATGTGGCGCATCGTGTTTTAGGGATGTCACCGGAGGCGGTATAGAAATGCCTGCTAGATTGACGTGCTCCCTCTGCTAGGTCATCTGGTTACTGTGTTTTATTTTATTTGCTTCAACAAAATTTATGTGGTCAAATTGTATATTTTTATTCAACAGAATATATGTCAGCATAATTTGTATGTTCATTTGATTTAGTTCAGCAGAATTTATCTCACTGAATTTAAGCACAACGTTTGTAAATTGTGTGTGTGGCAAATATGTATGATGTTGGCCCGTGGTGTTGGACAGGGGCAAGGGGTCATTTCCCGTGCATGTGGTGACTAGGATCTAAAGTGGACCTGTGAGTTGGCATGCCACGTATGCAAATTTGGTAAAATTATATCATTTTTCTCTTTCATGTGCTAAAAATGTATCGTCTTTCGTAAGAGTGCTATCTGGAGAGGTGTCATCCGTTATAAGATAACAAAGTGATCCAGAGAAGTCGTCCGTCAGGTACTCTGGTGATAAGGTTGCATTGCAGCAGGGCCCCATGTGCGCTTTGGTGGTTAAAAAAGAACGAAGGGTTCAGGCATCACTGATGCAAGCGGGGCGGGTGGCGGCTGCCCGCCCCATGTCCGCACAAGCCGCGACTCCAGTGGCGGGCATATGCGGCAGCCCACATGTTGCCGCTTTATTTTGTGGGGCTTCACGACAGCCCGCATGCGTCCGCATGCCAGCGCCGCGGCGTTGTTTGTTGCAAGCTCCAGCAAACGCATGTGCCAGCGTCATGTCCGTCCAGCTGCAGCTGCTTGACGTGTGACAGGTCGCTGCCTCGGCGCAGGGGCGGGGTAGCTCGGCAGCTCGCACTGGCCTTGCCGGCGAGGATGAGTTTCCTCTATCCTGTGTGTTTAGTTCTAAAAGTTTTTTTTTCTATATTCAGATTCAGAAAAAATTACTTCTCCAATAAATTTTTTCTATTCACCCCACTCACAGAACACGTTTCCTAGTGCACTATTATCTAAAACTACTTTTTGCTGTTTCCAATCTGGACACAGTATTTACTTTCTATTCATCCCTTCACAGAATACGTATCTCTAAAAAATTCTTTTTACTTTTTCTATTCATTCCCTCACATAATACGTATCAAAAATACCTTTTCTCCACCCTATCTAAGCACAGATGTTCCTCGTGTAGGGCACCCGTAGTGTGGCTCGTAAGCGATGCTGAGTTTAGGAGAGAGAGGATCTCGGCATCGTTATGCACATTGCGGGTACCGATGCTGAGCTCAAAAAATCCGGCATCGAGGATAGTTCAATCCCCGGTGCTCGTTTTCTTTCTAGACTAAAATATTCCTTTCTCGGCCGCTGGCACCACGAATGGGGCGACGACGAAGACGAAGACGCAGCTGCAGTACCTGGCCGGTGCCGAGGCCACAGCGGCGGTGCAGTTCCTGGGCGGCGCTCACCTCCTCCTGTATTGCCGCCGCTGTGCCGACCGGGGCGGAGGCTGCGAGGTCGATCCGCGCGCTGCAGGTTGAGTACAGCCGCGGCGACGGGGAGAGCAGCAGGCAGTTGGTCGATCCGCCTCCACCTCACGCTCTGCGATGGGGAGAGCAGCAGGCGGCGGTGAAGCGGGCGGACGCGAGAGCAGCAGGCGCAGGTGGACGGGGAGATCTGTGAGTCAAGCGTGGCGCCGTGGACAGGATTTTTTTGCTAGCTAGCTGCAGAAGGAAGAAGACAGAAATCGTTGGTTGAGGCGTTGAGGGGAAACATTGTTTATTTGTAGAGTGACCCCACATTCGATTTCAGCATCGATGATTACACACTGCGATGAAAAATGGGATCAAGCATCGTGCTTACGTGTAGGTGAGATGATTTTTCTGGCCTCGCTCACACTGCGGGTGCCCTTATCTTGCGAGAGCCGCTCTCGCTGGTGCTTTTGGCAACCTCTTTCCACTTGTCCAGCATAATCTCCTTCCCTAATTTCATCTCAACTGCATAATTTTTTTCACAAATCCTTCTTATGAGAACCAGGGGAACGAACGAGAGGAAGGAAGAGACAAGTTAGCGTAGAGAGGACTGGATCCACCGGTGACTGGAGTCCAGAGGCGGAAGCGGAGGCTCCCACGCACGAGGACAGCAGCGCCGTGTTTAGTTACCAAAAGTATTTTTTACTTCCTATTCATCCCCCTCACAGAACACGTATTCCCAAAATTCCTTTTTTTCCTTTCCTATTTATCCCCCTCACATAACACACATCCCAGAAAAAAAGTACTTTTTCCCCACCACAACTAAACACGTCCCAGGGCATCGATCTCCTTCCTCCGAATCCTCTGATCCCCTTTCAGTTTTGCGAGTCTTTGGCACCGCTGGCCGTCGCGGGCTGCCCGCATTGCGCTGCTACGGTTTTGCGGCTGGAATTGTGGGCCCACGTGGGTTTACGGTGCGGGCTTGCCCAGCGGGTTTGCGAGCATCAGTTCACGAGCTCCCTCACTTCCTCATGGAGTCAGGGGAACGAGCTCAGCACGGCACATGGGCGGTGGGCCGATGGGCGCCGCGTGGTTGCCTGCGTGCTTTGACTTCCCGTTTCACAGGGTGAGTTTAGTTTAGGAAAAAACACCGTAGATAAAAAAAACTGTAGGTCGTACTGGGAAGCGTGTTCTGTGAGTGGAAGAGATATGATGAATAGGAAAAAGTTAGATGAATATTGTTTTTTTTGGAAAAGTTGGGTGATCTAAACTCACCCATTTAAGTCGAAGCCTAACTTGGTATAGTCACCCGGCTCCCCATGTTGACCATTCATTTATTTTATATTATACTAATTATGATTATAAATTTATTTTTGTTGTAGAGTATATTTATTAACAAGTCTAACCGTTTTAAGATTGTGCTACAAAATTTAAAATTTATTGATCAAATTGTTAATTAAAGATTCTAAAGTTTAACCATTGATATCTCTGCGTGCCTTATAAATTGAAATAGAGTGAGTAAGAATTATACGCCCATAGAAGTACATTAAATTTATAAGTGCAAATCGTTTGGTGAGTGGCAACATTACCATGTAGTTGATTATGAAAGGACACGTACACCCGTATCAATGGGAATACTCCATCCGTCCCAGAAAACATGCAACTTTAGAGTTCAAATTTTGTCTAAAAAACATACAACTCTAGGACCAATGATGAGTTTTTGGACCCACCAATGATTAATTCTGGACCCGTGTACTAGTTATGCGGAACCCACGTGGGACCAACGTTCTATTTAGGTGGGACCTACGTATTGTTTAGGCAGGACCCAGATGGGACCTGCGTATTGTTTAGGTGGGACCCGCGTATTGTTTAGGCGGGACCCACATATTGTTGAGGTGGAACCCACATGGGACCCGCATATTGTTCAGGCGGGACCCGCGTGGGACCCACGTATTGTTCAGGTAGGACCCGTGTGGAACCCGCATATTGTTCAGGTGGGACCCACGTATTGTTCAGGTGGGACCCATGTATTCTTTACGTGGGGTCCTATATTGCTTAGATGTTACATATTTTGTCTTTTCTACAGGGACATGTGTTATTTTACAATTACACGCGTGACATGTTTTTTTTGACGGAGGTTGTAGACTTCGTCTTCGCAATTGTTAAAGACCACGGAGGTTTACCCCCTTCGCATGAGCCACGTCGCCCCCGGTTGACGTGTTCGAAAATCCGGAGGCCACGTCTCCTCTTTCGGACCCGAAATTTCCATCCATTCCGATTCTACCGATTCACGTCCGGGCCAGAGTCTCCTACTTCGGGCGCTCCGTGCAGCCAAACCCTAACAACCCTCTCTCCCCTTTCTCTCTTCTCTTTCCCGCCGCCGCCGGCCCGACGCTTACCATGGCCATGGCCCATGGCTGTCGGTTGCTCCCCTTTCTCCTTCTCATTCCTCCTCGCGCTCTCCTCCTCCGCGGGCGACCTCGACCCGGTGGACGACGTGCAGCTCCGCGCCAGGGACTGCTCCCCTTTCTCCTTCCTCCTCCGCGGGCGAGCTCACGTTGTCCGCCGTCATCGAGCCGCACGTCATCTTCCTCATCCACTCCTTCTCCGCGGGCGAGATCACGTTGTCCGCCGTCATCGAGCCGCTCGTCATCTTCCTCATCCACGTCGTCAACGCCGCTGTCGGGATCTGGCAGGAGACCAAATCCGAGAAGGCGCTCGAGGCGCTGCGGGAGATCCAGTCCGACCACGCCGCCGTGCTCCGGGATGGGGAGTAGCTGCCCATGCATCCTCCTTCTCCTCATCCCCACCGATCGCACGGCGGCTTCCTCGACGCAAGAGCAGTCTCCCGTGGTGCATGGCGGCTTCCTCGACGCAGAAGCAGCGGCACGACCGAGCGACGTGGAGTGCGGCTCGGAAGGCCGAGATCTGGTGACCCGCAGATCTGGCTGAGCTCGCCTCCCGCGACCTCCTCCCGGCACAACCGAGGAGGACGACGGGTACGTGCATTCTCACCTAAGCTGTTAATCATGGCTGCCGTGGAGCTCCGCGTGGGGCAAGAACTTTGATCCCATAGTTAATTCAGGTTATCTTTATTCGACCTTGCCATGGAAAACTTTGTCCCGTGCTGTTCTGTTCTCATCTATGTGACTGCTTTATTGTTGCTAGGTTCGGCTGCTTCAGGGGTCAAGCTTGGGCGAAGATGGCAAGGCCATTGAGGAGATCTGGTGAGCATTGCTGGTTCTTTCTATCTTTCTTTCTTTCTTTTTTTGGGTTGAGCATGTAATCACCAGTCAGCATAGAGATTAGTTTACTATTTACTCTGAAAGACAGATTCATTTGTTTGATTGATATTAGTTAGCATAAACATGTCATATTACAGTAAGCTAATTAAAGCAAATACTTAGCTTCATCGTGAGATTGGGATTTCAATCCATCTGTACTATCTAACACAAATGGAATGCCAACAATTTTTTTGAATGGTGGTTCCTAGAAAATATATTACAAAGACGCAATAATAACTCACCCTCCCCATGTATCAAAGTTTGCTGCTCTTATGCTCTATATGAACAAAATGATTTTTTTTTGTGTCATTTTGGATTGGGATTGCAGATTGACAAGACATCCATGCTTTGTCTATGCCATTGGAGTATCTGAAGCAACTGAGCTCCTTGCAGGTGAGCAAACTAGGAAGATAGACCTACAGTGTGTACACTGTACAACATTATGTGGCAATTAACTTAGGGGTAAACCTTCATGATTCGAAATACGTGTCATGGATTTGGCACTATGAATATATAATTTCCTTTGCGTCAGTGGCGTTTAATTTCCCGTTGCTGCTAATTCATATGTGACTTTGAACTGATAGTTGATTCTTAATGAAATTAGCTGATAAACATATCTGCTAACTCAAGTAGTGTCTATTCCATAAAAACTTGTGTGGCGAGTACTGCAGTTTTTTCTTTACATACAGACATTCAATTATATCCCAGTTAACCATGCAAATACTGCAGTTCTTTAAAGTTTTTTTTGCCATACCTACATATTTGTCTCATAGTATCAATGTAATTAAAGCATATTTACGATTTTCTTTGGTGTATTAATCTGTTTGTTTGTTAGAGTCCAGCCTTGCACTGAAGGAAGAGAAAAATATATGCTCTCTTTCTGGTTTATTTAAGTATCAGCATGTGATACAGATCCTTACCATTTTGAATGAATTTTGACTAATGATTGTTTCCATTCATATGTAACCATACTAGGGAATTGGAGCAGCTAGGAGCAGAGAGCCAGAGATCTCACCTAAAGCGGTATCATCGACGTACATCAATACCAAACATAAACATAAAAAAAACTGTTTGAAATCTGGATACCCCTTCGTCAATAGAGGCATTTTCCTTCTCACTTTCTTCCATAAAAATGCGAAGGTCAATATTCCTAAGGTCTCATTTTTATCCAATGGCCTGTGGTTTTATGATAAGAATCTTTGTGGTGTTACTATTGGTTCAGCGAATCAAGCATTGCTCTGTTCAAAACTTTCTGACAGCATAATGCCATGGACCTTGGATACAACTATACATCATACATGTAGAATCTGAATATCTGACACCATTCGCTACTTTTGATAGACAGAAAAAACTAAGTTTCTGAATGTTTTTAAATTTACTCTTGGTAGCTACAGGAAATGTCACTTTTGGAAATAGTGGATCGACATGTAATGTTGCTACAATAAACGATGTCATGTTTCCTAATGTGTAGAACAAATGATGCCTACAAAATATGTTTGTTCCAGTATTTAAGTGTCTTTTTGTTGCCTCCTGTAATGTCACAAACACTCCTGAATGTCAGGCTGATTATTGAATCTACAATTTTTATTTGTGCTGCCTTCCTGCATGTTGTCATCAGCCATGTAATCAATCACAGAGATTAGGTGTTCTAGAGAGGTGTCTTTATTTTGTTTTCTTAGATAGACTTGGCATTAAAGATCACAGTTTTTCTTTGTATTGCATCAAGTGTAACCATGTTTTCATAACGGGAAAGCTGAATAGAGTATATTTGACATTACTGCTTCAGTTAAACAGGATGATACATGATGCAAAATGGTTTCGTTTCTTAGTCTTTGAAGTAACGGAAATGCATGCATTGAGAAAAGAAATGATTTTTAATTTCAATTCCCATTCTTTTCAACTTCCATTTATTCTGAGTTTTCGTAATGATACCATGCAGGTTCTAAAGGAGAGAGCAAAAACAAATAGATTGGTATATTTCTGTCAAAGCCTGTCCTGCTCTCTAAAATATTAGAGGCAATTTCTAACAAGAATCCTACTCTGTATAGGGTTTATTCAATTGAGTTGCTAAAAAATGATGAGAGCTTAAAAGCTCCAAGCTTTGTAGTCACACAAAGCCTGCATAGGTAAGTTTGGCTGGCTCGCTTTTTTCTATTAAACATTGGGCTTAAATTAGGTGCGAATGAAACACTGGCTTGACAAGCTAGCTGCACTTCAAGTGAGTGTTTTTTCTACTATGATACTTACTCTATATTTATAATAACTATATATTACAGTGACTGATGTCTACTCTGCGATGTGAGTGGCTAATGAATGTAATTGTATTGGAAGCATATCTGAAACATTTTTTATATATTTCTGATGCATGCACAATGGCACTAAAATGATCTTACAGTTGTTCCTCGATGCTTTGTTGACCTTTATGCAGTCTGCCAGTCTATGTTCTGTATGTTTTCTTCTGCCGATACATAATTAAAAGTCTAAATATTATGAATTCCTGTGCAGTAATATGCTTTGAGTTTTTGGGTTGAGGTTCACTACAACTCAATATATTCGTAAATGTGATTATTTATTTATTTATGTTTTGATCATGTTAGATTTACTAATCAGGGTGCCCTTGATTTTGTTATCACCTCTTGATTTGGTGCAGAGTTGCCAGTTTTGTAGGACAAGAAGAGTTGGTGGCCATCCTAACAGAGCAAGTTGAGACAAAGGGAGAATATTAGAGCAGTATGAATTGACTGACGACGATAGAAAATAATCTAGATAGTACTATACCAATATCTGTACAGACTACAGACATATGAGTTAGACATTCATTCATTTTCAGATTTTTGTGCTTGGGCCTTTGCAGCCATTCATTCATAGCACGTCATGTACTGTAGGTGTAGGCTCATTACATTCTTTGGCTAATTGGCTCATTACATTCTTTGGCTAATTGCTATGATCGGAGACGTTTTTTTTCTGTTGATAACTTTGTGGGGAGAACTTGATTTGATGTCAATTAAGAAATAACTGAGATTGAATTAACGTCATTTAGACTGGCAACGTATCATATGGAAACCAACCTCTCCGTGGAAACTATGGAAACTAAAATCTGGGCCCCCCACATGATGTTGATCCAAGGGCGCGACTAGATCAGGTGGGAGGGGTGATTTAAAAAACGTCGTGCCCACCTCCCCTGAGTTTTGCAAATCATCCTTTTTCACGTGATCTAGGCGAGCCCTTGGATCAACATCGTGTGTTTCAGATTGAAGTTTCCATGGAAAGTTGGTTTCCACCAGATATGTTCCCATTTAGATCAGCTTTTCATGCTTACAAAGAGAAGAATTATAGCTTTAGTTTTTCAAGCTCTTCATTTTCATTAGATTTATCCGATTTGGTATAAATTTAGTTTTTCTCTTGGTAGGAAAATATATGCTATTTGATCATTGAAGGATAGGGCGCGCGAAGCAAGCTCAAATACATGTAATTGTAATTTAAGTATGAATCTTAAAAATACAAATTCATACATATGGGCATTGTTAGCTGCTACTCTCTCTGTTCTAAACTGTAAGTCATTTAACTTTTTTTTTACCATAACTTTGACAACTCGTTTTACTTAAATTTTTCGTAAAATATCATATTTTTTTGTTATGGCTAGCTTTAGTGATAAATGAATTTCAAGAATGACTTAAATTTGACTATATTTGCATAAATTTTTTGAATAAGACTAATAGTCAAAGTTAGGGTTAAAAAAGTCAAACGACTTACAATTTGGGACGGAGGGAGTACTAGGGAGCTCTGAGTCTTAGATTGTAAATTATCGCATTTAGATTGCAATTTCCTACGTGTCTCTTATGTTGTCCATGATAGGGCGCGCATAGCGCCCCCCTTCTTGTCTAGTAAATTAAAACGGAGGAAGTATTTCTTTACGTGCATCATACATTTATGTCCATTCAATAATAGGGTATTTCTTCACTATAATTATATATATAAAAAGATATGCATAGTGCATGGTCATGCTTTTTATTATAAAATCATGTAGATTTGTATTACGTCATAACGTGTGTGTATATGCGTGTTATTCGCCCGTAGCAACGCAGTAAATAAATAAAGAAACAAATCACTGGTAGGGAAATGTCAATGCTCGAACAAAGAACCGTTTGGGCTCGCTCGTGGGCTGCTAACGGCCGACCTTCTGTACAATGCCTCAGGTCGATTAGTTTGCTCGGCTCGTTACTAAAATATAATGAGCCGAGCCGAGCGAGCTAATGAGCTACGAACATTTCCTCTAGTCGTACCCTTAAGTAACTTTAGACTGGTGATTAAATTTGAGCCTCCTATTTTACTTTTACAGGCGAAATTTAGGAGTTTGAAATTCTCTTCGAACTCCAGCCGACCCGACCAAATGAAAGTCCTGAATCAGACTAGGATGGAAGAGGGCATCTAATGCTAGAGGTTCTGGACCAAAGTTTAGAGGCCTTCACAAAATGATAGCCCGTTTAGAGGCCGTTGGAGTTATTTTTCCACCTGAAAAAAACGAAAATTTTGGAATTGTGCCATTCTCAAAAGTGACCTTCGCCAGTTTGCCCGCAAATGGGTTTCGCTACAATGCCATTATCAAACAAGGACACACCACTGCAATGCCTTTTCTTGAATTTTCTCTCTATTTTGATTTTGCTCCACCTCCACATAGACTGACCAAAATGCCCCTGGGTACTTCTCTCTGCATACAGGCCCAGGAAGGCACTCGTTGCTACCCAAATTTGCTGCACATACAGCCACCAAAATTTGCTGCATAGGATAGGAGTCTTTAGGGGCATTTTGGTCCGTCTATGTGGAGAAAAAATCAAAATGGAGAGGAAATTCACGAAAAGACATCGTGTGCCTTTTTTTATAATAGCATTATAGCGAAACTTTTTTGCGGGATGATAAACTTGCGAAGTCCACTTTTAAGAATGACACAATTTAAATGTCTCGAAAAAAGGGACAAAGACCCAATTAGGGTGAGTTTAGATCACCCAACATTCCAAAAAGACACTATTCATCTAATTCCTCCTACTCACAGAACACGCTTAGCAGCACGACCTAGTGTTTTTTTTTTATCTACAGTGTTTTTTTTCCCCGGACTAAACTCACCCTAGTCGTCCGGTTGGAGTTGCTCAATATCTCTCTTTTTACGGGGTGATGAAGAAATGGAAGCAGCAGAGACAGAGTAGCAGGCAAACCATCCGCAACAGCAACCCCATCCATGGCTGCCTGCGTCCATCCGCCTCGACCTCTCCCACCCCAAGCAACCTCCCGCCGACCCGAAGCGCCGCCGGCACCACGCACCTTTGCACCCGGCCTTCTCCGCAGCCGCGCGGGGCCGCGTCAAGAAGATCCCCGTCCGGGACACCGACGAGCCGGCCGTCGGAGTCCGCGTCACCGACCGCGGCCTCGCTTACCGCCTCGACGGCGCGCCGTTCGAGTTCCAGTACAGTTACACCGAGGCCCCGTTCCTGCCGTTCGGGCCCGAGGCCACGCCACGCCCGTGGACGGGGAGGAAGCCGCTGCCGAAGAGCCGCAAGGAGATGCCGGAGTTTGACTCGTTCGTGCTGTCGCCGCCGGGCAAGAAGGGGGTGAAACCCGTGCAGCCACCGGGGCAGTTCCACGCCGGGATGGAGCCGAGGTACCAGGCGCCGTCCAGGGAGGAGTTGCTCGGGGAGCCCGTCACCAAGGAAGAGGTCGCCGAGCTCGTCAAAGGGAGCCTCAAGACCAACCGACAGCTCAATATGGTGGGTTCCCTCTCATGTTGTCGATTCGACTGTGCTGCAGGATTAGGACGTGCCCATGTGGATTGCTGTTACATGTTGGCTTTCACACCCGGAGTTTTGCCTGCTGTAATTGCTGTTCTCATTTTGACCTCTGCAGGTAGGGACGGCTTGAGGCACAATATGTTGGAAAACATTCATTCACATTGGAAGAGGAAGAGAGTTTGCAAGATAAGATGCAAATGTGTCTGTACAGTGGATATGGATAATGTCTGCCAGCAGCTAGAGGTAGCTAGCTCATTTCCCTTCTTTTTGGTTCAGTTGTTTGTGTTAGTGGGGCTGAGTCAATAATGATGTCAATACACGAATATAATATAATCCAAACAAGATGTGAAAACATCAATAGATTAGGCGTGCAGAATTCACACTATCCAAGGACCGAATTAGACCCTTGGCATGCAGGGTTTTCTGCTCTTTGATCCCAAGGTACAACCCAGGTGCATCCCTCTAGTAGCACAGTCACGAATCACATACCATCACCGAACACCTCAAGTCATGTATTTTAGAAAACAAATGTTCTTGAAGGATTATGTATTTTGAAACCCAGAGTATGTATGTGTGTGTTATGCTACTGAAGCTGTGAAGCATGGTTCTGGATCCTGACTCTTGTGATTATCTCTCCAAGAACAACAAACCATATAGTTATAGGAAGCTTAGCTTGTTGCTTACTTGGTCAACAGGCGTGATCCTAGTTAGTAAGTAGTATTAGCTGGTTGCCTCATGCTTGATCTTTCGGTTGCAAACTGCAAGGTTGATGCTGCAGAGCAGGCTGTTTATCAAAGTTATCGATTATTGATCTCCTTCCTGCAGGTGCACGATTCTTATCCCTCTTTTGATAACTTTGTCTTATACTTCAACAGGAAAAGGTTGGAGGAAAAGTAATACACCGCCAATGGGGTGTCATATTTCTTTTTCGTGGTAGAAACTACAATTACAGGACTCGCCCAAGTTTTCCGCTTATGCTCTGGAAACATGTTGCGCCAGTGTACCCCCGCCTTGTTAAGAAGGCTCCAGATGGCTTAACTCCAGATGAGGCCACAGAAATGCGCTTGAGAGGACGTCAATTACCACCAATTTGCAAACTTGGTAGGGCCAATTTTCCTGCTTCCCAATGGTGTTTTCATGAAACTTATTTTTTTTTCTTTTCGTTTTTAGGAGTAATGGTTGCTTCAGTTTCGATTTTTGGATACGCTGAAAATTTCATGGACCCCCCCCCTCTCTACACTGTGTGGTTTAAATTTGGAAAGCACTGCCTCGAATATCCAAAATGAAATCTATTGGAGAATGAAATACACTTAAAAAATGTCATCTAGAAAAACGAGGGAGTATATAAAAAGATTAAAAAATGTGAAAAATGAGGGAGTATAAAAAGAAAGTTATGTTAAACTTGTAGAAGGTGGAGGCTGTCATAAAATTTTAACTTTCAATTAGTATGCTAGACCATATTCTTGGACTAGGCCACGTTAGCGTCAATGTTCCGTACTTCCATCCATCTGATGTATTGTGTAAGGCTTTGATGCACGCATTCAGGTTTTCATGCCTTCCTCCTGTTTATGTACTGCTAGGTGGTGAGAATGGCCTTTCAATCCCATCAGCTCATTGTGCACCGACCACCTTTCAATACCTCTAACTCACTGTGCACTGGAAGCCATTGTTTTTTTTAATGCAGTGAGGCTTCCTGTGGCATTCTGGATGTACCTTATCGCCTAGACAACACCTAAGCGACAAGGCGTAACTAGGCTATTGAGGCATCCTGGGTACGCCTCAATTTGATTGAGTACAATGCTCAGCATGTTTGAAGGTCATATACTAATGCTTAATTCATTGAAAAGCCCTTGGCTTAATGTCAAGTTGTCAACATGCTTTTTATGGATCATCATTCGCTTGCAAACCCTGAAGGTGGTATGTTGCTGGTTAAAAAGGTGGACTATTCAGAGATGTAAAGTTCTACCAAACTGGACAGAAATTCAGCACACCTGCGCTGACAAAACCAAAGTACCGGCACCATTGGTGATGGCGACCACTGGCCAAAGCCTGCCAGAGGGCATCCTTATTTTTATATATGTGTATGCATTGTATCATTCAGTAATTGTGCATCTATATCTTTGCTCACTCATTTACTGGTCCAACTTTTCTAGGGAAAAATGGTGTTTATGTTAACCTTGTGATTGCCCGCGTTGATTGCTCAGGTCTTAACAAAAGTCATTGCCGGAAAATTAGAGCTAAACTAAAGGTTTGAAAAATCTTGAAGAATACTGTTTGGTTATGGATTTTCTTTTTGTTCAAAAGTTGATGAACTCTACCTTCGCAGGATCTAGTACCCTGTGTCTTACTGTCTTTTGAATTTGAGCATATACTGATGTGGAGAGGGAGGGATTGGAAATCATCTCTTCCTCCAGAGAAGAAAATAATTTTGAAGTGACAAAGGCACAAGAATAATTTAGTGGCAAAGAATTTAATGAAAACGTTAGACATTCAGGAACTGTTCTGACCAAGATTGAGTTGGCCGATATTGCAACATCTCACAAGAACTGCAACTTGGATGAAGGTGAACAAAAGTTGATAAGGTACCATGAAGTCTAATCATGAAAGTGATATGGTGCCAAGTTCTGCAGTGGAAGTGCCTGGACTGTTTCAGTCTACAGGTTTATCTGGAACTGAACCCTCAGCAGACACTCCATCAGAATGTTCGCCAATAAATCCAGTAATGGATCATTCTGCAAGATCCGATCACTGTCCAGATGATTTAGAACCACACCCTGGTGTAACAAGCATCGGTGAGGATTTGGGGACTAAGAGGAAAGGTAACGAAGGTGTAGAAGGTATGGATGTTCTAAATAGTTCTGAAGTGCCTTCCTATATGGTGGGAGTGTTTTGCCTTCTGGAACAGGCCATTGACAGTGGCAGGGCACTTGTTCTGACTGAGGATGAATTTGTTGATTCAGATCTGGTGTATCAAAGGTGTGTTGCATTCACCAAGTCAATTCCGCGTGAACTGGTTTTCAAGCATACCCAAAGTAAGCCCAGTGCCAGGAGAAATGGGCCAGACAAGCATGTAAGAATTAAAAAGCATTTTGCTGAAAATAGAACTCCTGAAAATAAACTATCCAGCAGTCACGTTGAGAGAAAGATAATTCCAATGAAGCAATACAGAGAAATAGCCATGCCCAAAAGTTCATATCAGATGTGGTTCCACAAGCAGGCCCGGCCCTGGGGGGGGGGGGGGGCACCAGTGCAGCCGCACTGGGCCCCAGGGACAGAGGGCCCCCTCCCCATGTATATACATACACTATGTATACAGCCCAATAGGTAATAGCTAGCCCATGTGTGTACAGGCGCAAAACAACTAATCCATCTGCCTAAAAGTCTAAAACTGAAATGCCGCACGCCTCCACCGCCGACTCCTCGTTTCTTTCCCTGTCGTCGCACGCACCGACGCACGCCATCGTCGATCCATCTGCCGCTGTTGCTGTAATCCATCTCCCGCTGGCGCTGCCGTGATCCATCTCCGCTCCGACCGTCCGACGACGAGACCCATCGCCGGCAGCATCTTATCTGCATCTATAAAGTGAAATCGAAAAACGGTAAGGCACACAGCACACTTGCCTCTTTCATTAATCTTCAAAATTCAAATCCATCTGCAAATTACTAATGGTCTTGTTAAAACTTTCAGCACCGGCATCATGTCATCCAGAAGGCATGCATCAGGCAGTGAGAAAAGGAAAAAGAGACAACGCTTAGATGTGTTGATTCAATCACAAAGAGGATCCATTGACAAATATTTCAAGAGTAATACAAGTGCTTTAGTTTCATGGAATCCAGAGGAGTGGGCAATAGTTGCCGTGGAGGAAAAAACTGATGCTAATATAGATGAAGACCAAGGCCCTACTGATGACAATGTTGGCATAAACACAGATGATAACAATGTGAGTGATCATGAGCCCTGTGCTAGTGTAGGTGAAGATCCAGTTTTTACTGCAGATATGTATGATCCAGCCAATTGGGATAATCTTGATAATAAAGCAAGGGACATATTAGTAGAGAAAGGGCCTATAAGAGAAAAGGATATTGTATTTCCTTTGGATGGTAATGTTCCTCCAAGACATTTTTCTTACACTCATTACTCTAGAAAAATGAGCAATGGAGAGGTACGGGATAGAAAATGGTTAGTATATTGAAAACAGGTTGACAAAGTGTTTTGCTTTTGCTGTAAGCTTTTTGGTAACTGCAAGCGTTCACTGGGTCATGACGGATTTAGAGATTGGAGGCATGCCAGTGAGAGGTTGAAAGAGCATGAAGTTAGTGCTGATCATATTTCCAACATGATCTCTTGGAATGAACTAAGAGTAAGACTGAGCAAACAAGAAACAATTGACAAGGAGTTACAGCAAGAAATTGCAAAGGAGAAAGAACGCATAAGGAAAGTTTTGTTACGAATAGTTGCCATTGTGAAATTTCTTGGTAAAAGAAATTTAGCTTTTAGAGGATCTAGTGAGCAACTTTACAGTGACATTAATGGCAATTTCCTTGCTTGTTGTGAGATGGTTGCAGAATTTGACTTGGTAATGGAAGACCACCTTAGACGTATTCAAAACAAAGAGCTGCAGTACCATTATCTTAGTCATAAAATTCATAATGAGCTGATTTCACTTATGGCTTCTGACATTACAAGTTCTATCATAAAGATTGTTAAAGATGCAAAATATTTCTCAGTTATCCTTGATTGCACCCCAGATGTGAGTCACCAGGAACATATGAGTTTGTTGGTTCGGTGTGTTGGTATGTTTGATGGAAATATAGAAGCTGGGGAGTATTATTTTCTTGGTTTTTTGAAGGTGGATGACACATCTGGTGAATGGCTTTTCAAGGTATTACTTGATGCTATTAAGTCATTTGGTCTTGATTTTAATGATATTAGGGGTCAAGGTTATGATAATGGCTCTAATATGAAAGGAAAAAATAAAGGGGTCAAAAGGAGGTTGCTGGATATAAATCCAAGAGCTTTGTATATGCCTTGTACTTGCCACAGTCTCAATCTTACTCTTTGTGATATGGCTAAATTCTGTGGTAAGGCTATTTCCTTCTTTGGAGCTGTGCAACGGATATATGTATTATTTGCTAGTTCTACCAAGAGATGGAGTACTTTGCTTGAACATGTCAAAGATTTGACTGTGAAATCAATGAGCAATACTCGTTGGGAGAGCCGAATCAAAAGTGTCAAAGCAATTAGATATCAAGCTCCTCAGCTAAGGAAAGCTTTGAAATCATTAAGTGAAGATAGCTCAGTCGAGGCCAAGGATAGGAGTGATGCAAAAAGTTTATTTGATATCCTTGGAAGCTTTGAGTTCATACTCGGTATGATTATCTGGCATGATGTTTTATTTGCTGTAAATACTGCAAGCAAGAAGTTGCAATCACCATCCATGTGTATTGATTCTACCTTACAACACATAGAAGGTGTGGTTAGTTATTTTGACACTTATAGAGATGAAGGCTTTGCATCTAGTGTGATCACTGCCACAGAAATTGCATCAGATTTGGGTGTAAAGCCAACATGTCCTGTAAAGCGTCGTGGTTCTAGGAAGAAACATTTTGATGAAACTGAATACAATGAAGCAATTTTGGAAGCAAAGAAGGATTTTGAAATTAATTATTTTCTGGTTATGGTTGATAATGCAATCATTTCATTAAGCAATAGGTTTAGGAACTCCAATCATTCAAAGATATATTTGGCTTTCTAATGAGTTCAACGACCTTGAAGTCACTGGATGATATTGAAATAGAGGGATGTTGCACTAAATTTGCAAAAACTTTCAATGCATATGGTTCATCTGATGTTGAAATAAATGATCTAATTTCTGAGTTAAGCATTATGAAGTTCACTTTGCCAGATAGACCAATGTCAGCTATGGAGATTTTTGAGTTTGTCACAGAAGCGGATTGTTATCCTAATATTTCTATTGCATATAGGATCTTATTTACTGTGCCTGTGAATGTGGCATTGGCTGGAAGAAGCTTCTCAAAATTGAAATTGTTGAGGAATTATCTAAGGTCGACAATGTCTCAGCAAAGGTTAAATGGTTTGGCCATGCTATGTATTGAGAAGAAATTGTTGGATCGGATCAATATCGATGCCATCATCAATGACTTTGCATCTAGAAATGCTAGAAGAAACTTTTAAGGTACTACGAATAAATTATTGTTACAAGTTACAACTATAACTATTTCTATTATTATTGTTATCATTAGTATTTCAAATTTAAAGTTAATTATTACTACTACTATTGGAGCCCCTATTTTTAGTTTTGCCCCGGACCACTAAAACCTCATGACCGGGCCTGTCCACAAAGTATCTTAAGAGTGGACGAACTAGCAAAGTTACTGGCTTAGAGATCATAATTCTTTTGGCAACCATAAAGAGCAGGGAATAATGTTCGGATTAATTTTATCCAGTCACACGGATAACTTGGCCCCTGGTTTCATCCGAAATCAACAGTACATGTTGGTCATTGAAATTATTAAAAAAATCACAATGAGAGAATTATGTGGGACCTAGTTGTGATTTTATTATTCCGCTAGTGCCAATCTGCGGATGGAGGTGCCGATTGGGATAAATGGGCCTTTTGTTAGTGACTCTGTCAGGTGGATGCAGCTTCTCATGGCCTCTTAAACCCCTAAGCAGACCCTCGGCAAGACATGATCAAACTGATCAAGCCATGCACTTGTAAATTTAGATAGGATTCCTTTGCCCACACACCACATTTTTTTGTTATTGTATAATGAGAATTTCTTAGACTGTAGAGTTATCTGAACCTATTGTTAGAATATTTGGGCTCGGCCATTATTCTATTTATTCTAAAAGTATTATAGTCTACTTTTAATGTTATAGTTATTATGGTTAAAACCATATTGGTAGTGGAAAAGAATCTCAACCGACTTAAAGGGTCAACCTTCGTTGCACCTCTTGTGAAGTCGGTAAAGGGAGATTGGCGAGCCACACGCACGCGCGCTCGCTCGCCTCGCCGGGCCTGAGCCTGGTTATGGCAATTGAAGACGCGGTAATTGGGAGGGCTGATTATGGCAATTAATGATACCATAATTGAGCCTTCCCGATTCTTTTCCGTCCAGGTTCATCCTCCCGCCTCCCTCCGCTGGGCTATATAAATCGGCCCCCTTCTCTTTCGAGATCCAGATCTGAGACACTACTTCTTCCTCTGCTGCTACTCCGCTTCCCCATCGCCGGCGCTGCGCGCACATCACCAGCGAGAGCAGGTGCCTCCGACACCGTTGCCTCTTCGAGATGCTGCTCGGGATACCGAGGCAATCAGCTTTCTGGGGAGCGTCTTCACGCGACTGCTCGCCCAGAACTGCTGCGTCTTCACCGGCGTACGGTTCACCGGCCTGGACACCCCGCCGCCGTCGAACGACTACACCGCGCCGCGTCTCCTTCCTGTACGACTCCGGCGCACGGACTGCACTGCGTCAACGGATCTCCCTGCATCGAATCTGTACGACTCCTTCGAGCAAGACCAGTCGAGGGATATCATGACGGATATTCCTCCAGCTGGTAACGGCGTAGCCGATGCCTCCGGCAAAGGTCCCGCCCTGGGGTACATTTCGATGTCCGAACTGCTATTCTTTATTTTATTTGTGTTCTTATTTAAACCTGTGTTAAATCTAAACACATGCACATGGATTGTTTCACTCACTATAGTCATGCAAATATTTGCGAATTTAATTATAACCTTTGGAATTAAAATATGGCCCATTATAGATAATTATCCAACACCTATAAGGTCATTTACTATTTGATTCAAATGACAAGTTGTCATTGACAACCAGTAGCAGAAAGGAGGCGCTAGCACAGGTTGAGATCGACTGCATCAGCTTCAACTCCAACAATATAGAGTTCCTGTGTGCCTAGTGGATGTACGGACGGCAAAAGCTGTGTGCATGTAAATATAAATCTACGGATGTCGATTTTGGATCTCAGAAAGATGGATTATATTCTGATGAAATAGCACCCTCTGCTTGTAACGTTTGTTGATAAATATATGCAAAAGCATAATTGCTGATTGATTTTGTTGCTAATTTGCATGCAGAAGGTACAAGCTACGAAACTGGAATGATCAATGTTTCAATAAAGCTTATAGCAAAACTTGGCCAATGCCAATCATACCAGAATTTGTGTAACGTCTGGTAATGTCAGCTAGAGTATAGTATTTTATAAGCTTAGACACTCCGATTTACTGGTTAATTGCAGAGGATCACATTCAACCATGTTCTCAGCTATCCACAATGAATTATCCACCATACATTTTGAGATCCAAAAAAAAACCCAACCCAAGTCTGTTTGCACTATCCCAATGAAATTAGGCAAGGGGGTGAATTAAGCCTGTTTGGATATCACTGTGGCCGATTTCCTCTGAAGGAGGAACTTGATGCAATCACAGGAGTGTCTTCCCTGTATGGCTGGGTTGCAGTTGCAGGATCAGTAACACTTGGTAGCCTTTGCACGCTCCCCTTTCCTTTTCTTGCGTTTGGCCCAATTTCTTCGATCATGTACTTCCATCCGTCGATAGGACGCCTCCGACTGAAAATGTGGGTTTTGATAAAGCTAGCAATCTGCAACCACAATTTTAATGTCATTATAGAAACCACTGTCAGCAGTTCAGCACTAGCATTGGTGACGAAAGTATAACTTCTCGACCTGCTGTTTACTGAAAGCAATTCTCCTTTCAAATCCCTGGAGAAGAATGTCTTCTTCTCGCTGTGAGATGTCCCATATATTGCCATCCTGACCTCTTGAGGTAGTTTCCCAACCGTCAGGCTTGGTTTTGATATCGGTAGTCTTGAAGTGTTCGAATCACCAAAATCAGCATTGCCAGAATCAAAGATACCGCATTAAAAAAGGACCGTAATCAAGTTAACAAAATCACCTATAACCACATAATACGAATAAAATCACCATTGGGTGCAGGTTCCTGCGGCTTGCGCTGCAAGAAAAGCTCGGGCTCGTCAAGCTGCTCGAGCTCGTCTCGTGAAAAGCTCGATTTGAGCTCGGCTTGGAGTAAATTTTGAGCCGCTCGCGAGCCTTGAGCCGAACTCGAATAGCTCGTCTAGGCTCGATAATTTTATGATTTATTTATTGTGATGTAATATATTTAGTCCTACTACTTGTGATGTAATATATTTAGTTTTGTTGGGCTATTTTGTATTATGTAAGTGAGCTTAGAACACCACTTAGTATTATTTATATCATTATTACTACTCTTTCTTTATTTGTAATTACATTGCTATACACGTAAAATATATGAACAAGAGGCATTAACTGCTCGTGCCGAGCTCGAGCTTGTTTGAGCTTCAATCGAGCCAAGTTCGAGCCTGCCAGCAAACTCGATAGAATTTCAGGCAGCTCGAGCTCGGCTGGTTTGCAGCCCGCTGCGGCGTGCTTGCTCGGAGGGAATTGGCGTGGAAATTGGTAAGGATGGAAGTGGATGGAAACGGATTCGGATAGCACCTTTTACCACATTTTAAAGCGGATACGGATACAGATTTGGATGTTGGCGGATACAAATGCAAAACGGATGTCTCGGATACGGATATGGATGCGGATATTTACTTGTTTTGACACATAGCTACATTTATTTGTTCTATTCATTATAAACACATTTCAAGTGTATAGCTAAATCATTAATCAACAAGGAACTAAAGTATGATTGTATGACCGTTGTAGTTAAAAAAAAGACAACTCATCAAGACATATTTGTTCATAAATGTTTAAATATTTAATAATATTATAAATTATAAAATGCTAATAAATAAATATTTTAATTGAAATAACAATAGTTACAAGAATAAATAAAATAAATGTTAAATATTTTACTAAATACAACATTATTAATACTGATATTTTTATTAAAATTAATTACACTTAATGTTTATACATAATTATTAAACCAAGTAGCATGTCTCTCTTAGTTCCACTAAATACTTTACTTGATTTGAAACATACTATATTTATTTACTTTATTCATTATAAGCACCTTTGGAATGTGTCGCTAAATCATTGAACAATAAGGGATTAAAGTATGATTATATAATCATTATAGTTAAGAAAAAAGAAAACTCATCAAAACATATTTATTTCTAAATATTTAAATAGTTAATAATAGTATAAAATATAAAATTAAGTAAACAAAAATGAAGATAACAAAGAATAAATAAAATAAAAGTCTTTAGAAAAAATTTATTACAATACTTTTGGCTAGCAACACTTTGGAAGTCTAACCGTGGCCGCGCACGTGGGTGCGGATGTGGATATTTTTGCTTCCACATCCGTTTCTAACCACAATTCGGATATCCATATCCATATTTGCTTTTGCAAAACGGATACGGATACTTCCACTTTGGCGTTCACATTTGAAATGAATATGGATACAGATATCCATATAGACGTTTACGCGGATATAGATATCGGATAATTCGGATATCCGCTTACCACGTTCCACCCCTGAAATTGGGGAGAGCACGGCACAGCAGCACAGGAGATGGGCCTGGAGACCTGGACACGGCCGGCAGCACGCGTCATTTGGGCGGAACATGCCCGGCAACCGACAAGCCAATGGGGAACTCCCTCCGCATCGACCGTCCACGTGTCCGATCGGACGGACTGATTGGAGGCACTGGAGCCGCCGGCCCCACCCGTCAGAGCGAAGCGGCCCGCTCCCCGACTTGACGCGTCGAGGCGGCACGACACCACCGGCGAAGAGAGAGGAGCAGCCGCCTCCGCCAGCCGCCTGCCCGCAAGCCTCATTCGCCCCACCGCCGTCGACTGGTGGAGAAAGATTTGAGGTCGCTCCCTCCCTCGCGCCGCGTAGATTTGGGCTCTGCTCGTCGCGGTTCCGCGAGGGCCGCCGATCCGTGCCTCGCTCTGGATCTCTTGTTGGATTTTTGTTAGAGAAGGTGAGTGTTAAAGAATTTCTCCGGTGGGTTCCGCGCCTTTTGATCTGCTAGTTCCCTGATGTATCTTGCTATCTTCGGTCCTTGCAGTTACCCCAGTGATTGGATAATGGGTAATCTTTTATTTTTCAGTTTGTGTTTCACTGCGGAATCTAGGGGTTTTGCTGGGTGAATTAGTAGGGTAATGCGGAGAAGTGCGAGTAAATTACAAGGATCCATTCTCGTTGCCTCACAGGGTCCTCAAACTGAGCTCCTTTACTGATGAACCATGGTTTCTCGCATGAATTTGTGTGGTATCAGGTGTCTATGGTTTTGGGTCCAAATTATCCGTCCTTATTTTTGCTATTATCGAATGATAATTCAATTATATTAGGGTTAATTGGATACACGCCATTGCAACTTTTGTGTTTATTGGCCACGCCATTACTTTTCGCATAATAGGGGGGAGCCATTACAATTTTGCAGATATTGGAGATATTCCATTATATATGTATTTGATTCCATCGGACTCACCTTTAGGCGTACAAACATGGTTCATATTTTCGTATGGACCAACATGCCCCTGGTACACTTTTGCCCTCCAGTCGCTTACACGTGGGACCCACCCGTCATCTCCTTCTCCATCCTTTCGTTCCCCAACCCCAATTCTTCGATCTCCAACTCGTCCTGGCCGTGGACGGTGGCCTGGGGGCGTGGCGAGCTCCCTCAACGCGGAGCCCCTGCCGGTGCTGCTGCTGCTGCGGCCCGAGACAAGCAGGCGTGACGCGGCCCCTGCTCCTCCATCGATGCGCCGCGAAGCCCCTGCCACCGTGCTCCTGGCTGCATCCCACCAGGGATGAGAGAGAGAAGGGATGTGTGTTGCCATGATGCCGTCCATTAAAAAGCAAACATGTCGTAGATCTCCATTCCACTCCACTACCAATCTACCACTGTTGTTCAACTCTTTCGACGGTTAGGAATTGAGCTCACGGCGAGCTTGGGGAGGAGTTGAAAATCCAAGTGATCTCCACCAACGCAGTTGCATTGCACGTTCCTAGTCAGCAGGAGGCGTTGTCTTGATGCCCGAGATGCTCGCAGAGATTTTGTGGGGATTGAAGAGGCCGGGCTAGAGGGGCTTCCGACGGGGATTGGAGCCGTCGATGCTCGGATAGGGCGAGGGAGGCCTCCGCGGTGGAGGAGCCGGAGGAACAGGAGGCGCACACGAGAGATGAACCGGTGATGAAGAGATGAGGTAGGAGATGACAGGTGGGTCCCACATGTAGGCGACTGGGGTTAGAGGTGTGCCAGGGGCATTTTGGCCCATACGGAAATATGAACAGTATTTGTACGCCTGTAGGTGAGTCTGATAGCATCAAATACGTACATAATGACATATCTCCAATATCCGCAAACTTATAATGGCATCCCTCCTATTATGCGAGAAGTAATGACGTGGCCCCAAAACACGAAAGTTGCAATGGTGTGTATCCAATTAGATATGGTGCTCTCCAAGTGCTGCAGAGAGCATTGATGTTTGATACTTTGGTTGTCCATCTGCGAGTTTTTGCAATACCAAAAGGATGTGTGCTGTGCAGCATTGGATCTTACTTTAAATGTTGAATATTGAATTCAACATAGAGAAGATGAGGAATAATAAAGCCTTTAGTAGCTGACATGAAGGGGTTGAGGTACATATGTCCCATTTTTGCCGCATTGATAGCATTTGATGACATCTTCATGGATTTATTTCTGTTTTCTTTGTGCTATCATTACAGAACTCTGTACTTGATTTTTACATTTAATTAGTTACACGTGCTTACTGAATCTTAATGGCAATTCTGTTAGGGGGTGGTATGGCTCGAAACTTCACTGAGAACCGGGCCAGGAACACACTAATTGTGATTTTGGTCTTCGGACTCTGTTCCTTCTTCTTTCTCTTGGGAGCTTGGCAGCGAAGTGGATCCGGAGGAGGAGACAGAATACAGAATTGGGTGAATGAACAGACCAAATGTATACAACTCCCAAATCTGAATTTTGAGACTCATCATAGAGCATCCGGCCTTCCAAACAATACTGGTAGGTCTGAAATTAAACCTTTCGAGCCATGTGATCAGCAGTACACTGATTACACTCCTTGTGAGGAGCAAAAGCGTGCGATGACCTTCCCTAGAGACCACATGATCTATCGGGAGAGACATTGTCCACCGGATAAGGAGAAGCTTTATTGTCTGATTCCAGCACCAAAGGGCTATGTTGCTCCTTTCCGATGGCCAAAGAGCCGTGATTTTGTTCCTTATGCCAATGTGCCTCACAAGAGCCTTACAGTTGAAAAGGCTATCCAAAACTGGGTGCACTATGAGGGAAATGTATTCAGGTTTCCTGGTGGTGGAACACAGTTCCCTCAGGGTGCAGATAAATATATAGAACAGCTTGCTTCTGTCATGCCGATAGCTGAAGGGAAAGTGAGAACTGCCCTGGACACTGGTTGTGGGGTACGTGAAAATCTCTACCCTGAAAATCAGTATGTATGTTTACTGAGCAATCTATCCGGGTTGCTGTTCTTCTTGCTTTTACTCTAATATTCTGTTTACTTTTTCTGTTATATTATCATTTAGGTTGCCAGTCTGGGTGCTTACCTGTTGAAGAAAAATGTTTTGACCATGTCATTTGCACCAAGGGATAATCATGAAGCACAGGTACAGTTTGCATTGGAGAGAGGTGTCCCTGCATATATCGGTGTCCTTGGATCAATAAAGTTGCCTTTCCCATCTCGTGTCTTTGACATGGCTCACTGCTCAAGATGTTTAATTCCATGGAGTGGAAACAGTAAGAAACTCAATGATGACCTTTTTTGTGGTGTAAATGGCTCATGTTGTGAGCATATGAATCAATGAAGCATGGTGAAACTTACATTGATCTGTTTATGCAGATGGTATGTACATGATGGAAGTTGACAGAGTACTTAGGCCTGGTGGATATTGGGTGCTGTCAGGTCCGCCCATTGGCTGGAAGATTCACTATAAGGGGTGGCAACGGACAAAGGAAGATCTTCGTAATGAACAGAGAAAAATAGAACAATTCGCAGAACTTCTTTGTTGGAAGAAGATATCTGAGAAGGATGGTATTGCCGTATGGAGAAAGGGATTAAATGACAAGTCTTGCTCTATAAAGCAAGATAATCTGAAAATTGGCAAATGTGAGTTGACGGATGACAGTGATATATGGTAGGTGTCATTCCTCCTCAGCCATCCCGATAAAATGTGGATATTGTCCACAATATTTTATTTTGTTTATCTTCACGCCCAGCCTATATTTGCTCTTAAACGGTTAAACCTGAACTTATTCACACAATGCAGGTATAAGAAAATGGAAGTTTGTATAACTCCCCTTCCTGATGTTAATAGTGTATCAGAGGTTGCCGGTGGTCAATTAGAGCCTTTTCCAAAGAGGCTCGATGCAGTACCTCCCCGTATAACCCTTGACTTTGTGCCTGGTTTCTCAGTTCGCTCATATGAAGAGGACAATAAACTTTGGAAGAAACATGTTGATGCTTACAAGAAAACTAATAACTTCCTCGATACTGGAAGATATCGCAATATAATGGACATGAATGCAGGTCTTGGTAGCTTCGCAGCTGCACTGGAATCCCCAAAGCTGTGGGTCATGAATGTCATTCCAACAATTGCAAATACTTCCACTTTAGGTGTAATCTATGAGCGTGGATTAATAGGAATGTATCATGACTGGTATGTAGTACAATTCTGTATTGCACTCCTGAGTTTCCCAAATTTTGGCCATTCTGTTTGATTTTCACACTTCAGTTCTGAATCAGTTTACGGAATAGTTACATTGTGATATGGCTAATTTTTCCCGTTATTGTTAGTAAGTGTATTTGCTTTGAGGGTGATATAAGAAGATTTCGTTCATTTACCAGTCTATATGAAAACTGAGGAATATAATTGAACTTAGCTATGTCAGTTTCAGTTGAAGCTGTTTAAGGTGAAGTTGTAATAGAAAAAACTTATTGCCAAGGTCACCATGTGAATTTCGTTGTATTTATCCTTTTATCATGGATGAGTTTTTGCTTTAAAAAATATTCTGATTTTCGAATGATTTCTGCTTGTGTTTACAATACTTTATAGACGTAGAGTACATAATGCTAGTTCCGTTTGTTACACACAGTGATATTTTATTTTCCTTATCAAACGGTCATGTAAATTATACTATGTTTATTCTTGGTCCAGGTGTGAAGGATTTTCTACTTACCCTAGGACATATGACCTCATACATTCTAATGACATCTTCAGTTTGTACCAAAACAAGTAAGCATGTGACATAGGCAAAAATACAGCATGATAAGTTTGTGAATAATGTTTCTCAACTACTATTTCATGCTATGTAACAGGTGTAAATTTGAAGATATACTCTTGGAAATGGACCGAATATTACGCCCTGAGGGTGCAGTTATAATACGTGACAAGGTTGATGCTCTTGTAAAGGTTGAGAAAATAGCCAATGCCATGAGGTGGAAGACAATACTGGCTGACCATGAGGGTGGCCCTCATGTGCCTGAGAAGATACTCTTTGCAGTCAAGCAGTATTGGGGAGTCACAAACAAGAGCAGCTAACATTGTTCAGATTTTTCTGCAGTCAAACAGATAACTTGGCCTGTGAGAAAAAATCTGCTGAAGCTTCAAAATCGACAGTACATGTTGGTTACTGAAAATATAAACAATGGAGGAGAGTTAACTTATGTGGGACCTAGTTGTGATTTGATTATTCTGCTGGTGCCAAGCTGGTGATGGATGCTTAGAAGGATCAGCACTTTGGTGGCCTTTTGCTAGTGACTCATCTCTGTTAAGACAGATGCAGTTTCTTTAATCTCGGCAAGACATGAACTAGCACTGCACCTGTAGTTGTTGATATTCCTTTGCCCTCACCCCCACATTTTTGTTGTTGTATATTAGTATTTTTTTGAACTGGAGAGTGTATATGAACCTATAAGGTTGTTTCATATTTGATTTGAAGCACTGCCACTTTGAGCCCAGGGATGTCATTATGTGACCATATAACAAGCAAATGCTTCTTTGTTTTCATGTGAGAGTGAGTCGGGTGGTTCCCGCAAAGGAAAATCAGTGCAAATTCATTGATCATATTTTGCATGATATGTCCACTAAGGTGTTTACCTGATGAATTTGAAAAGGAAATTCTTCCACAGGCACGTCATTTCACTTGATAAATTAGCGGACCTGACCATTTTGTTTGACTGTTCTTTGGAATTTTGGACTGTTCGCAGATTCCAGCACCAATGGCTGACCTTTTCGCTGTCATTTTCAGGATGTCCAAGGACAGAAGGATCTGAATTTTGAAGTCCATCAAAAGGGATAGAAGTTCTGATATAGTACCACATCCTCAATTGCTCATGCCTTCTTGGTTTTATATCTATAAGATAGGGTTATAGTTGCACTTCATCTATTATCTCTGTATGGGATGCACAGTTTGTTGTTGTTGGCAGATATGTTGGATGATTTTCCTGCCAAATGAAGACATCATGACAAAAATGATTTGTCCAGTGTATCCTCAGTCAATGTCCAGGATGTGCTTACCTGCTGCAAGTCTTCTCATGGTGGATTATATTTAGAAAGTTTGACTTGAAATACATGTCATTAAGCTACTGTAGAAGAGCTTAACCTCACTATGTGTTGCATCATACTCATATAGCTTAGTTGCAGTTCCTACTAGTTAAGCAACTATTAAATTGGACGCCGTGTTTCAGTAGCAAGAGTAGTTCAGTTAGAACGTCAACCATTGTGCATGAAACCTTTGTTAACCTTCAGTGTGTTAAAGTAATAGCCAACGTCTATTTTTTATTCCTTTGTTTGGAGGTGCTCTATAAGAAAGTCCTTTAGTTTTCTCAAGCATACCTATGTATATGCGAAAGGGGGAGGGGGGTTGATTTACAGTGAGAACTTGTAGACCGAAAATGTGGTTAAAAATGCAGAGCTGCTGGTGATTTTACTGCTTTGCCGTCATTTGTCTCCTCACCTATCTCCGAATTCCGAAAGGCTTGCGTGCAGAATTTCTTTCTAATGCGTCTCAGGACTCAGGAAGCACGCAAAACGCCCTTTAGAAATGGCCTCCGGGCGTCATATATAAATGACCGGAGGTAGAACTGTATCTTGAGTTAAAGATGGTGAGTCCTACGCAACACGGATACTCATATGAGGTGCCGTATCACGTATCGGATACATCACAGATACACGTCTGATACGTATCCGCCACGTATCGGTTTAATGGGCCATATTGGGCCCTGAAACTCAGCTTTGGATACGTATCGGTCGCCGTATCCACCCGGCAGCCCAACTATGTCGACTTAACTTATGCACCTTTATGTGAGACATCTTAGGTCCAATAATAGTACATGTATATTGTGAGGTTCTGACCATGTATGTTGCATGAATGGCATCTCAAGGAGATGATGCGTGCGACACCTGGGTACTCGGCACTAGATAGGTTTCTCCGAACACAAGCAATGCAGCATGGTGGTCATGAGCAGGCATCGCTACTGCCTGCTCATTAACTAGCAACGAAAGAAAATTTGTCACCCTCGTGCGAGAGAAGCAGTACAACAGGTTTTAGAAAAACACATTGCTATCTACTATACTAATTATATAATTTATTTTGCACTACTATATATTTATTAAAAAATTAAAACGTATCCACGTATCGGATTTGTTTCGAAAATGACGTATCCACGTATCCGTATCCTTCGGATACATGTATCCATATCTGTGCTGCTTAGGGTGAGTCTATCTATCTGGTTCATGGAAATTCTTTGGTTTACAGGGATTTTTTTCCCCTTGTATAAACTATGTACTTCCTTAGTGTCCTCTTTGGTTCATTTGTCGTCAGGCCTCCGCGAAGTGCGAAATGTTGGCAGCCGACGCTTACGCCATCGACCGAGCTACATGCAACATTTTCTGGCAAATGTTTTTCTTGAAGAAATCGTTGGAGTTGAAATACACGTATTCTGATCCGAATGTTGACACTATGTGCACATGGCTTGTGTGTGTAAATGTAACCCAGAGTCTACATCGAATGCAGTCAAGTCTCCAGAGATGTGGTTTACCGTTTGCTTTTGTTTCATCATCGCGTCACCACATCCGCAGTTCCGCACCGCACGTTGGCGTCACCAAAGATGGCTTAGGTTTGGTAGCAATTCCAGATATTGTTTATCGGTCGCATATTATCATATACGCATAATGCATGGCACACTGTGCAGTAACGAAATGACAGGCGCCGTGCATTTCAGGATTTCCAGCCATCTCCTAGTACGTGCGGATGTGGACCATAAGGGGGAAAACCGGAGCACTGCCGCAGGCCACGAGTCACGACGACGGAACGCTGATGCGGGAGGCTCGGAGCCACCGCAGGACTCATCAGCACGCTGGAGCGGCTTGCGCGGGGGAGCAGGGATGAAGTTGGCCGGCGGTGTGTGCGAGAGAGATGCGAGCATGAGGAGAGGGATGCGTCGGAGTTGTGCAGCCGTGGAAGGATAGGGTCGGAGAGGCTAGGGATTTTTTTAATGGGGAATCCAATGTGCGGGCCCCACACATGCTGTACAAATGCTTCCATTTCTGGAAAAAATTTGAATGCTCTAAGTGCTTATATATAAAGGGACGGAGGGAGTAATACAAGATAGGAGATTACCAACAGAAAAAAAAAGGTTAAGGCCATGTTCAGATTTCCAACTATTCACTATTCATTCTAACTTTTTACTATTCCTTCCTCACAAAACACGTTTCCCAACGAATGCTACCGTGTTTTTCTTATGCTACAGTGTTTTTTCCTACAATCTAAACACACCCTAAGATAAAGTGATACAGAGCTAGTGATGAATCGGCCTCGATGAAAAACTCAAAGAATAGTGGGTGGGAGCGCGCGCGCTGGCGCTGGCCTGTGGGAGAGCACGCGCCGGCACGCGCCAGCCAGGAGCGGCGGAGGGTGCCGGCCACGCGCTCCCGCGTGCCGCCTCTCCTCGACCCCGAGTCCCCTCACCATCGGATCCGACGCCACCGCCACCCAACGGCGGCAACGAGGGCGGCACGAGCCGTTACGTGGCCGCGCGCGGGGGGCCACGCCGCCTCTCTCCCTCTCTCTCTCTCTCGCCCTCGCCCTTTTCTTCTCCTCCCCGCCTCCTCGTCGTCGTCCCCTCCCCTCCCCTCCCCTCCCCTCCGCGCGAATACTGAATAGAGAGCAGCAGCTAGCAAAGGCGGAAGCCGCCCGCAACCAACTGTTCTGTTCCTGGCCCGAGTCGAGCTCCCTCACCCACATCGCCTTCTCATTCGAGGTGTGTATCCCTTCCTGCGCCCTCTTTCTCTCTGGATTGGTGGATTGGAGTTTGGAGGACACTAGGAGAAGATTGATGGGTCGATTGATTGGTTCGTCGGTATCTGCAGTGCCGCAGCGCAGTGGGGAGGAGGAGGAGGTTGGGGTCAGAGATTCGGTCAGACGCAATGGTTCCATCAGAGAGGGGGAGCGTCGCCATCGCCGTCAGCACGGCTGCCGCCGACAAGCTGCTCCATGGGTATGATACTCGGCTCCAGGTTTCCTCTTTGGATGGAAGAGGATTTTTTTTTTTTTCCAAATTTCGTTCCTTTGTGGGGTTTCATTGGATGCTGTAAGTTGGAGAGTTCAGTCAGTACAGATTTTGGAAGTTAAAGTATTGCTTAGGTTCAGATGCTTCCGGTGCAAATTTGTCAAATGAACAGAGGTGGGTGGGTATTCGACAAGTTCATTGCTGTAATAACAAATTAATGTAGGATAAAGCGCCTTTTTTTATCATCAAGGGTCCTAAACTTCTGCAATATCTGCGAAGACACGATCAATTAAATCGAATTCATATTTGTTGGCAATTTGAGTCCTCTGTTTCGTCATGGAAATTTAGGAATGGGATGGAAATGAGAGTTGCAGCCCTGCTGCTTTGTTGCTGAAGATTCAATTCTGTTTTTACCTTGTGCAGTCCTACTGCTGGCAAGAAGTGCAAGAAGGCAGCCCCGAGGAAGGTTCATAAGTCTGAGAGGGAGAAGCTTAAACGCGACCACCTCAATGATCTCTTCGTTGAGCTGGGTAATATGCTAGGTGAGCATTCATATGCTAGTATTCTTAGTCTCAGCGTTGCTTCAGAGTTCAAGTTTGTTGTTTTATGTTTCTGAATCCGCGTCATGTTATGATAATACGTCACGGGCGACTTCTCTTAGATTGTTAGATGTGGTTGTTTCGTTACAAGATGCAATTGAGCCCGGATGCAGGGGCTGTCAGTCTTACTGCTGTCAAAATTTTGTTTGGTACAACAGACTTAATGGTCCTGCAACGTGTCATGTTAAAAGTTTGGATTGATATGCAATTATACACATAACAATCTACCTCCTAGGTTAGCAATCTTCTCTAGAAGATCCCAAGGACATACCACTATGAATGTATGAAGCGTTTGTTATTTTACAGAAGGAAAAAAAATCAGGGGTTATTGCCCTTGAATGCTCCTGATTTTTAATTAAAAAATTATGTTAACGTTTTTTATCTAACACGCTGACCACTTACTTTGGGGTTCTAGACTTAACCTGCTCTTTGCTTTGTATTCATACTGATTTCTTGCTTCTCATTGCAAAGAGACATTTTTCTGATCACATGTAACATCCCTTTACAGAAGCAGATAGGCAGAACAATGGGAAGGCATGCATACTAACTGATACTACTCGGATACTAAGAGATCTGCTTGTTCAAGTAGAATCTCTTCGAAAGGAACATAGCAACCTGCAGAATGAATCTCATTATGTAAGGTTTTTTTCTAACATGTAAACTTGTATTTGATTCTTCTTGGCAGTTGTAATAATAACCCTGTCTAACAAACTTGGTTGAGAATTGGTACCTGATTTATCTACTGTAAATGCTTTGTACAGATGCCTAGACTCTAGAACCCACTCATCTTTATTATGCATAATCTTTGGTTTGCCATAACATTTGTTGCATTTTCCAGCATGATTCAACTTTGTTTAATCTATGTTTTTCTTTTTGTGTAAACAGGTTGCAATAGAGAGAAATGAGCTTGAGGATGAGAACGGTGTGCTCCGCAAAGAAATTTCAGAGCTTGAAGACGAGTTGAAAATGCGGACTTCTGGCAGCCCAGCAGGTTGGGGGCATGGCAACGCGGGATTGAAGCCCCTTGTTCCTCACCCTGCAAGTGCAGTATTCTCATCCCAGGAGGCAATGCAACCACCGGCCATCTCAAGCACTGTATTCCCCCTGCAGCAGCCACTGGCACCATCAGCAGTGATCGAGCAGTCCTATGCCACACCGCCACCACTGGAACTGAAGCTCTTCCCAGGAGCTGCATCTGTCGAAGTTCAAGAGCCGTCAGAAGACCAGGAGGCTCCCAACCATGTTGCGCGACCACAGGCAAGGTACCCGACACAATCAGCCTCGTGGCCAGTAACCTTGTTCTCTGGGCTTCCAAGAATGGAAGACGAGCAATGCAGTAGCAGCACAACCGGCTGCAACAAGGAGGCCAGCACAGGTAGAGATTGAGTGGATCAGCTCCAACGCCAACAATCTAAAGAGATTCTGTTTTGAGCCTAGTGGATGTACTGACATCACAAGTTGTGTGCATGTAAATATGATCTCCTTTGGATCTCGGAACGATAGACTATACTCTGATGGAAATAGCACACTCCCCTTGCAAACTGTTGATAAATCTGTGCAGATGCAGATTGATCTTTGTTGCCACTTTGCATGCTGAAGTTACAATCGGGTCTGGCATGATCAAATGTTTCGGTAAAGCTTAACAACACGGTCAATGCTATTGAGTTGCATAGTTCAACCAATTCAATCCAAAAGCTTAAGCTGACTCTAACACTCGCCCTCACGTGCAGCTCTCCGGGGCCACATACTTAGAAATTATTAGAGTGGGCTGCAATTATATTTTATTTAAACGTGCCTGCCAGTGCCAGGTTCAAACTCAGACCTCCGGAAACCATCTTTTCTCATGGCATTTAACGATTCTTGTACTGGAACTCGAAAAGCCGCAAAGAGATGCCAGAGTTTGACTAGTTCGTGCTTCCACCGTCGGGCAAGAAAGGGGTGAAACCTGTGCAGTCACCGGGCCGTTCCTCGCCGGGATGGAGCCGAGGTACCAGGCAGTGTCCAGCACTACCGGATCCAGGCTCTTTGCCGTGAGCCTAACACTCTCGGCAAAGAGGCTCATCCTCTCGGCAAAGGCTTTGCCGAGATCCGGCTCTCGGCAAACTTGACTCGGCAAAGATTTTCTCGGCGAAGCCACCTTTGCCGAGAGCGTTCCTCCGGGATCACGGCAAAGCGTTTGCCGTGTGTACAGGAGGTGTTTGCCGAGAGCGTCTATACTCTCGGCAAAGAGCCTGGCCCTAACGTCGGCGAGACGGCGTTGCGCCGTCTCTGTGGGGCCCGCAGCTGGGTTTGCCGAGAGCCAGGAGCCAGACTCTCGGCAAAGCACTGAAGATTTGCCGAGAGTCATGTGCCCCGCTCTCGGCAAAGAATTCAAGGTTTGCCGAGAGCCTGGCATGTGACTCTCGGCAAAGAGCCCATGGGGCCCACAACGGGGGGCAGGCGCGGGGCCTCTGCACAGGGGTTTTGCCGAGAGCCTTGGCCGGGGCTCTCGGCAAAAAATGGCATCTTTGCCGAGAGCCTTGGCCGGGGCTCTCGGCAAAAAATGGTATCTTTGCCGAGATCCTGGCCAAATCCTCTCGGCAAACCCCTGGGCTGAGGCCTTTTTTATTTCGTATTTGCTCATATATGGTGCCCAACAACTGAAATATATGACACATACATCTCAAATACATCACAGGCAATTAATATAACCAATACACAAACATTTCATGCACATAACATACTTTTTGAACCACAAGTTTAACCAGAAGTTTAACAACAAGTTATAGCATAAGTCCATGCACATAACATTCAAGTTCGACCACTAGTTTAACCACAACGTCCGTCAACTACCTAATGGTGGTGCCGCCATTCCCACGGGTTGTGTGCTTGGGAGGGGTTGGAGAGGTCGCGATCCTGTGAGCCCTGTCCGTCCTCCTGAGTTCCCCAAGGCGACCAGTCCGACACACGAGCCGTAGGCGACACACCAGGCGACATGTTGACCATTCCAGCGGGATCATTTGATCCCGCCGAGAGACCCTGCAGAAAGGAGAAATGTTTTCACGTGAGACAAGATTTAACCAATGAACTTACAAACCAAAAGTTTTTATACTCACAGGGGTCGGTTGCCGAGGCGGTGGCTGAATCTGAAGCTGTGGGGGAGGGACGGACACTTGAGTGCCCACGCTCTGCATCCAGGCGTACAACTGGGTCCAGTTGGCCTGTAGGCTCTGCCGTTCGATCTCCCGTTCGGCCCTCTCTTGGGCGAGCTGGGACTGCAATACATTCAGAATATATATGTTAGAATGCGAAGCAATCGTACATCAAAAGCAATGGAAAACAAAGTAAAAAAGAAATAACCTGTAGAGACGATATCTGCAGCTGCTCTTGTGTCATGCGTGGGCGGATTGTGTCGCTTCCGCTCGGCGCCCTTTGCCGAATCTCGGGGAGTCTTGGCGTCGTGGTCGAGTCCATGACGCTGTCACCCATCCAGTACCGCCCATGCTTCTTCCCTCCGCCCACCTCCCCGTTGTTCTCCAGATACACGTCCTAGCAAGGAGAGTGTGTATCCGAAGAACAATAGGAAGGTGATGCCGAAATTCTATCCCGGATAGGAGCAGACCATGAGAACTAAACCCATCTACACATCCTCAGGCTGTCCAAAAAACGTGGACAATTCGAAACACATAAGGTTGTATGTATGCAAAAAAATGCATACGAACAACGCTATATGTTCCAAACGGGAGTTACCTCTAGGTTACGTATGCTACATCTAGGTTTTATGAGCTAAATCTAGGTTACATGAGTTCAGGAAATAAGTGCTCACCTAGCAACTTCAAGACGGCGAGGCCGGGACGAGCGGAGCACGAGGATCGACGAGTCCACCAAGGTAACAACACCTTCTCCTTTCTGCAATAACAATACAACACTTAGTGTTAAATCAAAATTTCGGCAGCATCTCCCCTGTACTAGGAGGTTTCGAAACCTGCAATAAAAACACGACGCGAAGGCCGAACAGATTCGCAAAACACGGCTTGATGGCCGAACACATTGACAACCACAAAATGATTAACTAGGTCTTTAGACTACTAGCTAGAGCTAATCTTTTAACTAAACATTCTAACTAATATCTTCCAATGGTAGCAAAAGCATCTCCGTGTTATGAAATTCTAACTAATAACTACCAAATTCACATTCTTATAAATGAGAAGATCTACATGTCTAACTAAAATTGATCCTCTATTTTACTAACCACAAGGTACCTATCTAACTACATTCCAAACTAATATTTACTATTTTCTAACTAATAATTTCTAACAAAAGTTTACTAACTAACATCTACTAAACTATCTAACTACATAGGAAAACAAAATTTACCTTAGGGGATGCTCGGGAAGGCCGGCGGGTCCCGAGGGCCGCCGGGGGCCGAGGGGCCGGCGGCGCTCGGGCGGGCGGGGCGGCGCTAGGGCGGGCGACGCGGCGCGGCGGCGGGGCCGGTGCGGGGCGGGGGTGCGGGGGCTGCGGCGGTGGTGCGGCGGCAGGGCCGGTGCGAGGCGGCGGTGCGGGGCAGGCGCGGCGTAGGGGCGGCGTAGGGCGGCGGCGCTGCGGCGGCGGGGCCGGTGCGGGGCTGGCGCGGCGTAGGGGCGGGGCGGCGCTGCGGGGCAGGCGGGGCGGCGCTGCGGGGCAGGCGGGGCGGCGCTGCGGGAATGAGAGAATGAGAGTGAGAGAGAGGTGAGAAGAACGGTTAAGTACAAAGAAGAGGGCGTTTGCCGAGAGCCTAGATCTGGCTCTCGGCAAAGCCAGGATTTGCCGAGAGCCAGATCTAGACTCTCGGCAAACACGTCGTTTGCCGAGAGCCAGATCCAGACTCTCGGCAAACGCCCTCTTTGCCGAGAGCCGGATCTAGGCTCTCGGCAAAGATTCAATTTTTAGCTCGAAAAATTTCAAATTTCAGTACGAAAAATTTCAAACTAGTTTGCCGTGAGCTGCTCCGGAAACTCTCGGCAAACAGCTCTTTGCCGAGAGCCGCAGGGCCGAGCTCACGGCAAACACCCTGTTTGCCGTGAGCTCTCCTTGAGACTCTCGGCAAAGAGTTGATCCCCCATTAGTTTTTATTTTATTGTGCTCTCCATTTCTTTTTTCTTAAGTGTTGATGATACTGATCTTATTTCATATGATGAGTAAAATCATGAAGTCCTATTTGTTTACATATTATTTCATTATTTCATGTGTATTTTAGTAAATTTTCATTATTTCATGTATATATAAAGTAGAAATATATATCAAATTATTCTGAAAAAATACCAAATTTTGACATAGACCATATTATAGTGTCTATAACATGTGCACAAAGTTTTGCATGCAAACTCAAATTTAAAGTTCCCTTTGAGTTCAAATTCTAGAGATCACATGTGATGTTTGCGAAACTTCTACGGAGATGTTCAGATTTGTGCATGGTTTGACACAAAATTGCCCGAAACCTCGTCTAACTTTTCCCACACTCTTAGTACACCAAATCATTGGATGTCTACAAAAATCATGATTTTCGGACTCCATTTGCTATTTTTAATAATTGCAAAACAATTAATCCACGTGGTTTTTTTCCATGTTTTCATTGAAATATACTCTTATTTTGTTGGTAAGGCTTCACATCACACTTACTTACATGAATCTCATTAGTTAAGTCATTTTTTACCATTTTTCAAATCGTTTCTCTATTCAACTTAGAATTATTCCATAAACCCAACAAATGGATACAAAGAAATTAAAAATAGCAAACAAATTGGTAAAATAGTCAAATGCTCACATGTTGTACTTTGTAGGATGTGTGAACTAAGAAAAATTGTTTGGGCGTTGAAATGTGAGATATGTGGGACACGTTTGCCGAGAGCCGCCAGGAGGCTCTCGGCAAAGAGGCTCTTTGCCGAGAGTCTTAGGAAGGCTCTCGGCAAACCGTGCCTTTGCCGAGAGTCTCTGAAAGGCTCTCGGCAAAGAGGCTGCCACGTGGCCATGCCGGCCTGACTGATGCCGTGCCACGTGTCCAATTTTGCCGAGAGGGTGTCCGCTGCTCTCGGCAAAGATAGTTTTACCGTGAGCCGGAATCACCGCTCTCGGCAAACTCTTTGTTTGCTATCTTTAAAAATTTATGAATGTAATGTTTGCCGTGAGGTTTCGTAAAGCTCACGGCAAACACCATCTTTGCCGTGAGCTTTATGAAAGCTCACGGCAAATTAGGGTGTTTGCCGTGTGCCCCCCCCCCTTGGCTCTCGGCAAAAGAGTTAACGGCTGTTAGGAGCCGTTTCACGAGGAGGCCACGAGGCCGGCACGTGGCCTTTTTTGACGAGTGGGTCCTCTTTTGCCGAGAGCCGCTCTGTTGAGCTCACGGCAAAGGTCTGTTTTGCCGTGGGTTGTATTTTTGACGAGAGCCGCTCTAGTTTAGCTGTCGGCAAATATTTCGTTTGACGAGAGCTTATTGTTTGCCGTGAGTTGTCCTCTTTGAGCTCACGGCAAACATGCCTTTGCCGTGAGCCCGACATTTGGCTCACGGCAAAGATTTATACTCACGGCAAACAGCCGTTTTCCGGTAGTGCAGGGAGGGGGTGCTCCGGGAGCCCCTCACCAAGGAAGAGGTCGCCGAGCTCGTCAAAGGGAGCCTTAAGACCAAACGACAGCTCAATATGGGTGGGTTCCCTCTCATTTTGTGGATTCGACTGTGTTGCAGGATTAGGATGTGCCCATGTGGATTCGACAGCTCAATTGTGAACTCGTGAAAGGTTGCACGTTACATATTCATAACCAAATTTCTCAGAAAGGAAGGAGTTCGACGGCAGGGGAAACAAGGAGAAAGTATTAAAACAAGAGGGAAAATGAGGAATGCGGTTTCCTGAACACACACAGATTCAAGTGGTCTCAAACTGAGGCTTCCTGAATTCCCTGTATTAATCGACCGCCATATTATCGTCAGAAATTATTGTATCCTCTTGAGTATGAGTAGTAGCACCACCAGGGAGTTGCATTGGACCATTATCATCATCAGTTGTACTCCGATCTTGTGAGGGTACCGCATATGGAACTTGCCTGGTCGTTTCAGACTTCCCTTTAGACCTGCGCCCAGAAAAACAACACCCAGTCATGAAGAGCAAAAGAATGTGCCACATATACATTCTTGAATTTAAAAACCCTCGCCCTGTACACTAAGCAGCATAATAAATGTCTAGATAAAAAAAAAAATCATATGTATCTATCTACAGGGGGTTTGCCATTTGCTGGCCAAAGATTGGAAATCACCTGGAACGTATGTCGCAGACGAGGATACCCCTCCAGGGGTCAACAAAACCCAGCAAACCACCTTCATCAAGTGTGATAGCCTTGCCCGGGATATGAATTTGCGTCATATCCAGAGGAATTGGGGTGCTCGACCATTTCTTGTGCATGGAATTGTACAGCAGCAAGTTGAAATTCTGTGGCATGTCCGGATTGTGATTGAATGTAGCCATGTAGTAGTAGTGGCCGACCTCGCGGTGGGCAAGGAGGGCAATGTTGTGGCGATAGGGCAGGGAAATCTGGTGAGGCTTGTCAAGCCGCCACAACGAGGGTCCCACCTTGCCGCCGCAGCCAGGGGCTTTGTAGACGAAGTATTGGTTGTTATAGCGGTCGTTAGCGAGAGCGAGGCGGAGGAGGACGAGATCCGCCTCTGCGGCCTCGACGGTGGGCTGCATGAGCAGAGCGGTCGGCGGCAGGTTAGGGCACCAGATGCAGACGTACGAGACCACCGGCGGCGGCGCGGCGCGGCGCAGAAGGTGACCCGGATGGCCTCGCCGTACGTCGCTCAGCTCGCCGTAGGCGGAGGTGGCGTTCTCGCAGTCGGCGACGTAGGCGCGCGTGTCAAGGAGAACCCAGCTAGGGGAGGGATCATCGGCGTTGGCGTCGGGAGGATAGCCATGTGTGTTGTAACACAGTTTTTCTTGTATTACAAACAGTAATAAAGTCAAGGTTGACTTCTTTTTCGTTCCTTCAAAAATTGTCCTCTACAGTTACTGTTGACCTGCTATTTATAGGGGTCAACCTCGTATGTTTACAAGACCGTTACTTCCTGCCAGAAATCCTATACATATTCTATTTCTTAGACGACCGTTGTTTCCCGCCAATCTTCATCTTAACCTCGTCGCAGATGATTGATTCGCTCCGGCATACCCAAACCTCATGGCCAGCTTCGTTTTATTGCCATCTTTGCCTTGACTTCTTCGGTCTTACTCAAAAAGGCTTTATCCTCTTCGAATTAGCTTCGTGCTTGTTATGACTTCTTTAACCTCTTTCGGAACTTTTAACCTCTTCGAAGTGACTTTCTCATTTGTCTTCTTCGTTCTGACCTCTTCAGCCTTGCCTGCAAAAATAGTAAATACAATTCCAAGGGGCGTCTCCCCAACAGTAGCCCCTTCGTCCTTGGATTCGAGCTTGTTACTATTCATTCCTCGAACTCCTGGGACGAAACCCAAAAGGCGTCCCCTTGGACAAATTTAGCGGTTACTTGGCGCCTTTTCACAGCGCGAACTTCGGGACTTACTGCGCCTATAAATAGTAGAGGTTACCCCCCCTTTAAAATTACCTTCGCTTTCACTTTTGTCCTCGTGCAACTGCCTTTGCTTTGCTTTAGCCTTCATTTCTGACCTCGTGTCATTGTCTTTGCTTTGCACTAATTGTTGTTTCTTGTTGAGACTCTTGAAGTGCTTCGTTGCTGAAAAAAGGTTTGTTTTGACAAACCTTTGTCCTCGTTTTTTATTTCGTTATGTTTTTTATTGTTTGTCATTATTAGTTTCAGAAATGGCTCAAGTCGAATCTACTGCTATTCCAACCCCTGATGCGGAGAGAGAGGAAAGTCCTGTGGCCTCTAACCCGGGGAGCGAGGACTTGGAGGGGGTCGAAGCCAATGTCAACGAACTTGTTGGAGAATCAGCTCCAAAAACCCTTCATTTTGGTCGGTCCTCTGTAACAGCTGGTATGATTTCAACTTTTGAACAGAATGGATTCTTCCCCAAAGGTGTTGGCCGTGCTCCTGGAAACGAGACTACTCCTGATCCCCAATTCGGAGAGTCCGTTGTGTTTTCCGAGTTTTTTACTGCGGGACTTCGCTTTCCCTGCAATCCGATGTTGCCCCAGATCCTGGACCGATTCAATGTCAAGCTTCATCAGTTGACACCCAACTCCTTCGTTCAACTATCGAAATTTTTCTGGGGTGTCAAGACATTTGGTGGAGAAATTGACCTCGACACCTTTGGTCGCTTCAACGAGCTTCACCTTCAAAAGAGGTCAATTGTTTTGGAAGAAGGTGGAGAAGAGCATGTCGGTCAATTTGGAGTTGCAACTTTTACTTCACGTCGACGCAGCGCTGCTCTGAAGATCACAAAAATTGACTTCACCTACGCTCAACGGAACCGTTGGGATGTAAATTGGCCGAAGTCATGGTCCTACGTCAAAGTTGGCTTCGCCTCCTCTGGTTCCAGCGATGTCACCTATCCTTTTGCTGGCCCTCTTGGCGATGTCGAAGTATCAACTGTGATTGACTTCGACAAGAAATCTGAAGCTTTCAAGAAGAACAGTCGTTGCTTTATCCATGCCACTCGACGACTAACAGGTCGTGATGTGGTTGAAGAATTTTTAGCTGCCGAGGTCTGGCCTTTGGGGGATAATTGGAAACCCTTCAGAATTGAGGAGAGGCAAATACCTGGATTCGACTTGCCTACTACCTTCGTTATCTTCGGACTTTCGAAACCTGCGGATATGTCCGAAGATGATCTAGTCTCTAAGGTTGAATGGGCTGCCAGAGCTTTGATTGGCCCTCTGACTGAAAAGGAGAAGAAAGCCATGATTGACCTCTTCGAGAAACCTAGCCGCTTGAATCGGCCGTGGTTAGAGATGGGCATTAAATATGGAGATAGAGTGAAGCCCTCCAAGCCCCAGAAACGCATGAAACCAATTGGAAATATTGGATCCGAGCAAGCTGGAGCGACTCGGAGATATAAAAAGACTTCATCAAAAGTTCCAATAGCTTCGAGTCAGGATGCTCCTCAGGCGAAGACAAAGCTGCTCGAGGCTCAAAAAAGGAAAAGTGCCTGTGTGCGACAGTCTACCTCTGCGCCTAACAAGAAACCTCGACTGACTCGGAAGGTAGATTTGTCACTTCTGGATAGTCCCGAAGCCGAAGCTGAAGCTGATAAAGAGAAAGAGACCATTGAGGCAGCTTGCGGACTTCTTGGAATTGCTGGCATTGTTGGCGATGACCTCGGCACATCGGGGTTCATGAAGGACTTGGCAGGCACTTCTGCTGCTTCGGGTGAAGGTTTGTTTGTTCCTTTCATGAAATGCCCCGGTGCTAGAATGAGCCTCACAGGTTCAATAGCGAGTGTTGTTTCGAAACCTCCAAAAGAATTCAATCCAGACTTTCTTGAGCTGTTAGAGCATAACTTCGGCTTGTATTCCACAGAACCAGCCGTCGAAGTCGTGGATGTTGAGAAAGATAAAGTAACTGAGGCCAACCTCGAGGTCAGATATTTTAGTTGTACTGTACTTGACCACTGAATTTCTTTTATTGTTTTTGCTTACTTCGCTTGATGTTTTTAGGTCGAGGTCGTGGATGTGAAGGGTAGGAAGATTCCTGAAGAAACATCTACGAAACTCCCTCAAGACTTGGCTGCTTCTTCTTTTGTTGATCTTGATGAAAATACTGATGAGTTGCGAGGTGAGAAAGAAGAAAATTCTATCATCATTTCATTTTTAGTTTCGTTTTTGATTCTTATATTTTGTCTTCGTTTTTATAGGTTTTAAAGCATCGTTGGAAAATCTTAGCTTCGAAGAGCTATCTCGTTTGAGCGTCTCCACAGCGCACAAGGTTCGTGCTTGCTTTTTGGTATTTTATCCTCGTTTCTTCCTTTCTTTATATTTAACTTACTTTCTTGTTTTCGACTTGCTTCCTTAGGTTAAGTTGATCAACGCGGTTTGTGCTTCAAAATCTAAAACCGCGGTTGATCGACTTCATTTCTTGGAGAAGGAGAATGAGAGGCTTCGGGAAGTCAACGACAAACTTCATAAAGATTTGTCTAAGCTCGAGGACAAATGGGATAAAACAGATAGAAAGTATAAAGCCTTGCAGAAAGACTTCGACCAGAACCTTACTGTGATTGAGAACCTACGTGATACTGTGGTTCGTGAGTCCGATGCAGCGAAAGAGGCTAATACTAAAGTATCTTCCCTCGAGCTTAAGTTGAAGAAAACCGAAGATGCTCTAGCCTCGTCTAAGACTCTTGATGCTGAGAGGATTAAACGAATTTTTGATTCGTATTGTAGCTCGCTCAAGCAGTTTGGAGCCACTCCTTACGCTCTTCCAGAGGACTTAAATATTGACAAATTCTTATCTTGGATTGAAGAGGAATTTGCTGGCCTCGGGGATGTTTTTTCTATTGCTGGCGACAACTTCGCACTTACTTGCACCGATGGCCTCGGCAGATTCCTTGAGAAAGAAGATAAGGAATTGTTACTTCGGGTTTCTGGTCCTGGATTTCGCTTTGCTGACTTCGGTGATCTGTCCTCGCCTTGTTCCAAAGAAGTTGAAACAATGAAACGTCGTTTCTTGCGGGACTTCTGGAACGCTTATGGTCGAGATTTGGCTAAGGACTCCTCCTCGAAGGTAAAAAACGTTCTCTACATAACTTTGTTTTTTCTTCTCTTTTTATCATTGTTAAAAAATTCTAAGTCTTTTGCTTGGTTTCGTTTCTAGGAAGAAACTGAGGATGCAGAAACTGGAGAAGAAAAGGAGGAAGAGGACGAAGAGGAAAAAGATGATGCTTTGGTTTCGCCTTGTGATGAAGACGAAGCTAAATCCTCCCAAGAAGAAGGAGAGATCTGATTAGGAATCGAAATTAATTTATGTAAAAAACTTGTTACAAATGATGAGCGAAGTTTGTGAACTTCAGAGTGACTTAAACACTGGCATTGTTCACAATTTTGTTTATATTGACCTTGTCATTATCTTTGTTTTTATTTCGAAGTGCATGCGTCGGACTCGTACAATTTCTTTTCATTCGAAACTGTTTACACATTATCTTATTTCTATAAGATCACGACCTTTAGCTTCGTTTTCGCTATAGGGAACGCTTAAATATTCTTTGGCCTCTAATTCCCTGGTTAACTCGAGAAAACCTTGGAGCGGATGGGTTTTTTTCCATATATTGGCTTCTAGTTCCCTTGTTGACTCGAGAAAACCTTAGAGCGGATGCGCTCTTCTCTAGGATCGCACAACTTGAGAAGGCGTTGCTGCACGAAGTATCCATGGGCCCTGTGCTGATGTTAGTCTTTGGCTTGGCCAGATCATGCCGTCGAGCGTTCCTTTGATTCCTGCTGCCTCTCATTTCTAGGAAAATTTTTCTTTTTCATTTGCTTTGCTTTTTCTCTTACCGAGGCTCGTCTCCCGGCTTCCCTTTTATAGTGGTCTTTGGACCCTTGGTGAAATTAAGATTTCACCTAACCTCGTGTCCTTTCGAAAAGTACAAGTTAGGTGATTCGTTTTAATGTGCTCGCTGTTCGGTGAAACCTTATTTTTGAATAAAGGCAAATGGGGGCTTCTCTTTTTAGCCTTTGAAAAAGGCGTCCCCTCCCTCGATAGCCCCTTTGCGTTTATTCATTGCTTCTTACTTCGAGCAACGAATCTGAAAGATTACGTTCTCTTGTTTTAGTTTCGAAATAGGGCAACTCTGTTGCTTTTTTCGTTCCTGTGATTTGATCTATAATGTAGGTCTTCTTGCGAGGTTTTGTTTCTAACCTCTTTCTTAGGCAATTTCGTTCGAGATCTTTTTGGCGAGGTTACTTTTCTGACCTCGACCTTGGGGTGTTTTGCTCAAGGCTTCTTTTTGCGAAGATAATATGTTCATCCTCGTCCTCGAGTTATTTTGCTCGAGATTTTCTTTTTGCGAGGTTATATTTCCAACCTCAGCCTCGAGCTATCTTGCTCGAGGTCTTCTTTTTGCGAGGTTATTTTTCAACCTCGGCCTCGAACTATTTTGTTCGAGGTCTTCTTTTTGCGAGGATAATATGTCCAACCTCGGCCTCGAACTATTTTGTTCGAGGTCTTCTTTTTGCGAGGTTATTTTTTCAACCTCGGCCTCGAACTATTTTGTTCGAGGTCTTCTTTTTACGACGTTATTTTTTCAACCTCGGCCTCGAACTATTTTGTTCGAGGTCTTCTTTTTACGAGGTTATTTTTTCAACCTCGGCCTCGAACTATTTTGTTCGAGGTCTTCTTTTTGCGAGGTTATTTTTCCAACCTCGGCCTCGAACTATTTTGTTCGAGGTCTTCTTTTTGTGAGGTTATTTTTTCAACCTCGGCCTCGAACTATTTTGTTCGAGGTCTTCTTTTTGCTCAAGTGCTTTTAGGGGAATCTCCTTTATCGATTTTTTGGATAGATTTACATAGGTTCGCCTCATTAAAAACCTCACCTCCAGTTTCCTGGAGCCCCTTCTGTGAGGAAAAGAGTGCGACCTTTTTTGATGAAACTAAAAGTGAAAAGAGGTGCTTCGTATTTGTGCTTATAGTTCCGCACATTTACGAAGTTGACCTTTACAAAAATAACTAAAACTTGGAAAAAACTATACAGCTTTATTTGTTTCGGTTCTAGTTATAGTACTTGCGAAGTTGCTCCACATTCCACGAGTGAGGTAATTCTTCTCCATTCTCGGTGGACAGATGATAAGACCCTGGCCTCGAGCTTTTGGTGACAATGTATGGTCCTTCCCATTTTTCCTCGAATTTGGATAAGTTCTCAGCGTTATGCTTTCTTTTGATTACCAGGTCCCCGACTCTGATCTCTCTTATCTTCGCCTTTGGGTCGCGCCACTTTCGTGTTTGCCTTTGATATGATTCGAGGTTATGTGAGGCGACAAGTCGATCGACTTCGATTAGGTCCTTTTCCACCATTTCTTTTTCACCTTCATCACTGCTAAGTGTTACCCTTAGTGTTTTGGCCTTGATTTCTTCTGGAACCATTGCTTCAGTTCCGTATAGCAGTCTGAAAGGAGTGAACTTAGTTGCTCTGGATTCTGTGGTATTATGTGACCATACTGCGATTGGTAGATCGTCAATCCACTTTCCCTTTTTGTGGTCGAAGAGCATCTTCCTTATAGCCGAAAAAATGATGCCGTTGGCTCTTTCAACTGCGCCGTTTGATTGCGGATGGTATACGGATGCGTACTTCACTTTGGTTCCCATTGTTATGCAAAACTCTCTGAATGATTCGCTGTCGAATTGCTTTCCATTGTCTACCGTTATTTCTTTTGGTACCCCGAATCTACAAATGATGTTATGGCAGAAGAACTTTTGTATCGTATGCGAGGTTATTGATGCTAGGGCTTTTGCTTCGATCCACTTTGTGAAATATTCCACGGCAACTACTGCGAATCTGCAGTTTCCTTGAGCTGTTGGGAGAGGCCCTACCAAATCTATTCCCCATCTTTGCAATGGCCAAGAAGGTGTGATGAGCTGCAACAGTGAGCACGGAATCCTTTGATTGTTTGCGTTCTTTTGACATGCTTCGCATTTCTTTGCTACTTCGTCTGCATCTCTTATCATTGTTGGCCAAAATAATCCTTGCCTGACTGCTTTTGATGCGAGAGCTCTTGGACCAATGTGTGTTCCGCATATCCCTTCGTGTATGCTTTTTAGTATTGCCATTCCTTGTTCTTTTGCGATGCATTTTAGCCATGGTGCTGATATCCCCTTCTTGTACAGCTCTCCTTGTATTATCTGATACCCCTTTGCTCTTGCTGGTATTCTCTTGGCCTCGCTTGCTGAACAGGGTGTGAAATTGTTTTGTAAATGAGCCATGATTGGTGCTCTCCAATCTTCCCAGCAAATGTGTGCCAGATGCTGCTTTCTGATTGAGGGAATGGTCATGACCTCGTAAATTACATCCTCAGGTAGTTCTTCCTTCTTTGCTGCTTTCTTAGCTAAGTCATCAGCTTCGTTGTTGTCGTTTCTGTGGATATGTTCTACCGTGAATCCTTTGAAGTGTTTCTCCATTTCCCTGACCTCTTCGAGGTAATCGATTAGTTCTGGTTTTCTAGCTTCGCTATCTTTTTCGATGTGATCTCTTGCTATTTTCGAGTCTGTCCTCACAATGAACTTTTGCTTTCCTAGTGATTTCATTTTTCGTAGCCCAAGCAAGAGTGCTTCGTATTCTGCTACATTATTTGTTACTTGAATCTCCTGATTGCTGAATTCCAGTCGTGCAGCGAATCTTGTTTTGATTCCGCCTGGTGACACCAGTATTGCAGAGATCGCTGCACCTTTGTTGCAATATGCTCCATCACAATAGACTGTCCATTGTTTTTCATCTTCGTCCAGATTTTCATGTTTTGGAGAGGTCCAGTCTGCTACGAAGTCAGCTAACACCTGGGATTTGATTGCGTTTCGTCTTACAAATTCGATATTGAATCCAGATAGTTCTGCAGACCATTTACTGATCCTATTCGAAGCTTCTCTGTTTGCAAATAACTCGGCTAGAGGTTTGTTGGTGACGACTGTAACTTTGTGAGCTTCGAAATAATGCCTGAGTTTCCTTGATGCCATGAGCAATGCATATGCAATTTTTTCGAGTTCCGAGTATGACTTCTTGGCCCCAGATAATGCTTCAGAAACGAAGTAGGCTGGCAACTGCTTCAGAATGCCCTCGATTTCGGTTTCTTGTATTATTGCTGCGCTTACTGCTGATTCTGATACTGCAAGATAGAGGAGAAGGTCTTTTCCTTGTGCTAGTGGGGATAGTTTGATCATTGTCGCAAGGTACTGCTTTAGCTCTCTGAATGCTTTCGATTGTTCTTCGCCCCAGTTGAATTTCTGTGCATATCTGAGAGTTTTGAAGAAAGGAAGGCTTCGCTCGGCTGCTCTTGGTACGAATCTGTTTAGAGCTGCGATTCTGCCTGTCAATTGTTGCACTTCCTTAACCGTTTTTGGCTCCTCCATGGATACCAAGGCTTGAACCTTGTCTGGGTTAGCCTCGATTCCCTTTGATGTTACGAGGCACCCTAGGACCTTTCCTTTGGTTACTCCAAAGACGCACTTTTCTGGGTTTAGGCTCAAGTTTGACATTCTTAGATTGTTGAAGGTTTCCTCGAGATCTTTGATGTGATCCGTTCTTTTGATACTTTTTACGACGAGGTCATCCACATAGGCTAACATGTTTCTGTCAATTTGTGAGTTGAAGACTTTCTTGGTCATTCTTGAAAAAGTTGACCCTGCGTTTCTCAGCCCTTCTGGCATTCTGACGAAACAAAAAGTTCCAAAAGGTGTTATAAAGCTTGTCTTCTCCTCATCCTCTTGTTTCATCCAAACTTGATGATATCCTGAAAAGCAATCTAGCAAGGATAGAATCTCGCTGTTGGCTGCGTCGTCAACGACACTGTCAATTCTTGGTAGAGGAAAATCATCTTTTGGGCAGTGCTTGTTTAGTGTTGTGAAATCAATGCACATTCTCCATTTTCCGTTTTTCTTCTTCACTGGGACAGTATTCGCCAACCACTCTGGGTATTGTACTTCTCTGATGACCTTTGCCTTTAGTAGCCTTTCCACTTCGGATTTTATTCCTTCTACCTTCTCATCCGACATCTTTCTCAATTTTTGTTTTCTTGGCTTTGTCTTCGGGTCTATGTTGAGACTATGCTCAATTATGGTTCTGCTGACACCCTTTAGATCTGCAGCTGTCCACGCGAAGACATCTTTATTCTTTCTTAAGAAAGTTATCAAATCCTCCTCTTCTTGGGGGGAAAGATCTGCTCCGATTGTGACCTCTCTACCTTCGACTCCTGGTTCGAGAGAGACCCGCTTGGTGTCCGGTGCTTGAATGGCCTCTTTTACTTTTTCCACTCTGTGTTGCGGTGGCTTCTTTTCGATTGGTTCTGCTTGAGCTTCATTGCTTTTTTGTTTCGTTTCTGCCTGCAAGAGGTTAACGTTTCTCTCGCCTGGGGTAATCCCTTGCTCGATGTCCCTTGCGACTTGCTGGTTTCCAAATACTGTGATTACTCCATTTGATGCTGGAAGTTTCATGCACAGATATGCCTGTCGTACAATAGCTTCGAAGGTGTTGAGAAAACCTCTTCCGAAGATTGCGTTGTAAGGGTAATACATGTCAACTATGTCGAAAGTGATTCGTTCTGTTCTGGGATTACTCAGGTCCCCCAAAGTTACCGGTAGTTCGATTTTTCCTAAGGCCCGGATTCTTTTTCCTCCGAAACCAATGAGTGGAGTTTCTGATGGTTGTAACAGACTTCTGCTGATGTTCATTTGGTCGAAAGCACTGGCGAAGATAATATCAGCTGAACTGCCATTGTCTATCAGTATCTTTGTTAGCTCCCAGCCTGCTACATTTGTTTCGATGACCATGGCATCAGTGTGAGGATAACACTGGAGTTTGAGATCCTGCTCGGTGAAGGTTATTGGCACATGCGACCAATGAGTTTTTATCACTGGACCATTTGGTAGTATTGCGTGCACTCTTCTAAAGTAGTCTTTTCTTTGTCTTTTGCTCTCGAAATCAACCGAAGATCCTCCAGCTATTGGCAGGATCATTCCTCGAGAGGGAATGGGACCCTTGGCGGGTGTTGAATTCGGTGCTTGAGCTGCTTGCATCACAGTTTCATCTTTTCTTGCTGCAGTGGATTGGATTGAGCTGTGCGCTTGTTGACTTGATTCGGACTGGGCTTGATGCCAAGCCAAGCGAGGCTGATGGTATGTTGAAAAAGATTCTGAATTCGTCGGGAGTTGTAGCTGCGGATTTGGCGTATTATGGGTGGTGCACTGCCAGGAATTTGTTTCGACTGCGCGACCTTGATTGTTGTTTTGATTCATTTCTTGCTTTACTCTGATGGTTATGGGACATCTCCCTGTGCTGTGATCTGGGTTTTCGCCGTGGAACTGACAGAACCAAGATCGAGATTGGCCTTCTTGTTGGCCTCGACCTCTTCCACGGCCTCTGCCTCGTCCGCCTCTTCCTCGTGAGGATGAGGGGTTGAAGTTTTGCTTCGCTGCATTGGATTCGTTACTATGTTGACCGGTTTCGTTTTCTATGTGAAAAACTTGGGTTGGTCTGTTGTAGTTCTGCTTTTCGTACGTGGGCTGCTTGTAGTTTCCGTTTGCTTTTCTGAGCATGGCTCTTTCGTTGATTCTTCTCCTGTGGTCATCGTCTGATCTGCAAAATTTTTCCATCTCGTGGAAGAGTTCATGGAGGTTCCTTGGTTTGTTTTTGACGAATTCAGATGCGCATGGCCCTGGTCCCAACCCGTGAATGCATGCATCAATTGCTATGGAGTCTGGGATATCATCTGTTTGGGCCTTCAATTGAATGAAACGTTTGAAATACTGAGCTAATGGTTCTCTTTCCTCTTGTTTGCATGCGAATAAATCTCCCGTGGTTAGCAGTTGCCTATTGAATCCTTGGAAGTTTTGAAGTACTTTGGCCTTGAGCTGTTCCCAGCTGAAAATGGATCCTGGACTTAATCTCGTGAACCATGTGAGAGCCGGTCCTTCGCAAGCTATGATAAATGATTTCGCAAGAACCAGCTCGTTTCCTCCTGCTGAGGCCACAGCAACTTCGTAGCTCATTAGAAACTGCCTTGGATCACAAGTACCATTGTATTTAGGCAAGGTGATGGGCTTGTATGAAGTTGGCCATGGTGCATTTTGAAGGCCTGGTGATAACGGTGAATTCGAGTCGAAGCTTCTGAAACCCGTGTTGTAATTTGTTGCCTCGGTGTTGAATTCTCTCTCGGGCTCTTGAACAATTTCTTTGCTCGCGTTGAGCTCGCTTTGGAGTCTCTGGAGCTCGTTCTTAGCCTCTGCAATTTTTCGTTTTTCCTCGGCTTCGTTTCTCTGGTTCTCTGCTTCTTTCAACAGGGCTTCTTTTTCTTGTTTAAGCCTCTCGATTTCTTGTAAGAGTTGTTCGAGGCTAGCTTCTTCTCGATTTTGGTTATCATTAGTGATGCCTGGTTCTGGTGCAACTTGTCGTTCATCGTTTTCTCTTTCAGTTTCGTGAGCTTTGGAGGTCCGTGGATTGCCGGACCGTTGCTTTTTCTTTGGTGGCATCGTGAGTTTTGATTTCGTTCCTAACACGCGGACGGCGCCAACTGTTGTAACACAGTTTTTCTTGTATTACAAACAGTAATAAAGTCAAGGTTGACTTCTTTTTCGTTCCTTCAAAAATTGTCCTCTACAGTTACTGTTGACCTGCTATTTATATGGGTCAACCTCGTATGTTTACAAGACCGTTACTTCCCGCCAGAAATCCTATACATATTCTAGTTCTTAGACGACCGTTGTTTCCCGCCAATCTTCATCTTAACCTCGTCGCAGATGATTGATTCGCTCCGGCATACCCAAACCTCATGGCCAGCTTCGTTTTATTGCCATCTTTGCCTTGACTTCTTCGGTCTTACTCAAAAAGGCTTTATCCTCTTCGAATTAGCTTCGTGCTTGTTATGACTTCTTTAACCTCTTTCGGAACTTTTAACCTCTTCGAAGTGACTTTCTCATTTGTCTTCTTCGTTCTGACCTCTTCAGCCTTGCCTGCAAAAATAGTAAATACAATTCCAAGGGGCGTCTCCCCAACAATGTGCAGGCGGACAAAGGGAGGGATGCATCTTGTTCATGATTCTGCCGGCGGCTTGCTGCTTCCGAGTTCCCATCTAGGAAATCTCATCGCCTCATCGGTCCATCTCTGGTGTTAAAGTAGGGGTTTAGGGAGTGTCCGAATCGAAATCCAGGCTGCAGTGGGAGTTACTTGTATCACAAGACGGATGCCGGAAATTGGAAATTGGCGGTAAATAGGCAAGAATCTCAAAAAAGTTTTCACGGTGGAAAACAGGCCCAGATAAGCGCCGAAGCCCAATCCCAATTCCTGGCCCAACACCAGAACAAACGGACCCTTATCTCTCTGTCTTCACAGGCGGGGTGAAGAAATGGAGGCAGCGGAGTAACCAGGCAACCATCCATCCATGGCGACTGCCGCGCCCTTCACCTGTCGCTCCCTCCTGGCTCCGGCACAGCAATCCCATCCACGGCTGCCTGCCTCCATCCGCCTCGACCTCTCTCACCCCAAGAAGCCTCCCGCCGACCCCAAGCGCCGCCGGCACCACGCCCCTCTGCACCCGGCCTTCTCTGCCGCCGCGCGGGGCCGCGCCAAGAAGATCCCCGTCCGGGACACCGACGAGCCAGCCGCCGGAGTCCGCGTCACCGACCGCGGCCTAGCTTACCGCCTCGACGGCGCGCCGTTCGAGTTCCAGTACAGTTACACCGAGGCACCGCGCGCGCGGCCCATCGCGCTCCGCGAGGCCCCGTTCCTGCCGTTCGGGCCCGAGGCCACGCCGCGCCCGTGGACGGGAAGGAAGCCGCTGCCGAAGAGCCGCAAGGAGATGCCGGAGTTCGACTCGTTCGTGCTGCCGCCGCTGGGCAAGAAGGGGGTGAAGCCCGTGCAGTCGCCGGGGCCGTTCCTCGCCGGGATGGAGCCGAGGTACCAGGCGGCGTCCAGGGAGGAGGTGCTTGGGGAGCCTCTCACCAAGGAAGAGGTCGCGGAGCTGGTGAAAGGGAGCCTCAAGACCAAACGACAGCTCAATATGGGTGGGTTCCCTCTCATGTTGTGGATTCGACTGTGTTGCAGGATTAGGATGTGCCCATGTGGATTGCTGTTACATGTTGGCTTTCACAGCCGGAGTTTTGCCTGCTGTAATTTCTGTTCTCATTTTGACCTCTGCAGGTAGGGACGGCTTGACGCACAATATGTTGGAGAACATTCATTCACATTGGAAGAGGAAGAGAGTTTGCAAGATAAGATGCAAAGGTGTCTGTACAGTGGATATGGATAATGTCTGCCAGCAGCTAGAGGTAGCTAGCTCATTTCCCTTCTTTTTGGTTCAGTTGTTTGTGCTAGTCGAGCTGAGTCAGTAATGTTTGTGTTAGGACCGTATTACACCCTTGGCATGCAGGGTTTTCTGCTCTTTGATCCCAATGTGCAACCCAGGTGCATCCCTCCAGTAGCACAGTCACAGATCACATGCCATCACCGAACACCTCAAGTCATGTATTTTAGCAAACAAAAGTTCTTGAAGGATTATGTATTTTGAAGTGTGTGTTACGCTACTGAAGCTGTGAAGCATGGTTCTGGATCCTGACTTGTGATTATCTCTCCAAGAACAACAAACCAAATAGTTATAGGAAGCTTAGCTTGTTGCTTACTTGGCCTTGGCCAACAGGCGTGATCCTAGTTAGTAAGTAGTATTAGCTGGTTGCCTCATGCTTGATCTTTCGGTTACAAACTGCAAGGTTGATGCTGAAGAGCAGGGTGTTTATCAAAGTTATCGATTTTGATCTCCTTCCTGCAGGTGCACGATTCTTATCCCTCTTTTGATAACTTTGTCTTATACTTCAACAGGAAAAGGTTGGAGGAAAAGTAATACACCGCCAAGGGGGTGTCATATTTCTTTTTCGTGGTAGAAACTACAATTACAGGACTCGCCCAAGTTTTCCGCTTATGCTCTGGAAACCTGTTGCACCAGTGTACCCCCGCCTTGTTAAGAAGGCTCCAGATGGCTTAACTCCAGATGAGGCCACAGAAATGCGCACAAGAGGACGTCAATTACCACCAATTTGCAAACTTGGTAGGGCCAATTTTCCTGCTTCCCCATGGTGTTTTCATGAAACTTATTTTTTCTTTTCGTTTTTAGGAGTAATGGTTGCTTGAGTTTCGATTTTTGGATACGCAGAAAATTTCATGGACCCCCCCCCCCCTACACTGTGTGGTTTAAATTTGTAAAGCACTGCCTCGAAAATCCAAAATGAAATCTATTGGAGAATGCAATACACTTAAATAATGTCATCTAGAAAAACAAGGGGGTATATAAAAAGATTAAAAAATGTGAAAAATGAGGGAGTATAAAAAGAAAGTTATGTTAAACTAGTAGAAGGTGGAGGCTGTCATAAAATTTTAACTGTCAATTAGTATGCTAGACCATATTCTTGGACTAGGCCACGTTAGCGTCAATGTTCCATACTTCCATCCATCTGATGTATTGTGTAAGGCTTTGATGCACGCATTCAGGTTTTCATGCCTTCCTCCTGTTTATGTACTGCTAGGTGGTGAGAATGGCCTTTCAATCCCATCAGCTCATTGTGCACCGACCACCTTTCAATACCTCTAACTCACTGTGCACTGGAAGCCATTGTTTTTTTTTAATGCAGTAAGGCTTCCTGTGGGATTCTGGGTCTACCTTATTGCCTAGACGACACCTAAGCGACAAGGCGTAACTAGGCTATTGAGGCATCCTGGGTACGCCTCGTCGCTGAGGCGATGCCTGGAAGCAACAATTTGATTGAGTACAATGCTCAGCATGTTTGAAGGCCATATACTAATGCTTAATTCATTGAAAAGTCCCTTGACTTAATGTCAAGTTGTCAACATGCTTTTTATGGATGTATCATTGCTTGCAAACCCTGAAGGTGGTATGTTGCTGGTTAAAAAGGTTGACTATTCAGAGATGTAAAGTTCTACCAAACTGGACAGAAATTCAGCACACCTGCGCCGACAAAACCAAAGTACCGGCACCATTAGTGATGGCAACCACTGGCCAAAGCCTGCCAGAGGGCATCCTTATTTTTATCTATGTGTATGCATTGTATCATTCAGTAATTTTGCATCTATATCTTTGCTCACTCATTTACTTGTCCAACTTTTCTAGGGAAAAATGGTGTTTATGTTAACCTTGTGAAGCAAGTTAGAGAAGCATTTGAAGCATGTGATCTTGCCCGCGTTGATTGCTCGGGTCTTAACAAAAGTGATTGCCGGAAAATTGGAGCTAAACTAAAGGTTTGAAAAATCTTGAAGAATACTGTTTGGTTATGGATTTTCTTTTTGTTCAAAAGTTGATGAACTCTACCTTTGCAGGATCTAGTACCCTGTGTCTTACTGTCTTTTGAATTTGAGCATATACTGATGTGGAGAGGGAGGGATTGGAAATCATCTCTTCCTCCATTAGAAGAAAATAATTTTGAAGTGACAAAGGCACAAGAACAATTTAGTGGCAAAGAATTTAATGAAAACGTTAGACATTCAGGAACTGTTCTGACCAAGATTGAGTTGGCCGATATTGCAACATCTCACAAGAACTGCAACTTGGATGAAGGTGAACAAAAGTTGAAAGGTACCATGAAGTCTAATCATGAAAGTGATATGGTGCCAAGTTCTGCAGTGGAAGTGCCTGGACTGTTTCATTCTACAGGTTTATCTGGAACTGAACCCTCAGCAAACACTCCATCAGAATGTTCGCCAATAAATCCAGTAATGGATCATTCTGCAAGATCCGATCACTGTCCAGATGATTTAGAACCACACCCTGGTGTAACAAGCATCGGTGAGGATTTGGGGACTAAGAGGAAAGGTAACGAAGGTGTAGAAGGTATGGATGTTCTAAATAGTTCTGAAGTGCCTTCCTATATGGAAGGAGTGTTATGCCTTTTGGAACAGGCCATCGACAGTGGCAGAGCACTTGTTCTGACTGAGGATGAATTTGTTGATTCAGATCTGGTCTATCAAAAGTGTGTTGCATTCACCAAGTCAATTCCGCGTGAACTGGTTTTCAAGCATACTCAAAGTAAGCCCAGTGCCAGGAGAAATGGGCCAGACAAGCATGTAAGAATTAAAAAACATTTAGCTGAAAATAGAACTCTTGAAAATAAACTATCCAGCAGTGACGTTGAAGAGAAAGATAGTTCCAATGAAGCAATACAGAGAAATAGCCATGCCCAAAAGTTCCTATCGGATGTGGTTCCACAAGGTACCTTAAGAGTGGACGAACTAGCAAAGTTACTGGCTTAGAGATCATAATTCTTTTGGCAACCATAAAGAGCAGGGAATAATGTTCGGATTAATTTTATCCAGTCACACGGATAGCCTGGTTCCTGGTTTCATCCGAAATCAACAGTACATGTTGGTCATTGAAAATATTAAAAAAATCACAATGAGAGAATTATGTGGGACCTAGTTGTGATTTTATTATTCCGCTAGTGCCAATCTGCGGATGGAGGTGCCGGTTGCCGAAGGATAAATGGGCCTTTTGTTAGCGACTCATCTGTCCGGTGGATGCAGCTTCTCATGGCCTCTTAAACCCCTAAGCAGACCCTCGGCAAGACATGATCAAACTGATCAAGCCATGCACTTGTAGTTTTAGATAGGATTCCTTTGCCCGCATACCACATTTTTGTTGTTGTTGCATAATGATAATTTCTTAGACTGTAGAGTGTATCTGAACCTATAAGGTCATTTCCTATTTGATTCAAATGACAAGTTGTCATTGACAACCAGTAGCAGAAAGGAGGCGCTAGCACAGGTTGAGATCGACTGGATCGGCTTCAACTCCAACAATACAGAGTTCCTGTGTGCCTAGTGGATGTACGGACGGCAGAAGCTGTGTGCATGTAAATATAAATCTATGGATGTCGATTTTGGATCTCAGAAAGATGGATTATATTCTGATGAAATAGCACACTCCGCTTGTAATTTTTGTTGATAAATATCTGCAAAAGCATAATTGCAGATTGATCTTGTTGCTACTTTGCATGCAGAAGGTACAAGCTACAAAACTGGAATGATCAATGTTTCGATAAAGCTTATAGCAAAACTTGGCCAATGGCAATCATACCAGAATTTGTGTAACGTCTGTAATGTCAGCTAGAGTATAGTATTTTATAAGCTTAGACACTCCGATTTACTGGTTAATTGCAGAGGATCACATTCAACCATGTTCTCAGCTATCCACAATGAATTATCCACCATACATTTTGAGATCCAAAAAAAAAAAACCAACCCAAGCCTGTTTGCACTATCCCAATGAAATTAGGCAAGGGGGTGAATTAAGCCTGTTTGGATATCACTGTGGCCGATTTCCTCTGAAGGAGGAACTTGATGCAATCACAGGAGTGTCTTCCCTGTATGGCTGGGTTGCAGGATCAGTAACACTTGGTAGCCTTTGCACGCTCCCCTTTCCTTTTCTTGCGTTTGGGCCAATTTCTTCGATCATGTACTTCCATCCGTCGATAGGACGCCTCCGACTGAAAATGTGGGTTTTGATAAAGCTAGCAATCTGCAACCACAATTTTAATATCATTATAGAAACCACTGTCAGCAGTTCAGCACAAGCATTGGTGACGAACGAATAACTTCTCAACCTGCTGTTTACTGAAAGCAATCCTCCTTTCAAATTCCTGGAGAAGAATGTCTTCTTCTCGCTGTGAGATGTCCCATATATTGCCATCCTGACCTCTTGAGGTAGTTTCCCAACCGTCAGGCTTGGTTTTGATCACAGTAGTGCTTGGAATCTTTGAATCACCAAAATCAGCATTGCCAGAATCAAAGATACTGCATTAAAAAAGGACCATAATCAAGTTAAAAAAATTAATTATAACCACATAATAAGAATAAAACTTCAGTATGCACGACACGGATCCTAACCAGTCATGCGCTACAAATTTGCTACACAAGGAAGACCAATAACAGCTAGAAATGATATACAGTATAGAAAGTTTCTATAACCCCTTGACCCAGGTGATATAGGCCAGCTTACTAGATATAGTGCATAGTGGGCAAGGTTGATCAGGGTGAGGTTGATCAGTTTAAGCAATAGTAGCACAGCCAAAGAAATAGGACGTATTATATAATTAAAATGTGAAGCTGCATTGGTCAGTCAATCTGGCATGTTACTTTATGCTGCCAATGCTTATTCCTGCCAACTAGGTGATGAGCAGCAATATCTGAAAAAGTTGGCATCCTTCTATCAAGCAAGAGCTTACTGTTACATCTGAACAAAAACTCAACTCATTCCACAAAGAAATGTGGTGTGTACTGAACCCAGGGTAAGCCCTCATCTAGTAAACTTGAATACTGCTGTCACTGTGCTAGAATGGAAATTTGGTGGAAAATGGTATGGGTTGTATGACCTTGATTCTAATTTGGTTTATTTTGACAAGCATGTCAGATATAACACAGCATGTAATCTGTCCATCATGATTCAGGCAGTAAGCTCGCTAAAGATGTAGCAATGAACCAATTTAATGTGCAAGTTGCTCAGGATTTAACATTTAGGCAGTGAACCAGTTTAATGTATAAGTTGCCACCAGGATTTAGGTCCTGCACCGGTTTAATGTGCAAGTTGTCATCAGGATTTTGGTAGTGGACTGGTTTACTGTGTAAGCTGCAATCAGGATTTAGTTTTCTCAGTGAACCGTTTGTACCAAAATTTCAGTCAACCTATCGCAATTAACCAAAGACACCAAACATATTTTAACTTGACATGCAACAGATGCTTTCAGCCCATGTTGTACAGCACCACAATCCACTTTGGCAAAATTTCTGGTGTTCTACTGATCGTTGAATGGTCTACTGAACAGCAAATGTCAATAGGAATCATTTAACTAACAACATGGCAATTAGCTCCGAGAACAACGAAGAATGGGACTGTAATAGTAACATACTCAGAGCACGAGTCGAGGAGCCGGTCGATGTCGTCAGCGCCGACGCCTCCGCCGCCGAGGCGCGCCTCCTCCATCTTCTCGATCTCCTTCACCCACAACGCGGCGTGCACGCGCTGCTTCCTGGTCCTGTACTCGTCCGCCTGCGCCTTCTTCTTCGCCGCGGCGCCGCCCTCCCCGCCTTCCGCCGAGCGAGAGGCGCGCTGCGACGGGGCCCGCCTCGACGCGGCGCGGCGCTCGGCCCAGCGCTCATCCATATCCGCCACGAAGGCCTTCGTGTCCGGGTCCACCTCGTCAGAGATGGCAGGAACGGCGGAGGATTCCGAGGCCGAGGCGGGGGACTCCCACGGCGCGGCGGGCGCTGGGGAGGAGGTGGGGGAGTCACCCGGGAGCCATGCGGTTTCCCAGGCGTCGTTCCACTCCTCGTCGCCGGTGGCCACCGAACGGGGCGGTGGAGGCGCACGGCGATGGGTGGAGAGGCGGCGGAGGCAGCAGCAGGAGGAGGAGGAGGCGGCGGCGGCGGCGTAGGTGGTGGGTGCGTGAAGGCGAAGGGCGGCGCGCCGAAGGGAGTGCATGGCAGGTGTTCGGCGAAATGACGCTAGGAGTGTTGGATGCGGGGGTGCTCTGGGCAAGTCCGCAAAACCGCGACGCAGCGGAGGAAATCTGGAATGGAAGGGTGCTGCTGCAGTGGTGCACTGCTACTCGCTTGGATTTGAGCTGAATTTGGCACCAATCTCACTGATTTACGGGGAAATGCAAAAACCACCTGATTTGTAGTTTAAAGTAGCCCTACCAACTTCTCACCGATTTGATTCAAAACTTATATACAAAGGCATGGAGTTTTTTTCTTGTGACATGTTGTCAGTTGAGTAAACTTCGAGATGAATCACAATCACAATGCAATGCGATAACAACATGATTCGTATCTTGTTTGGATCTTACTGTCGTTTACACACCATAAACAATTAGGTGAAATAAAAAAAAGACTTTTATAGTAATTCCATATTACTATTTTTAAATTATATACATAATCTTATAATCCAATGATCAAAGAGCCTAATTATTTGTAATCTATAATTGACATTTTTATCGTATCTAAATTATATATATACCATATGTTTGGGTGATACTACTCTGTCCTAGAAAGAGCGTCGTTTTGGGTGTTTGTGAGTTTGACTAGTTTGTTGAAAATACGTGCAACATTTAAATCTTTAAATAACAGATGAAAAATACATATAAGATAAACGGGCATAATAACTAAGGTTCAAGAACGGATACAAGTTGATAATTGCAATAAGAATATCAAGAAACAATATTGAGGGTATGAATGTGTGTGCGTGTCCCTTGATGACTTTGTAAATTCTAATTCTAAGATCAACCGACTTAGTCTATTGGGGAGTTGGAGACGCTTAGGTAGAGTTGCATCGAGACTCATGAATTTATAGAGATGTTAGTGCGCGTGCTTGTACCATGGTGACTTTATCTGTCTCAATACCGGTTCGAACAGTTTCTTAGAGATACACATGGAGTTAGTGTTGCAGGGGCGGAGCTGCCGTTGTGCCTGGGTATTCTCAGGAATTCCCAGTTTTCTAACAAAAAATCAAGTATATATCAATGATTATACATATATACATAATCTTGGGCTTCTTCTTTCTTTCCCAGATTCAGGCCTCGTTTAGATTCAAAAGGATTCCCCAAAAATCCACTATTCATCTAACTTTTCCCTATTCATCCCACCTCTTCTACTCACATATCACTATTCATCTACAGTGTTTTTTTTATGAACAGTGTATTTTCGGAGAATCTTTCCTCAATCTAAACACACCCTCAAAATAGAGACTGGCTTTTCTGTGCACGGGTCATGTGCCCACTGATAGTCATTCGATGAAGAAACAACTGTCAAGATTTGTTCTGGAAAAATAAAAGCTTGCAACGGAGAGTAACACCGTTAGGTAGCTGGTGGAGCATCTTCCTGACACATAATGGGCCTGCTGAGTCACGTGCAGTCTCTTTCTCCATCTCTCTCCATCTCCCATACCGTTGTACTCTCATCTCCCACTGCCTCACCCGTCCTCGATCCCAGCCGCCAGCGAGACCCTCCACCTGCAGCATCCGCTCGGCCGTGTTTAGTTGTGGTGGGGAAAAAGTACTTTTTTTCTGGGATGCGTGTTATGTGAGGGGGATAAATAGGAAAGGAAAAAAAGGAATTTTTGGGAATACGTGTTCTGTGAGGGGATGAATAGGAAGTAAAAAGTACTCGCTGTTGTCCTCGTGCGTGGGAGCCTCCGCTTCCGCCTCTGGACTCCAGTCACCGGTGGATCCAGTCCTCTCTACGCTAACTTGTCTCTTCCTTCCTCTCGTTCGTTCCCCTGGTTCTCATAAGAAGGATTTGTGAAAAAAATTATGCAGTTGAGATGAAATTAGGGAAGGAGATTATGCTGGACAAGTGGAAAGAGGTTGCCAAAAGCACCAGCGAGAGCGGCTCTCGCAAGATAAGGGCACCCGCAGTGTGAGCGAGGCCAGAAAAATCATCTCACCTACACGTAAGCACGATGCTTGATCCCATTTTTCATCGCAGTGTGTAATCATCGATGCTGAAATCGAATGTGGGGTCACTCTACAAATAAACAATGTTTCCCCTCAACGCCTCAACCAACGATTTCTGTCTTCTTCCTTCTGCAGCTAGCTAGCAAAAAAATCCTGTCCACGGCGCCACGCTTGACTCACAGATCTCCCCGTCCACCTGCGCCTGCTGCTCTCGCGTCCGCCCGCTTCACCGCCGCCTGCTGCTCTCCCCATCGCAGAGCGTGAGGTGGAGGCGGATCGACCAACTGCCTGCTGCTCTCCCCGTCGCCGCGGCTGTACTCAACCTGCAGCGCGCGGATCGACCTCGCAGCCTCCGCCCCGGTCGGCACAGCGGCGGCAATACAGGAGGAGGTGAGCGCCGCCCAGGAACTGCACCGCCGCTGTGGCCTCGGCACCGGCCAGGTACTGCAGCTGCGTCTTCGTCTTCGTCGTCGCCCCATTCGTGGTGCCAGCGGCCGAGAAAGGAATATTTTAGTCTAGAAAGAAAACGAGCACCGGGGATTGAACTATCCTCGATGCCGGATTTTTTCAGCTCAGCATCGGTACCCGCAATGTGCAGAACGATGCCGAGATCCTCTCTCTCCTAAACTCAGCATCGCTTACGAGCCACACTACGGGTGCCCTACACGAGGAACATCTGTGCTTAGATAGGGTGGAGAAAAGGTATTTTTTTGATACGTATTATGTGAGGGAATGAATAGAAAAAGTAAAAAGAATTTTTTAGAGATACGTATTCTGTAAAGGGATGAATAGAAAGTAAATACTGTGTCCAGATTGGAAAAAGCAAAAAGTAGTTTTAGATAATAGTGCACTAGGAAACGTGTTCTGTGAGTGGGGTGAATAGAAAAAATTTATTGGAGAAGTAATTTTTTCTGAATCTGAATATAGAAAAAAAAATACTTTTAGAACTAAACACACAGGATAGAGGAAACTCATCCTCGCCGGCAAGGCCAGTGCGAGCTGCCGAGCTACCCCGCCCCTGCGCCGAGGCAGCGACCTGTCACCAGGGTTAAAAAATCCGAGGATACCGGTCCGGTATCCGCGGTTTTCGGTCAAACCGCCCCGGACCGGTAGCGGTTCGGGGCGGTTTGAAACCGGCCCAATTCAAAAATTTCAAATTTGAATTTAAAAATTCGAAAAATCGGATAAAAATTCTTAAAAATACTTCATGGTGTGCTGGATCTATTGGTGTCAAAATTTCTCAAATATTTGGTCATTTGCTATTTTTTTCGCTAAATACAAGTTAAATAAAAAAAGAAAAAGAAAAAAACAAGTCGGCCCAACAGCGGCCCAACTCGGCCCAAATCGCGTAAACCCTAATAACCCCCCCTCGCCCCCCTCAGCCCCCAGACACCCCCTCGCTCCCCCCCCCCCGCGCAGCTGAGCTCTTCCTCGGGCGAAAAAACGCCCCAAACCGCGCAACCGCCGCGCCCGACCGGATCCCGCACCGGTACGAGCGGTTACCGCTCGGATCGAGCGGTATACCGTTCCGGTTTGCGGCGCGACGGTTACCGGCTTGACACGCCAGCAAACCGTTCCGGTTTGACCGGTTTCCGCTCGGTTTCGGCGGTTACCGCCCGACCGCGGGTGAGGTATGGTTTTGATGATTTTTTCAATGATTTAGGCTATTGTGATCTATGAAATTATGAAATGGATGTGGTGATGGAGATATTTAGGTATATTTTGATTGCATCCAAGTGATTTTAGAATGTATGAAGTGGATCTAGTGATTTGTAGCCATGTATGTACATTTTGATATAGGGTATTGTGATTTTGGAAATAAGGAAATGGATGTAGGATTTAAGTATTGTGATATAGCTATGTGTTGTCAAGTTGACATTGATATGTTTATGTTTGTTCCATGTTTGTAGATACGCAATGACTGGCAGAGAGAAAGATGTTGTATGGGAACACGGTGAAAATCTTCACCCCGGTTGGAGATGCAACTATTGTCATAAGTCCAAGGGAGGCGGTGGTGCCACTAGATTGAAACAACATTTGGCAGGGCGCGGGACGGAGGTCGTCCATTGTGATAGGGTTTCAAAGGAGGTGCGTGAGTACTTTCAGCGTGACCTTGAAAGGACAAAGAAGCTAACTGCTCAACGTGCTCAAGAGAGGTTGAGAAAGGAGAAGGCTGCAGCGGAAGGTAACTATCCTGGTGGAGATGAAGCGTATGATGAGGAGGCTGAGCTGCAGCGTGCCCTGGACCAATCAAGAGCGGAAAAGGAGTTCCGTCGCGGGGTGCAACAGAGAGGAGGTGCATACGAGCATGGAGGGGGTAGTAGTACGAGGGGAGAGGGCACGTTGCAGAGGATGCTTCGAAGGGCAACTTCAGCGAGGCAGACTCCTGGGGTGACGGACTACAACTTAGGTTCAGCGCGTGGATCCACACAGCCAAGGATTGACACAGGCTGATGGACGCAGAAGGGCAAGAATGCAAAGGAAGCTATTGGGAGAGCTTGGTCAAAGTTTTTCCATACTGCGGGAGTTCCTGGAAGACAAGCTGACAGTCCATACTTTGTCAGTGCGGTCAGAGAGACACAGAAGTGGGGTATGTTTTCTTTGCAGCCAAAATAGTAGCCACGTAACTACATGTTTATATCTAATCTCATGACTGCCATATGTTTTGCAGGTGAAGGTATCGTGTCACCCACTGGACGGGATATTGATGGCAAGTACCTGGATCAAAACGAGGCAGACTTGCAGGTTCAATACGCCAAGTTTCAGGCAGAGTGGCCTATGTTCGGCGTCACGTTGATGTGTGATTCGTGGACTGGACCGACAAAGATGAGTGTTATTAACTTTTTGATATATTGCAATGGGGTCATGTGGTTCCACAAGTCTATTGATGCGACTGGAAGATCTCAAGATTCTGCGTATTTGCGGAAGGTAACCCCGTACCTAGTTCATTTCGATCCGAATATAATTTGGATGTTGCTAAAGAATATGTGTATTTGCAGGAAATTATGAAGGTGGTGGACGAAATTGGACCAGAGCATGTCGTTCATGTGATCACGGACAACGGCTCCAACTACAAGAAAGCCTGCAAGGGGATTCGAGAAACATACGAACACATTAGTTGGACACCTTGTCTAGCACACACTGTCAACTTGATGTTAAAGGATATCGGTGAAAGGTTCGAACATCAAGATTTGATTGATCAATGCAAGAAAATATCAACGTGGCTACACAATCATGGTCAGTTGAATGCAATGATGAGGCAGGCGATTGGTGGTGAGTTGGTGAAGTGGTGTGCAACTCGCTTTGGGACCAACTACATGTTCCTAGACAGCATTTATCGGAAACATGAACGTTTCATGCAGTGGATGGGATCTCCTGAATTTTTGCAGAGCAAATGGGCCAATACAAATATGGGTAGATTTACTCATACGAGGTTTTCAAGTCTACAGTGGTGGGAGGGAATGAAATTTATCATTGACTCAGTCCAACCAATATACAGCTTACTTCGCTTTGCTGATCAGGACAAGCGGCCGAACATGTGCGAGGTATGTCACAACGTACAGAGTGTGAGAAATGAAATGCAATCTTTCTTTGGCCGCAATGTTTCCATGTACGAAGAGTATATAGCGATTTACAACGCAAGGTTGAAGGACATCTTCTATGACACCTATGTGGTTCCAGGTAAGACGGATTCTGCTGATTGTGAACAAAAGTTTATACGTTGACGTTCCATACACCTTATGCTCATTCGTGGTACTTTCTATTTTGCAGCTTCTGTCCTCAATCCGAGGTATGCCTATTCGTGGATTCCAAGTCCAGAAATGTGGAGCACACTGAAGGATGCTTTTCAGCGCATGACCGATATCTCGAGCGCCGTCCAGGCATTACAAGAGGCTGAGCTGTTTCGACAGAAACGTGGTGACTTTGGCACACAGTTGGCACAACAAATGGCGCATGACCCAAAGACAACTGCAGCTTCATGGTGGATGATGAACGGGAACAAAACTCCCAGGCTGCAGGCCCTTGCTTTGCGGCTTGTTGCTCAATGTTGTTCGTCAAGTGGATGTGAGCGGAACTGGAGTACTTTTGCCTTGCTGCATACAAAGGTTCGCAATCGGTTGTCACACAAAAAACTGAACAAGCTTGTCTATGTGAACTACAACCTGCGCCTGCGACTTGCGGATGTTGCCGATCCTCCACGGGATCAAGAAGATTTCATTGACCAGCTAGCCCATCTTTCATTCTATGAGCCTAAAAGTGCAGTGCGGGAATGGATGGAATATGGAAGGTCAAACAAAGCTCCTGTTCTAGACGAGGACGACGATGAAGGTGACACGCCGCTTCCATCTAATATTGTCGCTGATAAAATAAATCCGGCGGACCTCCGTACTTCTACAGGGGAAGATTGCATTAGTGATTGGGCACGGCGACATGTGGGTGACACTCATGTAGGGAAGCGGAAGTACCACGTCGCGCCTAGCAAGGTTGTCCCGAAGCGCCAACGAGGCCAGGCAACGGGAAAAGGAAAACAGAAAGAAATAGAAGTCCTGAGCGATGAAGACACTGATGATGGTGAGGGTGATAAATGCCCAGAGTATCAGGAGTCTCAGGACAGCAGCTCTGGCGATGATGGTGATGCTAGTGATGATGGCGATGATGGCGATGATGGTGATGATGGGGATGGTAGCAGTGATGGTGATGATGGCAATGATGGTGGTGGCAGTGGTGGCGGCAGTGGCGGTGCTACTGGCGGTGGCGGGGGCCGAGGCGTGTCACCTTCAAACCCACCTGCTGGTCTCCATTTTACAGGTACCAAGTGTACGTATATATGAACATGTTTTTATTATTCTGACTTATGAGTATTAATTATACTATGTGGTTCATTGCAGGGGAGACTGAGTTCACACATGCAACCCAGGACATTGACCATGGAGCACCGATGTCGCAGAGGAGAACGGTTGGACCGACGGATTACGACTCTCCACAGTTCTCTTCTAGCTCCTCCTACAGGGATTTCTCACAGTCTAGTTACCACTATCCTATACCGGAGTTGAGCATGCAGCCACCGATGAGATGGGTGTACGAATGGCAAGATCCCCATTGGTATAATATGTTACTTCAGGAATGGCAGACGACATCGGCCTGGACGGGCCAAACTTGGCAAGACTTCAAAGCTGAGTTGCTTGTAAGGCAGGTTTTGAATGTGATGTCCACCGCGGAGTATGAAATGGCCTCGCGATGCTACCGTTGAACAATTTTTTGCGTGAGAGGACTACTAAACTAACTATTTGTATTAACAATTATTTGTACCACAGGACTACTGAACTATTTGCATGGACATTTGTACTATGTTTGTATGTACAATTATATGTGTGGATGTTTGTCTATATTTTTAGTTATTTTTTTCCTTAATTTACGCATATTTCATGCCAATTTTTGGTTGTCCATCGAACCGTTGCAAACCGGACGGTTACCGGTTCAAACCGGTCGGCATACCGGTCAAACCGACCGGTTCGGACTACCCACCAAATCGGCTGAAACCGGCCGGTATACCGGTCAAACCGGTCGGTTACCGGTCAATTCGAGCGGTTTATAGAAAAAAACCATTTGCACGAGGGATTTGAATTCAAAATTTGAATTCAACCGGTTTCCACCGGTTACCGGTCAAACCGGTCCGGTATACCGTTACCGCTGGCCGGCGGTACGAACTACCGGACCGGTTTTGGTAACCCTGCCTGTCACACGTCAAGCAGCTGCAGCTGGACGGACATGACGCTGGCACATGCGTTTGCTGGAGCTTGCAACAAACAACGCCGCGGCGCTGGCATGCGGACGCATGCGGGCTGCCGTGAAGCCCCACAAAATAAAGCGGCAACATGCGGGCTGCCGCATATGCCCGCCACTGGAGTCGCGGCTTGTGCAGACATGGGGCGGGCAGCCGCCACCCGCCCCGCTTGCATCAGTGATGCCTGAACCCTTCATTCTTTTTTAACCACCAAAGCGCACATGGGGCCCTGCTGCAATGCAACCTTATCACCAGAGTACCTGACGGACGACTTCTCTGGATCACTTTGTTATCTTATAACGGATGACACCTCTCCAGATAGCACTCTTACGAAAGACGATACATTTTTAGCACATGAAAGAGAAAAATGATATAATTTTACCAAATTTGCATACGTGGCATGCCAACTCACAGGTCCACTTTAGATCCTAGTCACCACATGCACGGGAAATGACCCCTTGCCCCTGTCCAACACACACCACGGGCCAACATCATACATATTTGCCACACACACAATTTACAAACGTTGTGCTTAAATTCAGTGAGATAAATTCTGCTGAACTAAATCAAATGAACATACAAATTATGCTGACATATATTCTGTTGAATAAAAATATACAATTTGACCACATAAATTTTGTTGAAGCAAATAAAATAAAACACAGTAACCAGATGACCTAGCAGAGGGAGCACGTCAATCTAGCAGGCATTTCTATACCGCCTCCGGTGACATCCCTAAAACACGATGCGCCACATCTCTGACCAAAACTAATAAATAAACATGGCTACTCTCGGTCACAGGATCTATGTATATATTTGTGTGGATAGTTTATTTTATTTGGTTCAACATAATTTATTTCACTAGATTTAGGGTGAGTTTAGATCATCCAACTTTTCCCTACTCATCCCATCCCTCCCACCCACAGAACACGCTTCCCAGCACGACCTACAGTGTTTTTTTTTCTAAACTAAACTCACCCTTAAGCACATCGTTTGCAATTTTTGTGTGTGGTAAATATGTATGCTGCTGGACCGTGGTGTTGGGCAGGGGCAAGGGGGTCATTTCCCGTGCATGTGGTGACTAGGATCCAAGGTGAACCCATGAGTTGGCATGCCACATAAGCAGATGTGGTAAAATTGTATCCGTTTTTTCTTTCCTATGCTAAAAATGTATCGCCATTTGTAAGTGTGTTATCTGGATAGTTGTCATCTGTTATAATGGTAAAAAGTTAAATATCCCCAGCCTGTGGAGCTTCGGTGCATGCGAGTGGTTTCAAGATGCGCGCGCTACGCGCGACGGCGGCCGCGCTAGGCGCTTAGGCCTTCGGGTGGAGTGATGCCTAAAATTTTTTGGATCCCACACATGAAAAACGGGCATCACTCTTGTTAAGCTGTAGTGGCAAGCATCATTGAATGCATGTAGAAGATCAAATGCACCAGAGGACCAGCTTTTCTTGTTTCTTTTAATCATTGGGCATCGCTCCTATACATGCATCGCTCCCAAATTTTGTAGCTCTGCCATCACTTTAGCTTTGTAGCTACAGTGTGGTAAGTTAAGCTAAAATACTCTGTCTATTTGGAGCATCACTTCAAACCACCATTGTGGAGGGCCTTAGGGCAGTCCCAACCCAGACTCTATCTTAGAGTCCATACCTTGGGAATTGTAGACTTAGAGTCCAAATAAGAAACCAAGTCAAATAATTGAGTGACGCATCAGCAAAAAGACATTTAATACGAGGCTAATAAATAAGCTTAGACTCTAAAATAGAGTCTAGGTTGGGACTGCCCTTAGGACACAGAGGAAGGACCCGGAGCCATCGATAGAGAGGACGGGGTGGGACCGCTGAAGTTGGCGCACCCGATGCGGACTGCGTGGACGACGAAGAAAAAGTAGGAAATGTATTTCTGACGTGTGGGTTCTGTCCGTACAACACACGAAAAAAAAAGACAGAAACCTTACGTGCAGTAGATAAGCACGTAAATAAAGAGAAAGTTTTTTTACTGTGCAAACACATACGACTGGCTCGCGGCTGACCGAGCCCAACCAATCTAAGTTTTTTTAGTTACTATAACGAGCCGAGCCGAGCTAGCTCATTTAGATAACAAGCAGAGCCGAGTCGAGTTGAATTAGGGATAGCCTCATGGGCTGTGGATTTTGGCCCACATATTTAGAGAGGCAGGTGGGGATCGGACGGTCAATGAAACCCTAACCCTCGATGCTTCTCCATCTTTCGTCGACCCCGCCGCCGCCAATTTCCCATTTCCTTCACGGCCCTTGCAATTCGCTTCGATTCCGTCTTGTGATACAACTCCCACTGCAGCAACAGCCCCCAGCCTGGATTTCGATTCGGATGCTCCCTAAATCCCCTACTAAACACCAGAGATCGACCGATGAGGCGATGACTTGTGAGGATTGCTAGATCGGAACTCGGAAGCACCAAGCCGGCAGAATCATGAACAAGACTCAGGTACCATCCATGCATCCTTCCCTTTGTCCGCCTGCACATGGCTATCCTCCCGACGCCAACGCCGATGATTCCTCCCCTGGCTGGGTTATCCTTGACATGCACGCCTACATCGCCGACCGTGAAAACGCCACCTCCGCCTACGGCGAGCTGAGCAACGGCGAAGCCATCCGGGTCACCTTCTGCACCGCGCCCCCGCCGCTGGTCTCATACGTCTGCATCTGGTGCCCTAACCTGCCGCCGACTGCTCTAGACATGCAGCCCACTGTCGAGGCTGCAGAGGCAGATCTCGTCCTCTTCCGCCTTGCTCTCGCTAGCGACCGCTATAACAACCAATACTTCGTCTACAAAGCCCCTGGCTGCGGCAAGGGACCCTCATTGTGGCGGCTTGAGAAGCCTTATCAGATTTCCCTGCCCTATCGCCACAACATTGCCCTCCTTGCCCACCGCGAGGTCAGCGAGGGTGGCCACATTCGCCCACACGTGGACGACAACGGCCACTACTACATGGCTACACTCAATCGCAATCCGGACACGCCACAGAATTTCAACTTGTTGCTGTACAATTCCATGCACAACAAATGGTCAAGCACCCCAATTCCTCTGGATATGACGCAAAGTCATATCCCGGGCAAGGCTATCACACTTGGTGAAGGTGGTTTGCTGGGTTTTGTTGACCCCTGGAGGGGTATCCTCGTCTGTGACATACTTGGCCGGAAGCGTCCACACTTCCTGCCTCTTCCTGCACAACTCTTCAGATTTGACAAGTTCCATGGCCAGCCTTGGCTTTTTCGTAACATTGCTTTTGTCAATGGTCGCCTCACTGTGGTTGAACAACACCACAACCCTGCGTATCCCCGCAAGAGCCTGAACCAGGAGTTTACCACATGGAGCATATCCAGTCCTTGGGAGGCACCAGATGGTTGGCAAATGGACTACCGGATGAATACTAGCTGTATCATAGTTGACGATGCTACTGCCAATGTAGACTTGTTGTTGTGTAAGCTGCAGGAAAATGTTAAGCTACGGCAGGAAAATGTCACGCCTCAGCCAACCTTGGACAGGCTTATTATTCTTCATCCCACACTAAGCTTGAGTGAAAGTCACATTGTTTACCTGATGGCCAAGGTCAGCATCCGTGACGACAAGCCACTGGTGCTATCTGTTGACATGAGGTACCCAAGGCTACAGGGAGTTGCTGTGTTTGATGCAGAAAGAATGACGGGGTACACGTATATGCAGGCCAGGGTCTCCAACTTTTTCAACATGGTTCCAGGTGATTTCCAATCTTTTGCCAACAAATGGCAAACCCCTATAGATAGATACATATGATTTTTTTTTTATCTAGACATTTATTATGCTGCTTAGTGTACAGGGGAAGGGTTTTTAAATTCAACTTTTTTATGACTCGGAGTGCTGCTTAGTGCTTAGTGGCACATTCTTTTGCTCTTCATGACTCAGGAGTTGTTTTGCTGGCGCAGGTCTAAGGCCGCGTTCAGTTTGGGCAAAACTTCCCTGTTCACCGAAACTTTTGACCCCGTAATCTAAACGCCCACCCAACTAGTCGGAAGAAAAGGACGACAACAGTGCAAGCAGCAGTGCGCATTAAACTCGGTAGGAGACTTCACGGGTCATCGGTTTCTCATTCGCCTCTATCCGCTCCTCTTCCTCCTCTCGCACCCTACCGTCGCCGCTGCCGCCGCCGCCGCAGAAGCCGCCGCCCCACCGCACAGCGCCGCACAAGAATCGCAGATCCAGACCCGCCGCATCTGGATCTGGCGAAAGGAGGTTTTTTTGGAGGGCAACCGTGATGGATAGACGGGATAGCGACGAGATCGAAGGTGGCGACGGCGACGGGTACGGCATCGACCATGGCTACGCCGCCGGCGGAGAAGAAGGTCAAGGCGACGTCGACCCCACCTTGAACCTCTTCTCGCATTCGAGCCCCTTCTCCCCGTTCGTCGGCCGCCCGTGGAGACCCCATCCCGACATGTTGGCAGTCCCGCCGGTCCAAGGCCACCCTGCCATGCCGTGGGCAGGGAGGCAGTCCTTTGAGGACCTCCTTCAGGAGGGCCCGTTGGACGGCGACATCGGCAGCAGCCGTGGTAGCGGTGGCCGTCGCCAAGGAAGAAGCCGAAGCGTGCGGCTACCTCGTCAATCCGGGGATGGCGGCACCAACAGTCCAGAGGAACATCTTGGCGCAGTCCAAGCCGCGCCATCTTCACCTCCACCAGCGCAGCGGGGACCTTCACGTCGGCGCGCATCGGGTACTCCACCGGTGCCATATGATTTCGGTACTGCCGTTCCCCCTCCAGCATATCCACCCCCAACCTATCCGGTGCATGATTTCGGCACCTCCGTGCACCGTCCACCATATCCACCCCCAACCTATCCGGGGCCTCGAGTATTCATGTTTGTTATATTCTTGTCAATCGGTTAGGCTAAAAAGGATAATTGCTGCTGGAATGATGCAAATATCAGCATATTCTGTGAGATTTATGCTGACCAAGTTTCCAGGCGTAATCCTCATACTAAAGTAATTACATCAACTGGTTGGAAAGAGATACAAGATAGGTATTACGCAGCAACTATGCTGCGTCATGATAGAACTCAGTTTGATTACATCCTTGGAAAGCTTAAGGACCTGCATTCCTTCTATAAAAAGCTCAGAGCTGCCACAGGGAACGGCATAGATGAAAATGGCAACATCACTGCCCCTGACCATTGGTGGGATCAGAATACCACGGTACTGTAACCAAAACTCCATTGCAATGTGCTTATGCAATTCTTAATTCCACCTTGTCCTTACATCGAAACCTAATGCTAATGCAGAAGAAGCCCCACTTGAGGAAGCTACGTGAAGATGGTTTACCTCCCTATGTTCGCTATTTGGATACTATGTTCGACAAGGTAGTAGCTTCAGGGGAATCAGCATATGTGCCTGGACATAGTGGCGACACTGCAGATGTTCAGCAAGTGGATTCCGACGATGACACCGGGGACCAGGCTACACTTACTCCCCCTAGCGTGGGCACCAAGAGGGCAAGCAGCACGGACACGACGGCGGGCACCCCACCGAAGAAACCACGTGGTGCAGCAATGGCTGAATTGCAGGGGACCCTGCGAACCCTCACAGAGCTGACTATCAGGCGCACTGAACTAATTGAGAAGGGTAAAGAAGAAAAGGCAACGGCTAGACGGCTCAACCTGGAGTACAAAAAGCAATTTTTTGCTGGTCAATCAGAGAAGGTGGACAAGGTCCTCGCAGCCGCTATAGATGCTGGCCTGAAACCAAGCGACGGTGAAGTCTGGTACAAGGGGGTCATGGAAATCATCGAGAACGACACATGGATGACTGCATTCCTTGCCACACCAGACGGCGAGAAGCGTGGATGTGCGCAGTTCTATGCGGATAAAGTGGCTGAAAGGGTCAATAACTAGACCCTCTTGTTTCTCTATTGTTGGCCAATTGTGCCCTACATAATGTAGGGGGCAATTGATACATCATGCAGGTTTAGAGTCTAATTAGAATTGTAATGGAACTAAGTAGGAACCTATGTTGATGCCACTGTTATGCTTATTTGGGACCTATGGTGATGCCACTATTATGTTAATTTGGAACCTATGTTGATGTCACTGTTGTTGTGCATATCTTTTTCAGTTCTTGTGCTTGCTGCAGTGGTGAATAAAAAGAGTATGTGCATCCCTCACTATTTGTTTTCTTCTTAACTAATCGATGTTTGCACTGTACGCATGCAGGGAGGCCAACCGCAACCTTCAAGGAACTGGAAATGGGATGACTGGTCAAGTGGTTCTTCCTCAAGTGATGGAGAGATGGAAGAAGAAGCCATCCTTGACGACGCCATTAGCATGGTACACGCTTTAGTACCTTATGTTATACACATTGACAAATACTGCAATAGAGCTGCCTATAGAGAACCACTTATGACTGGAATGCAGTGGGTAGAAAGGAAGTTGGATGAACCAACAAAATGCTATGCAGCCTTTAGAATGAGCCCTAATATGTTTCATAGGCTACATGAAGTCCTTGTAGAGTCATATGGTTTAACTTCAACTAGGAAGAGTAGCTCAATTGAGGCCTTAGCAATGTTCCTTTGGATGGTTGGGCAGCCACAGTCAGTTAGATCCGCAGATGATAGGTTTGAGAGGTCTCAGGGAACAGTTTTTTCCATGTTTCATAGGGTTCTGAAGAGTGTTAACAAACTAGCAGAGGACATCATCAAACCTGTTGACCCACAATTTAGAACCATCCATCCTCGGTTGCGTCAGGCTCGTTTTGCACCACATTTCAACAATTGCATAGGCGCCATAGATGGAACTCATATAAAGTGTATAGTTCCAACTAAGGACATAGTGAAGTACATGTCCCGAAAGGGCAACACAACACAGAATGTCATGGCAGTGTGCGACTTCGACATGAGGTTCACCTTTGTACTAGCTGGGTGGGAAGGTTCTGTGCATGACATGAGGGTTTTCAACTCCGCAATGACAACTTACGGCCAGGTGTTCCCACATCCACCAGCAGGTATTTTTTCCCTTCCATGTGCTTATGCTGCCATACAATGTCATAATGCGTTGTTAACATGTTGACCCTGTGTAGGCAAGTTTTACCTTGTGGACTCGGGCTACCCAAACCGTCCCGGTTACCTGGCGCCATACAAGGGTTGCACGTACCATCTTCCTGAGTTCATCCATGGTCCACAGCCACAAGGTAAAGAAGAAATATTCAACTTCCACCATTCGTCTCTTAGGAATGTCATAGAGAGAGCATTTGGTGTGCTGAAGCAGAAGTGGCGGATCTTGAAAGAAGTACCTAGCTACCCAGTTTATAAGCAATCTGAAATCATTGTTGCATGCATGGCTCTGCATAACTTTATTAGAACGAGTGGAATAAGCGATAGACACTTTGCCCGGTGTGATAGAGATGAGAATTATGTGCCACCCGACACATATGAGGATATTGGGGGTGGGGATGGGCCGTCAAGCTTTGAGACCGTAGAGATGAATGCAGTTCGTGAACAGATTGCCCACGGTTTGTTGAGTAGGCGTTGACATATGAGTGTCTTGTCATTTCACGGCTTTATTGAATTGATTGTGTTCCCTTTATTTTTTTTGGCTGTGTGCAAATAAGATGGCTTGCAGGCCTTCAGTTCATGAGATGTTGTAAACGTTAACAATGATGTTTTTTTCTGATTACAAGTTGTTGTATGAAATCTGTTACCGTGGGCAGTTGATATGCTTTTTAAATGCATTTGCACATCCATTTTCGCGGCTGCTCACGCTTGTGGCCTGAACATGCATTAAATGCACCACTAGATTTGGCAGAGCACTATTTCGGGAACTAAACGCTTGGACGGGCGCCGCAGAGGGAGCAGTAGGAAATTCAGGAGACACTGTTGATCTACAGTTCTTGAACAGGGAACTTTTGGTCCTTCTCCCCGAAACTAAACGCGGCCTAAAGGGGAGTCTGAAACGACCAGGCAAGTTCCATATGCGGTACCCTCACAAGCATCGGAGTACAACTGATGATGATGATGGTCCAACGCTACTCCCTGGTGGTGCTACTGCTCATACTCGAGAGGATACAATGATTGCTGATGATGATATGGCGGTGGATTAATACAGGGAATTCAGGAAGCCTCCGTTTGAGACTACTTGAATCATCTGTGTGTGTTCAGAAACCGCACTAATTTCCCTCTTGTTTTAATATTTTCTCCTTGTTTCCACTAAAAAAAAAAATCAAAAGACCATCTCGCCACTGGTGTTTCATGACATGTCCCCCTGCCATCGAACTCCTTCCTTTCTGAGAAATTTGGTTATGAATATGTAATGTGCAACCTTTATGTGTGCCGAAGTGGATTTGTCTATTTATCTATTTATGTTGTTTCTTATCCCATGTTTTTTAATGCGGTTAACTTTTTTTTATGCCAAACTTCAAAACACAAAAACTCTTTAGATTTATCAACAATTTACAAGGGGATGTGCTATTTCCACCAGAGTATATTTACCATACTTACATTTTTTTTATCTGATATCTGAAGCTAGTTAACAAGTTTTAGGACCAAACTAAAGGCATTCCTGACAAATTCTTATAGACAATATCTGCTTCGCCTCTGACGTGCTCCGCAAGATCTGAAATCTCGTAGTACTGCCTATCATTCACAGACGAAAAAAAATGGTCAGGTATTAAAAGCCAGTGTCAGTTCAAAGATGATAAACCTGGTAGTATATGGCATATTTAAACACGTACCGTTGTTGGAGGGTAGATTGGTACGGACAGCAACAGCGTGCGTCTTCATGCAGAACTTGGGTTGCATCTTGCTTTCCTTTTGATTCCAGAATTTGCGGTTGAGCAACACTGAACCAATGCATAATGGACAGACATTAGTTAGTGTGAAGTAAAAAATGTATGTACATCAGTATTGAATTGGTAGGAAACAAACCTGATGTGGAGGCCGAGTTGAGATGCTTGTAATCAAAAATTCCACTGAACGCAAATGACTGCGATTCCTTGATGACATGTTGTCCTATCTCTTCATATGCCCACCTTTCTCTGAATTCTTTATCAAGGAATAGTTCATAGTGTCGTGCCTCCAAAACCTGTATAGTTCCTGCATGCACAAACAAAAACAAATATTGATGCCAGTAGATTGTCACTTGCAGCTAGCTCCCAATCGACCAACTGGCAGGACCAATTTGACTTGCATGCACTTGTCTAAATGGTTCACCTAGGCAGGAGTTGAGGCTACAACATCTTCGGCAACGTAACAAATGGAGATCTGCACATCACATATAAGCAGAATTAGCATCAAAATGATATCAATGAGTAAGGTGACCATTGGGATGTGGGCATCTACCTGCTATCCAAATGCCGGGGCGTATGTTTGAGAGCATGCAAGTATTTGCTGTCTGAGGGGAAACCTCCTCGCCTTCGTATGTGCCTGTCAGCAATACATGCTCCGAACTCATCACAAAACCCCCTATCCGCCACCCCTCTGCAAGGCATTCGCTTCAACATCATCAACTTTATCATAAAACTTCTTATATAACTGTATCATAAACTGCTTACCATTGCTATCTATCTTAGCTACCATGTTATTACATTTGCATACTTACCAATGTGTGCTTCAGATTGGGAGAAGTGGTAGGAGTGTGTTCCATCTGCATTAAGTATAAGAGAGAGATTAATCACCAGCAAGATGAAATTAGGTGTAAGTGGACTTGAGTTATCACAAACCAAAAGTTGAAGCATAAAGCAGGCGCCAGTTCAAGCCATGGAGTTCGGGCTGGAGGTCTGCAGCGGCAGTAATGCCTAAGTCTCTTACAAAAGCACAGTGCCAGGTATAGTCATCCAGTAGACAATAGAATCTACGACAGGTCATAGACAAATTCACTAGGTCTAAGCCATCAAGGTACTTCGCCACGACCGTCCAAATATCACGATGGTACCTGCAAGTATCAAATTCAATTGAATGCATATGCATCAGTCATTGCTGACAGAATTAGAGCTTGCTAACTGGAATGCAAGTCAAATCATCAGAAGTAGAACATGTTTCAACTCGGTGAAGCATCATATGGGAACAGAATGACAGCTAATGTCAAACTTACTCTAACTGCAAAGTGATTGCACTGGCTGACAATTAACACAAATTAATCAGTCTAAATTAAATTTATCTAAATTTAAACCACTGATCCGCAAACTTACAAAATTATGGCAACAGAATAATCAGTTCACAGAATTAGGACTCCAAGTGACCCAAAACGCTTTAATATACCAAATAAATAAATAAATCAAACAGCAATACGCTCAGATATAGAGAGAGCACGCATCCCAGATGATCAATTGATCACGAAATCAGTATTCTAATCACGCTGTAGCTTAAAAAAACAGCACATCACAATGCATGAAAGGAACACGGATCCAAGTTAATCAGAGAGAGAGAGAGAGAGAGAGAGCGAGAGCGCACAAGTCACAGGGCGAAGTGGGGGAGCACAAAAGAGGCGGTAGCGGCGGCGCCCCGGAGTGGTGGTCCACGGCCAGTCTCCTAACGCCCTGCTCCATACAAAAGATGGTCGTCTGATTCATAGTAACACATACGCAGAATATCATAATTGTAAAATCAGTTGATTTCCAGATCGCCTGCTTATCTTTTTATAGTCTAAATGCATTACTGACAAGTGATAACAGAAGCTAAAATTATATCTTGTGAAAGCATGTAGTGATGTAGTTCCCAACGAAGTTTACAGTTTTTATCTCCAAACATTTGACATGTAGCCTAAAAACACATTAAACTGCAACAACAGCACATACCATGACGACAAATGCATTTGCGCTGAAATTGTCAGATGTTCAGAACTGTTTGTTGCTTATATTCCTATTTGATTCAGGTGTTTGATCATTGGACAGTCCCTAATGGTTAATTTTCTAAACCCCACACAATCAGGATTAATTGCAAACTCACTGAAACAGGTTAAGCAATCTAGAGAATAATAAATGTATGCGTTTTTAACATAACACAGACCATCACAATAACAGCAATTTTGGGAAGTGTGCCTTCAAATTAACTGAACAGGCTAGGATGTTCTCCTGCTAAGATGACTACGAGGCATGAGCATAGCAACTGGTTCAGAAAGAAAGCACAGTACATACTACATCCTTCCCTCTGTTTCATATTGTTCTCGCTCTGTATCTGAATGAGGATCTATCAAGTAGCACATATGAAATCATCTCTAATAAACTTTCACACAAGAGAGAAGACTGAGGTTAACAATTGTCCTTATTTTAAAAGCTGTGCCTGGCTGTAATTCCGTCAGTTTACTTCACATACTATCGTGCAACTTGCCTTGGCAGGCTTAGTAACTGGCTTCATGCGAGGTAAGCAGCCAATCAATCCAGAAAACAGCTGTTTTCTGGATTTACAGAAGAATATGCCATGACAATATTATCAGGCTACTTCATAATTTCACATATGCGTTAAACAATAGGTATTGCAGGAGGTCGTCTAACATTATTTGAAATAACCTTCACAACTAAAAGCAAATGGCCCAGAAATATGTACCTCAAAATATCTGTTACTCTGTCCTTGAGTCCCACGAGATTCCTCCCTCCTCTGTAGCTGAAGAATGAAAGGCAAAACAGAAAATATTGATTAGCTTACACATATTTACGATGTTTAATCATATTCCTGTCAACAATTCTACTTCCTCAATTCTGTTCCTTCATAAGCATGATTCTGGCACTATTAATAATTGGTTCCAGACTGAAGATTTGTTAAGGGTGAGAGGATTTCCTCTCCACCAACTGTCCTCTTCTTCTCTAACTTATAACTGCTTTTACGCTTGATATGGATTAATAATGGAGCATTTCCATCCACCATCGGTGGGAGCACAAAAACTAAAAAGCATCCAAGAGGGTGCAAACAACTTTGAAATACAAAATAAACTGCAGTGCTTCCTTCTAAAAAAACTGTCAGCAAATGCAGAACATGCTTTCTAGTTAGCAGGTTCATGTCTTGACGAAGATGAACCATATGAGGCGTTATTCAACAAAAGGAATAGTTACCATTTTCTCTTTATGCTTCACGTGATTTAGGAATATCTAGATTTTGTCTGCAAAGTAGTTTAAACCACTGATGCAATATAATCAAACAAAATGGCTTCAATTATCTATTTTGAAAGCACCAATTTGATGCTTTTCAAATTAAAAATATACTTTGATGCCCAATCTCATTTTCTTGTCCTATTTGTATTCTGGACCAAAAGCTTATGGATGACTAACAAATTGTACCCCACAAATGTAGTTATCTACATGCACAAACTAAATTCTTACAAAGTCTAACAATGCAGTATGGTGAACAGTTATGGTTAACTGACAATGAGAATTTGATTTCAGATTCAGATTCATGTCAATCATGCAGCATATAGCAAGCGTGAATCAGAAACTTAGTGACATGAGATCATCAGTGCCAAGCGAACAATTACCTGACCACCTCTGTGCCTGCCGCCACTCCCACCGACGCTGGAGCCCTGAGAGCCGGAGGAGACCAGGACGAGGTCGCCGATGGAGACGGAGTGCCTGTTGCTGAGTTCATTGTCGTCAACGAGGGAGACGAAGCGCCTGGCGCTGGATGGGGTGCTGGGATCGCTGTCGACGAGCACACCGTCCATGATCAGGACGTAGTCGTCCGTCGACGCCGGCGAGCGCACCGGGGAGACTAGGAGAGGACGCCCCAGCTGGTTCGCTGTCCGCGAGTCCTCGGGGTTGCGGCGGTAGCGCGTCTCATCGACCTCGAGGTCGGGGCCCGCGGAGGACGACGACGACCCGGAGCCCGGGGTATCAGCAGCAGCGTCGAACTCCGATATGAGTTCGGTTCCCGTAGAAGACAGCGTGAGGCGGCGCCGCCGCGACGAGGTTCGCACCGATCGATCCCCGTTCCCATCGCCGCCGCTGCCAGGGGTGACGCGGGGGTTGATGGGGTCCATCTCTGCATCCATGGAAGATGATTAGCGCTGCAGCATACCAATTGTCGAAACATTTCGAGCCCAAAGTTGGAGAAACAGGGCAATGAATCGTGAGCTAAATGTCGAACAAATGCACAGGAAAACTGCAGAGCTCGAATTCGGCCTGGATCGTGCAATTGAGCCCAGAAAAAACAGGGAACAGAACTCGAATTGGTTCGCCTACTCGTACAACTTGAACTGCCCTGATTGTATAGAACCATTGCATGAATTCGCAAGTTTTGGAGCAATCTCGAACCATCGTATCGCCAGCAGAACCGCACAACCCCCACCCCCCCCCCAACCCCCCCCCCCCCCCGCTCTTCCTCCAATCACCAGCGCGATAGCGGGTATTGATCGATTACGAACCAAACGAGCACTACAAAACACGTACGATTGCCTCAAATCATCGGAACCAAATATTCCGAGAAAAATCCCCAAAAAAGCAGGCGAAAACGCAAGCATTCGAATCGAGAGGCTGGGATGGGATAGATCGGATCGCGTACCGAGGACCCCGTTCGTAGAAGGTTCTGGAAGGCTCGCTCTTCACCCAACGCACGGCTGAGCAGCGGGAAGGGAAGAGAAGAGAGGAGAACAGGATTCGGAAGAGGATGAAATGCGATAGCAGAAGAGGCGGCGTTTAAATACGCGAGGTGGGCGTGGGGTGGGGGTGGGTTCCTGGCTCGCTGCCTCGCTGTCGGCTGTTGGGGTTTGAATTTCGAAATGCAGGCCGGGGCAGCCATGCGGCTGATTTCGTTTCTTGGGCCAAAATCTCATGGGCCTATGATGGGGCCAAACTAACGATACAACAGTAACCGGCAAAACTAGCTAACTGTAACCGGCAAATTCTACCATTGGATAGCACATGTAACTTCTGCTTTAAGGCTGCGTTTACATAGAAAAAAATTAAAAAAAAACACTACTCATCTAACTTTTTCCTATTTATCCTATCGCTCCCACTCACAGAATACTATTCATCTACAATGTTTTTCTAGAATCTTTCCCAAACTAAACACACCCTAAGCCTGTTTAGTTCACCAAGTTGGCATTACCAACTTAGGTAAATTTGTCCCATTCATGTTTGACCATTAGAAGTATTAAACATAGTCTAAAATAAAATCAATCAAACAAATAGACTATAAATCATGAGATTAATGTATTAAGTCTAATTAATCTATCATTAGATATTATCATGCTACGGTAACTCCGTCATTAAAATATGCTAATAACCATCAATATTAGGCTTAAAAGATTTGTCTCGTAATTTAGAGTCGAGCCGTATAATTAGTTTTATAATTAATCTACGTTTAATACTCTTGATTAGTGTCTAATTGATTGATGTGACAAGTTCACCAACTTGGCACAAGTTGGCACACCTAAACTTTAGTTTTCATAGTTTCTACGGGGGGAAGATTGGTTTCTATAATTTACGTTCCCATAACAAGGCCTAAAGTAATATTTGGATATCCTGTAAAACATTTCGCCCTCCAAATTTAAGTCTCACCTGTAACGATATCCCGTATATTGCCCTGTATCGAACCGTCGGCCATCGATGCTCGAGCGCGTCCTCGCAGCGGCCGCGGCGATGGAGAAGAACCTGCTGCTGCTGCCGATGGCGCACTAGCACGCGCACTGCACCGGCGGGAAGCGGGTGTGGGCGCGGCCGTAGCGGTGGGCCAAGCCCGCCTTCTTCCTCGCCGCCATGCTCGCCTGCTCCTCGTTTGCGCGCCGCCACTGCTCGTCATCCTCCTCGACCTCGCCCTCCCACCAGTGGCGGAGCCACCAGTATGTCGAGCCATGGCGGCCGCCATACCTGGCTCCGCCCAAACCTCCCGTCCCCTCGGACCTCCGTTCTTTTCTGGAACCGGCCGCCATGGCCATGGTCAAGCAGATGCAGAGATCAGATCGATTGTAGAGGAAGGAAGAAGATAACTGTTGATTGCTGTAAAGTTTTGGGCCTATACGGCTGGGCCTTCTGCCTTTTGGAGTTTTGGGCCATTGTCCTTTCTAGTACAGAACCCAACCGCCTCTACGGCGCTGGCGGGGGCGGGCCTTTGATTTTCGGTCCCCGCCGTCGTGCTTCCCCGGCGCGCCGCGCTGCAGGTGGCGGGGGAGGTGCCGTCGCCGCGGCTGGCCTGGAGGCCATGCTCCTGCTCTCCCTGGCGCTCGCCGCCGCGCATCTCGCAGCAGCATGCCGGACCAGCTGCAGCGAGCGCAGGCACGTGCTCACGTACATGATCGACATCGAGGAAGCAATTCGTGAGGAACGCAGAGAGGGAGCAATCTGTCGCCAATCAAGATTTGAACTCGTGTGCAAATCAAGAGCAAAGAAAACACGCACAGATCAAATCACAGGCTTTGACAGCCTACCCAATTGCTAAACAACCCACACACAGACGCAAGAGGCCATGGCCAGCAGTCAACCTGCTCTGATGGCGTGGCTTGCTGTGGTCCTGCGGAGGCCAGCAGGGCCGCCGTGGATGACGCCGGGTAGCTATGGGGAAGCAGAAGACCATTGCTAGGAGCGAGGAGGACTCCAGCAATCGTGAAAAGTATATTGGTTGGAGCGAGGAGGCAACGAAGTACATGCTGGAGTGGCACATTGACATTCGGAAGGACAAAGCTGCTACTTTCAAGTTCAAGAAACAACACCATCTTCCGTGTGCAGATGCTTTAAATGCTAAATTTGCTGATGGTGTCACTCAGAACCAAGTGGACCGACACTACAGATCATGGAAAAGTGGGGTTGGGTGCGGCGGGCTCTGTCAAACAGTGGTAATGGTTTTGACAGCACATTATTGTGCAAGTTCACTCTTTCTGAATCCGAAAAGGAAAATCTTAGTGTGAGTATTTAATCATGTCCTTTTTGCAACTCTGTATCTTGATGCTTAGTAGTTGACATGTGTCGCGATCTTTCTTTTTGGTTTTGTATTACAGAAAACAACAGTCAACTACCTTACTAGGCCTATAAGGTTCTATCATCTTTTGGAAGAGTTGTTCATTGATCAGTCCCAAGCTGATGGCTCATTTGCTGCAGACCAAACCACTGTGAATATTCCTGATGGCAGTTATGACAATGACGGTATTAAGGAAATTGAGGGTTACAACTTTACTGTTGGTACTGATGAAGATGCTGATTCTGACAACATTGCTCGTCATAGCCCAAAGACTGTTGGCTTAAGTGAGGTGTGAGCAATTGGCATTTGTTCCATCCAACAAGTGGTAATGAGGAATTTGTGCTCGGAGGACTAATTTTGCACGCAACAATATTATAACCTTTGCATAATTGCTCTTATTTTTTAGCACTCGAATTTTAATACCGCTCATCTTTCAGGATCTGCCAAGGAAGTGATGAAAGCTACCATAGCGACTGAAACTTTACATGATTCATGTCAATCGACTCAAACCAAAATTGACTGGAATCTGTCTTTTCTAAATGACAAATGAATCAACAAGCCATTGGCCTTGCATCAACATCAGGTATCTTGTTCTCTTCTCCTTTTCCTAGCACCGTTTCTGGGTCCACAGATTCAAAGAGATACCCTTCTATACAGGATAGAAATTGCTCCATGCTTATTCTTGCAGCTTCCTTATCCAATGCAACCAATAGGGTGCCTTCATTATAAATTACTAGAGTCTGTGGCACGCCTCCAGCACACTAATAGTCGATTAGCTGTAGTTAAATATTCTGGTGTTAAACATGTAAGATATTTTGAAAATAATAAGAATTATTATTACTATTTAGGTTGTTACACACATAATGAATAATCAGGAGAAAGGCATCATCATTATTTCCGTACTCCTATTTTGCACATTAGTAACTTAGGGAAGCATGATTTTATTTCGCTCTATCTTGCAGTGCTGCTCTTCCTTGCCCCTCGCAGCATGATTTTTCTTCTTCTGAGCCATTTGCTATGTTGTGTAATTTGTACAATTCTCCAACACTGAAGAAACAAATAGATTACAGATCAATCATGTCAAATGCCGAAGAAAACATGAACTCAGAGCTTGAATCCAACAAAATCTTAAGCTTTATTGCATTATAAAATGGTGAAAATAGGTCGGAGGCTGATAAGGCCATGTATAGGTTCACATATAATATAATGAGTAAGTTAGTATAACAACATAACAAAATTTTGTTCAAGCTATATCCCAAGATATTGTGCCGTCATTTAAGACGAAGTTTCAAGCTTCAATTGAATAATAAAAATCGTGACAAGTCATTTTGCCGCTCTTTATCTCCTTTGCATTTCTTTTTGCTCAAATTACACTCACATCACAGAGTTTTTTTTTGAAATAATATTTTTTTAAAAGTTAATTGCGGAAATAATAGTCGTTTTGAGAAAATAGCAGAAATAATAGTCAGTCGGCTATTAGATGACCGATAGGGCAGCTATCGGCTGTTGCGCAGCCGACAGGGGCCTATCGTCAGTTCAAAGGCCGACAGATCTTGCCACGTAGGCTGTCGGTCGGACGTTGAAGCCACGTCATTACGTATCGGCCCTGCAGGAGCGGCCCGGTCAACAGCCGATAGGCTGGCCCGGCAGGCAGCCAGCCCATCCGAGCATGCCGGGCCGCTCCTGGCTAGGTCGGACTCGGACCCGCAGGTGGCCAACGGCGGCGCGCTGCGGAGTGAGAGTGATTGGTGTTGCGTGCTCTGGATGGAATTGAGGAGCCCATCCCTCCCTTTGCTGTTGCACTGCATCGTTTTGTTCCATCTCCCTCTCCAACAGTCGTGGCTGCAGGCAGGCAGTGGTACTGTGAAGTCAGGTCGGCGCAGAGAAAGCGCCCAGCCACAGCCAGCCCACAGCCACGTACTGGCTCCATGTGCATGTGTAGCCGTGTGGGTCTCTCTTGCCATTGCCCATGGTGGTGCCTGCTGCAACTGTTGCCGCTGCATGCGCCCGCATGCACTGCTCTAGTGTACCAGCAGCAGCTACCACCACCTCCCTCCATCCATGGCTGCTGGTGGATCGAACCTATCGGCTGTTCAATAGCCGATTTGTCTGTGGAGCCGACAGGCCTGTGCAGACAGCCTATCGGCTCTCCAACGGCCGATAGGTGCCTCCCGGCTCCGACATCTGTTTTGTCGCGTGCCACGGCGGCGCCAGATAGCTAGTCGGGTCTTCAGTGGCCGACAGGCCTATAATCGGCCCTTCAGCGGCCGACTGGGTATTATTTCTGCTATTTTCTCAAAATGACTATTATTTCCGCGATTAACTTTAAAAAAAATAATATTTGAAAAAAAAACTCCACATCACACTACACACCATTGGCATACTTACATTTTAATTGCTTGCTTGATTCTGCGAGCAAAAATATTTTTATGACATCTCTTCACATGCAGTGATAGAAGAAATAATAAATATAACGACACTTGGATCATAATAGAAAAAGAACCATAATCAAACAACATTGATACTTCAAAGTTCATAAAAAACCAAAAAGAGGGAATAAATTTTAGAGCGGCAAAAACAATCTCTCATATGACTTTTACACAATTTATACTCGTAGAATAAGGTTCATAGAGTCCTAATATGGAAGATATGAGTAAATTTATCTGGAAGCATTTTTAGGCTACCCTGTAAAAAACAACAACAGACTAATTCAGAATAAGAGAAATTGGAGGTAGCAAAAAAAGAAAAAAAAAAGACGGAAGCAGCGAGAAGAACATTGAACGGAATGACGGCCCAGTCGGCCCACGTCGTTTGTTGCAAACACTCTTGCCAGTTCCCACTTCCCTTCCGGCGTTTCCAGTCCCACCCGAGTTGCAGACTTGCAGTCAGTGAGCTCCCTCCCAGTCCCAGCCTCCCCTCTCCTAAACCCTACCAAACACTTCGATCCTCGGCGACCGGGTCCCGTAAAGATGGCAGGAAGAATCGCCGGCGTCAAGCGGGGGTACTGCGGAAGGCGGGAATACTAGTGGGGGCAAGGCTTCGTCGATTCACCCGTGATAGTTGAGCCGGGGGACGAGCCGCATCTGAGATCTGTGGATCCAAGCCCCGATGCGGATGCAGTTGCAGTTGCAATGCCCATAGGAGTCCAGCGGGGGGACAAGCATGATCATATGGTGGTGGCTGGAAAGAGCAAGACCCCCGGCCGGGACGAGCCGCATCTGAGATCTGTGGATCCAAGTCCTGATGCAGTTGCAGTTGCAATGCCCATAGGAGTCCAGCGGGGGGACAAGCATGATCATATGGTGGTGGCTGGAAAGAGCAAGACCCCCGGCCGGGACGAGCCGCATCTGAGATCTGTGGATCCAAGTCCTGATGCAGTTGCAGTTGCAATGCCCATAGGAGTCCAGCGGGGGACAAGCATGATCATATGGTGGTGGCTGGAAAGAGCAAGACCCCCGGCCGGGACGAGCCGCATCTGAGATCTGTGGATCCAAGTCCTGATGCAGTTGCAGTTGCAATGCCCATAGGAGTCCAGCGGGGGGACAAGCCGGATCATATGGTGGTGGCTGGAAAGAGCAAGACTCGCCGGCGTAAAGGCCGGGGGTCTGCGATAGGCGGAGAAACAGGTAGCGGCGCCACAGGAGAAGACCGCAAGGCTACAGAGGATGATCTGGCGTCTACGCTGGCCACTGGCGGGCAGGAGGGGTCGAGGGGAACCCAAGACCGGATACAGATCCAGAATCCCATTCCTGGAGGACTCGAGCTACAGGCAAGCACGAATCACCTGTGCGGACGGAACTATCCATTCAGGAACAGGTCGAGCAAGGGTTGCTCGTCGAGCTGCCGAAGAAATATGATAGTGGCTCCTCTTCCTCGTCCTCTTTCTCGCCGTCGTGACTACGCTCCTCGTCCCCTACGCTACAGGGGGATCGATTCTGAGCCGGAGCCCCATCTTCCTGACATGACTAAGACCTTCGCAGATGCTACCAGGAAGAATAGAGTGCTTCCAGGAAACACCCAGGCAAATCAAGCCTCTGGTGCATTAAGTGATAAGGATATCATAGATGGGCTCACAAGATTTCTCAATGAGTAAGTTTTTTCATCAGTTCTCATAGTCATCACACTGTAATCTTATCTATTATTTATTTATTTATTATTATTTATTTATTTATTTATTTCAGCTTTATTGATTCTGCTGGCAAGAGAGCCTTTTATCCCGCAACTGTGAATCTTATGAAGGAAACAGGATCGTTCAAATTTGAAATACCATTCCAGCACTTATTGGACATAATGTGAATCTGTCTATTCACATCGCAAATCATGGAAGAAGGTAAGACACCATCTTTAGTGCAAAATATTTCATTAATGTGGACACTGATGTATCAGTAATACCATGAACTTTCATCAAGTTATAGTATGTAAATTCCTTTTATTGCTCGCATAGAATGTATTTTCTGAGTTGTTGTTTGTGCACAAACCATAGCTGTCATGTCGTGGCCAGGACCATATTTATCTGGTTTTTTTATTGCAGCTATTAGATGTTCACCATTTTTTATATGCATTTGATGATATTCTATTTATGTATTAATTTCATGGAAGGGACATGCTGTTGCTGCCAGTGGTGCAAAAGTTCCTTGTAGATCAGGGTCTTGGCACTTGAGAAAGAAGTTCAGCAGAAGCTATCATTTGTATTAGCTGGAATACCATAGAGTATGAAGCGCCTGAGGGATTTTTTCGCCAATAAACAGCATCTTGTGAAGGTGATGAAGAATGTCTTGGGCCAAGGACTTGACATTCGTACCCCTGGCGAATGTTACAAAAGCACTTCTGCGTGGATTGCTGATGAAATTTCCATAATCATTTCGATTTGATGCTGTCATGGGATGGGGAATATGGCATTGATGATATGTTGGTAATCGATGGTTGTAGATTCAGAATTATCAAAAAGCCAACATTTGTATTTCGAGCTGCTGAGAATGGTTCAGAATGGAGTAGTGCAAGAGTTAAAAGATATCCGCAGGCTTGAAGAGTTATTCACGCCAGTTCTTGATGGCCGGAAGCAGCTGGAGCAAGTAGGAGACCCCCAGGACAGCGACCTTCCCCTGTGTTACGCAAGTCTCCGGAAGGACCTCAAAAATGTCACAGAGGAAGATGTCAGACAGAGGTGGTTCGCAGACAATATTTTAAACAGTCCAGCTCTAAAAACTGAACAAGCGCGACGTGACTTTGTGTCCTCAACATACCAGGTCCTCCGAAACCCAGCTGCTCAAGTGTTTTCGGGTAATGCGGAGATGAAGGGCTCATTATTGGAAGATCTACTCACTACCACTGTTGATTTGACTGGCGTACCGAAGCCAAGTCTGGTAATTCTGAGATCTTGTACAAGGTGTATTACCATAACCATGACTTAGGAAGTGAATCAGTTGATGAGGAAGGGAAGGAAGGTGCGCAAGAGGAGGAGAATGCTGGGTATGGTTTTCATAAAGATCTATTCAGTGAAAGCACTTGGGATGCCGTGAAGTACAATCGACATCTGCTGGACCACATCAATGATATCGTTGATGGCAAGTCTATCTCCGAAATGGAAGCTTATGCGACCAGTAAAATGGGTCCATATTGGCCCGGTTCATTAAATTTGTGCTCAAAAACCGCATGAACAAATGGAGTAAGTTTTCTTGACGCAATCATGCAAAGCTTTTATATTTCATTCCTTAACGTAAATTTGCTGTTCTATAGGAAATTGCAGAGCATATGGCTGGATTACGAGTCATCAAGCATACTCACAACTGATGGGTCAAAGTGAAGCCCGGTCCACGGCTTGCATTTTGGTGACCTTGAACCTGCTTAAAGGGCCAGGTAACTCTTTTATCTCAGCTAGCAAAAAAGTTTGATATAAACTTGGTACGGATAGCTAAAAACAATTATAGAAAATATTGATTCTTTAAAAGCTGATGAGAACTGTAGAACGCTAGATTTGAAAATGAATACCCAGAAGTGATGCTACCGGCTAATCTAGATATTAAGTTAAGACACTGATACTGCTATTGATAGCCATGTGGTGGATAAACCTATGGGCCCTGAGATTACTCAGGAACCTAGGGAGACCTGGTCTCAAGTTGTTCAAAAAATATTATTGCTAATAACACCAGTTGTTCAAAAAGCATTATTGCTAATAACACCAAAATTGGTGGACAATGATAGGAGCATTCTGGAACATCAGAGGCCTGAATAAAACAGGCAGATTAGAGTGCTTGAAAGATTTTGTGGACTAAAATAATGTTGACTTTGTTGGCATACAAGAAACTAAGAAAGCCAGCTTTCATGAATCTTTCTTGAAACTGTGGATAGGAGCTTAACTTGGAATTTTCTTGCCTGCTGTGGGTACCGCTGGTGCTGTCCTGGTAGGGTTCAGAACTAACACCATTAGCGTGTTGAGCTGGAATTTTAAAGAATTTTCTGTGCTTGTGCTAACATTAGGAATGTTTTAGACAGTTCTTGGAGACTGGTTGTTGTGTATGGTTCCCCCTAATGATCATGGCAAGCAGGACTTAATTGATGAACAGCAAGTTGTGTTAGGGGAGTGGGATGGACCAACCCTGTTGGGAGGTGACTCTAACTTGACTTGAACGATGAATGACAACAATAATGGGAATGTTAATTTTCACTGGTCAGATCTCTTTAATAACTGGATCAACCATTGGTCCCTGATTGAGCTAAAAACCCTAGCAAAGATCTTATACCTGGACAGATAACCAGGGTCAGCCAACTATGGCAGTGCTGGATAGAATCTTTGCTACTGCTAGATTTCAAAGTGACACACAGAATTGATGCTACCCCAGAATTGCTAGATTTCGCCCTTATCTTTGCCACTTTCATTTCTCCAGTAAGGCAAGCCTTCATGTGACCTCTTGATTTTGTGATACTTTCTCATTTTCTTATTTCCAACTTCCCAGCATGTGCTGTGCTGTTAATTACTCAATAGTCAAGAAGACAATATTGAGTTTCCATACACAGGAGTTAGCTTAAAAATTCCCTCATTGTTCATAGTTATTTTCTTTATTGCTTATTAGTGGTATGCATCATCATTTTATTTTTTGTGTACCTGAATGCGTTCTTTTTGAGGTGCTATGTGGTCTTTTAAGCAGCTCAAGATAAAGAAAGATCCATGCAGTGGAAGGCTGATTTTCTGATTGAAGTTCTAGTTGCTTTTTTTTGAGAAGCGGCAATCCCAAAAAGTTCTAGTTTCCAAATGAGCAGATCATGTGGGGGTGAAAGCCTTGTTTCCTAGTATTAATTACTCTGTAGAAGGGTGAAAGTCTTGCCCTCCCAAAA